>BSBN01001019.1:0-2546538 GCA_027924645.1 Cunninghamia lanceolata
AGCAAGCCTAAGGATGCCACCACTGAGAGATTTGGGACCTATGATGAAATAACTAATAATATGGTTAATAAGAATTTAGAAGAGAAGGCAGAGACAATGAAATCAAAGTTAGAAGAGATGATTAATACTCCTGAGGGTTCTGCAAAAGAACCTCAAACCACCTCTGCCTCACAAACTCTTAGAAGGACAAGTAGGTCTCCCCCTGTTACTACTACTTCTTCCAAATCCTCTGGACCTACTCATACACCTCCTAACAAGAGAAGAGTTGCTACTGAAGTCTAGGCACAAACCAAGACTACAAAGAAGAAGAAACCAAGACCAAAACAACAACCAAAAAGAGAAAAGATCAATATGATGAATGTTGATGATGATGAAGAGGATGAAGAAGAGGAAGAAATGGAATCTTGTATGTTGAAGAAAAGATAGAAAAGAACAAGAGAAGGAGAAGAAGAAGGAGAAACTTCCAAAGGAAAAGGAAAAGCAAAGAAAACAAAGAAGGCTCCTCTAGAAGCATCTGAACATGTGCCTCTACAATTTGATGCTACTATTAATGCAATTGCAGAGCATGGTGCATTAAAAGGAGTTGCGGGTCTCTATGATGAAATGCCACCTACTAACAAAGCCACGCTTGAGAAAGCCATAGTTATGTATATGATGGGATTCAATATAGCCCTAAATGAGATTATTGATCAACTTCTGGTAAGTCTTGTGGACATACTCACAAATAAAATAAATGAATCCATGGAAAAAGAGGCTAAAATGAGGCAACAAGTAGTTGAGAAGGCTGGTCCATCTATTTCTGATGAAGAAAAGGTTAAATTATCCTAAAGGCAAGCATAAGAATTTAGGAATAAACATAGAATAAATATCCTAATGGGAAAAGATAAAGAAGAAATTGAAAGATTGGAAAGGGAGACAGAAGAAAAGACAACTAAGATTATTCAAGAAATGAAGAATGATGAAGCAACTGTTGAGGACCAAGTTTCTCTAGATATGCATGATGTTCCTATTTAGGACATAGATCTGTCAGCTTTGAAGGTAATGTAACTGGTGGTGATGTGACTAAGGAGAATAATCAACAGAATAAGGAGACTGCTCCTCTGAAAAACACTGATGCACAAGATGCAAAGGATCAAAGTGAAGAGGGTGTACCCCCTTCGGAGAATACTAATTTTGGTTAAAAACATAACAATCCCCCTCTGAAAAATCCAAAGAAGATGAGTAGAAGAAAAGAGGAGAATCTTGAGAAAACTGAGGATGCATTAGAGAAGATTGAGGAAGATGAAGATGAGAAAGTTCAGGATGCTTCTATAAATGTAGGTTAGGATTCCTCATCCTTAGATTCATTTAAGGACCTACTAGGTTTGTAGATGCAATTTCAACCAATGGTTACACCCCAACTTCTGCAAACTCCTACTCATGAAGGGAAATTTGACTTATCAAGTATTTATCCCCTTCACAAGTTATAGCTTGGTGACATCCTGCATGCTTCTATGAGGAAGGAGTTCCTGCAAGAAAATTTGAAGAAGACTAGCTTAGTTGAGGATGTAGTAAAGTTGATTAAGGAAGGCTTACTGGAGGTAAATATTGATCCTTCCTTGGCTCCAGAGAAAAAATGAAGCTTTTGATGGACTCCTTCAAGGATCACTCCTCTCATTTTGAACAAAAGGAAGAACAAGAGGCCTTAAGGAAGATAAATGATTAAAGACTGGCTGATGTATCTGATCAGTGTGCCAATGCACACAATAAATTGCAAGAAATCATAAAGATATTTAAGGATTGTATTGATGAAGCTACTGCCTTATATCTATTTTTTTGAAATGGCCAAATTCCACCAAAAATATCAAAACTCAGATTGACTCCATTGAGTCATAGATCACAAAATTGGCCGAAATATATGAATTGTCAAAGGACAAGGATGGATCAACCAATGCTCAAATAGAAAATATTCATTCACAAATGTCACAACTTCAGGACCAAAAAGAACAAATAAAGAAATATTTTGGTAAGCTGAGGGAAGTAGTCAACTTGAGACTTGCTTCATTATCCAGGTTGCTAGGAGAAGCTGAAAAGATTGAGCAGAAAATGAAGGCTCCAAGAAATATAGATGAGGATGAGGACTTATGTATGCATTTTGAATGTCATAATCATATTTTTTCCTCAGAAAAGGCAAACCGGGTATCCAATCTTGCTCAACTCAAGGTAATCTAAAAAAATCATTCTACCTTCTAAGTGAGTTGCAAGAGCATTGTAGATAAGATAATTTTATCTTTGTGTAGACTTGAAGAGGCTTGAAGTGTCATTTGTGTACATAGCATCAATTTTTGGGCATTTCCATCTCAGGGGAGTATTGTTTGTAGAAATCATATAGTAAGGGGGAGTTCATACAATTTTTGGGTGATTATAAGTAGGAGTTATTATCTACCCTTTGTCCTTGATGTCAAAGGGGGAGAGAGAGGAATGTGCATCTAAGGGGGAGTACTTGTGCACATCATCTTGGTTTTTCTATCAATGATAAAGGGGCAGATTGCTGCATCTTGATAACATTAGTTGTCATTGATGTCAAAAGTATGTGCTCCGGAGATAGTCAATATGCAGTATCAGTTGGTGCAAGTTAGTATGAAGAAGAATGGTAATCAAATTGATGTTTAAGTGTGATGGAGATGTGAGTACACTTGTTCTAATATGTTTCCTATATTTCTACATTGATATCCTACTAGTTTGGTGTACCACACTTAGAGATAAGTTGTAGAAGTTTTGCTAAGGCATTTATAGTGTATACTCTAAAGTAGAGTCATAGTGTCTTGGTCCACATTCCTCCAGAGAGAAAGATTTAGTCTTGCGGTATAGAAGACAAGTTAATTGGCATATGAATGTGTTATATCCAAGAGATTAAGTCTTTATACCCTCAAAAGTGAAAGTTATAATTGACAGAGTTTCAGTCTGTGATTTGACAGAGTAAAGTAATGGTAAAGACTTGTTGGAATGCTCTGCATTTCTCCAGAGTGAATATTTATTCATGCAATTTTGAGGACATTATTAGAGATGGTTAATGCATGAATCTTTATAGTATCAAGTGATTTAGTGGTCTGTAAGTTCAACTTTCAAATGACAGAAGTGCTACAGTCGACTCTGGATGCCTAATTGCTTAGAACACATGTTTGAGTACTTGCGCCAGTTCGAGAATGTACAGATTGGCTATAAGAGTTTATGTGAACATTCTACATATCTGAATATTTCTCAGGGTTGAAGCACATGCAATTACTTCTTGTTTCCAGTACCGCATGAAGTGTTCAAGTCACTTTGAGTTATATATATGAATGCTGATTACAATTCAATTGAGTTAAATGTCTCTAAATTCCTCTGAAAGTGATAGATATGGTTGTGCAGTCTTGGAGATATGTTCACAATGATGCATGAGTTCATTCATAAGAGTTTTAGATGTTATAGTGGTCCGCAATGTAATATCCTAATTTTTGATGTGTTACAGTTAGTCTGAAATGCTCTGTTTTCATTAGTTCAATATGTTTCTTGTCTTGCAGTAGCACATAATGATCAGATACTTTAGGAGAAAGTTGTAAGGATAGTGTTGGCAAGGTTCATTGTTCACATCTTGGTCCGCTTGATGTTGTTGGTTTCTCCCTGATGATGTAAAGATGGACAAGTTAGCAGTGTTGATGTTGTTTGGGTCGACAATCTGATTCCCTTCATTTGTGGTTGATTTTGATTAATTAATTTTGGTTTGAAGGATGTGTTGTGATGTATTTAACCCTAACATACCATGTGTAGTGATCCGCAAGTCATTTTCTCTTCATGATGTATTTGTTCTGAGCTGACTCATAACAATATCACACGTTTCATCTAAAAGTCTTTTTGGTGTTGACCTAATCAAAGTTTTTAGTTGCGGAGGGTATATATAGAAAAACAAAGTTATTTGTTGAGGAGTGTGGAAATGATAGAACAAGAATGATGAGATGAAGTGTACGAAGTCTATATGATGGAGTAATTGTGCAAAGAAAGGGACTGCAACATCAACATAAGTTATATGCCTCTTTCACAATAATTCATGTTTATACTTTCATTGTAATTTCATGTATCCTGCTATTAGACTCTTTAGTAGGTATTTGTATCCTTCCCTAAGGTTGTAGCCTTAGTTTGCAAGTCCAACAGGGAGTAGTAGCTTCCTTGGGTTACAACCCTAAAACAAAGTTATAATCTTTATAGTAGTGAGCATTATATTGTGAGCTAACACTCACTATGGTTTTTCTCATTTTGGGTTTTCCATGTAAAAATCCTAGTGTTATTGTGTTGATTAATGTGATGCATGCTTTACTTTCTGTTCTCCAAGTAATTTGATTTGATTTGCAAATGAAGTAGTCAAATTTTTTAGATGTTGATTCAGCCCCCCTCTGAGCATTTCGGTATGTTCAACAACTTCACCTACTCAATTTTGAATTGGTCCTACATGCCAATATAATATATGTATCGAGGAGTAATTTAACAACCATATTAAGCATCAATAATATGCACATTTAGGAGTATCACTAAAAATGACTAATGGGATTTTGATTAAAACCTTGGGCTACATTATTTTACATTTAAAATTTGGTTGTAAAGTACTATCAATGTTGTGTCTTGTAATTTCAACTTCATATAGATTTGACGAATTACTCAGTAGATCATGGCTTGAGCAATGCAAACAATGCCTTTAATTTTACATAAATGTATCAAATTTATACATGAAGGAAAGGTAGTCAAATTTGATAGAGATCATTATAATCCATTATTTGATATGAGTCATTTTATATTGGATACATTTTTTAGGACACCTAAAGAAGTTCCATATGAACAAAAAGAGGATGTACATGATTTATACAAGTTTCAGTTAGAAGAATAACAAAGGGAGAATACAAGAAAGATTTATGAAGATAAAAGACTCAAAGAGCCTCAAATTGTATATCCTACAACATTTACACATAAAGGTCCTAATATATGTGTGCCTTCTAATGATCCTTATGAAGAAAACATTACTCATCTGCCTAGAAATTAAGAAAATAATAAGAGCTGTAATATATTTCAAAAATCAATATTTCATGCTAAGGGTAATACTTTATTCATGGATTCCAAAGAAAAAGGTTATGGTTCAATAAATGTGATATATTTCCATGAATCAACCTCCATGACAACAAGAAAAATGGGTAAATAAATATGTTACAATTACACCTATTGATAGTGTTTTTACCAAGAGTACCAAATTTTCTTATCAAGAGGAAAGTCATATAATTGAAAAATAAAGCCATGTAATTGAGGACAAGGAACTTGAGGTTAATTGTTGGGATGAGGATGACCTCTTGGATGGGGATCATTCTAATTTTAATGTTTGAAATCTTCTAGCATTCTTATGCCTTATTTATATATACTTAAATTCTATAAGTTATTACTTATGTTATGTGTCCTTATACTTGAGTGTTTTGTTTATGCAATATTTTTTGTGTTTCTCATATTCACATTTCACCTTCTAGATTATGTTTTATGCTTCATTTCCCCATATGGGGGTGTTATGTGTGAAAATGAGAAGAGGGATAAATGATGTTAAAATATATCAAATCAAACCCTCCATTCACAATAATACTCTAGGACAAAACTGAGCCAAGTCACTGCAAGATGGATGATAAAGAATAGATTAGATTAAGAGAGTTACCAAACCCTAGATCAAATAAGTATCAAACCCTAATTATAGTGCAATAAGGTACAAACAAATAGAATGCTACAAAGAACTAGATAGGAAGATACTCAAGGGTGATCAAAAACATACCAGAAGTTGAGTTTCTAAGAATGAAACCTTAGCAGACTACAAGGAAGGCACCCAAGTCTAATAGGGAAGAATTTCTAGAGATTCTGAGCAGAGAGGTGTAACAGACCGTATCTTGACCTTGAGTTTGGAGCCAAACTTATCAGGAGGACTACGGGGCAGGCACCCTAGTTTAGGAGGGAGGAATATTCACAAGATTCTTCAAGATCTTGAAACCTAATCCTTCAAACTTCTTCTCTGCACTTGTATCTTTCCAACTCCTACACCTTTAACCTGCACACATAAAGAAAAGGGGTTTGGCAGTTGTGGTGTTTAGCAACTTGCCTCGGTCAAGCCCCGAAAGGACATTCAAGTCTTCCAACACCATTGTTAGATAGAATGCATGCCCAAAGAGAGTAGAGGCCAAATCCAATGATGAAATGAAATGATTGAAACACAAATTGATGTCACCTTAGAGGTGAAGCCCTCACAGAGATGAAGATCCTTCAAATCATGAGGAGATAGATTGATGAAGCCAAATCTGCAACAAACAAACACAATAACAACACAATTTTTGCTTTGAAACACAATGAAGGCCTTGAATGCTCTTTTCTCAATATGACAAGTTTGCATTATCCATCTAGGTGTAAAATGAAGTCATAAACTCACTTATATATGATATCTCACTAACATTCGTAAATCAAATCACAAGAGCTGGAAAAGGGAAACCTTTTGAGAGGACCCAAGCTGATATGAATTAAATTACACTCTAACAAGTTAGGCTGGACTTGAGTGCATGTACCCAAGTCCCAAGGCCTTTTTTGGTCATGATTAAGGATTAGAATGGGCCCCTGAGTCCCATTTGACATGGGTTTTAGGGGAAATTGCATCGGGATGAATATTTAATTTGCAAAGTGTTAACATGGTGACCTAGGAGCTAAATTAGGAGGTAAAAAGGCATAGGGAAAGTGTTAGCCCCAATTTAATGTATGTATGATCTTACGATTCAATACATGCATTAAAGTATAATCAAAGCACATCAAACGCATCAAACACGCCAAGCACATAGAGCTAAGGCATACCCCAAAGCTTGGATAGCTATTTCTAGCTCCCAATCTTAGGTAAGCACTAGAAGACACACAAAAGTCACACAAGACACAAGGAAGACATTGAGAAGTATGCAATACACAAAGAAGACATGAGAGTAGACATGCAATACATGAAGCATACATGAAGATAAGACATTGTTGAATGCACAAGACAACTAAGAGAGGCATGGGTGAATTAGTTGCCACTTATAATTCCAAAACCCTCATACACATTTAGATCCACATAATTCAATTAACCCTTAAACTTTTATGATGATTAACTAAATAACATAAACTAAACCAAATCAACAACATACAAAAGAGAACACCAGATTTACGTGGAAAACCCAAGAAGGGAAAAACCACAGTGAGGATTAGCTCACAATATAAAGTAATATCAACATCGAATACAATAGGGCTCACTGCCCAAAAGAAAGGCTCACTGCCAAAAGGAAAGGCTCACTGCCAAAAAGAAAGGTTCACTGTCAGAACATAAAAGAAGATAGAGAAGAATGTTACAATGAGAAGACAATCTCAATGCAACAGAGAAGTCCACCATGACAACACCTTCACAGTCATACTGAATAATTGTAGATACCTTCTGCTCACTCATCCAGTAATCTAACACATGAAAGCTTGCACTACACTACATTCTACCATGCTGTCATTCACATCTCATACATCATGCACACCCTTCTACCTCAACAACTCAACACTTATTTATACCATCTTCAATCTTGAAAATATTCTCCAAGGTCAGAAATACACCTTCACCATGTAAACTCAAATTAGGTCAGAACCAAAAAATTCCCGCTGTGGAAAGGAATGAAGGTGGACCACAACACACCTTAGGTTGGACCTAAATTCATTCATACATGCCACACTACGCTTCCACAATATTTGAAGCAAATCCTCAATTAGTGTAAATACCCAAGGTCGGTTGAACCTGTGTTAACACCATAAACATTTAAGTACATGCTTCTTCAAAACTAAAGATGACTCGCAGACCACACACCATGCTTGAGTGTAATCTATAATATTCCACAAACATCCTAAAATCCAACAAATTCCTTTGCAACAACTTTCACTTGCTAAACAAACTTATCCTATTTACCTAGTATACTCAAACATCTCTGTCAAGTATTGTAATTCAAGAAATTAGCTTCCAGAGCACCAAACCACGAGCAATTTTTATTGAAGATAGATATGAACCTTACAAGCACATTTCTAGAACCGCATGACCAAAAACCACTGTGCAGAGAAATGCGAAGCAAAACCATTTCTCCTAGACACATCTACAATATACAGTTCACACACTAGTGAACACACCTTCCTCTGCACATCTATCCAATACACTAAATTTTGAATGAAGCACCTCTAAACACCTCTGTTCAACATATCCAAATCACACGAGTAGATCTTCAATATAGAAGTAATGCAGAGAAAAACCAGAACAACACTTTGTATGCTAGAACATCTTTTCACTGCACTATTTCTTCTTTTAATCACATTTTCTCAAAAGCACTTGGAAACCAAGCACCAGAAGCATATCATCAACATCTTCAACACTTCCTCATCATCAGAGATAACATCAACTCAATACCAACTTCTCACATTCTTGCATATTCCTTTGCTCATACAGTTGACACCAATTACAACACAAACTTGTTGACATCAATGACAACACTAACTGCACATACTTGCAACTATCTCCCCCTTTGTCATTGATGTAAACACATGATGTAAGAAACCATCAGCACAACAACATCCTCAATATCAACTCTTTTTCATTTCTCTTTCTCTCTGCCTTAGCATACTATTTTCCTTTTGTCAACCGACTCTTTCCTTTTTCACATTGATCTCTCCCTCCCTTTGACATCAATGGAAAAGGGTGAAACAACTCTCTCATTCTCCTCTTTAGATGTTACTCATACATGTACCTTCTCAACCACACTTGCTCCTCCTAACTACAAAAACCAATAAAGATACTACCTACTCCCCCTGAGAAGTAGCCTCCAACATCAATCCAGAACAAGGAATAAATCTTGGAAACCACTGGACTGATGCATCTCCTTATGCATCTAGTTCAAATAAGGTGGGACAATCACCCCCAACTTCTCTCGAAGATACTCAAAAGTATCCTTAGGAAGAGCCTTAGTGAATATATTAGCAACCCAATCCTTTGTTTGGCACATACTTAAGCTTTACCTCATTCTCTGCAACCTTCTCTCTCAAAAAGTGATACCGGATTGAGATATGTTTTATCCTTGAGTGCATCACCAAATTCTTTGAAATGTTAATAGCACTTGTATTATCATAGAAGATAGGAATTGGTTCATCATATACAACTCTGATATCCTTCAAGGTTTGCCTCATCCACAGTACCTATGTGCAGCAAGATGTTGCTACAATGTATTCTACTTCTGCAATAGATAAAGATATCGAATCTTGTTTCTTGCTTAGCCATGACACCAATCTGCATCCAAGAAAGAATGCATCGCCACTTGTACTTTTCCTATCGTCTACACAACCAACCCAATCTACATCTTTGTAAGCTCTCAGAGTAAAGTTAGTATCCTATGGATATGTTTAGGTGGAAATTTGGATTTGTTAATGTTTAGTGTTTTGATGTTTAAATCCTCCTCTCCACTTTACATTCAAGGACCTAGGGTCGAGTGGCGATACTATCATACCCTAGATTACTGTGAGATGTAGGGAAACTTAGATTAAGGAAATTAATTATCAATTTCTCTTCTCTTATGCTCAATTGAACATTAAAACCCTAATTATGCAAATACAATAATAAATTGATGAATAACAGAAAATGCTCTTGCAGACGAAAGTAAAATAGCAAATCACAGAACACCTATTTTCGGGGTTCTGAGGCAGAACAGTCAAGGACACTGGAGCGGGCACCCAAGTCCAAGGTACCAGTTTCTTTACGAGATCCTAACCTCCTTCTGACACTGATCAACCCTGTAACTTTTGTTTCTAGGAAATCAGTTGCGGAGGACACTAGAGTGAGCACCCAAGTCCTGGAAATGCTCCAGTGTCTGGCTTCTCTTCAGATCTTGAATCCTTGATGCCTGCCAATCCTTCCTACAACTTCACTTCACCCAAATACAACACCTGTAACCTACAATCACAAGACATGGTTTGGGGGTTGTGGTGTTTAGAGGCTTATCTGAGTCAAGCCCCAGAGGACACTTAAGTCTCTGAACACCATTGTCAAATAAAGAGTGCATTCCCTTGTGAGGCAGAGGTAAAAACCAAAGGAATTGCTAATGAAAACACAATATAATTTCACCTTGTAGTGAAGATATCATGGGAGGAAGATGCTCTTCATTCTATGATGAAATGGATGCTCAAATCTGCAAACAAACACATAAACCACACAAGTCTTCTCTTGCAACATAATGAAAGCCTTGAATCACCTTGACAACACAATAGCTTGCTAGTAATCACCTAATAATGCTCTAGTTTACAAATGAATGCCTAAACATGCTTTTATATGCAACTACAAACACTCCCGCCAAGATTTTCGTAATTCAAACTTACCATGTCGGCAAAGGACCCAAATAACGGTCATAAACCGACACCCATAAATTAGGGCTGCCCCAAAATAGGGTAGGACTAGGGCGCGGGTGCCCAAGTCCTCCCACCCTATTTTGGGTAGGGTACAACTCAAGGGGTCCTCCTAGGTCCCATTTGTCATGTTACATAGGGCTCATTCCATCGGGATACCAAATTATGAACTAAGATGTCCTAAATGCATGCAAAAGACTTGGGAGCTAAACCTTATGAGGGAAAAGACCCCAAGGGGACATTTTCTAACGTTACATTTAGCCCCCACTTTAATGTATGTATAAACGCAAGGCTAATACATGCATTAAAGTACGGTCACAAACACAACAAACACGCCAAGCACGGAGAAGACATGCTAATCACATAGAAGATAGTAACAGGTATGAAAAACATGGAGAAGATAGTTACAATCACACAGAACATGGAGAAGACAGTAAATGCATAGAAGACACATTAATGCATGGAAGACAAAAATGATATCTTTTCTTTTCTTTTTCTCATATATATGAAATGCATATGCAAGTACTGGAAAGTAAACAAACCTCCCATAATACATGATGCACTCATTGAGCAAGTCTTTAGACTATATATGGGGTAACAAACACACCACACAAAACAAACATGCCAAACACACACACTTGAAGACATGGAGAAAACACGGTAGACAAGCGATGGTGTGTTCCCTATTGCTAGGGTCATCACCATCTCAGGCACATTACAGGCACACACCGACGATTGGGCTTCACCACAACAATCTCTAAAGACATGCTTAAGGGTTGAGTTAGTCACAGAACTACTCCCCGCCTCTGCAGAGGACTTTTGAAAATGACAGGATGATGCAATTTGCTCCGAGAAATACGCCATCCCCTCCTCCGTAGAGGGATTAAGATAAAAAAGATATATGTGATATCCCACCTCCGCAGGGGGCTTATATGATTGATTACAAACAAACTTAGGATGCAGGGTGCACTCATCGAGCAAGTCTTTAGACTGCACCTGAGGACAAGCACATAGCTAACATCTACAATAGACAGCTTACCTTATATATGCCTCCACCTTAAGGTGGTTGATATCAGTTATCGATATCAAGCACGTTAAGGTAGGAAGAAAACACACAAGGGAACACTGACTTTTGCAAAGCCCATGCCCCCCCAAAGGTGACATGTACTTTACGATCACCAAATGTTCTCACAAACACATCCCTGCAAGAAACATGTTAGTGTCTACAACATCATGATAAACAACAACATCAATGCATATGATTAACCACACAAAGAGCCAAGGTTATACAATGAATTTAGAGTTTGAGGATAACCGTTGGGCTATACCACGAAGCTCTCTAAATCAAGTACTACCAAGGCTAGATTTAAAGACAAATAAAGGTGCATAGAGAAGTAGTATTGTTAAGGTTTGTAAATGCGATAGAAACATCATCAAATTCACTATGCAGAAAATATGAGTGCTTCCACTAGCCAAGCGTCAGATAAGATATACAACCCTTCGTCATATTAGGAACTAAGTCTATTTGTTGATTGCTCTTGAAAGGGACACTAGGTCCGCATTAGTATAAATGTTTGTCATCATCCGCCCGCTAGATAGAAACACTAGAGGAAGGGAAACAATAAATAAGAGAGGAGAAACAAGTGTCTTAGGGACAGTCATGTAGGAGGGTGCCCCCAAGTCACCAACTGCAATGCTATGTCCATAAGACACAACACAATGATGAAATTAGAGAGAGAGGCAATATAGAAGAATGATGATACAAGTAGAAGAAGGTCACAATAGAGGTGGTCTCCTAGTATCCCGGACCTTACGAGAGAATCTGAGGTCATCCCAGGAGGCCTAAACAACACAAAACACATCATAGGGGAAGCACACCATGAGAGAGATAAAGGGTTAGAGATACTTACCTGTTTGATCCTCATATCAGATTTGGGAACTTGCAAACCTCTTGGAGAGGTACTTGATCATGTTGAGTGCAAAGTTTGGGTGGTCCTTATGAAAGTTTTGTTGATTGTTGTGTGATGCTTGATTTGTTACTCATGTAAATATAACTTTTTGTTGCTTATGAGGAGGGGAACCACTATTTTCTCCAATTTTTGATAGTCGTCTAACTATTTTCCAATTTTTATCGAGTTTTCATTGTTGAATCTTTCTAGCATGGGGACAGGAATCATCTTGTACCATCTTACTCATTTGTATTGGTTGTTGTTCTTATTTTTCAGATGTATCTTAATTATCTCCGGATCCATATAAGGATAACGGAGGAGGAACCTCAACATAAATTCCATTTCTTCGAGGATGAGGTGGATTGTTTATTTGTTTCTTATCCACTTCAATCATTCCCACGATCCTATCATAGTCTAAGTAATCATCCTCATCTGCTTCCACTAAACCTATTCAACCATATTGTTTTCAGTATGTTTAGAGAAAGGATTAGTGAAGATTTGTAAGTTTTGATTCGGCAGAGCAACTAATTTGTTTTCATTGTCATTCACACCCAATACCTAGATGGCATTTGAATCAATAAGGTACTGTATTTCATGTTTAAGATGCATACATTGTTTAGTGTCATGTCCTTGTGTCCTATGGTAATTACAAAAGGCATTAGCATCAAAGTAAGGTCCTTGTTTATTAGGATCAACATGCTTGATCGAGGGAAGCTTCAAAATGTTGTTACTCACATCTTGGTTCATGATAGAATGATAAGACTTAGATA
Source organism: Cunninghamia lanceolata (assembly GCA_027924645.1). NCBI lineage: Eukaryota > Viridiplantae > Streptophyta > Pinopsida > Cupressales > Cupressaceae > Cunninghamia > Cunninghamia lanceolata. Next base: position 13,184 of record BSBN01001019.1, read on the forward strand.
TCAGAGTAAAATTTCTTGGTTGATATGATGCTTTCTTGGGATTAGTGATAGCTAAAACATTTGAAAAGTTGTTCATGTTCAGTCCATTAATCTTGATGAAACTCCTATTATTATTATTCCTCTTAAATTTGTTTTGTAATGATCCACCCGTGGATTGACCAACTTGAGCTGATGAGTTTTGGTTTTCATATTGACTAGACGAAAGTTGATAATCATGAAGGACGGTGCATAAATGTTGAAAGGAGTTATACTTCATCAAGAGGATCTTATCATGAATATTAGGTTGTACATTTGTAATAAATATCTTCTAAACATCTTCATCTTTCATCTGATATTGAATCTATGCATAAAGTCCTTGATACCAACTAATGAATTCAATCAACTTTTCTTTCAGACCTTGTTTGCATTGAACCAAGTCAATAACCGTGACTTGGGGTCCGATATTTGCTTGAAAATGTTGTAAAAATTGATCAATCAACTATGAAAAGGAGTGTATTGAATTCGGAGGTAAAGAGCAAAACCATTCTAAAGCAGTATCTTTGAGAGATCACAGGAAAAGTTTTGCTAACAAATCCTCTTCAAAATAAAAATCACTACACATAGCTGTGAATGCTTCCACATGAATATTGGGATCACCTTTTCCACCATATTTTTCAAAGCGGGGAGTCTTAAACCTCTTAGGCATAGGAGTTCTCAAGATTTCATATGAAAGGGGATTACGAGCATGGTATGTTGGTAGACTAGGCTGCCAAGAATTTGTCAAGTTTGTTACCTTTTGTTGTAAAGCAGTCATGCTCTGTAAAAGTTGGTTTAGGATGGCATCATTAGGAGATGCAGTTTGTTGTGAGGAATTGGAACCAAAGTGAGGAGGTGAATGAGCTTCAGATATGATAGGTGGAGGCTAAGAATATGTCAATGGTGGTTGGACATAATGATAAGTGGAAGATGGTTGTGAGTAGGTAATAGGTGGTTGGAAATGAGTGGGATAGATAGGTGGTTGAGAACAATTATGCATAGAGGAGGTCCCCTTAGAAACCAATTTCTGATAATCAAATCCCACAGTTTTGTAATTAGTGTCGTTCGATACTCCAATACAGTGGTAGAATTACTACAAGCATTTGCATCAGTTGTTAAGATCGTTGGTGTAAAAGTCAACATTCCCATAGTTGGTATAGGTAAGGATACTTGAGTATGAGATGGTGATAAAGTGTTATTTATCACTTGTGCACATTCAGTCACTAGCATAACGTTGGTTTGTACAATATGTGCTAGACCACGAATTGCATTAATACCATCTTGTCCTTTTATCAATTCTCTTATGTTGTGAATTGTAGGGACAACTTCTTCAGCTATTCTCTCATTTTCAATAAATGATTGAAATTTAGCTAGATCTTTATCCAATTTTTCTATTTTCTCATCAGATACATATCTTGTTGCCTCAATAGTATTGTCAACATCATGAAAAGTTTGTTCTTCCATTGTGGTTGGAGGATGAATAATATCTTGCACAATTTGAGTTTCTCCCTTTGTAAAGAAGGTGTTTAGTGTAACCACTTCTTCAATGGCACTAGATCCCATGTGTCTTATGCTTCTTCTTAGAGGAATATTTCTCTTAGGGCAGTGAGTTATTAGACTCATGCAATAATATGCTCAAGTTTTAGGCTTAGGATATGTTGTCAATGCTTGATTTTTGTATTTTTTTCAATGCAAATAGGTGGAACAAAGGGTGTTGTAAGGATTTGATCAGGGGAAGCAAGTTATATGTTTGATATCAGTCCAAAACAGCAATATGATCCTCCTCAACATACTCTTGATGCAAATCCAAGATAATGCCAAGTCAAAATATAGTGAAAATATGTCAAAATAGACACTTTTTTCACCAAAACTCAATGCAAAAAGAGCATAACAAAGGGTGTTGTGAGGAAAATGATGATGGACAGAAAATAATATCAATAATAAAAACTAATTGGTGCCAAAATACCCAACACAACATGCTTTTAGTGCCACTTAAGGTAAACCCTAGTGAAAATATAGCAAAATATGCAATTTTTCACGGTTTTTCAATTCCAAGACCTAGAAAAGGAGGTTTTGTAATGAATCTTAGGAGGTACAACAAATAATATCAATGATATCAGTCACTTCAATCCATAAAATTGATCACAACACGCTTGGAGTGCAAACTAGGTCAAACCCTAGGGCAAAAATAGTCAAAATGTGTAGTTTTTCACTGAATTTTTAATACAAGAGCCCGTTAAAAGGGTGTTGTGAAGATTTTTATGAGGGGCAGAAAATTATTACCCTAATAAAAACCAATTAGTGCAAAAATAATCTTCACAACATGCCTATGGTGCAAGTTTATAGAGTCGATAAGGCCAAATTTAGCAAAAATCATTATTTTTGAAGCCCTAGGTTTGAGATGTTGACATAAAATGCTATGTGAATGTTTTGAGGTCTGATTTATGATGAAAATTAAATACTCTTAGATATGAAAATGATTTTCAAGCTTTAATATGCAAAATGCCAATGCAAATTTAATGAAAATGCATCAAAATTGCTAGTTTTTGTTGAAATTTTCTATGCAAAAATGCAAATATTTTAAATCTAAATGCAAATTTACACTAAAATGCAAGACTACAAACAAATTCAAATTGAATGAGCCTTTGAAATTAGTATAAAAATCTGAAAGAAGATTTTTCCTACTAACCCTAGATTTTGGAATTACTAGGTTATATGAAATTTTTTAAAATCTCTACAAAAGCCTAGCAAATTAATGATGAAAATGCAATGCAAATTTTTGAATTTTTGTATTTTTCTATAGTTTATATCAGATCTGATGGTAAAATCATGAATTAGGAAAATTTAGAAAGAATTGATGCAATTTAGTAAGCCAAACAATGCAATTTTTTTTGAATTTTTCAAAATTTTCAATTTTTTTTTGAATTTTTCTCAATGCAATAAAATGAATGACTATATGAATGAATGAAATCAATCCAAATTTGAAGACACACACTTAGCGAGTTACAATTTAAGTCCAAAACCATGGGTTCACCAAAATGTTTAGGTGGACATTTGGATTTGTTAATGTTTAGTGTTTTGATGTTTAAATCCTCCTCTCCACTTTACATTCAAGGACCTAGGGTCGAGTGGCGAGCACTATCATACCCTAGATCACTGTGAGATGTAGGAAAACTTGGATTAGGGAAATTAATTATCAATTTCTCTTCTCTTATGCTCAATTGACCATTAAAACCCTAATTATGCAAATATGGCAATAAATTGACGAATAACAGAAAATGCTCTTGCAGACGAAAGTAAAATAGAAAATCATAGAACACCTATTTTTGGGGTTTTGAGGTAGAACATTTAGGGACACTGGAGTGGGCATCCAAGTCCAAGGTACCAGTTTATTTGCAGTATCCTCACCTCCTTCCAACACTGATCAACCCTGTAACTTCTGTTTTTGGGAACTCAGCTATAGAGGACACTAGAGTGAGCGCCCAAGTCCTGGAAATACTCTAGTGTCTTGCTTCTCTTCAGATCCTGAATCCTTGATGCCTGCCAATCCTTCCTGCAACTTCACTTCTCCTGAATATGACACTTGTAACCTGTAATCACAAGACTTGGTTTGGGGGTTATGGTGTTTAGAGGCTTGCCTCAGTAAAGCCCCAGAGGACATTTAAGTCTCTGAACACCATTGTCAGATAAAGAGTACGTGCCCTTGTGAGGCAGAGGCAAAAACCAAAGGAATTGATAATGAAAACACAATATAATGTCACCTTGTAGTGAAGATATCATGGGAGGAAGATGCTCTTTATTCCATGATGAAATGGACGCTCAAATATGCAAACAAACACATAAACCACACAAGTCTACTCTTGCAATACAATGAAAGCCTTGAATCACCTTGAGAACACAATAGCTTGCTAGTAATCACCTAATAATGCTCTAGTTTACAAATGAATGCCTAAACATGCTTTTATATGCAACTACAAACACTCCCACCAAGAGTTTTGTAATTCAAACTTACTATGTCGGCAAAGGACCCCAAAAATGGTCATAAACCGACACCTAGAAATTAGGGCTGCCCCAAAATAGGGCAGGACTAGGGCGCGGGTGCCCAAGTCCTCCCCTCCTATTTTGGGTAGGGTACAACTCAAGGGGTCCTCCTAGATCCCATTTGTCATGTTACCTAGGGCTCATTTCATCAAGATGCCAAATTATGAACTAAGATGTCCTAAATGCAAGCAAAAGACTTGGGAGCTAAACCTTATGAGGGGAAAGCCCCCAAGGGGACATTTTCTGATATTACATTTAACCCCCACTTTAATGTATTTATAAACGCAAGGCCAATACATGCATTAAAGTACGGTCACAAACACAACAAACACACCAAGCACGGAGAAGACACGCCAATCACATAGAAGATAGTAACAGACATGCAAAACACGAAGAAGACAGTTACAGTCACGCAGAACATGGAGAAGACAATCAATGCATAGACGACACATTAATGCATGGAAGACAAAAATGATATCTTTTCTTTTCTTTTTCTCATATATATGAAATTTAGATGCGAGTACTAGAAAGTAAACAAACCTCCCATAATACAGGATGCACTCATCGAACAAGTCTTTAGACTATATATGGGGCAACAACCACACCGCACAAAACAAGTACACCAAACATAAACACTTAAAGACACAGAGAAAACATGGCATACAAGCAATGGTGTGTTCCATATTGCTAGGATCATCACCATCTCAGGCACATTACAGGCACACACCGACGATTGGGCTTCACCACAACAATCGCTGAAGACACGCTTAATGGTTGAGTTAGTCACAGAACCGCTCCTTGCCTCTGCAGAGGACTTTTGAAAATGACAGGATGATGCAATCTGCTATGAGAAATACACCATCCTTGCCTCCACATAAGGCTTAAGATAAAAAGGATATAGGCGATATCTTGCCTCTGCAGAGGGCTTATATGATTGATTGATTGATTGCGAACAAACTCAGGATGCAGGATGCACTCATCAAGCAAGTCTTTAGACTGCACCTGAGGACAAGCACATAGCTAACATCTACAACAGACAACTTACCTTATATATGCCCCCACCTTAAGGTGGTTGATATCAGTTATCAATATCAAGCATGTTAAGGTAGGAAGAAAACACACAAGGGAACATCAACTTTTGCAAAGCCCATGCTACCCTGGAGGTGACATGTACTTTACGATCGCCAAATGTTCCCACAAACACATCCATACAAGAAACATGTTAGTGTCTACAACATCATGATAAACAACATCAATGCATATGATTAGCCACACAAAGAGCCAAGGTTATACAACAAATTCAGAGTTTGAGGATAACCGTGGGGCTATATCACGAAGCTCTCTAAATCGAGTACCGCTAAGGCCAGATTCAAAGACAAACAAAGGTGCATAGAGCAGCAGTATTGTTAAGGTTTGTAAATGCAACAAAAACATCATCAAATTCACTACGCAGAAAGCATGAGTGCTTCGACTAGCCAAGTGTCGGATGAGATATACAACCCCATCGTCATATTAGGAACTAAGTCCATTTGTTGATTGCTCTTGAAAGGGACACTAGGTGCACATCAGTATAAATGTTTGTCATCATCCGCTCATTAGATAGAAACACTAGAGCAAGGGAAACAATAAATAAGAGAGGAGAAACAAGTGTCGTAGGGACAGTCACGTAGGAGGGTGCCCCCAAGTCACCAACCGTAATGCTATGTCCGTAAGACACAACACAACAATGAAATTAGAGAGAGAGGCAATATAGAAGAATGATGATACAAATAGAAGGTCACAATAGAGCCAGTCTCCTGGTATCCTAGACCTTACGGGAGAATCTGAGATCATCCCAGGAGGCCTAAACAACACAAAACACATCATGGGGGAAGCACATCATGAGAGAGATAAAGGGTTAGAGATACTTGTTTGATCCTCATATCAGATTTGGGAACTTGCAAACCTCTTGGAGAGGTACTCGATCATGTTGAGTGCAAAGTTTAGTGGTTCTTATGAAATTTTTGTTGATTGTCGTGTGATGCTTGATTTGTTACTCCTTATGTAAATATAACTTTTTGTTGCTTATGAGGATGGGAACCACTATTTTCTCCAATTTTTGATAGTTCTCTAACTCTTTTTGCATCTCCTCTGCAAATTTCTTACACATAGCTTCATTTCCTCCAAAAATAATATCATCAACAAACACAACTACAATCAAGATTTGATCATTTTTAACTTCAAAGTAAAGATTACTTTTTGCGGCACCTTTGTTGTATTCTAGCTGTAGCAGATACCTGTCTAACCTTGTATACAAAGCTCTGGGAGCTTGCTTCAGTCCATATAGTGCCTTCTTCAATCTACAAACCATATCTAGCTTATCTAATAATTGAAATCCTTCCAGTTGTTCTATGTATACTTCTTCTAACTCACTATACAAGAAAGCAGACTTCACATCCATTTGATATACTTTGAAATCCTTATGTGCTGCAAAAACCAAAAATATCTTGATGGCTTCAATTCTTGCCACTAGAGCATATGTTTCCCCACAATCTATTCCTTCTATTTGTGAATAGCCTTTACACATAAGCCTTGTCTTGTTTCTTACCACTTCATCATTTTAATTCAGCTTGTTCTGGTATACTCACTTAGTTCCAATCACATTTTTGTTTGCTAGTCTTGGGACAAGTTCCCAAGTCTGATTCTTTTCAATTTGCATTAGTTCCTCTTCCATAGCCATGATCCAATACTCATCTTTGCATGCTTCAATCACTATTTTGGGTTCAACTTCATAAAGTAAACATAGATTTACCTGTTCCTCAGCAACTTTTCTTCTTGTTAGTATACCTTTTCTCTTGTCACCAATGATATGGTCTTCAGAATGATGCTTTTGTACATACTTGGGAGTTTTAGGAATCTTTTCTGGAGCTTCTTCTTCTTCTTCAATCTACACTTCCTTTTCTTTAGCTTTTTCTTCTTCACTGCAAGAAGACTCATCTAATTCATATCCATTCACCTTTGAATTCATTTGTAGGTCTTCATCAACCTTGACATTTGCACTCTTAACAATCTTTCTTAGCTTCTTGTTGTAGCACCAGTAAGCTTTGATTTTATTAGAATATCCAAGAAAGATACCTTCATTAGATCTTGCATCAAACTTTCTCAAGTTTTCTCTATCTCTTTTGATACAACATTTGCTTCCAAACACTCTAAAGTATTTGATAGTAGGAATCCTTCCATACCATAGCTCATAAGGAGTCTTTGTGCTATTTGCTCTTGCTTGCACTCTGTTCAGTATATAAACAACAGTATGAATTAATTCTCTCTAGTAGACTTCTGGTATATTTGCTTCTTTTATCATTATCCTTGCAGCTTCTTGAACAATCCTATTTTTTTCTTTCAACCACACTCCATTCTACTGAGGGGTCCTGTCACATTAAAAAATCCTGACTCTGGTAGGGCCAAAAAGATCTGTATGCACTAATTCCAATGGTCCAATAGATGATTGATCTTTAACTTTGAAATTTCTTCTTGTTTGCTTTCCTACTTGACATTCCTTACAGACAATTAATAGGTTTTGTAATCCTTGGCAAATCTCTCACAACTTGAACTGATCTTATTCTCACCAGGCTATCAAAATTGATGTGACACAATCTTCTATTCCATAGCCAACTCTCATTGATCTGAGGCATGAAGCAATAACCATCAACACCTTTGAGCTGATAAACATTTCCATCTTTCCTCTTTCCAACAGCAATCACAATTCTGAAATCTTTTCTGATCTCACAGCCACTATCTTGAAACATAAGATTGTATCCTTTGCTACACATTTGTTCAACACTCGAGAGGTTGTCTTAAACCCCTAATGTAAATAACATCATCTATGTTATGCTTGCCATCAAAATTGATTGAACATTTTCAACAAATCTTGGCAGATGTATCATCTCCAAATCTAACTAGTCCTCAATAATATTTTTCAAGTTTAGAAAACTTACTCTTATCACCAGTCATATGATTTGAGCATCCACTATTAATGATCCAGTGGTTCTTTTCTTGGCTAGCATGAAAAGTAGATATCAAGGTGTCTCCAACATTAGTACTTACTTCCAGAATCCTTTCCTTCACACATCCCACAGAGTTAGCAAAGATAGTATCATCTTTTAAAGCTATGAAAAAGCATTCATCATCCTCATTATCTTCATAATCAAATTCATCATCAGATATACAAGCATCTTCTCTAATATAATAACTTTTCTTAAACATTTTTCCTTTGTTCTCCCTATTTTTGCTTTTCAGAATTCTGTCTAGACATCTTGAAGCATAATGACCTCTCTTACCGCAATTGAAACATTTGAAAGGAAACTTACCACTATACTTTCTAGTACCCTTTTTCATTCTTCTTACAAAGTTAGCTTCCACATCATCAGAAACCTCCTGATCTGATTTTGTAGTCTTCTCTGATTTACCAGCCTTGAAGGCAGTCTCAACTTTTGCACACTTGTACCAAATTCTCTCATTTGAAAAGCAGTTAAAGTACCAAGCAACTGATCTTTGGTAAATTGATCCAGATTTTGTAATTCTTCAATAGTAGATACTTTATGACTGTAAGCTTTGGGAAGAGTTCTGAGTACCTTCAATACCACTTCTTTTTCTTCCAATTCTCTACCAAGTCCTCTGATGCTATTGACAACTTCATCCACATTCTGTAAATATCTTGTAATGTTTTCATCTTCAGACATTCACATGGTCTCAAACATGATCTTCAGGTTCTGCATCTTAGCTTGCTTGACTTTGTCATCTCCTTCATAAATGCTTTTTAACTTTTCCCAAATTTCATTAGCAGTTTTTAGATTCATAACCTTTACCAATTTAGAATTAGTAAGATCACTTAAAAGAGCATACCTTGCTTTACTATTGTTTTCATAGGCCTTGCTCTTATTAGAAGTACTCGGTGACCCATTCTTAGGTATAGTATATGTAGTCACAATAGACTTCCATATTTCATATCCAAAAGAAATCAGATAACCTTCCATCCTTATTTTTTAGAACGCATAGTTTCATCCATCAAACAGGGGAACATCCTTCTTGTGCACCATCCCAGACTTACCTCAAGCAGTTAAGCTTTCTTCCAAGGAACCTTGCTTTGATACTAATTGTTGAATACACAAGACATCTGAGGAGGGGGACTTATAATTCCAAAACCCTCATACACATTTAGATCCACATAAATTCAATTAACCCTTAAACTATTATGATGATTAAGAAAATAATAGAAACTGAACCAAATCAACAACATACATAAGAGAACACCAGATTTACATGGAAAACCTAAGAAGGGAAAAACCATGGTGAGGATTAGCTCACAATATAAAGTAATATCAACACTGAATACAATAGAGCTCACTACCCAAAAGAAAGGCTCACTGCCAAGAGGAAAGGCTCATTGCCAAAAAGAAAGGCTCACTACCAAAGGTACACTACCAGAACAAAAAAGAAGATAGAGAAGAATGTTACAATGAGAAGACAATCTCAATGCAACAGAGAAGTCCACCACCACAACAACAACACCTTTGCAGTCATACTGAAGAATTGTAGACACCTTCTGCTCACTACATCTAGTAATCAAACACATGAAAGCTTGCACTGCACTACATTCTACCACACTATCATTCACATCTCATACATTGTGCACGCCCTTCTACCTCAACAACTCAACACTTATTTATACCATCTTCAACCTTGAAAACATTCTTGAAGGTCGGCAATACTCCTTCACCATGTAAATTCAAATTAGGTCAGAACCAAAACATTCCCACAGTGGAAAGGAATGAAGGTAGATCACAACACACCTTATCTTGGACCTAAATTCATTCTATACCACACTATTCTTCCACAATCTTTGAAGAAAATCTGTAATTAGTGTAAACACCCAAGGTCAGCTGAACCTGTGTTAACACCATAAACATTTAAGTACATGCTTCTTCAAAACCAAAGATGACTCGCAGACCACACACCATGCTTGAGTACAATCTAGAATATTCCACAAACATCCTGAAATCCAACAAATTCCTTTGCAACAACTTTCACCTGCTAAACAAACTTATCCTATTTACCCAATATATTCAAACACCTCTATCAAGTACTGTAATTCAAGAAATTAGCTTCCAGAGCACCAAACCACGAGAAACTTTAACTGAAGATAGATATGAACCTTACAAGCACATTTTCAAAACTGCAAGACTAGAAACCACTTTGTGGAGAAATGCGGAGTAAAACCATTTCTCCCAGACACCTCTGCATTATATAGTTCACACACTGGTAAACACACCTTTCTTTGCACATCGATCCAATACACCAAATTCTAAATGAAGCACCTCTGAACACCTCTGATCAACATATCCAAACCATATGAGTAGATCTTCAATATAGAAGTAATACAAAGCAAAACTAGAACACCACTTTGTATGCCAGAACATATTTTCAACACATTATTTCTTCTTTTAATCAAATTTTCTCAAAAGCACTTGGAAACCAAGCACCAGAAGCATATCATCAACATCTTTAGCACTTCCTCATCATTAGAGATAACATCAACTCAATACCAACTGCTCACATTCTTGCATATTCCTTTGCTCATACAGTTGACACCAATGACAACACAAACTTGTTGACATCAATGACAACACTAACTGCACATACATGCAACAAACATTTGATTTAACAACTAGATAATCCTAACTATATGATGGGGGGGAGCTCATCACTAAGTTCCACCATCAAAAGCACACAAGACACATGGAAGAGACACAAAACATGTAAGGAAGACACATGAAAAACACACAGAATACACGAGTGCAGCATAACATGTTGTCAACATACTACACGTCTTATACACAACAAGCACGAGAAATGGGAAGGAGGTTATTGCTAAGTCCCACCATCTAAAACACATTTTAGACACACTTGATAGTTGAGCTATGCTACCACAACCATCAAAGACACGCTTAAGGGTGAGTGACTCAAGACCCAACCTGCCTCCATAGAGGAATTTGTTAAAAAGGATGTGCACTAGCTCAAGAAATACACCATCTCGCCTTGTGATGAGGGCTTTCAATCATGCTTTGTCAGTGTAAAAGTAATCAAACAAATACCATTATGTATGCCCCTACCTTAAAGTGGTTGATTCCACTTGCTTAGAGCAATCACATTTAAAGTAAAGTTAAAAACACACAAGGAAACAAAGGCTTCCACAAAGCCCATGCCTCCAAGGAGATATGTACCTTATGATCATTGAATGTGTTCAATATGTTAGTTGCCGTTACACTAAAAGATTGACCTTTTAATGCCCGATACAACCACTTGACTTAACAAGCACGAGAGGTGGTTAAGCCCTTGTCACAAACCACTGCAGCACAACGCTGAACAAGAAGACCAAGGGTCACACCTTGCAACAACCCCCCTAGCACAAGCACGGGGTTTGAACCCGTGACCTCGGATCTAATACCAACTGTTAGTTGTCGTTACACCAAAAGATTGACCTTTTAATGCCTGATACAACCACTTGACTTAACAAGCACGGGAGGCGGTTAAGCCCTTGTCACAAACCACCGCAGCACAGCGCTGAACAAGAAGACCAAGGGTCACACCTTGCAACACAATAATCACGCACTTTAGTACTAAATGCTAAGCAATATCAATGAAATAAGTTAATCATATCACATAAACAAGCCAAGGCTATACTTACGGGTTCGAAACCGAGTATAGCCACGAGGTTATACTTCAGGTATCTCAAAATTGAGTGTAGCACAAGGTGAGGCACAAAACATGTTAAAGACATCAAAGTGCGTAGAGTAGATTAGTGTTGCAAAGGATTTGTTACAAGATTATTCACAACACAACACATAACAAAAAAGTGATTCTAATAGTCAAGCGTCATATATATATATATATGGACCAGGTCCATTTTTGCTTTCTTGTTGAACGGACACACAGTCCTTATCAATATTTATATTTTATTGTCATCTACCGGCTAGTAGGGCCACAGAAGAATGGAAACAATAAAAATGAGAGAGGAAACAAAGTTCCTTAGAAACACCACATAGGAGGATGCCCCCAAAACACCCTCCATAATGCTATGTCCCAAGGCACAACACACAACAATTAAAAAGAGGAGAGAGGAGTGTAGAAGAATTGAGAAACAAATAGAAGAATGTTATGACAGAGGTAATCCCGTTGTATCCCTGACCTTACAAGAGAATCAAGGGTCATCTAAGGGGACCTAAACAAATATTTAACACAACATGGGAGAACACAACATGACATATTAATATATATCTAGGAGAAGGCCACCCTTGAGAGCAACTAGAATAGGTACTACATCGAGTGTGGCTAAAGGAGGCATAAATACTTACCTGATTCAATGGGATATTTCCTGGAAGAAAATCCATGTCTATCATTGTAGGATGTATCACATTAAGTTTTGGTCTTGTTGATATTGTATTAACATTAAATTTAGGACAACAATAAGCTTTGGTGGGCTTCAAAGAATGGTATCTAATACCCACTAAGCAGTTAATTGTAGCAGCTTGTAAAACTACTCTGATTCCTTGTTGGTTTACACCACAACCATTGCCTATGTAATTGCAATTTTTGTAAAGGATTTGAAATCCACGACCATAGAGAGACTCCATATTTTAAGGAGGGAGGGTCCTCATAAGTCTTATATTTTGTAGTGTAAGTAAGAGTATTGTCTTTGTTTTCTCCCAAGGAGACTTTAGGTTTCTTAGGTGTTTCCAAAGATTGCTTAGATGAGATCGATGCGACTTTTGATGTGTCAGGATTAGAGTTATTAAGTTTATATTCCCCCATAAAGGAAGGAGTAAAATCTAAGGAACCCCAATTGTCACCAAAAAGTGCATTCAATGGTTTAGAGTCTTGCACAACATTATCTATGGCAAGAGGTATTGATGAATCAACTCATAAGTTGATTAGACTCTTATGATTGTTAATTTATTTTTGCATTTCAATATGTAAACAACTAGTCATTTCGGGATCAGCTTCAATGGTGTGAAGTTTATTATCATAAATTTTTTTTATTGATTGATGAAGGGTAGACATAACTACCCCCATGGCATGGATCCATGGTCTACCAAGAATCATATTATATGAAAGCGAACCAGACATGACATGAAAAAGGGTAGATAATGTCACGGGTCCAACCTTTATGTGTAAAGTTATGGTACCCAATGATTGTCTACCAACATTTTCAAAGCCATGGATGTTAAGCCTATCCGGTTTAATTAACTTTTTATCAATGTTGATTTTCCAATGCAAGATGGTAAATATGATATGAATGAATGCAAGGACTGATAACAACACTCAAAAAGATGCAAAATGCTCATTGTTCCAAGTTCACCAAAATATTATGTGTGAAAATGAGAAGAGGGATAAATGATGTTAAAATATATCAAATCAAACCCTCCTTTCACAATAACACTCGAGGACAAAACCAAGTCAAGTCATTACAAGATGGATGAGGACTCAACTACTGATTTTATGCTTAGGAATGATATGGAAATAATAGATTAGGTTAAGAGATATACCAAACCCTAGATCAAATAAGCCTCAAACCCTAATTATAGTGCAATCAGGTACAAACATACAGAATGCTACAGAAAACTAGATAGGAAGATACTCAGGGATCATAAAAAACATACCAGAAGTTGAGTTTATGAGAATGAAACCTTAGCAAACTACAGGGCGGGCACCCAAGTCTAATAGGGTAGAATTTCTGGAGACTCTGGGTAGAGAGGTGTAATAGACCATATCCTGATCCTAAGTCTGGAGCCAAACTTATTGGGAGGACTACGGGGCAGACACCCTATCCAAGAGGGAGGAATATTCACAAGATTCTTCAAGATCCCAAAACCTAATCCTTCAAACTGCTTCTCTGCACTTGTACCTTTCCAACTCCCACATTTGTAACCTACACACACAAAGAAAAGGGGTTTATGGGTTGTGGTGTTTAGGAGCTTGCCTCGGTCAATCCACAGGACATTCAAGTCTTCCAACACTGTTGTTAGATAGAGTGCATGCCTAAGGAGGGTAGAGGAAAAATCCAATGATGAAATGAAATGATTGAAACACAAATTGATGTCACCTTAGAGGTGAAGCCCTCACAGAGATGAAGATCCTTCAAATCATGAGGAGATAGATTGATGAAGCCAAATCTGCAACAAACAAACACAATAACAACACAATTTTTCTATGAAACATAATGAAGGTCTTGAATTCTCTTTGCTCAATATGACAAGTTTGCATTATCCATCTAGGTGTAAAATGAAGTCATAAACTCACTTATATATAATTTCTCGCTAACATTCGTAAATCAAATCACAAGAGTTGACAAAGGGAAACCTTTTGAGAAGGCCCAAGGTGACATGAATTAAATTCCACTCTGACAAATTAGGTTGGACTTGGTCATGGGCGCCCAAGTCCCAAGACCCTTTTTTGGTCATGATTAAGGATTAGAATGGTCCTTTGAGTCTCATTTGACATGGGTTTTAGGGGAAATTGCATCAGGATGAATATTTAATTTGCAAAGTGTTAACATGGGGACCTAGGAGCTAAACACAGATGTAAAAAGGCATAGGGAAACTTTTTACTCCTTAACAGGGGGTATCTTATTTATGGTTATTATGTTCTTTATTTAGTCTAGGTATGCTTTATGCTTATCCATGTTACATGTTTATGATGTTTAGTTCATATGCTTTTCTATGCTCTTTGTTTAGCTCTAATGCTTTTTTTATGTTCCTTGTTAGCTTTGATCCTCCTATGTTTCTGTTATCACCTAAAATTGCACCCTTCTATTGGAGCTCCGATAATTCCAACAATTTCAGAGTAACATGGGATTGGTCTCAAGGTGTGGGACCTTTGTAGTTGAGACCAAACCTCCAAAGAAGGCTGGTTCCTCTTTCTGAACTTAAGGTTCAGAGTAATCAATTAAACTTATGCTAATGATCACCAAGGAAAAGGGAAATAAGGAGACTAAAAATAAAAAGGGAGGTGATGCACCAAGATTTAGGGTGTTTAACTGTAACCGACATAACACAACAATGACCTCAAATATTGAAAGAGACTTACACAGACTTACAACTTTAACAGAGGTTCAAATTAGAAAACTATAACCAATGGAGGGACTGTTTTATCCACAGAATGAGTTACAGATTTCAAGTCAACACAAAGTAAAAGCATAAGAGAGGTAAAATATAAGTGATTATATTGATCATGAAGGCTAAATAGCCATTACAAAAGAAAGATACTTTGTTACAGATATATAGACATAAAATAACCATCTACATTCATTGGTGAACCGCTATTAGAGACATCAAAGGCTCAACTTCAAGTATAATGCATCAGATCTGACTGGTTCTTGCAAATGCATTACAAGGTCTGTGATAACAAACTACCCAACTAACATGATAGCCCAGAAGAACAACTAACCAACCATAAATACATCTCAAACACATGCATATATAGCTTTTACAAATAGCACTGTAGCAGTCATGGACGTGGGAAGAGAAGTCAACAAGAAAGAACATCACCTATACTACAATAACTTCATTCTGATGTCCTTGGAGTGCACCCACATGGCTTTGCCCATGAAATCCATGGAAACAAGGGGTCTGCCCATGCCTTGAGTACATGAAATTTAATGCAAATGAGGAACACTGGCATGGGGGGATGAGAAATCCATCTCCCACAAGAAATCAGGCTTTGGAGAAGCATAAATGGTGACCAAGAGGGTCGCTGAGCAATCTCATCGCATTTGGAATAGTGGAAAATAGACCTGGAAGGCAAAAGGGTCGAGCTCTGACATATCAGACTTCAGAGCTCAGGCCTTCCACCTTCCGCCCTACAGAGAGAAGCCCCAACCTCACCCATGTATGCCTTAGAACACTAGAATTGGCGGAGTTTGGAGTTCAGGCCTTTGGCCTTCCTCCTTTCGAAGAAAGGAAGAGGGAAGACGAAAACCTTGAAGTCTAAAATTCTAAAACTCTTAGAAACATTTTGAATGAAAAGGAGCGAAACTCGTACACCGAACCTTCCCCTTTGGATGACGTCATTGCCACCTAGTAGCTTTCCACGGTCCCACAACCGTATTTTGCCTTAATGAAATAATCTTTGCGGAATGGCGAAAAGCACCCAGAATACACCTCATGGCCCTCCTTGGGCTCCCTAAATGTTGAGTTGTTGAAAACCTGCCATCTATCCTCATTCTATGGTTCCACCATCACTTTTTTGTTAATAAAATAACCCTTGCAGAATGACTAAATGCCTTAGACAATAATACTCGTCGAGGGTTGGGCGTCGGGCCTTCCGTCTTGCTCCTTTTATGAAGAAGGTGGAAAGCAAGAACCCTGAACTCCAACCTCTGACATACATAGATCTTTTACTTGGCGGGCTTCGACAAGCAGACCTCTAGCCTTTGACCTTTCAATAGAGAACACGAAAGACAGAAACCCCGAAGTCCAATGCTCTAAACACTTAGAGATATTGCAAGGGGATAAAGCATAATTCAGAGCTAGTTATGATGGAAGGGTGAAGGGTAGAACTTCAAAATTTCAAAAAGGCAAAAAACATAAGGAAAACTTAGGATTTTTGGGACTTGGGCATTTTGGGTGGTTTTCTCTTGCATTTCAAAGGGTGAAAATACTAGGATTTCATGGATCTTTAGGCTATTTGGCCAGAAGGCTAAATAGGATAACATTTTGGTGACTATGTAGGGGTGTTTGCCTGCTAAACATTGGGATCCAGAGGCCTTATCAATCCATTGGGCACAGAGTCAAAGGAAACATCATAAGAACATGGATTGGCCAGACCAACACAAAAATAAACACTGCCTTTGGGAAACAAGACAAGGCAAAGCAAACAAAGCAAACAATATCCTAATGCGAATGGCGCCTATGTAAAAGCACTTATTGAAAGGAAACCTAAAACAGAAACAAAACTAACCTACACCTAAACTAACTAGAAAACTGACTTTAAAAAAGCCATTAACTAACCTTTTTCAAAATAACTACCCTTTCTCAATAATTTATAATGCTTTAGATGCTTGTGGACAGTTAACATGAGGTGGGGGAGGGATGGGCATACAACAAATTGACAAAACACTTCTTTGAGAATAAGAAGAAACTCACTTACCCACTTGGACTGATTGTTGATGTAACTGCCATGAAGTGGATAAATGGGCTAACCCCATTTATCTTGATGCTCAACTTCATGCTCAGGAGTAAGCATGACAAGTGGTGACTCTTCATGGTATGTCTCTAGCTGGGCTATATGTCTAATAGAATATCCCCTTGAAATGACATGCAAATCAACAGAGTTGATCACATGCCTCTACACTAATTCTTCATCTTGATGCTGCTGATGGTTCGAATGCTTTGGATCTTGTGACTCAACTGGAAATATGACTGCCTTGACCTTGTGCATAAGATGCTACTCATGATGTTCCTCCTCAGGGGATGCTGGCTCAATGTCACTTCTTGAGCAGAAAAGATCTATCTCATCCTGAAAGAGATCTTAAAGCTCCTCGAAACACGTAGGTATGAGAAGATCCACCCTGGCTTCATTAATTTTTGTATTTTCTAGAATGGGGCTACTCACATGCTCCCTTTCACAAGTTCAAACTTTGTTATTATGCTTGGCCTCGACTTGCAACAATTCACCATCAATTTCAATGTCTTTATGCTACTCCGGAACTGTAGCTAATGTTGACATTTGCATGCCTTCTTCGTCTTCAATGTAGTTGGACAACTCACTTAATAGAGTGACGTAGTCCACTTTTGGGGCAATTGGATCAATCTCGTTTGCTAGGTCCTTATCCCTTAGCTGCAACTTCACTAATTTTTGCTTGATCTACCTTTGCAACTAGACTTATTCACCATGCTTTCTTTGCATTTTGGTTTCATTCATCTTATTAAAAGCATGGGAAAACTCCAAAAATGAGCCAAAGTCAAGAGGAATCAACCCTGCAACTGAATCAGCACTAACCTCATGCTTGATGTATTGCCACTCCAACTGATTGGACTTAGTTTTTCCTTGCAGCAAGTCTAAATTTTTAGTTTCAATAGCATGTGAGGGCTCACAACTAGCATGTTGACCCGTAGCTGCCTCCAACACTTTCTTTTCTGTCTCATAGAACCCAGTATCCTGCCAAAAAATTGGTCTATCCTCCACCTTTGGGCTAGTACCAGGACAAGAGGGTTGACATGGAATGTGGGTTGGAAGGGCTTCTTGAGAGGGTTGTTCTTGAGGAATAACAAGTTGAAATTGTGCAGGAATAGGCTCCTATGAAGGCCGAGGGCCTCTACAACTTGGAATTTTGAAACTGGAAAGTGGTTTCAGAGGCCTAGAGGGGTTATCCTACCTGAAGCTTGGGATTTTGAATTTAGAGGTTATTTATGCTATAGACTGAACTTGTGTAGAAGGGAGGAGCTGCCTGAAATTGGAGATGGAGGGAACTGATTGGGCTTCTAATCTTTAGACTTTGGCAAGCAGCTGCCTCATTTGTTCTTCTTTAGCTACAATCTGCAAAGCTAGATTCCATTGATAAGCTCTTTCTTGCGCCTACATCTACTGTTGATGAAGATAAGCTTTCTAAGAAAGCTCATCTTGCTGATGGTTATACTCCATTACTCCCTGAATTTCGTCCAACTCCCGTTAGAACCCTCAGAGTATCTCCATCACATCATCTTTGTTTCTGATATTAAAATTAAAGGGTTCATGCAGCTGATTATACCCCATATTTCTTTTAATGTTGACCAAATGTTCCCTAAGCTCTAGCATCTTAAGGTAGTCTTCTTGGGGGTGATAACATGCGTTATTAGATTGCCAAGAAGATTGAGAAGAGGTGGGAGGGAGGCAAGCATCATGAGGATGCTAATATCATGTTGTTGCAGGGTTGTATGGCATAAGACCAGAGGCATTTTGGGCCTAATATTGCTGGTATTGGGGCCAATAACTTGCATTTTGATTAGGAGGGGAATAACCATAATTCCCATAAATATTTGACATTTTAAAGCATTCAAAAGCTAGACAATCATAGAAAATGTCTGAATTAGAGAAAAACAGGCCTGATATCAGCAAAAAACTAGATACATACCCAGGAGAGTCGTCTGGTGATTTGTGATGCTCCTGAAAGCTGGAAAAGATCAGAAGTATCACTGAACTTTGATCTTTGATGAATCTTTAAGCGCTTGCATTGCTTCACCAGTGGATTTGTTCAATAGAGTCACCATGGTGTTGAAGAAAGCTGCCCTGAATGGAAAAATGCATTGAAGAACACACCAAATCCTTCATTTGATGTTAAAGTTCATCAAACTAGTCCCACTAGGTGTGCCAAAAATGGTATCACCTAAAATTGCACCCTTCTATTGGAGCTTCGATAATTCCAACAATTCAAGAGTAACATGGGATTGGTCTCAAGGTGTGGGACCTTTGCAGTTGAGACCAAACCTCCAGAGAAGGTTGGTTCCTCTTTGTGAACTTAAGGTTTAGAGTAATCAACTAAACCTATGCTAATGATCACCAGGGAAAAGGGAAAGGAGACTAAAAATAAAAAAGGGAGGTGATGCACCAAGATTTAGGGTGTTTAATTGCAACTGACATAACACAACAATGACTTCAAATACTGAAAGAGACTTACACAGACTTACAACTTTAACATAGGTTTGAATTAGAAAACTATAACCAATGGAGGGACTGTTTTATCCACGGAATGAGTTACAGATTTCAAGTAAACATAGAGCAAAAGCATAAGAGAGGTAAAATATCAATGATTATATTGATCATGAAGGCTAAATAGCCATTACAAAAGAAAGATACTTTGTTACAGAGATATAGACACAAAATAACCATCTACATTCATTGGTGAACCGCTATTAGAGACATCAAAGGCTCAGCTTCAAGCACAATACATAAGATCTGATTGGTTCTTGCAAATGTGTTATAAGGTCTATGATAACAAACTACCCAACTAACGTGATAGCTTGGAAGAATAGCTAACCAACCACAAATACATCTAAAACACATGCATATATAGCTTTTAGAAATCGCATTGTAGCAGTCATGGATGTGGAAAGAGAAGTCAACAAGAAAGAACATCACCCATACTGCAATAACTTCATTATGATGTCCTTGGAACATGCCCACATGGCTCTGCCATGAAATCTGTTGAAACAGGGGATTTGTCCATGCCTTGAGTACATGAAATTTAATTCAAATGAGGAATAGTGGCATGGGGGAATGAGAAATCCATCTCCCACAGGAAATTAGGCTTTGAAGAAGCATTAATGGCGACCAGGAGGGTCGCTGAGCAATCCCATTGCATTTGGAATAGTGGAAAATAGAGCTGGAAGGCAAAAAGGTCAGGCTCCGACATATTGGACTTCGAAGCTCGGGCTTTCCTTCTTCCACCCTACAATATCTAAAAGAGGAAGGAGAGAAGCCTCGACCCCACCCATGTATGCCTTAGAACACGAGAATCGATAGAGTTCAGAGTTCGGGCCTTCGACCTTCCTCCTTTCGAAGAAAGGAAGAGGGAAGATGAAAACCCCGAAGTCTGAAACTCTAAAACACTTAGAAACATTTTGAATGAAAAGGAGCAGAATTCGGACCCTGAACCTTCCCCTTTGGATGACGTCACTGCCACTTGGCAGCTTTTCACGGTCCCGCAGGCACCTTTTTCCTTAATGAAATAATCTCCATGGAATAGTAGAAAGCAACCAGAATATGCCACATAGCCCTCCTTAGGCTCCCTAAATACTGAGCTATCAAAAACCTGCCACCTGTCCTCATTTTGTGGTTTTGCCATCACTTTTTCTTTAATCAATAACCCTCAAAGAATGGCAGAATGCCTTAGAAAATAATTACCATCGAGGGTCAGGCGCCATACCTTCCGCCTTACGCCCTTTATGAAGAAGGCAAAAAGCAAGAGGCCTGAACTCCGACCTCCAACATACATAGAGCTTTTACTTGGTGGGCTTCGACAAGCAAACCTCCAGCCTTCGACCTTTCAAAAGAGAATACGGAAGAGAGAAACCTGAAGTTCGGCGCCCAGAACACCTAGAGATATTGCAAAGGGATAAAGAGGAATTCATAGATGGTTATGATGAAAGGTTGAAGGGCAGAACTCTAAAACTTCGAAAAGGCAAAAAACACAAGGAAAACTTAGGATTTTTGGGACAACCATTTTGGATGGATTTCTCTTGCATTTCAAAGAGTGAAACTAATGGGATTTCATGGATCTTTAGGCTATTTGGCTAGAAGGCTAAATAGGATAATAGTTCCATGTTTGCTACTTGTGATTCCACATGTTCCTAGTTTTGTTGCTATGCTTATGATTCCTATTATGCTTACATTTTATGATTACATGTTATGATCTTTGTCATGCTTATCTCTTAAATTTTACTAGTGCTTACACAATTTTTATCTAGCATTTATGGATACCATTATTTGCCTTAATTAGGGCAACAATAGGGGGAATTCTACCTATACAATGCTATATATACTTTCATGGTCACATCTTCCTTATGTATTTACATGTTTATCTTATAATGATACCTTTTACAATGTTTACATGATTTTAGCATATATTTTTTTCCTCCAATTCCTTGCATTCTTTATATGCAACCAATTGGAGGGGGCATATATGTCACTAATGTTCCTTTGTGAGTTGTGCTATGCAGTGACAGACTTGTATTCATTCCCACCTTGAGGAGAGATTTTATTAAATTATCTAGAGTAAATCTTTCTTTTACATGGTCAAAGTCCTTTGACATTTTATCTAATTGGTCAGAGACCTCTCTACATAGTTGGATATTTTCTCACTTTTTGTAATAGGCAAAACTTCTCATCCTTATTATTTTAATTTTTGAGGATAGTTCCTTTATGCAAGTTATGATTATATCTTTTTAAAAATCATGTTAGATGCTACTCATTGCATTCTATTTTGCATGTTTTTATAAAGTGTTCATCATAAGAAGAATTCAAGAATGACCTATTATTTTACATAGATATGTATGCTTTGAGTGTTTGAAAAATATTTAATTTCTATGTTGACTACTTGTTTTACTTTGACATGCATCAGCGTAGTAGTTTGCATGCACATCAAAGTGGGGGCAAAATGTAATGGTGAAGATTGTACACCGATGCCCTTTTCTCTTATATTTTGAGCCTGCTTTGATTATAGTGTCTCAAATATAATAAGTAGAATATTCTTGCATGAATTTAGCTCAATAAATTACTGTATCCCAATCTTTTCATCACCTATCTCTAGAGATTTGGTCCTGATCCCTAGATCCCCCATTCATCACCTTAGATCAAATTTGTGAGTGTAGACTTGACCTAGGCCAGTTCCACAGTTGTGGATCTAAACCTTGAACTATAAAAATTAAAATAAAACTTACTCCCACTGACTCCCTCTTGTGAGCTGACCTAGTGCATGTTTATGTTGATTTGTGTGCTTGCTTGTATTTAAGTACATTTACTCATTTATATTGAAATCACTCGGGAATCTATGAGCATATTTAGAATTTCAATTGTAAAAGGGATAAAAGGAATTTAATAGCATTATTTACATCAACACACATCATCATAGGTCCATTGCATGCTTGCTTTTTCTCTTCAATCTTTCAGTCAAAGCCAAAAACCCAATCCAACTAGGGGTTTGATTGAGGACAACGTGACACTCACAATTTTCTAGATTCTGAAATGTGTTTCTAAACACCGCTAATCCTTAGATTCAAACACCAGAAGACTGAGGCAAGTGAATTATAGTAGTCCACCTCCTATCAATTTAGATCTACAAGTTATAGTTCAAGTCCACACATCAATTTAGATCAGCACTTGCAGAGATCAAGTCCACATGTACATAGGTAAACCAAAATAAAATACAATAAACTTGTTAAAGTCAGAGATAATCATCCATACAATAACTCAAACTCCAATTATATAATAAATGAGTTCTAGACATCTCTAATTTGACTTTCCCGAATTTGTTTATGATTGTAATTTAATTAATTGTCATCTAAGTGGGTGGTACATGTATTTTCCCATTACAATAAAGTTTGAAACAAGTCTACAAAAGACAAGTTCCGATTATTTATAGAAAGGAATGGGATCATATTAGACTACCACACGCCAAAGGAGGAATATCTAGACATGTCTTACTAAAAGATGTTGGAGATAAATGATAAACTATATGCCAATGATACCTAATTTTAAATCATTGGGGCATTGATTATCTGGCATTTTGTCCTAATATATATGTTTATTAATAATAGTCTGATGTTTTAAAATAGTACAGTCTTCAATTATATAGAAAATGACAACAATCCAACATTCTTCACTTACCCATGTCGACTGAATCACAGCCCTTCATTATCAAATCTAAACTAATTGGCAATTATGTAATTGATCCTGATTATATCAATAAGTCATTGATGGAACCCATCTGGCCTTAAATATGCCAACAAGTCTTGTGTTTATTCCATGACTTGGCCATTGAAAAGCAAGTCTTTGTTCCATAAAGACCAAACAATAATAGGACTTTTTTTAATATTTAATTTAATGTAAAGAAGTTTATATAATACTGACGCGTGGCTCTTATGGAAAAATAAATAATGCAATTGTATATTGAGTACAAACTCTGGTTGCCAACCCTCACGTCACCAAGCCACGTCCAATCCTCCAAGCAATTATATTTTTTGTCTTCTTTCAAGATTTAATGTGAAAACAGATATGGATTCATACACTTGAGCACTTGGAATTTTATTCAACGACTCTTCAGCTTTGGGTGGATTGTACCCATTATTGATGAATGACATTATGTTTTAGTTAATGTTTAGCTGATTGTTCAGTAAATTTGTCTGTCATGCTTTTGATTGTCTGATTACATTTTTTTTTGGGATGAAAATATTGTTTTTTAATTGTATATTTGAGTTGGTTTGTTGGTGAGAAAATTATGTTCTTTAAAACAAGAGTATAAGTATAAATTTCATAGGAGTTAGGGTATGTACGTCTCATATTAAAGTACGGTTAAGTAATTCTTATATGGTAGGAGTACAAGATAGTCCTATATACTATAACACTTTTATATGGTGGAAGTACAAGGTAGTCCTATACGCTGTAACCCTCTTATATGGTGGGAGTACGAGGTAGCCCCTTATGCTATACTTGCATATAAACTAGGTCGCCTAATATCATAGACTATAAAAGAACCTTTCCTTTTTAAAATAAGAGACTATTACCTCTTATATGATGGGAGTATGAGGTAGTCCCATATACTATAAGTCATCTATAAACTAGGTTCTCCAACATCATAGACTATAAAGAATATTTCCTTTTTAATATAAAATACGAGGTAGTCTCATATACTATAAATCATCTATATAAGAGGTAGTCCAACATCATACACTATAAAGAATCTTTCTTTTTCATATAAAAACTACTTTTCTAACACTACCTATTCCTCTATTTTTTAGTTTATTACAAAGAAAAAGGTAATGTTGACTGCACCCTTTTCTTTGTAATATGCATCTTTCAATTAAAAACAAACAAACAAACAAACATTACCTATTTCTCGAAAGAACAAAAAAACATTACCTATTCCTCTATTTTATATGTATATAGGGAGAGCCAAATCTACCTCTATTATTTACCTATAGAGTTACAAAATGGTCTCAATTGAAATCAATACTACGCTAAACAAAATTGCATAGTAATATTCTTGGAAATGGGATAAATTGATGTTATTTTTGAGGAAGTACTGTTTGAAATTTTTAGAATAAAATTTAAAAGAGTTAATTACTGAGAAGTTTAAAATTCAAAAGAAATATATCTTCCCCTATCTTTTTGTAATGACATGTATCTTATTTTATTAAAATCAAAGTCTTAAAAAGTTAAATGCTATACGTACTAGAGTTAGGTAAGTTCAGACATTATAAGCTTTCATCATAGCTTAAAAATCATAAGTAATATATTTATAAGAATGATAGAACTACAGAGTGCTTCAGATAATAACTCTTGGTGCTACGATAATAACACTAATATTCACTTTAAGAATATATACATGGGTTTTGATAATGTGGTCCTTTATGTGGTAAAATATTTGGATGTAAAAAATGATAATTTTTATGTAGAATTCATGGACATAGAAGATTACTTTAAACATCTATGACATTCTAGTGAAATTTTTTCATTTGAAGGATAATGAAGAAATTAGTTGGAGAGATATTCAACCTTAGGTTCAGGTCAGTTCAAATAACATTTTGATAGGTTGGTTTTGTGTAACTATGGGTTATCAAGTCTTTTATATGAATGTTAAGGTGTAATTACCTTCAAATGATAATCAACCTAAGTTCGAAAACTAGAACACAAAAGAAACTTTAACTAGTATGAGATCATAGCCTCCAAAAGAAGAGCTTTCAAAACAAATACATGCTTGTGCAAGTGTGCAAAAACAAATTTTAGAGTGAGACGAACACATTGCTAACAATCAACAATAAACAATAAGGGATGCTTAATCAAACTCCTATGGGTTTTATAGCCCGATAAAAGGAAAAGTGAAAAAAAATTGAAAGAAATTATTCTCCTCTTATAATGTGTATTGAAACCTAAATTCTTTTAAGGGAGTTCATTAGAAGATATTCATCGTGTGTGCATATATATGATGATGTATGCCATCATCTCGTGTACCACTACTAATAAGCTAGGAGTGAATATTATGCCTTAGCTAGTGGGGTTCACGGTGCACCAAAACACTTAAATAAGTATAGGTCATCACAAGTGTACCTTGTGACAGATTGACGTGCACTTAAATCCATATCTAAATAAAGGTAAACCAATCAATCCTTGTAAGGTGTGTTTTAAACATCTTATTTTTTTGGTTTAAATCAATAATTATACCGTAAACATCTTACTAATTGTGAAATGTTACTAATAGGTGTACATATAAGATTACATGTGTCTTCTATCATGAACTCACTTCACTATGTAAGTAATCACGAGTTAGGCATGTTTCCACCCCACCATAGGCAAGACAAAACATTTCTTTTTCTTACTTTTATCCTTTTTAATTCAAAAGTTATTATTGAATATGCTTTTGGCCTATGTAGTATGGATGTTTACCCCTATGTTAAGGGTGTCACATTTCGTATGAACCCATTCTAAGGTCCCGTAGTCCCGATGTAATTTGGACTAGGGGTGGGGACTTAAAACTTAATATTAACTCTGTGTGTGTGTACTTAAATGAATGAACTTTTAATGGTTAATAGTGATGTATGCATATGAAATCTAGTTATGTTTTTCATTTAATTTATATATATATATATTTGGCCATATTTCATCTAACCCGGACTAATTGAATTGTGAATGTTGTGAGGAACAATGTTTTGTGCGCAGGTGACAGGGTGCATGGTGGAGTGAACTCTGTGGATCCATAAATTGAAAATGATTTTTATGCCAACCTTGCCAAAA
This sequence comes from Cunninghamia lanceolata, assembly GCA_027924645.1. Lineage (NCBI taxonomy): Eukaryota > Viridiplantae > Streptophyta > Pinopsida > Cupressales > Cupressaceae > Cunninghamia > Cunninghamia lanceolata. Next base: position 39,758 of record BSBN01001019.1, read on the forward strand.
CACTGGTTAATCCCAAAGCTCGTCCAATCCCTAGTCAGTCTCGTCCGTTTGGGTCCACTTGCTAGGTAACTGCTATTTCGTGCATGTTAGTTTTTAAACACATTTCATTCAATATGTCTTTTCGTAATACCAATCCGGGATCACGTTGTGAGTTTCGGCTCATGGGGTGAGACTTCGTAATAGTGGTAATAACATTTGTAATTGCTAAATAGATTATTTATATATTTATATATATAAATATAATCTTGAAGGAAGTATTATAATAACTATAATTATAGTGTAATAATTATAATTATTATTGATGTCCATTGTAATACTTTGAATATTAAATTATTAAAGAAATAAATTATTATTTGTAATATTATGTTTATAAGTAATGCTATGATTTACTTATAGTGTGATTTAAATAATTATAAAACCCCCAATAGTAATCGATGATGAAAGAATAGGTAAGTAGAAGAATCGCACGAAAAAAAATGATATAAGAAACTTAGGAAAAAAAAGGAGAGGAAATGAAATCGCATAAGTCAAAAAAATGAGAGAAGAGGGGAAATAGGCGTAGGGTGTCTGCTGTTACGACCATGAAAGGAGAGGAGGGAGACCATCATTGAATGCTTGGTTAACCCTCATGAATGGAAAAACTTGAACCCATGCTTCAACACTAAATCCTGTCCCCAAGCGCGCCCTGGGAGAAATAAAAATGAGAAGATGGAAGTGACAGCAGGAAGGACGGGGAAGGAAGAAATAAAGAGGCATGGGGAGGCATTTTTGGATCAGTGTTTTTTATTAGAGCAGAGGGGTGTTTGGAAAAGAGGTAGAATTTGGAAGTCATTTTCTTGGAGTGAATTTTCTTTCTTAAGGATAGGTTTATTCCTTTTACCCATTTCCTTTAAAAATAAATTTACGTTGTTTGCTGGTATGGCTGCCATAGGGGATAACAAATGCTGGTAATATGGAAAAGAAATTTCAAATGTAGTATTTGACTGCTCTTCCTTCCATAAATTCATAGGTTTCAGCTTGTCTGGCTTGAACAAATCTTCAATAATGTATTTAATCATTTGTTGTTCATATTCTTCCTTAAAAACCCTAACCAACATAGTAGTCTCAACCAAAAACAAATTGGGGGAAGGTAAATGAGTGTAGGGAAACTTCATTTCAGTCCATGGCAACTGCTGCAACTTTTATAGATGCATTTCTAGCAGTTTTTCACATTTACTCCTGTTGCTCCTTCTTAGAGTTGTGTTTTCTTCTCCTTCACATAGCTGCAACAGGGATAAGAGGGGATGTTGATATTTATATATGTATATGCTGCTATCTATTCAATCTAACAACCTCTATCAAGCTTAGCATTCCATTTCAAAGTTAGTTGTAAGGGTGAGTAGAGAAAATGGTACCAATATTTACTATTAGTATGACAAAATAAAATTAATAGAAGCTTAGACAATACCTATGAACTGTTTGACAAAATGTCTCAAGGGAAGGAGATTATAAAATGCCATGCTAGGTCATAATAAGCTGCCCTAGGTTACATGAAACTTCTAAAAGTATATAAATTAATCTCTTGCCTACCAGGGTTTAAATTTGTGTGTAGAAAGAGGGTAACGACACCTCTCATTTCATATTTGCAGCCGTAATTCTTATTATTTATTTCATTACACTCTTAAAAATTAGAGGTAGCATTCTATGAAGTGGTTGGTAGCCTAACAAAGGACTGACTTTTATAAATAAAGGTAAGCAATATGTTCTTGGTCCTATTTTACAAGTGGACAACAAGAATATAGGTCAATATGCAGCCACATCTCTTAGATTTTGGCTCCATGTTCCCTTTAGATTTCTTTACAAATAGGACAACAGTAATAAGAGCTATATACTCAGCTATATCCACTTGGTTGGGTTTTATGTATTATGTATCAACATAGGAAAATAGATTCTTTAATTCTATTGTCAATATTATAGATGGTGTGGTTCTTTTCTTGGCTATCTTAGCACATGTAGTACCCTATTTTTAGTTTGTGGCTTGTGCAACTGTACATCTACTGTCATATGCTTTGGAATTGCTTAAATGTTTGTATAATGAGTGTTGGCAGAAAATTGGGACAGCTAGGTTATAATTAAGGATTAAACTCATTAATATGAATACCAGTAGGCTAAAAACATGCCAATCCCCTTGTGATGCAAAGAGAATTCAGTTAGATACTCATGAAGTAAGAGCTGGTTGAATTATGTAGCCTCTAAATAATGAAAAGTATATATTTACCTTTTAGCCATGTATGAATGAATCCTTTTCCAAGTTGATGTACCAGTAGAAAGATATCATTTATGAAGGGAAAATGGTTATCTGCTCCTAATATTAAGCTAGATACCATAAGTCATAGGTCAAGACAATCGGTAGGTGAACTGTATGGCTTATCTTATTTATCTAACTCTAGGATGGCTTAGTCCACTTACAAAACAAGCCGGATATAGTTGCTGACCTCTATGGCAACACATGACGGTTGGAGTATGAGCTCTACGAGGGCATAGATAGGAGGAATGCATTACTCCTATAACGTAGTAGTTCCGCTCCTTCCATGGTGATCACCGACCTATAAATCCTATGACCCACTTGAAGATAAGCTTATCATTGCTCCAGCTTGACAATAGTCAGGGAGCATGCTTTGCAGGTAGAGTGATATGATAGTATCCAGAGAAAGTAGGCTATCACCCAAGTATACTGGTGAAGAATGCCAAGGACATCTCAGGTTTGAATGACTATCACCAACAACATGCAGGTTCTAGAGCCAGTGGCATGCGGGTGAAGGATGCCATTAATTGCTATTCTATAGCTTTTGAGATTAGTGGAAAGTCATACTAGTGCAGTTTGAAGTTTAAGCAAAAGACCAGGTTGTTTTAGGTGCTAGCTCTAGTTCTTTCTTACTCTCGTGGTTGCTGGTCTATTTGTGCCAATATAATAATAGAAGTCCTTTTGAAAGCTAGATATCATGGGTCAGTAGTTACCTGAGTCTAAGAGCTTTGGCATGAACAATCATCTCTCTCTTTGTGGATCCCGGAGTCCATTGGTGGGTTGGGATAGGGAATTCTTATCCTTAAGGTGGGATTCACCATGTTCTCTAGACGCTGGAGGCTGACTGATCTTACGAGGTGAACAACCACTTTCTTGCAGCTATCTTACTTAAGGTAGTACCCAGGTGAGTATTATTCATTATGACATTTCATTATTCGTATTTTAATAATGCTACAAAATTGATGGGTAATCATTGCAAGTTCAGATTATGCTTTCTATGAAAAGTAGGAAGAGAGTACTTTGGCTAATGCTTTAACATGTAAACTTGGATTCCAGGGTGCAATAATGTAAATGGGCTTATGAGATACAACAGGTGGATAATTGGAATAGTCTTACCTCCGTTGGTTGGTTGTATGATGAACATGAATAAATTAATGGAATTTTCCAACTGTTGTTTTGAATTTCTGCATGTTCTCTTAGTGCTGTTACATATTTGTATTAATGTTGCAAAATCTCAACTGGGTTGTAAGCATTTATCTCAAACCTCCTTGTGAAGGCCTAATGACTATGAATGCATTTCAATCATCTTCAAACCTATTTTAGTGCAGTCATTGTATGTGGTTTGTAGTAGGTTATGTTATAAAAAAAAATTGGTTGCATATTTTGGGGTTATTACAAAGGGCTTCTTCATTGTTGTTTTCAACTTGGCGAATGCTTGGGACATTGCCATCAGTTGGGCTTGCATGTGGGGGCAACATTCCCTCATGTTCAAACCTTGGTTCCTAATGTTTAACCTAATTACTAAATGGTTGCATATTGTGCCAATTTGGGTCTGGATGCTAAACCTCCCTCTACAGTTCTGGTTCGACTCATGCCATTAAGCTATTGGGAATACTAGGAATACTTTGGGATGCTTCTTGTTGATGGATTATTCTACTTTTATCTTCTCTCACACGACCTATGCTTGCATCTTGGTGGATCTAGATATCTCCAAGGCTCTTCCTATAGAGATTGCCCTCTAGGTGGGGGGTCATTCCTATAAGCACCAAAATCACCCATAGCCTCCACGAGGACCCTGATGATGGCTCACAATCCTTGTCACGTACATGTAAGTGTGAAATAATGTCCTCTTAGCAGCAATTCTCTTGGTAGCATGTGGTTTCTTCTTCCCTTTGTTGGTTCCCCTTTGTCGTTTTGTCTCTTTCCCCACTTTCGACACTTTTCAACACTTGTCGATTCCTGTTTCCTGTGCTTGTGACTTTGTCTCTAAGCCTTGTATTCATCCATTTGTTGTGTTTTCATCCCTCCCTAATGATTTTCATCCATTCCCACCCCTAGGAGCCCTCTAGAGGACCTCACAAGCCATCTCCTGCTTTCAATTTTCAGTTCCAGTCAACTAGTACAAATCTCCACCTATTATTTCTAGATCTCCCCCAGGAGATCCTACTTTTGCAAGTGGAGATTTAGTTTTTGACCCCTATTTTACCTATTTCTAGAGGCAAATCCCCTTCTTTTCTTATCCTCTTCCATCTCCCATCATGAGCTTTCACCCAGAACCCTTACTCTGAAGGTTGCCCATGGATCTCCCGGGCTGACTAGTGAAAGGGGTGACCAGGAGGCGACCTTGCCATTTTTCCTAGCCATGAAATAACTCAAGTTTTTGACCAAAAATAACTCTGTTTCCGCCCATTTTTCTTCCCATTTGCATGGAATTTTTTCCCAATGATAGAGTTAACTATTTCATGAACCTAAGAATGCATATTTAGCTTATTTTTATCTTTAGTTATCAACCCGTGCATTCTTTGTCTCCATTTCTTATTGAGTAATAAATTATAATTGGTTAAATCACTCCAATTTTAGCCCAGATCACTCTTGTGTCTTCTAAGTTAACTCTTCAATCAAACTGAGTTAACTCTCCATCCTCTCCACCTCTCATGCCTTCTTCAAACCTATAAATACCCCCTCCCTCAAGTGCAAAGGGAGGCAATTTCATTTGAGCACATAGTTCTTGCAGGTTATTGCTCTCTAAACAAGGCTTCCATATGTTCACATAGGACATCAGATCCTTTTTCTTTTATTTGTTATCACATCTAGACTTACTAAAAGCTCATTTTGCATCAATACGCTGCTCACATCACAAGCCATAGTGCTCATCAAGCTCTTATTGAACTCATTTAAAGCTTCCAAAAGCTTCTTTTGCTTCTCTTTTCTTATTGTTGTCAAGAGGATCATCCCACTGCTGCAAGAGGATACGAGGTTGTCATATAAGGATTTCTGAGGGTAGTGGAGGTTCACGCATCTCTTTATTCCAAGTTCCTTCATGCTTTTTATTTCATAGTAATTAGGTAATCAAACTTTGCTATTGGGAATAGTAAATGCATGTTGCTTTTTCCTTGATAGGTTAAGTAGATCTTACATTGTTAATCGGTTTCCTTTCAAAAAGTTCATAGATTAGATTCATTTCAAAGCAATTTCTCTTTCCTAGAGTAAATTGTTCCACTTATTCAGAAAAAAAAAAAACAAAAAAACATAGATTCAATTACACTAGGTAATCTCATACTAGTTTGCATACATTTTCTAATTCCTAGAGTAGAAAAAAGCACTTTTGTTTCTATAAATAGAAAAAAGAACAAAAAAGATGTTTTGCACTCATATAGGCTTGCATGCATACAAAAACTAAAAAGAACAAAAACATTAGTAGCATAGAAGGTTTACAAACCCTTGGTCCCAACACAAGGTCAAAACAAGATCAAACAAAGTCAAACCTTAGGTCAAACAAACCCTAAGTCAAATCCCTAGGTCAAGTCAAGGTTAGATAAATAACCGTCTCTCTTATTTAGGCTCACAAATGTGCCTTAGACTTAGAGGTGAGTGGGTGAAGGAAATCCTAGATGATATAGAGGAGATCCACCCTAGACAACAACAAGCTCAACAAGTAATTCAATAACAACAAGAATGGTTAAGAGAACTTCAAATAAAGGCAATCATCCAACAATTTGAACAACAACACCAACATGAAAGAAGTATCAACAAAAACAATAGTCAACCCACACAATGTTGGAACCTTAGAAACCCAAACAGAAGAATGGTAACTAGTGGCCCTTTGGGTCATATAGTTATTTTCACGACGGTCACAGAACACTGCATCCAAACAAACGCACAATGACAAAGGCCCCAGGACTGGCTGATCACTCTCCACAAAGTCTAGCTCTTAAGTGAGCCAAACCACTTCGTGTCTCACCTCTTCTCAATTGGCTACTTCCATGAGACCGAGAGTGACATGGAGGTTTGCCCCGTGGCAAGGAGAGAGGGTCTATGTGTGTGCCAAAGCTGAGTCGACCACCCCAGGCCATTGAGTCATGTTTTCGAGTGTACATATTTTGGTTAACCTGACGTGAAAGGCTAAAGCCTCTTGGTTATGATTTTTGCGTTCCCATTGCTTAGATCCCATTTTCATCATCATTTTCACATACGACATCAGCTTCACCACATATTTTGGTGAACCTGACATGGAATTACAAATCCTACTAGGATGAGTAGTTTTGCATTTGAAAGATCACTTAGATTCCATCAAACATCATCATTGTCACTCTTTGGCATTGTAAACTTCAAGAGTTCAATCATTTTCACATTCATCTTTGCGACCATCTTCACCGCTTCCACTTTTGTCATCTTTGCCTTCGCTCATTCCAATTATTATGTGGTGTTTATGACACCCCCAAATATGATGAAACTAGAGCTAAACTTAGGGAAAATTCCCTCAAGGGAGTTGAAAACTCCCTCTTTCGATAGGTATGTGCTACCTGACTGAAATGCACTAGTTTCAAACTACTATGACTATGAAGGTTTAGATTATGAACAAGATAGAAGAGAACCCAAACATTCTCTATCTTTTAACAACCCTGTGTGGGAGCATAACCCTGCCATACCAAACACACCTCACAAATTGAAAATAATACAAATGAGATTAGAATTCCACCGCATAGATCAACCATCCACAAGTCACTTGAGCACTCATCGTGATGATGAAGTGAGAAGGCTAGAAAGAAACTTACAAGAAGCAAGAGATGCTCAAGAAGGCTTGAAAGTTACTCTACTAGAAGAACAATGAAAAAATGTTATATGAGAAGAAACACAAAATCATGATAGTTCATTCACATTGAAAACCCTAAAAAAAAGAAGGGCCTAGAGGTCCTACACCTGCCTACCTCATCACAATGCTAGTACAAAGAATTAGAACTCTGGAGGTCAAACAACATGTCCCAGAGAGGAGACAACAATTGCATGAACATATCAGAATCTCCCTTACCTCAACTACTACTCACGAAATGGATGTAATGACACATTCCCAAATGGGAACCCTCCTATTCAAAATAATCAGACAATACAGGGAAACCAAGAGAATCAAACAATAGGATTGGGTTATCAAAACCCACCAATGGGGTTAATGTTGTTAACTCCGCAATCACATAGTGCCTTTTCATGAACATACTTAGACTATTTAAAGGAGCCACTCGACATAGCCATAAGAAATGTTTTGTTACCTCGACCATTAATAGATCTCCTAGAGTTCAAAGGAGAGGGAGATCCCAAATTGCACATTAAGGCTTACACAACCACAATAAGAGAAATCCTCCCTTGGGATGGGGTTGTCACTAAAATCTTCCTAAAGACGCTAGAAGGAATAGCCTTGGATTGGTATTATCTCCTGCCATAGGCCTCGATACATTCATTCAGGCAGTTAATCAGAGAGTTTTTTATGGCTTTCGACATGAACAAACTTGTAAAGGTAGGGATCTGAGAATTCTTAACCATGAAACAAGAACCAAACGAATCAGTAGCCCATTTTGTCACTTGATGGAGACAAGTTCTCTATTCTTCAAAAAGCACTCCCAACATGGATCATCATGAATTGTGTGATCTCTTCTTGCATGCCTTGAACAGAGATATGAGAGAAGAGGTCCAAACGTTACCTTACAAATCCTATGAAGAAGCCTTGGAAAGTGCCTTGTGGATTGACCAAGAAGCCATTGATAGTGGTAAAAGGACTTATGGGTCAAATGGAAAGCTAATGAATGGGGATACGGGAAACAACATGCCTCCTATCAAGATTCTCAAAAATAATAGGAACAAAATGACAGATGGGGTGATAGATCAACCCCTAGTTAGGAAAGTGATGGATGATTACAATGGAAGAGATTACTATCCTCCCAACGTTAACACAATTGATCATCCTAGAAATAACACGTATTACCCATAGGACAATTATCAATCTTGGAATCAAAATAGAAATGACAATGATCGAAGATACGAAAGACCCCCCTATGAATATAATCAATTCTTCTCTTTTCATAGGACTAGGGGTCATATCACATAATCTTGTAGAGAATACAATAGGTTCATAGTAAGGTTTTCGGAAGACCAATAACAACTATTCATAGAGATGTTCTTAAATATATAAGAGGTCACATTGGATAACAAGGGGGCAAGGCAAACTCAAGCCCCAATATCTCCCCAAAACGTAGACATGAGAATTTATTAGGACCCATTTCCTACACACAAAGACATGGAAACAACTAATCAAAAAAACATAGCCCAAGGTAACAACACAAATATTCCTCTACAATTAGGACAAAAAGGAGAAGCTAGGATGTTGGGATTGATTGAAATATTGCATGATGAAGAAGAAGGAGAGCTCGAAAAGGAGTAGGAAGAAATACATGAAGGCATGGTATCAGTAGTAGAACTAATACCAACCCTGATTGGATCATATGAACTCATTGAGGATTTAAAGAAAATTTACACACATATTTCATTCATTGACCTCCTCAAGAACTCTCCCTCACATCACTCAGTACTGTTGAAAGCAATATGATTAAAATACTTGGATCAAATCACACCTCCGGCTAGTGAACAAATCAATCATGTGGACTTTGACGTAAACCCACCAAACTCCCAGCTTAAAGAACTATGATTCCTCTTTGATCTAAAGAAAATGCCCTCTGAGGCTGTGCTAACAAAGAAAGGAGATCCCATGTTATGCTTGCAAGTGTGGATTTATGACACATGCATCAAGAGGACGTTAATTGATGACGGGGAAGTAGTGAACATAGTTCCATTTTCCCTCCTAGAAAGAATGGGTATGGGCACACCAACATCACTGCCTCTAGAGACACGCTATGCAGATATGATAATTTGAAGGTTTCCACTATAGGAAAGCTCACGCTCCTAGTGACCTTAGGACCAAAGACTATCCCAACCACGTTCTATGTCATTGATAAAGACACAGGGTATAATTTTTTTCTTGGAAGACCTTGGATACATAAAATGAAAGTGGTTCCATCCACTTTTCTCCAGGAAGCTCGATTCCTGCATCTTGGGAAGGTGTATGTTGTATAAGGGGATCCAGAACCTTTTAGCATGATAAAATCCAATACAAAGAACAAAAAGATAGGCATTCCCATAGACTACAAACTCCCCATGAACAATATTTCTATTCCTAGTCCTACACCATGCAATCAATATGTATCAAAAGGATAGAAAATTCAAAAAAGAGTGAATAATTCAGAAAAGAAGGCCTTGGAGAATGAGGCACCATTGAAACAAAAAGAGATTATCCCCAAGGAAAAGAAGATAAAAATCATGGAATGGATAGAAAAGGATGGACCTCTCCAATTTACTTTAGAGATACTTATGATCAATGTACAACCGACCTATAAACTCTTTCCTTGCATAGGGAAAAGGCTCATAGAATTGAAGGACCAATGTTTGAAATAGTTACGGTAGATTTGAGAAATGTAGATCCTCACACTTTCTTAGATCCTGAAGGAGACTTGATAGAAAGTTACACTCCTTTGTGACCACTAAGTGAGTCACGTGTCCCTGAGACACTAGAAGAAAGTGAGTCTTATGAACCACTCACACCATTAGAAGATTCTTATAGACCAATGATACCAATGGAAGACGTAAACTCGATGGACAATGAATTGACCAACATGATAGGAGTCCTCTTGAAGATGTTCATAGTCTCACAACCACACATACAACCCACTAGCTCTGGTTCGATACAGTCAAATGAGTTGGGTGAATGGGAAGAACCTTTGGTACAAAGAGAAATGGTTGAGAGACTTCCAGTTGAAGATGAAGAAAGCGAAGGAACTTTTAATAAAGAATAGAAAATTCAACTGTCGGTCAGAACTGATGGTCTTGTCATCTTTGAGTTTCCAGGAAGCTACATTGGATATTATATTGATTTGAGAGCTAAGCCCAATGGAAGGACTGGTATAAGCTTTGTTCCTCCTAATGAGTAAGGAGAACCTCAAGCTCCCTTTGAGTTATTTCAATTCCTTCAAAAGATTCAAGAGCAATAAGAAGTAAAAAATTACATGCAAGATCAATTTGATATGCTTATGGAATTACTAAGATGCATCTTGTATTGGACTCCCACCCATCAACAAGATATGTAGGATTTACTCTATCTCACATTACCAAGAGAGACGATGGAGTTATAAAGGTTAGAACCAAATGATGTCATGAAACCCTACAGAGTAGGAGAGCTTGTCTTAAAAAGAGGTAGCACGAAAAACATGAAAAGAAGATGAAAGAGAAAATTCACTGAGGATTGGAAAGGTCCTTACATGGTTAAATAAGATGTCAAAAATGGTACCTATCTCTTGTGCACAATGGAAGGAGAGGAATTTGGTGAAACAATCAATGCCTTTCACCTCAAGAAATACTATGTCTGAAAATCATAAAAATCATAAAACATAAAAATACAAAAAAATCAAATATTCCAAAAATACAAAAAAATAAAAAATGTCAAAAGAACTTTATTTCTTGCAATTCAATATAATTTTGTTCACCTTGCATTACTAATAATGACTCGCTCTTATATTATTTTCTTTTCAGTAAGGAGTCTAAGGTTGCCTAGGTATAGGTGATCCTTTTCAAGTTTTGAGATTCCCTATTTTCACAATCGCTGTTATCCCCTTTCATTCCCAGTGATTCTAATCAAAGCCTAGCTCTTAGATTTACATTGATTCCAATCTTAATGAGCCATGATGTTAGGTCTAAACAAATTCAGTATTCAAACCTACAGTGTTCAAAGGAAGCTTACAAGTAGACCATCCCAATTCTTCCCTAATAGAAAACAAGTCCAACTGGACTATGAAATTTTTTTGTGGCGCTCAGCCCCTTATCTTTCCTGGCCAAAAATGTTAGGAGGATCAAAACTCTAAAGGAAGAAATCTAAAATTTGAGTGAATAAAAAAATGAGTGATCAAAATAAGAGTGTTGAGAAAAGTGGGAATTGAGAGATCAAATTGTTGCATATCCAAAGTCTAAAAGCATTCATTTTCATAAAAGTCAAAAATCTAAAAAAATGAGAAAATCAAGTGAGGCATTCTAGAAAATACAAAAAAAAGTGAAAAAACAAAAATGAATGAGAGCTACAAAAAAAGAGTGAAAGAGAGAAATTGTTGAATGTCCATACTCTTGGCTGGAGATCAGTCTAAGCTTGAAGCCTCAAGGGTGACATTCTACCAAAAAAAATAAAGGAGAAGGATAGAAAGCACACACATGCACTAGCTAAGAAAAACCAAGAGTCTGGTAGTCTTTAGGATCATTTTCTATCTAGGGACCCTAGTTATTTCCCATTTATCATTTACCCTAGGTCTATCTTGCTTGCCATCTATGATCTAAGTCTAGCGAACATCAATAAAATTTGTTATTTGTCTAAGTTGAAAGCTTGTCAAATTGTCTTAACTAGATAAGGATCAGTGTTTAGCCTTTAGCAAAGCCCAAATTCAGAAGCACTCCATCTCCTTCCTGCTCCCCACTTGAGTTCTAAATCCCAATCTCACAAACTTGAATATGTCTCTTATACCAGGATAACCCACAATCCCCTGGATTGAAAATCATACTAAAGAGCAGTCATATTGTTTGTTCCATAATGCATTCATACCAAAATAAGAAAAAGAGTTCCAAAGAAATAAAGTCAATGCCATAACTCATGGCATGCCATAGAAGTAAAGGTTTCATTTTAGCATTGCTTATGTTCTTGCATTTGCCTATTGTCCCCTGCATTTCATATATATATTCCAAAAAAGAGCTAAAAATATATCATCGCTATCATACTTGCATTCTTAGAGTTGAGGATCTAAACATAATCAATTAGTTCTAAAACTTCAAAGTGCACAAGAGATGAGTACTCATACGATAAACAATACAACCATAAAGAGACAACTTTTCATAGATGAATCATAAGTTTGAGTTTTACAAGAGTACAAGAGCTAAGGCAAAATGCTCTCAAAGGAAAGTAAGGCTCCCCATGCAAGGGGGCACAATTTCAAAAACAAGTAGAAAACTGTTGCAAGTATGAGGTTAACCAGTGTTGTCATTGATGTCAACATACTCATATTGCATTGATAAGAAGGATTGGATGAGCTGTGTGCTGAGGTTATTGAGAAAATTAGTCTCCATCAGGAACAGTGATGAGAAGAAGGCAAAAGTACTCAATAGGTTGAGGATCAGAGGATGCAGTTTAAAGGGTTTGTAGATATGAGTCTTGAGATGTTCTAGTTAAGATTTCAGAGGTCCACATAAAGATTTGAAGAAGTTATGGCTGTTTGTGTAGAACTGGTTCCGACAGGTGTTTAGTGGAAACAGAGTGTCACAGATTGGTCCAGTGAGATTCAGAATTACATTATCTCATTCTGCGGATTGGAAGGAGCATTGAAGAAGTCAGTGTGAAGTGACAACTAGATTTGTGAATGATTTGGAGGTCCAGAAGAACCTTTTTCATTATGACAGTGAGGACAGACTGTGTTCTTGAAGTTTTAGATGAAGAACAGAAGAATTCCAATAAGCTGATAAAGTACGGATGTTCTTGATGACTCAAGAAAGGTTTTGGTGATCTTTGGATCATGTACAATTCTTATTGGTGGTCCACGTTGAAGTTAGAGTTTGCATTTGAAGAATAACCACAGATATTGGTGTTCTTCCTGAGACAGGCCGACCGGATGTATTACACATCTTGCGAATGATCTTGTAGATATTTGCCGACTTAGATGATTGTTCCTAAGTCAATGCCTTGTATAAATAAGGGTTTGTGAATTCATTTTGAAGTGTGTCTCATGGTGATGAGTGTGATATTGCGAAGAGAAGTGCGAAAGGCAGAGTAGGAGTTTTTGGGCTTAAATGGAACTGATCCAGGCATGGTAAAGATGTCATTCTCTAGTTCAAGTTTGTAATACTTGTTATCTTGTAGACAGTGTGTCTCTTGTAGGCAGTGTGCCTCCTTGTGAGCAGTGTGCTCGGGCAGTGAGCCCTAATTGGCATGTGCCATCTATTTTTCTTATTCTTCTAACAGAGAATAATCCTTGGGTTAATCACCCCATGGTTTTTCCCTTAACCGGGTTTTCCACGTCAAAATCTTGGTGTCTCATGTGTTGATGTGTATCTGCTCTAATGTTTATGCCTTATGCTTTCATGAATGATTAATTACTATGCTATTGATTAACAAAGTGGATTTAAGTGTTTGAGTTGAAGCAAATTAAGGATAACTAATTCACCCCCCCTCTCAGTTATCAACAGAAAACACCCTTAGGAATGATTCCCTCCAACAGAACCATTAGGACACCTGCTCCTCTACCTCTATGTGGCACTAGTGTCTCCATGAGACCTGTGGGAATGAGGAACCTTGCTCTGGGTGCGAGAATGAGAAGGACCTACAAAACTAGACTCTGGACACCAAATCCCAAGGTAGGCCATCTCACAAAGAACAACGCTCTCACCCCTAAGAAGGAGGACCTCAGACCTCAATGCAACATTCTCCTGCACTGATGGTAGGTAGGAGTGAAAATGTCAGTGTGTCAGCCAACTCTAGGAGGCATACCGGGATCAACTAGAAGTCTCTCTCATGTCAAGCTAGTGAAGGGGATTGTGTCAAGTCAACATTGAGATTGCAAACGAAACCCCTCCACTCCTTAATGCTACCAAATAATTAAATATAAGAGAAGTTACAATTCATAAACTTTAAGAAAAGGAAGGATAGTGTGAAATTAGAAAATTAACGAAAGAAAAATTACAAGGATCGCCAGGCTTCCATGAAGGATCAAAATGCTACATCGCCTCATTAGAATGAGGTCTAGGCCCTGTAGAAGAACCCTCTGGGATCTCCTCCTCATCCAAGTTTATCTCCTGTACATCTCCTGCTGCTCCCTCATCTGATAAGTCATCTCCATTAGGAACACAATCCTTATCAGTAGAATATGAATCATCCATGATAGTCAATCCTCGAGAAGGAGCTCCTCTCCCTCCCCTCTATCCACCTCTCAGGGTCCTTGAGGTTTTGGTGATCAAATCCCTGAGAGTCAAAGGAGTCCAAACAATAGTCCTCTGTCCAACCTTTCCCATCTCCTAGATAGATCAGTAGTAAGTGGGAATTAGGGGCAAATCCTTAGGAAAGTCATCACCAAACTACTGTAGAATGAGCTCAATATGATGAGCCTCGACAAGACTATTGCAATCTGAAACCTCTGATACATTGAGATAGTACTCTCTAATCTGTCTATCATGGGACCATGCACCATCCATATCTACATAAGGGTTAGCGATCATATCTACATCAGTGAGAGTGGCCACATTATGTAATGAAGTATCGAAGTGGCCCACACTAGCTCATCTGGTGGCTCTCAGTAGTCGACGATCAGGAAAATGAATCTCCTTGTAATATGGCTTGATATGCTCAAAGATCTAAGTCATGATCAGAGAGGATTGACTGAATGCGAAATCCCCATGCCCTGTAATGCGATAGAAATCTCTGTAGACCATAGCAAGAATGTCTAGACCCCATGCAAAAACTATTCCCTACTCAATAATCTAGATAATTGGTGCCCATCACCATCTCAAATGAGCTAAGGCCTTGTCTCCAAATAGCCTCAAAGCGATCAAACCGATCAAGAACTTCATCAAGAGAGGAATGCAGAGCCGTGGTACTGAAGTGAGCTGAACACCAGTCTAATCCTTAGGATGGTTCACCCCCATGATCTGTTGCTCAACTAGATCTCCCCCAGGTGACCTGAATGGAAAAAGTGGTGACCCTATTTTCTTATCCCTCGAAATAAACAATGCTCTAAAAACCTCATTTTTCAGTCGATTTTGACAAACAAAAAACTATAACTACTCTAAACAGTGAAACAAACACAATGAAACAAAGAAAATTGCCAAAAAATGACATTTTCAAGAGATTTTTCATAAAATAGAAACTAGGGTTTAGAGAAAGGTTTTTCACTGTTGTGTACCTGACTCTCAGTGGTAGAAGAAGAGGTAACCATCTTTGCAATCCAGTCAGCGATATCTTCCCAACGAATACTTACATAATTGATTCTGTCGCCATTTCACTCGAACCTCACTAATTTGCTCACTCTTTGTCTCTCTTAGCTTAGTTTGCTTTATGCATCTTAGATTAGTTTTTTTCTTTTATACATCTTTTGTGCTATCATTTTGTGTGCATTCATCCCTACAGGTCTCTCCAACAATGGCAAACAACTAGTCAAACTCACATGATCTATGATATTTCATCATTTTAGTTTTCATTACTTATTTTTGATATATTTAGATGTTGGACTAGTTATTGCAGGTACAATTTGGAAAAATTGACAATAGGTAAGGCCTAGTTTGAGAACAATGCTTACCTTTCATATAGACTACCATCCCCAAGGGGGCAAATATGTAAGCACCAAAATCACACAAAACCTCCATGAGGACCCTGATGATGAATCACAATCCTTGTCACATACATGTAAGTGTGAAATAATATCCTCTCAACAACAATTCTCTTGGTAGCATGTGGTTTCTTCTTCCCTTTGTTGTTTCCCCTTTGTCATTTTGTCTCTATTAGATTCAGGACAGACAACTGAGAGGGGGGGTGAATCAGTTGTCAAAAAATTTCTTTCCAATTACACACTTAAATCCTCTTAGTGATTTAGCAGCATATCAATAAATCAATCATGGAAACATAATGCATTAAATCAAGAGCAGAAACACATCAACACATAAGACACCAAGATTTTAACGTGGAAAACCCGGTTAAGGGAAAAACCACGGGGTGATTAACCCAAGATTGTATTCTCTATTAGAAGAATAGAAAGAACAAAATGGCACATGCCAATTAGGGCTCACTGCCCGAGCACATTGCTCACAAGAGGCTCACTGCCTACAAGAGACACACTATCTACAAAGTAATAAGTATCACATACATGAACTGGAGAATAGCATCTTCACCATGCTTGAATCAGTTCCATTTAAGCCCAATACTTTTGCTCTGCCTTTCACTCTCCTCCTCGCTACCCCACTCACATCCCCACAAGACACACTTAGAAAAGACTTTACAACTCCATATATATACAAGACATCAACTTAGGAATAGTCATCTAAGTCGGCAAACATCTACAAGAACATCTACAAGATGTATAACTCATCTGATCAGCTAGTCTCAGGAAGAACACCATCATCTAGAAGTATTTCTTCAATTGCGAGCTCTAACTCCAATGCGGACCACCAAAACAGACTGGACACGATCTAAAAGACCTCCACAAGATTGCCTGAATCACCAAGAACATCCACACTTCATCTGCTTATTGAAATCCTTCTCTCCTTCATCTGGAACTTCAAGAACACAGTCTGTCACCACTGTCACAAAGGAATAGATGCTTACGGATCTTCAAACCATGAACCAATCGAGTTGACACTTCACAAAGACTTCCTCAACACTCCCTCAAATCTGCAAAATAGGATAATGCATTTCCGGATCTCACCGGACCTATCTGTGTCACTCTGTCACCTCTGAACACTTGCCAGAACCAGTTTTACTTGAATGGCCACAACTTCTTCAGATCTTCATGTGGACCTCTAAAATCTTTACTGGATCACCTTAAGACACATATCTACAAACCCTTTAAACTGCATTCTCTGATCGTCATCTTATCTTGGACTTTTACCTTACTGTCTTCACTGTTCTTCTCTATTCCTGATTAGGACTAATTTTCTCAATATCCTCAGCACTCAGCTCATCCAATCCTTTTCATCAATGCAAGAGGAGTATGTTGACATCAATGACAACACCGGTTAGGCCCATACTTGCAATAGTCTCTTTCCTTGCTTTCGACACTTTTTGACACTTGTTGATTTGTGTTTCTTGTGCTTAGGACTTTGTCCATAAGACTTATATTCATTCATTTGTTGTGTTTTCAGCTCTCCCCAGTGATTTTCATCCATTCCCACCCCTAGGAACCCTCTAGAGGACCTCCTAAGCCATCTCCTACTTTCAGTTTTCAGTTCCAGTCAACTAGTACAAATCTCCCCCATTTATTTCCATATGTCCCTCGGGAGATTTGATTTTTTCAAGTGGAGATTTAGTTTTTGATCCCTATTTGAATTATTTTTGGAGGCAGATCCCCTTATTTTCTCCTCTAATTCAATCTCCCATCTTGAAATTTTACCCAAGAACCCTCCTCTAAGGGTTGCCGATGGCTTTGTTATTTTTCTGTGTGCTGGGGTCTTTATTTGGATTTAGGGTAGGCAGGAGCAGACTAACAACCACTGCAAACAATATAAAATTTAGAACATTCAGGATAATTATTTGAAATTTATGTATAACTTGTTGTGACTGTCATGAATGTAGAAGGTTGTTTGACTTGTAAAATTTTGTATTCAATAACTGTGGGTTGAGTATTCAAGGGAAGTTTCTCACAATGACACACCTAAAATCCTTGGGTTTGTTGAACCTACCAGTGTAGATATTAGGTGAAAAATCAGAGGTCACCCTTGCTACCATTTCAATTCTCAGCTTAATTTTAGCAAGTGATCATTCCTTGCATCATGAAGTTACAACTGTAATATCTTATGAAATCTCTATAAAATATAAAATATAATAAATAAATAAAATAATAAAATGGATTTTACTATAAATCTAGATTAAGCCATCTAAGTAACTCTATCTGGGCTATAGACGCTTGCTGGTAGTGGGGCTCTACTTAGGAGAATTGTAACGATAACCTTGTCAGGGCTATGGATGCCTGCTGGTAGCAAGGCTCTATCCGGTTGGCTATGAGGGAATGACATCAACTATGTAGGTTAATATTAGTCACTGGTTTGTTCAACTAATTTTCAAGATGAGGATTATTAATCACGTGCACCCACTTAAACTGAAGGGAAAATTCACGCACCTTATTGAATACATTAGGTCTCAAGTTAAATGATGATTTGCAGAAAAGATAGTTGGAAGTTATAAATTTATTTCATTTAGTTTTATTTAATGGTTTTAATTTAATTGTTTTATTTTGTTGCTAGTTGTTGTGATGCTCACAACACGCCCCATTTTACTCCTTAGCAAAATGAGGACCCCTGCTGTGGTTGTGTCTTTTTGCTTGTGTGTGTGGGTCTGCTTGGTGGTAAAAGGGAAAAGGGAGTGAAAGGTACAAACCTTGTTGAAAATAAAGAAAAATAGCATTAAGTACCGGGGCAGAATATAGGTGAATTCCTTGTCAAAAATGAGTGAGGGTTGCTTTTTGAACCATTTTAAAATTCCCAATATTTTGCAAGATATGTGTGTTTTGGTAAAATGTACAATGAGAGGGTTTGTATGTTGCATATACAAAGCTATTTGTATATCAAGTTGTTATATGAGTCACATAAGGGAGTCATCAGGTTTCTTACATCATTGTACTTGTATGCATTTGCTAACGCTTTATCCTTACATACAAGTCAGACTCGACAAAGTTCACAGTTTAAATGAATAATCGGTTAAGTCCGTCAATGCATTTTATGTTTGTATGTTAGGCAAAGGGACACATACAAGGTGAGATACAATAATATATGCATACCACGGAACTGAAAAGATTATCAAAGGAGGTTTTATTGTTGTATGTTTCATGCCTTGTATGTATATTTCAAGTTATACATTTCAAGATACATACAAGGCAAAATTCAGAAAAGATTAAAATTTGGTTAAAATAATGCATCATGACTTAAAGTATATCGGAAGATGCATGGCACTTTATACATGTCGCGGAGCCGAAAAGTGAGTAAACTATGGTTTATAAAAGTTCAAGTCCAAAAGGACATACAAAGGATTTTGTATGCATCTATACTTGTATATAAGGGTTTTGATACAAGTATTGTTGTATCACGGAGATACAAGGGGAAAGTATGTGGGCTCCACCTCTTGTACATCAGGCTTGTATAAATAACAATGTATAGCTTTGATATACAAGCCGATATACAAGTTAAAAGGATGCAAGTTAGAGATACAAACTGGATGTGAAAAGAAAGTTAAATACTGAAAAGTCTTTGTATGTTTGGGGTGCTTGTATGTTTATAATATACATACCCGATATACAAAGGAATAAAAAACATTGCTGGGGATAAAAGGTAAAGAGAGGGTTTGTATAAGATGCTTTGTATGTGCGCTTATACAAGAAAATATACAAGAGCGATATACAAAGCGGAAGATACAAGTATGGACACAAAGGGGAAAAGGTAAAGAACTTTAGTTTGATTTCTTGCATAAAATGCTTGTACGTTTAAAGATACAAAGAAGATATACAAAGAAAACATACAAGGGAAAATACAAAGAAAAAGGTATGTATGCAGAATTAAACTAACGGTAAAAAGTTTAAAACACAAACACTGCAATAGAAGACTGAAAGTTTTGGTGCATTAATTGCTATAATTAATGCCGATTGAACACTCAGGAAAAGTAAAATTTAACGAGAGTCAGAGTAAAGTTAAATGCATTTTGCTTTCAGATTGACATTGCTAAGAGTAAAAATTACAGAGAAAGAAAATTGCTACATAAATTGAACAGAATTCACCGAGACGAAAGAATTATAGCAGTTGGACGAAGGTGAAAAGGTAAAAGTAAGTCAACAACTCAAGTCAAGTGGTCAAAATATATAGGTATTTATCCTCAAAACGCCATTACATTTCAGTTGGGTAAATACCTGTTAATTTCAGTAATTTCAGTAAAATGTAGGAATTTGTTCAATCCTTTTTTAAAATGTTAATTAAATGGGTAGGGATTAACAAATTTAAAAATCAGAAAACAGAGAGAAGAAATTAAAAGGAGTTGTAATGTAGGAGTACATATGGGCAAAGAGTCCAGGAGGGGACCGCACCTGTTTAGAAGGTGTAATTGGTATTTTTAAAGCATATTTGAAGGAATGAAAAGACAAAGGTGAGCAGTGGTTTTGAGAAAAAGTCAAATAAGGAGTATCAGTGGGAGAAAGTCAAAGAAAAGGGGGAATCTTATTTTTGAAAAGATTCCAACAACATCCTTTGAGAGGAGGAAAAGATGCCATTTAGATTTTTTGGTAGATGGTTAGGATGACTGTACACCATTGATCCTAATTGACAAATCCTGACCGTAGGTCATTTGTAACCGCTCCCTCACCTTAGTCTATAAAAGGTGTAGGGGTGCAATATTTTGAATATTCAGAAGCTTAATTGAAATTTGATTGCTGAAATATCAAGACTTATTTCAAAGTTGTTATAAACATACATGTTTTGCATACTGAATGAAAGAGAAGACAATTTGATTACAAATAATCATAAATCTTGAGTAATCTGTGTTTGAGATCTTGATACATGCTTTGATAAGCTGCATCCCTTGGAGTGCTTGTCAGTCTGCATGTGTTGTTTTCATTCCTTATCCTTTGAAGTTAGCAACATCTATATCTAGCTGCGGAACATCCTGGTGAAAATATGGTTTGATTTCTTCTCCTCATGACTGTATCTTGTATGTATGTGGTTCAATAGCTAAAGATTCACCAAAATTAGCACCATTCTTTTAAATTTCTTTCAATTTCATAACAATTCACCATCATAATTGCAAATAATAGATAATCAAAAGCAAATAACATGAAATATGCTGACATCTCATGGATAATTAGAAATATGTAGCATATTTAGAGTAAAAACATGTTAAATTGACAAATGTCATGCAAATATCTACTTACAGATACATCATTTGAGTAAATATACTATGTAGAAGAAAGAACAAGTTCATGATGATCAATAATCAAAAGAATTGATCAAACTTGTAGATACATCAACTATCTTTGAAATAGAGTAGAAATAACCTCTCTGTGGAGTATATTTATAGGAAATAGAATCTATTGATCATTCAAGAAAATGTAAGGCCCCTTGAAATGGTAAACAACATGTCACATCAACCTCTAAGTAATGTCAGATGATCATGACCTGATCAACGGAGACTTGGAGTCATCAACTTATCCTAAGTTGATCGTAATTTACAAGATAATAAAGGTTTGTTGTGCAAATTTTTATGCATGTTGTTATGACTAATAATCATCATCAACATAAATTGGCGCTAGAAGGAGGGCCAACCAATTCATCAGTAGGTTTTGTCTAATTTGATGATAAAGATAGAAAGGTAACACTCAAACACTTCTGTATTTCAAGTCATACGCAAAGATTTGTTGTTTTAAGTCTGTGCATGCTAATCCTTTGTGAAGATTTCAAAATTAAGCATAAATATTGCAAGCTTTATGGTCGATCACCATGAATTTTCAAAGATAAGCTCTATTTCATGTTAGGGTTAGTCGGTAGAAGATATCAATTAAATGCAAATAAAGATTAAACAGAGGAATGGAAATAAACAGAAATAATAACAACGAGAGACAAGTTTTAACGTGGTTCACCCAAACTTGGGCTACATCCACCAAATAGAGAGTCCAATATTATTATCCAGTAAATCAAACCAACTACAATCAGCAATCCTTGCAATTGAATACCACTGCAAAATGCTACAATACAATATATCAAAACCCTAACCCTTAGCCGCTTTTTATCAATCTTTTTGTCAGTTACAAAATAGGGTTTTTTTATGTAGGTCAATGAAAAAATAACTCCCGGTGCCTTTATAAAATAATAAAAAATTGTGTGAG
This sequence comes from Cunninghamia lanceolata, assembly GCA_027924645.1. NCBI lineage: Eukaryota > Viridiplantae > Streptophyta > Pinopsida > Cupressales > Cupressaceae > Cunninghamia > Cunninghamia lanceolata. Next base: position 61,730 of record BSBN01001019.1, read on the forward strand.
GTTTTGGGGGTGCTGCCCCTGAGCCCCCGCAAGGGGCACTGTCCCTTGACGCTGTAGGAATTTGGGGGGAAACCGCTTTGAAAAAGTGGGGTAAATTTAACTTTCGAGTTTGATTAGGCTCCATATAACAACATTTTAGGTAAATTTGCTAAAGATTTTGAGGTAATCCACTCAAGAAACCTGATATCTGGTTGCGTATGTCACCGAGCTTCAATATCACCTCATATTTGCATCATTTATGCAAATATTCCATAAATATTTAGTCAGTCTCAAGTTTTGACCATAAATACAGCCTTTGCTAGGGAGTTTCAACTGATCTTTACAGTAAACCAGCTAATTTTCCTTAAACTTAAGAAATCCTAGCTCTCAAGCCAAATACCAGGTCCAAATCCAGTGGACTCTTTGAAGAATTACCTATCAGGGGATTTAGATCTAGAACTGTAGACATTCATCACTCTCCTGGTTCTAGTGCTTCAGAAGCTTCACCAGAATGTGCTCCTGTAACTCCTATCAGGTTACAAACACCTGCAGGACCACCTGTCACACCTCAAGTCCAACCTCCACCTATTAGAATGTCATTCTTTACTGTAGAGTCACCTCTGACTTTCACAGCATATCATGCTTTGCCTAAGAATCCTGATAAAATTTGTCCTAAGTATCATCCATATCAGGATGCTGATGATCATATCAAAATGTTCAAGGAAGCTTGTTGTAGGGCTAGAATTGAGCATCAAGATGTAGTATCTAGGTTATTTCCATTTTCCTTAGGGGAAGAGGCATATAACTGGTACATCAGTCTTGGTCAGGGTTCAATCGGTTCATGGGCTGCCTTGGAGAAAGATTTTAAGGATAGGTTCAAAATACCTATAGATCCTTCAATAAATTATCATTTGTTTGCCACAATTAAGAGATTTGAAGGAGAATCTATTGCTAACTTCAATGCAAGGTTCCAGAAGATGCTCTCAAAGTTAGTAGCACTTTATGTTGTAGCATATGAAGCTGCTAGGAGCATATATTACTCAGCTTTAGATCCTTTGACTTCTATGTTTATCAGAAGAGCACATCCTAGTGTCACAACCTAGACAGGAGCTTTTGAAGAAGCTATCAAAGTCAGTCAACAGCTGGTTCCTGCTCCAACACCAAATATTGCATTTCCTACACTTCCTAGTTATCCCAAATATCCTGCCCAACAACAGACCAATGGAGCCATGATACCTCTAGCTGTGATGCCAAGTCCTTTACAGATACCTCCACTCAGTATCATGCCACCTCCAAATGGAAATGGCCAAATGTTACAATATCCACGACAAACACAAGTACCTCAGGGTGTAGAACAGTCCAACAACAATAACAATGGATCTTCTTTTTACAAGCCTCAAACAGAGAATGTAGTGGCCAAGGTTCAGGAAGAAAAAGAAGAAATTAAAGAGATATCAACATGTTGGGTGAATATTTTGTCGTCAACTAACTAAAGGCAAAATGCGTATATCAACCACAGTACAACAAGATAAATCTCTCCTCTTAGCAAGGGAAGGTTCCCTATCAATTATTATAACTTTATTTTAAACTAAAACTAACTTGGGGTGTGATCATACCATCCATTTCTCTTTTTTCAGAAATGATGTTTACAATATATTATGATTTCAACAAAACTGATATAAGGCCAAAAACTATGAATTACCACAAAATCCATGAAAACACAAAGTCTTCTGTTACTTTGTTCACCAATGGAAAATAAAATGATTCGGAGTAGAATGCAGCACAAAGTCTTCACTATATGCCAAAATGAGATAAATAGATTAAAGATAACAATTTGCAGCACAAAGTCTTCAAGCTATTTCTCATTCAGGAACACAACACAATTCTCACAAATGATTTTATAGCTCAAAGTCTATTAAAATCAGATTTAGAATACTCCTTGATCACTTGAAATAAACCCTCACACTTCAATTACTTATCAAAGTTAATATGATAGCAAAGACATAAGAACAATTCTATCATAAAACAAATCGCTCCAAGACAAAGATTGGAATTCAACTTGCTCTCTTGTATTGATAAATATCTGAAAATTGATTTACACAAATAAGCACAAAGTCTCAACTTGCTTCTCAATTCGGCAGAGTTTTGCTACAATAGATAAAAGATAATATTTACAAAAGAGGCCCTCTTTATTTATAGGGAGAGGCCTTGAGAAAATTTAGGAAATCTACAACTACTTTGACTTATTCAACAAAAGAGTCCTATTTGACTTGGGACTTCTCTTGTATCATATGTAATTACATTTTGGAAAATTAAATGTGTAGATGTCCAAAACAAAATTCAATTTACATATCATCTAAGAAAAATAAGCTAAGGCACTAGTTTCCTCCATCTTTTTTCCTCAGGAAATTCTGGTACATAGTTTGAACGACCGACATCTCGCATGCATCTGGTTTTGCTGTATTCCTTGAGATGGTGAGGGCTCAGAGAATTGAATCTTTCACCACCTTTATCGCCTTTTCATGCTTGTCCAGATTATTTTTCAGGTTCTCTAGAGTCGAATGTTGATCATACAGGCTATCCATTGAGAGCACTGAGGGCGCCTCCTCTTCAAATTTCTTTTGGACCATTTCTTCAAAAGAACTTATCATTTCCTGTGATGTGAGGAAACTATGATCTTCCCTTGTCAAGGTACAAAGAAGTTCTTCTAGATGGTGTAGGAGTGTGACATCACTATTTTCACTGGCTTCTCGAGCTTGGCATAGATCTTCAAGTAGACTCTTTATTATGAAAATACGATGAGCTAGAGTCTCCTTGGTCTTAAGATATGATTCCCTATTGGTGATGACCCCAATGGTGATCAGATTCTCTATCTTGATCTTCTTCATGTCTATCCACTCTTCTAGGCTCTCTTCTTGATCTTGTAGCTCTTGTGAAAGTAGATCTACCAGATTGTCCAGCTCAGCTTTAGCTTTGTCCATTTTCTCTTTCCTTTCCACAATGCTTTTTAGCAGAACTCGTCCTTGAGCCAACAACCACTCCACTACATCCCCTACTACCTTACCTTTGGCTTGTACTTTTTCAACCTTCTGTATCAGGGGATCTTCCACTGTCACTGCCATGGGCTCTACTATTTCTGATGACTTAACTATTTTTGAAGGACAGCAGCCAGTTGTTCTACTTTTGCTTTGTACTGCTCCTTCTCCTTCTTGGCTTTGTCGTACTTTTCAAGTAGGGTACTGGTAGTGGTCTGGAAATCTGCCTTGAGACCCTCATGAGTTATTTTACCCAACTCAACCCTTGAGATGACATAATTACTCATGTCAAAAGTGTCGACCATGGCATCTTTAAGAGGTTTGACAATTTTGGCATACCTGATTCCCTTTTCGGTGACCAGCCTAGAAACAGTCTTAGGCTTCTTCTTCTGGTTCTTTGCTTTCACGGGCAACAACTTTTCAATGTCAATCTCATCAGGTGAGATGGCTTGCTTCTTCCTCTTTGGAGTATAGGCAGATAGCTATGGAGGAAGTGTAGAAGCGCCAATAGCCAGAGAGGAATCCACTACTTGCTTGGCCGGCTCCATGTTTGTACCTGTGATGGTCACAATCGGACTTATGTTGGTAAATATCACACCTGTATCAACAACCTTTTGTGAAGCATCTAGAAGGTTCTCTAAAATAGTTTGTTCCCCGATGTCAAAAGACGGGGAAGATAAGCTCGGAATGGAACCAGAAGAATAAAAAATAGTTCCAAAGCTAGCCTTCATGGATAGAGGAGTATTATCAGAAGAAACAACAAAAATTGGAGAAAGAGGAACACTTGAAATCACTAGCAAACTGTTAGAAACCAGAACATGAGCAGGCATAGAAATTCGAGTCTCAGAGAGAAGATCTTTCACAGGAGTCTGAGGGGAACCATCAAGTTGTTCTACCTCTATATCTTCATCTTCACCTTGTTCAGCTTCATTAGATACCTTTGTCTTAGACCTTTGAACATTTTGTTCTTCAGTCTCAACATCTTCAATTTCCATCTAATCATCATTAGTATCTTCAACATCTGACTCAGTGGCGTCGGAAGCCTCTGTGGTTTCCTTCTTCTTTCCTCCTTTAGATACAAATTTGATCTTTGGTTTGTGTATCTTGGAGGAAGAAGGGGTGTCACTCTTATTTTTAGTTCGGTTCTCGACCTTCTTACCTGTTTGCTCCTGTGTTTCAGCTTTAGATCCTATAAGAAACTCTTTCAACTTAATCCCCTTACTTTCCAACCACAAGTTGGTGTTTGCCAGTATCGGTTGGAATCTCTTCCTGATAGATGTCTCCTCTTTGACTGACCATTTCATCTCTGGGAGAGGTGAAGCCTCAACATTTTCTACATCATATTTGTGGTCTAGGACATTCCCATCATCCTCCATTCCATCTGGAATATCAGCAAGTCCTAGTTCTTCAATTTGACTTAGATGAAGTTTGCAAAAATCTAGTTTTCTGATCTCATTTTGAGTCCTGAGATCCACCCATATATCTTCGACCATTGGCACATGAAAAGTTGACTTCCTCTTGATTTTATCTTGAACCCTTATGAAGTCAAAATGATTTCTTTTCTTGTAGGTCTTCATGGTGACTAATTGCAACTTAGAGTCAATTAACTTTGCTTTGTTGGCGGATTGAATTGAGTACCTCCCAATTTCCACGGGGAACTTTATCCCTGATTTCTTCAGTTCCATTTGCTTGTTATGCACCACAATCAGCTGTCTGCAAAGCTCCATAAGAACAATGCGATCACTGGGATATTGTGGCAACATGTAAGGGTAACTAGGATAGTACCCTACCCGAAGATATTTGAAGGTGGGAAATTGCAAGAATAAGCAGCCAAAAGAATTTACAACTTGCCAAGCTTCATCAGAAAGTCTTCTTTGAACCAGTTCACCATCCCACAAGCACATGAAAACTAAGAAGAACGCATCATTAACTCTTCTAAAATGATGAATTGACCCCTTCAGAGTGATTTGGGGGTAGTATTCATACACTGGGATCAACCTCCTGTCTCCCACTTGGGTTAAACCCGAAAAGTTTCTCATGCTTGCAGCAACATAGACGAGATAAGAGGTCATATAAAATTTGAAGGTGGTATTGACTCTTACCAGTTGCTCGTGCAATGCATTGCTGATCTATTCATCCCAGAATATCTTCTGATTACCCCATAGAATCACCTTGATGTAAGTGTACATCCAGTCCTAGAATTTGGAAGCAGAAGGGAGTCCTCTGATGTGAATCAAGAGAGTAATCAAATCACAGACCTCTTCTACAAAGTCACTCCTGTGAAGATCTTTTGGCCATCTGGTCAAATTACCTCTAGGAATCTTAAACCATTTGTTGTTTATATACCTCCTAGCAGATTCCACATCATTATCATAGTCTTGTTGACCCTGAGCAAAATCAATCCATCCAATGTTTTCAATAGGTGGACACATGAAGATTTTATCTAGGAATTCTGCATCCAATCTCATGATTACATTTCCCTGAGAATCTACCACCACTCTGGTGTCTCTGTTGTAGTGATTGGCCACTTGCAGAACAAATTCAGGATTGTGCACAGAGACTGGAAATGACACAACCAAATGAATATTGTTGTCAATGATTTTCTGCATGGGCTTGGATGGATTTACCTGTTTTGTTCTATCCATGAATTCTACCATGTCCACATGCCTAATTTTTGTGTCTCTGATTTCATCAATGTTTGATTGCACTGCCGTTACCGGAAAGACACCTTGGTATTTGTACTTCATGACTATGGCCTTTGATGGAGACAGTTCTGTCATGAGCTCCGGAGAAAACTTTGAATTTGAACTCCACCACGAACGCTAATTGAAAACTGCAAAAGGCCATGACCTCGCAGTTAGGGGAAAAATTGGGTAAACTGGGTCAACTGCGATTCGACAATCATGGACAAGAAAGCATGTGTTTGAAGGGCTTGAGTGCGCAAATAAAGGCAAAGGCGAAAGCGGGCTTTTAGTTTTTTTTTTTTTTAAATGGATTTTTCGAGTGTTAGAGAAATTTATGAAAATATGCAAGGGCGGTCAAAATGACCGCTCCTGCATGTAGGATGAGTTTTGATGTGTATGAGCGGTCGAAAATGCCGCTTTTACATGTGTTAAGGAAAGTTTGGTTTAACATGCAAAAGTGGTGAAAAATACCGCTGTTACATGTTAAGTCACTTTGGAGGATATGTATGTAGGAGCGGATGATTTAGCCGCTTTTACAGGTGAATGGGAAAATTGCCAAGTTTTGAAGCTTTAGATGTAATGGCGGGTGTTTCGGCCGCTACGACAGGTAGGAAATTATGACAAGTGTCAAGGCGGTGAGAAACACCGTCACTGTAGGTTGATGTTCAAGCGGCAACTTTTACCAACAATGCATGTAGGGTAGGGTTGTGAGTGTTCGAGCGGGGATTTGAACTGACTCGACAAGTTTGATAGGAAACCTTCGGTGTAAGGGCGGCGAATTATAACCACCCATACACTTCCACTTTAATATGCTCAAAATCATAAGCGGTGAATAGTGCTGCTCTTGCATGTGGTCACAAGCTTATGAAACTCAGGCGGCAAACTATAACCACCACCCTACATGAAGATGTTTGAGTGGTGATGATAATAAACTAATCATCGAAGGGTCATATCGGTAAAATTCGCCGACGAACCATTCACTATCTAGGGTTTCAAAAATCATTCTCAAATAAAAATGAAGGGGATTTGTATGAAACACGGGTTTGATGACTCCAAGGAAAGAAAAATGGAAAACCCTAAATGAAAACAAATAACAAAAATAACGATTAGATGGCTTACCAATTAGAAGAAACGAAAACCCTAATGGCGACGATGACGAGTTGAAATCCGCTTGAATCCAAATGTCGGCACGATCAACTATTTGAGGAAGGGCTTACTAATCAACTGGGAGGTTTTAAACAGAGGAAATGACAAGGAACAATGAGTTAAATAATACATTTAAAAGGTCAAAATTGAGCCCTTAATGCTTGGCACGAGTAGCCATTAATGCCACTTATAGTTCAATATTTTGAAGATCATGTTCAGGCGGCAATTTCGGCCGACCTGACACGTGCTTCACAAAAATGTAAAAACGGTAAAAACCGCCGACCATGCACATGTAACTCACCTTTTAATGATAACATGTATTGAAGGTAAAAAGTGTCACTCGGACATGTTGAAAATGAAAAACTATGTAAAAGTGGCAGAAACTGCTGACTTTACATGTGAAGACAAAAAGACATGCAATAGCGGTAATCTTGGCCGACTTTACATGTGAAGACTCAAAATTTTACTAACACCCTAAGATGACCCAAAATTGATATTTTGATCAGTTTACAACCTAATCGATTCACACAAATATCGAGGAATCGATTCGAGGGAATGTTATAAACTAGTTTTGGATGTCATACGACTTCGCACAGGACCAAGAGAATCTTGTCTTGATTTGTGAACTTAGAGTGTAGATCATGAAACAGATAAGTTTCGTGGGGGTTGTCTACAAAAATGAGCGTAGTTGATTTTGAGAACAACAGCTGGCTCTAACTGGGGAACTTCCTTTGATCAAACTTTGAAATGATTGAAGGGAGTAGAATCCAATCTCTAAGTGCCTTCATCCATGCCATTGGGCTATAGAGTCAAGCTAAAAAGAAAAAGACACAAAAGACTAAACGAAAACAAACAAAATAAAAACACAAAACTATACAAATGTACAACTTAACTTATCTGATACTTCAGGGATTGAAGTGCTTCAGATGTTGTCCACTGTGAGGCAACAAGAATGGTGCTCCATCCTGATACTCCAGCAAGAAACTATTTTCACCACAGAATTGATGAATGGTGAATGGACCTCTCCACAAGGAATCAAATTTTCTGTGCATTCCTTTTGGTTCTCTCCTCTTGTCCCACAACAAGACTTGATCTCCAATCTGAAACTCATGAGCCTTTGCCTTCTTGTTGAAGAGTTTCTTTACTTGATTTTGGTGCTCAACAATATGATCCACCACCATAGTGCGCTGCTCCTCAAGTTTAGTCAGATACATGATCCTTTTATCAATAGAACTATCAAAAGTTCTATCTTCCAATGCCTTCACCAACCTCAATGCTGGCAATTCCAGGGTAATTGGTATCTCTGCATTGAGACCATATAGAAGCTGAAATGGCGACATGCCTATCGCCCTTTTGGGGGTAATCCTATTTGCCCATAAAGCATCAAAAAGTGCTTTAAGCCAAGTTCTCTGATTCTCATCTACCAGTTTCCTGATAATAGTGACCAGATTCTTATTGCTTGATTCTGCTTGACCATTACCTTGTGGATAACAATCTGAAGAATGGGAAAGAATGATGCCATGCTCGTAGCAAAATTTAGTAATCTCATGAGAGGAAAAACAAGTAGCATTGTCTGCTACAATCTTGTTTGGAACTCCAAACCTGGAAATAATGTTCTCCTTAAGAAAATTGCATACCACTTCAGAAGTAGAATGTTTGACTGGAATGGCTTCCACCCACTTGGTAAAATAGTTTGTTGCGGTGAGAACATAGTTATGTCCTGCACTTGATGGTGGATTCACAGCGCCAATGAAGTCAATACCCCATTGTTGAAAAGGCTCCTCAATCACCATTGGTTTTAGAGGTAAGGCTGCCAACTTTGGTTTCCCAACAAACTGTTGACACAACTCACACCTATGTACCCAATTGTACGCATCTTGGAATAGTGTGGGCCAATAGTATCTAGCTCGCAGAATCTTGTGAGCCATTATAGGTGCGGAAAAATGTCCTCCACAAGCCAAATTATGGAAAGACTCCAAAAGTCTACTTTGTTGCGCTTTATCCACGCAATGGAGAAATACACCATCAAGGCTTCTCTTGTACAAACCATTGTCCCAAAGGACGTAGTTAGCAGCTTTTAACTTGACAGTTCTTTTTTCCTTATAAGACAAGTGAGAAGGACACTCACCATAGGTAAGGAAATGAGCGATATTAGAATACGACTCGTTAGTTGTAGTAACAAAAAGAACAGTTGGTGTGTCCACAACTTCTTCTTCGTCCCCTGTCTCTTTTGGGACGTTATCAGCGATCAATTGACACAAACCTTTACCACGCACAAGCTTGGTAGGCTTGATATCCAAATCAAATTCTTGGATCTTAGAAATCCAATTACCTCTCTTTGTTTCGAACTCCTGTTGAGTTAGGATAGATTTGACTGTTGTATCAGGCACCATAACAACAGTGTGTGAGTTTAGAATATAGAACCTAAAATGCTTCACTGCTTTGACCACGGCATAGGCATGCTTCTCCATATTCGAATACTTCAATTCATGAGCTTTGAGAGGACAACTCATAAATGAGATGGGGGATTCTACACCTTCTTCATTCTGCTGAACCAGAATAGCTGAAAGTGTATGTTCTGAAGCGTAGCTGTAAACTATGAAATCTTTGGTGTAGTCAGGACAAACAAGAATTGGAGCAAGAGCAATAGCCCTCTTGATATCCTCAAATGCTTCTTTGCCTTCTGCAGTCCAATGGAAAGTAGCCTTACCCTTCATCATATTAATGATGTGACGGGTTTTTTCTGCAAACTCAGGAATGAACCTTCACAGAAAATTCACCTTTCCAAAGAAAGAATGAACAACAGTCTTACTAGCAGGCAGAGTAAGACTTTGAATGGATTTAACTCTTTCCAAGTCAATCTTAGTACCTTCCCGGGATACAATGTGTCTGAGAAGCTTACCTTCTGTAACCCCAAAAACTGACTTCTTGGGATTGAGGGAAATACCATTTTGCCGATAGTGCTCTAGCACTTGTCGTAAATGATGCGCATGATCATGACAATTTTTGGAGAAAACAGTCAAGTCATCGAGATACACCACGACGAACTTTCCCATCTCATCTCTGAAGGCAAGATCCATCGCTCTCTGAAATGTGGCACCAACATTGATCAGACCAAAAGGCATTCTGCGATATGCAAATGTGCCCCCATGGTGTGGTGAAGGTAGTTTTGAACTGATCAGCTTCATTGACCTCCACTTGGTTATACCCTAAAAAACCATCTAACATAGACAGTATTTCTGAACCAGTCGCTATTTGCAATACTTGATCCATGATGGGAAAAGGGTAGTTATCTTTTAAGGAAGACTGGTTGAGATTCCTGAAATCAACACAGATACGGATTTCTCCATTCTTCTTCCTTACAGGTACTATGTTCGCGATCCATGTGAAACGATGAATTGGAAAAATTATCCTTGCATTCAGCATCTTCTAAATCTCAGAAAGGATCATACCTGATATCTTGGGGTTGTATTGCATCTGCTTCTGCTTGTGAGGCAACGATCCAGCTTTGAGGGGAATTTCGTGTTAAACCTCCTTAGGCCTGAAAGACTTCAAATCATCATAGGAGTAAGCCAAAACATCAATGTAATGGTGAAGGAGGGTAATGAATTTGAATCTTTCATCAGCAGTACAACATTTTCCAATGTTGACCATCTTAGGATCTTCTTCCGAACTCAAATTGACCTGCTCAAATTCCATAGAGGAACTTGAATCCTATTGTTGCCGTTGCTTGATATACCTGTCATGCTTATCAAACAATTTTTCAAGGGAAACCAAGCCTCTTGGAATCTTATTCCCTTTCAACTAAAGAAACTCTTCACCGGTTTGTGAATCTATCTCTGAAACATATTCCCGCGGTGGTGATTCACTTCCTTCAAAGTAAAGCTCATCAAAGCTATCCATCTTTTCTAGGAAAGCGATGATTTGGTTATCACCATTGAACACCTGCCAATGGTCAGCGTTATTAGGTACACTTGGTCAGAAGACCAGCTCAATAGTGTACTTGTTTCCTTTGAAATCCTTGTGAGGCACCATGAGAGTAGCGGAAATAGCCAATGAATCTGCACGATCATTGAACTCTCTTGGCACTGCAGAAATGTTGAAAGCATCAAAACCTTCAATGCAATCCCATACGCGATTGTGATAGTGTCTCAGTCTTTCATTTTTAGTTTGGTACAAATTCCTCACTTGACAAACCACCAATTCGGCATCCCCTTGAGCATGAAGAATTTTAACGCCTCTAGCATGAGCAGCTTCCAATCCGAGCAACAAAGACTCGTATTCGGCGGTGTTATTGGTATTGTCAAATTGTAACTTGTATGAAAAAGGTAAGATATCACCTTGTGGCGATATCAAGACCACTCCGGCTCCAAGAACCGGTAGAAGAACAACTGCCATCAAATTCTAAAATCCAGACTTCATCAGAATTTGATTTTTTGGAATCTCTTTGATCAGAAGATTCCTCTTCGTCAGTGAGGGAAGAATTCAGAATTACTATACCTTCACCTGAACTTTCATCTGAAAACTCTTCTAAGTCTCCATTTGACATATCCGAGCTATCACCCGATGTACTCTCATCTAATGAACTGGAACCATCTTCGGTGGACAGAAAATAATTACCCATTCCCGAGGACTCAAACAAAATTTGAGCTTTGGGATTTGATGTTTGGGTAATAATGTATTTTGCTTCCTTCTTAAGAAGTAACTTCTGCATGACATCTTTAATAGGTATCCTTTCTTCAGATAGATCCATGTTCAACTCCCCACCTACATCTTTACAGAAATTATGCCCAAGAAGAATGCCGTACGAAGCTGGAACATCAGCTACTAGGACTGTCATCTTGATTCTCTTATCTAGAAAAGATACAAATGCAAATTGGGCATCTTTGATTTGACCCAAAAGTGGAACTTGCTTATTCTCCATAGAGAAACACCTCCCAAAAGTTTTGGTTAAGGTGAGGCCAAGGGCATCTGCTACCTTAGCAGGCATAACATTGCCAGATGCTTCAGAATCTATTACACAATTGCTCAATTTATGACCATTCACTAATAGGGAAACATAGAAAGGTTCAATTTTTCCAGAGGCTTTAAGGGGAGTAGTGACAAGATTATTTTGGGTAGGCTTGCTTTTGTAGGAGTCATGAGTAGCTTTTGGAAACTCTTGTCCTGCAGGGACGGTCTTATTTTTGACGTATTTGGCTAATCTATCAAATTGTTCAGGATTAGCCTGTAAATACTCAACTTCAGACATTTGGATCTTAGTTCTTCTAGCATGATCTATTATATCAAACTACTGAAAGGAATTAGAAACAGAGGAAGAAAATCCATCATTTTGATTTTTGGTAGAGATAGCACAAGTCTGAGGAGTAGACGTGGAAGGTACAAATTTGTTAGAGGCACTTACTTGTTTATTGATCACCGGGTCTTTTGATTGGAAAGGTAGCGGAGTCCACCGTTTAGCGATTGAAATCACCGGTTGAGATTCTTCTCTTGCCTTCCCTTTATCAGCTTGAAGAGCTGACTGATTTTGAGACCTAGTGAAAACAACATATGCTCCTTCACACACTTCTCCCTTTTCCGCATCGTCTTGGTAATTTAAAAAGCCGATGGTAGAGTTGCCAGCTAATTCTTCTTCTCCTTCTGTGAAGAGATTAGTACCATTTTCATAATCCAACTTGGGTTGAAAAGAAAGTTCATTTTCAGCTTCATAATAGCCAACAGCTGAGTTGACCGGCACTGCTTCAATGGCAAGCTTCCCCTGTGTAGGTGGAAGACGGTTGTGTTGTCCTTGATTTCTAGCAGTGTTGCCTTGATATGAATTATTTGGAAATGTCCTCCTTGGTATATCTTGATAAGGAGGGGCAGACATACCTTGGGACATTTGTCTCTTTAGAGCTAGCAATTCATTTGCTAGCTTTTGCACCATGGGGTCCGTGGTGCTTGTGGAAGAATTCTCAGTAGAAGAGGAGCTTTTATTTCTATTAGAATCCCTTCTTATCTTATCCGCAAGGATAAGATCATCTTCCACTTTAGTTGCTAGAATCTGAGCTGCAGCAAGATCGGTAGGAGCAGCTCACCTCAATAGAAAACTCACCTCAAGAAGTTGTGTATTGATAAAGAAACATTTAAGGTTCTCCACGGTTGGCTCAGCGGTGGTGGGAATCCTGTTTCTCAACTTGTTGAACTTAGTGATGAAGTCTCGCATAGGTTCATGAGGTTCCTTTTTCATTTGTGTTAGTTGTGCCAACAATGCATGTGCATCTTCCGCAGGTTTAAACCTGGCTTCGAACTTGGTTTTGAGAGTATTCCAGTTCATTATGGTCTGAGCTCGAAGGTGGTAAAACTAGTCTGCAGCAGCACCTTGCAGTGTTTCTACAAAGAGTCATACAGCTACATCTTCATGCTCGACACCTATCACACCATAGGCTATACAGAAAGCTACAATGTGTTCATCAGGGTGAACTTTCCTGTCACCATAGAATTTGGGGAAATTCTTTCTTGAACTACGAGGTAGTTCATGCAATGGTGGGGTCAAATTTAGAGGACCAAAGGTATTACCCCAAGGGCCTTGGGCTGCCATGACGTGTTGATTGAAAGGCAGGATAACAAACCTTGGTGTCGTATGAATAGATAAAACTCTGCTAGCACTAGCACTAGAAGCTTCACCTGGTATTGAAGACCTGGTGTTTGTAGGAGGAAAACTCCTGGTACACTAAAGATGAGGTTGTGGAGGCAAGAGTCCAAAATTATTTTGCTGCATCAATTCAAATGCAGGATCAATAATACCTTGAGCTCTCTTGCTTCTGGTATACCAGGAATTTGCCAGAATGTAGTATGCTAAACACAATTTTGCAACAAATGGAAAAGAACTGAAAATGCTTCAACTCGGAGCGTGAGGCTTCAAGTTGCGCGTTCCTTCCCCAGTAGAGTCACCAAAAACTATTGGGTGAATATTTTGTCTTCAACTAACTGAAGGCAAAATGGGTATATCAACCACAATACAACGAGATAAATCTCTCCTCTTAGCAAGGGGAGGTTCCCTATCAATTATTATAACTTTATTTTAAACTAAAACTAACTTGGGGTGTGATCATACCATCCATTTCTCTTTTTTCAGAAATGATGTTTACAATATATTATGATTTCAACAAAACTGATATAAGGCCAAAAACTATGAATTACCACAAAATCCACGGAAACACAAAGTCTTCCATTACTTTGTTCACCAATAGAAAATAAAATGATTCGGAGTAGAATGCAGCCCAAAGTCTTCAATATACGCCAAAATGAGATAAATAGATTAAAGATAACAACTTGCAGCACAAAGTCTTCAAGCTATTTCTCATTCAGGAACACAACACAATTCTCACAAATGATTTTATAGCTCAAAGTCTATTAAAATCAGATTTAGAATACTCCTTGATCACTTGAAATAAACCCTCACACTTCAATTACTTATCAAAGATAATATGATAGCAAAGACATAAGAACAATTCTATCATAAAACAAATCGCTCCAAGACAAAGATTGGAATTCAACTTGCTCTCTTGTATTGATAAATATCTGAAAATTGATTTACACAAATAAGCACAAAGTCTCAACTTGCTTCTCAATTCGGCAGAGTTTTGCTACAATAGATAAAAGATAATATTTACAAAAGAGGCCCTCTTTATTTATAGGGAGAGGCCTTGAGAAAATTTAGGAAATCTACAACTACTTTGACTTATTCAACAAAAGAGTCCTATTTGACTTAGGACTTCTCTTGTATCACATGTAATTACATTTTGGAAAATTACATGTGTAGATGTCCAAAACAAAATTCAATTTACATATCATCTAGGAAAAATAAGCTAAGGCACTAGTTTCCTCCATCTTTTTTCCTCAGGAAATTCTGGTACATAGTTTGAACGATCGACATCTCGCATGCATCTGGTTTTGTTGTATTCCCTGAGATGGTGTGGGCTTAGAGAATTGAATCTTTCACCGCCTTTATTGCCTTTTCATGCTTGTCTAGATTATTTTTCAGGTTCTCTAGAGTTGAATGTTGATCATACAGGCTATCCATTGAGAGCACTAAGGGTGCCTCCTCTTCAAATTTCTTTTGGACCATTTCTTCAAAAGAACTTATCATTTCCTGTGCTGTGAGGAAACTATGATCTTCCCTTGTCAAGGTGCAAGGATGTTCTTCTAGCCGGTGTAGGAGTGTGACATCACTATCTTCACTGGCTTCTTGAGCTTGGCATAGATCTTCAAGTAGACTCTTTATTATGAAAATACGATGGGCCAAAGTCTCCTTGGTCTTAAGATATGATTCCTTGTTGGTGATGACCCCAATGGTGATCAGATTCTTTATCTTGATCTTCTTCATGTTTATCCACTCTTTTAGGCTCTCTTCTTGATCTTGCAGCTCTTGTGAAAGTAGATCTACCAGATTGTCTAGCTCAGCTTTAGCTTTGTCCATTTTCTCTTTCCTTTCCACAACGGTTTTTAGCAGAACTCGTCCTTGAGCCAACAACCGCTCCACTACATCCCCCACTACCTTACCTCTGGCTTGCGCTTTTTCAACCTTCTATATCAGGGGATCTGCCACTGTCATTGCCATGGGCTCTACTATATCTGATGACTTAACTATTTTCTGAAGGACAACAACCAGTTGTTCTGCTTTTGCTTTGTACTACTCCTTCTCCTTCTTGGCTTCGTCATACTTTTCAAGTAGGGTACTAGCAGTGGTCTGGAAATCTGCCTTGACACCCTCATGAGTTATTTTACCCAACTCAACCCTTGAGATGACATAATTACTCATGTCAAAAGTGTCAACCGTGGCATCTTCAGGAGGTTTGGCAATTTCTGCATACCTGATTCCCTTTTCGGTGACCATCCTAGAAACAGTCTTAGGCTTCTTCTTCTGGTTCTTTGCTTTCATAGGAAACAACTTTTCAATGTCAATCTCATCAGGTGAGATGGCTTGCTTCTTCCTCTTTGGAGTATAGGCAGATAGCCATGGAGGAAGTGTAGAAGCACCAATAGCCAGAGAGGAATCCACTACTTGCTTGGCCGGCTCAATGTTTGTACCTGTGATGGTCACAATAGGACTTGCGTTGGTAAATATCACACCTATATCAACAACCTTTTGTGAAGCATCTAGAAGGTTCTCTAAAATAGTTTGTTCCCCGATGTCAAAAGACAGGGAAGATAAGCTTGGAATGGAACCAGAAGAATCAAAAATAGTTCCAAAGCTAGCCTTCATGGATGGAGGAGTATTATCAGAAGAAACAACAAAAATTGGAGAAAGAGGAACACTTGAAATCACTGGCAAACTATCAGAAACTGGAACACGAGCAGGCATAGAAATTTGAGTCTCAGAGGGAAGATCTTTCACAGGAGTCTGAGGGGAACCATCAAGTTGTTCTACCTCTATATCTTCATCTTCACCTTGTTTAGCTTCATCAGATACCTTTGTCTTAGACTTTTGAACATTTTGTTCTTCAGTCTCAACATCTTCAATTTCCATCTGATCATCATTAGTATCTTCAACATCTGACTTAGTGGCATCAGAAGCCTCTGTGGTTTCCTTCTTCTTTCCTCCTTTAGATACAAATTTGATCTTTGGTTTGTGTATCTTGGAGGAAGAGGGGTGTCACTCTTATTTTTAGTTCGGTTCTCAACCTTCTTACCTGTTTGCTCCTGTGTTTCAGCTTCAGATCCTGTAAGAAACTCTTTCAACTTAATCCCCTTACTTTCCAACCACAAGTTGGTGTTTGCCAGTATCCGTTGGAATCTCTTCCTGATTGATGTCTCCTCTTTGACTGACCATTTCATCTCTGGGAGAGGTGAAGCCTCAACATTTTCTGCATCATATTTGTGGTCTAGGACATTCCCATCATCTTCCATTCCATCTGGAATATCAACGAGTCCTAGTTCTTCAATTTGACTTAGATGAAGTCTACAAAAATCTAGTTTTCTGATCTCATTTTGAGTCCTGAGATCCGCCCATATATCTTCGACCATTGGCACATGAAAAGTTGACTTCCTCTTGATTTTATCTTGAACCCTTATGAAGTCAAAATGATTTCTTTTCTTGTAGGTCTTCATGGTGACCAATTGCAACTCAGAGTCAATTATCTTTGCTTTGTTGGTGGATTGAATCGAGTACCTCCCAATTTCCAAGGGGAACTTTATCCCTAATTTCTTCAGTTCCATTTGCTTGTTATGTACCACAATCAACTATCTGCAAAGCTCCATAAGAACAATACGATCACTGGGATACCGTGGCAACATGTAAGGGTAACCAGGATAGTACCCTACCCAAAGATATGTGAAGGTGGGAAATTGCAAGAATAAGCAGCCAAAAGAATTTACAACCTGCCAAGCTTCATCAGAAAGTCTTCTTTGAACCAGTTCACCATCCCACAAGCACATGAAAATTGAGAAGAACGCATCATTGACTCTTCTGAAGTGATGAAT
Organism: Cunninghamia lanceolata; assembly: GCA_027924645.1. Lineage (NCBI taxonomy): Eukaryota > Viridiplantae > Streptophyta > Pinopsida > Cupressales > Cupressaceae > Cunninghamia > Cunninghamia lanceolata. The sequence goes on from BSBN01001019.1 coordinate 79,038, forward strand.
TGACCCCTTCAGAGTGATTTGGGGGTAGTATTCATACACTGGGATCAACCTTCTGTCTCCCACTTGGGTTAAACCCAGAAAGTTTCTCATGCTTGCAGTAGCATAGACGAGATAAGAGGTCATATAAAATTTGAAGGTGGCATTGACTCTTACCAGTTGCTCGTGCAATACATTGCTGATCTGTTCACCCCAGAATATCTTCTGATTACCTCGTAGAATCACCTTGATGTAAGTGTACATCCAGTCCTAGAATTTGGAAGTAGAAGGGAGTCCTCTAATGCGACTGAAGAGAGTAATCAAATCACAGACCTCTTCTACAAAGTCACTCCTATGAAGATCTTTTGGCCATCTGGTCAAATTACCTCTAGGAATCTTAAACCATTTGTTGTTTATATACCTCCTAGCAAATTCCACATCATTATCATAGTCTTGTTGACCCTGAGCAAAATCAATCCGTCCAATGTTTTCAATAGGTGGACACATGAAGATTTTATCTAGGAATTCTGCATCCAATCTCATGATTACATTTCCCTGAGAATCTACCACCACTCTGGTGTCTCTGTTGTAGTGATTGGCCACTTGCAGAACAAATTCAGGATTGTGTGCAGAGACTGGAAATGATGCAACCAAATGAATATTGCTGTCGATGATTTTTTGCATGGGCTTGGATGGATTTGCCTATTTTGTTCTATCCACAAATTTCGCCATGTCCACATGCCTAATTTCTATGTCTTTGATTTCATCAATGTTTGATTGCACTACCGTTACCGAAAAGACACCCTGGTATTTGTACTTCATGACTTTGGCCTTTGATGGAGACGGTTCTGTCATGAGCTCCGGAGAAAACTTTGAATTTGAACTCCACCACGAACGCTGATTGAAAACTGCAAAAGGCCATGATCTCGCAATTAGGGGAAAAATTGGGTAAACTGGGTCAACTGTGATTCGACAATCATGGACAGGAAAACATGCATTTGAAGGGCTTAGTGCGCAAATCAAGGTGAAGGCAAAAGCGGGCTTTTAGTTTTTTTTTTTTTAAAAGGATTTTTCAAGTGTTAGAGAAATTTATGAAAATATGCAAGGGCAGTCAAAATGACTGCTCCTGCATGTAGGATGAGTTTTGATGTGTATGAGCGGTCGAAAATGCCGCTTTTGCATGTGTTAAGGAAAGTTGTTTAACATGCAAAAGCAGTGAAAAATACCGCTGTTACATGTTATGTCACTTTGGAGGATATGTATGTAGGAGCGGATGATTTAGCTGCTTTTACAGGTGAACAGGAAAATTGCCAAGTTTTGAAGCTTTAGATGCAATGGCGGGTGTTTCGGCCGCTATGGCAGGTAGGAAATTACAAGTGTCAAGGCGGCGAGAAACGCCGTCACTGCAGGTTGATGTTCAAGTGGCAACTTTTGCCAACAATGCATGGAGGGTAGGGTTGTAAGCATTCGAGCAGGGATTTCAACCGACTCGGCAAGTTTGATAGGAAACCTTCAGTGTAAGGGCAGCGAATTATAACCACCCATACATTTCCACTTTAACATGCTAAAAATCGTAAGCGGTGAATAATGCTGCTCTTGCATGCTGTCACAAGCTTATGAAACTTAGGCAGCAAACTATAACCACCACCCTACATGAAGATGTTTGAGTGGCGATGATAATAAACTAATCACTAAAAGGTCATATCGGCAAAATTCACCGACGAACCATTCACTATCCAAGGTTTCAAAAATCATTCTCGAATAAAAATGAAGAAGGGGATTTGTATGAAACATGGGTTTGATGAATCCAACGAAAGAAAAATGGAAAACCCTAAACAAAAACAAATAACAAAAATAACAATTAGATGGCTTACCAGTTAGAAGAAACAAAAACCCTAATGGCGATGGCGACGAGTTGAAATCTGCTTGAATCCAAATGTCGGCACGATCAACTATTTGAGGAAGGGCTTACTAATCAACTGGGAGGTTTTAAACAGAGGAAATGACAAGGAACAATGAGTTAAATAATACGTTTAAAAGGTCAAAATTGAGCCCTTAATGCTTGGCACAAGTGGCCATTAATGCCACTTATAGTTCAAGATTTTGGAGATCATGTTCAGGCGGCAATTTCGGCCGACCTGACACATGCTTCACAAAAATGTAAAAGCGGTAAAAACCGCCGACCATGCACATGCAACTCACCTTTTAACGATAACATGTATTGACGGTAAAAAGTGTCGCTCGGACATGTTGAAAATGAAAAACTATGTAAAAGTGGCAGAAACTGCCGACTTTACATGTGAAGACAAAAAGACATGCAATAGCGGCAATCTTGGCCGACTTTACATGTGAAGACTCAAAATTTTACTAACACCCTAAGATGACCCAAAATTGATATTTTGATTAGTTTACAACCTAATCGATTTGCACAAATATTGAGGAATCGATTCGAGGGAATGTTATAAACTAGTTTAGGATGTCATACGACTTCGCACGGGACCAAGAGAATCTTGTCTCGATTTAAGAACTTAGAGTATAGATCATGAAATGGACAAGTTTCGTGGGGGTTGTCTACAAAAATGAGCATAGCTGATTTTGAGAACAACACAACACAGTTGAGGAAACTCACTACTGAGATCACTCATATGAGGATTCAGAACTTCTATTCTCAGCCAAATCAAAATAGAGGATATGCTAATGACAAACCTAATTATCCTGATAGGGGATACAACAATAATTACAATAACAATAATGGCAACAATAATCCTCCTAGACAACCTAGAGTGTGGAACACTAGGCCAAATAATGGTTCTCTACCATCATCCCTAGATAATCAGCCTCCTAATGAACCTAAACCGACCACTAGAGTCAACCTTAAAGAGGCAGCCCTTACAAATTGGTGCAGGATACATAACGCCAATGCTCATGCAGAGCTAGATTGTCCTTAATTTTGGATTGCAGCCAGTATTTTCCAAACTGAAGTGTCCAATACTTCAGGAAATCAACCTCATGTAGAAGGAAATAAAATTGTCCCCTTTGGATATGATTCTGCTTTAGTGCTAGAAATCTTCATGCATCATCCTCATCAGTAGACGATGTCATCTCATCAGGATTATACCTTAGCATGTGAAGAGTCGGCCCTGGCTTTTGAGTCTAACTACGTTTTTCCATTTGAGGATGAAAATGAGCCCTCAATTGAACATGAAGAGGTACATGCTTATCAACAGCGATATCAGGGTAGGCATAATTACAACCTGAGGAATAAATCAAATAGACCTGCTGGTCCTTTGACCACATCCTTGCCTCCAAACAATTTCAACACTCCACCTGATCCCAAGGCAAGTAACAACCCTGGATTTCCCAAGGTTAATGCTCAATACTTAGAATCACCAAATGCAGCACCAAAAGCTGCTAATCTGCCTCCTAAATCTGATAAATTGGTTACTTACCTGGCTGATGAAATGAAAAAGATTAAAATCAGCATGTCATTATCAGAGTTGTTTAAAACCTCTGCTATCAAGAAAGCTTTCATGAAATCATTAGATGATCCTACTCTAAGAGAGGATAGTCATACCTCAAGTCAGTTTGGAAATAAAGATCATGCTGCTAGAGATGTTAATGTTAAACACAAAGTGCCAGCTACTGTTCAAGATGCAGAGACTTCACACATGACCCTATACAGAGATAAGAGTGAGTCACCTCCTTTCCTCCTTACCATAAGGATGTTTAGTAAAAATTTGCACAACTATTTAGTAGATTCAGGAGCATCTACCAATGTAATGCCCCTGTCCATATGCAATGCTTTAGGGTTGCATCCTGCTTAATCATTAAAGAAAGTAACACAATTAGACAAAACAGAGGTGAGTGTGGTAGGAGAATTAACTCACATTCATATGCAGCTAGCATCAGACCCAAGAATCTAGTGTTACATTGATATTCAGGTGGTTGATATACCTGATACATATGGGATGTTACTCAATAGAGACTGGTCAAAAACCCTTAATGGATACATGTCAACTGATTTAAGTCATATGTGGTTGCCCTAGAAAGGGATACCAAATCAAATAAGGATAGATGCTGAGCCTCGCATGAAACATATGATCACATAATATAATAAAACCAACAAGATCATGTATGTGGATGTGGAACCTGAAGTTTACTCCATCAAACCCCAGACCGTTAGGATAGAAGAAATCTTGATGTATGATGTTCATAATCATGATGATAACCCTCAGGATGATAAAATAATTTTAGAATCTGATTGTAACCCTGAAAATGAAATAGAGGTAGATCATTTCAAGAATTTTGAGATGCACTTGTCCAAAGAGGTGTAATGATGTCAATTGTTAAAAATGCCTATTCATGATATTCTAATTGATGGATGGTGTAGGTTACATGATGAGGCACATTCTGAAAAGACTTGTGATGCTTTCTTAGACATGATGGAATTGGAACAAGCATGCAGTGAGGCATCATCATCATCATCCGCGGTAAGTTCTGCAGATAGTGATAGTGACACTGATTGTTGTTTGTCCTCTGTAGGAATAGGAGAATGCACATATCATGATGAAGGTCATATTTAGATGACAGAGGAGATACTGGTATGTAACAAGAGTAATGCTAAAAGAAATAGGAAGATCACCCCGGGAAGTGATTGTTTAGTAGAATCAGATTATGAGTTATTTGATGAAGATAGAGGTAGTAATCTGTCCAAGTTTGAAGGGTTTTTATCAAAAGAGATTCAAAAGATGACACAACAGCGAAGATCTCCACAGTATGTCTTGATTAAGGGATGGTGTAGGTTACATGAAGCACCACATTTAGAAACTGCTTGTTCATTGTGTCTGCATATTCTAAAAAGGTAGACGTGTTGGCAAGAGACACATTGGAGCTTCTTGATTGTTGTCATTGATGGCAACAACGATTATCCCACACATCCACAATGCATGATAAGTCCTCACCGGAAGTCAAATTGAAGAAGTGTTGAGGTCCGGTAAGCAAGAACAGAGCAGTCAGTAAGATCTGACAGATAGGTCCGGATCTCTCAGTAGAAGTATCTCAGTGAAGTGTGGATTTGGGGAAGTCAAAAGGAATATCTTGACTAATAGATTCCATGGTTTGAGCCTCCGGTGTGGAAAGGATAAAGAGATATGAATGCTTGAGTGTCGGGTTCCCAAGTGACAGTGTGAACAAAGGAAGAAGTGACTGGCAGAACATCAGACATTATTCCGGATGTGTTACTAATGATGGTAAAGATTCTTAAGGCATAAGTTATGATTGGACGACATGATTGATGACTTCTACAAGAATATCCTTGATCCACATTACTTGGTAAGCAAGGATTCAGCCGACAAATCAGAGTTTGTGGAAAATATTGACTATTCTAGGTGCCGACTAGAAAGGTGATGAAATCACTTGTGTGCATATATATACAAGATGTATTTAGTTGTGAAAGGTGTTGTGGTGTTTTATGATGTGTGAAGAAAAGTAGTAGAGCCGAATAAAAGCAGAAAGGAAGATCCAGTATGTGAAAGAAGAACAACTCAAAAGAAGAGGAAAGATGAAGTGTAGAAAATCAGTATACAGAGCCTAACCGGAACTGAACTCCAACATATGTTGATGCTCCTTATCAGTTCAAGTATTGTCTTACACTCTATAAATTGTAGACAGTGTGTCTCTTGTATGCAGTGTGCCTCTTGTGAGCAGTGTGCTCGGGCAGTGAGCCCTAATTGGCAAGTGCCATTTTGTAATCCTATTCTTCTAACAGAGAATACAATCTTGGGTTAATCACCCCATGATTTTCTCCCTTAACAGGGTTTCCACCTCAAAAATATTGTGTCATGTGTATTTCCATTTCATGGTTATGTTTGCTTGTTTGATGCAGCACTAATTATTAAGAAAGTTTAGAAAGTAGAAATAATTAAGATAACTAATTCACTCCCCCTCTCAGTCATCAACAAGACGTTGCTTAGTCCAGAAGATTTTTCTTTTGATGATAAAAGGAAAGAAGAAATATCAGCTTTACATAAGCCAGATAAGGTGAAGTCTAAGAAAATTGAAACATCAAAGTTAAAATAGATATCAAACGGTGCAGCTGCTAGAACTAAAAAGAAAAGAGAAGGCCCAGACAAGCCTTTAGCTAAAGATATGCCATGGATCCTCAGCTTTGATGGATCCAAGTCAAAACAAGGGGTTGGAGTAGGGATAGATCTTATTGATCCATCTAGAAAATCCTATTTAGCCGCATATAGATTGCAATTTCCATGTACGAATAATGTGACAGAGTATGAAGCCTTGATTCATGGGATATTGTTTGCACTTAGAAAGAAAGTGAAGATTCTGCATGTCTATGGAGACTCAGAATTGGTTGTGAGATAGGTAAGAAGTATATACTCTTGCAATTACAAGAAGCTGTCCAATTATAGACATAGGGTCTAGGACTTGATAGAAGATTTTGATGCATTCAACATCACCAATGTACCCAAAGAACAAAATCATAGGGCAGATGCCTTAGCCCAGGCTGCTAGCACTCTAGAACCTCTGTCCATATCCGGTTTGAAAAGATTCTCAGTTGAATTAGTATCAGTACCTTTTGTACTAGATAATGTAACTAACCTTCAAGTATTTGATGATGATTAGCATATATTGGACTTTATTTCCAACATGGATGTCTTTGATGAATAGATCATAGATGAAAGAAATGTGGAAGACCATATCTGGGAAGAAGAAGAAATCCTAGAGTTGCCTAGTAACAAGATCCCTAAGGGAATGATAGAGCTGGAAAGAGCATTTGATCTAGACAACATGTTGAAACAAAAGGATCTCCCAAAAGCAGATGGAGGAGAATATTCACAGGTCAATACTAGACAGGATGATGAAAAAAGAAATGTCTTGATTGGAAAAGTATGTACAGAAGAAGACCTGGAAGGGATAAATCAAGCGCTCAAAGATTACATTCATGTCATTGCCTGTACATATGATGAGTTGAAAAATTATGATACATCAATCATCACTCACACTATACCTTTGAAGCCAGATGTCAAGCCTTTTAGACAAAAATAGAGACCTGTCAATGCTTTACTGGAACCCATCATTTTTGAAGAAGTTAAAAAGCTGCTCAATGCCAGGATCATATTTCATGTGAGACATTCCACATGGGTAGCAAACCTGGTCCCAGTAAGTAAAAAGAATGGTGACATCTGATTGTGTGTAGACTTCAGAAACTTAAACAGAGCTTCTGAAAAGGATAATTATCCTTTGCCTTCTTTGGATGGGGTTTTGCAAATTGCAAATGGTGCCGAGATGATGTCATTTCTAGATGGTTTCTTAGGTTATAACTAGGTGATGGTAGACAAAATAGACAGATTGAAAACTGCATTCACCACAAAGTGGGGAATATTTGCTTATAGGCGCATGCCTTTTGGGTTAATAAATGCTAGAGCCACATTTCAGTGAGTGATGGATATAGCCTTCAGAGGCTTAATTGGTAAATGCATAGTCATATACATGGATGACTTGACAATTTTCTCTAAAGATAGAGGAAATCATGTAGAAGACCTCAGGAAGGTGCTAAAGAAATGTGAACAATATGGAATATCCCTAAACCCTAAGAAGTGCATATTTGGGGTAACCACAGGGAAGTTATTAGGCCACCTGATAACAAAAAATGGGATCATCATTGACCCTGAAAGGGTGGAATCAATCATGAAGATACAACTTCTTGGAAGTAAGAAGGAGCTCAAATCTTACTTTGGTAAGATTAATTTTGTTAGAAAGTTTATTACTAGCTTTGCAGAAATTGTCAAACCCTTGAATGCCATGCTCAAGAAGGATGCCAAAATTGAGTGGAACCTAAAGCTAGAGCAACTTTTGAAGATATTAAGAAAGCCATATCTAATGCTCTAGTTCTAATCAGTCCAGATTATACCAAAGATTTTTACATTTATTCATTTGCTTCAGAGCATACATTTGCAGCAGTATTAAGATAGAGAAATGAGGCTAAAGAAGAAAAGCCTATAGCCTTCATGATTTTTCCTTTCAGAGATGCAGAACTCAGATACATGGATGTTGAAAGACAAGCACTTGCTCTGGTTCGAGCAGTTAAGAAGTTCAGGCACTACATCCTGAGAAGTAAAGTGATTGCTGTAGTACCTGATGCAGTAGTAAAGATGCTCTTAATGCAAAGTGAACCAAGGGAGAAGAGAGCTAAATGGATTACTATTCTCCAAGAATATGATATGGACATAACACCCATGAAGTTAGTAAGAGGACAAGCATATAGCTAGATGATATCAGAAATTGATCCTAATATCATGAGTCAACAATATGTTATAAATGCAAAGGATGATGGAGAATGGTATTCAGACATCAGGCACATCTTATATTACTGGAAGATGTTCTTCAAGAGTGTAGGCCTCACAAAGGAGAGCCTTAAAGATAAGGTCACAGAAATACATGATAAAAGGAGGAGTCCTTTTCAAGAAGAACTATGATGGAATATATCTTAGATGCCTAGAAAGGCAAGAAGTAGACAAGGTGCTATCAGAGTTGCATGACAAATTTGGAACTGCACATGGATCATCCTTAGCTACCACTCATGCTATCCTTAGGGTAGGGTATTACTAGCCCACTTTTTTTAAATATACTGCTGAACACATCAAATGTTGTCATATGTGTCAGGTTGCTGCAAATAGAGAAAGATATGCTCCTCAACCTTTACAGCTAGTGATGGAGATGCGTCCATTTGCTTAATGGGGAATGGACTTCATAGGACCTATCAATCCTCCATCATCTTCAGGCCACATGTATGTTTTGACTATTACTGATTACTGTACCAGGTGGATTGAAGCTGTCAGCAGTAAGACATGTAATGCTGACGATGTAATCAAGTTTTTGGAAAGCAATACAGTAACCAGGTATGGAGTTCCTTGTGCTTTGGTATGTGATGATGGATCTACCTTTGCTTGAATTAAAATATCAAGTTGGGCTTTTGATTATGGGATCATCTTAAAATTTTCCTCAAATTACTATCCCCAAGGGAATGGATTAGCAGAATCCACAAATAAGAATTTATTGAACATCATAAAGAAATTGATAGAAAAGAACCCAAGGGAGTGGAATGCCCTATTGAAGTATGCATTGTGGGTAGATAGAACCAGGATGAAGGCTGCATTAGGAAATTCTCCTTTTCACCTAGTATATGGGGTGGATCCCATCCTCCTTGTTAACTTAACAATCCCTACATTGCAGTTTGCACAAGAATACCTAGGCATAGATAATAAACAAGAAGTCAGGTTGCTTCAGTTGATGCACCTAGAAGAAAAAAGAGGTAAAGCAATAGATCAATTTGCTAAACATCAGGCTATTGTTAAGCGTTGGTTTGACAAAAGAGCCAGAGTTAAGGCATTTAGAATCTCAGATCTAGTCCTGATGTGGGACAAAGCACATGAAAGGAAAGGAGATCATGGTAAGTTTGATAAACTCTGGATAGGTCCCTTTCAAATTTTAGAAATTCTAGGAGATAGTACCTACAAGCTTAAGACCTTAACTGGTGAGGATGTTCCATTACTAGTTAATGGATAGTTTCTCAAACACTATTTTCAAACCTGAAGTAGTGCCATGAAAGTCATGTGTATCATAGTGTGCATATTTGTATAGTTGTTTGTATAGTCCGTTTGTTTTGTTTGCTTTGTTGTTTTCTTGTGTGCTGGGGTCTTTATTTTGATTTAGGGTAGGCAGGAGTAGACTAACAACCACTGAAAACAATATAAAATTCAGAACATTCAGGATAATTATTTGAAATTTATGTATAACTTGTTGTGACTGTCATGAATGTAGAAGGTTGTTTGACTTGTAAAAATTTGTATTCAATAACTGTGGGTTGAGTATTCAAGGGAAGTTTCTCACAATGACACACCTAAAATCCTTGGGTTTGTTGAACCTACCAGTGTAGTTATTAGGTGAAAAATTAGAGGTCACCCTTGCTACCATTTCAATTCTCAGCTTAATTTTAGCAAGTGATCATTCCTTGCATCATGAAGTTACAACTGTAATATCTTATGAAATCTCTATCAAATATAAAATATAAAAAATAAATAAAATAATAAAATGGATTTTACTATAAATCCAGATTAAGCCATCTAAGTAACTCTATCGGGGCTATAGATGCTTGCTGGTAGTGGGGCTCTACTTAGGAGAATTGTAACGATAACTTGTTGGGGCTATGGACACCTGCTGGCAGCAAGGCTCTATCCGGTTGGCTATGAGGGAATGACATCAACTATGTAGGTTAATATCAGTCACTGGTTTGTTCAACTGATTTTCAAGATGAGGATTATTAATCACGTGCACCCACTTAAACTGAAGGGAAAATTCATGCACCTTATTGAATACATTAGGTCACAATTTAAATAATGATTTGAAGAAAAGATAGTTGGAAGTTATAAATTTATTTCATTTAGTTTTCTTTAATGGTTTTAATTTAATTGTTTTATTTGGTTGCTATTTGTTGTGATGCTCACAACATGCCCCATTTTAATCCTTAACAAAATGAGGACCCCTGCTGTGGCTGTCTTTTTGCTTGTGTGTGTGGGTCTACTTGGTGGTAAAAGGGAAAAGGGAGTGAAAGGTACAAACCTTGTTGAAAATAAAGAAAAATAGCATTAAGTACCGGGGCAGAATATAGGTGAATTCCTTGTCAAAAATGTGTGAGGGTTTCTTTTTGAACCATTTTAAAATTCCCAATATTTTGCAAGATATGTGTGTTTTGGTAAAATGTACAATGAGAGGGTTTGTATGTTGCATATACAAAGCTGTTTGTATATCAAGTCGTTACATGAGTCACATAAGGGAGTCATCAGGTTTCTTACATCATTGTACTTGTATGCATTTGCTAACGCTTTATCCTTACATACAAGTCAGACTCGACAGAGTTCACAGTTTAAATGAATAATCGGTTAAGTCAGTCGATGCATTTTATATTTGTATGTTAGGCAAAGGGAAACATACAAGGTGAGATACAACAGTATATGCATACCACGGAACTGAAAAGATTATCAAAGGAGGTTTTATTGTTGTATGTTTCGTGCATTGTATGTATATTTTAGGTTATACATTTCAAGATACATACAAGGTGAAATTCAGGAAAGATTAAAATTTGGTTAAAGTAATGTATCATGACTTAAAGTGTATCGGAAGATGCATGGCACCTTATACATGTTGCGGAGCTGAAAAGTGAGGAAACTGTGGTTTATAAAAGTTGAAGTCCGAAAGGACATACAAAGGATTTTGTATGTATCTATACTTGTATATAAGAGTTTTGATACAAGTATTGTTGTATCATGGAGATACAAGGGGAAAGTAATGTGGGCTCCACCACTTGTACATCGGGCTTGTATAAATAATAATGTATATCTTCGATATACAAGCCGATATACAAGTTAAAAGGATGTAAGTTAGAGATACAAATAGGATGCAAAAAGAAAGTTAAATACTGAAAAGTCTTTGTATGTTCAGGGTGCTTGTATGTTTATAATATACATACCTAATATACAAAGGAATAAAAAGCATCACTAGGGATAAAAGGTAAAGAGAGGGTTTGTATAAGATGCTTTGTATGTGCACTTTTACAAGAAAATATACAAGAGCGATATACAAAGTAGAAGATACAAGTACAGACACAAAGGGGAAAAGTTAAAGAACTTTAGTTTGATTTCTTGCATAAAATGCTTGTATGTTTAAAGATACAAAGAAGATATACAAAGAAAACATACAAGGGAGAATACAAATAAAAGGTATGTATACAGAATTAAACTAACGGTAAAAAGTTTAAAACGTAAACACTGCAATAAAAGATGAAAAGTTTTGGTGCATTAATTGCTGTAATTAATGCCGATCGAACACTCAGGAAAAGTAAAATTTAACGAGAGAGTAAATTTAAATGCATTTTGCTTTTAGATTGACATTGCTAAGAGTAAAAATTGCAGAGAAAGAAAATTGCTACATAAATTGAACAGAATTCACTGAGATGAAAGAATTACAGTAGCTGGACGAAGGTGAAAAGGTAAAAGTAATTCAATGACTCAAGTCAAGTGGTCAAAATATATAGGTATTTATCCTCAAAACACCGTTACATTTTAGTTAGGTAAATACCTATTAATTTCAGTAATTTCAGTAAAATGTAGGAATTTTTTCAATCCTTGTTTTAAATGTTAATTAAATGGGTAGGGATTAACAAATTTAAAAATTAGAAAACATAGAGAAGAAATTAAAAGGAGTTGTAATGCAGGAGTACATATGGGAAAAGAGTCCAGGAGGGGACCGCACCTATGTAGAAGGTGTAATTGGTATTTTCAAAGCATATTTGAAGGAATGAAAAGACAAAGGCGAGCAGTGGTTTTGAGAAAAAGTCAAATAAGGAGTATCAGCAGGAGAAAGTCAAAGAAAAGGGGGAATCTTATTTTTGAAAAGATTCCAATAACATCCTTTGAGAGGAGGAAAAGATGCCATTTAGATTTTTTGGTAGATGGTTAGGATAAATGTACACCATTGATCCTAAATGACAAATCCTGACCGTAGGTCATTTGTAACCGCTCCCTCACCTTAGTCTATAAAAGGTGCAGGGGTGCAATATTTTGAATATTTGGAAGCTTAATTGAGATTTGATTGCTGAAATATCAGGACTTATTTCAAAGTTGTAAACCTACATGTTTTGCATACTGAATGAAAGAGAAGACAATTTGATTACAAATAATCATCAATCTTGAGTAATCTATGTTTGAGATCTTTATACATTCTTTGATCAGCTGCGTCCCTTGGAGTGCTTGTCAGTCTGCATGTGTTGTTTTCATTTCTTATCCTTTGAAGTTAGCATCATCTATATCTAGATGTGGAACATCCTGGTGAAAATATGGTTTGATTTCTTCTCCTCATGACTGTATCTTGTATGTATGTGGTTCAATAGCTAAAGATTCACCAAAATTAGCACCATTCATTTAAATTTCTTTCAATTTCATAACAATTCACCATCATAATTGCAAATAATAGCTAATCAGAAGCAAATAACATGAAAAATGCTGACATCTCATGGATAATTGGAAATATGTAGCATATTTAGAGTAAAAACATGTTAAATTGACAAATATCATGCAAATATCTACTTACAGATACATCATTTGAGTAAATATACTGTGTAGAAGAAAGAACAAGTTCATGATGATCAATAATCAAAAGAATTGATCAAACTTGCAGATACATTAGATATCTTTGAAATAGAGTAGAAATAACCTCTCTGTGGAGTATAGTTACAGGAAACAAAATCTACTGATCATTCAAACAAACATAAGGCCCCTTGAAATGGAAAACAACATGTCACATCAACCTCTGAGTAACGTCAGACGATCATGACCTGATCAACGGAAACTTGGAGTGATCAACTTATCCTAAGTTGATCATATTTTACAAGATAATAAAGGTTTGTTGTGCAAATTTTTATGCATGTTGTTATGACTAATAATCATCATCAACACTGCCCTAGGCCACCGAGTCATGTTTTTGAGTGTACAGTTCCTAGGTCAAGTTGTTGGACTATGAGGGGTTGCACTTTGGGTGTCATGAGTTTTTATATAGGACACTTGGCTTTTGAGTTTCATCACTCCAAGTAGAGTTTAGATTATCAAATCTTGGGTTGGACTAGCAAATGGACTCAACATGACATGATACTTTGTAGGATCGTAGCCCTCTTTGAAGTAAACTTTGCAAAAAATATAATTTTGAATAATTTAATTTAATTATTAAATTTATTTTCTATTTTCTAGTCGACATAGGTTTTTCATGAAACATCAAGGTCTTTGTCCCACACACGTGGAAAAATATTTTTTTTTTTGTTGAAAAATATCTATGCACTAACTATTGATGTCCTTGTTTCATAAAAAAGCAAAAGTTAATTTGGATACATATAGAATAGTTACACGTTATGAAATAAAACTATGTCTAAATTATAATTAGTCTCATATAAAAAATTAATAACAAATAAAATATGGAACAAAAGATTTCAAAAAAGTATGTGTCCATTAGATATCAATGTTACAAATCTATGTTTAAAATTTTATAATTTTATCCTTTTTGTTAGAAAACTTATACGTTATGGAATAAATGTCACTTTAATTTTTTTTATTAAAACAAGTTATTAAAAGTTACATAAAAAATTCACAAATTATTAAAAAAATATATTTAGTATCGACACACGAAATCTTAAAAATAACTAGTTCACATCATCTTCAAATTCTTAATGGTTTAGTTGTTATAGATGATAAAAAGTAAAAAATTGATTAAAAATGTTGATTTCAATGTCTCACTTTGGCCAAAAAGTGAGACACACTATTGGAGCCAGAATAATATGGAGAATGCTTGAGTCTTGAGAGGAGCTATGGTGTCAACTACTCTTGAAATATATGCAAGAGGAAAACATTTATATATTCTTAAATGAGGTAAATCTCCTATTTGGCTCATCTATATAGAAGCTTATAGATTCTTGGATGGGAAATGCTCTAATAACATCTACCTCGAATATAGAATTACTTGTAGGAGTATTTATATTATGGGGGTCAAAAGTCAATGATTATTGGGTATAATGTGGAGAGAAATGGTCATGATTATGTGTCTAGAAAGGCCTAGAAAATATCCATCTTGACCTAGAGGATAAGAAAATTAGTTGTCGTTGTTTCTTCATCTAATTATGATGTGTTTAGAGCATTCAAATAAAGAAATTTGGAATGACAATAAGATAGGGATCTATAATGTATCTTTAGGCTATAAGCATTTGATCCAAGATAATCTCCTAAAAATGGAGGATTGTACTTGTAACTTGATTTGGTGTTTGACTATGCCACCCAAATGTAATGCATTTGTTTAGTGAGAAACACAAACAAAATTCTAACCTATGATAATCTTTGAAAAAGAGGACTTGTAGGTTTGCTGCACTATTGTTTGTGTAAAATGGAAGACAAAAATGTTGATAACTTGATCTGGTGCTCCTATGCATTAGAGATATGGTACAAGTTGATGAGAATGATGGGGCTTTGTTGGATTTTCTTAGGCTATGTAAGCTAGCTTCTATGTAGTTGGTTGAAAGGTACAATTTTTTCAAAAGAGTTATGGAATACAGTAATTTTGTTTATGTTATGAGGACTATGGTTAGAATGCAATGTGTAGACACTTAAAAATGTCCTGAGCTTGCAAGCATCATTTTCATCGATTTTCCCCAATTCCACATTCTTCTATTAATTAAATAATCTTTAATTATTTAATTAATTCATTTTCCTAATTTCTAAATCTATAATTAAATAAATTTTATTTATTTAATTATTCATCTATTTTTCCTCTATTTTCCTCTATAATTAAATAATTAATTTTAATTATTTAATTATTCATTATCATATGTCTCCATCACTCAATTAATTTAAATAAATAAAATATTTATTTAAATTTAGCTCCCACATTAGTTAAATAAATCATATTTATTTAATCAAGGTTTCCCACTCCTTTCCCATTTCAAATTAATTAAATAAATTGCAAGATTTATTTAATTAAGACATTCCCACCTCATCATTTATTCAAATAAAAAATTCACTCTTGTCCTTTTGTGGAGGGAAAACCCTACTCAATCTCAACTGTTCATATCACTCAAAGTCAACAATTCAATCCTCACCCTTCATTTGAATCAAGCCTTATATAAAAGAAGCCCTTCACCCTCATTTTAGGGACAACCACAGTCATTATCTTCAAGATTTTGTTACACTTATCATTGAGCTTCTCATGAATATTGCATCTCTATAAATCTGAGAGCAAAATTAGAGCAAGGTCAAGAAGAGCAATGGAGGAGAGCCAAGTTTAGCTTAGGAATTTATTGATAGTTTATTATTTTATTTGATTTATATATCTATTTGTGCTCCATTATTGGATTAGGGCATCTTAGCTTGCATTTGATAGTTTGTGGTTGCTAATTGATGATGCAAGTCTGTTATCCCACTTTCCATAGTCTACATTGTTGAACCTGACGTGAACTAACCTATTTTTTTGTGCAGATTTGTTAGATTTAGGTTTTGTAGAATAGTACGATGCACTTGGTGGTTTCTGCGACGCACTTGCTGAACCCTAAAATGCATTCATGGGTTACGACGATGCAGCTGACCATTTATTTGGTAGATTGCTTAGTTTTTTCATCGCTGATTGTCTAATCTTGTTTTGTAGGGGTTGTTAGCGCTTTGCTGATTGATTCTAATGCTTTATCTATCTATTTAACCCTTTGATAATCAATTTTTTTCATTAGGGTTTTAGGGATCAACATTAGGGTTTGATGATCTTTTGGTAGATTTCAAAGCTTCCTTAGGTCATTAGTCTTGCTTATTGAAATTTGATTAATTTAATCTCTCTAGTGCCCTAACAATAACTCTGCAGGATTAAGGTTTCATATTTATCGTTAGGGTTTTTTTTTTTAGATTGTTTTATCAGATTTACTATGATTTTGACCTACAGGGATAGTATGATGCATTTGATAATTCATGCACCACACTCGACAACTCTTGCAATGCAGTCGTGGTACTCTGTGCTGTAGTTGCAAAGCCCGACAACACATTTGACTATTACCGAATCATTTCTAATCTTTTAGGGTATTTACTATTTAAATTTGGTTTGCAATGAGGGTTTAAAGGTTTTTCTGATTAGTTTGTCCAATTTATTTGTTGTTCTAACAACTTGGTAATCAATCTGTAACATTAGGGTTTAAGATTCATCATTAGGGTTTATGTTGGGGTTGTCTTTTGCAAAGTATTCTTGAGTCATTATTGAATTTGAGTGCTTTACAGTGATTACTCGCCTTTTTGGTGTCCTAACAGTCACTTTGCAACATTAGGGTTTCTTATTTATCGTTAGAGTTTCTAAGCTAGACTATTTTTATCAGAATAACTGTTATTTTGATTCCTAGAGATAGTGTGACGCAACTGCTTAATCTAGCGACATAGTCGCTTGATCCTATGACATAGTCACCTGTGTCTGCACCATAGCCATTTAACAATACACCACATCCTCTGTATCCTGAGATGTAGTCACTTGTCTCTGTGATGCATCCAAGACTTTCTGAACTACAGTTGACTATTACACAAATAGGGAGTTTTCAGTTTGCTATTTTCTATTTTTCTATTTCATGCAGTAGGGCAGGGGCTTTATTCTATTACTAATGTTGGGTTTGCAACTTTGTGGTATTCATTGGGAAAATACTTTGAGCTAAAAATACTAATACATTTGTTGCAGGGATCCTCTTGTGTGTTTGCATTTTTAACATACAAACACTTGGTTTGGTGCTTTAAAATGAACTTGTGTGTTTAAAAGAGAAACATTTCAATTTGGTTCTCTAAAATGAACAAGTGTGCTTGTACATTTGTTAGGATAGTCACCAAAAGCATGTCCATCTACTATTCGTCTTCCCTTGCATATGAGTCTAGGGTATTGGAAAGAATACATTGTGTTGTTTAAAGTATCCGCTCCTTGCGCTATATGCGGTCTTGAGTGATGAGAAATTAGAATGCCTTGATGTCTTGAGTACTTCCCTTTACTATGATCTTGGGTCCAAGAGAACATAGCAACATAGTATTGTTTGAGTATCCTCTCCCCTTGCCCTATGTGTAATCTTGGGTGAAAAGAAACAACAATACACAGGCTTTCCATTTGTATTTTAGTAGGTGGCTTGCCTAGGAGTTCACCCTAGGGTTCGACCACAAGAACGTATCTCCAGCAGACTATACAGAGGGGAAAAAACTAAAAGGTGAGCTTAATCCACTTGTGCCATAGGGGGTTGTCCTTGCAGTCTCAGGTGATTCCAGATGCAGGTTTAAGATTTCGGTCTCCCATTACTACTATGTTGTGGTGTTCTTAGGTGTTCTCTCACTATGAACCTTTGTTGTAGAAGCCTAAGACCATTTGGCTATTTACCATTGTGGTGCAAGGAATGTGAACGATACCCTAAAGTTACCACATAGGATCTTTGGTTGAGGTGACATGATTCCTTGATTGGGTCTTACCCTTTCAAGTCGAGAGGTGTCAAGATGGTCCAGGATCTTGGCATACTCTAGTTACCCATTCCATTTACTCCTATAAAATCATTGAAAGGTGAGGTAAGCCTACTTTGGTAAACAACCTTTAATACTAGCTAAGGTGTACTTGCTTTATTGTTTGTGAATCATGGCCAAGTGAGCTTTATGGTAGAAAGCTTGCAAAATACCTTACCTTCCAAAAGTCAAGAGTCACAAAACAACCAAATCTGAATGCTAAGTGTTTTCTATCTTTAATTACTGTGTTTTTCTCATTCATCAAAATGAATTGAATCAGACTTATAAAACCTAATTTAGGTCACAAGCAATAGTGAAATTCATCTATAGGTTTTGAAATGCACCTGTAGGTTAATGCTATGCACCTGACACCTTCTGCAATGCACATGTTAAGATAGAAAACTGTAGTTGAAGCCTTTTCAATCACAATAGACTAGTTCTACAATGCACCTATAGGTTTTAGCACCACACTTGAGATCTATAACAACACATTTACCTAATAAAAAATTTTAGGGAGAATTCTGAGTGTCCACTCTACTCATTTTCATTTTGACAATGATCTTGTACTGATACCATAGACTTGCTCAGCCTATTTAGCCCATCCATTTGTATTAGTTAAGGTTAACTTGCATAGTCTAGTTGGTCTTACTCCATCCATTGCCTTCACTTAGTTCACCTTGCATTGACCAAATAACATTTGTCATTTTAGGCCACCTTTAGTTTCAGTCATCTTTGAGGTTTAGAATTAGGAAAAAATTGCCACACTTGAGCCTACCTTTGTCACAAACATGGAATTGTCAAAACCTTGTTATTCTCTATTCACAACCAACCAACAAGTTGGACCGAAAACTCACAAGTCTAGTTTAGGTTCACCTTTTTCAATCAACAAGTTGGGTCTAACTAATTGCCTAGTTTAGACTCACTTCTATCAATCCTCCAAACACTATCCTTTCAAGGTCTTGATAATTTCAACTAGTCACTTTGTTAGGTCATAGTTTGCCATTAGTATCCTCTTGTTCAAAATCCTCAAAGTTGCATACCCATTATCTTCAAACATTATCATAGCTTCATTATCACTTATTATTTCCTACACCTTTGATCTTAGTTGCATTTGTCATCCCTATCCCAAAAAGTCCCAAAAACATAGCATAGTGCATAAGCATAGTCACATTGTCATCCTTAGCATCCCACAGCTAGAAAGTCTTATATGGTTGAGACAAGGTCACAAAGGAAGAGGTAGAGAGTGGAATCCTTAGATCATCCCCATAACAATCTCACTAACACAATGAGATTTGGATCTTCCTCTAACGAACAACATGAGTCTCACTCCCACATGGCAAACCCCTTTGAGAACTACACCTTACATGAGGTTGAACAAGGAGTAACACAACAAGAGATAGAGGAAGCCACCCAATATCCTATATTATTACGAATCTTAGATGAAATGATAGCTGCAAATCCCCAAACATACCTCATGCATCTTTTGCAAAAAGGAACCAAACTTACCGTGGGTGTAGACATAAACATGATTATAGGATCATCACCAAACAATGTCACACAAGGTCAAGGACAAGCAACATCTTCCACTAGTCATACAAACCCAACACAAGAACACACCAACATACCCTTTGGGGAAACTTCACATGACACCACAACCATTAACGTACCTCCACCATTTGGAGCTAACAATATAAATGTCGTGTCTTAACCAATGAACTTCACAAAACCATTTGCTTCAATGTCAACCAACACAAACCCCATAGGTCAAAACAAAAGAACATGAAGAATACACATAGTGACCTCACGAGTACAAACACAAGGGGTTAATACCACACCTAGTGCAAACATAAATCTTGGGTCTCAACCAAACAACAACTTGAACCCTCAAGGCGTAGGCTCACTTCATCAAAACAATAATGTGTCTCATCTAAACATTAACCAAGGTGCTAGTACATCTCATTAAAACACCCATTTGAATCCCATACAACAACAAGTTGACCCAAACACTCCTCTTCAAACAACTTCCAACCCCCTTCAATTCCACAATAATACAAGCATCCCATCCCATTATCAATTTATAAACACCAACACCAATCCAAATACTACATACATACCCAACATCCAAAATCAAAATTTATCTTCATCACACAACTATCTCAACACAAACATTGATCCACTTGTTGTGAACATGGGATCTCAAAGCACACCTATTGCAAACCTAGAAAATCCCTATCAAAATGCAATGACAAACACAGTCAACACATCGGTATCCTCCATTGAGGTCCTAGCACATGAGATGCATTCATTGAAACAGCAACTATCCAACATGCAAGTTTCTGCAAATAAGAAAGAATACTCCATGGAAGATTTGTGCCCATACCCTTTTGATAGGAGTATCTACATGCCTCCTTTTCTACAAAACTATACTGTGTTCAACTTCAACAAGTACAGAGGAAAAGGGAGCCCTATTGAACATGTACATGAATTCCACACTGCATGTCTCAAACTTGCATTTGACCAAGCTTACCTAATGAGACTATTCCCACAGAGCCTTGCAAGCCAAGCACTCGAGTGCTTCGCACATCTGCCCATAGGAATAAGAACATGGACTGAACTAGCTGATAAATTTTTAGCCCAATTTTCCTACAACATTGAGACAGATGTAAATGTCGCAACACTATGCCATATAAAACAAGAAGATGGAGAGACTATCTCTCTTTCTTCCAAAGATGGAGAAGCCTAGCTAGCAAATGCCCATGCCATATACTTGAGAATCAATTAGTCCCAATCTTTGTGGAGAACTTGAACACGAAACTCATGTACCAATTGCAAATACATTGTTGCACTGCCTTTGGGGAAGTTGTTGAGAAAGGAATAGCAATTGAGAAAGCCCTCATTGCCAAGGGTACAATTAAAAATTTTAACAAAAATCAAAGCAACCCTAACACTTCCTATGACAAAAAAAGTTCTAGTCTAGGAATAAGAACATTACAAATAATGGGGTTGTCGATGTGAAAGCAATAAACAAGGGTGGCCCCATCCTTACTCTCAAGGTGCCAACACCAAACAATCCAACACCCATTTAACAACAAACAAAAAATACCATTCAAAACAATCAAAGACGGGCTCCCCTGAGAACAAATCCTCCAAAAAAGAACTATACACCCCTGTCGGAACCAATTGAGTCGATCCTAAAGAAATTATTGCTAGCTAACCTTATTCAAGTTTCGAAGGTTAAGCAATACGATCCTACCTTCAAGCCTCTTTCATGGAACGACAACAAATTTTGTGAATATCATCGGATAAAGGGAGATAAGACCTCAAATTGTTACAAACCCAAGAATACAACTTAAGATCTTATTGAACGAGGTGACATAGTCTTAGATAAACCTCAAGGGTCCTCCAATGCCAATCATACCATCTTCACAAATCCTTTGCAAGACCACAGATTAGGAAAAACCCTCTAGTTTTGGAACCAAGACAAATGAGCAACCCAACTATAACCATGTTGCTTATAAATACACTATCAATAGCATCCAAGCATATGATAATAACGTCTCCATGATTTCCATCAAGTCTCATCCTGAGTGTGCCATTACTACCCACAGAGCTAACTTGACCTTACAAAGCTCTCCATCTGACCCACAACCAAAGTCTCAATATAATCTTTGGGACCATCTAAAGAAGACCCCTACACAAATATCCATCTTTGAGCTACTCCGCTTATATCTAGAACATAAGGCCATCTTAGATAAAGCCCTTCTGGAATCATTCGTCCCTATAGATCTAAATGTTAACCAATTCTAGGCCATGGTAGGACACTTGGGTACTACCAATCATGTTACATTCACCAAGTGTGACTTGCCCTCACATAGACCTAGCCATACCGATCCCTTACACCTCGAAGTCTTCATCAATAAGCATAAGATCTAAAAAGTTTTGTTAGACGGTGGAGTTGGGTTGACCATATGTCCTTTGAAATTTATCATGATATTGGGATATTTTGAGGCCTATGTGGACCCATCCAAGATAATTGTCATCAAGGCCTATGATGATGTAGAACGTTCCTCTAAGGGTGTGATCTCACTTCCTGTGAGAGTTGGCCCTGTGACTCTAAATACTGTATTCCATGTCTTAGATCTAGACATTCCCATTCCCTATAATCTCATCCTTGATCACCCATGGATTCATGCCATGAAGGTCATGCCATCACCTATCACCAATGCATTAAGTTTCCATACAACGGCACATAAATCACCATAGTCAGTGATCCTGATGCTTTGTTTGTCATTTTTAATTCCCAACCGGATCTCAAAAGATCAAATATAAAGAATAGCCAATTCTAATGGTTGGTATGCCTTGAGGGATTGACCAATGAATAGGAAATGGGTTTTCAATCCTTTTCCTCCGCACTTTAGGCTCTGTAAAACTTGTGCAGGTGTACCCCTTGAGAAAAATAATATTTTTCTTTTGATTTGTTACTTATTTTCTCTAGAATACTGTGTTCTTCAAACATATATATTCTCTCTAAAATTGCCAAAAGAATTAATGATATGCTGAAGCAAATGGGCTAGATTCTTAGGATTTTAACATAACTCTCTTGTTGGAGAATATTGAAGAACTATTACTAAGTTAATACAATAATGAAACCATTCTTTTAATTTTAGATTATGAATGATCAAGGAGATTGTATCAAGACAATGATCCTAAGAGATCGGTGCCTAAATCATGGGTCACAAAGTCAAAACAAATATAAATGAAACTAAGTACAACAACATATTCCCAGTTCATATGAAATACAACAATGATGTATTACACCATTACACCTTGAAATAGTCCATAACTAATTCTACTTAAGAATCCCTGCATATATTTACTATATTCAATATCATCTTAGAGCATTAAATTTACTCTTTGAGTAAAACCTATTAAGAAAAATATTCTTGTATAGGAAAGACTGTGATGATGAACAAAACTGATATTTAATCAATTTGTATTCATAAATATAATTGAGAATACAACTGTAGGAGATAATATAGTTCGAACCCTGACAATATATTCAAAATGATAAACTGGTACTGCCATGTACAAATAGCTGGAAGTACATGTAAGTATATTCTTTAAAAACACCTAGAAATGGAATAACCTAGTCTATGATTATGTATTGTGTTACAAAAATTTCTCCAAGATCATTGGCAATAGGCCTTGAATTCCCTTTTATAGCAACAAGGGAGAAAAACAAGCTCCAAGCCCATAGACAGATGTCACATTTACATTTGACAATACTCTATCAAATCAGGAACAAAAAAAACTGATGATGGATCAGATATTTCATAGGAGTAGAAGTTGTTACATGCGTAGCCACAAACCAAGTTGTCTTAGAAAATATGTGCTGAAAGATGTCATAACAAACTCTATCGACCTTTCTCCACTCTCCTCATTCTGTCCCCTTTTAGAAAAGGTTGATGACTTAAATGAAGAAACAAAGAAGCCACTACAAGACAAATATGTTATGTTTGGAAGTAACAACATTCTCATGTTGAAAACAAATAAGAAAAGGAAAAACAAGAGCATATTCCCTATTTGAAAAAGGAATAAAAGATAAGTATTTAAAATATGTTGTATCAAAATATCCAGAATCTTACTAGTCAGGTAAATCATTGTACTTTTCATACCAGGATTTATACTGCTCTTCTGTTGGCCATTGGAATGTGAGGAGATCATTTACACGAGATATATATTTGTTATTATACTTAGCTAAAATTGATTCAACCTCCTTGATAAAATCTTCAATAAGCTGACAAGAATACCATAACTTGTTGACACTTCTTCTAAAGAGGGGAATATCAATCTTGTCACTCTGACAAATGAGGAAAGAAATAGTTGGAGTGACAGCCTCAAATTGAAGAACTCAATCCTAGCATGGCTTGATATCACCATTATCCATCTTGATTGCTGGTATTACTCCAATTTTATCATTATCGTAACTTTGAATCAGTCCCAATGCTTTCTTCTCAAGTTGATTTATAAATGCTTGTGACTCCCCAGCTTCTTTTGTTGCCGTGTAAATTAGCTTGATTTCCTTTGGAGCACCATGCTCATGATTTGATCCTTTATATATAGCAAGTAGAGATGAAATCCTTGGGACCCATTTACTAAATAGAGGCATAATTTGTTCCTTATCTTCAACTATCTTCTTAATGGCTAGTGACAGGTTGGAGTAATATCTATGAATATTCTCTGATTTGCTTGTAATTTTCTCCATCAACAATCCCAAAATATTGAAAACAATATGTTGGTTATCTTCTTGCCGATCCTTCATGGAATTTTCAAAAATATCCTCAAAAGCCCTTATTTTTTCCCTTAATTCTTCATTTTCCTTTTCAAGACTGGACTTCAATGAGGAGGGGGAAGGGTCAATAGTCATGGTGCCTGTTGAAACGAGGATGATGCTGTTGCCTACTATTGCTGTTGTAATTACCACTTTGCCACTAACTCCTTCAACTTATTGTGCTCATGTAATAAATACATATAATCACCCTGTAATTTATCATACTTATTCTGGAGAGCATCAGTGGTTGCTTTGCTAAACTTTACAACCTCTACTAGCAAGCTAGAGGCATATGTGGTAGGAGTATCAGACACTCTTTTGATGATTAAGCCCCCCCTTAGATCCCTATCAGGCTCATCCACTAATGGCTTATTAGTATTGGGGGATAAGGCCCAAATGGATAAGGTCTCCCATTTTGGATTAAATCCTACACCTGACAATGTTGCCTTAGCTTCTTTCTTTGTGGAAAAGACCTTTTTGTCTTGTCTTCTAATAGTATCTAGGGCAATGGTAGAGGCTATATCCCATTCAAGGAGTAGTAGAATACCACTCTCTCTAACCATTTTCATGCCATGCTCTGGACTGATGTCCTTAACCTCTTCTTTCATTTGTGTTAGTATCTTGAGGGATACTTCCTCTTGAGTCTCTTGAGGGGACTTCTCCATTTCTTCCTTCAATCTCCTTGCATATTGTTCTTTCCTACATCTCCATAGGAAATCAACGAACTCCTTGGAATTAACAAATTCATCATTCATGAACCTCTTACATGCTACAACCCTCATATCATCTAAAATATCCTTCCCTTCTAGGGCAATGTCCATTATTCTACTCAAAGGTAACTGTTTAGGTTTATTTCTTCCAGAGAAGGCATTTCCAATTGTATTTCATCCTCAGTTACTTCCATTTCATCTTCTTCATCATCTGGGTAGTCAATCAAAGGACCTTGTTCAACCTTCCTCCTTTTTAGAGATGACTCCTTGGGAGGTGAATCCAAGTCATCTATTTGCACAAAAGGGGGAATTATTGGTTGCACTGGTGGGGGAGACAAGAGAAGCTGAGTTTGTGGAGTGTCTTGTGGAACTTGTTCCTTAAATTCCACCCTTTTAGCCCTTCTCTTGAATGTACAATTCAATTTCTTATCAGCAGGGGGCTTATATGATGGCCTTTCCTCTCCCTTAGGCTCAATAGGCTTGTTTTGTTTTATTGCAACAGCTTGAACAATTATTTCATCAACATTTAACAAAATCATCTTTATTATGATAATAGGGTCAGGAATATTTGGGTAATCTCCTATGTAAGAAGGTCTCTTCTTTTTCATCTTTTCCACATACTTTAGAAACATCATCCATCTTTCTTTCTTCAACATAATATCATCTTCATCAGTAACATTTCTAATGACATCTTTAGAGAAATAAACCTGATGAGCAATGGAAGCCCTTTTAATACTCCTCTTGAGGTTACTTATGAAACCTTTAGGATTAGAACATCTGGCATGTTCTTGTTGCATCTTGAAAACTTTCATCTTATCATTCAAACTTTTAAATCCTTCTCTATTCATTCAAAAATAAAAAAAAGTTGTTAAGGGAAGAAAGATCCCTTCTTCTGGTTTGCTAGATGAGACTTCTCTGATTCAGTCAATTGCCAAATAACTTCCAAAAAGACAACCCTCAAAGGTACATACTTAGGCAATATATGTGGGCCAACAGGGAACCCATACACTCTTAGTACTATACATTCTTCATGAAGAATGAAATCTCCCCAATTATGTTTAATACCCCAAGCATGTTTTCTTATCCCAAGCCTCAAGAAATTCAATATAGGGATTGGGATTCTAGGCAAATTCTTCTTTAAATAATTCA
The DNA here is from genome assembly GCA_027924645.1 of Cunninghamia lanceolata. Lineage (NCBI taxonomy): Eukaryota > Viridiplantae > Streptophyta > Pinopsida > Cupressales > Cupressaceae > Cunninghamia > Cunninghamia lanceolata. The sequence continues at coordinate 105,305 of BSBN01001019.1, forward strand.
ATACTTTGACAAGAAAACAATCCCTAAAAATCATGTAACTTGAATTGGGATCATTCTTATCCCATATATGAGTCCATCATTGGATTGGAAGTGAATTTTCCATAGTGTTAACTTGGTTAACAATTAATTTAGGGGTACATTCGCCTCTTCCCTCATATAAGAACATATGGCATAATAAAGAATAACACCAGAACTTCACTGCTTCCTTATTTCTTTTGATATCTATCAATCCTTGATGTATATGATCAACCAAATAGGAAGCAAAATCAAAATGATAATTCAGAGAGACATGTTGAATATCAGCTACCATATAAGTATGTGCAATGGGAATTCTTTCTTTCTTATCCTCTCCTAGGACCTGACATAATGCATAATATGTTTTTGTAAAGTAACTTTCAAAAGGTTTCTAGTTTAAAAGGTTCTTGCTCACTTTGTGGAATCTTGATTGACCTATTATTTGGACCCTTTTCCCTATGTCTAGATAAGTGTATTGCCTTGTAACTACTTTTATCCTTATGATATTCCTTCTTAAACTCTTCTAGGTTAATGATTATACTGGAAGCCAAATTTAGTCCAATGATTTGAGCAATAGATTCTTTTTTGATTTTTACTAGAGCACCTCCTCCACCTGCCCTTATTACTTGGGTTGTCTCATCATATTTAGAGGTCATGGCTAGAAGCAAATCCATGTCATCAAAGACATTGGTGGCCATTAATTTCCCTAGGTCTAGTCTCCACACATTAGAAAGTGGGGGGTAGGCATTTCTTTTGCTCCACCAATGGTTAAATAATAACCACCTGGGAATTTGGATATCTGCATCTCTGTAGCCATAATACTAATCAACCAGTCCATCTTTGCATTCAGGGCCACTAACTTTCATCTTTTGAGCACATGAACTAGGGATTTAGATCAAAAGGTCTTCATATAGGGCTCTACTTTGGGAGGTAGAAGGAACCTAGGCTCATGGGGGAGCAATTTTTCAGACAATACTGGAGAGATAAGGGTTTTATTTTTTCTCTTGTTCTAGGGTTCCCTTTTTAATACAGTTTCAGATAGGATCTTGATTTTGAAAACTAGGGTATAATAATTTAGAACCTAAACAACCTTACAGAAGGGAAAAATAGAATAAAAGACCCTCAACTAAACAATATCAAGAATGAGATAATGCACACATAACTTACTGGATTTCTTCACTCGACAAACCTTGAAATGATGCTGGGAAGCCCGTAGTAGTTGCCAATTTCCTTGCATCAATGCTTCAGGTATTTGAATGAAACATACAATACAATTGAAGCGTGATCTATATAACATTAGCCATTAATTTTGGGGTTGAGACTAGTCACATCCACCATTATTTATAGCTTATGTGAACCAGATTTGCACAATCACTTGGTTCCCAAAATTTGAATATGAGCCATCAGATTATGCAACAAAATAGATTGGACGGTCTTGATTGGTAAAAATGATTTGACAACACTTGGCATGCCCTGTGATGCTCATTAGACCAATTAGGAGGCTCCACCTCATCTTTCCTTTATGAATCATCAGAAAGGGTGTGCCATCAAAGTTATGTCACTCCATGCCAAGTGGTGGTTTTTTGCCATTCTGCAGTTTGGCAGGGTATATCAATTTATTGCTCTGAAGAATGGAAGAAAGACCAAGGATTATCCCATGTGATACCTTTTATCCACCTAGACCTCATTATGTGTCGCAAAATGCCAAATGTCATCTTTCTGCTCCTCCGTGAACATTTGATGGGCCCCCTGGAGGAGTTCTACGGAATGGCAGAAAATGTGAGAAGTTGTCATATGTCCGTCGAGGACCCATTGTTTTTTATTTATAAAAGCTGATGAATGAAACCTGCCACATGGTGTCCTTCTGCTATTCCACAGATTCCCATTTCTTCAATATTTTATTCTCTGTGGAGTGGCAGAAACAAGTAAAAACATGCCATATGTCAACAAAAAGGTAAATGGGGCTTAACCCTCTGCATACTCTTTAAAAAAACTTTTACCTACTAGGAAAAGGGGTCCATGAGGGTCGTCTGGGGGTCAATATTAAACTTAGGGCACATTGATAAAATCTTTAAATACGGGCCACATGCAGTAAACAAAAGGTAAGGGGCCAGTCAACAACGTGCTCTAAGACATCAACCTAGCAACTTAAGAAACCCGTCACAAGCTATCAGCGGTCAACCTAAAATCATAACAAAAGTAACTTCATTGCTTGCATTGAATAACACTAGTGTTCAATGTTTAAGGGAACAGTTTAGTATTTTAACAAGTAAACCCTAGGACAAATATTCTTAAGTTAAGCACAGAATTTAGGCAAAATACTAGAACTAAGGGAAAATTTTACATGGTTCCACTAGTGGCTCTAGTTGGGGACGTCTATTCAACCTGAATAGAATGAAATCACAAAAAACTCTAGAGAAGTAGACCATAGCACGCAATAGAAAAAATAAAGCAAAGGACAAAAAACTAAAATAGGGAAACTACCTAAGATAAAATATAGTATGCATGGAAATCACCCATAGCTTATGAAAAGTATGGCTTCAAGAATTGTCCATGCATTGGTAGTTCAAGTGATTCTCCAACTAGATTTTGCAAGTAAGAGTCTTATCCATGGGTGTTGCTAACTAAATATGGACCAAGCTAAAGGGCATCAAATTTGCCATGCTTTCCTTTATCTTGAGACCTACCATCCCATAGTAATACCATCTCTCCTACCTGAAACTTTCTTTTAGAAGTTTTCTTGTCATGCAAATGTTTGAACTTTTGTTGTAACTTGATGTTTCTCTATTGTGCTAGCCTTCTTGTTTCATCCAATTGAGTTACTTGAATAATCCTATTTTGCATTGCATCTAAAATGTCGTCATCATGCTCTTGGATAAAATTGTAAATAGGTAGTAGGTTATTTATGGGCATCCTTGCATCTAGGCCATATACTAGGTCAAATGGGGCTTGCCCAATGGCCTTTTTCATAGTTACTCTATTGGCCTAGATAGCAAGTCCTAATTTGGAATCCCAATCTCTTTTGTTCTTTTCAATAATTCTCTTAATAATCTTGATCAAGCTCTTGTTGCTTGATTCGGCTTGCCCATTTCCTTGGGGATGGTATAGAGAAGAATAAGAGATTGAAATCCCATACTGGCTATAGAAGGTTGTAAAATCTTCAGACCTGAAGCACATTACACTGTTTGAAATTATCTTTATCAGCACTCCAAATCTTGTCAAGACATTATTCATTAAGAAATCAATTACAACTTTACTAGTTGCCCTTTTCATGGGAATAGCTTTGACCCATTTGGTAAAGTAATCAGTGGCAACCAGGATCCAGCTATGTCCTCCACTTGAATTTTCACTTATTTCCCCTATGAAATCTAATCTGAATTATTGAAAGGGAGCTTCCATTGTTATGGGTCTAAGAGGTAAATTTCTAGAGAACCTTAATTTCCTTGAAAATCTTTGACAATCATCACAACTTCAGACCAATTTGTGGGCATCCTTGAAAATAGTAATCCACCAATATCCAGCTCTCAGGACCTTATGGGTTGTTGTCTTAGCCATGTAATGGCCTCCACATACACCATGGTGCATGTCTTTCAGGATTTCTGATGCTTGTTTTTTATCTACACACTTGAGTAAAATACCCTCAAGATTCCTACACCAAAGTTCCTCTTCTATGATCACATACTTTATAGCCTATAAATTTAGTGTCCTCTTTTGATTTTCAATCATTCCATCAGTGAAAGAGATATTTTGCAAGTAGTAAATAATATCTCTATACCATTCAGAGTCCTTCATGTCATAATTAACAACTATTTCCTAAATCTCAACATCGTTTATTTGATTAGCCTCCAAATTTGACTCGGCCATCAATTTGGTTAATCCCTGTCCCCTCACCAACTTAGTGATTTGAATATCAATATTAAATTCTTGGATCCTGTTGATCCATCTGCATCTTCTTCCAGTCATTGCTTGTTGAGTAAAGACATCTTTGACAACAGCTGTAGGGACATAAGCAACAATCATATCCCCTACCAAATAAGGTCTAAATTTTTTGACAGACTTTACCAAAGCATAAGCCTATTTCTTAGTTATATCATATTTTAGCTCAACAGCCTAGAGAGATTTACTAAAGAATGAAATAGGATATTCATAAACCTCGTCATTTTCTATAACAAAACAACTGCTACAGTGTGGAAAGAAGCAAAGGAAAACAACTAGAAAGGTTTAGAAAAATTAGGGGACTTCAACACAAGGGCTTCTTTGATAGCTCCCTTAATATTTTTGAAAGCATTTATTGGTTCATCATTCCATGCAATGTCCTCTCCTTTCTTTAGCATTTTGGATATTGGTTTGGTGGTCTCTGCAAAGTTGGTGACAAATCTCCTTAGGAAATTCACCTGTCCGAAGAAGGATTGAATCCCCTTAATACTTTTGGGTGTTGGGATCCTCCCAATAGCAACAACTCTCTAGGGACCAATTCTATTTCCTTCTTTAGACAGTATATGGCCTAAAAGTTTCTCTTTTGTTATCTCTCAAAAAACCTTTCCAAGTGAGAGCAGTGATCTTGTTCCCTCTCAGAGTATGTAGTTAATCATTTTGATATACAACCATTATTACATTTATAAGATCAGAAAAAGCTACGTTCATAGCTCATTGAAATGTGGCCCCTGTATTGGTCAACCCAAAGGGCATATTGATGTATACATATGTTCCCCAGGGAGTAGTAAATGCAGTTTTGTATTGCTCAGATTCTTTAACCATCACTTGGTTATATCCAGAGAAACCATCCATCATAGACAAGAGTTCACAGCTAGTTACCTTTTGTAGCATGGCCTCCATAATTGGCAAAGAATAATTATCTTTTAATGATGCCATATTCAGATTTCTGAAATCAACACAGAGTCTAATATCTCCATTCTTTTTCCTAACAGGAACTAAGTTTGAGACCCAAGTGGAATGCCTAATAGGCTTGATTATCCCTCCTTCACTCAACTTGGCTAGTTCTTGTTGCATTTTTGGCCTTAAGGTAGGATTTATAGGCCTTTGCTTTTGCCTAAAAAGTTTTTCATCTGGATTCAATGGGATTTCATGTTGGAACAAATCTTCCCTATAGGATTTAAGATCATCATAAGACCATGCAAAAACATTTTTTTCATTCTTAAGCAAAGAAATCAACATTGCTTTGATTTTAGGATTTAAACTCTTACCTAGATGTAAACAAATCTTGGTTGAGCCTTAGTCCCCAGATTCACCTCTTCAAGATCATTTTGATGTACCAGTGTAGACCTGGTAGTTTGTCTGCCATTTCCATCAAAGACTCTTTCCAGAGAAACTAGTCCTCTTGGGATTCTATTAGTTTTTAACTAGATGACTTCATTTCCAAATATAGTTTCCTTTCCATCCACTGTCTCCACAAATTCCTGAAAATCAATTTCTTTTGCATGATATTCATCAATACAATTCATGAATTTGTGCAAATCCTGATCATCATTGAAAACCTACCAACAATAGATATTATCTGGTACAAAGGGTCTTATCAAGATCTCAACTTTTGAGATTCCTACCAGGGCCATATCCTCTGATCTAACATCAATATTAGCGAAGAAATCAGCCATCACATTTTTATTCCGTTCCACCCAATCAATAGAAAAAGCATCAAATTCTTCTATCGTATCCCACACAACATTTCTATACTACCTAAGCCTTTTATTCTTGGAGGCATATCTAGATCTAACTTGTGAAACTACTAATTCAGAATCTCCCAGAACTTTGAGCTTCTTAACTCCATGCTTAAGGGCCATTTTTAAGCCTATAAGAAAAGCCTTGTATTTTGCAACAATATTAGTACATCCAAAACCCAATTTAAAGGATGATCTAAATGTCTTTTCTCAAGGGGAAATAAACACCATTCCTACCTCAAAGCCTTCTTTGGAACAAAGCCCATCAAACTGCATAGACCACAAGCCATCTTTATCAAAAACTAATTCAGAGCTGTGATCCAAAGAATTATCTTGATCATTTTTAATGCCCTCAACTTCAAAATTATCCATAACAACATCAAAAAAATAGACTTGATCACCTTCCTTGGTGATACCATCTATTATTTGGGGGCACTTCTTCTCCTTGTCAAGTTTTACCTCTTCACCATCCATGGGAATCATGGCATATGATGAATCCATTTGGATACTTCCACCCATAGTAGAAGCCCATTTTCTAGATAACATCATCCCATACATGGGAGGGATGTCTACCATAGTAATATTCATTTTATACTCCTTATGTGGAAAGGCTGCAAGCCTGAAATTGATATCCTTAATAATTCCAATGATAGGGACCTCCTGGGAATCCATGGCAAAGCACTTTCCATAGATCTTAGTTACTTGTAAGCCTAAGATTTCCATGACTTCTAATGGCATTATGTTAGCAGAAGCACCTAAGTCAATCATACATTTTTTACAAATCTTCCTTTTATCATAAGAGTGACAAAGAAAGGATCTACTTGAGAAGGACATTTTTGCAGAGTGGTTTCTAGATAGACTTCTGGTATTTTAGCACTCCACTTCTTAGAATCTTTGGATAATATTTTATTTTCTTCAGACTATTTGCTACATTCACTAGCTACCCTAGGTATATTCAGAACTGCATCATTAATTGCAGCCACAACCCTACTTTTATGCTCTAGTATCCTCATCATTTCTAATAAGGGAACTTTTACTTTGATCTGACTGAATATATGGGCCATGTCCAATGGGACATATTTGGGCAATATACTAGTACAACTGGTATCAGTAATTATTGCAGGGGCTTGAGGCATGATATTTTTACCAAACTTTTCTTTCATAGGGACTTTCTTGGCATTATCCTTTTCAACTGGCATTTTTTCCTTAGGATGTGGGTTATGATTTAGATTAAGTTTTCCCACAACTTCCTTGGACTTTCCTATGAGAGTCATTGATTGACTCAAGTCACCAGGATCACCTACAAAACCTAGGATTAACCCTCTACAAGAGAAAAAAGCAAAGAGGATGAATTTGCACAATATTGGATGCAATTAATGAATTGGATTAATGAATTACATGTGAGAACTTGCTTTTATATTTGAAAGTTAGAGAAAAACCCTAATATGACTTAAGAATAACCTAAGACTAAAATTATCCCTAAGTCAACTTAATAAAGTGTAATTAAATATTTAATTACACCAACATCCCCCCTTAAGTACAACTTAGGGAGAAATGAAAAACATGCAACTAATGCAAGAATGGGTCCCAGATACAAGGCCATGTTAGGTACCCATGAACAACAAGAATCTCACATAAAGTGGAGAGAAAGGAGAAAAACCCAGTGGGAGAAAACTCCTCTCCAAAAGAGAGAAAATACAACAAGTACATGAACATGTGATGGAAGAAGGACTAACACTAAGACCCCCCAAGAAATGAATCCATCACAAAAGTACAATCATGAATTCCCCCATAAGAGAGGAAGAAGAGAGAAGGTCAGGTGACCCCCCCAGAAATGAGCAGAATGAAACCCCATGTGAGGAAATGCTCCCTCCCAAAATAGAGATGAAAAGAGATACCATGCAACTACTTCTCAACCTGCACATGCAATTCTAGAAGATGCTTGACACAGATTAAAGATGAAGACCCATGAATGTCAAACAACATTCCTCCCCTTGTGAAGAACTAGAACTGTAGATGTGTGCATAATGTCTTCCCATTCTAAATAGGAATATATAGGAAGAAGGATAAATGTCTCTGAACTCTGCACATGATCCAAAGACAATAATGACACTCCTAAAAATTGCTCAAATGTCTCCAATCCACTACAAAATTGTGATTGAAGAGGATGATGAAGAACAATCTTTGAAGAAGATGATGGTGATGCAACTCCATCGAAGATGTCATGAAAGAGAAGAAAAATGTCCTCAATGTGGTCCTCTAAATCTGTAATGTGGGACTCTACAAACAACAATGATATATCTGGTAGATATGTTTCCTAATGAGCTATCTCTGGAAGATTGATAATGTCCTGTTGCAAAGAATCTAATGTAGAAACAGGTAATAAAGATGTGATCTCAATAAGAGGAGAAGGAGAAGCAAGTGAAGTTTCTGTGCCATCTAAACTAGCAAGACCTGTCAAATATGCAATCTCCTCAACTATATCTGTTGCAAGTATGGGCGTAACCAGTGTTGTCATTAATGTCAACATACTCCTGTTGCATTAATGATAAGGATTGGATGAGCTGTGTGCTGAGGATATTGAGAAAATTAGTCTCAATCAGGAATAGTGAAGATCAGTGATGACAGTAAGGTAAAAGTCCAAGATAGGATGAATATCAAAGGATGCGGTTTAAAGGGTTTGTAGATATGTGTCTTAAGGTGGTCCAGTAGAGATTTTAGAGGTCCACATGAAGATCTAAAGAAGTTGTGGCCGCTCAAGTAAAACTAGTTCCGGTAGATGTTCAGTGGTGACAGAATGTTACAGATAGGTTCGGTGAGATCCAGAATTGCATTGTCCTGTTCTGTGGATTTGAGGGAGTGTTGAGGAAGTCTTTGTGGAGTGTCAACTAGATTGGTTCATGGTTTGAAGGTCCACAAGCATCTATTCCTTTGTGATAGTAATGATAGACTGTGTTCTTGAGGTTCCAGATGAAGGGGAGATGGATTTCAGTAAGCAGATGAAGTGTGGATGTTCTTGGTGATTTAGGCAAGCTTGTGGAGGTCTTTGAATTGTGTCTAGTTCATGTTGGTGATCTGCATTAGATTTGGAGCTTGCAATTGAAGATTCACTTCTGGATGATAGTGTTCTTCTTGAGATTAGTCGACCGGATCAGTTACACATCCTGCGGATGTTCTTGTTGATGTTTTCTGACTTAAATGATCATTCCTAAGTTGATGTCTTGTATAAATAAGGGATTGCAAAGTCATTTCAAACTTGTCCTTGTGGAGATGAGTGTGTAGTAGCAAGGAGGAGAGTGAAAGGGAGAGTAGAAGTATTGTGCATAAATGAAACTGATTCAAGCATGGTGAAGATGCTATTCTCCAGTTCATGTATGTGATACTTATTTCTTTGTAGACAGTGTGTCTCTTGTAGGCAGTGAGTCTCTTGTGAGCAGTGTGCTTAGGTAGTGAGCCCTAATTGGCATGTGCCATTTTGTTCTTTCTATTCTTCTAATAGAGAATACATTCTTGGGTTAATCACCCCGTGGTTTTTCCCTTAACTGGGTTTTCCACGTCAAAATCTTGGTGTCTCATGTGTTGATGTGTTTCTGCTCTTAATTTGTTGCATTGTGTTTCCTTGATTGATTTATTATTATACTACTGAATTGCAAAGTGGAGTTAAGTGTTTAATTGGAAGAAAGTTTTGCACAACTGATTCACCCCCCCTCTCAGTTGTGTGCCCTAAGTCTAACAATATCATCATCAAAAGGTATGTAATCTACATCATCAAGGGGTATGTGGTAATCAATAGCAAGATCATCTAGGAATGGAGAGATATGTGAGTCTCCATAGATCTCTCAAACGCTAGTCCAAAGAGCACGTGGGCACTCAATATGTGAGATAGAACACATAGTGTCAAAATGAACACTAGAACCAATCAATCCTATGATATGATCAATACAATTTCCCCATGTAGATTTCCTCTCAGGAGTGTCTAGTTTAGGTATGAGTCCATAAAGATAAGGAAAAAAATTAAGCCACCTAAGATGGTTCAAGATGCCCTTTCGCCAAGGCTCATAATTATCCTTACCCAATATTACCATACAAGGCTAAATAGCAAAACCCATGATATCTCCTCAAATAAATTAGATCAGAGATCAACAATTTGAATATGTATTAATTATGATAAATGAAGCCCAAAAAAACAAACAGAACTTCTCCAGGTGCCAAAATGTCCAAAATATCAAACAGAAGCCATAAAACTGACAAACTAAATAAATAATACCTGGGGCTAAATCTAGAAAATGTTCATAGATGGATCTATAGATCTCCTAAATACCTTTCCAACACCTATTCATTCTCCTGATTTCGATGCCGTATACAAAATATATAACCATAATACTGAAGGCTGCTCTAAAAAAGAAGACCTAACTTCTGGTGAAAATAGAAGGCTATTGAGAAGAAATCATAAAAACATACTTATACCACTGGATAGTTCTTATAGTCCTCTTTCTGGTGATATCTTGTTTTCCTAATTTTGATGCCGTATGCAAAAGATATTCTCGATTTCATGAAACTTCTCTAAAAAGGCAAAAACACAAGTAGAGGCTAAAAATAGGGACGCCGATTTGTGATCTATTTTTCTCAAAATTTGTGTTTTTTCTATAAAAAATAAGAGATACTCATATAGGATTTTGATGCTTCCAACAAAACCCAAAAATATTTTGAGATGAGGTTACACCGTTCGAATACTCAATGCCTATTCTCTCAAACTAGTTGTTGTCACATAGATTTGCACCTAGTGTTGAAGGCTTTTAGGGATCCAACAATCTAGTGAAACATTGAGACAACCGCCAGGTGTGGGACCCTACAGGGAGGCCAAATTTCTAGAGAGAAGCTAGTTCCTTTGCTAAATGATAGATATTCAGTGATCCTAAGACTAAACCTAATCTATCCACCTGGTAGGAAAAGAGGAAGAGGGAGTAAAACTCAAAATGAAGGGGAGGTGATACACCAGGTTTGAATAAAGAACATTCATAGAGCTAAGATGCACAAATAAAGAAATACAACTAATAAACTTATGTAGATCATGGAGATTTTAACAGAGGTAAAGAATGGATTGCCAGGAATTAAACATTCACAAACAATAGCCAATTCTAAGACTACATAGAGTTAAAAAGCATGAAGAAGTAAAATACCATATGTATTGATCAAGATGCACAATTATAGTAGAGGAAAGTTTTGTTTGGAATACAGAAGCATAAGACTAACTATTTTTGAACCTTTTTTACATCTTACATTCATGCATATATAGTGTCTGATTCCAAATGACCTAATTAGGTTACAATAAATTACCTCATGGGTTCTGTCAGAAAATATCCCTACCTAAAAGATGTCTATCTACAAGAATTAATGTGGAAAATATCTGGAGTCCATAGGTGGTTGAGAGATATTTTGTCCCTCTTCAAGGCAAGCAGCTGATTCATCGACAGGTGTGACCATAAATGCAACAAATATTTGAAAAGGGGTAGCTAAAAGGCATTAGGGTCTGCATTGATGGCATATGAGACAAATCTTGCGAGAAAAACTTTTACAACACTTTAAATCTTTAACTTTTAAATCTCTGCATCTTTCATTGATTCTAAATTTTGAATAATTGGCCTCTAAAATGCCCCTATCAGCTGAGTCTGTTTGCTTCCTTGATCGACAAGATTTCCTGCCTTCGGGATGCCTGAGAACCTCCCTTTGAATCTTAACCATAGATGGATCTACTTTTAGAATCAATGGCCATCGTTTTCCCTTTGATTCGGTGTTGAGGCTCTGCAAGCCTTATTCTCCTTTCTGAGAATCAACCACGTGTCAACACCTTGCAGTAGTGCAGAGAATCTTCCCGTCAGACAAGATCCTCTTGCGACGCTGTGCTACCATTCGATCTTTAATTGTTGTGGCCCCACTGTTCAATCCCTCGACACTTGGCACAATTTCCTTCATTCAACTGGATCATTGATATTATGGCCATAGGCCATGATATGTTTTATACTTGTCTTCATATCACAACTGCACAGTAGGAACATGACATCAGCATAGGTGGGTTGTGGGCATGTGATATCCTTTGTTTTGTCGAGGGTCTATCAGAGAATATGTAGCACAACAATGCATGTCCAAGGGAGGCTTTCCTTCTTTTTTTGTATCGGAGATGCGTGGGGCTAACACTTGGCGCAATCTATGTAGGCGAGTTGTTTCTTTTAATAGTTGTCAGCAGATAAGGGCCAACCTAAAAGATCTTGAAAAGAAAGCACGAGCCCGCCACGTGTCAACATCTTGCAGTCGCGCACTGAATCTTCTCTGTAAGCAAGATTCACCTACAACACTATGCTACTATTTGATGTTCAATGCTACAGCCCCACCCTTTCACCTTGTCCTTTGACACTTGGCACTATCTCCATCATCTAACGAAGTCAAAGATCCTGCGGCCATGGACCACAACAAACTTTACAGGTGTCCTCATTTCGCGACCGCATAGAAGGAATGTGATGTCAACCTTAAGCAGTCTGCGGGCTCGTGAAATACTGCCATGTGGCACCCTCAGGACTAGGAGACTTAATACTTAAGGAAGAAGTCAACGAATGATAAAAGGTAAACCTTAGGACTTGGGGTTGGTGATTTTATGACATAAAGGTCTAAAGGTTGTAACTTAAGTGACCGGCAACCTAGTCTAGGCGGTCAATGATAGATTATAATATAAGGTAAGGTGACCGTAAACATAAGGCTTAAAGGGGAAATAAGGAAAACACTTAGATATTTTTTTTATTTGGGCTATTTGGCAGGGGAGCAAAATAGGACAACACTAGTGAACAAGAATCTTCAGGTCCGGAGCTATGAATCTAATGGAATACTCTGTTTAACACAGAAATACACCCAACAAAAGGTTCTTGCTCAAATTTTTCTCTGAATCTAAGAGGGGGCTTGTAGATCTAGAGCTCTGATACCATGTGAGAGTCACTGATTGACTCAAGCCACTAGGATCACTTGTAAAACCTAGGATTAACCTTCTACAAGAGAAAAAAACAAAGAGGATGAATTTGCATAATATGAGATGCAATTAATGAATTACATGTGAGAACTTGCTTTTATATTTGCAAGTTAGAGAAAAAACCTAATATGACTTAAGAATAACCTAAGACTAAAATTATCCCTAAGTCAACTTAATAAAGTGTAATTATATATTTAATTACACCCAACATTTCCTAGAACTTCCACATCTCTCTAAGGGTTGGGAACATTTTGTTTTTCTTTTATAAAAATGCTTCTTGCATTTCCTTTTGTACTACTTTCTCCTTGGTTCTTCTTACTTCTTAGGTTGTAGTCACTTTTAACCTAAGCAATCTTGGAAGCAGTCAACACCTTGATTTCCTTATCAGAGGGTCTTCTTAATCGAATGTTACAATCCTCAATAGTTAGCTAAAGAACACAATTATCATCCTTATTTGCATTTGGGACATATTGTTGCTTATTCAACTCTTCCTTTTCTGTTGTAACCCCATTTTCTGAACACTCACTATTAGAGGTGACACAATCCTCCACAATACACTCATGGTTAAAAACCATATTTATATTGCGGTTTTCATAATCTTCCCCCTCATTGTACTCCTCTTAGGGTATTGTATTGCCAGTCATAGATAATGCAACAACACATGAAACAAATGAGTGAGGAGCCTAGCACAATAGACACCATAGGTTTACATCCATGGCATGCACTCTTTTCCTCATAGGATCAGGGGTTTGTTTAGACAAACCTCCCCTTTCATTAGGGGGGATTGGTTTTCCATTTCACCAATTTGTATTTTAAGGTTGATCTACTAACCTTGGCATTTTTTCCTATCTAACAAAATGAGGCCTATCATTAGGGACCCTCTTATCATTTCTTTCCATGGAGATCTTCATTTCCTTGACCTCTTTCCATAGTTTATCATATTCAGCAGTAACAAGAGCCTTACTACTCTATCCTCTGTCTTGTGGGGTGATTTTCAAATCACTCCTCTTAGAAATCTTCACAGATGCCCTTCGATTGTTTTTAATGTGTAGAACAACCTTGAAAGCATCTCTGAGAGTTTGAGGCTCTCTGTTTCTCAATTCATATCCCATCTTGGGATCATATGCATTTTGGTAAATCACTAAGCACATGGGCTCATTGGGGCTTATGTAAGGGGGGATCTTATTACTCACTTTCAAGAATCTTGCATTGAAATCATGGACACTCTCATTGAATCCCTTTTGAATGCTTGTGAACTCATTCACAACAAATCGTGGGTCAGTTTTATCACCATATTATTCCTTAAAAATCCTCTTAAATCCCACCTAGCAATCAATATTGGCCTCTAGTAAACTCCTATACTAGTCTCTAGCATCTTCTGTCAAGGATTGCATGAATAATTTTATCAATACATCTTTTGCTTCAACTTCAAAATCATCAATGATATTTAAGAATGTTCTTAAATGATCCTCACCAGTTACATCATTGTTTCTAGCAAATTTTGGGATGACACTCCTAACTGTATTTTCTACAAGGTTAAGATAACCTGATATGCCATTAAAATCCAGTTGTCTATACCTTGATATCTATAATGGTCTTCTAAAAAAAGGATTTATTAAAAGCTACCTACCCTAGTTATTTGGATTTATTGGAGGATTAGGCAGGTTTTACAAATATTGTTGCTGGGGTATGTGTTGGTTTTGGATATTTGATTGGGAATTTACATTTTGCAATGTAGGAGGATTTTGGTTTTGTACACCCCCTTGCCTTGGGTGAAAATTTTGTCCAGCTGCTCTAGCATATGGGTTGTGAGGAGGATCTTGAAAGTGGTTTGTAGGTATAAAGGACATAGGGTTATTCATTTTGAGTTGGATTAGAGGATCTTGCTAGATATTAGGTATTTGGCTACTTATTTGTGGCATGTTTGTAGTGGATGCACCAAGGGTGCCACTATTATCACCACCACTTGGTTTATTCATGGTTTGTAGTCTTAGGAATAAGTCTTCTTTTCTTTTCAATGTTTCCATCATGGCTACCCTAAGGCTTAACTCCATAACTTCTTTGTTTGATTCTTCATCTGTTTGATTTGTGCCAAAATCTATATTGGTATTAGAGCAATCATTGGCATCAATTGATATAGCCTTTCCTAATGTAGGAGAGTGTAATCTTACATATAGGGTCACGATTACAAACTCATTAGTAGGTTGGATAGGCATTTCTTGGGACTCCTTTTGTGGGTTGACCTTTTCATTCTATGAGATAGGGGGTGGCTTCTCATAAAATATTTTGTCACCCTCAGAATCTACTTGACCCTCAGGAACATTTCTATTTGCATACATAATATTATGCTCTCTTCTTTCTTCCCTTGTTTGTAAATTATCAGTATTTTCACCTAAAAGAGGCATAGCAAAAGACATGAAATCACCAATGGGAGGGGGAGGGTACTCACTTGACTCCTTAGTTCTCCACCTTTGAGTAACGAGCTCTTGATTTAGGGGCTTGTTGGGATGCCCCTGCTGCTGCGATCTCCTTCCATACATTTTTTGTCTAGTAACCTTTTGTTAGCTTGTATAGGGTTAGAAACCTCAATAAATTTAATAGACACATTACAAAAATGATACAACCAAATGAAATTTTTTTACTCAAATAACAAATCTATCATTCTTACCAAATATTACGGTGCAATAATTTTTAGAATAAAATATAGAACCCAAACTTTCTCTTTAAAGTAATATTCCTTATTTCTACCAGTAAGAAGATTTATCAGAGTTGCCAACCTTTACATGTAATAATAATAAGAATGAATTTATGCAAACTCTAAATACCCATGACAAAGTACTGCACTAATTTTACAACATTATAGACAAAGTTCCCCAGTAGAGTCACCAATCTGTTGGTTGTTTTTAATTCCCAAATAGATCTCAAAAGAGCAAACCTAACGAATAGCTAGTTCTGATGGTTGGTATGCCTTGAGGGATTGGCCAACAAACAAGAAATGAGTTTCCAATCCTTTTCCTCTGTACTTTAGGCTCTGTGAAACTTGGGTGGGTGTACCCCTTAAGAAAAAATAGTATTTTTCTTTGGATTTGTTACTTATTACCTCTAGAATACTGTGTTCTTAAAACATATAGATTCTCTCTAAAATTGTCAAAAGAATTAATGATATGCTGAAGCAAATGGGCTAGATTCTTAGGCTTTTAACATAACTCTCTTGTTGGAGAATATTGAAGAACTATTACTAAGTTAATACATAAATGAAACCATTCTTTTAATTTTAGATTATGAATGATCAAGGAGATTGTATCAAGACAATGACCCTAAGAGATTAGTGCCTAAATCATGGGTCACAGATTCAAAACAGATATAAATAAAACTAATTACAACAGCATATTCCTAGTTCATATAAAATACAACAATGATGCATTACACCATTGCACCTTGAAATAGTCCAGAACTAATTCTACTTAAGAATCCCTACATACATTTACTATATTCAATATCATCTTAAAGCATTAAATTTACTCTTTGAGTAAAATATATTAAGAAAAATATTCTTGCACATGAAAGACTGTGAAGATGAACAAAATTGATATTTAATCAATTTGTATTCATAAATATAATAGAGAATACAACTGTAGGAGACAATATAGTTTGAACCCTGACAATATATTCAAAATGATAAATTGGTATTGTCATACAAATAGTTGCAAGTACATGTAAGTCTATTCTTGAAAAACACCTAGAAATGGAATAACCTAGTCTATGATTATGTATTGTGTTACAAAAATTTCTCCAAGATCATTGTCAACAGGCCGTGAATTCCCTTTTATAGGAAAAAGGGAGAAAAACAAGCTTCAGGCCCATAGACAGATATAACATTTACATTTGAGAATACTCCATCAAATCAAGAACAAAAACAACTGATGATGGATCAGATATATCATAGGAGTAGAAGTTGTTACATGTGTAGCCATAAACCAAGTTGTCTTGGAAAATGTGCACTGAAAGATGTCATAACAAACTCTGTCGACCTTTCTCCACTCTCATCATTCTATCCCCTTTTGGAAAAGGTTGATGACTCAAATGAAGAAATAAAGAAGCCACTACAAGACAAATATGTTCTGTTTGGAAGTAACAACATTCTCATGCTGAAAACAAACAAGAAAAGGACAAACAAGAGCATATTCCCTATTTGAAAAAGGAATAAAAGACAAGTATTTAAAATATGTAGTATCACAATATCTAGAATCTTACAAGTTAGGTAAATCATTGTACTTTTCATCCCAAGCTTTATATTGTTCTTTTGTTGGCCATTGGAATGGGAGAAGATCATTTACACGAGACATATATTTGTTATTATACTTAGCTAAAATTGATTCAACCTCCTTGATAAAATCTTTAGCAAGCTAAAAATAATCCCATAACTTGACACTTCTTCTAAAGATGGGAACATCAATCTTGTCACTTTGACAAATGAGGAAAGAAATAGTTAGAGTGATAGCCTCAAATTGAAGAACCCAATCTTGGCATGGCTTGATATCACCATTATCCATATTGATTACTAGTATTACTCCAATTTTATCATTATCAAAACTATGAACCAGTCCCAATGCTTTCTCCTCAAGTTGATTTATAAATGCTTGTGACTCCCCAGCTTCTTTTGCTGCAGCGTAAATTAGCTTGATTTCCTTTGGAGCACCATGCTCATGATTTGATCCTTTCTATATACCAAGTAGAGAAGAAATCCTTGGGACCCATTTACTACACAGAGGCACAGTTTGTTCCTTATCTTCAACTATCTTCTTAATGGCTAGTGATAGGTTGGAGTAATATCTTTGAATATTCTTTGCTTTGCTTGTAGTTTTCTCCATCAACATTCCCAAAATATTTGAAACAATATGCTAGTTATCTTCTTGCCGATCCTTCATGGAATTTTTAAAAATCTCCTCAAAAGCTCTGATTTGTTCCCTCAATTCTTCATTTTCTTTTTCAAGGCTAGACTTAAATGAGGAAGGGGAAGGGTCAATAGCCATGGTGCCTGAATCTCTCATTACCAATGTTGTTTGAAATGAGGATGATGTTGATGCCTGTTGTTGCTATTGTAATTGCCACTTTGCTTCTAACTCCTTCAACTTATTGTACTCATGTAATAAATTCATATAATCACCTTGTAATTTATCATACCTTTTCTAGAGAGCATCAGTGGTTGCTTTGCTAAACTTTGCAACGTCTACTACCAAGCTAGAGGCCTCTATGGCAGGAGTATCAGACACTCTTTTGATGATTAATCCCCCATTAGATCTCTGTTGGGCTCAACCACTAATGGCTTATTGGTATTGGGGGCTAAGGCTCAAATGGCTAAGGTCTCCTATTTTGGATTGAATCCTACACCTGACAATGCTGCCTCAGCTTCCTCCTTTATGGAAAAGACCTTTTTGTGTTGTCTTCTAATAGTATCCAGGACAATGACAAAGGCTATATCCCATTTAGGGAGTAGTAGAATAACACTCTCTAACCATCTTCCTGCCATGCTCTGGAGTGATGTCCTTAATCTCTTCTTTCATTTGTGTTAGTATCCTGAGGGACACTTACTCTTGAGTCTCTTGAGGGGCTTCTCCATTTCATCCTTTGGTCTCCTTGCATATTCTTCTTTCCTACATCTCCATAGGAAATTAGAGAACTCCTTGGAATTAACAAATTCATCATCATTCATGAACCTCTAACATGTTATAGCCCTCATATCATCTGAAACATCCTTCCCTTCTAGGGCAATGTCTGTTATTCTACTCAAAGGCAACTGTTTAGGTTCATTTTTGCTCGGAGAAGACATTTCCTATTGTATTTCATCCTTAGTTACTTCTATTTCATCTTCTTCATTATCTTGGTAGTCAACCAGAGGACCTTGTTCAACCTTCCTCCTTTTTGGAGATGATTCCTTGGGAGGTGAATCCAAGTCAACTATTTGCATAGAAGGGGGAATTATTGGTTGCACTAGTGGGGGAGATAAAAGAAGTTGAGTTTGTGGAGGGGCTTGTGGAACTTGTTCCTTAACTTCCACCCTTTTAGCCCTTCTCTTGAATGTATACTTCAATTGATTATCAATAGGGGGCTTATATGGTGGCCTTTCCTCTCCCTTAGGCTCAGCAGGCTCCTTTTCTTTTATTACAACAACTTGACCAATTATTTCATCAACATTTAACAAAATCGTCTTTATTTTGATAATAGAGTCATCAATATTCGGGTAAGCTCCCTTGTAAGAAGGTCTTTTCTTTTTCATCTTTTCTATACTTTAGATACATCATCCATCTTTTTTTCTTCAACTTAATATCATCTTCATCAGTAACATTTCTAATGACACCTTTAGAGAAATAAACTTGATGAGCAACGGAAGCCCTTTTAATACTCCTGCTGAGGATACTTATGAAACCCTCAGGATCAAAACATCTGGCACATTCTTGTTGCATCTTGAAAACTTTCAGTGTATCATTCAAACTTTCAAATCCTTCTCTATTCATTGGAAATTTAGAAAAAGTTGTTAAGGGAAGAAAGATCCCTTCTTCTACTTTTCTAGATGAACCTTGTCTGATTTAATCAATTTCCAAATAACTTCTAAAAAAGCAACCCTCAAATGTACATACTTAGGCAATATATGTGGTCCAACAGGGCACCCATACACTCTTAGTATTGTACATTCTTCATGAAGAATGAAATCTCCCCAATTATGTTTGATACCCCAATCAAGTTTTATTATCTTAGGCCTCAAGAAATGCAATATAGGGATTGGGATTCTAGGCATATTCTCCTTTAAATAATTCAAACCTTTGATAGCAAAACAATCCCTAAAAATCTTGTAACTTGAATTGGGATCATGCTTATCCCATATATGAGTCCAGCGTTGAACTAGAAGTGAATTTCCCATATTGTCGACTTGTTTAACCATTAATTTAGGGCTCCATTCACCTCTTCCCTCATATAAGAACATATGGGATAATAAAGAATACCACCATAACTTCACTACTTCCTTAATTCTTTTGATATATATCAATCCTTGATGTATATTATCAACCAAATAGGAAGCAAAATCAAAATGATAATTCAGAGACACATGTTGAATATCAACTTCCATATAAGTATGAGAAATGGGAATTCTTTCTTTCTTATCCTCTCCTAGGACTTGACATAATGCATAATATGTTTTTGCAAAGTAACTTTCAAAGGTTTCCAGCTTAAAAGGTTTTTTCTCACTTTGTGGAATCTTGATTGACCTGTTATTTGGACCCTTTTCCCTATGTCTAGGTATGTGTATTGTCCTATAACTACTTTTATCCTTCTGATATTCCTTCTTAAACTCTTCTAGGTTAATGACTATACTGCCAGCCAAATTTAATCCAAAGATTTGAGCAATAAATTATTTATTGATTTTTACTAGAGCACCTCCTCCACTTGCCCTTATTACTTGGGTTGTCTCATCATATTTAGAGGCCATGGCTAGAAGCAAATCAATGTCATAAAAGACATTGGTGACCAGTAATTTCCCTTGGTCTAGTCTCCACACATTAGAAAGTGGGGAGTGGGAATTTCTTTTGCTCCACCAATGGTTAAATAATAACCACATAGGAATTGCGATATCTACATCTCTACAGCCATAATATTTATCAACCAGTCCATCTTTGCATTTAGGGCCACTAACTTTTAGCTTTTGAGCACAAGAACTAGGGAGTTGGATCAGAATATCTTTGTATAGGGCTCTACTTTGGGAGATATGTAAAGCCTCACAAATCAATGTTAAAGCATTTAAACCAACTCAAAAGTAAATGAAGTAAATAATCCACTTAAGTACAACATCACAATAACTAAAATAAAAAAGAAATAAATAATCCACTTAGATACAACTTTCGAAGATAATAAATGCAATTAATCTACTTAATCACAATATTTCAAATAAAAGATAATCTTATAAATATGAATCTTATTGTCAATAAATCTTACATATTCACATGCTTAATCCAGGTAACAAGCACTATGAAATAATATACATAAATCCTTTGGCAAGCATGTTGTAATACATCCAAAATAGGTACAATAATCAAGTACATCAACAATAAATAAATCACTACACTCTCCAGCTGTATGAACCAAGTGGTCCACCACCTGCAAACCAAGAGACGGGAACATGGCTCAGGTTCTTTTCCACCCAACCATGAAGTATTTACACTTCCCCGGATCCCTTCCTAAAATGAAGGAAACCAACCCTGTACGAAATGTCTAGCTGCCTAGTAACAACTGTAGGAGGGAAAACCCGATGCAACCCTGATGTCTGAATGTGCAATTCTAAGTAATGAAAAACAAATTGTCTCACAACATGATGTGGCAGAGATATCAATAAATAAGTTTTCTAGACAATAAACATCTATTTCAATGTCATTCCAATTAGATCTAATCATTCAAGTAACCTGGTCAATTCTTCAAAAGAGGAAAAGCCATCTCTGAATACCCACATTCGGCATCCTAGTCCCAAAAGTAACCCAATACATTGCTATATAAAAACTACTTCTTTTCCCAAGAAGCAAGAAAATAAAGTAAATAATTGAAAGTACAAGTTTTCCATCAAATTAAATTCCCTTTTCCCCAACATATCAATTATGAAATAGTACACTTTCAAACAAAAATCGATCTCTTTTAATCATACAATTTACAATCATAAGTTTATCAGTTTGATATAATTCCTAATCTCGTATTTCAATCACAATGTCTTCAATAAAAGCCATTCTAAGATATTAATCCATCTTGCTGTTATTTTTGTGACTGGAAGTTTAAAAACAACAAAAACAATAAAAACCATAAAAATAGACCTCCTATCACCACTACGATAGCAGTTGTCACAGAAATAAATAGATGAAAATAAATCATAGTTAAATCTGATTTTCAGTTATAAAAACATTATATAAAATCTCATTCTCAGTTTGTTCTAACTTATTGTCATTCTGGTGACAGGAAACTAATTTAATTCGCATGCAATTTATGAACATAAATCTCTCAATACCCTTCCTGTCGTTGTGGTGGCAGGAATTGTGGCAGAAAATGAAAAATAAATTAAACAAGGTTTTAGATCTATTTTCTGTCATCCAAGATAATGGCATAAGTATAGTGTTTCAAACAGAAAATCGTAAATGAATATGTTTGTAAGAATACAATGGTTTTCAATCTATTTAAGAGTTTGAATTTCATCATTTAGAAGTTGATTTCCAATTCCCAAACTAATATCAGCCAGTATAAAAAGAAAAACAATCATATTATTATCTGACAGAATGTTCTACAGTATCTAGTGGTTTCAACGTTTAATAATCAAGAACAAGAAGAAAACAGTTTCACTTCCAACATTGAACAGACAATGATCTATTTGGAAAGAAAACACAACAGCTAAAAAGGAGGTGGTCAGCATGCAATCGCCCAGACCAAATACTCAGGCGTCCAAATATGCAGTCGACGACCAAAACAAGGAAATTCGTAAGGTTTGTCAAGAGAATAAGAAGCTGACACATACTAGTAAATTGGTGGCCATTCTTTCTGTAGGTTGTTATCATTGAGAAGAGGAACAATGGTTCAAGAGGAAGTTCAATGATACACCAAAAGCATAGGTGGCCAGGTAAAGAAATGGCCAGCTATAAAACTAATGGCCGGAAAAACAATACATGTGGTCTGAAGAAAAGATAGCGGCTAGATAGAAGTGGTAGCTGGCATGCCAAAAAGGAGTGGCTAGGAAAAAAAAGATATATTTATTCAATTGCAGTTGCTTTTGTCATTTTGGGGGCAGAAATACTGGTAAAAGAAATCACCTAGGCAGCATAAAAGGAGGTTGGTTCAGGCAAAGATAAGAGCCAGACATAAACCAAGTAGAAAGTCCTTAATATAAACAACTAAAACTATATTTTGACTGCCATGAAAACAAAATAAAAACCTGGATAAGATCATCGACTTGATGAAGTATTTTGTAGGAAAGTTACCGCTGCCTTTGTTTCTCTCTCTCGTCGCTACCCAGTCCAGAAACTCATCCTCTCTCTTGCAATTGAAAATCACTATATTCCCTGCTCAATTGTGGGGTAGTTATCCCTCTATTCAATGCCTCTTTTATGCAATGCCAGATCTTTTTTTTGGCGATCATCCTTTTAGGTTTTGAACTAAAGTTATATTTCAGTTTGCATGTAATTTCGGCCAATAGAATTTGGAGAAAATAAAATGCTATGTAAAATAATAATATAATAATATCTTTTGTAATCACTATCGCATGGGTGACAGAAACATATATTTTTAATTCTTTTATCAAAACTCTAAATATAATGATGTTAATTTTTAATATTATTTAACTATTTAATTAAAACAAAAACCATTTAAATAATCAAAAAGAGAAATGCAATGTAATATTGCATATATATATATATATTTAAGGGACATATTGTCTTCCAAACATCTTATAAATAATATTTTATTTTTTATTTAAATATTACACAATACATCATTGAATATATTTTGAAAAGATATTAAGTTAAAATAATCACATCATGCATTTGAAAACGATTAAAAATACGCATTAAAGCAATCAAAGCCAATCGATAATGCATATGCAACTATGTGATGTGTGTGATTGCATCAGGGTAATCCATCCATCAGTTATTGCCAAGTGGCCAGAACATTTCTACCTCATCCATGCTCTTGTCTTCGACGAGTACCTGCATCCATTTGCACTCAACTTGACATCAATAGGTTAGTGTCTCCAAAACATAGCTGAAGCAAATCATTGCGTCAATATTCAATATTTAAAACAATTTCCAATTTTCATCAATATAATTCATAATAATTACCTCCACGTATGCAAAATTACTTAAAGTAAAATCAGTCATAATTCTTGTTCACTAAACTAGAATAATTATATTGTTCAAAAAAAATGAGACGTGACATCCTTCCCCAGTTGGAAGAGACATCGTCCCGATGTCTTATTAAACATCAAAACAATAAAGTGTCCATCAACCACCAATAAAGTATTAAGGTGTCATAAAAAATAACATCAACTCAAAGTATCATAAAACAATAATAAAACTCAAAGTATCATAATCCATGCAAGAATAAGAAATCTAAGCTATATCCTCAAATGAGGAAAAGATCTATCAATCTCCTCTGCATCCTCCCATGTGGCACTATCCTTAGAATACTGATCCCATTGGACCTTATATTGCACCGCATCTCTACTATGCAACTTAATGTTGCACTTCCCCAGAATTTGAGTGGGCTCCACCAGCACCACTCCTGGATCTTGAACCTGTAAAGCACACCAATCAAGAATATGTGACGTGTCAGGATGATAAAGCTTAAGTAAAGACACATGAAAAACATTATGGATTATGGCAAGTGCAGGTGGAAGCGCAAGTATATAAGCTACAGGATTAATCACTTCCAGAACTTCAAATGGTTCTACAAAATGAGGAGCAAGTTTGGATGCTTTGCCAAATGATACTGAACTCTTATGACGTCTAACCCTAAAAAGTACTTTGTCACCAACTAAAAATTGTCTAGGAGTTCTACTCTTATCTGCATAACTCTTTTGACTATCTGAAGCTTGCTTCAACTTCTCCTTAATCAACTTCATTTGATCATCCATTTCTCTCAACATTTCAGGGCCAATCACAATTATGTCCTCCACTCTATCCCAACTAATAGGTGTTCGACACCTACACCCATAAAGAAATTTGAAAGGTGTCATTCCCAAAGATGAATGGTATGAATTATTATATGAAAACTCAACCAATGGAAGGTACTCCTCCCATTTATACTGCTGATCCATACAATACATTTTGAGAAGGTTTTCTACCACCTGATTAACTCTTTCTGTTTGACCATCCGTTTGAGGATGATAAGATGAACTAAAATTCAACTTTGTACCCAAAGTTGCATTGAGAGTTTTCCAAAATCTAGATGTCATGCGAGTGTCTCGATCTGAAATGATCGTCTCAGGAACTCCATGCAATATGAAAATCTCTTGCACAAACTTCTTAGCTAAGACCATAGAACCATCTGAAAGATTCCTCGGAATAAAATGTGCTACCTTTGTCAACTTGTCCACAACCACTAAGATGACATCATGCATATTCTTAGACATAGATAACCCTTGAATAAAATCCATGCTTATCACTTGCCACTTGTGCTTAGGAATACTATGTGGATACAACAATCCTGCTGGATACACATGCTTAGCCTTGACTTACTGGCATTCCAAACATCGGGCTACAAATTATGTCACATCCCTCTTCAGTCTAGGCCAGAAGTATAAAGGTTTTAAACCTTTGACCATCTTTGTCACTCCACGGTGACCTAAATATGGTGCATTGTGAATCTCTTCGAGCACTAACTTCCTCAACTGTCCTGAGTTAGGAATATACATCCTTCCCTGAAATCTCAAAAGTCCATCTGATTCTATAACATAACCATCAAACCTGTGATCTAAGGGGTCTACTTCCAAAGCTTGCTTTACTCTTTCATAATGCTCATCCCCTTGAAGATTCTGAATCACTTTCTATTTCAAATTGTATCTCATAGTAACAATGGCATCCAGATGTCTTCTCCTACTAAGAGCATCTACTACTTTGTTCTCTTTTCCTTGTATATACTCAATTCCAAAGTCATACTCACTAAGGAATTCTAACCATCTTCTCTGTCGTGCATTGAGGTTAGGTTGAGTAAATATATACTTGAGCCCTAGATGATCTATCTTCAGCTCAAAGGGCTTACCTAGAAGATAATGCCTCCACATCTGAAGTGCACGAACTATGGTAGCTAACTCAAGATCATGCAGTCCATAGTTGAACTCATGTTGCTTTAACTTTCTTGACTCATAAGAAACCACTTACTCATTTTGCATCAACAATCCTAATCCTTCCCTGAAGCATTTGTTATATTTGTAAAGTGCCCATTAGGATCTGGTATGGTCGGGATAGGAGCAGTTGTGAGCTTTTGCTTTAACACTTGGAAAGCTTTCTCACACCTTTCTGTCCATTCAAATTTCTTACCCTTCTTTTGAAGTGCGGTAATCAGTGCTGCTATGGTTGAAAAACCTTCCACAAACTTTCTATAATAACTTGCAAGTCCCATAAAACTTCTGAATTATGTCACACTCTGTGGTGTAGACCATTCCATTATTGCTTTTATCTTCTCAGGATCAACTGCAATCCCTTCAGCTGAGATCACATGACCAAGGTAGTGCACTTTATCTTGAAAGAATGTACACTAAGATAATTTACCATAAAGCTTTCTTTCTCTCAACCTCTGCAAAACAATTCTCAAATGCCTTTCATGTTCTTCCACTGATTTAGAGTATATCAACATGTCATCAAGGAAGATTAACACAGAATCATCTAAACAGTCTCTGAAAATGCTATTCATCAAATTCATGAAAGATGTTGGAGCATTAGTCAACCCAAATAGTACTACTATGAACTCGTAGTGACCATATCGAGTCCTAAAAGTTGTTTTAGAGATGTCCTCATCCTTAATCCATAATTGGTGATAAACCTATCTAAGGTCTATCTTCGAGAACACTGTTGCTCCTTTCATCTGATCAAAGAGCTCATCTATCCTTGGAAGTGGATACTTGTTATTTATAGTAGCTTTGTTAAGCATCCTATAATCAATGCATAATCTCAAAGTACCATCCTTCTTTACAAAGATGACTGGTGCGCCCCATGGTGACACACTAGGTCTAATGAACCCTTGATTTAGCAACTCTTGCAATTGAGCCTTAAGCTCATACAACTTGTTGATTAGTGTTTTTGCACACAACAACGCGGGTGTGATTGTTGGTTTCACACCTCTCTTGAAAAGTATCCTACCCTAGGTAAGACTACTCCAAGGATAATACAACTAGGTCTTAGCTTGCTTAGAATCTCTCAGTTGGTATTTTCTAGTTGTGCCTACAAGGGGTCTTACATGCAGTTTATAGATTTTGAGCTAGGACAATGAATACACATAAACCCTTTATGACTTTCAGCTGATAAGACAATGTAATATGCTGCTGAAATTTCTAATCTAACAATGGTTTTTTAAAGAAAATGCAAAAGGGGTTAGGGTTTTAGAGAAATCCTAAGTGACATTCACAATGTATGGGTTACCTTAAGTAGACAAACACTCTAAAATTTAACCAATTTTATGAGTTACCAAACTGAAAACTGATGTTACAGCACTCCAGAAAATGATGCTACCTTCAATGGAAATCGATAGATTTTCAGATTACATTCATTTGTTGAATACCCAATAAACGACGCAATTTAACTTTTGAAATGCAATTGAACTTAGCATAATAATCAGCCCAGACTAACTTTACACGGCTATCTACCATCAACAAATAACTAAAAGTATGGACTTAGAGTACTTATGAAATAATTTCAGCAAACCATGAACATTATAAAAGCACAACTAACTAATTACGGGAGAGCAAGAAGCGAACCATGAAAACCAAATAAGGAATACAATACACAAATTCTTAGAAATACTGCAAAAAATTGCTTTGCATTACTTCAAATGGCAAAATGTCAACAATTTAGCATCAAATTCTCTCTTACAAATAGTGGAAATGGCAGCCCTTTATATAAGAAAGCGGCATACTGAGTTTTTCAATGAATGGTGGAGATTAACTCAACACCAACGGTCCAGATTACATCAATAAATGAACTTGCAATAGCTCATATCAAATCCCATATTACATTTTGTCTTTTATGAAAAAGATGAAAAACAGCCCCTAGATACATTGAATCTAGTCATTTCGACTACCCAACTCAATATATTAATAGAAAAGATCATTTTTAAAGCATAAGAGAGACAAAATAAAGTCACATGCTATCCCAAATATAGCAATTTACAATAATGGTGGGATTACATTCCATAATATTCAAAAAATATTAAGACTATTCATCTAAATTAATTTTGTCTTCTCCACCTAGCTTGTTACGGTAGTTAAGCCATGCCTCGAGTGCGGGATTGATCTCCAAGGGATCTAGATTCTTCAAATGATTGACCTTATACTCGAACATCTCCAGTTCTTAGCTAAATTTGTTGTATATCTTCTCTATTTATGTCCTAGCCTTGTGGAACGCCTTGAATTCAGCCTTGAGGTCACTAACCTTGTCCAACCTGTCCTCCATAGCCAGTTCAGTATCCTCAAAAATGACCTTATGTAATTTACCTTTAAATTTTTCAACATCATAAGGCATGTAGTCATTGTAGGCTTCCTCTAGGCAATCTCTTAGAGAATCATTAATATCATATATTAGTGACTGAAGTTCCTCATCCGTTGTCTTATAGGCCTCCTTTATGTTTTCAAAAGTTTCTTTTCTTAAATTCAGCTGTTGATACCACTCGATAGCCTTAGAGAACTTGTCTCTAGTTACAATATTCTCAACTACTAAAGTCTGGGCTGACAAATCTCTAATGCTCCTTATTCGGGGAAACATGTGGGAGTAATATTCGTCAAAGGAATCACACTGCTTGCGTAGATCCTTCCATTTCTCATGAAGCTCAACCAACTTCTTATGTGCTTGGGTAGAACCATCAATAACTTCACATCCCTTCTCGAATAGTTTGATTAACCTATTTTTAGTTCCTTGGGATGTGGCCCTTACCTTACCAAGTTTTGCCATTTCACCTATGGATAGGAAGGTAGGAGCTATCCTTATATCTCCTCTCGCATCAACAGGTTTCATCAAGAATTGGAGACAAGTACGGAGCTCTTCATTTTGCTGTTTTAATTCCTTCTTTAATAGCTCATCTTTATCCAATTGCTCCAAGATGGAGGTGACTGATCCCTTAAACTCATCAACTCTCTGAGCATGGGTAGTTGGTCCTAGATCAACTATTGAGATAACATAGTCCTTGGCTCTACCTTGTTCTCTATTTGTACTGGCCAGTGGGACAGCTATTTCTCAATTCTATATCCTGTCTCGTCTTTATAAATCCTTGATTGTACTTTTGTTTTCTTCTATTTCTTTGGCCTTTCAGCCTAATTTAGTGATTTTCTCACCATCAATTTTGGCAGGCTCTTCAAGTGATCCCTGCTCTTGTTCTAACTCTTTATCTTTATCTGTTCCCTTGTCTCCTTCATCGACCAGATTTCTCTAGTTTATCATCACATTTTATTGAGCTAACTTGAAGACCTCCCATGTTTGACCCTTCTCTGGTGGACTGTCAGATATATCAATCACTTCAATGCTAACTACTTTAGCCAAGGGTTCATTTGGAGTTTAATTGCTTGCCTCAACAATGCATCTTTCTCTGATTCAGGCAATATTTATGTTTCCGGCTCTTGCAGCCCCAATTCTGCAAATACTTTGTCAATTCCAGGTAGTAGAGGTACGACCAAGGAGGTTAAATTTGTGGGTATTTGGGAGATGGGAATGGCAGAGGATATGGACAGTGCAAGCAAGTTTGTTTGTGTTAAATTAGCCAGTATAGCAGATCCCAAAATTGGTGGGATGGAAGAAGTTGGCAAAACGGTGGAAATGATAATGGGTGAAGAAATAGATAGTGAGAGTAAAGGAAGAGAAGGTGAAAGAATTGAAGAAATGGGAGGTAAAGCTGTGGAAGTAGATAATTGAGTGGAAGAGGTGGAAGGTAAAGGCATGGTGGTGGTAGAAGAACATGAGGTGGCAGCAAGGGATGAAATAGAACTGCTAGGGGCATTGGAAGACACTGCCAATGAGCAAGAAATAGTTGAAATAGTACTGGCAGGTGAAGTAGCGGTAGGGGTAGCTTCTTGAATAATAGAAGTTGATGTCATAGGTGAAGCAAGTGTAGCAGCAGTAGAAGCAGTGGAAGTAGAAGCACCAACAATAGCTATAGAAGTGGAGGCAGTTGTTCTTACACTTGGAGCGGTAGGAGTTGGGGAGGTTGCCAAACTTTTATCATCTTGAGTAGAAGTACCATCTTCACTGACCTTCTTTACTTTGACTTTCTTGGTTTTGGAGCCTTCTCCAGGACCACTTGGCATGTCCCTTTTCTTGGATGCTCTGGTTCTTGTAGAAGGGGGATGATCTTTCTTAGGAGGCTTTGTAGAAGTTTTCTTAATCTTTTGTGCCTTGGCTTTTTCTGCTAATGGTACCTATTGTTCATTGTTAGATTTTTTCTTTTGGGTTGGCTCTGTCTCATCTGTTATATTTATTGACTTATCCTCTTCTCCTCCAGATTCTCTATCTGATTCTAGCACTATGTATGTAAGCTGCACTCCTTGTCCCTCCAAAGTAGTTATCTGACCTCTGACCCATGCCTTGCTTAGTCTGATAAGCTCTTTCATTATGATATCAAGAGAAATCTTTGGTATTGGCCCAATTAGGTAGAGGGATTGGCTGGTGGTATTGAGCTTCCCAAGCTCCTCTAACCATGACATTCTCCTCATCTTCCAACTAGTCAGGTACTTCTATGATGTGGAACTTTCTTAGGAAGGCTAGAGATAATCTCAAATGAGCCTTCTTCATTACTTTGTAATCATCCATGCAATTGGCCCAAAAGTCCTCTATATGCATTTTATGAAACAACTTTTTTCTTACAAACTTCTCCATCACTTTATTTGGATCAAAGTGATCCCTTACATTATAGTAGTGGAGATTGAGAAGTTGAAGTTCCTTGTTAGAATGTTTAGCTGATGCCAATGAAGGACATGCATAATTCCCTTTGCCAAATCTAACGAGAAAGTTTACATTGGTTTTATGCAAGTGCTTAAGTTTCTCAACACAAGGGATCAATTGCCTAGTTAATTCCAGGAGCACTATTTTATCATTAGGATATCTAGGGAGTCTGTACGCAATCCCAGTGAAACCTTGTACCCTTAGATATGTGAACTTCTCAAATTGGATATACCACCTTGCATATTTAGTTACTTCGTTCATGGCTTCTGTGGAAATCCTCAAGGCTGTGTTACCTTGTAGCAATCTGGCTATATACATTTTGAAAGCATCATTCACCCTTTTGAAATGCATCAGAGATTGAGATGAGGTAAGATGAGGATAACACTCATATACTTTGACTTGGGTCTACTCATCATTTCCAACTTCTCCTATTTTGGACAACCCAACATAATGATTTCTTCTTACTAGTGCATAGACAAAATAGGATATCCATCTAAAGAATCTTTTCTCTTTGAAGTTGCTAAGGGCCTCATTAATGTTATCACTGAGAATTTGGGACCAGTGGAACTTAGTCCCTTTTAGTATTTCTTCAACTATGACAAACATCCACCCTTCAAAAGTAGATGCCGCAGGTAATCCGTAAATTCTACTGAGGAAGGTTACCAAATCCCCTATTTCATCATGGAAGTCACTTCTATATAGTGTTTGAGGGAATTTTCTCAGGGCAGACCTTTTACCTTTTGCCCAATTTTCATTCATGTGCTTCCTGCATCCTCCTTCATCCTTCTTATATGTGGCCTCTGATCCTGCCTTGTCTGGAATGGTCATTACTGTGTGCCATGGGATGTCAAAAGTTTCAGCCAAGGAAGGTGGACTTAAATCAGCTAAGATGTCTCCATTGGCAATTTGGATCATTCTAGTCATGATATCATATCTGTTTGTACAGGTCACTATAAGTTCTGCACATTGCACAGATGTAGGGAAGGCAGCAACTTGTGCAATCTCATTGTCTTTTAATTTCTTTGCCTTAGGTGTTGGATTCGGACCAAAGGTTCTTAGTCTGAAGTCATCTAGGTCTATGTGACCTAGGTTGATGTCTCCTACATCACTCTAGCTAGTATGGATCTTTCTCTCTGGGGAGATGCCTTTGAATTCGTACCTTATGATTTGGGCTCGTGCAGTCATCTAACCTGTAGGACTAGACCTTATAAGCTTGATACCTTGAGATATTTTCACTAACTCCTAAGCTTAAGTTCCTTATTATCAAGAGGGTCAACAGACCTTTAACCATTGAAGCTATAATGGACCTGCTAAGTTACTGGACATGCTCTTTGAAAGACAAGAATTTGATATTTACCATTATTTCATGTATCTTTAATTCAATTCAATATAAATGCATGCAATAAACATTTCAAAACTGCAAGATCTCATTTAAAGCATGTAAAACATCATCATTCATCATTTCCAGTCATTATCACATCCCATCAAACATTTCTCCTTTTGAAAATTCCTTGAAAATAGTCATTTTTCATCATTTGCGCTAATTTCAGGGTCAACCAACCTTTAAATAGAAAAGCGCTACTTTTGAGGTCTACCGACTTCAGTAGGGAAATCGGGTCCATCTGACTAACTGTCTTTTTTAGTGCTTATGTGCTTTGATGCTTTGCATGGGATTTAAGGTCCGCCGACTTGCGTGAATTTCCAAAGGTACCGACTTGAGTTAGTCATTTGGTTGGTCGGTTCAAAACTTAGCACAAGACAATTGAGACAACTTTCACTATATTTTCGTGGGATTTGGATGGTACTAACTGGGTCAATGGTGGCATGTTTTAGCGCAAGGTCAGATGAAGTTACTTTTAGCACAAAGTCACTTTCTTTGTTTTCACCAGGAGTTTTGGTAGTTGTCGACTAGCAGAGATTTCTTAGTCGTCTGATCAAGTCAAAGACGGGGTCTTTTAGCGCAAAGTTGACGCAAGATGATTCCAATGAAAAACAATTTTTAGAGTCTTGTGGGGCTTTTGGATCCTACTGACTAAGTTGGTTAACTCAACGAAGAACATGAAGTCAGAGGATGAGGTTTCCAGCGCTAAATTTGTTTGGAGCTTCGGCGTGGGTTTTCACAGCCGCTGACCGACTGGATGGATCAAGTTTTTGCAGGTTGGTCAGACTTCATTTTGGTGCAAAATCTAGTCATTCAATCAATTTGGAGATAGGTTCAAATGTGTTTGAATTTCCTAAGTCTTGTGAGTTGCTCTATTTTTCTTACGGAGATCATTATTA
Source organism: Cunninghamia lanceolata (assembly GCA_027924645.1). Classification (NCBI taxonomy): domain Eukaryota; kingdom Viridiplantae; phylum Streptophyta; class Pinopsida; order Cupressales; family Cupressaceae; genus Cunninghamia; species Cunninghamia lanceolata. Next base: position 137,950 of record BSBN01001019.1, read on the forward strand.
CATTTTGAAGTTTAGAAACTAGGGTTTAAGACAAACAAATAGTTTTAAGGTATGAAACCCTAGCTACGTTTGGATTCACTTATACTCAAGCTAAAAGGAAACAAAACCCTAAACGTGAAAGGAAAACCCTAGATACAGGTTTAGCTCCTACTTGGTGTGCTGAGTCGGTTGGAACTTGTAGGCGAGGAGGGAGGCTACTTGATCGAATTCGTAGGCGATGCAACGGGAAAGTTTGACAAATCGGCTGGAGCTCCAAAGATATTTGTTCAAATGCAGAGAATGAGTCCAAATGACGAGAAATCTTCCTTTTATGACCTTTTTTAATCATCATAAATGTAAGACGTACGCAGTGTCAGTTGGCAGATTAGGGTTGCGCGACTTTTGATAAGCTCTGACTAGACGGGAGTTTGAGGTGCATTGGACTTGTTCGAAGGATGACACTTTTAGCGCCACGACAACGGGCTCAGTCATATGCATTTTGTGGGGTTTTAAGGCTAACCGGACCAATGGGGATTTTGATGTCCTCTGACTTAGTTGGTGATCAAACAATGCAGCACAAGTCAGAGACAAGAGATTTTAGCACTAAAGTCTGTCGGGAGGAAAACAATGCTAGAGTCGGTAGCGAAGGTTTATAGTGCAAAGGTTGGTCAGGTAGCAATTTAGCACAAAGGGTGGCCAGGACCATATTTATCACAAAGGTCTATTCAGAGCCATTGGAAGAAATACAAAGGCCCTAACTTAGGAGATTTTTGAAATGATTTTCAACATCATCCTTCTAATATGGCAAAAGTGTACTTGTTGACCTCTTAATCACTTAGGAGATGAAAGACTCATTTGACATTGAAGGCCAAATTTAAAATAGGGGGTCCCTATTTTTCAAAATGGGGCATGTGTACGAGGCACAAAAAATGGTGACTCTGCTGGGAAATGCTCCTGAGCATTTCGATGATAAACTTTCAGTTCAAACCCAGAATCTCTATGTTTCCCACATATTACATGAAAAAGCATGATATCTTATCAAAAGAATACAAGATCACTAACTAGTGCAACCATCCACATCCTGAAAACCTGAGTGTGTGCAATTGTATTAATTCCCTTCCCTTAGCAGCTAAGTTCATCCAAGATCCTTTACGGTAAGCTATGAAGTTGGAATCATTCTACCATCAAGAAATGCTCAAATGTTGAGCTATGATGAGTCTTGAGGAAAGTAAATAACAGATTTTCTCATAGTATTTTTTATGCAATGGTAATTGATGATAACAATTTCTTAACAATATTTTATAAGAATTTTCAATTGATAGTTCTCTTCTCTAATACACTGTAACGGGTCTGGTGTTGAAAAACACCTTTTATTTTTACCCAATGTAGGCTAGTAGCACTTAGTGTCACCTACCCTCTTTCAGGATTGATAGTGCATGTGGTAGAATAGGAAGCCAACCTTTTCACTTAACACCAAATCACTCAGACTTACTCATCTACTTCAGGATCATTTAGAGTGTGAAAGATATCTAGTTAGAAAATACTCCAGGTGCACCAACTAATGACTCATTTTCCATGAACATACATCATACCCCTTAGCATAACAGCGGAACCCACGACTAGACTTGAGCAGAACCTTGGCTTCTCAAAGAAAGACTTCAGATTATCTACCCAACCAAGAAGCATTTGCAAGTTCATATAACTACCACCACTTTCTAGAAATAAAGACCCCGCACAAGAGCAAGTGCAACAAGCAAAAGCAAAACCAAAAGGACAACTAATCTAAGCAAAACATCTAACAACTACGAAAAGCGAAAGCAGGAAAGAAAACCTAATCTAACAGCAACCTATTCTAACCAAAGAAGACCAACAACCTAACTATGTACACTAGGATAAGGCATGACTGCCTCTCAAGCCTGGAAGTAGTGCTTTAGGAACTGGCCATTGACAGGTAATGGGAGCTCCTCACCAGTAAGGCAATTGAGTTTATACGTGTTGTCTCCAAGGATCTCAGAGATCTGATACGAGCCTAACCAAATTTTATCAATCCCATAAATGGAATCCTCAAATGAATGGGAAAGATGGGCTCAATCCCATAAACTAGGTGATAGGGCGACGTACCCAAGGCAGCTTTGTGTCAGATTTTATCAGCCCATAAGGCAAATTTAAGCTGAGTATGCCAATCCCTAGGGTTTTTGTCTAACAATTTCTTAACGACTTCAAGCAAATTTTTGTTCGTTGATTCAGCTACCCCATTCCCTTGTGGATAGTAATTGGATGAAAACTTCAAGGTGAGTCCATAATCAAATGCTGAATTAGAAAAATGCAATGATGAAAAGGTAGGGCCATTATCACAAACCAAAGAAAATGGACATCTAAACCTAGTGATAATATGCTTTTCAAAAAATTCAATAACTACCTCTGTGGTGCACTATTTACAAGTTATTGCCTTAGACCATCGGGTGCAATAGTCAGTAGCGGTCAGAATATACCTATGGCCTGTAGAGGAGGGTAGATTAATCATATCGATAAAGTCAAGGCCCCACTGAACAAATGATCTTACCTCCACCACTAGTTACAAGGGCATGGCGGTGTGTCGCTCTCTATGTGCAGTGGTCTGACAGATATGACATGTCTTTACATGTGAGTACGCATCTTTGAACAAGGTAGGCCAATAATATCTAGCACGGAGAATCTAATTAGTAGTTGAGTGAGCTGATCCATGACCTATCCTAAATTTCTCATGAAAACTGGCTAACACCTGGTCTAAGTCTGACTTGTCTAAGCATCTCAGATAGATCCCCTCGTGATTCTTCTTGTAGAGAACTGACCCTTTTATCATATAACTGTTACTTTTAAGTATGAGTGCTCTTCTTTGAACCGAATTCAACTGTGGTAGACAATGTTGGTTGAGCAGATAAAATATGATATCTCCGTACCATTCATCTTTTGAAACATCCTCTAACAGGTATTGCTGAGATACTAAACCTAGTCCAACCTTAGCTATTGTTCTGGTCAGTGCCTGACGTCTTACCAATTTCATGGGCTAATATCTATATCAAACTCTTGCAGGATGGTGACCTATTTTCCTCTCCTTTCTCCTAATTCACTTTGCATCAATAGTGCTTTAACTACTGCATCTGGGACTATAGTGATTACTTGAATCCTTAGGATGTAGTGACAGAACTTCTTGACTGCCTTCACAAATGTGTAGGCTTGATTTTCCACGTTTGGATATCTCAACTCTGCGTCTTTTAATGGAGTACTCATGAAAGCAATGGGCCTCTCATAATCAACTGATCTTTTCTGTGTCAACATCGCAGCACAAGTATGCTCGGATGCAAATGAGTAAATCTGAAATGGCAAAGTGTAATATGGACTTACCAAGATGGGTGCATTGGCTATAGCTTGTTTAATTTCTACAAAGGCAGCCTTAGCCTTTGGAGTCCAATCTATTTTAGCATCTTTCTTTAGCATGGCATTAAGAGGTTGGACTATCTCAGCAAATCCCATAATGAACTTGCGTGCAAAGTTGATCTTACTGAAGTATGACTTGAGTTCCTTTTTGCTAGCTGGGGGAGGTATTTTGAGTATTGCTTGGATGCGGTCTGGGTTGATAGATAGCCCTGTTTGGATATCACATGCCCCAACAACTTCCCCTCAGTCACTCCAAAGGTACATTTCTTCGGATTCAGTGATATACCATAATCTTTGCATCGTTGTAACACTTTCCTTAAATCTACCATATGATCTTCTTGCCTCTTTGAGAACACCGTGAGGTCATCCATGTAGATAATGATACACTTTCCAACTAGTCCCTTGAAAGCAATGTCCATCGCTCGTTGAAAGGTGGCACCGACATTTATTAGACCAAATGGCATTTGACGATATGCATAGATGCCCCATTTGCATGTGAAAGATGTTTTTAATCTATCTTCGTAGTCAACCATTACTTGGTTGTAACTAGAATACCCATCCAAGAAGGACATCATTTGGGATCCATTAACAATTTGTAATAGTTCATCCAATGATGGCAGCAGGTAATTATCCTTCTCAGATGCCCGATTCAAATTTTGGAAGTCAACACATAGTCTGATTTCACCGTTTTTATTTTGGACTAGAACTAGATTCGCCACCCACGAAGAATGCCTAATAGGGAATAATAGTCTTCCTAATAATAGTTTCTATACTTCTTTGAAAATCAAAGGTTCTAATAGGGCATTCACTGGTCGTTGTCTTTGTCTGAATGGCTTCGCTTTTGGCTTCAGCAGGATGGTGTGTGATTATTAACGTATCATATGTCTTGAGGTATTCGTAGCTCCATGCTATTACCTCATGGTAGTCTCTTAATGCATGCATGATGCCTATCTTTTCTTCTTTAGTACTAGCCTTCCCAATGAATACATTCTTAATAACTTCTCCTGTTCTGAGATTAAACGGATCACACTACCCTCCAAGAGATTCTCCTTCTTTCCTTTGGGTTCCTAAATTGTCTAAATTGAACAGTCTTTCTAGTTCTACCATTCTCTGTGGGATTGTATTTTTTTTCAAATTTAGTACCCCTTCTAAATCCATTTCAGCAGGTTCTATTTCTTCTTCATCTATTATCTGAGCAGTGAAAACATCGGATGAAGTAAGAAAGTTAATTATGTGCTGATCGTCCTCAAAGACTTGAAAATTTGTCACATTATCTAGTAATGACGGGGTGGCAACAAATTCAATGGAGAATTTCTTCAATCCTACCATTGATGTCGGCTCTAGCATACTTGTTGTTTGGGCCAAAGCATCTGCAACATGGTTCTACCTTCTAGGAATTAGCTAAATATTAAAACCATCAAAGCATTCTATCAAATCCCAGACTCTATTTCTGTACCTGTTCAACCTCTTATCATTACATGAATACTACTTCCTCACTTGTTTAACCACCAATTCAGAATCACCGAACACCTGGATAATTCTGACTTTCTTTTGAAGTGCTAGTAGTAATCCTTGCACTAATGCTTCATACTCAGTTACGTTGTTTATGCATGGAAATTGTAGTTTATGCGATGCCAGATATGAGCTTCCAGTATGACTAATTAACTTAATGTCTGCCCTAGACCCTTGTCTACATCTCGATCCATCAAATCTTAGGGTCCATAGATAGAAATCTTTACTATTGTCACCCTGTTTTGTTGATTTCTTCTTATCAGGTTGAGGTTGAGGTTCTTCTTTTCGGCAACTGGTGTCCTTTTCGGGACAATGGGAATTTTTAGTTGTCTCTGCACTTGTTTCACTGCCTCTTGACAAAGTTGGCATGTAAACTCAGAATGTGATGCATCATGTATGCGGCACCAATTTGGCAATAATAATTCTTCCATCTGAATCTGCTTCCCAACAACAGTTTGATCCTTTACAAATCTGGCCACAAAATCATGAAATCCTTCGAATATCCCTAGTTCATCTTTTGAGGAGTCTCCTGAATCTGATTGAACGTAGGCTTCTGTACTTTCTAGTTTTTCTGTGAGTGGCGGGTTAGGGAATCTATGGTAACTTAGCATAAGGATTTCCTCTGTTTGACCTATGTGAGGTAGGTAAACTCCCAAATCAACTTTGGAAAAGAGGACCTCATTGGGCTGGTTATACTCTGTAATCATATGTTACATCTTGGGTTCTCTTTCAATGCGTATCTGATTTTCCAATCCCTTCCATGGCAGCCACATGTGAGAAAAGTCAGTCACCATGTAACCATTCAAAGTTCTGGACCAGTCCCTACTTAGGAGCATGCCATACTGATCTAGGATATCTACCACTTGAATGTCTATATACTGCTATATCCTTAGATCAAAAGCCAACTAAATGTGTATCCTGATCAACACACCTAGCACATTTACTTCATTCTTGTCCAACTATGTCACTTTCCTAGAAGGCTTGGTTGGAGTAAGGCCCAGTGCTTTACAAACTGATAATGGCATTACATTAGTAGAAGCACCAGAGTCTACCAAATAGTTGTGAAGGTTCCTGTTGAATATTCCAAGCGTCAAGAGGAAAGGAGGGCTCTCCCTCTTATCTTTATACAATGTCATCTTTTGATCTACATCAGTCACGTGTACTCTTTCCTTTCCTTTATCAATGTTATCCTTGGTAGTAGTTTCTTTCTGTGTACAGTCGATTTTGATCCTAGCACCCATATCTTGAAAGAAAGATGTCCTAACCTCAGGTCTTTTAAACAACTCATAAATAGAAAGACTAACCTTCATATTTTTGAGTTCCTCAACAACATACTACCCCATTTTGGCTATGTCAAACTGCTAAGAACTTTCGGCAGCAGTCCCTTGATATACTAGCTGATGTGTGATTTTTGGGGGCTCAGGATTATTCGAGGTTTTTGGGTCTGGTGGAATCTGATAGCTATTTGGAGGGATGGAGGTGGTAAAAGGACCTTTAGATTTATTACTTCTCAGGTTGTATGGGGTTTTATTATACTGTTGATAAGCATTGACTTCTTCAGACTCTTCTTCCTTAAGCTGATTATCATCTTGAAATGTAAATGTATAACTATCGAGTACTAGGGTAGTATCATACCTTTGCGAGGGAACAAGATCATACCCTGTTGGTGGAGTCTCTTGGGTTTTAGCATTTTGAATCTCCATCTGGAAGATACTGGATGCGATCTGGAATTCTGGGCAATCTAATTCTGAATGAGCGTTTGTATTATGTAGTCTGCACCAGGTAGACAAGGCTGCTTCAACTAGCATCACGCAGCCAGGAGGTCGGGTATCATTGTTCTAATTTTCCAGAGGGGAAGGCACTCTGCCATTGTTAGGTCTTGTGTTCCAAGACTGGTTCGACTGCTATTGAAAATTTTGATTTTGGTACTGATTCTGGTTCTGATTTTGGTACTGTGACTGATTTTGATTCTAAAAATGTTGTTGATTCTGCCCTCTTTGCTACAGATAAGCATTTTGGTTCTTGAGGTGGGTAACTTCTGTAGTGAGCTTCTTCATCTACCTAACCAATTCTTTGATATCATCTCTATCCTCTTTTGCCTTAGCTGCCTCTAAAGATTGTAGGAAAGGCATTTGTGTAGGAGGCATTTCAGCTACTGGGTTGCCTGGATGGATTACTAAAGCTTGTGTTGCAGCTGGGTTAGGAATCGGATTCATCACAAGAGTATGGTTGGCTAAGGCTTGATTAATCATAAGTATTTGATTGGGCATGGCTATAGGCCCCATGTGATTCATTGGACTAGTGGCTATTTGTCCTAGTTGGGTACTTATGGTGACAGCTGTGGAATATGCTTGAGTTAAAGTAGTGGGAATGGGGTCAGCTCTCCTTGCGAACATGGATGTAAGTTTGTCCAGGGCTGCATAGTAGATAGGCAAGGCTGCAGCTTGTCCTATGGCATAAGGATCTTGCAAACGAATGAAAGCTTTCTAAAATCTATTGTTGAAAGAGCTTATCATCTCGCCTTCATTGCGACAAATTTCCACAAAAGACTGGTAAAGATCAGCTGGGGTGGTGGGCATTCAAAACCTATCCAGAAATGCACTTTTTAAACCCCTCCATGAGTTTATGGATGTTGTAGGGAGGTTAGCAAACCAATAATATGCTTCATCCTGTAAAGAATAAGGAAACAACTGACATATCACATCTTCGTACTATACCTGCAACATAAACATGTTACTTTCAAAGATTTTAATGTGCTCATCTGTGGTTCTGTTTGGGTCATTCACCCTGAATTTGGAACAAAACTTGTCTGGGTTCTTTGGCATGTCATGATAATCATTGAACCAGAATGGGGATAGGTTGTTTGCTGTGAAAAAGGCCATGGCTGGGGGTGCAATAGTGTTCCTTGGGGCTGATTGTGCTCTTGGTGCCCTTGGTATCCCTTGATCCCTTCTTGTACGCCTGAATTCTGTCAAAGAAATCAGCTCTTCTCTAGCTGAGATGGATCTAGTATGTCTTTGTCTAGTCCCCAGTCTTGCTAATTTTTAAAAGAGGGAAATAGTTCTTTGTCAGCCCTCCTTCTAGCGCCAATTCTATTGATGAGTATTTTTGCACACAACAATGCAGGTGTGATTGTTGGTTTCACACTTCTCTTGAAAAGTATCCTACCCTAGGGAAGACTACTCTAAGGATAATACAGCTAGGTCTTAGCTTTCTTAGAATCTCTTAGTTGGTATGTTCTAGTTGTGCCTAGAAGGGGTCTTACATGCAATCTATAGATTTTGAGCTGGGACAGCAAATACACATAAACCCTTTATGACTTTCAGCTGATAAGACAATGTAATATGTTGCTGAAATTTCTCATCTAACAATAGTTTTTAAAGAAAATGCAAAAGGGGTTAGCATTTTAGAGAAATCCTAAGTGACATTCACAATGTATGGGTTACCTTAAGTAGACAAATACTCTGAAATTTAACCAATTTTCTGAGTTACCAAACTGAAAACTGATATTAAAGCACTACAAAAAATGATGCTATCTTCAATGGAAATCGACAGATTTTTAGATTACATTCATTTGTTGAATACCCAATAAATGACGCAATTTAACTTGTGAAATGCAATTAAACTTAGCATAATAATCAGCCCAGACTAACTTTACACAGCTATCTACCATCAACAAATAACTAAAAGTATGGACTTAGAGTACTTATGAGATACTTTCAACAAACCATAAACATTATAAAAGCACAACTAACTAATTACGGGAGAGCAAGAAGTGAACCATGAAAACCAAATAAGGAATACAATACACAAATTCTCAGAAATACTGTAGAAACTTGCTTTGCATTACTTCAAATGGCAGAATGTCAACAATTCGGCATCAAATTCTCTCTTACAAATAGTGGAAATGGCAGCCCTTTATATAAGAAAGCGGCATACTGAGTTTTTCAATGAACAGTGGAGATTAACTCAACACCGACGGTCCAGATTACATCAATAAATGAACTTGCAATAGCTCATATCAAATCCCAGATTATATTTTGTCTTTTATGAAAAAGATGAAAAATAGCCCCCAGATACATTGAATCTAGTCATTTCGACTACCCAACTCAAAATATTAATAGAAAAGATCATTTTTAAAGCATAAAAGTGACAAAATAGAGTCACATGCTATCCCAAATATAGCAATTTATAATAATGACGGGATTACATTCCAGAACATTCAAAAAATATCAAGACTCTTCATCTAAATTAATTTTGTCTTCTCCACCTAGCTTGTTACAATAGTTAAGCCATGCCTCGAGTGCGTGATTGATCTCCAAGGGATCTAGATTCTTTAGATGATTGACCTCATACTCGAACATCTCTAGTTCTCAGCTAAATTTGTTGTATATCTTCTGTATTTCTATCCCAGCCTTGTGGAACACCTTGAATTCAGCCTTGAGTTCATCAACCTTGTCCAACTTGTCCTCCATAGCCAGTTTAGTATCCTCAAAAATTAACTTATATAATTTGCCTTTAAATTTTTCAACATCATAAGGTGTGTAGTCATTATAGGCTTCCTCTAGGCAATCTCTTAGAGAATCATTAATTTCATATATTAGTGACTGAAGTTCCTCATCCACTGGCTTATAGGCCTCCTTTATGTTTTCAAAAGTTTCTTTTCTTAAATTCAGCTGTTGATACCACTCGATAGCCTTAGACAACTTGTCTCTAGTTACAATATTCTCAACTACTAAAGTCTGGGCCGACAAATCTCTAATGCTCCTTATTTGGGGAAACATGTGGGAGTAATATTCGTCAAAGGAATCACACTCCTCATGTAGATCCTTCCATTTCTCATGAAGCTCAACCAACTTCTTATGTGCTTAGGCAGAAGCATCAATAGTTTCACATCCCTTCTCGAATACTTTGATTAACCAATTTTTAGTCCCTTGGGACGTGGCCCTTACCTTACCAAGTTTTGCCATTTCATCTATGGATAGGAAGGTAGGCACTATCCTTATATCTCCTCCCACATCAATAGGTTTGATCAAGAGCTGGAGACAAGTACGGAGCTCTTCATTTTGCTATTTTAATTCCTTCTTTGATAGCTCATCTTTATCCAATTGCTCCAAGATGGAGGTGACTGATCCCTTAAACTCATCAACTCTCTAAGCACAAGTAGTTGGTCCTAGATCAACTATTGAGATAACATAGTCCTTGGCTCTGACTTGTTCTCTATTTGTATTGGCTAGTGGGACAACTATTTCTACAATTCTGGATCATGTCTCATCTTTATGAATCCTCGATTGTACTTTTGCTTTCTTCTGTTTCTTTGGCCTTTGAGCCTAATTCAGTGGTTTTCTCACCATTAGTTTTTGTAGGCTCTTCAAGTGATCCCTGCTCTTGTTTTGACTCTTTATCTTTATCTATTCCCTTGTCTCCTTCATTGGCCAGATTTCTCCAGTTTATCATCACAATTTCTTGAGCTGACTTGAAGACCTCCCCTGTTTGACCCTTCTCTAGTGGACTGTTAGATATATCAATCACTTCAAAGCTAACTGCTTTAGCCAAGGGTTCATTTGGAATTTCATTACTTGCCTCAACAAATGCATCTTTCTCTGATTCAGGCAATATTTTTGTTTCTGGCTCTTGCAGACCCAATTCTGCGCATACTTTGTCAATTCTGGGTAGCAGCGGTATGGCCAAGGAGGTTGAATCTATGGGTATTTGGGAGATGGAAATGGCAGAGGATATGGACAGTGTAGGCAAGTTTGTTTGTGTTAAATTAGCCAGCATAGCAGATCCTAGAATTGGTGGGATGGAAGTTTTTGGCAAAATGGTGGAAATGATAATGGGTGAAGAAATAGATAGTGAGGGTAAAGGAAGAGAAGGTGAAAGAATTGAAGAAATGGGAGGTAAAGCTATGGAAATAGATAATTGAGTGGAAGAGGTGGAAGGTAAAGTCATGGTGGTGGTAGAAGAACATGAGGTGGTAGCAAGGGATAAAATAGGACTGCTAGGGGCATTGGAAGACACTACCAATGAGCAAGAAATAGTTGAAATAGTAGTGGCAGGGGTAGCTTCTTGAACAATAGCAGTTGATGTCATAGGTGAAGCAGGCGCAACAACAATAGAAGTAGTGGAAGTAGAAGCAACAGCTGTAGCTATAGAAGTGGAGGCAGCTATGCTTACACTTGGAGTAGTAGGAGATGGGGAGGTTGGCAAACTTGTACCATCTTGAGTAGAAGTACCATCTTCACTAACCTTCTTTACTTTGACTTTCTTGGTTTTGGAGCCATCTCTAAGACCACTTGGCATGTCCTTTTTGTTGGATGCTCTGGTTCTTGCAGAAGGGTGCTGATATGTCTTAGGAGGCTTTGCAGAAGTTTTCTTAATGTTTTGTGCCTTAGCTTTTTCTGCTAATGGTACATGTTCTTCACTGTCAGATTTCTACTTTTGGGTTAGCTCTACCACATCTGTTATATTTATTGGCTTATCCTCTTCTCCTCCAGATTCTCTATCTGATTCTAGCACTATGTATGTAAGTTGCACTCCTTGTCCCTCCAAAGCAGCTATTTGACGTTTGACCCATGCCTTGCTTAGTCTGATAGGCTCTTTCATTATGATATCAAGAGAACTCTCTTCGGTATTGGCCCGATTAGGTAGAGGGATTGGTTGGTGATATTCAGCTTCCCAATCTCCTCTAACCATGACATTCTCGTCATCTTCTAACTAGTCAGGTACTGCTATGATGTTGAACTTTGTTATGAAGGCCAGAGATAATCTGGAATGAGCCTTCTTCATTACTTCGTAATCATCCATGCAATTGGCCCAAAAGTCCTCTATATGCATTTTATGAAACAACTTTTTGCTTACAAACTTCTCCATCACTTTATTTGGATCAAAGTGATCCCTTGCATTATAGTAGTGGAGATTGAGAAGTTGAAGTTCCTTGTCAGAATGTTTAGCTGATGCCAATGAAGGACATGCATAATTCCCTTTTCCAAATTTGACGGGAAACTGTACATTGGTTCTATGCAAGTGCTTAAGTTTCTTAGCACAAGGGATCAATTGCCTAGTTAATTCCAGGAGCATTGTTTTATCATCAGGATATCTAGGGAGTCTGTAAGCAATCCCAATGAAACCTTGCACCATTAGATATGTGAACTTCTCGAATTGGATATACCACCTTCCATATTTATTTACTTCATTCATGGCTTCTGTGGAAATCCTCAAGGTTGTGTTACCTTGCAGCAATCTGGCTATATACATTGGGAAAGCATCATTCACCCTTTTGAAATGCATCAGAGATTTAGATGAGGTAAGCTAAGGATAACACTCATACATTTTGACTTGGGTCTGCTCATCATTTCCAACTTCTCCTATTTTGGACAACCCAGCATAATGATTTCTTTTTGCTAGTGCATAGACAACATAGGAAGTCCATCTAAAGAATCTTTTCTCTTTGAAGTTTCTAAAGGCCTCATGAATGTTATCACTAAGAATTTGGCACCAATGGAACTTAGTCCCTTTCAGTATTTCTTCAACTATGACAAACATCCACCCTTCAAAAGTAGATGCCATAGGTAATCCATAAATTTTACTAAGGAAGGTTACCAAATCCTCTATTTCATCATGGAAGTCACTAGATTATTTGAGGGAATTTGCTTAGGGCAAACCTTTTACCTTTTGCCCAATTTTCATCTATGTGCTTCCTACATCCTCCATCATCCTTCTTATATGTGGCCTCTAATGTTGCCTTGTCTTAAATGGTCATTTCTGTGTGCCATGGGATGTCAAAGTTATCAGCTAAGGAAGGTGGACTCAAATAAGCTAAGATGTCTCCATTGGTAGTTTGGATCATTCTAGTCATGACATCATATCTGTCTACACAGGTCACTATAAGTTCTGCACATTGCATAGATGTAGTGAAGGCAACAACTTGTGCAATCCCACTGTCTTTTACTTTCTTTGCCTTGGGTGTTGGATTCAGACCAAAGGTTCTTAGTCTGAAGTCATCTAGGTCTATGTGACCTAGGTTGGTGTCTCCTACATCACTCCATCCAGTATGCATCTTTGTCTCTGGGGGGGATGCCTTTGAATTAGTACCTCGTGATTTGGGCTCGTCCAGTCATCTAACCTGCAGGACTAGACATTATAAGCTTGATACCTTGAGAGATTTCACTAACATGCTAAGCTTAAGTTCCTTATTATCAAGAGGGTCAACAGACCTTCAACCATTGAAGCTATAATGGACCTGCTAAGTTATTGGACATGCACTTTGGAAGACAAAAAATTGATATTTACCATTATTACATCTATCTTTAATTCAATTTAGCATAAATGCATGCAATAAACATTTCAAAACTGCAAGATCTCATTTAAAGCATGTAAAATATCATCATTCATCATTTGCGGTCATTATCACATCCCATCAGACATTTCTCCTTTTGAAAATTCCTTGAAAATAGTCATTGAAATCTCTAAGGATTGGATAGTCATTGAACACTGGTTCTTCTTTATCAAGGTCCTTTACTTGGACAACTTAAATGGCACATCCTTTCCTCTTGGCTTTCTTCAATTGCATACCCAAGATTTGTCTAAGCTCTAAAGGTCTCTTCGTTCCATTAATTTCCACTTGGTTCCCTAGATCATCCAAACATCTAACCACCTTGTCTTCACAATTTACTAGAGACTTATGTTTAGTTAACCAGTTAATTCCTAGAATTAAATCATAAGAGCCTAAAGGTGCTAGATATAGATTCACTTGTGTCTAAAAACTAGGAAGCTCTAACTCACTACAAGCTAGACATGAGTCTACCCTCTTTTCTATACTATTGCCATATTGTACCATCCAAGAGTTTTCAGTATGTCCAGGTAAAATAGATAACTTAGATACTACTCTAGGATCTACAAAGCATTCTGTGGCATTAGTATCAATCAAAATAGAAATAGGTAGTCCATAGAGATTACCTTGGAACTGAATGGGTGCTGCTTGAAATTCTGCTTGTCGATTATCCACAACAGCATGAATCTGATGCTGCGGTGCTCCTTGCTGATTCTTGTTTCCTCTTTTATGTGGACATGCATTTGCATAATGGTCTCCTCCACAATTGTAACATCCACCCTTAGGTGCTCTTGGTCCTTCAGCTCTTTTCCTCTGATTGTTGTTTATGTTATTATTGCCACCTCTTTTGTTTCCACCATTCCCATCCTGAGAATTATTGGCTCTCTTCAGATTCCTGATTTGTCTATTATTGCCTTGGTTGTTATTCTTTTGATAGTTCTGCTGATTATTCTATGGTTTCTTATTCAAAAACTTAGCATCTCTCTTCTTATGGTAGTTTGCTATCTACTGCAACCTCTGCTCTTGCTTTATTGCTTTCTCAAAAGTGGCATCCATAGTGAGTGGGTTATGAATGTCCACCTCAGCTCCAATCTGTGGCCTCAATCCCAAAATAAACTTTCTAATCTAAAATCTCTCATCTATCTAATACTGTGGAACATATTTTAGTAAATGAGAAAACCTTTCCCAATAACTAGTCACAATCATACCTCCTTGGATCAAGTTCTAGAACTCTATCATCTTCTTGTCGAAGAATAATTGTGGTAACCATCTTTTTCTGAACAACTGCAAGAAGATCTCCCATGTTATCTCACCAGGTAACAACTTTTTATCTACCTTATCATTATCCCACCAAGTTGCTGCTTCACCAGTCAACTGGTAAGATCCCCACATTGCCTTAGAGTGAACTGAAAGGTTTCAGAGTCCAAAGTACTTCTCCATTTCTATTATCCAGGACTCAGCTCCATCTCCATTGGTCTTTCCATCAAATTTTGGTGGTGATACTTTCTTGAGGTCTTTCCCCAACTCTTCAGCTATCTTTTCTTGATTATCAACAATAGCTCCAACTTTAGGAACTGGAACTTATGTCCTTGGGTTCTCATTTTGTGTCTCAACCCTTGGGTTTTCATTAACATTTTGACCTCTAGGAATTCCTCTAAGCTCCTGCTCAAGAGCATTCATCCTCGTGTCCTGTCAGGTCAAGAGATCAAGAATACAGTCAAATCTTTCATCTTGGTCATTACTGGCATCTCCATGATCCCCAATAGTTTGACCACCACGTGATCCTCTACCTCAACTACTTCCTGATCCGTCACCACAATCAGTGTTTCTTGTACTCATGATGGATAATCTATATCAAGTTTGCAACTTTAGCACAATAGTCCCAAAACAAAGGCCCTACTGTTAAACCTAGAGCTTTGATACCAAATGTGAAGCCTCACAAATCATGTAAAATCATTTAAACCAACTCAAAAGTAAATGAAGTAAATAATCCACTTAAGTACAACATCACAATAACTAAAGTTAAAAAGAAATAAATAATCCACATAGATACAACTTTCAAAGATAATAGATGCAATTAATCTGCTTAATCATAATATCTCAAATAAAAGATAATCTTATAAATATGGATCTTATTGTCAGTAAATCTTACATATTCACATGCTTAATACAGGTAACAAGCACTATGAAATAATTGTAAGCATGCCATAATACATCCACAATAGGTACAATAATCAAGTACATCAATAATAAATAAATCAATACACTCTCTAGTTGCACAAACCAAGTGGTCCACCACCTGTAAATCAAGAGATGGGAACATGGCTCAGGTGCTTTTCCACCCAACCATGAAGTATTTACACTTCCCTGGATCCCTTCCAAAAATTAAGGAAACCTAGCCCTGCATGAAATGTCTAGCTACCTGGTAACAACTGTAGGAGGGAACACTCGATGCAACCCTAATGTCTGAATGTGCAATTTTAAGTAATGAAAAGCAAATTGTCTCACAATAGGATGTGACAGAGATATCAATAAATAAGTTTGCTAGACAATAAACATCTAATTCAATGTCATTCTGATTAGATCTAATCATTCAAGTAAGCCGGTCAATTCCTGAAAAGAGGAAAAGCCATCTCTAAATACCCACATTCAGCATCCTAGTCCCAAAAGTAACCCAATACATTCCTATATAAAAACTACTTCTTTTCCCAAGAAGCAATAAAATAAAGTAAAGAATCAAAAGTACAAGTTTTCCATTAAATTAAATTCCCTTTTCCCCAACATATCAATTACGGAATAGTACACTTTCAAACAAAAATTGATCTCTTTTAATCATACAATTTTACAATCATAAGTTTATCAGTTTGATATAATTCCTAATCTTGTATTTCAGTTACAATGTCTGCAATAAAATCCATTCTAAGATATTAATCCATCTTGCTGTTATTTTTGTTACGGGAAGTTTAAAAACAACAAAAACAATAAAAACCATAAAAACAGACCTCCTGTCACCACTGCGAGAGGAATTGTCACAGAAATAAATAGATGAAAATAAATCATAGTTAAATCTGATTTTCGGTCATAAAAACATTATATAAAAATCTCATTCTCAATTTGTTCTAACTTATTGTCGTTCTGGTGACATGAAACTAATTTAATTCGCATGTAGTTTATGATCATAAATCTCTCAATAACCTTCTTGTCGCTGTGGAAAAAAATGAAAAATAAATTAAATAAGGTTTTAGATCTGTTTTCTGTCATCCAAGATAATGGCATAAGTATAGTGTTTCATATAGAAAATCATAAAGGAATATGTTTGTAAGAATACAATGGTTTTCAATCTATTTAAGAGTTTGAATTTCATCATTTAGAAGTCAATTTCCAATTCCCAAACTAATATCAGCCAGTATAAAAAGAAAAACAATCATATTATTATCTGACAGAATGTTCTACAATATCTAGTGGTTTCAATAGTTAATCAAGAACAAGAAGAAAATGGTTTCACTTCCAATATTGAAGGGACAATGATCTGTTTGGAAAGAAAACACAATAGCCAAAAAGGAGGCGGTCAGCATGCAATCGCCTAGCCCGAAGACTCAGGCATCCAAATATGCAGTTGACAGCCAAAACAAGTAAATTCGTAAGGTTTGTCAGGAGCAAAAGAAGCTGACACATACCAGTAAATCGGTGGCCATTCTTTCTATAGGTTGTTATCACTGAGAAGAGGAATGATGGTTTGAGAGGAAGGTCGACGATACACCAAAAGCATAGGTGGCTAGGTAAAGAAATGGCCAGCCATAAAACTAACGGCTAGAAAAATAATACATGCAGTCTGAAGAAAAGATAGCGGCCAAATAGAAGTGGCGGCATGGATGCCAAAAAGGGGCAGAGAAGAAAAAGAAGATATAGTTATTCAACTACAGGTTGATTTTGTCATTTTGGGGTAGAAATAGTGGTAAAAGAAATCGCCCAAGTAGAATAAAAGGAGGTCAGTTTAGGCAAAGATAAGAGCCAGACATAAACCAAGCAGAAAGTCCTTCATATAAACAACTAAAACTATCTTTTTACTGCCATGAAAACAAAATAAAAACCTGGATAAGATCATCAACTTGATGAAGTATTTTGCAGGAAAGTTGTTGTTGCCTTTGTTTCTCTCTCTTGTTGCTACCCAGTCTAGAAACCCGTCTTCTATGCTGCAATTAAAAATCACTATATTCCCTGCTCAATCGTGGGGTAGTTCTCCCTTTGTTCAACACCTCTTTTATGCAATGCTAGATCTTTTTATTTTTGGTGATCATCGTTTTAGGTTTTGAACTAAAGTTATATTTCAATTTGCATGTAATTTCGGCCAATAGAATTTGGAGAAAATAAAACGCTATTTAAAACAATAATATAATAATATCTTTTGCACTCACTATCACATGGGTGATAGAAACATATATTTTTAATTCTTTTATCAAAACTCTAAATATAATAATGCTAATTTTTAATATTATTTAACTATTTAATTAAAACAAAAACCATTTAAATAATCAAAAAGAGAAATGCATTGCAATATTGCATACTTATATATATATATATATATATATTATTTTTAAGGGACATATTGTTTTCCAAACATCTTATAAACAATATTTTAATTTTTATTTAAATAACACACAATACATCATTGAATATATTTCAAAAAGATATTAAGTTAAAATAATCACATCATGCATTTGAAAACGATTAAAATTACGCATTAAAGCAATGAAAGCCAATCAATAATGCATATGCAACTACGTGATGTGTGTGATTGCATCAAGGTAATCCATCCATCAATTCTTGCCAAGTGGCTAGAACATTTCTACCTCACCCATGCTCTCATCTTCGACAAGTACCTGCATCCATTTGTACTCAACTCGACGTCAATAGGTTATTGTCTCCAAAACATAGCTGAAGCAAATCATTGCATCAATATTTAATATTTAAAACATCATAATAATTACCTCCATGTATACAAAATTACTCAAAGTAAAATCAGTCACAATACTTGTTCACTAAACTAGAACAATTATATTGTTAAAAAAAAATGATACGTGACAAGATAGAAGGAACCTGGACTCCTGGGGGAGCCATTTTCAGACAATACTGGAGAGATAAGGGTTTTCTTTTTTCTCTTGTTCTAGGGTTCCCTTTTTTATACAGTTTCAGATAGGAGTTTGATTTTGAAAACTAGGGTATAATAATTCAAAGCCTAAATAGCCTTATAGAATTGAAAAGAAGAATAAAAGACCCTCAACTAAACAACAGAAAGTATGAGATAATGTGCACGTAACATATTGAATTTCTTCGCTCGACAAATGTTGAAACAATGCAAGGAAGCCCATAGTAGCTACCAATTTCCTTGCTTCAATGCTTCAGGTATTTGAATGAAAAGTGCAATACAATTGAAGCATGAACTATATAAAGATAGTCATTAATTTTGCAGTTGAGACTAGTCACATATGTCATTATTTCAAGCTTATGTGAACCATATTTGCATAATCACTTGGTTCCCAAAATTTGAATATGAGCCATCGGATTATGCAACAACAGAATAGATTCGATGGTCTTGATTGGTCAAAAAGATTTGATAGCACTTGGCAGGCCCTGCAATGCTCATCAGACCAATTAGGAGTCTCCACCTCATCTTTCCTTTATGAATCATTAGGAAGGGTGTGCCATCAAAGTTATGTCACTCCATGCCAAGTGGTGGTTTTCTATTATTCTGTAGTTCAGCGGAGTATATCAATTTATTTCTCTGCAGAATGGTGGAAATACCAAGGATCATCCCACACGGTACCTTTTATCCACCTGGACTTCATTATGTGTCACAAAATGCCAAATGTCATCTTTTCGCTCCTCCATGAACATTTGATGGGGCCCCTAGAGGAGTTCTGCAGAATGGTGAAACATGTGAGAAGTTACCATATGTCTTTCAGGGACCCATCATTTTTTCTTTATAAAAGCTGACGAATGAAACCCGCCACGTGGATTCCTTCCTCTATTCCGCAAATATCCATTTCCTCAATATTTTATTCTCCACGGAATGGTGAAACAAGTAAAAACATGCCACCTGTCAGCAAAAAGGTGAATGGGGCTCGACCCTCCCCATACTCTTTAAAAACAACTTTTACCTACTAGGAAAAGAGGGCCATGAGGGTCGTCAAGGGGTCAATATTAAACTTAGGGCACATTGATAAAATCTTTAAATACGGGCCATAGGCAGTAAACAAAAGGTAAGGGACTAGTCAACAACGTGCTCAAAGACATCAACCTAGCAACTTAAGAAACTCGTCACATGATATCAACGATCAACCTAAAATCATAACAAAAGTAACTTCACTGCTTGCATTGAATAACACTAGGGTTCAGGGTTTAAGGGAACGGTTCAGTATTTTAACACTTGAGTAAACCCTAGGACAAAGATTCTTAAGTTAAGCACATAATTCAGTCAAAATACTAGAACCGAGGGAAAATTTTACATGGTTCCACCACGCTTTCCAATATTGTAGCCACTTGAGAGAAACACCTCTACATCAAGTGCCTGTTAACATGAGAATTCCACCTTCCATTTCATCTCATTATATCGATCCATCCACACTATCAAAATCCACCACTACATTCATTCTAGCTCTCAACCCTAAGGTCCATATCCATGACAAAGGATGCAGAGAGTATAAAATGGAGAGCCCCTCTTGCATTGGCAAACTGTCAATACCATCAAAGTCTCTCAAATAACCCAACCCAATCAAACTAGAGGATACTATTTGTGCTTCCCCCACCACCTTCACCAAATGGGGTGAATTAAGGAAAGAAGATATAAGTGAAGAAGTCTCTACATGGATCTACAAAGATGAGGTAGAAATCAAACATGTGCAATTACCAGCAGAACAGTATGGGAGAGGATATGAATTCATGAAACAACAAGGATATGACAGACACAGTGGACTCAGTCCAAAAAAATGGAAGGATGGAACCCATACAACCAACCATGCTACCTTGCAACAAAGGGTTAGGGTACACATCACAAAGAGGGAATTATCCTAGTACTAAGTTTCTATTGGGTAAGGATGCAAGTGCTTCTAAAGACATTGAGACATCAAGGGACCCTCCCAAGCCTGAACCTTCTCAAACTAACCTACTTGAGGGTTCTGCCTGGATTAGCATCTTTTGGGACCCCAGTGATACCTCTATATGCACCTTAACTCCCCTATCCCTGATCTATATGAATGCTTATGATGACTTGGCTTTAGTCCACCCCCAACTAATCGACTGGGATCAACATGCACCACCTAGCTTGGATTTATTTGAAAATGATGAAGCTATCACTGAGTTTATGGGACTCTAAGAAGGCATAGTGAGCAGAGATCATAAGGTTGGTTACATCATGGATCTTGACGGCATCACCTACTTTGGAGAGTCTACTCCACCCTTTAGTTGCAAAAATGAATATGAAAAAAGAAAATAGGTCTCTAGGTGAAAATTGAAAGGCACATTTTGACCATAAAAAGTAAAAATAAAGGATGTATCCAAGGGTGAAAACCTCTTCAAGGTGCCCAAGGATGAAGGGTTGGAATTAATCCCCATTACACAAGAGAAATCACAATTGTTGGTGGAGAAATCGATAGAGACGATCATCCCAGGATTGTCCACTTTGCAGAGTTATTGACAGAAAAAGAAAAACCTGAGTTTGTAGCTTTCTTCTCAGCAAGGCAAGTTAACTTTGCTTGGTCATACATTAACATACTTGGGCTTGATCCTCAATTAGTCCTATATCATCTACCGCTACTTCCCAATATGAATCCAGTAAAGCAGAAGTTAAGAAAGATGCATCCGCAAATAACACTCTTGGTTAAAGTAGAACTGAAGAAGTTACTAGATGTTAGTTTCATTTAGCCCATAGATTATCTAGAGTGGGTCTCTAATTTGGTACCAGTCACCAAACCAAATGGCCAAATCAAAATTTGTGAAGATTTATGAGATCTGAACAAAGCTTGTCCAAAAGATGATTTTCCATTGCCAAACATTGATATTATAGTCGACCTCACAACAGGCTATGAGATGCTTTCACTCATGGATGGTTTTTCAGGTTACAATCAAATCAGGATAGCCCTAGAAGATCAGCACAAAACAACTTTCACTTGTCCCTGGGGTACTTATTGTTGTAATGTCATGTCCTTTGGCCTCAAAAATGCTGGAGCAACATACCAAAGGCCAATGACAACAATCTTTCATGACTACATGCACACGTTTATGGAAGAATTTATGTATTCACCTATTAACCAGATCAGTTACATGGGACAGTCATTTGGATGTATTGGACAAGGTTTTCACATGACTTGAAGAGTACAAGGTTAGGCTAAACATAAAGAAATGTGTTTTCGGAGTCACTTTAGGCAAATTGCTGGATTACATTGTCTCTCGCCAAGGAAATGAGGTTGATCTTGCTAAGGTGAAAGCCATTGTAGACATGCCTCCACCAATGAATCTCAAACAACTACGCAATTTACAGGGAAAATACAGTCAATCAAAAGATTCATTGTACAAATGGTTGACAAGTGTCATCCATTTCAACACCTGCTTCATAAGGGAGTACCATTCATATGGACTGACTGATGCTAAGAAGCTTTCCAACAAATCAATGATTATCTATTGTCTCCTCCGATCCTTATGCCACCAATTGCTAGAAAACCTATTTTATTGTTCATCTCAACTACCTCTTCAACATTGGGGGCACTCCTAGCACAGAATGACAAAGAAGGTAAAGAATGAGCTATTTACTACATCAATAAAACATTGGTAGGGTATGAACTTAACTACAGTCCCATCGAATGTGCATGCCTTGCGGAGGGATTTGCCACTCAAAATCTTCAATATTTCATGATGAATCATCAAACAAAACTTGTAGCAAAGATTGACCTTTTGAAATATTTACTCATTAAGGTAGCTTTGGTAAGATGATTGGCAAAATGGGTCATGATTCAAGTGAGTTTGATATAGAATACGTTGACTTGAAGGCCATAAAAGGACAAGTCATAGCATACCAACTTGTAGAGGCACCCGCAATAATTGATCACCCTTTGGTTACAAACTTTCTAGATGAATCAATCTTTTCAGTAGACATTTCAAAAACATGGATGCTATACTTCAACGGTTCTTGCACAAATCATGGTTCAGGGCCTAGAGTCCTTTTCATCACACCACAGGGAGATGCTATTCCTAAATCTTTCAGGATAGCATTTTCTTATACAAACAATATTGTTGAGTACGAGGCACTACTTACTAGACTACACATGGCCATCAATTGGAAAATGAAGAATCTACAGGTGTTCGATGAATCACAACTGGTAATCAAATAGGTCAATGATGAATATGACACGAAAGATGAAAAGCTTATGCCATATAAGAGCATGATAGACAGTTTCAATCTCTACTTCGATACCATTGTCTTCAACTAAATTCCTAGAATTCTGAACAAAGCAGCTGATGCAATGGCCAAAATAGGATCTCTCTTGGACATTTCAAACAATGCACCTCAATTTGAATTCTTGGTGGAACAATTGCTGATCCCTGCTTTTGACATTCCCAAATCTGAGCTAGTGTGTGAAATTATTGGTCCCAAGTCTCCCTGGTACAATGACATTTACAAATACATGCATGACCAAACTATTCCCGTTGACTTATCCTTTAGCCAATGCAAATACTTCATTCGCCAAGCTACCAAATATGTCATCATCAGTGATACCCTTTACCATTGTGGATTTGATAACACCCTCCTAAGATGTCTCGATGTTGAGGAAGCACAAACTGCCTTACACGAAGTACACAAGGGTATATGTGGAGCTCACTCTAGTGGTCCTACTCTAGCCAAGAAGATCATAAGAACTGGATACTACTGGCCCACGATGAAATGAGATGCATGTATCACTTTGCTAAGAAATGTTGACAGTGTCAATACATGGAGATCTTGTGCATGCACTTGCCTAGGACCTTTAGCCACTTACATCACCATGGCCCTTCTCTCAATGGGGACTTGACCTTATGGGTAAAATCCATCCCATGTTTGCCGGTGGTCATAAATTCATCATCACAGCAACCGAGTACTTCACAAAATGGATTGAGGCCATCCCAATGACATATATCACTGGCAAACAAATCGCTAAGTTCATTCTCAATTACATTATATGCTGATATGGTTTTCCTCAGTCTATTTTTATTGATCATATCTATCCTTTCAAGAACTAGGATGTCTGTGAGCTTTGTGAAAGGTTCCACATTCAACATCATTTCGTCACCCTATACTATCCCCAAGGAAACGGTCAAGCTAAGGTGTCGAATAAGACCATCATCAAAATCCTCAAAAAGATTGTCAATGGCATTGGCCATGATTGGCATATCCAACTCAACCCTGCCTTGTGGTCTTATTGAACCAACAATTGTACACCCACAAGAGCCACTCCATACTCCCTTGTTTACAGTGTCGAAGCCATCCTGCCCATTGAGGTCAAGTTACCCTCTCTGAGAGTGTCGATGTAACCATTCACTGGTGAGGAGGAATACAGAGTATCTAGATTACATGAGTTAGAGTTTTTGGATGAAAGAAGGCAGAATGCATTGGTTGACTTGCAATCATATCAGAACTGTCTCCATCACAACTACAATAAGAAAGTCAAGGTTTGACAATTCAACATTGGAGATTTGGTTCTAAAAGAGAATCCTAAGAATCAATTGGATCGAGAGAAGCCAGGGAAATTTGAACCAAACTAGTTAGGTCCTTATATCATCACTGCTACATATGGATCTGGAGCATATCAACTTGTCACCCCTAAAGGTGAATCATTACCAAAATCGATCAACAGCATGCACCTTTGCAGATACTATACCTAAAATAAATAAATAAACAAAACAAAAAAAAAACTGTCCAATAGTGAAAACCACCTCAGTGGCGCTTTAGACAACAAAAAAATAGTAAAGAGAAATAATCCATCCAATAGTGAAAACCACTTCAGTGGTGCTTTGGAAAAGTACCATGGTGAAAACCTACCAAATAGGCGCCATGTGTAGTCGGTCTTTGCTCCATTGTCTACCATCATTCTATCTGGTCTTTCTCTTTACTTTTCGCATAAATCCACACCATGTTCCACATCATAATCCACAATAAAACCTTGTCATCCTTCTCATGGCTTGAGAATAGTCAACATATAGCATCCTTCACTTTCCATATCCCATCCATCTTTTTCCTAATAACTTTGTCCTACATCTGACTGGGGGCAAATCCTTGACTTTGGTCTCTCAACAGGATCCTAGGATTAGTATTGGAGGATACCTTTCAAAACATTCAAAAAACCAAAAAAAAAATTAACATGTCAAAATCCAAACAAAAAAACCAAAACATGTCAAAATCCAAACAAAAAAATCAAAACATGTCAAAAACCCAAAAAATTAAATAGTCCCAAAACACAAAAAAATCAAATAGTCATCCAAAACTCCAAGCAATAAATAGTGTTAGTCTACCTATTTGAACTACATTTCCTCTGTGACTTCACATAGGCAAGGCCATTATCGATGAGCCCACGAGGCATAAATCCCCTAGGTCCTAGGTCACACATAGAGTCCACATGGTTGAACTACGTTGTCTTTGCATTTTACATAGGCAAGGCCATAATCGAATAGTCCTCGAGACATTAGGTCAACCCCTTAGGGCCTGTTGAGTCATACCTTCTCATAAATAAGTTGTCCCTTTCTCAAATGGACACTTTGATCAGACATAAATAGCTTATCTTCTACAAGAGAGCTAAGCTTAAACAATTCTGAATCAACAAACTAACTATCCAATCAGTCACTCAATCATAACATATCAATTGTATAGTCATGACTATGAATTACCCCTATCAACTATCACCTGTCTTGTATAGAATGGGGCATTGTCAAAACTAGGCTCTACATCTTATACAACATACTTTATTTCCTAAACATAGACATTATCACTTCATACACAAACAAACATACCAATTGTCTTAGACAAATTGTTACACTCTCGAAACCAGACCAGGCTATTGGCAAGAGACATTGTCTTGATGATTGAATGTTGTCATTGATGGTAACAAAGGAAAGATACTCCACCGGTATGACAAAGAGACTTTACTCCAAAAGTAGAAATGACTAAGTATGAATAGTATACACTATATAGAGTAAGTACCAATGTTTGGGATGGTATTCCTCTGCAGTAAAAGATCGGCATATGTGGATCAGGTATGTTGTTCATAGCTATTTAGTGATAATTTGTTCCAGTGCTCAAGTCTTGACTTCCTCCAAAAGTCACATGGTAGAATACCTAAGTCCAGGTGAACATAGCAAAGACAGGAATAGTGCACAGTGTTAGAGAAAAGGGTCCGCATTCCTCTGTAGTTGTATATTTTGTTCTACAGTTCTGAAGGTATGCTAAGAGATCCAGAATGATTGTTGGTTATGCATCTCAGAGTCTCATATGGTCTGCAGTGGGAATTATAATGTAACAGATGAGTTGATCAAGTTTACTCTTAAGGAACAAGCCGACAGACATGTTAGATTCTTATGCAGAGAAGTTATATTATCTGAATAGTTAATCTAAGTGATGGTATGATTGAAGCCGATCTATATGAAGACTTTTGTATGTTTGTTTAAGTCTACATTGTAGATTGTACACAAGTTCAAGCCGACAAGATGTAGTATTTGTGTACACATCTTATGTCTTGCTTGCTGACCTAATTATGAGATAAATCTTGTAGCGAATATATATATACTTGATGGAATTTGATGTTAGCAAGTTGTGTTGTATGGTGTGTTGTGTGAATTTGAGGTGTGATGTATTATGAGTAGAGTGCAGAGCAGAGAAAGAAAATAGAGTACATGTAGTTATGTTGAGAAGCAATGTAGAATAGATGAAGACCTTTGAATCTGTATATTGATATTTCAATTGATCTATGATCCAACATATGGTAGATGTATTTACAAAAGTTCATCTTCTAGCAGTGAGCCAATCCTTCTTCTTTCTTCTTTTCTCTTGGCAATGAGCCTTTATGTAGTGAACACTTCTTCATAGGGTAGTGAGCCCTAAGGTAGTGATGCTTCTTGTAATTCAGTATAGAGCTATCATAATATATTGTGATCTAACACTCACCGTGGTTTTTCCCTCTTTGGGTATTCCACGTAAAAATCCTAGTGTCTATGTGTTATGTCTTTATGGTTGTTGTTCTTATGCATATTCTTCTTTCATGTTATTAATTTTAGAAATTGGATTAATAAACAAGTTAACAAGTGGTTTTGTGGAATACTGATTCGCCCCCCCCCCCCCCCCCCTCTCAGTATTCTTTACTTTCAACACATGCATCTTATATGAGGTGTCTCATTTCTCAATCTTCTCACTTGCCTTATACAGGTGGTAGCATTATCGAAACCAGACTTAATGTCTTATATGACATGCTTCCTTTCCTAAAACTAGACGTTATTCATCTAAACATATCAAACAAACAAAAATTCATCACTTGGAAAAAAGATTTGTTGCAAGTATGAGTAGTAAGTGTTGTCATTGATGTCAACACCTAAGGTCAACATCTAAGGAAGTTATTTGAATGAGTTTGAGCAATTTTTTGAGAAGAATAGTACAGTGTTTTGCTTCGCATATCTTGTAGATTGAATATCTTTGTCT
This sequence comes from Cunninghamia lanceolata, assembly GCA_027924645.1. NCBI lineage: Eukaryota > Viridiplantae > Streptophyta > Pinopsida > Cupressales > Cupressaceae > Cunninghamia > Cunninghamia lanceolata. The sequence goes on from BSBN01001019.1 coordinate 164,901, forward strand.
ACGGTTTGGAAGTTATGATAAGGGATGTCTGTAGTTGCTATGTTTCAAGTTTGAGCCTTCAGTATGAAGATTTGAGTGACTTTTGTTCACCAGAGTAAAAACTATTTTTCTTAGTGCTCAATGGTGATAGGGAGAATGTATTCTACTTTGCATTTCTTTGCATTTAAGTTTTACAGTCTGCAGTTTTGGAATTAAGTTTGTAATGATGTTATGTGCCTTTAGTTCAAATGGTTCATAATTTGCTGCTCCGCAAGCAATCTTTCCTTTATGACAATGGATGACAGTAATGTTTAAGTGCTCCGATTTGAAGAATCTTTTGGATAGAATGTTTGAGGGTTATGTGGAAGTTCTTGGTGATTGTAATGTGGTTGTGTATGTCCCAAGATCATGTTCCTACCTTCTGATTGGTCCACAAAGTGTAATTCAGATCATGCATGAAGTGTGTTCCTAAAGGTCTTAGTGTTAACACCAGTTTTATCTGACTTGGTTGTTTTCACTAATTGTGATTATACTTTGGAGTTTGTGATAGCATGTTGTAATGTGGAAGATTTCATTTGAGTCCTAGCTAAGGTGTGGTATAGTCCGCATTCATTCTTCTCCTGCACAAATTTGTTTAGGTCCAGGCCTATTCTAATGTATGTGTGTATGCCAACCTTGGAGATTGTTCCAATGGTTGATGATTGTAATGCCATCCATGATGTACATTCTAAGGTTGATGAATTGTATAAATACATGTAATAAAGTCATGAATGATTGAGGAGCATGTGAAGATGAGAAGATAAGTGTGAAGTGAAAAAGTAGAGTAGAGCAGAGGAAATTTATTGCACTTCAATGGAATTGAACCTTGGCATAGTGTAGATGCTACTGTCTTAGTTCACCAACTCTGGCAGAGAGCCACCCACTGGCAGTGAGCCACCCCATTGGCAGTGAGCTCCTTCTTTTGCAGTGAGCATTCTGAGTAGTGACCCTCTGACAGTGAGCCTTGTAAATTTTGATATATCATTTATATTGTGAGCTAACACTCACTATGGTTTTTCCCTCATTAGGTCTTCCACGTAAAAGTCTGGTGTCTCATGTGTGAATCTGTTCAAGTTTCTGATTACATGCTTTCATGGTTAAATCATAATTAAGTGGTTAATGTGTTGATGTTTGAAAGAAGTTAAGTTTTTTCTACAAATGATTCACCCCGCCTCTCAGATGTCTTGTGCATTTCAACAATTGGTATCAGAGCGAGGGTTCCTTGGAAGAAAGCCTAACAGCTTGAGGTAGATCCAGGATGGCACACAAGGAGTCTCCACAATTTGATGGAACGGACTATGCTCTATGGAAGGTACAAATGAAAAGTCATCTCATTTCTCTTAAATATAGTGTTTGGAAGATGGCAGAAACCAAGTATACTCTTCCTCCAAATGGTCCATCAGATGAAGATGAAGTCAAATAGTATGGGTTAAATGGAAAATCTAGAGATGCTCTGTTAAATGCCTTATCTAATACCAAGTTAGTGAAATTTATGGATTTAGAAACTGCACATTAGATCTGGGTTAAGTTGAAAAATTTATATAAAGGAGATGATTCTATAAAGAGTGTCAAATTACAAAACATGAAGGCAAGGTATGAATCCATGAAGATGAGAACATAACAATCTAAATTAAAAAGTTGATGAAATTGTCAAAGGAATCAAATGTCTTGGAGGAATTGTTGATGAGGGTGAGGTTGTGCTAAAGATTCTTAGGTCTTTTCCTAAATCCTAGAGTTACAACGTGTTAACAAGTGAAGAAGTTATGAGTGTGAACAAGATTACAAAGGATCAGTTGCTTGGAAAGCTTACTACTTTTGAGATGAGAGAGTTTGGTGATGCTCTTCTAAAAACTGAGACTGCCTTCAAATCTAGCACTTCAGAAAAGATTTTAAGAGCTAAGAAGTATGTTGTGGAATCTGATCATGACCTTGATGAGATTGAAGACAACTTTGTGGACAAAATGCAAAGAGCTACAGGTAATTTCAAAGGCAAATTACCTTTCAAATGCTTTTCTTGTGGTAAGATTGGTCACTATGCCTCTAGGTGTCCAGAGAGAATTGAGAGAGGTAAGAAGAAATTTTAAAGTAGACCTAGAAATATAAAGAAATGCTATTATGTTAGATATTTTGTTGATGATGGTGTGACAAATGATGAGTCTGATGATACTAGTGTAAATGAATTCTTGTTTATTTCTATTAAGAACCTATGTCTACTAGTCCTACTAGCTATGTGAAGGAATAAAAACCATTGGAAGAGAGTGCCCTGTCTATCTATCAGGTTGAGAAAGATAAGGATGATTAGATTATTGATAGTGGATGTTCACATCACATGAATAACATAAAAGAAGTTTGTAAGTCTGGAGAAGTATGATGGAGGACTTGTTAGGTTGGAGATAATACAGTTGGTAAGATTTATGGAAGAGGATCTATCTCTTTTGATGGTAAGCATAACACAGATGATGTTCTATATGTGAAGGGTTTAAAGCATAATCTTTTAAGTGTTGGTCAGATGTGTGACAAAGGATATGATCTGAGATTCAAGGACAATGGATGCAAGATCATGGAAAGCTCCAGAACAGTGATTACTACTAGTAAGAAGAATCATGGTAATGTTTATCATTTGAGAGGAACTAATGATTGTTGTTTGTTGGCTTAGACAGATGAGAGTTGGATGTGGCATAGAAGGATGTGTCATATCAATTTTGACAACTTGGTAAAGATAAGCTTGGTACAAGCTATGACAGATATGCCTAAGCTTGTGAAGCCTACTAATACTATTTGCAAGGAATGTCAATTAGGGAAACATACAAGGACAAGTTTCAAAAGCAAAGAACAATTTTATGCTGGATTGCTTGAGTTGGTGCATGTACATATTTGTGTAGTCCTACAAGAATAAGAAGTTTGCAAGGAGACATGTACTTTATGTTGTTGATTGATGATTACTCTAGAATGACTTGGGTCACATTTTTGAGAGATAAATTAGAAGCCCTAGATAAGTTCAAAGCTTTTAAGGAAATAGTTGAGAATGAGTTACAAATGAAGTTCAAATGCCTAAGGCCTGAAAGAGGAGGTGAGTTTACATCAAATGAATTCAATATTTTCTGTGAAGAACATGGGATAAAAATATTGTTGTCTGCTCCTAGGACTCCTCAGTAGAATGGAGTTGTTGAAAGAAAGAACATGATAGTTCAAGAGGCTGCTAGGTCAATGATGAAAGAGGTAGACTTATCGGAAGTGTATTGGAGAGAAGATATACATACTGTTAGCTACATGCAAAATAGAGTTCAAGTCAAAGGTAATGGCACTAAAACTCCTTATGAATTGTGGTATGGAAGAGTTCCTATAGTGAAATATTTTAAATTTTTTGGAAGCAAATGTTATATCAGAAGAGAAGAAGAGTTAGGCAAGTTTGATGCTAGGTGTGATGAAGGAATTTTCCTTGGATACTCTACTAAGAGTAAGGCCTACCGGTGCTACAATAATAGACAAAGAAAAATCATTGAGTGCTAATGTGAAGTTTGATGAAGACAAAGAAAGAACATCAAATATGAGTGGCTATGAATTAGATGAACCTGTTGTTACAGTCAATGAAGAAAAGGTGGAACAAAAGGATAGTCAAGTTGAGAAGAAAAGGCTCCAGAAAGTGTTGTTAAGACTCCTAGGTATGTAAGGATTAATCATTCTAAAGATTAGATTATTGGTGACAAAAGCAAAGGGGTATTGACAAGGAAAAGAGCTATAGAGGAACAAGTGAACTACTATTTACTTTTACAGATTAAACCTAAAACTGTAAGTGAAGCTTGCAAAGATTAAAGTTGGGTAAAAGTTATCAAAGAAGAGTTGATCCAGATAGAAAAGAATCAAACTTGGGAACTGGTCCCTAGACCTGCTGATAAGAATGTGATTGGAACCAAATGGTTTTCAGAAACAAGATGAATGAAAATGGAGAAGTTGTAAGAAACACAGCAAGATTGGTATGCAAAGGATATTCTCAAGTTGAAGGTATAGATTTTGAGGAGACTTATGCCCCTATGGTAAGGATTGAAGCAATAAGATTTTTTTTGGCATTTGCAACACAAAGATTTCAAGGTGTATCATATGGATATGAATTTGCATTCTTGAATGGAGAACTAGAAGAAGAGGTTTACATTGAACAACCTGAAGGATTTCAATCATCAGACTAAGGTGACATGGTATGTAGATTGAAGAAAGTCATGTATGGACTCAAGCAAGATCCTAGAGCCTGGTATGCAAGGTTGGATAAGTATTTGTTGCAATTAGGGTTTAGTAAAGGTACTACAGACAATAATCTCTACTTCAAAATTAATGATGATCAGATTCTAATTATTGTAGTCTTTGTTGATGATATTATCTTTGGAAGCAATGAAGGGATGTGTAAGAAATTTGTAGAGGAAATGCAAAAGGAGTTTGAGATGTCTATGTTTGGTGAAATGAATTTCTTTCTAGGACTACAGATTAAGCAATTAGAAAAAGGAATTTTCATTTCTCAGTCCTAGTATGTGAAAGAATTGTTAAAGAAGTTTGGAATGGAGGATTCTAAGCCAGTATGTACTCCTATGGTAACTGGTTGCAAGCTAAGCAAGAATGATGAATCACCTAGGACTGATTAGAAAAAAGTATAGGTCTAAGATTGGAGGACTACTTTATCTAACCCATACCAGACTAGACATAATGCATGTAGTCTGGCTTGTGGAAATATTTCAAGAAGATCCCAAAGAGTCACATGTGATAGCAGTCAAGAGGATCATGAGGTATTTAAAAGGTACTTTAGACTATGGATTGTGGCATCCCAAAGATACTAATTTTACTTTTAGTGCTTATACAGATGTAGATTGGGCTAGAGATGTTGATGACAGAAAAAGTACAAGTGGAGGTGCTTTCCTCTTGGGTAACAAATTGGTTTCATGGTTAAGAAAAAAACAAGAATTAGTTTCTTTTTCTACTATAGAAGAAGAATATATTGTTATAGCATGTTGTTGTACTCAAGTACTTTGGATGAAGCAAACATTGAAGGATATAAGAGTTGTGTATGAAGAACCAATTTCAATCTTTTGTGACAACACAAGTGCTATAAACATTTCAAAGAATCCAATGATGCACTCAAGAACAAAGCATATATCAATAAGGTATCACTTTCTGAGAGAAAAGGTAATAGAGAATGAAGTAAAGATGGAATATGTGTCTACCAGGGATTAGATTGTAGATATTTTTACAAAGCCTTTGCCTAAGGATACTTTTGAGTATCTTAGGGAGAAGTTAGGGGTTATTACCTCTCCTACTCTAAACTAAGATGCATGAGAAGTGCATCAGTCTAGTGGTATCCAAAGTGTTATCTTTTGATCTGGATTGATGTTTTGAAGGCTACCTCTCAGGGGGAGCAAGTAGATGTTGCTGATATGAGTTCTTGATTATGAGCAGGAAGTGTTGTAGTGTTGATGATAGGGGGAGTTGTACAGTAAAGAAAAAGAAAAGGTTCGGCACCCTTTTCCATTGATGTCAAAGGGGGAGAGATGTTCATGTGAAAAACCTAAGGAGAAAGTTGCAGTTAGAGAAAGCACAAAGTAAGGGGAGCAAAGAAGCAAAGAAAGTTTGTATGTCTTGATGGTTTTTCATATCATGTGTTGCCATCAATGACAAAGGGGGAGATTGTTGCAAGTATGAGTAGTAAGTGTCGTCATTGATGTTAAAACCTAAGGTCAGCATCTAAGGAAGTTATTTGAATAAGTTTGAGCAAATGTCTGAGAAGAATAGTACAGTGTTTTGCTCTGCATATCCTGTAGATTGAATATCTATGTCTATGGTTTGGAAGTTATGATAAGGGATGTCTTTAGTTTCTATGTTTCAAGTTTGAGCCTCCGGTATGAAGATTTGAGTGAGTTCTGTTCACCAGAGTAAAAACTATTTTTCTGAGTGTTCAATGGTGATAGGAAGAATGTATTCTACTCCGCATTTCTCTGCATTTAAGTTTTACAGTCTATGGTTCTGGAATTAAGTTTGTAATGATGTTATGTGCCTTTAGTTCAAATGGTTCATGATTTGGTGCTCTGCAAGCAATCTTTCCTTTAAGATAGTGGCTGACAATAATGTTTAAGTGCTCATGTTTGAAGAATAATTTGGATAGAATGTTGGAGGGTTGTGCGGAAGTTCTTGGTGATTGTAACATGCTTGTGGATGTCCCTAGATTGTATTCCTACCTTTTGATTGGTCCGCAAAGTGTAATCTAGATCGTGCATGAAGCGTGTTCCTAAAGGTCTTAGTGTTAACACTAGTTTTAGCTAACTTGGTTGTTTTCATTACTTGCAATTATACTTTGGAGTTTGTGATAGCATGTTGTAATGTGGAAGATTGCATTTGAGTCCCAGCTAAGGCATGGTGTAGTCTGCATTCATTCTTCTCCTTCACAAATCTATTTAGGTCTAGACCTATTCTAATGTATGTGTGTATGCTGACCTTAGAGATTGTTCCAATGGTTGATGATTATAATACCGACCTTGATGTACATTCAAAGGTTGGTGAATTGTATAAATACATGTAATAAAGTCATGACAGATTGAGGAGCATGCGAAGATGCGAAGACAAGTGTGAAGTGAAAAAGTAGACCAAAGAAAAGGAAATTTATTGCACTTCAATGGAACTAAACCTTGGCATAGTGTAGATGCTACTATCTTAGTTCACCAACTCTAGGAGTGAGACACCCACCAGTAGTGAGCCACCCAATTGGTAGTTAGCCCCTTCTTTTATAGTGAGCATTTTGGATAGTCAACCCTAAGGTAGTGAGCATTGTTTTAAATTTTGATATATAATTTATAATGTGAGCTAACACTCACCGTGGTTTTTCCCTCATTAGGTTTTCCACATAAAAATATGGTGTCTCATGTGTGAATATGTTCAAGTTTCTAATTACATGCTTTCATGGTTAAATCATAATTAATTGGTTAATGTGTTGATGTTTGAAAGAAGTTAAGTTTCTACTATAACTGATTCACCCCCCTCTCAGTTGTCTTGTGCATTTCAATAAGATTGCAGTGGTTGTTGACTCGGTCTAGTCTGTCTTATCTTTACTTGATTGATTGTTGGTCGTTTTCTTATGCTACTCGAGGAAGTCCACAAGTGATCAAGAGGAACGATGATGGATCACGACCTTTTTCTTTGATTATTGTGTGTGGTTTGTCTTGGCAAATGACTGGGGTAACTAGGTTCCTTGTGTGTGATTGGGATTTCATTTGGCATGATCAATACATCCTGTGCAAGTGAAGGGTCATCTAACACTTGTATCAGGATTAACATGCCTCATGGGGATTTCCTCACATATGCTGACAAGGTTCTATGGTTACTAGTTTGAGTCACAACATTCCTTATCTGTCAGGTGTCTATTTCACAAAGGATCACATTTTGCACCTTGGCCTATGTCATGCCGTGGTGTTTGTCATCCTTTGACATAATAAGCTCTATGATGATAATCATGCAATGAAAATATAAGCTCAAAATCTATCAAATAAAAATCTTGTTTCACTTCCCTCATCCAATCATTCTTCTCTTGCTGATCATCTAATTCTCCACATTTCCATTTCTTCTATCCATCCCTGTATTCATCATGATGGCATATTGTGACATACCAAAAATAAATGCATTAGTGACCTCATCTTGCATACATGCACATGTTAGGCATGACATATAGATATCATCATAAAATCATGTTAGAACATCATATAAGCATCATCACATACATAATAAGTCATCCATATTGCATCAGAAAATACAAAAACATAGATAGCATTGCATCATCTATAGAACCATCATTTGCATACGTCACATAGAATCTGTATACATGTAGAATCTACATAGACATCACATAAGCATAATGTAGTATCATTTCATAAACACATAGTATCATCTCATAATGTGCATCCATAAATCATATAACCATTCATAAACCATGTGCATCCATAATGTTATAGACCATACACTATACACCACATATCCATAATGCATATCAAATAGAAAGCATAGCATAATCATAAAACCCACATAGAGCATAATCTAGAAAGCATCACATAGTCCATAAAATGAATACATAACATGCATAAACACCATAACATAGTCTATCACATCATGCATATAGAGGGATAACGCATCATATAGTCATCACAAAATAGTGTATCTCATATATATATCTCAAAAAGTGTCACAGCACAATATCTAAATGGCTATCAAAAATGGAGCTCGCAGGATCAGTCAAAAATGAGCTTGCAAGCTCAATAAAAAAAATCATGTCTACAAAAATAGGCCTAGCTTGTGCTACCTCCACCTCCAGAAGGTACATGTCCCAATGGAGATTCTCTAAGCTCTGACCCCGCTCTAGACCCTAGTGGCCTTTCTAATGGACCCGACCTCCTCAGGTGCGAAACTCTCACACTGCTATGTGTCCATCTCGAGTGGGTCCTACTCTGACTCCTGCTCAGGAAGCTCGGTGCTCTCTGATCCCTAGGCACATCACCCTCATATAGACTCCTGTAATACCCAATCTCCTGGTCAGCCCTATATAATGCATGCACAAAGTATGTTGTAGGCCCACCAACAATAGCCATAAAATTAATGGACCTCTGCTCTACCCTTCTACACTTTGATAATGGCCATATCGCACTTGAATGTGTACTATGCTAACTGACCTTGCAAACCCTGCACCTAAGCCTCTCTATCCTACAACTACACCTGTAAGCCTTGCATATGAACCTATAAAGCCTCAATCTATGCTTGGAGGTCATCTCCTATATCCTCAGCCTCCTCCTCCTCCCCCACAAGCCCCTCCATAATTAGTATATCCTGCAAGGCCTCCTCCCAAATCCTCTCCTTAATGTCCATCTCCTCATTTCTCCCTCTCCTCCAACATCCTCCATAGCCACGTCCTCCTCCACCTCCTCAACTCTCACCTCACCCATCACCACTGCCACATGTTCAACAACTACCTCTCCCTCCCCATGGATAGGAGAGAGTCCAAGGCCCCTGCCTCAGCCATCCCTTTATCTACCTCTGTCTTCTCTCCCTTTGTCTCCATTGCCTCCTTGTCCACCACCATCACCACCATCATCGTCATCATCTCTGTCATCATCGCCATCACCTCCTTGGCCCCCATGCCTCCCTCGGCCTCTACCCCACAATCTACGTTACGGACCTCTACCTAGCCTCTCTATTGGTGCTGGCTCATCAAAATGTAAGAACAATGCAGGCTTGTGTTGCGCCCACCACACATCATACTTGGGCGTAGTGCCTGCATCTGTAACATAAGTAGCTGCCCCCAACTAAATAGGCTATAATCCTATTATCTCTTGGATGGCCACATCAACATTAATCATGGACCTCCTAGGTCAACCACGTGAACTCTGCTATACCGACAGGCTCTCCCTGCCTCTTTCCAAACTATCTCTGAACTCACTTCAGCAAATGGTGCTTGATGATATGTTGACTCTGAATTGTACACCTGATCAGGTACCTGGTATGGTGGCAGTAAGGTAAGTGGTCTCCGTCCTCCAACCAGGATGGGAAATCCTTGTATGATCTCCATATAAACTCATCCAAATGATCTAGGCCCTGCCACCAAAAACCCACATCACCAATCCTGGCCTGCACAACTGCTCCTCCATAGATGTAGACATAAGGAAACTCCTCAAGTATCTCCCTGACAATAGGAGGCTTGAACACAGGAATATGCTCCCATGCCCAAATCATCAAAACAGTGACCCCACAGCTGATGGACTACTCATTCCTATAGGCAATAATGTGCAGCTAAAAGTATAATATGGCGAGTAGGCAAGGACCCCATGCATACACTATAGCTTGCTCCACCATCCCCTCTAGCATCTCTCCCCATCCAACAAGGAAGCCATGACCATGACAATCTGGAATAACAATGCCACCAATGCAAGTACACAAAACAATAATCAATCTATCATATCGATCAGCCAAAGTGTCCCAACAGATCTCATAATCCTTTACATCGAGCTCCACATCACTGTCAATCTCAAACAGTCGTTGGCTGGACGACAATCCTCACTCTATGCTATAAATGATACGCTCCCCATAAATTAGAATCCATAGGGTGTGCCAAACATCCTCCATGGTCATAGTGGCCTCTCTAGTAGGCAAGTGGAAGGAGCTCATCTCTAAGTGCCATCGCTCAGCCAATGCAGTTAGGAGCCCCCTGTTAGCCCTCACTATGGGCATAAAGGCTACAGGTATAGTCCCAGGGCATGCAATGTATCCCACTCCATACTCAGATGGTCAAGCGCAGCCTATAACACATTGGCTGGCTCTCCTATGTGTAAATCAGCAACAATCTAACCTACATTCATAAAAACACCATGTTATGTTAGTCAAAAACCCCTGAGCACACCTATCAAGTGTAGATTCAGTCAAATCTAGTTAAAACTCTAGCTAAATCTTTCCAATAGTTAGATGTGTCATGATGTCATTTAGGTGAGTAACACTTAGGCAACTACATCATAACACTCATCAAATGTGTCGCATTTTTGTGGATGCATAGTAGCGTTCAATGCATGCATTGTAGAACGACGAATGCATTGGTATGTCAGGCGACTGTATTGCTTTTTTCAAATGTACATCACCTAAGGTGATTGTATCATAAAATCATGCAGATGTGTCACAAAATCACAAATGTGTCATAGGATTTCAGATGCGGTGCAAGAATTCACACCTGTGTCTCTCGTGAATTCGATTGTGGTACAAAATTTTATACCACATTCCTTGATCTTGTTCGAGCCCTAAAATCTAAAAAAATGACAAAATTGAAAAGCAAGGTTTGGGTACTCACCACCGTGCCTGAACCAGTTGGTCATCCATATGACCTGACTCGCTATCCTCTATGGTGGTGGGTTGGAATGGGTGACATCATGATAGCTGCTCCACAAGACATTGAACACTCAAGGCTCTAAGAGGGCTAGAACTCAATAAAGGCTATGTGCACAAATGAATTATTTGGACCCTCTAAGGGCTATTTATAGGGTCTTTTGACCTAAGTGGGCCCCCTTTCTTCAAATAGGGCATAAATCCCCTAGGTCCTAGGTCACACACAGGGTCCACATGGTTGAACTATGTTGTCTCTATGCTTTACGTAGGCAAGGCCATCAACGATGAGCCACCGAGAAATTATGTCAACCCCTTAGGGCCTGTTGAGTCATACCTTCTCATAAATAAGTTGTCCCTTCCTGAAATGGACACTTTGATTAGACACAAACAACTTATCTTCTACAAGAGAGCTAAGCTTAAACAATCCTGAATCAATAGACTAACTATCCAATCAGTCACTCAATCATAGCAGATCAATTGCATAGTCATCACTATTGATTACCCCTATCAACTATCCCCTGCCTTATACAAAATGGGGCATTATCGAAACCAGGCTCTATGTCTTATACGACATACTTCATTTCCTAAACACAGACACTATCACAAGTCATACACAAACAGACATACCAATTGTCTTATACAGATTGTTACACTCTCAAAACTAGACCAAGCATCTTATATGAGGTGTCTCATTTCTCAATCATCTCACTTGCCTTACATAGGTGGTTACATTTGTCGAAACCAAAATTAACATCTTATATGACATGCTTCCTTTCCTAGAACTAGGCATTATTCATCTAAGCATATCAAACAAACATACATCCATCACTTGGCAAAAAGATCGCAATGGTTGTTGACTCTATTGGTCTAGTCTATCTTATCTTTACTTGATTGATTATTGGTTTGTTCTTATGCTCCTCGAGGAAGTCCACAAGTGATGAAGAGGAACGATGATGGATCATGACCTTTTTCTTTGATTGTTGTTTGTGGTTTGTCTTGGCAAATGACTAGGGAAACTAGGTTCCTTGTGTGTGATTAGGATTTCATTCAGCATGATCAACACAAACTGTGCAAGTGAAGGGCCATCTAACACTTCCTTGTATCAAGATTAACATGCCTCATGGGTATTTCCTCACATATGCTGACAAGGTTCCATGGTTACTAGTTTGAGTCATGACATTCCTTGTCTATCATGTGTCTGTTTTACAAAGGATCACATTTTGCACCTTGGCCTATGTCATGCCATAGTGTTTGTCATCATTTGACATAATAAGCTCTATGATGATAATCATGCAATGAAAATATAATCTCAAAATCTATTAAAGAAAAATATTGTTTCACTCCCCACATCCAATCATTCTTCTCTTGTTGATCATCTTCTCTTCCGCATTTCCATTTCTTCTATCCATCCCTATAGTCATCATGATGGCATATTGTGACATACCAAAAATAAATACATTAGGGACCTCATACTACATACATGCACATGTTAGGTGCAACATATAGATATCATCATAAAATCATGTTAGAACACCATATAAGCATCATTGCATCCATAATAAGTCATCCATATTGCATTACAAAATACAAAAACATAGATAGCATTGCATTACCTATAGAACCATCATTTGCATACATCACATAGAATCTGTATACATGTAGAATCTACATAAACATCACATAAGCATAATGTAGTATCATTTCATAAAAATGTAGTATCATCTCATAATATCCATCCATAAATCATATAACCATTCATAAACCATGTGCATCCATAATGTTATAGACCATACACTATAAATCACATATCCATAACACATATCAAATAGAAAGCATTGCATAATCATAACACCCACGTAGAGCATAATCCATAAAGCATCACATACTCCATAACATGAATACATAACATGCATAAACACCATAACATAGTCCATCACATCATACATATAGAGGGATAACGCATTAGATAGTCATCATAAAATAATGTATCTCATATGTGTCCATCTCGAGTGGGTCCTACTTTGACTCTTGCTTTGGAAGCTCGGCACTCTCTAATTTGTAGGCACTTTCACCCTCATATAGGCTCCTGTAATATCTAGTCTCCTGGCCCACCCTATACAATGCATGTGCCAAGTGTATTGTAGGCCCACAAATAGTAGCCATAAAATCAATGGATCTTTGCTCTACCCTCTGCACTCTCATAATGGTCATATCGCACTTGGCTATGCATTGCGCTAATTGGCCCTACAAACCCTACACCTGAGCCTCTCTATCTTGCAAATGCACCTATAACCCCTACATCTGAACTTGTAGAACCTCAATCTGTGCCTAGAGGTTGTCTCTTATATCCTCAGCCTCCTCCTCCTCCCCCACAAGCCCCTCCATAATATGTATATCTTGTAGGGCCTCCTCTCGAACCCTCTCCTCATCTCCCCCCTCTCCTCCAACATCCTCCATAGCCTCCTCAACTCTCACCTCACCCATCACCACTACTACCTATCCACTAGCTACCTCTCCCTCCTCACAGATAGGAGAGAGTCTGGGGCCCCTACCTCGACCATCCCTACCTCTGCCTCTGTCTCCTCTCCCTGTCTCCCCTTCCTCCTCGAATACCACCATCATTGTCGTTATATCCGTCATCATCACCATCACTTCCTCAGTCCCCATGCCTCCCTCAGCCTCTGCCCCATAGTCTGCATCGTGGACCTTTGCCTAGCCTCTATACTGGTGTTGGCTCATTAGGATGTAAGAACAGTGTGGGTCTATGCTGCACCCACCATGCCTCATACTCAGGCGTAGTGCCCGCATCTGGAACATCAACAACTGCCACCCAATGAATAGGTTGTAGTCTTGTTATCTCTTGGATAGCCACATCAATGCTGATCATAGGCCCCCAGTCATGGACCTCCTGGGTCGATCGTGTGAACTTTGCTATACCGACAAGCTCTCCTTGCCTCTCTCCAAACTATCTTTGAACTCACTCTGACAAATGATGCTCAATGATATGATGACTCTGAATTGTACGCTCGATTAGGTACCTAGTATGGTGGCAATAGGGTAAGTGGTCTCCATCCTCCAACTAGGCTAGGCAATCCCTATATGGTCTCCCTATAAACTTATTCAAATGATTAAGGTCGTGCTACTAGAAACCCACATCACTGATCCTAGCGTGCACAACTACTCCTCCATAGATGTAGACATAAGGTAACTCCTCAAGTATCTCCCTAACAATAGGAGGCCTGAACACAGGAATACGCTCCCATGCCCAAATCATCAAAAGAGTGATCTCATAGCTAATGGATTGCTCGTCCCTATAAGCAATACCGTGCAGCTGAAAGTATGACATGGCGAGTAGCCAGGGACCCTAGGCGTAGACTGTAGCTCACTCTACCATCCCCTCTAGCATCTCTCCCCATCCGATAGGGAAGCCATGACTATGATAAACTAGAATACTAATGTCTCTAATGCAAGTGCACATAACAACAATCAATCTATCATACCGATTAGCCAAGGTGTCCTAGCGAATCTCATAATCCTCTACCTTGAGCTCTGCATCACTGTCAGTCTCGAATAGTTGTCAAATGGTAGGCAATCCTTTCTCTACACTATAAATGACACACTCCCCATGAATTAGAAGTCGTAGGATGTGCTAGACATCCTCCAAGATCACAATGGCCTCTCTAGCAGGCAAGTGGAAGGAGCTCGTCTCTGAATGCCATCTCTCAGCCAATGCAATCAAGAGCCCCCTGTTGGCCCTCACTATGGGCATAAAGGATACATGGTATAGTCCTAGAGCATGCAATGTATCCCGCTCCTTCATACTCAGATGGTCTGGCAGCCTATAACACGTCGGATGGCTCTCTCGTGTGTAAATCGATGACAATCTAACCTGCATTCGTAAAAACACCATGTTAAGTCAGTTAAAAACCCCTGAGAGGACCTATAGAGTGCAAACTCAATCAATTCTAGTCAAAACCCTAGCTAAATCTTTTTGATAGTTAGATGTGTCACATTGTCATTATGTTGTGTCACACTTTGGCAATTACGTCACAACACTCATCAAATGTGTCACATTTTTGCGGATGCATCACAGCATTTTGTGCATGTGTCGTAGAATAGTGAATGCATCTCTCTGTTAGGTGACTATGTTGCCTTTTGCAAATGCATGTTGCCTAAGGCAATTGTGTCACAAAATCATGCAGATGCATCACAAAAATGTAAATTTGTCATAGGATTCTAGATGTGGCATAGGAGTTCACACATGTGTCACTTTCGAATGTGATTGCGGTGCAAAATTTTGCACTACATTCATTGCTCTTGTTCGAGCCCTAAAATCTATGAAAAAATGACAAAATTGAAAAGCAAGGTTTGGGTACTCACCATTGCGCCTGAGCCAGCTAGCCATCCATATGATCTGACTCATTGTCCTCTATGTTGGTGGGCTAGAATGGGTGACATATTGACAACTGCTTTGCAAGACACTAAACACTCAAGGCTCTAAGAGGACTATAACTCTGTAAAGGCTATGTGCACAAAGGAACTATTTGGACCCTCTAGGGGCTATTTATAGAGCCTTTTGACCTAAGTGGACCCCTTTTCTTTGAAAAGGGCATAAATCCCCTAGGTCTTAGGTCACACAGGGTCCACATGGTCAAACTACATTGTCTTTGCACTTTATGTAGGCAAGGCCATCATCAATGAGCCCCTGAGACATTAGGTCAACCCCATAGGGCCCATTGAGTCATACCTTCTCATAAATAAGTTGTCCCTTAATGAAATGGACACTTCTATAAGACACAAACATCTTATCTTCTACAAGAGAGCTAAGCTTAAACAGTCCTAAATCAACAGACTAACTATCCAATCAGTCACTCAATCATAACAAATCAATTGTCTAGTCATCACTATCAATTACCCCTATCAACTATCACCTGTATTATAAAGAATGGGGCATTGTTGAAACCAAGATCTACATCTTATAAGGCATACTTCATTTCCTAAACATAGACACTATCACTTCATACACAAACAAACATACCACTTGTCTTATATAGATTGTTACACTCTCAAAACTAGACCAAGTGTCTTATACGAGGTGTCTCATTTGTCAATCATCTCACTTGCCTTATATATGTGGTTATATTGTCAAAACCAAAATTAATGTCTTATACGACATGATTCCTTTCTTGAAACCAGGCTTTATTCATCTAAACATATCAAACAAATAAACATTCATCACTTGGCAAAAAGATCACAATGGTTGTTGACTCTATTCGTCTAGTCTATCTTATCTTTACATGATTGATTGTTGGTCTTGTTCTTATGCTCCTTGGGGAAGTCCACAAGTGATGAAGAGGAACAATGATGGATCATGACCTTTTTCTTTGATTGATGTTTGTGGTTTGTTTTGGCAAATGATTGGGGCAACTAGGTTCCTTGTGTGTGATTGGAATTTCATTCGGCATAATCAACACATCTTGTGTAAGTGATGGGTCATCTAACACTTCCTTGTATCAGGATTAACATGCCTCATGGATATTTCCTCACATATGCTGACAAGGTTCCATGGTTACTAGTTTGATTCACGACATTCCTTATTTGTCATGTGCATGTTTCACAAAGGATCACATTTTGTACCTTGGCCTATGTCATGCCACAGTGTTTGTCATCCATAATAAGCTCTATGATGATAATCATGCAATGAAAATATAAGTTCAAAATCTATCAAATCAAAATCTTGTTTCACTCCCCTCATCAAATAATTCTTCTCTTGTTGATCATCTTCTCTTCCGCATTTCCATTTCTTCTATCCATCCCTGTAGTCATCACGATGGCGTATTGTGACATACCAAAAATAAATTTGCATTAGGGACCTCATCCTACATACATGCACATGTTAGGTGCAACATATAGATATCATGATAAAATCATGTTAGAACATCATATAAGCATCATCACATACATAATAAGTCATCCATATTGCATCAGAAAATGCAAAAACATAGATAGCATTGCATCACCTATAGAACCGTCATTTGCATACATCGCATAGAATCTACATACATGTAGAATCTACATAAACATCACATAAGCATAATGTAGTATCATTTCATAAACACATAGTATCATCTCATAATGTGCATCCATAAATCATTTAACCATTCATAAACCATGTTCATCCATAATGTTATAGACATTATGTTGTACATCACATATCCATAATGCATATCATAATCATAAAACCCACATAGAGCATAATTCATAAAGCATCACATAGTTCATAACATGAATACATAACATGCATAAACACCATAACATAGTCCATCACATCATGCATATAGAGGGATAACTCATCATATAGTCATTGCAAAATAGTGTATCTCATATATATCTCAAAAAGTATCACATCACAATATCCAAATGGCTATAAAAAATGGATCTTGTAGGCTCAGTCAAAAATGAGCTCGCAGGCTCGATCAAAAATAAATCATATCTACAAAAATAGGCCTAGCCTGTGCTGCCTCCACCTCCAGAACATGCTTGTCCCGATGAAGGTCCTCTATTCTCTAACCCCACTCTAGACCCCGATGGCCTGTCATATGGACCCGACCTCCTCGGCTATGAAACTTTGACACTGTTATGTGTCCGTCTTGATTGGATCCTTCTCTAACTCCTGCTCTAGAAGATTGGTGCCCTCTAATCTGCATGCACAACACCTATTGGCAAGAGACACTATATGGATTCATGAATGTTGTCATTGATGGCAACAAAGTTCATCCCACACATCTGTAGGACATGGTATGTCTATACCGGAAGTCAGAGTGAAGAATGTTGTGGTCTGGTAAACAAGAACAGAGCAGTCAGTAAGGTCCAACAGACAGGTCCAGATCTCTCAGTAGAAGTATCCCAGTGAAGTGCAAATTTGGGGAAGTCAAGAGGAGTATCTTGACTGATAGATTCCAAGGTTTGAGCCTCCGGTGTGGAAAGGATAAAGAGATATGAATGCTTGAGTGTCGGGTTCCTGATTGGCAATGTGACAAGAGGAAGAACTGACTGGCAGAACATCAGACATTATTCTGGATGTGTTACTGATGTTGGTAAAGGTTATGAAGGCATGAATTATGTTTGGCTGACATGATTAATGATCTCCACATGCATATCCTTGATCCGCATTACTTGGTGTGCAAGGATTCAGCCGACAGATCAGAGTTTGTGAAAAGATTGACTATTCCAGGTGCCGACTAGAAAGGTGATGAAATCACTTGTGTGGATATATATACAAGGTGGATTTAGTTATGAGAAATGTTGTTGTGAGAAATGTGTGAAGAAAAGCAGTAGAGCCGAATAAGAGCAGAAAGGAAGATCCAGTATGTGAAAGAAGAGCAGCATAAGAGAAGAGGAAAGATGAAGTGCAGTAGATCAGTATGCAGAGCCTAACCGGAACTAAACTCCGGCATATGTTGATGCTTCTTATCAGTTCAAGTATTGTATTATATTCTTTATAAATTGTAGACAGTGTGTCTCTTGTAGGCAGTGTGCTCGGGCAGTAAGCCCTAATTGGCAAGTGTCATTTTGTACTTCCATTCTTCTAACATAGAATACAATCTTGGGTTAATCACCCCGTGGTTTTCTCCCTTAACAGGGTTTCCATGTCAAAAATATTGTGTCATGTGTATTTCTATTTCATGGTTATGATTGCTTGTTTGAATTGATGTTGCACTAATTATTAAGTAAGTTCAGAAAGCTGAAATAATTAAGATAACTGATTCACCCCCCCCCCTCTCAGTTATCAACAATTGGTATAAGAGTCAAGTTCCTCCTAAACAGAGTCTAACAGCTTGAGGAAGATCTGGGAATCCAAATGGATGCATATGGTTTAAGGGAGCAACTCAAAACTGCCCTTGATGATCTTGAGTAGTCAAACTCTGAAGTCAATGAATTAAAGGAAAGACTCAAACAGGCTGATGATTTTATGAGAGAACTAAAAGACAAATTAAGTCTCTCTATGAAAAAGAGAAAGGAGCTACTTCAGCAATTGGCAAGTCCAAGTGAAGCAAATGATACAAATGAAGATCTGAAGGAGAAAACCAAGTTATGTGAAAAGCTATCAAAAGAAATCATTATGGTAAGACATGAAATGGAATCAGGAGTTATAAAGTTTACCCAAGAGATTGAAGAGAAAAGAAAAACTAAAGATAATCTAAGACAATCTCTCAAGGAGAAATCAGAAGATTGCCACAAGATGGATAGAATTATCAGACATCTTGAATCTGATCTTGAAGATGCTAAAGATAATGAAGAAAAACTTGAGGATCAAATTGTCTCTCTCAAAAGGGATCTTCAAACAACAAATGAATATAAAGAGAAATTCAAGATAAGTTCTGCCCAACTTGAAGTTCTTCTTCAAAGCCAAAAGAGGGTAGATGACAAGTGTGGTTTGGGATATGAGAAAGGAGAAAGCTCTGGATCCGGTCAGAAGAATTTTAGATCAAAAAATCCAAGGAACAGGCCTAGAAGTCCTCCGGTAAGGCAGCCTAATGCTCAAAGATATCCATCCTTCAATGGATACTGCCACAACTGCAATAACTTTGGTCATAAAGCTAATCAGTGCAGAAGGAGAATGAATCAGACTAATACATCCTTCTCCAGACAGTGCTTCAACTGCAAAAGGTATGGTCACAAATCTCATGAATGCAGAAATATGCAAATGAACAATTCATTCAATGGTAGATGCTTTGCATGCAATAGAATGGGTCATATGGCTAATCAATGCAGATCAAGAGGATATCAATCAAATATGCAAAGAAATGTTGCTTGCCAAATTTGCAATAGATCCGGTCATATAGAAAAATTCTACAGAAGCAAGAATCAAGATAAAAGAGGTCCAGTTTATTATCAGAATCAAGATAAAGGGAAACAAAAAGTAAATGCGAATGAAGTTTGAAGTGAGATGAATAAGATTTGGGTGAAGAAAAGTACAGAGAATGTAGGGGATGGATCCGCACCAGACTCTGGTGCTAATATTCCTTCCAGAAACTAAAAAGTGAGCTCTGGCTCAGGGGGAGACACAAAGAAAACCTTGTTCCCCCAGCCAGTCAATTGGTGCCGGAACTGGCACAAGGAGAGCTACGGATTAAAAGGGCTCATACAAGAAACATCTAAAAGGGGTATGGTAAAGATCTAAAAGATCTGCAAGAAGATTTGAAGAATCTAATCCTTCTAGAATTGATCCGGTAAAACAGTCTTCCGGTAAAAATAGATTCCTCACAAATTCGATAGGGTATGATTCAAACTATGGTGTCTTGATCTGCAAATAGATCAAATGACTAATGAAAGGAACATAGATTATCACCACTCTCCTAGAATAACTTCGAAATCTGTCTTAGTGATTTGGAAAAGTTGTCTCTGAATATGACAAACAAGGTAAATCAGAATGAATTAGGTTGCGCATTTATTGCCGAATGAAAATTAGGGCTTCTCAGAAATAAAAGAGTTCATTCGCTCATCATTTGAACACTCACATTTGAAGGAAAGAGAAAAGGAGCTCTTCAACTACCTCTCCCAAAGATCAAGACGATTCCTCATACAGCTCAATCCAGATTTCATCGTGTGCCCTAAATAGCGTAAAAGGTATTCTTCGTTCTTGATATCTCTCAGTAAGATTCATTGATGATGGCTACTCCAAATATAGTAAAGATTTTTGATAGACCTCGCCCCATATTTAAGAAACATCCATACAAATCCTTGGAGGTAGATCCCCTAGGAGCCTTCTCTAGTGTTCTGCATGGTGTTTTGCACGTAGAAGACATTAGGGTTTACATACACGCAAATGTAGAAGAGTTTGGGGAATTCAAACTAAGGGATATCTATCACAAACAATTGATAGACGATGCTTTTGAGCTCAAACCAGAATATAAGGGCATCTAGGAGAAACATTTTGATCAGTTCATTCATTTCCCCTAATTTGAAGAAAATGAATGGGTCCGGTATGTGTTGAGTAGGGTACATGACAACTTTCTATGGCTCAACAGACCTTTCAAAATCACCAAGGAAGCAATTAGGGCAGTAACTGGTTTACACTCCTCCGGAGGAATTCTTGTCCTCAAATCTGTCAAAAACAACATTGTAACTAAGGCCACCATATCAAAATTTGATAAGAGGGCAATGACCATTGAAGATATTACTAACCTGAATATCAAGTATGCATCTATGATAATAGGATACAAGATATATCACTCTAGTAGGGAGAATTCAGTATCCGGAACTACAGTATACACTGCCTATGAGATGCTGAGAAAGAATGCAGAATATGATCTCTGTGAACTTCTTTTGAGCCAATTAATGGAAAACATACAGAAGATTAAAAAGGACAAGAAGAACTCCTTTAAATATGGTGGACTAATAATATGCCTATTCTTCTACTTCATGAATGAGCTGCCCGGATCAAATGGATGGGTATGGCAAAATGACAAACTGGTAGCAATTCAGATCAAAGACTATTTACATGGGCTTGGGGACGCCAAAGCAAGAAATACAACCCTATGGGGATATTTCAAGAATTTTCAAAACATGATGCAAGCAAGAGAAAGTATTCCCCAGTCTCTTGTTGAGAAATAAAAAGACACAATATGTTTTATGGTAGAGACTGATCAGTGCCTAATGGAGGCAGTAGAGCCAAGAACTGTATGGATCATGCCCATGGGGTATGAAGTTGATAAACAAATTATGGAGCTGCATGTTCAACACATGCTAAGGCAGCCAAAGGATCCAAAGGCAAAAAGGTTTGGAACCTTTGAGGAGCTGAGTATAAAGATTCATGTGGAACTCAGACAACCAAAGATCAAGAGGAAGGTGAGAAAAGAAGTAGAAAATGTTGCCAAAGGCCTTGGCATCTCAAAGGAGGCACTTGATGCCCACAAGAAAAAGATGGAAAGGTTTGAGGAAGAGAAGAAGAAGGCAGAAAAGAAAAATAAGGAAAGTGCTCTGAAAAAAACTTCCACCTGGACTAGATCATCAAAGAGATCTGCACCTACCACTGCCAAAGGCTCAAGGACATCAGAACCAGAAGCACAATCATCCAGCAAAGGAGAGAAAAGAACAAAGACAAAAGCTACAAGAGCCTATGCCAGTCAAAGGGATGAAGATGAGACTGAATCTGATGAAGAAATCAGGAAAATGAAGAAAAAGAAGAAAACATCCGGCCAACCCTCTACCGGACAGAAGGAAGAAGAAAAGATTGATGAATATGTTGAAAAACCCACTCTTCACATTGATGACATAATCAAATCAGTCACAGTGGACGGAAATCTTCAGCCAATGGTTGAGTTCTATGATGATTATGGTGAAGTAGATCAGAAGATATTACAAGATGCCACAGTCAGGTATCTAAATATCTACAACAAAGCATTCATTGAAATTATATCTCTGATCCCCAAAAGCTTGGAGAAAGAACTAGAAATAAGAAAGAAGAATGCCCAAGCCAAAGACCTAGAAATCCAAGAATAGCTAGCAATCTAGCTATATCCTTCAATCAACCCCAAGACAATGAATATGATATTCAAAGATTGTAAGGATGAGTTCAAAAGCAAGGATACAATGAATATGCTTGGTGAGACTGACAAGGTAGCCAAGGATACAGAAGAGATCCTCCAGAAGGCCTTCAAAAGATTTAATCTTCCTATTATAAAGGACTTGGGTACTGACCCCTCAACCACAAGTGTTGCAGAAGAATCTATTAAGAAAACAACAGAAGAGGCAATGAATACCGGTGCAGAAGCAGCTAAGGACTTGGAATCCTCTGCTCCAGAAGAGGTGGCCCATGAACAGACCAACATCACTCCTCCAGGTTCCCCTGCTGACTCCGGATCTAAAGGAGAAGAAAGAATAAAGGAGAAAGAAGCAGAAGTGAAGGGAACAGAAGATATTAGTACAAAGGTTGTGGAAGGGGAGAAAGCTCCAAAAGACAGTTCTGTGTCTATAGAAGAAAAGAAAAATCTGTCTTCAGCAAGAGACACTGCAAAAACTGTCCAAGAATTTCTGAACAAAGAAACAATGGAGATTGATGAACCGAAGCTTCTACAAGGACCATTTAATTTTGATTCTCTTTCTCTGGTATAGACAATGAAGATAGCTTCATTTGCTAATGCAAAGGTTAAAGAAAAACTCCTGAAGTCTCACATGGAAGACTGTGAGTTGATAGAAGCTGCATCCGGAGTGCTTGAAAAGATTATGCCATCGTTTCAGAAAGCTCCCACAGCCTCCACATCTGGTAATCTCAAAACTCTAGTCAACAGTGTTAGCACATATTTTGGTTCTCTAGAGAAGTCAGCTGAAGAAAAGGTCCGGAAGGAGTTTTTGGATAAGAGACTCTCCGAAGTACAGGGTCTGATGATAGGAAAGTTATGGATATTGGGATAAAGAGCTTGGAAAATGCTCTTAAAGATGGCAGAAATATGTACAAATTTTGCTTATCTTGGCCCACAGTGACCAAAGATATTGAGAGGAAAATAAAAGAACAAGAGGATAAACTATTAAGTCTGTCTCAAAGTTTTGATCCTCTCTCATCCTCCATAGTAAATCAAGAGTGTCAGTCTATTGCAATCACAAATGCAATAAAAAATTTTGAGAAGGAAAGGAAGAACATAATTAGCCAAATGGGTGAACTTAGAAGGATCATTATCCCTAAGTTAGAGGCCATGCATGAGGCCATAAGTGAAGCTCAAATCATAGCCCAGACCAATGATCCAACAGATCTAAAAAGGGCAGATGCTTTTGCGTTCCTGTTGAGCGGTCATATTTCAATTTTGGATAGAATGAGGCAAAGTTGGGCTACAAAATTTATTCAATTGAAGACAACTTTTGCAGACATACTTCAGTATATGTAAGTATGCCATATGTATATACTTATGCAGCTAAGTATAGTTGAATTTTTGAAAGTTTTGATATGCGGACCCTACCCTTTGCCATTGATGTCAAAGGGGGAGTGAAGAACAGTGAAAAATGAGGAATCCAACTAAGGGGAAGCTCCAGAAAATGTATATAAAAACAGAGCATCAACCAAGGGGGAGCATAGTGTAAACACTTAGTCATTTTTCACTAAGTGTTGCCATCAATGCCAAAGGGGGAGATTGTTGGAAAGAGACACTATATGGATTCATGAATGTTGTCATTGATGGCAACAAAGTTCATCCCACACATCCGCAGGACATGGTATGTCTATACCGGAAGTCAGAGTGAAGAATGTTGTGGTCCAGTAAACAAGAACAGAGCAGTCAGTAAGGTCCGACAGACAGGTCCAGATCTCTCAGTAGAAGTATCCCAGTGAAGTGTGGATTTGGGGAAGTCAAGAGGATTATCTTAACTGATAGATTCCAAGGTTTGAGCCTCCTGTGTGGAAAGGATAAAGAGATATTAATGCTTGAGTGTCAGGTTCCTGATTGGCAATGTGACAGAGGAAGAACTGACTGGCAGAACATCAGACAATATTTCAGATGTGTTATCGATGTTGGTAAAGGTTATGAAGGCATGAATTATGTTTGGCCAACATGATTAATGATCTCCACAAGTATATCCTTGATCCACATTACTTGGTGTGCAAGGATTCAGCTGACAGATCAGAGTTTGTGAAAAGATTGACTATTCTGGGTGCCGACTAGAAAGGTGATGAAATCACTTGTGCGGATATATATACAAGGTGGATTTAGTTATGAGAAATGTTGTTGTTGTGAGAAATATGCGAAGAAAAGTAGTAGAGCCGAATAAGAGCAGAAAGGAAGATCCAGTATGTGAAAGAAGAGCAGCATAAGAGAAGAGGAAAGATGAAGTGCAGTAGATCAGTATACAGAGCCTAACCGGAACTGAACTCCAGCATATGTTGATGCTTCTTATCAGTTCAAGTATTGTATTACATTCTTTATAAATTGTACACAGTGTGTCTCTTGTAGGCAGTGTGCCTCTTGTGAGCAGTGTGCTCGGGCAATAAGCCCTAATTGGCAAGTGCCATTTTGTACTTCCATTCTTCTAACAGAGAATACAATCTTGGGTTAATCACCCCGTGGTTTTCTCCCTTAACAGGGTTTCCACGTCAAAAATATTGTGTCATGTATATTTCTATTTCATGGTTATGATTGCTTGTTTGAATTGATGCTGCACTAATTATTAAGTAAGTTCAGAAAGCTGAAATAATTAAGATAACTAATTCACCCCCCTCTCAGTTATCAACAATACCCTCATATAGGCTCCTATAATATACAATCTCCTGGCTTGCCCTATACAAAGCACGTACCAAGTCTGTTGTAGGCCCACCAATAGTAGACATAAAATCCATGGACCTATGCTCCACCCTCTATGCTCTAATAATGGCCATATCACGCTCGGATGTGCGTTGTGCTAACTGACCCTGCAAACCCTGCACCTGAGCCTCTCTATCCTGTAGTTGCACCTGTAAGCCCTACATCTGAACCTACAGAGCCTCAATCTATACTTGGATTTCATCTCCTGTATCCTCAGCCTCCTCATCCTCCCCCACAAGCCCCTCCATAATTGAGATATCCTACAGGGTCCTCCTGACCCCTCTCCTTAGTGTCCATCTTCTCATCTCCTCCTCTCCTCCAACATCCTCCATAGCCACATCCTCCTCCACAAAATTGAAAAGCAAGGTTTGGGTACTCACTGCCGCATATGAGCCGACTGGCCGTTCATAAGACCTGACTCACTATCCTCTATGGTGGTGGGCTAGAATGGGCAAAAGCTTAACAGCTGCCCTGCAAGACACTGAACACTCAAGGCTCTAAGAGGGCTAGAACTCTCTAAAGGCTATGTGCACAAATGAACTATTTGGACCCTCTAGGGGCTATTTATAAGGCCTTTTGACCTAAGTGGGCCCCCTTTCTTCAAATTTGGTTGTCCCTGCTCCTATTTTCACGTGTTAGATTTGCCCTATGGGCCTATTTTTCACTACCGATACACTTTCGACACTTTGCGCAACTTTTCAGGAAATTTCCCATTTTGTGGGGAATTTTTTCAAAAAATTGTAAAATTTCCCAAGGGGGCATCAAGCTATTCCGCCTAGTCTGGGGCATGCTGGGGCAAGTCTAGAGAAGAATTTTTTGAATTATTCTTTAACACAACATCTAAATTGACATTGTATCAAAGAGGGGCAAAATGTAAACACTTACAAATGTCTTGAGCCTGCAAGCATCATTTTCATCGATTTTCTCCCAATTCCACATTCTTCTATTAATTAAATAATTTTTAATTATTTAATTAATTCATTTTACTATTTTCTAAATGTATAATTTAATAATTAATTTATTTAATTAGTCATCTATTTTTCCTCTATTTTCCTCTATAATTAAATAATTAATTTTAATTATTTAATTATTCATTATCATATGTCTCCATCACTCAATTAATTTAAATAAATAAAATATTTATTTAAATTTAGCTCCCACCTTAATTAAATAAATCATATTTATTTAATCAAGTTTTCCCACTCATTTCCCATTTGAAATTAATTAAATAAATTGCAAATTTTATTTAATTAAGTCATTCCCAGCTCATCATTTATTCAAATAAAAAAATTACTCTTGTCCTTTTGTGGAGCAAAAACCTACTCAATCTCAATCGTTCATATCACTCAAAGTCAACAACTCAATCCTCACCCTTCATTTGAATCAAGCCTTCTATAAAAGAAGCCCTTCACCCTCATTTCAGGGACAACCACAGTCATTATCTTCAAGATTTTGTTGCACTTACCACTGAGCATCTCATGAATATTGCATGCTTGCAAATCTGAGAGCAAA
This sequence comes from Cunninghamia lanceolata, assembly GCA_027924645.1. Classification (NCBI taxonomy): domain Eukaryota; kingdom Viridiplantae; phylum Streptophyta; class Pinopsida; order Cupressales; family Cupressaceae; genus Cunninghamia; species Cunninghamia lanceolata. The sequence goes on from BSBN01001019.1 coordinate 191,606, forward strand.
ATTAGAGAAAGGTCAAGAAGAACAATGGAGGAGAGCCAAGTTTAACATAGGAATTTAGTGATAGTTTCCTATTTTATTTGATTTCTATGTCTATTTGTGCTCCATTGTTGGATTAGGGCATCTCGGCTTGCATTTGATAGTTTGTGGTTGCTAATTGATGATGCAGGTCTGTTATCTCATTTTACCTAGTCTACACAATGCAATGATATTAGAGATAAATCAATGGATATTGATAGGTGTGGCTTAAAATTCTATCATCGATAAAGGAATATGTGCAATTGATCATGGAAAAAGGAGAGCTCAAAGTTTTCAAGTTATGAATAGGGTGTTATCAACTTAGGAATTAAATGAACCAATGCTTACTCAAGGGTTAAGTGGTAAAATCAAAGGAATTGGTCGGAGGGAAGGAAAATGAATGTAAAAATAAGGATCAATGGTCACCTCCCTTGAAGGGGATCTCAAATTAAACTTTGATTATGCAGCAAGGGGCAACCTTGGTCTGGCCAAGTGAGGTTTTGTGATTTATAATTCGCAAGGAGATTTGATATATGGTGGTTCTCTTTTTTGGTATTTGTACAAACAATGAGCTAGAATGGTAAGCTTTATTAGTGGGCTTAGGAGCTACAATTGAGTAGAAGTAGACTAATGTGATCATGGAAGGATATTCACTAATAATGATGAATACTCTGAATAAAGTAGGTACCCAAGATGGAAAAAGAACATATATGTAGAAGAGGTGTTAGGAAGAAAAAATATATTATAAGGTTTATACATTGGAGACAAAATATAAACATTGTAGTTGATTATTTGGCTAATAAAGGGATACTACAAGACCTGACCATGGCTACGTATAACCATAGAACTAGTGCCTAGTCTAATTTGGCAAAGCTAATTTTATTGAAACTCCCTTAACAATATATATCATATAATATGGCTTTACCTATTAAGGGTGTTGTAATAATGGTGGATTATATGGGGTGGTAGTTGGGATGTTTAGTGATTTATTTGTCAGTGAGTGATGTACTATTATGACAATGATGTAGTATGACAATAATCCACACTTTTGTAGCCCCTCACTATATAAATCTTAAAGGAAAAGGGAGATCTACTATGGAGTTAGATTCCCATCTTTGGTTGGTGCTCGGGATGGTAGGCCTATGAATGGAATGGTGCCATGGGTTGAGGAGGTTGTACATTTTGGGCACTGTAATCATGAGTCTCATGAGTGTTGGCATGTGGTCTGAATCTTTGTTGGTTGCTTAATTTTTGTGTTCTTGAAGCATTTGTTGTAACTTCAATCATTATGCTACTTTCTTTTACCACACATCTTTCTAAAATAAGTTTTGGGTGATGGGTGATGGTTATAATACTCTCTGAATCTATGTTTTTTCATTGTTTAGGTTATGTAGGTTATTGGTTGTTAGTTTTTGGAGGTAGTATATGTTATAATTTATGTTTATATTTCTTATAGTATATCCATAACTAGATTGTTAGTCAAGAGCAAGGCCTCCTATAGAACCACTACAATTATATCTAAAAAAATTCTAACTAAATTTATTGCATTTAAAATTTTTAAGTTAATTTATAATAGAAAATACTTTTATAATTTTAATTTATTGATTTATTAATTTTATAATTTTACACACTTTATACTTTTATTCATTTTAATTGTCTAATTTTTATAGTCTTATTAATTTATTGCTTTTTAAAAATTTTCATTTCATATTTTATATTTAATACGTAAGGGTGGCCTAGGGGTCACTTCCAAGTAATATATGATAAAATGAATAAATATCACTTCAAACCTTTTACCAAGGGAGCAAAGGCCAATCCCACTAAACTGGGAAGCTTTCCTAATTAGATATGATTCCTAATTAAGAACTAAGCATTCTCTTGTTTTCTCTTCAATTTTGGATTGGGAACAAAGAATCATGTGAGAAGTGTCAATTACTTTCTTGGTTGATCCTTTTTTCATTTTTACTACAACCCATTCTTTGATTTTTGGACTTAAGACTTCTCTAGTTCGATGGGATCTCTATTTTGCAAAGGAGAAGGTGCCCTTACAACCTTGCCATGGGCATCCCCCAAAATGGGAGTCACACATTTTTTATTTTGATTGCGCATCCAATCATTCAATGGTTGGGTCACAGGAAGAAATCAGTGTCATCTAGTAGTAGGAGCCTCCTTTTGAGTCAAGTGTGGGTCTATCAAATTATGATGTCACTCATCTCTTGTCACCAAGTAGCATTTGGCATGATTTTCCTTTTAGTATAGATCTTCTTTGAAAATAGAGTTGCTAAATGGTCATATTCAACATCTATGACATCTAAAAGGTATATTAACATAAGTGAGAACTCAAGAACAACAACACCTATTATTTTTAGAGAGATTAGCTCTAGGAGCCCTTTGTCTAAATCCATTTCTACATAAATTTTGGCAAAGGTGGTGAAGTATTGATCTTTAGTATCTTCTAAAGTATTAATAAATCTTCCTAAAAAGTTGCCAATCACATGCAGGCTAGAGTCCCACAAAAATTGTAGAGGTAGATATGAAGTTGGACCTAAAAAGGGACTTTGGAAAAGGAATCTTTGTTAGGATAAAAAATGTATACTACAACTTCAAACATACAAAATGTTTGTCCCAAAACCATGATCCAAATTCCAATATTGCATTTCTATCTTCTTTTATCTCATAACATACAATAAAAAATCCATATGCACAGGGAGCCACAACCATTAGGTGCTTGACCACATACATGCATGCCTTGGATGATCATTCATGTAGCCCTTCCAAATTAGGGCCAAAATTATGAAAATTTCTAATTAAAGCTTGTCTACCCCTTAATTTGTATCAAAATTAACTTCTAGGATTCGATCCATTCTTTTCACATAGGATATGTTGGGCCACAAAGATTGCTTTTTATTGAGAGTGGAGTCTATTGATTTGGAGTTCAATTTACAATTGTTCAACACATTTAGGTAGGTCATAGTAGATGTGCCTGCCTTTGTAGAAAGCTTATTTGTCCAAGGATGATGCTGTCAGCCAATTGGAGAGTCAACTAAAATCCCTATTGCAAGACTTCCTTATAAAGGAGGTGCAATATATCCTTTTAGAGCTTGTATATAAGTCACCACACCCTTAGAAGTGATATTCTCTTCTACACATAAAGTTCATGCACTCAAAATGCTAGAGTGATCATTGATCCATGGGTTTTTACCTCCATAAGATCTTAGAAACATGGGAATTTTGGAGGATTTTTTTATTGAATTGCCAACATGAGAGGAAGAGCACATAGTCACCTAAGTAGGGCATTCCCTTGTAGAAGATTTCATATGGATTTGTCAACGAGGAAATCATTGGGGGAATAAAACATATTACTTTTTTTAATTTTATAATATTATAAATTTATTAATTTAATAAATTTACTGATTATATATATAATTTTATATTTATATTATTTTATTAATTTTATATATATTATTTCCTTAATTTTATTATTTTTATGAATTTATGATTTTTATTATATAAATTTAACTAAAAAGGTAAAAAAGAATTGTACCAAAAAATTAATTTAAATTATAAAATATTAAAAAGACATAAAAATGCTAAAAAAGTACAAAAGAAAAAACATACAAAAAATGAGAAAGGAAAAGAACAATACCTAAAAACACAAGTGAAGGAGAAGTAGACAATTAGGTGCATAAGGTGGCCATTTGTCTTGATCATAGGTTGCTTGTGAGGTTCAAATGCATGGTGAATAGAAAAATTTACCAACCTTTCTTGTTTAAAATCAAACCTAACCCAATTGAACATGGTTTAAATAAACCCTCTATTTCCATGGGGTTCCACATGAGTGCTAATTGGGTTGATCAAAGCCCCCTTTAATCAAACCATAGGTGATTTCAAGTGTGATTAATTTTGGCCTAAAAGTGGGATTCACTTATATAATTTCACATGGACACTCACATGCCCTATGTCCTTTTGTTCCATACTTGAAATAAGTTCCTCTAAATAATCTTGTACCACATCTGCCATATCTCCCTCTACCTCATTGATATCGACTAGATCTTTCATTGTGGTATGACTATCACATCCTTTTGCTTTATCATCTTCATGATAATGTCCTCTATTACTACCTTGATGTTGAAAGGAAGAAGAGGTGCAAAATACTCTTCCTACACTAATCTATGAGAGGATGTATGTGCAAAAATTAGATTGATCATATAATTATGAGGAAATAAACACAAAGACAATATACCATAACAAAGTGATTTACATGGGGAAAACAATTTCAATAGAGAAGCCCACACTCCACAACAAATCAATGTATTATTCAATAATCAAATGGTTATATACACTTACAAAGTCTAATCCTTTATAGGAGTATCACCAACAAGAGATCTAGAGCAATTCTAGCAGCATAATAGTACAAGTTGTAACAAAATTCACTATGAAACCTCTATCTTAAGAACCCAATAAATAGGAGAAGAAATACATGAAACAATCAAATGGTAATTATAAAACCATGAGATAAAACTACCCAAATTGTGGCACCCAAATCCCTAGTTGAAATCCAACGCCCAAAACCCAAGATGAGTCCATAGGCTAAAAATAACATATTCCTTACACCTATCATAAGCTTGTCATAATCCACTCACCAACTTGGGTGCTCCATTTTGGCTTAATTGCCTCCATTCAAAGATGGCTTACGATGCGTCACAAACATGTGTCATAAGTTTGTCACACTTGTGTCTCCCTCTTACAACTCTCTTATGTGTTGCAAATGATCTTACATTTCTGATGTGGGAGGCCATAACTTTTGATCTAGGAAGTTGATTGAATCTCTTTTTTTTAAATTAAATATATTGAAGAGACCCATGTTTTCATTACTTTCTTTCTTAGGTTAAGTCTCATTTCAACATTTTTTGGGGCCAAAATCAACCTATAGAGCCCTAAAAATTATATTTTTGTGTTTTATAGCCCAAAAATTACTTTTTTCCCCAAAGTCTAGGATGCAAGGTTAATACACCTTTCCTAACATATGTCTTCCTCTCTATAATCTACCACCTCTTTCTCTTTACCTATTCTACCTCATTTGAAAAAATCTCATATTTAACTTATCTTCTTCCATCAATACAAATTAATATTCTTTTTCAACTACTTCAATCTTACCATGCTCAATTCTTCTTGAATGGATCCTCTAAATCCATTTATGTGTCTTGCCAACTTTTCTTGATCAGTGTAACTATGTCCATCCATAACTACCAATTTATGAATGTCTTTAATAGTATAATCATTCACATTCTTTTCTTTCTATCTCAAGTTTTGGAATATTTTCAACAAATCTAACTAATAGTCTCCAGTTATAAACTTAGCTTTCAATTTTGTCATCATCCTATCCCATTTTTAATATTTATTTACCTCTCCTATTTCTTTCTAATTTCACTTCTTTCTCCCATAATGCAACTGTATGTCCTTTCAATTTTTTTGTAAACCTAACTTTGTTTAGATCTAAAATTTCTTCACTCAAAGTAAATTATTCTAGATTTAAACTATGATAATAACTAGGAATATTAATTGTATGCCTCTTACCAATTTTAAAGATAGCTTTCAACATCTTTTCTTAATCTCCATCTACTACTTATTCTTCTACAACTAGTTCAATAGTTGGTGCATTTATTCCCCTTCCATTTTCTTCATTACTTTCATCATGTCTAGTGATGCAGAGCACTTCAACTAGTGTCAAGTTTTCCTGACAGAAATTAGGCTTCTAACAAACCAAGGTTTAAACACCAAGACATATGCATGTTCATGTTCCAAGGAGAGAGAGACTTCAGGTCATACCTTCCATGACTCTTAACTCCAACTAACCTTTCATCAGTTCCAATGTGTAGACCCTGTAGGACAGCAACATCTACCATACCCCTCATGGTAGTCACAATCTCATAGCTCCAAGAGCAGGACAGTCACAATTTCATCTTGGGGTGATCTCTCCTTAACACAAACTCAATCTAGATAAACAATTCACATGCCTAACAAGCCTATTATCTTTTTTTTTTTTAACCCAGGGGTATCCCCGTGACCCAGCCCCAGCGGCCCAGCAGCCCGTATCTTGGGTACCTGAGGCGAGCTGGGGTGAGACTAATCCTTTGGAGAGGTATGCAACAGCCCGCCAGCCCATACCACTGGGAAAACCCGGGAGGGAGTCAAACCCATGAGCTTGAGGAGAAAACTCAAGTCACAAGCCAACTCCACTACCCGTGCGGGCCCTAACAGGCCTATTATCATCATTGACAGAGCTATTCTTCACCAAACTTACCTATGACTTCTCTGAGGAGACTGCTGCCCTTCTTCATTTACAAATGCAAGGATCTTGGTGGCCCATTTTCAAAGCAAACTCCACCTACACTGCTCTCCTGCCTCCTCTATCCTCACAAGACCTTGAAACAACTAAAATACAATCCATTTCATTGATTATGAATAGGAAAAAGGTAATGGAAAGGTGAAATTTTCATCGAGCTACTCAGAAGAGGCAAAATCTAGGTTTTGGGCAGTCAATGGTAAACTAGTTGTTTCTTCCTTCTGATGCAATGTCAAAAGCCCAAACAAGATGCAAAGGGCAGGTAATTTATCCTCTTAAACATGCATTACAAATACCAACCATTCCCAGGCCATACAAGTACGAATTTATGCAGAAAACAATGATTTTTTTAAATGGAGACAGCAATTTATGAAAAGAACAGTTTTTGGAAAACTACTGATAACTTTCACCTAGCATCATGTCAAGACTCCAAACCAGGTTCAAATCAAAGGTACTTCAAAACTCTTTCCATCCATTATAAATTTGGGCAGTACTACGTCTGTACAGTCGCGGGTACGGCTGTGAACAGTAACAAAAAACATAGAAAATCAGAAAAAACACAAAACAACAAAAAAAAGGTTCTTCTTGTTATTTCTCTCAAATCTATTCAATGTAATCCTTCCATACAATCTTCTCTGGCTTAATACAAGCCTCCTACAATGCAAGAAAATGTTTTTCATTGCCAAACCATCGATTTCTTTTCTAATTTTTAACTGCAGCTATAAAACTGTCTATTATAGAAACTACCTTTTCTTGGATTCCACCGACAGTTGGATAACTAATCTTGCTTTTTTTTAACATGTAGCTAACCTTTGGACAAGGTTATCACTATCCTTAGACATGCCTTTAAAGGCTTACTACACTAAAACTTAAATGATTATAAAGACTGTCCTAAATAAACATTAAAACTTAGATGACTCTTGCAAACTATCTAAGACAACATGACTATCCTAACTAGGACTTGCAACACAACAAAAGATTCTTTTCAACATTTGGACATAGTCCAACTACAACATGGCTTTAAAGCCTTATAACTCATGTAAATGGTCTCCAAGACCTCATTAGACAAAACAAAACAACTTGAACTTTATCCAAAATTTAGACATCTAGGTGCTCCTACACCATACTCCCTGGCATGATGAAAACTCTTGTCCCAAGAGTTAGGGGATCTGCTCCATCCATTCTTCCACCGTGGTGGAATGTTCCTTAAACTAGGAAACATGAACTCTCCCAGAGTTATCTTTCTCCATCTCCAACCTGCATGGCTCCTGTAAACAGTGTTAGAAACATAAAACTTGTTTTGGTGTCCTTGTCTAGGACCCTGCTACTACAATGTTGCTGTGCTTCTCAACTGGAGCTTCTGATTCATTCCTCCTTAGACCTTCTGTTGTTTGCCTTCCTTCTTCTGGCTCCTTATAGGACACTCAATGTCCCCTACCTTAACATAACTCAAGTCCCAAGCCTGCTGCTCTCGAGGACTGTCATCCACCTTCTTGTGTTGCATCTATGTTTGTTGTGTGCAATCACCCTGAACCTGCACATTCAACTTCAATTTCTCTCCAAAGCAAATTGTAACCTGTTCCTTCTTCTCCTCACAAGGTAAAGGAATCAATTTGAACTTCTTACCATCTTTGTACACTACATAGGTATTAGTATACCCATCATGAATTGTCCTTCTTGAATATTGCCATAGTCTGCCCAAGATTACATGCCCACATGTCATAGGAATAACATCACACAAAACAAAGTCCTGATATGGGCCAATTGTGAAGTCAACATAAGCCTTCTTAGTGACCATTACCTGCTGCTCCTGACTCACCCAAGTGACATGGTAAGGACTGGGATGATCAAAAGTCTTCAACCCCAACTTATTCACCATTTCCCAAGAAACTAAGTTATCATGAGAACCTGAATCTACAATCAACTTGCATATCTTGCCATGGCTCAAACAATTAGTTCTGAAAATAGATACTGTGGTGGTTGCTGCATCTTACCTCTTTCCACCATGAACATCTCTCCATCCATCATTGGAGAGGCTGACGACATCTCTGGTTCTTCTGGCTTCTCCTCTTCTTGTGCCAGGTGAACTCTTGCATCCTTTCTTTTGTCAACACCATCCTTCTTAGGACAGTTGAAAGATGTGTGTCCCACCTCATTGCAGTGATAACATCTGCCTGTGAACACTCCTCTACCTGATCCAAATCTACCTCCACCTCTATATCCACCTCTCTGTTCTGTAGACAACTCCTTACCCTTCTCTTTGTTGTTCTGAACTTCATTAGTAGGTTTGCCCCTACCTCTATTTCCTCTTCCATAACCTCCTTGCCTTTCTTGCTTCCTCTTCACTCTCTCTTCAGCCCTGATGGCTAATTGAAAACACTCTCCGAGTGTTTTTGGTACTGCTAACCCAATCTCATCCTGCAAGTTATACCTAAGCCCATTAAGGTACCTTGCCACTTTCTCTTCTTCATCTTCCAGCCCACCTCTAATACTAAGCTTATGAAATTGCTCAGTATAGGACATAACATCCATTTCCTTCCGTTTTAGATTTTGCCTCATCCTCTTTGTCTGAATGGAGTAATTAGATGGAAGAAATTGATCCTTCATCATGTCCTTCATCCTACTCCAAGAAGTGATCTTTGATGCACCTCTAGCCATTCTCTCTGTCTGCACACTACTCCACCAGGTAAGTGATGTTCTTCTCAGTTTTGTCTTTGCAAACTTGATCTTTTTCTCATCATTCATCTCCTCATATTCAAAAAAAAAATTTAGGGCATCTATCCACCCTAACACTTCTTCACTATCCATCTTCCCCTGATAGATAGGTAGCTCTATGTTTGCCTTAGTTCCACTTCCTTGGACTGCCTTCAGCAATCTTACAAACTTCTTTTCTTCAGCATCTAACTCATCCTCAGGAGGATTCTCATCTACATCCTCATCTTCTTTAGACTCATTTTGTTCATCCTTTCTTGGATTGTTCTCTAATGCTTCCAATCTTGCCAAGATTATTGCATTCTCCCTTCTTACTTGCCTCAGCTCTCTGTCTCTGGCAGCATCATGTTCTCTTCTATCCCTCAGCTCTTTCTCTCTTGCCTCTAAGGCTTCTCTCAACTCAGTATTCTCTCTTGCCATCTGGTTCTTTGGAGGCATCTTCACAACTCTCTCACAAACTCTTATCTTCTTCACAAGATCCTTTACTCCTTCAAGGACCTACTAGCTAGCTCTGATACCAAAAATGATGCAGAGCACTTCAACTAGTGTCAAGTTTTCCTGACAGAAATCAGGCTTCTAACAAACCAAGGTTTAAACACCAAGACATATGCATGTTCATGTTCCAAGGAGAGAGAGACTTCAGGTCATACCTTCCATGACTCTTAACTCCAACTAACCTTTCATCACTTCCAATGTGCAGAACCTGTAGGACAGCAACATCTATCATACCCCTCATGGCAATCACAATCTCATAGCTCCAAGAGCAGGACAGTCACAATTTCATCTTGGGGTGATCTCTCCTTAACACAAACTCAATCTAGATAAACAATTCACATGCCTAACAGGCCTATTATCATCATTGACAGAGCTATTCTTCACCAAACTTACCTATGACTTCTCTGAGGAGACTACTGCCCTTCTTCATTTACAAATGCAAGGATCTTGGTGGCCCATTTTCAAAGCAAACTCCACCTACACTGCTCTCCTGCCTACTCTATCCTCACAAGACCTTGAAACAACTAAAATACAATCCATTTCATTGATTATGAACAGGAAAAAGGCAATGGAAAGGTGAAATTTTCATCGGGCTACTTAGAAGAGGCAAAATCTAGGTTTTGGGCAGTCAATGGTAAACTAGTTGTTTCTTCCTCCTGATGCAATGTCAAAAGCCCAAACAAGATGCAAAGGGCAGGTAATTTATCCTCTTAAACATGCATTACAAATACCAACCATTCCCAGGCCGTACAAGTACGGATTTATGCAGAAAACAGTGATTTTTTCAAATGGAGACAGCAATTTCTGAAAAGAATAGTTTTTGGAAAACTACTGATAACTTTCACCTAGCATCATACTAAGACTCCAAACCAGGTTCAAATCAAAGGTACTTCAAAACTCTTTCCATCCATTATAAATTTGGGCAATACTACGTCCGTACAGTCGCAGGTACGGCTGTGAACAGTAACAAAAAACACAAAAAATTAGAAAAAACACAAAACAACAAAAAAATGGTTCTTCTTGTTGTTTCTCTCAAATCTATTCAATGTAATCCTTCCATACAATCTTCCCTGGCTTAATACAAGCCTCCTACAATGCAAGAAAATGTTTTTCATTGCCAAACCATCTATTTCTTTTCTTATTTTTCATTGCAGCTATAAAACTGTCTATTATAGAAACTGCCTTTTCTTGGATTCCACCGACAGTTGGATAACTAATCTTCCTTTTTTTTAACATGTAGCTAACCTTTGGACAAGGTTATCACTATCCTTAGACATGCCTTTAAAGGCTTACTATGCTAAAACTTAAATGATTATAAAGACTATCCTAAATAAATGTTAAAACTTAGATGACTCTTGCAAACTATCTAAGACAACATGACTGTCCTAACTAGGACTTGCAACACAACAAAAGATTCTTTTCGACATTTGGACATAGTCCAACTACAACATGGCTTTCAAGCCTTATACCTCATGTAAATGGTCTCCAAGATCTCATTAGACAAAACAAAACAACTTGAACTTTATCCAAAATTTAGACATCTAGGTGCTCCTGCACCATCTAGGGTTATGCCCCTTCTTCTATCTTCTTTGAAAACATCTAATTGGACCTATACATTCCTCATCACTTTAAATATCTCTTCTATTCTTCCAATAATATTAACATCTTGACCTCTACCCAGTCTTCATGGAGGCATATTGACTTTATAATATGAGATACAAACTAACTCAAATTTGGCAATCCATTTACAACTGTATTTTTCTTTGATACCTTCTAGTCAACACAAGGTATTGAATGATAGTTACTATGACTTTCCTTCTATAAGATTTCAAGCTTGCTTTGATACCACTTAGTCTAGTCACAGATAAAGAGTTCACTTAAGAACACTCTAACCATACACCCTATCATAAGCAATCACAAGATTCAAAAAACATAATGCAAAACACACAAGATATGAATTGGAATGATTTTATTAATTCATAGTCTAAAATACATCAATAGACTATGATGCACTAGCTTATAATCAATATTAGGCCTCATACTTGAAATATAATGAAATACAAGCACAATCAATGTGTGGTTCATCAATATGAAGTCTTCTAAGCTAATGTATGATATGACATGCTCTTTGATCCTCTGAATTATAGATCTACTACAAAAATTAAGTGAGTGCTAGGCTTAACCAACTACTAACTCCCTTTGCAATGTAGAATGATTCTTCTTTTATGGTAAGTGCAAACAAGTAAAGATGTTATGGTACCAACCAACAATGTGGTATAATGATCAATGTACCTTAGATATGGAAACGTGTAGAAGGAAACACCTTAGGTGAATGTGGCAAGATGTAAGAATTAGAAATTAATGTCACCTTAGTCATAAACCTCTTTGGGACCAATAAGCTTATGAATCTTTAAATATTGGCGTGGGATTCAGGTGTGTGACACATAGCTTGATTAGGTCTCTTTTAAGAAATTTGACAACTCACATCCCATTAACCAATGGGAAAATAATTGATGACATGGAATGATAGGATATGACAAGATTAAGCTTTGATATCAATATGAAAGTTTTGTGCTTAATATGTAATATTGTACATTAGAAATATTGTCTAAATACTAAAAAATGATGTGCTAAAAATTAACGACTATAATAAGGATAAACCATTATGATATAAATAGACCTCTATAATAAGAATAAGATGGCTACGATATTTCAAAATACTTTAAAAAATCACATAAGAAAATGTTTTTAAGCAATACATAATTACTCGTACATCTTAAATACTCATATATCACATCATACCTAATAACAATTACATTCTAAATACTATATCTTACAAATTTAGTACTACAATTAATAATAGTATTATTATTATTTTTCCTCAAAATTTTTATCTATATAAGCCCTTAACACAAGTTTATTATTTCAATAAATTTTAGAATCTTAAGAAATTTATTAGAATTTTATTTATTTGGTTTACAGTTAACTCCTCTTTTGAATGGGAATTGTTATATTGTGGCATATAATTGACTTTTTCTTATTTCATAATCTCATGAACATGCAATGTACATTTGGTTTTAGATCCACTAACTTCAACATCAATCACATCATAATTCAACTAATTATATTAACTTAATGTAAAGTTGCTCCTTCATTTGTTTTTAAAATGAGTACAACAACTTATTTTTAAAGGGGGTATAACATATAATTCTTCCTTCCCTTTTTTAAATTTTTTTGGGTCTATATACCACCTTAACACATGTTTACTATTTTGATAAATTTTAGAATCTTAATAAATTTATTAGAATTTTATTTATTTGGTTTGTAGTTAAGTCCTCTTTTAAATAGGAATTGTTAGATTGTGGCATATATTTGACTTTTTCTTATTTCATAATCTTGTGAACATGCAATATACATTTGGTTTTATATCCACTAACTTCAACATCAACCACATCATAATTCAATTAATTATATTAACTTAATGTAAAGTTGTTCCCTCATTTGTTTTTAAAATGAGTACAACAAGTTATTTTTAAAGGGGTATAATATATAATTATTTGTAATTATAAACTATTAAAAAAAATATTTTATTTTAAAATTTAATTTACTATCTATTTATTTTTATTGTAAACAAGTTATTTAATTTTTCTTTAAAAAATTATAAAAAATTAAATTTAAAAAATATAACAATTGATTAATCAAATTTAAAGTTGTGATAGATTATGTAATAAAATTTTAAATTTTAGAATAACAAAAATAAAAACAATAAGTTGATTTTAGAGGTCAATAGATATTTTTTCACAATTTTGATCACAACTTTTGAATTATAATTTAGAATCACAACTTTTTATATATTTTAGAAGTATAATAATGAAATTTAAACTGGGTTTCTCTCAAATTTTGGTAGATCTATACCACACATTGTGGTTTTGATCTAGAGTGTTGTAGATTTAATTTATAACAAATGGATTTAAACTAGCAAGATATAGACTTTTGAACTAACAAATGTACACTTCTAAAACTTGTTTGCCCCGATGTTTGATGCACTTATAAGGATTGCAATGTTTATTAATAACTTAAAGGAATCTAACGAACTACTAGGGTTAAGTTCTCCTAGATCAAACCCCCGGATCGACAAACTTTATGACTTTGAATATTTGAAGACAACATATGCAAGTGTAGGTTGCCTATATGCAGATGACACAAATTTTGATTCAAGTGTGCTCTAATGATATCTCCTTGTAGTTTCCTATAATTTTTCGACATATATTAGTGGCACATTAAATGTCTTTAACTGCCAAAACATAGCAATATGTCATACAAACATTTACTACGTCGACTCATAACAATGAGTAAAAAAGGGTGGGAATATTGAAATTTAAATTAAAAAAATAAAATTTAAGATTCATTCTCACACATCGTAGCATCAATTGTGAAATTAAATTTGAAATTCATTCTTATACATTGCAAAATCAATTCTAAATAATATGGAAATGAACATAACCAATAAAACGATAATCTCAAAATAAAAACTGAATATATAAAATAAATATACATACGATACAATAAATAAATAATGAATATATAAAAATAAATAAAGATAAATAAAAATCAAAACCATAAACCAAACCTAATCCAAGAATATTATATTGCCTTTTACTTTTATTCTTAGTTAGATACTTTCATTGTATTGTTTTGTTTTTTAGTCTTATTAGTCCATGATTTAGGTGGAATGTCTTTAAACTAGGAGCTATTATGAGATGTTACCTAGCGCATCTCTTTAAAAATAGAGAAAAGTAATAAGAAAAGTACAAAATGGCTACGATTAGCTTTGGTCGTACTTTAACTTGAGGTGTCCAAACAAGGGGCGATAAAAACTAAGTTGGATACGTAATGTATATGCAATATGAATATATGTTAAAATTGTTTAGTATTTAGTATTTTCTTTTATTTGTTTTATGTTATTTTGTGTGAGTGTTTTATGTATTTGGTTTGAATATATGATTTTGATTATTTTGGTATATTTTTTAACTCAAATGTTTAGATTGATATTAAAAATAAAATTTTAATTATTTTTTAGATAGCTTTTAGTTATAAGATTATTTAATCTTTTTCTAAGTTTAATGTTATGTTTATGATTTTGATCCAATTTATTTTTGCACTTATAGATTTGACTCGCAAAGTTATATATTTAAATTTAATTATGGGTTTGAGTCGATCTTTTTCTAACTAGTCATTATGTGCCCTCCAATGCCAAAACTTTCAAGTTGTGGGTATAAGTCAAGTATAGAAAAACATCACCCTTTTGGTCATTTGCATCCATTTTCTCCATTATTCCACCTAGGAATTATTTTGAAGGGATATGTTGTGATCACAATACACCTCAGTTCATCTTCAAAGTAGGGACCCCCTTGTTAAAAATGGAAATTATAATGAAAATGTGCCACATCTAATACTTTTAATATTCCCCTTGTTTATATTTCTGATTTCCTAGTTTACACTCTCAATTTTATCTTCAATTTGAAGTTCTAGGTATTTTAAATCTTGGTGCTTCATAATAAATGTGCAAATCCATTTCAAAGCCTCAATTGTCATTCCCCTAGTTTTATTTTCCTTACCTTAATTTCTTTCGCATCAAATCCCTTTTTGGGGCAAAATCCCCTAATTTTGTTTCCCTACTTAATGTTTCCCAAATTTAGTGTAAGTCTTAGAATTCAAACTAGTTTAAACTAATTTTTATGCTTCGATGGGTCCTCTTATTCAAAGTCTTTCATCAAATGTTTTTCACTTGTTATACTTCTAGATTTCCTTAGACTCGAAATGGTGTAGATTGTTTTCAATACTTTCAAGAGGTTCATTTTATTCTTAGGTTTTTAATGTCTCTACTTTGTGTCAGACTTGGTTTGTTTGCATGTCATGTTTAATAAGTCAAAGAGTCCAAATGTTAGAGGACTGAATCACTTGTTTGGCTATGCTAACTTCCTTGGTTTATTATTTTTTATGCTTGAGTTTGCCTTAGCAAGTTATTATCCTGCCTTTCTTAGCTCCGAAATCAATTTTACTCTAGTTTGATATCTTAGTGAGTTTGGATTCCTAGAGACTTTTAGTTGTTAAGTCTTTCCTCCAACCCTTCCCAAATTTGAAATAGGTAAATCATTGAGTCGATTTAATGATTTTCATGTATACACATTTTCCCAAATGAATGACATGAAATCTTGATTCTTTCAAAGATCCCCATGCAATTTCTCCTCCTCAAAGTTAACTTGATAACACCACATGATGCACTTTCAAACTGTAAGCTTTTAAATAAGCCACAACTTTTTTTAGACTTAACCAAGTATTGCCACCACTTGTTTTCTCCAAAAACTAAGAGATCTACCCATGTGCTTCTTTTAGAGTTCCCTTGATTTAGACACATGTTTCCTTGAAGATCCCCAAATGCTTAAATGTGGATATTTTAACAAGTGTCACACTTAGAGGAAACCTAGGCCTTTAATCTTTAAACCTAGATTTAACAAAAGGAAGCCCTAGATGCAAAAATGTTATACATCGTATTACATACAATTTCATATTTGATTTTCTTTGGAGCTCCCATATTAGGTTTCTTCACCCATTTTGAGCTCTAAAATTGGAAATCGCTAAGATGATCTAGTTGGATTTTATCTAATTTTAGATTTGAATTCCAATGCCTGGTAACTTAGCATTAACCTAAATAAACTTTGTGATAGCCATTTAATTATTAACTTGAAGATTAGTTGATGACCTAGCAATGAGGGGGTAACTTGTGACTAATGCAATAGCGACACCTATCACTTGATTGACATCCATGTGTGTCCACATGGCATGAAATGATTTGTTGGGAGTATTTTGAATGGAAAAGATATAACCTTGGATGTGAACCTAGTTTTAATCCATTTGACTAGATTTTGGTCCTATTTTCTCCTCAGAGGAAATTTTAAACTTTAAAATACATTGTGAATCCCCCAAAATTGGAATGGTTAAGGGTAAGTGCAAAAAGATGGGGGGCCAAAAAGTGGCCACATTGTTTTGAAAAAAAAATGCATAACGTGAGCGCGTTATAACACGCTCGCGTTATTACTTCTTATAAATTAAAAAAAAAGCACTTCACTTCATTTCATTTCTTTTTCCTCCTATATACCCGCGGCCTGCAAACCCTAGGAAGCGCGATCGCGTTTTGGAGATCTCAATTCAACACAAAAATCTTTGCAATTCGTCACCAAAATGCCGCCACGACGTCGAGCACGCCAAAAGAGTGAGTTTTATTTATTTGTTTGTTTGAATTTGTTTCTAAATAGGTAGGTTTGAGTTTATTTTTGATGTAAATTTCGTTAATTATCAGGAAATATTAATGCACCTCCTCCTCCTCCTCAAAATCCACAAAATCCTGCGGAACAACAACCTCCTCCATCCATTCCTCGACATGCCCCTGGAACACAAGAAAATATAATGGGGCAAATTGAAAATAACAAAAAGAAATTGAAGATATAATTGCAAGGTTGAAAGATCCTTCCACTTCAACCTTGCATAGGTCCACGCTTGCTGAATCTCTTGAATCTATTTTATCAAATGTAGATTCAATTAGCAAGCAAATATCTAGCTGGATGGATAAGAGGAGAGAGTTTAGAGACTATTATGCAGACAAGATGTCATACCAAGATGTGAAAAAATTACAAATTATAAAATTAGACTTGTGTTCAATTTTCACAAACCCACAAACAAATCAACCTCCACCCATTACATGCAAGAGGTTCCCTATCCATTGGTGCAACAACCAAGCGATAAGGGACAATTTTGGGCAGAGATGGTGGATGGTTTTTGACCATCCTCCATGCAATAATAATGAGGCCCTGCAATACTTTTTGAGGAAACTCTACTGCGAGTTTTTCCTCAATAAAGTGCCAAACTATTTTAATATGCGGGACTTCTAGGGTAGAGGTGGGGGGTCAACACAAGATAGACCAAGGGCACGTGTTGACCCACAGCGGCCAGTGAGATGAGTAATCAGTAGACCAGCCCATGAGCATGTTTCTATCCCTTCCATTGTGAAGGAGAGTGTTGAGGTCAATACACTTCAGTCCATTAGTGCCTTGACCCAGAGCATCATAGAGCATGCCAGTCCTGCAGCACAGAGTGGGTTGGGAGATAGTGCAAGGAGTAGGGTCCCACCCCATGCTTGTCAGGCTTGCGAGTCAGCCTGTGGTTATGACCCCATGGATAGTCAGGATGTAGGTGCACAAGCTACATCTGCAGCTGAGCAGATGGTGATGACAGATACCCTCCTGAGTGAGACTTTCAGCCTTGATACTCAGGTAAATATTAGCAAGTTTATTGAATTTAATTTATTAAATTTTATTTTTGAAATGCAAGCTTAACTAATTTAGTTTGATGATTTTAATGAAATTTCAGGGTCATAGCATTGATGCAGTTTTCAGTGGTTCTCCACCTACATATTACACTAGATCATCTATTGTCGGGGTATGTAACTAGTAAACAATTATAAATATTACATGTGAATAGCATCGTTATATGAATGGTATTCTAATATCTAATTTTAGATGTTGAATAGGTTAATATTGGAGATTTCACGGCAACACCTACCAGTGGTGGTGGACTTCAAAGCTTCACGGAGGTAATAAAATAAATAGCTTAATGAATGAATTGTACTTACTAGATTTTTGTATGTGACTTGTGTGCTTTATTGTGTGTACTTCCATGTTTAGATGAACATGTGTGTGTGTTAGGAGCCATGATTTACATCACTATTATAGTTTTCGTAATTGAATAATGTTGTTTTATTTCCAGATGATGCAGGCTATGAAGACACCTCCCGATGTTCATAGGGCAATGGAGCATGGTGTGACCTCTGTGATTCATAGCTCCTTGGCATTGACAGGGGTATGAGGCAGATTAGTAAATTTCAATTTACATTCATTGTTATAGTTGTTTATTTTTGAAAAATCAAAAGATTATTGATTTGAAGTTTAATTTCTATCTGGATGGTTTCTATAGGACATGACATCACCATGGCCTATTCCTGCTACTGAGGCAAGTGAGGAGATAGATTATATGGTAGCGGTAAGTGATTATTTTGTTAAATGTTTCATTTTTTATAACATGTAATTTCTATATATTAATGTCTATACTTTTTATTGTAACAACTAAAGATGTAGGAAGAACTAAATAGGAGGAGCAGCCCTCGGGTTCGTAGTAGACCACCCACATGCGGGTCTCCATCCCCTAGAAGATCAAAGGCTGCCCGTGATCTATTCTCTTCACCAGCTAGAGGGGAATGACTTTTTATTGTGTTCCTTTATTATATGCCTATATGGCATTTGTGGACATATATTTTGTATTGCATATAGTTGACATTGTATGCCTATATGGCATTCTTGTAAGCCTATATGGCTATTTGTATATATGTTATACTTATATCGACAGATATTGATGTATGCCTATATGGATATTTGGTTAATACAAATCTTTTTTATTGAGGGCGTCCATACTTGCATTATAAATCCACGTTTGAATGGATATTTGCAGATGGCTACTTCAAATATTTAAAGTCCAATTGTATTACATAGGATGTTTGTTGATCCAATAAGCTAGCTATTGTTATTCAAGTATCACCTAAACCTCATTTTGGAACTAAAAGATAAAAGTTGTATTTTTAAAAAAAATGAATCATCATGTTATTCTTTATGTTTGAGATCCTGAAAATGACTAAGTCTGGTAGCCTGATATCCTGAAACACTAAAAATTGACTTCCTTCAAATTCTATAATCTACATGTTAAATCCGATGGATTCGAGACCTATCTCAAACATCCTGAAAGGTATATTGAAAAATATTTAAAGTATATTCAATATACCTTATCCTCTGGGACTTACATTTCTAGGCGCAAAATTGCTCTAGGGAGTTAGGCGCACTTTCCCACCTCTGCAGACTCAAATCAATGCCTAAGATTAAGACCTTAAAGTGCACCTAGAGAAGAAAACAAACCTTTGATCATCCCAAGTTATGGCACCTTGAATGGAATTGATACAAATGACCTTAAGCATTGAAAATTTGACAAGGAAAACACATTATGAGTTTAGGTGCCCTTCATGCTTCATATCACTAATTTTGGCGCCTTGGCAACATAGTAGATGAATAACACCTCAAAATGAGCGCCTAAGGGTGATGTAGTCATACAAGGGTGCAAACAAGTGTTAAAAGCCTTAAAATATCAAGGAATAATCCAAATTCAAGTAAAGCGCATTTTCACACCTTGATGATCATCTAAGGCGCCTTGCAAAGTAGGTCTTGAGCAGCATAAACCTTAGGCACAATTTCTTTCTTCTACAATCAAATTTGAGGGCCTAAGGAGTGGATTGGTGATGGACATCACTTTAAGTGCATTAAAAGTGTTTAAAGGTTTGAATTGGTGAATGACAGCATCTAAAGGTCTTAGAACCAACTAGAATAAGGAATTGAAGAATGAGTTAACCACTTTGAGCACCTTGAAGGAGAGAAGTATGTATATGAAGATTGATTGAATGTTTGGAGTTTAGGTGCACTTTCCTTGTCATCTAATCACACATTAGTGCCTACAAGAGTTGACATGAAACAATCCTTTGAGTGGACTCCTTGATGAGATCTCTCCCATTGCTTAAACTTGTTGAAATGTTAAAAGCTAAGTCAAATAGATTCTAGGCACTCTTTGCCTTCAGAATGACCTTGAATTGGTGCCTAAGCATAACAAGAGAGTTTAAATCCATTCAATATGGCACCTTGTAAGAGGAGATCTTAAGAGCATGAGACTAGATGGCATTTAAGAGTCAAGATCATCAAAATCCAAAGAAATGGGCTAAGTAAGCTAAGGCGCCTTTGCTTGTCATTCAATACCTCCATGAGCACCTAGATTGAAATTGCATCCAAGGACATCTAAGAGTAGGCGCCTAGAGGGGAAAAGTCATCCTAAGACCTTCATAATTATTTAAAGCATAAAAAATGCCAAGTATAAAGCTTCATGATGTTTGGCACTCTTTCACCTCCATATAGATCTAGATTGGTGCCTTAGATAAAGTATCACAAATCTATATCATTGAGTAAGTTCCAAGAGAGAAAGGCATACTTCAAGCATGTTTAATCATTCAAGGTCTTACAAATAACGAATAAATTGATGCTAGGCACCTCTTCTTGTCTCTACTATCTAGTTTTGGCACCTAAGGAGAAATTGCATCTAGTGAACTCATTAATTGGCGCCTAGGAGGAAAAGACCTTAAACTTACATTATTGAATCAGAACTTTAGAAATTGAGCCATTCCTAGTCAATTGGAGTCATAAAATATCAAATACAAAGTCAAATTGGACTTAGGTGCGCCTTCATGTAATTTCCCACCATCATGAGTGCCTAGATCTAGGAAGATCATCCAATTGCGCCTAGGAATAAGATACAAGTCCAAGACCTCAAATTTGAGCGCCTAGAAGTGTGATGGATTGAAGAAGCTACATTGGCGCCTAAGGGTAAGTTGTATCTAATGACATCACCTAATTGAGCGCCTAGGAGGTATAAAGCTTAACATTGACATGAGGACAAGCGCTTAGTAAAGGAGAGTTTCTCAAACATTTAAACATGTGAATGAAGTCATAGAAATGCACTAAGTCATCTAGGCACCATTTCCCCCTTGTGTACCCTTACATTTGCGCCTAAGAAGAAGTTGCTTTAGTTCATTGGAGTGTTTGAGTATTAAGGATTTCTTAGCAATGCTTTGAACCCCTTTGAACAAGGCAAGATCAACAAGATACATCTCAAGTGTTCATTATCAAAGTAATCATATTGAATATATCATACAAAGATCAGTTTGGCCACACGAGGAGAAGAATGAAAGTTACACCCTTTTGCAACTTTATACTGCCTCCTTCTGACGATTTTTTAGGCAGTAGAAAACCGTTCACCACGGGAAAATGCCTCAGAGATATAAAAACTGAGAGAGGTTATTGTAGAGGTACTCTACATGATCGTGTTGCCTCAGATGGAATGTTTCTAAGTGACATGGTTTTCAAGTATCATCTCGTCAAAGATTGCTGCTTTTTTGCACTTTGGACTCTTCAGGGATATCGTCGGTACAATCTAGCTTAGACTATTTCGACATGTCTGGGTGAAAAATAGGACCATGCCTAGCGTAAATGTACCCATCCAGACACGTTGGAATACCAGTTTGGTCGTATCAGGAGTAGGATGAAAGTTACACCCCTTTGCAACTTTACACTGCCTCCTTCTGATGATTTTTGGGGCAGCAGAAAACCTTTCACCATGGGCAAATGCCTCAGAGATATAAAAAACTGAGAGAGGTTATTGTAGAGGCACTCTACGTGATCGCGTTTCCTTAGATGAAATGTTTCTAAGTGACACAGTTTTCAAGTAACATCTCGTCAAAGATTGCTGCCTTTTTGCACTTTGGACTCTTCAGGGATATCATCAGTATAATGTAGCTCGGACCGTTTCGACATGTTTGGGTGAAAAATAGGACCATGCCTAGCATAAATGTACCCATCCAGACGCGTTGGAACTATCATTTTGGTCGCATTAGGAGCAGGACAAAAGTTACACCCCTTTGCAACTTTACACTGCCTCCTTCTGATAATTTTTGGGGCAGTAGAAAACCTTTCACCACAGGCAAATGCCTCAGAGATATAAAAAACTGAGAGAGGTTATTGTAGAGGCACTCTACATGATCATGTTTCCTCATACAGAATGTTTCTAAGTGACACAATTTTTGAGTAACATCTCGTCAAAGATTGTTGCCTTTTTGCACTTTGGACTCTTCAGGGATATCATCGGTACAATGTAGCTCAGATTGTTTCGACATGTTTGGGTGAAAAATAGAACAATGCCTAGCCTAAACGTAGGCATCCAGATGCGTTGAAACTATCAGTTTGGTCGCATCAGGAGCAGGACACAAAAAATGCATAACATGATGATGTAAAAATGTGTATATGTGTAAAAATACAATAGGAAATTAAAAAAAGACAAACCTTACAAATTAATGTGCATACTTACAACTCAATGTAACATGACTTTACAAAATCAATGTGAATACTTACAAATTAATCCAATGAACCATCCAAGTCTGCTCTACTCTTTATTGTGTCAAGTATTGCTTCATGGTCAGACTCACGCACCTTCCACAAGATTTTGTTCAAAGGTCTACCCTGATTCTTTATCAAATGAACATTGGATGCCACGATAGGGTTCGAGTAATGAAGAATCTTCTGATGTGTGTCAAAGTCCTGAAATAGCCAAACATTAACATTCTTATGTGGGTACCTTCTAAGCCATGTTCCAGTAATAACCACTGAGCCTGTAGGGTATTCGATGTTTTCTCCATCTGTAACAGGGGCCTCCAATTTATTTTTGGCCTCAACACAATGACATAAATAATAATTTGTTCCCTCTTCATTATCTTCATCTGCAATAACTGCATATACATGTGCTACATTGATATGTGTAGCAAATTAGATGAAATTAGTCAACATTACAAAAACACTACAAAGTAAGATGACATTACCTAGTTGAACTAGATGAAATTACATGCATATATGTGCCTTATATTACCTGGTTGAACTAAATCTGATATGTGGTCAAAGTCAACTGATGATTCCATCTGTGTTAGTTCCAGTGTCGTCGAGGGTCGATATGTGTCAAGTGGGCTAAGATAACTTAATTACCATTCGTCAACCCACTCCTTTGACTCGCACTCATCCCAGACTTGAATTGTATAGGAAGAACAAAAGCATGACGTCTTTCGTGTATGGATACTCCATGAACCTGCAATTGAGCTTCTGAAAGAGTGCATCTCATTTGATCCTGTCAGTGTAGAACAATCCTCATATGGTGCAATATTAGTATCATCTATCAACCAAAAAAATCTACGAACTAAAGACTTACCTTCATTACCTGGACCCATGGAAGCATTACACCACTTGACAATCGATTTTGAATCTGTCAACTTTGCATTGTCTTTATACTTTAACTCTTCTAATGCTATGGCTCTTTTGATACATGCTCCTACACCATCATGCTCCCCCTTTCCATGCCCGGCCTCACAAAAGTTCCACATATGTTGAATACCTGTATAATTATGTCTCCTACTCAGCCAATAGAAATTTTGTGAGTTCTTGAATTGTGACGCACAGTTATCTGACCATATGATATGCTGACTGAACGATATGCCCCTTCTAGCCAATCATTGTAGAACACCTGAAAGCAACCTTGCACAAACTCTGTAGAATGCATGCAATCATCACTAATATAGAAATTATACCCCCTTATGATTTTTTGTCATCCTTTGTACTATCATTCACATGAATGAATGCGATGTGCACAAATATAGAAACCTGTGTGGAGTTGTAATATTGTGATTACACCTCACACTGTGGCTGCAGACTGTAGTTCTCTACAAAGTCGACAACTGAAACAATGCTACCAAATGGAAATGTGTCCTTGCATTAACTTGAATTGCAAGTCCAACCATCGAGCTTTATGGGCATGTCTTGCATACTCATACACTATGATGTCATGAAATATAGGCATAAACTGATACACTGAAATCTTTTCAATAACCAATTCACACCTCTTTGCTTATTTACCATCTTTTGTATTATATGCCACTATTTTATACTTGCCAAACTCTACTAGTTCATTTCCAATTGCATGTGTTCTTTCCATATGTTCACATATTGGCAAATGTTGCAAGCCACCGCAATGATGACATATGCCATCCAAGCATAATTTCTTGTAGAATATTTGACCTTCCTCTCTTTCACATAAAATTCTTGATGTGAAGTCTCTTGAAGATGTTGGTGGGGCACATATGGCAAAACCCTGCAAAACATTTTTAGTATGCATATCTAAACATATAGACCTATAAACATCAAAATGGTTAGAAAATTCAATATGTAATCTACAACAACAAGTAGTGCATGTGTGATTTATCTTGACATAGAAAAGTTTTAGCATTTTAAAATATCTTTGACAAATTTTAATTTGAGGATACTTCTCTAGAAATTTACCATAAAACTGTGTTTGAGTCTCATCCAAAAAATGCTTTGGATGTGGCTCACGGTTCTGACTACCGATTCTCCTTCTTACCACATCCCTTTGATTCAGAGATACCCTTGTGTAATTCTTCCAAAAGTCTTCAATTAGTGATCTCAATGCTTCAACAATTGGTTTATCTTTTCGTCGTAGTCTCCCCGAGAACGCCCATAATTCATTGGCATTAGTGTCCTCAATTCTTTGGCATCTTCCAATGGCTCTTGATAAAGTTTTCCTATTAATTCTCAATTCTTGAATCATCTTTCTAATGAGATGAGCTTTCCTCATTTGACTACTTACTATAGTCGATGTAATCACACACCGTGTTGCATTACTATCTTTTGTGCGTGAGGTGTTACCCACACTCTCATATGCACTCATTAGATTCTTAACAATAGATTTTTCACTTGAAGCCTCTGATGTTCTCAACCCAAGAATCTTCATGATGGACCTATACTTTATACTTCGCATCATTTCAATGAATAGTTGACATCTTGTAGTCTCATTTAACTTTTCAAAGAACAATCTCCAAATCTTATGAGCATATCTTCTACAAGTGTGTTTTGGAATCTTACCTTCCATTGGCTGCAAAATATTCTCATCAATATCAATCAAATACTTTGGCTTTCTATGCAAAATTCTAGGTGTTGTTAAGTTAGGTAAATTCATCTCAACATTAGGAATTTCATCAATATTTAAATGAGATGGGCTAGATGGCATACCTTTGATCGAAGATGGAATAGATGACATACCTTGAGGTTGAGGTGGGAATGATGGCATACCTCCTTCATTACATGTGAGTGATGATGTACTCTCAACTTGAGATGTGGTAGATGGTGTCCCTACATGTTGACTTGCGGTAGAGGACGTGTCTCCAACTATGGTATTCAAATCTCTCGTAGCATGAAGTTTTTGCATTCGATCTCTTTGTGCCGCCAATACCATATCTCTTTGTGATGGTTGTGGTTCCCCTTCAATTGACATGTCTTCATTTATTGTGACCAATTTCCTCTTCTCACGAAGTTCCCTCATAGCCACTACTTTCTTTGCATTCTTAGCTTCTATCTCTTTTTGTGTTGGTTTAATTCTTGATCATTTCCTCGGCATGAGAGAGAATTTCTCTTTAGCATGATAAAGAGACCAATATTAGTTCCTAAGAAATGAATACAAGATAATAGTGGGATTGTATTTTTATTATGTTGTAAGGATTTATTCTTGTATAGTTTGACATCATGGTATGTTAAGGTCTATTTATTACACATAATTATTAAAGAGCCCAAGTGTAGAAAATATACATGGCATCATGTGAGATTGTAGGCTGCTTTCTTGATTGGGAATGTGTCTATTTTAAACATGTATGATAAAACATGATAAAGTAATCCAAATAGAATTAAGGAAAATGTAAAGAACATGCATGTAAAGACTTGGCATACCTAAAAAATAAAGATTCGAATGGAGAGAGTACACAATTATGTAGTATTTTTTTCTTCTTGCATCAAACTCCTCAATAATTTGAGTTTTTCACCACTTGCTTCCTTTTCAATGTTAAATTGAATAACACTCAAATATAATTACTAACAACAATACTATTAACCAATCTATAATGTTAAATTCCTAAAATTGAATCACAATTAACATTGCAACACTACAAAAATTGAAACTTGAATAGATATATATCAAACCTGGTATGAAAACTATGTTATTTCCTCCTTCTCAAGTTGGCAAAGTAGAAAAGGTGGTGGAAAGATCATGCAAAGGTGGTAGAATGTGTAAAATGTGCATGTGAACTTCCCAATAGCATGAAAGCACTTTTTTTTTTGTCAAAGCACACGTAGAATCAGTATGAAAATAGAGCATGTGGGCCTGGATCACGGGGGTCAACACTTTTTTACCATTTCTATAGCAGGACAAAATGCGAGAGCGTTATAATGCACTCACATTTTTTCCTACTATAGATTGATCCATAAATATTTTACCTATCTCACCTTCGATAGCACCTTTACAATATCTCACCTTTAGTTCCATTAGCTCATGTTTTATATCTCACTTATCTCTCCCCCTCACCTCTCCCCTCTCTATGTCTCTCATTTGCTCCTTGTCTACCTTAACCCTAATCCCTCAACCCTCAACCCTATCCCTAAACCCTCAACCCTCGAACCTCAACCCTCAACACCAAAACCTAATCCCTCAACCCTTAACTCTGATCCTTCGACCCTCAACCCTTAACTCTGATCCCTCAACCCTCAACATCAAATCCTTATACCCACGACACTCTACTTTAACCCTAATCCCTCGACCCTCAACCCTATCCTGAAACCCTTAACCCTCGAACCTCAATGTACTCAACCCTCAATGTCAAACCCTAATCCCTCAACCCTTAACTCTGATCCCTCGACCCTCAACCCTATCCCTAAACCCTAAAGCCTCAACCCTCAACCCTCAACATCAAATCCTAATCCCTCAACCCTTCACTCTAATCCCTCAACCCTAAACCCTATCCCTAAACCCTCAACACTATACTTTAAACCCTAATCCCTCAACCCTCAACCCTAAACCTTATCCCTAAACTCTAATCCCTCAACCCTCAACCCTAATCCGTCATCCCTCAACTCTAATCCCTCATCCCTAAACGCTAAATGCTATTCCTATTCCTAAACCTTCAACAGCTCAATACTATACCTTAAACCCTAATCCCTTATCCCTAAACCCTCCAACCCTATCCCTAATCCTTATACCCTCGACACTCTACTTTAACCCTAATCCCTCGATCCTCAACCCTATCCTTAAACCCTTAACCCTCGAACCTCAATGTACTCAACCCTTAACATCAAACCCTAATCCCTCAACCCTTAACTCTGATCCCTTGACCCTCAACCCTATCCCTAAACCCTAAACCCTAAAGCCTCAACCCTCAACCCTCAACGTCAAATCCTAATCCCTCGACCCTTCATTCTAATCCCTCAACCCTAAGCCCTATCCCTAATCCCTCAACCCTCAACCCTAAACCTTATCCCTAAACCCTAATCCCTCAACCCTTAACCCTAATCTGTCATCCCTTAACCCTAATCTGTCATCCCTCAACTCTAATCCCTCATCCTTAAACCCTAAATGCTATCCCTTTTCCTAAACCCTTAATAGTTTGATACTATACCTTAAACCCTAATCCCTTATCCCTAAACCCTCCAACCCTATCCCTAATCCTTATACCCTTGACACTCTACTTTAACCCTAATCCCTCGACCCTCAACCCTATCCTGAAACCCTTAACCCTCGAACCTCAATGTACTCAACCCTCAACATCAAACCCTAATCCCTCAACCCTTAACTCTGATCCCTCGACCCTCAACCCTATCCCTAAAACCTAAACCCTAAAGCCTCAACCCTCAACCCTCAACGTCAAATCCTAATCCCTCAACCCTTCACTCTAATCCCTCAACCCTAAACCCTATCCCTAAACCCTCAACACTATACCTTAAATCTTAATCCCTCAACCCTCAACCCTAGACCTTATCCCTAAACCCTAATCCCTCAACCCTCAACCCTAATCTGTCATCCCTCAACTCTAATCCCTCATCCCTAAACCCTAAATGCTATCCCTATTCCTAAACCCTCAACAACTCGATACTATACCTTAAACCCTAATCCATTATACCTAAACCCTCCAACCCTATCCCTAATCCTTATACCCTCGACACTCTACTTTAACCCTAATCCCTCGACCCTCAACCCTATCCCGAAACCCTTAACCCTCGAACCTGAATGTACTCAACCCTTAACGTCAAACCCTAATCCTTCAACCCTTAACTCTGATCCCTCGACCCTCAACCCTATCCCTAAACCCTAAACCCTAAAGCCTCAACCCTCAACCCTCAACGTCAAATCCTAATCCCTCAACCCTTCACTCTAATCCCTCAACCCTAAACCCTATCCCTAAACCCTCAACACTATACCTTAAACCCTAATCCCTCAACCCTCAACCCTAATCCGTCATCCCTCAACTCTAATCCCTCATCCCTAAACCCTAAATGCTATCCCTATTCCTAAATCCTCAACAACTTGATATTATACCTTAAACCCTAATCCCTTATCCCTAAACCCTCCAACCCTATCCCTAATCCTTATACCCTCGACACTCTACTTTAACCCTAATCCCTCGACCCTCAACCCTATCCCAAAACCCTTAACCCTCAAACTTCAATGTACTCAACCCTCAACGTCAAACCCTAATCCCTCAACCCTTAACTCTGATCCCTCGACCCTCAACCTTATCCCTAAACCCTAAAGCCTAAAGCCTCAACCCTCAACCCTTAATGTCAAATCCTAATCCCTCAACCCTTCACTCTAATCCCTCAACCCTAAACCCTCAACACTATACCTTAAACCCTAATCCCTCAACCCTAAACCTTATCCCTAAACCCTAATCCCTAATCCTCAACCCTAATCCATCATCCCTCAACTCTAATCCCTAATCCCTAAACCCTAAACACTATCCCTATTCCTAGACCCTCAACGAGCTCGATACTATACCTTAAACCCTAATCCCTTATCCCTAAACCCTCCAACCCTATCCCTAATCCTTATACCCTCGACACTCTACTTTAATCGTAATCCCTCGACCCTCAACCCTATCCTGAAAACCTTAACCCTCGAACCTTTATGTACTCAACCCTCAACGTCAAACCCTAATCCCTCAACCCTTAACTCTGATCCCTCAATCCTTAACCCTTAAAACTTGAACCCTAAAACCTATCCCTACATGCTCCACACTCGACACTATATCTTAAACCCTAATCCCTTAACCCTCATCCCTAAAGCCTCAACCCTAAATCCTTAAACCTTCAACCCTAAACCCTATCCCTAATCCCTCTACCCTCGACACTCTTATTTAACCCTAATCCCTTGACCATTAACCCTATCCCTCAACCCTCAACCCTCAACCCTCAACCCTCAACATTAAACCCTAATTCATCAACCCTAAACCCTAATCCCTCAAACCTAAACCCTATCCCTAAACCATCAACCCTCAACACTATACCTTAAACCCTAATCCCTATTCCTCAACCCTTAACCCTTAAAACTTAAACCCTATCCCTACACCCTCAACACTTGACACTATATCTTAAGCCTTAAACCCTCACCCCTAAAGCCTCAACCCTCAATCCTTAAACCTTCAACCCTAAACCCTATCCCTAATCCCTCTACCCTTGACACTCTAACCCTAACCTTGACATTAAATGCTAATTTGTCAACCCTAAACCCTATCCCTAAACCCTCAACCCTCAACACTATACCTTAAACTCTAATCCATCAACCCTAAAACCTAATCCCTCAACCCTCAACCCTAAACACTATCAATAAACCCTCAACCCTCGACACTATACCTTAAACCCTAATCCCTCAACCCTTAACCCTAATCCATCAACCCTCAACCCTAATCCCTCATCCCTAAACCCTAAACACTATCCCTATTCCTAAACGCTCAACCCTTGACACTATACCTTAAACCCTAATCCCTTATCCCTAAACCCTAAACCCTATCCATCAACCCTTAACCTTTAAAAATTAAACCCTAAAACCTATCCATAAACCCTCCATGCTCAACACTATATTTTAAACCCCAATCCCTTAAGCCTCAGTCCTAAAGCCTCAACCCTCAATCGTTAAACCTTCAACCCTAAACCCTATCCCTAATCCCTCTACCCTCAACACTCTACTTTAACCCTAATCCCTTGACCATCAACCCTATCCCTAAACCCTCAACCCTCAACATTAAACCCTAATCCGTCAACCCTAAACCCTAATCCCTCAACCCTAAACCCTCAACACTATACCTTAAACCATAATCCCTCGACCCTAAACCCTAATCCCTCAATCGTAAAACCTATCCCTAAACCCAACAAAACTGCTTTGCCTTATGTTAGGTTGTTAAACCCATCATTTTTGACACTCTTCTCTTAAAGATATTTGAGTTGTAAGAATATGTCAGAAAAGTGACTATGAACTTTTTTAATGTTAGTAATATTATATGGCATGTTTTTCTGGCCCATCTGGGGTTCATTATGCCAATAGGTGTACACACTATGAGAAAAGCTTTGCGTATGGTACATCCACAGTGAGTAATTAACAGTTGAAATCAGAAGGATGATCATTATGAGAAAAGCTTTGCATTGGGGTACATCTATGTTTTTTGCTATCCACCCCGCACTTAGGGGAGGTATATTGTTATGAAATAGGTAAATAATCTCCCATTGTTTACTGGGTCTATCCACAAGAACTACTAAACTATACCTTAAACCCTAATCCCTCAACCCTAAACTTTCAACCCTAAACCCTATCCCTAATCCCTCTACCCTCAACACTCTACCTTAACCCTAATCCCTTGACCCTTAACCCTAAACGCTATCCCTAAAGCCTCAACCCTAAACCCTAATCCCTCAAGGTCCTAAACTCTAATCCTTTATCTCTAAACTCTAAATCATATCCCTAAACGCTCAACCCTCAACCTTAAACCTTAATCACTCAATCCTTATCCACCCCTCTCCTCCCCTATCTAGCTCACTCCCATCTCTACCCTCCTCTGCCCTCGACACTATACACATACATATAGGCATACATAGATACATACATACATATAGGCATACATAGATACATATAGGCATACATAGATACATACATACATATAGGCATACATACATACATACATACATACATACATACATATAGGCACACATACATACATACATGATTAATAGCCTTGAACATAAAAAAATTTAAGGGAACATAACGCGAGCATGTTATAACGCACTTGCGTTATTTCAAACATGACAAACAACACAAACTTTTGCGGAAAAGGAAAAATGCAAAGCAAAACATAACGCGAGCATGTTATAATGCGCTCGCGTTATGTTTTGCTTTGGGAATCCCAAGCCTTGGGCTTGGGATTTGTTTTGGATTTCCAACCCAAAGGCTTGGAGTGCCTTTTGAATAGCCACAGGCATGTTTTTCCATATTCTTCAAGATTTCACATAATTTGGTTCGTGCTAACCCTCAGATTTGCACGTTCTTCAAGGTCGAACAAATCAAACACCTGGGTAATGTTAGGCTTTCTCTTAGCTATTTGACGATGTGATTTTTTTCATATTTTAACAATGTTAAGCCTTTCATCTTTAATTTCTTTTGTTTGTGTCTCTGTTTTTGGGCAAAAACCATTGTTTGGTCTTTTTTTCATTGTAAATTAACTATTCATTGAAATTTCAAAAAAATTATATATTTAGAAACTAGACTCCATTCTACAAATATTAAAAAAAGAAAAAAATGATTTTCAATTAGTTTTCAAAATTTATAGGGGTAGCACGGCCAAAATTCTATTTTTTCGGATGTGTCCACTTTGAAAATTAGTAAAAAATCAAATATTCATCAAAAAATTATCAGAAAAATCAAGCATAAACTACATGCTATTACCTAATTTCTCACTAAAGCGATTTTTAAAATACCAAAAAAAAGTTGACCTTTTGAGGGAGCCACAAAACATGCTATGTTATGTTTTTTGATAGTTTATGTGGCTCCCTCTTTTGAACCCCTTAATCTATGCCATTTTAAAAAAAAATAGTAGTTTAGAAAGTAGACTCGAAGCACTATGAACATTGTTTTCATTGCATCTCCAAATTTTTAGTGTAACTATGCTTAATTTCTCATCCAAGGCTAGTATTTCCTGAGTTCAGAAAAAAAAGTGGCCACTTAAGACCCCTTTTTGGCCCCCCATCTTCTTGCACTTACCCTTAAATCTAAATCATTTTTCTAGATTTTGACTAGATTTTGGTTCTATTAGATCCTATATTCTCTTGAGCATTCTATAAATTGTAAGTCACTCTCAATTATAGGTATTGGAAACTATTGAGAACTATTGTACTTAAATCATAAATTCATATCTTTTATTTTACGTTTCCAATATGAGCTTTGTGCAATCTAAGATTTACATTCACTAAAGTTTATATGTCTCTTCCTCGTGAGAATTTTTTTGAGTTAAAAAAATTATCAAGTATACATCTTGTGAGTGATGTATACCCATGCTGACCTATGTATTCCTTTTGTGGTCATCATGGTGAATACGTGTTTCTTTCTTTCCCTTGAAGATTGCATCATCTAAGTGTTTAAGTTGTGGTTATCTGACTATCACTTTGATAGTTTTTGTATGCTTGCTTAGAAGACTTGACAACTGGTGGTGAAAATCTAAAATGAAGAGGTTCCTCTTCATTCATTTCCTTTCTTATCCATTATAATTTTTTGAAGTTTAGTTAGTTTAGGATCAGATTAGAAATTAGAATAGTTTTCATTTTCTATTTACAACATCATTTCAAGAGCATACTAGAAATTAGTTTAAGTGTTTTCTCACTAGATATGTTTTAATCGATGAATATTTTATTCTATTAAGCATTAGAAGAGAATTTTAAGGGGCAAATTCGTATGTTAAAATTTGGTTGTGTTTATTTAATATTTAGGTCATGATATCTTAGTATCCTCTTATGGAACTTTCACATTATCTTTGAGTGTAAACTAGGTAGCCTAGATCAAGTAATTGATGTTAAGTGGGGATTTGAATCAAATGGGAATTGTTAATTTCACCTAAGTTGGTGTTCTAAAAAACACAACAATAGGATTCAAGTATCTAATTGAGTAATTCTTAGAATCACACTTGCCTCTATTATAACTTCATGTTATCTTTGCATATTTTGATTGCATCATCTATTTGCCAATTAACCCTAAAACCCTAGTCTCATAAATTAGGTCCTTGCATCACATTTTTGTATGTTTTGTTCCAAGTTCCAAGTTACTGTCATTTAGGATAGTGCCTAATGCATTCATTGCACATTGTCTTCTTTACTTTTATCAAAAAATGTTGAATCAAATATAGGATCTTGTCATAAGGAGAAGATCCTCACTTAGTAAGATCCCAAATATTTTTCAGTTAGGAAAGGTGTCTCAACCTTGCAATTACAAAAAGTATGATTTTTATATTATAAAAATAGAAAAACTTAATTTCTAGGATATAGATTTGGTTTTTGGCCAAAATAAAAATTTTGGGTGGTCCACATCGCCATCGAGGGTGCTCGATAAATAGATCTCTTTGAGCTCTTCAATTTTTTTTAAAAATGGCTCAATCGGTCTCCTGAATCAAAATTTATGGCCTCTATAAGTTAGGCCTCTTGTAATGGAAAATGTAACGTGTTGGACATAGAAAAGAGCTATACAGGGGAGTTACACATCTTAATGCATGTTATGATGCATCATGAGGCACCTTTGATTGGAGATAATGAAACCCTAAGGATTTGGGTGCCACTTTTGGGTGGTTTTAGCTCATCATTTTGTAATTACCATTTGATGGTTTCATGTATTGTATCTCCTATATATTAGGTGCTTGATATGGAGGTTGTGTGTGAGAATCTTATAGATGTTTAATTGCCTCTAGATCTCTAGTTAGTGATACTGTTGGGAAAGCTTGCTCTACATATATATTAAATCTTGTTAATATTTCTGAATAATATATTGGGTTGTTTTTGCAATGTGGGGTTTTTCTCCCAATAGGGTTTTCCCCTATAAATCATTATGTTATGGTATGATTGCTATCTATGTTTATTTATGTATAATTTTTGTAACTATTGTAAAGATTTAAAAAGTTTTGCATAACCCTCCTCTCAAGATTAGTGTAGGAAGTTGTTATGCTACCTTAGCTTCCTTACAACAAGGAGAATATCCTCACTCATCAAGATCCTAAAGATTCTTACCAATAATGTTAGTCTTTATTGTAGGTTTAGACACCAAGGTGAATCTTTATTTGTAGGTCACAGATTCACTTTCATAGGTAAAAGTTCATTTTTGTGCACATAATTCATTTCTATTTGTGTGGATTTGATCTAGTTAGTTGAATTTGCACCTATGAATTTGATCCTAGCTAAATTATGACAATGACCTAGTTCATATTGTATTGTTATTCTTCCAACACATCCAAGTTTAAAATTTCTAAGCTACAATTTAAAAGTTATGATTAAAATAGTGGACAACTATTTATCAACCATCCAAATTAACTAAATACTTTTATTCCTTTTAAATTTCAAATTTTTAAATTGTGTCACAATTCTAAATTAAGTTAATTAGATTGTATTACTTGTCATATTCATTAAACCTAATTTTAATAAAAATATTATATTATTTATTTATAATTCCTTCCATTTTAAATAACAATAATAAAAAATAAAAGTCAACAATCTTTTATGTTGTCAAAAATATCTATGTGCTTGTCCAAGATCCCTATCTAACATTTTAGATTTAATGTTAGAGTATATATTCTAATAGATACATCCATAATAGTTGTAAGGATATATTATAGTTTGACTAAGTTAAAGAAGTGTGTATAATGTATATTTGATTTTTAATAGGTTTTATAAGTTAATTTGGGTTAAAACATATTAAAAATCATTATCACCATCAATATCATTTTTGGTTATAAAATTTTGACGTTAAATAATTAAGGTATAATATATTTAATTGATATAGTTTAAAATAAAAATTTTAAATAAATTTTGACTAAAAACAATAAAAGTTATCATTATGATTATTGTCATTTTTTTTATTATGGATTGTATTTATTTCAGTTTATGACATAAGAAGAGATATTTCTAGTAACATTTGAAAGAAAGGTGGTGTGTTCACTCTCTCTAAATATTTCTATACATTAATACATTGTGATGTAAATAGAATAATGTTTATATAATTTAGAATTACTAGAGATTGTAAGGGAGGATGATAATTTAGCTTTGTATCATTTTGTAAGAACAGTTGCAATAGGAAACCACACTCCTTAGCATATTAATAACATATAGGAAGGCATCTTGCTTATGTACACATTTTATTGAAGGTAATTTTAGGGTAAATAATGCAAGGAAGAAGGATGTTCTTATTAGATAATGAGAGACATAACTACAATGATAATAAGGAGGTTGTAATGGCACGAGTTTGTTCACAAAAACCTTTTTGTCACTAGCATACTAAAAATGTATATATTAAAGATAATTACCTTTGAAATTATTATTACTTAATATATAATTAGAATATATAAACATACTTATAAGGTATTTAAATATTTATTTATATGTATTTAAGATATCTATACATGATGTCATATCTATATAGACAATGGTGTAAGCATATTTTTTCTTGTAAAACTATGAGATAAAATTATTGTTAACTATAGGCTTAGTAGGCTAACTATCTTTTTATTTCACTATGCTCTCCAATGGCAAGATCAAATGATACTTCTTCCTCAATTTTCCATTGTAGGTGACTACAATCACTAAATGTAACTCCAAAACCCTTTATGGTTTATGGCTTGATGTGACTCATTAGTTGAGGCAATGTTTGGTAATGGTCATTTGAGGATCCACTTTGTCACCACTTTCATGGTTTTTTTAGGTGATTACCATAATTACTTCACACCATGTTCAATGGGTTTCATAGCTTGATTTTAATGACTTTGTGAAGTGTACAAACAGACAATAGTTCCAATCCAATTTACATCCAATTACCATCCTAAAGGGTTCATAATTTGAAAGACATTCATGACGAAATTTGATGCATGGGGACACTTTAACTAATTTACAAGTTGGCTCACTTTGCAAAAGGGTGAGAAATATAGTCACTATCACAAATTTACTAGCAAAGAGATTCAACACGCCTCTACAAAACTTAAGCATTCACTCGATACTCACTCAATAGATGACCACTTTATTGAGCAAGCAATTCAAAAAGGCTTTACTCATATCATTTCCACATTAATAAGGCCAATGACTTATTTATTGCATATGCATAATCATCCCTAAACACACACACTAATTGGATATCAAAATAATCACCAAATTTCTAAATTTCTAATTGTATTGAAGTTCATCCCCCCTTGAGTGTATAAACTATATATACCTCTTTATATATAACTCGTCACAATCTCCTTTTAACTTTTGATAAGTGTTATTACCTGACACTTCTTATATATAACTCGTCACAATCTCCTTTTAACTTTTGATAAGTGTTATTACCTGACACTTTTTATATATCAATAAGATATATGACTACCATTATATAATTAATAAAAAACTTGTATCCATACTTTGAATCTAGAACATCCTTTTAATATTATTTAGCTAGAAAACAATTTATCACCTAAACGTTATATGTCACTTATGTAATTGTGAGGCTCACTCTTTTTTAAGAAATACTATACTATTTAAAACTAAAAAATAACAGGCTAGAAACTACTTGGTCTTTAAAAAAACTCGTGATTTGGTGGACGGTTACCACCAAATAAACGTTTACCACCAATGCAAAGGTCACGAGGATGTAGCTTGCAACATTTGCTAGAATCCTAAATAGATCTATTGATGTTAATGTAAGCTTAAATGTTATCTAATAGCAAAATGCCAAGATGCACGTGAAACAGTTCCCTTTCCTTCCACCTGCCCCGCACCAGGGAACTCCTATTGTTTGATATGAGTGGTTCCCACTCCCACGGTTTCAGACTTGTACTCCCTTCTTTGGCCTCAGGTCCAATCAAAATGATTCCACATTGCCTCCCCCATTTGGAGCCTCATTAACATGTAAAACATGAATTATATCATTTTTGACATTTTACACACAGGTTAAGTTTATGCGAGGTGAGTTGTAAAGCTATTTAAGCCCCTCCATGTCCTTCCTTACAACTCCCCCTCAATCTGTCGATCCTTTTGATTTGGGTCGACATTTTCCTCTTCTTCTCTTCTACTTCCTGTGCTCCTCTTCTCTTCTAGTCACTCTGCTCTCTGGTGAATTTCTTCTTCTTTTTACATTGTGCTTTAGCATTTGTGTTTTCAGAACTATTTTGG
Source organism: Cunninghamia lanceolata (assembly GCA_027924645.1). Taxonomy (NCBI): domain Eukaryota; kingdom Viridiplantae; phylum Streptophyta; class Pinopsida; order Cupressales; family Cupressaceae; genus Cunninghamia; species Cunninghamia lanceolata. The sequence continues at coordinate 229,181 of BSBN01001019.1, forward strand.
AATTCAATGAGTGCTTTTGGATTTAACTCTGTATCTTTTTTAATCAACGTTTCGGATCACACTCAGTGATTCTTGAAGTTCTTGAAATATTATTTTGAAACTTGTTTTTCGATTCTATTTGTGTGTAAGCCTGGTTTGTATTCAATTCTTAATACCCATGTTGGGATGTTTGTGTGGTTTAGTTTTATTGGTAATAGTAGAAGCAATGGCAGTGGATGAGAGACGCTCAGTAGATAAGAGGCCTCGATATGACTGCCTTCTCTTCGGTGGGTATAGGCCAGATTCCAGTTTGTTTGAGAAAATCTATAACAGATTGCAGGCCGTTTATAAAAGTTTTAGCTAATTTTTAATTTAATTGGTGTTTGTTTCAGATCTTGATGACACATTGTACCCTGTAAGTTCAGGGCTTGCTGCAGCATGCACCAAGAATATTGGAGGTAATGCTGTGGCTGAAAAAACTGTTCTTTGAAGTTTTGATATTGTATGTGCACAATGATTTTCTTGTTCACATTTTATACTGAACCTTTTTTAATTTTTTTCAAAGTTTTGCTTTGTGTCTCAATGAGATATGAAAAATGGTGTGACAGATTATGTGGTTCAAAAACTTGGAGTCGACAAGAACAAAGTCACAGACTTTTGCAGAGAAATGTATAAGAATTATGGCACAACTATGGCTGGACTCAGGGTTAGTATTCCTTCCTCTTTTGTTATATGGGTTTCTGCACTATTTGATTGTAGGGAATTTGGCAATGGGTGCTACAAATGACTGCTGAGGAAATACAGATTTTTGGATTTTTATTACAGGTTGAGGAAACAGATTTAGTATTATTTTTTTGGCTTGGTAACTTGACAATAGACTCCAGAGACAATTTTCCTGCTGGTATAGATCTGGCAAATAGTTTGAGTATCATCTTGAATGTTTGCAGAAATTACTGTTTTAATGGCTGCACATTATTTTGGGAATTGCTGGCAACTGTTGGCTACAAGACATTCTTTAAGCTTCGTTTTGTAGGTATAGGAAACAATTTTAAGTATTAAATTCTGCTTGTTTGGTGGGATGGGATGAACTCAAATGGTACATAGAATATTGGAGCTTTCAGAGATGACTCTCTGATAGAAGCTCTTTATTCAAATCCCTAAGAAACATGATTAAATGTTTAGCACTTGTTGTGGCATGATATCTTAATTTACCAGTAAAACAATAATAATAATTATATCCACTTTTTATTGAGTCTTAAAGCTTTTGAAATGCTAGAGATTTAAAGGTGTAGGTCACAGGTTATGGAAAATTTTGAAATTGTGGTATAAATAGTAACTAATTGGATCCTTGTTTCATTTGAAGAATTGCACTAGCTAAATATAAGAATTACTAACTTATGTTCAAGATGATGTACTCGAAATTGATCTTATTGTTCACTCGTTTCTGAATCCCTGCAGGCTGTGGGCTATGAATTTGACTATGATGATTACCACAGGTATGCTTTAAAATGTTGTGCCTGGTAACTTCTGATTTAACAGTTCCAAGTTGTTTTTATGGTTGGTATTTTGCAGATTAAAAGAAGTTGTCTAAGTTTTGGTTAAATTTGAAAATCAGTTTGTTTTGTTTTCCCAGGTCTATTTTTTGTTCAGAATATTTAACAAGAATAATTGTTGTACAGTTTTGTCCATGGAAGATTACCATATGAGAACCTTAAGCCAGATCCAGTGCTGAAGAGCTTGTTACTAAGCATGCCTCAGAGGAAAATTGTAAGTTCATGTGGTTTATCAAGTAATCCTGTTTATTAACTGTTTATACTTGCTCTCAATTTGATTATAATACCAGAAACAACAGTGTCCCATTTCTTGCAAATGCATGTCGAAATTGTTAAGAGAATTGGATAAATATATTATAACTGTTAATCACATGAAACAGATATTTACAAACGGTGACAAAGTTCATGCTGCAAAAGTGCTCAATAGACTTGGGTTGGAAGATTGTTTTGAAGGTGTGATATGCTTTGAAACACTCAATTCTCACCCAGAAGCTGCTGAAAACAACAATAGCTGGGATACACCTATTGCTTTAATGCCAAGAACACCAGTTGTTTGCAAGCCATCAATAAATGCTATGGAGCGTGCTATTCACGTTGCAAATGCTGATCCACAAAGAACAGTATGAATCCAAGGACTTTTACCACCATTTTCCTTCCAACTTATACCATGTCATTTTTACATCTTTTGTAATTTTTTTAATGTGAATTTTTTTCTCTGCAGATTTTTTTTGATGACAGTACTAGGAATATAGCAGCAGGGAAGCGTGCAGGGCTGCATACTGTACTGGTAAGACCATTTGGGAAGGGCTTAAACAGCTGGTACATTGTAGTGAGCGCACCAATTGTTTATGTGGGACTGGGTCTTCCATGTAAACAACCTTTATATTGAATACAATACACTGGCTGTTTACTATTAGAGACTAGGTCTCCCGTGTAAACAACCTTTATATTGACTACAATACACCGGCTGTTTACTATTGAACACCATTTGGACCTGATGTTGTGAATAGTAAAAAAAAATTGTGGTTTCACCATTAGTTGATTGGTCTAACATAAATCTAACATAAACTTTATAGATTGGTTGTTGATTGGTCTAAATTAAACTTTATCTTGGTTGTTGAATTTCAACAGGTTGGCGCTTCAACCCGCACAGAGGGAGCAGACTTTGCACTTGAAAGCATTCACAACCTAAAAGAAGCCCTGCCTGAGATTTGGGAAGATGATGTTACCTTTGGAAATATTGTACGCCCCAAAAGAGCTGTTGCTATTGAAACTGTTGTAACAGCATAAAACATGTCATTGTTACAGAGAATGGGGTTCTATGCTTTTTTTTTTTCTGGGAGTTTTCTCCATTGCTAGAGGGATGTCTTCCCCATCTCTGTAATTTTCAATGCTATCCAACATTGGGTATAACATCCGTGTTTTCTAATTAAGTAGTACCAGTTCTAGATATTTTCCAGAGGAAGAATTGATATTCACCAGGGAGAACTTGTCAAACACATTCTAAATTTGTACCTACCAAAGCCTTGCCAAAGGAAAGTCAAGAATCTGTCGATGAAGAAGTGGTTGTATATAGCTAAGTAGTGAAGAAAGCCTTGGCAGTTGGCAGTGAAAGAGCAAGATAGTAATAGCTGTAAACTCCATGTGGCTGAGGAAGGAGGAGATGAAGATGGAGGTGGGGTTACTTCTTTGATGTTCAGATGTTCTTAACAACAGTGATTACTTATCTAGCTTTCCCTGTAACTAGTGATTTCTTATATAGCTTTTGCTGTAAGCAGTTATCATGTTTTAGAAATAAATGCTGATTCAAAGGACGATGTCTTTTTTTTCTTAAATCTGTTTTTAGCTTTCATTTTCCTTTTATGTAAGTTTGTGGGAGTGTTCAAAACCATGTAAGATTATATAATAGCTGTAAATCATGGAGGGGAGGCTCTTAATAATCTATAAATAATTATAAGGAGCAGAATGAAAGAGGGATTAACAAATTGTCTAGCTCTCCCAACAAGGTCTGAAGTTATGCCATAACAGTGGGTCTATTTAAATATTAAATGGTCAACTGTACAGAAAATGAGAAATTTGTTGTCTATTATCATTCCAAATATCGGATTGGAAGACATTCATTGTCATCCACCAGCAATCCCATAGGTAACCAGATTAGGACTAGTTTGGAAGGATATGGCTCAGTATTTGTCATTGGTTGTGTGGTCTGTAAAAAATTCCATGGAACCTTTTTCCCTGTGAGAAATATGTGGTTGAAGGAAATCTTATGCTGTAAAACCTATATCATATTCGATTGATGGGGAGATACTCAGGAACTCTTAAATTGTACTTTTGTATCTATGTATTCTATTTTTAATATTTTAGTTTAATATTTATTTAGAACTTTTCAACATCACCAGCAGACCAATCGTCCTTCAATATATTTTTAAAATTTTACATTTTTAAAATATCAATTTTCTCTATTTTTGTAAGAATCTTAATATATTGTAAATACATATTTTTTAAATTAATAACTATGTTACTAAAATAATAAAATATTTTAATAAAAGAATTTAATTTACTTAAAAAAATTATATCATATAAATTATATTTATGATAGTTGTATTTAATATACAATTATATTTTTTTTATTAATTTTATATTAAAATAATGAATTTAACTATATGGATTGAAAATAATATTTTATTAAGTTTTATGTTAGTACAAACTTCAATTTATGAGAAAGATTTTTTAATTTATTTATAATTTTAAAATTAAGTTTATGTTAGTAGGAACTTAAATTTTATAAATCAAAGCCTAGTTAAACAACAGTAAGTTATTATTATTATTATTTTAAAATTTATTTATCTAAAATCAAGTATTTGTGAACTCATCTTAGTTTGGTTACATTGCTTTATTATCTTCACATTATAAGATGTTTGAGATTTAGCTCCAAATACCTAAAATAACAAGGTTTATGGGTCATATGAATTCCCTATAATGAATTCTATAGTTGACAACAAGAAGATCCAGGTAAAATATTTGAATGCTATTTATATTAAGCCAAATCATCATCCCTAACACACAGACTCAAGATAAATTAAATAACCCCCTCACCCTTAAATATATATTACTTTCTCTATTTCGAAACCTTCCAATACTATTGAATGTGGCACATATGTATCTAGTGGGTACTTCTAGCTAGGAAAAGTTATGGCCCAAATCTATTTTAGGTGGAATAAATCTAGCAAAAACACATTTAAAGCCTAAACTAAATTTTAGTTTAAAATGCTTAAATTTTGGTGTGCTAAAAATCTATCCTAAAAGGTGACACAACTTTGAAATTTCACCAAAGCATATATTGAGAAACATAATGAAACCCCTCAAAATTGGAACTCTATATCAATTTGAGATTACATGACCCTCATCAAAGATCTTGACACTCACTCCAAATTACATAATGAAAGGAACCCCTGGGTAAAGATAAATATAACACTTTATGATTAGTACATTTACAATACGTGTTTATAGATCCACGTGTTTTATACAATTTATAAACAAGACACATAGGTTGAAAGTATAGTTTTACAGAAAATGAGAACAAAATATGAGCACTATTATGAAAAATCCCACACTTTCAAAATTGATTATATTCAAATATGACTATATGTGCAAGAATGGAGCTCTAAAAGTTTCCAAAATGAAAACTACACTACAAACGTGTGATAAAACTATAGTTTAGAGAAAATAGGGGCACCAAATTAGAAAATAACCTTACCACTACATAGCCATTGAAAAATAACCAAATTAAAAATTGACCTTGATTAAAGTCTGTATGACCAAGAATGAGCCCTCATAAGATTGAGTCTTAAAATCAAATTGTAAACCTCACACCCTAGGTTCTCCAAGTGGATTGTATTGTGAAGGGTGACTCAATGCTAACTATTTTTGCATGTTGTTAATGTAGAGGTTAAGGTGTTGATCTACATGCATGGTGCAATGAGGGTAGGACACATAGTGCACAAATCTAGGAATGAAATCAGAATCTATGAAGTAGGTATGTACTACACTAGGCCTACACAATATGTACCATGGAAACATACAAAATAAAAAATATAGCACATATAATGTTGAGTTCTCATGTAATAAAAAGGGTACCTTTTTAATAAAGGAATTACTTGTAGATGGATGCAATGCTCCCCTTGAAGTGGAGTACTCACATTTAAAAGGGAAGTACTCTTAAAAAGGGAGCACTTCTCTTTGAAGCTTTAATTTTTAAAAAAATTGTCAAAAAGAACTAGGTTTGTACATTCCAGAAAACTATGCAGTGCACCCAGTACAATCCAAAACTTGCCTTGATCCATTTGATTAGAGCTCTAGGCAAAGTGCTCAAATTTTAGCATTTGGACAAGCATTCTTTGGGATATTGGCTACTCTATATATAATGGTAGGCTTAGAATATCACCCAACTACATCAAAATAAATTTTCTTACAAGAAGACCATAGATGACAACCAACATACAACCCCATGTTAGTCAACATTTGGGTGTCTAATCTAGATGAAACAAAAGGCTAAACTAATTGTTTCAAACCCTTTGGACATAATGGTGAGCTCAAAATCACTCTACCATTCACCCAAAATAAATTATTTCCCTAGTGCTCCAATATGAGATTTGTGCAATACAACACTTCATTCCCTAGTGCTTTCAACATAAAAAAGTAAATTGATCTTAAAACATTACTATTTTGATACCATGTTAGATTTACAAAGTAAATTCACCCAAAACCAGAAATCTTAGAAATTAGTCACATCAAACATTGTGCTGAAAGACTCAACTAAATAGTCATTTAAGCTATTTATATTCATTTATTTTCCTTGATTAAGATTTATGACATGCAGCGACAGTGACATGCAGCCGGAGGAGCGAACTATAGTAGGAGCCCGAGGCTTCTTGCAGGCATATCCTAGTAGATAGTGGTTTAGATGAAGATTCTGAAAATGCAGATAAGGACGATGAGAGGGTAGATGGAGATTTTTGTGTTTCTAATGATGTAGACACCGATGAGTGGCTTTATGAGGAGGAAGATGAGTTGCTCCTTGATATGCTTATAGATGCTCATCTGAAGGAGAAGAAGTTGTTGTTTGTGGCCATTCAGGAGGTCTCTATAGAAGAATCTTATGGTGGTTTTGTCAAGGGGCTACAAAGGGGATTTCTTCTCTCCCCTAGTTTTCTCTTGCAACCCAAATCCATTCTGGGTCTGCTCGAGTTTGTCACAAAGAGAATGGATGTGCTTCGCTATTGGCTGAGGTGAGCCCTCCAAGGGTTGCTTCACCTTTGGATGTAGTGAGGCTTGCTAGGGTTTCACCACCCTGTGTGTTGTAGGGTGATTCTGGAAAGGATATTCCTGAGACTCTGGATCCCCTTTCTACTGTTCATATTAAGCAGATTGGGGATCCCTTTGTTGAGCTGATGGTGGGGGGTTTTTCTTGCATTTTACCTTTGTATGTTTCTAATGATGCTCTCTCTTCTTTGGATGGATCTTGCATTTTGAATATCCCAGATGAAGATGTTGACAGTGTCATTACATGCATGGAGAATGCTCTCATTGGGAAGTTCTCAGGCTTTCATCCAAGTATTGATGTTGTTTGTAACTAGGTTCATAAAAGGTGGTGTGAGCCTGGTCAGATTTAGGTGGATGCCATGATTAATGGATTTTTCCTTTTTTCCTTTCAATCTTTTGAGGTAAGTATGAGAATTTTAGATGGAGGCCTTTGGTTCCTCGATAAATCTTCTCTTTGGTTGAAAAGATGGTCAACTGGTTTTGATCCTGCCAAGGAAAATTTTAACAGGGTTTCTATTTGGGTTAGGCTACCAGGTCTTCCTTTAGAGTATTAGCATGAAGGGATAATAAAAACTATTGCCAATGCTCTTGGTCATTTTTTATCTATTGATAATGTTACAAAATCTATGAAATAATTGGTTTTTGGTAGATTTTGTGTGAGTGTTGATATTGATAAGGTGCCACCTAAAGTCATAAAATTATCTTCCAAATTAGGTGTTTAGGAGCAGAGAATTCATTATGAGCCATATTCGCAAATTTGTCTCCATTGCCACAAAGCTGGGCATTTTTCCCATTCTTGCAAAGAGACAAAAAGTCCTCTTAAGCACGGGAAAGATTGTTAGAATGATGGGAAAGATTGTCAAAGTGTTGTTAATGAGTGCTATGCTACAAGGAGTGAAGAAAATATGGATGAAGGTCCCATAGGGGACGTGAGGGGGTATCATTCGAAGGATAACAATTGTACCTTGGTTGAGCTTGACTCATCTTTGAAAAAAGGAAGGTTACCTAATTTGGGTCAAGCTTTGACTCCACCTCAAAGTTGTTGTTTTAGGCATTTTTTTTGTGTTGGTTCTATCTCATGTTGTTGTTGGTTCTTGATTTTGTGTTCTTGTCTCTTGTGGTTATTGGATACTCTTGTTGTACAAGGTTTTAGAGTCCTTTCAAAACCCTTTCTAGTTCATAGCTCTGGTTAAAAGCACTTATTTAATAAAAAATAATTCAAAGATAAGTATACATATATAGCCTCTTAGATTGAGGAGTCATGGCATTGACACATGTTTAAGAGCTTAGTCAACTCCAATGAAGAGAAGAGTTAACTCAATCAAGTAGAGATAATGGTGGCACTTGATTAAGTAGAGGTGGCACTTAATTTCCATCAATCAAGAATTGATGAGATAGATACATAGCACTTGATTACCTCTAATCAAGGATGACGCATGTCATGATTAGTTGTCTAGGAGAGAAATGAGTTTCCCTAAGTAAACTTTATAAAATAAGTGTAATGTAATATTACACCCACATGTTTTAGTATGAGTAGTTATTAAAACAACTCAACCTTTAGTAGATTGTTGCCCCAACTCCCATTCTATATAGAAATATTCAATAATATCCATTTAGGAAGGGAGAGAGATAGACCCCTGTTATTGACTAGGCCCTAAAAGATGATGACAAGCATGATGAGGTAGTGGAGTTGGTGGAGGGTGATGATGTAGGAGTATCTTTGAATTTTTAGGCATGGTGGGATGGGGAGATACCATCACCATTATATGCTCTAGATGCCCTAGGTGATGCACCAATAGTCACAATAGGCCAAGAAATAACCGATAGTGGAGACACACATGAACCACTAGACATTACTCCACTTAGGTAGATTCCTACTAATGAGGAGTGGCGAGAGGGTGACCTAGGTGTAGATGTGATCTAATGTGTGGGACTGAATTGTAATAAGCATGATCTTCCTAGTAGAATGCATATAATTTTACAACTTGATTTGTTATAATCTTTAATATCTAGATATGTGTAAAGATGATATTAATTATAAATACCTTTGGGGAAGTTACCAAATTTCTAGGTTCAAGTTTTCCTAGATCAACACCCTTGATGGACCATATTTAAATGACCTTGGGTAAATATTCAAAGACAACATTCTTGAACAAGAAAATGGCCTATATGAATTTGATGTAGATCCTAATTCTTTTTGTCCTTTAAAACTTAAAATGTGTGCTAATAATTTCTCCTTGTTTGAACATATGAATTAATTACACATTGAATGTATTTAAATACCAAGACATAACAATATGCTGCGCAAATGTGTAACAAGTCAACTCCCAATAGATGGTAGAAAAGGTTGGGAGTTGGGAATTTAAATTTAAAATTTTGAAAATCTGGGGTCCATCTTGAATGAGTTCCTCAAGATTGAACTTTCAGTGCTACATGATTGACTTGGGATAGGAAAATTCATATCTCAATGTGGATATTGAATGTATGGACATGTGTGTAAGCATAGGTGCAATAAATAGCAAATATATGTGAGTGTGTGAAAATACAGATGAGATAAAGTCAATATATGGCGATGGGTGTAAATGGATGTAAAATAGGACTGAATAAGGATCATGGGAATGGGCCAAACTTAGTACAAGAGTGCACCGCATATTAATATGTAATTACAAGTATTAAGTCAAATTCTATCAAAATGAGCCCAAAACTAAATGGGAACTGGCTTGAGTATGCAAATCTCACCATTACAATAAGACTATACAACATCTTTGTAAACAGGTACTCTATAAAATTAGAAGACTATTATTGTAGGATAATATCATTATTTACTAGTTCCTAATGAAAAATGATATAATCAATTTAGAATTTTTCATGTTTTGTAATACTTTTTCAATATAGATGGGTCAGCTATTTTGGAGCTCAAGCTTGCTCACATTGAAAATGGGGCACATGAAGAAGAGCCCAAGGCTCCAACACACCAATCAATCATTAATTCATCTTTGAGACACTGATGATTACATTCAATGGCTTTATAAATCCATTCAACTTCTAACTACCTAATAACTAACTAACAACTAACATATTAACTAATAACTAACACCTAATTAATAAGTTAAGATTAACATGTTAATTAATTATTTATTACAATATACATATAACTATTATTCTATGTCATGCACTACTAAATTCCTAAAGTAAACCGCTTTAGTGCTGACATAGAGACTTTATTCTGGTGTTACATTGATGATTAGCTTTAATCATTCATTGCTTCTAGATTCCAAGTTTCTATTGAGACCAATGTGATTCACCTATTTATCGACGGTTGGTAGTGTCACAACTAGCTTACATTTTTAGATGGTTGGAATTATCTCATAACAACTTGATTAGCTGCTCAACATTGTGCCACTGATCCATCTTTTCATCCTACTCTTCAATGTTCAAGGTCTACTGCACTTCCATGCTGCAATAAGACTTCACATTATTGCTTGTCTTCTATAAATGTTTGAAGCCACGATTTTTGAGATAACATAAATAAACAAATAAATTTGTAGCACTTTATTATAAGATATTAATGGTCTCATTGTTAGAGAGTAATGAATAACTATGAGTGTGAGTGATGGTAGTTTACTTTTGTGCTATCAATTAGATGTTGTAGATGTGTCATTGTTAGTTAAGTTTGTTGTCAAGCAATTTTAGTTAAGTGTCATGTTAGATTTCATATTTATAAAAAGTTGTTCAGTTTGACTCTGTAACATCATAAATTGTCCTCCTATATGAAATGGTACAATTTCCCTTGGTTTAGCTCCTCACTCTTGGTGACCTTTCAACATTTTCTTTTCAACCTTCCCGAAACCCTAATTGACTAAGTCTAGGAGTAGTCTATTCACTTTTTGAGGTAACTTATTGATAAAACCTGGAAAGAGATTTGAAACTTGGGTCCCTATGACCCCCAAAAATGTAGATTTGAGTTGAAATTGGGGGCTAGGACTTGGGCACCTGCGCCCTAGTCCTCCCCCATTTCACAGGATTTTGAATTTTGGCAAGGTGTCGGTTCTTGCCGAGTGCCTCAAGATTCTATTTTCAAATTCTTAGTTTTTGCGCAATATTGAGATGTTATTTCAAAATTTGAATTCCCTAAATCTAGATATAAAAAGACATTTGCAAATCATTTTATCACACACAATTCTTATGCAAAGTTGATGCCAAAACTCTACTGCAATTGCTATTGAAGATCAGTGACTTGTTGAAGCTCTTTGAAGTATTCTTTATTTACTATCTTGGAGACAATGGATGAAGATTAGGAATCAAGATCTTGAGTCTATCTTGCTCTTCCTAGGGTTTGTACACCTTTTGCATGATCAGGAGAAGGGTTGAAGCCTCCAACAGTAAGCTTGGAGATCCTCCACAGACATTGCTGATTCACCTTCTTATTCATGCAAGTCTTCATTTATCTCATCTCCTTGAGGTGAAGTTGTATGTGTTTATTGATGCAAAGCAAGTTGTTGATCTTCCCTTGATTGAGACATCTAGTGTTTCATTTTATGCATAACATATTGTTAGGTTTGCACACACTTCTGCAAATCTTTATCTTTGGCTATTGTTGAGGTAGAAATACCAAAGACGGGGCTTGACTGAGGAAAGCTCCTATATAGCCACAACATATTTCTTTTATATGTGCAGATCGTGTTTCGCAGGTTCCAGCAAAAAGAAGCTACAGGAAGAAGGATATTGCGGGTATAGTCGCGACAGACTTTCAAATTTTTAGATTTTGAGACTTGTGGGACATTGGAGCGGGCGCCCTAGTCCAACCAGGGGTTTATTCCAGGATCTGGAAACCTTTCAGCGGTCTCAGACACCTTGTGTAGAAGATTTTCTAGTTCGGGAACTTTCAGGACACTAGAGCAGGTGCCCTAGTCCATGTATCCCTTAAAATCTAGGTACACTATCTCTAAAACTCTATCTCTACACTTCTGTGATCAGTTTTGCTAGTTACTTCATCAATTTCCGTATATTTTTGATACAAGGCATAATTAGGGTTTTACTTGGTTGAAAGGAAAACACTTGATAAAATCTTGATTAGGGCCTTAGGTTTCATAACCACGTGAGCATAAGGGATAGACAAAGTGATTAGAAGCTTGTTCACAAGATTAGCCTTTGTCCTCCCAATGTTTAGCAGTGGAAATGGTAGTATTTAACCTAGTTGAACAAACTATCAATTTTCACCCTAAACATTTTGGTGAACTTGAGCTTTAAAGAATTTGCATCCTTTTAAACTTCAGATTTGAAATAATTTGTTGTTCTAAAGTATAACTGGATTGAAAAACCTCTTTAGTGAAATTGTATATGTTAAATTGTGGATTACATTCTTTATCTTTTCACTAAAAGAGTTGAAAATTAGCATTTTATTGTTGGAAATTGTATTTCATTTGCAAAGGCCATCATTGTGCATTTAAATCTTGGTTTAAATAGAGCATGTTAGAATGTTAGATTATTTTTTGCAAGATTTTCATGCTTATGATGAGCTGTTTAGTTGTGATGACTTCGATATGTTAGATGAAGCCCTTGAGGACTTTATCTCGATTGAACATGCCACTACAGCCTCTAAGCCGTCACTGTTTCAAAGATTTGTAAATGCAATTTATATTCCTAAATCTAAAGAAGAGATTGAAAAAATAAAAATTGTGGTCACTCTATGTGCAAATGTGGTTCAACCATCCTCTAAACCTGTGCTTGTGGTTAAAGGTCTTTCATCCTCTTCTCAATCTCTTGATCACTTTTATGATTGTGCAAAACAAATTGCGAAACAAAACTTACAACAAACTAATCATAATGTAGTTGCTCATGCATATAACACTCAGAATAACAAACAAAGTACACAACAAATGAATGTTCTAATATCTTTACTAACTTCTCAACCTATGCTTCCTCAAGCACCTCATTTAACATATAAAGGTGGTAAAGACTACGATCTTGTAGAGTAGCTTTGCACTACTCCTGCAAAGATATCTCTTTGGGAACTTATACAAACTTCACCTACTTACCATGGAATGCTACAAGAAGATTTACAAAAGGTTATTGTTCCTCCTATTGTTAAACCAAATGATGTTGTTGCTTTACTAGATTGTATGCACGTAACGAAAATAGACATTTTATTTCAACATGAGTTACCATCTCTCAAGGTTCAGAAGTAGTATGATCCTTTGGTTATCTTTATTACAATCAACAAAACATTTCTTAAGAGAGTTATGATTGATAATGGGTCATCCCTTAATGTTTGTGGTATTGATTTATTGCATAAGGTTAAAGTTGATGTATCTACTATCAAACTGGAATCATTAAGTATATGTGGCTTTGATAATGTTGGACGACAATCTGTGGGCACCATAACTCTACCTATACAAGTTGGACCTGTGATGGTATCTACCTTGATTCATGTCATGCCTTGTTCTCTATCTTATAACATGATTCTGGGTAGACCTCGGATACATGCATTAGGAATAGTTCCTTCTGCTTTACACCATTCCATTAAGTTTATATTTAAAGGTAAACTACATACTATCCATTCGGATCCTGAACCTGATAATTGTTTACAATTGGAAGTGCATAAGCATGTTGTCAGTCCTAAGAGTTTAAACAATCTGAAAGCTGAATGGTCAACTCCTCTTGCCTCTAGAAATGTTATGCAAGAGCCCAAGAAATCGAATGCATCTGTTGGTGATGACTAGTGTTCACTAGATTTTGCATCTTCCTCCATAGGAGAGTATAAACTTAAAAACCCCATCCCCGAAACATCAAATATTGCATCAATCACGTCGCATGCTTCGAATGATAAAAATAAGACTTATTTGGTGACAAATAAGGATAATACTCTGAGTTATACTACTAATTATGAGACTTATGAAGCTCCGCCTTCGTCTAAAGAAATGGTCTCTCTCTATGGAAGAGGATTTTGAATCCTTTACAAAAATTGTGACTATGTAGGTAATGGTTGTGGCATAAATCAATAAGGAATCAAAGTCCCTATAGAATTTGCTTCACAACATTACTCAAGTGGCATTGGATACAATCCTTTTAAGGAATCCAAAGCCCGCAAATGCCCTACTCTAAATGTGAATACAATATCAACACTTAGCTTGATATTCCCTGAGATGATTGACACCAATTGTCCTCCAGTATCACTTCCATTAGATATGTTTACGGTGGATGAAGTGATAATGGACTTCTTAGGTGCTTATGATGGTATTCCTCGTTATCACCATAAACATGGCCTACCTTATTGTTTAAACAATGATGCATATTTTGGAAAGACTACTAGCACAATAGCTGCTATAGTAGAGAAAAATGAAGAACTTGAAGAACAATTACAATCCTACAATCCCCCTGACCATAGTACTCTCCTTAATGGAAAGACTATTGATGTTGTTATGGAAAAGGATAACCTTGAAAAAGTTATCCCTATTGGTGATTGTTTGGATGTGGAAGAAAAAGAAGAAATGACTAAACTATTGAATGAATTCTTGGAATTATTTTCTTGGAATTATTCAGACATGCCTGGTATAGATCCTTAGATTGTAACACATAATATTGTGTTGAAACTAGATGTTAAGCCATTCAAACAAAAGATTCGCAAGACAAATCCTAAGATCGCTTTGCTTGTCAAAATTGAAATAGAAAATCTCTTACAAGCAAGTTTTATTTAGCCTATTGATTACTCTTCGTGGATCTCAAATATTGTTGCCATTGCTAAACCCAATGGTCGTATAAGAATGTGCACAGATTTCCAAGATTTAAATTCGGCATCTTTGAAAGATGACTTTTTGCTCCCTAATATTAATATGATCATTGATTCCATAGCCGGACATGAGTTGCTATTGTTTATGGACGGATTTTTAGGATATAATCAAATCCTTATAAATCCTCTTGATCAATATAAAACAACCTTTATAACACCTTGGGGTACATTTTGTTGGGTAGTCATGTCGTTTGGACTTAAGAATGTAGAAGCTACTTACCAACGTGCAATGACTCTTATATTTCATGACTATATACACAATATTCTAGAAGATTATGTTGATGACATCCTAGCAAAATCTATCCACTGTAAGGATCATGTCACAAATCTTCAACAAATATTTGAGTGCATATGAAAATATAATATGAGATTGAATCCTCGAAAGTGTATTTTTGGCATGGATAGTGGAAAGTTACTTGGGTTTATTGTTTTAAATTGAGGTATAGAAGTTGACAGAAAAAAGATAGATGCAACTGTTAATATGCCAACACCTAAGAACATATCTCAGGTTCGTAGTTTGTAGGGAAAGATACAGGCCATTCGCCGATTTGTTTCACAACTCGTGGATAGGACTCACCTCTTTACACAACTATTAAAGAAAGATTCTCGTTTTCAATGGAATTCTAAATGTCAAAACTTTTGATGATTTAAAGGATTACTTAGCTAATCCACTTGTTTTGCAACCTATTGTTTCTAATAAACCATTCCTGTTATACATCTCAGCATCTAACAATGCCCTAGCAGCTTTGTTAGCACAACATAATGTTGAAGGCAAAGAATGTGTTGTCTATTACATCAGTCATACTTTGCTCGATTATGAAGTGTGATACACAGCTATAGAAAAGCATTGTTTAGCTTTAGTGTTCACCACTCAAAAGCTTAGACATTATCTCTTAAATGTTGAGGTGCATGTAATGGTAAAATTTGACTCTTTGAAACATCTCTTCACAGAATAGATTTATCAGGTCGTCTTGCTAAATGGGTTATGTTATTAACAAAATTCGATCTCAAATTCATTTCACAAAAAACAATTAAATGGCAAGTGATAGCCAATCAGTTAGCTAAAGCTCCATTGCCCTTTTCTATACAGAATGTCGACACTTTCCCCAATGAACAGATTTTAACAATATCTGCGGATGAAAAATGGGAGTTATACTTTGATGGATCAAAATGTCGAACTGGCTCTGGGGCTGCCATTATATTGATACCCCCCGTTGGTAAGTTGATTCCCTTATCTTACAGCTTAGATTTCTTATGCACAAACAATATATCTGAATACAAAGCTCTTATCGCTGGACTTTGTGCAGCCTTGGCTCTTAATGTATATAAAAAAAATTGGATTTGCAAATGGAAATGATCAAACAATAAAATGCATAACCTAAACCCAAATCATTCAATACCTCAAAGATGCAAGATGAATTGTTTGATTGATTTGATATCTTGGTTGCTCACAATTCGGCAGCATAACATTTGCATAGGATTGAGATGATAGATGGAAGATGATAACGATAATGGATGATAGATGCAAAGGCTCTAAAGATGTTTCAGCAGCATAAGGATAGTCCAACTCAATGCCTCTTGAAAATGGCTTGGGAGAGGGTTGATTTATAGGAAAGGCTTAGTTCAAATGGATGGTTGAGATTAAAAAGCTAAATGATTGATGTGGATGGCTAGGATTGATTAGTTATTCCCACTCTTCAAGGGAGTTGTAGTCATGTGACAAGTGTAGGGAGGAGAATAGGCCTCATGTGTGATTGTGTATATAAAAAGTACTACATGTGTGATTGTGTACATAAAAAAGTACTGCATGTGAAAGATAATAAATAAAAAATGTAGTACCACACATAATTCAAGTGAGAGGTGGACAAGTGTCGAAATGTGGTGAGAGGTGAGGACTTAATTCAAATATTTTATTTGAATTAGTTGGGATATGTGAGGGAAATTAATTAAATAAATAAAATTTATTTAATTAATTAGGAAGATGATTAGGATAGGATTGGGATATGAAGTGGAAATTAATTAAATAAATAAAATTTATTTAATTAATTGGAAAGTGGGATTATGAATGTGAAATTAATTAAATAAATAAAATTTATTTAATTAATTGGCTAAGTGGATTATGAAATGGATTAAGATGGGAAATTAATTAAATAAATAAAATTTATTTAATTAGTTGGCTAATGGATAAATGAGATTAAGAGTGGGATTAGGACAAAATGCTACATGATGTCTAAGTAATGTATTTGACTAGGTGTTGCAAGACATGGACAAATTTGGAACAATTTTGGGTGTCTACATTTTGCCCCTCTTTGAGATGATGTTGAAGATGATAAGATTTATGTCGAGTAACATCATTTCAAAGAAGTTAAGGTATGGATAGAGGAAAAGGATAATAATGAAAAGATAGGATGAGGATGAAATGGAGATGGTGAGGATGCCCCGTCGAGAGGATAGGCGGGTTGGAGAAACACGGGTGGGCTCTCGAAAAGAAATGGCTTAGACTACGAAAGATAGAGGAAATGGATAGAAGAAATGAATGATGTGTTATGCTACAATGAAAGTGAGCAACCATGATGTTTGATATAGCACTAGACGTTATGCACCAAGGTATAAGGAACCAAGGTGACGTGTCTCATGCCCCAGCATAATACAACCTTGTCAAGATACAAGATATGAATATTAGCTAGATTGATACCGATATGATGCAAATGGAAGATAAAATGATAACACACACAAGCAAGCATGCACAAATGATTCAAAAACAAACAAGGTATTGCCCCTGTCAAGCTGTAAACCAATGATTAATTGTTTGATGATGATAGTTGAGAGTGTTGTCATGGCAGAAAAAGCTATATCCCTAGATCAACACAAGGTTGTTTGCTGAGTTGGTTGGTTGGTTGGCTGATTGATTTGGCTTACAACAAGGCTAGGATCAAGACCATTGATTGCGCTTGGATAACTTGGCTTGATTGATTAACTTGATTGGTATAGCTTAATGATGACTTGCATTTGGATCATTGCTTTGATTCTTTGGATTGATTTGATTTGATGAATGAATGATTAGATTGATTTGGTTTGATGAATTGATTTGATGGTTGGATTAATGTGCTATGATTTTGATGATGATGGATTTCTATAAATGGATTGATTGAATGATAGATTGATTGGAAGAAGTTGTTTATTGATGATGTAGAAGATAGATGATAGAAGAAATGATGAGAGGAGAAAGAGGAAAATCGTCTGTGCCTGAATTTGGGCACTTCCTTCGTACTCCAGACTGCCTACATACCCTATATCCATGGGATCAAGGCACTTAACGATGGAAATGAGATGTAGTTATGATGTTTTATTGATGAGATGATGAAAATGGATTGATTGGGATTGATGAAATGTTGATGATGTGATGATATGTGGTGGATTGAGCTGCTTTTGATTTGCTGAAGTGATTAGATTTGTTTTGATGGTTGGCTTGAAGTGCTTTGGTTTTGATGTTTATTGTTGTTGGGTTGATTATTTTGATGATTGGATTGATTTGAATGATGACAGTGATGGTGTGATGATTAGAGTGTCCACTCAATCTAAGCATAAGCAAGTGTTCTCAATATGCTCAAAGGATGCAAAACAAACAAGGTATTTCCCTTGTCAAGTCATAAACCAATGATTGATTGTTTGATTGATGGTTATAGTGTTGTCATTGCAGGAAACACTATATCCCTAGATCAACACAAGGATGTCGGAACACTATATCCCATTGATGATGATTGATGATGTTTATGACAAGATTAGGATCAAAAACTTGTTGATTTGATTGGACAATGTTCCTTGATCGATTAGCTTGCTTGATATGGATTAGTGTGACTTGGATTTAAGATTATTGCTTAGATTGATTTGATTGATATGATTTGAAGAAGTGATTGATTGAAATGGATGAATGAATGTTATTGATAAGAAGAATTGATGATGATGATGATTTGATTTTGATTGATGTTGATGGAGTGGATTGTTTTGGATGATGTGATAGGTTTTATTGCTTGGATTTTTCGTTGGATATTTAATTTTTTGGATTTGTTGACATATTTTAATTTTTTTATGTTTTTTGGGAATTTTTTTTTTTGAATGCTTTGGGATGTCAATGGATTTACAATTGGGGTAGCCTTTATGCTAGATACTAATGACAAGGGAGAAAACCAAGTCTAGGTGCAAGGATGGATAAAAGGATGGGTGATAGTAAATGGGATGGAAGGCTCATGATAAATGGATGGATAAAGGGATAGGCCATAAAAGGGAAAGCTCATGATAAATGGATAGATATAAGAATAGGCTATGGAACAGAAGGCTCATGATAAATGGATAGATATAATGATAGGCTATAGCGGATGGATGTATGCCTCATAATGGAGCTAGGATGCGATCTCCAAAGACTATGTCGCATAGGAACAACATGCCCCCATTCTAAGTATAGACTTAAGATTTTACATGACAAAACTGATGACGAAAGGATGACATGATGGGTTTTACATGACAAGGCTTATGATAGGTGGATAACATGATGGATTTTACATGACAAGGATTATGATAGGTGGATAATGATAAGATGGATTGATTAGGAAGGGATGAGGTATATCAAGAGATATCCAAAGCATATTTCAACATTTTGCCCCTATTCTTCATCAAGATCAAAAGGAAGAAAGGGAGTATGGATGGAGGATTATGATAGGTATGTGGATGTAATGGCTAAGGATGGTAGGATAGGATAGTGTGGTAGGATGGAATAGATAGTTTGGATGAGACAAGGTGCCCCCAAGTGTAAGTGACATAGAAGATCAACCTACACATGATGCTTGTTTGCCAGGTTTTCATCATGGTACTTATCTAAAGCGCCTGTTTACCAGGTTTTCATCATTGGACGAAGGGATTTCTCTTTACTTTCTTCTTTTTTTCTTTCTTTTTTTTTGATTTTTTTTTTGATGGGATGACAATTACATATGGCGCCTGTTTGCTAGGTTTTCACCATGGTAATGAATAGGAGGGACTCAAGTGTGTAGTGCTATGAAGGTTGATAGTTCCACTAGAGATGAATGTCATTGCATAGACCATGTCATGTGTGCTCATAGATGTTGGTAAGGGACTTCATGAAAGGGAGATGGAGTAGGTAGATAGTGGATTAGGATGAAAGGTTTGTGTAAGGATGGGGGATAGTGGATTATGTAGGGTAGGCTAGTAGCTTATGGTGTGGATTTATGTAAGACTTATGCAAAAGCATGGATGAAAGGCTTATGCAAAAGCATGGACCATGTTACCGCTTGCATGAGCAGTCAGGTTTCAAGCATTTGAATATGCAAGCCCTGTCCCAAAAGTCCAAAAAATTATAACTCTTTTGGCCTCTGCAGTTGTAAAAAATACAAAAATCAGTTGAGTGCAGGTCAAATGTGCATTTGGCGGGTCGAAAAAATCTATTGCCCTTTGAAAAAATTAGTTAGGCGCATTTCTAAATGCATATCGGGCTTGAAAAGGTGCATGTATAGGGGGAAATCTTTTGCAAATTCCCAGGAATATTCACCGCTTGTATATCAGATTTGCTTGTATATCGGGTTTGTATGTCTGAACATACATCGACTACATGCATTAGAAATGTGCAAGGAAAAATATACAAGGGTTCGCCTCATATACATTCGCTACAGTGCGATGTACAAATGGTCTTACATATCGAGCAACATACAAAAGTGCACATATACTTCTGCTACAGTGGCGAGGGGGAAATACATGCGGTGGGATCCGCAGACATGCAAAGATCTTTGTATCTCCAACATACAAGGTAAATATACATTCCTCACATATTCCCAAAAGATTCCCCAATTGCATAAAAAGGTTTGTATGTTGTGTTGTATGAGTAACATACAATGCGGATTCCAAAGGGATTCAAATCAGGTTGTGAGTAGCAGTGGCATCCGCGGCTTGTACATTGCATTTGTATATGTGATGTGCAATGAAATGTGTAAAGGAGAGAGAAAATGGGTCAGGTCCACCAGTTATATACAATGGTAGTTGTATGTACACCGACATACATTCAAAACATACTAGTGAAAAGATGCATTCCGGACCTGAATAGGATTCCAAGATGCTTCATACAAGTCTGAGGTCTGCGGCATGTATATTGGGCGTTTGTATGTGCCGATATACATTCCATTGATACAAATAGAGGATACAAGCTAGATTTCAAAGCAACTTCAACATGCTTTATGAAAATTTGAAATCCACGCCTTGTATGTATAAGGTGAATGTATATGCAGATATACATTGCGATAGGTGCAATAAAATATATGCATTTTAGACCCGATGGGGAAATCAAATGCGGCAGGTAAGTGTTTGAGGTCCGGCTTGTATATCAGATGATTGTATATGCATTTAAACATGCATATACAAGGGTAAAATGGCAAAATGGAGAAAGCGAAAAAGCTAGCGATAGAAACATAAGGTGCCTACGTGGCACGATTTCACTGGCTGACGACTTTTCAACATTTTTTGGGTGCTGTTGATCGTAGTGACAAGAGGATGATCGACGGTCTTGTTTTGAACCTGTAGCGAAGTTTTTTTTTTCTTGGGTGTGTGTGGCCATTTTTGAGCAGAAAAATTTCAGAGGCACACCGTTGCTGCACTCCAAAGAGGCTGCTGGTAGCTAAGGCATTGATGGTAGACTGGCAGAGGATGATCGATGGAGTTGACAGGTTAACCACCTGACTGATGAAGAAAATCCTTGGGCAGCGGTGCAAATCCCAAGTTCACCTGCTCATTCCTCTTTGTCTCTCCGCTGCATTTACTGTTTCTGAGCGCCATTTCTCATGCATTGTATCTGGCAATTTTTTTTATTTTCCTTGCAATTAATTCTGCTGAGTTTACAGTTTTGGTATAAAAGCTAAACTGCATTACTCTTTGTTGTTGTTGAAAAATTGGACAAATTTTGGTGCTGTAAAACAATAAAACTTTGTTGGTGGCCCTGTTTTGGAGGTTTTGTGAGTTTATGTATCTCACATTGTGTGTTTCATACATAGATGTACTGGTTTCTTGCTATTTTATATGAAAAATGCTCTTATGCATGTGTTTAATCATTTATCTCCAAGCTGTGGGCATGTTTTCTTTTGAATCAAGATAGCTAAGGGTTGTTAAGATTTAGGAATATATCTTTCTATATTGAATGTTTAATCTCCTACCTTTGTTCAAAGAACAAATTAAATGTTTCATGTTAATCATTGAGAAAATCTGTCACAGCAGGGATATATTTAAGTATGAATGACTGAACACCTTTTTTTGGAAGTATCTGTAAGGCAGATATCACAGAATCCCCTTGATACCCAGTCTAGTAAATGTTTATGCTAGTCGTTCACATGTGTATGTCTATTGACTCCGAGCCCTAGATAGGCACCAATCTAGTCTTGCATTGAGATTACACTCCAGGTCCTAGTTTTGCATCCAAATACAAAATCACACTTTAAACTTTAAATCAAACCATTAGGACCTTAGAAGTAGTTTAGGACCAGAATCCTCTGATTCACAACTGAACATAAGCCCAAAGCTAGCCCCTTTGTACTTATCCTATAGTTTTGGTCTGTATAAAGGAGGATTTATCTGCTTTGTATCAACATCCCAGTTAGTCCACAACCATATCTCATGGGTGTTGAATAGGGAATACCCCCCTAGGTTTTGCAGAGCCTAAAGAAGAAGAGGAGATATTATAGAGTCTATCTCCTGTACTGTTGGCCGCTGGCCCAAAGATCCTATTGATCATTGATGACTACTTTGTAGGGATAACTGGGAATAAGCACCCAGTCAGCTTGAGAAGCAACAGACCATAGGAAGGTGATGGGGAAGATATGTAGGGTAATGGATGAAGGTTGGGGAGATGGAGGTATGTGGGAATGTTTTGGAATGGAAGGGAACCATGACCAATGGTTGCACACACTGTGATAAACAATGAAGCTTTTGATGGGAAGGTGATGTAGGAAGCAATGGGGATGTTTTCTTAGGGGATGGGTGATGTAATGATTTAGGTACCCACATAGATTTAGTATTTTTAGTATTTTTGCTTTTCTTGTGGAATTTTTGGGATATTTGAAACTTTTGAATAGAAGCAGATTTGTGGATGTAAGTGGATGGTTGGGATTATTGAGAGGTGGATGCCCCATTTGACTTGCTTATTTTTTCTTAGGGACCCAAACCATTTTGCTTTTGGACTTCCCTTTTGGAGGTATGGGCTTAGATAGCTCTGTGGATAGATTTTGCTTCAATTCTTTGCATTGATGTCCTAAGGCATTAGGATACTTAGGATTTTTGGTAGGATTTTTAGCTTTATAGGTAGAGGCATCCAAACTTTTGCTTTTGAATCCCACAGACATGATGGAAGCAGGGTTGGTGGAATAAGTGGAAGCTTTATGTTTAGACAATATGTGCATTTGTTGGCCATGATTAGGAATGTATTTTTGGATAAATGGATAATTAGGCGTTGGTAGAAGTGGAGGTAAAGTGGATGGAGGTATATTAGGAGTTGGAAGTAGTGGAGATAAAGTAGATGGTGGAAGGTGTATGGTCACATGCTTTTAACATTTGTAGGTTGATGGAGGGGGAATGGCTACATATGTTTTGGGTATATGATGTGGTTTGTGATGGAAAGTGGTGAACTTAGGAGGGATGGAGGAATTACCAACATCTTTAGAGGGTTTAACTTGGGGTGTGTATCCAAGGCCATATGAGCATGGAGGAACTTTGACATGCTTTGGCTCCAAAATACCTTGTTCATAAAGGCCTAGGCCTTTACCTTGGTAGTTCATGTTTCGGAGGATACTATGGACAATGGGACTAGGTGTGGTTTGAACACTAGACTTGAGTTCATTATTGGATGGAGAAGGTGAAGTGGATAGAGGTTGTTTTTGTCTTAAGGAAGAACATTCATGGACAAAGGTGGTAAGCCCACTAGGACATGATAGTGGATTTGAAGTGGAATCGATGGTGGATGTGGAAGGAGGATCATTAGGATCTTGATTAGCATTGGGTTCACTAAGACCCAAGTTATTTGTTTGATCTTTTATGCTTACTTGGGGGACAAGTGTCTCATCATGACAAGTGGATGTTTTCTCATTATGGATAGGGCTAGATGGCAGATGACTAGGAGAAATTTGGATATCTCACTTATGGATGGATATAAGATTATGGATAGGATCAAGGTGCTCATGGATAGCTTCTTCATAGGTATCATCTTGATCATAAGGAAGGTAAATGTTATGGATGGGTTGCATGAAAGTGTTTTGATCTTGAGTTGGACTAGGGCTTAATGTTTCCACATGCTTAGGATTAAACCTTTGACATACCTCTTGGGTTGCTTGAATGGCAGTGGAAGGCTCTTGGTCAACAACATGAGAACATGATGACTCTTGACTTGGATTCATAATAGGAGACTCTTGAATAGGCTTGATGGCTTGTAGGTCACATGATGGGCTTGAAGGGCTAAGAATTTTAATTGAGGGCTCTTGGATGGGCTCAAGGATAGGTGGACCACATGATGGGATTATAGGATTGGACATGACCTTTGGAAGTTCTTTGGTAGGCTCATGAATGGGTGTTTGACATGGAGGTAGTTTATTCCTAGCTAGTAGCCAATGGATCACATCCTTTGCAAGGGTATGAGTGGATGTGAAATATAATGGATGAGCAATAATAGTGGATGATGTTGTAGGCTTAGGACTAGGATTAGGTTGGGGGCTAATTGGATTGGGTGGATTAGGATTTGGTTTGGATGAAGGGATAATCTTACCACAATTTATGAGGTTTGTGATCAATCTCTTAAGTTTGACACAATTGTTTGTTGTATAGCCCTTATACCTATGGTATGAACAATAATGGTTTTCATTATACCAAGGGGGTTTAAAGATTGGTTCAAAAGATTCTATCAGTGGTAGCTCAATCAAATTTTCTTGAACCAATTGTTGTATGGTTATGTCCAAGAGATCTTGTGGTGGAAGATTGGTAGAACATGCGGATGAAGGTGATGAAGGTTGGTGGACCAATGGACTAGGGGTAGGATCATATGGTGGTGTTGTGATAGGGCTAGTAGGCTCATGTGTTGGCATGTGATTGGATGATGAAGGCCACTCATAGGATGCATTGGCTAGATTGGTATCTCCCTTGTCAAAGGTAATTAAGTCTTGTTGTATTAGGCTCACATGGTTTATATACAAAGGGCCACTTGAAGTTGCATATGCTTCTTGTTGCAAAGGTGGATTTGGGCCCACTTGTACTCATTGGGGAGGCCATTGATATTCTTGGTAGCTAGGTGTAATGGTAGGATATGTAGACAAAAAATCTTAAGGTGGACTCAAAGTTGAGGGCATTTGATCTTGTTAGCAAGGTTGACTTATGCTCACTTGATTTATATACAAAAGGCCATTTGGACTTGGATGTTGTTCTTGTGATATCACTTGATTACCTTGTGGATGGGCTTGGTAGTGTATTGGAACGGTAGCATGAGGAATTGGATAGGCTTGAGGTGGATGTTCATAGGTTGATGTGGCATTGACTTGGTGGATAGGTGTATAAGGTTGATAGGAAGTGGATGGATATGACATGTGGCTATGAGGTGGAGTAGGTTGATAGTGAATGGCTAAGGATTGTTGTGCCTGTCAAGATTGACTAGTGGCTAAAAGGTGTTGGACTTGGGCTACGAAGTGTTGTAGTTGAGGTGATTGGCTTGCGTGGGGTTGAGCTTCTTGGATGAAGAATTGTAATGTTTCAATGGCGTCTTGGTTTAGGGGTTGTGATCCTTGATAAAGATTTTGGAGGAATCTTTGGAATTTGATTTATGGGTCCTCTGGTGTAAACATGTTGTCACCCAAGTGTTTTTCTTAAGTCCTTTTAGCAAGTACTCGTTTAGGGATTTTGATGATGTGGTGGAAGTGATTTGGCTAGGATAGGGATGTGACTAGGATAAGTTTAGGATGGTTTGAATGAATTGGCTATGAAGGGTTGGATGATGACTAGGCTATGTTTGGGATGAAAATGATTGGCTTGAATGTTATTGGAAGAATGTGTAGGATGACTTGTCTTTATGCGTTTGGGTGTTTAGAGCTTGATGTGGCAATATTCAAACAAATGATTATGCATATACACACACGCATCACTCACACAAGACACATAAGCAAGTTGTTAGTTTGGAAGAATGTGATGATGGTTAAGCAAGCACGTGAAGACACTTCAACAAGTCCTAGTCAAGGCAAGGCCACTATCACAAGGAGGTTCTATTAAAAATCTGGGGGACCGACACCCCACGAGCATCCAACAAGCCACTTAAGACTTTAACTAACCCTACTAAGAGTTTTAATATACACAAAGGTACACCTCCTTTTGATTTAACACTGTATGGTGAGCGCTAATACCAGTTAGACTTGGCTTTCACCTTATCCTCTAATTTTTATAGTGGACCAGATGAAAGTATTGCTTGAGGTCATTCCCTTGAGGTGAGTACCTCTTTTCCCACCAAGGCAGACCTCTCTAAGGTTTAACAAAAGCAACACAAGTAAATGTTTTTGATCTCCAAGTTCATGTTAGGACACGAGGAGAGAGAATACACATTTATTTGGTCACACTCGCATGGGGTTCATTAAACTTAGAAATTCAATGTGTGGAAGACAATGCAAGAACTTATTTTTTTTAAAGTTCAAATCCAAATGTGATGAAAGACAATGGTTCATTTTAGCCCAATTTTTGATGTGATAGCATACAAGTTGTTCATTTTATGCCCAAATCGAAATGTGTTTGCAAACAAGATTAATTGAAATGAAAAGATGAAAGATAAAAATGAATGCACCTGGATTATTTTCACTTTTCAAGTTGTTGTATATGATTGATATTACTACTCCAGCTCCTTTGATTCACCTACAAGTCACCAATTCCAAAAAGAAACAAGTAAACTTGCATAGAAGAAAGCTATGTGAAAAAGATCAAATCTAATTTTTTTATTAAGATGACCTAATACAAAAGAATGGATTGCATAAACAGAAAGTTTAGAAGATTCTAAGCAATTTGAAAAGAAATTTTGTTGAAATCCGATTGATTTTGCTCAAGATATGCTCAATTGAAGTTTTTTTAAAAAAGTTTGACTTTGACTGATAAAAAAGATGGTAAAATGATATAGTCACCTGATAAAACCTACTCCACTATGTATTTCATCC
Organism: Cunninghamia lanceolata; assembly: GCA_027924645.1. Taxonomy (NCBI): domain Eukaryota; kingdom Viridiplantae; phylum Streptophyta; class Pinopsida; order Cupressales; family Cupressaceae; genus Cunninghamia; species Cunninghamia lanceolata. The sequence goes on from BSBN01001019.1 coordinate 256,039, forward strand.
TCTCAGCTTTCCAACGAGTCCTTGTTTGCATGATTTGGCCTCCGTATGTGAAAGTTATGATAGAAACACCAAAATGCACAATGACAGCAACCAAAAGCGAGTTACAGTTACCAGAAGCGACCAACTATTGATTATAAGCAACCCAAATTACACCAGAAGAGATTAGTTACCAATTAGAAGTGACACAAAAAAAATTCAAGGCTACCGATAATTGCTCATAAGCTATTCAAATCTGCAAGATGCGTGAAAAATTCCTATTTTTGTAAAATTAGGTTTAGGGTTATGAAAAAAATGACTATTAGAGATTGCAAACCCTAAAATGACAAGTCTAGTGGATGAAATATGATCAGATGGATACCTTGCAACCACAAATTGATCAATTGAAAACCCTAGAATGATAAATTGATAAGATCTTGCAAAAACAAGGGTGTTAGCTCAACTAAAATGAAAGCCCTAATCAAATTGATTGGCAAATGATAATATGAAGATCAGAGACATGAAAAATGTAGTTTAAAACCCTTGATTGATCAATAAAAATTTGACACAATAACCTACAAAATTAAATGTTAACAGAAAACCCTAGACGACTGAAAGTGACCGGAACAGCTGGATGCGAGCCGTTTCTGATCAAAAGTGATTCACTCTAAAGCAGAAGCGATCACTGTTAGCTCAAAAGCGATACATAAATGGATGGAAGCAACAAGTAATAGCTCATATGTGACTCAGAAAAGACCAAAAGTGATGGGTAATAGCTCAAAAGTGATATGGAAAGTTTCAGGTGACAGAATGCAAATGTTAACCAGAAGCGACCAAGTTTACCAGAGGTGATAGGTTTTCATTCAAAAGCGATGCAAATTTTGCCAAAAGTGATATACTGTTGTTCAAAAGTGAAGAAAATTTTACCAAAAGCAATCAATTTTTGATCAAAAGCGAGCTAAATTTACCAAAGGCGATTGGTTTTTGATCAAAAGTGAGCTTAATTACCAGAGGTGAATTTCTGCAGACTGATTATTGTTTTCTTTGCCAAACGCTCTATTTTTCATGAAATCTAGGCAAATTTGTACTCAAAATTTATGGAAACGCCCCCCCGGACGCAATGGTGAGGTTAGATTTAAGCTAAGAGATCATCTACATACATTTTTATCTAAATCTTAACAAACTAGTGTTAGAAAAATACAAATTTTTGCTACAAAAGCTTGCAAAAATGAAAGATTGACACTCCAAGAGATCTAAACATCACAAAAACAACTCAAACAAGGAGGTTAATCAAGGAAATGAGTTTGAAAATAGAAATGATCAAATAATGAAATGCATAACCTAAACCCAAATCATTCAATACCTCAAAGATGCAAGATGAATTGTTTGATTGATTTGATATGTTGGTTGTTCATAATTCGACAACAAAAAATTTACATAGGATTGAGATGATAGATGGAAGATTGATAGATGGAAGATGATAATGATAATGGATGATAGATGCAAAGGCTCTAAAGATGTTTCAGCAACATAAGGATAGTCCAACTCAATGCCTCTTGCAAATGGCTTAGGAGAGGGTTGATTTATAGGAAAGGCTTGGTTCAAATGGATGGTTGAGATTAAAAAGCTAAATGATTGATGTGGACGGCTAGGATTGATTAGTTATTCCCACTCTTCAAGGGAGTTGTAGTCATGTGACAAGTGTAGGGAGGAGAATAGGTCTCATGTGTGATTGTATATATAAAAAGTACTACATGTGTGATTATGTACATAAAAAAGTACTATATGTGTGATTGTGTACATAAAAAAATACTACATATGAAAGATAATAAATAAAAAATGTAGTACCACACATAATTCAAGTGAGAGGTGGACAAGTGTCGAAATGTGGTGAGAGGTGAGGACTTAATTCAAATATTTTATTTGAATTAGTTGGGATATGTGAGGGAAATTAATTAAATAAATAAAATTTATTTAATTAATTAGAAAGTGGGATTATGAATGTGAAATTAATTAAATAAACAAAATTTATTTAATTAATTGGCTAAGTGGATTATGAAATGGATTAAGATGGGAAATTAATTAAATAAATAAAATTTATTTAATTAATTGGCTAATGGATAAATGAGATTAAGAGTGGGATTAGGACAAAATCCTACATGATGTCTAAGTAATGTATTTGACTAGGTGTTGTAGGACATGGACAAATTTGGGACAATTTTGGGTGTCTACACTTAATATCAAGAATATTACAGTATACGACGATTCTCAGTTAATTGTTAAACAAATCATGGGATTGTATCAAACTAAGCACGATATGCTTTCTCAATATCATGAGTTTGCATTATCTCTCTTAACACAATTCACATCATATACGATCGATACCATTCCCAGGAAAGATAACCGACATGCGGATCCAATGGCAAGCACAACTTCCCTTATATCCCCTGATGGTTCTCCTGAGGAATTTACCTTCATGGTTCATAATCTTAAGACATCGATAATTGAAAGCCCTATAGTTGCGAATTTGGAACTCTGTGGTAATACATACATTGATGAATGGTTGTCCTACATATTCAATTATTTACGCGATGGAACCATTCCGGACTTGACATCTAAGAATGCCCAACTCCATTTATGCAAACTAGCAGCGTGATACATTATATTATCAAATGTCTTGTATCGACGAAGTTATAATGGTGTTTTACTATGATGTTTAAGTAATTTAGAGATTTTGATAGCTTTAGAAGAAGCTCACTTTGGTGCCTGTGGAGGGCATTTCAGTGGAAAATCATTGGTGCAAAAATTGTTACGTATGGGTACTATTGGTAGCATATGGAACAAGATTCCTTTGCTTACGTCAAGAGATGCCCGCAATGTCAACAACATAAACACCTCATCCATGCTCTTGCTCAAGAGCTTCGTGCCTAGGTGTCACCATGGCCATTTTCTATCTGGGGCTTGGATCTTGTAGGTAAAATTTCCCCACCCTCCTCTCAAGGACATACGTTTATAATCACTGCTACTGATTATTTTACAAAATGGGTCGAAGTGGTCGCTTTGCGATCCACGACCGCCAATCTAATTTGTCAATTCATACAAGATAACATAATTTCTTGATTTGGAATACCTTCCTCCTTAGTTTCGGACAATGGCACACCATTTAAGAATAAGGATGTGAAAAAGTTCCTCGAAAAATATTATATACAACATCGCTTCTCTACTCCTTATTACCCTCAATCCAATGGCTAAGCAGAAGCTTCAAACAAGGTTATTAGACAGATTCTAAGGAAAACCGTTAATTAACATCAAAAAGATTAGCATACGCAATTATCCTATGCACTATGGGCTTATAGAACAAGTATTTGAACAGCTACGGGTAACACACTGTATAATCTCGTCTATGGCACAGATGCGATAATGCCCTTGGACTTAGAAATTCCTTCTTTGCGAATCTCCCTAAGAGATATCATGGATGACGACATAGAATGAGAGAAAAGATTACATGAACTTGAGATGCTTGATGAAAGACATATTAATGCTCTTGAACATCTCAAGGCTTATAAAAAAGGAATACAATGAGCCTATAACGTGCAAGTCATACAACGTTCATTTAATGTTGGGCACTTGGTTCTTTATGAAAATCAACGCAATGTAAATGCACTGCCTAGAGAAAAATGTAAGTTCAGCCCTAATTGGCTTGGACCGTACATAATCACTGAAACCTTTGGATCTAGAGCGTATAAATTAGTCGATGAGCAAGGTACGCCGCTTAAAGAACCTATTAATGCCGCGCACCTCAAAAGATTTTATGATTAAAGATTTAATGTTAAATGTTTATAAGCTAATTTAGTACATAGATTAGCCTCAATTTTGACAAGATGGTATTGTTTTTGTCTTAATTCATTTGGCATTATATCTTTGTTCAGTTGATCATTTTTGCATCATGTTTAAGTAATAATTTCTTAGATCACTTTTGTGTTAACTAAATATAGCATGGAAGTTAAAAAGTTATGTGTAAGATAATTAATCATTGTATGGGTTACTACATGTTCTTTTTAGAATTGTTAGTATATCACAATAGCATTAATTATAGCATTTAGACATCATCACTAGTTGCATTTATACAAAAATCACATGTGATAGATCAAAAGCCATTACACATAAATCAAGAAGAAATAATCATATATATATATCTCAGTTTTATGTATACATCTGAGTCGACTATCCCTAAAAAAATGGGATGTCGTAGTACCTAAAGTCTATGGCTCACATAGCTGAGCCTCGATCACCAGTACCCTCAAGCCCTCGTGGTGTGTGAGTGACAGAAGCTTGACCACGTGTGGCTATGGATCGCGAATGACTCCTAGAGACGCTTCACAATCCTAACCCCCTGATCTCACCTCTCATCTCTATCATCTACTCATGTGCCTCCTGGTACATCCTCTGGTATCGGTCTCTCTCAGCTTGAACCCTATCTCTGTCAGCTCTTGCCTATTGGATCTCCTGCAGTAAGAACTCATGGACAACTGGCTCTCCCTCGGATGAAGGAATTGCTACCGTCTGCTCTCTCTATGCCCTGAGCTCAGCCTTGGCATGCTCAGCTCTCTGTCGAAACTCCTCTCTCTCGTGTAGATTGCTTTAGCATGGCCTCTGTAGCAGTCCTGTATTTGACGAAAGGCATAAAAATCTTAGCATGTCATCCAACAGATGATTAGGGCAAATCACCTGCCCACACCCACTGCTCTGAGGCATCTGTTGGTACGATGTCTCCTATGATGCAACTCACAAAGTCTCTCCATGCGTCTATCCCAACTGCAAAATAGAGGATGAGATAGATGTTAGACTCCCATATAAATCACAAATAATAAACTATACAAAACATAAAATAATAAATCTAACCTTTCCTGGATCTTCGTCTCACCAAGATGGGTCTCAGATTGTTGATGGTGTGATGAGCCGTGCTATCTGATCTGCAGCTGGGGGCATAGGCCTACTACTCTCTCCCTGCTCTGTTTGACTAGATCTCGCCTCATCTGCAGGAGTAGGACCACGAGCCTTGGACCACGGTCTTGACTTGGTCTCCTTGTCAATGTCTGCCTCCTGCTGGTTTTGTCGTGATCTCACTCTAAAGACGTATTGTGATGGGACCTCCTCGGACCCATCCTCGTCCTCCTCCATACCCTCTTCGAGATCGTAGTATCCTGCGAAGTCACTGACATTGTCCTCCACCCCTATGTCACTCGCGTGACCGGCCCAAGGTCGGGCATCTCCTATAGGATGCCCAGGTGAAAAGATAGGTGCAGGCTGTGCTATGTGCCACCAGGTCTAATATGCTCAGATACACCTGACATCATTTGCACCTAATATTGGCTCTGCATCCTCAAGACCCTCATCGTCGCTAAGTGGTATGTCTTCTATAGTTGGTCGTCAGACAGTATTGGCTCTGACTACACTCTGAGCTACACGTGTGTAGCTCAGACGAACTACAGGAACATCCTGTACCTATCTGAACTGTTGTGCCACCCTGTCAAAGTAGAACCATGATACAACATGATCGAGGCGACCAACCATCATCCAATCCCTTTGCATTTGAGCCAGCTACCTCTGCTCGCTAGGCCATCTGATGTAGCCCCGATATGGTCTCTAGATGATCTCACCAGGCTGTAATCTGTCAAATACTACTCTCCAGTATAATAGGTTATTGTGACTCCAACACCTGACAAGTGGATAGGCATAGACACGCAGATGGGTGAATGTTGCCTCTATGGGATAACCCATTGGTCATGTGCACCTGATGTGCTTAAAGGCCAAACCTATAGTAGTGTGCATACCATAAGACTCTGCATCTCGTAGTGGACATATCTCCCTAAGTCATGATATATGTGTGCAAGCATATTGCGCCCCCATGCATAGACAGTCTGATGCTCCTCCATTGCTCTGATAGTGTGAACGAGACCCCCATGAAGGTGAGTGCCTCGTCCATCTGGTGCAATAGCTAGTGTGACTATGACAATCATGATCCTCCGTAGTAAGAGAATGTCTCTGCATCCCTGCTCTAGTAAATGGAGCTGAATGTGTCCTTCCTTTGCCTGTGAAACAGTGCGACCCAAGCAATATAACTGACTCTCACGAGTATACTTTGCTGAGCGATGTCCAACAATCCTCACTGTCTCTCCTCAGATTGGAAGTCGAAGGATCCTGAATACATCCTCCAGTGTGATGGTAATCTTGCCAGTCGGTAAATGGAATGTGGATGTATCTGCATCCCAACTCTCTATCAGTGCCATAAGCATCGCACAGTGGAATCTGATTATGGGCATCTCAAACACCCACCATAGGCCCACCGTCTGTAAATGCTCTCTCTACAGCAATCAAAGCACTAGCACGCTCTCACAGAAGTACCATCAGACAACCGCCTGTGTGCTCACGCATCTCAGGGACATCCTGTAGATCAAAAAGAAAGCAATAATATCAGAATCCTCGCTAGAAACCAAAATAAGTTAACACGAACTAAGTAGAATGCATGTACCTAGGCCCGGTGTCCTTTGTGGACCAGGGTGCCCCAGGAAGACTAGGGCACCCCAGAGGGACACTGGCACCCCTGTGGGACTAGGGCGCCTCAAAGAGACTTTGGCGCCCTAGGTGGACCTGGGCGCCCCTGTTTGGGAACCCTGTCCACCTTCCCCTCTTGGCACAGACATCGATAAATGTGAAAATGAAAGACGACAGAAGGATGGAATCAGGTCCCACCACTCGAGATCAGAGCATCTCCAATCGTGGTGGATGGTATGGATGTCAGCTCGGCATGGCTGTTCTCCTCTTCTCCTTCTCTCTCTCTACAATGATATGAAACAAGAATGAGTTAATGATAAGTGACAAGTCCCTTTTAAATAAAGTAAGTGAGTGAGAAATTTGATCCCTAACTAGGTGCAAAAGTGTGCTCTTTCAATCTTGAGCCCTTTTCTTGAGCTGTTGAACTTTGATTTCAATGTCGTTTGTTGCGTTGGAATCTTGGTTCCGCTCTCTTTCTTCCTCAATGTGGCATTTGAGCATTGTATGACCCTCACAACACATTTCCCTCAAAATCGACGTGTAGATATCTCCTTGTTTATACTCTCAGACTAAGCAAGTAGAAACAAGGGGGGCATATATCTCCCTCGATTTCCTCCCCACCTCATCACTCAACCCCCTTAGCATTTTTAATACTGACTCATTAGTGGTGGTTGCAGGTTGATTTGATTTTGATTTCTCTAACAAGTGTTCCTTTGTAGGATGCGGTTCCTAACTTTGTGGTCTTGCAAGATTGCAAACTTGGGGGCTTCTTCCTTCTCGGTGACAATGCTTCAGCTTCCTCTACAGTAGCCTTTTGGGTATCCTTTTAATGATTGATGCATTTTACTTTCCTTTAGTTGCATATGCACGTAGTGTCATATGGCCACTAAAGTGGGAGCTAAATGTAACATCAGAAATTGCCCTCCTGTATGGAATGGTACAATTTCCCTTGATTTAGCTCCTCACTCTTGGTGACCTTTCAACCTTTTCTTTTCGACCTTCCCAAAACCTTGATTGACTAAGTCTAGGAGCAGTCTATTCACTTTTTGAGGTAACTTATTGATAAAACCCGAAAAGAGATTTGAAACTTGGGTCCCTAGGACCTCCCAAAATGTAGATCTGAGTTGAAATTGGGGGCTAGGACTTGGGCGCCCATGCCCTAGTCCTCCCCCATTTCACAGGATTTTGAATTTTGGCGGGGTGTCAGTTCCCACCGAGTGCCTCGGGATTCCATTTTCAAATTCTCAGTTTTCGCACGATATTGAGACGTTATTTTGAAATTTAAATTCCCTAAAGCTAGATATAAAAAAACATTTGCAAATCATTTTATCACACACAATTCTTATGCAAGCTTGATGCCAAAACTCTGCTGCAATTGCCATTGAAGATCAGTGACTTGTTGAAGCTCTTTGAAGTATTCTTTATTTACTATCTTGGAGACAATGGATGAAGATTAGGAATCAAGATCTTGAGTCTATCTTGCTCTTCCTAGGGTTTGTACACCTTTTGCATGATCAGGAGAAGGGTTGAAGCCTCCAACAGCAAGCTTGGAGATCTTCTGCGGACATTACTGATTTGCCATCTTGTTCATGTAAGTCTTCATTTATCTCATCTCCTTGAGGTGAAATTGTATGTGTTTATTGATGCAAAGCAAGTTGTTGATCTTCCCTTGGTTGAGACATCTAGGGTTTAATTTTATGCATAACATATTGTTAGGTTTGCACACACTTCTGCAAATCTTTATCTCTGGCTATTGTTGAGGTAGAAATACCAAAGATGAGGCTTGACTGAGGCAAGCTCCTATATAGCTGCAACAACTTCCTTCTTTTGTATGTGGAAATTGTGTTTTGCAAGTTCTAGCGAAAAGAAGCTACAAAAAGAAGGATATTGCGGGTATAGTTGTGACAGACTTTCAGATTTTTGATTCCGAGACTTGCGGGACATTGGAGTGGGCGCCCTAGTCTAACCAAGGGTTTATTCTGGGATCTGGAAGCCTTTCGGCAGTCTCAGACACCCTGTGCAGAAGATTTTCCAGTTCGGGAACTTTCAGGACACTGGAGCGGGTGACCTAGTCCATGCAGCCCTCAAAATCTGGGTACACTATCTCTGCACTTCTGTGATCAGTTTTGCCAGTTACTTCATCAGTTTCTGTATATTTTTGATACAAGGCATAATTAGGGTTTTACTTGGTTGAAAGGAAAACACTTGATAAAATCTTGATTAGGGCCTTAGGTTTCATAACCACGCAAGCATAAGGGACAGACAAAGTGATTAGAAGCTTGTTCACAAGTTTAACCTTTGTCCTCCCAATGCTTAACGGTGGAAATGGTAGTATTTAACCTAGTTGAACAAACTATCAATTTTCACCCTAAAAAGACTCCAACTATAAAATTGTAATTTGTTTGTTAAATAAATAAGAATAATATTACATCAATTTTATTCTCCAATTTCATAACCATTGAATTCATTCTTCTAATAACCATAACTCTACTCCAAATCATTTAGGGCAATTCTATAGGCCTCAATTTGGGGCAATTCAATCCCCATTCTATCAAATTCTTTTTCGCATCCCATAGAGAAAATGTAGGAAGAGTGAGAGAGGTGCACTCAAGGTCGTCCTCCTTGGCCTCACGAGAAAGAGAAGTGAAACAAGAAAATACAACTACTTCGTTGAGCTTTCCATGGCTCCTTTATTGTTCTATATTCACTAAGTAAATTGATAAATCAATGAATGCGTCAACTTCATCACAATGATCACATACGATGAGCACATCTTTATTAAAGAAGCTATACGTCAAGAATTCCAAGCATCTAAACAAGAAGCATCCCTGACTCGCATAACCATCCATATAAAATTGTTTACTCCACATAAGGTTGTTCGCATTTACACACATGATTTTGACATGTATTCTTTGAAACTTTCAAAATAAGCATTCACATTAAAACCTTTGGCAATAACAAGGCAAATTGTTTATTGTGAAAAACTACCAAATGATCTTTTGCTTCTATCCTATACAGATTATTCGTCCAACAAAATTAAATGATTTTTTATTTTTCTAAATTTTGGTATGAAAAAACTGCAAACAAAATGGAGTGGAAAACAATGAAAATAGCAAACAAGATAGGAAATAAACCAAATGAATGATGATGTCATAGATTTGTATGTGGTCTGCACTGTAGCACTCTTGACAAAATGTAAGAATCGTGAATGGGCAAAACAATGGCTATTGTACATGGTCATCACTGCATCACCATTGTATGAACTTCTTTGGAGAAGGAAGGACGAGAGAATGGGAGGCAGATAGAGAGGTCTAAAAAACCCACTGTGATACCATATTGAAAATGGGGTGCGTGAAGAAGAGACTGAGGCTCCAACACACCAATCCGTCAATCCTTCATCTTCAACACACCGATTATTACATTCAATGGTTTTATAAAGCCATTCAACTTCCAACTACCCAATAACTAACTAACAACTAACATCTTAATTAATAACTAAAACCTAATTAATAAATTAACATTAATGTATGTTAATTTATTTTTTTATTACATTACATATTTATAACTATTATTATATGTCATGCACCACTAAATTCCTAATAGCTCACTTTGCTTAGTGTATTCTTTAATAGAATCTTCCCATTAGGTCTTGATTTCTCCATCTAGGTGTTTCTAATCCCCATTGTCTCTTTTGTGGACATCTAGAAACATCAAGCATCTCTTTTGGTTTTGTCCACAAGTTCAAGCTACTTGGACTTGGATACATGATTTTCAAGCCTTTTATACCTAAACTCTTTTCTTGGCACATGATTCTTTTGGATGGTTGACCATAGTTGCCAGCTAAGTTCACCCAAATTTGGCATGCTTTTAGAGTGGAGATTTTGAACTCAATATTTGAAAAGATAGAAACTCAACTATATTTTAGGGAGCTTTTGTCGACATACATTTTTCCTTGTATGCTAAATCTATGATTTGTCCTAATGTTCTTCCATAGATTCATGTGCAAGATAAGAAAGCTACATTGGAAGTTGCCCATCTACAAACTCTTATTGAAAATTGGGTCAATGTGCCTTATACTATTGCATGCGAACCACCTTCCTCCTTTACTAGGATCCCTTCCCCTCTCCAAGGGCGCAAACATAGCCACAACCATAGTGATTGTACTAGACATGATTCACATGTTTTCCACACTCTCCTCGGCACCGAAGACATGGATGGTCTAAATAGACATATGTTCAATCTACCAATTCTCAACCTCATGACATAGGTGCTTTTAATTGGCTTGATAGTGGCAGGGTTCGTTGACCGAGTGTAGCTATTTCTTTAGTGAGAATTATTCCCCAACATAAAGAAGAAAATGAAGAAGGCACCATTATGGCGGGAGCCAATTCTTGATAGCTAGGATGTTCTAGATGATTGGGAGAAATACCTTGATCATAACCTGCCTCCTCATCCTATTAGTTCTATAGCTCTTGTAACATAACAATTTAACTAAATTATTTCTTTTTTTTTCTTTTGTTTTAAGCTTGACTTACCTAAACATTTTAGATATAATTTCATTCTACTATTTGTTTATAAATTAATACAATGCATCTCTTTAATGTAATATAATGAACATACTCATTCAAAAACAACATTTAACTTATTTTTTCATCTTTTTTAAATCAACTTTTTTTATTAAAAATTATTTAGATTTTATTAATAATTATATTAAATTATTTTTCTACTAAACTATTTGTGTTATTTATTGTGGTTTCCAAAAGTCACATTTTTATGCATGAATTTTTATCGTACATTGTAATATACTATTTTTGTTTGTTAACTCTCCAATTTATATATTTCAATTATAAAATAATTAATGTAAAACAAAATATTCAATTACTTAGACTTTTGTAGATGTAATTATATTTTCTACACACCATCTACTCTTTTAAAATTGCACCTAAAACTACAAAACTTATTACATTAACCTTTATAGACCTCAAAACGTGTTTCATGCTATTTACATTTTAAAAGATAAATTGTGTTGACTCCACATGTTATAACATTAATAACAAGTTAAATTGAGATGCTCAAATTTATCATTATATATGAGAAATGGTATTATTACACGCAACTTGGATGAAATTTTTGGTTTTCTTTTAGATAAGACTGAATTTTTAAATGGGTCTATTAGGGATCAAGTTTCATTGAGTACAAGGCCCTAACACCATAAGGGATAAGGCTGGGATCAACGACTTTGGCAAAATGGACACCCTTAATCCTTGTCTCAGTCAAAAAGGTTTCAACCTTAAGCTCGTGTTCCATATCGATAACTAAAAGTGAATTTATATCTTGAAATTATTCAATATTTAAATAGTTAAATTTTATTCTATACGAATTGATTTGAAAACTTAAGAGATGTGTAAGTTATTAATTTTCCACGATCCATAATATTAGATTGAATGTTTTTGGATTTAATTGTGTTAGATATTTTTCATCAACGTTTCGAATCACACTATGTGATCCATCATCAAGAGATAGAGAGCAAGAAAAGATAAAAAGAAAATGATGGATCAAAGAGTGTGATTTTCTTTTTCTCTTCTCTTGCTCTCTATCCCCTGATGATGGATCATCATGGAGTGTCATCCGAAACATTGATGAAAAATATCTAACACAATTAAATTAAGAGATGTGTCGTCATCCAACTTGTTTATCAACTTTTAATGAATAATATTGATGTTTTATTCTCCCATAAATTTTTTTTACATATTTATAACTAAATATCAGATGACATAATTAAAATAAATTTATATTAATATAAAACATTTTGTCTTAAATTTTGTGTTAAATCTTTGTATGATGTACTAATATGTGATATAATAGATGGTTGTTTTTATCGATAACATTTTATTAAATGTGACATCCTTAGAAAATGACTTGCCATCGACATTATAGTAAGTAATTAATATTTATAAAATAGAACCGCCATTCAATATATTAATCAATAATTTTATTTTTTAATAAAAAATATTATTTAGTAAAACGTACAAGTGTAATATTTTAAAAAATACGGACAGTATAATAGAATCACGCCTTGCATATTAATTAATGAAATAATTGACGGAAGTTTTTGAAACTTGGGCCAAAATAAACGTGGACAATTGGATGACGTCACAATGAAAAGTAAGTTCTCGTTCTAAAACGAAGCACACATCGCAATCAACATTAATCTAATAATAATATTAGCTGTATACAGAATTCGTGAAGGAAAAAGTTGTTGAGCTGTTGATTGAGTTTAATGAAAGGGTTGAAAAATGTCTAATGGCCTTGTTTGGGGTGGGCCTTGCGTGATTCTGTGTCCCATAGGCTGCTGTGCCCTGTGGACGTCATTAAAATCTTTCATTTCATTTTATGAGAGGTAAATTGTTTTAAAAAAAAACAGGCTCCTTAACTTGGTATTAGGTAAGTTCCTCAAATTCCATTCACATTGAATTTCTTCGATCCAAGGTCTATTAAAAGTGACAATAGATTCCAAGGTCTATTAAAAGTGTTACAATGGATTTTCCATTTTATTGTTTGGTCTTGGCTATCTTTTTGTGCTTTCTACTACCAACTTCATTTTTTGTGAATAGTGTATTTTTACCTTTTAATATATAAAAAGTAATAAAGTCATTAATCATTTAAAAAAAAAAAAACGGTGTGAAAATGCAAGGTTCAAAATCAATTAACGATATATGGTGAATGTTTTTAATTGAGAAGAAAACCCAAGATTTTTTAACATAAAATATTAACAATATTATTAGATTAGAATAGTGTATATTTTTCATTTAATTTTTTTAAAATGTTATATTGTGTGGATGTTATAAATATACTTAATTGGCCTCTTTTAGCACATTATTTGACCCTAGTACCTCTCATTTTTTATATAACTAATCATTTAATTGAGAACAAAACATGGCCATTTCTTAGAGTGGTTACCTTTGGCTACACTATACCACACATGTGGCCTTGTCCTTGGATGTGCATGGGGCCTCGTCCTCTAGTTTGAACTTTTAAAATTTATCTTTTTCGCAAACTAACTCTTCTATATTATAATTGTTTCATGTCAACTAGTGTGCCAAAAGATTGAAATTGCATGTTTAGGGCTTGCATTTAAGGACATTGCTCTAGGTAGGTCATTATAATAGCTGGAAAAAATTTCCATAAGATCATGAAGACACAAAAAACATTCATATCCAAATACATCAATCTTAATTAGCCTTAACACAACCAAGGATTTGACTTTAGTTCATCTAATTTTGTTTCAACACAATTAACTAACACTCTTGCACCATATCAATCTTCGACACTAAGGAGATCATTGACACAACACTTATAGGCACATACTAATATTATTTCTAATCTTAATGCACCCAATGGATATGGAATTTGTAACACTTGCATCCAATATCTCTTTTCTCTTATATCACACTTGTTAAATCACTCCCAATGCTTGATTTCTAGCAAGAAAACCTTCATGATTCCCCCTTGTCTATAGAAAGTCTTATTGGTGCTCTTCAACACCTCCCAATTTCATATATTGTAGGTATTATAAATACCCAAAAATGCATGGATCAACATTTTTGAGTTTGATGATGACTAACACCGTAACGACACCAAAAGTGACAATCAACTCTAACATCCAAGATAGGTTTCCTTAGTCCCTCTTTGATGTGTTTTCTAGTCTCTTTTAGCCTCTCATCAGTCCTATCCCTTTCTTTTGGTGACTTTAAACTTACATTTTGCATATTTTGGCAAAACTACTAATACTTTATAAGGTGTGGCTTCAAGACCACTACACGCCAACTTTAAAATAGATGTAGTGATCTTATGATCAGCTAACTAGTTTTGTAAGGTCATTTTGGCCCTCTATGAGATCATCATGGCAATCTCAAAGGTGCCACGGAAAATTTCATAAGTAGCACCTGACAACAAGTGAAAATTTTGCTTGAATTGACTGGATGTGAATTTGAAGTGTCAAACACCTTGTCTCTTCATTTTCTCCCTTTTAGAGGCTTCATTTCTTTCTCCTTTTTGTTGGGAAATAAGGTGTCTCAACCTTTGCAATTTCCTAGCATTGTTTATTTATTTGTATAATAATTTATTGCCTAATGTTGTAATTACTTGCACATTTAGTTTGGTCACATAATTGAGGTGGCACGGTGACATGTCATCTTACTTGAATGTGACTTGGATAGTCAAGTCAAAACTACATGGATTTGGGGTCCCATTTGAGGTGGCACTACTATGCCATGTGTCGGCATCTTGTGGTGTGTGAAATAAAATATTCCATATGACAGAATCTATGATGTGTAAGAGCCAAGTTTGGAGATTCCTATGACAAGTGATGACAAGTGTCGGTGAAGATCTTTGCATGAGGGAAAGGCATCTTTGGGTGCCCAAGTTGGGCTATGACATGTTGTAAGAGGAATATGCTATATTTAGCATTGTATGACGGATTCTCTCACAACATTAAAGGTTGTTATCTTGGGAAAATCTATGACAACTGTAAGATGCGTAAGAGCATCCGTCATAGTCTATTTTTAGCCTGGAGCGCTCCATATTGGGAAAGTCAAATATGCCATATATGACAGATGTAAGGGATGTATTTGCAGAAAGGACAAGTGTCCTTTGATGTGGGATAATGGCCATGTGGCCAAGGTGGATGCCTATCCCAAGATGCTCTCAATATTTGCCTTGTAATCCCTATATATTGCATAGTTTGGAGTTGTAGTTGCATAGTGTTTTTACAGGTACTGTTATGCTGCTGGAATAACTCTAGAATTGACATTTGAAGACTCTTGTAAGAAATTGCATTACAAGTGTATTGTAAACACCCATTGTTTTAGATAATACATTGTGTAGGTTTTAGAGTGTGGGGTTTTTTACCTAAAAAGGTTTTCCCCACGTACATCTTGTGTCTACTTCTCTCTGTCTACATTCTTGTTTTGTGTTTTCTGCTGTAATATCTCTGATATATGTTTCATATTGCTACAATTGTAAAGGTTGTAAAGAATTTGCATACCTCTCCCCTCATTAGATTAGTTTAGGAAGCGATTTCCGCACACCTAGCTTCCTTTCACTTTTGTTCTTAATTCTTTATAATCCTTTGTTAGCTCATATTTAGGTGATTCTTCATAATTTTTAGCAACTTTACATAGAATTTATTAGTCAAAGCACAATCCATTCTCTATAAATTACTTGCAATATTAGTTAGTTGCTCCATTTTTATCCTCTTCCATTCCCAATCCTTGTCAACACCCCTATATAGGTCTTTCAAATGTCTTGAATGCCATGTGCAAAGAAATATAATGATCAATGTCTTTTTTAGAACCATCTTAATTAGAACAATGCTTATCTTCATTAGATTTTGTCATTATAGCTCTTGGCTTGAGGCACACTAGTAATAGTCAAGATTTAGCTTCATTTTCTTGATTTTTGATAGATTAATAGTTAATTTATAGGTGATAGACTAGAAATAGATTAATAGATATTTGTTAGTGATTAGATTAGTTTTCTTTTTATATTTATGCTTGATTAAATCTCATTAAAGCAATATAAATTAGTTTACCAACATAAAAATTAATCAATTACAACTATAAGTTAATTCAAATTCATTAATCCATCTAAAAGAAATTGCACACAATTTGTCAACAACTCAAACTATCCAATCTAGGCAAATCAATTGTAAGCTTGTTAAATAGGCTAAAGACAAATTTTTTAGAACTTATTATTCAAAATTGTTTGCATATGCTTACAATCCTACAACATTTCTTGTTTCACAACATTCCAAACCTACAAATAAGAAATTTGTAACCTTTCTTGTCACTTGCAACTTGGCAAAAAAACATTTATTGTCATTGTGCAGAACATGC
Organism: Cunninghamia lanceolata; assembly: GCA_027924645.1. Taxonomy (NCBI): domain Eukaryota; kingdom Viridiplantae; phylum Streptophyta; class Pinopsida; order Cupressales; family Cupressaceae; genus Cunninghamia; species Cunninghamia lanceolata. Next base: position 272,466 of record BSBN01001019.1, read on the forward strand.
AAATATTTCTTGTCAACCATCTTCAATCATAAACCATTTCACCAAGGAGGTTTTTTGGCCATCATAGATTCTCTTTTTGAGTATCTTCTTATGGATTGCTTTAGCTCATCCCTAAGGATTCGCACTGAGAACTAATCTTTTTTTTATTCTAGTCATTTGTTGCATTAGATAAAAGTGTAGTAAAAGGACCATGCCTTACTATTTAGTATAGATTTGTGGCCACAACCTCATCCTCAATAAAATTTTGAGGATGACTTAGTTTGTATTTCATCATTTTACTTCCAATGCATCTAATTTTAAAATTTTTCTGCTACAATTATTAAGTTATGATCAATATAGTAGATAACTCTCTATCGACCATTAAAGTAATCTAAGTACCTATTTTGTTTTGCACACATGCCCCATTTTGCTTCGATAAATGTGGACCCTGTTCTTTGTTTTGTTGGTTTGGGTCTCAAAATTTTGGTCTCGTACCTTAAGGAGTGACTTCTTGAGTATTTTGAATATTTATTATCATGTGTTTGGTTTTGGATCTCCTAGATGGGTTAGGTAAATTTCACCTTAAGTTTGGAGTTAGGATTTAGATCTTTTCAAGCTCTACAAAGTTTCTATAGGGTCCTAGATGCAAAGTTCTAAGCCAAGTCTATATTCCTGTTGTGAAGTATTTTGATCCTTCTAGACCTCACTTCCCCGTGAGTCAATCTCAAGTCCTTTAGTAGGAATTGTGGCATCTTACAAGGTCATGGCATATGTGGAGTTTCGTAGTATGTCCAGACCTTTGTCTAGTCCCCAATTATCCCATCCAGACATGAAGCCCTACAAAAGTAGTATTATTGGTCAATGTGGAGTTTCACTTGTATCCCATATGTCTATTTTTTCTTACATTTTTCAACAAAGTGGATTCCATGCATTCATAAGTCATATAAACCCGCATTAATGACAACACGCTAAGGAAGGATCGGGAGTATTTATAGGATTTTAACAATTTATTTTGTTACTTTTTCCCTCAAAGTTTTCGTTCTCCATCTGCAAGAATTCACAAGTGATCTTACAAGCATCTTGCTACCACCTCTTACGAATCACCTGCAGATACATCTAGAGTTTACCATGACAAACCAACTACAACTCCATCATCCTTAGGACAACCATCAAGTAAGATTTCAAAACCCCCCTTCAATTGTTGGGAATGCACACTTAGTTGTATGATTAAATTTCCTAAACTCCATCACTATGCAAACAAGCATGCAATCTTGAACTTACTAATTGAAATCAACTTTTGAGAGGCCAAGTGAAGTTTGATAAGACATGTCTAGGGTATCATCACAACACAAAACAATAATCAACATGCCCTAGGATTTGTGAAGTTTCAAAACATGCCCTAGTTCAAATAAAACCCTCTAAGCACACACAAAACATTCCTTCACAAGATATGCAAACAAACCCTCATTCTTTTGTTTAATAGAGTTTCTTATGTATTGAGGACAATTTGAAAATTTGGCATTTGGATTGACAGTGATAGATCCATTTCCCCTTCAAAACTTTGCAATCCATAATGACATTGGAAGAATTCTTGTTTGCATGGGTTTAGGGCACTAGAAAGATCATTTCCATTTGATGAAATAATTTCCTTTGTACTAAAACATAAAATCTTTGAATTTTTTTTTTCATAAAATCGGCTTAAAAATCATTTTGCGGAATCTTATGACCATTTTGGATATATCCTTTCCTTTGTCAATTTCCCACAAGTTAGTTTTTAGTACATTTTACCGCAACGTGCCTAGTACATTTTACCGCAATGTGCCCTTCATTAATTATCCTATGAAATCCCATAGTAGATCCATACATATTCACTTTGACCTTATTTTCTCGTAAAATCTGAATCAAGTCTTGAATCCTGCAAATCCCCTCTACTAATCACTTTGTGGAAACCCATGATGGATGAGATATATCCTTCCTCGCCCTATTTTCCTACAATATCCAATCCATGCTATTAGTTTTTAGGATCAGAAATGTGAGCAATTAGAAAATGCAACACATAAGATAATAAACACAGCAGGTACCCTGGGAAAACCCTCCTACTCGAGGGAGAAAAACCCAACAAATATATCTCTTATATATTGAAGAAATAAGAGCAGAAATCTATTTACAACTTAGGCCTAACACAAGGCTGAATTTGATACAATGAATAATAACACCTCTTCTAGATGCAAAGATACAAATGAATATGTTTCTCCTTGAAGATCAATCTGTTGCTAATGGAAATGAAGATCTGTTGCTGGAGAGATATAAATGAAGTGATTGAATTGAAGTATATATACAAATCAAGGTGACTCTTCATATGCATCGGTGACTCTTCATATGCGTCGGCGACTCTTCATATGCTTTGGTGTCTCTTCATATATTTTGGTGTCTCTTCATATATGACTTTTCATTGAGTTGACCTGAGTAAATCTCCCGATGCTACAATAACATCAACACTCCCTCTTAGCTAGGGAGATATCTTTCCAGATATGTCATGGAGTCTCTCAACATGACACCCACAATGGCTACACCCATTAGTGAGAAGAATTTATCATGGAGTCTCTCAACATGATATGATCATGGAGTCACTCAACATGATGTCCGCCATGGCTACTCCCATGTGTGGAAATGAACATTTGTACAAGTGCCCATCACGGAGTCACTCAACGTGATGTCATCATGGAGTCTCTCAACATGACATCCACCATGGCTACTCCCAGAGGGTGGAAAGAAACATGTGTACAAGTGTCCATCACGGAGTCATTCAATGTGATGTCATCATGGAGTCTCTCAACATGACGTCCACCATGGCTACTGCTAGAGGGTGGATAAACACAAGTACAAGAGAATCATCATGGAGTCTCTCAATGTGATGTCCACAATGGCTACTCCCACAAGTGGAAAAAATACATCAGCACGGAGTCACTCAACATGACGTCCACCATGGCTACTCCCAGAGGGTGGAAAGAACCACATCTCCATCTCAGAGATGGACAAGGGTTCGTACCTCATATTTCTCTATCACAGAGAAGTATACACTACAAGGGCTTTCACCTCATACTTCTCTGTCACAGAGAAATATACTACAAGGGCTTTCACCTCATACTTCTCCATCATAGAGAAATATACATTGCAACATATCTTCATGATGATGTGACTCCCTTTGAAACTCCAAGTACTTGCATCAACCTTTTGACCTCCTCGTCCAAGATTATCTGCAATGCTTGCCTTAGAGGAATGATTTTCAATGCATGCCTCTGGCACTACTGACTTGTGAGAGTTCAGGACTATCCTCCTCGATCTTATCCTAGATCACCCTATTTTGAATAGGTTTGTGATGCAGAGTGTGCAGCGAAAGGATCAACAACTGTGATCGACCATACCTGATCTATGTCTTGGTGATGTTTCCTCTATCGGCCAAACATACCACTATCAGACCTCTCCCTTTTCTTCTTACCGACCACTTTACTCCTCCTGATGTCTGCGGCTTCCAATGAATTAACCTCTACAGTTAATCACCTCCATCGCCCAGACTCCCCACTTCGGTCAGACTTCAGTTCTCTTTTCCGATGGCTCACCTCATTCCGATGAACCTTAACCGTCGGCCAGACACTTCTTATAGGCGTAGCTTTCTTCTCGTTCGCTGAAGCCACAACTCACACCGATCAACTACCTCTCCTCCGTCAGTGGGACTCTCAAACTTCTCTCCAATAGGTTGTCCGTTGGTGTGACCCTACCTTTCATTGAGACTTTCAAGTCTTCTCTCGACGATGTTTCTTACGCTGATACTCTTCATCGATGATACTTCGCGATAGTCACCCCCGATCGGGGAAACCTTCTACCATCGGCCCAATGTAATTTCCTTAGCCCGATGCCTCTGGTCATGTTGATGCATACATTTCACTATGCAATGCGTGGGGTCCACCATCTCAATAGGTTTTCCGAACATGCAACTGTACGTGTCTCTGACACCATACTAGTCTTTAGCAAGATGTGGGCTGTTTGTCACCGATGCCCACCCATCAGTTCCACACTAGGAATCAGAGGGACTTCCAGAGGTTCACCCAACGCCCAAGTCACACCGATGATCTCTCTATTGGCAAAGCTTCAATTGTCGGTATAACTTTTCCCCTATGCTCCGATAATGCTTATCACACCGAAAAGCATAGCGCCAAGTGCTCTTTGTCCACCCGATATGGGAAACCCTCCTACAAAACCAAACACTTGCGGACTAGCTGATTCTTGAGTCAAAACCTTTGGCCATTCATATCAATCTGATCACAACACTATTCACTTCTTGTCAATTTCCCGACTAGTCACATGGAGATGCCTAGTCGAATCTGGTCGAGGTTCCTGGATTCCTGGGTGACAATGTGGAAAACACAAAACCTAGATGACTTTCCTCCATCACACCGTTAATGCAGATGATTTCAGCGGATAGAGGAAAGTATTTCCATTTGCAAATCAAACCCTAATTCCTAGGTGATAAACCAGTCTCTATAGAGGTAACTATATTACATAGTCTACACACTACAGGAACTCTAGGAATTAACAGATAGCATCCAGTTTAGAGCATGAATGTATAAGGTATAAACATAGATAAAAAATACAAAGAATCACACAAACACAAAAATGTATAACACCCAAAAAAACTCTTATTTGTTCATCTTTCCAATCTCCTTTGCATCACACCGCCCCTGATGCACCATACTGCTTGCCTCTAGAAAAATGGTAAGAGACAGTAGTTTTTCCTTCCAACCGTGCAAACTGATTTTCAAAATAGTTAGCCATTGGATTTACCCTTTGACAAGCAAACCACATGTTTTCCTTGCCTAATTACATCAATGTGATCAAATTGATCCTTATTACAACATGAAATGGCTTAAGAGCCTTATTACAAAAGAAAGAAAATATGATCCTCTACTACAGAGAAGGTGCTCCTGCACCATACTCCCCCTGCAGGAAAAACTCAAGTCCCTTGAGTTGCCAATTGCTGAAGTGTCTTCCCATGCTTCAGAATATCTGCTACACTCATCTAGGTTGCCTCTGAATCAGGAAGATCCTACCACTTGACCAAGTAGTCTTTGTACACGCCCTTTCTTGTCTTCTTGACAATTTTGGAATCTAAAATGCATTCCAACTGTAAAGGCTTACTTGGAGGTAAATCTCTGATCTAGTCTTCATCTTCAGCATGCAATGGAGGTCTGAAAGGAAATAGGTCTGCAACATTGAAAATGGGAGAGATACAAGGATCGGATGGTAATTCTATCTCATACGCATTTGGACCAAATTTATGCACTACTTTGCATGGTCCTATCTTCTTCATTACCAATTTGGTTGGTTGTCCCTTAGGCAACCTTTCCTTCCTGAGATAGGCCATCACCAAATCTCCTACCTTGAACTGTACCTCTCTTCTCTTCAGATCTGCCCTATCCTCGTACTTGGAGATGGTTTTCTCCAACTGAATCTAGACCTAATCATGGACTGTTTTCATGGTAGCAGCAAAGTCTTCACCTAGAGCACTCCTTTTGTCCCATCCTTGGAGGTCTTTGAGTTCAAGTGGTCCTCTTGGGTGGAAACCATAAACGATTTCAAAGGGGCTTTTCCCAGTACTTCTATTTCTTGAATCATTATAAGCATATTCAGCTTGACTGATCACTAAATCCCATGCCAAACCATGCTGTTTGGTAGGCATCTCAAAAGGTTTCCCAAGGACCTATTAACAACCTCAGTCTGACCATCCATTTGGGGATGGTAGGCTGATGAAAAAGACAACTATGTACCCAATTTTCTCCATAGGGTCCTCCAAAAATGACCAACAAACTTGGAGTCTCTATCAGTGATAATTGAAAGGGGTAAACCATGAATTTGACCACCTCTCTGAAAAAGAGACCAGCAATATGTGATGCATCATTTGTGCACTTGCACGACACAAAATGATCCATCTTACTGAACCTATCCACAATGACAAAAACACTGTCTACACCCCTTGCTGTCTTAGGAAGACCAAGCACAAAGTTCATACTAATACTTTCCCAAGGTCTGTTGGGAATGCGTAGTGGTTGGTATAAACCAGCATTAGAAGACATACCTTTGGCCCTTTGACATATGGTACAACTTGCAACATACCTCCTCACATCTGTCTGTACCTTTGGCCAATAGTAGAACCAGGTGACTTGTTCCAACATCTTGTCCAACCCAAAATGTCCTCCTAAGGCTCCATTGTGCTTCTGCTTGATAATATTGTCCCTCATCGAACACTTAGGAACACATAATAAACTACCTTTGAATAGGAGACCTTCTTGCAACACAAAATCAGAATACTCACCATGAAAACTATTAGCTAAACTTGCACACACTTCATAGGCAGCCTTGAAATCTACATCTTCCTTGTACAACTCTTTCAGACATTCTATACCCATACTTTCCATTTGTACTTCCTGTATGACCAACATCCTTCTGCTTAAAGCATCGGCCACTTTGTTGGTAACACCTTTTTTATGCTTAATAGTGAAAGTATAGGCCTGTAACTATTCCATCCACTTAACATGCCTATGATTCAACTTTTCTTGACTATTTAGGAAGCTAAGAGCATGGCTGTCGGTAAAAACAATGAACTCTTTCGGCAGTAAGTATTGTCTCCACTTTTTGAGAGCTTGCACCATTGCATATAACTCTAAGTCATAGGTAGAATACCTTTGTTTGGCCTCGTTCAACTTCTCTGAAAAGAATGCCATTGGATGTCCATCCTGACTGAAAACAACACCTATTGCTTGCTGACTTGATCACATTCCACAACAAAAACTTTGTCAAAATCTAGAAGTACCAACGTAGGTAACTCAACCACTTTCTTTTTCAACAATTCAAAACTATCATCAACTTGTTTTGTCCATTGAAATTTACACTTCACTCCACCCTTGATGGTATTGAGAATAGGAGCACTTATGTGACTGAACCCTTTAATGAACTTCCTATAAAAAGTTGCCAAACCATGGAAACTTCTAACATCTCCTACTGTCTTAGGAGTAGGCCAATTGAGAATAGCCTCAACCTTTGTGGGATCCATTTTCAAACAGACATTGGAAATCACAAAGCCAAGATACACTAGTTCAGTTTTCATAAAATCACATTTATCTAAGTTGATCATCAACTTACTCTCAGGCAATTTCTTCAACACTTGTCCAAGATGCTTCACATGCTCTTCTTTGGTCCTGCTGAAAATCAATATATCATCAAGATAAACAATAACAAATTTTCCAATAAATTCTACAAGTACCTCATTCATCAACTGCATGAATGTGCTTGGAGCATTGTTGAGTCCAAATGGCATGACAAGCCACTCATAGAGACCTTCATTTGTTTTGAAGGCAGTCTTCCATTCATCTCCCTGCCTAATTCTGATCTGGTGATAACCAGATTTCAAATCAATCTTGGAATAGTAGCATGAACCGCCAAGATAGTCCAATAGATCCTCAATCCTTGGCATAGGAAATCTATACCTTATGGTGATCTTTTTAATAGCCCTTGAATCTATACATAGCCTCCACTTTCCATCCTTCTTAGGAGCAAGCTAGGGACTGCACATGGACTGAGACTCTTTCTAATCAATCCTTTCTCCAAGAGTTCTTGAATCTGTCTACCTACTTCTTCATTCTGCTGTGGTGTCAACTTGTAGGCAGCTTTGTTGGGTAATGTGGCTCCGGGAATCAAGTCAATCTGATGACTTATGTCCCTCATAGGTGGTAAGGAGTTAGGAGTATCCTCTACCACAAGATCTTGGTACTTATCCAATAACAGTTGTACTTCCAATGGAATCTCCTTCTGCTTCTTGTTTTGCTATGCTGTTATATCTACAGGCTTCATCATCAGGGCATACCCTTGGGTATCCTCCTCCTTCATGAGTTGTAGAAATTCTTTACCACTAACTAACATGACATTGTTGTCACTGCTCTTATCTCCAACTTGCTCTGGTAAGTGGTGCAGGAGCACCAAGATATGTATGACTTGTTCAATCTTCAAGTTGTTTGTTTTGGTTCAATAAGGTCCTTGAGACCATTTCCATGATGTAATAAGGCTTGCATGCCATGACTATAAATGACTATGTCCAAATGACTAAAACTGCTGTCATATTGTAAGACTTGCTCCTAGGGGACAGTCATATAAGTTTTCTTGTTTTGTAAGCCTTGTCAAGGCATAGATAAGGAGTTTAAGGCATGTGAGAGTCTTAGGAAATTGTTAATTCTCACATAAATCATAACCAAATCATAAAAACACCGATGACAAGTGTATATGATAAAACAATGTGTTTGCTGTCCTAAACAAGGTGGTTGTAGAAGGTATTTTGTTGGTTGTGGACAGCCCATCGACCAACTACCTTGATAACCACTTCAAACTATTGAGAAGTCTTCTTAATACCTCAAGGATGATGAGTGTATAGAAAAGAGAGAAGTTTTAATAACAATACAAATCAGTTCTGCTGTCCATTTTTCTGTTTTTTCTGATTTTCTGATTTTTCTAAAAAAAAAGTCCGTACCTCTCAATTGTACGGAACTGTGGTGTCCTCCTTGCTATTGGGAAATGAATAACACCGAATCACCTTTCCTTTGAATGTGTCTTGGATCAGTAATCTTATGTTATGGGGAAGTTATAGCCTAGTTTCATAAGACTATTTTTTCTGAATTTGCTGTCTCATTTGGAAAAGGCTTGTAACAGTCCGTACTAGTGCAATGTACAGCTCTGCCAAGAAGTCTAACTTGTTTGTGGTTGAAGTATAGTGGAATACCTTTATTTCAAGAGTGTTTTGAGGCTTTGAAACTGGAAACAAAGGAAGTTATGATAGATCATTGAAAGGCTGCTCTTTACATTCCTGTTTCTAGTGAAGTTGCTGTCGCAGGCCGTACAAAGAGAGTACATTGAGTTTTTGTCATTTCTCCTTTCTTTGAGTGGTTGGAACATTGAATATACTTGCATTTGAATAGAGTTTGGTGTTTTGGATTTGCAGTCTAAGAAAGTTATAGGAATTCATTCAAAAACAGTCCCCATAGGCTCTTAAATAGGGATTTGCCTCTCACAATGAGAAATTGACCATCCCACAGTCTTTCAAAACCATAAGACCTATGGGATGGATGTATTTGATTTCATTTTGAATGTTTTAGTTGTCTACAGGGGTGGAAGGACTGATTTGGGCAAGATTTGTGGAGTGGCTTAATAAATCCATGTATTAAGCCATTGAAGAAGCTTGTATGAAGCAACTGAAGTAGGGAATTTGAGGACAATCAACTCTAACAACAAATGAAAGGTGGATTCCATGGTTTTGGCATGCCATTGACATGGGGTGGTCTAGAGAGTTTCAAGTTGCCATTTGTGGGTACTTGCTTCACAAACTAGGCCTAATTAAGGCATAAAACCACTAGGAGGGTATTGGTTGAGACACATTTTCCAAAACAACCCAAACCCATTCTGGAGTATGTTGTGGGGAGACATAATGGGTATCTAATACATATTTGAGATTTGCATTTGGGTGTTTATACAGAAGGTTATTGGGACTGTTCTCTGTTTGTAGGGTTACTAGCCTTTCTTGGGTTTTGTGAAGGAACTAGTAGTTCAAAGTCTGATCCACCTTTGCCAATGGATGGGATGGGCTCTAATATATATCCAAACACCATTTCCAAGAAGAATTCAAGAACTTTAACTGCTGTTCCCACTTTTCCATGAAGATCCTTGTATTTGGGCTCATTGGTGTAGCTGAACCTTGCCGAATTTGTTCTTCTTCTTGTATCCGATTTGCCTCTACATCAGTAAGGGATCCATCTGAAACTTCTTACCATTTTTGGTGATCATATATGTGTTCTTTTCACCATCATGCTGTGCCTTCACATCATAATGCCAAGGTCATCCAAGAAGAAGGTGACAAGCATCCATAGGAATAATTTCACATAGTACCTTATCCCTATAATCACCTAGTTCAAACTCTACCCAAGTCTGTTCCTCTACCATATAGTTCTGATTCTTATTCAACCAAGATATTTTATGAGGACTTACATGGGGCAGTCTTTTTAGTTTACATTTTTCTACCATTTCAGCAGACACCACATTTTCAGTAGAACCTGAATCGACAATGATTTTACAGAGCTTACCATATGCTACTCCTTGGGTTCTGAAGAGATTCTTCCTCTATGGAGGCTCCTACTTCAATGGCATCTTTACCAAGGTTCTCTTAATCATCATGCTCTCTCCTTCAAGCACTGGTGCAGCACTACCAATTGGTGAATTTACACTTTGGCAATCATCATCTTTCAATAGCTGGTTCCTTCTCCCACCATCATGGAAGCTAGATGCCTTCTTAGGGCATTTATTTGTTGTATGGCCTACTTGATTGGAGTTGTAGAATCTTCCTGTGAAGACTCTAGATCCTCTGCCTACACCACCACCTCTGCCTCTGCCATTAGGTCTTCTCCAACCTTTGGAACCACTACCTTTCTGTTCTGTATCAGAACGTGATTCTTGCTGACTTGAACTTTCACCTTTGTTTGGTTGTCCTCTACCAAAATTACCTCTTCCTCTATTGTTTCTGCCACCTCTTCCTCTATTATTTTGATCCCCTTTCCTTTTTAGCTTATCCTTATCCCTAGAGGCTAATTGAAAACATTCATCCACTATCTTGGGAACCACCATACTGAATTCATCTTGTATATTATATCTTAGACCATCAAGATATCTGGCCACCATCTCTTTCTCCTCCTCCTTGTGATTGGCTCTCATACTCAATTTGTGGAATTCTTCAGTGTATGTAGCCACGTCCATATCTTTCTATTTGAGATGATTAAATTTTTTGATGGTCTGCAACTCATAGTCACATGGTAAGAACTTGGTTCTTGGCATGGCCACCATTCTACTCCATTTGGTGATTGGACTTTTTCCAACCTTCTCCCTTTCACATTGTGTGTAATTCCACCAAACCAATGTAGAACCTCTCGGTCTGGTTTTTGCAAACTTTACTTTCTTACTGTCACTGTAATCCTTGAAGTCAAAGTAATTACTTATGGCTTCAATCTAGTCCACAAGAGTATCTCCATCTAGTTTCCCATTAAACATGGGAACATCCATTTTTGGATCACCACCATCTCCATGACCCTTGAGTGCATTCAAGAATGCCTTTTGATCAGTAGACAGACCTTCTCCTTGAGGATTCTCCTTTGTTTCTTCTTCTTCGTCTTCTTCTGACTCAGAAGTGCTTCCATCTTCTTTATTCTTACTCTTGGATTTCTCTTCTTTCAGTCTTTCTTTGAGCATCTCTTCTACCATCTTCTGGATGGCTTCTTTGCTCATCGACTTGGGAGGCATTGTACTAGCCTCTGTTTTGATCTCCAACTCTTTGTCTGACATACACGGTTTTGATTCAGGACTTGGCTCTGATACCAATATGATGCAGAGTGTGCAGCGAAAGGATCAACAACTGTGATCGACCAGACCTAATCTATGTCTTGGCGATGTTTCCTCTATCATCCAAACATACCACTATCGGACCTCTCCCTTTCCTTCTTACCGACCACTTTACTCCTCCTGATGTCCGCGGCTTCCAATGACTTAACCTCTACGGTTAATCATCTCCGTCAGCCAGACTCCCCACTTCGGTCAGACTTCAGTTCTCTGTTCCGATGGCTCACCTCATTCCGATGAACCTTGACCGTCAGCTAGACACTTCTTATCGGCATAGCTTTCTTCTCGTTCACCGAAGCCACAACTCACGCCAATCAACTACCTCTCCTCCATCGGTGGGACTCTCAAACTTCTCTCCGATAGGTTGTCCATCAGTGTGACCCTACCTTTCGTTGAGACTTTCAAGTCTTCTCCCGACAATGTTTCTTACACCGATACTCTTCATCGGTGATACTTCACGATAGTCACCCCAATCGGGGAAACCTTCTATCATCGGCCCAATGTAATTTCCTCAGCCCGATGCCTCTGGTCACGCCGATGCATACATTTCACTATGCAATGCGTGGGGTCCACCGTCTTAATAGGTTTTCTGAACATGTAGCTGTATGTGTCTCTGACACCATACCAGTCTTCGGCAAGATGCGGGCCATTTGTCACAGATGCCCACCCATCGGTTAGACACTAGGAATCAGAGGGACTTCTAGAGGTTCACCTAACACCCAAGTCACACCGATGATCTCTCTATCGGCAAAGCTTCAACTGTCGGTATAACTTTTCCCCTATGCTCCGATAATACTTATCACACCGAAAAGCATAGCGCTAAGTGCTCTTTGTCCACCCGATATGGGAAACCCTCCTACAAAACCAAACACTTGCAGACTGGTCGATTCTCGAGTCAAAACCTTCGGCCACTCATATCAATCTGATCACAACACTATTCACTTCTTGTCGATTTCCCAACTAGTCACATGGAGATGCCTAGTCAAATCCGGTCGAGGTTCCTGGATTCCTGGGTGACAATGTGGAAAACACAAAACCTAGATGACTTTCCTCCATCACACCGTTAATGCAGATGATTTCAGTGGATAGAGGAAAGTATTTCCATTTGCGAATCAAACCCTAATTCCTAGGTGATAAACCAGTCTCTGTAGAGGTAACTATATTACACAGTCTGCACACTACAGGAACTCTAGGAATTAACAGATAGCATCCAGTTTAGAGCATGAATGTATAAGGTCTAAACAGAGATAAAAAATACAAAGAATCACACAGACACGAAAATGTATAACACCTAGAAAAACTCTTATTTGTTCATCTTTCCAATCTCCTTTGCATCACACCGCCCCTAATGCAACATACTACTTGCCTCTAGAAAAAGGTAAGAGACAATAGTTTTTCCTTCCAACCGTGCAAACTAATTTTCAAAATAGTTAGCCGTTGGCTTTACCCTTCAACAAGCAAAACCACATGTTTTCCTTGCCTAATTACATCAATGTGATCAAATTGATCCTTATTACAACATGAAATGGCTTAAGAGCCTTATTACAAAAGAAAGAAAATATGATCCTCTACTACAGAGAAGGTGCTCTTGCACTAGTTTGCGAAGCTACCAATGTCAAATTTGGATTGACACTCTTGTACAATTTTGTTCTTAGCAGCTGAAGAGGTCTTCCAAGCACTGCAACCTTCACTTCTTCTCAGTGAGTCACAAAACTTCCTCTTGATCCTTGCCTTAGAGATTGCAAGGAAATCCTCTGGAAGTGAACTCCCCTCCATTCATTGATCTCAAAGCCTTAGTCCTTCAACTTGTGCCTTGAATTCTTATAATTTAACTCCCTCTAAATGTTATTTCCTCCTCTTCGAAGTAGCTGATCACAATGACAATATGTAAGGGTTCTCCGTTGTTTAGTGTCTTCATCTTTCTCAATCTTCTTTACTGACGCAAATTCCTCATCCAAGGCTAACCTAACCTTGAGCCCTCGAGAGATGTTTCTAGTGAAGTTATGTGCCACAAACTTAGTCCCATGGCTGCAAGCTATAACTCCATGATTGTTCATCTCTCCATCTGGCATGCCTTCCACATAGGATGCCTCAAGCTCTTCCTCCCTTTGAATTCCTTATGTAGTCTCTCATCATCCTTTTGCTCCTCGATCTATCCTAGAAGCATTTTAGAGAGATTACTAATAGTTCATAGAATCAAACTACCCCAAAGAGAAATATCCAGACCAATGCTAGAAGCATACATTATTCACTATTCCCAATGTTAATGCATGTAGCTACATCATTATTCAAAGGTACAGACATAAAATACTTATCTCTTTATTGTGATGCTCTTTTCACTTCATCTTCATCTACTGTAGAAACAAAAAACTCAATAGCCTCGGCATCCATTTGTCCCTTTATGCATCCCATGAGTTCCCACTATCAGGATATGCAATCGAGCAATGCTTTAGATCACCTTAAAAAAAATGACTTCAACATAAGTGAATGTGAGTGGCTATCATAAGGTGACTTCTTATCCCTTCGAAACAGTTATGTAACCACAGTAGCTTCATCATGTAATATGCCACCTGGGACAAAATATAAAATAGGTTTCCTACAACCTTGTTGATCTGTGCTTGCTCAAAGAGACCCACATATTGGTCTTTCCTTGTCGGTCTAGCCACTGGAAACCCAGATAGCATGACACCCAATGGTGGAGGAGCTAAAGACTGCGAAGCATGAGAAGGATTTGTGAATGGAAAAGATATACCCATGCCCATAGGACGACTGCCAGCTAGAACAAATGGTGGAGGACCAGAATTTTGCATATCTTGGGGTGCTAGAGTTGAGCACCAACCAACATTCAACATAGAAAAAGAAACCATGTTAATTCATCCTCTTCAAAAAAACTAATCGACTACACTGTACATTCAACATAGAAGAAGATGCCGCACAATCTTATGACACAACTTCCCTCCAATTTTGTGGGTGCAAGGCCATCATAAACTTCGCCCCACTGGATGACACACAATCGGAGGCCATATTTCTCTGCTACCATTCCACAGCAGAGATCGTGGACATGCTGAGGGAGCACCTGTTTGACAAGGCTATGATGCCTAGTGATGTCAACAAGATGAATAGGCTTGTGATTCCAAAGCATCACACCCAGCAATTCTTCCCTGTAGATGCTACCTTGACCGAGAAGGGCCTCATGCTAAATTTTGAAGACTCCATAGTCAAAACATGGTGGTGTAGGTATTCATACTGGAACAACAGCCAAAGCTACGTGCTCACTAAGGGCTGGAGTCACTACATCAAGGACAAGTACCTCCGCGCTAGTGATATCGTGATCTTCCAATGCAACATAGGTGGCTCTCGATAGTTGTACATCAGTTTCTACCATAGGCCTTGCAATCTCCTTCCGTAAAACCCAACCTTTGTCTAGAACTCTTACTCGGTTATAGCCGGTGGACCCACTGGTTGTACATGCCCCTACCCATTGAGCATAATAGATGCTATCACAAATTTGTCTATGGTTAGACTTAGTCCCACTCAATTTTCCATCCGATTGTGATTTCTACAGTCCAATCTCATGACAGGAATTTATGGCCTCTCCAGTATCCAAATCTGCTGACCAAAACCTTCACTTCATCTACTTGTCCTAATTCTTCAAGCATTATAGTGTTTGGAGTATATCTAAGCCCTCTATCCTCATTCACATTGAATCTTTTTCCATCGACTACCACTGACAAGGAAGAGTAATCAAAACCAGACTGTCGCCATGTTTCCTCTTCCTCAAACACAGGGATTTAGGAAACTCATCATCCTCGGATGGCTTGGGCACATCATTCTCCATGAAGTCTAGAAGATCATTTTCTTCTAGTGCAATAAGAACTTTGAATTTCCAAGAGGTGAAATTTGATGCACCATCAAGCCTGTCTTCAACCTTGACTTCGTTCACCATCTTCGATGTTTAGATAGACTGCCCTAGATAAGAAGAAGACTTTGCTGCTTAAACAAATCTGATTTGATCTTTTCCTAGACCCACTCTGATACCATGTTAGTTTTTAGGATCAGAAATGTAAGCAATCAGAAAATGCAACACATAAGACAATAAACACAACAGGTACCCTGGGAAAACCCTCCTACTTGAGGGAGAAAAACCCAGCAAATATATCTCTTATATATTGAAGAAATAAGAGCAGAAATCTGCTTACAACTCAGGCCCAACACAAGGATGAATTTGATACAATGAATAATAGCACCTCTTCTAGATGCAAAGATACAAATGAATATGTTTCTCCTTGAAGATCAATCTGCTGCTAATGGAAATGAAGATCTGCTACTGGAGAGATATAAATGAAGTGATTGAATTGAAGTATATATACAAATCAAGGTGACTCTTCATATGCATTGGTGACTCTTCATATGCTTTAGTGTCTCTTCATATATTTTGGTGTCTCTTCATATATTTTGGTGTCTCTTCATATATGACTTTTCATTGAGTCGACTTGAGTAAATCTCTCGACGCTACAATAACATCAACACATGCTTCAGTTCCCACAAAACAATTCTTATGAATATCCTACAGAATTTCATAAAGTATCTAAATATGTCTGTCTTCATAGCTTTTGTTTCAAGATCCAAAACTTTGTGAAGTTTCTGCAAATCACTACTTAATGCCTAGAGTTTTAACCAATATGTGGATATATCCTCTGCCATGATATTTTCCTATAAATATGAAGGACCCTAGATCTCCCATAAACACGTGAAAATGAGAGTTTGTGGAGATACTATTCACCATTAGATGTATCAAAAATTCCCATTTTCATCTTTGATGAAGTAAAAGTTCCACATATACTTGCAATTCTTAATTTCTTGAGTGGGATAATGATTAGAAGATCATTGCATTTATGTTTGATTGGGTTTACTAGAGGAAATTACATTTGTAATCTTTGAAGTTCTTAATATCCTATTAAGTAGTAAAACCCCACATAAATGATTGAATATAATGAGTCTTAAAGGGAATATTCATTATGATTTCTATTTTATAGGGTAAATGATTAGAGTAAAAGACATGAAGTATGAGTTCAAAGGGGTCTTCCCTGCCTCTAAAATTCCTACAATATGGGAACAATGTAGTTGACATAGACTTAGGTCATGTGGATATTGAGGATTTCAGGGAGAGAATGTATGGACCTAATACTACAAAGAGGGAAAAGAAACTAGTTGCTAATGGAATAGCCTAAGAAACAAGATTTCCTACTTTAGCTCAATGCCATGACCTTATAATGGAGTGTGCTCAACATTACCACCAAGGATTGAGACTAATGATGTTAATGTATTAGTTGATCTATCCATCCAAGCCATTTCTAAGGTATTTGACATCACTATATACCCAACCATGGTAGACTTAACTAACGATGATGGGCTAACCATTTATAACCAGGGTCCATATGAATGCAGAAGGGTTATCAATTCAAGATGAATGAAGATTCCCAAACCTACACTCTCAAAGATCCCAAGGACCCTTTATAAAAGTGATTTCAAAACTAAAATCAATGATCTAGTAACTCTACTAAGAAGGATCATGGGTATGTCCAGTACTTCTACCTTCTACATTCATGGATGTTCAAGTTTGTGGAAGAGATACTAAATTGGGATGAGAAGATCTATTGGGCTAAAATCATAAGTGAATCTACATGCCCAATTCACCCCAGTAGTAGTCTCTAGGGAGTTCTACATGACTTCCTATGTGGTCTACATGCTAGCTATAAATGTTCATTATCATGGATTGACTAGGAATGGCACCATTGGAAATGTAATTGACCAGGTTAAGGTTTATGATTGCTACCCCCGACTCTAACTAGAGAACTCTTTGACCCACTATAAGAGAGTAAATGATGCTTTTACTATGTATATCACAAGGATGCTAGAAGGAGATTTGAATAAAAAGGTTGTTAGTCTAAGCAATGGAGCTGGTGAGGAAGTATGGATGTTGGTTCATACAATTCCCAAAATCATCATATCTCAAGATTGAAGGATTCACTAGCTCTACCTATAAGCTACCCAAGTATCCAAATGACAAGATCATCTTGTTAGAACTCACCAGGAAAATTTGTCAATCCCACCAACTCTTGATGGAAAAGCATTGCACTATAGTCTGTTTCCCTCTTATTTTTGGGAATGGTTTATCCTCGTGCCCCTCCTTTCCTTTTGCTAACGACTCAAATGTAGAAATTCAAAATTACCATCTCCATTTCTATAATGCCAGGTCAAACTTTGATCCTAATTAGAAAATGGAGTAGCTAGTGGGGAAAAATTATTACCATATACCATATCTAGAAGACTTCTAGGTTGATTTCCCAGATGAGCATGATGTAAAGAAGAGAAGATACTTAAGGTTCCTAGCCTATCATATCAAATTATTTAATATCCGTCTAGTCCCAAACTAGCTCTCAGATGATGGGAAATTGGTGTAAAAAAGGGAATATGATGTAGCTTTCAATGACCCCATTTCTCCACCAAACTGGGTTGAAGAAGAAGTCAGTTCTTTAGATGAATTAATGAAGGAGAACATCAAGTATAGAAAAATATGGGTTGATGCTAAAGTACCTAAGTTGGTAGATTAAGGCATAGATCTCACCTACACAAAAGAGAAACCTAAAATGAAAAGAATACTAGAAGTTCTAGAAATAGAAGAGTTACCTGAGGTAGGTGAAGCCTCTAATGCCAAAGGGAAAGAGATTGAGAAAGGTGTTGAAGCTCAAGAAAAACTCCCACCTACAAAAGATAAGGTCAAAGAAAAGAAGGCTCCCATTGCCACACAACCTAGAATGAGGGGTAGTTAAAGGACTTCTCCACCATAGACTTAGGTCCACAAGAGAAAATAGGACTAGATAGAAGAGGTTGAAGAACAAGAGTCTAAAGTTCAATTGACCAAGAGGCCAAAGAAGAAAAAGGATGATACTCCTCATGTTCCTCCTACCATCTCCACTCCACCCCTAGCTTTTCCATTAATATTACTTCTACTCCTTCACCTCATATCCCTTCCCCTTCCATCCAATCAACCATTCCCATCTCTGTGGTTCATGCCACTCCATTTGTCCCCATTGTCACTTCACTGCCACCTTCACCTTCAATCTCACTCCCATCTTCTTCGGTTCCACCTCCATCTCCATATTTACAACAAGTTCAAACCCTTATTCCCATTGCTACACCTACTATGTCTCCCACTATCCCTTCTCTCACTACCATGTCTACCACCATTTCCTCTATCTCCCAATCCATCCCTTCTTCTTTCACCTCTTAGCCTATAGAAGAAGAGTCCCTGCTTGTAGAGTCCATTCCAACCATAATCCAATATGTTCTTTCCAGTGTGAACAAGACTATGTTGGAGTAGGGAAGTATTGATTTAGATACCCCTCCAGGCTCACCTTCAAAACAACTAGAGCCTCCTCCCTTGGATAATATCTACAAGGTAAGTCAAGAGTTAGAGGAACAAGAGGCTTCTATGAAAAGAGAGGAGCCTATTGAGCCCATAAAGGACAAATTTGATGAAGAAGTACTGGCTGATGCTATTGAGAAACCACAAGAGGTAGCAAGTGTGCAATTTTTGAGTCCTCAAAAAAGGTTGAGCAAGTAGAAATGCCATTGTTTTGAGCATGTGTCAATACAAGAACCACCTATCTCCCCTCCTAATAAAGAGCATGATCCAAAGGATTAGCTAGTGGAAGGAGAAGAAATAAATAAAATCAAAGGATAATAGGAAATCCTAATTCCTCCTCCACAACAACAACTTGTAAGTACCATTGATGACAATTTTTTGGTGCCCCAGTAGCTTCAAATAAGTGTTGAATAGAGGCAACTCGTGATAAGACCAACAACATTAGATTTTTCTATCTTGATTAATAAATTGGATAAGCACAAAACAAGAAGAAAGATAGGGTGCTATCCTCTATTTCAAGAGATGCTTTAGGATCTAGGGTTGCACAAATTGCAACACTTGTTGTAGATAAAGATGATAAAGAGCTGAGGGCTAAAGATTATCAAATCACCACTATTAACCTTGGCCACTCCACTAGAGCTCAAGAAAAAGAAGATGTGAAAAATGTTGTGATCACTACGGTCAAGAGAATGCACAAAGATGAAATCACCAAAAGGGAGCCAAAGGAACAAGTTGTATAGTTTCAAGCCTATGTGAAACATCTAGTACATAGCTCCTCTACAACAAGATTATGGCAGCCCTCTAGAGTTTTTTTCTAAACAAGAAGTGGATGAGCTAGAAAAGATGAAGCATGTGGCAAGAACCAGTTAGAGCTGGCTAGAACAAATACATGACTAGGGGTGCCAAGCTATTGATGAAGTCATCTAGGCTTTGCAAGATTTCACTTCACTCAAAGAGGATGTGAATGCCATTATGGATGAATGCAAAGAATATGAAGAAGATCATTCATAGATTTTTCCCAAGGTTGAGATGTTGTGCAAATTGTCTCCGAAAGTTTTTTCTAAAAGAAGATATCCTCACCCAAGAGAGCTTGGATCTTTCTCATTTTTTGGTTTGAGTTGATGAAGTTTAGGTGGGAAACTGTAGATAAAATTAAGCAGGAGCTAGGGCTTGTCAAGGTGCAAATTTTGAAATTTTGAGTGTCTATTTTGAAACACTAAGTGATATTACTAAACAATATGTTAGAGAACAAATTGAGATGAATGCATATTTGTTCAAATAATAGTTGAAATAGGTTCTTCAGGAGGAATTGCAAACTCTTCCTTATTCTTTTGATACAACTAGAATGAACAATATTATAGATATCAAAGGGAAGGTCAATGCGTTCTTTAGGGGAACACATCATAGGAAAGTCTCTTTCAATATTTTCTCTAGGATGTACAAAAATCATAAATTCAGAATGGAGTATTCCAAGGACCAACTTCTAGAGGCTTTGGATCCAACTCTTAATGCCTTGATGGACTACATGAGAAAAGAAAGAGTAAAGGATCAAATTACTGTAAAAGATGATGTCCCCACTGCTTGAATGTTGTTCACACTTGTTACAAAAAGGATTTGTTCAAAATTAATCTACTAGATGTTGCCTCTGAAAACATGTTATTTTGTCTTTGTAAGAATGTATTAAAAAAGTGTGTTTTGTCTTTTTCTACAAAGTCAAAGAGAGAAACAATTGTAACCATTAGATTAAAAAGTAGTTGGAGATGGATGATGAATATTTTTCTGCCCCAAACATTTAATGATAATCAAATCTAAACCATTCGTGAATAATAAATCCTAGCCATTCATTGTATACTAAGTGTTCTTGCCTCCTCTATAAATAGGCAATCACTCTCTTTTGTACAAGATGACCAAGAATTGTTGAGACAACATATTTTGAAATCAATACAAATAAAATCATTTGATGGTGCTTTTGCAATTCAAGAATTTATCAAGGCATACTGAGTTTGACTATTTTTTTGATGAAATCTACTTGCATGGTTCCTCTTGATTATTTAGATAAAATTTCATTTGCAGTTGTGAGCAATTATTTCAGATATTTGATGGATCTCATGTTCATACCACCAATTATTTGCTAATTGTAAGTTACTCTGTATGGTTAGCCTAAACACCTTACTAAGTTCAATTGTGAAAGTTTGATTCATTTGTGCCATAAAGTGGGTGTTTGATGAGATCTTTTCATAATCTAAAAATCATTTATTTCCTTTGAAGATTGCATGGACTTTGTTTCTTTATGGATTACCTAAATAAGTAGAGATTGGTTATGTTTAAGGTCTATCTATTTGGATGAAAGTTTTCCACTATGATTGTCCCTAGTTTTTTCAAGCCCTTTTCTATCTCGCCCAACTTTTAAAGTTTTTTGAAATCAATTAAGTTTAGATTAGGACAAAGCATCAAGCACTTGTTCATCTGATGATAAAATTAGTTTTTAGATCCCTTGTCTGAAAACCACTTAGGATTTGCAAGATCACTAAAATTTATGTAAGAACCCTAGTTTTTTGGATCCATAAGCGTAAGGCCCCTTGTTGGAACAACAAACAACATTAAACTATTGAGTTATCTCACAAGGCCAAGACCTGGCTGGTACAAACCTTGGGTAGTCATTTTCCATTTCTTTGGGATTTAATTCCTTTCACTTGAGATATAAGATACTTGGTATTTTTTTAATTTATGTAAAAAAACACCTATCAATAGTACATTTAACCCTCTCTTTCACTTATTATATTTTATCACATGTTTTAGTCTAGGCTTTAATTAATTTTATTCTTTTATTAGCCTTAAATATTTTTAGAGGATAGTTTTACTCTCTACATTTACCTCCCATATATGAATATAGATGTTATTCATATATAGGAGATCATAAATCATTTATAAAAATTCCAAACAACTTATTAAAAACATAGTTGTGCTATAAGGTAGACCATGGGTACCTTACATGGCCTCATTTCTAGTTCTCTTTCTTCTTTTGAGGGTTTTTTTCTATTTGGATGAAATGAGGGTACTTATAAAGCCTCCCACTCTCTCTACTCATTTTCTTGCTTCCTTATTGCCATCTTCTATAGTTGGGCCTGAGACTCTTGATTAGACTTTGGCAAATCTGAGCACTACCTTGGAGATATTTGAGAATTTTCTAGAGATCTTCTTCCTATTCCCACCCTTCATTCCACATTTGGAGTGGGAATTCAATATACTTGCAGCTCAGGACTTATTTCTTCTAAAAGGAAGGTACATCATTTATTGTAGAGGGACCTACTTCAACACTTAGTTTGAGACATTCTGCATTTGCATTCTCTCTACTAAGTGGACTCTTTGA
Organism: Cunninghamia lanceolata; assembly: GCA_027924645.1. Lineage (NCBI taxonomy): Eukaryota > Viridiplantae > Streptophyta > Pinopsida > Cupressales > Cupressaceae > Cunninghamia > Cunninghamia lanceolata. The sequence continues at coordinate 294,725 of BSBN01001019.1, forward strand.
TCTTACAAGGACTTCAAGATGCTTCATATTTGGGGGGGCTCCCTTCTCTCTATCTTTTTTTTTGTGGGGACTTCACTCTCTATTTGGGGGGGTGCAATATTCCCTCTTATTTGGGTGGGTTTCTTCTAGGTCAGCCCACAACACTATGTCCCACTTTTTGGCCAAAGTGGGACATTAAAATCAATATTTTTAACCAAATCTTCACTTTCTAACACCTATAATAGCTAAACCATTAAGAATTTGAAGATGATGCGAACTAGTGATTTGTGAGATTTTGTGTGTGGATTCCAAATATAATATTTTAAAAAAAATTAGAAATAAATTGTGAATTTTTTTACATAATTTTTAATAACTTGTTTTTTATAGTAAACAACATTTTTAAAAAGTGATGTTTATGTAGTAATGCAAAACTTTTTTTATAGAAAGGATAGAATTCTAATTTTTAAAATATAGATTTGTAACACCAATAGATAGGGCATGGATATTTTTTCATAATTTTTTGTTGCACTTTTTTTATTTAATTTTTGAATTGAGATTAATTATAATTTGGACACAGGTTTATGTCACAATGCATAACTTGTTTTCTATGTATCAAAATTTAATTTTCTTTTTTTTTTTTTGTTGAAACAAGGGTATCGATACCTAGGGCATAATTATTTTTTAGAAAATTTTTTCTCTATTTTTTATTTTTCCGCTTGTGTGGAATAGAGACCTTGTTGTTCAGTGAAAAACTTATGTTCACTAGAAAATAGAAAATAAATATAATAATCAAATTAAATTATTCAAAATTATACTTTTTGGAAAGTGTATACAAAGGGATACATAATTAAAAAATATAATTTATAAATGACTTCATTTGATCCCCCCAAAAGGTGAAGCAAAGTTGGTTTTATCAGCATTTTGATAGGTGCAGAGGAGAATCCATTGAGGGTTTAATTTAAGACTAGGAGGGTTCTATCCAAGGGAGTTTGATCTAAGGGGGTTTTATTTAACTCCTTTCAATAAAACCCCTTTAGATGGAACCCCTCAAGGCTTAAATAATTAATTTTTCTAGTAAATATGTGATTTCAGGTAAAAATCAAGATGTACCATAAGTTGGACATAGTATTGTGGGACAACCCTTCTCTTGGGGGGATCTATTTGTACATGGGTACCTCTTAAGGTTTTATTTTACATGACCCATCTTTTTCACTCACCTAATTATGCTTAAGGGGGTCTTTCTCTCTTTTGGGGGGAGTTTTTTTCCTACGAGTTTTTTCCTTTTCCTTGTTTATAAGAGATATTTATGTACATGGGTACTATTGACTTTTTGAGTCCTCCCAGTCTCAAATAGTCATATTGTGTCTTTACAAGAAGAATGAGTCTCATTAGCCTTGGTAGGACTTTGTGAAATTTTTCCTTGGTGTGTTGTTTTAGCCCTGTTATAGGTTTCAATTTGGTCATTCTATGCTAGGGTTTACCTAAAAAAATGCTTTTAATCTTTTTATTGAGTCTAAAACCCTATGCCCTAAGGTTTATGCAAACGTCAAACTTACTTTTATTCTATTTTCATGTTGACCACTTACTGCCCATTGCCAGTCCTTTAAGTTACAACTTTATGTTTAGGGTGTCATGTACTTACTGGCCCCTTAATCCTCATGTTACTACTTGGACCCGTGCACTGAGTTAATTCATCATATGCCTAAATTTTCCACTCATACCCCTTATTAAATTTGGCCCCTTCTTCCTAGTAGCACAATGTTGTTTTTAAATGCACGTGCTCAAGCTTAAAAAACCTTTAAGTTGTCCGCATGGCCCCTTCCTAATTGGTTTCCTCTATCTGGCAAAGCATTTTCTACTAAGGCAATGGTTGCTTGTGGAATCATGGAAGAGGGGATAGGTGGCGAGTTTTTGGCTGAGTAATACAATAGGGCCTGTTGGTAGGTCCCACTAAGTCTACATGGCAATTTTTTATATATTCTGCCATTCCATGGAGCCCTTTGGGGTGGACCCACAGTTGGCTTGCGAAAGAGCGGAAGGAGGACATTTAGCAAAAAAATTCTAGTGCTGCTTCATCAAAATAAGTTAAGGGGTGCCACATGGCATCATCTTGTGGCCTTTCTACCATTCTACAAAACACTTCTCTTGAGCTTTGATTGATGTTGCGGAAGTGCGGGAGGCCACTATGTTGATTGAGCTGATTTCTCCTCTCAACGACAAACTCTTTGCTAAATTATAAAGATGGTCTAGGTGGACGTATCTCATTGGTCCAAGATCTTTTCTGCATGTCTCAAAATATTTTCAAATAGAGTGGACCAATCTATGCCGTTAGATCAAACCTTTTGACAAAAGATCAACGGCCCACATTCAAACTGAGGAAATTAGTAGTTATAGTGCTTTGGCTCATGCAAGCTAGTAGTAATGGTGGAAATGATGGCTTATAGATAAGCCATAAATGTAATTTTTTCCATAAAAGACACAATTTGGGCATCAAAATAGTTCACCCAGGTTTTTTGAGCGTCTAGAGCGAAGATTTTCTAGCATTCGAAAGCTTCTCTACATCAATTAGGGTTTTTGGAGCACAAAACTAGTAAGTTCTACTCTGACTTCCAAGATTTCTCAATTATTTATTGAATATCTTGTTGTTCTCTTGCTATTGTGCTCTAGGGTTTTATTTTAAGTTAGGGCATCCCTGTGTGTCTTCAATTATATTGGATTTTCCCTAGTTGTCATCTAAATTTTCAAAAAACCCTAGAACCTTAGAAAGAAACCCTCATCTCTCAAAATGCACTACAAAATGAGTCCACCTAGAGCCCAAGATAATTTCTCTTCCCAAGGTTGATCTCTACATGATGACCTTGTTGCATAGCTCCCTAGTTCATTTGCTCAAAGAATTAAGGTTCAAGGTCTTAGTGCTATTGAGGGTTTAGTGGATTTATTCCATGAATGCAAAGACACAAAAAATCCTGGGTAGGATGGCAATTATTTTGCCACTGGTATGGAAAGAGGAATGCATCTGCCCCACTTTCAAATGTATGGGGGTATGACTTAGGCAAGCTAATAGTCCCTAATATTTTCATGGATATTGACCTGTTGAAAGCCATAGCTGCCAATTATGATGAGACTGTCAAGGCAACGAGGATGACAGGTGGTAAAATTATGGTGCAAATTGATAAGGCATCAATTTTTGAAATTTTTTGGGCTCAACCTAGCTGCTACTAAGCCCATCAACTTTGATCACTTTAAATAGAAGTATCAACAAGATAAAAGTAGCTACAAGACAATATGGTTACCCTGGCATAGGACAAAAAATCTCAGGGGCAAAAGTATCAAAATCCCATCCAATGAAATAGAGCCTTTTAAGCTTGACAATTTTGAAGTCTATTTTGCCAAGACCTATTGTGCACTATGCCAAGTTATAGGGGCAGACAAATTGGAAAGAATTCTTGTCCCTCTTATGTATATGGATGTAGATATTCAACATGTATTGTTGAATGATGAATTTGATTATGCCTCCTACCTTGTAAATGTCATACACAAGGGACTAGCTAATATAAAAGGGAGGAAGCCTATGGTAAGATTTTGGTGGTAGTCCTTGTTATGCCATATGTTGGTATACAAAGGCAAAAATAATGGAGTCCTACTTTGCAAATTTGTGATAATGATGGAAAAAAGCATCAGCTTCCAGTCCAATATTGGACTCATGTCTGAGATAGACATTGCAAGGAGGCTAGTTATGTTACATTTAGAAATCATTTTGTTGGCAATATATTTTCATTCTTACAGGGGCCAGTAGCCAGGACACCCAAGGAAATATTAGATTTTTTGAGGCCTATGGAGAGAAGGCTAGATCTAGGCATCCAACACAACTGGGGAGACTTCATTCTCTACTCTGACTATACAGTCCTAAGAATCTATAGATGCCCAATAGGACCACATGTCCTACCTAGATTTGTGTCCATGAGGATTAGTTTCTTGGAGGTTATCTGGCAACTTGTTGAGTCAGATAAGGCACATCTGGAAAATCAGAAGAAGGGATCATTCTTTCCTTATCTGACAGTTTGCTCTGATTTTAGGATGAATAGAGAAGGTCTTGAAAAGTTATATGAGAAATTTAAAACATTCAGGATGGCTCAAGTACCAGCAAGAAATTTAGACCCTGAGGGTTTCATCAATGAACTTAGAAGAAACATAAGGAGATCTTAGTATAACCATCACTCTTATTACTTTGAGGATGTGATAAGAAATTGATTTGATGAAGGGGAAATAAATGAAAGGAAGGTGAAGTGGATAACCTTTCAAAAAATTGAAGATGCTAAGAAGAAGAAGGATGCCTTCTACAAAGGAGCATATATAGAGATTATAGACCCAATTCTAAGGATTCAAACAATTTTGGCAAACATTGACAAATAATTGGGGAAGCCTCCAATTGAGGAGAGGGCAAGAGGTAAGGCTCCAATAATAGAAGAAATACCTTCCTATCAATCCTTAAATGTTGGTCTTGTTGGGACCCAAAATAATGGCAACACAAAACTCTAAAACATTCCTAAAACACCCAGGCCAAGGATTGTCATCAAGGTGATAGGAAGAGGTTTATCAACAATTTTTGGGCGATCTTGGCCAACTAACAGGAGTGGGTAGACTCCTCTACACTTCGATCTCATCTTAGACTCTGGAGGGATATTCCAAGGGGTATACCTAAATAGGTATTGAGTTTAAACTAGATGAACAACTAAAAATATTGGACAACCAAACCCAACTAATCATCTTGATTCCAAAGACTATCACTAAGTCAAGAATAACTGGCTATGACATGACCCCTATATAGCCAATTCAATTGTGTGAATGTACATGCACAGGAAAGATGGTTTTTACCCTGAACCATAGATGAATGATTTTTTTTAATTTATAAAGTGTTTGATCCCTCTCCAATATGGACCGATGCCTATTCTATTAGGCAACAGAGTCATGGAATGCAAGGAGGAAAGAAAAGACACAGTAAAGGATCAATAGAACTAGGCATACATTTACATATATGAATTTTAGATTGAACCTCATACAATGGACATAATGATCCAAAAGAGAACTGCAATGATTCACATGCAACAAAGAAATGGCAGATACAAGACTTTGTATTAACTTAGATGTTGTCACACACCTCCAAACATCTGTTACACTCATACTAGCAAATGTGGCAAGGGAAAATACATAACTACAATTACATATTTACCAAAATCACTACAAACTCTTTTGGAGAGATTCATTATATTCAAATCTGCATTACATAATCTTCCTATTCTATGTTGAAACAATCCCTTCACTAACAAACCAAATATATCGTGTTGATGCTAGAGAAACTCCTTAGGCTCTTCTAGACCAGATGATTGGCTCAGAAACCAACCAATTTTACATCTTTCAATCATGAATATATAACATTTCATCTTTTCTGTAGCTACCATGGACTTGGAAAGAGGATCCAACAAGAAGGAATTGTTGCCCATGCTGCAACAACTTCTTTTCAATGTCCTTGGAGAAAACCCACATGGCTCTGCCCAAAAAAATTGCTGAAACAAGAGGTTTTCCCATGCGATGGGTATAAGAAATTCAATGCACATGAGGGACATTGGCATGGGGAAATGATAAATCCATTTCCCACATGAAATCAGGCTCTAAAAATGCATTAATGGCAACCAAGAGGGTTGATGAGCAGTCTCATCACATTTTGCATGGTGAAAAATGGCCCTGGAAGAAAAAAGGGTCGAGCTCTGACATATTAGACTTTAGATCTTGGGCCTTCTACCTTATCGCCTGCCAAATCTAGAAGAGGAAGGAGAGAAGCCCGACCTTGCCTTATAAAACCTTGAACACTGAAAATCATCAAAGTTCAGAGTTCAGGGCTTCGACTTTCCTCCTTTTGAAGAAAGGAAGAGGGAAGATGAAAACCCCAAAGTTTGAAACTTTGAAACACTTAGAAACATTTTGAATAAAAAGGAATGGGACATGGGCCCCGAACCCTCTAGATGACGTCACTACCACCTGGCAACTTTCTGTGGTTCTGCAACCACCTTTTGCCTTAATAATGATGAACACAATGAATACTAAGAGGGGGGTGAATTAGTATTCTACAAAACCACTTCTTCACATGATCTATAAACCAATTACCAAATTCAATAACATGAAAGTAGAATATGCATAAGAACAACAACCATACATTCATAACACATAGACACCAAGATTTTTACGTGGAAAACCTCAAAAGGGAAAAACCACGGTGAGTGTTAGCTCACAATATATTATGATAGCAATACCAAATTACACATGAAGGCTCACTGCCTTAGGGATCATTACCCAAGGACTCATTGTCCAAAGAAATGCTCAGTGCATAAGGCTCACTGCCAAACAAAAGAGAAGATAGAAGAAGGATTAGCTTACTGCCAAGAGATGATTGCTACAAATGCATCTATAGAATGTTGAGGTGCAATACCAATTATCTCAGTATACAAATTCAAAGGACTTCATACTGCTATGCTTTTCTTCTCTGTTCTACATATGCTTTGCCCTTTGTCACTTATTATCTTTTTAGATCACAAAACTGCCTTAGATCACACACACATGTAACTCACGCAATATCTACACAACACACACCCTCCAACACTAAAATTCATTGAGTATATATATTCGTAACAAGATTTATCTCACAATTAGGTCAGCAAGCCAAACATAAAATGTGTATACAAATTTTATAACTTGTTGGCTTGATCTTGTGCACAAATAGCAATGTGGACTCAAACAAACATACAATAGTCTTCATATGGGTTGGCACTAATCAATCAACCACTTGGATTGATTGTACAAACAATATATCTTCTTCGCATATAGATCTAACATGCCTATAGGCTTGTTCCTTAAGAACACACTTGACCAATTCAAATGTCACATCATAACTTCCACTACGGACCATATGAGACTCTAAAAATTATATCCCACATTCATCATTGACCTCTTAGCATACCTTCAAAATCGCAAGACAAAATATGCCATAGCGGAGGAATGTGGACCCTTTTATTCTAGTACTGTGCACTATTCCTGACTTGACTCTGTTCACCTGGACTTAGATATTTCACCATATGACTTCTAGAAGAAGTCAGGACTTGAATACTAGAACATATGATCACTAGGTAGTTATGAACACCATACCTAAACTGCATACAAATATCTTTAACTGTGGAGACATACCATCTCAAACACTATCACTTACTTTGTATAATGTGTATTACCCATACTTAGTCATTTATTCTTCTGGAGTAAAGTCTCTTAGCCATTATGGTAGATACCCTTTGCCTTGTTGCCATCAACGACAACATTCAACATTCATTAGAGCAGTGTCTCTTGCCAACAATTTCCCCCTTTGGCATTGATGGCAACACTAAGTGAAAAATGTTCATCTGCTCCCCCTTATTATATGAACTCTATTTTTCTTTTCCCTTTTAGGTGTTTTCTTATTTTTTACTAGTTTTCTTCTCCCCCTTTCACATCAATGGCAAGGGTGTATGTACAAGAGTTAAAATTGTGTCAAAAATGCAAAAACTGTCATACTATGCCGCATATGTACAGGTACAATCTTCAACTTAATTTGTTGTGGGTTGTAGGATGTCATTGAAAATGTTCTTGATTTGAACTAACTCTCTATCCCAACTCTTCTTAGCATTGTCCAAAATTTGAATATGGCCACTTATTAGGAAGACTAATTTCTCTACTTTTTGTATATCAGAAGGTGTGTCAATTAGTGCACTTACCTACAGTGCTTCTGCTGCAAGATTTGACATTGAATCTAGCTTGGGACTTATTAGTCCTCTCAATTGACACATTCTATTTTTCATTTTATCTCTCTTATTCACCAGATTACTTAACTCATTATGGATATTCATCACTTGTATCTCTTTGCTACTTATTGACTCATCTGCCAGATCAAATGACTTAGAAATATTTGTCAGCTGCAGTTTTAGATCGATCGTTGATCTTTTCCTCTAACTCCTTTGTGGCTTCTAGCTATGATAAACAAAATTTGTACAAATCACATACTTCTTTTATGGTACTCTGTATACCTCTTATTCCATTGTCTAATGAAGTTTTATCATTGATCAACATGGTCTTTAACTCAGCTAATCTTATCTCATCAAACTCTTTTCTGACTTTTGTTTCTGTAGATTTTTGAAAGGATTCAAAATGATTGCTAATTGATTTTATCATACCTTTAAATTGATTAGTTGATGATAATGATGCATCTTTCTGGTATACAAACATCAACTTCTCCAATACATCAGATGTTGCACCAATGAGCTCATTGTCCTATATGTGTGTTTTCATCATCTCTTCCTGTGCCTTTTCTTGAACAATTGATACCAATTTAAATTTCTATATAGGGAACACTGAATCCAATTTTATTGGTCCCTACAAAAAATTAGATTCATCCAAGACTTGTTTTTCTCTTTCCAAGAATTCCTTAACAGATTTTGCAGTGTCTGTCGCTATATCAGAGACTTCTTCTTGGTTTTGTTTTGGCGGATCTAAATCCATGGCCTCATTTGTATCATCCTTTTATTCTAGTACAGAGTTCTCCTCAGCTTGTTCCTCTTCTTGATCATCATCTTTGTTTTGCTTCTTAGTCTTCTCCTTGTCTGATTGGTCATTAGTTTGTTGTTTCAGAGGAATACTTGTTTTGGATTGATCTTTAATAGCATTATCTGAGCCAGTACCAGGGACTGGATCTTGTTTCTCCTTCAGATCTTCATCACTTTTGTCTAATCCTTGATCCATGTTCACCTCAGGAATAGATGTATCAACTCCAGTATTTGTTTCTCCTCTATCATATATAGTTGGAAGATGATATTCCCTTAACACTCTCAAAGTGATTTCCTCAGTATCCTTCACTACTTTCTCAATGTCATTTGACATGAGAGTATTCATTCTTTTCTTTGTTCTAAATTCCTTGCTGAGCACTTTGGAGATTTTTGTTTTGTCTTCAGAGGTGGTCTCCGGACATAACGTTATCAGTGTATGCTCTCTGAGGTCAATGTCCTTTATCATAGTAGCTTCTTTTCTTGCAGTCATGATACTACCCAAGCTGTCTAGGAAGATCAGTAAGATCAATAATTATCTCAATAAGGGCTTTGTTGTAGTTGTCCATGTATCTAATGACAATAGTCTCAATGATCCTCTTGTCTAGATCATCATACTCATCATACAGTTGAGATATGGGTTTCAAATTTCCATCAACTATTATGGCCTTTAGGACATCTTCAAGACTTATAGTGGCTTCTCCTGTCTAAGACTTATCTTGCCTTGGCCTTTTCTCAGTTCTACCCTTACCAGAGGGTTTCTTCTTGCTACTCTTGGAGGCTTTGGTGGCCTCAGTTTTCATTTTCTTCACTTCTTCATCTGACTATGTCTCTTCCTCATCTGCTCCTATACTGACATATATTCTATGACCTTTGGTTTTCTGTCTTTTGCATCTTTTGTCAATGGACTTCTTTGTGGGTAGTTCTACACTAACAGACGAGGTCAGATTAAAGGTTTTTGATGCAGTTCTTGTAGAGACTGAACCTCTTTTCCTCTTCCTTGTTACAACAGGTTCCTCTGCCTTTACCTCAGACTCTTCTAGAGCCTTGACCAATTCATTTTCTTTCTTCTCTTCTACAGCCCTTTCTGCTTGTGCCTCTTGTTGTACATCATGAAATTCTAGAGCTATATTAACTTCCTTCAATTTTTTAGCTGTTCTTGCCCTTGTTTTAGCAACTTCTTCTTTTAAAATCCCTATGCTTTGGGTATATTCCTCCACCAATTTCCTCATCTTTTTATGGGTTTCTAGTTTCCTTAGTTCAAATTGTACTTTTACAGATAATTCTTCATAAGTGCCAAATCTTGGCTCAGAGGTATCCCTAGGTTTGCTTAACATAGGCTTGGCATAACCATCTAACACATTTGCATCTACTTCATACCCCATTGGCATAATCCAAACTATTCTAGTCTCAACAACCTCCACAATACATTGATCTTTGTTGACAATGAAACATATGTCATTATATCTCTCAACAATTGATTCAAGTATCCTTTGTCTATAATGCATAGCTTTTTGAAAATTCTTAAAATAGCCCCACAAAGTTGTATTATGTGCATCTTTGTTTCCTATGCCACTTGGGTGATTTATAATTTGAATTGCAATTGGTTGACTTCTAGACTAGATCAACTTAATTCTTGGTAATTCATGCATAAAATAGAAATATAAGCACATTATCAACATACCAAATTTGAAGGGATACTTGCTTTATTTTCCTTAATCATCTCATAGGTTGTGTATATAGCAGTACCTGAGACAGAGTTCTCCTAATTTGAAAAGTAGATTTTGTAGCCGATTACCATAGATGCAAACCTTACTACATGGTCTTCAATGTTGTTGATTGTTAAAGCCCTTTTGTCAAATTTGGCTCCGATGGCCATCATCACCATGTCATTTTTCACAGATTTTAGCACAGGTACTTTTTTGGTAGAATTCAATATAGTTACGACCCTTATCACATCCTTTGTGATCATAAATGGTTTTTCCAGCCACATAAATTCATCATCTATCCTACTTAAAACATACCAGACCCAATCATCTTCCACAAATGTTGGAAATTCTATGTACTTGTTTAGGGGAAAATTGGATTTGTTAATGTTTTAGTGTTTTGATGTATAAATCCACCTTTCCACTTAACATTCAAGGATCTAGGGTTGAGTGGCGAGCACTATCATACCCTAGGTCGTTGTGAGATGTAGGGAAACTTGGATTAGGGAATTTAATTATCAATTTTCCTTCTCCTATGCTCAATTGACCATTAAAACCCTAATTATGCAAATACGATAACAAATTGATGAATAACGGAAAAAGCTCTTACAGACAGGAGTAAAATACAAAATCACAGAGTACTTATTTTTGGGGTTCTGAAGTGGAACAATCGGGGACTTTAGAGTGGGCACCCAAGTCCTCCCCCCTATTTTGGGTAGGGTACAGCTCAAGGGGTCCTCCTAGGTCCAATTTGTCATGAAACCTAGGCCTCATTCCATCGAGATGCCAAAATATGAACTAAGATGTCCTAAATGCATGCTAAAGACCTGGGAGCTAAACCTTATGAGGGAAAAGCCCCCAAGGGGACATTTTCCAATGTTACATTTAGCCCCCACTTTAATGTATGTATAAATGCGAGGCCAATACATGCATTAAAGTAAGGTCACAAACACAACAAACACATCAAGCACGAAGAGGACACACCAATCACATAAACGACAGTAATAGACACGTAAAACATAGAGAAGACAACTACAGTCACACAGAACATGGAGAATACAGTTAATGCATAGAAGACACATTAATGCATGGAAGACAAAAATGATATCTTTTCTTTTTCTTTTTCTCATATATATGAAATGCAAATGCAAGTACTGGAAAGTAAACAAACCTCCCATAATATAGGATGCATTACCTTAGGGTGTAGGTCTCTGTATGTATGGGGCAACACACACGCAAGACACGCAAAACCTCCCAAAATGTAGGAAGCACTACCTAAGGGTGCTGGTCTCTGCATATGGGGCAACAAACACGCCACACAAAACAAGCATGCCAAAACACACACACTTGAAGACACGGAGAAAACATGATAGACAAGTGATGGAGTATACCTCTTTCTAGGTCCAACACTATCTCATGCACATTACAGGCACACATTAATGATTGGGCTTTGCCACAATAATCACCGAAAACATGCTTAAGGGTTGAGTTAGTTACAGAACTACTCCTCGCTTCCACAGAGGACTTTTGAAAATGATAGGATGATGCAATCTGCTCAGAGAAATACACCATCCCTGCCTCTACAGAGGGCTTAAGATAAAAAAGATATACGTGATATCCCACCTCCGTAGAGGGATTACATGATTGATTGATTGATTGCAAACAAACTCAGGATGCATGATGCACTACTTTGGGGTGCAAGTCTCTGCATCTGAGGTCAAACACATTGCTAACATCTATAACAAACAACTTACCTTATATATGCCCCCACCTTAAGGTGGTTGATATCAGGTATCGATATCAAGCACATTAAGGTAGGAATAAAAAGCACACAAGGGAACACCGACTTTCACAAAGGCCATGCCCCTCATAGGTGACATGTTCTTTACGATTGCCAAATGTTCCCACAAACACATCCCTGCAAGAAACATGTTAGTGTCTACAAGCTTATGATAAACAACAACATCAATGTATATGATTAACCATACAAAGAGCCAAGGTTATACAACGAATCTGGAGTTTGAGGATAACCATAGGGCTATATCACAAAGCTCTCTGAATTGAGTACCACCAAGGCCAGATTCAAAGATGAACAAAGGTGCATAGAGCAACAGTATTGTTAAGGTTTGTAAATGTGATAGAAACGTCATCAAATTCATTATGCAGAAAGCATGAGTGCTTCCACTAGCCAAGCGTAGAATAAAATATACAACCCCATCGTCATATTAGGAACTAAGTTCATTTTTTGATTGCTCTCGAAAGGGACACTAGGTCCGCATCAGTATAAATGTTTGTCGTCATCTGCTGGCTAGATGGAAACACTAGAGGAAGGGAAATAATAAATTAGAGAGAAGAAACAAGTGTCTTAGGGATAGTCACGTAGGAGGGTGCCCCTAGGTCACCAACTGCGATTCTATGTCCGTAAGACACAACACACAACAATGAAATCAGAGAGAGAGGCAATATAGAAGAATGATGATACAAATAGAAGAAGGTCACAGCAGAGGCAGTCTCCTGGTATCCCAAACCTTATGTGAGAATCCGAGATCATCCCAGGAGGCCTAAACAACATATAACACATCACGGGGGAAGCACATCATGAGAGAGATAAAGGGTTAGAGATACTTACTTGTAGGGTCTTCATATTATATCTTGGAGCTTGCGAACCTATTAGAGAGGTATTCAATCATATTTAATGCGAAATTTGAGTGGTTCTTATGAATGTTTTGTTTGTTATCATGTGAGGTTTATTCCTTAAATCCTTGTTTAAATAAGACTTTTTTTTGCTTATGAGGGGGAGAACCACTATTATTTCCAACTATTGATTGTCATCTTGCTCTTTTCTAAATTTTAGCAAGTTTTCTTTGTTGAATCTTTCTAGAATAGGAACGGGAATAATCATGTACCATCTTTCTCATCTGTATCAGTTGTTGTTCTTGCTTTTTTGATGCATTTTGATTGTCTCCTGATCTATACAAGGATAACAGAGGAGGAACCTCAGCATAAATTCCATTTCTTCATGGACGAGGTGGATTATTCACTTGTTTCTTATCCACTTCAATCATTCCGACGATACTATCATAGTCCAAGTAATCATCCTTGTCTACTTCCATTAAACCCTGTTCCACCATATTGTTTTCAATATGTTTAGGGAAAGGATTAGTGAAGATTTGTAAATTCTGATTCGGTGGAGCAACTGATTTGTTTCCATTGTCATTCACACCTGATACTTGGATGACATTTGAATCAATAAGGTCCTATATTTCATGTTTAAGATGCATACATCATTCAGTGTCATGTCCTTGTGTCTGATGATAATGACAAAAGGCATTAGCATCAAAGTAAGGTCCTTGTTTACTAGGATCAACATGCTTGATTGGGAGAAGCTTCAGAATGTTATTACTTACAGCTTGGTTCATGATAGAATGATAGGACTCAGATATTGGAGTAAACTTTCTTGGTTGATATGATTGTTTCTTTGGATTATTTATAGCATTGATCTTTATGAAACTCCTATTATTATTCCTCTTAAAATTGTTTTGTGATGATCCACCCATGGATTGACCAACTTGAGCCGATGAGTTTTGGTTTTCATACTGACTAGACAAAAGTTGATAATCACGAAGAATGCTGCATAAATGTTGAAAGGAGTTATATTTCATCAAGAGAATCTTATCACGAATATTAGGTTGTAGATTTGTAATGAATATCTTTTGAAGATCCTCATATTTCATTTGATATTAAATTTGTGCATAGAGTCCTTGATATTGACTAATGAATTTGGTCAAACTTTCTTTGGGACTTTGTTTGCATTGAACCAAGTCAATAAGAGTGACTTGGGGTCTGATGTTTGCTTGAAAATATTGTAAAAATTGATCAATCAACTGTAAAAAGGAGTGTATTGAATTCAGAGGCAACGAGCAAAACCATTCTAAAGCAGTATCTTTGAGAGATCATGGGAAAAGTTTTGCTAACAAATCCTCTTCAAAATAAAAATCACTACACATAGTTGTGAATGCTGTCACATGAATATTAGGATCACCTTTTCCACCATATTTTTCAAAGAGGGGAGTCTCAAACCTTTCAGGCATAGGGGTTCTCAAAATTGCATAGGATAATAGATTACGGGCATGATATGTTGGTAGACTAGGTTGCAAAGCATTTGTTAAATTTGTTACCTTTTGTTGTAAAGCAGTCATGCCCTATAAAAGTTGGTTTAGGATAGCATCATTGGGAAATACAGTTTGTTGTGAGGAATTGGAACCAAGGTGAGGAGGTGATTAAGCTTGAGATACAATAGGCGGAGGCTGAGGATATGTTAACGATGGTTGGCCATAATGATAGGTGGAAGATGGTTGTGAGTAGGTAATAGGTGGTTGGAAATGAGTGGAATAGATAGGAGGTTGAGAACAAGTATTCATAGAAGAGGTCCCTTTAGGAACCAAATTCTAATAATTAAATCCCATAGCTTTGTAATTAGTACCATTAGATACTCCAATATTAGTGGTAGTATTACTACAAGCATTTGCATTAGTTGTTAAGATTGTTGACGTAAAAGTGGATATTCTCGTAGTCAGTATAGGTGCCGAAACTTGAGTATGAGATGGTGATAGAGTGTTATTTATTGTTTGCACACATTCAGTCATTAGAATGATATTGGTTTGTACAATATGTGCTAGACCATGAATTGCATTAACACCATCTTGTCCTTCTTTTATCAATTCTCTTATGTTATGAATTGTAAGGACAACTTCTTCAGCTATTCTCTCATTTTCCATAAATGATTGATATTCAGCTAGCTCCTTATCCAATTTTTCTATTTGCTCATCAAATACATATCTTGTTGTTTCAATAGTGTTATCAACATCATGAAGAGTTTGTTCTTCCATTGTGGAGGGAGGATGTATAATATCTTGCACAATTTGAGTTTCTCCCTTTGTAAAGAAGGTGTCCAAAGTACCAACTTCTTCAAGAGCACTAGATCCATTAATCTTTTACTTATTCTCAAAGGGATATTGTTTTTAGGACAGCATGTCATAAATCTTATATCAAAGCATACAAAGCACAAACTAAGAGAACAAATCCTAGGAGAAGGATTTGATTGACGGCCAAAATGCTTGGTTTTTTGTACTCTTTTCAATTCCAATGAATGAAACAAAGGATGTTGTACGGATTTAAGTCAAGGGAAGCAAGTTATATGTCTTCTATCAGTCCAAAATAGCAAAATTATCCTTCTCAACACTCTCTTGATGCGATTTTAAGTTAATGCCAAGTCAAAATATAGTGAAAATATGTCAAAATAGACAGTTTTTTCACCAAAACTCAATGCAAGAGAGAATAACAAAGGGTGTTGTGAGGAAAATGATGATGGAAAGAAGATAATATCAGTAATAAAATCCACTTGGTGCTAAAATACCCAACACAACATGCTTTTAGTGCCACTTAAAGTCAAACCCTAGTGAACATATAGCAAAAATAGGTTATTTTTCACAGTTTTTCAATTCCAAGACCTAGAAAAAGGGGTGTTGTAATAAATTTTAGGAGGTAAATCAAATAATATTGATGATATAATTCATCTAAATCCATAAAATTGATCACAACACACTTGGAGTGCAAACTAGGTCAAACCCTAGGGCAAAAATGGTCAAAATGTGTAGTTTTTCACTGAATTTTCACTACAAGAGCCCGTTAAAAGGGTGTTGTGAAGATTTTTAGGAGGGGAAAAAAATGATTACCCTGATAAAATAAAATTAATGAAAAAGTACTCTTCACAACATGCCTATGGTGCAAGTTTATAGAGTCGATATGGCCAAATTTAGTGAAAATCGTTGTTTTTGAAGCCCTAGGTTTGAAATCTTGGAACAAAATGCTATGCAAATATTTTGAAGTATGATTTATGATGAAAATTAAATATTCTTAGATCTTAAAATAATTTTCAATCTTGAACATGCAAAATGCCCATGCAAATTTAATGAAAATGCATCAAAATTACTAGTTTTTGTTGAAATTTTCTATGCAAAATTGCAAATATTTTAAATCTAAATGAAAATTTACACTAAAATGCAAGACTAAAGACAAATTATAATTTGAATGAGGCTCAAAAAATAGTATAAAAATATGAGAAAAGATTTTGCCTACTAACCCTAGATTTTGGAATTACTAGGTTATATAAAATTGTCAAAATTTCCACAAAACCCTAGCAAATAAATAATGAAAATGCAATGCAAATATCTGAATTTTTATATTTTTCTATAGTTTATATCAGATCTGATGCAAAAATCATGAATTAGGAAAATTTAGGAAGAATTGATGCAATTTAGTAAGCCAAACAATGCAATTTTTTTGTATTTTTCCAAATTTTCAATTTTTTTGAATTTCTCAATGCAATAAAATGAATGACTATATGAATGAATGAAATCAATCCAAATTTGAAGACACACACTCAGCAAGTTGCAATTTAAGTCCAAAAACATGGGTTCACCAAAATGTTTAGGGGAAAATTGGATTTGTTAATGTTTTAGTGTTTTGATGTTTAAATCCACCTTTCCACTTAACATTCAAGGATCTAGGGTCGAGTGGTGAGCACTATCATACCCTAGGTCACTGTGAGATGTAGGGAAACTTGGATTAGGGAATTTAATTATCAATTTTCCTTCTCCTATGCTCAATTGACCATTAAAACCCTAATTATGTAAATACGACAACAAATTGGCGAATAACGGAAAAAACTCTTGCAGACAGGAGTAAAATACCAAATCATAGAGTACCTATTTTTGGGGTTCTGAAGTAGAATAGTCAGGGACACTAGAGTAGGTGCCCAAGTCGAAGGTGCTAGTTTCTTCATGAGATCTAGACCTCCTTCCAACACTGATCAGCCCTGTAACTTCTATTTCCTGAAACTCAGCTGTGGAGGACACTAGAGTGAGCACCCAAGTCCCAGAAATGCTCCTGTGTTCTGCTTTTCTTTAGATCCTAAATCCTTGATGCTTGTCAATCCTTCCTGCAACTTCACTTCTCCTGAATATGACACCTATTGTAGATTAGGAAAATAAAATGAAGTGAAAACACAAACTAAATGCATAAAACACAAAGTTATACCTCACATGAAGACCCAATCTCATCAAGGGAGGAGGAAGCTTGCACCCAAGAGCTCCTAGATTAGACAACCCTATTTGAGTCAAATGTGGATTGCTCTTGCTTTCAACACAAATGTAGATGAAGGATTAGAGGATAGACAGATTAGAGATTTGAGAGAAATTTGGGCATGGTTTTGATGCAAGAAGAAGTTGTATGAATGGTTTGGGTGAGGGTTTCATTTATAGATTTTTAAAAAAATAATGGAGGGTGAGGATCAAGAGTTGAGATCAAGGGCTAGGAATAAAAGTAAATCTTTTATTCATAGTGGATGAATTAAAAATTTATTTTTGGGAAGAGTGGAGGATAATTGAATTTTAAATTCAGTTAGTAGAGGATAGTTGGGGACAACTAAATTTTAAATTTAGTTAGTAGAGGATAGTGGGGGACAATTGAATTAAAAATTCAATTAGTGGAGGATAGTGGGGGACAATTGAATTTTAAATTCAATAGTGGATGATAGTGGGGGACAATTGAATTTTAAATTCAATAGTGGATGATAGTGGGAGACAATTGAATTAAAAATTCAATCAGTAGAGGACAATTGAATTAAAAATTCAAATAGTGGATGACCATTGAATTAAAAATTTAATTAGTGGAGGACAATTGAATTAAAAATTCAATCAGTGGATGATCATTGAATTAAAAATTCAATTTTGGATAATGGAGGATATTAGCTAATTAAATATTAAGAATATTTAGTTATATGTTCAACATGGTGAGGTGGAAGAGATGAGGTGGATTTTGTGAGGTGGATTTAGGACTTAGGATAGAGGGAAATTGAAATAATAAATATTGCATATTTATTAAATCAATTGGCTAAGGTTTTAGACTATTGAATTAATGAAATTAATTCAATTTTAGGGATAATATGATAGAAAATAGGGTAATGAGGGGATAATTAATTAAATAAATATTTAATTAATTGGTTAGGAGGGAAATTGACATGTTTAGGGATGTTAGGAGTTGATTCAATGGTAGAAGATAATTTTAGGTGTCTACATTTGCCCCTCTTTGAGATGGTGTTGTGGATAAGTAACATCATTTCAAAGAAGTTAAAACATAGAGTTGGATTGGATAAAAAAAGATTTTGGTTTAGAAGAATAGGGTAAGGTTTGGGGATAATTGGTATGGATGATGCCCCCTTGAGAGGACTGGTGTGTTGCAAGAACACGGTTGTGCTGTTGAAATGGATGGAACAGATTGGTGGAACTGGGCAGAGGATAAGTGGTGGGATGAAAGGATGATGATGTTGGGAGATGATTGGTGGATGATCATTGTGCTGAAAATGATTTAGAGCAATCCTAGGTTTGATATAACAAAGTGGATATGTTCACCAAGGTATAGAAGACCAGGGTGATGATGTTTATCCAACATTTGCATGGACTAGACATGCAGACAAAGGGATGATCCCATGCATGCCCAAGATAGTACAACCTTGTCTAGATGAGGGAAGGGGACCCATAGCATAAGCTCGTAGTACACAAAATGTATGATGAACCTTAGATGCATAAGGAGATCAATATGCTAGAACTGACCCTATGATCAACAAGATATGAATACTAGCTTAAAGTAATGAGACCAACCAACAAGCACAACATACAAAAGAAAGACTATGCCCCATTCTAGATGTTTTTGCCACATACCATGATATAGTAAGATCAAGGTAGCTTTGATGTGATGTTCGAATAGGACAAAAGATAAAAATCAAAAACCAAAAGACCAACTAACCAAACAAGTAGCCATTGTATCTCTTGCCAAGATGGATAATGATTTGATAGATGCTGCCTATCGTAGGAAAGATATATCCTAAGGCAGGAATTGATAGATGATGGGAGCATGCTAAATTGATGTTTGTAAGATTGGCTCAAGATATGATGGTGACAAGTTGTGATTGATGTTGATTTGATAGTTGATGATTTTGATTAAGGGACAATGCTTTGATAGGTGATGCGATGCTTGGATCTAGTGTAATCTTAGTGAGGATAGATGTGATGATGATGATAAATGTGATGATGATGAGAGTGTGATGGAGCAAGTTTGATTTTTGTGATGGATAGATTGTTTTTGGAATTTTGTGTGTTTTCTATTGTTTTGGGATTTTTTTTTTTGTGTGATGTTTTTGGATTTTTTGATTTTGCGATGTTTTTGGATTTTTTTATTTTGCGATGTACAAAGGGAGCTTACAAAGATCCTCGTTCCATGGGTTGGTCTTGGGATATAATAGGATGGGTTAGGCGATAGGACTTGATGTTTCAGAATTCCAAGCCATGGGATGTGTGAAATATGGAATGGTGTGACGAGAAGAGGACTTATTAAATGGTAGAACGAGCCACTACACATGGTGCCTGGAACAGGTTTTCACCATGGTACTTATCCAAGGCGTCACCGAAGTGATTTTCACCTTTGGAAGTTTTTATTGCACTCTGATTTTTTCTTGATTTTATGTTTTTTTTGGTGTTTTTGATTTTTTGATTTTTTTTATTTTTTGACTTGGGGTATCAGATGGGTTATGCATAGAATTTCTTGAGATGCAGGATGTTCATTGGCGCATCTAGAGGCTGCCCCTCAGGTGTTGCAAGCTGATAGGCACCTGACCCATAATCGACGGTGATGACATAAGGTCCTAGCCAAATGGGTTCAAACTTTCCTTGCTTCAGATGCTCTTGCAGGTTCTTTTGATTTTCCATTAGGACAAGGTCACCTACCATAAATTTTCTAGTTCTGATCTTTTTGTTGTAGCTTCTTCTGAGGTGGTTTTGGTATGCCTGTAAGTGATTCAATGCATTCAGGCATTTCTCATCCAGTAGTTCTAATTGATGCAACCTTGCGACGCGGTAGTCCTCATTAGAGATAATGTTTTGCAAGGACACTCGAAGAGATGGGAGCTTGACCTCTATAGGTAAAATGGCTTCAGATCTGAATACTAGTGAGAATGGGGTGGCTCCTGTAGGAGTGCGGATGCTTGTACGGTAGGCCCATAGGGCGGGGTGGAGTTGAAGGTGCCATTCACTGCTAGCTTCATTAACTGTCTTCTTGAGAATGCGGAGGATGGTTGTGTTAGAAGCCTCTACTTGACCATTTCCTTGAGGGTAATATGGTGTGGAGAAGTGGTGTTTGATGTCAAATTTTTTGCACAAGGTGTGAACTTCTTGGTTTTTGAAGGGCTTTCCATTGTCAGTGACGATGGAATGGGGAATACCATATTGACAGATGATATAGTGGAGGATGAATTTTGAGATTTGGATACCTGTGGTGAAGGTGAGTGGTATTGCTTCCACCCACTTTATGAAGTATTCGGTAGCGGTGATTATGAACTTATGGCCATTTGAGGATGGAGGATGTATTTTTCCTACGAGGGCGAGTCCCCACTGTGAGAAAGGCCATGGTGTTGTGATCGGTTGCAGCTCCTGTGTTGGTGCATGGATGAGATTGCCATGCTGTTGGCATGGGAGGTATTTCTTGATAAACTTGTGGGAATCTTGTTCCATTGTGGACCAATAATATCCAGTCCTGAGGATCTTTTTAGAAAGGGTGGGTCCACTAGAATGCGCCCCATAGATAACTGCGTGTACCTCTTCCAAGGCTACTTCAATTTCCTAGAGTCTAAACATCAGAGAAGCGTGCCGTCAAGACTCCTTTTGTATAGTGTGTCACCGACAAGAATGAACCAGGAGGCTTGACGGATGAATGATTTTCACTGGGAAGTGGATAGGTTAGGGGGAAGGATATTGTCATGAAGGTAAAGGTATGTTTCTTGATACCATGGGGATAGAGGACCAGTGACTTCGCACACTAGTTCAGATTGAGGAACATCGTATGCAGGGATGGGGAGCTCTTCTATCAGGAATTCATATTTCTTGCTATCCTTTTTCATATCGACCAGAGATCCTATGGTAGCCATGGCATCTGCTGCTTTATTGTTAGGCCTTGGAATTTGCTCAAAGTGGATGTCATCAAAGTAGTCCTTGAAATTATCAACCATCTTCTTGTAGGGTAGGAGTTTGTCATCTTTGGTCTTGTATTCATTATTGACCTGCCTAATGACTAGTTGGGAGTTGCCATACACAGTTAGCTGTTCAATTTTCCATTGGATGGCCATGCAGAGACCTGTGATGAGGGCCTCATACTCTGCTACGTTGTTAGTGCATGGAAACGTGATTTTGAATGATTTAGGAATCGTGTCGCCTTGAGGGGTAACAAACAGGATGCTTGCTCCCAAGCCTCTGTGGGTGTATGATCCATCAAAATACATCTTCCATGTGTCTGTGGCTAGTGTGATTGTCAGGATGGCCTCGTCTGGAAAGTCTGCAATAGTAGGATGCTCTGCAGGGATAGGTGCTTCAGCCAGCTGATCTGCTATGACTTGTCCTTTAATGGCCTTTCTCTCTGTGTATTCAATGTCAAATTCAGATAGAATCATGACCCATTTTGCCATTCTACCAGTGAGAGATGCTCTGTTTAGCAAATACTTCAGTGGGTCGATCTTAGCAATGAGATTGGTCTTGTGATTTAGCATGTAGTGTCTCAACTTTTGTGACGTAAAGACAAGGGCTAAACATGCTAGTTCAATCTGTGTATAATTAAGCTCATAGGAGATCAAGGTGTGGCTGATGTAGTAGATGGCTCTTTCCTTCCCATGCTCATCATGTTGTGCTAACAAAGCCCCGATTGCTGTGTCTGTTGCAGAGATATACAAGAGGAGGGGCTCTCCTTGTCTTGGTGGAGTTAGAACAGGGGGATTAGCCAGATATTTTTTTAGCTAATCAAAGGCACTCTGACACTGATCAGTCCAGGTGAAAGCCATATCTTTCCTGAGGAGATGTCGGAATGGTTGACACTTATCAGTGAGTTGGGCGATGAACCAGTGAATGGACTGTAGTTTCCCCTGTAGGCTTTTCAGTTATTTCAATGTTTTGGAAGGTGGCATTTTAGTGATAGCCTTGACTTTCACAGGATCTACCTCGATTCCTCATCTAGAAACTATGTATCCCAACAGTTTACCTGAGGTGACGCCAAAGACACACTTCTTTGGATTTAAACGGACATTGTATTGCTCCAACCTATCAAAGATTTTGGCCAACACATCTAAGTGTTCTTCTCTGGTCTTTGATTTGCCTAGCAAATCATCCACATAGTCTTCCATGACGTGGTGGAAGAGGTCATGGAAGATGACGGTCATGGCTCTTTGATAGGTGGCTCTTGCATTTTTCAGGCCGAATGGCATTACCACCCACCAATATGTTCCCCATGGACATATGAAGGGCATTTTGTGCTGATCCTCTTCAGCAATTTTTATCTAATTGTATCCTGAGAAACCATCCATGAGGGATAACATTTCATATCTTGCTGTGAGATCCACTATCATGTCGATGTTTGGTAGTGGGAAGTCATCTTTGGGGCAGGCCTTGTTGAGATCCCAAAAATTGGTACAACAATAGATTCAACCATCTGGTTTAGCAACTGGCACAAGATTTGAAACCCATTCAGGATAATCGATTGGACAAATGAACCCAACATCTAGTAATTTCTTGAGCTCTGCTTTAACAAGGAGAGCAACTTGAGGATTCATTTTTTGGAGCTTTTGTTTGATTGGTTTTGCATCAAGGCGTACTAGAAGGTGATGTACCACCAATGCGGGATCTAGCCCTGGCATGTCTACGTAGGTCCACGCAAAGTTGCAATTTCTGCATGTGAAGAAGGACAAGAAATTCTTCTGTTCTTGTATACTGAGAGATTCGGCTCTGTATGTGATTTTTGGTGCTTCCTCTATTCCAAGGTTCATTTCCTGAGCTGGTTCGACCAAGATGGGTGATCTGTCAGGATAGACTTTATCTATCTCAGGGGGGCCCATGCTTCCATCTTCTAGCGCCTCGTGGAGGTTTTCACTAGGAGATACGTCATTTATTTTTACTATTTTGGGATCTGATACTACCGTGGAATAGTTTTCACCATCAGATCCATTTGTTCTTTTTATGTTGTTGTGACAGGAAGCAGGGGTTGTCTCCTCGAAATAGGCATCTGGATGGAGTTCTATTATGTACCCTGCTCGATGATCTCCCAAAGGGAAGTGATCTGTTACCCCCATCATTTCAGCGATGGCCTCGTTGTTAGGTGCGATGTCGAAGACAAGAGGTCCCCGTTGGTCCCAATCAATGAGGTCAGGGTAGACTAGTGGCAAGTCATTGGAGGGTGAAGGGAGAGTGGTGACAGAGTAAATAGTACAAATGGATAAGTCAAAGAAGTCGATGAAATGGCTAAAGGAGTCTTGAAGGCTCGGTTCGTTAACATTGTCGACATCTAAGGAGGCCGTAGCGACCTCGAATAAGATACACTTGCTAGTAGTGAGGATGCGTTGTGATTGACCATACCCTAACCCTTGAGTATAGGGATTCTTTGTTGCCTACAGTGGTTCTACGATTCCCTATTCATGAAGGCCTATACCACCTTGTCCTTTATAGCCCATGCTCTTGACAATTTCGAAACCTTTGCCGTAGATTTTTGTGGGGATTGTGGGGGCTGCTTGCTCAGGCTCTTCATCTTTGTAAAGCCAAGATGAGATATCATCAAGTACATCCTGATCCAGGAGATGCTTCCGCTCGAAGGTGGGCGAGGGTTTGCACTTGATAATGACTATATTGGCTATCTCTATTGTTGGGATGTTGAATGTCTTAAGATTGGATAATGTGCCCACACAAAAGGTACCGTGTAGGTCATATTCCCCACATCCCATGTCAGATAGCTTGATCTGGACCACGGGTGGTGGAGTTGCTTGGGATGAAGTGGAAGTGATGTTTGTGGGGTCAATATATGAGTTTGATGGTGTTGGTTTGGCTTCGGCGGTGGCTTTATTATATGGGCAGAATGTTTGGTTGTGGCCTTCCAGAAAACTATAGTATTGGAAGGGGCGAGGGTCGGCATAGACTGTGACTTCTATGCCATTGTGAGGGAATTTGATGCATTGATGGAAGGTGGATGGGATGGCTTGCATGGCATGAATTCATGGTCTGCCGAGAAGGATGTTATAGGGGAGGTCAAGATCCAGAACCTAACATTTTGTTTCGAGGATTTTCAGTCCCACTTGTATGGGAAGTTTGATAGTACCTTCAGAGAGCCATTCAATATCATCGTAGCCTTTGATCGTAATGCACTCGTTGGTGTCTACAACCACATCAGAGTACCCCAAGTGTTTTAACAGTTTTAGAGTGCATATGTTGAGGCTAGAACCACCATCTATTAAGACTTTTTTAATGGTGTGCTTGTGGATGCGGACTTCTATGTGCAGGGCGTCGTTGTGTATGTGGTCAGAGGCGGGTAGGTCCTTTTCTGAGAAGGTGAGATGATGGGGTGAGGCAATGTGTCCTACCATGGCTTGGAATTCTATTACATTAAAGTTGGTAGGGACTTGTGTTTGCAAGAGCGCTTTATCGAGGATGTCCTTATGAAGGGGAGATGTGTGAAGCAACTCAAGGATGGAGATTTGTGCGGGTGTCTTGCCTAGGTGTTCTAGGAGGTTATACTAGTGGGTAGGTGATGGACGTGCAGTTAGACGAGGAGGTAAGGGAGTTGACATGGATGCAGGTGTTTGTTCAGTGGGAGGGGCTGTGTGGATGGATACATGGCCACGGTGAGTTGTAACAGCGCAATCAGGTGATTGTGCCCGAATAGTAACTGTGTTGACATGATGGGATGATGCTTCTATACGTCCTACGATAGAGTCGTAGAATGCAAGTGGTGGGGTGATATTGTAGGTTTGGTTGGACGAGGAGGCTTTATTATGGTTGGGCAAAGGATCCTTGTAAGCTCCAAGGTTAGTGTTTGGTGATGGTTGGGCATTTTGATCGAGGCTGATGAGATTTTGGTCTATGAGGTCTTGGATGCAATGTTTTGTTGCATACAGTTGGCTGTTTTATGGCCCACCACACAGTGGTATTCACAGTAGTCATTTTCATTATACCATGCCACTTTGAGTTCATTGTCTTGACGTGGTCGAACGGGTGAGAGTGTGACCACTCCTTGTTTGAGACATCTATCGAGGACATCCTCGATGGGTTCTGCTAATGGTGTGAAATTTCTGTGAGGTTTGCGTGGTTTATTTGGCCCTCTTGGGTTATTTACATTGGCTGCATACGTATGTGTAGGTGTTTAGTTTTGGATATGTTGGATGGATTTCACATCTGTGACACCATCGTTTAGATTGTTCTTGTTCTTCCCCCAATAGCGTGATTTATCATTGGATTGTGTGTTGGTATTGTTGTTGGTATTGGGGGTGTTGTTATTGGATTTGTAGTTGTTGTTGTTGTTGGTGTTGGATTTGGGGTCGTACAGTTTGATGGAGCCCTTGGCAATGAGGGCTCGTTTGATGGTTGTACCTTTGTCGATGACCTCTTCAAAGGAAGATGCACAAAGAATTTGTAAGTGAAACCCTAGTTCCTGATTGAGATTGGCCACAAACATAGTGACAAGTTGTTTTTCAGGGATAGGCCATGGGAGCTTGCTTGCCAAGCCCCTCCACCATTGTAAGAAAGAAGCGAAAGCTTCTCCATTCTTTTGTTTGGTGTTGCAGAGGTTTGTCATAGATACCTCATGTTCAAAGTTGTAAGAGAAGTGGTTTACAAACTTCTCCGCAAGCTCAAGGGATGTTCGAATTCTAGGTGGAAGATGGGCAAACCATTCAGCAGCTTGGCTGCCGAGGCTTCTTGGGAAGAGTCTCATAAGATATATGTCATTGTTAGGAAAGCGATGTAGAACTCCCTGAGGTGGTCCCTAGGGTCTCCCTTTCCCTTGTATTTGTCGAATTTAGGTGTCTTGAAGTTCTTGGGGAAAGGGGGCATGTACAATGTGTGATCGAATGGGTAGAGGCAAATATCCTCAAAAGAATAATATTTGCATTTGCCCCCAATTTGTAGGTCCACTACCTATTGGACTAAGCCTTGTATAATAGTGTTGATATCCTGTGGTTGTTGTGGTTGTTGTATGTACGCCTGTTGGTTTGTGAGATATTGGAGGTGGGGTGGGATTTGATGTTGAGGATTGGTTTGGTTGAGATGTTGGTATTACGGGTTGAGGTTTGGATTGATCGGTGCCTGCTGTTGTTGGTAGGCGTGTAGTTGATGGAGAATGTGTGGTGGTATTTGGGGATTGGGATTATGTAGATTTGATGATGTTATGGGATTATGTGGGTATGTGATATTGGATGGATTGACATTAGGTAGGTGGATGCTGGATTGGTTGGATGTATTGTATTGTGGTTGTGAGAACAACTGTCATAGATAGGCAATGGTGTTGGGATTGGGTGGAGGCACACTTGTGGATGTACTTACTTGCGTGATGTTGCCTTGTATGCCCATGGTAATTTGTGGCATGGAAGGGTTTACCATTGTTGTAGTGGTGGATGTGGTGACGGGTGGTGAAGTGGTGGGGTTAGGGATATTGGTAGTAATGATAGATGTGGTAGCGGTAGAGATCGTGTTGGTGGTAGATACGACAGGTGTGGACGTTTGAGAGATGATGGGTGTTGTTGTTTGAGAGGCGGTGGGTTGGGTATGTGAGGTAGATGCTTGGGTATTTGGTGTGGTAGGAACGATTGTAGAGGTGGATTGTTGCGATGATGTCATGATGGGACGAAGTTGGGCACCAATCTTGAGAAGATGATCAAGATATCTACTTGGGTCCAACCTTATGATTTTATCAAGTAGGTCCATTTTATCGGCGTCTTGTGTAAAGCTCAAGACATCTAGATCATCTTGGGAAATGGTAGGGAAGTTTTGTGTTGGTGGTGGTAAGTAACTGAAGGGATTTTCATTGGGACCATATGGGGGGATGTAAGAGTATGTAGGTTGGTTGAATGATTGGTTGATGGGTATGTTGTGATTGTTGGTATTAGGCATTCCTATACCTGGATATTGCTCTGCCATTTCCTAGATTTTCTTGTGTTGTGATCTCGTGATGGGCATGTAAGTGGATATGTTTGATTTACAATGTGAAAATGAAATAGGGATGGAAACCTTAGAGGATTTGATTGATTATGTTGGACCCAAAGATGGATGTAGTAATGGGGTGAGGTAGAAGAGGTGATGCGGTGGATGTATTGCTAAAGGTTTCAATAGAAAGGTGATGTGGATGACCGATATTGATTTTGCATAAATGTTGGACCAAAGATGACGTTTGTTTTGGAGGAGATTTTGTTTGATGTTTGATTTTTTTGATGTGTGATATGGATGATTTTGGTAGTCAACAAATTGAGCTTAGATAGGACCTAGATTTGTGGTTCGCACAAAAGGGATGTCTTTCTTTGTTTGGGGTTGACTAATGACCTTACACAAAGAGGGATAATGATTTCACTTGGAAGGTAGACTATTGACTTTCCAAGCAAGGTATGATGCGTGTAGGAGAAAATCTAGGTTGATTTTTAGCTCAAAAGGATGACAAATTTTGGTGATGTTTTGATTTGGGAGATTTTTGGAATGATTTTCTTATGACAAGGATTTTGATTTGGTCCAAAAGGTATGTAAAAAGCATTGAAGACAAGCAGATAGGAATTTGAATGGGTTTGATATAGCAAAGGGGTCCAAAAATGGTGGTGATTAATCCTCTAAGGTCAAAAGAGAAGGTGTGATTTTGGGAAAATTTGGAAGAAAATGGATGGAGTGTTGTCGGATTTTTGGGATGTGACTATGGATTATAGCAGTGTAGATGGTGTGATCACAACTAACTAAGTCTCTGTTTTAGACAAGTCAATCTGAGAATAGCACCAATCCATAGGTGAAATAGTGCCACAATCAGACAGAGATGGTGCTAAAACAAAGCAGTGTCTGTCAGGTCCTAAAAGATAGCCTTTTGATGACAATTTTTTTATTTTTCTTTGTTTGGAATGTGATCAAATGAGGTTTGTCTCTTGGCAATGTGTTGCAAGTAATTCAAGCACAATAATCACACAACAATCAAGATTTTGCTTTGTTTTGAAAAAAAAGATGTGTGATTTTTTATTTAACAAGTAGTTTGAACAACCTAAGGTGAGAATGTGACAGTATTTGTTGAATCTCCTAGCTACGCCTATTCAAAGCGGGTAGCTCCAGGATCTTGGTAGCATCGGCTCCTCACAATTGCACACACTTCTCATGCATACCAAGATCCAGGTTTCTTATAAGGCTTGTCCCTCACCAAACCTTTAGATTATCCCTGCTACCTCGGCTAAGAACCGCATGAATCAGGGCCGCTTCAAAGGTTTCCCTTCTGCGCCAACAAATAGAAAGATTTTGGCTTGCTAAACAATGGTTCATAGTAAGGGCATCTATTCAGGTGGTCATACATGCGGTAGCGCTACTCTCCATTATGGAGTCTCCCAGCCTCTAAGGGTTACACCTTGGAGGATTTTGGAGGAGGTTGGTTGTCAGTATAACACAACAACACCTGTTGTTTGAGACTTTCATCCCAAATGCCTTATTTTATATAGCGGCTTGGAAGAGCTTGGCTTTAGCTTGATGCTACTTGGGTCATTCCCACCTTTTGAAGCGGGGTGGCAGGCCCTCTAAGGATTTAACAAAAGCAATACAACCACAAAAATACTTTTGATCCCCAAGTTCATACAAAGACACGAGGGGAGAGCATATGTATTCTTTATGCTTGCATCACACTAAACAAGGTTCATTTTAGATCTTTGGATTATGTTGGGGGTGATTAATGCAAGTGTTGTGAGAAGCTTTTGATTCCCAAGGTCACCAAATGGTGCGAGGGAAGAGCATACACTTTTCACACTACAAGAATAAATCACAAAAACACTTCACACAAATTAGATTGATTTTCTTGATTATATGAGTGAATAATGCAGATTGTTGTTCTTTTTAATCCAATGATTTCATTGATGCAATTTGTGGTTCTTTTTAAAGCCCAAAATTGAAGTGTTTGGATATTTGTTTGTTGCAAGCAATGATTAATTTTAGTTGCACCAAAATCAAATGTTCATTATACTAAGGCACACAAAGATTCTTTTTAGGTGCACCAAGATAAAGTGTTTGATTGTAGATTGTTTGGAAGCAAGATTGATTTTATGCACCAAATTCAAGTGTTTTCTAAGCTAAGAAAATAAAGGTTCTTTTTAGTGCACCAAAAGAAGATGTGTCTTAATCTACTAAATCCCTGCAAAAGATGTTAGTAGTTTCGAGATGATGGTCTTGGATGATATGAAATACCTTGCAAAATAGAGACACAACCCTACACAGATCCCTAAGCTAGTAAAGAAAATAGAGCCAAAATAGAGGCAAGATAGCGCTAATACAAAAAATAGTGCCAATATGGCACAGAGTTGGTCAACAGATGATTTTAGAAAAATTTTGCCATAGTCTCCCCTTCTTAATTCAAGATACTTGTAGAAATAGAGAGCAGATAGAATAGAAAGTCCAAGAAATAGAAGACAAAGAAAGCTGGACGGATTTGTGAGTGAAAGTTAGGAGAGAAAGTGCTCAGGACCTGCAAAAAAAACACGTCTCCAAAACAAAAACTCACCAAAAAAAAGATTAGATATGGACCTTGTGGGTCCCACCGGGTGTGCCAATGTAGATTAGGAAAACAAAATGAAGCAAAAACACAAACTAAATGCATAAAACACAAAGTTATACCTCACATGAAGACCCAATCTCATCAAGGGAGGAGGAAGCTTGCACCCAAGAGCTCCTAGATTAGACAACCCTATTTGATTCAAATGTGGATTGCTCTTGCTTTCAACACAAATGTAGATGAAGGATTAGAGGATAGATAGATTAGAGATTTGAGAGAAATTTGGGCATGGTTTTGATGCAAGAAGAAGTTGTATGAATGGTTTGGATGAGGGTTTCATTTATAGATTTTTGAAAAAGGAATCGAGGGTGAGGATCAAGAGTTGAGATCAAGGGCTAGGAATAAAAGTAAATCTTTTATTCATAGTGGATGAATTAAAAATTCATTTTTGGGAAAAGTGGAGGATAATTGAATTTTAAATTCAGTTAGTGGAGGATAGTGGGGGACAATTGAATTAAAAATTCAATTAGTGGAGGATAGTGGGGGACAATTAAATTTTAAATTCAATAGTGGATGATAGTGGGGGACAATTGAATTTTAAATTCAATAGTGGATGATAGTGGGGGACAATTGAATTAAAAATTCAATTAGTGGATGACAATTGAATTAAAAATTCAATTAGTGGACAATTGAATTAAAAATTCAATTAGTGGAGGACAATTGAATTAAATATTCAATTAGTGGATGATCATTGAATTAAAAATTCAATTTTGGATAATGGAGGATATTAGCTAATTAAATATTAAGAATATTTAATTATATGTTCAACATGGTGAGGTGGAAGAGATGAGGTGGATTGATGAGGTGGATTTTGTGAGGTGGATTTAGGACTTAGGATAGAGGGAAATTGAAATAATAAATATTACATATTTATTAAATCAATTGGCTAAGGTTTTAGACTATTGAATTAATGAAATTAATTCAATTTTGGGGATAATATGATAGAAAATAGGGTAATGAGGGGATAATTAATTAAATAAAAATTTAATTAATTGGTTAGGAGGGAAATTGACATGTTTAGGGATGTTAGGAGTCAGTTTGATGGTAGAAGACATTTTTAGGTGTCTACACCTATAACCTGCAATCACAAGACTTGGTTTGGGGGTTGTGGTGTTTAGAGTCTTGGTTCAGTCAATCCCCAAAGGACACTTAAGTCACTAAACACTATTGTGAGATAAAGAGTGCATGCCCTTGTGAGGCAGAGGCAAAAACAAAGGAATCAATGATGAAAACACAATATTATGTCACCTTGTAGTGAAGCTCTCAGGGGAGGAAGATGCTCTTCATTCCATGATGAAATGGATGCTCAAATCTACAAACAAACACATAAACCACACAATTCTACTCTTGTAACACAATCAAAGCGTTGAATCACCTTGAGAATGCTTAAAGTTCATAATGATCATCTAGTTTCTAAATGAATGCCTAAGAATGCTTTTATATGCAACTACAAACACTCTCACCAAGATTTTCATAATTCAAGCTTACTGTGTTGGCAAAGGACCCAAATTAACAATCATAAACTGACACCTAAAAACTAGGGCTACCCTAAAATAAGGTAGGACTAGGGCACGGGCGCCCAAGTCCTCCCCCCTATTTTGGGTAGGGTACAACTCAAGGGGTCCTCCTAGGTCCAATTTGTTATGAAACCTAGGCCTTATTCTATCAAGATGCCAAAATATGAACTAAGATGTCCTAAATGCATGCTAAAGACCCAGGAGCTAAACCTTATGAGGGAAAAGCCCCCAAGGGGACATTTTCTGATGTTACAGTACTTAATGAATTTCTTCTCACTTCGCATCTTATATTCTTCCTTCAAATAAAAATTTCCATGACTTAGATGTTTCAGATAGAGATCGTCAAACCTACTGTCACCAAATTCTTCTAGAGAAACGTGAATGTATGCCCTAACATCTTCTGTATTCTTTATACCAAACATAATTGCTAAAAATGTACCATTTGGATTGACCTCTATTGATTTGTATGTATGTTTCTTGAACTTCAGCCATGGTCTCTGAGTGATATCGACTACTTGAGGGGATGCCATCTTTGCAAAGATTCAGATAAATTCACAGTAGGGTTTCAAATCTGAAAAATACCTCTTTTTGTCAAATTAGGGTTTTGCTTGATCTTGCCTTGAATTGTATTTAAAATCACTGTAGTTGCTTGGAATTTTACTTCAATTCACCTTAGACACTTGAGAGATTGAATGCAAAATGAATTGTCCATCGAATGAACTCCTTTTTAACCCTTTGTTTTATCTTGACCTAATCATCATAAATGCTATCTTTAAAAAGCTGTCAAACCCTTCTCAGTTGAGTACCGTTGATTAGGATTGCTCCGCAATGTTCCATGATTGATTGTTTTCTTCTGAAATTTCTTTTAAAAGATCTGTCATATGAATCTTCACATCATATCTTTGTGCTGAATCCCAACACTAACTATTTGGCGAGGGGATTGGGATTTTCAATACAGCTCCCCCTGAGCTAGAGCTCCCAATTTACTTCCCAGAGGAAGTATCTACACTAGAGACTGGTGTAGATCCATCCCTGATATTATCAACATCCTTCTTAATCCAGACCATGCTCATTTCCTTCTTGATCTCCACCGGATCAACCTTGTTTTTACCTTTGTCTTCTTTCTGTTCCGTTTTCATCTTTTCTGTAGGATAGTTTCTTTTCCCATTCTTGCTTCTGCAAAATTTTGCAACATGCCCAAACTTATTGCAATTGTAGCATACCACATTCCTCTATCCTTAATTCCTTCTATTGATTGAATTCATTTTTGATTTGCATTGTTTAGCCATATGTCCAAATCTATTACATGCAAAGAACTTACCATTGAAGGATTGAGTATTCCTTGCATAGTTAAAACCATTCCTAACTAGACTTCTACATTCATTTGATCTATGACCAATTTTCTTGCAATTGAAACATTGACTAGAGAATGAAGGAACATTTTGATTTATTCTGCTCCTACACTGAGTAGCCTTGTGACCAAACTTATTACAATTAAAACAATAACCATTGAAAGATGGGTACCTTTGAGCATTTGGCTACCTGACCAGAGGTCTTCTAGGTCTTCTTCTCTAATTCCAGAACTAGTTGCATTTGTTTTGCTTAAACTCAGTGTTTGCTTGGCCTAATTTTGAACTTTCTCCTTTCTCAAATCCCAAGCCTTGCTTGTCATTTGGACTCTTCTGATTAGCAATCATCTCATCAAGCTTTGTAGAACTTATCTTGAACTTTTCTTCATAGCTCTTAGCCTTCTCTAGATCTGATTTTAGGCTCACAACTTCTTTTTCAAGTTTAGTACATTCTTCTAATTTGCCTTTTACCAACAGATTTAGATCTTCTTCTACTTTATCTCTTTCTACAACTTCCACTTTCAAATCATCCAAGGTTTCATTGGCTGATATCAATTGTTCACTAACCTCCATGTATTTTTCTTTGAACTTCTTGACTTGTTCTTTTATCTTTAGAATGCATTCATCAACTTCTTATATGTTATCTTTCAAATCCTTGATTTGTGCTTCAGATTTTTCAATATCTTCAAGAGCAGCTTGTAACTCTTCATTGCTTTCGTATGAGGTTTTAAGAGAAGTGAAATATCTTCTAGCTGCCATATATACACCTTCCTAGAACTTCCTTAAGCTGTTAAGCTTCTTCCAAGGAACCTTGCTCTGATACCAATTGATCAACATAATGAATACTAAGAGGGGGGAGTGAATCAATATTCTACAAACCACTTCTTCACATGATCTATAAACCAATTACCAAATTCAATACATGAACACAAAA
The DNA here is from genome assembly GCA_027924645.1 of Cunninghamia lanceolata. Taxonomy (NCBI): domain Eukaryota; kingdom Viridiplantae; phylum Streptophyta; class Pinopsida; order Cupressales; family Cupressaceae; genus Cunninghamia; species Cunninghamia lanceolata. The sequence goes on from BSBN01001019.1 coordinate 328,517, forward strand.
TATGTATAAGAACAACAACCATAAAGTCATAACACATAGACACCAAGATTTTCATGTGGAAAACCCAAAAAGGGAAGAACCACAGTGAGTGTTAGCTCACAATAGATTATGATAGCAATATTGAATTACATGAAGGCTCACTACCCAAGGACTCATTATCCAAAGAAATGCTCACTGCCAAATAGAAGAGAAGATAGAAGAAGGATTGGCTCACTTCCAAGACATGATTGCTATAGGTGCATCTACAGAATGTTGAGGTGCAGTACTAATTAGCTCAGTATACAGATTCAAAGGACTTCATACTGCTCTATTTTTCTGCTCTGTTCTACATATGCTCTACCCTTCTACACTTATTATCTTTTCAGATCACAAAACTACCTTAGATCACACACACACATCTAATTCATGTAATATCTACACCACACACACACCCTCCAACAACAAAATTCATCGAGTATATATATTCGTAACAAGATTTATCTCACAATTAGGTTGGGAAGCTAAACATGAAATGTGTATACAAATGTTATACATTGTCGGATTGATCTTGTGCACAAATAGTAATGTGGACTCAAACAAACATACAATAGTCTTCATATGGGTCGGCACCAACCATTCAACCACTTAGATTGATTGTACAAACAATATATCTTCTCCACATATAGATCTAACATGCATGTCATCTTGTTCCTTAAGAACACACTTGACCAATTCAACTGTCACATCATAACTTCCACTGCGGACCATATGAGACTCTAAAATTCATATCCAACATTCATCATGGACCTCTTAGCATACCTTTAGAACCATAGGACAAAATATACCATAGCGGAGGAATGCAGACCCTTTTAATCTAGTACTATGCACTGTTCCTGACTTGACTCTGTTCACCCGGACTTAGACATTTCACTATATGACTTTCAGAGGAAGTTATGACTTGAATACTGGAACATATGATCACTAGGTAGTTATGAACACCATACCTAAACTGCATACAAATGTCTTTAACTGTGGAGGCATACCATCTCAAACATTGTCACTTACTTTGTATAATGTGTACTACCCATACTTAGTCATTTATTCTTCCAGAGTAAAGTCTCTTAGCCATACCAGTAGAAAACCTTTGGCTTGTTGCCATCAATGAAAATATTCAACATTCATCAGAGTAGTGTCTCTTTCCAACAAATAAAATATACTCTATAGAATAGCAGAAAGCAACCAGAACACACCACGTGTCTCGTCAGGAGTCGGTTGTCTGGCCTTCCACCTTACACATTCCAAAAGAGAATGTGGAAGAGAGAAACCTCAAAGTCTGGTGCTCAAACACCTAACTACTTTAGAAAGGGAAGAGGTTAGAGTTCGGCCTTCAGGTCTTCCGCCTTCTAACCATATCATAGAAGAAGATGAAAGACCAGAATTCTGACCTCTGACACTCTGCCGAACACCAACACTTAGAATATTTTTCATGTAAACCCGTTGGACTTCAGCCCTCGGGCCTTCCACCTGACACCTGCCTTGCAGAAGACCAAAGACAAGAAGACCGAACTCTGAAACTCCAATGAAGATGAAGACACCTCAACACTAAGGCAAATTTGAGCCTGATAGACAAGGCATGAAGGAAAGTAGGAGGCTGAAACTCTGAAACTCTGACAAGGTGAAAACATACAAGGGAACACACATAATTTTTGACTTAGTAATTTTTTGGATTCTTTCCTTGTATTTAGAAGGCACAAAAAAATAGAAACCCATAGAAGATGTCTCTGATTAATTATAACTAATGGGTTCAACAAAGAGGGCACAAAGTGAGATTTCAAGATGGATTTTGGGGTAAAATGGGGCATTTTGGAACTAGTTTTTCTAGGCACCAACAAGTCCATACAAGTATTCTTTTAGAAGAAAACCCAAGGGCATGGCAATAAGAGAGAAAGCTTAGCAGTCTCCTTCACATGCACAACTACCTCCATCTCCTCCACTAGTGCAACAAATACCCTCTTCTCCAACAAAAGTTATAGATCTTGATTCTCCCCATAGAGAGCCATCTCCAAAAAGGAGGACAGATAAATCTCCTCTTGTGGATTATCCAATTGCCCTTGAAGAGGATGATGATTATGAAATAATAGGGGATGATGTGATCAGAACAATGCCTTCCTTGCAAAGGAATGAAACTGTACAAGTACCCCTAAGCAAAATGAGTAAAAGCATTATGGAGGGAAAGGATAACATAGATGATGTTGTTTACATTGAAAAAGGGGGGGATGTTTTGGTTTAGGTTTTAAAGGAAAATCCTCCCTTCTCACCAAACATTCAAGGTCATATCAACTGAGTTGAATCTCCACTAAGTGAGAGCAATCACCTATCAGGTTGGGCTGCCACTTGGAACAATGCAGAAGTTCAGATGTATCAAACAATATCTCAATTTTATGCTCAATTACTCTTAAAACCCTAAATAAGAAAAACAATAAGCAAATTAATGAATTATAGTAAATCCTTTTAGCCCAAGGTGAAGGACAAATATTATTAACTCACTATTTTTTGAAATTCAGAATACAAAATAGTTGGGGACACTGGCACTAGTGCCCCTGTCTAAGGTACAATTTTCATCATGGATTTTGAATCTCCTTTCAACACTGATCTGCACTGTATCTTCTATTTCTGCCTTGGAAAAGATGGAGGACATTAGCACTAGCGCCCTTGTCCTGAAATGTTCACCTTTGTCCTCTTTCTTTCAGATCCCAAATCCTTGTTGTCTACAACCTCGTTTCCACAAATCCACTCCATGAAACTCGGTACTTGTAACCTGCAATCACAAAGGAGTGTGGGAGGGGGTTGTGGTATTTAGAGGCTTGCCTTGGTCAAGCCCTAGAGAGATATTCAAGTATTCTGAACACCGTTGTCAGATGAGAGTGCCTATCCCTGCAGGATAGAGGAAAAAATCCAAATGATGAATGATAAAAAACACAATAGATATTACCTTGAAGTGTAGATCTCATGGAAGGAAGATGCTCTTCATTGCCATGAGGAGATGGAGTTAAATCTACAATTACAAACACAATAACAATAAAGTACTACTATGCAACACAATAAATGCCTCAAATCAAAATCACAAGTTCACAATGTTCATCTAATTTCCATCTCTCTAGTTTGCAAATGAAACCTAAACATGTTTATATATGCAACTACAAAGATTCCCACTAAGAATTTCATAATTCAAACTTGAGATGTTGGCATAGGACCCAAATAATAGTCATAAAACTAACATTTAAATTTAGGGCAGACCCAAAATAGCAGGACTAGGGTGCTAGCACCCAAGTCCTCCCCCTTTTTTTGTTCAAAAGTCATCAAAATAGCACCCCCTAGGTCCTATTTGCCATAAGACTTCAGGGTTTTCTCATTGGGAGTCAAAATTAACATGCAAGATGCTCTAAATGCATTCTAAGGACTTAGAGTTAAACCTTAAGAGGGAAAACCCCCCAAGGGGACATTTTATGACATAACAGATGTAACAAAATTGACATGTGGAAATTCTATGGGTGATGGATAGTTTGTCAAAACCCAAGAGTTTGCTAATTTCATCTAGAGATGTAAAAGGGATGAGTTTTCCAGGAAACTTGAGGAAAAAATGGCCAAGTCTCCACAAGAGACACATGAACAAGTCTCACAGAGGATACTATCATAGATAAAAGTTGAGGCCAAAGATATTACTCCTAAGGAGTGCTCACGCATGGTTAGAGAGAGTGGAATTTTCTTGCTCCTTGATTGGGATATTTCCTCTACCATTATCCTAGATACTATTAGGACACAAGACCAAGGGGTTTTCTCTCTAGAAGATGAGGTTGTAACTGCATTGTCTAGTGTAGGTTTTAGTCCCAAGTGGGAAACACTAGCAATTTGGGCTTTAGAACCTAATACCAATAAACGATTAGTTGCTGATCCCAATCAAGATTTAAAGGGAAGTTTGATTTTCAAGAGGGTATATGACACCCCTACAATTGAGGTAGCAACAATGGCAGTAGATGTTGCTAGGTTTAGTAGGGCAACAACATAGGCACTACAAAATAAGTATGATAGACTACTGCAAGAGCATATGGAAGTACTGAATGAATACAATAAGTTGAAGGTATTGGAAGCCCAGTGGAAACAACATAAACAAGCAATGACTTCTCCTCCCCCTTCAACAAAATTAGTAATAAGAAATGCAGGAACTATGGTTTCTAGTTCTTTATCAGCTCCACCACCAAAGTTTGGCCTTGAGAAGGACAATGAAGAACTAAAAGAACAAATAATGCCTTTGAAGAGATTGTCATGAATTTTAAGGAGGATGAATAGGAAATCAACCGACGTATTGTTTCAAATGTATTGGGATATTTTATGAACATGATTTTGAAAAGGTTAGAACATGTCCACAATGACTACTACAAATTGGTGATGATAGTTATGGAGATTGTAGAGGATAGGGAGAAAGATACACCCTTACTGAATACGTGGATCCCAAGAACATATTCACTGTTGGGGATGTGCAAGGGATCAACTCTTGAACTAGATGCACCAAAATAAGTTAAGTCAACCTATAAGATAGTCAAAGTAGTAGGGGAAATACAAGGGTTTGTTGATGCACTTGAGGAGAGAACCAAGGAGAGAATTGAGGAATTTGATAACAATGATATAGGAATGATACCTGAGATTAATAAGGAAAATGGAGAGGTTAAATCTTATAAGATATGGTTGACTCAAATTGAAGCTATCATTCCAACTATTGCCTTCCTCATATGCAAAGAAGATGGGATTGAATTAGATCTCCTCGAGAGCAGCATATACAAGATATGGAGTACAAATCAGCTCATAGAGGATTTTCTAAAAGAAGCTAAATCTATTTTGACAAAATACAATAATAAATATACACTAAGTATGGGTGAGCTCCTTGCATTCTAGTGGCCTTTAGAAAAGCAATATAGTGCCTGGGATGACAAGTATAATGAGTTTTTAGAATAATATTCATTCTACTGACTTGGTAATCTATGTTCTTTTATTCTTTATTCAAAATGGTTATTCTTTTGGATTTATTTCCTATTCAAAACCAGCACGAATCCTCTTTAGCTCAAATCAGATATTTTGTCTTCTAGTGGACCTATCTTTTTTGTCCTCATCTGCATAATTAGCATTTCCAGGGCTTTTGGAACTTAAGGAAGGTAGATAAAGAGGTAGTAAAGTGTGTTGCAATAGCTTTCCATGAGCACCTTTTGGAAGCAACAGTGTTTTACAACTGCACATGCAACAACCTTTGTCCCTTGTGGAATATTCTCTCTACGAGTAGTTATACTTGTATTTTGTTTTGTAAGGTTTGTCAAATTAGAATGTGACACTTGTCAAGTGGCTTGAAGCTTGTTTTGCTCCCTTGTTTCTATAAAAGGGAATTCAAGGCCTTTGACAAAGGATCTTGGAGAATTTTGTACTGCAGAGCACATAGTAATAGAGTTGGTAATTCTAATTTATGTTATGTCTGAGAATAAGAATATGGTGTATATGTGAACTTTTGCATGACAATACCAGTTCAAGTCTAAATATACTACCAAATTTAAAGCTATATTGTCTCCTTTGTTGTAATCTTCATCTCATTTATGAATAAAGTTTGATCAAGGATCATTTTATTCATCTTCATAGTCTTTCATGTGTATGAATGTTGTTCTTATGGCTTTTACTCAAGGAGTGAATTAAAATGCTTTAAGGAAAATATTGAATGTTATGAAAGTTTGCAGGGATTTGTAAGAAGAATTGGTTCTGAGTTTGTTGAAGTGTAATAGTGTAATGCATTGTTGCAGTGCTTCATAAACTAGGAAAATACTATCATATGGGGTTTCGTTTACATCTATTATGACTTTGTATCCCACATTAAGGCATCGATCTCTCTGATTTTGTGTTTGGTACAACTCCTTGGTTGTTTAAATTGAAAATCATAATGAGTTTCCCATTTCCTGCAATAAGTTATTTGTTTAATGTTATTTTCATGTTCTCCTACAAATGAATGCACAGAAGCCTAAGGATCTAGCTAATTGCTTTAGTATATCTATAATTTTTTGGAAAATGAGAGAGAACATATTTTCTTGCAACAATATTTTGAGATAAATGGTAAGGAAATCTTAAGAAAGTACCATAAAGGATTACCCTCCTAGGTTTTGTAGAGCCTGAAGTGTAGAGGAAAAGTGCAATCCAACTTTTGTTGTTCATTGGCTAATCCCTCAAGGCAAATTGATCATTAGAATTGACTATTCTTTAGATTGTCTTTGAGATCTAGTTGGGAATTAAAAACAACCAACAGATTGGTGACTCTACTAGGGATCTTAGTCTATAGTTGTCAAGAACTAGCCTAGTGGTCTATCATAGGTGTTTAGAGTTTATACATGTGCAGTGTATTATCATTTCCTTTAGAGGGTAGCGAATCTGTTGATCTCCTTACTAGTTGATCAAGGAAGAAAATAATTGTGTGTGAAAGGGAAAGATCCATGTATATTTCTAGAATTGTTACATCTTGACATTTCAGTGTTCAAGTTGAGAGAACTTCAAATTTGTTATCTATATAACAAATGCCATTCGGTGCGATCACCCTCCATTTCCCATTCTTGGGTGGTGACTCTGCATATCTCTAAATTGGTGGAAACTAAAGAAATTTCCAAAGTAGAAGGATGCATGGAAGAAGATCACTGCAGCAGGGATGTCCTAACAAGCCTATGGATCTTGAGCCTGGAAATCAGACGTGAAGGGATAAAGAATCTGGTGAGTATGCTCCTCTCCTACTAATGATCTTATTACAATGAAGAGACCTCTCTTAGATGGTAATAGAATTAATTCATAGCTAAGAAGAGAACAAAGGGAACGTGGTATTACTTACGCTTCTCAAAATGTTCCTGAGGGTCATATTGATTCTTATGGTGATGAAATGTTTTATGTTGAATGCCCCTATTTCTCAAAGTGTGAGGGCCCCTTTGCAAAATGAATCTCAATTAGTACCCATGCCTGCTATGTAGTCTAATTATGAGTCCCTAAGCCTAACCCCTTATGTAAGACTAAATTCCCCTCATCCAAGAAGGCCAAATCCACGGATGCAAATGAGTACCCTATACCCAATATAGCTTTTGGTTCTAACCTGACTAATGAGGAGTTAGAAAGGGAAGTAATTGAGTTAAGTCTTAGGTTAGCCAGGATGGAGACTTTAAGGAGAAAAGAAGACCTACTCCTAAGAATACAAGCTATGAATAATTCTAGTATTATTAGTAATTGTTGTACCCCTAATGTATCTACTGCTAACACTAAGCCAACAAGTTGCCAAGTGTCCACTATCCAACAGGTTCCTCTAATTCAAGTTCCAATGAATAAACCTATTGTGTTAGCATCCATGTGCCAATGCCAACCACAACAACACCAATAGAACCCAAATGCTAGAATATCTAGCTAGCAAGTAGGTTATAACTCTTATGTTGGTCAAGGAGGAATACAATACCAAAATCCTCCAGCAGTTCAAAATGTGGGTCTCCAACCAAATGCTCAAAACCAAAATGCACCATACGAGAAACATACATCTATCCCACAAAACCCAAACAGAATATCCAAGGTGGATAGCCGATGGTAAATACCTTTGCTAGAAGGCCAATGCAATTAGCAAGGTATAGGCAATTAGATTTTATTGGCATACCTGGCTACCCTAATCCCATTGAGAATACAATTAAGAATGCTATTCCAAAGTTTGCTGGGAATAATGTTGTGTCTGGTGAAGATCATTTGAAGCCTTTCTTGAATGCCATTGATAATTTTGAGGTCGAGGGTGAGGATGTGGTGATGAGATTGTTTATGTAGTCATTAAATGAGGATGAAAGAGATTGGTACAGAAGCTTTCCAGAAGCAAGTATTGACTACTGGATAGATTTTAAGAGTATTTTCAAAGAGAAGTATGGTGAAAACATTGACCCACGGTTTGTTGTCAATGAGTTTACTAATATTCAATAGGGGTACAATGAAAATGTCCCTAATTTCAATGCCAAGTTCATGAAGGTCTGCAATAAAACCCCACCTTATATGAGACCGAATGAGCACAAGTGCTTGGTGATTTACCAAAATGTATATGACCCCAAGATGGGATATGAACTGAGGAACAGGGAACCCCAAACCATTAGAGAGGATTTTAAGGTAGCTTTGCATATTGAAAACAACAGAAAGGCATCTGGGAAAATTACTAAGAGGAGTGACTTGAAGCTTACCCCTCAAGACAGGGGACAAGGTAGTAAGGCTCTTGCTACTATTGAATGTGATAAATTATGGAAAAAGGTCAAAGAAATGAAGATTTCTATGGCCAGAAGTGATAAAACGATCCCAAATGACAAGCCTCCTTTTGTCAGACAAGAAAGGATGCCAAGGTTGTCTGACCAACCATATAACACTAATTAGAAAAATTTAAAGCCAATACCACCTAATAATAGGGGGAATCTATCTAAGGAAATCCCTAATCCTCTAAGGAAGGGGGTGCATGCCATGGATGGTAATCTTTGGTGTTTGGTTCCCCAGGTCCCTCATTCTTCTTCCTCTTGTGTTGTAGCAATGTCTTTGACTAACAATGCAAACCCCTGTAATGAGTGTGATGGTGGAGAAGATTATGAAGACCATAATATAAATATGTTTTTTAACCATGATTGTATTGTGGAGGATTATGCTACATTTGATGAAGAAGATTTAGTAAATGGGATCACGACAGATAAATGAAAGTTGGAGAATTCCTGTAAACAATAGCTTCTACTTAGCAAAAATGAGGATAGTAAACATGTTTTCTAGTTAAATAGTGAAGGTTCTAATATCCTCTTGAGAAGACCCTCTGATGAGGAGATAAGAGCCTTAACTACCTCCAAGATCACTCAGGTTAAGAGTGATTACAACTTGAGAAGGAAGAAGACTCAAGGAGAGAGCAACACCATGGGAAATGCAAGTAGCATCTTCGTTAAAGAAAAAATAGAGTGTTCCTAACCCCAAGAAAGATGTGGGTATCCAAGGTAAGTCCAAGGAAATAGTGGGGAAACATAATCTACATCATAATCCAAATTATAGGGCTAAGATACCAGCTGAAAAGGATAATGATAAGAAGATCCCTGTGGAAGATAATCATGGCAAGGGCAAGGACAATGTACCTCAGATTCCTACCATGAGCACTGATGTAGCTCATACCAATACTTTTCCTAAGTATGTCCCAATAGACATGGCCCATGTGTTCATCTAGATTAGAGTAATAGTCCCTCTGCTGGAGATGATGAGAATACCAGAACATAAGGACAAGACTTTGGATACAATTAAGGAAGTAGTCCCAAATGTGCCAAAAAAGACTAGTGAGAATGGAAAACAATTTGAGGAGAAGAAGATGACATCCCATGATGTAAAAAATGGAGTTCCAAGGTGCTAAAGGTATATTTGGGATCTACTTTGCATAAATGCCCATCTCCAGTGGACCCTTTCTTTGTCACCTTGATGGTAAAGGGTAGGTTTGTAAAAACTATATGATTGATTCAGGGGCTTTTGCTAATATAATGTCGCTTGGAGTAATGGAAACATTGGGTTTGCAAGTTACTAAGGCCTATGGGAAGTGCTTTGCTATGGATTCTAGGGAAGTCCCTATCATCGTCAAAGTCATCAAAGACATAAGCTTCAGACTTACAACTTATCCCAATAAAGAGTATAAGATGAATATCATTGTAGTAGACATCCCACCCATGTATGGAATGTTGCTATCCAGAAAATAGGCCTCCACTATTGGAGGAAGTATCGAAATGGATTCTTCTTATGCCATGATTCCCATGGATGGCTACGAAGTGAGACTTGATAGAGAGAATAAGTCTCCTCAGATAATAGATGGCATTGATGAGAATGATGATAAGATATGCTTCTTATATGTTGCCATGGATAACTTTAGAATTGAGACAATTGAAACTATCAAGATGAGCACGCATATAACAGTATCCAAACTTTCCTTGATGATGATGGCTTATGGTCTATGCAATTTGATGGAGCCTGTTCTAGAGAAGGTTCTAGAGTTGGAGTTGTGCTCATCTCCCCTTCTAAAAAGACATTCAAATCATCCTTTAAGTTGGGCTTTGAATGCACAAATAATGTTTCTGAATATGAAGCCTTGCTTCTAGGCTTAAAGATGGCTTTGAAACATGGAGTCAAGAAACTTAAGGTTTTAGGGGATTCTGAGTTATTGGTCTCACATATTAGATCTAAACATTTTTCCAAAGACAAAAGGCTCAGGCAGTATAGGTATGTTGTGTGGGACACAATAGAGGGGTTTGATGCTTTCTCTATTGACTAGGTAGAAAGGAGTAAAAATGTAATGGCTAGCTTCCTAGCCAACATTGCAGTTAGATCAAAAGATTTGACCCTGACAGGAATCTCAAAGGTTGAAATATTAACTAGGCCTTCCATACCAGATAATATTTGCCATTGGCAGGTCTTTAAGGATGATCAAGACCTATATAAATTCATGAACTGTGTTGATGAGTACCTTGCACAGAAGATTGACTTCCAAGAGTTCATGGAAATAGTGGATGGGAAAGAAATTATATTTGGAAATGAAATGATCCAGCTAAAAATGAACAAAATTCCAAGAGGGTTGGTTGCCCTGGAAAGAGTATTTGATGGTAATGACAGATAAACTACCAAATCAGAACTAGTGCATCAAAGTGATCTTGAGAAGGTAAATCTTGGGAATGAAGCCCACTCAAATTTTGTCTACATAGGTAAGTCCCTAAATCCTAGAATTAAGACAATGCTGATTGCTTTACTTAGGAAATATAAAAAGGTCTTTGCATGGTCTTATGATGACGTTAAAGCATATAGGGAGGACATATTATAGCATGAAATCCCATTAAATCTAGATGCAAAACCTTTTAGGAAGAGGCAAAGGCCCATAAACCCTACCCTAAGACCAAAAATGCATCAAGAATTGGCTAAGTTAAGTGAGGGAGGGATTATCAAGCTTATCAGGCATTCAACCTAGGTGTCTAACTTGGTCCATGTAAGGAAAATGAACAGAGACATCAGGCTCTGTGTTGACTTTAGAAACTTGAATATGACATCATTGAAGGATAATTATCCTTTGCCAAATATGGAAGCCATGTTACAAAGGGTAACTGGATGTGACCTCTTGTCAATGATGGATGGTTTTTTTGGATACAACCAAGTAATGGTCAAGGAGTCTAAACAGTATAAGACCACATTTACTACTCCATGGGGTACTTATGTATATATTAGAATTCCTTTTGGATTCACAAATGCAAGAGCCACATTCCAAAGGGCTATCAATGTAGCCTTCTCTGATCTCATAAATGTTATAATGGTGGTTTATCAAGATGATTTAACTGCCTATTAAAAGAATGAACATGATCACTATTCCCATTTAGAAAAGATTTTTAAGAGAAGTATGGTATTCAACATATCCTTAAATCCTAAGAAATGTGTATTTGGGTAACATAAGGGATATTATTAGGCCATATTGTGTCCAAGGAAGGGACTAGGATTGACCTTGAAAGGGTTGCAACTATTGATAAATCCCAATACCCACGAATGTCAAAGGAATTCAATCATTCTTTGGGTAGGTGAACTTCTTGAGGGGATTTGTTACAAATTTTGTAGAAACCACCAAACTAATCTCCAGGATGTTGAAGAAAGGAGAACCTATCACATGGAATGAAGAGCTAGTCAAAGCTTTTAAGAGCATTAAAGAGGTTATAAATGAAACCCCTGTGCTAAAATCATTGGATTTTTCTAAACCATTTCAGTTTTTTTCCTTTGCTTCATTTCACACTATAGCTACTATTTTGTTATAGAAAAATGATGAAGGTTATGAACAACCTATTTCTTTCTTTAGAAAAACCCTCCAAGCTACAGAACTAAAATATGACATAATAGAAAAATAGGCCTATGCATTGGTAAATGTTGTCAATAACTTTAGATCATACTTAGTAGGTGCTACCTATTGTGTGGTCTCATAACATGCCCCATTTTACCTTAGTAAAACAAGGACCCAACCCTTTGTGCTTTTGTTTTGCTTGTGTTTTTTCCTGTTTGGGCAATATGGTAAAATGTCATTTTCTGATCCTCTAAGTGAAAATTCTAAGTTAGGATATCTCCCTACAGAAGTCACCAGTGGATAGAAGATGAAATATAGAACAACTTTTCCTTTTACATCATGTCAAAATTTGAGAAAATGAGAGTTAGGCATGATCAAAGTTCTAGTCAAAGGGATACTTTCTACGTGGACATTTGGATAGGACATTTCACATTCACCAAATATCCATATCCATTGTATTGGTCTTGATTGGTACATATATTGCACCTTAGACACCTCAGTCATAGGTTTAGACTTGAAATAGTTGTTCAATTGGATAAAGTCTATAGTTATCCACAGGTTGGGTATAAGTTTTATCGGTGTCCAAATATCCATACACCCATTTAGCTATCAAATTTATCAAGGTAAGTTGTGAAGTCATCAACTGGATGGATATTTTGATATGGACATTTTGCACTCACCAAATATCCATATCCTTGTCAAATATTCATATCCCGATGACGCCAGTCAATTGTATCCCAAGGAAGCATTCTAAGGTTTGTTGACATCATCCTAATATTTGTCACATGGATATTCAATTCCAAACATCCATACCCAAAATATACATATCTTTTCTTTATATTAAATTCTAATCCCATTACCTTCGATCTCCCTTAAGCGTTGACTAGTCAAAGGGATATTTTTTCAAGTTTGGTTTTTCTTTGATTTACCAACTAGTCGATAGACGCTTGAGAAGGCAAGCTTGTAGAGTTAAGTCAATTTGGTTCAAATAATTGGAATATCATCGATGAAGGGAAAGATTAAAGTCTTTGGAAGTTTGTGAGTTCAAAATTTTATCAACTTACTAACTGGGGAAAAGAGGCACTTAAGTCAGAGTTCGTGGTTTGACTGTTTCACCGATTGAAGAGTTTTGAACACAAGGATAAGTTTAGACGTTGAAGATTCTAAGTCATCAAGGAAATATTCATCAGAGAAACTTTTGTTTTGGGAAGTAATTTTGCAAGCTAGCTATTTCCACGATTCAATGATGAAGAGGATGTAAGGCATTGGTAAAGAAAAGAAAGCTAGAAAAGGAAAGTTCGTGGTTTGGAACTTTTGCCAATAGAAGGGATAGAGGCAAAGAAAGGTTATTTCAAGATCTTCCAAAATCACCAATAAAGGCTGAGGCTTAGAAAAGTCAAAATTCGCAGACAAAGAAGAGACATAGGTGATAGTTCAGAAAAGGTAAATTTTGATGATAAAGGAGTTAGAGACCAAAGCTTGCAGAAAGTAAAAAATTGCCAATGAAGAGTTAAAAGCTGAGGCCAATGGGATGGACATTTGGACATGGAAATTTTGCAAATACCAAATATCCATACCTTTGCAAGATATCCATATCCATGCAAATATCTACCTCTATACTCAGAGAAAGGACCTCGGGCCATGTGTCTCTACCTTTGACTTTTCAATAGCATATTCGGCATAGGGATATTTTATGCTACAGATATTTTGTATATCCCATTTTAAAAGAGGAATTAAGCTCCAGTACTATTTTCCTTAGTCAATAATATTTGACCATGACTTTTGTTGACGTCATCTAGATATTTTTACATGGACATTTCTAACAGGATGATAAATGCTGAGTATTCATAACTAGACCTTCTCACATTTAATGTTACACATGGGATTCGTTGGCTTTTGAATTTAAAAAGCATGTTTTTCGACACCTATAATTTTCTCCTGCATCCACGCTGGAAAAGTCTACCTAACCATGAGGAGAGTAATTAATTCACCCTAATTTGATGGATTTCTAACAATAAAAGATAAATTTACCCAACATTGTTAATTACAGAAGTATTCAGAAGCTAAAATTATAGGGAGTTCAAGGTAATTCAAGGTGATTTAAAGTCATTCAAAGGTGAATAGAGATAGCTAACAGAGAACAGAGAATAGATATTAGAGAACCAAAATAAGTGTGCTTAGTCAAATAATGTTTATATACCAATTTGTATAATCATGTTTAAAATTGTTGAATGCACAAGACAACTGATAGGGAGGGCGAATCAGTTGTAGCTTAAAATTTCAAAACCCTCACACATATTTAGATCCACATAGATTCAATAAACCCTTAGACTATTATGATGATTAAGCATGAAAAGAAAATAAAAGAAACTAAATCAAACCAACATCAAACACAAGAGAACACTAGATTTACGTGGAAAACCTAAGAAGGGAAAAACCACGGTGAGGATTAGCTCACAATATAAAGTAGTATCAACACCAAATTAAAAAAGGCTCACTACCTAGAAGAAAGGATTACTGCCAAAGGGCTCACTGCCCAGAAAGAAATAGATAGAAGAAGTGGCTCACTGCCAAGAATTGAATTGTTATAATTGCATTTGACATATGCATGAAGTACAGTTCTAATGAAGTTCAATATTCACCATAACAACATCACCTTTGCATCATCACTGAAGAATAGTAGACACCTTCTGCTCACTGCGTCTAGTAGTCTAACACATGAAAGATTGTATTGCACTACACATTCAACCACTTTGTTATTCAAATCATATTCAATGTGTGCACACCTGATCAGGATCCCTTGACACTTATTTATATTGTCTTCAACCTTGAGAGCATTCTCCAAGGTTAGAAAATAACCTCAACCTAGAAGATTCAAATTAGGTTTGGACCTAAACATTCCCACAGAGGAAAGGAATGAAGGCAGATCACAACACATCTTATCTTGGACCTGAAATCATCCAAGCATGCTATACCACACTTTTACAATCACCAAAGCAACTTTGTAATTAGTGTTGTTGACCTATTTTCCTCTGTCTAGAGTTAAATAGTTCACCTTGTATATTCCTTGAATATCCTTTAGAAACTAACCCTGGAAAGCTTAAATTCTTCAAAAACCCATGCTTTACCTCACAAAAATCCCAAAATCTCGCTTGAAGAATCCTTGCCAAAAACCTAGAAAAACCCAAAAATCTTTTGTCCTCAAGTGCCTTCCATTGCAGATAATTCCCAGTTTTATACTTAGTCATTTTTATATGCATATACAGTTGTATGTATCATTGTATATATATCCCTGTTGTATCACATATACAATCGCACATACAATTGTATATCCAAAGGAAGATGCAAAGTCAAATACAAAAGGCAGGATACAAAAGTGAATGTGCATGGGGTTATCTTTGTATATGCAATCGCATATACAAATGCATCTACAAGGCAATATATAAGGGGGATATACAAAGGGTGTGTCCATTTTTTGTATGTATATGTGATTGTATCTTTGCACATACAATCTTATATACAATGACATATACCATCCTGAGATACAATCCCGAACTCGAAAGAAAAAACAATTTCGTTTAGAAAGGCAGATGCGGTTGTATGCATCTTTGTATGTATGTTTGCATTGTATATTTTAGATACAAAGGGGAGATACAAGGTCATATACAAAGTCACATGCAAAGGTCAGATGCAATGTTTCTATGTATAAGTGATTGTATGCAGTTTTGTTTGTATATTCGCATTGAATATGCGATATACAAAGGGTGATGCAAAAGGGAAGACATACAATCCGGACGTGACTGGGTAATCAAATGTGGCAGATTTCAAGTTGGGGTCTACCTATTGTATGTATATGTGATTGTATCATCCCATATACAATCCTATATACAATTTCATATACAAAAGATAGATACAACAGCGATATACAATGCGGACCCGACTGGGAAATTAAATTTGGCAAACTCAGCAGTGGGGTCCATAGTTGTATGTTTAAGTGCATGTATATGCTGACATGCAAAAAAGAAAAGATACAAGGCCGGCCTGTTCTAAAGTTCCATTTTGGTTGATAATCCTTTGAGTTTCACATTGTATGTACATGTGATTGTATCTCATATACATTTGTGATGTACAAAGACACATACAATGGATTTTCAGCGAGACAGACCTTATCGATGGCTCAATTTGAGGTCTCTTTGATGTCTGATAAAGAGGCAAAATGTTCAGCAATGGGTCCTAGGTACAGCTTAGCGGCCAATCAGATAGTGCCACATGTCAGGCAGATTCAAGGGTAGATTCTGAGGCTCTTTCTAATGGTGATTCAAGTCACATATACAATGGCCGATACAAGATAAAATACACATCGGTGAGGCACTTTCTCAGGTCTCCCCGACAGCCCGATATATACAAAAGTTGTGTATATAGAAAAGCGAAGGGGATTTTGTATGTTGCCCCAAGTGAACCTAAAAGTGCATGTGTGATTGTATATACAATGGCAAGATACAATAGTATACAATTGCAAATGCAAAGCAATATACAGATGCAAGATGCAGTTGACCATAACTTTGACTGCCCATATCTCCTTCATCCAGAGGAATTTCTGGATGCTCCAAAAGGCAAATGTGCTTTTTTTTTGCCTCCTCTTTCATCTAGCAGGCTTTGAGGAGGATATCTTCACTTTCAAAATTTGATGCAAATCTGCATGCTCGATCAATAGGATGTCTCAGTGACCGTTTTGGCATGTGCAGGGGCTGATATTTTCACAGTAACTCTGGTTGGTGAGCTTTGTGGGTGCATTCATGGTAGATGGCTTCACTCTTCAATGCGTATGGGCTCTGTGTCTTGCTAGCAGATCTTCATGTGTTTGGAGACAATACATCTTAGTGGCCAAATTAAGTTTTGCAGAGATCCCTTAAACACAGAATTGATGAAAATACAGAGAATTCAAAGGGTCAAAGATTTAAAGTGTTGTAAAAGCTTTGTCAAGGGGCGATATGTCCCATCCGCCATCAATACAAATCTGATCTCTCAACTGCCATGCTTCAGATATTTTATGTATTCATTGTTGAAGATAGATGTTTGAACTACTCACATTCAAGGCCCAAAATATCTTCCACCTGCCCTGTTCCAGATATTTTATTCCATAACTTCTTGTAGGTGGACGTCCCTTCTAGCGATGATATTTTCTGACAGAGCCCATGGGGAGAATTCATTGTAACTGACTTAGGTCAAATGTAAAATGCTATATATGCATAAACATGAGATGTAAGGGGGGATTGGAAGATTTAGTAATCTATGCTTCTGATTCCAAATAGAGCATTCCTCTACTGTAACCTTGCGTTTCAATTAAATACATGCTAGTTATTTTACCTCTTCATGCTATTTTGACTCTATGTGATTTAAGAATGATGTGTTTGTGAATGTTTAATTCCTTCTAATCATCTCTTGCTCCTTGCCTCTATTAAAATTAGCTTGATCTATGTATGTTTATTGGTTGTATCTAGTCATTTTGTAGATTTTCTCAGTTCTGTGAGGGTTCTTTTATTCAACCTGGTGTATCACCTAATTTCTATTTATGTTTCCTTCTACCCCTTTTCCCCTGTAACATTAGCACTAGGTTTAGATATATTCCTCTAAGCATTAGGCTTAGAAGTAGGAAGCTAGCCTTCTCTGGAGGTCTGATCTTAGTTCGCAAGGTCCCACACTTTGAGATCATTCCCATTGTGTCATTAGAATGCTTGGACTCTCTCCAAGCAAGGTGCAATTCTACATGACAACAGTTTTTGGCACGCTCGGGGGACATTACAATCATATTGCTGGTTATGATATGCTACCAACATTATCAGGCTTTTAAGAGGCAGTTTTCTACATATCTGGTGACTCATACTGAGATAGGACAAGTAGATCAGTGCTGTTACATTTTTATGAGAAAAATACAAACTCGGAGTTCAAGTTCCTTTGATTATTTGTAGTTATCTTCGCCCATATCATGAGAGACAAACACAACGGGACAGACCACTGGAGTCTGATTTGCCCCTCCCTGAAGTTATGGCTTTCGAGGAAAGTATCGATTCCATTGCGATAAACAACCTGGAAGAAAGTACCACCCAGAACACTACCCCCACCTGTGCTCCTAGTATTTCCATCCACACTATCAACGAATCAGGTCTTTCATCCGACTCCCTTCCCCTCTTACACCCTGAGCTTATTGACTGGGACCTGAAAGGGACCCCTCAATTAGATGTGTTCCAGAACGATGATGCCTACATTGACTATATGGGACTTCGAGATCATTTACCAAAAGGAGATCATAAAGCCGGTTTCACTATCGAACTCAATACTGTAGCATACTTTGGGGAGGGTGCCAAGCCTTCTAGTCGCAAAAATGTAAAGATCAAAAAGGGATCTGACGGTGAAAACCGCCATACGGCAGTGTCAGATCATAAAACAGTAAAAAGAAAGGACGTATCTGAAGGTGAAAACCCAACTATGGCACCTGACGATGGATTGCTTGACACCCTCCCAAGTGACATGTATCAAGAAAGGTCACAGATCGTGGTAGAGCCAACAGAGCCAGTGAACATTGGATCTGAAGAGCAGCCTAAGATAATCCACTTTGCAAAATCTCTCACGCCACCTGAGAAAACCAGGTTTATACCATTCTTTAAAAAGAAGAGAGGCAGTTTTGCTTGGTCATATGCCGACATGCCAGGTTTGGACCCAAACCTGATTCTGCACCACTTGCCATTGGATCCAGGGGTGAAACCCGTAAAGCAAAAACTGAGAAAAATGTATCCCCA
Source organism: Cunninghamia lanceolata (assembly GCA_027924645.1). Taxonomy (NCBI): domain Eukaryota; kingdom Viridiplantae; phylum Streptophyta; class Pinopsida; order Cupressales; family Cupressaceae; genus Cunninghamia; species Cunninghamia lanceolata. The sequence continues at coordinate 347,192 of BSBN01001019.1, forward strand.
TATTGCCCTCCTAGTCAAGGAAGAACTCAAGAAATTGTTAGACGTGGGGTTCATCAGGGCCATTGATTACCCTGAATGGATATCAAACATCGTACCAGTGTCTAAACCAGACGGCAGGGTTCGACTATGCAACGATTTTAGAGACTTAAACAAAGCATGCCGCAAGGATGACTTTCCCTTGCCCAACATCGATATCATAGTCGACCTCACGGTGGGACATACAATGTTGTCACTTATGGATGGATTCTCAGGGTACAACCAGATCAAAATAGCACCAGAGGATCAGCACAAAACCGCTTTCACTTGTCCATGGGGTACCTTTTGCTGGAATGTCATGCCGTTTGGGCTAAAAAATGCAGGTGCTACATACCAGCGGGCCATGACAACTATATTCCACGACATGATGCATGTGACCATGGAAGATTATGTTGACGACATCTTGGCAAAATCACTCACCAGGGACTCACACCTGGACACATTAGAGAAAGTCTTCCAACGGCTGGACCAATTCCAAGTAAAATTGAACCTGAAGAAATGTGTGTTTGGGGTCACATCAGGCAAGCTGCTAGGCTTCATCGTGTCAGCAAACGGCATAGAGGTAGACCCGGCCAAGGTCAAGGCAATCATGGACATGCCTCCGCCCAAAACTCTAACACAGTTGAGATCCTTACAGGGCAAGCTACAGGCCATCCGCAGGTTCATCTCACAATTGGCCGACAAGTGCCATCCTTTCAGCCACCTTCTACATAAGAACGTTCCATTTAAATGGGATGAGCAGTGCGAAGAGGCATTCAACAAGCTCAAGGAGTACCTCACGAATCCTCCTATACTCATGCCTCCGATCCAAGGAAAACCTTTGATCCTCTACATATCCGCTACACCTACTGCTCTTGGGGCTCTCCTAGTGTAGCAAGACTATGAGAACAAGGAAAGAGCTGTGTACTATATCAGTCGAACCTTAGTGGGCTACGAGCTGCAGTACTCACAAGTGGAATGTTCATGCCTTGCGGTGGTTTTTGCCTCGCAAAAACTCCGACACTACATGTTGGCACATCCTGTCAAACTCATTGCCAAGATCGACCCACTAAAATATCTTCTCAGCAAGGCAGCTCTCACAGGACGACTAGCCAAATGGGTTATGCTTCTTAGCGAATATGATATAGAGTATGTGGATCGAAAAGCCATCAAGGGGCAAATCATCGCAGACCAACTAGCTGAGGCACCATTACAGGACACTTCACCAATGCAGTTTGAGTTCCCCGATGAATCTCTATTCACTCTGTCCACATCTCCTTGGAAACTCTACTTCGACGGGTCTTACACCAACCATGGATCGGGGGCAGGTATCTTGTTTATCACTACCCAAGGCGACACAATTCCAAAGTCCTACAGGTTGTTATTTCCATGCACTAACAACATAGCAGAGTATGAGGCTTTGGTAATTGGTCTCAAGATGGCCACTGAGTGGAAAATTCAAGCACTACATGTCTATGGTGATTCTCAGCTTGTCATAAACCAGGTCAACGACGAGTATCAGACCAAAGATGAGAAGCTCATCCCATACAAGCGAATGGTCGACGATCTCAAAGAACACTTTGGGACCATCTCGTTTGAGCAAATACCCAGGATAGAGAACAAAGCAGCCGACGCAATGGCGACCATAGCCTCTCTTCTTGAGATACCTGAACAAGAGTCACGGTATGAGTTCCTAGTAGAAACAATTCGACAGCCGGCTTATGATCTCCTTGAAACCCATTCCATCTGCCACCTAGTGGGATCTGATTCACCTTGGTACGGTAAGACCTACACTTACCTCAAGGACAATATCCTTCCTTTGGACCTCTCTTCCAACCAAAAACGAACCTTCATCCGACAAGCCTCCCGTTACACCATCATCGCCAATACCCTTTACCGACGTGGTCTGGATGGTACTTTACTCCGTTGTCTAGAACAGGAAGAATCTATAACTGCCTTGCGAGATGTGCACGAAGGGATCTGCAGAACACACTCCAGCGGTCCTTCCTTAGCTAAGAAACTCATGCGTTTGGGTTATTACTGGCCCAATATGGAAATGGATTCATATTAGTTCGTCAAAAAGTGCAAACAGTGCCAGATACATGGGAACCTGATTCATGCACCGGCTCATGAGTTGAGACCTCTAACGACACCCTGGCCCTTTTGCCAGTGGGGACTAGACCTTGTAGGAAAGATTCATCCGCCTTCTTCCAACAGCCATAAATTCATCATAACCGCTACTGAATACTTTACAAAGTGGATTGAAGCCGTTCCCTTATCAACCGTCACAGGAAAGCAAATTTCCTCTTTCATTCTGAATTACATTATCTGCCGATATGGCATCCCTTCATCCATCATAACGGATAACGGGAGACCTTTCAAAAATCAAGATGTCCAGGAACTTTGTGAACGGTTCAAGATCCAACATCGCTTCTCCACCCCATATTACCCCCAAGGTAACGGCCAAGCTGAGGCATCAAACAAAACCATTCTGAAACTCTTAAAGAAGACTGTCAATGAAGCCGGTCACGATTGGCACGTCCAGCTCAATCCTGCTCTGTGGGCCTATCGAACCAGCATACGCACTCCCACAAGTGCTACACCCTACGCCCTCGTCTATGGTTCCGAAGCCATCCTTCCTATTGAGGTCGAACTCCCCTCCCTTCGGGTGTCGTTGAAAGGTCTCATATCAGACGAAGAGTACAGAGTCACCAGACTGCAAGAGCTAGAACTGCTAGAGGAACGACGCCAGAAAGCTTTTGACCATCTCAAAGCCTATCAACAGATGATCTCAAGAAGCTACAACCACAAGGTTAGACCAAGATGCTTCAAAATTGGGGACCTCGTCCTAAAAGAGAACCCTCGCAACCAGCAGGACAGAGAAAAGAAAGGTAAGTTCGAGCCTAACTGGCTTGGACCCTATGTAATTGTAGCAGCTTACGGATCGGGGGCATATCAGTTGGCCACATCAGAAGGTGAGTTGTTTGATGATCCCATCAACAGCATGCACCTTCGCAGGTTCTATACCTAAGAGAACCCCAATGCAAGGGGGCACAAAAAAAATAAAAAAAATAAATAGAAAGCATACAAACAAAATCATCCTTTGGTGAAAACCTGGCAAACAGGCGCCTTGGATAGGTAGCCTGATGAAAACCTGGCAATCAGGCATCATGTTACTTTCTAGCTTCTCGTGCAAATAAAAGCAAGTGATGAAAACCTGGTAAACAGGCATTACTTGTGACAAACCGCATTCTCCATCTTTGGGAATCCAATCACCTTGAGCCCATTCTCTCTCTATTTTCCCCATTCGACCCATATCCATCCCACAGTAAACACTTGACAGTTACCTATCATGGCTTGATACTCAGCTTGTGGCCTTGTCAACCAAGGTTTTGTCCCATATCGTCTCCTCGAAGTGAGCCTAGCGTAGTGTCTCTCGTCAGTGTCTGTGGTCCGAATCCATGAACTACGTTGCCTCTGCACCGTCACGTAGGCAAGGCCATTATTCTAATGCGCCCCCGAGGCTTCCATCTCTCCCAAAGTCCCATTTGTCTCCCCTCTTGTCTTCATTCTTGTCGTCTTTCTTCTAGTCCATCCATGGTCCATTAGGGTTTACCCCGAACTACGTTGCCTCTGCGTCGTCACGTAGGCAAGGCCATTTAGCAATGAGCCCCCGAGGCACTAGGTCAGTCCCTTAGGGTCTGTCTTCTCAATAAGGATAGTGCAACCTTCTCGTCAGGTAAGCAAATGCAAGCAAACACCCGCACTTCAAGCAGAAATCCTGACAATGAGCATCTTAACCTATCCAATACAAAGCAAATACCCAAGGTCTTCTAAATGATTTTATGCAAATTAAGGCAAGAAATAAACACTTATCAACACAAATGTGCTTTTGTAGATTGGAACCTAGGGTTAAGTTACAGAGTCTAGATTTTGCTATCATACCTTCCTATGCTACTCGAGGATGCCAACAACTAGAGATGCTATGATGGGGGCATGATTACTTTCTTTGTTTGCTATTTTGGGATTAAACTTTAGTAATGTGAAGCCTTGTCTTAGGATGTGATCGGCAAAAGATCATCGAGGACATCAAAGGTCTAACACGAACGGAGGCAATCCTTGCTTGTTGAAACGCAAGAGGTACTCAGGTCATCTAGATTCAAATTTTGACTAGATGCTTGTATTAACTTGCTCAATCACAATCCATGTAAGCGATACTCAGGTCATCTTGGTTCAATTATACCTCGGTGCTTGTATTCACTTACAACATTTCAGAAAAGTACCAAAAAAAACACAAAATGCCCAATGATGAAATAAAGCAATCTAAAAGCAAAGCATCCGTCCTATATCCATACACCCATCCATACAATCCTCATTATTCAAACTATGCAGAGTAACGATATCAAGAAAAATTCCTAAGTCATTCTTTCGCAACCATCCCTCTATCCATCATGTCATTCTTCTGTCGATAGCGTACATTTGGACATCACAAAAACAAGGCATATAGGAGCATATCATATCATTCGTAGAAACTAGTCATGCACATGATTAGGTCAGTAGAATGCACCATCCAAGGCATTAAGTCACCAATACATTTGCATCACATCTTAATCTTAAAAGCCCAGAAAATCAAACAACATAGCTAAGTGCATCACATGTATAGTTACATTACCCCATAGTACTCATGTTACAAATGCATACATTCAAAGCATTACATCATATAAATATCCAATAGCATCTCACATATCTATACAACATCATAACATAGAAATCATGTTCCATACACACATCTGCATTAGCTCATTTACACACCACATATACAGCATCATAACATAGAAATCATGTTTCATATACATACATTTGCATCATCACAAAGAACATCATATTAACTTTGCATTCATTTGTCACATTAAATCATATAGACATCATATAGCAGCATATCAAAGTATTTCTCATATAACATCATATAAACCATCTAACTATGCAATAGAACCACATCATGCAATAGAAGTAATCATCTCATAAATGCATGCAATAGATACACAAAGCTGCATCATCATCCATACTATCATATACAAAGATGTCCAAATATACAATATCACCATCTCTCTCAAAATCAAAGTGTCATATACAATGTACGTCTAAATAGACGGTGATACATGTCCCAAAATGTACAAAATCTGGTCTTTGACTACCCCTGCTGCTATGGGCCACCACTGCCGGCTCCTGACTGCTGAGGTCCCATGACAGATGCCCCTGACTGGGATGGACCTGCTCCGTGGGCCACCCCAGACTGAGTCCTGAAACTCCCTGCCCTCTGGCTCGACGACACGGCACCATGGTACAAGCCTCGGTAGTACTGTGCCTGTTGCTGCGCTCTGGCTAAGTCTGTCTGCGCCTATGCCAACTGCGTCTGTAACTGGCCTACCTGTGCTTGCGCCTGCTGCACCTGCCCAACTAGAAAAGAGCTCGCTGCATCTGTACCCATGGCAGCCACTGCTGTGTCCCTCTCTACTCGGATAAGGTGTACCCGGGCATCGGCCATGTCTCGCTCGCGAGTCAAACCAGCAATCACCGCTGCATCTGTATCTCGCCTCCTCTCCACTCTCCTCAGCTGTGCCTGCAGCTCTCGCACCTGTCCCCTCAGACTGGCTATAGTCCTGTCATGTGCCTCACCCTGCACTGGCCCCTGTGTTGCCTCTGCCTGTCCTAGCCCCTGCTGCTGGGGCACCTGCTGCTGTGGTACCTGCTGGGGTGGTGGCATCTGTGCCTGCTGCTGTCCCTCCCCCTGTCCTGGCACTGCCTGCCCAGCCCGGTCTATCCTCCTCCGCTGCCTCGGCCTCTCTGCAGCTCGGCCACCCCGTCCTCATCCTCCTCTGGCGACCCTCCGCCCGGGGCCAGCCTCTCCCTCCTCCTCCGAATCCGCCTCGTCAATGCGAGGCACCAGCATGACAGGTCCTGAATATCTCAGGAATGGATGTGCAGTAATCCAATCCTCATACTCCTGTGTAACCCCCGCATCTGCAATGTCTCGCCTCATATCCCATGCCACATAAGGCAACTGCTGGAACTCTGCCAGAGCCTCCTCGTAAGAAGCCATCGGCCCCCATCGGACCCTCTCTGCATGTGTCCGTGCAAACATGGCCTGTCCCTGCGGCATGCCCTGTCTCCTGCCGAACTGTCTCAGTTCTCGGCCCACCGTCTGCCTCTCCAAGATGTGCCGTGTCCGGCCTATCAACCACCTGGTCTGAAAGCAGAAAGGCAGCTCATCTCCCTCATCATCCCAAGGCTCGCAGTCCAGATATGGTCGCCAGACGACCACATCTATCCCATCCAACGTATGCCTCCAATACTCTAGCTTCCCCAGCCTGTGCTGGGAAATCACTCCTGCGTAGCCATAGCTATACGGCTCTCCCCTCTGCCTAGCAAAGACGCATATCGGCCTGGTCACCGCTATGTGCTCCCACAGCCAAAACTGTAACAGCAACACCCCAGCCGATAGACTCGTGCTGCGGTGGTACACCACTTGATGCATGTCATGGTATAGGTGAGCTAGCACGCAAGGTCCCCACGCGTATCGAGTGCCCTCGGTCACCATCCGCTCCATGATCCTGCCCCATCCAATAGGGAACCCGTGCGATCTCCTGTCCGGGCATACAACGCCCGCAATCACAGCCACAATCCCAGGGAAGTAGTCGTAACAGTCATATATGTCCTGCCACGGGATGACCTGTCCCACCAGCTCGGGATCGTCAAATACTCGCTGACACTCGGCGAGTCCCGCGTCCCGCTGTGCATCATACTCCACTAACTCACCTACCACGGGCAAGTGCAGTATCCTATAGACATCCTCCAACGTCACTGTCATCTCTCCAGTGGGGAAGTGGAAGGTCCTGTCCTCGCTGTGGAATCTCTCCACGGCAGCTGTCAACAGTCCTCGGTTCGCCCGCACCTCGGGCATAAAGCAAACATAATCTAGGCCCATGGCACCAAGCGCCACTCTGTCAGCCTCCGTCAGCATATGTCTCTGCAATAGAGGCATAGGGAACGTCTCCCTCGACTGCAATGTCTCTCGTATCTCCTCCTGCAAGCACGCAAAGCAAGGCGTCAGTCTCAAGCCGCATATACCATACTCAACATATCTATTGGACTATATCAACTAAACTTAGCATTTCAAATTGATCAAAACAGCACACTACATCTCTCGACTAGATTCCTGCAATCTCGGAGATAGCTCATCGATTCCTGCGCCAAACAGGACGCTAATCGAATCAGTTTGGCTAAGTAATTTGCCATCCCAAGCAAATGCGCCACTACAGGTGGTAAATGCGCCATTTCTGGTATATGCGCCGCAACAATCGACATATGCGCCGCAAAAATGCATATGCGCCGCTACAGGCCACATATGCGCCGTTCTAACGCATGCGCCGCATAAAGCCACGTATGCGCCGCTAAATTACGGATGCGCCGCAGGAAGTCACATATGCGCAACTTCAGCAAATGCGCTGCTACATTTCACGCATGCGCGGCGAAAATACAAAAGCGCCGCTTAATTACGAAAGCGCCGCCAAAATGAACACATGCGCAGCTTTCACGCATGCGCCGCCGAAACAGGCATATGCGCCGCGAAATCACAAAAGCGCAGCTTCGCGAGACATATGCGCCGTTCTGCGTTTCGGCGCATTTATTTCACCTATTTTCTACGAGCATTTATGACACCTAAACTCGACCCTAGGAGAATTTTTTCGAAGCACATACCGGGGGTCCTGCCTCTGCTGGCCGCCCGAATCGTCGGACTCGCTCGAATCGGTGCTCCTTGCGTGGAATGTCTGCTGCTCTGGCCACCATGCTGCTCTAGGTTTGCTCTGAGCTCTCCTTCTCCAATCCAGATCAACCAAGTGTGCAAATGACTATTCTTGTGGACCCAGCTCCTATTTATAGCCTCCAAAACCCTAATTCTGGCTAGGTGATGACTGTGACTACTTCCCGTGTCCGTTTTTCCTCCCGTTTTCTTCCCGCATCCCTGACCGCGTCCCTTTTTCTCCAACCTATCCTAACCCCTTTCTCGTCGTGAGATCGTCCGTCTCCACAACTTTCGCCGTTTTTCCCGTCCAATCTCCCGAGGGGGCATCCTATCGTCATTTAACCTATACCAGGGGCAAACTGGGGCATGTATCATCATTCAGACTATCAATTTCTTTGAAGCAACGCTGTAAACTGCATTGCATCAAAGAGGGGCAAAATGTATACGCCTAAAAATGACACAAATCATCCTAAATAAATATTCTAAATATTTATTCCCTTCTTCTATTAATTAAATAAATATTCTAAATTTATTTAATCGATTCACTGTTCCATAATTAAATAAATTCAATTTATTTAATTAAAATCCTTCTATTTGTCCTTCACAATTAAATAATCATAAATTATTTAATTAATCCTATTTCCTCTATCCTAAAGTTCTAAATTCAAAATTCCATGTCACCTTTCCACCTCACCTTGTCCACCTCATCAGGTTGCACATGTAATTAAATATATTTAATATTTAATTATCTTATTTTCCCTCACCCACATGGCCTATTTCTTCTCCAATCAGAGGTCAGTTAACCAATCAATCAAGTCTGTTAACTAACCTGTCAGTTGAGTCAAATCCTCAATCAATCCAGTCAGTTCCACAATCCACTCTTCTAACTGATCAATCAATTCTGTTAACAGACCAGTCAATGGAGTTAACTCTCCAATCAGTTTTGTCACATCCCACCTTTCATGATGGAGCTGGGACACTTGTCACATTTCCACTGGTTGCACATTCCTCAACCATCCTCAACCGTTGATCTTCATATCTTCTCTCAACCGTTGATTCCTATTCCTCCGGGTCTATAAATGAAGCTTCATCCCTTCATTCTAATCATCTAGGCTTTTGACATCGTTACTCTGCAGAAATATCACCAGCGCGCCTTTGGCACCCATTTGTCATCCACAAGCTTGAGATCACCAATGTTGCATTGGAGCTCACCTTCATTGCATATCACACTATAGCCGTTCACCATCGACTTCCTCCAACAGCTTTTAAAAGATTGCACTCTCTGAGGGCTCATCTCATCTGTGAAAGGACGATTCGTGATAGGCGAACAACAGAAGTTTCGAAACGGAAGAGGTTTGCTGTGTTTGTTCATTGCTTTGTTCATTTGAATCTTCTTTGTTTCTCTATTCTGTTGATGTTTGGGTCATCTGTTATTCATTTGATTGATGCACTATTTTACCCTGACAGTAAGGACACCAGTTTCAAAAAGAATACAGTCAACCCCACCAAATTTCAGGCCAGTAGTACCTGTAGTTCATGTACCGGTTCAAGCAAACCTACCTCCATCTATTCCAATGGTAAGGAATCAACCATTTGTGGCTTTTGATGGGGGAAGCCCATTGAATTTGATAGTGCATGATAATATACCCATGGCAGCTTTGAAGAGCCTGCCCTATTTCACCAGGGAGGATCAAACTACCCCAATTGAGAACATTAGAGACATAGCTTCTCTATGTGGTGTTCATCATGTAACACAAGAAAATGTAGCCATCAGGTTGCTGGCTGCCTCGTTTAATGGAAAAGCATTATAGTGGTTCAGGAGTTTACTAGTGCAAACCATTGGAACTTAGGATGATCTGGCTGATAAGTTGAACAAACAATTTCAAGATAAGTCAGATAACTTATTGTTGGTTGAACAACTGACTACAATAAAGAGAGCTCCCTAGGAGCAAATGATGGATTTCAATTTCTGGTTTCCTAAGACATGGAACATAATTCCTACCATGGTAAGGCCTTCATCAAAATATGCATTTCTATATTTTTTGAAAGCTCTAAATAGTGACATTTCAGTAATGATACAATCATTGGGATGTACAAGTTTACCTAATGCATATGAAATAGCTATTAGAGAAGAAAACAACTTGATTCAGGCTAGGAAAATAGCACCTAGACCACCAGTGCCCATTTTTCCTAAGATTCAAGCTCCAATGCCTTTGCCGATCCTATCTTTTGCCCCTTTACCTGTTGCAGCAACATTGCCAAGTACTGCCAATCCTGAGACTGTTGTTTCTAGCTCATCACAAGAGTTAAGAGAGATAAAAAACAACCAACAGAAAATAAAAAATATCTTGCAAACTTTTGGGAATGAGCTGGTGAACATAAAAAAACAATAGTCCTAGAACAGACAGCCTTATAAGCGACATAGCCAAGGGCAAAACTAGCCTTATCAGGGGCAAAACTAGCCTTACCAAGCCAATAGGCCTCCATATCAAAGAAATTACCAGTGTGCTAGGCAGAATGTGAACTAGAGGCCTTTCCAACCTTACAATCCCATACCCATTAATGCAGTTAGAGACCTTGTCCCTGTTCAGAATAACCTTGCAGCTGAGTATGAATGGTGTTTTCCATGCAATCAGCCACACAATCAGGCAACCTATTCAAATGGAGTGATAAATCAGGCTCTAATGGTACAAAATGTTGTAGTTTCACAGCCAAACACACTTAATGATGGGGCTATACAGCAGCAAGAATAGCCTCAGAATGATACTGCCTTCCTAAACTGGCAGGGAGATGAGTTATGTGGCATAAATAGAGATGATACTTTAGTTGCAGCAAATACGAGAGCTAAAAAGAGGGGTTATGAGATAGATCAAGCAACAAACAAAGGAAAAGGACCTGTTGATCCTTCTACATCCCAGATTCCCCATATTTTGCAAAGGAATACTCAAGTAACTACCAGGGAACAACATCATTTGCAGGTTGATATTGCTACTGCAAAGTCACATCAGAAGGTATACGTCACTCCACCTTTTAATATCATTGAAAATATGAAGAATTTGAATGTGACAATATCTATGTGGGATTCCTTAGCCATCCCAGGTCAAAAGGACATGTTGCAATCTACCTTGTCTCATTTAAAAGTGTCAAATGGTGCAACTATTGACCTAGCTAGGGCTGTTCTTACCAATTCATCCTAGGACAACAGTAAACAACCAAATAAGAGTGCTAAACCACTTCCATTTTTTGTGTCATTAATAATAGGAGACAAGTTAGTACATAATTGCATGGTGGATAGTGGTGCAAGTAGTTCTGTAATGCCAAAAAGGATTGCAGACCAATTAGGATTGAAATACCAACCCTTGGAGAAGGGTGTGCTCCAGCTAGATGGCATAGCTGTTAACACTGTAGGTGTGATAAAAGATCTAGGTCTCACTTTGCATACTTGTCCAAATGTTTCCATTTCTCAAGAGGTGTTCATCATAGATTTACCTCCTTTTTTTGCCATGTGTTTGTCAAGGGAGTTCACAGCCAAGATAGGAGGATATTTATCCTCAGATTGGTCCCACATATTTTTCAGGACCCGATATGGCACAAAAGTGACCATAAAATCTGAATTGTTTGCTAAAGATCACATAGAGCCTTATGTCCCAAGTGCTGTTAATGCAAATTGCATTATTTCTGATGATCATGAGCTTATTGTTGCTCAAGAACTGCAAGCTGAGAGTATACCAGAAGTGCTATTAAAGGAGTGGGCCTTAGAAAATATTGTAGATGATCCTGAGGGACACATTCAAGAAATTGGTATGGGGGTTTACATGCTGCATGAACCTGAAACAACAATTCCAAACCTTGTAAAGAATGCAGAACAACAGATAGAACAACAAGATGAGGTATGGAAAATGTACTTTGATGGCTCTAGGAATATGAATGGATCTGGTAGTGGTGCAATGCTTGTGTCTCCACAAGGTGACAGATATTTTTTTGCTTTCCGTTTTGCCTTTTCATGTACAAATAACATTGCTGAGTATGAAGGGTTGATTCAAGGTTTGTAGTGGGCAAGGAAGAGGAAAATTGGCTGTTTGTAGGTGTATGGGGACAACGAACTTATTGTAAATCAAGTAAGGGGACTGTATGTTACGAAGAATGATGCTTTGAAATGCTATAAACATAGGGTATGGGATATGATTAAGGAGTTTGATGCTTTCAATCTAATCTTTATTCCAAGAAATTAGAACAATCATGCAGATAGGTTAGCTGCGATTGGTGCTCAGTTTGATATCCCCACTAATATTCAAAGAGAAAAGGTACAGTCTCATGTGAAAATAGTTGATAGGCCCTCTATCCCTGACAATAACATTCATTGGCAAGTTTTTGAGAGTGATGAACAGGTTCTGCATTTCCTGTTAGAAGAGGATGAGTTCTCTGTGATGAATTAGAACAAACTCAAATAGCAATATGGTGATCATCAAGTTGTTCAGTTAAGGACTAATAAGCTTCCCAGAGGATTGGTAACCTTGGAATCCATTTTTGGTACTGATGATCAGCTGAAAAAGAGCAAAATTGGCATACAGGTCAAAGAGGAACATTACGAGGAGCTAGAAATTTTTAAGGGTAAGCTTCTCAAAATTGGTAAAATCTATTTACTTGAGGATAAGGAAAGCTTTTATTGCTCTTTGTCAAGAATTTGAGGCTGTGTTTGCTTGGGAATAATCAGACTTAAAGGGGTTTGACCCTCATATTGCCCAGCATACTATAGAGTTAGAGCCAAGTGCAAAACCTGTAAGGCAGAAACAAAGACCTTTAAATCCAAAACTTGAGCCTCTGATGATTAGGGAATTAACCAAGCTGATCGAGGGAAATATCATTTTTCTGATCAAGCATACTTACTTCTTGGGTCTCGAATCTTGTTCTTGTGAGAAAAAAGAATGGAGAGTTTAGGCTGTGCGTTGACTTTAGATACCTTAATAGAGCCTCCCTGAAGGACCACTACCCACTGCCCTCAATGGAGCAAATTCTGCAAGTAGTGGCTAGTTCAGAAAGATTCTCCTTACTTGATGGATATTCTGGTTATAATCAAATATTAGTCAAGGAGGAAGATCAGTTTAAAACTACTTTTACCACCAAATGGGGCACCATGGCCTACAAAAGGATGCCTTTTGGTCTGTCAAATGCTGGTTCTACTTTTCAGAGAGCTATGGATATGGCTTTTAAAGCTTTGCTTTATAAATCGGTACTTGTGTACCTTGATGACATCACAATTTTCTCTAAGGATGCAGTTGAACATTTATCCCACCTGAAACAAGTATTTGAGAGATGTAAAGAGTTTGGGATATCTCTCAATCCCAAGAAATGCATTTTTGTTGTGCATGAAGGCAAGCTTTTAGGACACATTGTGTCAAAAGAGGGAGTTACCATTGATACAGAAAGAGTAAGAGCTATTTTGGAGCTGCCTTTACCTAGTCACAAGAAAGGACTGCAAAGTTTTATTGGAAAAATTAATTTTCTGTGAAGATTTATACCTGACATTGCAAATTTATTGAAGCCATTGACCTCTATGTTAAAGAAAAATGCAGTTTTCAGTTGGACAAAAGAGGGCAAACTCAGCTTTGAGTCCATAAAAGAAGCGTTATCAGCTGCACCAACTCTGGTAAATCCCAATTTCTCAAAAGATTTTATTTTGTATGCTTATGGTAGTTTAGATACAATTTCTGCAATTCTGGTACAACAGCAAAGTGAAGGCTTTGAGCAGCCAATTGCTTTCTTTAGTCAAGGACTGGAGGAGTATGAACAGAGGTATAGTTTCATTGAAAAACATGTCCTTGTAGTGGTAAAGAGTCTCAAGAAGTTTAGGCATCTTATTTCTAACAATAAGGTACATTTGATGGTTGCTCACCCTGGTGTGAAAGAGTTTTTGTTAGGTAAGGATGTTAATGAAAAAAGGGCTGGTTGGATTACCAAAGTCATGGAATATGACGTAGAGATCAAGATAACCAAGCTCATTAGAGGTAGAGGACTCAGTGAATAGCTTGCTACTAGGTCTGAAAATGAAACAGAGAAGGAAGAAGAGGTGTTTCTAACCATTGAAGATGAACATCAGGATGATACAACAACAGTTGGAATAGGTTGGGTTAATGACATGACTCAATTTTTGCAAACTGGTGAATGTCCAGTAGGTTTAGATAGAACCAAGAGAAGATATTTTAGACTGCAGTCTATTCCATATGTTTTAATTAATGATATCCTTTTCAAAAAAGATTTTAATGGTGTGTTGTTAAGATGCATTGATAAAGATCAAACTGACAAGGTGCTACATGAGTTTCATGATGGAATAGTAGGGGGTCATTTTGCCCCAAGGACTACTACTTGGAAAATAATGAGACCTGGATATTACTGGCCCAGCTTATTCAAAGATGCCCATGCATGGGCCAGAAAGTGTGTAAAATGTGCCATTTTTGTAGGCAAAGAAAGGCTGCCAGCTTTACCTCTGCAGCCGATTCAAGTAGAACAACCCTTCATGAGATGGGGCATTGATTTTATAGGTCCCATTAACCCACCGTCAAGTGTAGGCCACAAGTGGGTACTTACAGCAATAGACTATTTCACAAGGTGGATTGAGGTAGTGGCTTTGAAGGAAGCAAATGAGAATGTTGTTTTGAACTTTTATTATGATTTGGTATCTAAATTTGGAGTACCTGAGTCAATTATCTCAGACAATGCTTTAGCCTTTGTTGGATTGAAGATAACTGACTGGGCTGTGAAGAATGGAATCTATTTGAACACTTCATCAAATTATTACCCAAAGGGTAATGGTTTGGCTGAATCCACAAATAAGAATCTCATAAGGATTATCAAAAGATCAATGGAGGACAACTAGAGAACCTGGCACACCAATCTAAAATCTATTTTATGGGAAGATAGAATAACTCCCAATAGGTCTATTGGAAACTCCCCATATATGTTAGTTTATGGAAAAGAGGCAAGATTGCCTATGTCTATGGAGTTGTCAGCACTCGATATCATGAATCAACTGGAGATGTTTGAAGAAGAAGACCCCATGCTTGTCAGATATGCTCAACTTATGGAGCTTGAAGAAATAAGAGATAAAGCTATGAAAGCTATGGAGTATCATCAACTTTAGACAAAAAGAGTTTTTGATAAGAAGGCCACTCCCAGAAATTTTGGGAGGGTGATATGGTACTCAAATGGGATGAGTTGAAAAGCAGGCCAGGGAAGCACTCCAAGTTTGACAGCATGTGGAGTGGCCCTTTTATCATTACTAAATGCAAGGAACACAATGCATTTCAGTTATCAAACATGGATGGAGAAAGTTTGCCTATCCCAGTCAATGGGATACACCTGAAGAGGTGTTTTGAGGTATGAGTTGCCTTGTAAAATTAGTAGATTAGGTTTCTTGCTTTTAATAAGTGCTACAACACAATAGTTTATATACCTTTTGTTTTTCCTAAGTGCTATCTAGCACAGTTAGATGAGTTGCTTTGAGCATTTTGTTTTCATTTTGGTCTTCCAAGTGTTCTTCATTGCTGATATGCTGAGTTATTGAGGTCAAGATTAATTGTCACAGGTATTTTTAAGTCTCTGTGTGACTCCATGCCCAATGGATGCTTAAGGCCACTGGTCTGATTGTTTAGCAGGCAAGCATCCCTGAGAAGTCACCAAAATGTTGACCTATTTTCCTCTATCTAGAGTTAAATAGTTCACCTTGTATATTCCTTGAATATCCTTTAGAAACTGACCCTAGAAAGCTTAAATTCTTCAAAAACACATGCTCTACCTCAAAAAAAAACCAAAACCTTGTCTAAAGAATCCTTGCCAAAAACCCAGAAAAACCCAGAAATCTTTTGTCCTCAAGTGCCTTCCATTGCAGATAATTCCCAGTTTATAATGTCATTTTTATATGCATATACAATTGTATGTATCATTGTATATACATCCCTGTTGTATCACATATACAATCATACATACAATTGTATATGCAAAGGAAGATGCAAAGTCAGATACAAAAGGCGGGATACAAAAGTGAATGTGCATCAGGTTATCTTTGTATATGCAATCGCATATACAAATGCATCTACAAGGCAATATACAAGGGGGATATACAAAGGGTGTGTCCATTTTTTGTATGTATATGCGATTGTATCTTTGCACATACAATCTTATATACAATGACATATACCAACCTGAGATACAATCTCGGACCCGAAAGAATATGCAATTTGGTTTAGAAAGGCAAATGTGGTTGTATGCATCTTTGTATGTATGTTCGCATTATATATTTGCAGATACAAAGGGCAGATACAAGGTCATATACAAAGCCACATGCAAAGGTCAGATGCAATGTTTGTATGTACAAGTGATTGTATGCAGTTTTGTTTGTATATTCGCATTGTATATGTGATATACAAAGGGTGATGCAAAAGGGAAGACATACAATCCGGACGTGATTAGGTAAGCAAATGTGGCAGATTTCAAGTTGGGGTCCGCCTATTGTATGTATATGCGATTGTATCATCCCATATACAATCCTATATACAATCCTATATACAATTGCATATACAAAAGATAGATACAACAGGGATATACAATGCGAACCCGATTGGGAAATCAAATTTGGCAAACTCAGCGGTGGGGTCCACAGTTGTATGTTGAAGTGCATGTATATGTCGATATGCAAAAAAGAAAAGATACAAGGCCAGACATGTTCTAAAGTTCCATTTTGGTTGATAATCCTTTGAGTTCCGCATTGTATGTACATGTGATTGTATCTCATATACAATTGCGATGTACAAAGACACATACAATGGATTTTCGGTGAGATAGACCTTATCGGTGGCTCAGTTTGAGGTCTCTTTGATGGCCGATAAAGAGGCAAAATGTTTAGTGATGGGTCTAGGTACAACTCAGTGGCCAATCAGATAGTGCCACGTGTCAGGTAGATTCAAGGGCAGATTTTGAGGCTCTTTCCGATGGTGATTCAATTCGCATATACAATGGCCAATACAAGATAAAATACACATTGGTGAGGCACTTTCTGAGGTCTCCTCGACAGCCTGATATATACAAAAATTGTGTATACAAAAAGGTGAAGGGAATTTTTTATGTTGCACCAAGTGAACCTAAAAGTGTATGTGCGATTGTATATACAAGGGCAAGATACAACAGTATACAATTGTAGATGCAAAGAGATATATAGATGTAAGATGCAGTTGACCGTAACTTTGACTGCCCATATCTCCTTCATCCAGAGGAATTTCTACATGCTCCAAAAGGCAAATGTACTTGTTTTTGCCTCCTCTTTCATCTAGCGGGGTTTGAGGAGGATATCTTCACTTTCAGAATTTGATACAAATCTACGTGCTCAGGCGATAGGACGTCTCAGCGACCGTTTTGGCATGTGCAAGGACTGATATTTTCACAGTAACTCTGGTTGGTGAGCTTTGTGGGTGCATTCATGGTAGATGGCTTCACTCTTCAATGTGTATGGGCTCTGTGTCTTGCTAGCAGATTTTCATGTGTTTGACGACAAGACATCTTAGTGGCCAAATTAAGTTTTACAGAGATCCCTTAAACACATAATCGATGAAAATATAGAGAATTCAAAGGGTCATAGATTTAAAGTGTTGTAAAAGCTTTGTCAAGGGGCGATATGTCCCATCTGCCATCAATACAAGTCCGATCTCTCAACTGCCATGCTTCAGATATTTTTTGTATTTATTGTTGAAGATAGATGTTTGAACTACTCACATTCAAGGCCCAAAATATCTTCCACCTACCCTGTTCCAGATATTTTATTCCATAACTTCTTGCAGGTGGATGTCCCTTCTGGCGATGATATTTTCTGACAGAGCCCATGCGGAGAATTCATTGTAACTGACTTAGGTCAAATGCAAAATGCTATATATGCATAAACATGAGATGTAAGGGTGGGTTGGAAGATTTACTAATCTATGCTTCTGATTCCAAACATAGCATTCCTCTACTGTAACCTTGCCTTCTGATTAAATACATGCTGGTTATTTTACCTCTTCATGGTATTTTGGCTCTGTGTGATATAAGAATGATGTGTTTGTGAATGTTTAATTCCTTCTAATCATCTCTTACTCCTTGCCTCTATTAAAATTAGCTTGATCTGTTTATGTTTATTGGTTGTATCTAGTCATTTTGTGCATTTTCTCAGTTCTGTGAGGGTTCTTTTATTCAACC
The DNA here is from genome assembly GCA_027924645.1 of Cunninghamia lanceolata. Classification (NCBI taxonomy): domain Eukaryota; kingdom Viridiplantae; phylum Streptophyta; class Pinopsida; order Cupressales; family Cupressaceae; genus Cunninghamia; species Cunninghamia lanceolata. Next base: position 365,232 of record BSBN01001019.1, read on the forward strand.
TGGTGTATCACCTAATTTCTATTTATGTTTCCTTCTACCCCTTTTCCCTTGTAGCATTAGCACTAGGTTTAGATATATTCCTCTAAGCATTAGGCTTAGAAGTAGGAATCCGGCCTTCTCCAGAGGTCTGATCTTAGTTCGCAAGGTCCCACATTTCGAGATCATTCCCATTGTGTCATTAGAATTCTTGGACTCTTTCCAAGAAGCGTGTAATTCTACGTGACAACAAGTGTAAACACCTAATGTCAGCCAAACCTGTGTTAACACAATGAACTTTTAAGTACATGCTTCCTCAAACCCAAAGATGACTTGTGGACCACATGCAAAACTTCAACACAATCTAGAGTATTCCACGAATAGCCTGGAACATCCTGATAACAAACAAATTCCTCTGCAACAACTTTCACTTGCCGCACACCTTTATCCTATTTATCCAACATGCTTAACTATCTCTATCATACATTGTATGTCTATAAATTAACTTCTGAAGAACAAAACCATGATTAAATTCAACAAATGAAAAATATAAATCTTATAAGTACAATTCTAGAACTACAAGATATAAAACTTCTTTGCGAAGAAATGAGGAGCAAAGACATTTCTCTCAGACACCTCTGCACAACTCAGAAACACAGTCTACACACTGGTGAACACAATTTTCTCTTCACAATGAACTGGAGCACTAATTTTAGAATATAAAAACTCTTAACACCTCTAAACAACATATCCAAACCACAAAGATGGATCTTAAACATAGAGGAAATGCAGAGAAAAAGAATAACACTACTCTGTAAGCCAAAATGCTATGTCACCACACTGTTTCCTTTATTAATCAAATTTTCTCAAAAGCACTTAGAAATCAACTAACAAAAACATATTCTCAACATCTTTAGCACCTTTACAAAGAAACCAAATCACCATTAGCAAAACATATCAACCAAGCAACTCATACCATTGCAACAACCTCATCTCTAGTGATCCACTTGACAACAATGACAACACAAGCTTGTTGACATCAATGAAAACATCAACAACACATACTTGGAACAATCTCCCCCTTTGTCATTGATGGAAACACATAATGTGAAAAAATATCAAGACACAACTCTGCACCAAACTTATTTTTTTCTTACTCTCCCCCTCTCTTTCTTTCTTTTACAACTCATATTGTCTTCTCTAATCATTGGCTCTTTTCTTTTTCACATTGCCCTCTCTCTCTCCCCATTTGACATCAATGGAAAAGGGCTACACATCTCACTTTCAATCTTACTTTTAGACAATTGCTCAAACTTGTACCTGTTTACTATTACTCTGCAACATAATTTATTTTACTGTTTTGCATTCTCCCCCTTAGATGCAACCAACATTAGAACTTACTCCTCCTTACTGCAACAACCATCACGACCACTACTTGCTACCCCTAAGAGGTAGCCTCCAACATCAGTCCAGAATAAGAAATGGAACTTGAACTCCACTGGACTGATGTATCTCCTTATGTATCTAGTTCAAAGAAGGAGGGGTAATAAGCCTGAAACTCTCCTGGAGATACTCAAATGTATCCTTAGGAGGAGCCTTGGTGAATATGTCAGCAACTTGATCCTTTGTAGGCACATAGTCAATATTCACTTCATTCTCTGCAACCTTCTCTCTTAGAAAGTGATACCAAATTGAGATATGTTTTGTCCTTGAGTGCATCTTCGGATTCTTTGAAATATTAATAGCACTGGTATTATCATAGAAGATAGGAATTGGTTCATCATATACAATGTTGATATCCTTCAAAGTTTGCTTCATCCACAACACTTGTGTGCAACAAGATGTTGCTAAAATATATTTTTCCTCTACAGTAGATAAAGAGATTGAATCTTGCTTCGTACTTTGCCATGACACCACTATGTCTCCAAGAAAGATTGCACTGCCACTTGTACTTTTCCTGCCATCAACACATCTAGCCCAATCTACATCTGTGTAAGCACTTAGACTAGTCATTATCCTTTAGATACCATGATCTAGAGTGCCCTATAAATATCAAAATATCCTCTTCACTTGTGTAACATGTGACTCTCTAGGATCTTCTTGAAATCTAGCCACAAGAGAAACTGCATGCATAATATCTGTTTTAGTAGCAGTTAAGTATAACAATCCTCCAATCATTGACCTATATCTGCTTTGATTATCCTTAGGTGATTCATCATTCTTTCAGCTTGCAGCCAGTTGTCATAGGGGTACATACTGGTTTAGAATCTTCCATTCCAAACTTCTTTAACATTTCCTTGACATACTTTGATTGTGAAATGAAAATACCTTTATCTGTCTGATTGATCTGTAGCCCAAGGAAGAAGTTTATTTCTCCACACATTGACATCTCAAATTCTTTCTACATCTCATCTGCAAAGCTCTTACACATACCATCATTTCCTCCAAAGATTATGTCATCCACATATACTTCAACAATCAAAATTTGATCTTCTCCTACTTTGATATACAAATTGCTATCTGCAGAGCCTTTATTGAATCCTAGTTGTAATAGATACATGTCTAACCTTGCATACCAAGCTCTAGGGGCTTGCTTCAATCCATATAGAACCTTCTTCAATCTGCAGACCATGTCAGGTTCATTTTATAATTGAAATCCATTCGTTTGTTCTATGTATACTTCTCCAACTCACCATTCAAGAAAGCAGACTTCACATCCATTTGATATACTTTGAAATGCTTATGTGCTGCAAAAGCCAAAAACATCTTGATGGCCTCCATTCTTGGCACCAGAGCATAAGTTTCCTCATAGTCTATTCCTTCTACTTGTGAGTAACCTTTACACACAAGCCTTGCCTTGTTTCTTTCCACTTCTCCATTCTCATTTAGTTTGTTTTGGAATACCCACTTAGTTCCAATCACATTCTTGTTTGCTGGTCTTGGGACAAGTTCCTGTGTCTGATTCTTTTCAATTTGCATTAGTTCTTCTTCCATAGCCTTGATCCAATACTCATCCTTGCATGCTTCAATCAATGTTTTAGGTTCAACTATAGAGAGCAAATATAGATTTACCTATTCTTGAATAGCTTTCTTTCTTGTCAACACACCTTTGTTTTTGTCACCAATTATTTGATCTTTAAAATGATGCTTCTGTACATACTTGGGAGTTTTAGGAGTATTTTTCAGAGCTTCTTCTTCTTTAATCTATACTTCCTTTTCATCAACATTTTCTTCTTCTTTGCAAGATGACTCATCTGATTCATATCCATCAACTTCTGAATTCTTTTGTAGATCTTCATCAACTTTGACATTTGCAGTCTCAATAGTCCTTCTCAACCTCTTATTATAGCACTGGTAAGCTTTTCTTTTAGTAGAATACCCAAGGAAGATACCTTCATCAGACCTTGCATCAAACTTTCCTAGGTTTTCTTCATCTCTTTTGATATAACATTTTCTTCCAAACAGTCTAAAGTACTTGGTAATTGGAGTCCTTCCATACCATAACTCATAAGGTGTCTTTGTACTATTTGCTCTTTCCCGCACTCTATTTAGTATGTAAATAGTAGTATGAATGGCTTCTCTCTAGAAGAGCTCTGGTAGGTTTGCTTCTTTTATCATTTTCCTTGTAGTTTCTTGAATAGTCCTATTCTTTCTTTCAACCACTCCATTTTGCTGAGGAGTCCTAAGGGCAGATAAGTGCCTCTATATTCCATGATTCTCATAGAACATGTTAAACTCATTGGAGGTGAACTCTCCACCTATGTCAGACCTCAAACATTTAATTGTCATATCCATTTCATTCTCAACCATGACTTTGAATGCTTTGAACTTATCTAGGGCTTCATATTTTTCTTTAAGAAAAGTAAGCCATGTCATCCTAGAGTAATCATCAATCAATAGCATGAAATACCTGTCACCATGAAAAATCATTACCTTGGTAGGACCATAAAGATCTGTATGTACCAATTCCAACAGTCCAATAGAAGACTGATTCTTGACGTTGAAACTTCTTCTTGCTTGCTTTCCAATCTAACATTCCTTGTAGATAACATTGATAAGATTTGTAATCTTTGGCAGATCTCTCATAGCTTGAGTTGAACTTATCCTTACCAGGCTGTCAAAATTGATGTGACATGAACTTCTATGCCATAGCTAGCTTTCACTGATATGAGTCATGAAGCAATAGCCATCGACACCTTTGAGATGATATACATTTCCATCTATCCTCTTTCCATCAACTATCACATTTCTAAAATCTTTTCTGATCTGACAACCACCATCTTGAAACACAAGATTGTATCATTTACTACACATTTGTCCAACACTCAATAGGTTATGCTTTGAATCCTTAACATAAAGAACATCATCAGTATTATGCTTGCCATCGAAACTAATTGAGCCTCTTCCACATATCTAAGAAACTCTATCATCACCAAATCTGACTAATCCTCCATCATATTTTTCAAGTTTAACAAACTTAATTTTATCACTAGTCATATGATTTGAGCATCCACTATCAATGACCCAAAGGTTCTTTTCCTGTGTAGTATGAAAAATGGATATCAAAGTGCTTTCAACATTAAGACTTGATTCTGGAGCCTTTTCCTTCACACATTTCCCAGAGTTAGTAGAAACAATATCATGTCTTAAAGTTATGAATAGACATTCATTATCCTCATCATTCTCAAAATCAGATTCATCATCAGATATACCTGCATCCTGCTGCAAGTATGTGGTAACCGGTGTTGTCATTGATGTCAACATGTTTGTGTTGTCATTAGTGTCAACTTTGCTATTGTTTTGTTACTTGATTGTGATGAGTTATTTGCTTTGTATTGTGTTGTATAAGTGCTGAAGATGATAGGAATATGTCCTTGATATTGAGTTTCCAAGTGCTTTTGAGAAAATTTGGTTCATACTGAAGATAAAGTGGTGAAGATGTATTCTGGTTTACAAGATACTGTCTAAGTTTTTTCTCCACATTTCCTCTATGTTGAAGATCAAAGTATGAGATTTGGATATGTTTTATAGAAGTATTTAAAGATGCTAAATCCATAATTTGGTGGTCCGGATCATTGTGCAGTAGAAGTTCTATTCACCAGTTTGAAGACTGTGCTTGGCAATATTTGCAATGTGACAGGGATAAAGTATTTTTCTCCACATTTCTCCATAGTTTGATTTTTGGTCTTATAGTTTTGGACATATGTTTATAAGGTCCTTATCTAGCTTCATTCCAAGATTTGGTTCTTTGAAAAGAAAGTTATTGATTAGTAGAGTTCAATAGTGTTTGTTGTGAGTAGTCTATGATCTGTCTTCAAGTGATATTTGTTGTCCTCAAGTGAGATCTGTTGCGATTGGATTTGTCAGCTCCTAGATGATTTTATGTTGTTTGTGGATGTCTCTAGATTGTATTGAAGGTGTGTTCTTGATCCTCAAGCTATGATGTGGTTCTTGGAAGCATGTTTCTAAGTAATCTTGGTGTTTGCACAAGTTTGGCCGACTTGGGTGATAACGCTCTTTGTGGATGCATTTTGTGGATTGTAGAAGCATGTTGAAGTGTGTGAAGATATATTTTGGTTCAAGCTAAGCCATGAAGTGTTCTTCTTTCACTCATTTTCTCTACAATTTTGTTTAGTTCTAGACCTAATTTGAATTATGTATGTTTGCCGACTTTGGAGATTGTTCCAAGGGTTGTAAATTGTATTGCCGACCTTGATGTGTGTTCCAAGGTTGATGATTGGTATAAATAAATGTAATGAATTTGTGTGTTGTGGGTGGGGAAGCGAAGATGCAAATATGAGAGTGTGTGTGTTGTAAGGGAAGTGAAGGTGATTTGTATTTTGCTTCAATGGAACTAAACTCAGGCATGTTGTAGATGCTATCATATCACTTCATGGCAGTGAGCCATCCCTCCTAGCAGTGAGCCAACCCTTGGTAGTGAGCCCTATTTGCAGTGAGGATTTCTTTGGATAGTGAGCCCTTTGGCAATGAGCCTCTTTTGTTATTTGATGTTTTTACTAAATTATATTGTGAACTAACACTCACCATGGTTTTTCCCTTTTAGGGTTTTCCATGTAAAAGTATGGTGTTCATGTGTGTATGGTGTTGATGTGTTTAAGTTTTGTTTCTGCACTTCATTTTTAATCTTCATAACAGATAAAGAGGTTAAAGTAAGTGAATATGAATGTGATTTTGGTTAAGAAAAGTTAAAGTTTTTGATACAACTAATTCACCCCCCCTCTCAGTTGTCTTGTGCCTTCAACACATCCTCTCTAACATAGTAGCTTTTCTTAGTCACTCTACTTTTGTTCTCCCTATTATTGCTCCTAAAAATCTTTCCAAACATCTTGAAGCATAATGACCTATCTTGCCACAACTAAAACACTTGAAAGGAAACTTATCACTGTACTTACAAGTACCCAATTTCATTCTTCTTGTAAAATTATCTTCCAAATCATCTGTATCATCCTGATTTGATTCCACAGTCTTCTCAGATTTGCTAGCCATGAAAGTAGTCTTAGCCTTTACACTACTTGTACTAAGTTCTCTTATTTCAAAAGAAGTTAAGGTGCCAAGTAACTAATCTTTGGTAAACTAATTCAGATTTTGTAATTCTTCTATAGTAGAAACCTTATGACTGTAAACTTTAGGAAGAGTTCTGAGTACCTTCAATATCACTTCTTTTTCATCCATTTTTTAACTAAGATCTTTGATTCCATTGACAACTTCACCCACCCTTTATAAGTATCTTGTAATGTTTTCATCTTTAGACATTCGCATGGTCTCAAACATGAGCTTTAAATTCTACATTTTAGCTTGCTTGACCTTCTCATCTCCTTCATGAATACTTTCTAACTTTTTCTAGATTTCATTGGAAAATTTCAAATCCATGACTTTCACCCATTCAGAATTAGAAAGACCACTTAAAAGAGCATACCTCGCTTTACCATTGATTTCATAGGCCCTGACCTCATCTATAGTACTCAGACTATTTTTAGGCATTATATATTGATTCATTGCGAACTTCCAGATGTTGTATCCAAGAGAATTCAGATAACCTTCCATCCTTATTTTCCAAAAAGCATAGTCAGATCCATCAAACAACCTGGGAAAATCCTTCTTGTGTGCCATCTTAGATCTACCTCAAGTGATTAAACTCTCTTCCAAGGAACCTTTCTCTGATACAAATTGTTGAATGCACATGACAAATGAGAGGGGGGGTGAATCAGTTGTGGCTTAAAATTTCAAAAACCTCACACATATTTAGATCCACATAGATTCAATTAACCCTTAGATTGTTATGATGATTAAGCATGAAAAGAAAATAATAGAAACTAAATCAAACCAACATCAAACATAAAAGAATACCAGATTTACGTGGAAAACTCAAGAAGGGAAAAACCACGGTGAGGATTAGCTCACAATATAAAGTTGTATCAACACTGAATTACAAAAGGCTCACTGCCAAAGGGCTCATTGCCCAAAATAAAGGCTCACTACCAAAGGGATCACTGCCGAGAAAGAAAGAGATAGAAGAAGTGTCTCACTGTCAAGAATTGAACTATTATAATTACATCTGATGTATGCATGGAGTACAGTTCTAATGAAGCTCAATATTCACCACAACATCAACATCACCTTCACAACATCACTAAAGAATAGTATACCTTCTGCTCACTGCATCTAGTAGTCTAACACTTGAAAGCTTGTACTACACCACACAATTAACCACTTTGTTATTCACATCATATTCAACGCGTGCACACCTGATCATGATCCCTTGACACTTATTTATACTATCTTCAACCTTGAGAGCATTTTCCAAGGTCATAAAATCACCTCAACCTAGAAGATTCAAATTAGGTCTAGACCTAAACATTCCTGCTATGGAAAGGAATGAAGGCAGACCACACATATTAGCTTGGACCTAAATTCATATAATCACACTATGCCACACTTTCACAATCACCGAAGCAACTCTGCAATTAGTGTAAACACCCAAGGTCAACCAAACCTATGTTAACACAATGAACTTTTAAGTACACACTTCCTCAAACCCAAAGATGACTTGTAGACCACATGCAAGGGTTCAACACAATCTAGAGTATTCCACAAACATCCTAAAACATCCTGATAACCAACTAATTCCTCTGCAACAACTTTCACTTGTCACACACCTTTATCCTATTTATCTAGCATGCTTAACTATCTCTGTCATACACTGTATCTCTAGAAATCAACTTCTGGAGCACCATACCATGAACAAATTCAACAGAAGAAAGATATAAACCTTATAAGCACAATTCCAGAACTACAACATCTAAAACTTCTTTGCAGAGAAATGTGGAGCAAAGACATCTCTCCCAAACACCTGTGCACAACTTAGAAACACAATCCACACACTGGTGAACACAATTTTCTCTACACAATGAAATGGATCACCAAATTTGGAATATAACAACCCTTAACAGCTCTGAACAACATATCCAAACCGTAAAGATATATCTTCAGCATAGAGGAAATGTAGAACAAAAGAATAACACTACTTTGTAAGCCAAAATGCTACTTCACCACATTGTTTCCTTTATTAATCAAATTTTCTCAAAAGCACTTGGAAATAAACTAACAAAAACATATTCTCAACATCTTCAGTACATCTACAAAGCAACCAAATCATCATCAACAAAACATCTCAGCCAAACAACTCATACCATTGCAACAACCTCATCTCTGCTCAACCAGTTGACAGAGTTGACACCAACGACAAGACACAAGCTTGTTGACATCGATAACACATACTTGCAACAAAATTTCAGCTGCAGGTATGAATGAGACAAAAACTTCTCTATTAGTTTTTTTACTATTACATTTATATCTAACCATGGTAAATCTTGAGGCATGAAGGTATTTTCTTAGGGTAAATCTAGGTTTACATATGGATATGGTATAGATAGAAATATATAGTTGGTTTTAAAAGTAATTTGCATTCTTAAATTCTTAAACCCTAGGATTAAGCTATGGATGTTTGTGATTTACAGGTCAAGATGTAGAACCAAAAAGATAAAAGGGACGTCGAGTTCAAGATGGACTTGTTCCTTGTCCTAGGAGTGGTATGCCACAAGTATGGAATTGCCAATGACACCCGTTGCAAAAACACTGACATGGATGCTTTGAGGGCTCAAATTATGGTCAGAGAAGATGACCCCATCCTGAAGAGTATAGTATAGTCAGGTATGTTCCATGTTGTAGGATTCCCTATGTAGCAGATCTATTGGAGCTCATGATAGAGTGTGCCAACAATTATAATGTGGTTACTAGGAGAGTGGGGAAATAGGGTAGGGTGTATGCTGATTTCTCAATGTAGGGAATCATAGAAACATTTAAATTACCCACCTCCCAAGGCATGTACAAGATTAATGTTGAGGCATTAGCTACATAATACCATAAGGGCACCTCAAACTATAGGAAAACCATATTTTCTATTTGGAGGGCCTCGGACATCAAAGCTAAATCTGTGGCTAAGATGCCCCAGCATTTGTTCAAATATGATTTCTACCCAGAAATCAAATACATGGTTGTCTTACTAAGCAAGATGGCAGGTAAGGAGGACTCATGCACATTTGAACCTTGGATGTTTGGCTTGATTAGGATGGTAAAAGATAAAGACACAGTAGTGCAATGGGATAGGCTGATCAGTGACAACCTACATTGCATGGTAGAATGGAGAAAAAAAAGAAGACTATTTTATATGACCTCATATGTTGTTTATGCATGCACATATAGGTCAAGATTACAAATAGTGGGAAGGATTGGATGCCTCTCAAATAAGAAAACAGTGTGGGAACATTACCCACAGTTGGAGAGATGGATGTCTATCTAACATTACAAAATGGTTAGTGATTGTTGCATTATGTACTTGGTCCAGATAATGGAGGATGATAGGGCCAAGAGACTATCAAAAGAAGCCCAAGAACTAATACAATACAATGGGTCATGGTTCATATAGTTCCCAACTTATACTAACATTAGGATGGAGGGTTTCATAGGTAATCCTTTCATGTTACCTAAATACCCTACAGATAAAGTTGTATAGTTAGAGGTCACAAGGTAAATTGTGCCATCATATGAGGCCTATAAGAAAAAGAATGGAGAGGGAAATGTAAGTTTTCCAATGCATATAGATTGGTATGCATGTGGCTTAGTTGAAAGTGCCAAGAAGTCTGAAGCAAAGCTTCACATGCTGCATTTACAGTTATTTCCATTGGTAAGATATTATGATCCTTATCATAGAATGGAGAGGTTCCTCAATAAGAAGTTACAACATGAAATCCACATTGACGATTATTAGGTAGATTGTGTCAATGAGGAGGTGAGGAAAAGAAGCTATCAAAGACTCACTTTGAACCAGATCTAGACATTGAGATTCCTGGAGGTTCCTCAACTAAAGTCTAAAGATGAGAAGCTATTAGATGTAGAATATGAAGAAAAACAAATATACAAGGAGCCATTATCTTCTATAGACTAGACAAAAGAAGAAGAGACATCTATAGATGTCATAATTGCTAGGGTGATGACTATCACAAAGAATTAGGTGAATAAGAAGCTGGGATCTAGATAAAGGCTAACCTATAGCTGTCACCCAAGATAAGAAGAGAAAGTAGAAAGAGAGGGATGATTTAGGCTTTGATGATTTCCTCATCTACAAAAGGCAAATTGTGGAGGCCAAGCTGGCCTAGACAAGACCTTCAGGGTCTAAAGGAGAGTTTGCAACATAGGGTATTACCATTTCTATAGTTCCATCACCTCCCAAGGATGTGCCCATAATAGCCATTCCTATTAAGACAATAGAAGAAGGAGAAGCAGAACATGCAGATGTATTAGGAGGAGTGGATATACCCAAGAAAAAGAGGGCCTAGATGATTGTCCCAAGGGCTTTGACATCCAAAGTTGTAGATGTCTAGATGGAAGAGGCAGAGGAGTTGACTTAGATGGAGAAATGTTTTCCCAAGGGCATTCTTTGACACAAGTACCCTCAATGTCTGTTATGTTTCAAGAGCACATGGATGTCTAGGTAAAAGCCCAACTTAATCCTAAGGTGGAATTGCCAAGGGAGTTGTAGCGTAATGTGCCAGTTCCTGAGATAATAAGAGTGAAAACTGAATTATCTAAGGGAGAAAAGGTAAACGAACAAGAGAAGGCTATAGACTAGTCATTATCATTGAGCCATATTATAGACTTAACAAATGATGAAGTCATTAGGGATGTGACTAATAATCTAGTGGGAACTTTGCTTACAGCCACTGTGCTAATATCCCAAGACACACCTTAGGTGGAAGGAGAAAGAAGTCAAGTGGAATTAAGGGGCCTTGAAGGGTAGAATATTCTAAATATAGAGGAGCCAAAATCACTTGAGGTGGTTGTTCAATTTGGACAATTGGATGTCCTGATTGCCACCATCACTAGTCTTTAAATGGCAGACTTCTCCTATTCTACATAAACAAATAAACATGGAGAAAATATTGTACAAGTTGGACAAGAACAAAAAGAAAATGTATAGGATGTTGACATGGTTGATATGGAGCAGGATGTCCATGTTGGTGAAGAAGATAAGTCTACTCAGGGACACACTGAGGAAGTGGTGATAGAACAACAAATGGTGTTATCTAAGTAGTAGGCTGAAACTAAAAATAAAGATGAGGAGATGATAGAAAAGGGAGGTGATACAGAAGTCCCTCATCATGATCTCAATAATCAAGCCATACAAGAGGGGCAGCAAAAGGAAGATCCAAAGAATGGAACATCACAAGGAGTGCATGCTACAGACATGGGATGTCATGAAGAGCCTCCTAAAGATGAGTACAAAGGAGAGGAAATTGACAAGGAAGTTCCCCAAGATGTGAATGTAGAGCAACCTAATCAGGGGGAAGATACTCAGGAATAATAACAAGGGCATTAAGAAGAGATGTAAGTAGATAAAGCCTTTGATATAGAGAGTGCACATCAGGAGAAGGATCAAGGTGAAGGAAATAATGCAATAATAGATGATGCTCTCATTGAGAAAATAGGTCAGTAGGGGCCAAATTCCAATGTGCTTGGGTGGTTAGTATTAGAAGTAACAAAGTCTCCTACTTTTGATTGAATTCCTTTTGACTTTAAGTCTTTATTCTCCCTAGAAGATGAAAAGACCAAGTGTAGGGCTAGGATTATATCTGCAATAAAGAGAGATCTTACTATTGGGAAAAGACTAGTCCAATTGGTTGTGCCCATAGTAGACAAAAATAAGAGGAAAATAGTGGTGAATGAGTTCCAAATAACCACTACTGACCTAGGGCATGCGGCGGTAGATCAAGTGATAGAGGAACCGAGGGAAAGTATAGATGTTATAGCTATCCGCATCAAGAAGATTAAGGCCAAAAATAAGGAGTCGAAAGGGCAAATTGCCCAACTCCAACAAGTCATTAAGGGGTTGGTCACCCCTAGGATGCAAATAACAAAGGTTCCAACTACTTTGGCATTGGTTAGGTAGAAGGAAATAGCTAGTCTAGATGCTCAAAAGCATCAAACCCCGGTCATACAAAAATGGTTTTCCACATTCATTACTAAGGGAGAGAACCTAATAAAGGAATGCTTGTCCAATTGGGACACATTGGCCAACTTAAAAGCAAAAGCAAAAAAATTGAAGAAGAAGTGTGGATGCCAGCTTGATAAAAGTGATCATGACTTGGCTAAAGTAAAAGGTGTAAGGAGATTAGATGAACAAACACTATTGAAGCACAAGATCATGACCCTCTAGACCTTGCCCAAGATACAAGTCTGGATAAAGGGATTTGAAGTTTGAAGTAGATATTTTGAAGAGGTGTAAAGTTAAAGCAAATGATATTGGTATGAAGGCACATGACCTTTTATCTGATGAAATGGTAGTTTTGGAAGATCTACTAGGTAGTTTAGTAGCTAAAACAGAGAATTATGATGAATAAAGGTCCATACAAGCATTTAAGGCTAGATTTAGCTTAGTGATAAGTGATCTAGTACACCATTTTTTTAGAGGCTACTATAGATGAGGTAATGGGGCTATATGCAAAGATAATGGTCTATGATAGGGGCTAGTTGATAGAACAAACCAGTGGGTATCTATCACCGAGCAGCTGTAGACTCAAGAATATGCCAAGACTAAAGCTCAGGTATTTGATACAATAGAGATAGATGCCATTGTTAAGGACTATACAATGTATGATACAAGAATGCTAATAGAAGAAGATTCATTAGAAGAAGAGGAGGAATATAATATTTTTGAAGATGCTGAGGCAAGGATACTAGAGAAATATTCCCTTTTGCCAATTGTTATCCACCAAAGGTTGCTAGCTGGTAGCACGTGCCACTTTTGACCATGATTATTTTGGATGAGATCCTAACCATTGGGTCATTGTAACAGATTTAGACCTTATTCTATAAAAGGACCACGATCTTTCTTTTGTAAGAGGAGATTGAATTGTTGAATTTATGAGCACTAAGTCTATAATTTTTACAATTTTTGTGATCTCTCAAGATTCTTTCTCAAGATGAATGTATATGTATATACTCTTTACATACTTAATGAAAATGGAGCTACATATTACTTCCTAATCGTATATCCTATGTAATCTTCTGTTGATTTTTGATGTGTGATTGTGAATTGTTGTGCACTCCTGAGGTGCATTCAATTAATTGCATATTGTCATCATCTTTCGTTTGAAGATTCATACTGACCATGTGTAATTGTGGAGCTTCTTGGTGACGTATGGTTTGGTTTCATCTCCTTTTTATGAGAGTATTAGAATAAGTATGTGGATCATTGAGTGAAACTTAATAATTTTAGGATTTCATGTCATACTCATTCCTTTTCATTTCATTTCACAAATAATCATAAATAACTGCAAATCATGAACATGTTGGCAAGAGACACTACTCTGGTATGGACCTATATGTTGTCATTGATGCAACAAGGCTTAGAGATCCTATCACCATGATAGGAAGAGATATCTCCAGAAGAACATATTGGATCCTAGGTTTTGTTAATAGAAAATGGCTAAGTATGAAAAGTATTCTGAGTAGAGGATAGTAAGTCAGATAATATGTCTCTGCAGATGATGACCAGTTAATGCGGTTCAGGTATGATGTTCTCAAATTGTTTGATAGTGTTATGCTTCAAAGGTTAAGTCCTGACTTCCTTTGGAAGTCACTTAGAAGAAATATCTAATTCTAGGTAAGCAAAGGTATAGCAGGAATAGTGAACAGGGTCCAGTGCAGTGGTCCGCATTCCTCCATAGATAAGTATTCTATTATGCGGTTTCAAGGTGTTGTAAACACTTGTATGAAGTGTCTTATTCTAGAGTTAGGAGATCTAAAGTCCACAAGAAGGTTAGTTACAAGCTATTGAGTATCGGCATAGTGTTTGATAGAGTTTGACAGAGACAAAGTCTAAGTTCTGATGGTCTGCATTTCTCCGCAAGATGATATCATGCCTTACAGTTCTGAGGGTAAGATTGGAAATGTGTAAAGAGTAATTGATATGATTTTGAAGGTGTTTTGAGATCCTCAATAAACGTTGTAAGTTAGCAGATGAAGTTTTTAAGCATGCTCTTAAGGAAGAGGCCGACAAGTATATTAATCATTGTGCGAATAAGAGTTAATGTTTGAAGGATCAATGTAAGTAATTGAATGATTAGAGCCGACCTATATGAACATGTTTGGGAAAAGATATTGGTCCGCATAACCTTTAGTACCTTGGATTGAGCCGACAAGCTACACCTTTCTATGTACACGTTTCCTTCTTGGATGCTGACTTGACTATGAATCAAATCATGATGCAGATATATAAGAGCAATGAATTTTGGTTGACTGGTGTGTGGTGTAGAAGTGTGTGTGTGTGTGTGATGCAAGCATGCAAATAGCAGAATAGAGTTAGAAGATCAGCAGTCATGAAGACTTGGGATTCAGAATTCAGTTGCTAAATGACTGCACCCTGGTATAGTGACAGATGCTTAAGTAGTATTTAGTTTTCATGTGCAATATGTTTGGAAGCAATTTTTCATCATCAAGGCAGTGAGCCTTCAACAGGTTTTAACATCCCTTAGGGTTTAACAACCCTTATTGTAATCTTGCTAGGCTTAGGGTTGAGGCAGTAAGCCTACTAAACCTAGTTGTACTTCATGGCAATGAGCCGGCATGTTCCAAGCCCATGGAGTGACCAAGCTTGAACATCATTTTTGTAAAGATTGCAATATATATATTTGAGAGCTAATCCTTTCCATGGTTTTTCCCTTTTCAGGTTTTCCATGTAAAATCTTGGTGTTATGTGTCATGCTTTTGTGGATGCAGTTCATTTGTATATTGGTGGTGCCCACCTAGAATTTGGGTTTCAAGTATTCATTTGCAGGCCTTTTCAGAAAAACCCAAAAATTTTCTAAGTCCCTTGGCCTTCACAGTTGTATGTATGCACCTTTGTATATGGCCATTATATCTAGCATGCAGATGCATATGTACAAGGCTTGACCTAAAAAGAAATTTCAATTAGCCTTTGAAAATGGTGAAAAATGGTTGTATGCATCGTTGTATGCATATCAAGTTTGTATGGCAATCGAATACAATTCTGGAAGCAAAAATATGGTTGTATATCACATATTCCAGGTTTGATTCTACGGTTGTATCAAAAAGGTTGTATGTATAAGTTGTTGTATATTTGATATACAACGGGTGAGATAAAACAACAGATTTCAAATATGTTCAAATCAGGTTAAGATGGTGGTCGGGCCCACAAGTTTTCGGCAAAAGGATTGTATGTATATGACTTATGCAAAATGATATACAATGTAGGATATATAATCCCAGATTCCAAAAGTTATCAAATTGGGCCTAGTGGGTGTTGATACAAAGGGTAGAGTTGAAAAGTCAAAGCAGTTTCCTTTGTATCTTGCATTGTATGTATTTGTCGATATACAACTGCATATACAATGAAACATACAAAGGGCCAAATTCAAATTTGTTGTAAGTTTTTTGTATGTGCAGGTTTGTATCACAGGTTGTATATTGTTTATACAACTGCATATACAATGTGATGTATAAGTGGACTTGTGCAAAAGCGGACACAACCAAGGAGTTAACAACATTTGTGAAGCAGGTGAAATCCACAGTTGTATATTGGGATTGTATGTACCCAATATACAATCAGACATACAAGTGAAGATACAAAGAAATATGCATAGCTGGTATGGTCAAAGTCAAAGTTTCTAGAACTTGGTGGGGCTCGCATAGTTGTATGTTCCATGGGTTGTATGTATGTGCGATATACAATGCAATGTACAAAAGTGCAGATACAACCTGGACGCAAAAGGAGAATGTGTTATGGCAAATTTTAGGTTGGGGTCCACAGTTGGTTGTATATGGTGCATTGTACATGCGATATACAATGAAAGATACAAAGGTGCCAATACAATGTCAAATTTTAGTATTGTTCCAATTTGATTAATAAAGGTGATGGATCCTGTGGTTGTATGTATATTGCATTTGTACAATGTGATATACAAAGGGAAGATACAAGGCGGGACCCAATGGTAATTTCAAATTGTTTCATAAAGATTTGGGGTCCGCACTTGTATACATGATGATTGTATGTATATACAATTGCATATACAATTTCAGATACAAAAGTGAATGCAATGGTTTAGTGGCCGATAGAATGCGGTGGTGGGTCCCCGAAGCTTAGAGATGCAAATATACACAGATGGTGATCCAATGAGATGCTAACATGTGTCCAGGTGCTATTGTATGTATATGTAGGTGCATATACAACAAAATTTGAATGTGCAATGGGCAAAAGGCAAAAATGGGCAAAAAGGTAAAAAGTGTTTTTACGCTGCGAAATGTCAAAAGGGGAAAATGCCACCTGCATGGCACATTTTCATTGGATGATAACTTTTCAAAGCAGGTGACTGGGATTGTCCAATCCAACTAATGCCATAGATCTCAGCGAGAGGAAAAGAGTCGACAACCATCATTCAAACTTTCAAGAACAGGAAGAGATTTGTATGTGTTCACAGTTGCATTTAAAATGGAAAGAAACTTCAGAGCATGCAACCGTTGCACTCCAGAAAATGGGTAGGTTGTCTTTAATGGTAAAGTTGTAGAGGTATGGATCTTGATTGACCAACCACCTACCATTTTTAATGGGAAAATCTCTAATCAGCTGCATGTTCCCCGATTTCACCTATTTTTCTTCCTTTTCTCTGCCTGGAACATTGAATGTTTCAGGTGCCATTCAAAAGGTGCATTGTATCTGGCAGAATTTTGAAATAACATTGTACTTAATGCTGAGTACACGTTCTTGCTATTTATGAGGACTGTGTCACTCATTTTTGAGAGGGAGAGAGCAGGTGAAGACTAAATTTTTTTGGTGGAATAATAAGGTACAATTTTGCTGGTGGCTCTGTTGGGTGTCCTGTGAGTTTATGAATCATATGTTGAATGTTTTATGGATAGTTTTGCTAGTTTCATGTTGTTTTTATATGAGAAATGCATCATTGCATGTGTTCAGTTGTTTGTCTCCAAGTTGTGCGCATCTTTTCTTTTGAATCTCAATAGCTAAGGGTTATTTGGGATTTAGGAACATGGATTTTCTGTGTTGAATGTCTAATCTATTATCTTTGTTCAAGGAACAAATTAAATGCTTTAGGTTAAGCATTGGGAAAGGTATGCTGCAACAAGGATATCATCAAGTATGAATGACTAAATACTCAGTCTTAGGAAGTATCTATAAGGCAGACACTAAAAAATTTCCCCTTGAAACTTACTTATTGATTCAAATTTATGGTAATCATTCACATGTGTATGTCTATTGACTTCAAGACCTGAGATAGGCACCAGTCTGGTCTTGTATTGAGGTTACAACCCAAGGTCCCAGTCTTGCATCCAAATACAAAAATACAAATTCAAACTTCAAATATAAACCTTTAGGACATTAGAAGTAATTTTAGGACTAAAATCCTCTGTTTCACAACTGAGCATAGGCCCAAAGCTAGCCCCTTTGCACTTATGTTAGATTTTTGGTCTGCATAAGAGAGGATTTATCTAATTTGTGTCAACATCCCAGTAAGTTCACATGCATACTTTACGGATGTTGAATAGGGAATACCCCCCTTGGTTGTACAGAGCCTAAAGATGGAGAGGAGATATTTATAGGGTCTATCTCCTGTACTGTTGGCCCCTGGCCCAGAAATCCTATTGATCAATGATGGCTACCTTGTAGGGATAACTGGGAAGCATCCAGTTTGGGAAAAAATGCAACATATATTATGCTTCTATTTGATTAATCCTTTGAAATGGTTAAAAGTAAAAGTGCAAGAAAAGGTTTATAGAACATTGATTCACCCCCCTCTCAGTGTTCCTGACATTCAACAATTGGTATCAGAGCAAGGTTCCTTGGAAAAAGTTTAACAACTTAAGGAAGATCTAGGATAGTATGATCATGGCAGCAAGAAGGTATGAAAATTATGAGAGATACAACCAACTAGAAGTAGCTCTTATGGATCTTCAATTCTAAAGCAGAGGTTAGGGATTTGAAAGAAAACTTGCAACAAGTCGATGAATGCATCTTAAATCTGAAAGAGCAAGTCAAGAAATTCAAAGACAAATACAAAGAAGTCAGTGACCAATTGTTATCAGCAAATGAAGCCCTAAATAATTTGGAAGCATAAGTTATAGAATGAACAAGAGAAGAAGATGATCTAAATTTGATTGTGAAGAACAGATCAGAAGATGGTGCAAAACTTGAAAAAGAAATTATAAGTTTAAAAATAGATCTGGAAAAGGCCTGAAGTTTTGAATAAAACTTCAAGATAAGTACTGCAAAGCTTGATGAAATGATTGCTAGCTAGAGGAATGTTGATGACAAACATGGTTTAGGATTTGAGAAAGGAGAAAGTTCAAACTATGGTCAAATGAGCACTGAGTCAAGGGAAAACAAAGGATACCAGTTTAGAAATCAAAGAAGAAGACCTAGAAGACCTCCGATCAGACAACCGAATGCTCAAAGGTAACCATATTTCAATGGTTATTGTAATTTATGCAATAAGTATGGTCATAAGGCTACTTAGTGTAGGAGTAGAATAAATCAAAAAATTCCATCATTCTCTGGTCAGTGTTTCAATTGCAAGAAAATTGGTCATAGAACAAATGAATGCAGAAATCACATCAGAAAAAGTTTCAACAATGGGAGGAATGAATAATCATTCAAAGGTAAATGCTTCAATTACAATAGAACTGGTCATAAAGATATTGTATGCAGAAGTAAAGGGTTAGTGCAAGAAGTTGGGTCCACTTTTTAGCCAAAAAGTGGAAGTGTTTTCATTGATTTTTAGAATTTGTCACATTTGACCTAAACATTCGAGGCACTTAAAGATTGAATCTTAAAAAAAGTTAGGAATATGAAATGTAGTACTCAGAGTCTAGTTTCTAACTATGTAATTTATTTTAATAGCTAGATGATACAAATTGATTTTCAATAGGCATTTCTAAAAACCACTGTTTAAAAGTCACTTTTTTTAACCATACGATGCACGTGTACGACCAACATAATTTGACCTAAATAAAAGTATTTTTCTAAACCCTTTTGGGGAAAGATGTGTAGTATAGTGAAGTTTGATGAGGATGTTTTTTTATAATTTTTTTCCAAATAATTTTTTTTATTAATTTTTTATTGGCCCTAATTGCTGTTTTCAAAAACCCTCATGTACGACCAACATAATTTAAGAAAAACTAATCATAAAATGATTTTTTTTTATTGTGTAAAGAATGATGTGTAGGTTGATGACATATAATTTTTTTTTCAAAAAAATTTAAAAATTAAAAGTTATTAAAAAAATACAAACACCTGTCATTTCAAGTTTTTGGACTAGTTTGCTCATAAATAGAAAAACAAGTCCAATAAAAAAATTACATATTTAAAAACTAGACACTGTCATCTGTAATGGGTTTTAATTTTATAAAAAAATTTAGAAAAACATATCGTTAGCCATATAGGTAAACTCAGTCTTTTCTCTTGTTCTGTACATAGAAAAAAACTTGCAGGTCCAAGGCAAGGGGTTGGCTTACCATGCCTTTTCCAAGCCTAAACTTTTAGGAACGGGTACCCATTCCTTTTGTATGTGAAAAAAAAGCACACAGGCTTTTTTCTCAAATTCAAACATGTTTCTAGAAACGGATACCCATTCCTAAATGGGTACCCGTTTCTAAGCGGGTACCCGATTAGGCTCGGGCACCCATTCCTAAACAAGTACCCATTTTTGTCAGGATTTTTTTTTGCTCGCGACTTCCCCTCTATGTGGACCAAACTTCTTGCACTTACCCTAAAGTAAGTTAGAATTCTATTAGGTTCAATGCATGCTATAAAATGGGACACAAATCAAATGAATGTAGAAGCTTGGTAAGAACTAACTTTCAAAATACAAGGAACAATCAACCATTAAATGGAAAGCGTTTTGCATGCAATAGATTTGGACATATGGCAAATTAATGTAGATCAAATTCAATCAATGGAAGGAATCAAGGTCAAAAGAATGTAATGTGCTTGAATTGCAATAAATTTGGACATGTTAAAAGATTTTGCAAAAGCAGAAATGTGAAGAGAAATCACTATTCTAAAGAAAGGAAAATAGAGCAGAGAAATGATAAGGGAAAAGAGAAAGTTATTCCAGCTGAAACCAAGAATGAAATGGGCAAGGTATGGATCAAGAAAGAAGTAATTGGAGACATGGATTAATCCGCACCAGTATCCGGTGCAGTTACTTCCTTCAGGAACTAAATTGAGAGCTCTAGCTCAGGGGGACCAGTGTTGAAAATTCAAACCCCCTAGCCAGAAAGTGGGTGCCAGAATCAGGCATGAAGATGTTTAATTTGATGAGAGAAAGATCTTAAAGGAAAAATTGGAAGTAAAAGGGTCAATGCAACATATTGCGTAGTAATCTTATTCAACAATGTTCTACATTGAGGGGGTTTCAACAACTTTTTGGGAGTGAGCATTTAATAACGATTAGGTCAAGTGCGAAGGATAAAAGGCAAGTCATGTTTCTTATAATTTACTTTGCATTTGAAGCTTTTTAGATGGTAGAGAGAGATTTCAAGGTGCAACAAAGATTCAAAGCTTAAATCGACTCAGGCGAAGGAAACCCAAATTCAGCATATCAAGGTATTTTTGTAGAAATCCTCATTGTGAATCTATTGAATCTTTGTTATGATGACTCCACAAATTGTAGACATTACTGAATGACCTTGACCCAAGTTCAAGAAACACCCTCATAAAGCAACCGAAGTGGATCAAATGGGTGCATTCTCGGGTATACCTTACAGTGTTATGTATGTTGAGGATGTTAGGGCATATATTCATGTTGCCCTAGATGAACACAACAACATTTGTTTGACATATTTATATCTCAAGCATCTAACTGATGACTAGTTTGACCTCAAAAGGGAATACAAAACCCTAAAGGAAAATAAGTTTATTCAGTATGTGGATTTTCCTACATTTATGGATGATGAATGGGTAAGGTACATTCTGAGCCAAATTCACGATGAATTCAAGTGGTTAGGGAAACCATTCAAAATCACCAAGGATACAATTAGGGCAGTGACAAAATTAAGTTCCACTAGAAGTGTGCCCTTGTTGAAGGCTATGAAGAATTAGACTATTACAGAGGCCACTAGAGCAAGGTTCGACAAGAGGGCACTGACTATCAATGATATCACAGATCATGATGTAAGATTTGCCTCAGTGGTTTTGGGCTACAAGATCTATTTCTCCAACTGGGAGAATTCCATCTCAGGAACAACAATCTATACTGCATATCAAATGGTCAAAGAGAATGCAGATTATGATTTGCGCAAACTACTGCTAACCCAACTATTGGAGAACCTGAAGAAGATAAAGGAAAGAAAGAATTACCCCTTCAAATATGGTACGTTGGTCATTTGATTATTCTTTTATTTTATGAATGAACTACCAAACATGAAGAATTTGATCTAGATAAGTAGTAAACCAATAGCTATCCAAATCAGAAACCATCTAAATAGCATTGGAAGTGTTAATGAGAAAAACACAGCCTTATGGGGGTACTTAAAAAATTTTCAAGGCATAATGCAGACTAGAGAAAGAATTCCTAGGAAAATTGTTGACAAATATAAGGATACTATATGTTTCATGGTTACAAAAGACCAATGCCTAATGGAAGCTATTGAGCCTAGGACTATTTGGGTAATGCCAATGGGGTATGAAGTAGATGTGAAAATATTAGAGAACTATTCTCAATACATGTTAAGCAAACCCAAGGACAACAAAGAAGAAAGGTTTGGAACTTATGAAGAGCTATCCATGAAACTTCATGTTGAATTCAGAAAACCTGAATCAACTAGAAAAGTCAGAAAAGAGGTGGAAGAATTTGTTGTTAGGTATGGCATCACCAAAGAACAACTGAAAGAAGTAAGGGAAAAAGTAGAGAAAGTAGAAGAAGAAAAGTGAAAGAGTAAACCGGTGTAGGTTCCAGAAAAATCATAGGTGACACAAGATAAGTCTACGAAAGTTTAGAGGACTACCAGAAGCTCTGCCACTTCCTCTGGTGCCACAACTTCAATAAAATTGGAGAAAACATCAAAAGAATTCTCTGTCAAAGACATGAAGAGAAATAAGATGAAGGGAAGAAGACTCTATGTTAGTGTAAGTGAAAGGGATGATGAAGAAACAGAGTCAGATGAACAGGTCAAGAAGGTGAAAGCTGAGAATATCAAAGCCTCTGGAAGCAATAAAGAAAAGTCTTCTGGAAAGGTCAAATCTAGCAAAAGACAGAAAAAGGAAATGCCTCCAACACTTGCAGATATAGTAAAGGTTGTCACTATAGATGGTAATCTAAAACCTATGATTAAGCACTATGATGAATATAGTAACGATGACAAAAGGAGTCTAGAGGAAACCATTGTAAACTATCTCAAAACTTTCAACAAAGCCCTCATTGAGATCATTTCTGATCTCCCAAAAAGTCTAGCAAATATTTTGAGCATTAGAAAGGAGAATGCCAAGGCTAACAATATTTAGCAGAGAAAACATGTGTTGACTAGACTATGTTTGGAAATCACTGTAGAGGAAGAAAATTTGATCTCTAAGAAGACCAAGGATCAGTTCAGAACTAAAACAAGGATGAATTTAATGGTAGGTGAAATTGATAAAGTGGTGAAAGAAATAGAAGAGATTATCTTAAAAGCCCTGAAGCAACACAATCTTCCCATTGCAAGTGTCAATGAAGAAAATGATGTTACTGATAACTCATCTATTCCAAAAATAAACTTGGGTGAAGAGACATGTACAGATGGCAAAGCATCTAAGGAGAAAAAGGCACCTACTGATGATTCTCAAGTTAATCCCTCACTGGCACAATAGTCTAAGAATGCTACTAGAAAAGAAAGGACTGAGGAAGAATTGGTAGTGGAAAATCCTCCACCTAAACAAGAAGAGGACACCAATAAGGATATGGAATTAGATTATCTGGAGCAAAGCCAGAAAGAAGTCTCTGTCACATCAAGAGACACTACAGAGCTTGCAAAAGAATTGTTGGAGAAAAGAAAACAAGTTTTGAATGAGCCCAAATTTCTAAATGGTTCAATAAAATTATACATAATGTCACTAGAACAAAAGTTTAAGTTGGTTACAATTGTTCAAGAAAAGGCTCAAGAGGAGATATTAAAATCACACATTGAGGATAGTGAATTGATTGATGAAGCATCTATGATTTTGGAGAAGCTATTGCCTACCTACAAAAGGGAATCATCCATGATCTCAGCAAGTCATCTGAGAGGGTTAATAAGTTCCGTAAGTAAATAGTTTGAATCCTTTGAGAAATCTACAAAAGCAACGGTGAGACAAGAGTTTGATGAGAAATGATTGGAAGAATTGAAAATAATGATAGCAAATGACAAAACTTCATTAAATAATACAATAACCAACATTTAGAAAGTAGTAAAAGATGCTAGAGATTTGTACAAGTTTTGTTTATCCTGGCCCAAAACTTCTCAAAAGATTGAAGAAAAGATCAAAGATTTGAAACAAAAATTGCTGGATATCTTTGAGAAATTTGATTCGGAAGCCGAGCTAGTCATAAAGAAAGAAATATAGAGGTCATCAATATTCACAATGACTTGACTAACTTAATAAATCAGAAATATCAAATAAAAAGTAGGATGGGACAACTCAGAAGACTAGTTTGTCCAAAGTTAGACTCAATGACAAATCTTATTGCAGAGGCCAAGTTAGCCGTCCAAGAAGACACAACTTCTAATCCCAAAAAGGTAGAAGCCTTAGTTTTTTCTCTCAGTGGACAAATTTAGATTCTAGAAAATGCAAAGAAAAGCTGGGATGTGAAGTGGACACTAATTAAAAACATATTCAATGATGTTCTCAAGCATGTGTAATATTAAGGTGAAGATTGTACTTGTAAATATGCAACAAAGTAGATAATTTTTTTGAAATTTTGACAAGTTTTTGGTTCTAGTTCACACCCTTTTCCATTGATGTCAAAGGGGGAGAAGAAGATCAATGAAAAATGGATAAAACATCTTAGGGGGAGTAGGAGAATGAAGTGCATATAGTGAGGGGGAGCAGTTAAGCATTTTTCACTAAGTGTTTCCATCAATGCCAAAGGGGGAGATTGTTGGCAAGAGACACTACTCTAGTATGGACCTGTATGTTGTCATTGATGGAAACAAGGCTTAGAGATCCTATCACCATGACAGGAAGAGATATCTTTAGAAGAACATATTGAATCCCAGGTTTGGTTAATAGAAAATGGCTAAGTATGGAAAGTATTCTGAGTAGAGGACAGTAAGTTGGATAGTATGTCTCCACAGATGATGATCAGTTAATGTGGTTTAGGTATGATGTTCTTAGATTGTTTTATAGTGTTATGCTTCAAAGGTTAAGTCTTGACTTCCTCCGGAAGTCACTTAGAAGAAATATCTAATTTTAGGTAAGCAAAGGTATAGCAAGAACAATGAACATGGTCCAGTGCAGTGGTCTGCATTCCTCCGCAGATAAGTATTCTATTATCTAGTTTCAAGGTGTTGTAAACACTTGTATGAAGTGTCTTATTCCAGAGTTATGAGATCTGAAGTCCATCAGAAGGTTAGCTACAAGCTGTTGAGGATCAGCATAGTGTTTGACAGAGACAAAGTCTGAGTTTTGATGGTCCACATTTCTCCGCAAGATGATATCATGCCTTGTGGTTCTAAGGGTAAGATTGGGAATGTATAAAGAGTCCTTGATATGATTTTGAAGGTGTTTTGAGATCCTCAGTAAAATTTGTAAGTCAGCAGATGAAGTTGTTAAGCATGCTCTTAAGGAAGAGGTTGACAAGTATATTAATCATTGTGTAGAGAAGAGTTAATGTTTGGAGGATCTATGTAAGTAATTGAATGATTAGAGCTGACCTATATGAACACATTTGGGAAAATATTTGGGTCCACATAACCTTTAGTACATTGGATTGAGCCAACAAGATACACCTTTCTATGTACACATTTCCTTCTTGGATGCCGACCTGACTATGAATCAAATGATGATGTGGATATATAAGAGTGATGAATTTTGGTTGAGTAGTGTGTGGTGTAGAAGTGTGTGTGTGTGATGTGAGGATGTGAATAGCAGAGCAGAGTTAGAAGATCAGCAGCGATGAAGACTTGGGATTTAGAATTCAGTTGCTAAATGATTGTACCCTGGCATAGTGGTAGATGCTTAAGCAATATTCAATTTTCATGTGTAATACGTTTGGAAGCAAGCTTTCATCGTCAATGTAGTGAGTCAGTAGTGAGCCTTCAATAGAGTTTAACAACCCTTATTGTAATCTTGCTAGGCTTAGGGTTGAGGTAGTGAGCCTATTAAACCTAGTTGTACTTCATGGCAGTGAGCCAGAATGTTCCAGGCCCGTGGAGTGACCAATCCTGAACATTATTTTTGTAAAGATTGCAATATATATATATTTGAGAGCTAATCCTCTCTGTGGTTTTTCCCTTTTCATGTTTTCCATGTAAAATCTTGGTGTTATGTGTCATGTTTTGTGGATGCTGTTCATTTATATATTATGCTTCTATTTGATTAATCCTTTGAAATGGTTAAAAGTAAAAGTGCAAGAAAAGGTTTATAGAACACTGATTCACCCCTCCTCTCAGTATTCCTAACATTCAACAAAACAATCATAAGCAAATACTGTAAGTACATGCTAACCGCAACATATCTAGAGCATATGTAGTGAGTAAACATAAGACTTGGATACATTTTGAGTAATATATCTTGAATTGATTCAAATAATGATATATCCAAAGCATATATAATAAGATTTGCAAGTCATAGCAAATGTCATGTAAATAGTCATAAATATCAGTTAAATGCATGCTTTTAAACATATTCTTTAGGCAAATTTAAGGTTCAAAGGCAAAGATTAGTCTAGATAGGGATAGTTTCAGAAGAACTAACCAAAGTTCGGATAAAATTCATATCAATTTGCACCAATTCTAACTAAATATCATAGGATTTAACATAATTGTCAAGGATATATGTAGACTAGATATTTACGAATATTGATTGACTTTGTGGAAAACATGAACAAAAGTGCGTAAGGCCCCAACATGGCAAAGAACAAGACACAATGACCTTGAGTGATGATCAAGTAGTCAAGAAGACTTGGGATTATAAATTCATCCAGAATTTATCATATCTTTCAAGATGAATGAAGGTTTGTTGTGAACTTTTATTCTTTTTTTTGTGACTAACAAACACATCAACACTACCATTATTGCATATGTTCCTACAACTGCTGTCAAGGACATCTTCACACAACAAGAAGTGATTGAGAGGAGATGTAGATGGATCAATAGGATCCAAGAGTTTAACATCAAATTTTAGATCACTAAGCTAGTAAGGAGATAGGGATTAGCTAAACTGATGGATGAGGAAAATTTAGAAGCTAATCAAATCAACAATGTTGAAGCTAGCCCAGTTGTTCCTGAATGTGACATGGAGTTGTCTAAATGGTATAAGAATATTGTGTACTAATTACAGAAAATGTTTTGTCCTAATAATATGACCGATAATCAAAAGAGGACATTGAAGCTACATGCCATAAGGTATGTGATTATTGACAATGAGCTTTGGTGGAGGAATTTAGAAGGCATTTTGCTTAAGTGTGTTAATGAGGAACAACCATCAGTGATCTTGAAAGAGATGCACCATGGTGTATGTGGAGGCCATTACATGTCTAAGATAACAACCCATAAGGTTTTAAGGGATGGATATTGGTGGTCCAAAGTTTTCAAAGATGCTCATAGATTGGTCAGGAATTGTGATGCCTGTCAAAGATTTTCAGGTAAATTGAAATTTCCTGGAAATCTACCTCTCAAACCAATGACAGTTGAGGCTCCTTTTCAATAGTGGGGAATTAAATTCATAGGAGAAATCAGTGAAAAGTCAAGTGGAGGACATAGTTGGATTCTAGTTACCACTGATTACTTCACCAAGTGCATTGAAGCCATTTAAACCAAAAGGGTAACAAGCAAAGTTGTGATTGATTTTTTGATGAATAATATTTTGACAAGGTTTGGAGTGCCTAAAAGGATAATATCAGACAATGCGATGTGTTTCAAGTTAGATGAATTCACAACCTTTTGTAATCAATATGGGATAACAATTTCCTACTCTTCCCCATATCATCCTTAGGGAAATGGATAGGCTAAACCAAGCAATAAGATCCTAATGAATATTATGAAGAGGATGATTGAGAGGAGCAAAAGGGCATGGGATTCTAATCTAAATCTTGTTTTATGGGCAGATAGGGTGATAGTAAAAAAGGCTATTGGGTAGTCACCTTTTAATTTAGTATATGGTCTAGAAGCAAGGATGCCTATCAACAACTTGTTGCAAGTATACACATTTATCTATGAGTATGATGAAGGCATATCTAATGCAATGCAAAATATAATACTTCAAGTGACACAGCTAGATAAGACAAGAACGTTAGCACAACAAAAGAATATCAAAATGCAACAAGTAAAACATTTGTATGACAAAAGGGCTGCTAAAAGGAAGTTTCAAATAGGAGATATGGTTCTACTATGGAATTCAAGAACTCAGGAGAAGGGAAATCATGGTAAGTTTGATGCCTTATGGTTAGGACCATACTTGATCAACAATAGACATGGAGAGGACTCCTATTTATTAAAAAATCTAATTAGAGAACTTCTTGAACTACCAGTGCATGGATAGTTCCTGAAGCCATACTTTTAATAAGGTATGTTCTATTCCATGCACATTATATTTTATGTGAATAATCTTTCCCTGCTTTGGTTTGGTTTTGTTTTTTTTGTTTTTCTCTATGGTCTATGTTGATGGTGTTTTTAGCACACAAAAATGTAGGTGAAGTACAAGGGTATCTCACCTCTCTTGAAAGGAATCCTATCCTAACACTTTAGAATAGGACTGCCCCAAGGTTTATACAGCTAGGTATTAGCTCACAGGAATAACTTTAGTGGAATATATCAGCTGTACCAACAAGGGGACTTACATGCAATGAATAGGGCTTAATGAAACTATGATAGCAAAAGGAGCAAAACCCTATAAAATTCTCAGTAGATTTGGAATATGATTGCTACTCAGAAACCTAAATCTAACAAATGTTTATAAATAAAATGCAAAATGTAAAAAGGTTGAGAGGGAAAAGGGATAAAAGATCCTATAGACAATTACAGAAATGATCAATAATCAGATAGACAGATTCCTAACAACAAATGAATCTCTACTTAACTAGGAAACCCACAATGCCATAGAGATTATGCAATCTTCTAAGGAAATGTAATGATTTTCAAATTGTGGAGGGTTCATCAAACACTTAATTCTTGGTGTAGCTCAATGAAATCACACAATTGAACTCAACTCTTGAAAATTTGCCTAGACTAACCATGCACAATGACATACAATTAGCAAGCCATTAATGGTATGGACAGGAAATCCATCAAATATCTAGAGAATTAACCACAAATACAACTAAATAACTAATTGGAAAGATGAAGAAGAATCATGATAACCATATCCAACCAATAAAATGAACTCATATGGTAGAGGAAAATGAAATTCTATTTGTATTGATTCAGAAAAATGGTAGAGTTTCAACAATCCTTTCTTCAATGCTTTCTCATATCCTTTACAATGAGAGATGCTACCTTTATATAGAGAGGTGTTGTGATGTTCACAACATGCCCCATTTTACCCCTTAGCAAAATGAGGATCCCTGCTGTGGCTGTTGTTTCTACTTCTGCTTGTGTTGTTTTGCTTGGTGGTAAAGGGAAATAGAGGATTAAAATTGCAAACTTTGTTAGAAATAGAGAAAAAAATACATTTTCAGTACCAATGCATAATATGGTTGGATTCCTTGTGAAAAATGAGCTAGGGTTGCCTTTTGAACCGTCTTAAAATTCACCATATTTTGCAAGTTATGATCATTGTGGTAAAATGTACAATTAGGTTTTGCATGATACAAAGTCAGTTGTAGGTCCTTCCCCTTGTAGGTATCTGGTTAAAATTTTGAAATATACATACAGGATGGATTTCAAGTTAAAATGAATTGATGTTTTGGACCCACTTTGTATCTCACGATTGTCTATTTGACAGGAAAAATACATAGATGCACTTATAAAAATGGCAGACCCAGGGGGTTATGGTACAATGATAATACATTTGGTATTTGGCATAATGCATATTTCATACATAATTTATAACATTACAACAGAGTATACCTTATGCGGGTGCGAAAAGAGGGGTTGGGATGATTTAAATCATTGTATTTTTGCCCAACTTGAATATTAGGGGATGTAAGCTGCGGTCATCGGCCTAACTTCTACCGTCGGGTGAGTTTGGATTTATCTCACCAAAGGATGTGGTCTCCCCAATAGCTGTTGGCTATCGACATAATAATGTGCATCAGCTTTGTTTGAAATTGTTGCACCGATAGTGTTTATCAGGCCGGTGGGAGATATAAGGTGATCGATGAAAGAGCGAGATGCGGGACTTACACCAATAGAAGGATAAAGGGTATCGGCCAAACAATATGCATCGGCCAATCAATTTTTGCACTTGCCGATAGGAAAGAAAAGTAAGCTGCTAGGGCTACTTCGGTAAAACTCACACCGATATAAGAGACATCGACCAAAACAAAGAGATCAGCAGAGAAGTTTTCACTCACGCCGAAGTGAAGTATCACACCGATGGGCGGGAAGTGGCATAACAGTAAGAAATTTAAAAGGCATTTTTGGCCCCCATAGCATTTTTTGGTCAACGGTGGTTGACCCGATGGTATTTTGAACATTCTGTGTGCTTTTGAATGCACGATTTTCATGGATTCAAGACCCAATTGATGTGTTCAGATGGTCCCACCTTGATTTAATTAGATGTTTTAGTTTCCTATTGTTCATTTGATGAAATAATACTTATTGCTTGTTCATTTTCATAGGTTTGCAGTTGAGGAAGTAGCTGAAACTTAATGGCGGTGACATCACGGAGGAGGAAATCAGATCTCAGAGGAAGTCAAAGGCCATTCATTGATGAGGACAAAATGCAGCTGAAGACATGACTGCAGCAGACCACAAGATTTATTATTGAGCTGCTAGGGTTCTCAGAACGAGAATATTTCACCCAGATTGGATGTATGCTTAGAGGTATTTTGGGAAACTGGTTCACCAGCATTTATTGTTGTAACCAGGGGTTTGAACTAGGGTTTTTTGGGCTGTATTGAGGACAATCAGAAAGTCTATATATGGTGCCTTGATACACTGTAATACTTTACACATAGGGATTTTAGTAGTTTAGCATAGAATTTAGGAGTAGAAGAAGGAGGTTGCCTATTGTTTGCAATAAGGAGTGCATGGAACATCTGGCTTCCTTACTGTATCTGTAAAGCTTGTAAGTTCTCTATAGTTTGATCAATGAAACTAAGAGTCATTCTGACATTGTAAATCATACATGACTGTCTGTTTCTAATACAATTGAATCTGGAATTCTGCATCTATCTTCTGAGTGTTTTCCTGCTCTTCTTTGTGTTTTGAAACATTTTCTCTGAGAGCTTGCAATTTTAAGTGTATGTTTGTGAAAATGCTCAGAACTTACATTTAAGGTTTTTATCTGTGGATTTGATCAAATTGCTGTATGATTTATATAGTGCATAACAGAACAATTAGATCCTTTGGTAGATTTAAATGAAGTTTAGATTAGATCTTTCTAACTTTTCCCAACCCATCTGAAATACTTAGCTGAAAACGTAGAAATTTGAAGGAAATTTGTCTCATATTTGAAGAAGCATGCATAACAGAGTTTAAAGGAGACAAGTTTTCATAAATATAAGGAGAAGAAAGCTACAATAATTCAAGAAAGATCATTTAAAATCTTGCAGCACAGTATAAGTTTATGCAAAAGGGATGAACAACATATTGAGATTTATTAATCTTTTGCATAGTTTGAGTCCAGTAAACCAACATGAAACCCTAAACTACATAAGGCCCCTTAAACATTATAGCTTCACATCGACCAACTAAATTTGACCAATAGGTCAAGACCTAACCACAGTAAACTTGGGATTAAGTGAATCTTAAACGATTCCTTCATATCTTTCAAGTCAGTTTTGGTTCATTATATGTGAATTTTAACTTTTGTTATGATTGCATCAAAAAAATCACCAACAAGAGGCAGTCATACTGAGTTTTTCAATGGAGGGTGAGGACAAAACAACACCAAGGGTCCAGATTACATGGTATTTAATTTGGTTGGTGAGTAGTTACAATCCCAGATTTGTTTTTGTCTTGTAGGAAGAAGATGAAATTACTATTGAAAGTAAGGAGTACTAAGAGGGGGGGTGAATCAGTATTCCATAAAGCCACTTGTTAACTTGTTTATTAATCTAATTTCAAAAATTAATAATATAAAAGTAGAACAAGCATAAGAGCAACAACCATAAAGACATAACACATTGACACCAAGATTTTTACGTGGAAAACCCAAAGAGGGAAAAACTATGGTGAATGTTAGCTCACAATATATTATGATAGCTTAATACTGGATTACAAGAAGGCTCACTACTCTATGAAGAAGTGCTCACTACATAAAGGGTCACTACCTAGAGAAAAGAAGAATGAAGAAGGATTGGCTCATTGCCAGAGGATAAACTGTTGTTGATGCATCTACCACATGTTGGATCACAGTTCCATTGAAGGATCAATATACAGATTCAAAGGTCTTCATTTATTCTACCCTGCTTCTCAACTTAACTACATATACTCTATTTTCTGTCCTTGTTCAACTTTTCTACTCTGCACTCTGCTCATATTCCTTCACAAACAAATGTGTACACCAGACAACTACATACTTAGCTCTATCATCAAATTCCATCGAATATATATTCTCTACAAGATTTATCTCATAATCAAGTCAACAAGCAAAACATAAATCATGTACACAAATACTACATCTTGTCGGCTTGAACTTGTGTACAATTTGTAATGAAAACCAAGCCAAACATATAATGATCTTCCTATAGGTTGGTACACATCATACAACCACTTAGATTTATTCCTTAAACAATATATCTTCTCTGCATATGACTTTTTCATGACTATCAACCTATCTCTTAAGAGCACACTTAACTAATTCAACTATCACTTCACAAATTTCACTGCGGATCATATATGACTCTAAGAATCACATCTAACACTCATCTTTGACCTCTTAACATATCTTCAGAACTATAAGACAAAGTATGAAACTACGGAGGAATGAGGACCCTTTTTCTCAGGCACTATGCACTATTCCTGACTTAACTGTGTTCACCCAGACTTAGCTAAATCATGGTATGTCTTTCAAAGATCTTCAGAACTTGCAACCTAGGATATTTCACCTTCAAGCAACTATGAACAACATGCCTGAACCGCATACCTTGACCATCAACTGCAAAGGAATACCACTTGAGTCTGCTACTAACTCTGTGTTGTCAGTACTTAGCCATTCTACCTTAGTCTTTTGTATCCAGACCAGATCCTTGTACTAACTCTTTCTTGTCAGTACTTAGCCATTCTACCTTAGTCTTTTGTATCCGGACTAGATCCTTGTGTGCAAGTTGTTTCCAACTTGAGTTCCCAATCATCCTTAGCTCCACCATGCTCTCTTTGCCTTGTTGCTATCAATGACAACATTACCTAATCAGCAGTGTCTCTTGACTATGTTGCCAACAATCTCTCCCTTCGGCATTGATGACAACACTTAGTGAAAAATGTGTATCTGCTCCCCCTTACTCTGTAATTTTTCTCCCCCTAAGGTGTTTGTTCATTTTTCACTAGTCTTCTTCTCCCCCTTTGACATCAATGACAAAGGTGTATGTACAAGAGTCAAAATTGGACCAAAACTACAAAGAAAAACTTCATACTTTGCCGCATATGTACACATACAATACTTTAACTTAGTTAGTTGCCACTGAAAGAATATCCTTATACACAATCTTTAATTGTGTAATCTCTTTGTCCCATCTAATCTTAGCTCTTTCCAAAATTTGAATGTGACTATTTATTATAAAGATTGATTCTTCTGCCTTTTGTTCATCAGAATTTGTGTCAATTTGTGAAGTTACCTGTGCTTCTACTGTAATAATGATCATTGAGTCTAACTTAGGACTAATTAGTCCTCTCAACTGACACATTTTACTTTTCACCTGATCCCTCTTATTTACAATATCACTTAACTCATTATGAATACTAATTACTTGTATTTCTTTGCTCCTTACTAATTTAGTTGCTGGATCAAATGTTCTAGAGATATTTATTAGCTACAGTTTCTGATCTTTTATCTTTTCTTCTAGCTCTTTTGTGGCTACCGGCCAAGATAGGAAAAATTTGTATAGGTCACTTGCTTCTTTGATGGAACTCTATAGAGCTTTCATTTTATTGTCAAGTAGAGCTTTATCATTCATTATCATAGCTTTCAACTCTTTTAGTCTTTTCTCATCAAATTCTTATCTTACTTTTGTATCAACAAATTTCTCAAAAGATTGAATATGCTCACTTATAGAATGTATGAGTCCTTTAAGTTGACTTATAGAAGACAAAGAGGTGTCTTTTTGATATGATGGCATCAGCTTCTCCAAAATGCTGGATGCCTCACCAATCAGTTCACTGTCATGTATATGAGACTTCAAGATTTCTTCATGTGCCTTTTCTTGCACAATTGATACCAGTTTAAATTTCTATATTGGGGACATTGAGTCCAGATTTATTGGTCCTTGCAAAAATTTGGGTTCAGCTAGGACCTGTTTCTCTTTGTCCAAAAGTTCTTTGATTGACTTTGCAATGTCTTTCTATATCAAAGACTTCTTCTTCTTGGTTTAGATCCAAAGTATCTAAATCTATAGCTTCATTTCCATCATCTCTTTGTTTTGGTGCAAGGGTTTCCTTGTCTTGTTTCTCTTCTTGATCATCAACTTTATCCATTCTTGTCTTGTCACCTATTTGTTGTTCCAGAGATAGACTAGTCTCAATAACTGTAGCAGAGGCTTCCTTCTTTTTAGCCACTTTGTTAGCTAACCCTTGATCCAAATTCACTTCCAGAAGATTTGTTACAAAACTGTCGTAGATTGTTGGGAGATGAAATTGTCTTAGCATTCTCAAGATGATTTCTTTGGTCTCCTTTGCCACTCTTTCAATGTCGCCTCCCATAAGAATGTTCATTCTCCTTTTTGTTCTAAATTCATTTTTAAGAGATTTGGAGATCATGTTCTTTTCTTCTAGGGTGATCTCTAGACATAATCTAACAAGTGTGTGCTCTCTAATTTCAGAATCCTTGGCCATGGTAGTTTCTTTCCTTGCATACATAATGTTGTTCAGGCTGTTAGAAAGATCACCAATGATTTCAATAAGAGCTTTATTGTATATGTTTAGGTATTCTACAGTGGCATTTTATAAAATCCTTTTGTCTGCATCATTAAAATCATCATAGAATTGGGCTAATGGTTTCAAATTTCCATCTATTATGATAGCCGTAAGAACATCTTCTAGGCTTATTGTAGCCTCTTCTGACTGTGTTTGTCTTGCCCTTTTCTTTGTTGAGTCCTTACTTGAGGTTGTCTTTTTACTGCTTCCAGATACTTTGGTACCCTTAGTTTTCATCCTTTTTCCTTCTTCATCTGTTTTTGTTTCTTCTTCATCAACACTTACACTTTCATGCATCCTTTTTTCTTTGGTTTTCACCCTTTTCTGCCTAGGTGCCTCCATACTTATAGATTGAGTGGGACTAGAGGATGCAGATGTTGAACCTCTTGTTGTTCTTTTTGATTCTTAAGGCCTCTCTAGTTTCTTCTTAGGCTCTTCTAGAGCCTTGACTGGTTCATTTTCTTCCTTTTCTTTTGCTACCTTTTCAGCTTGTGCCTTTTCCCTTGCTTCTTTCACTTGTTCTTCTATGAAACCTTGTTTCAGGGTGAAATCCTCTGCAACTCTGCATTTTTCTTGAGATTTTAGGTTTTCTTACTTCAACATGAATTTTAACAAACAATTCTTCATATGTTCCAAACCTTTCCTCTTTGGGGTCCCGGGGCTTGCTTAGCATGTGTTGTGCATAGTTATCCAAAATAGCTTCATCTAGTTCATAGCCCATTTGCATAACCCAAACAGTTGTAGGCTCAACAACCTCCATCAGGCATTGGTCTTTAGTTACAATAAAACATATGACATCCTTATACTTATCCACAATTGCTTTTGGAATTCTTTCTCTTGATTGCATCATTCTCTAGAAATTCTTGAAATAGCCCCATAGGGCTATGTTCTGTTCATCATAGTTTCCAATGCTATTTAAATGATCCCTAATTTGTACAGCAACTAACTGACTATTCAACCAAAATAAGTTCTTTATCTTTGGCAACTCATACATGAAATAGAAAAACAAACAGATGATCAACGTACCAAATTTGAAGGGATATTTGTTTTTTTTTTACTTCTTCAAGTTCTCTATTACTTGCTGTTAGAGCAATTCACAGATATCATAGTCTATATTCTCCTTGATCATCTAGTAGGCAGTATATATGGTAGTTTCAGAGATAGAGTTCTCTCAGTTAGTGAAATAGACTTTGTATCCCAACACCATGGACACAAATCTTACAACATGGTCTTCAATATCATTGATTGTTAAAGCCCTTTTATCAAATTTTGCTCTGGTGGCCGCTATTACTATATCATTCTTTACAACTTTCAACAGGGGTACCCTATCAATAAAATTTAGTCTAGTCATAGCCCTAATTGCATCCTTGGTGATCTTGAAGAGCTGCTCCAACCACATGAATTCATCATGGATTCTTCTCAAGATGTACAAGACCCATTCATCTTCTGCAACTGTAGGGAATTCTTTATATTGAACAAATTTCTTCACCTCCAAAGATTTGTATTCTTCTTTCAGCTCAAATTAATTAGCACTTAGATGATTCTGATACAGGTCTGAGAACCTACTATTCCCATGCTCTTCTAGGGCAACATGGATGTAAGTGCTAACGTCTTCTGCATGCATAACTCCATATGGTATATTAGAAAATGAACCTATTGGATCAACTATTGTTGATTTGAATGGATGTTTCTTGACTTTTGGCCTCAGCCTTTCAGTTATATCGATCACATGAGGTGTTTCCATTTTAAATAAATTCACAGTGGGGTTTCGAATATGGAAAATACCTCTTTTTGCTGAATTAGGTTTTTTCTTGATCTTGTCTTGATTTGCTTTATAAATCACTGAGCTACTTGGAATTTCTCTTTGGATTGCCTTAAACACTTGGAAGATTGAATACAAAATGATTAATATTTTATGAATCCAAGCCTTTAAACCCCTTGAAATCTTAACTTAATTGTCATAAATGTAGTCTTTCAAAAAGCTGTCAAATACTTCTCAGTCAACCATGATCAATCCAAATTGCTCTGCGATGCTCTGCATTAGATCTTTCTTTACCAAAATTTCTTTCAAAGGTTTTGTCATAGAGTTCTTCACAACATACCTTAGTGCTAGATTCCAGCACTATCTTTCTAGCTGGGGGCTTTAGAGTTTCAACACAGCTACCCTTGAGCTAGAGCTCCCAATTTACTTCCTAGAGGAAGTATCTGCACTAGATACTGGTGTGGATCCATTCTTGACTTCAATTACTTATTTCTTTATCTAGATCCTGTCCATTTCATTTTTTGTTTCAACTAGATTAAATTTTTCTTTTCCTTTATCATTCCTATGCTCTATTTTCCTTTCTTCAACATAGTAGTTTCTTTTCACATTCTTGCTTTTGCAAAATCTTGCAACATGTCCAAACTTGTTGCAATTGTAGTACACAATGTTTCCCTATCCTTAATTCCTTCATCTAAATGAATTCATCCTTGATCTGCATTGATTAGCCATGTGTCCAAATCTATTGCAAGAAAAACATCTTCCATTGAATGATTGATTATTCCTTGAGTTGTGAAAGTCATTTCTTACCTGACTTCTGCATTCATTTGATCTATGACCAATTTCTTGCACTTGAAACATTGACTAGAGAATGATGGAACATTCTGATTTATTCTACTCCTACACTGAGTAGCTTTATGACCAAACTTTTTGCAATTAAAAAAATGGCCATTGAAAGATGGGTACCTTTGAGCATTTGGTTGTCTGACCGAAGGTCTTCTAGGTCTTCTTCTTTGATTCCTGAACTGGTTGCCTTTGTTTTTCTTCAACAGAAAGTTTCCTTGGCTTGATTTTGAACTTTCTCCTTTCTCAAATCCTAATCCTTTCTTATCATCTGAACTCTTTTGACTAGAAATCATCTCATCAAGTTTTGCAGAACTTATCTTAAACTTATCTTCATAACTTTTGGCTTTTTCCAAGTCTATTTTTAGGCTCACAACTTCTTCCAATTTGACACATTCTTCTATCTTGTTGTTTACCATCAGATTTAGGTCTTCTTCTACTTTAGCTCTTTTAATAACTTCCACTTTCAAATGATCCAGGTTTTCATTTACTGATAACAATTGTTCACTAACATCTCTGCATTTTTCTTTGAATTTCTTGACTTGTTCTTTCAACTTTAAAATGCACTCATCAGCTTCTTGAATGTTATCCTTTAGATCCCTAATTTCTTCTTTATATTTTTCAAGATTAGTAAGAGCTGTTTCTAATTCAACATTGTCTTCATATGAGAAGTTTCCATATCTCATGGCTGCCATGAGTGAACTTTCCTAGATCTTCCTCAAGTTGTTAGGCTTCTTCCAAGGAACCTTGCTCTGATACCAATTGTTGAAAGTAAGGAATACTGAGAGGGGGGGGGGGGTGAATTAGTATTCCACAAAACCACTTGTTAACTTGTTTATTAATCCAATTTACAAAATTAATAATATCAAAGTAGACCAAGCATAAGAGCAGCAACCATAAAGACATAACACATTGACACCAAGAGTTTTACATGGAAAACCCAAAGAGGGAAAAACCATGGTGAGTGTTAGCTCACAATATGTTATGATAGCTCAATACTAGATTATATGGAGGCTCACTACCTTAGGGCTCATTGCCCTATGAAGAAGTGCTCACTATACATAGGCTCACTGCTTAGAGAAAAGAAGAAAGAAGAAGGATTGGCTCACTACCAGAGGATGAACTTCTATTGATGCATCTACCACATGCTAGATCACAATTCCATTGAAGGATCAATACATAGATTTAAAGGTATTCATTTATTCTTCCCTACTTCTCAACTTAACTACATTTACTCTATTTTTTGTCCTTATTCAACTTTTCTTCTCTGCACTTTGTTCATATTCCTTCACACACAAATTCACACACCACACACCTACATACTTAGCTCTATCATCAAATTCCATCGAATATATATATTCTTTACAAGATTTATCTCATAATTAGGTCAACAAGCAAAACATAAATTGTGTACACAAATACTACATCTTGTTGGCTTGAACTTGTGTACAATTTACAATGTGAACCAAGCCAAACATATAATGATCTTTCTATAGGTTAGCACACATCATACAACCACTTAGATTTATTCCTTAAACAATATATCTTCTCTGCATATGAATTTTTCATGTCTGTTAGCCTATCCATTAAAGTAAAGGTATAGCAGGAACAGTGAACAAGGTCTAGTGCAGTGGTCTGCATTCCTCTGCAGACAAGTATTTCTTTATGCAGTTTTGATGTGTTGTAAACGCTTATATAAAGTGTCTTATTCAAGAGTTGGGAGATCTGAAGTTCACCAGAAGGATAGCTACAAGCTGCTAAGTACCGACATAGTGTTTGACAGAGACAAAGTCTGAGTTCTAATGGTCTGCATTGCTCCGCAAGATGATATCATGCCTTGTAGTTCAGAGGGTAAGATTGGGAATGTGTAAAGAGTCCTTGACATGATTTTGGAAGTGTTTTGTGATCAGCAATAGAAGTTGTATGATAGCAGATGAAATTGTTAAGCATGTTCTTGAGGAATAGGCCGACTGGTGAGATAAATCATTCTACGGAGAAGTGTTAATGATTGGAGGATTTATGTAAGCAATTGAAAGATTAGAGCTGACCTATATGAACATGCTTGGGAGAAGATTTGGGTCCGCATGACACTTAGTGCATTGGATTTAGTGACAAGGTACATCTTTTTATGTACACTTCTTGGATTCTGACCTGATTATGAAGTAAATCATGATGTAGATATATAAAAATGATGAAATTTGATTGAGTTGTGTGAGATGTATGCATGTGATCAGAAGATGCGAATAGTGGAGTAGAGTTAGAGGATCAGCAGTGATGAAGACTTGGGATTTATAATATAGTTATTAAATGACTACAGACTGGAATAATGGTAGATGCTAAAGCAGTATTTAGATATCATGTGTGATTTGTTTGGAAGAAAGATTTTTTATCAAGGTAGTAAGCCGACAGTGAGCCTCCAGTAGGGTTTAACATGCCTCAGCATTTAACAGCCCTTATTGTAATCTTGCTAGGTTTAGGGTTGAGGCAATGAGCCTGCTAAACTTAGTTGTACTTCATGGTTGTAAGCCAGCATGTTCTAGGCCTGTGGAGTGACCAAGCCTGAACATCATTTCTATAAAGATTACAATATATTTATGAGATCTAATCCTCTCCGTGGTTTTTCCCTCTTTGGGTTTTCCACATTAAATCTTGGTGTTATGTGTCATGCTTTTGTGGATGTTGTTTAGTTGTATATTTTTCTTCTATTGGATTATTCTTTTGAAATGGTTAAAAGTAAAAGTACATGAAAAGATTTATAGAACACTGATTCACCCCCCCTCTCAATGTTCTTCACATTCAATAATTGGTATCAGAGCAATGTTCCTTAGAAGAAGTTTGCTAGCTTGAGGAAGATCTGGGATAGTGTGTTCATGGCAGCAAGAAGGTATGGAAATTATGAGAGATACAATCAACTAGAAGCAACTCTAATGGATCTTGAAAATTATGAAACAGAGATAAGAGATCTGAAGGAGAATTTGGAGCAAGCTGATGAATGCATCGTAAAGCTGAAGGAGCAAGTCAAGAAATTCAAAGATAAATACAAAGAAGTCAGTAACCAATTGCTATCAACAAATGAAGCCCTAGAGGATTTTGAAGCAGAAGTTGCAGAAAGAACAAGAGAAGAAGATGATCTAAATTTGATTGTGAAGAATAGATCAGAAGACTGTACTAAACTTGAAAAAGAGATTATAAGTTTAAAAATAGATCTAGAAAAGGCCAGAAGCTTTGAAGAAAAGTTCAAGATAATTACTACCAAGCTTGATGAAATGATTGTGAGCTAGAAGAATGCTGATGACAAAACATGGTTTAGGATTTGAGAAAGGAGAAAGTTCAAACTCTGGTGAAATAAGAACTGAATTAAGGAAAAACAAAGGATATTAGTTCAGAAATCAAAGACGAAAATCTAGAAGACCCCCAGTTACACAACTGAATGCTCAAAGGTACCCATCTTTCAATGGTTATTTTAATTCATGCAATAAGTGTGGTCATAGGGCTACTCAGTGTAGAAGTATAATGAATCAAAAGACTCGATTATTCTCTAGTCAATGTTTCAATTGCAAAAAAATTGGTCATAGAGTCGTTGTATGCAGAAGTAAAGTAAGTCAAAATTCTATTAGGTGCAATACATGCTATAAATTTGGACACAGATCAAATGAATGTAAAAGCTCAGTGAGAACTAACTTTCAAAATACAAGGAACAATCAATCATTCAATGGAAAGTGTTTTGCATGCAATAGATTTGGACATATGGCTAATCAATGTAGATTAAATTTAATCAATGAAAGGAATCAAGGTCAAAATAATGTGGTGTGCTACAATTGCAACAAATTTGGACATGTTGCAAGGTTTTGTAGAAGCAGGAATGAGAAGAGAAATCATTATTTTGAAGAAAGGAAAACATAGCAGAGAAATGACAAGGGAAAAGAAAAGGTTGATCCGCTTGAAACCAAGAAAGAAATGAACAAGGTATGGATCAAGAAAGGAGTAATTGAAGTCAGAGATCAATCTACACTAGTATTCGGTGTAGATACCTCCTCCGGGAAGTAAATTGAGAGCTTTGGCTCAAGAGGAGTAGTGTAGAAAATCCAAATCCCCTAGCCAGAAAGTGAGTTCTAGAATTGGGCACGAAGGCGTATGATGAAATCTGATATGACACAACTTTTGGATGAAAAACTAGAACAAAAATAGTCAATGCGGCTTATAGCAGAGCAATCCTAATCAATTATGTTCTATAGCAAAAGGTTGTAATAGCTTTTTGGAAATAAGTATTTATTGACATCTAGGTCATGTCATGTGGAGAATAAAAGGAAACTTGTTTAATCTCAAATCACTTTACACTCGAAGCTATCAAGTGCTCAGAGAGATTAGAATAGTCTTTGAGCCATAACAACCAAGATTTGAAGGGTTTAGAGAATTTCAGATCAAGGAAACCCTACTCCAGCAAAAGAGGTATTTACAACTTGAAACCCTACTATGAAAATTAAACTATTCTAGAAAAATGTTTACTCCTCATGTAATCGAGATATGAAAAATGTCTCTCCCCAAGTTTAAGATACAATTCTTCAAATTACCAAAAAATGATCCATCAAGGGCATTCTCAATTACTCCACATAGGGTCTTGCATATGGAAGATATCAGGGCATACATTCATACCAAATTAGAAGAATATGACCATATGAAGTTAGGAAAACTATATTTGGATGAACTGACTACTATGGACATTGTGCTGAAAGATGATTATAAAGTCCTAGGAGAAAAGAAATTTGACACCTGGTTGGACTTTCCCGTAATTCTGATTGATGCATGGGTCAAGCTTGTTCTAAGTAGAATTCATGATGAATTTTTATGGCTTGATGAACCCTATTTGTTAACCAAAGAAGCCATTAAATCAATAATCGGTATGAGCTCCTTCGGAAGGGTTCTAATCACAAAGAAAATGAAGAACAATGTGGTAAGGCAGATAACAACATCCAAACTTGAGAAGAATGGCCTTATAGTGGATGACATCAGGGATCCAACTGTCAGATTTGCATCAATGATTATAGGATACAAAATATACTTCTCCAACAAAGAAAATTTTGTGTCTGCATAAGCCATATACACAGCATATGACATGATAAAAAACAATATTGATTATGATGTTTGTGAATTGGTTCAAAATGAACTTATGGAGAATTTTAAAAGGGCAAAAGAAACTAATTATCCTTTCAAATTTGGAACTCTGATTACATGTTTACTCTTTTACTTCCTAAAAGAGCTACCTGGTCTAGGAAATGTTATCCAGCTCGACCACATTCCTATAGTTGCTCAAATAAGAAATCATTTAAAGAGTTTGGGTAATGTAGATATGCAAAATAAAATCTTGTGGAATTATTTCAGATATTTTCAACAGAAAATGGTAAGAAGGTTTTGGATACCTGAAAAGTTGGTGAAAAAGTATTAAAAGGACATTGTATTCATGGTGGATAAAGATAAATGCTTTATGGAAGTTGTGGAACCAAGAACTGTATGGGTCCCTACACTAGGTTATGAAGTTGTAGAAGATGTCTTGACTGAGTTAGTTGATACACTACTAAGTAATCCTACTGATCCCAAAGAAAATAGATTCAGGACTTTCTCAGAATTATCTTCCAAAATGTTGATGGAACTTGAATAGTCAAAAAGAACATCAGATGAGCAATTAAAGTAGAAACCAAATTAGGAGAATCCTAGTTCACAAGCACTCCAGAAATGAAAGACGAGAGATCTGAAGAGGAGAGACCAACATCTAGTCCCACAAAAGGAATAAGAATCTCATCCATTACAGAAGCCACAATTGAAGGAGAAAATAAAAAGAAAGTCTCACTTTGTAAAGATAAGGTGACAAGAGACACTATTGCTTCAACAAAAGAAGTGCTCAAAAAGGAGAAACAAGATTGGAATGAACTAGAATTACTACAAGACCAAATAAATCTGGACACAATGTCTGACACAGAAATTTAAGTGGGCTTCAATTGTTCAAGCAAAGGCTCAAGAAGGGTTGTTGAAATCACTTACTAAGGATAGTAACCTGATTGATGAAGCATCTAGGATCTTGGAGAAGATGCTACCTACCCACAAGAGGGATTCATCCATACCCCCAGCAAGTCATTTCAAGGGATTAATAAATTTAGTAAGTAATTAGTTTGAATCTTTTGAGAAATCTGTAGAAACAATAGTAAGGAAGGAATTTGAAGGAAAAAGACTAGAAGAATTAAAGATAATGCTAGCCAAGAATAAGATTTCGTTAGATAATTCAATATCCAACATTCAAAGAGCTATGAAAGAAGCTGGAGATGTATACAAATTTTGCCTATCCTAGCCAAAAGCTTCTCAGGAGATTGAAGAAAAGATCAAAGAGTTGGAACAAAGAATGATGGACATCTCTAAAAAATTTGATCCGGCAATAGAATCAGTTAGAAATAAGGAAGCAGAAGTCATCCTCATCCACATTGATCTGACTGAGTTATTAAATCAAAAATATCAAATAAAAAGCAGAATGGGACAACTAAGGAGACTAGTCTGCCCTATACTGGACTCAATGACAAATCTTACTGCAGAGGCTAGGGTAGTTGCACAAACAAGCACACCTTCTAATCAAAACAAGGTAGAGGCTTTAGCCTTTCTCTACAGTGGACACATTCAAATTTTAGATAATGCTTAGAAAGGCTAGGAAAATGAGTGGGCATAGATCAAAAACTTATTCAATGACATTCTCAAATACATGTAATACAAATAGGTAGATTGCAATTGTAAATATGCAATTGAATACATCAATTCTAAAATTTTGAAATTTTTTTGAAGTCCGGATCACACCCTTTTCCATTGATGTCAAAGGGGGAGAAGTAGATTAGTGAAAAATGGATAATCATCTCAGGAGGAGCAAGAAAACACAATGTATATAGTAAGGGGGAATAGTTAGTCATTTTTCACTAAGTGTTGCCATCAATGCCAAAGGGGGAGATTGTTGGCAAGAGACACTGCTCTGGTATGGATTTGTATGTTGTCATTGATGGAAAAAAAGATCAGAGATCCTATCACCATGACAAGAAGAGATATCTCTAGAAGAACACATTTGATTCTAGGTCTGGTTGTTAGAAAATAGCTATGGAAAGCATGCATAGTAGAGGACAATAAGTAAGCTAG
This sequence comes from Cunninghamia lanceolata, assembly GCA_027924645.1. Lineage (NCBI taxonomy): Eukaryota > Viridiplantae > Streptophyta > Pinopsida > Cupressales > Cupressaceae > Cunninghamia > Cunninghamia lanceolata. The sequence goes on from BSBN01001019.1 coordinate 409,990, forward strand.
TATGCCTCCGCAATTGAAGACTTGCAGATGCGGTTCAGGTATGATGTCAGTTGGTGTTTGATAGTGTTATACCTCATAGATTAAGTCCTAATCCTCTCCAGAAGTCATCTTGAAGAAATGTCTAAGTCCAGGCAAGCAAAGGTATAGCAGCAATAATGAACAACGTCTAGTGTAGTGGTCTGCATTCCTCCACAGACAAGTATTTCTATATGTGGTTTTGAGGTGTTGTAAACACTTATGTAAAGTGTCTTATTCTAGAGTTGGGAGATCTGAAGTTCACTGGAAGGATAGCTACAAGCTACTAAGTACTGGCATAGTGTTTGACAGAGATAGAGTCTGAGTTCTGATGGTCTGTATTGCTCCGCAAGATGATATCATGCCTTGGATTTCTGAGGGTAAGATTGGGAATGTGTAAAGAGTCCTTGACATAATTTTAGAAGTGTTTTGTGATTAGTAGTAGAAGTTGTAAGATAGCAGATGAAATTGTTCAGCATGTTCTTGAGGAACAGACCGACTGGTGAGATAAATCATTGTGCAGAGAATAGTTAATGATTGGGAGATTTATGTAGGCAATTGAAATATTAGAGCTGACCTATATGAACATGCTTGGGAGAAGATTTGGCTCTGTACAACACTTAGGACATTGGATTGAGTGACAAGGTACATCCTTTTATGTACACATTTCACTTCTTGGATGTCGACCTAATTATGAAGTAAATCATGATGCAGATATATAAAGGTGATGAATTTCGGTTGAGTTGTGTGAGATGTATGCATGTGATGTGAAGGCATGAATAGTGGAGTAGAGTTAGAGGTTCAGCAATGATGAAGACTTGGGATTCAGAATACAGTTGTTAAATGACTGCACCTTGGCATAATGGCAGATGTTGAAGTAGTATTAGATGTCATGTATGATCTGTTTGGAAGCAAGGTTTTGTTATCAAGGAAGTAAGCTGATAGTGAGCCTCCAGTAGGGTTTAACAAACCTCAGGGCTTAACATCCCTTATTGTAATCTTGCTAGGTTTAGGGTTGAGGCAGTGAGCCTGCTAAACTTAGTTGTACTTCATGGATGTAAGCCAACTTGTTCTAGGTCCGCGGAGTGAGCAAGACTGAACATCATTTCTATAAAGATTGCAATATATTTATGAGAGATAATCCTCTCCATGGTTTTTCCCTCTTTGGGTTTTCCACATAAAATCTTGGTGTTATGTGTCATGCTTTTGTGGATGCTATTCAATTGTATATTTTGCTTCTATTGGATTATTCTTTTTAAATGCTTAAAAGTAAAAGTACATGAAAAGATTTATAGAACACTGATTCATTCCCCCTCTTAATGTTCCTAACATTCAACATCAATTTCATCTTAACAAGTAATTTTCCATCAAGTCATATCAAAATATATCCATTTACAGCCATGGATCAGTCTGGAACAACTCATTGTCAATGTTACTTTCTTATGCCCATCTTCACAAATCCAATGATTTTCACATGATTTTATGAGTTTTCCACTAGTTTCAAGTACCCATTTGGCAAATATAATGATCTGGGAGGCATTTTTGGTCATTTGAATCCATTTGGAGGCTTTTATTTCACGTTTTATAGTCTTTTATGCAAAAAGTGAGATTTTTGGGGAGTATTGGACATTCAAGTGCAGTGGCATTAATTAATGCAAAACATGCCCAAAATCCACAAAACATGGTAAAAATGTCTATCATGATGTGATAAATGGATATGCAATTCAAATTCACCATTAAATTTAGTTTGAACCTTGAAAAAATGAGTTTTTTTGGCACAAATTAACAAAAAGTGGGGATTTTGAGGGTCACTGGACATATCCTATAGAGGTCAATTTTAGCACTGGGTTCACTTGAATGCCTTGGTAGGGGTTCCATGGGTTACTAGACAAGCGGGGTTTTCATCATCAACTCGACATGTGCAATGAAGTCTAATTTTAGCGCATATTTTATGTAATACTCTTGGCGGAGTTTTTGGTGTTCATTAGATAGCATGGATTTGTGGTACTACCAGACATTTGTAGTGAAGGCCTCTTTTAGCACAATATCCTATTGACACTAATTTTAGCGCAAACCTCCTTACCAGGGAATTTAAGTGCAAGCGGATCGGCGGAGTTTTTGAAGGTAACTGGATATGTCCGGTAGGAGCAATTTTTAGCGCTATCATGTTGGGGTAATTTTTAGTGCTAAGTTGTGTGAATGGTGTCCATCACTGATATCTAGTGACACTAGATATTAGCACAAAGTGTAGTAGGGGTGTTTTTCTACCATATTTGAAAGTGTCCTGGGTGACAGTACATTTAAAAATATATTTAAGTATATGTTTAGCTATTATACTTTAAATATTTTGAAATATATTGTTAGGATGTTTGAGATAGGTCCCGAATCCATGTGATTTAACATGTAGATTCTAAATTTTTGAGGATCCACCAGATTTCAGACTTAGTCAGTTTTTTAGGGTTTTAGGATATTAGACTTAGCCAATTTTAGGGTATCAGGAGCATGTGTTAGGGTGAAGGCTTATGGATCCCTTATTGGACTGTTGTGAAATTTGACATGTTTTTACAACTCTAAGACATGAAAACTAGGAATTTTGACATGACAAACCCTACATAAGCAATTTCAAAGGCAATATCCAGTGACATAGGATTTTAGAGCAAAATGTAGTGACAACCACCTTCAGTGCAAAAGGAAACAAATGCCTATTTCTTAAGCACAAACCCAATCAAGACTCCTCCAAATCAATTATGAAAGGCATCAAATGAATCCAAACATACCAGATACTCAAATTTGAAGCAAATCCTTCATTCTAAGCACAATTTCACTCTCATCATCATAAGGAAGAAAGGTTGAGACTCTAAGCCAAAGTGAAAAAAGGGGGTCTCCATTGGGTAAAATGGAGCATGTGTGCAAGGCACAACAATTTACTTCACTAGAGTCTTCTGTGATCTCGCTTTGTTCTTGTCGAACAAATGCTCCCAACTGGAACCACTGGTAGGACTTTGTGAAATTTTCCTTGGTGCCCTATTTTTGCCTTGCTATAGGTTTTAATTTGGCCATGCTATTCTAGGGTTTACCTAAAAATTGCTTTTAATCTTTCTCTTGAGTTTAAAACCCTAGGCCTTAAGGTTTATGCAAGCATCGAACTTACTTTTATTCTATTTTCATGTTGACCGCTTATTGCCCATTGCTAGTCCTTTAAGTTTCAACTCTATGCTTAGGGTGTCATGCACTTACCAACCCCTTAATCCTATTGTTACCACTTGGACCCACACACTGAGTTAATTCATCATATGCATAATTTTTCTTCCTGTGCCCATTATGAAATATTAGCCCCTTCTTCCTAGTAGCATAATATTGTGTTTAAATGCACATGCTCAAGCTTAAACCTTTAAGCTGTTCACATGACCCCATCCTAATAAGTTTTTGTTGTCCTACAAAGCATTTTCTACTAAGGCAATGGTTGCTTATGGAATTGCAAAAGAGGTGATAGATGACGCTTTTCTGGCCAAGCATTACAACAGGGCCCATTGGTAGGTCCCACTAAGTCTACATGGTAATTTTTTTTATATATTTCACCATTCTATAGAGCCCTTTGGGGCGGACCCATAGTTGGCTTGCAAAAGAGTGGGAGGAGGACATTTGGAAAAAAAATTCAGTGGTGCTTCATCAGAATGAGTTAAGGGGTGCCATGTGGCATCATCCTATGGCATTTTTTCTATTCCACAAAACACTTCTCTTGAGCTTTGATTGATGTTGTGGAAGCGTGGGAGGCCGCCATGTGGATTGAGCTGATTTCTCCTCTCAACGGTGAACTCTTTGCTGAGTTGTAAAGATGGTCTAGGTCAACGTATCTCATTGGTCCAAGATCTTTTCCACGTGTCTCAAAAATATTTTCAAATAGAGTGGACCAATCTATGTTGTTAGATCAAACCTTTTGTCTAAAGATCAACAACCCACATTCAAATTGGGGAAACTGGTAGTTGTAGTGCTTTGGATCGCGCGAGCTAGCAGTAATGGTAGAAATGATGGATTTTAGACAAGTTGTAAATGCAAATTTTTTCATAAAAGACACAATTTAGGCATCAGAATAGTTCACCTAAGTTTTTTTAGAATCCAAAGTGAAGATTTTCTAGCATTTGAAAGCTTCTCTGCATTAATTAGGGTTTTCAAAGCACAAAACTAGTAAGTTCTACTCTAACCTCCAAGTTTTCTCAATTATTTGTTGAATAGATTGTTGTTCTCTTTCTATTATTCTCTTGCTATTGTTCTCTAGGGTTTTATTCTAAGTTAGGGCATCCTTATGTGTCTTTAATTATCTTGGATTTTCCCTAGTTGTCGTCTGAATTTTCAAAAAATCCTAGAACCATAGAAATAAACCCTCATCTTTCAAAATACATTACAAAATGAGTCCACCTAGAACCCAAGCATCTTCCTCTTCCCAAGGTCAATCTCTACATGATGACCTTGTTGCATAGCTTCCTAGTCCATCTGCTCAAAGAATTAAGGTTCAAGTTCCTGGTGCTATTGAGGGTTTAGTCGATTTATTCCATGAATGCAAAGACATAAATTCTTGTGGTAGGATGAAAATTATTTTGCCATTGGTATGGCAAGAGGAATGCATCTTCCCCAATTTAAAATGTATGGGGGTATGAATTAGTCAAGCTGATAGTCCCTAACATTTTCATGGATATTTACTTGCTAAAAGCTATAGCTGCCAATTATGATGAGATTGTCAAGGTAGTGAGGATGGAAGGTGGTAAAATTATGATGCAAATTGATAAGGCATCAATTTCTAAGATTTTTGCACTCAACCTAGATGCTACTAAGCCCATCAACTTTGATCACTTCAAACAGAAGTATCAACAAGACAAAAGTAGCTACAAGATAGTATGGTTACCCTGACATAGGACAAAAAATCTCAGGAGCAAAAGTATCAAAATCCCATCTAAGGAAATAGAGCCATTTAAGCTTGACAATTTTGAAGTCTATTTTTCCAAGACCTATTATGCACTATGCCAAGTTATAGGGGTAGACAAATTGGAAAGAATTCTTGTCCCTCTTATGTATATGGCTATAGGTATTTAGCATGTATTGCTGAATGATGCATTTGATTATGCCTCCTACCTTGCAAATGTCATACATAAGGGATTGGTTGATATAAAAGGGAGGAAGCCTATGGTAATATTTTGGTGGCACTCCCTATTATGCCATATGTTCATATATAGAGGGAAAAAAGAGTGGAGTCCTACTCTGTGTTAGTGAACAGATTTGTCCTTCAGAAATAAATGCAGAAAATGACTCAAGATGCCTGAGAAGAAGAACAAACAGTACTAATAGTTGGAGAGGTTGCCATTGGATTGCCAACCTTCCTTTGAATTTTAGAGGTACAACTCCCTCTTAAGATATACAATAATTGAAAATATGGGGTGTGCTTTTAACCAAAAAGCAGAAAAGGTATATTAACATCTACCCATCACTATGAAATAGATGTGCGTGACCAACTTTGGAAAGAAATGAATGCATATAAACAATACACATCACATCCATCTAACATTCACAAACAAAGATTAAAGATACAATTATGTTCACCTTAATACAAACCAACATAAAAGAAGTAATATTGAAGCCAGATTACTAATTGACACAGGAACAATTGCAATCACAAAAGATACTTGGAGACACAAAGTTCTGTAAGTAATTCTTCATTTCTTCAATATAACAAAACTCAAAGTTTCTACAATAGCTCTATACATAAGTGGATCTAAGAAAAATAATTGGAAAGTAAAATAAACTTGCCCTCCTTCCCACTGTTCACAGGTAGCCCGCAAAAAAAGATGCCTTTCTTTTGAAAGTCCCTCCCCTTATATAATTTTCAAAACTTCCCCAAAATTATAACTGTTCAAAACAACCTTTTTTGAGTAACCGCTATCAAGAAAGTGAACTTAAAACGAAAACGGTTACATTACATCAAAATTGTAAATATTATCACTAATTACAAAAGAACTTCATACATGCAAGACAAGTGACACTAAACTACCCTCAATTCTAGGTGTATTTCCATAAATAGTTGGTACAACTCAGCACATTCTTCTTCTTCCTCCAGGACGTCAATTGTCCTACGATATTCAACATAACTGGTCTTCTCCTTCCAAGAAATTGTGGGTAACTGGGAGATGATATCGATTTTCTCTCCTCGGCCCAGTGCAAATCAGGCTGTAGAATAGGCATAGGCTCATCATCCCAAATTTCATTGTTCACAGGAAGTCCCATTCTGAAAGATAGCTTGGCTGACAAGAAAAATTGAACTTAGAGAGCACTGTCACCTTTCTCTATAGTTATATTTATTTAATTACGCCAACAAGTAATGATGGTTTATAAACTTGATAATGCCATGCTACCACCTTAGTGAGCTTCGTTGCACTTGTCATTTAAGAGGTAATTAATGCATCATTGATTTTGTATCTTGAGAAATGAGTCTCAAGATTGAGCTCTCATTTCATAGCTCTTGAAAAGACATTCTGATTGTATACCGCACAAGCAATCTGATAGGCTGATGATTCCTTGAAAAACAGGCACCGCAAAGATGCTGATTAGTCGAGGGTCTGAGCAGATTCTAAACTTTGAACCTTGTGAAGGGGTCCACAAAATTTGAAAATTCCTGACAATGGGTGAGGTCAGGGCATCGGAGTTCTTATGATCCTTTGAATTGCTAGAGGGACTTTCAAAGACTTTGAACTTCCCTGACATAAAGGAGAAGTCAGGAATTTAGCCATTTCTTGAAATTAAGAATGTAAGGGGTTCACAAACTTAAAAAGCACCTGAAGACAGAGACTCATATAAATGTCCCTAAAACTTTGAAACTTTTTGGGATGGAAAACAACTGAACTGGGGCAAGGCGATGATTATATCAATTCCTATGCACCCAAATTTGAAAATTTTTGGAGTCAAAATTTGGGGCAACAACAAGCTCTAATTGGGGATGAGGATTGCAAAGGATGAAGCAAGGAACCCAAAATCTGAAGTATAGACTAGTGCTTTATCCATTGGGCAATAGAGTCAAACAACATAGGGGACAAGGGAGCCAGAGAAAGCCAAAAACATAACCACACTAGAAAGGAAACAACTACACTACTAGCACAATGAAAACTCCTACTATGTACATGGTCATGAAGACCCTACCTCAGATGACTCTAGAATGATCATGCAAATCCATTAATCAGCTAGGAGAAATAGCTACCTGTGTGAAACACTACCAGTTGAGTGAATAGCTTGCACACCAACAGCTGCCAACTTGTGACCACTGTGATTAAACTGATAAGAATGGTATCACATAAAGACCTCCTGAATGTGACTTCAAAAAGACACTCTTCATTGTATGCTTCTTCAAATGGACGACCCATATTAGCATCACCTAGTACTTGACCACTAGCATCTGCCTATATGATCTCATGTATAATGTCAGAATGAACTTGGTTTTGTAAGAATAGAGGAATCAACCCTCGGATCAGACAACCCACACATTGACTGTGAGATAAAAATCTTTCATTGATGCTATGTGTAGAAGTGACTGTATTGTTTAAAATTTTTGGGTCAACACTTTCTTGCATATGATCATCTTTTTCAATAGGCAAATTGATATCCCATACTTGAAAACAACCATTTGAATCATTGGAACACCAACCATCAACCATACATGTCTCATGCGAAGCAAGAAGTGAATGAGGCTGAAAATCTATATTGTAAATAGTATTTTCATGTGGCAGAAAATCACTTTCAACAGGAACAATATTTTGTTTTTGTGCTGAAACTGATGCATGTATTATATGGCCCACTTTATCATTCTCCTCATAATTATTGCATATATTTCTAACATAAGCCTCATTTGATGAATCATTCTCAAAAGGCATAATTGCATCTTCAAAGCAAAATGACTCAAAGATGGACTCTTCACTTACCTTCAGCTGCAATACTTCTTTAGAGGGAATTTCAAAGGAAATTTTGGTCTTCATGGCATGAGATTCTTCACCATGTGTATCTTTCTCACAAACAGAAGGCACTTCATGGATGCAGGCTATAAAATGTGTATCTATCCCTTCCCTCTGTTCAATTTCTTGCAAATTTCTAAGCAAAGCTAGGTGTACCTTATTAGATTGAAATTGCATATTACCATAAAAACTTTTCAGAAAGCTTACTTGTGCAGGATCATCAGGTACCTGATTATTTTGAGAAGTAGATATGGAAGAGGTGGAGTCTTCATTATTACTGAAAGGATAAGTAGATTCTTCACTAGGCTCTTCTTTGTCTACTTTATCAAATGCTGACTCAATATTGTCAAAGACAAAAACTTCCGTATCTGAACTACCATCTAAAAACTCTTTTTCATCCTTATGAGAACTTCTTTCTATCATTTGATTTTTTTCATCCATGTCAAAATTAAGTATTTCTGATTCAGAAGAAGATATAGAAACATTCATACCTTCTTTCATACCAAGGGGGGCACAAATGGTTGCAGTTATTTCAACTTCAGTTATGTGACCATCTTCTTACAGTGATACCCCTATATTATTTGACCCAAGAGATGTGAAGCCTTCACATCCAACTTGCATACATATTAGAGAAAAGGTATTCAACACTTTTTCTTCTTGCTGTATAACTTTAGGTTGTTCATCTTCCTTATTGCATGGGAAAACTACGGATTTGGCATCGTCTTCCTCATAATGGAAATAGAAAGCTTCCATTCTTCTATCAGCATGAGGCTTGACTTTTACTTTATCTCTACCAAAGTGCTTTGGATAAAAAACTAAGAGATTAGAGCATTCAATAGGAGATGATGGAATACTATGGAAACCTATAGGCTCAAAATTTTGTTTATATAATAGATTCACAAACCAGATTACCTGCAATTTGATTCACTTTCTATAGGCCACAGAATATCAAATCGTCTTCTATTTTGACAGCCTCTTGTTGAGCAATTTTAATATCATTTACTTAACTTCTTTTCAACTCAAATTGAACATCCAAATGCAAAGAGGAAACAAAAGTACAAAGCTGAAGTTGCTCACTTGGTTGAAGAGGAGATGGAACCTTTTTGAGCAGCCAGTTGAATCTGTCCACAAATTCTCTGATGGATTCATGCCTTCACTTTTGAATATGGAAGAATTGACACAATAGAGCAACCTCATTGATAGGACCCTTGAATCTTTCTAAGAACTTAGTTTTCAATGAATCCCAGTTAGTTATACTTTTTTCTTCTAAATGATGAAGCTATTCTACTGCGGCCCCAATAGGAGATTGGACAAACAGCCAAATAAAAACATCTTCTTTACTTACCCCCAAAACTCCACATGCAACCATGAATGCAAGAATGTGATTTTTAGCATCTTGAGAGTTTTCTCCGCTGAACTTCAGAAGATGCTTTCTCGATCCTTCAGGAAATGGTGAATATACAGGCAAAGAAAGAGGCCCAAAATGATTTCCCCATGGTTGGGAAGAAACCAAGGCCATAGTGCAAATCAGTAGGGATCTTCACCACAATAGAACACTTTTGAATACATTCCACTTCATAGAGCCACCAGCTTCTATCTTCAGGGAGGCACCTTCAAATTTCTGGGAAAATAGTAGCACTAGTCTTCAAGTTAGGTCCCTAGTAGAGTCACCAAAAATCTATTAGTGAATAGATTTGTCCTTCGGAAATAAATGCAGAAAATAACTCAAAATGCCTGAGAAGAAGAACAAATAGTACTAACAGTTAGAGAGGTTACCATTGGATTGCCAACCTTCCTCTAAATTTTAGAGTTACAGGTCCCTCTTAACATATACAATAATTGAAATAATGGGGTGTAATTTTAACTAGAAAGTAGAAAAGGTGTATTAACATCTACCTATCACCATGAAATAGATGTGCGTGACCAACTTCGGAAAGAAATGAATGCAGATAAACGATACATAGCCCATCCATCCAACATTCACAAACAAAGATTAAATATACATTTTTATTCAACTTAACACAAACCACCATAAAAGAAACAATATTGAAGCCAGATTACTAATTGACATAGGAACAATTGCAATCACAGAAGATACTTGGAGATAAAAAGTTTTGTAAGTAATTCTTCATTTCTTCAATATAACAAAACTCAAAGTTTCTGCAATACCTCTATACATAAGCAGAGCTAAGAAAAATAACTAGAAAGTAAAATAAACTTGCTCTCCTTCCCACTATTTGCAGACAACCTGGGAAAAAGGATGCCTTTCTTCTGAAAGTCCATCCCCTTATATAATTTTCAAAACTTCCCCAAAATTATAACTGTTCAAAATGGCCTTTTTCGAGTAACCACTATCAAGAAAGTGAACTTAAAATGGAAATGGTTACATTACATCAAAATTGTAAATATTATCACTAATTACAAAAGAATTGCATACATGCAAGATAATTGGCACTAAACTTCCCCCAATTCCAGGCATATTTCCATAAACAGTTGGTGCAACTCAGCACATTCTTCTTCTTCCTCCAGGACGTCAATTGTCCTATGATATTTAGCATAACTGGTCTTCTCCTTCCAAACAACTATGCATAATTGAGAGATGATATCAATCTGCTCCTCCTCGGGCCAGTACAAATCAAGCTATAGAACAGGCATAGGTTCATCATCCCAAATTTCATTGTTCGCAGGAAGTCGCATTCTAAAAGATAGCTTGGCTGACAAGAAAAACTAAACTTAGAGAGCACTGTCACCTTTCTCTATAGTTAGATTTATTTAATTACGCTAGCAAGTAATGATGGTTTCTAAACTTGATAATGTCATGCTACCACCTTAGTGAGCTCCATTACACTTGTCATTTAAGAGGTAATTAATGCATCATTGATTTTGTATATTGAGAAATGAGTCTCAAGAATGAGCTCACATTTCATAGCTCTTGAAAAGACATTCTGATTGCATATTGCATGAGCAATCTGACGGGTTGATGATACCTTGAAAAATGGGCACCATAAAGATGCTGATTAGTTGAGGGTCAGAGCAGATTCCAAACTTTGAACCTGCTGAAGTTCAAAGTATTTGACAGTCCTTCTAGTAGTTCAAATACTTTGAACTTCCCTAAAATAAAGGAGAAGTCGAGAAGTTAGCCATTTCTTGAACTTAAGAATGTAAGTCGAGGAAACAAAGGGGTTCACGAACTTAAAAAGCACCTAAAGATAGAGACTCATACAAATGTCCTTAAGACTTTGAAACTTTTTGGGATGGAAAATGACTGGACTGGGGCAAGGCGATGATTATATCAATTCCTATGCACTAAAACTTGAAAATTTTTGGAGTCAAATTTTGGGGCAACACTTTGAAAATTTGTGATAATGATGGAAAAGGGAATTAGCTTCCAGTCCAATATTGGACTCATGTTTGAGATAGGCATTGCAAGGAGGCCAGTTATGTTACATTCAGAAATCATTTTGTTGGCAAGATATTGTCATTCTTACAGGGTCCAATAGCCAAGATACCCAAGGAAATATTGGATTTCTTGAGGCATGTGGAGAGAAGGCCAAATCTAGGCATCCAACACAACTAGGGAGACTTCATTCTCTACTTTGACTATACAGTCCTATGAATCTATGGATGCCTAGTAGGACCACATGTCCTACCTATATTTGTGCCCATGAGGATTGGTTTCTTGGAGGTTATTTGGTAGCTTGCTGAGTTAGATAAGGCACATCTGGAAAATTAGAAGGGCTCTTTCTTTCCTTATCTGATAGTTTTCTCTAATTTTAGGATGAACAAAGAAGGTCTTGTAAAGTTATATGAGAAATTTAAAACATTTAGGATGGCTAAAGTACTAGAAAGAAATTCAGAACTTGAGGGTTTCATCAATAACCTCAAAGAAACATCAAGAGATCTTAGTATAACCATCACTCTTATTACTCTAAGGATGTGTTAAGAAATTGTTTTAATGAAGGGGAAATAAATGAAAGGAAGATGAAGTGGACAACCTTTCAAAAAATTGAAGATGCTAAGAAGAAGGGTGCCTCCTACAAAGGAGCATATGTAGAGATTGTAGACCCAATTTTAAGGATTCAAACAATTTTGGAAAACATTGACAAAATAATTGGGGAAGCCCCTCCAATTGAAGAGAGGGCAAGAGGTAAGGCTCCAATCATAGAAGAAATACCTTCCTATCATCCCTCAAATGTTGGTCCATACAAGTATTCTTTTAGAAGAAAACCCAAGGGTGTGGCAGTAAGAGAGCAAGCTCAACAGTCTCCCTCACATGCACAACTACTCCCATCTCCTCCACTAGTGCAACAAATACACTTTTCTCTAGCAAAAGTTGTAGATATTGATTCTCGCCCTAGGGTTCCATCTCCAAAAAGAAGAAGGGAAGACAAATATCATCTTGTGGATTATCTAATTGGCCCTAAAGAGGATGATGATTATGAAATAACAAGGGATGACGTGATTAGAACAATGCATTCCCCGCAGAGGGATGAGAATGTACAACAACCCCTAGACATACTGAGTAAAAGCATTATGGAGGGAAATGATAACATAGATGATGTAAGGGAATTGACATGTAGATATATTATGAGTGATGAATAGTTTGTCAAAACCCAGGAGTTTGCTGATTTTATTTGGAGATGTAAAAGGGATGAGTTTGCTAGGAAACTTGAGGAAAAAATGGCCAAGTCTCCACAAGAGACATAGTAACAAGTCTCATAGAGGATCCTATCAAAGATGAAAGTTGAGGCCAAAGATGTCACTCCTAAGGAGGGCAAGCACATGGTTAGAGAGAGTGGAATTCTGTTGCTCCTTGAGTGGGATATTTCCTCTACCATTGTCCTAGATACTATTAGGAGACAAGACCAAGAGGTTTTCTCTTCAGAAGATGGGGTTGTAACTGCATTTTCTGGTGCAGGTTTTAGTCCCATGTGGGAAACACTAGCAATTTGGGCTTTGGCCCCTAATACCAATAAACCATTAATTTCTGAGCCTGATCAAGATTTAAGGGGAATTTTGATTATCAAGAAGGTATCTAACACCTCTGCAATTGAGGTAGAAAGAATGGAAGTAGATGTTTCTAGGTTTAGTAGGGAAACAATAGAGGAACTACATAATAGGTATGATAAACTACTTCAGGAGCATATGGAAGTACTAAACAAATACAATAAACTAAAGGTATTGGAAGCCCAGTGGCAGCAACAACAACAATCATCAAAGTACTTCATGGTTGCTAGTTCTTAATCATCTCCACCACTAAAGTCTAGACTTGAGAAGGAGAATGAAGAACTAAAAGAACAAATAAATGCCTTTGAAGAGATTGTCATGAATTTTAAGGAGGATCAGTAGGAAGACAACCAACATATTTTTTTAAATCCATCGGGACATTTAATTAACAAGACTTTTAAAAGGTTAGAATAGGTCCACAATGACTACTAACAATTGGTGATGATAGTTATGAAGATTGTGGAGGATAGGGAGAAAGCTACACCCTTACTAAATAAGTGGATCTAAAGAACATATTCACTGCTAGGAATGTGCAAGGGATTAGCTCATGAACAAGATGCATTAAAAGAAATTAAGCCCACCTATAAGATAATAAAAGCAATACGAGAACTACAAGGGTTTGTGGATGCACTTGAGGATGGAACTAAGGAGAGAATTGAGGAACTTGATAACAATGACATAGTAATGATACCTAAGATTAAGAAGGAAAATGGAGAGGTTAAGCCTTATAAGATATGATTGTCTCAATTTGAATCTATCATTCCAATCATTACCTTCCTAATATGCAAAGAAGATGGGATTGACTTAGATCTCCTCAACCCATAGAAAATATATGGAGTACAAATCGGCTCATAGAGGATTTTCTAAAAGAAGATGAATCTATTTTGACAAAATACAATACTAAATATACAAGCATGGGTGAGCTCCTTACATTCTAGGGGCCATTAGAAAATCAATATAGTACCTAGGATGACAAGTATAATGATTTCTTAGAAATAATATTCTACTGACTTGGTAATCTATGTTCTTTTACTCTTTATTCAAAACAGGGATTCTTTTGGATTTTTGCCTATTCAGCACCAATGTGAATCCTCTTTAGGTCAAATTAGACATTTTTTCTTCTACTGGACCTATCTTTTTTGTCCTCATCTACATAATTAGCATTTCCCAGGCTTTTGGAACTTAAGGAAGGTAGATAACGAGGTGGTAAAGTGTGTTGCAACATCTTTCCATGAGCACCTTTTGGAGGCAACAATGTTTTACTTCACATGCAACCACCTTTGTGCCTTATTGAATATTCTCTCTACGAGTAGTTGTACTTGTATTTTGTTTTGTAAGGTTTGTCAAATGAAAATGTGACACTTGTCAAGTGGCTTGTTTTTATCCCTTGTTTCTATAAAAGGGAATTTAGGGCCTTTGGTAAAGGATCTTAGAGAATTTTGTACTGTAGAGAACATAGTAATAGAGTCAGTATTTCTAATTTAGGTTATATCTAAGAATAAGAATATGGTGTATATGTAAACTTTTGCATGACAGTAATAGTTCATGTCTAAATATACTACCAAGTTCAAAGCTATATTGTCTCCTTTGTTGTAATCTTCATCTCATTTATGAATAAAGTTTGATAAAGGATCATTTTATTCATCTTCACAGTCTTTCCTATGTATGAATGTTCTTCTTATGGATATTACTCAAGGAGTGAATTAAAATGCTTTAAGGAAAATATTGAATGTTATGAAAGTTTGCAGGGATTTGTAAGTAGAATGGTTCTGAGTATAATATAATTGTAATAGTGTAATGCATTGTTGCAGTGCTTCATAAACTAGGAAAATATTGTCATATGGGTTTCATTTACATCTATTTTAACTTTGTAGCCTAGGTTAAGGCACTGATCTCTCTGATTTTGTTTTTGGTACAAATCCTTGGTTGTTTAAATTGAAAATTATAGTGAGTTTCCTATTTCCTGCAATAAGTTATTTGTTTAATGTTATTTTCATGTTCTCCTACAAATGAATGCATGTAAGCCTAAGGATCTAGCCAATTGCTTTAGTATATCTGTAATTCTTTGGCACATGAGAGAGAACTTATCTTCTTGCAACAATATTTTGAGATAAATGGTAAGGTGATCTTAAAAAAATACTATAAAGGATTACCCTCCTAGGTTTTGCAGAGATTAAACTATAGAGGAAAAGTGCAATCCAACTTTTCGTGTTCGTTGGCCAATCCCTCAAGGCAAATTGATCATTAGAATTGGCTATTCTTTATATTGTCTTTGAGATCTGGTTGGGAATTAAAAATGACCAACAAATTGGTGACTCTACTAGGGATCTTAGTCTATAGTTGTCAAGAACTAGTCCAGTGGTCTGTCATAGGTGTTTAGAGTTTGTACAAGTGCAATGCATTATCATTCCCTTTAGAGGGTGACAACTTTTCTGATCTCATTACCAATTGATCAAGGAAAAAAATAATTGTGTGTGAAAGGGGAAGATCCCTATATATTTTTTGAATTGTTACATCTAGACATTTCAGTGTTCAAGTTGAGAGAATTTCAAAAAAAAATATCTATATAACAAATACTATTCGGTGTGGTCACCCTCTATTTCACATTCTTGGGTGGTGACTCTACATATCTCTGAACCAGTGGAAACTAAAGAAATTACGAAAGCAAAAGGATGCATAGATGAAGATCACTATGGTAGGGATGTCCCAACAAGCCTGTGGATTCTAAGCTCAGAAATCAGATGTGGAGGGCTAAATAATCTTGTGAGTACACTCCCCCTCTTGTTAATGATCTTATTAGAATGATGATACCTCTCTTAGATGGTAATAGAAATAATTCATAGCTATGAAGAGAACAAAAAGAATGTGGTATTACTTACACTTATCGAAATGTTCCTGAGGGTCATATTGATTCTAATGGTGATGAAATGTTTTATGTTGAATTCCCCCCTATTTCTGAAAGTGTGAGGGCCCCTTTGCAAATGAATCTCAATTAGTACCCATGCTTGATGTACAGTCTACTCATGAGTCACTAAGCCTAACCCCTTATGTAAGACTAGATTCCACTTCCTCTGAGAAGGCTAAATCCATTGATGCAAATGAGTGCCCTATACCCAATATAGATTCTGGTTCTAACCAGATTGATGAGGAGTTAGAAAGGGAGGTAATTGATTTAAGTCTCAGGTTAGCCAAGATTGAGACGTTAAGGATAAAAGAAGACCTACTCCTAAGAATACAAGCTATGAATAATTCTAGTATTATTAGTAATTATGGTACCCCTGTATCTACTTATAAGAGGTGGCCAACAAGTTGCCAAGTGTCCACTATCCAACAATTTCCTCTAATTCAGGTTCTAGTGAATAACCCTGTTGTGTCAGCACCCATGTGCTAATACCAACCATAACATCACCCACAAAACCCAAATGCTAGAATAGCTGGCCAGCAAGTAGGTTATAACCCTTATGTTGGACAAGGAGAAATACAGTACCAAAATCCTCAAGTAGTTCAAAATGTGGGTCTCCAACTAAATGCCCAAAACCAAAATGCAACATACCAACGACATGTGTTGGTCCCACAAAATCCTCAAGGAAACTAGAATATCCAAGGTGGATAACCAATGGTAAATCCCTTCTCTAGAAGGCCAATGCAATCAACAAGGTATAGGAAATTGGCTTTTACTGGCATACCTGGCTACCCTAATCCCTTCCCAAAAACCCCCAAAAAATGTGGAAACCCACTCTCCCGCAGGCATGACTTGAAGTGCCTGCAGGAGAGTGGGTGATGCATTTTCAACAAATCCATTTTGTGCATATCCTACAATCATTACATTCCATGTGATGACATCTCTTTGAGGCATTCTATCAAATAATTAACGTGCCTTGTCTATGCTTCCAAACTTTGAATACATGTCTACCAAGACAGTCGCAACTATAATATCTGACAAAAATCCCCCTTCCATTATGCTCCGATGGATCTCCATACCCTGTTCCAAAGCCCCCATTTTGGCACAGGTGGAGAGGATGTTGGCAAAGGTTGTGGAATTTAGCTTTACACGTGCTAACTAAATTTGCTTGAAAGTTTGTAAAGCTTTTTCAACAAATCCATTTTGTGCATATCCTGTAATCATTGCATTCCATGACATGACATCTGTCTGAGGTATTTTGTCAAACAATTCACGTGCCTTGTCTATGCTTCCACATTTTGCATACATGTCTACTAGAGAATTTCCAACTATAATAACTAACAAAAATTCCCCTTCCATTATGCTCTGATGGATCTCCATACCCTATTGCAAAGCTCCCATTTTGGCACAGGTAAGGAGGATGCTGGAAAAGGTTGTGGAATTCAGCTTTACACTTCCTAACTAAATTTTCTTGAAAGTTTCTAAAGTTTTTTAAACAAATCCATTTTGTACATATCTTGTAATCATTGCATTCCATGACAAGACATCTATCTGAGGCATTCTATCAAACAGTTCACGTGCCTTGTCTATGCTTCCACATTTTGCATACATATCTACCAGAGCATTTCCAACTATAATATCTGACAAAAATTCCCCTTCCATTATGCTCTGATGGATGTCCATACCCTGTTCCAAAGCTCCATTTTGGTATAGGCAGGGAGGATGCTGGTAAAGGTTGTGGAGTTTGGCTTTACTCCTACCAATTGCAATTGCTTGAAAGTTTCTAAAGCCTTTTCAACAAATCCAATTTGTCCATATCTTGAAATCATTGCATTCCATGACATGACATCTCTTTGAGGCATTCTGTCAAATAGTTCACGAACCTTATCTATGCTTCCACATTTTTAGTGGCCAAAATTGACTTTTGATTGTTGAAATGGATGATGTTTAAGAATACCCAATCATCTCTCTATGATGTTTAGGAATACCCAATCATCTCTCTACAATTCTACAATACTGCTTGAGAATATGAATAGCTATTGGATTAACATCAATGTATGCATCTTCAAGCTCTATAGGTATATGTAATAGTACTAAAAATTGTTTAGCTTTGCAATATGGAAGACTGATGTCTCTGGGGCTAGATATATTACCAACTCAAATCTACTCATATCTACTCAATGTAATGTACTTGTAGACTTGTAGTTGCATTAAGTCACATTACCTTCAACTAAACCAACCAATTGCATTTGCTTTAAAATTGCTAAAGCCTTTCCAACAAATCCATTTTGTTCATATCCTGCAATCATTGTAGTCCATGAGACCACATTTCTTTGAGGCATTTTGTCAAACAGTTCATGTGCCTTGTCTATGCTTCCACATTTTGCATACATGTCTAACAGGGCAGTTGCAACTACAACATCTAACAAAATTCATCTATCCTTTATGTTTTGATGGATGTCCATACCCTATTCCAAAGCTCCACTTTTGACACATGCAAGGAGGATGCTGGCAAAGTTTGTGGAATTTGGCTTTACACCAGCCAATTGCATTTTCTTTAAAATTTCTAAAGCCTTTTCAACAAATCCATTTTGTGCATATTGTGCAATCATTGCATTCCAAGAGATGACATCTCTTTGAGCTATTCCATCAAATAGTTCATGTGCCTTATCTAGACTTCCACATTTTGCATACATGTCTACCAGAGAATTTCTAACTATAATATCTGACAAAAACCCCCCTTCCATTATGTTATTATGGATGTCCATACCCTATTCCAAAGCTCCCATTTTAGCATAGGTAGGGAGGATGTTGGAAAAGGTTGACGAATTTGGATTTACACTTGCTAATTGCATTTGCTTAAATGTTTCTAAAGCCTTTAAAAAAAAACCATTTTGTGTATATCCCACAATCATTGCATTCCATGAGATGACATCTCTTTGAGGCATTCTACCAAATAGTTCACATGCCTTATCAATGCTTCCACATTTTGCATCCTTGATTAATAAATCTTACTTTTGGATTTGTTCCTTTTTCTGCAATTAGAAATGCCTATTTGATATCTTTTCTAGTCTAACCAGTGATGATGATTGCATCATGTTTTGTAAGGAAATTTTATGTCATTGCTTATGTTTTCTACCAACATTGGCAATTGCTTCCTCTGTTAAATATTGTGCTAGTATTGTTGGGATGTTAGTGTTTGATATAGATTTGAGATCTCTTGCAAGTATTTACCATAATCAATATATTATTTTATAAAAGACTTTCTTTGTGATAAATGCATACAAACTCTTTATGTTTCTATGGTAGACATATTGGATGGACAATCCAACAAAACAAAATTTGAAGGAAGGAACAAAGCATCATCCCCCTCAAGAAAAGGAAGAGGGTGTTCCATATTATGATCGTGCATGTGCACTGCCCTTGACAATTTAGAATGAGATTATAGATCAAGAATGGTATTCCTATTCTCTCTATCAATTATTTAATCAACATGGTTTATGATATACATTTTTGATTTCAAGTGAATTTAAATATTTGGGTCCTTAATTGTTTGGGCATGGTGGGTACAATCCTTTTTTACATACAACAAATTCAGCAGCATCATAGATGTCCACAATAGTTAGTTTGGTTGGTGTCATGTTCAAATATGCTTGCTTAATTTACTAACTCGTAAGAGTTCCAATGGTTGGGTGCTATTCAACAGCTTATAGTTAATAATTTTTTTTGCAGCAGTGAGGAACTTCTAGTAGAAGCTTCTAGATGCTCTAACTGTGGTTCTTATAGTCATGGTCTCAAACTTCTTGTCTGCCATTCAAGTTAGAACTTTGGTTTGTTGAACATTTTGTTTATCGTTAGACGAAAATATTAGTTGTGAATTGGCATAACTATCATTACTATATACTAATATAGTACTATAGTATAACTATATACTGATGTTTGGATATGGTCATAATCTAGAAAGTCTACACTAATTCCTATAAATATATAGAATAAGTTTGTAACTAATCTTTAGTCATTACAATATGTTAGGCTAGCAGAACCTTATCTCAGATGGTCACTTTCATTGTTTACATGAGAGGGATTTCAAGCATTTGGACTGAGCTGCATTGATTTTGTGTGTTCTAATTGTTTAAGGGCTAGTTATGAGATTTAGCTTCTGATGAATAAGAGAATAACTAATATTTAGTTGTTACAAATATGTGAGGTTAGTATAACTATAAGTAATAATCTTGTTACAATATTATTTATTTGCTTATTTTCTTTTTGTTACAACGGGGCAATTTACTTATTGCATTGCTGGGTTCTATTTGTGCAGACCAAGGTAGGAGATGCAGCAAAGAAGAAGAAGTAATGCAACAATTAGCAATATTAAGCAAGTTTGATACATTTATTCAGATTTTGAGATGTAAAAGCCCATGATGAAATATTTAGGCTTCATTTTGTAAGTAGTTCTTTCATGTTTTAAAGTTGTATAAGAAAAAAATAGAGCATTGTAACTCAGTTTTCTCAGTCACAGCACTGAGAAACACACTTTGTAACACATTTTTCAAAGCAAAGACATATTTAAGTCTTGTATCTACTATAAAAACACATTTTCTCAATAAAATTTTAGTATTTTGTCTTCTTAATAGTTGTTTCATTATGTGCAAATGAATGATTGATTATGTTTTATTGTGTTTTATGTTTAAACCTCATAAACAATTAAATAAACTACTAGTTGACTAAATATACTACCAACTAACAAAAATTGATGACTAAATATACTACCAAATTAATGACTAAAATTTGTTTAGTCATAAATTTGGTTGCGAGATAAATGATTGACAATAAACTACCAATAGTCACATGACTAAATATACTACCAAATTGATGACTAAATATACTATCAAATTTATGACTAAATATACTACCAAATTTATGACTAAATACACTACCAAATTAATGACTAAATATACTACCAAATTATACTACCAAATTAATGACTAAAATTTGTTTGGTCATAAATTTGGTCATGAGATAAATGACTGGAAATAAACTACCAATGGTCACGTGACCAAACTACTGATCACATGACCAAATTTTGGTAGTTTCTTAGTCATTTATTTATGTTTTTCTACTAGTGTTTAGAGAGTCCAAGGTGTTGGAATCCGTACTGAAGTATCTTGGAAGAATTCTTTACATTTCTTTGTATTTGAAGGTATGGCCTTGCAGTTTAGAAGTTGATAAGTGCAAATTTTGTATGTTCTTGATTTTAGAGCTTGGGAGTTAACACATAATATTCTAGAGCTCATAGAGTGAAGACATAGGACAACTGCAGTCAAGATGTGTCAGAGAAGTGCTCCAGATCTCTCTGCATTTGAAGATGAGGTCCCATGGTTTGAAGAATGGTTAGTTATAGATGAGAAGATGGTTGCATTCAATTTTCAATTGATAAGGTGTACCACATAAGTTCTCTGAAGTCAACAAAACAAAGACATATCATGCTGCCAATTAGGGTTGTCTGGTGGAGGAAGCAAAAGCCACTACTTTTCACCGTAGTTTAACTTTTGGCTCTAATGTTTGAAGAATGAGTTCAAATATTTAGTATGATTTTTCATGTTAGGTTTCAGGTAGTAAAGTGCACAAGTTGGTTTTTTAATTCTCTATCTCAAGACTGTGTGTTCAGTGTTTGCTTGTAGTGCCAAGCTTAGTTTCTATTTGTTTGCACCAGAAAGAAAACTTATATTTTAGTGAAAAGATTGGTTGAGAAGGTTGGTATAAGTCTTGTGTTACTTATGTGATCATCCACATGATGATAATTGATCTCTTTGGTACCACTTTTGGTCTGGAGGCATTTTGTGGAAGAATGAGTGTTTGTTGGGCCTACTTCATGTGTTTTGATGATCCTACCAGATGATTTGAAGTGTCCACTAGCTTGAAAGAAGGTATTAAGGAAGAATAGGTCCTAGTTACCCTTTGGCTTGAACTAAATTGGATTTCTACATCTTTTGGATGCCGACTTGGTGAGGCCATTTGCATGTTTCATGTATACACATTTCATATTGGCTGACATAGGAGAAAGATTTTAAAATTTGCAAAAGGTATAAATGAAAGATCTTGTTTTGTTTGAGTTGTATGCGTGTGTTGGGGTGCGTGAGATTGTGTGAATGAATGTGAAAGTAAGTGAATAGATATGTTAAGGTGTGTTGAAGGCATCTCTGTTCATTGTACTATGAATGTGAAGATTTGTGATAGAGTGAAGTGTGTGGAGGTGGTTTATCAGTGAGATCTGTTCTATAAGTGTTTCAAGGAGTTTTTCCTCCCTTGGGTTGTAGCCCTAAAACTTTTTAAAAAAATTTTCATCTTTATTTGTGAGGCTGGATTTGGACAATAGCTCCAAGCAGCTTGCTCACCGTGGTTTTTCCCTTCTAGGGTTTTCCACGTAAATCTAGTGTTATAGTTGTGTGTTCACGTGTTGTGCCCTAATGTGATTAATTTTCTTTATCATTGGTTTAAGACAATAGATGATTTTATTGATAAAGTTGAATTGTATTAAGTCTTAGAATATACTGATTCACCCCCCCTCTCAGTATATTGGTGTGTTCTAACAATTGGTATCAAAGCCAAGTTCCTTGGTATAGTCTAATAGCTAGAGGTAGATCTTGGAGAAGAACACATGGCTCAGAAGAAGTCCTCTTCTAAAGCTCTATTGTTTGATGGAAGTAACTTTGATTTCTAGAGTGTAAGAATGGAAGCCTATCTGACTTCGCTAGGGTATGATGTTTGGTGTGCTATCATGAATGAATATGTTGAACCTAAACATCCTATTACAGATTCAAATGCAAGGAAGGTTCATGAAAGCAATGCTAAAGCCAAGAATGCAATCTTAAGCAGCTTGAGAAGTTTAGAGCTAGTCAAGGTTCTGCTGTATAAGACAACAAAGGAGATATGGGATAAGATAAAAGGTCTTTATGAAGGAAATGACACTATAAAAGAAGCAAAATTGCAATCCTACAAAATAGTATTTGAGAATCTAAGAATGAGAGAAGAGGAAAACATAGCTGATTATTTGCATCGGGTAGATGAAGTAGTCAATGGAATTAGAAGTATGGGAGAAGACATAGTTGACTCTTCAGTTGTAAAGAAAGTCTTGAGATCTCTTCCTCATAGATTTGATTCAAAAGTTTCTGCCATTGAAGAAGCCATAGATTTGAAGAAACTCACTATGGAAGAGTTGTTTGGGTCCCTCACTACCTATGAGATGAGAAATTAAGTCATAGGCCCCTACCAAAAATAAGTTGCTTTCACTGCTGTGAAGAATGAAGGAATATTTGATATATGCAATGAAGCTGAGGAAAAAGCAAACTTTGTAAGAAAGTTGAAAAGATGATCAGACAAGTATAAAGGTAAGATAACCTTCAAATGTTTCAAATGTGGTAGAATTGGTCATTATTCTTCTAAATGTCCTTTTGGAGAAAGTGAAAATAGAAGCAAGGGTTTCAAGAGAAATAATTTCAAGAGGAACATTCTTTCCAAAGAAGACTATAGCTTTGAAGAAGAAGTAGATCACTATTCATCAGATGAGGTTAGAGGAGAATCCCTATTCATGGCTATGGTGATCTCAAATGATTTAGACAAAACTACAAATGAGGAAGATTGTGAATTTCATTTTGAAGAACTTGTTTATACTCTTGAAGACTTGGAAGATGCCAGGAAAGAGAATCAAGTACAAAGAGATTTGATTAAAGCCAAGACAAAAGAATGTACAAGGCTTAAAAAGGAAATTCTATCACTCAAAAAGGAGTTGTAAAAGGAAAATATTGGAGGCCCACATGTTTCTTAAGGTGCATATCATTATGCCTCATGAGAGATCTCTTCATGAAAGACATTCCTCCATAAATAGGTTCAATCATGTTTTCTTTGGTTATTGATTTATCTGCAACAATTTTGGGCATAAGGCTATAGATTGCAGATCTAAAATGAATAAAAAAATCTTGTAAGTAGGAATTCCCTTTCTTCTCTAGTGGATGTCAATGTGGTGTATCAAATGTGCAACAAGGCTATACATATAGAAAAATATTGTAGAAGTGGATTTGAAAAATTAGTATCTTAGTTGACAGATGTCATTGAGCAAGAAGAGAAACTTGATCAGGAAACAAATAATGGAGTTGAAGATTCAATGATTGTCCAAACAACATTTCATGCTTAAGGGAAAACCAATCTCTAGGTGATAGATAGTGGATGCACAAATCACATGACAGGTGATAAGAGCAAGTTCATCAATCTTGGTAAGTGGAATGGTGGATTGGTCAGATTTGGAGATAAGTCATCTGCATAGATAACTGGAAAAGGTACTATAAGTTTTGATGGAAAGTCTTAGACACATGATGTTCTTTATGTTGAAGGTCTCAAGAATAATCTTTTCAATGTAATTCAAATGTGTAGCAAATGATATAATCTCACATTTAATGATCAAGGATGTGAAATCAAAAGAACAAAGTTTAGAAAATTGGTGGCAGAAGGATTTAAAATAGATGGTAACCTATACAATCTAAAGGGATTTAATGAAAGGACTTGTCTTCTAGGACAAATGAATGAATGATGGTTGTGGCATAAAAGGATGGCACATATCAACTTTGATATTTTGGTGAAGATCATCTCTATGCGAGCAGTAAGGGACATGCCAAAGATCAGCAAGCCTGCAAGCACTATATGCAAGGAATGTTAGACTGGGAAGCAGACAAGGATAAGTTTCAAGTCCATTGGAGTTGGTTCATACTGAGTTTTGTGGACCAACTAGGAAAAAAAGTCTACAAGGTGAGAGGTATTTTATGTTTCTCATTGATGATTTCTCTAGAATGACATGGGTTACCTTTTTGAAAGAAAAATTAGAAGCCCTCAATAGATTCAAGTTTTTCAAGTGTTTGGTTGAAAATGAAATGAATGCTAAAATCAAGTGCTTAAGGTCTGATAGAGGTGGTGATTTCACATCAAATGAGTTTGTAGATTTTTGTAAAGAACATGGAATCAAAAGACATTATGCAACTGCTAGAACCCCTCAGCAAAATGCTATTGCAGAAAGAAAGATTAGGAATTTTCAAGAGATGACTAGTACAATGCCGAGTGAAGCTAAACTACCTGATATATATTGGAAAGAGGAAATTCATACTACAGTCTACATTCTTAATAGAGGACAACTAAGAAATTACAACACCAAGAATCCTTATGAACTTTGGAATGGAAGACCAACATCAGTCAAGTACTTTAGAGTTTTTGGAAGAAAATGCTACATCAGTGTTGAACACCCAAAATATTGAGAGGGAGGGGGGGTGAATCAATATTCTATTAAACCATTCACTTATTAAACCATTAATCCCTTTGCCACATTCAATAATAGTAAATAAAATCAAGCATAGAAAGCACAACCATAAACCATAACACATGAACACCAAGATTTTTATGTGGAAACCCCAAAAAGGGAAAAACCATGGTGAGTGTTAGCTCACAATAAATTATGCGCTAAAAATACTGAATTATAGGGAGGCTCACTACCCTAAGGACTTACTATCCAAAGAAATGATCACTGCAAAACAAGCTCACTGCCAAGAGAAAAGAAAGAGAGAATGAGTGGCTCACTGCCAAAATGAACTATTGTAATTGCATCTACAAATGCATATGGTACAACTTGTTGAACACCTAGAATACTAAGAGGAGGGGTGAATCAGTATTCTCTTAAACTATTTACTTCTTAAACCATTAATCCATTTTCCCATTAAACAACATTAAAGCAAATTAAACATAGAATGAACAATCACAAAACATAACACATAGACATCAGGATTTTTACGTGGAAAACCTAAAATGGGAAAAACTATGGTAAGTGTTAGCTTAAAATATATTATGTAGTAACAATACTAAATTACAAGAGACTAACTTCCTTTAAGGACTCACCGTCCAAAGAAAGATGCTCATTGCATACAGGCTCACTGCCATAACGAAAGAAAAAGAAGGATGGCTCACTGCCAAAATGAACTGCTAAAATTGCATTTGTAAATGCATGGATATAATTCCAATAAAGTTTAGAAAACTAATTCAAAACTCTTCATCCTGCTCTATTTTGTCTTACTGCTCTACTTTTATAAGATCTCTCTTCTTATGCACTAGTTGCCGCCCTTACACAATCACAAGACTTCACATGTCGTACACACACATTCATATTCACACTTCTTCATATTCACAACACACACCTCAAATGCCAAAATAAATCTCATATATATATCCACATCACTTGCAATCTTCAAATCAGTTTGGCATATAAAGATGAAATGTGTAGTTATGCCTTATATAGCTTGTCAGCCTAATCCTTTCACCAAAGTACTTTGCGAACCAATTCAACACTTGAAACAACTTTTCACATGTCAGCCCAAACTGTATAACCACTTAGAACATGAATCAAATCAATGGATTTTACTGCACTTAGATCAAAGTATCAGGTCAAACTTAAGCTATGATTACCACTAGTTCAGTCCATTTGTCAGATTACAACTTTCAATGCAGACCACAAGACTTGCTCAAATTCATATCCAAGACTCTTCAGACATATTAGAACATAACTCCAGAACCGTGGAACATAATATCAACTTGTAGAAAGATGCAGACCATTAGAACACATGCTCTATCTCAGTCAAACATTGTCAAACCTTATAGTGATACTCAATAGCTCATAACTATCTTTTTGGTGGAATCCAATATTTGAAACTTTTGATTTGTGACCTTTAGACAAGTTTTTACAACACCTCAAACCTGCATAAGGAAATATCTATTACCAAAGGAATGTAGACCAAAATACTTGGTTGTTCTGCTTTGTTCAGTACTATATTCTGTCATGTTGGACTTAGGTTACTTGAAGGTACACTTCAAAAGATGATTAAAAGCCAAAACTTTGGATTTAAGATAATCTAAGGACTATAAACATCTTACCAAAACCACAAGACCGGATCTTCAATTACAGACCAACTCTGATCAAAATACTATCTCTCTACACTATCTCCGTACTCTGCCAACACTTAGTCAAAATTCTTAAGTTTGCTTTGCTGAACCAAAATCTTTGTTCCAACCTTGTTGAATCTATTTTATTTTTCTTGTTTCCATAAATGAAAACACTATCAAACATAATGCTCAACCAAGTTTCCAACATAGCTCCAATGAAGCACAAAATACTATCTCAAAACTCTTCATCTTAATCTGCTCTGTCACACTGCTCCACTCTTCATAAAACTTCTTCTCAAAAACTTATCGCACTAATCTAATCACAAAAATTCATACATGTCACACACATTCACATATATTCACACAACACACCACAAACACCAAAGTGAATCTTATAGATATATCCATAACACTTACAAACTTCAAATTAGGTAAGCCTGCTAGGATAAAGCATGTAGTTATACAATGTGTAGCTTGTCAACCTAAAGCATTCACCAAAATACTTTGTTGACCAAAAAAATACTTGAAACACATTTTTATATGTTGGTTCCAACTATATAATCACTTAGAACATGATTCTAATCAACACATTCTTTCACACAGATCCCAATATTAGGTCAGCTTTACAAACTGACAGTCACAGACTCAGATCAACTGTCAGATCATAAATTTCAATGTAGACCACAAAAATCCTTCAAATTCACAACTAAGACTCCTTAGGCATCCCAAGACTTGAATTTAGAACCACAGAACAAAATATTACCATGCGGTGAAATGCAGACTATCAGAAGCTAGACACTGTCATTGTCAAATACTGTCAATGCCTGTAGCGATACTCAGGTACTCATAGCTACCTTGCCAAAAGACTTCAGATCTTAAGATTTTGGATTTACAGATTTAAGAATTTATTTAGAACACCTCAAAATTGTAGGAGAAAATATCCAATACTAGAGTAATGCAAACCAAACCAAATAGGTGTTCTACCCTATTTAATACTGTACTTTGCTATGCTGAACTTATGCTATTTACAAATGTAATTCCAGAGCTCATAATAAGATAAAACTTTGGAATTAGAAACATATAAGTATCACCAACATCCTACTAGAACCGTAAGACTTGATCTTCAAACATGGACCAATGCAGACCATAACACTGTAGCTCTGTAGTCTTCTCTATACTCTACCAACACTTAGCCAAAATGCCTAAGTCTTCTTTCTAGACCAGAATTCTTTGTACACATAACTTCAAGAGGATTACTATAACCTCACAACCCTTTTGAATCCTTGTTGCTTGCTGCATCCTTATTCCTTGTTGCCTTTAATGACAATAACAATCAAACATCATACTTAATCACTCTTAGTCAAGCCATCAGTGTCTTCAGCAATGATGTTTTCCAAGTTGCGAACAATCTCCCCCTTTGGCATTGATGACAACACATGATGTGAAAAACCATCACACTGCTCCCCCTTACTACTTGCACTCTTTCACATGCTACTCTCCCCTTTTATTTCATAGTTATTTTTCTTTTTATGTTTTTCACATGCTTCACTCTCCCCCTTTGACATCAATGGAAAAGGATATGTACAAGATATACATAAATTGAATCTGCTCCCCCTAAGTATTTTAGTCTTATATACACCAAAACTTCAAAACTATTTGTAATATCTAGATATGTACATGTGAAATCAAATGACTTACTAGATTATAGGGAGAATGTCCTTATAGATGTTCTTTAGATATATTGCATCTCTATCCCATGTAGCCTTGGCATGGCTCAAAACTTGTATGTGCCCTTTAATTAGGGATACCAACTTTTCTACTTTCTCAACAGTAGCAGGGGCCTCAGTATTACAAGTGTGTGCCTAACCGGTTTGTCATTGATGTCAACATATCTATGTTTCCATTGGTGTCAACTGTGCTCTTGTTTTGATGCTTTCTTGTAATGAGTTAAGCATTGAAGATATTAAGTATTCCTGATACAATAGAACAATCCAGTAGATTACTCCACATTTCCTGTTGAATGAGTATCTTTTTTGCAAATTGGAAGTTATTTAGAGGCATATCTGATGATGCTATGTTCCAAGTTTAAGCCTCTAGTATGAAGAATTGAGTGAGTTATGTTCACCAGAGTGAAAACTACTTTTCCTGTATATTTGGTGGTGACAGGAAGAACGTATTATGCTCCATATTCATATGCAGTTAAGTATTTTAGTCTGCCATTTTGGAATCAAGTTTGTAATGATGATAAGTACATTCAACTAGAATGGTTCATGTTTTGGTTGTCTACAAGTGATCTTTTCTTTATGACAGTGGCTAAAAGTGTTGTTTATGTGCTCTGGTTTGAAGAATCTTCTTGGCACAGTGGTTAGGGATTGTGCAGTTGTTCCCAGTGATTACAATGTGCTTGTGGATGCCTCTTGATAGTGTTCCTACCTTTTGATTGGTTCGCAAAGAGAAATTTGAATCGTGGATGAAGATTGTTCTTAGAAGACTTAGTGTTAACACTAGTCTTGGCCGACTTGGTTATTTTCACTACTTGTGGAGATGCATCGAAGATTGTGAAAGCATGTCATGGTGTGGAAGATTGTATTTGAGTCCCAGCTAAGGCATAACATGATTTGCATACATCTTTTCCTTAGATAGTTTTGTTTAGATTCAAACCTATTTCTATGTATGTTTGTAATGCCGACCTTGGAGATTGTTCCAATGGTTGATGAATGTAATGCTGACCTTGATGTACATTCCAAGGTTGATGAATTGTATAAAAGCATGTAATGAAGTTGTGAAAATATGTCCTTGCGAAGATGTGAAGATAAGAGGGAAATGTAAAAAGTAGAGCAGAGAAGAAGAAACATATTACGCTTCAATGGAACTAAACTCAAGCATGGTGTAGATGCTACAATCTCAGTTCACCAATTTCAGTAGTGAGCCCCTTCTAGCAGTGAGATTATTTATTTTACAGTAAGCATTTGGGTAGTGAGCCTCTGATTTTTGGTATTGTTATTAGATATTATATTGTGAGCTAACACTCACCGTGGTTTTTCCCCTATAGGGTTTTTTATGTAAAAATCTGGTGTCTCATGTGTGATTGTGTTTAAGTTTTTGATTTCATGGTTAAATCATTATAACATTGATTAAGTGCTTGATGTGTTGATGTCTATAAGAAGTTAAGTTTTGGTGACAAATGGTTCACCCCCCTCTCAATCGTCTTGTGTATTTCAACAATTGGTATCAGAGCATGGTTCCTCATAAGAAAGCTTAATAGCTTGAGGTAGATCTGGGATGGTGCACAAGAGGGTTACTCTTGAAGACCTAGAAATAACTAAAGAAGAAATTAGAGATCTAAAGGAGAATGTCAAAGAAGCAGAGGAAGGAACATAAAATTAAGAGAGCATGTCAAGAAGTTCAAAGAAAAATATAAGGAGGTTAGTGATCAACTGATATCAACAAATGAAACATTGAATGATTTGAAAGTGGAAGTTGTAGAAAGAGAAAAAGTAGAAGAAGACCTAAATCTGTTGGTAGAAGACAAATCAGAAGAATGTGTTAAGCTTGAAAAGGGAGTTTGGAACCTGAAGTCAGATTTGGTGAAAGCAAAAAGTTATGAAGAAAAGTTTAAGATTAGTTTTGTAAAACTTGATTAGATGATTTCTAGTCAGAAGAGACATGATGACAAAGAAGACTTGGGATTTGAGAAAAGTGAAAGTCCAAAAACAAGACAAGAAATGAATATTGAGATCAAGAAGGACAAAGGTAAATGGATCCAAAATAAAAGAAATAGACCTAGAAGACCATCGGTCAGACAACCAAATGTTCAAAGGTACCCATCTTTCAATGGTTCTTGTAATTCATGCAATAACTTTGGTCATAAGGCTACTCAGTATAGAAGTAGAATAAATCAAAATGTTCCATCATTCTTTGGTCAGTGGTTCAATTGCAAGAAAATTGGTTATAGAGCAAATGACTGTAGAAGTCAGATTAGGAAAGGTTTCAACAATGGAAGGAATGATCAATCTTTCAAAGGTAAATGTTTCACATGCAATAAAGTTGGTCATAGAGATGTTGTATGTAGAAGTAAAGTGAGTCAGAATTCTATTAGGTGCTATGCATGCTATAAAATGGGACATAGGGCTAATGAGTGCAGAAGTCAAGTGAGAAATGGCTATGGCAAGGAGAGAATAGTTAAATCCTTCAGTGGCTACTGCTATACATGCAATAAATTTGGGCATAAGGCTAACCAATGCATGTCAAGGAAAAATGGAAGGAACAATGGTTAGAAAAATACTGAGTGTTTCAATTGAAATAGGTTTGGACATATTGCAAGATTTTGTAGAAGTAAAAACATGGAGAAGGATACTCAGGCAGAATTGAAGAAACTAGTTGAAAAGATTGATTTGACAAAAGTCAAGAAGGAAATGAACAAGGTTTGGGTCAAGAAGGAAGTAAACAAAGTCAAAGATGGGTCCACACTAGACTCTGGTGCAGATACTTCCTCCAAAAAGTGAATTGGGTGCTTTGGCTCAGGGGGAGCTTTAATGAAAAATCTTTTCTCCCCTACCAAAAGATAGGTGCTAATACCTCAACATAAAGAGATAATGTAAAGGATTATCAACAAAGGTTTAAGTTAGGACAAAGAACTATTTTTGTAAGGGATAAAAGAAGACTTGTGCAATTTATGAAGTCTGATTAACAAAAGAAGATGAGTTATGAATTTTTTTGCTAAGTATCTATCTGGTAAAATCAAGTTACATCGCTCTAGGAATTTGGTCCACATTGGTCCACTATTGAAGATATTGCTCAACAGTTCTGGCATATGGTTATTAATGATTGGTTACATCTATATCCAAAAGTTTGTCTGATTTTGATGATTGTCTTGAGAGTAATGAGTAACAGAAGTTTGGGTTGACAAAACATAGTTGTTTTCAATACAAAGCAATTTTCATGATGGCTGGAAGTATTTGATGAAATAAGAGACAAATGGACATGAATTAAATGAGTCTTTAAGCAAAAGATGAAGAAAGTACAGGTTGAATAAGATCCAGAAAGAATTTCTGAGACCCCTAGGGTTTGTACAGAAGCATCACACTAAAAGGAGCAAAGGTGCATTAACAAAGAAGAAGAATTACAGATAAACAGGTCCATCTCTATTTATTTTCAAAAGCTGAACCTAAGATAGTCACTGGAACTTATAAAGAGGAGAAGAGAAAATGCATATTGAGAAGAACCAGACTTGGGAACCTACCCTTAGGTATGTAGATAAGAATGTGATTGGAACTAAATGGGTGTTCAGAAACAAGATGAATGAAAATGGAGTAGTAAGAAACAAAGCAAGATTGTTATGCAAAGGACATTCTCAAGTTGAAGGCATAGACCTTGAAGATACTTTTGCTCCTTTGGCAAGGATTGAAGCAATAATAATGTTCTTGGCATTTGCAGCACACAAAGATTTCAAAGTATATCAAATGGATGTGAAGTCAGCGTTCTTGAATGGAGAGCTGAAAGAAGAGGTTTACATAGAACAACCGGAAGGATTTCAGTCATCAGACCAAGGTGACATGGTATGGAGATTGAAGAAATCCTTGTATGGACATAATCAAGCACCTAGAACTTGGTATGAAAGATTAGATAAATACCTATTGCAATAGAGATTCAGTAAAGGGTCCACAGATAGTAATTTGTACACCAAATTTTGATTGTTGAGGTTTATATTGATGACTATCTATCAAAGGGGAGCTGGTAGCAATGATTGCTGATAGGAGGAGCCTGCAAATAAGTGATTGATCTAAGGATATTATTGGCAATATGTATTGTCATTATCATATGCATTGTTAAGTTGTCATGAAGATGTGATGTTGTGTTCCCTAAGAAGGAAAGTTCATGGTTGGATATCATACTCTAATTTAAATAGAGTCAAGTCTAAAGCTTTAAGAAGACAAGAAATGTTAATTTAGAGGTCTTCTGAAATGTGAGCAAGAGATGATATAGTTTGATGTGTACTTCCAAGGGGGAGTATTCAGAGCAATAAAAGAAAAAGATGAAGCAGAACTAGTTGTTGAAGTCAGGAGGAGTAAAATCCTAGATTGATCAATATGTGAAAGAGGTGTTGAAAAAGTTTGGAATGGAGGATTCTAAGCCAATATGTACCCCTATGGTAACTAATTTCAAGTTGAGAAAGAATGATGAAATACCTAAGACTGATCATAAAAAGTATAGGTTTATGATTGGAGGACTACTTTATCTAACCTATATCAGACCAGATATAATGCATGGAACTTGTCTTGTGGCAAGATTTCAAGAAGATCCTACAGAGTCACATGTGATGGAAGTCAAGAGAATCATGAGATATTTGAAAGGTACACTAGATCATGGCCTATGGTATCCAAAGGATAATGATTTCACTCTCAGTACTTATGCATATACAGATTGGGCCAGAGATGTTGATGACAAAAAAAGTACAAGTGGTGGTGCTTTCTTATTGGGGAATAGATTGGTTTCATGGTTGAGCAAGAAGCAAGATTCAATCTCCTTGTCTACAGCAGAAGTAGATTATATTGCAATAGCATGTTGTTGCACTCAAGTGTTATGGATGAAGTAGACTTTGAAGGACATAAGATTTATGTATGAAGATCCAATTGCAATCTTTTGTGACAATACAAGTGCCATAAACATTTCAAAGAACCTAGTGATGCGCTCAAGAACAAAGCATATATCTATAAGGTATCTTTTTGAGAGAAAAAGTGATAGAGAATGAAGTAAAGTTGGAGTATGTGTCTACAAAGGATTAGATTGCAGATATTTTCACTAAGCCTCTATCTAAGGATACCTTTGAGTATCTCAGAGAAAAAATAGGGGTTATTACCCCTCCTGATTTGAACTAAGATGCATATGAATGCATCAATCCAGTGGAGTCTAGAGCCTTATTCTTTGATCTGGATTGATGTTTTGAGGGCTACCTCTCAGGGGTAGTAGCAAGTGTTTCTAATATGTGATCCTGACCAAGAGCAGTAAGTGTCACAATATTGTTTGATCAGAGTAGCAGAGTGCAAGTATGTGCCCTTTTCCATTGATATCAAAGGGGGAGAGAAATCATGTGAAAACATTAGAGAAGAAAGAGTGCAGATGTGTAAAGAGAAAGGGGGAGAATCTTGTCTTGATGGTCTTTATACTTTTTCACACCATATGTTGCCATCAATAAAAAAGGGGGAGATTGTTGCAAGTATGTGCCTAACCAGTGTTGTCATTGATGTCAACATAGCTGTGTTTCCATTGGTGTCAATTGTGCTCTTGTTTTGATGCTTGCTTGTAATGAGTTAAGTAATGAAGATAATAAGTATTCCTGATATAGAGAACAATCTAGTAGATTGCTCCACATTTCTTGTAGAATGAGTATCTTTGTCTACGGATTGGAAGTTATTTAGAGGCATATTTGAAGATGCTATGTTCCAAGTTTAAGCCTCCAGTATGATGAATTGAGTGAGTTATGTTTGCCAGAATAAAAAATGCTTTTCATGTATATTTGGTGGTGATAGGGAGAACGTATTATGCTTCACATTCCTCCACAGTTAAGTATTTTAGTCTGCGGTTCTGGAATCAAGTTTGTAATGATGATAAGTACCTTCAACTAGAATGGTTCATGTTTTGGTGGTCCTCAAGTGATCTTTTCTTTATGATAGTGGCTGACAGTGTTGTTTATGTGCTCTGGTTTGAATAATCTTCTTGGCAGAGTGGTTAGGGATTGTGCATTTGTTCCTAGTGATTACAATGCGCTTATGGATGTCTCCTAATCATGTTCCTACCTTTGGATTTATCTGCAAAGAGAAATTTGGATCGTGGATGAAGACTGTTCTTAGAAGACTTAGTGTTAACACTAGTCTTAGTTGACTTGGTTATTTTCACTACTTGTGGAGATGCATCAAAGATTGTGAAAGAATGTCATGGCATGGAAGATTGCATTTGAGTCCCAACTAAGGCATAACATGATCCACATACATCTTTTCCTTATCTAGTTTTGTTTAGGTCCAGACCTATTTTTATGTATGTTTGTAATGCCAACCTTGGAGATTGTTCCAATGGTTGATGAATGTAATGCTGACCTTGATGTACATTCCAAGGTTGATGAATTCTATAAAATCATGTAATGAAGTTGTGAAAAAGATGTCCTTGTGAAGATGTGCAGATAAGTGGGAAATGTAAAAAATAGAGCAGAGTAGAAGAAACACATTGTGCTTCAATGGATCTGAACTCAAGCATGGTGTAGATGGTACTATCTCAATTCACCAATTTCGGCAGTGAGCCTATTTCTTTTGCAATAAGCATTTGGGTAGTGAGCCCTAAGGTAGTGAGATTCTAATTTTTAGTATTGTTATTACATATTATATTGTGAGCTAACACTCACTGTGGTTTTTCTCTTATAGGGTTTTCCACATAAAAATCTGGTGTCTCATGTGTGATTGTGTTTAAGTTTCTAATTTCATTCTTTCATGGTTAAATCATTTTAACATTGATTAAGTGCTTGATGTGTTGATGTCTATAAGAAGTTAAGTTTTGGTGACAATTGATTCACCCCCCTTCTCAATTGTCTTGTGCATTTTAACACTGAATGTTTTGACTTAGTTTGTCTACATCTACTACAATTGCAGTCATAGAACAAATCCTAAAACTTACAATTTCCCTGAGCTATCTCATCTGATCTTTTATGACATCTTTTTTATTCTACAACTTATTAATGACATAATGGATTGTTTCAACTTCTATCCTTTGATTTCCCATAACATCCTTTGTGAGATCATAGGTCCTGGAAATCTTGATCAATTGGTCTTCCCATCCCTCTATCTTCTCTTTTAGCTCCTTAGTTGTCTCAGGCCAAGTCAGACAAAATTGATACAACTTACTAGCATCTTTGATAACCATCTTTGCATCCTAAATACTTTTATCTAACAAAATCTTATCTTTTGAGTATTTGTCATTAAGCTCCATTAACCTCTTGTTGTTAATCTCTGCCCTTACCTTCTTTTCAACTTCTTGTTCAAAGGACTCAAAATGAGAATTGACAGACTCCCTAAGTTTCTTCATCTGTACTAGAGGAGTCAAAGAGGTATCTTTCTTTAAACTAGGCATCATTTTCCCAAAAAATGTTATAGCTTCACTCTTAAGCTCACTGTCCTCCATGTGAGATTTGAGAATTCCTCTTGAGCCATGGCCTAGAATGTTGTCCCAAGTTTTAGTTTTTGCAATGGGGTCATGGTGGCCAAATTAATCCACCCTTGTAATAAATCGGGTGATGACAAAATCTGAGTTTCCTTCCGTTCTGCGAAAAATTTTCTAAGAGAATCTAAAGAACTCTCATCAATAGTGTCTTTTCTTCCTTCATCTGAAGATATTTGTTTAGTGGGGGCCTTCAGAGAATCTTTTCCATTAGAGGTTTGTTTCTCTTCAATTCTTTTCAGAACATAGGTGTCTATCACTTATTCAGAGATATCTTCTTTTTGTTTCTCTTTTTCTTCTATGTTCTCTTCCTTAGTTGACTCTTTCATTTCTACCTCATTTCCTAATTTTACATGAGGAGTTATCACTCATTGATCCATACTTTGTTCATTTTGTCCTTCAAAGACTTTTTCCTCAGATGTCACTATTGTCTCCTCGGTGTTCTTTTCCTCTGTAGACTCTTTCATTTCTTCATCTTTCCTAGAGGTTTCTAGAGGAGTAATTAAATATTGATTAGTTCTTTGCTCTTCATCCACATCCAAAAGTTCACTTGTATTATTAGGATTTTGTTCTTCACCTATGTCCATCACAATCAGAATGTGAACTTCATTAAGCACCATTAGAATTTTCTCCTTAGTTTCCTTTTCCAACTTTTCAATCCCACTTTTGTCTCTAGCTATTAGAATGCTAATTCTTCTTTTGGTTCTAAATTCTTCACTGAACCTCTGAGAGGCTTTGACCTTATCTAGTCGAGTAAGACTTGGACAAAGCTTTTTCAAAACATAATCTTTCATTTCTGCATATTTAGCCATAGCCTCTTCTTTTCTGGTAGTTAGAATACTTGCTAGGCTATCAGGTAAGTTAGATACAACTTCAATCAATGCTTTATTAAACATGTCTAGAAATTTTACCACAATGGTTTCAATTATTTCCTTATCAACATCAGAGCTTTTATCATAAAGGTTTGCAATGGGCTTCAAATTCTAATGCTTTGCCACTGCATTGATTGTGGTTTCCAGATCCATAGTGGCTTCATTCTTCTTCTTCTTCTTCTTCTTCTTCTTCTTCCCCTTATCTTTCTCGTTTCTGGAGGGCTTTTCTTTCTTACTAGAAGTGGCTTCATTAGTTTTGTTCTTTTATCCTTTATTTCTTCTTCAGATTCTACTTCCTCTTCTTCTTCACCACCACCATGGATCACATACATTCTGTTAGTGGCCCATTCTTTTCACTCTTTTGTTCTTATTCTTCCCCACTCTAGGTTCTATTCGTTTAGTAGTTTCTTTTTGCACATCAACTATAGGAATAGGTCCGGAGGTCTTAGAAGTACCTACACCAGAAGAGGAGGACTTTGTTGTCCTTCTTGTCCTTGTAGTAGACTTTGCATGTTCAGTCTTTTCTTCATGCTTTTCTAGAGCTTTTGCTTGTTTAGTTTTCTCCTCTTGCCTTTCTAAATCCTTTGTAGCTTGAGCCTCTTCTCTAGCTTGGTCTATTTTCTCCTTTGTGAAACCTTTACTCATGGCATACTCTTCTACCCACTTCTTTACTTTTCTTAGTGTTTTTGGTTGTTTTTGTTCCAAGTGAAATTTGAGAGACTTTTCTTCATAAGTCCCAAACCTTACTTCTTTAGGGTCTTTGGGTTTTCTCAGCATCAGATCTACCAAACTAGTCAAAATGTCCTCTATAACTTCATATCCCATTGTTGGGACCCACACTGTTCTTGGTTCCACTACCTCCATGAGGCATTCATCTTTGGTCACCATAAAAACAATATCATATTTATACTTCTCTATTACTTTTCTAGGGATTCTAACCCTATCCTACATTTTGTTCTGGAATGTTTTGAAGTATCGACACAAAGATGCACTTTGAGCACTTTCATTTCTAATACTCTTTAAGTGGCTTCTGATTTGTACTACTACAGGGGAATGATTGAGCCAAACAATACTATTCATACCTGGCAACTCCCTGAAGAAGTAGAACAACAAACAAATGATAAGAGTATCATACTTGAATTGATACTTGAATGGGTACTTGGTGTCTTTGGTTCTCTTTAGATTCTCCATCAACTATTGCCGGAGGAACTCACATAAGTCATAATCAATATTCTTCTTCACCATCTCATATGTAGTGTAGATGGTAGTAGTTGAAACAATGTTCTACCTATTGGAGAAATATACCTTGTATCCAATAACCATTGAAGCAAATTTCACTGCTAAATCCTCTATATCATTGATAGTTAAATCTCTCTTGCCAAACTTTACACATGTTAGCTTCATTACAGTGTCGTTCTTTACTGATTTAGCACCAGAACTATTCTAGACGAACACAAGCCTATAACTACCTCAATAGCATCCTTGGTTATCATATGAGGTTTATCCAGCAAAATAATTCATCATGGATTCTACTTAGAACATACCTAACCCAAGCATCTTCAGAGAAAATAGGAAAATCTATCCATGTATCTAATTTCTTTTCATGCAAAGCATTAAATTCTTCTTTCAATTCAAATTTTTCATTGGACAACTCATCCAAATAAACTTACCCTAATTTTACATGATCATACTCTTCCATATTAGCATGGATGTAAGCCCTAATATCTTCATTATGCATTACACCATAGGGAACTTCAGAAAATGCACCATTAGGGCATGTTTCTAGGGATTTAAATGGGTTCTTCTTGAACTTAGGTCAGCGCCTATTAGTTATCTCAACAACTTGTGGGGTAGACATTTTCACAGCTCAACAAAATTTTCAAGAGTGATACTGTAAACACATTGTTCTTCTCTTCTAGTTAGGGTTTGTTCATGCCACATGCTTGAGTTCACCTTTCCTTTACCACTCAAATCTCCTTGGTCACTTGAAAACTGGAATACAAAGTGAATTTCCTTTGAATGATATTGCTTATAAACTCATTTCATCAAAACCTAATTGCCATAAATGCTTGTTTCCAAAAAGCTGTCAACACTTCCTCTGCTACTCATAGTCAACACAAATTGCTCTACAATCTTCTGCATTAGACTCTTTTTTGCCAAAATTTTCTTCAAAAGATTTGATATACTGTTCTTCAACTCATATCTTCATGCTGGATGTCAGAACCACTTTTCTGGCTAGGGAACATGATTTTCATTGAAGCTCCCCCTAAGCCAGAGCTCCCAATTTACTTCCCAGAAGAAGTTTCTGCACTAGATTTTGGCACAAACTCATTCTTGACTTCAATAAAATCCTTCTTAACCCACATCTTATTCATCTCCTTCTTGGTTTATGCTGCATCAACCTTTTGCACTGGTTTCTTTCTTTCTATTGGATTGTCCTTCTTCATGTTCTTGCTTTTGCAGAATCTAGCAATATGTCCAAACCTATTGCAAATGTTGCACACAACATTCCTCTGACTGTTCTTCCTTCCATTCATTCTGGATCTGCATTGGTTAGCCTTATGTCCAAATCTATTACATGTAAAGTAGTTGCCATTGAAAGATTGAGTGTTCCTTCCATTGTTATAGCCATTCCTTATCTGACTTCTACATTCACTAGCTCTATGACTAAATCTCTTGCATGTAAAGTAGTTACCATTAAAATATTGTGTATTCCTTCCATTGTTATAGACATTCCTTATCTGACTTCTACATTTACTAGCTTTATGACAAACTTTCTTGCAAGTAAAGCACTGCCTGGAGAAACCTAGAACATTTTGATTCATTCTATTTCTACATTGAGTATCCTTATGACCGAACTTATTGCATGAATTATAATAACCATTGAAATATGGGTACCTTTGAGCATTTGGTTGCCTTACCAGTGGTTTTCTAGGTCCATTCCTTTGATTCCAAATCTACTTGCCTTTATCCTTCTTGTTCTCATCAGTCACTGCTAGACCAGTTTTGGAACTTTCACCTTTTTCAAATCCCAAGCCTTCTTTGTCATCAGGGTTCTTTTGGCTAGCAATCATCTCATCAAGTTTTGTAGAACTTATCTTGAACTTTTCTTCATAGCTCTTTTCCTTCTTCAAATTTGACTTCAGACTGACAACTTCTTTTTCAAGATTTGTACATGTTGTGTGGTTACACAACATGCCCCATTTTGACTTGACAAAACAGGACCCAACTTTTGCTTGGCTTTGCTTATTTTTTTCTGCTTATGGCGGTCTGGTAAAAGTAAGTCATGTAGATGATCCTGCATAACGAGGGCTAGGTAAGTCATCATGATGAGGTAAATTTGTCAAAATTAATATTTCATTTCATTAACCTCATACTTGGAAAGATCACAAAATTCCATGCAGGTTTGCCTTTTGGATCACCCTGATATTCCTTAGGGTGTGAAAGTTATGAATGGTCAAAGTCTTGGTCAAACCTGATATTTCGAGAGGGAGGTCATATTTCTTAACATCAGTCATCTTTCAAAAGATCACCTTGATCCAATTTTATCACCTGATAGATCATGATGTTCACGGCCTGCGAATGTCAATTTTAAGTGGTAGTGACATTTACCTGTCGAACAACGTCATATATTTTGCGAGGGTCATATTTTTGAATATCACCTGATATTTTGAATATCACCTTATCTTTTGAATATCACCCTGCTGCAGAATATCACCCTAGAGTCAATATGCTGATGATATCATCTGATCTTGATAAATGAAAAGAATCATCCTGATGATGACATCATCCTCCTTTTTACCTCGTGGAGGTATATTTTAGAACATCACCCGACATTTAGAACATCCCTTGATTTTAGAAACATGACCCGATGGTCCAAAATATCACCCTACCTTTTGACATAGGTTTTCCTGCCTAAGGGCAGATGGTCATATTACACAAAGGGGGTCATATTTTGAATATCACTCGATATTCTCAATATCACCCTACTTTCAAAAGATCATCCTCCTCTCCTTGCCGTGTAGCATTGAATGCTCATTAATGGAGTAGGTGGTTCCTGCCGATTGCTAGTGTGATGATAACACCTAGCAACATTCAGAGATTTCCATGCAGTAAATCAATGATTAAGATCAATTCAATCAAATTTTGCCCTAACTGACTAGATGAATGGTTTTAAAATGAATTTACAACATCATTATACTCTTACCTTGCGAAGAAATGATAAGTTGCAGAGCCGAGCCCTCAAACCCTCATACGAGCTACTTGCTGACGTATACAGCTTGCCAAGAACAGGACGCGTGATCAACAACGATATTTGAATTCATTCCGTAATCATCAGCATAATTCAAGAGGATAAGCGTATCAGGTAAGTAATTTGAAACCCTCCTCCTGTTATTCTCTGCATATCTAGGTAGTATAATGTCACTGATTTGAAGTTGTATGTTCTGTATATCATGATGAAATAGTGTTTAATGAATATATATGCATGATGCTATAAAGATGTAATGTATATACATGCATGATGAGATATCAAATTGTAAGACAAGTTCCTATTCATTGTAGGAAATCATGGTGGATAAGAGGTTGAACAAGTCTGAAGCTGAATTCGTTAAACCGATGTTTGCTCAGCCTGAGGGTGTGCAGTTTAAATATGGAGTTATAGGGGATACACATCAAGGAAGTACAGATTTGGTAACATGGACACTTAAAATGCATAATGACAAGGAGGATACCTTGCTGGACTCTGTGTTTGTATTTGGAATGTGGAATGTAGCTGGTTTCCCATATTCCATGGAAGCTCCTGAGTTGGTTATTGAATGTGCTAGAAACTATAATCCACACACAAGAAGGGTGGAGAACCATGGCAGGGTATATGCAGATCTGTCTATCAAGGGCCTTTCCACCACCTTCAATCTGCCACTGGGAAGGAAGGTTGTTAGCATGGATTTTAAGAAACTGGAAGTAGAATATGAGAATAATAAGAAGGCTGCCAGGAAGAGAATGTATTAATGGAGAGCCAAAAATAGCCCTTATACAGCCGCAGCCAAGTTGCCTGTACACATGTATAAATTTGATTTTGATGTAGAATATCAGTTCATGATCGCTCTACTCAGCTGAGTAACAGGCCAGCCAACCACTAGAAATTTCAAAACCTAGATGTATGGGGTCATCCTGATGTGCCTTTACATAGAGAACATGCCACTATGGGCCAAAATGATAAGTGATGCTCTAGATGAGCAGCTAATGAATTTAGGAGGTTCAGAATGTTCCTTTTATATGACCTCATACATAGTTTATTCATGTGCCTACAAGGGTACATTTGATGCACTGACTATAGTTGGGAGGATTGGTGGTACAACAAATGATGCACACATATGGGATCATCATCCCCAGCTACAAAGAATAAATTACCTCCAGGATTACAAACTAGTGAATGATGCATTCTCAATGCATCTGGTAAGAACAATGGAGGAGGATAGAAGTAAAAGACTGAGCATGGAAGCTCAGGAAGTCATATACAAGCATGGAGCCTGGTTTATTCAATATGCAACTTTCTCATACATAAGAATAGAGGGCTTTGAAGGTTAGCCTCTCATGATGCCAAGATACCCTACTAATGCAGTTGTCTTAATGAAATTTCTAAGACAAATTTCCACAATACTGAATGCATACAAAGCTAATAATAAGCTTCCACTAGTATTGTTTCCAGTAACAATGGGCTGGTATATGTGCCCAGATTCTGAGAATATTAAGAGGGCCATAGCCGGTTTAACTATGATTCAATTACAACCTTTCCCCTTGACAAGGTCATATGATCCATATGGGAGAATGCAGAAGATCATGGGGAAACCCATCCATCAAAGGCATCTTGAGGATTTCTGGGTAGATTGTGAAGATGAGGCTGAAGCTAGAAGAAGAAGATATCAAAGGCTAACCCTTAACCAGATCAGGACCTTTGACTACATCTCAGTCCCTGTACAATTGAAGAAGGATGATGGTAAAATAATGGTAGATGCGTATGATGAGAAGAAGATATACAATGATACAACATCGGCGCTAGATCTTACTATGCCAGAGGACATTTCCTTAGATCCATTCATTGGCAGATTATTGCAGCTAACCCAAGCATGGGTCAATGAACAAATAAATGCACTGAAGAAAAGAGGTATAGCCCTTACAGTGGATAATAAGAAGAAGAGATAGGAAATTCCTGATGATGAGTATGATGATTTCCTGATTGAGAAGAGGAAATCTAAAGGAGAGAGAGTACCACCTCCTAATAAAAGCAAGAGACCTCCAAGAGGTAAGAAAACTAATACTGAACCCAAAGGGGTCATAATTGAAAGAATAGAAATGCCAGCTAAAGGTGCATCAGGATTAGGACAAGCATCAACTTCATCCGCATCGCCTCCCTTGGATAAACAAAAAGCTAAAAAGATCCAGAGG
Source organism: Cunninghamia lanceolata (assembly GCA_027924645.1). Classification (NCBI taxonomy): domain Eukaryota; kingdom Viridiplantae; phylum Streptophyta; class Pinopsida; order Cupressales; family Cupressaceae; genus Cunninghamia; species Cunninghamia lanceolata. The sequence goes on from BSBN01001019.1 coordinate 453,396, forward strand.
CCAGCTGCACAACCCACTGAAACTTATGAGGATCAGGCATCACAGAAGAATATAGAGGAGGATATCCCTCTAGATGAAGAGCCTGAGGAAGAAGAAGACCCCACACCCCTCACCAGAAAGAGAAAAGAACCTCAAGTGATGGTATCCACACCTAAGGAACAAAGAACTTCCACGAGAGGTGAAATAAAACAAGACCCCATAATGCTAAGAGGGGTAGGTAGTGAAGTGTTCAAAAAAGAGCTGCAGCATAATGTGCCACTTCCTACCATAGTCAAGTTCAAGACTGAGAAGGCTGAAGAGAAAATGAAAGAAGCCTCAAGAGTAGTGCAAAGCAGTCCTGTCTCACTGGAGGAGATTGTAGACTTATCTGATGATGAGGTAGTGCAAAATCTAACCTCTTAGCTAATGGAAACACTTGCTGCTAACATTTGCATAACTCCTCATGGAATCCTAGCAGTACAAGCGGTGTTAGAAGAGATGAAGCAGGTAGAACAAGAAAAGGAAAAGAGCCTACAAAGGATTGCACATCAAATAGTGCTAGATAAATTAGTTGGTTAGGTGACAACTCCTGTAGTAATAGACTTGACATATGTAGAGGATGTAAATCCTAAAGATATAGCAGGTACACCTAAGAGAACAAAAAATGTTGAAGAGCACAGACAGATGGAAGTGGAGGATAAAGCTCCAGATATGGGTCAGTAACAGCAAGAAATATCAGCTGAACTTGAAATAGTTGAAATACAGACAAAGGACAGAGCAGATAAAGAAATATCAGGTCCTGATGACCAAAAGGCTCAAGAGGTGGATACCTCAGGTGCGGAGCAAGGTGCAGTACAAGATCAAATGGAAGCACCTAAGATAGATACAATAATGTCCACGAATACCAATGTACCTCAGGATGAGGAAAATACTAAAGTGGATGAGACACCCTTGGAGGAAGTAAAAGATTAGGATCATGATAAACATGCGATGATCAGCAGGATCACCCTCCAAAAGAAGAGATTCCTCAACAAGAGGAAGCACCATAGGATCACCCTCATGAAGAGCATCATGAGGAGGAAATAAGAAAGTCACCTTCACCACAAAGGATGATAACAGATACTGGAGATCAAGGTGAACATGATCAAGATGGTGGACATCCAGGATCTGGAGACCAAGTCCCTCCCTGGCTAGAAAAAGAGATAAGTATAGAATCCAGTTTTGAAATTCAAGAATTTGATATATCTACATTGTTTTTAGAAACCCTAATAAAGCCTAAGATGAAGCAAAGATTAACTTCTGCCATTAGAAGAGATCCTAATATAGGCAAGAGAATTGCCCAAATAGCACTCCACACAGTTGAGAAGGAAAGAGGCAAGATCACTCTGGAAGAATTCTAGATTACCACAGTAGATTTGGGATTTACCAATGAAGACCAAGAAGGTCAAGAGGGGAAGGATATTATTGATTCTTTGATCCAGAAGATAAAGAGAGAAAAGGAGAAAAATAAGTAGCATAAAGAGCATATTACTCAGCTGCATGCCTATATAAAGGGGTTAATTAACCCTGATGATACATCAAGTGATTGAGTAGTCCCATTGACTGTAATTTCTCAAGAGGAAGTCAACAGGTTGAACCTTATGAGACATGAATCAGTAATAATGTTAAAATGGATGTCATCTACGCTCAATGGAGCTAAAGAAGTGTTAAAAGCCTCTTTGAAGAGGTGGAATTCTTTAGGTACCTCCAGGAAGAAGGTAGATAAACTGCAGATGGAGATCGGGAGGAGGTCATTTCAACTGGAGAAAGCCTTGAGCACTTTAGATGAAATAAAGAGGATTGATCCTCTGATTTTAATAAAGAATCAGGTACTAAATAATGATATGACCATATTGATTGATATCTGGAACAAAGACATCAGGTTTGAGTGTGATGTGCTGAAGAGATGCAACAATAAATTAAGAAATATCAGTATGAAGTTGCATGATATGATGTCTTATGGAGCAGAGGTCTTGGAAACCTTAGAAGGAAAAGTAGAGGGAAAGATAGAAAATTAGGATGAGGAGTTTGCCATTAAATCTCTACATAATAATTTCCACTTAGTAGCTAAAGACCCTCTCAACCACCTGATAGAAGAAGTAATGGATAAAGTAATGAGAGTAAAGGTTAGGGTGGAGAATTATAATGAAACACTAAGTGGCAGGAGGAATAAATTTGAAGCCCTTTGGAGCAAATATCAGGTACATAAACATGCCATCGCCAAAGCAAGAACTCAAGATAGCAGAGAATTGGAAAAGATAGTGCAAGCATATGAAAATATCAGGACATCTATGTAGGTCCATATTCAAGGAGATAATCATCAGGCTGATGAGGATAGTGAAAGTGCTGAAAGTGATAATCATGACAATAAAAATGATGATGAAGAACATGATGAATAGATGAAGGTGCACCACAAAGGGAACACATGCATCAGGTACTTAGGAAAATATGAGTTACCTAGATGGTTGCCATCTGGTAACCTGTGCCATGTTGAAGGGGTTGAATTGGTCAATGAAATGTATACCGTTGATCTGAATAGACAAATCTTGATCATAGATCAATTGTAACCGCTCCCTCACCTTGTTCTATAAAAGGTGCAGGGATGCCTTTTTTGAATCATTCAAAACTTAATTGAAATCTGTTTGCTGAAGTATTCAGGGCTCATTTCAAAGCTATTGTATACTTACACATTTTTGCATACCTAATAAAAGAGAAGATCCTTTTTTATTACAAATCATAGTAAATCATGAGTAATCTGTGTCTGGATTCTTGATACAAGCTTTGATTTGCTGCGTCCCTTGGAGTGGTTATCAATCTGTTTGTATTGTTTTCATTCACCATCCTTCGAAGTTAGCATCAACCGTATCTAGTTGTGGAATGTCCTGCTGAACATGTGGTTTGATTTCTTCTCCCAGTGAAAGTATCAAATGTGTATGTGGATCAATAACTAAATATTCAACATTATTTGAAGTAGTTATTTCAATTTCTTTCAATTTCAGAGCATTTCATCATCATAATTGCAAATAATGACAATCTAAAGAAAATAATCAAAAATATGCAGACATCTCATAGATAATTGAATATACTTAGCATATTTGAAGCTAAAGCATGTTAAATAGATAAATATCATGCAAAGATTCAAAGATAGATACATCATTTGAGAAATATCCCGTATAGAATAACTATCTGTGCAGCATCATTGCAGAAATAAAAGTTACATTGATGATACTTACGTAAGGCCCCAAAATGGAAACAACAACACACATCAACCTCTAAGTAATGTCAGAAGATTAAGACCTAATCAATGGAGACTTGTGATCATGAATTCTCTGAATTCATCATATCTTTCAAGATAAATAAAGGTTAATGTGTACTTTTATTCTATGTTTGTTTGTGACTAACATCATGATCAACAACACATTCTTCCAATTTGCCTTTCACCAATCAATTTAGGTCTTCTTCTTCTTTTGCCTTATCTTCAATTTGCACTTTTAGATCATCCAAGATTTTATTTGGTGATCTCAATTATTCACTAACTTCCTTATTCTTTTCTTTGAACTTCTTGACTTGCTCCCTCAACTTCTTGATGCACTCATCTACTTCCTTGACATTTTCTTTCAGATCCCTGTTTTCCTCTTTAGTCCTTTCAAGGTCTTCAAAAGCAACTATGAGTTCTTCTTCATTGACATACATGCACTCTTCTTCTGTAATTCTAGTTGGATGAATTTCTTTAGGAGTAGGATACCTTCTAGCTACCATGTGTTGAATCTCCAATATCTTTCTCAAGCTGTTAGACTTCTTCCAAAGAACTAGGCTCTGATAAATTGTTGAACACCAGAATATTGAGAAGAGGGGGTGAATTAGTATTCTATTAAACCATTCACTTATTAAACCATTAATCCATTTGCCACATTCAATAATAGTAAAGCAAATCAAGTATAGAAAGCACAACCATAAACCATAACACATGAACACCAGGATTTTTATGTAGACAACCCAAAAAGGGAAAAACCATGGTGAGTGTTAGCTCACAATATATTATGTAGTAACAATACCAAATTACAAAGAGGCTCATTGCCTAAGGTCTCATTGCCTAGGGCTCACTGCTCTAAGGACTATCTATCCAAAGAAATGCTAACTACATAACAGGTTCACTGCCAAGAGAAAAGAAAGAGAGAATGAGTGGCTCACTACCAAAATGAATTATTGTAATTGCATCTACAAATGCATGGGGTACAACTCCAATGAAGCACAAAATACTGTCTCAAAACTCTTAATTCAGATATGCTCTATCACCTTACTCTGCTCTTCATAAAACTTCTTCTCCAAAACTTGTCTTGCTGATCAGATCACAAAACTTCATAAATGTCACATACATTCACATATATTTGCACCACAAACCACAAAAGCTAAAGTGAATCTCATATATATATCCACAACACTTACAAACTTCAAATTAGTTTAGCCTACTAGGATAAAACATGTAGTTATACAATGTGTAGCTTGTCAGCCTAAAGCATTCACCAAAATACTTTGCAAACCAAACAATACTTGAAACACATTCTTATATGTTAGCTCCAACTATGGAATCACTTAGAACATGATTCTAATCAACACATTTTTTCACATGCAGATCCCAATATTAGGTCAGCTTCACAAACTGACTATCACAGACTTAGATCAATTGTCAGATCATAACTTTCAATGCAGACTGCAAAAATCCTTCAAATTCATAACTAAGACTCCTTAGGCATCCCACAACTTGAATTCAAAACAACAAAACAAAATATTACCATGCACTGAAATGCGGACTATCAGAAGCTAGACACTGTCATTATAAAATACTGTCAATGCCTATAGCGATACTTAGGTACTCATAGCTACCTTGACAGAAGACTTCAGATCTTGAAACTCTGGATTTATAGACTTCAAACATGTGTTTACAACACCTCAAAATTGTAGGAGAAAATATCCAATACCGGAGGAATGTAGACCAAACCAAACAGGTGGTCTACCCTATTTAATACTGTACTCTATTATTGATGCAGAGTGCATAGGGGAAGCCAAGACTTTATCAAATTTTTTAACCTTCGGTGAGAGTCCTTCATCTATCTTAGTGATCTGCCCTTCATCTTTTATTATTGGCAAGACTTACTCCATCAGCCAACTCAAAAACTATTCCGCCGACACACTGGTCACTCCGATGTCACCTCCGAACCACACTCATCGATAAGACTTAGATCATCGGAGAACACTTATGAAGATTGGCCGATATGTTGATATACCAACTTAGTATATGCTTGGCGTGACTTACTATTACCGGTGGACTAAAGTTTCTTTACCTTGATTTCACCGTTACAATCGGTCACCGTTTGTATCCAACGAAAGGTACATTCTCAACATGCTTTTGCGATATGCGTTCGCAATATACATTCGGTGAAACAATACGAAACTTACACCGATAGATTTGAAACTTGCATAGTTTACTTTCTCCCTTTTAGCTGAACCCTAGCACATGGAGATGCTAGGTCAATCTACTATGCATAAACACTCTGTCTGGATCCTCTGCACCGTCGAACACAAAACAAAACAAGAAAATAAAAGCAAATACTATATAACGAAGCCATTCCACTAATTCTGACAGAAATCGTACCAGTGGAATGCTTCACATTGACATACTACAACAATGGAACACACAGAAATAACTACATTTCAAACAGAAATCTACAGCTACACAATTTACAGATACAAAAAATAGAAACTAGATTGATAGAATAGAATGATTTTATTTCTCTTCAGAACAATGCATGATTACATTCACTTCTCTTCTCCTCCTTTTTGGTTTTTATCAACTCAACCTGCCAGTAGTTGGAAAACCAACCGATGCAAATAGTTGGAAGACCAACCAATCCAACTACCTCAAACTATCCTACTGCCCTGTTTTGGCACTACGTGAATACAATATGACATAAGTGTGTTTTAAGTTACTTAGGACTTACAAAATGGGTTCTAGGTCCTGAAGGACCTAGAGACAAACTGAAATGAAAATGCATTAGTCAAATAGACCTTATTACAAAAGAAAATAGGATTTTCTAGGTGCTCCTGCACCATACTCCCTAGGTGAAAGTTGTCTCAAGTCCTCTTAGAGACTAACTGCTGCAAATCACCACCCTATTTTATGATATCTGCTTCCAGTATCCATGTGGCTTCTGAGTCTGGAAGTCCTTGGCATTTGACTAAGTGCTCAAAATAGGTCTAATTTCTTGTCTTCTTGGTTGTCCTACTATCCAAGATGCACTCAATCTTAGGTGGTTCCTTAGGTGGTAAATGTTGTACCCACTCTACATTGTCTTGGACAGAATCTGTTGTACCTTCTCCTATATCAGGACTCCTATATAATGTTAGATCAGCAACATTGAATATAGGTGAAATAGTAATATCATCAGGGAGTTCAATTTTGTAAGCATTAGGACCATATTTCTCTATAATCTTACAAGGTCCAATTTTTCTCATCATCAACTTGTTGTGGCTTCCCTTGGGTAGTCTGTTCTTGTTGAGATGAACCATGACCATATCTCCTATTTGGTACTGCACATCCCTTCTCCTTTGATCCACTCTAGCCTTGATCTTCTGACTATTCTTGTGTAGAGTATCTCTGACTTGTTGATGGATCTCTTTCATAGCCTCTGTAAATGTATCAGCATGTCCACTCCTTTTTTCCAACCTTTGAACATCTCTCAATTCAAAAATTCCCTTAGGATGACTACCATAGACAACCTTAAAAGGACTTAGACCTATACTTCTGTTTGTAGAATCATTATAGGCATATTCTGCTTGTGCGAGTACCACATCCCAACTACTTCCATGTTCTCTTGTCAAACATCTTAGTAGATTGCCTAATGACCTATTCACAACCTCAGTTTGGCCATCAGTCTGAGGATGATAGGCTGAACTAAAGGACAAATTTGTACCCAATCTTTTCCACAAGGTTCTCCAAAAATGTCCTACAAATTTGTTGTCTCTATCAGATACAATACTCAAAGGCAATCCATGAATCCTGACAATATCTTTAAAGAACAAACTTGCAATGTAGCTAGCATCATTGGTGGTTTTACAAGGAATAAAATGTGCCATTTTGCTGAATCTATCTACCACAACAAACACACTGTCACAACCTGTCCTTGTCTTGGGCAATCCCATCACAAAATCCATACTAAAAATTTCCCAAGGTCTGTTTGGTATGGGCAAAGGTTGGTACAGTCCTGCATTAGTTGAGACCCCCTTTGCTCTTTGCTATACCATACAACTCTCAACAAACCTTCTGATATCAAATTGTATCTTTGGCCAAAAGTAAAATCTTCTTACTAGATCTAAGGTCTTATTGAGCACAAAATGTCCTCCTAAGCCACCACTATGTTTCTCCTTCACTATATTATCCCTCATTGAACACTTAGGGATACATAGTTGACTCCCTTTAAACAAAAGTCCATCCTGCAATGTATAATCTAAAAATTCACTGTGGAAAGCATTGGCAAACTCACTACATACCTTGTAAATCTCCTTGAAATCTTGGTCCTCTTCATACAATCCTTTGATTGCCTCAACACCCATGCTTTGTAGCTGCACTTCTTGCACTGTCATCACCCTTCTGCTTAACGCATCAACAACCTTATTGGTTATCCCTTTCTTATGTTTGATTATGGTGTATGCTTGAAGACTTAGCACCCACTTTATGTGTCTATGATTGAGCTTTTCCTGTCCATTCAAAAAATTGAGAGAATGATTGTCAGTGTATACAATAAATTCTTTAGGAAGCAAGTAGTGCCTCCACTTCTTTAGAGCTTGTACCATGGCATACAACTCTAAATCATAAGAGGAGTACTTCCTCTTAGCTTCATTCAATTTTTCACTAAAAAAAGATACTGGTCTACCTTCTTGACTCAACATTGCTCCTATGGCCAACCCACTTGCATCACATTCAATGGTAAAAACCTTATTGAAATCAGGAAGTACTAAGACAAGATACTTGGCAACTTTCTGCTTTAGACATTCAAAACTCTGGTCTGCCTCTTTTGTCCACATAAATTTCACCTTACCACTACCCTTGATGGTCTCCAACATAGGTGCACAAATATCACTGTAGTTCTTAATATTTTTTATGTAAAATGTGGCCAAGCCATGAAAACTTCTGACCTCTCCTACTATCCTAGGTGTAGGCTAATTCAAAATAGCTTCTACCTTGGAATGATCCATTTTCAAATCACCCTTAGAGATGACAAAACCTAGGTACACCAATTCTTGTTTCATGAAGTCACACTTTTCCAAGTTTATCATTAGCTGCTGATCTTGTAGCCTCTTCAAGACTATCTCCAAATTTTCAAGTGTTTTTCCTTGCTCTTACTAAACACCAAGATATCATCAAGGTAGACTACCACAAATTTCCCTATGAATTCCTGCAACACCTCATTCATTAGTCTCATAAAGGTGCTTGAGGCATTTGAAAGGCCAAAAGGCATCACAAGCCACTCATACAACCCTTCATTGGTTTTGAATGTTGTCTTCCACTCATCCCCCTCTATTATCCTTATCTGGTGATACCCACTCTTTAAGTCTATCTTGGTGAAATAAGTAACCCCTCCCAAACAATCCATTAGATCTTCTATTCTAGGAATAGGAAACCTATACCTGATGGTTATCCTAATTATGGCCCTAGAATTGGTACAAAGCCTCCATTTCCCATCCTTTTTTGGGGCTAAAGCAATAGGTACTGCACATGGGCTAAGGCTTTTCCTTATCAGTCCTTTGTTTAGGAGTTCTTGAACCTAATTCGCTATCTCTTCATTCTATTGTGGGGTCATTTTATATGTTGCCTTATTAGGAAGTACTACTCCTGGTATAAGGTCTATCTGATGGCTAATATCTCTGACTGGTGGTAGGGAATCATCTTTTGCAATCACTCCTTTGTAACTCTCAAGCAAATCTCTGACCTCCTTAGGTCCTACTTCCCTCACACTTTCCTTTCTTTCCCCCTTAGGCTTCACAATCAAAGCAATACCTACTCCACCACCTTCCTTTAGTGTATCCATGAATTCTTTTTCTCCTACCATCATTACACTAGACCCTACATGATGTGGATCCTCTTCTACCAATGACTGTATCCTATAAGTCACACCATCCTTTTAGAATGAGTAAGCATTCTTTTCTCCATCATGATGAGCCTTTCTATCAAACTGCCATGATCTACCCAGCAGCAGATGACAAGCATCCATTGGAAGGATGTTACACAAAATTTTGTCTCTATAACCCCCAATACTAAATTCTACCCATGCCTGTTCATTGATGAGTATGTACTGTCCCTTGTTTAACCAATTAACTTTATATGGACTACTATGGGGTATCTTTTCTAACTTCAACTTATTCACTGCTTCCAAAGATATGATATTATCAGTAGAACTAGAGTCAATAATAACTTTACAAACCTTACCTTGGATCTTGCAGTTGATTCTAAACAAAGCCCTTCTTTGAGACAGTTCAGTCTACACTGGTTCCTTGAGCAGCGTCCTCTTGATCATCAGATTTTCTCCCATTTCTGATGCTAGATTCACTTCAGGAGATGTCACACTCCTTGCATCTTCTTGAATCAAAGCAGTTCTCTTCTCACCACCATGAGAAGTTGAGGCTTTCTCTGGACGCTTGTATGTCAGGTGCCCTATCTGATTGCAGTTATAACATATCATATTGGAGAACTTGGATCCTCTACCCAATCCATTTTTCGCACCTCTTCCATGAGGCCTTCTTCCTCGATAGCCTCCTCTACTACTTGAGTCCCCAACTTGCTCTTCTTGGCTAGACTCACCACTAGGCCTCTGGTTAGGACTTCTTCCTCCAAAACTGCCTCTGCCTCTGAAACTTCTTCCTCCTCTACTTCTATTATTCTGCTCACTCTTTCTCTGTATCTTCCCTTCATCCTTTAAGGCCATTTGGAAACACTTGTTCACTGTTTCTAGTGCTACGATGCTGATCTCGTCTTGGATGTTCATCCTTAGGACATTCAGATACCTAGCCACCTTCTCTAACTCTTCTTCTTGTCTCTTTGATCTGAGACTAAGTTTATGAAACTCGTGTGTGTATGCATTCACATCAAGGTCTCTCTATCTAAGGTTCTGCAATTTCTTATACATCTACATGTTATAGTCCAGAGGTAAGAATTGTGCCTTGATTTTGGTCTTCATCCTTTCCCAGGAGGTTATCATATTCTTCCCCTCCTTGACTCTCTCTCCTTGCTCATAATTCCACCATGCAAGAGCAAACCCCTTCAACCTTGCCTTTGCCAATTTAACCCTCTTATCATCAGGGACTTCTTTGTATTTGATATGATTGTTCAATGCCTCCATCCAATCAATCACCTCTTTAGCTTCCACACTTCCACTATACATGGGTAACCCATCTATGGTGTCCCTATTGACTAACTTCAAAGCATCTATAAATGCCCTCTGGTCTGCTGGTATCTCCTCTACCCTCTTACTGGTTCCCTCAATTTCTGTATCTCCTTCATCGCTGTCACTTTCATCTTCCCTATCCTTACCCTTGGTTCTTTTCAATTCCTCGATCTTGGACTCAAACATCTCTTCGATCAATTTCTTCACTGCATCTTGTGACATGCTTTTAGGAGGCATCATATCAGCCTCTGTGCACTTTCCTTGTCTGACATACACCAAGACCACACCACCCAAGTGATCTTCATAACTCACTTTGATACCAATATGATGTGGAATGCACAGGGGAAGCAGAGATTATCAAATTTTTGAACCTTCGGTGAGAGACCTTCGTCTGTCTTAGTGATCTGCCCTTCATCTTTTATTATCAACAAGACTTACTCCATTGGCCAACTCAAAAACTAATCCTCCGACACACCATCACTTCGATGTCACCTCCGAACCACACTCGTCGGCAAGACTTAGATCATCGGTGAACACTTATGAAGATTGGCCGATATGCCAATATACCAACTTAGTATATGCTTGGCGTGACTTGCTATTACCGGTGGACTAAAGTTTCTTTACCTTGATTTCACCATTATGACCAGTCACTGTTTGTATCTGATGAAAGGTACATTCTCAACATACATTCTCAACATGCTTTTGTGATATGCATTCGCAATATACATTCGGTGAAATGATACAAAACTTACGCCGATAGATTCGAAACTCACATAGTTTACTTTCTCCCTTTCAGCTGAACCCTAGCACATGGAGATGATAGGTCAATCTACTATACAGAAACACTCTGTCTAGATCCTCTGCATTGTCGAACACAAAACAAATCAAGAAAACAAAAGAAAATATTGTACAACGAAGCCATTCCACTGATTCTAACAGAAATCATACCATTGGAATGCTTCATGTCGACATACTGCAACAATGGAACGCATAGAAAGAACTACACTTGGAATAGAAATCTACAGTTACACAATTTACAGTTACAAAAAATAGACTCTAGACTGACAGAACAGAATGATTTTATTTCTCTTTAGAACAATGCACGATTACATTCACTTCTCTTCTTCTCCTCCTTTTTGGTTTTTATCAACTCAACCTACTAGCAGTTGGAAAACCAACCAATGCAAATAGTTGGAAGACCAACCGATCCAACTACCTCAAACTGTCCTACTGCCCTGTTTTGGCACTACGTGAATACAATATGACAAAAGTGTGTTTTAAGTTACTTAGGACTTACAAAATGGGTTCTAGGTCCTGAAGGACCTAGAGACAAACTGAAATGAAAATGCATTGGTCAAATAGACCTTATTACAAAAGAAAATAGGATTTTCTAGGTACTCCTGCACCAGTTATGCCCAACTTATGCTATTTGTAACTGTACTTTCAAAGTTCATCAGAAGATAAAACTTTGGACTTAGAAACATATAAGTATCACCAACATCCTACCAGAATTGCAAGACTTTATCTTCAAACATGGACCAATATGGACCATAACACTATAGCTCTGTAGTCTTCTCTACACTCAGCCAACACTTAGCCAAAATGCCTAAGTCTTCTTTTCGAATCAAAATTCTCTTGTACACATGACTTCAAGAGGATTACTATAACCTCAAAACCCTTCTGAATCCTTGTTGCTTGTTGTATTCTTATTCCTTGTTGCCATCACTAACAATACCAATCAAACATCATACTTAGTAAATCTTAGTCATGCCAACAGTGTCTTCATCAATGATGTTTGCCAAGTTGCCAACAATCAAAAGAGATGAAGAAGGTCTAGGAAAGTTTGATTCAAGAGTAGATGAAGGAATTTTCCTTGGATACTCAACTAATAGAAAATCCTACAAATTCTACAAAAAAAACTAAGGAAGATAGTTGAGAGTGTAAAAGTCAAAGTGGATGAAGAATCAAATCAAATTTTAAATGAGCAAGAGGATTGTTGGTTAGATGATCATGTCTGCATAGAAGAAGCAATAAAAGCTAAAGAAAAGGAAGAAACTCAAGAGAAAGCTACCAAGATCCCAACCAAGTATGTTCAAAATTATCATTCAGAAGATCAGATCATTAGGGACAAGAATGAAGGAGTTCAAACAAGAAGATGATTTGCAAGAACAAATGAACAAGTAAACTTTGCTTTATTGTCAAGAATAGAACCCAAAACCATTGATGAGACTAGAAAGGATGAAGGGTGGATGCAAGCTATGGAAGAAGAGCTAAATATGATAGATAAGAATCAGACTTGGGAATTAGTGCCAAGCCTTGTTGACAAAGATGTGATTGGTACAACATGGGTATTCAGGAACAAACTGAATGAAGATGGAGAAGTGGGCAAGAAAAAAGCAAGGTTGGTTTGCAAAGGATATTCACAAGTTGAAGGTATTGACTATGAGGAGACATATGCTTTGGTGGAAAGATTGGAAGCCATTAGAATGGTTCTTGCATTTGTAGTACATAAGGGATTCAAGGTACATCAGATGGATGTCAAATCTACTTTCCTAAATGGTGATTTATAAGAAGTCTACATAGAGAAGCCTGATGGATTTTAGTTATTAGAAGACACAAGCATGGTGTGTAGGCTTAAGAAGGCTCTATATGGTCTCAAACAAGCCCCTAGGGCTTAGTATGCAAGGTTGGATATGTACTTACTTCATCAGGGTTTCAAGAAAGATACCGCATATAGTAATATTTACTCCAAAATTGAAGGTGAACAAATTCTAATTGTTATTGTGTATGTTGATGATATAATCTTTTGTGGATATGATGAGATGTGTAAGAAGTTTGTAGGAGAGATGTAGAAAGAGTTTGAAATGTCTATGTTAGGTGAGCTATTGTTCTTTTTTGGACTCCAAATTACTCAATCAAATGATGGCATGTTTATATCACAAGAGAATTATGTTACGGAGATGTTGAAGAAATTCAATATGGATGAATGCAAACTAGTAGGTACTCTTATAGTAACTGGATACCATTTGAGTAAAGATCATGAGTCACCTGAAGCTGATAAGACTCTATATAGATCTATGATTAGGGGTCTACTATATTTAATGGAATCAAGGCCTAACATTATGCAAGCTATGTGTTTGGTTGCAAGGTTTCAATCTGACCCTAAGGAAACACATGTGAAGGAAGTCAAGAGAATATTTAGATATTTGACGAGCACTCTAGAACATGGACTGTGGTATCAAAAGGGTGATGAATTTTCCTTGAGTGTTTATACTGATGCAGGTTGAGCTGGCAATGTTGATGATAGAAGAACTACCAATGGAGGAGCTTTCTTTTTGGGAGATAGATTGGTCTCATGGATTAGCAAGAAGCAGGATTTAGTGTCCTTACCAATAGTAGAGGTAGAATATATAGCTGCAAAAGCCTACTACACCCAAGTACTGTGGATGAAGAAAACATTGTAAGATATAAAGGTTGTATATGATGAGCCTATTCCTATTCTTTGTGATAATACAAGTGCCATCAATATCTCAAAGAATCTAGTGATGCATTCTAGAACTAAGCACATATCTATCAGGTATCACTTTTTGAGAGAGAAGGTTGCAGATCAAGAAGTTAGGTTGGAGCATGTGCCTACAAAGGATCAAGTTGTAGACATCTTCACTAAGGCACTTTCCAAGGATACCTTTAAGTATCTCAGATAGAAATTAGGTGTTGTTTCCCCTCCCACTAACTAGATGCATAGATGGTGCATCTATCTAGGGGGAGCAGGTCAAGACATATCTTTATCCATGGATTGATGGAGGCTACCTCTCAGAGTGAATAGGTAGGTAAGAGGTTGTGAAGGATGATAAGGATTGATCAGTCAGGGGGAGTTGACATGTGAGGAGTAGTAAAAGAAGAATGCAGACAGGGGGAGCTAAAGGAAGATCAGTTCAAAGGAAAAGAACTTGCCCTTTGTCCTTGATACAAAGGGGGAGAAATTTGCATACCAGGTTAAGTGTTTCCATTAATACCAAACAAGGAGATTGTTGCATTTGTGTTGTCATTGATGTTAATAGTGTTGTAATGAAGAAGGCTGGAAGTGAAGTTGACAGAGGTATTTTCAGAAACAACATAATGTGTTGATCAGTGTTGGTGATATCAAAGGAAGTTTGTGGTGAAGTGATCAGAGAAGAAAACTAAGGATATGGATTAGAGATTCTATGAGGAGAAGGGTAAAGTGATAATTGTTTTGTACTATGCATACTTGTTTGATTAGTATCATCTATACATAGTTGTACCCTATCTTTTGAAGTTGTGACACCTGTAACTTGAAATCACAAGACTTTGGGAGGGGGTTGTGGTGTTTAGAGGCTTACCTCAATCAAGCCCCGGAGGATACTTAAGTCTTTCAATACCATTGTTAGATAGAGTGTGTGTGCCCTTGTGAGGTAGAGGCAAAAACCAAAGGAAATGATGATGAAAACACAATATAATGTCACCTTGTAGTGAAGCTCTCATGGGAGTAAGATGCTCTTCATTCATGAGGGAATTGATGCTCAAATCTACAAATACAAACACACAAACCACACAAGTCTACTCTTGCAACATAATGAAAGCCTTGAATCACCTTAGGATGCCAAAATCATGTGAACATAATCTAGTTTTCAAATGAATGCTTAAACATGCTTTTATATGCAACTACAAACACTCCCGCTAAGATTCTCGTAATTCAAACTTACTGTGTCAGCAAAGGACCCAAATAATGGTCATAAACTGACACCCAGAAATTGGGGCTGCCCCAAAATAGGGCAGGACTAGGGCATGGGCACCTGAGTTGTCCCACCCTATTTTGGGTAGGGTAAAGCTCAAGTGGTCCTCCTAGGTCCCATTTGTCATGTTACCTAGGGCTCATTCCATCAGGATTTCAAATTATGAACTAAGATGTCCTAAACACATGCAAAAGACCCAGGAGCTAAACCCTAAGAGGGAAAAGCCCCCAAGGGAACATTTTCTGACATTACATGAACATTATTTTTTGCCTCAGATATATAAGTATGTAAGGAAGTTTGTGTAGAGTTGTAGAGTATGTCAAGTTGCAAAAGGGAGTAGTCAGAATACTGGGTTGTACAAATCTTTGTCAGTACTAGAGAGATCTTGGGAATATATAATCATGGATTTCAAATTGTTTGCCAAGAACATAGAGGAGACATGATTCTATATTTGTAGTAGTGTACAGATTTTCAAAGATGGCACATTTCATTCCTTGTAAAAGACTAATGATGTTGTACATGTTGTTGATCTGTTTTCAAGGAGATTGTGAGATTGCATGGATTACCAAAGAGTATAGTTTCAGACATGGATACAAGATTCATAGGATATTTCTAGAGGATATTGTGGAATAAGATGAGGATAGACCTAAAGTTTAGTTCAACATTTCACCCACAGATAGATGGACAAACTAAAGTGCTAAATAGGAGTTTGGGTAACTTGTTGAGATGTTTAGTAGGAGACAAAGCAAGAAATTGGGATCTAACTCTACTCCAAGAAAAGTTTTCATACAATAATTTAGTAAACAAGAGTACAAGGAAGACACCATTTGAAGTTGTGATAGGAATACAACATAGAGGAGTAGCAAAGTTAAGAGATGTTAGCATGGATAACAAAAGAAGTGCAAAAACATGAGAATTTGTAGGATATATGGAGATAGTGCACAATCAAGTCAAGAAACATTTGGAAGAGATGAACAACAAATATAAGGAACAAGCAGATGAGAAGAGGAGACATTTAAGGAATTTTCTTTTGGAGATGAAGTTATGGTATATCTAAGAAAGGAGAGATTTCTAGTGGGGACATACAATAAGCTAAAGATGAGGATGTTTGGACCATGCAAGATTCTTAAGAAGTTTGATTCAGGAAATGCATATGAAGTGGAGCTAATGGAGACATTTGGTATATCACCTATATTCAAAATTGTAGATCTATATCAGTATCATGAGGGAGAAGCAGCCTTGAAGATGGATTTAAGGAATAATTACCATAGCAACAATTGGAGTAGATAGAGGAGATCTTGGATAGAAAAGTTAGATGCAACACCAGAGGAAAGCAATACAAAGAATATTTGGTTAAGAGGAAAGGAAGATCAGAAGAAGACTCATCATGGTTTTCTCAAGCTGAGGTAGAGCACCTCAAGTTTTCCTCTAGCCCTAGCAAAGTGAGGGACTCACTTTTTCAACAACCATGGGTGTTTGATGCAGGAGCATCCCAAGTTGAAGAGCAATCTTCCATCAACAAAAAATATTTGCTTTCTTTTCTTTTCTTACATTTCAGATGCAATTCAATCATTTTTAGTTTCACCATTTCCTACCACATTCTACTGCATCTTCATTTCAAAACTCACAGAGTAGGATTTATCTTCTATGCCATGTCATCTACATCATATTTAGATTTCATGAGATTTGGACTTGTTTGCAGAAAGTTATCACTATCAAAAGATCATCAACATTCACAAAACAAACCATTCATTAGTCAGCATGAGTAAACAATGTCTGCAAAGCACATTCGTGACTTACAAAGTGAAATGGAACATCAGAAAAGGCAAATTGTGACCAGATAGACCTTCATTAGAATTGCATTGAATTTCATTCATTTGCAGAGTGTTACCAAGAGTTGTAGGTGACCTACACATTTCATCATTCATTAGAATTTGAGATCTCTAAAGACTGACAAAGAGGGTTATTTCAGATGGAGAAGGATATATAAGTACTTCTTAGATGCATTGAGAATTTAGTGATTCATATCTTATCATAGAATAGGAGGATAGTTCTTTTTCTAGAGGCACTTCAATGCCATATCTTTCATGTATGTTGTGTTGGAAAGAGACACTATGTGGCTTCATGAGTGTTGTCATTGATGGCAACAAAGTCTATCCCACACATCCACAGCACATATTATGTCCATACCGAAAGTCAGATTGAAGAGTGTTTTGGTCTGGTGAACAAGAACAGAGCATGCAACAAGGTCTGACAATTAGGTCTGTATCTCTCAGATGGTGTAACTCAGCTAGTTGCAGACTTGGACAAGTCAAGAGGAGTATCATGACTACTATATTCTAGAGATTGAGCCTCCGGTGATAAAACTTGGAAAAGATATGAGCATCTGAGTGTTGGGTTCCAGACAGGTAGAGCAAACTGAGGAAGAACTTACTGGCAGAGTATCAGACTTCAATCCAGATGAGTAATTGATGTTGATTAAGTTATTTGAGGGATCATACATTGTTGGCCAACATGATTGATGACTTCTATGTCTATGTTTTTGATACACATCACATATTAAGCATGGATTCAACTGACGGAGCAGTAATTTGAGTATTTTGATTACCGACTAGAAAGTTGTTGAAATCCTTGATGCGGATATATATACCAGATGAATTCTAGTATGTTGAAGTGTGTGTATAGATGTGATGAAATAAGGTGTGAAGAAAGGCAGAGATAAGTGTGGAAGCAACAATACAAATCCGGTATGTGACAGAGCAGCAACACTAGAGCAGAGGAAGAATGAAATGCATTAGATCAGTATATTAAGCGTAACTGGAACTAAACTTCAGCATTTGTGGATGCATCTCATCAGTTCAAACACCTAGTTATCTTCTATAAACTTTGTAGACAGTGAGTCTCTTGTAGGAAGTGTACCTCTTGTGAGCAGTGTGCTCAGGCAGTGAGCCCTAATTGGCAAGTGCCATTTGTACTTCTTATTCTTTTAATAGAGAATACAATCTTGGGTTAGTCACACCATGGTTTTTCCCTCAACATATGAGCTCTGGCTCAGGGGGAGTCACAAAGAAAAATAAATTCCCCCAGCCAGTCAATTGGTGCCTAAATTTGGCACATGGAATGTTGTGGATTAAAGGGTTCATAGAAAATTATCTAAATAACCCTCGATAAAAATATGAAAGATTTGCATGGAGTTTTGCAAGAGTTTGATCATCTAAGATTGATCCGATCTGACAGCCATCCGGTAAAAGCAAGATTTTCACAGACTGATCTGGTGTGATTCAAAGTTGAGATATCTTGATCTATGGATTCATGTCATGATTGGAGGAAAGAAGATACATTGTCAATTATCACTAAAAATGATTCTAAGTGCATCTCAGTGATTCAAAAAGATCTCTCTCAGAACAAGGCAACCAGATGACTTAAGTTGTGTATTTATTGCAAAAGGAAATTAGGGTTTGCACAAAGATAAAAGGGTTCATTCACTTATTATTCCCACATTTGATTTTGAGAAGAAAAGAACTCTGCATCAAAGTGTCTACAACTCTCTCAAAGATCAAGTGATTCAACCAGTGATTTGTTCTGACTCTTTTTCCTGAACCCTGAAGCATAAAAAGGTAATTCCTTTTTGAATATCCCTCTCTCTGAATATTTTGCAAAAAATGGCTACTCCAATGGTTGTTAAGATCACTGATAGGCCACGCCCAATGTTCAAGAAACAACCCTACAAATCCCTAGATGTTGATCCCTTAGGCACTTTTTCTAGCATTCCGCATGGGGTACTACACGTAGATGTTAGGGTTTACATCCACGCCAATATTGAGGAATTTGGAGAATCCAAGTTGATGGATATCTATCATAAACAGTTAATAGATGAAAGTTTTGAACTCAAACCTCAATACAAGGCCATCTGGGATAAGAGCTTTGGACATTACATCCACTTTCCCTATTTTGCAGAAGATGATTGGGTCCGGTATGTTCTTAGCAGAATACATGACAATTTGATGTGGTTAATGAAGCCCTTCAAGATAACAAAAGATGCCATTAGGGCAGTAACTGGACTACACTCATCCGGTGGATTACCTACACTCAAATCTGTTAAGAACCAGACAGTAAGTGAAGCTACCAGATCTAAGTTTGACAAAAGAGCAATGACAATTAATGACATCATAGATTCGGATGTCAAGTTTGCTTCTACGATAATTGGATATAAGGTCTATCATTCTAGCAGGGAGAACTTTGTGTTTGGAACTACAATATATATAGCATATCAGATGTTAAGGGAAAATGCAGATTATGACCTATGTGATCTTCTTTTAAACCAACTATTAGAAAACCTGTAGAAGATCAAGGAGGACAAGAGGAACTCATTCAAGTATGGGTGTTTAATACTGTGTCTATTCTTCTACTACATGAATGAGCTGCCTGGATCAAGTGGTTGGGTATGGCAAAATGATAGACCAGTTGCCATGCACATTATAGACTATATGTATGGACTTGGTGATGCTAAGGCTCAAAGCATAACACTCTGGGGATACTTTAAGAACTTCCAAAACATGATGCAAGCTGGAGAAAGGATACCTCAATCCATAGTAGAGAAATACAAGGATACAGTGTGTTTTATGGTAGATACTGATCAATTCCTAGTGGAGAAAGTTGAGCCCAGAATAGTTTGGATAATGCCAATGGGATATGAGGTCAATGAGAAAATATTGGAGCTACACATTCAGCACTTGCTAAGTCAGCCTCAGGACCTTGAGGCAGAAAGGTTTGGAACTTTTCAAGAACTAAGTGTAAAAATTCATGTTGAACTAAGACAACCAGAGATAAAAGGGAAGGTTAGAAGGGAAGTAGAGGAAATTGCCAAAAGATATGGCATATCAAAAGAGGTAGTTGATGCAAATAGAGAGAAAATAGAAAGAGCTAAGAAAGAGAAACAAGAAGCAGAAAAAAGAGTGTTCTGGTACAAGCCTCCTCCCGGACTAGATCCTCCAAGAGCTCTGCACCTGCCACCCCTAAGAGCTCAAGAGCCACCAAATTGGAAGCCAAGACATTCGGAAAGGGAGAAAAGAGAACAAAAATAAAAGCTACAAGGTCTTACAAAAGTCAAAAGGATGATGAAGAACTAGAGTCTGATGAGGAAGTTAAGAAAATGAAGAAGAAGAAGAAAACATCTGGAGAATCCTCTGCTAGTAAAAACAAACAAGAAAAGGCACAAGAATTTGCTGAAAAGCCCACTCTTTCTATTAATGATATCATCAAGGCAGTCATAGTGGATGGAAATTTGCAACCAGTAACAAAATTCTATGATGAATATAGTGACACTGACAAAAGGATCTTGGAAGAAGCTATAGTTAGGCACCTGAATATTTATAATAAATCATTCATTGAAATCATTTCATTAATTCCCAAAAGTCTAGAGAAGGTACTTGAACTTAGAAAAGAGAATGCTATGGCAAAGGACTTAGAGATCTGAGAACAGATTGCAATTCAGCTCTATCCTTCCATTACTCCAAAGCAAATGCACATGATCTTTAAGGACTACAAGGATGAATTCCGGAGCAAAGCAAGAATGAACAAACTGATGCTTGGAGAAACTGATCAGGTAGCAAGAGAAACATAAGACATCCTCCAGAATGCTTTCAAAAGATTCAATCTTCCTATTATAGAGGAAATAAATGAAGAACCTTCTACCATGGATGTCAAAGGATTAAATGCATCAAATGAAGAATCTACTGACAAAAATGTAGAAGGGTTACAAGAGACAGATGAGGAGAAGTCTAAGGACTTAGATTCCTCTATTCTAGAAGAGGAAGTTCATCTCTCCTCCAGATCCCACTGCAGACATTCCAGACTTAGGAACTGAAGGAGAAGGAAGAAAAGAAGAGAAAGTGAGTCAAGAAGAGGAGGTAAAGGGAAAATAAGAAGAACAAACAAAGAAGATCTCTTATGACAGTTCAGAGATTCCAAAAGAAAAGAAGACTCGGTCTCCAGCAAGAGACATTGTAGAGGCAGTGAAGAATTTCTTGAACAAAGAGCTAATGGAGATAGATGAACTGAAACTATTCCAAGGACCACTAAATTTTGATTCCCTCTCTCCAGTCCAGACAATGAAAATAGCATCTTTTGCCCAAGCTAAAGCAAAAGAAAAACTTCTGAAATCCCATATGGAAGACTGTGAACTGTTAGAGATTGTATCTAGGATGCTGGAGAAGATCATGCCATCCTTTCAAAAGGATCCTTCGGCCTCTCCATTTGGTAACTTGAAATCTCTAGTAAACTTTGTTAGCACCCATTTTGATTCTTTAGAGAAATCAGCAGAAGAGAATGTCTGGAAAGAGTTTTTGAGAAAGAGATTCACTGAAGTATAGGGACTCATAGCTAACGATAGGAGGACCCTAGATATTGGGATACAGAGCCTTGAAAATGCTCTTAAATATGGTGGGGACATGTACAAATTTTGTCTATCTTGGTCTAAAGTGACAGAGGATATTGAAAAGAAGGTGAAAGAACAAGAAGGTAAACTGTCAAGGTTGTCTCAAAATTTTGATCCCCTCACTACATCCATAATGAATCAAGAATGCCAGGCTATTGCCATTATAAATGAAATAAAGAAGCTGGACAAGGGGAAGAAGAATATAATAAGCAGGATGAGTGAACTTAGAGGGATAATTATCCCTAAGTTAGAGGCAATGCATGAGGCCTTAACTGATGCTCAGACCAGTGATCTGACAGACTTAAGAAGGGCAGAAGATTATGCATTTTTGTTGAGTGGTCACATCTCCATTTTGGATAGGATGAAGTGGAGCTAGGAAACATGATTTGTACAGTTGAAGGCCACTTTTGTGGATATACTTAAGTACATGTAAGTATAACATGTATATATACTTATGTGACTATGTATATGTTAATTTTTTTTTGCAAATTTTGGATTGCGGATTCCACCCTTTTCCATTGATGTCAAAGGGGGGTGAGGAGTAGTGAAAAATGTGGAATCCAGCTAAGGGGGAGCTCCGGTGGTGCAAGAGCACCCGTACAAGACAGGATATAGGTTAATTGTCCACATGACAGGACATCAATCTATTTTTAGTATGTTTGACTTCATCATGTAATAAGGTCCATTGGACCAATGCTATGTATTAGATCAGCCTAGGAGAGTGTGTAGGCAGTTAGAGATCGTGATTAGGTAGTCTGAGCTATCCTTCTCCCAGCCGCTTGGAAGCTCCCAGCCGCTGGGAAGTGAGTTGGTAGTACTCGCAGGATATTGCTATATATACCTTCGGTCTGTTAGGGTTTAGCAGATATGTTATGTTAGTTGTGTTATGTTATGGTGCTGTGATTGAGTTGAGGTTCAGGAGAACAGTCCAGATATTGAGAAGCACTATTGTTTGACAGTATTGCAGAAACAGGACATTTGAGTTTCATTTGAATAAGATCTCATCAAATTGCATTATCTGGTTTATCAGTTGTATCTGTCTTGATTTCCATTCTGTTTACAAGTTAATGGATACTTTCAACCCTTCCACCGGTTGATTCTGTGAATCGGTGGAATGGTCATATATGATAGCTTAGGTTGCATTTTAGTTTTCTGTTTATGCACTTCATTGTTCAAGAGATCAATTGGTAGCATGCTGTGAATCAGCCTAGCATCTTCATGTGCTAGGTTTAGAAAGATAAATCTTTTAAGTTTTGATATGTAGGTGACCCGGCCCGATCATCATATTATCTTTGTGAAATTGTGCGGTTCTGAGTGTTTGCATGCAGCAGACGGATATACAGGAGTCTGCATGTGCTTTTCCAGTCGGAGCGAATCGCATCGTCAACTGTGAATACATCGCCATCACGATCGGGTTATGAAACTGATGAAGTTTGCATGTTTCAAGTGCATTAGGATGGTATAAGTCAGATATATACTCAGTGTATATATCGTCGTCAGGATCATCTCACGGGTGTGCCCATCATCCGCATATCGCTAGCAGATGCGGGAGTGAAAGTTCATTTTTTTGACTAAGTGTTGAAGAGGTCATTAGGATATTGTGTGACGTCATCGTCATCAGGATGTGACGTCATCGTCATCAGGATATTGCGAATATCACCCTATGCAAGTTTATCCTGCTGTCGCTAAGTGTTTAGGCATCGGCATAAGTTATCAGCATAAAGTTAGAGTAACATCATCAGGATGTTTCAATCGGACCGGATAAGTCATATCATGATGCTGTTGTTTGTATAGTCAGCTATCGGGGCATCGAAGGGAAGGTGCTGAAGTTGTCGTCATCAGGATATTTGGAGCAACCGGATATTTGATATCCTGCTGACGAAGGGGGTGTTGAATATCATGATGATGCCGATAGAGTTTGGCACCCGGTGAACAGTGAAACAGGAGGATGTTTGCGCTGGCTGAGTATCATGATGATGATGATAGGCGACAGGCGGAGGAAGTGAACAGTAGTCGGCAGGAGGATAATTGTGCTCGTCCGAAATATGATGATGATGTTGGTGTTTGCAGGAAATATGATGATGATGCTGAGCCGATAGGGATTTTTAACATGCTGTTTGTATCATTGACTCCTCCTTCCTGTTAGTAAGCTCCCATTGCGTTTTACCTCTGCATCATAGTGGTATCAGAGCAAAGGAAGGATCTTCTGGAGAAGATAAAGATAAGCAGGATGTCAGATGAAGAAGGAACATCGGAGGTTCCAGCAAGGATGACCAACGCTGAGTTGGCAGTTCTGGTGAAGAAACAGATTGCAGAAAGCAAGGCCGTGAAGGCTCAGAATCAGGAATTGAAGGATGAGTTAGCAAAGTTGAGGAGCAGAGTAGGTTCTGGTAGAGAAGAAGATAGGGAAGAAGAAGAGGTCCCTAATTGGAGCGAGGAGGTCGTTCCTGCAGACTAGAGACCGCTATTGAACACCCTCAAGGCCATGGAGAGGAGAACCATGGATGTGAAACTGGATTTGCCAGTGTTTACAGGCAAGATGGAACCTGATTCAGTGATGGAATGGATAGACTGTTTGAACAATTTCTTTGAAACAGAGGAGATACCAGAACAACAGAGAGTGAAGATAGCACAGTCAAAGATGAAAGAAGCTGCCTTGACATGGTGGAATTTTGTCCAAGATGATAGAGTACAGGAAGGAAAACGTAGAGTTGCCACATGGAAGAAGATGATGGCATTGGTAAAGGAAGCTTATGTCCCATTGGATTACAGTATCCAATTACACAAGAGGAAGCAAAACCTGAAGCAGAAGGAGCTAGATGTCAGCTCATATATAGAAGAATTCATGAAACTCTGTATGAAGACAAAGGTAAAGGAAAGTGAAGAAGAGAAGGTAGCCAGATACCTTAATGGATTGAGGTTCAACATTCAAGAAGATCTAAGTCTACATAATCCAGATACAGTTCAGAAAAGCTTTCAGTTGGCATTGAAAGTGGAAGAGAAGTTAAAGAGAAAACAAGAACAACACAATAGAGGAAGAGGAAGACAACAAAGAGGTGGAAGAGGTCCTTTTAGAGGTAGAGGACATGGACAGGGATATCAAGGAGAATCCAGTCATGACAATAGTAAGGGAAACAATAGTCAGAACCAGAGGGAAAATTTTAGTTAGCAAGGAAACTTCAGAGGTAGAAGACCTTTCAGAGGAAGGTCCTAGGGCAGAGGATCCATCAGATGTTATAACTGTAACAAAGAAGGCCATATAGCCAGTAGATGTCCAGAAAAGGCCACAAGCTCAGCAGGAGAAAGGAGAACAAATCTGGTCCAAGAACCTGATAATCAAAGTAGGACAAGCTCTAATGATTTTCAGAGTGTGAATGCTCCTGATAATTATGGATACCCAGAAAGTGGAGAGTCTCTAATGATGAGAAGAACAGTGACTACCATGAAGGTACCTGACAAAGAATCCCCTCAAAGAAAGTCTCTTTTCAGGACTATTTGCAAAGCAGGAGGTAAGGCATGTAAAGTTTTGATTGATTCTGGTTCTACTAAAAATTTTGTGTTTGAACACATGGTGACAAAGCTTAAGCTTAGGAGATTACCTCACCCATCCCCATATAAAGTCTCATGGCTTACCCAAGGTCAGTAGACAACTGTAGAAGAGCAGGCTTGGGTATAATTTCAGATTGGTGCATATAAGGATAAGTTGTTGTTTGATATTACCAAGATGGATGCTTGCAATCTTTTATTTGGTAGACCATGGCAGTATGATTTGAAGGCACAACATGATGGTGTTAGAAATACCTATAAAATCACTAAAGATGGTAAGGACATACAGTTATTCCCATTGGCAGAGAAGGAGGGGAAATCTAAAGGAAAAGAGGTGAAGGTCATGCTGATGGAAGGTAAACAGTTCATGAAAGAAGTAGCAGCAGAAGGTGCAGTTGCATATGCCCTAATTCCATGTATGAGTGTGAATAAAGAACAGCAGCAAGAAGTCAAGGAAGAGAAGAAGCCAAGGTTCATAGACCCAGCTGTCCAAGAGCTATTGGATAAGTACAAAGGTGTCATCTCAGAGGGAATGCCAAGATCCCTACCACCTGTCAGAGATATTAGTCACTGCATAGACTTAATTCCAGGGTCAACACTTCCAAACAAAGCAGCCTATAAGCTAACTCCAGAACAGAATGCAGAAGTAGCCAGACAGATTGAAGAATTGATGGATTCAGGTCTGATTGGGAAAAGCTTGAGTCCATGTGCAGTACCAGCTATACTAGCACCAAAGAAGGAAGGTACTTGGAGGCTTTGCACAGATTCCAGAGCTATTAACAAGATCACAATCAGGTATAGGTTTCCAATCCCTAGGATAGAGGATTTACTTGATTGTTTGGGAAGTGCCAAGTATTTTACAAAAATAGATTTGAAGAGTGGATATCATCAGATCAGGATTAGACCAGGAGATGAATGGAAGACAGCATTCAAAACTAATGAAGGGTTATATGAATGGAAGGTTATGCCTTTTGGTTTATCTAATGCACCTAGTACTTTTATGAGGTTGATGAATGAGGTTCTGAAGGAATTCATTGGTAAGTTTGTCATAGTATATCTAGATGACATTCTGATTTTCAGTAACACAAAAGAAGAACATCTCAGACACATAGATTTGGTTCTTAAGAGGTTACATGAAGAGTAGCTGATGATAAATTTAGACAAGTGTTTGTTTATGCAAGAGGAATCACATATTTGGGTTTTGTCATTTCACAAGGAAAGTTACAGATGGATAAGGAGAAGGTAAGTTCCATATTGTCTTGGCCTACCCCACAGACTATGAATGATGTCAGAAGTTTCCATGGGTTAGCAACCTTCTACAGGAAGTTTATAAGAGGGTTTAGTCATATTTGTGCACCCATGCTGGATACCATCAAAGGAGGACAGAAGTGCAGATTTGTTTGGACTCAAGGAGCAGATGATTCTTTTGAAACATTGAAGAAGAAGGTGGCACAGCAGCTAGTCCTTGCACTTCCAGATTTTAACAAAATCTTTCAGGTAGAATTTGATGCCAGTCACATGGCCATTGGAGCAGTACTCAGCCAAGAGGGTAGACCTATTGCATTTTTCAGTGAGAAGCTCAATGATGCTAAGAAAAGGTATTCCTCATATGATTTGGAAATGTATGCTTTAGTTCAGTCACTCAAGAAATAGAGGCATTACTTGATGCCAAAGGAATTCATAGTATTCACAGATAACCAGGCTCTGAGTTTCATAAACAGCCAGGAAAAGCTGAACCACAGACACATGAAATGGGTAGAAACCTTACAAGCTTTCACTTTTACATTGAAGCATAAGAAAGGAGTCAAAAATAAAGTTGCAGATGCTTTGAGCAGGAGAGTTATAACAGTCAACCAGATTCAGTTAGAGAGTGTTGGCATTGATTCACTAAAGACCATGTATGAGTCTGATGAAGATTTTGGAGAGATATATCAGGTATGTACTTCTTTTGGGGAGAAATATCATGCTGAATTCTCTGAATTTTTGATTCAGGATGGATTATTGTTCAAAGGTGGACAGTTATGTATCCCAAGGTGTTCTATGAGGTTAAATATAATCAAGGAGAAGCATTGTGGAGCTATGGCAGGTCATTTTGGTCTAGATAAGACTCTTGATCTGGTCAGAAGGCATTACTTTTGGCCTAAGTTGCAATCAGATGTCAGAAAATTTGTAGAGACATGTGTGATATGTCAGAAAGCTAAAGGCAGGTCAACTAATGTAGGTTTATATCAGCCCTTACCCATTCCTTCCAGACCATGGGAAAGCATTAGTATGGATTTTGTCTTGGGTTTACCAAGGACAAGGAAAGGATTTGACAGTGTTTTTGTTGTAGTGGATAGATTCAGCAAAATGGCACATTTCTTGCCATGCAAAACCATTGCTGATGCTTCATACATTGCAGATTTATTTTTCAGGGAGATTGTTAGAATCCATGGATTGCCGTTGAGCATAGTGTCAGACAGGGATGTGAAGTTTATTGGTCACTTCTGGAGAACTCTTTGGAGGAAACTTGGAACAAATTTGTCTTTTTCCTCTGCATATCATCCTCAAACTGATGGACAGACTGAAGTAGTGAACCGTTCCTTAGGGAATTTGCTTAGATGTTTGACAAAACAACATGGAGAGAAGTGGGATAATATTCTATCTCAAGCTGAATTTTCATATAATGATACTGTCAATAGGAGCACAGGGAAATCACCTTTTCAGATAGTTTATGGTATGCATCCCAGAGGAATTTTGGAATTGAGAGATCTACCTACAGTAGGCCCTATTAGTGCAGAAGGAGAAGCTTTTGCAGAAGCCATAAAAGAGGTTCATGATCAAGTCAAGACCCAACTGCAGCACACAACCTTGAAGTATAAGGAATATGCTGATAAAAAGAAGAAGGATGTCCAGTTTGATGTTGGAGATTTGGTTTGGGTTCACTTGAAGAAGGACAGACTTCCTAAGGGAAAGTATACTAAGCTCATGCAGAGAAAAGTTGGACCATGTCAGATTTTGTACAAGCATGGACAGAATGCTTATGAGCTACAACTCCCACCTGATCTTGGTTTGTCTCCTATATTCAATGTATGTGATTTAACTCCATACAAGTCTTATCTAGATGCAGATTAGGATCTCCTATAGGATACAGTTGATGATGACATTCCCAAGCATGATCCTCCATAGTTGCAGAAGGTTTTGGACACCAGAGTGGTCAAACAGACCAGGAACAAACAGTACTTGGAGTATCTCGTCTCTTGGAAGGGAAAGCCGAATTCTGAAGCAGTATGGATGACTGAAGAGCAGATCCAGAAACATGGTGCAGATCTTGATACTCTCATCTCAAGTGGACTTGAGATTTCTTCTTCTGGGGAGTATGGTGCAGGAGCACCCGTACAAGACAGGATATAGGTTAATTGTCCACATGACAGGACATCAGTCTATTTTTAGTATGTTTGACTTCATCATGTAATAAGGTCCATTGGACCAATGCTATGTATTAGATCAACCTAGGAGAGTGTGTAGGCAGTTAGAGATCGTGATCAGGTAGTCTGAGCTGTCCTTCTCCCAGCCGCTGGGAAGTGAGTTGGTAGTACTCGCAGGATATTGCTATATATACCTTCGGTCTGTTAGGGTTTAGCAGATATGTTATGTTAGTTGTGTTATGTTATGGTGCTGTGATTGAGTTGAGGTTCAGGAGAACAGTCCAGATATTGAGAAGCACTGTTGTTTGACAGTATTGCAGAAACAGGACATTTGAGTTTCATTTGAATAAGATCTCATCAAATTGCATTATCTGGTTTATCAGTTGTATCTGTCCTGATTTCCATTCTGTTTACAAGTTAATGGATACTTTCAACCCTTCCACCGGTTGATTCTGTGAATCGGTGGAATGGTCATGTATGATAGCTTAGGTTGCATTTTAGTTTTCTGTTTATGCACTTCATTGTTCAAGAGATCAATTGGTAGCATGCTGTGAATCAGCCTAGCATCTTCATGTGCTAGGTTTAGAAAGATAAATCTTTTAAGTTTTGATATGTAGGTGACTCGGCCCGATCATCATATTGTCTTTGTGAAATTGTGCGGTTCTGAGTGTTTGCATGCAGCGGACGGATATACAGGAGTCTGCATGTGCTTTTCTAGTCAGAGCGAATCGCATCGTCAACTGTGAATACATCGCCATCACGATTGGGTTATGAAACTGATGAAGTTTGCATGTTTCAAGTGCATCAGGATGGTATAAGTCGGATATATACTCAGTGTATATATCGTCGTCAGGATCATCTCACGGGTGTGCCCATCATCCGCATATCGCTAGCAGATGCGGGAGTGAAAGTTCATTTTTTTGACTAAGTGTTGAAGAGGTCATCAGGATATTGTGTGACGTCATCGTCATCAGGATGTGACGTCATCGTCATCAGGATATTGCGAATATCACCCTATACAAGTTTATCCTATTGTCGCTAAGTGTTTAGGCATCGGCATAAGTTATCGGCATAAAGTTAGAGTAACATCATCAGGATGTTTCAATCAGACTGGATAATTCATATCATGATGCTGTTGTTTGTATAGTCGGTTATCGGGGCATCGAAGGGAAGGTGCTGAAGTTGTCGTCATCAGGATATTTGGAGCAACCGGATATTTGATATCCTGCTGACGAAGGGGGTGTTGAATATCATGATGATGCCGATAGAGTTTGGCACTCGGTGAACAGTGAAACAGGAGGATGTTTGCGCTGGCTGAGTATCATGATGATGATGATAGGCGACAGGCGGAGGAAGTGAACAGTAGTCGGCAGGAGGATAATTGTGCTCGTCTGAAATATGATGATGCTATTGGTGTTTGCAGGAAATATGATGATGATGCTGAGCCGATAGGGATTTTTAACATGCTGTTTGTATCATTGACTCCTCCTTCCTGTTAGTAAGCTCATGTTACGTTTTACCTTTGCATCATCTGGTAAAATAGTGCATAAAATAGAGCAATAGCCAAGGGGGAGTTTGTTGCGACACTTAGTCATTTTTCACTAAGTGTTGTCATCAATGCCAATGGGGGAGATTGTTGGCAAGAGACACTGTGTGGCTTCATGAATGTTGTCATTGATGGCAACAAAGTCTATCCCACACATCCACAGCACATAGTATGCCCATACCGGAAGTCAGATTGAAGAGTGTTTTGGTCTGGTGAACAAGAACAGAGCATGCAACAAGGTCCGACAATCAGGTCTGGATCTCTTAGATGGTGTAACTCATATAGTTGTAGACTTGGACAAGTCAAGAGGAGTATCATGACTACTATAGTCCAGAGATTGAGCCTCTGGTGATAAAACACAGAAAAGATATGAGCATCTGAGTGTTGGGTTCTAGACAGGAAGAGCAGACTAAGGAAGAACTGACCGACAAAGTATCAGACTTCAATCCGGATGAGTAATTGATGTTGATCAAGTTATTTGAGGGATCATACAATGTTGGATGACATGATTGATGACTTCTATGTCTATGTTTTTGATATGCATCACATATTAAGCATGGATTCAGCTGACAAAGCAGTAATTTGAGTATTCTAATTGCCTACTAGAAAGTTGTTGAAATCCTTGATATGCATATATATACCAAATGAATTCTAGTATGTTGAAGTGTGTGTGTATATATGTGATGAAATAAGGTGCGAAGAAAGGTAGAGATAAGTGTGGAAGTAGCAATACAAATATGGTATGTGACAGAGAAGCAGCACTAGAGCAGAGGAAGAATGAAGTGCATTAGATCAGTATATTGAGCTTAACCAGAACTGAACTTCAGCATTTGTGGATACCTCTCATTAGTTCAAACACCTGGTTACCTTCTATAAACTTTGTAGATAGTGAGTCTCTTATAGGCAATGTGCCTCTTGTGAGCAATGTGCTCGGGCAGTGAGCCCTAATTGGCAAGTGCCATTTGTACTTCTTATTCTTTTAACAGAGAATACAATCTTGGATTAGTCACCCCGTGGTTTTTCCCTTAATAGGGTTTTCCACATTAAAATCCTTGTGTTATGTGTGTTGATTTCATTTATGCTCTCATGATTATATATGCTTATATGTTTTGATGCTGCACAAATTATAAAAAGAAAAAGAATGTAAAGATATTAGAGATAACCAATTCACCCCCACTCTCAGTTATCTACCTTGTTTCCAACATGTTGTTACCTGGAAAGGAAGCCTATGAGCCCTTGATTATGGCATGTATGTTGCTGGTATATAAGCATTGTAATTATCTAATATATTGAGCATATGAATCTTCCATTGCATTCTGTTATTGTGTTATTTCTGTTGTGTTTATTTTAGCTGCATGGTTGGACAATCCATTCTTTGGACCCTCCATCCATGATTGCACCACATGTATAATGTTATTGGGTTGATCAGGTCCAATAACAAAACACAATAAAATAAAAAGATAGTACAAATAGTCCTACAATGTACCCAAGTAAAAAAAATGATAGAAAAAACATGTTATACTAAAGTTAGCAAAACATACGCATTCTAGCTATAAGTATACAAAAACAAAAATATGCATTCGATAATGAGAAACAACCAATACTATGTGACATTTGAATTAACAATTTTGTAACTATGACTACTACTTCATTAGGACAAGTTCATCTTATGCCTTGACTTTGGGAATATATTTTTTGTTTTTCTTTCTAATTATCCAACAAGAATTCTATTTAAATATCCACATACCTATGACGTATAAGTTGATTAGGTCATAGTTACAATAGAGAGCTCAAGTATTTTGTTCTTTTGACTTGTCACAACCCGAGCTGTTTTCAATTTCAAAATGTTAATATGAATAAAATAAAATATCTAATTTCTATTAATAATTTCTATTCATTGGTACTGATTCTCCAAACTATCATCTACATTCTTTTTTTAAATTTATTTATTATTATTTAATCATGACCTTGTTTTTAATTTATATTTATATTTAAATTATTATTATCATTATTTAATTATAATTTAATATCATGAGTATAAATATTATTTTTTAAAATAATAATTATAATTATCAGCAATAGTTAAATCGTTAATATATTTATTACTATTAGTTAAATTTCAAACAATAACTGTGGCTAGAAGACAAGTTGTGTGTGGTAGAGTTAACCAAAGGTAGGTAAACTAATAAAATAAAATTTGATTTGCAGATCTTCTTGCATGACAAAATAAAATCAGATTTTTATCCCCTACCAGACTCCACCACCATTCTCCATCCTTGAGATTTCCACGTTGCCATCAAATCATAATCAAATGAAATTTAATGCCTTTGGTTCCTTCTTTGACTGAATTTTGGCAGTATGACAGGAAGGGGAAGTTGGTTGTCAGGGGAGGTCTTCCTTGCATGCTAAGGTAGGGAGTAATGGGGTTAGATTAGGCACTCACCACTTATTTTAGATAGGGATTTCTCTTTGTGTTTGGCCATGCCCAGGATTTCTTCAGAAGCTTCTGCAAATCTTATCAAGACACTCTGGAGGTACTCTTATTTGTTGTTGTTTATTTTATAATTTTTCAATTGATCTGTTGTTTTACTCTAAATTTACTACTAGATTTTGTAGTCTGACCAGTGAATGGATTTTATTTCCTTTTTGAGTTTTTGGTATTTTCTCATTGGTTATTACAAATTATAATTTGTAATCCTCTGATAAGATCCTATTATCATAGTTGGTTGTCTTGTCAAAGGAAAGCAAACCATCTTTTAATTTATGATGTTATGGTTGTTCATATCCTCTTGAGCATAGGTAAAAAGGATGTCGATTGGATCTGCTTGAAAGTTTTTAAAGTCTTTTCAATAAATCCATTTTGTGCATATCTTGCAATCATTGTAGTCTATGAGACCATTTTTATTTTAGGCATTCTGTCAAACAGTTCAAGTGTGTTGTCTATGCTTCTAGCTTTTTGCATATGTATCTACCAGGACACTTGTAGCTACCATATCTGGCAAAACAAATCCCCTTTTGTTATGCTTGGATGGGTGTTAATACCCTATTCGAAAACTCCCATTTGGGCACAGGTAGGGAGGACACTGGAAAAGGTTGGGAATTTGAATTAACACCTACCAACCGCAACTGCTTGAGATTTTCTAAAGCCTTTTCAATGAATCCATTTTGTGCATACCCTAAAATCATTGCATTCCATGAGTTGACATCTCTTTGAGGCATTCTATCAAACAATTCACATGCCTTGCTTAGGATTCCACGTTTTGCATACATGTCTACTAGACGGTTTCCAACCATAATATTTGACAAAAATCCCCTTCTGTTATGCTTTGATGGATATCCATACCCTATTTGAAAGCTCCCATTTTGGCATAGGTAGGGAGGATGCTAGCAAAGGGTGTGGAATTTGACTCTGCACTTGCCAATTGCAGTTACCTAAAAGTTTTTAAAGCCTTTTCAACAAATCCATTTTGTCAATATCCTGCGATCGTTACAGTCCATGAGACCATGCTTCTTCAAGGATTTTGTTAGACAGTTCATGTGCGTTGTCTATGATTCCACATTTTGCATGCATGTCTACTAGGGCATTTACAAGTACAAATCTCTTATTGTCATTTCTCAATCTCTTTGCTTGATTAGTAAACATCAGCAAGATTTTCTCCTTTCCTTTCCGCATGCTCACCTTGTATGGCTTCCCATTGCTCATCAAACTATATTTCTACATTCAACAATAGAATAAGGCATCTAAGTCTTAAAATTATAGATTCTCCATTACTGCATTTCATATATCTAAGGGTCATACAAAGGCTACCATTAAAGGATTCCAGTGACATCTTGTAAGCATTAGCTGTGACCCTGCTCAACAAATACTGGACACCCTTTAATGCTTAATACATGTTATTCTCCACTAATGTGACTATTTGCAGCTATACTTAAATCTTATCACTTGGAGTTTAACCACTCTTGGTTTAGCCTCTCTTGTACTTTCATTGCTTAGCTCTTAGTGTTTAGTTAGTTTTAATAACTAAGGACTATTTTACCCTAGTAAATCCCTATCATAAATGAATGTACATCAAAGTCCCATTGACCTTTGGTCATCTGTGGACATTTGTATAATTCCTTTATCTCTTTCTCCCTAACTTTATGTTCCAACTGTGTTCCTACCCATCTTTGTCACATTTCTTTTGGTTTAGTTTGTTATAGTAGCACAATGTTCTATATTAGTGCATACAATCTCAGTGCAATGATTAGAGAGGATCTTGATGAGAGGTTCAATCAAGAAAACAACCTGATTCATCATGTTAGTGTTGCCTTGATGCATTATAACAGTGTAATACTCATCCTCATCCTCTTTAATCTAGAGAAACTATGTTAATGGAGAAGTTTTCCTAGACTCTATAGTCAATTAATTGGAAGGGCACTTGCAATTACCACGTCTGAAAAAAAACTCCCTTTCATATGATTTGATGAATGTCTCTTCATTGTTACTAGAGATCTAACATTGTTCATTATTATAGTGGAAGTCTATTTTTAGATTTTCTTCATCTAGCATCACCAATAACCCCCACAAGTAAACTGTCCCTATTTAAAATGATGGAAATGTTTCACATCTCTCACAACAATATCTCTGGCAACAATCTTGGAGATAAGTTTTGTTGCAACGTGGTAATCTACAAATACTCCATTAAGAAAATATCTTAAATCTGGAAAATACCTTGTTGCCTTCATCTTCCAAGCCAATTTCTCCAATTTTGCATAGATCTTTTACGGATGTGATATACCGACTACATAAAAGCATGTGCCATTTTATGCCTTAAAACCAACTGCATCTAGAGAGCTTTTTAATTCCTTTATCTTCATCAATTTCTTTACACTTATACATAATTTTATATTTTTATTTTTGAATTAGTAATAAGTTATCTTATAGATGAATTTAGATTTTATTTCTATGAATACATAGGTCACTGTGTATTGAAAATTTGGTCAAAATGAGTTGAAAGTGTGTTTAAATAAATGCTTTAGTTGATCTTAAAGGGTTTCTATATAACATGCTCTATTTCTTGTTTCAATTTTTATAGAGTATTAGTAGTGTATTCCTT
This sequence comes from Cunninghamia lanceolata, assembly GCA_027924645.1. NCBI lineage: Eukaryota > Viridiplantae > Streptophyta > Pinopsida > Cupressales > Cupressaceae > Cunninghamia > Cunninghamia lanceolata. The sequence continues at coordinate 488,638 of BSBN01001019.1, forward strand.
GAATTTTAGTCAGAGCTTTTACCATTAACAAGAGGCTAATTCATTGGAACAAACACACTATATGAAGGTATTTTAGATAGAGTTGATAATCTTGCATTGAGGGATTGGATAGAAGTTATAATCTTGAATAAGGTATTAATAATATGGAAACTACTCATAGTGATGCTATTGATATGATAATGGATTCACATGAGTTGATTGAGAAAATCACATGGAACTATTATTAGGAAGGTCAAATTGTCAACAATAATAATACCCTTAAGCAACATTTGTTTGAAGTGGTTCATCAAGGTCTCATACAACCATTAAGTTTTAATTCTCCTTTGGATAAATTTTGTAGAAATTAAATTCCTAATAGTTATGTGAAGTTTTACAATATTATTTTCTTTTCTTTTATTGAATTATTTTGACATTTGGATTATAGAGTGTATTTAATTCCAAGTCATTTTCTTGCTCAATATTGCATGCTAGCTTTTGAATAATATCGTTTGATGCTAAATTCATAAATCATTAGTTAATAGAAAATGTATGATTTAGTAATTGATTTGCTTCTCTTTGTTTCTGAATTATTGCCTTTATTGAAAGAAAATGAAGATCTAGTATTAATGTCAATTAGGTACACAAAAGTATGTTGTATTATTGAACTCAACATAAACATTAATTGCATTCCTATACGTATTGCCACAAAAATATTACCATGTTTTCCCAGTTATGTTTTAAGATCAAATAAATGGCTCAGGGTAAATAGATATTGTGAATTTATACAAAATTAAAATTATCTTTAAGTATCAAGTGAATTGTATAAGTTATTGTAAACATTGTTAACAATTATAGTTACCAAATGTATTCTTTAGTAACGTTAGTGTGTGAGTTTCAAATTTAGTAAACCATAAATACATCTTATGAAATTAGTCACACTTATTTCATGTGACTTTTATGAAATTCGTTAGCATTAGACTTTGGATGTTAACCATCCAACCATTGTATTTTATACTCTCTCTGATACTAGTGGTTAGTAATCTATTTGATGGCTAACTCAGGGTTTGTGACTTCTTGTGTATTATGATATTTCTATTTATACACTTGAATGCATATGACTAATCAACTAAGTGTAGGTTGTGGAGTATTAGGGACCTAGATAGGAACAATTACGTACTCAACTATGGTAAGAATACCATGATAGTAACTCATTTAAGCAAATATCTTTATATGTAATAATTAAATAGTTTTATGAATAATGTATGTGTATTGTCTTAGCTCAACGTCCTCTTTAAGAAGATAGCGGAAATTGCCTTGAACATGTGAGTTAGGTAAATAGGTGAACAAAATATGCTTCTTTTGATCATTATGAGGTCTTGTAACAATATAATGGAATTGGGTTATTTATTAGGTAATAATGCATGCTATGAGTAGAATTAAGATTATACATCTTTAGTGTATTAATGTTGGGAAATATAGATGATGTTTTAAATAAAGAATTGTTAGCAATAGTTTTTCTTAGCAGCTTCCATAGATCATTGTGTAGGACTAATATAGCTTATGTTTTCTCCTTGAAGAAGATTATGTTTATAACCTAGAGTCTAGTTATGTGACAGTAGTAACCTCAGAGACTTTTAACTCCCCGAGTTGACTAAATGGAACTAGAGATGTAGCTATGCTATAATTATTTTACTTTAAGAATAATTAATCATCTTCCCTTTAGTAATTTATATATTTCTTAACCCTTGAGGTTGAAGCTCATAGAATTTAGAAATCATAGAATATTCACTTATGTGCCTAGATTTATAATGTGACTTTAGGGTATTGAATTACTATGTGACCTTATAAGTATTATTCTAAATAAGATTAGGGATATCATGAATAGATCTATTAGGAAACATTTTGATGTAAAAATAGTACATGAATTTGGAGATAACCCTGCCTTAGGTAAACTTAATGCCTTGAGTGGACACCTGATAGGGATTCCTCAACACTAGGGCTACAGGACAACCACCCCTTTTTAGTGGTCATGATAGTTGATTTAATTCCATCCCTGTTTCACCTAAGTGGGTGACAGCTGACAAAGAACTGTCTAGGGCAGGGAATCACCCTATAAAGGGTTGCATACCCACTCACAGTTGCATCAAACATAGTGCAAGATAGAACTACATATTCACATAACCCATTGTTAGTCGCATCTAGAGGGGACCTTGATCCCATGGATATAGGGTATGTAGGTAGTCTGGAAGGCAAAGGATGCCCCCAGTACTCAGGTCCCCCAGATATAGGGTGTAATTTTATAATTTACATCATAATCTCAAAATCATAATAGAGCAAGTCAGATAATAAGAAATCTCTAGTACTTAGGTTCAAAGGAGTGGTGAAGCATTCAATTCTTAGCTTCTATAAATATCATGATCTTAACTTTTTTTTGTATAATGATTCTGAATCAGCTTAACATAAGAATGTCTAGTTAGTTTTATGCCGATGATAAGAATACAGTTACTGGAGGAAAGGCAAGTTGTCAAAAATGAACACAGGATGTAGTGAAGGACTTAAGGTATGTATGACCAGTTGCTCTTATGTGTTATCTTGTGTAATTTCTCTCATAATTCTTATGTCATAAAATGTCCCCATTGGGGGCTTTTCCCTCTTAAGGTTTAGCTCTTGGGTCTTTAGAGTGCATAATAAGCATCTTGCATGTTAATTTGGACTCTCGATGAGAAAACCTTTGGGTCTTGTGACAAATAGGGCCTAGGGGTGCTAATTTAATGATTACAAACATAAACAAGGGGTGGACTTGGATGCTAGCGCCCTAGTCCAACCCTATTTTGGGTTTTCCCTAAACTTTTATGTCAGTTTTGTGGCCGTTATTTGGGTCCCAGGCCGACATCTCAAGTTTGAATTAAGAAATTCTTAGTAGGAATTTGTGTAGTTGCATACATAAGCATGTTTAGTGTTTCATTTGTAAACTAGAAGATGATTATGAACTTTAGGGATACTTGTGATTTGAAAGCATTCAAGATATTCATTGTTGCAGAGCAGAGCATTGTTATTGTATTTGTGATTGTAGATTTGATATCATCTTCTAATATGATTGAAGAACCTTCATGTGAGATCTACACTTCAAGGTGACATTTATTTATGTTTGAATCATTTATCATTTGGATTTTGCCTTTATCCTGCCGGGATACGTACTCTTATCTGGGAACGGTGTTTGGAAGACTTGAATGTCTCTTTAGGGCTTGACTGAGGAAGCCTCTAAACACCACAATCCCCTCACACACTCCTTGTGATTGCAGGTTACAGGTGTTGCATCTGGACAGAGTGGAGTTGCAGAGGAGGTTGGTAGACAACAAGGTTTCAAGATCTGAAAGAAACCAAGACATTGGATCTTTTTTTGGACATGAGCACTAGCATCGATGTCCTCTAAAGTTGTAGATGCAGAAATAGATTGAACAGTGGTAATCAACATCCAAAGAGCTTCCTATACCCTAAAGATTGACTGGCATTGGACTTGGGCACTCCCACCATTGTCCTCCACCTTTTCAGGGACATAAACAAAAGATACAGTGAAGATTAGTGTCAGAAGGAGATCTAGATTCCTCAAGGAAACTGGTACCTTGGACTTGGGCACTAGCCCTAGTGTCCCCGACTTCTCTGCCTTTCAAAATTCAAAAAACAGTGAGTTAAGGTTTTCTGCCCTTCACCTTATCTTAAGAGCATTTGTCATAATTCATGAATTTGCTTACTATTTTTCTTAATTAGGGTTTTGAAAGCATTTGAGCATTAGATAGAGACATTGTTTGACAACATAAAAGAATCCATAGGTTCCCAAGTGGTAGCCCAATCTAATAGGTGATTTCTCTTGCTTAGTGGAGATTCAACTCGGTTAATATGCCCTTGGAATGTTTGGTGTGAAAGGAGGATTGAACATAAACCCTTAAAACCAACCAACATCTTTCTTTTACCCTTAAACATTTTGGTGAACCTATGTTTTTGGATGTTTTGGCACCTTTCTGAGTGTTTTTTGATAGATTTTCATTCATTCATCTTATTACATTCAAAAAATTACAAAAAAAATGAAAATTTTGAAAAAATTGGCATTTTAGGCTTGCATTTTAGCATAGTTTGAATTATTTGGAATTAAATTTTATTAAATTTCTATCATTTTCATTAGATCTGATTTAAATTACAGAAATTCATCATTTACAATTCACTTGCATTGCATTTTTGTGCTTAATTTGACAAAAAATTCTTGAAATTGTGCATTTTTATAAAAACCTAGTTTTGCATTAACTAGGGTTTGTAGTCAAAATCTTGTTTCACATTTTACTAACCTTTTCAAAGACTCATTAGGAATTATTTCTAATAGTATTGTTGCATCATAGTGGTCTTCTTGCAAAATTTCATGTCTAGGGTTTGAAAACCTTGCATTTTTCACTAGATTTGGGCTTATCGTATTGTTAGATTTGCACTCCAAGCATGTTATGAGGGATTTTCTGAATTAATTGGCTTTTATAAGAGTTATTACCTGCTGCCCCTTCTCAAATTCCTTACAACACCCTTTCTTCTAGGCCTTTGCATTGAAAATTTTGTGAAAAATTTGCATATTTTAGCTATATTTTCACTAGGGTTTGACCTAGAGTAGCACTATAAGCATGTTGTGACAGATTTTTTGGCATTAGGTGGATGTCAGTATTGTTATAATTTTTTTTCATCATGATTTTCCTCACAACACCCTTTGCCTTACTCTTTTGCATTGAGATTTGGTGAAAAATTGCATATTTTGGTCTAGTTTCACTTGGTTTTGTCTTATCGACTCCCTAGAGTTGCATCAAAGCGTGTTGTGAAAGATATTTTTGAAGAATTGGACTATTATTAGGCATATCATTTTATTTCCTCTTTGAAATTCTTCACAACACCTTTTCTTTCATTCATTTGCATTGAGAAAAGTTGAAAAATCAAGCATTTTAGAGCATTTTTACATAACTTTTGCACTTGCTTATTGCACAAGTATTGAAAATCTTTGAAATCTGATTTGGAATTCATTTGAAACTTCAAAGACATTTCATTATGGCATCTCAATGCTCTTTGGAATCTTTAGATGCATATGTCACAGGCTTTGAGAAGTTCTATAAATTTCTTAATATGAATCCTCATGTTCTCACTTATATACAAGCTATGTATCACAAGGATATATTTAAAAGATCTTCATTTGAAATCCTTTACTATGTATCTAATTTTTACAGCTTCATATCTCTAATGAATACATACCCTTTGGTAGTAGAAGATTTATCAAAACACATTGAGAACATATGAGTGTGAAACTCCTTCTACCGCTTTGGAATTCATAGCTAAAACATGTGATGATGACATAAAAATGATATACTAGCACAAGAGGATGAAATAATTGACACATTCCTAAACATTACCTTACCCTCTTTGGAAAATGAAATATCAGTGGATAAAGGGCTTCCTCTAAAGAAGGATTCTTCATGGGTAGAAAAAGACTATTCACCTAATGATCATATGGTGCATGAGGCCTCTTGGTAAATCCTTTAGGGATAGATGTTGGATATAATCAAGAGGAAAATGTTAGGGTTAGCCAGCAGAAGATATCAATTAAATGCAAATAAAGATTAAACAGAGGAATGAAAAATATATAGAAATAATAACAGCGAGAGATAATTTTTAACGTGGTTCACCCAAACCTGGGCTACATCCATCAACAGAGAGTCCAATATTATTATCCATTATATCAAACTGATTATAACCAGCAATCCTTGCAACTCAATATCACTACAAAATGCTACAATACATCAATGGAAACCCTAACCCTTAGCTACTTTTATCAATCCTTATGTCAATTACAAAAATAGGGTTTTTTATGTCGGCCAAGAGAAAAATAACTCCCAATGCCTTAATAAAATAATAAAAAATTGTTGGAGGTTTCAAGGGTGCTGACCCCAAACCCCCACAAGGGTCGCTGCCCCTTGACCCTGTTAAATATTTTGGGGGGAAACTATGCCGATAAAAGTAGGGTAAATTTAACCTCCAAGTCTGATTAGACTCCATATAACAACAATCTCCCACTTGGAGACTGATCAGACTCCACACCATATCATCTCGCACTTGGAGACTGATCATAACACTGCTAACTCTGTAGCTCCCACTAGAAATAAGCACCCTAGACTTTGCTATTCTGATTTTTTGTTTTCAGTCTTGAAGATCAACTGAAGATGAAGAGGAGCTTAGCTTCTCCCTTGTCACTACCTTCGTAAACATATCTGTGGGATTTTTATTTGTATGTATCTTTTCTAGCCTTGACTATCCATCATCCAAGACTGATCGAATGAAGTGATACCTCAACTATATATGTTTGGTCTTTGAATCCAAGGTAGAGTTCTTTGCAAGATGTATGGCACTCTGGTTGTCCATAAACAAATAACGGTTAGCCTATTGTTTGCCCAATTCTTCCATGAAAGATTGTAGCCATATCATCTCCTTGCTTGCCTCTGTTGTAGCTACATACTCTACCTCCGTGTTGGATAAAGCAACCACCATTTGCAACCTAGAGATCCAACTCACCGTTGTCCCACTTACAATAAAGACATAACCTATAGTACTCTTCCTGGTATCAATATCTAATGCCAAATCTGAGTCTACATAACCTACTAAATCAGTATTAGAGCCCACAAAACATAAGTGTTTATTAGATGTACCTCTCAAATATCTAAGAATCTATTTTACCACATTCCAATGCTCCAATCCGAGATGACTCATATACCTGCTTACGACTCCTACAACATGTGCAATATTTGGTCTCATGCATACCATGGCATACATTAAACTTCCTACAACTAAAGCATATGGTACCTTGGACATCTTTTCTTCCTCCTCTTGTGTCTTAGGACACATCTCCTTAGTCAATTTCAAATGACTTGGCAAAGGTGTGCTGACAACTTTTGTATTCTCCATATAGAATCTCTACAACACCTTTCAACATAATCAGCGTGAGATGGAGTCAATTTTTTGTTCTTCTTATCTCTGTAAATTTTCATACCAAGGATTTGCTTTGTTGTCCCTAAATCTTTCATAGAAAATGATTGTGCTAACTGTTGTTTTAACTCTCTTATGTGATCCATGTTAGACCCTACTACAAGCATGTCATCAACATATAAACATAAAATAATATAGCTGTCATTATCTAACCACTTAAAATAAACATAATGGTCAGAATTACACCAACTGTAGCCTTGCTCAGCCATAAAACTATCAAATTTCAAATACCATTGCTGAGGTGCTTGTTTCAAGCCATACAAACTCTTCTTCAATCTACACACCTGTTTCTCCTTACCTTTAACCTCAAATACCTATGGTTGTTCCATATATATCTCCTCCTCCAAATCACCATGGAGAAAGACAGTTTTCACATCTGGCTGTTCCAAATGCAAATCTTCAGTAGCCACAATACTTAAAACAGTATGAATAGAATTCATCTTAACAACTGGAGAAAATATCTCATTAAAATCAATACCTTTTTTCTATGCAAATTCTTTTACAACTAACCTAGCTTTAAATCTTTTCTTACCTTGATCTTCCTCTTTCAACCTATAAATCCATTTGTTTGGTAAAGACTTTTTACCTGCAGGCAACTTACATAATTCCCAAGTCTAATTTTTCAGCAAGGAGTCCATTTCTTCTTTCATTGCAAGCTCCCACTAAACCTTTGTATCCACCTACATAGCTTCATCATACCATTTCGGTTCACCAGCATCTGTTAAGAAAATAGAATACAAAGAGGGAGAAAACCTTTCAAGAGGTCTACTTAGTCTTGTTGACCGTCTAACATTCACTAGAGTTTGTGGTATTTCTTGTTGCTATTGTAGAGCATGAGGAACCACTGAAACATCACTATCTAGAGTATCATTGAGAACCACATAATCATTTTCTTTCTTCTTATGCTGTTGCAACTAATCTTTGTACAACACCTCATGGAATACAACATCCCTGCTTCTCAAAATTTTCTTATTTTCAAAATCCCAAAGCCTATAACCAAATTCATCAATGTCATATCCAACGAAGGTACATTTTTTTGATTTTGCATCTAGCTTGGTTCTATTTTCAGAATCTACATGTGCAAATGCTTCACATTTGAAGGTTTTGAGAAAATAATAAATCACTTTCTTACCTATCCATGCTTCCTCTGGAATACCACAACCCAAAGGAATTGAAGGACCTCTATTAATTAATGTAAAGGTTAAAATTTGGATTGTTTAGTTTAGTGTTTAAATCCTCCTTTCACCTATTACATTCAAGGACCTTAGGATCAAGTGGTAGAGCACTATAAGGTCCTTGGTCACTTACAAATGTAGGGAAGGTTGGATTAGGGTATTTGATTATCAATTTTCTTTCTCTTATGCTCAATTATCCATCAAAACCCTAATTATACAAAATGACAGTAAACGGATGAATTACAGAAAATACTTTTGCAGAATGATGTAGAATGTCAAATAGATGTGCACCTATTTTCAGGGTTCTAAGGTGGAAAAGTTAGGGACTAAAGAGTGGGTGCCCAAGTCCAAGGCCCTACTTTTTGTCAGCATCTGGAAACTCAGTATGTAACTTGTTTTTGTTGTTTTGGAAATTTTCTCGTCATAGAACTTTGAGGACTAATGAGTGCGTGCCCAAGTCCAAGGTGCTCTTTTCTCCTCTAATCTTCAATTCTGACACTCCAATATGCCCTCTTGCAAATTCACTTTGTTTGCATCAACTTGTAACATGCAACGATGAAAACTTTGGGATGGGGTTCTGGTGTTTAGGTGCTTGCCTCAGTCAAGCCTTGGAAGGACACTTAAGTCTTCCAAACACCTTTGTCAGATAGAGAGTGCATGCCCTTGTAAGGTAAAGGCAAAATCCAAATGAAATAATGACCACAAACAGAATGAATATCACCTTCTAGTGAAGATCTCATGAGAGGAAGATGCTCTTCATTCCATGAGGAAATGGATGCTCATATCTGCAAACACAAACACATAGACAACACAAATCTACTCTTGCAACACAATGAAAGCCTTGAATCACCTTGAGAATGCCTAAAGTTCACCATGATCATCTAGTTTCTAAATGAATTCCTAAATATGCTTTTATATGCAACTACAAACACCCTCACCAACATTTCATAAATTCAAACTTACCGTGTCAGCCTAGGAACCAAATAACTATTAGCTACAGTTGCACCAAAAGATCAACCTTTTAATGCCCGATACAACCACTTGACATAACAAGCACGGGAGGCAGTTAAACCCTTGTCGCAAACCACCATTGCAACACTGTGCTGAACAAGGAGACCAAGGGCCACACTTTGCAACAATCCCCCTTAGTGCAAGTACGGGGTTTGAACCTGTGACCTCGACTTTGATACCAATTGTTAGCTATCGTTGCACCAAAATATCGACCTTTTAATGCCTGATACAACCACTTGACTTAACAAGCACGGGAGACAGTTAAGCCCTTGTCACAAACCACCACTGCAGTGCTGCGCTGAACAAGGAGACCAAGGGCCACACCTTGCAACAATAACGACCTCATAAATTGACACTTAAAATTTGGGTAGGGTTAAGCTCAAGGGGTCCCCCTAGGCCCCATTTGTCATGATACCTAGGGTTCATTCCATCAAGATTCCAAATTATGATGCAAGATGTTCTAAATGTACATAAAAGACCTGGGACCTAAACCTAAAGAGGGAAAAGCCCCCAAGGGGACATTTTTTGATGTTACATTTAGCCCCCACTTTAATGTATGCATAAATGCAAGGCCAATACATGCATTAAAGTACGGTCACAAACATAGCAAACACACCAAGCACGGAGAAGACACGCCAAGCACATTGAAGACAATATAGATACACAAAACACGGAGAAGATAGTTACAGTCACGCAGAACATGGAGAAGACAACAAAATGCATAGAAGACACATTAATGCATAGAAGATAGGCATGATTTCTTTTGTTTTCTTTTTCTCATATATATGAAATACAGATGCAAGTACAAGATGCACTCATCGCACAGGTATTTAAAATGTATATTGTCATGCCCGCATTTCCCATGCGGTCACGACACACAACACATGTGTCAGGCCCACATTTGCCATGTGGTCATGACACAAATTACAAAAGGCTTTTCTACCTATCCCTAGGAACCCCCTCGCACGCGCTTGCACACTCAATGGAAATACGCGTAAGGCGTAAACATGTCAACAAAGTTCGGGGAGGTACGTTGTCCCACTCAGTCCCCTGCATGATGATAGCCATCTAGGGGGTATGCAACACGAAGTGTGTCACTTTTAGGGTTAGAATGTTTTCAATCTAAACCCTAAGTTTCCTAGGTGGGAAGGTGATCTTCCTAGATTCGAAACCTAACCCTAGCTCAGATCAAAAGAAAATCAAAATAATGATTAAGAAATAATGGCATGATGGACGCATGATTAAAGTGGAATGGTAAAATGAAAGTTAATAAAATATCCTAAAAATTAGAACCCTAGAATCTAGGAAAAATTTGACAGCATAACACGTTTTCAATAATCGACTTAAAAATTTTAAAAATAAAACTCCATTAATAAATTAAATAAAAAATTAAGAATACAAAATTTAAACTTAAGATCAAATTTAAAAAAATTTAAAATAACAAAATAAATAGCCTACCAAGGTCAAATAAATTGACCTTGCATAAAAAGATTACAATTTCGAAATAAAAATAATAAGAGAATATTAACATGACGCCAAAATAGATTTCAAAATTTGAGTTCGTTAATAAATATAATCTCAACATTATATTTATTTCTGAACTCAGAATTATAGAGAAGGAACGAGGTTAAGATACTCATTCCCGTAAAATAATAATGGCATTGATAATTAAGCAAATAAATAATTAAAGCACACTGGGAATAAAATTAATGCCCTAATTAAAAAGAATTAAAAAATGAAGGGGAAAAACACTACACATAAAGCAAAAATTAATTTCCCCACCACTAAAATAAAATTTCCAAATAAATTAAAAGTCCTCACATCCTCCTCTCAATAAAATAATGATTTCCCCAAATTAGAAAGCGCTAATTCCATTTAAAAAAAAATGTTATCTCTAAAAGAAAGCCCTAATTTCCTTATCTCATTCTTCCTTGTTTTGTTTTCCTCTTATTTGTAGGTTAGGGTTTGAAATAAAAATATGGAAGCCATGAATGGAGGCTACCTCTCATGGAGGTATACACAGCCAATCTATAACCATTTTTTTTATCATAGGGTGATATATATATATATATATATATATATACTGAAGTCTTCCAAATAAATTACATGCTGCAGGTTTAATGGTGAAGGGGCAGAGAGATAGGGGAGCTCATCGCTGCCACCGCCTAGAAGAACTACAGTATACAGTGTTGTAGGGTCAAAGGAATAGAGTGGGGAGCGGAGAGGGTGTAGCTTTGGAGAAGGGATGGTGTGGGAGACGGAGTTGCTATTGCGGGGAGGAGATTGTGTGGAACGCGAGGGAGCTTGGTTGTGGGAACCGTGGTTTGAGTTTAAAGGCAGAGGTGGGGAGGGGGCCGAAACCCCCACCCACACCCTTGGGTGTGGGTGGGGGTTTTGACCCCCTCCCCACACCCTCAAAAGAAACAATGGCGTTGGTGGGATTGTGGTGGGCGCCAACGCCCACCACAGCCCACCTCATACTTTTTTTTTAGATTCTTCTTTTTAAAAAACAAACCCGCAGCCTACACAGTTTGCCGTTGGTGGATTCATTCCCCAACAGTTTTCTTAATGCAAATTTTCAAGTTTAAAGATATTTTTATATATATTTAAATATATATATAGATAAATATATGTATATATATATATATACTCAGATTTATATCCACAGTCTGTCCAAAATATCCCAGTCTATATACTTCTTCTATTTGGGTATATATATATATATATATATATACAGGATTTATATGTATTTTAGCTTCTTTTCCAATCTCTGTGTTTACATAGTAATAAAACAAACAACAGCAACCTAAGATTTAAAGGAAAATGAAAATGTGTATATATATATATATATTATTATATATGCACTTAAACTAACTTATCATTAACACTAATCTTGACTTAACATAGAATGCTAACCTTCAGCTTGCAATATAAATTATATCAGTAGCATTTTTTTTTGAACATATACTATTCAGGAACATATATATATTTGTTTGAAACAGTTCAAATACACAGAATATATTATCTCTTTTTTTTTATGCAACAATAAGGTAGAAATTTACAATTTCATATAAATTTCTAACAGCTCTTTTTTTTTTTATAACAGCAACTAATAATATAAACTTTCAATGCCATATAACAGAAAATAATTTACTGAAATTTCTACCTCCTTTCCTTTGGATACAATAAAATTTATATAACAACTAATGTATATTTTTTTTTTTGAAAGGAACAATGACAGAAATATATATAAAATTTCTCATGCATTTCTCAACCTATAAACTTAAAACTTAGAGAATAATCAGCTTTAAATAAAATAAAAAGAATGTTTACATTTCAACACTTTTTTTACAACCAACTCCAAGGGCATAATAACTAGACAAAATAAATACAATAGGGCTACAAAGGCCATGTCTCAAACAGCCAACAACAATGCCAATAGTAACACAACAATGGACTTCTCAACAAGCCCCATTTCTTCATTTAAACACCTGCAATAAATACACAAGGAGGAAAACCCAACCACTTCAAAATGCCCTCCTCCCTACCGTAGACCCACAAGTGGGTCACCCCCAAGCTAGGGAGGCAGGGATTCACACAGTTGCAACACACCACAACAAGTATCAAGCAACAACAACACAAAATAAACCCCAAGGATAAACACATAACACAACTCATGAAAATGAGTTTGATGGGGGTAGGGAATGGACCCCTCTACTTCGAAGGCCACACCAAAATACCAATTCTCATGGCCTCAAGCCAAAACCTCCAAAACCACAACTCCTCAAATATCTCAAAATAACTTCCATGGCACTCTTGCCATTCAAATAATCTCCACAACAAGTAAGAAGCCATCAAGGCCATAAATAACACAAAATATGGGAGTGACATCAAGGAGGTTCCTTTCCCCTACCCCAAACAAGTTGAGCCTTACCTCCAAATGGAGGTGCTCTTACCAAAATTCCCATCCCACACAAAAAGAGAAACAACAACAATAAAATCCACAACCACATCAATAATAAATAAGAAAGGGTAAGGAATAAGGCATAGAGCTTACCTTCAAAAGCCCTAATAATGGAAGCACGTATAGTGATGAGCTCTAAGCTTCTCCAAACCTTCCAATCTTCAAGAATCCCTCTAACTTTCCCAAAATTGCTCAAAATAGAAAATAAATCTCCAAAATACAAGAACCCCACACTCCTCAACAAGAGGAGGTAATATAGGCCATCTAAATTGGCCTTGAGAAATGAGAAGGTGACACGTGTCACCTTCTCCTTCCTCCTCCTATGCCACTTGCAAGGGAGAGGAAGTGTGAGGTGACAAGTGTCATCCTCCAATTCCATCTCAATCCTCACCGTATCCACTTGTGCTCTCACACATGTGTGAGAGAACAAGTAGTGAGGTGGCATTCTCCTCCAAGCCTCCATGAGGATAAGGGATGCCATATGGCATCCTCTTATTCTCTCAGAGAACCATCTCCCTCCAAGATGTTCTCACACGTGTGTGAGAGTCTTGGAGGAAGCTCCCACACACTTGGGAGTCTTGGAGACCTCCCAAGTCCTCCTAGGGAAGGGATTCCCAAACATTGGGAAGGGAGATGAGTCTTTCCCAAAGCATGACTCATCTCCCACCTCATCTAATTCAAATTTCGTCACTTTGACTAAACCTTAGTTTAGAGTGACCAAAAGTGAGTTAACCCAAGGTTTAGTTAGTCAAAATTGACCCTAGACCCATGGGTAACCACCTAGGGTAAATTTTGGGACACTAAGGTTCACCAAGGGGGTCATAAATCCACTTTAAATGGCCTCAAAAATAAAAACAATTACCAAGTGGTATAAGTCAATAAAAATTATAGAACACATAATATTAATTAATTAATCAAAGGGGTACTAGGCCAAAATGATAAAATTAAACAAGCACTTAAATCAACACTCAATTCAAACGTGATCCTCATCCCTCTTGGGAATGGATCGGTTTCACAGGGAATAACATATGTGTGAATTCTACCTCCAATTTCCCGTGGCCTAGGAATGTAAACTTGCACATCTTGATCAAGTGTGAATCATATCGTGAATAATCATAGCCAAAGCAACTAGAATTAAATTCATGCCAGTGAATACAACAATAATCATCTATAACATAATTTTGAACTAAACTACATTTTTCTATCACATGTCAAGTAATCATCAGCACATGAATAACTAGAAATCACATCCCAAAACATCATTTAATATATCTCGTATGTCAAATCACAAAATAGCATTAAAATATGATCAATTTGAATCACCATATGTCTAAACAATGTCATAACAAAATCAGGAGATATAATCAAATTTGCATCGTGAAACCATAGTCTCTAAAAGTCTGATAATGTCATCAACTGAAATACATAATGATCAAAATAAGGAAGGAAAAATAATCGGCCTCACATATATATGGGGCAACACACACAAGACACACTGAACCTCCCAAAATGCAAGAAGCACTCATTGCGTTGGTCTTTAGATTGCATATGGGGCAACAGACATGCCAAACAAAGCAAGCATGCCAAACACACACACTTTGAAGACACGAAGAAAACACGACAGACAAGCGATGGAGTGTTCCTGTTTCTAGGTTCAACACCATCTCAGGCACATTAGAGGCACACACCTACGATTGGGCTTCACCACCAAAATCGATGAAAACATGCTTAAGGGTTGAGTTAGTCACAGAACTGTTCCTCGCCTCCATAGAGGACTTTTGAAAATGATAGGATGATGCAATTTGCTCCAAGAAATACACCATCCCTGCCTCCGCAAAAGGATTAAGAAAAAGGATATGCTCGATATCCTACCTCCACAGAGGGCTTACATGGTTGATTAATTGATTGATTACAAACAAACTCAGGATGCAGGATGCACTCATCATGCAGGTCTTTAAACTGCACTTGATGACAAACACATTGCTAACATCTACAATAGATATCTTACCTTATATATTTCTACAAAACCCTAGCAATTGTATGATGAAAATGCAATGCAAATTATTGAATTTTTGTAATTTTCTGTAATTTATATTAGATCTAATACAAAAATCAAAAATTTGATGAAATTAGAATGAATTGATGCAAAATAGTAACCCTAAAATGTAATTTGTTTTTCAAAATTTTTTATTTTTTTGAAATTTTCTCAATGCAATAAGATGAATGACTATATGAATGAATGAAATCAACCCAAATCTAAAGTAAAACAATTAGCAAGGTGGAAAATTCAATAAAAACATGGGTTCACCAAAATATAAAGGTTAAAATTTGGATTGTTTAGTTTAGTGTTTAAATCCTCCTTTCACCCATTACATTCAAGGACCTTAGGATCGAGTGGTAGAGCACTATCAGGTACTTGGTCACTTATAAATGTAGGAAAGCTTGGATTAGGGTATTTGATTATCAATTTTCTTTCTCTTATGCTCAATTATCCATCAAAACCCTAATTATGCAAATACGATAGTAAACGAATGAATTATGGAAAATGCTTCTGCAGAGAGATGTAGAATATCAAATAGCTGTGCACTTGTTTTCAGGGTTCTAAGGTGGAAAACTTACGGACTAAAGAGCGGGTGCCCAAGTCCAAGGCCCTACTTTTTGTTGGGATCTACAAACTCAGTCTGTAACTTATTTATGTTGTTTCAGAGATTTTCCCGTCGTAGAACTTTGAGGACTAATGAGTGGGTGCCCAAGTCTATAGTGCTCTTTTCTCCTCTGATCTACAATTCTAACACTCCAATATGCCCTCCTACAACTTCACTTTGTTTGCATCATCAACCTGTAACCTGCAACCATGAAAACTTTGGGAGGGGGTTGTGGTGTTTAGGAGCTTGCCTCAGTCAAGCCTCGGAAGGACACTTTAAGTCTTCCAAACACCTTTGTCAGATAGAGAGTACATGCCCTTGTGAAGAAAAGGAAAAATCCAAATGAAATAATGATCACAAACACAATGAATGTCACCTTGTAGTGAAGATCTCATGAGAGGAAGATGCTCTTCATTCCATGATGAAATGGATGCTCAACTTTGCAAACACAAACACATAGACAACACAAATCTGCTCTTGCAATAGAATGAAAGCCTTGAATCACCTTGAGAATGCCTAAAGTTCACCATGATCATCTAGTTTCTAAATGAATTCCTAAACATTCTTTTATATGCAACTATAAACACTCCTACCAAGATTTCATAAATTCAATCTTACCGTGTCGGCCTAGGGACCAAATAATGGTCATAAACCAACACTTAAAATTTGGGCCTGACCCAAAATAGGGTAGTAATAGGGTGCAGGTGCCCAAGTCCTCCCCCTATTTTGGGCAGGGTTAAGCTCAAGGGGTTCCCCTAGGCCCCATTGTTCATGATACCCAAGGTTCATTACATCACGATGCCAAATTATGATGCAAGATGTCCTAAATGCACACAAATGACTTGGGAGATAAACTTAAAGAGGGAAAAGTCCCCAAGGGGACATTTTCTGACATTATAATTAAATATACAGCAATGTTGACAACCTCTACCCACATGTTTAAAGGTAGCCCAGCATGCAATCTCATGGTCCTTGCACGCTCCATTATAGTCCTATTCATGTGTTCAGCCACTCCATTCTCCTGTGGAGTCCCTGGAACTATTTTCTGCCTACAAATTCTATTAAAGGAACAATAATCCTTAAATTCTTTGTTGCAATACTCACCACCATTATCAGATCTAAGACATTTTAATCTTTTACTCGTCTCATTCTCAACCAAGCTTCTCAATTTCTTAAATGTTTCAAATACATAAGATTTCTGCCTAAGGAAATAAATCTAAACCTTCCTAGCTGTATCATCTATGAATGTAACATAATATCAAGAGCCACCACGAGAAGAAACCTGAGTTGGTCTCCATACATCTGTATGCACAAGCTCCAACTTTTCATCTTTCTTTTGCTTCCCATCCTTGAGAAAACTAACTCTCTTTTGTTTGCCATACACACAACTTTCACAGAAATCCATATTAATACATTTCAGACCTGGTAGAACTTTCTTAGAATGAAGTACCTTCATACCTTTTTCACTCATATGCCCAAGTCTGTTATACCACAGTGTTGTCTCAGAACCTGCAACAATTGTTTCAGTCTCTTCCTGCAAACCTACAGCAACTGTTCCTGAACCTATTTGTTTTTTCTCTACAACAGCTAAAGTAGAAGGAACAATATGACCTGTACAAAGATATAAGGTGCCTACTTTCACACCTTTTGCTACTATTAAGGCACCTCTTGAAACCTTCCAATTTTTATCAGTAAATGTAACAATGCAACCTTCATCAGCTAGCTGCCCTATTGAAATTAAATTCCTACTCAGCCTTGGAATGCGCCTTACCTCTTGTAGTAACCAATGATTCCCATTCTGCAACTTAATCTTGATTCTTCCCTTTCCAACAATCTGATAGGGTTCATTATCTCCTAAATAAACCAGCTTGAAATCCCCTTGGACATAATCAAGAAAATAACTTCTATGTGGCATAGCATGAAATGAGGCCCCTGAATCTAAAACCCATGAATCATCAGCATTATCTAGGGAAAGAATCAAAGTATCATCCTCAGATTTATTACTTACCACATTTGCCTCCTTATTGCCTTCTTATTTGTCTCCTTTATTCTTTTGAGACCAACAATCTTTCTTCAGATGACTTGGTTTCCCATAGTACTAGCAATCTTTATGTCCTCTAGATTGGGAGCTTTTGTCCTTTGATTTTCCCTGTGACTTCCCATGACCTCTAGAACCTTTTCCTCTCTCCTTTGATCTGCTCCTGCTTTCTGCATTCAAAACACTACCTGATGTGGACCCTCTTGAGATTTTCCATCACATTTCTTCACTAAGGATAGCACCAACAACATCATCAAATTTCAAAGTATTTGAACCAGAGATAGAGTTACTTACAGCCATTACCAAGCTATTCCAACTTTCTGGCAAAGAACATAAAACCAAGAGAGCCCTCATCTCTTCATCAAATTTCACTTTTACAGAAGTTAACTAACTGGTAATCGTATTAAACTCATTTAAATGATTTGTCACAGATCCACCTTCAATCATTTTCAAATTAAACAAATGCTTCATGTGAAATACCTTATTTAAGGCTAAGGGGTTTTCATACAATTTAGCCAAAGCTTTCATCAATTCATCTATTGTCTTCGCTTCTATTATATTGAACACAACAAATGGTGTCAGGCACAACCAAATGGTTCCCAATACCTTTCTATCTAGAAGATTCCAATCCTCATCAGTCATTCATGTCAGTTTCTTGGATATTCCTTCTAACGCCCTCCATAAATCCTTCTGATAGAGATAATCCTCCATCTACATCTTCCATAACTGATAGTTTTTCCCATTGAATTTATCTACCTTCAATTTACCCTCGTCCACCATTTATCCCACTTAACCGTGAGACTCCCACTCGACCGTGAGACCTTCCTCCAGATGATAATCAAACACAACCCTCTCTGATACCACTTGTTAGGGTTAGCCGGCAGAACATATCAATTGAATGCAAATAAAGATTAAACTAAGCAATGAAAAATGCATAGAAATAATAACAGTGAGAGACAATTTTTAACGTGGTTCGCCCAAACTTGGGCTACATCCACCAACACAGAATCCAATATTATTATCTAGTAAATCAAATCGATTACAACCAGCAATCCTTGAACTCAATACCACTGCAAAATGCTACAATACATCAATGGAAACCCTAACCCTTAGCACTGCCCTTGGACCCTGCAAGTGGCACTTCCCCTTGACCCCATTAAATAATTTGGGGAGAAACTGTGCTAATAAAAGTGGGGTAAATTTAACCTCTGAGTCTGATTAGGCTCCATGTAACAATAGAAAACAATGTTAATTCAATATTCACTAATAGACTTTGTAACAATACTCCTAAGATGGTTGTGTGGGGGCCACCTAGTGCACCTTCTTGCTTAAAACTAGTTTTAACAGTTCGAGGACCACCTCGACCTGAGGATTACATCTACAAATATGCACAACAAATTTCTCATCTAAGTCAAGGTGTTCAAAATGTGTTACAACAACCATACCATAATATGATTT
Source organism: Cunninghamia lanceolata (assembly GCA_027924645.1). Classification (NCBI taxonomy): domain Eukaryota; kingdom Viridiplantae; phylum Streptophyta; class Pinopsida; order Cupressales; family Cupressaceae; genus Cunninghamia; species Cunninghamia lanceolata. Next base: position 507,970 of record BSBN01001019.1, read on the forward strand.
CTCACACATACAACACCCATTATAACAAGTAACGTAAACAAGCACCGTATGTGTCTATCTCTCTTCCATGTTCTGAACCTATTTTCCTCAGTCACCTCATCTTAGTCATAAAAGTGGTCAAGAATATGATCTTTTTGGGCAGCTCCATTCTACTCAGGCTAAGATCTCTCTTTGGGATTTAATAAAACCATCACCTACATACCATGGAATGCTCCAAGAAGCTTTACAAAAGGTGATTATACCACCTACTGCTAAGCCGACCGATGTAGCAGCCGTGTTGGATAGTATAAATGCGACAAAAATGGACATTCTCTTTCAACCACATGAAATACCATCAACAAAAGATGAATATGATCCACTTATGATTGTTGTCATAATAAATAAAAAGTTGATAAAATGAGTTATGATTGATAATGGATCAATTCTTAATGTTTGTGGCACGGACTTACTACACAACATCAAGATCAACAAATCTTTAATCAAATCAGATAGGACTAGCATCCATGGCTTTGATAATGTTGCAAAACCAATTGTGGGCAAGATAACTTTACCTATGATGGTTGGACCCATGACATTAGATACTCTTTTTCATGTTATACTGAGTTCTCTCTCATATAATATGATTCTAGGTAGACAGTAGATTCATGCAATGGGGCCAGTCTTGTCTACCCTTCATTGATCACTAAGTTCATTTATCAAGATAAGCTCCACACTTGGAAAGTTGATCCTGAACCAAATACTTGCTCACATATTGACATGCAAAAACAAGTTAAAAATCAGCAAAGACTAAACAACTTATAAGTTCATTCAACAATACCTCTTACCACTGATAAGGTTATGCAAGACTCTACACTATCGACTGCACTGTTTGGTGATGATTGGGGTTCATTAGTTTTTAATCCTTGTAGTATAGGGGAATATAAACTTAATAATCCCAACACATCAAAAGCTGCATCGATCTCATCTAAACAATATGTAGAAGCACCTAAGAAACTTAAAGTCTCCTTGATAGAAAAAAAAGACAATACACTTACTTATACTACAAATTATGAGACCTATGAGGCTTCACCATCTTCTAAGGAACTAACGTCCCTCTATGGTCAAGGATTTAAAATCCTTTATAACAATTGTGACTATGTGTTGCAAGTGTAACATTGGAAATTATCCTCCTGTATGGAATGGTACAATTTCCCTTGGTTTAGCTCCTCGCTTTGGTGACCTCTCAAACCTCTATCTTTTTGACCTTCCTGAAACCCTAATTGACTAAGTCTAATTGCAAAATAATCACTTTTTAAGGTAAACTTTTGATGGAAACTGAAAAGAGAATTTGGATTATAGGTCTCTAGGACCCCCAAAAAGTAGATCTGAGTGGAAATAGTGGGCTTGGACTTGGGCGCCCATGCCCTAGTCCTCCCCTATTTCCTAGGATTTTGAATTTTGGTGGGATGTCAGCTCCCGCCGAGTGCCTCATGATTTCATTTTCAAATTCTCAGTTTTTGCATGATATCGAGACATTATTTTGAAATTTGAATTCCCTAAAGCTAGATATAAAAATACATTTGAAAATCATTTTAACACACACAATTCTTATGCAAGCTTGATGCCAAAAATCTACCGAAATTGCTATTGAAGATCAATGACTTATTGAAGCTCTTGAAAGTATTCTATATTTGATATCATGGAGACAATGGATGGAGACTAGGAATCAAGATCTTGAGACTATCTTGCTCTTCCTAGGGTTTGTACACACTTTGCATGATTGGGAGAAGGGTTGAAGCCTCCAACATCGAGCTTGGAGATCCTCCGCAAACATTGTTGATTCGCCTTCCATTTCATGCAAGTCTTACCTTGATTGAGACATCTAGGGTTTGATATTTCTATATACACATTGTTTGGTTTGCACACACTTCTGCAAATATTTATCTCTGGCTATTGTTGAGGTAGAAATACCAAAGATGGGGCTTGACCAAGGCAAGCTCCTATATAGCCACAACATCTTTCTCCTTCTTTTGTAGGTGTAGATTGTGTTTTGCAGGTTCTGGCAGAAAGAAGCTACAGAAAGGAGGGTATTTCTGGTACAATCATCATAGACTTTTGAGTTTTCATATTTTGACACTTGCGGGACTAAGGTGCGGGTGCCCTAGTCCAACAGGGGGCAATTTCTGGGATCTAGAATCCATTTGGGAGTGTCAGACAGTCTGTGCAAAAGATTTCTTGTTTCAAAAACTTGTGGGACTAAGGAGTGGGTACCTTAGTCCAGTTAGCCCTCAAAATATGGGTGCACAGTCTTTGATACTCTATCTCTATATTTCTGTAATCAATTTTGCCTATATTGTCATTAGTTTCTATATATCTTTGATTTAAGGCATAATTAGGATTTTTACTTGGTTTCTGAGAAAAATACTTAACAAAACCTTAGTTAGGCTCTTCAAATTAGACACCACAAGCATAAAGGGGTAGACAAGTAACTTATAAATTAACCTTACATTCAATCCTTGTCTTCCCCAATGCTTAGTGGAGAAATGGTAGTACTTGACCTAGTTTAAACAAACCACCAATTTTTCCACTAAACATTTTGGTGAACCCAAGCTTTAAAGAATTTGCATCCTTTTAAACTTCATATCTCAAATAATTTGTTGTCCTAGAGCATATTTAGATTGAAAAGCCTCTTTGGTAAAATTGTATGCATTGAATTGTAAATCATATTCTTTATCTTTTCACTAAAAGAGATGGAAAAATTGTAATTCATTGTTTTACATGGTATTTCATTTTCATAGGCCATCATTGTGCATTTGAATCTTGGGTTAAAAAGAGCATGTTAAAATGTCAGATTACTTTTTACAAGATTTTCATGCTTATGATGAGTCGTTTAGTCATGATGACTTTGATATGTTAGATGAAGCCCTTGAGGACTTTATCTCGATTGAACATTCCACTACGACCTCAAAGCCATCATTATTTCAAAGATTTGTAAATGCGATTTATGTTCCTAAATCTAAAGAAGAGCTTGAAAAAACAAAAAATTGTGGTAACTTTATGTGCAAATATGATGCAACCATCTTCTAAACCTGTGCTTACTATTAAAGGTTGTCAATCTACTTCTCAAACTCCTGATCACATTTATGATTATGCTAAACAAATAGTGCAACAAAACTTACAACAAAATAATCATAATGTGGTTGCTCATGCATACAATACTCAAAATAATAGATAAAGTACACAACAATCAAGCATTTCGATATCTTTACTAGCATCTCAACCTATGCTTCCTCAAGCACCTTGTTTAATATATAAAGGTGGTAAAGATTATGATCTTGTAGAGAAGCTTTGCGCTACTCCTGCAAAGATATCTCCTTGGGAACTTATACAAACTTCACCTACTTACCATGGAATGCTACAAGAAGCTTCATGAAAGGTGATTGTTCCTCATGCTATTAAACCAAATGATCTTGCTGCTTTATTACATTGTATGCATGCAACAAAAATAGATATCCTATTTCAACAACATGAATTACTATCTCTTGAAGTTCAAAATCAGTATGATCCTTTGATCATCTTTGTTACAATAAACAAAACATTGGTTAAGAGAGTTATGATCGATAATGGATCAGCCCTTAACATTTGTTGCATTGACTTATTACATAAGGTTAAGGTTGATACATTTGCAATCAAACCAAAATCATTAACTATCCATGGTTTTGACAATGTTGGATGACAATCCGCGGGCACTATAACTTTACCTATACAAGTAGGACCTGTGATGGTGCCTATCTTGATTCATGTCATGCCTTGCTCTCTATCTTATAACATGATTCTTGGTAGACCTTGGATACATGCATTAGGAGCAGTTCCTTCTACTCTACATTGTTCAATCAAGTTTATATTCAAAGATAAGTTATATACTATTCATGCTGATCCTAAACCAGATAGTTGTTTGTAAATGGAAGTTCATAAGCATGTTTTTTATCCTAAGACTCTAAACAATGTGAAAATGGATTTATCAACTCCTCTTGCTACTGAAAATGTTATGCAAGAGCCTAAACAATCGAATGCATTTGTTGGTGATGACTGGGGTTCATTGGATTTTACATCTTCTTCTACAAGAGAATACAAACCTAAAAACCCCATCCCTAAAGTTACATCAAATATTGCATCAATCACATCACATGCTTCGATTGATAAACATAAAGCTTCTTTGGTGATAAATAAGGATAATACTCTTACTTACACTACTGATTATGACACTTATAAAGCTCCACCTTCCTCTAAGGAAATGGTTTCTCTTTATGGTCGAGGATTCTGAATCCTTTATAAAGATTGTGATTAAACAGGTAAAAGTTGTGGTATAAATCAACAATGAATCAAAATCCCTATAGAATCTACTTTGCAACATTGCTCTAGAGGAATTAGATACAATCCTTTCAAGGAATCCAAAGATCGTAAATGCCCTACTCTTAATGTGAATACTATATCAACACTTGGTTTGATATTTCCTGAGATTATTGACATCAATTGTCCTCTAGGACCACTTTTGTTGGATGTATTCTCAACAGATGAAGCAATAGTAGAATTCTTGGGTGCTTATGACAATATTCCTCGTTATCATCATAAACGTGGCCTACCTTATTATTTAAACAGTGCATACTTTGGAAAAACTACTAGCACAATAAATGCTATTGTAGAACCTAATGGAGAATTTGAAGAACAATTACAATCCTACAATCCCTTAGACCATAGTACTCTCCTTAATGGAAATATTGTTGATGTTGTTATGGATAAGGATGATACTAAAAAGTTCTCCCTATTGGTGATTGTTTACAAGTGGAAGAAAAAGATGAGATGACTAAGTTATTGCATGAATTCTCAAAAATATTTGCTTGGAAATATTCTGACATGCCTAGTGTCAATCCTCAGATTGTAACACATAATAGCGTATTGAAACTAGATGCTAATCCATTTAAGCAAAAGATTCGTAAGATGAATCCTAAGATTGCATTTCTTGTTAAAACTGAGATAGAAAAGGTTCTACAAGTTAGTTTCATACGACTTATTGATTATTCACCTTGGATTTCAAATATTGTGGCCATTGCTAAACCTGATGGTTGTATAAGAATGTGTACAGATTTCTGAGATTTGAATTCAGCATCCTTGAAAGATGATTTTCCGCTTCCTAATACTGATATGATTGTCGATTCAATAGCCAGACATGAACTTCTATCTTTAATGGATGGTTTTTTAGGATATAATCAAATTCTAATAAATCCTCAAGACCAATATAAGACAACTTTTATAACACCTTGGGGTACATTTTGTTGGGTAGTCATGCCGTTTGGACTTAAGAACATAGGAGCTACTTATCAACATGTAATGACTCTTATATTTCATGATTATATGCACAATATTTTAGAAGACTACGTCGATGACATCTTGGCAAGGTCTATCCATCGTAAGGATCACGCTACAAATCTTCAACAAATATTTGAGCGCATAAGGAAATCTAATATGCGATTGAACCCCCGTAAGTGTGTTTTCGGTGTGGGTAGTGGAAAGTTACTAGGATTTATTGTCTCAAATCGTGGTATTGAGGTGGATACGAAAAAGATAGACCCAATTGTTAATATGCCAATACTGAAGAACATATCTCAACTTCATAGTTTTCAGGGAAAGATATAGGCCATCCAGTGATTTGTTTCACAGCTCGCGAATAGGACTTACCCCTTTATGCAACTATTGAAGAAGGATTCTAATTTTCAATGGAATTCTAAATGTCAAAAAGCTTTCGATGACTTAAAAGATTATCTAGCTAATCTGCCTATTTTACAACCTGTTGTCTCTAATAAACCATTCCTGTTATATATCTCAGCATCTAACAATGCCCTAGCAATTTTGTTAGCACAAAATAATATTGAAGGCAAAGAATGTGTTGTCTATTACATCAGTCAAACTTTGCTTGATTATGAAATGTGGTACACTGTTATAGAGAAGCATTGCTTAGCCTTAGTGTTTGCAACTCAAAAACTTTGACACTATCTCCTAAATGCTGAAGTGCATGTGATGGTAAAATTTGACCCTCTGAAACATCTCTTTACAAAAATATATTTATCAAGTCGTCTCGCTAAATGGGTTATGTTACAAATAGAATTTGATCTCAAGTTCATTTCCCAAAAAGTGATTAAAGAGCAAGCATTAGCTGATCAGTTAGCTGAAGCTTCTTCACCCTTATCTACACAACATCAGGATGGATTTCCTAATGACCAAATCTTAACAATTTGTGTAGATGAAAAATGGGAATTATACTTTGACGGATCAAAATGTTTAACCGGCTTTGGGGTTGGTGTTATATTGATACCCGTCATTGGTAAGTTGATTCCCCTATCTTACTGCTTAGATTTCTTATGCACAAACAATATAGCCAAATACGAAGCTCTTATTGCAGGACTTTGTGCAGCCCAGGCTCTTAATATCAAAAACATTGCACTATATGGTGATTCTCAGTTAATTGTAAAACAGATAACAAGATCATATCAAACTAAGCATGATAAGCTATCTCAGTACCATGAGTTGGCCTTATCTTTCTTAAAACAATTCACATCATATTCAATTAGTACTATTCCTAGGAAAGATAATTGACATGCGGATGCAATAGCAAGTGCAACTTCCCTTATATCTCCTGATAATTCTCATGAGGAATTTACTTTTGTTGTTCATAACCTTAAAAACCTGACAATTGAATGGTCTAACAGAACTCTATAGTAGTACTTACATAGACGAATGGTTCTCCCATATATATAATTATTTGCGTGATGGAACTATTCCTAATTCAACATCTAAGAATTCTCGAATCCATTTATGCAAACTAGCAATGCGATACATTATACTATCAAATGTCTTAACGAAGTTACAATGGTGTTTTACTACGATGTTTAAGCAATTCAGAGATTCTGATAGCTTTAGAAGAAGCTCACTTTGGTGCTTGTGGAGGGAATTTTGGAGGAAAATCATTGGTGCAAAAACTGTTACGTATGGGCTATTATTGGTAGCATATGAACAAGATTCCTTTTCTTACATCAAGAGATGCCCACAATGTCAACAACACAAACACCTAATCCATACTCCTACTCAAGAACTTCGTGCCTAGGTGTCACCATGCCCATTCTCTATTTGGGGCTTGGATCTAATTGGTAAAATTTCACCACCCTCATCTCAAGGACATATTCTCATCATTACTGGCACTAATTATTTTACAAAGTGGGTCAAATTAGTCCCTTTACAATCTACAACCGCCGATGTAATCTATCGATTTATACAAGACAACATTATTTCTCAATTTGGAATACCTTCCTCCCTCGTTTCAGATAATGGTACGCCATTTAAGAACAAGGATGTGAAAAAGTTCCTTGAAAAATACCATATACAACATCGCTTCTCTATGCCTTATTATCCTCAATCAAATGGCCAAGCAGAAGCTTCAAACAAAGTTATCAGACAGATTTTATGGAAAATTGTTAATAAACATCAAAAAGATTGGCATACTCAATTATCTTATGCATTATGGGCTTACAGAACAAGCATTAGAACACCTACTGGTAACACACCATATAATCTCATCTATGGTGCAGACGCGATAATGGCCATGGAGTTAGAAATTCCTTCATTATGAATTTCCCTAAGAGACATCATGGATGATGACATGGAATGTGAGAAAAGATTACAAGAACTTGAGATGCTTGACGAAAGGCAAATTAATGCTCTTGAGCACCTCAAGGCTTATCAAAAAGGTGTAGAATGATCCTATAATGCGCAAGTCATACAACGTTCATTCAACATTGGGGATTTGGTTCTCTATGTAAATCAACGCAATATAAATGCACCACCTGGTGAAAAAGGTAAGTTCAGCCCTAATTGGCTCGGACCATACATAATTACTAAGGCCTTTAGATTCAGAGCGTATAAGTTAGCTGATGAGCAAGGTACGCTGCTTAAAGAGCCTATTAATGTAGCACACCTCAAAAGATTTTATGCTTAAAGATCTAATGTTAACTGTTTCTAAGCTAATTCATTACATAGATTAGCTTCAATTTTGACAAGATGTTATGGTTTTGTCTTAATTCATTTAACATTACATATTTTGTTTAGTTGATCATTATTATATTCTGCTTAAGTATTCTTTACTTTGATCACTTTTGTATTAACTGACTATAGTATTAAAATTTAGATTATGTGTAAAATGCTTAATCATTGTGCTTATTATTATATGTTCTTTTAAGTATTGTTAGTATATCACAATAACATTAATTAAAGCATTTAGACATCATCACTAGTTGCATTTCTATGAAAATCACATGTGATAGATCAAAAGCCATTACACATAGATGAAAAGAAACAAACAACATATATATATATATCCTCAGTTTTAAATATACATTTGAGTTGACTATCCCTCAGGACAAAATGGAATGTTGTAGTGCCTAAATACATATATCACATAATTGAGCCTCGATCACTAGTACCCTCAGGGCCTCATGGTGTGTGAGTAACAGAAGCCTGATCATGTGTGGCTACGGATCACAAATGACTCCTAGAGATGCTTTGCGATTGTAACCCCCTGATCTCACCTCTCATCTCTACCATCTGCTCATGTGCCTCTTGGTACATCCTATGGTACTAGTCTCTCTCAGACTGAACCCTGTCTCTCTCAGCCTGAGCCCTATCTCTATCAGCTCTCACCTGATAGACCTCATGCAGTAAGAACTCATTAATAGTTGGCTCTCCCTCCGATGTAGGCACCGCTACTGTCTATTCGTGTTGCACCCTAATCTCATCTTCAACGCACTCAGCTCTTTGTTGAAACTCCTCTCTCTCTCTCATGCAGACTACTCTAGCATAGCCTATGTAGTAGTCCTGTACCAGATGAAAGGCATAAAAATCTCTACATGTCACCCAGTAGATGACCATGGTGAATAGCTTGCCCACACTCACTCCTTTGAGACATCTGTAGGTACTATGTCTGCTATGACACGACCCAAAAAGTCTCGCCAAGCATTTGTCCCAACTGCAAAATAGAGTATAAAATAGATATTAGAATCTCATATAAAATATCACAAATAATAACCTATACAAAGCATCAAAATAATAAATCAAACCTAACCTAGATCTCCATCTCGCCAAGATGGATCTTGGATCGCCAAAGGTGTGATGAGCTCTGTAGCCTGATTTGTAGCTAGGGGCATAGACCTACTACTCTCCCCCAACTCTCCCTGACTAGATCTTACATCACCTACAGGCATAGGACCATGAGCCTTTGACCGTAGTCTCAACTCGGTCTCCTTGTCAGCATCTGCCTCCTGCTGGCTCTGTCATTGTCTCGCTCTAAAGACATACTGTCTTGGGACCTCCTCTAACTCATCCTTGACATCCTCCTCATCCTCATCAAGATCATAGTATCCTGCAAAATCACTGACATCATCCTCTACCCCTATGTCACTAGCATGACCAACCCAAGGTCGAGCATCACCTGTAGGGTGACTAGGTGGAAAGATAGGAGTAGGCCGCACTATGTGCCACCATGTCTGATATGCTTGAGTACAACTGACATCATTTGTGTCTGATACTGGATTTGCATCCTCAGGACCCTCGTCGTCACTAAGTGGCACGTTTGCTGCTATTAGTTGTTAGATGGTATTTACCCTGACTGCGCTACGAGCTATACGTGCATAGCTCAGATGAACAACAAGAACATCCTATATCTATCTAAAATATCGTGCCACCTTGTCAAAATAGAACCAAGCCACGACATGATTGAGGTGACTGGCCATCAACCAATCCCTCTACATCTTGGCTAACTACCTCTGCTAGCTTGGCCATCCAATGTAGCCACGATACAGTCTCCAGATGATGTTGCCAAGCTATAATCTGTCAAAAACAACTCTCTAGTATAGAAGATTACTGTGCCTCCAACACCTAACCAGTGGATAGGTGTACACACACAGATGGGTGAATGTTGCATCTATGGGATAACCCACTGATCATGTGCATCTTATGTGCTCAAAGGCCCAAACCTATAGTAATGTGTAGATCATCAAACTATGTATCTCATAATGGACATATTGCCCCAAGTCACAGTAAAGGTGCGTAAGCATACCGTGCCCCCATGCATAGACAGTCTGATGCTCCTCCATCTCTCTAATGGTGTGAACAAGACCCCCATGAAGGTGAGTGCCTCGTCCATCTAGCACAATGGCTAATATGATTGTGACTATCATAATCCTCTGTAGTAAGGGAATGTCACCACATCCCTACTCTAGAAGTCGGAGCTGAAAGTGTCCTCACTCTGCTTGAGAAATAGTGCAACCTAAGTAGCATAGATGACTCTTGTGGGTGTACCTCACTGAGTGATGTCCTACTATCCTCACTATCTCTCCTCAAATGGGAAGTTGAAGGATCCTAAATACATCCTCTAGCGTAATGGTCATCTCACTTGTCAGTAAGTGGAATGTGGATGTATCTATATCCCATCTCTCCATCAGTGCCATCAACATAGCATAGTGGAATCTGATTATGGGCATATCAAACACCCACCATAGGCCCACCATCTATAGGTGCTCTATCTCTCTGCAATGGACAATAAAATGGCACACTCTCGTAGAAGCGCCATCAGGTGACCACTTGTGTTCTCATGTAACTCAAGGACATCCTGCAGATCAAAGAGTAAGCAAGAACATCAGAATCTCTTCAGAAACTAAAAGTAGCTATCAAAGATAGAAAAAGAGTGTCTGTGCCTAAGGCCTGTGTCCTCTATGGACCTGAGCACCCCAGGAAGACTAGGGCACCCCAGAGGGACAAATGGAGCCCTTGTGGGACTAGGGTGCCCCAGAGAGACTCTAGCACCCTAGGTGGACCCGGGCACCCCTCTCAGGGACCCCTATCCATTCCTCCCTCTTGGCATAGAAAATGATAAAATTCAAAATAAAAGTAAATCGAAAGATGACAATTTCATAGGATTAGGACCCTACCTTGGCCTCAAAACGTCTCTCCGCTACTCGAGGTCCGAGCATCTCCAGTCATGGTAGCTAATACGGGCGTTGGCTCGGTATGATCATCCTCCTATTCTCCTTCTCTCTCCCCTCTACTTTTCTACAATGATAAGAAACACCAATGAGTAAGTGATAAGTGACAAATTCCCTTTACATAAAGTAAATGAGTGAGAATTCCTATCCCTAACTAGGTGCAAGATTGATCTATTTTCCTCTTGAGCCCTTTTCTTGAGTTGTCAAACTCTGTTTTCCATGTCATTTGTTGCATTGGAATCCTAGTTCTGCTCTCCTTCTTACCCAATGTGTTATGATTGAGCGTTGTTTTTTCAAATGACCCTCATAAGACATTTCTCATCAAGTTTCCCCAAACTTGACATGCATGGATATCTCCTTGTTTCTACTCTCAGACTAAGCAAGCAGAAAAAAGGGGGGCATATATCTCCCTTGATTTCCTCCCTCATCATGTCTCATCACTCAACCCCCTTAGTGTTTTTTGTACTGACTCATTGGTGATGGTTGTAGGTTGATTTGGTTTTGATTTTCTGACAAGCATTCCTTTGCAGGTTGCGGCTCCTAACTTTGTGGTCTTGTAGGATTGTAGACTTGGGGGCTCCTTCCTTCTCGATGACAACACTTTGGCTTCTTCTACAGTATCCTTTTGGGTATCCTTTTCATGATTGATGTATTTACTTTCCCTTAGTTGCATATGCACGTAGTTTCATATGGCCACTAAAATGGGGCTAAATGTAATGTCAGAAATTCTCTTCTTGTATGGAATGGTACAATTTCCCTCAGTTTAGCTCCTCTCTTTGGTGACCTCTCAAACCTCTTTCTTTTTTACCTTCCTAAAATCCTGATTGACTAATTCTAGTTACAAAATATTCACTTTTGAGGTAGCCTTTTGATGGAACTCGAAAAGGGAATTTGGATTACAAGTCCCTAGGACCCCCAAAAAGTAGATTTAAGTGGAAATAGGGGGCTTGGACTTGGGCACTCACGCCCTAGTCCTCCCTTGTTTCCTGAGATTTTGAATTTTGGTGGTATGTCAGCTCTCGCCGAGTGCCTCAAGATTCCATTTTCAAATTCTCAATTTTCGCGCGATATTGAGACGTTATTTTGAAATTTGAATTCTCTAAAGCTAGATATAAAAAGACATTTGTAAATCATTTTAACACACACAATTCTTATGCAAGCTTGATGCCAAAACTCTGCCAAAATTTCTATTGAAGATCAGTGACTTGTTCAAGCTCTTGAAAGTATTCTATATTTGCTATCATGGAGACAATGGATGGAGATTAGGAATCAAGATCTTGAGACTATCTTTCTCTTCTTAGGGTTTGTACACTCTTTGAATGATTGGGAGAATGGTTGAAGCCTCCAACATTGAGCTTGGAGATCCTCCGTGGACATTACTAATTTGCCTTCTTGTTCATGCAAGTCTTCATTCGTTTCATCTCCTTGAGGTGAAGTTGTATGTGTTTATTGATGCAAAGCAAGTTGTTGATCTTAACTTGATTGAGACATCTAGGGTTTGATATTTTTGCATACACATTGTTAGGTTTGCACACACTTCTGCAAATCTTTATCTCTAGCTATTGTTGAGGTAGAAATACCAAAGACAGGGCTTGACCAAGGCAAGCTCCTATATAGCTGCAACATCTTTCTCCTTCTTTTGTAGGTACAGATTGTGTTTTGTAGGTTCTAGTGGAAAGAAACTACATGAAGGAGGGTATTGTGGGTGTAGTTGTCATGGACTTTTGAGTTTTTGGATTCCAACACTTGTGGGACTAAGGAGCAGGAACCCTAGTCCAACAGGGGGAAATTTCCAAGATCTAGAAGCCATTTGGGAGTGTCAAACAACATGTGCAGAAGATTTCTAATTTTAGGAACTTGCGAAGCTAAGGAGCAGGTGCCCTAGTCCAGTCAGCCCTCAAAATCTAGGTGCATGTCTCTAATACTTTGTCTCTTCATTTTTGTAATCAATTTTGCCTATATTGTCATCAGTTTCTGTATATCTTTGATTTAAGGCATAATTAGGGTTTTTACTTGGTTTATGAGCAAAATACTTAACAAAACCTTAGTTAGGCTCTTCAAATCAGACACCGTGAGCATAAAGGGGTAGACAAGTAACTTATAGATTAACCTTACATTTAATCCTTGTCTTCCCCAATGCTTAATGGAGAAATGGTAGTACTTGACCTAGTTTAAACAAACCACCAATTTTTCCACTAAAGAGTAAGTATCTACCTAACTGGTGTTGTCATTGATGTCAACATATCTGTGTTGTCATTGGTGCCATTAGCTGTACTCTTATTTTGATGCTTTCTTGTAATGAGTTAAGTGTTGAAGATAATAAGTATTCCTGATACAGAAGAACAGTCGAGTAGATTGCTCTGCATTTCTTGTAGAATGAATATCCTTGTCTATGGATTGGAAATTATTTAGATACATGTCTAAAGATGCTATGTTCCAAGTTTGAGCCTCTGGTATGAAGATTTGAGTGACATATGTTCACCAGAGTGAAATCTACTTTTTCTATATATTTAGTGGTGACATGGAGAATGTATTATGCTCCGCATTCCTCTGCATTTAAGTATTTCTATTTGTGGTTCTAGAATTGAGTTTGGAGTGATGTTAAGTGCTTTCAACTCCAATGGTTCATGATTTGGTTGTCCACAAGTAATCTTTTCTTTATGACAGTAGCTGGTAGTATTGTTTATGTGCTCCAGTTTGAAGAATCTTCTTGATAGAATGGTTAGAGATTGTGTTGTTGTTCCTAGTGATTACAATGTGCTTGTGGATGTCTCATGATCGTGTTCCTACATTTGGATTGGTTCGTAAATAAAAATTTGGATCATAGAAGAAGACTTTTCTTAGAAGACTTAGCGTTAACACCAGTCTTGGCTGACTTGGTTGTTTTCGCTACTTGCAATGATACTTTAAAGATTGTAGAAGCATGTCGTGGCATGGAAGATTGCATTTGAGTCCTAGATAAGGTATAACATGATCCATATACATCTTTACCTTAGCAATATTGTTTAGGTCCAGACCTATTTCTATTTATGTTTGTAATGCTGACCTTGGAGATTGCTCCAATGGTTGATAAATATAATGCTGACCTTGATGTACATTCCAAGGTTGATGAGTTGTATAAAAACATGTAATGTAGTTGCAAAAAAGATGTTCATGTGCAAAACTAAAAAGATAGGTGCAAAGGTGTAAGAAGAGAAGAGAAGAGGTGTTATATTGTGCTTCAATGGAACTAAACTTAGGCATGAAGTAGATGCTATCAAATCAGTTCACCAAGCTTAGCAGTGAGCCACCCCTTAGCAGTGAACCAGTCTTGGCAATGAGCCCTAACTTTTGCAGTGAGCATTTTAGGCAATGAGCCTCTAATTTTCAGTATTGCTATAACTTATTTATTTTTGTGGGATAACACCCACCATGGTTTTCCCTTATAGGGTTTTCCATGTAAAAAATTATGGCGTCTCATGTGTGATTTTGTTGAGCTTCTTGTTTTATGCTTTCATAGTTAATCTTAATAACAATGATTAAGAAGTGGATGTGTTGATATTCATAAATGGTTAAAGTTTTGTGACAACTAATTCACCCCCCTCTCAATTGTCATACGCATTTCAACATTTAGTATCAGAGCCAAGTTCCTCGGAAGAAAGCCTAACTGCTTGAGTAAGATCCAGGATGTCTTATAGAAAGGAAGCTCTGCAGTTTGATGGAAAGAATTATGCTCTCTTGAAGGTATGAATGAAAAGCCATCTCCTTGGTCTTGGTTATAAAGTGTGGAAAGAGATAGAGACAAAGTATGCCTTGCCTCTGAATGGTTTGCAAACTGAAGATGAGATCAAAGAATATGAGTTAAATATAAAAGCTAGAGATGCTATGTTAAGTGCCTTGTCTAACACTAAGTTGATAAAAGTCATGGATCTAGAATCTGGTCATGAAGTTTGGGAAAAGATGGAAAGATTGTATGAAGGAGATGACTCTGTAAAGAGTACCAAACTGTAGGGCCTGAAAGTGAAATATGAGGGTTTAAAAATGAATGAAGATGAAAACATAACTGCCTTCATGCAGAAGGTTGATGAAATTGTCAATGAAATAAAAGGTATGGGAGGAACTATTGATGAGAAGGAAGTTGTGATGAAAATTCTTAGTTCATTACCAAAGTACTACAGTCACAAGGTAGCTACAATTGAAGAATTAATGACAGTACAAGGTGTCACTAAGGATTAGCTACTTGGAAAGCTTATAACATTTGAGATGAGAGAGTTCGGTGATGCCCTTCCGAAGGTTGAAACTACTTTCAAAGCTAATACTTCAAAGAAGATTTCCAGAGCTAAAAAATAGAAGGTGGAACCTGATGATGAGTTTGATGAAATTGAAGCTAAATTTGTTGACAGACTATAGAGAGGTTCTAGTAAGTTCAAAGGCAAATTACCTTTCAAATGTTTTTCATGTGGTAAGATTAGTCACTATGCTTCTAGATGTCCTAAGAGAATTGAAAGAAATAGAAAAAGATTTGAGAGTAAACCTAGGGTTCCAAAGAAATGCTACTATGTTAGAGATCTTGATGATGAAGGTGTGACAGATGATGAATATGATGATGCTAGTACTAGTGTTAATGAGTGTTTGTTTATTGCAATTAAAGAAGAACATATATCTACTAATCCTGCTAGTTGTGTGAAGGAAGAAAAACCAGTGGAAGAAAGTGCTTTGGCTATTCAAGTTGAGAAAGATAAGGATGAATGGATTATTGACAGTGGATGCTCTCATCACATGACTTGTGACAAAAGTAAGTTTGTGAGTTTGGAAAAGTATGATGGAGGACTGGTTAGGTTTGGAGATAATGCGGTTGGTAAGATTTGTGGAAAAGGATCTATGTCTTTTGATGGAAAGCACAATACTAATAATGTCCTATATGTGAAGGGTTTGAATCATAATCTTTTGAGTGTTGGTTAGATATGTGACAAAGATTATGATCTAAAATTCAAAGACAATGGGTGCAAGATCATGTAAAGCTTCGGAACAGTGATTGCTACCGATAAGAAGACTAGAGGTAACATTTATCAATTAATAGGAACTAATTATTATTATTTATTGGCTCAGATAGATGAGAGTTGGCTATGGCATAGAAGGATGTGTCATATCAATTTTAACAATTTGGTGAAGATAAGTTCTGCACAGACTATAAGAGATTTGCCTAAACTTGTGAAGCCATCCAACACCATTTGCAAGGAGTGTTAATTTCGGAAACAAACAAAAACAAGTTTCAAAAGCAACAAACAATTCTTTGCTAGATTTCTGGAGCTAGTACATACAAATTTGTGTGGTCCTACAAGAACAAGAAGTCTGCAAGGTGATAAGTATTTTATGCTGCTTATTGATGACTATTCTAGAATGACTTGGGTCACTTTTCTAAAAGAAAAATCTGAAGCTCTAGACAAGCTCAAAGTTTTCAAAGCAATGGTTGAGAATGAGTTAGAATTAAGGATCAAATGCTTGAGGTCTGATAGAGGAGGTGAGTTCACATCAAATGAATTCAATATTTTCTATGAAGAACAAGGGATAAAGATACATTTGTTTGCACCTAGGACTCCTCAGTAGAATGGATTTGTTGAAAGAAAAAATAGGATAGTTCAAGAAGCTACCAGGACTATGTTAAAGGAAGCTGACCTACCAGAAGTATACTGGAGAGAAGCCATACATACTTTTGTGTACATCCTAAATAGAGTCCAAGTCAAAGGTAACAGCTCTAAAACTCCCGTTGAATTATGGTATGGAAGAATTCCTACAGTGAAGTATCTCAAAGTTTTTGGAAGCAAATGTTATATCAGAAGAGATGAAGAATAAGGCAAGTTTGATGCTAGATGTGATGAAGGAATTTTTCTTGGTTACTCTACCAAGAGTAAGGCCTGTTGGTGCTAAAATAAGAGATTGAATAAGATTATTGAGAGTGCTAATTATGTGAAGGTGGATGAAGGCAAGGAAAGAATATTAGATCTGAGTTACTATGAATCAGATGAACCTGTGATTATAGCAAATGAAGAAAAAAATTGAGCAAGAAGACAATCAAGATGAAGAAGAGGCTCTGGAAAATGTTGTTAAGACTCCCAGGTATGTAAGGATTAATAATTCTAAAGATTAGATTATAGGTGACAAAAACAAAGGTGTGCTAATAACAAAAAGAGTTGCAAAAGAACATGTGAATTATTGTTTGCTTTCAGAAGTTGAACCTAAAACGTGAATGAAGCATGCAATGATGAAAATTGGGTAAAAGCTATGGAAGAAGAGCTGATGTAGATAGAAAAGAATCAAACCTGGGAACCAGTTGCTAGACCTGTTGATAAGAATGTGATTGGCACCAAATGGGTTGTTAGAAACAAGATAATTGAGAATGGAGAAGTAGTAAGGAACAAAGCAAGATTGGGATGCAAAGGATACTCTCAGGTTGAAGGGATAGATTTTGAGGAGACCTATGTTCCTATGGCAAGAATTGAAGGAATTAGAATTTTTTTGGCATTTGCAACATTCAAATATTTCAAGGTGTATTAGATGGATGTTATGTATGGATTCTTGTATGGTGAGTTAGAAGAAGAGGTCTATATTGAGCAACCAAAAGGGTTTCAATTATCAAAATAAGGTGATATGGTGTGCAGATTGAAGGAGGCCTTGTATGGACTGAAGAAAGCCCCCAAAGCCTAGTATGCAAGACTAGACAAGTATTTGTTGCAATTAGGGTTCAGTAAAGGCACTGCAGACAACAATCTCTATTTCAAAATAAATGATAATCAAATCCTGATTGTTGTAGTCTTTGTTGATGACATTATCTTTGGAGGCAATGAAGGTATGTGCATGAAATTTGCTAGGGAAATACAAAAAGAGTTTAAGATGTCTATATTTGGTTAAATGAATTTCTTTCTAGGTCTACAAATTACTCAATCAGATAAAGGAATCTTCATTTCTCAGTAGAAGTATGTGAAAGAGTTATTGAAGAAATTTGGGATGGAGGACTCTAAACCGGTATGTACTCCCATGGTGACTGGATGCAAGTTGAATAAAACATATGAATCACCTAAGGATGATCAGAAAAGGTACAGATCTATGATTGGAGGACTACTTTATCTAACACAAACTAGACATGACATAGTGCATGTAGTTTGTCTTATGGCAAGATTTCAAGTAGGTCCAAGAGAGTCACATGTGATGGTAGTTAAGAGAATCTTGAGATGTTTAAAAGACACATCAGATCATGGCTTATGGTATCCAAAGGACAATGATTTTACTCTCAGTGCTAATATAAATGCAGATTGGGCCAGAGATGTTGATGATAGAAAGAGTACAAGTGGAGGTGCTTTTTTCTTGGGAAATAGATTGGTTTCATGGTTGAGAAAGAAGAAAGATTCAATTTCCTTATCCACTACAGAAGCAGAGTATAATGCAGTAGCATGGTGTTGCACTCAAGTGTTATGGATGAAGCAGACATTGAAGGACATAAGAGTTGTGTATGAAGATCCAATTGCAATCTTTTGTACAATACAAGTGCTATAAACATTTCAAAGAATCTAGTGATGCACTCAAGAACAAAGCATTTATCTATAAGGTATCACTTTTTGAGAGAGAAGGTGACATAGAATGTAGTTAAGATGGAATGTGTGTCTACAAAGGATCAGATTGTGGATATTTCACTAAACCTCTACCTAAGGATACTTTTAAGTATCTCAGAGAAAAGTTAGGGGTTATTACCCCTCCTATTCTAAACTAAGATGCATAGGAATGCATCAATCAAGTGGTGCTTAGAGCTTCATTCATTGATCTAGATTGATGTTTTGAGGGCCACCTCTCAGGGGGAGTAGCTAGATGTTACCAGTATGTGTTCCTAATATAGAAAGTGTTCATTGAAATGAAAGTTCAGATGAATCAGAGTAGCAGAGTGCAAGTATGTGCCCTTTGTCATTGATGTCAAAGGGAGAGAGAAATCATGTGAAAAACTCAGGGGGAGAAAGAGTGCAGATGTGTAAAAAGAAAAGGGGGATATATTGACTTGGTGGTTATTACATTTTTTCACATCATATGTTGCCATCAATGACAAAGGGGGAGATTGTTGTAAGTATGTGCCTAACTAGTTTTATCATTGATGTCAACATATCTATGTTGTCATTGGTTCCAATTATACTCTTGTTTTGATGCTTTCATGTAATGAGTTAAGTGTTGAAGATAATAAGTATTCTTGGTACAGCAAAAGAGTCCAATAGATTGCTCCACATTTCTTGTAGATTGAATAGCCTTGTCTGCAGATTGGAAGTTATTTAGATACATGTCTGAAGATGCTATGTTCTAATTTTGAGCCTCTAGTACGAAGATTTGAGTGAGATATGTTCACCATAGTGAAATCTACTTTTTCTATATATTTGGTGGTGACAGGGAGAATGTATTATGCTCCACATTCCTCCGCATTTAAACATTTTTTTGTAGTTTTGGAATCAAGTTTGGAGTGATGTTATGTGCCTTCAATTCCAATTGTTCATGATTTGGTCATCTACAAGTGATCTTTTGTTTATGACAGTAGCTGGTAGTATTGTTTATGTGCTCTGGTTTGAAGAATCTTCTTGATAGAATGGGTAGAGATTGTGTGGTTGTTCTTGGTGATTACAATGTGCTTGTGGATGTCTCCTAATTGTGTTCCTACATTTGGATTGGTCCCCAAAGAGAAATTTGGATCGTAGAAGAAGATTGTTCTTAGAACACTTAGTGTTAACACCAGTGTTTGCCAACTTGGTTGTTTTCACTACTTGTGATGATACTTTGAAGATTGTGAAAGTGTGTCGTGGCATGGAAGATTGCATTTGAGTCTAGCTAAGGCATAACATGATCCGCATACATCTTTACTTAGCAATCTTGTTTAGGTCTAGACCTATTTCTATGTATGTTTTTAATGCTGACCTTGGAGATTGCTCCAATGTTTGATGAATGTAATGCTGACCTTGATGTACATTCCAAGGTTGATGAGTTGTTTAAAACATATAATGTAGTTGCAAAAAAGATGCTCATGTGCAAAAATGAAAAGATAGGTGCGAAGGTGTAAGAAGAGAAGAGTAGAGGTGTTATATTGTGCTTCAATGGAACTGAACTCAGGCATGAAGTAGATGCTATCAAATCAGTTCACCAATCTTGGCAATGAGCCACCCCTTGGCAGTGAGCTGATCTTGGTAGTGAGCCCTAACTTTTGCAGTGAGCCTCTGATATTTGGTATTGCTATAACTTATTTATTTTTTGAGGGCTAACACCCACCATGGTTTTTCCCTTATAGGGTTTTCCACATAAAAAATTTTGGTGTCTCATGTGTTATTGTGTTGAGCTTCTTACTTTATGCTTTCATCGCTAATCTTAATAATAGTGATTAAGAAGTGGATGTGTTGATATTCATAAATGGTTAAAGTTTTGTGATAATTGATTCACCCACCCCTCTCAATTGTTCTGTGCATTTCAACACGATGTAGGTAAGGGATGCGATGCAAATCAACAAGGGATTCAAGTACTTATAGAATTGGATTCAAGACATTATTCAAGTGGCATTGTATATAATCCTTTTAAAGAAAAGAAAGCCTCTGGCCATCCTAAACTTAATGTTAACACAAAATCGACAAGACCGAAACAACATGAGAGATATCCTAGATATGTATGTTCTTAACATTGGATTGAATTAGGTAAGTATATCTAACCCTTTACCTCTGTATTGTTTTTTCTCTTGTGATGTGGTATGTGTTGTTTAGGCCTCCTAGGATGACCCTTGTGTTGATAATTGAGAGGGGCGCAGGTGAATCATTTATCTTGATTACTTTAACTTTCTGTTCTTCTTTAACAACTAGTGCAACATCAAATTAAATAAGCATGCATAACAATGAAAGTGGAGATAAACTCAATACACATAACACAATGACTTTGACGTGGAAAACCGTGTTAAGGGAAAAACCATGGGGTGATTAACCCAAGATTGTATTCTCTATTAAAAGAATAAAGTAATACAAAATGACACTTGCCAATTAGGGCTCACTACCTGAGCACACTGCTCACAAGAGGCTCATTGCCTACAATAGTTTATAGAAGAAAACTAGATACTTGAACTGATGAGGAGCATCCACATATGCTTAGGTTTAGTTCCAGTTGAGCTCAATATACTGATCTACTGCACTTCATCCTTCCTCTGCCTTAGTGTTGCTGTTCTGTCACCTACCAGACCTCTATCTTTAATTCCACACTATCTTCTTTCTTTTTTGTACTTCACAATTCATCACACACACCTTCATATTCAAATCCATCTTGTATATATATCCGCACCAGGGATTTCATCCACTTTCTAGTCGGCATCTGGAAAACTCAGAATATTTCTAAACTCTAGTCTGTTGGCTAAATCCTTGCTTACCTAGTGATGTGTATTAAAGAGATGCTTATAGAAGTCATCGATCATGTTTGCCAATCATGAATGATACCTCAAGAAACTTGATCACCATCAATAATTCATCTAGATTAAGATTTGATGCTCTGCTGGTCAGTTCTTCCTTAGTCAACTCTACCAAACAGGAACCCAACACTTAGGGGTTCATATCTTCTCATTCTTTCATCACTGGAGGGTCAATCTCTGGAATCTATTTGTCATGGTACTCCTCTTGACTTTCCCAAGTCTACACTTTGCTGAGATACTCCCTCTAAGAGATCCAGACCTGATTGTCAGACCTAGCTGCATGCTCTGTTCTTGCTTACCGGACCACAACACTCGTCGATCTGACTTCTAGTATAGGCACATCATGTCCTGCGGATGGGTGGGATGAACTTTGTTGCCATCAATGACAACACTAATGAAGCTATACTATGTCTCTTGCCAACAATCTCCCCCTTTGGCATTGATGGCAACACTTAGTGAAAAATGACTAAGTGTCACACTATACTCCCCCTTGGTTGATGCTCTGTTCTAATGTACATTTTACCGGAGCTCCCCCTTAGCGGGATTCCACATTTTTCACTACTCCTCACTCCCCATTTGACATCAATGGAAAAGGGTAGGGTCCGTACACCAAAATTTCCAAAAATAGTCTATACATTTCCACATAAGTATATATACAAGTTGTACTTACATATACTTAAGTATGTCTGCAAAAATATTCTTCAACTGTACAACTTCTGTCACCCAACTCTGCTTCATCCTGTCCAAATCAAGATGTGACCACTCAACAGGAATGTAAAAGCTTCTGCCTTCTTAAGATCTATCGGATCATTGGTCCAGGCTGTGGCCTGTGCATCAGTTAGGGCTTCATGCATGGTCTCTTAGGGATAATGATCCCTCTAAGTTCACTTAACTTGTTTATTCTATTTTTCTTCTCCTTCTCAAGCTTCTTTATTTCATCTATGACTGCAATAGTCTGACACTCTTGATTTACTATGGAGGAGGAGAGAGGATCAAAACTTTGAGATAAACTTAACAGTTTATCCTCTTGCTCTTTTGCTTTCTTCTCAATATCCTTGGTCACTTTAGGCCAGGATAAACAAAATTTATAGATATCTCTGCCATCTTTAAGAGCATTTTCTAAGATCTTTATTCCAATATCCATAACTCTCCTATCATTTTTTATTAGACCTTGCACTTCAGAGAATCTTTTTCCCAAAAACTCCTTCTAGACCTTTTCTTCTACTGACTTTTCTAAGGAATCAAAATGTGTATGAACATAATTTACAAGAGACTTTAGATTACTGGATGTGGAGGCGAAAGGATCCTTTTAGAAGGATGGCATGATCTTCTCCAATGTACCGGATGCAATTTCTATTAGCTCACAGTCCTCAATGTGAGATTTCAAAAGTTTTTCTTTTGCCTTTATATGGGTAAAGGATGCTATCTTCATAGTCTGAATCGGGGAGAGAGAATCAAAATTGAATGGTCCTTGAAGCAGTTCAAGTTCATCAATTTCCATCATCTTTTTGGTTAAGAAATCTTTGACTTCTTTTGCTGTGTCTCTTGCCAGAGATAGAGTTTTCTCCCCTTCTACAACCTTACCACTGTCATCTGTAGCTTTTTCTCTTTGAATTTCTTCTCTTCGCTATATTTTTTCTTCTTGACTAGATTTCTCTTCTATTCTTTCTTCTCCTTTAGATCCAGAGTTTACAGGGGAAACCAGAGGAGAGATGTTTGCTTCTTCATGAATTTCCTCTTCTGGAGTAGAGGAATCTAAGCCCTTAGTTTTATTTTCACTTGTCTCCTTTGCCTCTCCTGTCATTGTTTTAGTAGATTTTTCTTTGTCATCCATGATAGAGGGTTCACCACCTAAATCCTATATAATAGGAAGATTGAATCTTTTATAGGCATTCTAGAGGATCTCTTCCATTTCTTTTGCCACTTTGTCAGTCTCTCCAAGCATAAGCTGATTCATTCTAGCTTTGCTCCGAAACTCATCCTTGCAATCTTTGAAGATCATACTCATTTGTTTTTGAGTGATTGAAGGATAGAGCTGAATATCAATCTGCTCTCGGATTTCTAGATCTTTTGCTTGGGCATTTTTCTTCCTTATTTCAAGTTACTTCTCTAAGCTTTTGGGAATAAGAGATATAATTTCAATGAATGCTTTGTTGTAGATGTTTAGATACCTGACTATGGAATCTTGCAATATCTTCTGATCAGTTTCATTATATTCATCATAAAATTCAACCATTGGTTGTAAGTTCCCATCCACAGTAACTGATTTGATGATATCATCAATGTGGAGAGTGGGTTTTTCAAAAAATTCCTTTGCCTTCTCTTCTTTGTCTTGATCGATAGAGGGTTCACTGGTTGTTTTCTTCTTCTTCTTCATTCATCAATGCGGAAAGTGGGTTTTTCAACAAATTCCTTTGCCTTCTCTTCTTTATCTTGATCGGTAGAGGGTTCATCGGTTGTTTTCTTCTTCTTCTTCATTTTATTTACTTCCTCATATATCTCTGTTTCTTCATCATCCTTGAGGCTTGTATATGATCTTGTTGCCTTTTTCTTGGTTCTCTTTTCTCCTTTTCTCTATGTCTGAGCTTCCGGTTTTGAGGCTTTTTGACTCTTAGAAGTGGCAGGTGTAGTGCTTTTGGATGATCTGGTCTGGGAGGGGGATTGTACCGGAGCACCTTTTGTTTCTATCTCTTGCCTTTCTTTTTTTGTCCTTTCCATCTTCTCTCTATTGGCATCAAGTGCCTTCTTTGATATCCCATGCCTCTTGGCGAATTCTTCTACTTCCCTCCTCACTTTTCTTTTCATTTCTGGTTGGCTTAGCTCCACATAGATCTTCATACTTAACTCTTCAAAGGTTCCAAACCTTTCTGCCTTAGGATCCTTGGGTTGACTAAGCATGTGTTGAACATGTAGCTCTACAATTTTCTCATCTACTTCATACCCCATTGGCATGATCCAGACTATCCTTGGCTCTACTACCTCCATTAGGCATTGATCAGTGTCTACCATGAAGCACACTGTATCTTTGTACTTCTCAACTAGAGATTGGGGGATTCTCTCTCTAGCTTGCATCATGCTTTGGAAGTTTTTGAAGTAGCCCCATAGTGTCATGTTTTGTGCCTTGGCATCACCAAGCCCATGCAAGTAATCTCTGATTTGAATTGCAACCGGTCTGTTATTTTGCCATACCCATCCATTAGATCTGGGTAACTTATTCATGTAGTAAAAGAATAGGTAGAGTATCAAGCCACCGTATTTGAAAGAATTCTTCTTATCCTTCTTTATCTTTTGTAGATTCTCCAAAAGTTGGTTCAGAAGGAGCTCACAGAGATCATAGTCAGCATTCTTCCTTAACATTTCTTAAGCAGTATATACAGTAGTTCTAGATATTGAATTCTCCCTGTTGGAGTGATATATCTTATAGCCAATTATCATTGATGCAAACTTGATATCTAGATCTGTGATATCCTCAATTGTCGTTGCTCTTTTATCAAATTTTGATCCGGTAGCCTCACTTATAATTTGGTTTTTGACAGATTTGAGAGTAGGCATCCCACTAGTTGAGTGTAATCTGGTTACTGCCCTAATGGATGTTGGCAAGAGACTCTATATGGACTCATGAATGTTGTCATTGATGGCAACAAAGGTTATCCCACACATCCGTAGGACATGATGAGTCTTTACCAGAAGTCAGATTGAAGAAGTGCTGAGGTCTAGTAAGCAAGAATAGAGCAGTCAGTAAGGTCCAACAGAAAGGTCTGGATCTCTCAGAAGAAGTATCTTAGTGAAGTGCAAATTTGGGGAAGTCAAGAGGAGTACCTTGACTAATAGAATCTAAGGATTTAGCCTCCCGTGCTGAAAGGATGAAAAGATATGAATACTTGAGTGTCAGGTTCCTGATTGGTAGTGTGGACAGAGGAAGAATTGACTGACAAAACATCATACATTATTCCAGAGGTGTTACTAATGATGGTAAAGGTTCTCAAGGCATAAGTTATGATTGGCCGACATGATTGATGACATCTACAAGTATATCCTTGATCCGCATTACTTGGTATGCAAGGATTCAGCCGACAGATCAGAGTTTGAGGAAAATATTGACTATTTCGGATGCCAACTAGAAAGGTGATGAAATCACTTGTGTGGATATATATACAAGATGGATTTAGATGTGAAGAGGCATGCGGCATAATGTGTAGTGTGAAGAAAAGTAGAAGAACAGTGTGAAAGCAAAAAGGAAGGTCTGGTATGTGAAAAGACAACAACACAAAAGAAGAGGAAGAATGAAGTGCAGCAGGTCAGTTTATTGAGCCTAATCAGAACTAAACTCCAGCATATGTGGATGCTTCTCATTAGTTCAAGGATCTTGTTATTCTTCTTACAACTTGTAGACAGTGAGTCTCTTGTAGGCAGTAAGCCTCTTGTGAGCAGTGTGCTCGGGCGGTGAGCCCTAATTGGCAAGTGCCATTTTGTATTTCTATTCTTCTAATAGAGAATACAATCTTGGGTTAATCACCCCATGGTTTTCTCCCTTAAGAGGGTTTCCACGTCAAAAATATTATGTCATGTGTATTTCCATATCATGGTTATGTTTGCTTATTTGATCTGATGCTGCGTTAATCATTAAGAAAGTTCAGAAAGCTAAAATAATTAAGATAACTGATTCACCCCCCCTCTCAGTTATCAACAATTGGTATCAGAGCTAAGTTCCTCTAAACAAAGCCTAACAGCTTGAGGAAGATTTGGGAATTAAAATGGATATGTATGGTTTGAAGGAACAACTTCAGTCTACCCTAGATGATCTTGAACATTCCAACTCTGAAGCTAATGAATTGAAGGAAAGACTTAAACAAGCTAATGATTTCATAAATGAATTAAAGGGAAACTAAGCATCTCTATGAAGAAGAGAAAGGAACTTCTTCAGCAATTAGCAAGTAAAAGTGAAGCAAATGATACAAATGAAGAGCTAAAGTAGAAAACTCATTTATGTGAAAAATTGTCAAAAGAGGTTATTATGATAAGACATGAAATGGAATAAGGAGTTATGAAATTCACCCAAGAAATTGAAGAAAAAAGAAAGACTAAAGATAATCTAAGACAATCTCTCAAGGAGACATTAGAAGACTACCACAAGATGGATAGAATAATCAGACATCTTGAATCTGATCTTGAAGATGCCAAAGATAATGAAGAAAAACTTGAGGATCAAATTGACTCTCTTAAAAAGGATCTTCAAACAACAAATGAATACAAAGGGAAATTCAAGATAAGCTCTGCTCAACTTTAAGTTCTTCTTGAAAGCCAAAAGAGGGTAGGTGACAAGCATGGCTTAGGATATGAGAAAGGTGAAAGCTCCAGATCCTGTCAGAAGAATTTTGGATCAAGAAATCCAAGAAACAAACCTAGAAGACCTCCGATAAGATAGCCTGTCATGCCCACATTTTCCTTGTGGTCACAACACACATCGCACGTGTCATAGCCACATCTGTCATGTGGTTATGACACGAGATATGAAAAACTTTTCTCACACTGTCCTAAAAACCCCTTTCGCATGCGTACGCATGCTCAACGGTGTTCTCTCATGGTGAAACACTATACTCTTCGGCGGAATACAAGTACAATGGCATGCAACCAGAAGCATAAAGATCAACAAGAGGGTCTATACAACGCTACTAACGTCATTGCAAGAGTGAGATTACCAAAGTTCTTAAATCGAACCCTCGGCAATGTTCGGTAGCAGAATGCCTTACGGTGTTAGTGGGAATTACGCTGCACTCATTTACGCACGTGGTTCGCTGATAGAAGAACCACTCCCCACGACGCCTTGTTCCGACTAAACCGGCTAGTGATCTCCCTATTTAGTCATTTTTCAGCCAGGCACGGTTGTCTGTCTCCTCTCTTGTTTCCTGAAACATACCCCTCCTATGACTTAGCATTTTCAACAAGGCGGTTTGGTTGCCCTCTCTTCCCTTTTCACAAGTTCTTAATTCTGATGATATCTTTATCGCCCTTACCTTAACTATTTCTTTGTTCATTTAGAGTGTTTATATTTCGGTCTCTCTCTCTCTTTCATTTTCTATGCTTTCTTTATGTGCATCCTGACCTTTCTTCATGATTTACGTCAATCAGGGTTATTACTGCAGCTATTGTTGATATTGAACCTAATTTCAGGATGATCTAGGTCACAAAGGCTGGTTTACTATTTCGCTGGACTCGGTCTCCTAATCTTCCCCGATCTAGGTTCCTCCTCTTCGTAAATACTTAGTCAACTTGTTCCTAAGCACAATTGACAGAAGGGTCCGTCAACTTAGTTCTCTTATCCCGTGTAAGAAATGTCGCGCATTTTCTCCTCTGTGTTTTCCCAATGTTAGTTTTTCCTTCTTCGGAACCTCTTACAGGTTTACATATGAGATCGTTTGCTACAGTTGAGATTAATATGGCCACAAGGATTGTCAGTGGTGGCTTCTTAAGTTTATTTCCAGTGTTCTTTTGAGTAAGGAGTTGTGTAATTTTCCTCTTCATTTTCTGGGTGATTATTAGTTCGTTAACAGTTGAAACTTCCGAGAAACTCTTTCCAGAGTATCACTGAATATTCCTAAACTCTCTTTACATTATAATTTTATTTTCTCTTGTTTAGAATTACTGTTGTTACTGTTACTCTTAATTACGATTCATACACTGATTGTAACTCGTATGACGTTGTCAATAGATGTAGGTGGTTCACCACTTTATAAAACTCTGTTCATGGTAATATATCTTCTTTGGTTGTTGTGTTCAACACTTAATAACATTTCCTGTGAGATTATAATTGTTATATTTTTTTTTTTCTCTATATCCATGAGACATAGTTTATAACGATTTTAGACGGGGGCCCAATAAGTTGGTTCATAGATTTACTCCTATGTATATTATATATATATATATATATATATATATATATACATACCTATATATATATAATATATTTATTTTAATGTCTATGTAATGGACGAATTGGTTTACCACAACTTATATATCTATCTCTCTCTCTCTCTCTCTCTATATATATATATATACAGATATATAATCATTATTACATTATATATATAGCTATATACATAGACATATATAGTATATATATATGCCTATATATATAAAGCTATATAAAAAAAAAAAACTGTATTTATATTACAAATACACCACTCATATGTTAGGGCCCAAGCCCTAACATTTTTTATTGCTTTAGATTCACAGCAGACGGCGGCCATGGGCGGCGTGACAGAGGAGCAGGGCCGGTGGTGGCCGCAGAGCGGCGGGCAAGACCTGCGGTGGCCGCAGAGCGGCGGGCCTGACGCAGGCCGCGGGAGGCATAAGGGATGGGGGGGGAGATGTGGAGTGGGGCGGAGCCCCACCCACATTCCCACGACGTGGGGTGTGGGTGGGGCTCCGCCCCACTCCACACCTCCAAATGTAATAACAAACCTGCGGTGGGGTTTACTCCCCACCGCCCAATATAAATTCGACTGTGTTTTTTTTTATCCGCGGCTTACATTTGGTCCGCCATTCTCATGTACTATTCGTTGATTTCTCACAACATTAAAATATATATTTATATATATATATATATATCTATTTATCAATGAGTATATAATTATAGATCTATATATATATATATATATATATTTATATATCTATTTTTATATTGATATTTATCAGTCCATTTCATAGAAATAATAATTTATTTCCAATTTCTCTATTATTCTGGAAAATGATAATTACTCAAAATATGAAATATATATATATATATATCTATATATATATATATATTTAAAATTTATTTATATATAAAAATATTCATATATGTGCTTAACTAATTCCTAAATTTCTCAATTTCACTACTTTATGCATTTTCTCCAAATCAACCTGTTATAAAGAAATTGTCATAACAATTAGATATATATATATATATATATATATATATATATATATATATATATATATATATATATATATATATATATATATATATATATATCCCAATTTCACTTAATTGATAGAAATGGTAACTAGCTATCCCCTTATTTTAAGTATAATTTTTTTTTCATTTTCATAAACATTTAAGACTTCGTAACTTTGCAACAGATTATATATTTACATGCTAGATTTCCTCTAATCCTTCTAAATTAACAGAATCCATTAATATGGAGAATAACTCAAATATTTAAAACTGTCTTTTCCATTTTAATATTGAAAAGAAAATTAGCATTTCAACTAGTTAAGCAATTCCAAACTTTCAAATGTAAACAACTCAGATTAGATTGCAAAAATGAACTTATTCTTTTCAGTAATACTTGAAACACAAAAATTGCTATTGAACAAAGGTTGCAAACATCAACTTAAAAATTTAAGCACATTCATATTACAGCTTCTCAATCATGAACACCAACTTCCCAGATATGAACTTTCTCCTCCCAAACAGTATACAACTGAAAACTTATGACAACCAATAAAATCCAATAATAACAAGATCAGGGAGGTGATTTTCTTCACTCCCAGAATATCATTAATTTACAACAATAACAAGAGAGGTGTTCTCTCTTCATCTCTATGAAATGAACCAGGCCTAATTCTCATGACAAGAAGATGATCTGTTTCTTCATAAATAGCCAACCAGAAGCTCCAAGAGAAAAAAAACCTGCGTATCAAAGACAAACAAAGAAGAAAAATACCACTCGTCTAGCTCTCCTCCCTACCGTAGACCCGCAAGAGGGTCACCCCCGAGCTAGGGAGACCATACTCACACCTGGGTACTCAAACACTCCACTTCACAACAGAAACAACAACAATCCCAAAGCACACATACACCCGTGGTTATTTT
The DNA here is from genome assembly GCA_027924645.1 of Cunninghamia lanceolata. Lineage (NCBI taxonomy): Eukaryota > Viridiplantae > Streptophyta > Pinopsida > Cupressales > Cupressaceae > Cunninghamia > Cunninghamia lanceolata. The sequence goes on from BSBN01001019.1 coordinate 538,334, forward strand.
ACACAATACGGAAACTCAACTACAGTGAGTTTCATAAGGGGCAGGAGAGTGGACACACTCGACTCCAGAGTGTCACCCTGACAGATAAATGAACTCATATCAATTTCTCTTGGTCTCAACCAAGTGTGATCACAATTTGTAAGAAATCTGTATATGACTCTCAAGTCAAAAATACAGTCACAGATACATGCCCTCAAGGCTTTCAACATCCCAAAAGATGGAAACAGGTATGCACCCGAGGAGGATCTCTCCTCCCCTACCCCAAACTTGATGAGCATTTCTCCCAAGTGGGAGACGCTCTGTCAAACAACCCGACAAGAACCCCACAGAAAACAAATTTAAACACATATTTCACACACATTTCATACACATTTCAGTCCTACCAAAACAAAGGTAAAATTCAGACCAACCTTGCAAAGCCCTCCTGAAATGAAGTTGTTGCAGAGTCCACAGAGTTCACTTCCAACCTTAGCCACCAACTCCCTCTCCCTTCTCTATCTTCCAAACTAACTTCTCTATTTATGGTAAGGCCAAAATGAAAGATTTTCCCCAAAATTCAACTAACTCCCTCTCATCCCAAAATTTGAAAATAAATAACCCAAAATTCTCTTTCTTTCTAATTTTGAGAAATGGGGAGTGACACTTGTCACCTCCTCACCCTTCCCAAAAATCACTATTCTGTCCAGGTGGCTTATGTCACTCTCCATTCCCAAGGGTACTCCTTATTCCTTTCATGTGACTCCACTTTCTCATGGGAGAAATAAAAAAAAGAGTTAAATGGGAACAAGACAGGTGACCCATGCCTCTTTCTCCTTTCTTCACATGGGTGTCCCCATAGTACATGGGGGAATCTTACTAAAGAAGAGGCAACTTTCACTAATGGATGGCATCTCTTGTCTAGGGAAAAGTAGAGGGGATGGGTTGAGTGTTGGTACAACCCATCATGTCCCCTCCTACCTCCAATTTTCGCCACTTAACTTCAGGGGAAGGTTAAGTTGACTAGATGGAGGTTACTCAAGGGTTACCCATGCCAAATGGGCCCCTGGACCCATGGGGTAGAACCCAGGGTCAATTTTAACCCATACAAGACACCCCAGGTCAAGGTAAAGCACAAGAAAAAGGGCCTCATAACTTAAATAAAAATAGGAATTTCAAATTCAATCTCTTTACAACACCTACCTATAAAATAATGTTACATGAGGGTAACCTAACCCATTCGACCATACGAAAGACCACATTACATCATGACATCAAACACAAAGAGATCTTGGTTCTTCGTGGAACCAGATCGGCTTAACAGGGAATAACAATTAACAAGGTGTGGAATGATCTCCGAAATCTGTGGTTTGATTAGTAGTCCCTGCACACTCAATTACAAGATCAGTAACCACATAAATTCATCATAGCCGAAGCAACTTAAATAACACATGCATTCTCATGCCTTAGTACAATTTAACATAATTAAAAATCATATTACAATTTTCCATCATCCCTAATTCATTTTTCTGAAAAGTAACTTATCCAAACATCACCCAATTAGTTTTTCCGAAAACATAATAAAGTTAAATAGTCTGACAAATTTCAGGAACTGCTATCCCACAAATATGAAAGTAAAAATAACAGTACTGTAAATAGTCATAACAACAGTAGTAAAAAGGGCGGTCCTCACATAGCCCAATGCTCAAAAATATCCATCTTTCAATGGGTACTGCCACAATTGCAATAACTTTGGTCATAAAGCTAATCAATGCAGAAAGAGAATCAATCAAACTAATTCATCCTTCTCTGGATAGTGCTTCAACTGTAAAAGGTATGGTCACAAATCTCATGAATGTAGAAATATGCAAATGAACAATTCATTCAATGGTAGATGTTATACATGCAATAGAGTAGGTCATATGGCTAATCAGTGTAGATCAAGAGGTTATCAGTCAAATATGAAAAGAAATGTTGTTTGCTACAATTGCAATAGATCCAGTCATATTGCCAAAATCTGTAGAAGCAAGAATCATGACAAAAGGGGTCCAGTGCATCATAATTAGAATCAAGACAAAGGAAAAGGGAAAGTGAATGCGGATGAAGTTAAGAATGAAATGAACAAGATGTGGGTAAATAGAAGTACAAAGAATGTAGGGGATGGATCCGCACCAGAATCTGGTGCTGACATTCCCTCCAAAAATTGAATAGATGGGATTTGGCTCCGGGAGAGTAACCAAAGAAAAACCAATTCCCCCAAACAGTCAATTGGTGTCTGAAATTGGCACTTGAAAGGTTGCGGATCAAAAGGGTTTTCAGAGAAACATCATAAGAAGGCCTGGTTAAGATTGGGAAGATCTGCAAGAAAATTTGAAAAGTTTAATCTATCAAGATTGATCCGGTTTAACAGTCATCCAGTATAAATAGGACTTTCACAGTTAAATCTACTATGACTCAAATTTTGAGATACCTTGATCTACGGATAGATCAAATGGTTGAGGAAAGTAAGAAAGCTTGTTGTTAATCACCAAGGACAACTCTAAGCATATTACAGTGATCCAAAAAGAGAACTACTTCAAAATAAGAATAGTGCAATCGAAATAACTTAAGTTGCACATTTATTGTAGTATGAATTTATGGTTTCTCTGGCAAATAAAAGGGTTCTTGCACTCGTCAGTTGCACATTTGCATTCAAAGGAAAGAAAGGAGAGCTCTGCAACAAATTGCTTCAAACTTCTCAAAGGTGAACCATTGGAGTAGATTCAATCAGCAAATTATTCAAGTTCACTCCGCGAACACTACAGGTGCAAAAGGTATTTTCCGTTATCAAATATCTCTTTGTAAATCCTTGAATGATGGGTACTCCAAATATTGTGAAGATCTCTGATAGGCCTTGCCCCAAATTCAAGAAACATCCATACAAATCCTTGGAAGTAGATCCCTAGGAGCATTTTCCAGTGTTCTGCATGGTGTGTTACATACAGAAGATATTAGGGTTTACATACACGGGAATATTGAAGAGTTTGGTAATATAGATGATGTTTTTGAACTTAAACCACAATATAAGGGCATCCAGGAGAAACATTTTGATCAGTACATCCATTTCCCCTCCTTTGAAGAAGATGAATGGGTCCAGTATGTATTGAGTAGGGTGCATGACAACTTCTTATGGCTGAACGGGCCTTGCAAGATCACTAAGGAAACAATTAGGGTAGTAACTGGTTTACACTCCTCCAAAGGGATACCTATCCTCAAATCTGTCAAAAACCACATTGTAACTGAGGCCACTACATCAAAATTTGATAAGAGGGTAATGACCATTGAAGATATCACTGACCCGGATATCAAATTTGCATCTATGATAATAGGGTATAAGATATATCACTCCAGCAGGGAGAATTCACTATCCAGAACTGCAGTGTATACTGCTTATGAGATGCTGAGAAAGAATGCAGAGTATGATCTCTGTGAACTCCTTCTGAGTCAACTGATAGAAAACATATAGAAGATCAAAAAGGACAAAAAGAACTCCTTTAAATATGGTGGACTAATATTGTGTTTATTTTTCTACTTCATGAATGAGTTGCCCGGATCCAATGGATGGGTATGGCAAAATAACAAACTGGTAGAAATTCAAATCAGAGATTACTTGCATGAACTTGGGGATGCCAAGGCAAGGAATATAGCTCTATGGGGGTACTTTAAGAACTTCCAAAATACTATGCAAATCAGAGAAAGAATCCCAAAATCATTGGTTGAGAAATATAAAGATATAGTGTGCTTCATGGTAGACTTTGATCAATGCCTAATGGAGGTAGTGGAGCCAAGGACAGTTTAGATCATGCCTATGGGGTATGAAGTTGATGAACAAATTGTGGAGCTACATATCCAACACATGCTAAGCCAGCCAAAGGATCCAAAGGAAGAAAGATTTGGAACCTTTGAAGAACTAAGTGTAAAAGTTCATGTGGAACTCAGACAACCAAAAATAAAGAGAAAAGCAAGAAAAGAGGTTGAAAACAATGCCAAAAGCTTTGGCATATCAAAAGAGGTGCTTGATGCCAATAGAGAAAAGATGGAAAGAGCAGAGAAAGAAAAGGAAGAGGCAGAAAAGGAAAGTGCTCTGGTAGAATCTTCCACCCGGACCAGATCATCAAAGAAATCTGCACCTGCCACTGCTAAAAGCTCAAGGACATCAAAACTGGAAGCAAAATCATCTGGCAGAGGAGAGAAAAGAACTAAAACAAAGGCCACAAGGTCTTATGTCAGTCAGAAGGATGACGAAGAAACTGAATTAGATGAGGAGATAAAGAAAATGAAGAAGCAGAAGAAGAAAACATCCGGTGAACCTTCTACCGGTCAAGGTGAAGAAGAAAAGGCAGAGGAATTTGTAGAAAAGCCCACTCTATCTTTAGATGATGTCATCAAATCAGTTACTGTGGATGGAAACCTTCAACTAATGGCTGAATTCTATGATGACTATAATGAAGCTAACCAAAAGATCTTGCAGGAAGCAGTAGTTAAGTATCTGAATATATATAATAAGGCTTTTATTGAAATTATATCTCTTATTCCCAAAAGCCTAGAAAAAGAGTTAGAAGTAAGAAAGAATAATGCCATGGAAAAAGATCTTGAGATCCGGGAGTAGATAGCTATTCAGCTCTATCCTTCAATCACTCATAAACAAATGAATATGATCTTCAAAGATTGCAAGGATGAGTTCCAGAATAAAGCCAGAATGAATCTCCTTATGCTTGGAGAAACTAATAAAGTGGCAAACAAAACTAAAGAGATCCTCCAAAATGCCTTCAAAAGATTCAATCTTCCTATCTTAGAGGACTTAGGTGTTGATCCCTTGGCCACAGGTGTTGAGGAAGAGTCTACTGAGAAAATGGCAGAAGAAGTAATGGACACTGGTGCAGAAAAAGTTAAGGATTTGGAATCCTCTGCTCCGGAAGAGGAAATCCTTGAACAAGAAAACACCTCTCCTCCGGTTTCCCCTGCAGTCCCTGGATCTAAAGGAGAAGAAAGAGTAGAAGAGAAAATCAGCCAAGAAGTAGAAGTGAAGGAAAAAGAAGATAATAGTACTAAGGTTGTGGAAGGAGAAAAAGCTCCAAGAGACAATTTTATGACTGCAGAAGAAAAGAAGAATCTGTCTCTAGCAAGAGACACTGCAGAATCTGTCAAGGATTTCTTGACAAAAGAGACTATGGAGATTGATGAACTGGAGCTGCTAAAAGGGCCACTTGACTTTGACTCTCTTTCTCCGGTACAAACAATGAAGATAGCTTCATTTGCTAATGCAAAGGCCAAAGAAAAACTCCTGAAGCCTCACATGGAAGACTATGAGCTTATAACAGTTACATCCGGAGTGTTAGAAAAGATTATGCCATCTTTTCAGAAGGATCCCTCTACCTCCTCATCCAGTAATCTCAAATCTCTAATTAATAGTATTAGTACACATTTCAACTCTCTAGAGAAATCAGCTGATGAGAAGGTCAGGAAAGAGTTTTTGGATAAGAGATTCTCTGAGCTGCAAGGGTTAATAACAAATGATAGAATAGTTATGGGTATTGGAATAAAGAGCTTGGAAAATGCTCTCAAGGATGGAGGAGATGTATACAAATTTTGTATAACCTGGTCTAAAGCAATAGTGGAGATTGAGAAGAAAGTAAAAGAATAGGTGGACAAACTAACAAAACTTTCTCAAAATTTTGATCCACTTACCACATCCATAATAAATCAAGAATGTCAGATGATCGCAGTTTTGAATGAAATTAAAAATCTTGAAAAAGAGAAGAAAAATAGAATCAGTAGGTTGAATGAACTTAGAGGAATAATTATCCCTAAGTTGGAGGCCATGCATGAGGCCCTAAGTGATGCTCAAACTATAGCTAGGACAAATGATCCAACAAATCTGAAAAAGGCAGAAGCCTATGCATTCCTGTTGAGTGGTCACATCATAATTTTGGATAGAATGAAGCAGAGTTGGGCAACATAATTTGTCTAGTTGAAGACATCTTTTGTAGATATCCTTCAGTTTATGTAAAGTATAGCATGTATAAATATCTATGCGGCTAAGTATAGAAGTGTTTTTGAGAAATTTTTGATGTGCAAACCCCACCCTTTGCCATTGATGTCAAAGGGGGAGTGAGGAGCAGTGAAAAATGATGAATCCAACTAAGGGGGAGCTCTAAAAAATGTACATAAAAATAGAGCATCAGCCAAGGGGGAGTATTGTGTGACACTTAGTCATTTTTCACTAAGTGTTGCCATCAATGCCAAAGGGGGAGATTGTTGGCAAGAGACTCTATATGGACTCATGAATGTTGTCATTGATGGCAACAAAGGTTATCCCACACATCCGTAGGACATGATGAGTCTTTACCAGAAGTCAGATTGAAGAAGTGTTGAGGTCCGGTAAGCAAGAACAGAGTAGTCAATAAGGTCCAGCAGAAAGGTCTGGATCTCTCAGAAGAAGTATCTCAGTGAAGTGTAGATTTGGGGAAGTCAAGAGGAGTACCTTGACTAATAGAATCCAAGGATTTAGCCTTCCGTGTTGAAAGGATGAAAAGATATGAATACTTGAGTGTCGGGTTCTTGATTGGCAGTGTGTATAGAGGAAGAACTGATTGACAAAACATCAGACATTATTCCGGATGTGTTACTAATGATGGTAAAGGTTCTCAAGGCATAAGTTATGATTGGCCAACATGATTGATGACTTCTACAAGTATATCCTTGATCTGTATTACTTGGTATGCAAGGATTCAGCCGACAGATCAGAGTTTGAGGAAAATATTGACTATTTCAGATGCCGACTAGAAAGGTGATGAAATCACTTATGTGGATATATATACAAGATGGATTTAGATGTGAAGAGGCATGTGACATAATACGTAGTGCGAAGAAAAGCAGAAGAACAGTGTGAAAGCAGAAAGGAAGGTCTAGTATGTGAAAAGAAAATAGCACAAAAGAAGAGGAAGAATGAAGTGCAGTAGGTCAGTTTATTGAGCCTAACCAGAACTGAACTCCAGCATATGTGGATGCTTCTCATCAGTTCAATGATCTTGTTATTCTTCTTACAACTTGTAGATAGTGAATCTCTTGTAGGCAGTTAGCCTCTTGTGAGCAGTGTGCCCTAATTGGCAAGTGCCATTTTGTATTTCTATTCTTCTAACAGAGAATACAATCTTGGGTTAATCACCCCATGGTTTTCTCCCTTAACAAGGTTTCCACATCAAAAATATTGTGTCATGTGTATTTCCATATCATGGTTATGTTTGCTTATTTGATTTGATGTTGCATTAATCATTAAGAAAGTTTAGAAAGCTGAAATAATTAAGATAACTGATTCACCCCCCCTCTCAGTTATCAACAATGGCATCCTTAGTGATCTTAAATGGCATGTTCAACCACATGAAGTTGTCATGCATTCTGCTCAAAACATACCAGACCCATTCATCTTCAGTAAAACAGGGGAAATGGATGCACTGACTGAAATGTTTATCCCTGATCACCTTGTATTGGGGTTTGAGATCAAATGAATCATCTATCAGTTCCTTGTGGTAGATATCCATCAACCTGGCTTCCCCAAATTCTTCAATGTTCGCATGAATGTATGCCCTAATGTCATCAACATGCAAAACCCCATGCAGAATGCTGGAAAATGCTCCTAAGGGATCCACTTCTAGAGATTTGTAGGGATGTTTCTTAAATTTAGGGCGCGGCCTATTAGTAATCTTGACAACATTCATAGTAGTCATCTTAAAGGTTCAGAAAGAGTTTGATCAAGAAGGGAAAATACCTTTTATGCTGTTCACGGAATGAGCCGAAGAGATCACCAGTTGATTTGAATTCTACGATTGATTCTTGAGAGAGATGAGGCAAACTTGTTTGTAGAGCTCTTCTTATCTATTTCACTAATGCAAATATGCAAATGAAGAGAAAATGAACCCTTTTATCACTAAGTAAACCCTAATTTCACATTACAATAAATGTACAACTCAAGTCATTCTGGTTGCCTTGTTCTCCTTGTTCTAAGAAAGATCTTTTCCGGATCGCTGAGATATGCTCCGAGTTATTCTTGGTGATTATTTACAATCTATCTTTCTTTCCTCAATCATTTGATCTATCCACAGATCAAGATTCCTCAATTTTGAATCATATAGGATCTAACTATGAAAGACCTGCTTCTTACCAGATGACTGTTAAACCGGATCACTCTTTAGAAGATTAACCTCTTCTAAACTTCTTACGGATCTTTCATATCTTTACCAAAACTTATTTAGATGTTTCTCTAAGATGGCTTTCAATCCGCCACTTTCCATGTGCCAATTTCAGGCACCAATTGACTGGATAGGGGAAATAGTTTTCCTTTGTGACTCGCCCTGAGCCAGAACTCATCTATTTAGTTTTTGGAAGGAATATCAACACTAGATTCTGGTGCGGATCCATCCCCAACATTTTCTGTACTCCTCTTCACCCAAATCTTGTTCATCTCCCTTTGAATTTCATCTGCATTCACTTTTCCTTTTCCTTTGTCTTGGTTTTGATTATGATGCACTGGACCCCTTTTGTCCCGATTCTTACTTCTATAGAATTTGGCAATATGACCGGATCTATTGCAATTGTAGCAAACAACATTTCTTTGCATATTTGGTTGATATCCTCTTGATCTACACTGATTAGCCATATGTCCCATTCTATTGCATGCAAAGCATCTTCCATTGAATGAATTGTTCATTTGCATATTTCTGCACTCATGAGATTTGTGACCATACCTTTTGCAATTGAAACACTGTCCAGAGAAGGATGAATTAGTCTGATTCATTTTTCTTCTGCACTGATTTGGTTTATGACCAAAGTTATTGCAATTGTGGCAGTATCCATTGAAAGATGGATATCTTTGAGCATTTGGCTACCTTACCAGAGGTCTTCTAGGTCTGTTCCTTGAATTTCCTGATCCAAAGTTCTTCTGACTGGATCTAGAGCTTTCACCTTTCTCATACCCTAAGCCTTGTTTGTCATCTACCCTCTTTTGGCTTTGAAGAAGAACTTCAAGTTGAGCAGAGCTTATCTTGAATTTCTCTTTGTATTCATTTGTTGTTTGAAGATCCCTTTTAAGAGTGTCAATCTAATTCTCAAGTTGTTCATTATCTCTAGCTTCTTCAAGATCAAATTCTAGATGCTTAATTATTCTATCCATTTTGTGACAGTCTTCTGATTTCTCCTTGAGAGATTGTCTTATATCATCTTCAATTTTTCTTTTCTCTTCAATTTCTTGGGTGAATTTCATAACTCCTGATCCATTTCATGTCTTACCATAATGACCTCTTTTGATAATTTTTCACATAACTTAGTTTTCTCCTTCAGATCTTCATTTGTATCATTAGCTTCACCTTGACTTGCCAATTGCTGAAGTAGATGCTTTCTCTTTTTCATAGAGATACTCAGTTTCCCTTTTAGTTCATTTATGAAATCATCAGCCTGTTTGAGTCTTTCCTTTAATTCATTGACTTCGGAGTTAGATTACTCAAGATCATCTAGGGGCGACTGAAGTTGTTCCCTCATACCATACACATCCATTTGAATTCCCAGATCTTCCTCAAGCTGTTAGGCTCTGTTTCAAGGAACTTGGCTTTGCTACCAATTGTTGATAACTGAGAGGGGGGTGAATTAGTTATCTTGATTACTTTAACTTTCTGTTCTTCTTTAACAACTAGTGCAACATCAAATTAAATAAGCATGCATAACCATGAAAGAAAAGATAAACTCAATACACATAACACAATGATTTTGACACGGAAAACCCTGTTAAGGGAAAAACCACAAGGTGATTAACCCAAGATTGTATTCTCTGTTAAAAGAATAAAGTAATACAAAATGACACTTGCCAATTAGGGCTCACTGCTTGAGCACACTGATCACAAGAGGCTCACTACCTACAATAATTTATAGAAGAAAACTAGATACTTGAACTGATGAGGAGCATCCACATATGCTTAGGTTCAGTTCTGGTTGAGCTCAATATACTGATCTACTGCACTTCATCCTTCCTCTGCCTTAGTGCTACTGTTCTGTCACATACTGGACCTCTATCTTTATTTCCACACTATCTTCTACTCTTTTTCACACTTCACAATTCACCACACACACCTTCGTATTCAAATCCATCTTGTATATATATCCACACCAGGGATTTCATCCACTTTCTAGTCAGCATCTAGAAAACTCAAAATATTTCCAAACTCTAGTCTGTCAGCTAAATCCTCGCTTACCAAGTGATGCGTATTAAAGAGATGCTTATAGAAGTCATCAATCATGTCGGCCAATCATGAATGATACCTCAAGAAACTTGATCACCATCAATAATTCATCCGGATTAAGATCTCATGCTCTGCCGGTCAGTTCTTCCTTAGTCAAATCTGCCAAATAGGAACCCAACACTTAGGGGTTCATATCTTCTCATTCTTTCATCACTGGAGGGTCAATCTTTGGAATCTATTTGTCATGGTACTCCTCTTGACTTTCCCAAATCCACACTTTGCTAAGATACTCCCTCTAAGAGATCCAGACTTGATTGTCGGACCTAGCTGCATGCTCTGTTCTTGCTTACCGGACCACAACACTCTTCGATTTGACTTACGGTATAGCCACATCATGTCCTGTGGATGGGTGGGATGAACTTTGTTGCCATCAATGACAACACTCATGAAGCTATACTATGTCTCTTGCCAACACCTTGATTCTCAAGGATACTGAGGACCACCTCTATTGTGACCCTTGTTCTATTTGTATCATCATTCTTCTATATTGCCTCTCCTCTATTTTTATTGTTGAGTGTCTTACGGACATAGCGTTGCGGTTGGTAACTTGGGGACACCCTCCTATGTGTTTGTCCCTAAGGCACTTGTTTCTCCTTTCTTGATTTATTGTTTCCCTTCTTCTAGTGGTTCTATCTAGCTAGTGGATGACAAAAAACATATTATATTGATATAGACTTGGTGTCCCTTCAGCGAGAAATCAAAAAATGGAGCTAGTCTATACATGATGATGGGGTTGTTATATATTATCTGATGCTTGGCTAGTAGAATCACTCCATGCTATTTTGATGTTGTCTTATCCTACTTACAAAACATAACAATACTGCTACTCTATGCACTTTGTCTATCTTGGATCTAGCCTAGCATTATTGATTATCATGATTATATGGATGCTAACACCTTTTCTTGTAGGAAATTGCATGTTTGTTGGAACATTTGGCAATTGTAAAGTACATGTCACCTCTGGGGGGCATGGTCTTTGCAAGAGCTTGTGTTCCCTTGTGTGTTTTCTTCCTACCTTAACGTGCTTGATATCAGTACACAACATCAACCACCTTAAGATGGGGGCATATATAAGGTAAGTTGTCTGATGATTTTGGTACTAACAAAGTGTGTTTCTAAGCCCTCTTTTGAGATGGGATGTTGTATCGCTGAGTGAGTACACATATTTCTTTTCTATCTTACAATCATTAAGCCCTCTGTGAAGGTGGGATATCATGCATATCCTTTTATCTTAAACCCTCTACAGAGGTAGAGATGGTGTATTTCTTGAGGAGATTACACATCCTGTCATTTTCTAAAAGTCCTGTGCGGAGGCGGGACAGATATGAGACTATCCTAACCCTTAAGAGTGTCTTTGGTGATTGTTTTGATGAAGCCCAATCATCAGTTTGTGCCTGTAATATGCCAGAGATGGTGGGGGCTTAGTGAAAGTTCCTTCCATCGCCTTGTTTGTCATGTTTTCTCCGTGTCTTCCATGTGTTTTCCTCCTTGTATGGCTAACCCCTACTTGGTCTTTATAGAGCATTCTTTCCCCTCTCATGTATGTGTAGTGACGTGCTCCACTTACACTTGAGGTTTTGTATTGCATGTCTGTTCCTCCATGTGTGCAGTCTTAAAGATTAGCAGCGATGAGTCCCTCCTACACCATAGGTTGTGTTTACTTTCCTTGTACTTGCATCCTACATTTCATATATGAGAAAATGAAAAAGAAAATAATCACTGCATTCATTGTATTCACTATCTTCAATGTTGTCTTCTATGTGTTTTGCGTGACTATAACTGTCTTCTCCGTGTTTTGCATGCCTGTTATTGTCTTCATTGTGTTTGGTGTGTCTATGACGTGTCTTCACCGTGTCTAGTGTGTTTTCTATGTTTGTTGGTCATACTTTAATGCATGTATTGGCTTTGTGTTTATACATACATTAAAGTGGGGGCTAAATGTTATGTTAGAAAATTTCCCCTTGGGGGCTTTTCCCTCTTAAGGTTTAGCTCCTGGGTCTCTAGAGTGCATTATAAACATCTTGCATGTTAATTTAGACTCTCGATGAGAAAACCTTTGGGTCTTGTGACAAATAGGACCTAGGGGGTACTAATTTAATGATTATAGAATAGAAACAAGGGGGTGGGCTTGGGTGCTAGTACCCTAGTCCAGCCCTATTTTGGGTTTGCCCTAAACTTTTATGTCAGTTTTGTGACTGTTATTTGGGTCCTAGGCTGACATATCAAGTTTGAATTATGAAATTCTTAGTACCTAAATTTGTGTAGTTGCATACATAAGCATGTTTAGTGTTTCATTTGTAAACTAGAACATGATTATGAACTTTAGGCATACTTGTAATTTGAAAGCATTAAAGATATTTATTGTTGTAGAGTAGAGCATTGTTATTGTATTTGTGATTGCAGATTTGATATCACCTTTTAATATGATTGAAGAGCCTTCATGTGAAATCTACACTTCAAGGTGACATTTATGTTTGAATCATTTATCATTTGGATTTTACCTCTATCCCACCGGGATACGCACTCTTATCTGACAACAGTGTTCAGAAGACTTGAATGTCTCTCTAAGGCTTGACTAAGGCAAACCTCTAAACACCACAACCCCCTCCCACACTCCTTATGATTGCAAGTTACAAGTGTTGCATCTCGACAGAGTGGATTTGTAGAGGAGGTTGGCAAACAATAAGGATTTAGAATCTAAAAGAAAGTAGGATATTTGAGCTTTTTCAGGACACATGTGCTAGCACCGGTGTCCTCTGAAGTTATAGATGCAGAAACATATTGAACACTGGTAATCAGCATCCAAAGAGCTTCCTATACCTCAAAGATTGACTATCATTGGACTTGGGCGCTCCCACCATTATCCTCCACCTTTTCAGGGATAGAAATGAAAGATATAGTGAAGATTAGTGTTGGAAGGAGATCTGGATTCCACAAAGAAATTGGTACCTTGGACTTGCGTGCTAGTCACTGTGTCCCTGACTTCTCCACCTCTCAAACTTCAAAAATAGTGAGTTCAGGTTCTCTACTCTTCACCTTGTCTTAAGAGCATTTGTCGTAATTCATAAATTTTCTTATTGTTTTTCTTAATTAGGGTTTTGAAATCATTTGAGCATTAGATAGAGACAATGTTTGACAACATCGAAGAATCCACAACTTCCCAAGTGGCAGCCCAACCTGATAGGTGATTGCTCTAGCTTAGTGGAGAGTCAACTTAGTTGATATGCACTTGGAATGTTTGGTGTGAAAGGAGGACTGAACATAAACCCTTAAAACCAACCAACTTCTTTTTTTTACCATTAAAAAGTAATGTGCTTTCTCTCTTCACTAGATTTAAAATATTGTGATCTTTTCAGAACTTGATGATTTTAGAAAACTACATGCTTGAGTTCATCTAACATCTATAACATCTATTGAGAATTTCTTTGAGTAAAATTTTATGAATTTGTATTTTCTACATCTATTAGATCAAAAACTTTCTATCCTCAGTATTTTTTAAATTTAGAGTTAGTATGATTTTATCAAGAAGGAGTTTGGTCCTTACATGACTTTCGACTATGTTTGTGTGCTTGTTTTGGTTTGATTCAAATTTTTAGTTTTGTTTTGTCAAAAATACTAACAAGTCTTTAACAACCTAGGTTTGGTCTGAATTTCTTTAGTCTCTAAAATCATTTATAAAAGAAACATGTGGAAGATATAAACATCCCATAAAAAATAAGGTTTATACCATGAACTACTTTCTCTTTTCAAAATCAAATTTGTATGATTGTTCTATAATAATTGTTATCCATTTTTTGTTTTCCATCTCAATCAAGTGGAGTTGGTTAAATTTTAAAGTTTTAAAGGGTACATGTCTGTTGCTAATGTGTGTTTTACCAAGAGAGAGTGCCATAAAAGAAGCTTCAATTAAATGCAATTGTTTACAATCAAGAAGAACCATCCAACATTGCATATTTTGAAAGGCTTTTTGGTTATTCATAAATGTCAAATGAGATGCTCCCACACAAGCTGCAAGAGTAACTGAAATAGGCTACATAATAGTAAATTTTACTTTTGAAAAGAAAAAAGTTGCATAGGAAAAGAAAGGGGACCCGTCATTGCCTGTGAATGATGAATCCTGTGGTCGAGCTGCCAATTGTTGTCTTCCTCCATCTGTTTGACCTCTAGCATACCTAAAAAATAGTTTTTGTTAATGCTCAGGGTCTCAAATCTTTTCATACACAATTAGAACTCCAAAAGTACTATCTATTTTTATGAAGCAACAACATCAGTCATCGGATATCAGAATAAGAGAAGTCAGAATGAACAGACATAAGTGCCACATCAAAAAGAGATAGATCCATACAAGTAACCCCACATCATGAATCAAAGGTATGTTTTATATGCTAACATGTTTGCTTCTTGTGTAGGTATATAAGAAATTAGTTTTCTGATTCATCTCTTATGAAATGGCATGTGGAGAAAATGGGCTCCCATAAGGGTTGATCCCAGCATGCACAAAGTATAGTTGTTAATGATGAAATGTCCTAGTTGTAACCATGCATTTTCAGCCATAATGAATGATAAATCACATTAGAATAGAAGATAGAACAGGTATTTTGTTACCTTTTTGTCACGGATATGATTTAAAATTATAGAGAATTCCTTATGCCATCAAGAGAGCCACAAAGTATAGTCAAGGTGGAATCAACAAATCAGATGAGCATGTATAGTCAACTTGATAATGCAAAGTCACCAACGAAGAAAGCACATTTCTAGTTGGTTGTCCCAATCATATGAGATGCAAATCTGTAGTGTGAACAACACATATAGATGTCAAATGGACAGTCAAATATCAAGAGCATAGAAGGATTATTCATATGGTTTTGTCATACACAGAAAAGAGAGAACAAAGTGCAGCCATAAAAGCCATTTGAAACAACAGTATGCTTGAAGAGACATCATAGATTGGAGCAGAAAATGCTCATCTATGATTGACAGTCCAAGAGAGGATGGAGTGACAACCACACACCAGTAGGCAGGCTGCCCAATTATCTAAGTGAGTGAATTTCAAATATAATGCATATGTCTTCTCATTTTTATGCATTCAGGAAGTTCAAATACAAAAGTGAGATCTTGTGATAGCCTTTCAGATGATGAAACATATCCAATTAAAGATCAGTTTTGTAAATTCATCAATTGAAAGTGTTTATGAGTACATGAAAACACCTTTATACTGGTGAAAAATGCATTATCTTGTGCCACCATGGTAGTTTTGGTCTAACACATCATTCTAGGATAGATAGAGTGTAGTATTGACATGTAAAATCTTGTAAATAAAGTATAACAACAATGCATTCAATTCATCATCTTCAAGTATAAATGCCAATGTGTTACAAAAACATGAATATAATGCCAATAAGAGGGTATACACAAGTTTTGGGTGTCCATCAAGATTCTATTACAGTCTAAAAAATCAGGGGCAGCCATATCAATGTTATGCTACAGCTACAAGAGGTAGCTTATCCAACATTTGCCATGAGTCATCAAAGGTACCAGTGGACTATAGAAAGTCATGTCATAATTAGCTACAGGGGCTTCACATTCAAAGAATTGAAACAATGTATCCTAGTGCATTGCAAGTTTAAACACCAATGTGTTACAGAAATGTAAGTATGGCATCATGTAAGCATGGCTTCATACACAAAGAGATTAGAAGAGCTGGATAGTTTTGTTATCTTCTATACAAGAGAAGGAAGCAACTATAATAGTTGAAGTGCATGCAACCAAGGCATCAGAAATTACTTCAAAATGAAGTAGCATAAGGAGTAGTAAACAAAGAACAACTGGTATTTCATTACTTATCAAGTGGATTTACTTGGAACAAGAGCAAAGTTTTTATCAAAATGATTAAGACATCCAAAGATGACAAATGGTTTGCTAGAAGAGAAGTGATTACTATTGGTTTTTCATCAATTACAGTTCCAGTTGTGCTTATGTTTTATTGGGAGTTAACTCAGATCATGTAAATGATGCAAATGATAGGTAATGCAATCAGTGATACTAAGAAAAGTGAGTTATTGATGTCATCAATTTATAAGATAGAAAGCAAGCTAAAACTATATTATGAGTCTCATAGGAACAACCAAGTATTAATGACTGGTAAAAGGTCTAAAAGGTAGAAAATAGTATATGGAAATGAAGAGATTAGTGCCAAATGCCTAAGTGAGACAGCCACCAAAAGGATATGATCTAAGTGCCATTAAAAAAAATACAATGCAGCTACATCATAAAGCAACATTTTTCAGGTGATTGATTAGCAAAATTGATTGTTTTCAAGAAAAAAAGGAACATGCAGCTACAGAAGACATTAAATATAGAGAAAGGTACAAAATATTAGATTCATTTCATATGATTAAGTGCTATGAATTATATGATAGCATACAGAAGATCAAAGTGTCGAGCTTCAGGTGAGATAAGAGAAACAAAAGTATGCCTTTAAAATATTAAAACCTTTTATCATATGATGTGTTGGAGCTGCAATAGAAGATAAATCAAGTAGCATGCATGATGTAATTTGACAATGACAGTCTATAGAAAAGTAGCATAGAAGGTATAGGTATCAGAATGTTCATCTAAAATGAAGTGTTATTTTCTTTTAAGAAATTACAAGTATTATGCATACAGAGATGTTATGAACAAATATGAAGGTTTCTTCATTAAATAGAGGTATTAATACTTCTCCATGTTTGAACCTTTGTCTCAAGAGAGATATATCCAGCCAATGTAGAACATGAATAGCATCTTTTGATACAAGCATTCAGTGAAGGATGGTATGGAAAGAATACAGAAATACCATGACAGTGACAGAAAGAAGCTTGTATGTAGAAGTAAATAAAATTCTTGTTTCAATTTTTATCTACTGATAAAGAAAAATACACAGTGTAGGAAATGACAAAGACACGGGAAGGAAGGGATGAAGCATGAGTATGACAGGAGAAGCATTTTTGTACAAAAGAAGCAAACCCTCTTCATATTTTCAAAACCCTCTTTCTGTTTTACATTTACAGCCAAAAGAAAGAGATGTAATGCATCCACTACCATAGTTGTGCCAGGAAAGGACATTTTTATGTTAAAAATGTAATACCCATTTGGAGTTTGTTCAAACCCTTGTTTCTTTTCTAGTTACAGTTGAAGTGAGGGTACAAAATATAAAATGGTACATGGCCATATCCCAGAAAAAAGGTTTTTGTATGAGCAATATATAAAACCCTCAGATATTTCAAAACCCTTGTGCCATTTTAATTTGTAGAGAAAACAAAACATAATTATGGTGCATGGTTGTGGCCTATAGTCAAAATCAAACCTCATGCTATAGAAAAAAGAACAAATGCAGATTTTCGAGTTACAAAATGCCCAGAAATGCCACCAAATTGTGCCTCTAGCAGCACAATGCACAGGAATGTCATTTTGCAAGTTTTTTTGTCAAGGCTGGGGCTCGTTTTGAGCTAGAATAATGTGAATATAGAGGAGAGAGGTTAAGGTTTTTAACTCATCTCAAGCATTGATACACAAAAACCTCCAAATCATGCCTTTGGCAGTGAATATATAGAAAAAAGTCTTAGAAAATGAAGAGCAATCACAGCAAAAAAATGAATTACCTATTTTTTCTGCCATTTTGCTGTGTAAGAACTCCCAGAATGGCCTCAAATAGTGAAAACCAAAGCATATGGTGGTCAGCCATAAAAGACCAAAGAAGATGCATAAAAAGACAGTCAAATCGGCCTAGAATCGGCCCAGAATCAACAACAAAAGGTCAAAATCTCAGTGAAATATAGCTTACCTTGCAGTCTACTCAGATTCAACATTGAAACCCTTAGGAATCAAAAAATATGGAGCATTTGTGCTCCCAAACCCTAGTCATGGCAACGCCGTAGCAAGAGGAAGAAAGATGAAATGCATAATGAAAAGTATTAGGTTTTTTTTCTTTCTTTTCATTAATCGACCCATTTGCATTGATAGTGTCTTTTGACTTTTGTTTTAAAACAAAATCATTGCAATCTATTCATGCCATGGTGAAGACTCTTGTCTTTTCAAAACCTTGTGATAATACATCAAGGGGGCCATGATGTATGATTTCTGCCTTTTGTTATTTTTCAAAGTCAAGAGAAACATTATAATACTTGAGGGGGTTGAGTACATTATATCTTACTAGGTATGAATTATTTATGAGATCATATGGTGAGTATGATGATATGAGGCTTTGTAATGTGTATAGGGAGGCATAAGGGTCACTTTAAAATACATTGCATTAGACCTTCAAAGCATGTGATGCATAATGCATAATGTTGTAATTACATATGCATGGAAGTATAAGACATTGTAAGATTGCATATGGAGTCATAAGGATGCAATGTGATATATGACTAATGTAATACGACATGATGTTTGTATCAAGACCATGGAGAGGACCCATATGTAATTCATGTGTGAATGGCTAGGGGTTATAAGGTGCTTTGATGTAGCCACGATATGCGAGTGATGATGCAGAGTATATGGGTAATGATGCAAGTGCATGGAGGTCGTATTTTGGCTAAGGATTACAAGGTGTTTAATGTTGATTTTGCATGATCTAGAGACAGATTAAATATTGTAAACGAATGATAGAGTAATGAATTATGAATTACTTTATCATTTGTAATAAAAATGCAAAAGGGTATAATAGGAAAATTTATCACACATGGCAAGGTAAGTCTCATTGATTACTTTGTCATTCTTTCACAACATTTAATTTGTCTCCAAACTATGCAAAATTAGGGGATTAAATGTTATGTCCTAAGTGCCATTATTTTCTGCATGGAATTGTAATAAATTTGGAATGTAAAAACATTTGACTAAGTGCTGTGGTTATAAACCACTTAGTTAATGTTGTTAAATGTAGAAATAATTGTGGTTATGACATTTAGTGTGCAAAGGGCAAGTTGAGGAAGCTTGCAGATATGGTCAAAGAGATATGGCTAAACATTTATTGTGCACATGCCAAGCATTTATGATGTTGCAAGGGAGGTTGAAAAATAGGTTGAGGAGTTATTGAGATATTTGGCTGGATTTGTATCACCTTAAAGAGCATTTAAGGGCATTTTTTGGAGCTTTTATGGTGGGTGATGACATGCCTTGACTATTTCTTCATTAACAACTCATTTTGGAGGACTTTAGACAGATATTTTGAGGGCTTTTATGAGATGCACAACCATGGAGGTTTCTCATCCTTATCTTGTTATAGCTGCTTGGAGGGTATATAGTCATTCATTTGACTCTTTCTAAAAGGGAGTTCTTTTCATTTAATTTCTGGAGTTAGTGATTTCTCTACAATCCTTACTCAGTTTGAGCATGTTTTTTTAACCCCTTTGAGATATGAAATATAGAACAGACCTTGGATACCATTGATAGTCAGGTTTTGCCTTCTTATTTATGTAGTATTGTGTATTACCAAGTGTTTGATTAAGTCATTTGTGAGGTTAGTTTTATCTCCTTGTGATTTTTGTCTCAGGTTTCAAATACCTTTATGCAAAAAGTGTGTTTGTACAAGTTGCAAACTGTGTCTTAAAACTTTACATGCTTTTGTAACTGTGAAGTTAGCTTCCTTTTAAAAGGTTAATGCATTTAGGCCTCTTTGTGAAGTGTTTTTGCAAAGCATACATTAATAGGTTGTGCAGGTTTAGTTTTTGATGTCTATGGCCAAGTGTATGCAAATCTGAGTACCATAAATCATATCAAGTTTGGTGTATCACCCTTGTTCTCATTTTACAGTTTTACTTTTCAATTTTTTAAGCATTCCTCTTCCCTTTTCCTTTGCAAATCTAGTAGTTTCTAGGTGATAACCAGCTAGGAAGCTGGGCTTCTTCAGAGGTTCTTTCCATGACAGGTGACCCATAAGCCTAGAAAGAGCCCATGTTTCTCCAGATTGACAAGTTTTGCATCTTAGAAAGGGTGCAAATATGAGAGAACAATTTTTGGCACTCCCGGTGGGACTGTGAACTATTTTTCAAACTAGAATTATAAGCTTATGCTACTATTTGGTGTGTGTAGCAGTATTTTCGGTCTTTAGGAGATATACTTTTAGCATACCTGACGATTCTAAGCTTTGGTTTAGTAAAATTAGCGCATTTTAGCTTATGAAAAGGATACAAACCAGAAGCAGTCTTTCATCCTTTGGATATTTGCAATTATACCCACCTAGGAGAAGAGGGATAAGAGCTGAGAAACCCAAGACAAATCATCTTTATTCTAGGAGAGCCAAGTCTACTCCTCCTACTGTTAGAACTCATATTGCCCCAAGAATCCTAGTTACAATGATTCATGCAGCTAGAAACTAGCCATTTGATGCATTCAACCAAGGTAACCCACTGAATTTGGCTCAGTATGATGACATTCATGTAGCTTCTTTGAAAGGTTTACCATATTTTAATGGTGAAGATCAAACTACTCCAGCTAAGCATATAAAAGATGTTGCAAACCTGTGTGATGTCCATCATGTGATAGCAGAAAATGTTGCAATTAGATTGTTAGCAGCTTCTCTCAAAGGGAAGGCTTTGCAGTAATTCAGAAGCCTACCAGTCAACTTCATAGATTCATGGGATCATTTGGGTGAGGAGCTGTGCAGTTTCTTTGAAGACAAATCATACCATTTATCATTGATGGAGCAGTTGTCTACAATCAAGAGGGCTACTCATGAAGTTATGTTAGACTTCAATCACCGTTTTCAGAAGACATGGGATAGAATCATAGAAACGGTAAGGCCTACTATTGACCATGCTTTCTTATATTATTTGAGAGATTTGAACAGTGATATTTATGTTATGGTTCAATCTATGGGAGGAGCTTCTTTACCTCAAGCCTATTCTATAGCTATAAGGGTTGAAAACTACCTCATACAGGCTGATAAAATTGCCCCTAGACCTCCTTTGCCAATATTCCCTGCTATTCATCCACTGATACCAATGAATGTGCCTCCTATAGTTGTTATACCCGTTGTACTAGTGTTACCAACACCTAAGATTCGGTCCAATAACCAAGAAAATGTTGTTCAAACTCAATCTTTTGAGTTACAGGAGATCAAAGAGCTGTTACAATATTTTGGTAATGGCATAGTAAACCTTAAGAGGCAACAAGGTCAGAATTTCAGGCCCTATCAGCCCCCATTTCAATCTAATTACCAATAGGCCCCCATACTAGCCAAATAATCAAGGTCCAAGACAAGCCTTTAACTCTAGGCCTTATCAAGCTTATAACCCAAATGTTGCTAGTTCCTCGAAGGAAATTGTACCCACACAAAACAATTTGGCTGAGGACTATGACTGGTGCTTTCCCTGTAATCATCCCCATAACCAAAATACCTGTACTAATGGGGTGATTAACCAAGCTTTGATTGTCCAAAATAGTCTAGCAGTGCAGTCTAATGTGCCTGTAGAACCGCCTGTCCAGCAACAAGAAGAATAGGTACATGAGACAACACTCATAAACTAGCAAGGAGAGGAATTATGTGGTATGAACCAAGTTGGTTCTTCAATTGTAGCCAATACATGTAGTAAGAAGAGGGCTATAGATGAAGGGCAACAATCTGGTAAGGTTCAAACTTATGAGCATCAAGTGCCAAATGTGGATCAAGGTATTTCTAACCCATCAAATGCTAAGAAAATTTAGGTTTTATCAAAAAGTAAGCCTTTGGTAGGCAAGGAGTAGCTTCATCCACCAGTTCAGCCAGCTTGTACTCAAGGTGACATGGATTCCCCCAAAAGCCAAGTTAAATTAGGTACATCTACTTTCAATATCCTTGAGCATATGAAAAAAGTGAATGTATCTATGTCTATGTGGGATTCCCTAGGTATCCTTGGCCAAAAGGACTCGCTTCAATCAACCTTATCAAATTTAAGTTTGTCTCAAGAGCCTAATATAGATAAGTCTATGGCTGTGTTGACAAATATGGCTGGAAATGATAAAGAATAGCAAGCTTCAAAGGTCAAGCCTGTACCATTTTATGTGTCCTTGATCATAGGTGACCATTTAGTCCATAACTGTACGATTGACTCAGGTGCTAGCAGTTCCGTCATGCCCAAACAAATTGTTGACATGTTAGGAATTGAATATGAACCATTAGAGAAGGGAGTTGTTTAGCTGGATGGAACTACTGTTAATATAATGGGTGTCATACAGGTACTGAGTTTAACTCTTCATGCCTGTCTAAATTTCTCTATCCCATAGGACATCTATGTCATTGAGTTACCTCCTTATTTTGCTATTTGTTTGTCAAGGGATTTTACTACAAAGATAGTAGGTTACCTATCCTCGGATTGGTCTCATATGTTGTTTAGAACTAGGTACGACACTAAGGTGACTATAAAATTGAAACCCATTGCTAAAGATCATATTGAGCCTTACACTCCATGTCCCATCAATGCCAACTTGGTTGCAAGTGAACAAGAGGAGCAGCCTACTGTTCAACAAGGTAGTACACAAATTGAAGGTATACCAGAAGTTCTTGTTGACCAGTGGGCAGATTAGACTCATGTGGTTTGTCCATGTGAGCACCTAGAAGAGGCTGGTTTGGGTATGTATATGATGCATGAAGCTGATTCATGCCTAACATTGAAAAAAGTGCAGAACAACAAGATGAGTAGCAAGAAGAGGGTGCTAGTGGTGGATGCATGCTTGTTTCCCCAAAGGGTTAGAGGTACTACTTAGCTTTTAGATTCTATTTTAGCTGTACCAAGAACGTGGTTGAATAAGAAGCTCTTATTCAAGGCTTGGAATGGGCAAGACAAAAAGGTATTGGCTGTCTAAAAGTTTATGGGGATAGCGAACTGGTGGTTAATCAGGTGAGAAACCTAAATATTGCAAGAAATGATTTGCTTAAATCTTACAAGCATAGGGTATGGGACCTCTTGGAGGGATTTGATGCATTTAACTTGATATCTATACCTAGAAATTAGAATAAAAATACTGATAGGCTAGTTGCTGTAGGGGCTGAATATGATGTTCCAGAAGAGATTAGTAGTGATAAGACTAATTAGCATATTAAGGTTGTTGTTAGGCATGCTATACTAGATTACAACACACATTGGCAAGTGTTTGAAAGTGACCAGTAGATTGTAAACTTCTTGAGAGAAGAAGTTGAATTCTCTCATGCTAACCAAGAGAGGCTACAACACTAGTATGGTGACCAAATCATTTAGCCCAAGAATAACAAGATGCTAAAGGGTTTAGTCACCTTAGAATCCATTTGTAATACTGATGATGAAGCTATAAAACCTAAGTCCAACATACAAGTTCCACAAGATCACTATGAAGAGTTTGAGATTTTCAAGGGTAAGTTTCTTAAACTGGGCAAGGTATGTACAACAAAAGAAAAGCATGCATTTATTCCACTTTTTCAAGAATTTAGTGACATTTTTCCATGGGAGTATAGTGATTTGAAAGGACTTAACCCCCAACTTGCTCAACAGACGCCCTTGAATCCTAAATTAGAGCCTCTTATGAAAAAATAACTGAACAAATTGATTGAGAGTAGCATAATCTTTCCTATTAAGAAAACCTCATTGGTTTCCACCCTTGTGCTGATTACGAAGAAAAATGGGGAGATAAGGTTGTGTGTAGACTTTCGTGACTTGAATAGAGATTCCTTGAAAGACCATCATCCTTTGCCTTCCATGGAGTAGATACTCCAAGTAGTCTTAGGATCAGAGAGGTTTCCTTACTAGACGGTTATTTTGGTTACAATCAAATATTAGTGAAATAGAAAGACCAGTATAAAATAGCCTTCACCACAAAATGGGGGACTATGGGTTACAAGAAGATGCCTTTCAGTTTGTCCAATGCTGGAGCAACTTTTCAAAAGGCTATGGATATGGCCTTTCAAGGCCTAATGTACAAGACCGTCCTAGTCTACCTTAATGACATTACTATTTTTTCCAAAGAGGCCAAGAATCATCTAAACCACTTAAGGCAGATTTTTTAGAGATGTAGGGAGTTTGGGATATCACTTAATCCCAAAAAGTGTGTGTTTTCTATCCATGAGGGTAGATTGCTTGGTTTTGTGGTGTCAAGACAAGGTATCACCATTGACCCTGAAAGAATAAGTGCAATTTTAGCTCTCCCCTTACTAGCACACAAGAAAGGCCTGCAGAGTTTCATTGGTAGGATCAACTTTGTCAGGAGATTTATCCCTGATATTGTTGATTTGTTAAATCCACTAACTACTATGTTGAGAAAGAATGTGTCTTTTAGCTAGACTACAGAAGGAAAATGAAGCTTTGAGCTTTTTAAAGAGGCATTGGTAGCTGCACCTACACTTCTAAATCCTAATTTTTCTAAAGATTTCACTTTGTATGCTTATGGTAATGTTGATTCTATTTCTGCTATGTTGGTAAAAAAGAATGATTTAGAAATGGAGCATCCTTTAGCTTTTTTCAGTCAAGCATTGAAGGATTATGAGCTAAGGTACACCTTCATTGAGAAACATGTGCTTGTTGTTATAAGGAATTTAAAGAAATTTAAACACATGTCAATTAATAAGATTAATATAATGGTTGCTCATCCGAGTGTGAAGGAATTTCTGTTAAGTAAGGATCTCAGTGATAAGAGAGTTGGCTGGGTGACTAAGGTAATGGAATATGACATGGACATTAAGGTTACCAAGCTGGTTAGGGCTAAAGGGCTATGTGAATAGCTTGCTAATGGTGTTATCAGCAAAGAAGAATGTGAACAAGAAGTTATTCTATCATTGCAAGATCAAGAGCAAATAGTTGTTTCAATTCCTGTTACTGATTGGGTGCAAGAAATCGTTCATTTCTTATAGACAGGTGAGTATCCTTAGGACTTGGATAGAGCCAAAAGAAGGTATTTCAGATTGCAGTCTATACCTTATGTACTCATTAACAGTTTGGTTTTTAGGAAAGATTTCAATGGAGTATTGCTGAGGTGTATTAAACCTAACCAAGTTGAGAAAGTGTTGCATGAATTTCATGAGGCGTCAGCTAGAGGCCATTTTTCACTTAGAGCAATAGCTCTTAATGTGAAGAAAGGTGGCTATTATTAGCCCAGTGTGTTTAAGGATGCACACTTATGGGTCAGAAAGTACTAGGAATGTGCTCTATTTGCCAAAAAAGAGAAGTTGGTAGCCTTACCTTTGCAGCTAGTTCAGGTTGAACAACCCTTTATGAGGTGGGGATTAGACTTTATTGGAGTTATAAACCCTCCATCTAGTGTTGGCCATAAGTGGGTTCTTATAGCCATTGATTATTTCACTAAGTGGACCGAAGCAGTTGCACTTTAAGAGGCCAATGAGTCTGTTGTTCTAAATTTTTATGAAGAGTTGGTTATCAGATTTGGAGTCCCTGAGTCTATTATTTCAAACAATGCCCTTGCCTTTGTTGGTTCCAGGATCTCTGATTACGCTGTAAGAAATGATATTTATTTGAATACATCCTCCAATTACTATCTGCAAGGCAATGGCCAGGTGGAATCCACCAATAAAAACTTGATCAGAATTATCAAGAAGACCATGGAGGGCAACCAGAGAGTCTAGCATACACAGTTAAAATCACCATTATGGGCTAACAGAATTACTACAAAATGGTCAATAGGGAATTCACCTTTCATGTTGGTGTATGGAAAGGAAGCTAGGCTTCCTATCACGCTTGAGTTACCAGCACTTGATTTGGTGAATTAGCTGGACATGCTAGAAGAAGGCCCTATGACAGTATGGCTAGCTCAACTAGTCGAGGTTGAAGAAACCAGAAATAATGCCATGAGGAACATAGAGCATCACCAAGCTCAAATGAAGAGGTCATTTGATAAAAGAGCATCCCCAAGAATATTCTAGGAGGGTGACATAGTGCTCAAATGGGATGTGTTGAAAAGCAAACCTGGAAAGCACTCTAAGTTCGATGCTTTTTGGAGCGGGCCCTACATTGTTTCATAATGTAAACAACATAATGCTTTCATGTTGTCTAGGATGGATGGTGACATGGAGCCAATCCTAGTCAATGGGATTCACCTCAAGCATTGTTTATGAGGTAGGATCTTGCATTTTTGGATATATTTCATTAAGTTTCTATTGTTAAATAAGTGTTGCTGCACAGTAGATTAGATGCAGATTTCATTTCCCTAAGTGCATTTTTGCACAGTTGTTAGTTGTTCCTAGGTCTAGTTGTGCACAAGGTTTGAAACTAAATTGTAATGTACTATAGTGGTATGAATAGGCAGCCATCATATGAAATAGTGAATACATGTATTCACTATTGCATGTCATGCATATCTCCCTCATAGTGTTGTAATAAATTAAAGTAGTTTGCTGAGGAGGTATTCTTGTTGATTATCCCCTTCTAACCCATCAAGTAGATGCATATCATTAATGATAGTGATTTTTTTTGGTTCACTGTCACCAACCATATCCGTGCACTTGATGGATTAGAAGAGGTTGCAGTCTAAAATAAGTTGCAGCAATGGAAAGAAATGTTTTTCGAGTTTTCATCAAGTATGAGTGACTCTATGCCTAATAGATAGTTTTAGGCAGCTGGTTTGGGTACTTAGCAGGCAAGCACCAGGCAGATGTCACCATAAATGTTACCCATTTTTTGTTCTCCAGCTCAATCAAGTGGAGTTGGTTAAATTTTATAGTTTTAAGGGGCACATGTCTGTTGTTAATGGGTGTTTTACCAAGAGAGTGCCATAAAAGAAGCTTCAATTAAATACAATTGTTTACAATCAAGAAGAACCATACAACATTGCATAGTTTGAAAGGCTTTTTCATTATTCATAAATGTCAAATGAGATGCTCCCACACAAGCTGTAGGAGTAACTGAAATAGTCTACATAACAGTAAATTTTACTTTTGAAAAGAAACAAATTGCAAAGGAAAAGAAAGGGGACCCATTATTGCCTGCAAATGACGAATCCCATGGTCGAGCTAATTGCTATCTTCCTCCATCTATTTGAGCTCCAGGTACCTAGAAAATAGTTTTTGTTAATGCTCAGGGTCTCAAATCTTTTCATACACAATAAAAAACTTCAAAAGTACTATCTACTTTTATGAAGCGGCAACATCAGTCATCGGATATCAGCATAAGAGAAGTCTGAACGAGTAGACATAAGTGCCACATCAGAAAGAGATAGATCCATACAAGTAACCCCACATCATGAACCAAAGGTATGTTTTATATGCTAACATGTTTGCTTCCTATGCAGGTATATAAGAAATTAGTTTGTTGATTCATCTCTTATGAAATGGCATGTGGAGAAAATGGGCTCCCATATGGGTTGAACCTAGTATGCACAAAGTATAATTGTTAATGTTGAAGTATCCTAGTTGTAACCATGCGTTTCAACCATAATGAATGATCAATCACTTTGGAATAGTAGATAGATTAGGTATTTTATTACCTTTTTGTCATGGATATGATTTAAAATTATAGAGAATCCCTTATGCCATCAAGAGAGCCACAAAGTACAGTCAAGGCAGAATCGACAAATTAGATGAGCAAGTAGAGTCAACTTGATAATACAAAGTCACCAATGAAGAAAGCACATTTCAAGTTGGATGTCCCAGTCATATGAGATACAAATGTGTAGTGTGAACAACACATATAGCAGTCAAATGGACAGTCACATATCAAGAGCATAGAAGGATTATTCATATGGTTTTGTCATACACAGAAAAGAGAGAATGAAGTGTAGCCATAAAAGCCATTTGAAATAGTAGTATGCTTGAAGAGACATCATAGATTGGAGTAGCAAATGCTCATCTATGATTGACAGTCCAAGAGAGTATGGAGTGACAACCACACACCAGCAGGCAGGCTGCTCAATTATCTGAGTGAGTGAATTTCAAATATAATGCATATGTCTTTTCATTTTCATGCATTTAGGAAGCTTAGAGACAAAAGTGAGATCTTGTGATAGCCTTTCAGATGATGAAACATATCCAATTAAAGATCAGTTTTGTAAATTCATCAATTGAAAGTGTTTATGAGTACATGACATCACCTTTATACTAGTGAAAAATGCATTATCCTATGCCTACATGGCAGTTTTGGTCTAACACATCATTCTAGGACAGATAGAGTGCAGTATTGACATGTAAAATCTTGCAAATAAAGTATAGAAATAATGCATTCAATTCATCATCTTCAAGTATAAATGCCAATGTGTTACAAAAACATGAATATAATGCCAAGAAGAGGGTATACATAGGTTTTGGGTGTTCATCAAGATGCTACAACAGCCAAAAAAATAGGGGGCAACCATATCAATGTTATGCTACAGCTACAGGAGGTAGCTTATCCAACATTTGCCATGAGTCATCAAAGGTACCAGTGGACTATAGAAAGTCGTGTCATAATCAACTACAAGGGCTTCACATTCAAAGAATTGAAACAATGTATCCTAGAGCATTGCAAGTTTAAACACCAATGTGTTACATAAATATAAGTATGACATCATGTAAGCATGGCTTCATACACAAAGTGATTAGAAGACCTGGATAGTTTTGTTATCTTGTATACAAGAGAAGAAAGCAATTGTAATAGTTGAAGTGCATGCAGCCAAGGCATTAGAAGTTACCTCAAAATGAAGCAGCATAAGGAGAAGTAAACAAAGAATAGCTGGTATTTCATTACTTATCAAGTGGATTTACCTGGAACAAGAGAAAAGTTTCTATCAAAGTGATCAAGACATTCAAAGATGACAAATGGTTTGCTAGAAGAGAAGTGATTAACGTTGGTTTTTCATCAATTATAGTTCTAGTTGTGCTTATGTTTTATGCCTTGGGAGTTGACTCAGATCATGTAAATGAAGCAAATGATAGGTAATGCAGTCAATGATCCCAAGAAAAGCAAGTTATTGATGTCATCAATTTATAAGACAGAAAGCAAGCTAAAACTATATTATGAGTCTCATAGGAACAACCAAGTATTAATGACTGGTAAATTGTCTAAAAGGTAGCAAACAGTATACGGAAATGAAGAGATCAGTGCCAAATGCCTAAGTGAGACAGCCACTAGAAGGATATGATCTAAGTGCCATTAAAAAAAATATAATGTAGCTGCATCATAAAGCAACATTTTCAAGTGATAGAGTAGTAGAATTGACTATTTTCAAGACAAGAAGGAATATGCAGCTACATAAGACATTAAATATAGAGAAAGGTACAAAATATCAGATTCATTCCATATGATTAAGTGCTATGAAATATATGATAGCATACAGAAGATCAAAGTGTTGAACTTCAGGTGAGATAAGAGAAACAGAAGTATGCCTTTTAAAATATTAAAACCATTTATCATATGATGTCTTGGAGCTATAGTAGAAGATAAATTAGGTAGCATGAATGATGTAATCTGACAATGACAGTCTACAGAAAAGTAGCATAGAAGGTATAGGTATCAGGATGTTCATCTGAAGTGAAGTCTTGTTTTCTTTTAAGAAATTACAAAGTATTATGTATACAGAGATGTTATGAATAGATATGAAGGTTTCTTCGTTAAACAGAGGTATTAATACTTCTCCATGTTTGAACCTTTATCTCAAGGGAGATATATCCAATCAATGTAGAACAACAATAGTATCTTTTGATACAAGCATTCAATGAAGGATGGTATGGAAAGAATACAGAAATGCCATGATAGTGATAGAAAGAAGCTTGTATGCAGAAGTAAATAATATTCTTATTTCAATTTTTATTTGTTGATAAAGAAAAACACACAGTGCAAGAAATAACAAAGTCACAGGAAGGAAGGAATGAAGCATGATTATGATAGGAGAAGCATTTTTGTACAAAAGAAGTAGACCCTCTTCATATTTTCAAAACCCTCTTTCTATTTTACATTTATAGCCAAAAGAAAGAGATGTAATGCATCTACTGCCATAGTCATGCTAGGAAACAAAATTTTTATGTTAAAAATGTAATACCCCTCTAGAGTTTGTTCAAACACTTGTTTCTTTTCTAGTTACAGTTGAAGTGAGAGGTTATAGAATATAAAATTGTACATGGTCGTACCCCAGAGAAGAGATTTCTGTATGAGCAATATATAAAACCCTTAGACATTTCAAAACCCTTGTGCCATTTTAATTTGCAAAGAAAAGAGAACATAGTTATGGAGCATGGCCATGGCCTATAGTCAAAATCGAACCTCATGCTACAGTAAAAAAGAACAAATGCAGATTTTAGAGTTACAAAATGCCCAGAAATACTACCAAATCGTGCCTCTGGTAGCACAATGCACAAGAATGTCATTTTGCAAGTTTTTTGTCAAGGCTGGGGCTCATTTTGAGCCAGAATAATGTGAATACAGAGGAGAGAGGGTAAGTTTTTTAACTCGTTTCAAGCATTGATACACAAAAACCTCCAAATCATACCTCTGGCAGCAAATATACAACAAAAAGTCTCAGAAAATAAAGAGCAATCACAGCAAAAAAATGAATTACCTATTTTTTCTTCCATTTTTCTTTGTAAGAACTCCCAGAATGGCCTCAAACGGTGAAAACCAAAGCATATGGTGGTCGGCCATAAAAAATCAGAGAAGATGCCTCAAAAGATAGTCCAATTGGCTAAAAATCGACCTAGAATAAATAACAAAAGGTCAAAATCTCAGTGATATACAGCTTACCTTGCATTCTACTCATAGATTCTACATTGAAACCCTTAGGAATCAATAAGTATCAAGCATTCGTGCTCCCAAACCCTAGTCATGGCAATGCGGTAGCGAGAGGAAGAAAGATGAAATGCATAATGAAACATTTTCGGTTTTTTTTCTTTCTTTTCATTGATCGACCCATTTGCATTGATATTGTTTTTTTACTTTTGTTTTAAAACAAAATCATTGAAATCTATTCATGCCATGGTCAAGACTCTTGTCTTTTGAAAACCTAGTGATAATACATCAAGGGGGTCGTGAGGTATGATTTCTGCCTTTTATTATTTTTCAAAGTCAAGAGAAACATTATAATACTTGAGAAGGTCGAGTACATTATATCTTACTAGGTATGAATTGTTTATGAGATCATATGGTGAGTATGATGATATGAGGCATTGTAATGTGTATAGGGAGGCATAAGGGTCACTTTAAAATATATTGCATTAGACCTTCAAAGCATGTGATGCATAATGCATAATATTGTAATTACATATGCATGGAAGTATAAGACATTGTAATATTGCATATGGAGTCATAAGGATGCAATGTGATATATGACTAATGTAATACGACATGATATTTGTATCAAGACCATGGAAAGGACCCATATGTAATGCATGTGTGAATGGATAGGGGTTATAAGGTGCTTTGATGTAACCATGAGATGTGAGTGATGATGTAGAGTACATGGGTAATGATGCAAGTGCATGAAGGTCATATTTTGCCTAAGGATTACAAGGTGTTTTAAGTTGATTTTGCATGATCTAGAGATAGATTAAATATTGTAAATGAATGATAAAGTGATGAATTATGAATTACTTTATCATTTGTAATAAAAATGCAAAAGACAATAATAGGCAAATTTATCACACATGGCAAGGTAAGTCTCATTGATTACTTTGTCATCCTTTCACAACATTTAATTTGTCTCCAAACTATGCAAAATCACGGGATTAAATGTTATGTCCTAAGTGCCATTATTTTCTGCATGGAATTGTAATAAATTTGGAATGTAAAAACATTTGACTAAGTGGTGTGGTTATAAACAACTTAGTTAATGTTGGTTAAATGGAGAAATAATTGGGGTTATGACATTTATTGTGCAAAGGGCAAGTTGAGGAAGCTTGCAGATATGGTCAAAGTGATATGGCTAAACATTTATTGTGCACATACCAAGCATTTATGATACTGCAGGGGAGGTTGAAAAATAAGTTGAGGAGTTATTGAGATATTTGGCTTGATTTTTATGGCCTTAAAGAGCATTTAAGGGCATTTTCTAGAGCTTTTATGGTGGATGATGACATGCCTTGACTATTTCTTCATTAGGAACTCATTTTAGAGGACTTTAGACAAATATTTTGAGGGCTTTTATGAGATGCACGACCATGGAGGTTTCTCATCCTTATCTTGTTATAGTTGCTTGGAGGATATATAGACATTCATTTGACTCTTTGTAAAAGGGAGATCTTTTCATGTAAATTCTAGAGTTAGTGATTTCTCTGTAATCCTTACTCAGTTTGAGCATGTTTTTGTAACCCCTTTGAGATATGAAATATAGAACAAACCTTGAATACCATTGATAGTCAGGTTTTGCCTTCTTATTTATGCAGTACTATGTATTACCAAGTATTTGATTAAGTCATTTGTGAGGTTAGTTTTATCTCCTTATGATTTTTGTCTCATGTTTCAAATACCTTTTTGCAAAAAGTGTGTTTGTGCAGGTTGCAAACTATGTCTTAAAACTGTACATGCTTTTTCAACTGTGAAGTTAGCTTCCTTTTAAAAGGTTAATGCATTTAATCCTCTTCGTGAAGTGTTTTTGCAAAGCATACAGTAATAGGTTGTGCAGGTTTAGCTTATGATGTCTATGGCCAAGTGTATGAAAATATGATTTCCATAAATCATATCAAGTTTGGTGTATCACCCTTGTTCTCATTTTACAGTTTTACTTTTCAATTTTTTAAGCATTCCTTTTCCCTTTTCCTCTGAAAATCTAGTAGTTTCTAGGTGATAACCAGCTAGGAAGTCAGCCTTCTCTGGAGGTTCTTTCCATCAGAGGTGACCCACAAGCCTTGAAAGATCCAATGTTTCTCCAGATTGCCAAGTTCTACAACTTAGCAAGGGTGTAAATCTGAGAGACAACAGTTTTTGGCATGACCGATGGGACTGTAAAATATTTTTTAGTCTAGAATTAGAAGCTTATGCTACTATTCAGTGTATGCAGCAGTATTTTTGGTCTTTAGGAGATAATTTTAGCATACTTGGTGACTCTGAGCTTTGGTTTAGTAAAAATAGTGCATTTTAGCTTATGAAAAGGATACAAACCAGAAGTAGTCTTTCATCCTTTGAATATTTGTAATTATCCCCATGTAGGAGAAGAGGGATAAGAGTTGAGAAACCCAAGACAAATCATGTTTATTCTAGGAGAGCCAAGTCTACTCCTCCTGCTATTAGAACTCATATTGCACCAAGAATCCCAATTACAATGATTCCTATAGCTGGAAACCAGCCATTTGTGGCATTCAACCAAGGAAACCCACTGAATTTGGCTCAACATGATGACATTCCTATAGTTTCTTTGAAAAGTTTACCATATTTTAATGGTGAAGATCAAACTACTCCAGCTGAGCATATAAAAGATGTTGTAAACATGTACACTGTCCATCATATGACAGCGGAAAATGTTGCAATCAGATTATTAGAAGCTTCCCTCAAAGGGAAAGTTTTGCAATGGTTCAAAAGCCTACTAGTCAACTCCATAGATTCATGGGATCATTTGGATGAAGAGATATGTAGTTTCTTTGAAGACAAATTAGACCATTTATCATTGATGGAGTAGCTATCTACAATCAAGAGGGCTCCTCACGAAGTTATGTTAGACTTCAATCATGGTTTTCAGAAGACATGGGATAGAATCCCACAAATGGTAAGGCTTACTGCTGACCACGCTTTCTTATATTATTTGAGATCTTTGAAAAGTGATATTTTTGTTATGGTTCAATCTATGGGAGGAGCTTCTTTACCTCAAGCCTATGCTATAGCTATAAGAGCTAAAAACAACCTCATACAGGCTGGTAAAATTGCCCGTAGACCTCCTTTGCCAATATTCCCTGCTATTCATCCACTGATACCAATGAAGGTGCCTCCTATAGATGTTATACCCATTGTACCAGTGTTACCAGCACCTAACATTTAGCCCAATAACTAAGAAAATGTTGTTCAAACTTAATCTTTTGAGTTACAAGAGATCAAAGGGCTGTTACAATATTTTGGTAACGAGAAAGTAAACTTTAAGAGGCAACAAGGTTAAAATTTTAGGCCCTATCAACCCCCATTTCAATCTACTTACTAGCAGAACCAGCCAAATAGGCCTCCATACCAGCCAAATAATCAAGGTCCAAGACAAGCCTTTAACTCTAGGCCTTATCAAGCTTATAACCCAAACACTGCTAGTTCCTCGAAGGAAATTGTACCCACGCAAAACAATTTGGTTGAGGACTATGACTGGTGCTTTCCCTGTAATCAACCCCATAACCAAAATACATGTGCCAATGGGATGATTAACCAAGATTTGATGGTCCAAAATAGTCCAGCAGTGTAGTCTAATGTGCCTATAGAACCTCATGTCCAGCAGCAAGAAGAATAGGTACATGAGACAATACTCCTAAACTGGTAAGGAGAGGAATTCTGTGGTATGAACCAAGTTGGTTCTTCAATTGCAGCCAATACATGTACCAAGAAGAGGGCTATAGATGAAGGGAAGCAATTTGGTAAGGTTCAAACTCATGAGCATCAAGTGCCAAATGTGGATCAAGGTGTTTCTAATCCATCAAACGCTGAGAAAATTCAAGTTTTATCAAAAAGTCAGCCTTTGGTAGGCAAGGAGCAGCTTAATCCACTAGTTCAGCCAGCTTGTACTCAAGGTGATGTGGCTGCCCCTAAAAGCCAAGTTAAATTAGGTACATCTACTTTCAATATCCTTGAGCATATGAAAAAAGTGAATGTATCTATGTCTATGTGGGATTCCCTAAGTATCCCTAGCCAAAAGGACTTGCTTCAGTCAGCCTTATTAAATTTAGGTTTGTCTCAAGAGCCTAATATAGATAAGTCTAAGGCTGTGTTGACAAATACGGCTTGAAATGATAAAGAACAAGCTTCAAAGGTCTAGCCCCCACCATTTTATGTGTCCTTGATCATAGGTGACCATTTAATCTATAACTGCATGATTGACTTAGGTGCTAGCAGTTCTATCATGCCCAAACAGATTGTTGACGAGTTAGGAATTGAATATGAGCCATTAGAGAAGGGAGTTGTTTAGCTGGATGGAACTGTTGTTAATAAAATGGGTGTCATAAAGGGACTGAGTTTAACTCTTCATGCTTGTCCAAATTTCTCTATCCCACAGGACATCTATGTCATTGAGTTACCTCCTTATTTTGCTATTTGATTGTCAAGGGATTTTATTGTAAAGATAGGAGATTACCTATCCTCGGATTGGTCTCATATGTTGTTTAGAACTAGGTATGACACTAAGGTGACTATCAAATCGAAACCCATTGCTAAAGACCATATTGAACCTTACACTGCATGTCCCATCAATGCCAACTTGGTTGCAAGTGAACAAAAGGAGCAGCCCGTTATTCAAGAAGGTAGTACACAAATTGAAGGTATACCAGAAGTTCTTCTTGATGAGTGGGCAGATCAAACTCATCTAGTTGGTCCATGTGAGCACCTAGAAGAGGCTGGTTTGGGTGTGTATATGATGCATGAAGCTGATTCAGTTATGCCTAACATTTAAAAAAGTGCAAAATAACAAGATGGGAAACAAGATGATGAGGTCTGGGAATTGTTTTTTGATGCCTCCAGAAATAAAGTGGGTGCTGGTGGTGGATGCATGCTTGTTTCCCCAAAGGGTGAGAGGTACTATTCAACTTTTAGATTCTATTTTAGTTGTACTAACAACGTGGCTGAATACGAAGCTCTTATTCAAGGCTTGGAATGGGCAAGACAAAAAGGTATTGGATGTCTAAAAGTTTATGGGGACAATGAACTGGTGGTTAATCCGGTGAGAAACCTAAATATTGAAAGAAATGATTTTCTTAAATCTTACAAGCATAGGGTATGGGACCTCTTGGAGGGATTTGATGCATTTAACTTGATATCCATACCTAGAAATCAGAATAAAAATGCTGATAGGCTGGCTGCTATAGGGGTTGAATATGATATTCCAGAAGAGATTAGTAGTGATAAGACTAATCAATATGTTAAGGTTGTTGTTAGGCCTACTGTACCAGATAACAACACACATTGGCAAGTGTTTGAAAGTGACCGGTAGATTGTAAACTTCTTGAGAGAAGAAGTTGAATTCTCTCATGCTAACCAAGAGAGGCTACAACACCAGTACGATGACCAAATCATTTAGCTCAAGAATAACAAGATGCCAAAGGGTTTAGTCACCTTAGAAATCATTTTTAATACCGATGATGAAGGTACAAAACCCAAGTCTGGCATACAAGTTTAGCAAGATCACTATGAAGAGTTTGAGATCTTCAAGGGTAAGCTTCTGAAACTAGGCAAGGTATGTACAACAAAAGAAAAGCATGCATTTATTCATCTTTTTTAGGATTTTAGTGACATTTTTGCATGGGAGTATAGTGATTTAAAAGGATTTGACCCCCAGCTTTCTCAACATACTATTGAACTTGAGCCTAATGCCAAGCCTATCAAGCAGAAACAGAGGCCCTTGAATCCTAAATTTGAGCCTCTTATGAAAAAAGAACTGAACAAACTGATTGAGAGTAGCATAATCTTTCCTATTAAGCACACCTCATGGGTTTCCAACCTTGTGCCGGTTAGGAAGAAAAATGGGGAGATAAGGTTGTGTGTAGACTTTCATGACATGAATAGAGCTTCCTTGAAAGTCTGTCATCCTTTGCCTTCCATGGAGCAGATACTCCAAGTATTCTTAGGATCAGAGAGGTTTTCCTTACTAGACAGTTATTCTGATTACAATCAGATATTAGTGAAAGAGGAAGACTAGTATAAAATAGCCTTCACCACAAAATGGGGGACTATGGCTTACAAGAAGATGCCTTTCAGTTTGTCCAATGCTAGAGCAACCTTTCAAAAGGATATGGATATGGCCTTTCAAGGCCTAATGTACAAGACTGTCCTAGTCTACCTTGATGACATTATTGTTTTCTCCAAAGAGGCCAAGAATCATCTAAACCACTTAAGGCAGATTTTTGAGAGATGTAGGGAGTTTGGGATATCACTTAATCCCAAAAAGTGTGTGTTTTCTATCCATAAGGGCAGATTGCTTGGTTATGTGGTGTCAAAACAAGGTATCACCATTGACCTTGAAAGAATAAGTGCAATTTTGGCTCTCCCCTTACCAGCACACAAGAAAGGCTTGCAGAGTTTCAATGGTAGGGTCAACTTCATCAGGAGATTTATCCCTGCTATTACTGATTTGTTAAATCCACTAACTGCTATGTTGAGAAAGAATGTGTCTTTCAGTTGGACTAGAGAAGGAAAATGAAGCTTTGAGCTTATTAACAAGGCATTGGCAGCTACACCTATACTTCTAAATCCTAATTTTTCTAAATATTTCACTTTGTAGGCTTATGGTAATGTTGATTATGTTTCTGCTATGTTCAGAAGAATGATTTTGAAATGGAGCAGCCTTTAGCTTTTTTCAGTCAAGCATTGAAGGATTATGA
This sequence comes from Cunninghamia lanceolata, assembly GCA_027924645.1. Lineage (NCBI taxonomy): Eukaryota > Viridiplantae > Streptophyta > Pinopsida > Cupressales > Cupressaceae > Cunninghamia > Cunninghamia lanceolata. The sequence continues at coordinate 576,029 of BSBN01001019.1, forward strand.
GCTAAGGTACACCTTCATTGAGAAACATGTGCTTGTTGTTATAAGGACTTTAAAGAAATTTAAACACATGTTGTCAAGTAATAAGATTAATCTAATGGTTGCTCATCCAGGTGTGAAGGAATTTCTGTTAAGTAATGATCTTAGTGATAAGAGAGCTAGCTAGGCGACTAAGGTAATGGAATATGACATGGAAATTAAGGTTACCAAGCTGGTCATGGGTAAAGGGATGTGTGAACAACTTGTTGATGGTGTTATTAGAAAAGAACATGAACAAGAAGTTGTTCTATCATTGCAAGATCAAGAGAAAAGAACTATTTCCGTTCCTATTTCTAATTGGGTGCAAGAAATGGTTTATTTCTTGTAGACAGATGAGTGTCCTCAAGACTTGGATAGAACCAAAATAAGGTATTTCAGATTATAATCTATACCTTATGTACTCATTATCAGTTTGCTTTTTAGGAAAGATTTCAATGGAGTATTGTTGAGGTGTATTGAACCTAACCAAGTTGAGAAAGTGTTGCATGAATTTCATGAGGGGTCAGCTGGAGGCCATTTTTCACCTAGAGAAACAACTCTTAAGGTGATGAAAGGTGGCTATTATTGGCCCAGTTTGTTTAACGATGCACACTTATGGGTCGAAAGGTGCAAGGAATGTGCTCTATTTTCTGGAAAAGAGAAGTTAGCAGCCTTAAATTTATAGCCAGTTCAGGTTGAACAGCCCTTTATGAGGTGGGGATTAGACTTTATTGGAGTTATAAACCCTCCATCCAATGCTGGCCATAAGTGGGTTCTTACAGCCACTAATTATTTCACTAAGTAGACCGAAGCGGTCACATTTAAAGAGGCCACTGAGTTTGCTATTCTGAATTTTTATGAAGAGCTGGTTATTACATTTGGAGTCCCTGAGTCTTTTATTTCATGCAATTTCCTTGCCTTTGTTGGTTCCAGGATCTCTGATTGGGCTGTAAGAAATGGTATTTATCTAAACAAATCCTCCAATTACTATCCGCAAGGCAGTGGCCAAGCGGAATCCAGCAATAAGAACTTGATCAGAATTATCAAGAAGACCATGGAGGGTAACCACAGAGCCTACAATACACATATAAAATCAACATTATGGGCTGACAGAATTACTACAAAATGGTCAATAGGGCATTTACCTTTCATGTTCATGTATGGCAAGGAAGCTAGGCTTCCTATCACACTTGAGTTACTAGCACTTGATTTGATGAATCAATTGGACATGCTAGAAGAAGGCCATATGATAGTAAGGCTAGCTCAACTAGTCGAGCTTGAAGAAACTAGAAATAATGCCATGAGGAACATAGAGTATCACCAAGCTCAAATGAAGAGGTCATTTGACAAAAGAGCATCCCCAAGAATATTCCAGGAGGGTGACAGTGCTGAAATGGGATTTGTTGAAAAGAAAACTTGGAAAGCACTCTAAGTTCGATGCTTTTTAGAGTGGATCCTACATTGTTTCAGAATGTAAACAACATAATGCTTTCCATCTGTCTAGGCTATATGGTGACATGGAGACAATTCTAGTCAATGGGATTCACCTCAAGCATTGTTTCTGAGGTAGGATCTTGCATGTTTGTAGATATTTCATGAAGTTTATATTGTTAAATAAGTGCTGCTACACAGTAGATTAGATGCAGATTTCATTTCCCTAAGTGCATTTCTGCACAGTTGTTAGTTGTTCCTGGGTCTAGGTGTGCACAAGGTTTGAAACTATTGTAATGTAATACAATTTTATGAATAGACATCCATCATATGAAACAGTGAATGCATGTATTCACTGTCGCATGTCATGCCTATCTCCCTCATAGAGCTGTAATAAATTGTAGTAGTTTGCTGAGGAGGTGTTCTTGTTGATTATCCCTTTCTAACCCATCAAGTAGATGCATATCATTACTGACAATGATTTTTGTTGGTTCACTATCACCAACCATACCCGTGCACTGATGTATTAGAAGAGGTTGCAGTTCGAAGTAAGTTGCAGCAATGGAAAGAAATGTTTTCGAGTTTTCATCAAGTATGAATGAATCTATGCCCAATAGATAGTTTTAGGCAACTGGTCTAGGTACTTAGCAGGCAAGCACCATGCAGATGTCGCCAGAAATGTTACCCATTTTCTGTTTTCCAGCTCAATCAAGTGGAGTTGGTTAAATTTTATAGTTTTAAGGGGTACATGTCTATTGTTAATGTGTGTTTTTCCAAGAGAGAGTGCCATAAAAGAAGCTTCAATTAAATGCAATTGTTTACAATAAATAAGAACCATACAACAATGCATATTTTGAAAGGCTTTTTCATTATTCATAAATGTCAAATGAAATGTTCCCACACAAGTTGTAGGAGTAACTGAAATAGGCTACATAACAGTAAATTTTACCTTTGAAAAGAAACAAATTGCATTGGAAAAGAAAGGGGGACCATGATTGCATGTGAATAATGAATCCCATGGTCGAGCCAGCTACTATCTTCCTCCATCTGTTTGAGCTCTAGCGTACCTAGAAAATAGTTTTTGTTAATGCTCAGGGTCTCAAATCTTTTCATACACAATCAGAAATTCAAAAGTACTATCTACTTTTATGAAGCAGCAACATTAGTCATCATATATCAGCATAAGAGAAGTCATAATGAGCACACATAAGTGCCACATCAGAAAGAGATAGATCCATACAAGTAACCCCACATCATGAATCAAAGGTATGTTTTATATGCTAACATGTTTGCTTCCTGTGCAGGTATATAAGAAATTAGTTTGTTGATTCATCTCTTATGAAATGACATGTGGAGAAAATGGGCTCCCATAAGGGTTGAGCCCAACATGCACAAAGTATAGTTGTTAATGCTGAAGTATCCTAGTTGTAACCATGCATTTTCAGCCATAATGAATGATCAATCACATCGAAACAATAGATAGAACAAGTATTTTGTTACCTTTTTGTCATGGATATGATTTAAAATTACAAAGAATTCCTTATGCCATCAAGATAGCCACAAAGTATAGTCAAGCCAAAATTGACAAATTAGATGAGCAAGTAGAGTCAACTTGATAATACAAAGTCAGCAACCAAGAAAGCGCATTTCCAGTTGGCTGTCCCAGTCATATGAGATGCAAATGTGTAGTGTGAACAACACATATAACCATAAAATGGACAGTCAAATATCATAAGCATAGAAGGATTATTCATATGGTTTTGTCATACACAGAAAAGAGAGAATTAAATGTAGCCATCAAAGCCATTTGAAACAGCAGTATGCTTGAAGAGACATCATAGATTGGAGCAGCAAATGCTCATCTATGATTGATAGTCCAAGAGAGGATGGAGTGACAACCACACAACAGTAGGTAGATTGGACAATTATCTGAGTGAGTGAATTTCAAATATAATGCATATGTCTTCTCATTTTCATGCATTCAGGAAGTTCAAAGACAAAAGTGAGATCTTGTGATAGCCTTTAAGATGATGAAACATATCCAATTAAAGATCAATTTTGCAAATTCATCAATTGAAAGTGTTTATGAGTACATGACAGCACCTTAATACTGGTGAAAAATACATTATCATGTGCCAACATGGCAGTTTTGGTCTAACACATCATTCTAGGATAGATAGAGTGCAGTATTGACATGTAAAAGCTTGCAAGTAAAGTATAATAGCAATGCATTCAATTCATCATCTTCAAGTATAAACACCAATGTGTTACAGAAACATGAATAAAATGCCAAGAAGAGGTTATACATAGGTTTCAAGTGTTCATCAAGATGCTATAGTAGTCTAAAAAATCATGGGCAGCCATATCAATGTTATGCTAGAACTACAGGAGGTAGGTTATCCAACATTTGCCATGAGTCATCAAAGGTACTAGTGGACTACATAAAGTCATGTCATAATCAGCTACATGGGCTTCACATTCAAAGAATTGAAATAATGTATCCTAGAGCATTGCAAGTTTAAACACCAATGTGTTACAGAAATGTAAGTATGACATCATGTAAGCATGGCTTCATACACAGAGATTAGAAGAGATGGACAGTTTTGTTATCTTCTAAACAAGAGAAGGAAGCAGCTATAATAGTTGAAGTGCATGCAGCCAAGGCATAAAAAATTACTTCAAAATGAAGCAACATAAGGAGAATTAAATAAAGAACATGTGGTATTTCATTACTTATCAAGTAGATTTACCTGGAACAAGAGCAAATTTTTTATCAAAGTGATCAAGACATCCAAAGATGACAAATGGTTTATTGGAAGAGAAGTGATTACCGTTGTTTTTTCATGAATTACAGTTCTAGTTGTACTTATGTTTTATGCCTTGGGAGTTGACTCAGATCATGAAAATGATGCAAATGATAGGTAATGCAATCAATGATCCTAAGAAAAGCAAATTATTGATGTCATCAATTTATAAGACAGAAAGCAAGCTAAAACTGTAGTATGAGTCTCATAGGAACAACTAAGTATTAATGACTGGTAAAAGGTCTAAAAGGTAGCAAACAATATATGGAAATGAAGAGATCAATGCCAAATGCCTAAGTGAGATAGCCAGTAGAAGGATATGATCTAAGTGCCATTAAAAAAAAATACAATGCAGCTACATCTTAAAGCAACATTTTTAGGTGATAGAGCAGCATAATTGACTATTTTCAAGACAAGAAGGAATATGCAACTATAGAAGACATTAAATATAGAGAAAAGTACAAAATATCATATTCCTTTCATATGATTAAGTGCTATGAATGATATGATACATACAAAAGATCAAAGTGTCAAGCTTCAGGTGAGATAAGAGAAACAAAAGTATGCCTTTAAAATATTAAAACCTTTTATCATATGATGTCTTGGAGCTATAGTAGAAGATAAATCAGGTAGCATGCATGATGTAATTTGACAATGACAGTCTACAAAAAAGTAGCACAGAAGGTATAGGTATCAAAATGTTCATCTAAAATTAAGTCTTGTTTTCTTTTAAGAAATTACAAGTATTATACATACAGAAATGTTATGAACAGATATGAAGGTTTATTCATTAACCAAAGGTATTAATACTTCTCCATGTTTGAACCTTTGTCTCAAGAGAGATATATCTAGCCAATGTAGAACAGCAATAGCATCTTTTGATACAAGCATTTAGTGAAGGATGGTACGGAAAGAATACATAAATGCCATGACAGTGACAGAAAGAAGCTTGTATGTAGAAGTAAATAAAATTCTTGTTTTAATTTTTATCTCTTGATAAAGAAAATTACACAGTGTAGGAAATGACAAAATCACAGGAAGGAAGGGATGAAGCATGAGTATGACAGGAGAAGCATTTTTGTAGAAAAGAAGCTGACCCTCTTCATATTTTCAAAACCCTCTTTCTGTTTTACATTTATAGCCAAAAGAAAGAGATGTAATGCATCTACTGCCAGAGCCATGCTAGGAAAGGACATTTTTATGTTAAAAAAGTAATACCCATCTAGAGTTTGTTTAAACCCTTGTTTCTTTTCTAGTTACAGTTGAAGTGAGAGGTTATAGAATATAAAATGGTACATGGTCGTACCCCAGAGAAGAGGTTTTTGTATGAGCAATACATAAAACCCTTGGACATTTGAAAACCCTTGTGCCATTTTAATTTGTAGAGAAAAGAGAACATAGTTATGGAGCATGGCCATGGCCTATAGTCAAAATTGAACCTCATACTATAGAAAAATAAAACAAATGTAGATTTTCTAGTTACAAAATGCCCAGAAATGCTACCAAATCGTGCCTCTGGTAGCACAATGCACAGGAATGTCATTTTGCAAGTTTTTTGTTAAGGCTGCAGCTCATTTTGAGATAGAATAATGTGAATAAATAGGAGAGAGGGTAAGGTTTTTAACTCATTTCAAGCATTGATACACATAAACCTTGAAATTGTGCCTCTAGCAGCGAATATACAACAAAAAGTCTCAGAAAATGAAGAACAATCATAGCAAAAAAATTAAATTACCTATTTTTTCTGTCATTTTGCTATGTAAGAACTCCTCGAACAACCTCAAACAGTGAAAACCAAAGCATATGGTGGTCATCCATAAAAAACCAGAGAAGATGCATCAAAAGATAGTCAAATCAGCCCAGAATCAACAACAAAAGGTCAAAATCTTAGTGAAATAAAGCTTACCTTGTATTCTACTCGCAGATTCTGCATTGAAGCCCTTAGGAATCGACAAATATCAAGCATTCATGCTCCCAAATCCTAGTCATGGTGACACGATAGCGAGAGGAAGAAAGATGAAATGCATAATGAAACATTTTAGGTTTTTTTTTCTTTCTTTTCATTGATCGACCCATTTGCATTGATAGTGTTTTTTGACTTTTGTTTTAAAACAAAATCATTGCAATCTATTCATGCCATGGTCAAGACTCTTGTCTATTCAAAACCTAGTGATAATACATCCAGGGGGCCATGAGGTATGATTTCTACCTTTTGTTATTTTTCAAAGTCAAGAGAAACATTATAATACTTGAGTAGGTCGAGTACATTATATCTTACTAGGTATGAATTGTTTATGAGATCATATGGTGAGTATGATGATATGAGGCATTGTAATGTGTATAGGGAGCCATAAGGGTCACTTTAAAATATATTGCATTAGACCTTCAAAGCATGTGATGCATAATGCATAATGTTGTAATTACGTATGCATGGAAGTATAAGACATTGTAATATTACATATGGAGTCATAAGGATGCAATGTGATATATGACTAATGTAATACGGCATGATGTTTGTATCAAGACCATGGAGAGGACCCATATGTAATGCATGTGTGAATGGCTAGGGGTTATAAGGTGCTTTGATGTAGCCATGAGATGAGAGTGATGATGCAAAGTATATGGGTAATGATGCAAGTGCATGGAGGTCGTATTTTGCCTAAGGATTACAAGGTGTTTTATGTTCATTTTGCATGATCTAGAGATAGATTAAATATTGTAAACAAAATATGAAGTAATAAATTATGAATTACTTTATCATTTGTAATAAAAATGTAAAAGGCAATAATAGGAAAATTTATCACACATGGCAAGGTAAGTCTCGTTGATTACTTTGTCATTCTTTCACAACATTTAATTTGTCTCCAAACTATGCAAAATCAGGGGATTAAATGTTATGTCCTAAGTGCCATTATTTTCTGCATGGAATTGTAATAAATTTGGAATGTAAAAACATTTGACTAAGTGGTGTGGTTATAAACAACCTAGTTAATGTTGGTTAGATGGAGAAATAATTGTGGTTATGACATTTATTGTGCAAAGGGCAAGTTGAGGAAGTTTGCAGATATGGTCAAAATGATGGTTGAACATTTATTGTGCACATGCCAAGCATTTATGATACTGCAAGGGAGGTTGAAAAATAGGTCGAGGAGTTATTGAGATATTTGGCTTGATTTTTATGGCCTTAAAGAGCATTTAAGGGCATTTTCTGGAGCTTTTATGGTGGGTGATGACATGCCTTGACTATTTCTTCATTAGGAACTCATTTGGAGGACTTTAGATAGATATTTTGAGGGCTTTTATGAGTTACACGACCATGGAGGTTTCTCAACTTTATCTTGTTACATTTGCTTGGAGGGTATATGGTCATTCATTTGGCTCTTTGTAAAAGGGAGTTCTTTTCATGTAAATTCTAGAGTTAGTGATTTCTTTACAATCCTTACTCAGTTTGAGCATGTTTTTGTAACCCCTTTGAGATATGAAATACATAACAGAACTTGGATACCATTGATATTCAGGTTTTGCCTTCTTATTTATGTAGTACTGTGTATTACCAAGTATTTGATTAAGTCATTTGTTAGGTTATTTTTATCTCCTTGTGATTTTTGTCTCATGTTTCAAATACCTTTCTACAAAAAGTGTGTTTGTGCAGGTTGCAAACTATGTCTTAAAACTATACATACTTTTTTAACTATGAAGTTAGCTTCCTTTGAAAAGGTTAATGCATTTAGGCCTCTTTGTGAAGTGCTTTTGCAAAGCATAGAGTAATAGGTTATGCAGGTTTAGTTTCTGATGTTTATGGCCAAGTGTATGCAAATCTGAGTTCCATAAATCATATCAAGTTTGGTGTATCACCCTTGTTCTCATTTTACATTTTTACTTTTCAATTTTTTAAGCATTCCTTTTCCCTTTTCCTCTACAAATCCAGTAGTTTCTAGGTGATAACCAGCTGGAAAGCTAGCCTTCTTCTAAGGTTCTTTCCATCACAGGTGACCCACAAGTCTTGAAAGATCCCATGTTTCTCCAGATTGCCAAGTTCTGCAACTTAGCAAGGGTGCAAATCTAAGAGACAACAATAATATATAATTTATAATTGTAGATCATCTCTCCCCTGTAAGATCTGACATGTCCCTATATCCTAAAAGAATCTTTTTGGTTTCACATTCTATAAAAATATTGTTTGACTTGAACTATCACATTCATACATCATATTTTCTAAATTTTAAGATGTGAATTCAATGATCTTGGAACCTGTGGATTATGGGCCCACAATGTAACCTATGTTAGACTTTAAGTAATTAATCTAGATGTATAACACTAATTATATTATCACTACCTTAACTAACTTCACATTATTTCAAGGAAAACATATGCAACAATCATGCATCTTTATATTTTAATCTTCCTTTAACAAGATCCTTTGTTTATATATTTTCTTCAAGTTGTAATGTCCTATCTATTATAAATTATTTTATTGGTTGGTTTGTTAGGTTTCCCTAAATTAGAGATAGCCATATCCAATTCCTAGTACTAATGTTCTTCAAGTAAAATTTTCTATTAAAGTGTAGGCTAGTTGGTGAGGACAATTAATTTTATTTCTTAAAGTTTCATTTAATTAATATGTATTTCTATCTTTTATATTCACCGTGCATAATAGAAAATATACACACACTTAGATTTCACCAATTATAGTATACTCAAATACATAAATATGAAATAATACTAATAGCCAATATAATATATCAAAATATAATATGCTAATCGATCCATTGAGAACTTTATATTTATATTCATATTAATAGCATATGAATATAAAACAATAACTTAACCCCATACCTAAGCTGTCACTCAAACAAATTAGTCATATATAATCTAAATTTTTCATATGCGTCCAAGAAAAATTAATATGCAATTGTCTTGGTCAATTATGACACACTAAAATTATAATATATATAGTTAGTAAGTTTTATGTCATAAAACATTTCCCTATGAATTTTTATCTCCTAGTTTAGTTCTGTTACATCCCCAATTTACAATTAGACTTAATCATTAACTTTTCATGATAATCGGGAGGATTAGTCATAGTTATTTGATTTGATATTCTAGAAATATCTAATTTGATCATTTTGATGATGTTAATGATTGATGCTAATTAACTTTAAACATTAATTATTTATGTTATGAGACATGATTATGATGCACTGATCATGATATTGTGGTCCTAAGTGTGAACAAGAAAAAGTTAACGACCTTCAAAGAAGGAAGGAGGGTATCATCCTGGAGGAATGGTTAGATGTTGGGGAAACAAGGTTGAATGGCCATCTGAGTACTAGTTCCCATGTCCTTCCAAAACCCTAGTAAGTTGTCATGAGTCATGTCTATCTTCTTTTGTAATTGTATCATTACGAGTCATTTTGATGTTGGTGCTATAATGACTAGATGACATTCTTGGAATAATGTCTCAAGTCTTATTATAGTCAAATTATGAGTCTCTGAGATCTCTTATTTGTTAGTCTTAGGGAAGACAACTGAGAGGGGGGGTGAATTAGTTGTTCAAAACTTTCTTCCAATTAAACACTTAAATCCACTTAGTAATTCAGCAACATAATAATAAATCAATCATGGAAACATAACGCATTAACACACAAGACACCAAGATTTTGACGTGGAAAACCCAGTTAAGGGAAAAATCATGAGGTGATTAACCCAAGATTGTATTCTCTGTTAGAAGAATAGAAAGAACAAAATGGCACATGCCAATTAGGGCTCACTGTCGGAGCACACTGCTCACAAGAGGCTCACTGCCTACAAGAGACACACTGTCTACAGAATGATAAGTATCACATACTTGAACTAGAGAATAGCATCTTCACCATGCTTGAGTCAGTTCCATTTAAGCTCAATACTTCTGCTCTGCCTTTTGTTCTGCTCCTCTCTACCACACTCTCATCTCCACAAGATACCTTTGAAATGACTTTACAACTCCTTATTTATACAAGACATCGACTTAGGAATAATCATCCAAGTCAGCATATATTACAGAGCAAATACATAAATACAACATGACTAGTTACAAAAAGACTTCACACGGATCAACATACTATCGGCCACACAGATCTAAGACTTCAATCTTCATTTAGGAACACGCCAATCTTCACATAAGATCATCCACAGGATGTGTAACTTATCCGGTCGGCCAAACTTAGGAAGAAAACCATCATCTGAAAGTTATTCTTCAATTGCAAGCTCAAACTCAAATGCGAACCACCAACACGAACTGGACATGATCCAAAGACCTCCACAAGCTTGCCTGAATCACCAATAACATCCACACTACATCTGCTTACTAAAATCCTTCTCTCCTTCATGCAGAACCTCAAGAACATAGTCTGTCATTACTGTCATAATGGAATAGATGCTTGCGGACCTCTAGTTCATGAACCAATTGAGTTGTCACTTCACATTGACTTCCTAAAAATTCCACTAAATCCGCAGAATAGGATATTGCATTTCTGGATCTCACCGAACCTATCTGTATCACTCTGTCACCTCTGAACACCTACTAGAATGGTTTTACTTAAGTGGCCATAACTTCTTCAGATCTTCATGTGAACCTCTAAAATCTTTGCTGAATTATCTCAAGACACATATCTACAAACCCTTTGAAGCGCATCCTCTGATCTTCATCTTAACTGCACTCTTTACCTCATTGTCTTCACTGTTCTTCTCTATTCCTGATTAGGACTAACTTTCTCAATATCCTCAGCACGCAGCTCATCCAATCCTTATCATTAATGCAATAAGAGTATGTTGACATCAATGACAACACCGGTTGGGCCCATACTTGCAACAATCTCCCCCTTTGGCATTGATGGCAACATGTGATGTGAAAAATTGTTTTAACCATCAAGACAACAAGAAAAGAACTTCTTCTTACTGACCCAACTCCCCCTATCAACAACAACCATTCACATGTCTTCTCTTTCTTTACTGCTCCCCCTTTGATCAGCAACCACTTGTTTTTCACATGTCTTCTCTCCCCCTTTGACATCAATGGAAAAGGGCACATACTTGCATTACTTCAAAATCACACCAGCTGCTCCCCCTGAGTAGCAGCTTCTCATTATCAATCCAAACCACAAGATATGACTGTGAGATCCACCAAACTGATGCACATCAGTGCACCTTAATGTAGAACCGAAGGGGTAATAACCCCTAACTTCTCCCTGAGATACTCAAAAGAGTCCTTAGGTAGAGGTTTGGTAAAAATATCTACAATCTAATCCTTGGAAGGCATAAACTCCAATCTAACTTCATTCTAGTTCACTTGCTCTCTCAAAAAGTGAAACTTGATGGATATATGTTTAGTCTTTGAATGCAACACCAGATTCTTAGATATATTTATTGCACTTGAATTATCATAGAAGATTGTGATAGGTTCCTCATACTCCACTCTAATGTCTCTTAGCATTTGCTTCATCCACAAAACTTGAGTGCAACTTCATGCTACTACAATATATTCTGCTTCAGCTGTGGATAGAGATATTGCCTCTTGTTTCTTGCTTATCCAGGAAACCAATCTCTTCCCCAAAAAGAATGCTCCACCATTGGTACTTTTCTGGTCATCCACATCTCTTGCCCAATCTGCATCTGTATATGCATGAAGAGAGAAATTATGATCTCTAGGATACCACAAACCATACTCAACTATCCCTTTTAGATATCTAAAGATCCTCTTGATTGCCATGACATGAGATTCTCTAGGATCAGCTTGGAATCTGGCAACAAGACCAACAACATTCATAATGTCAGGTCTAGTTTGAGTGAGATACAACAATCCTCCAATCATTGACCTATACTTTTTCTAATCAATCTTAGGCGAGTCATCATCTTTGCCCAATTTACATCTAGTTGCCATGGGAGTGCTCATTGGTTTTGAGTCTTCCATCCCAAACTTCTTCAACAATTCTTTCACATATTTTGTCTGAGAAATGAAGATTCCTTTCTTTGTTTGAGTGATTTGCAGACCCACAAAGAAATTCATTTCCCCAAACATGGACATCTCAAATTCACTTTTCATTTGATTTGCAAAGGTTTTGCACATACTATCTCTTCCTCCAAAAATGATATCTTCAACAAACACTTCAACTATCAAGATATTTTCATGATTAATTTTGAAATACAAATTACTGTCAGCAGTACCTTTGTTGAAACCAATCTTCAAAAGATGCTTATCCAATCTTTCATACCAGGCTCTTGGGGCTTGCTTCAGTCCATATAGTGCTTTCTTCAACTTGCAGACCATATCACCATGATCAGACAATTGAAATCCATCCGGTTGCTCAATGTATACTTCTTCTTCCAAGTCACCATTCAGGAAGGCAGATTTGACATCCATCTGATATACTTTGAAATCCTTGAAGGCAACAAAAGCAAGAAATAATCTGACTGCTTCAATTCTTGCCACCAGAGCAAAAGTTTCTTCAAAATCAACTCCTTCTACTTGGGAGTAACCCTTGTAGTCCAATCTTCCTTTGTTTCTGACTACTTCACCATCTTCATTTAGTTTATTCTAGAAGACCCATTTGGTTCTAATCACATTCTTGTTTTTAGGTCTGTGAACAAGACCCAAGTGTTATTTTTCTCAATTTGCATCAGCTCTTCCTCCATTGCTTTAGTCCAGTTTTCATCATTGCAAGCTTCATTCACTATCTTAGGTTCAATCTTTGAAATTAGACAATACTCTTCTAAATCTTGAGTAATCCTTCTTGTTTGTACACCTTTGCTTTTATCACCTATGATTTGATCTTCAGAGTGATTCAATCTTACATACCTGGGAACTTTGGGAGTTTCTTGCACTTCTGATTCTTGAACAGGTTCATTCAAACTTATCTCTTGTTCCTAATTTACCAGATCAATTTGAATCTAAATTTTAGAGGGATCTTGGACTTATTGAATAAAAACATCATTTTAATCATCTTCATCATATTCATAAAACCTTGAGGGTTTTTCAATACCTTCATCAACCTTCACATTTGTACTTTCCACAATCTTCCTTAATCTCTTGTTATAACACCGGTATGCTTTGCTTTGAGTAGAATAACCCAAGAATATTCCTTCATCACTTCTGGCATCAAATTTTCCTAGATCTTCATCTCTTTTAATGTAACATGTGCTACCAAAGACTCTGAAATACATCACAGTGGGAGTGATGCCAAACCAAAGTTCATAAGGAGTCTTATCAGTATTGCTTCTAATTTGTACTCAATTGAGAGTATAGACTGTAGTGCTTACAGCGTCTCTCCTATAGATCTGAGGAACATTTGCTTCCATCATCATGGTTCTAGATGCTTCCTAGATGGTCCGGTTCTTTCTCTCCACTACTCCATTCTGCTGTGGAGTCCTAGGAGTAGACAACTATCTTTTTATTCCATGTTTCTCATAGAATTCTATGAACTCACTAGATGTGAATTCTCCACCTCTGTCAGACCTCAGACATTTTAATTTTAATCCAGTTTTATTCTCTACCGTAGCCTTGAATATTTTGAATTTCTCAAGAGCTTCTGATTTCTCTTTTAGAAAAGTAACCCACATCATCTGAGAATGGTCATCAATTAATAACATGAAGTATCTATCACCTTGTACACTCCTGATTCTTACCAGACCACATAGGTCAGTATGACCTAAGTCCAATAATTTGGTAGAGGACTGTTCCTTACTTTTGAATGTGACTCTACTCTGCTTACCCAACTGACATTCTTTGCACAAGCTATTAGTAGGTTTCATAAGTCTTGGAAGATCTTTTACAACCTGAGTGTTGCTTATCTTGATGATATTATCAAAATTCACATGACACATTCTCCTATGCCATAACCAACTCTGATCAATTTGAACAAATAAGCAACTTTTACCAGGCTAACCAAGTGGAAGATATTACCTTTAGTTTGAGTACCAGATGCAATCTCTGTTCTGGAACTTTCAAAGATCTTGCATTTTCCATTCTTGAATCAGAGATCATAGCCTTTGTCCACCAACTATCCAATGTTGAGAAGATTGTGCTTGAGACCTTCAACATATAGTACATTACTAGTTTTGTTCTTTCCATCATAAGAAATAGTTCCTCTTCCTCTAATTCTACTAGCAGAATTATCACCAAACTTTACCACTCCTCCTTCATATCTTTCCAAATCTATGAACTTATTTTTGTCACCTGTCATATGGTGAGAGCATCCACTATCAATGACCCAATCATCCTTTTCTTCAACTTGGGCAGCTAGAGCTTTTTCCACAATTTTATGATTGAAAGATTTAGAGGGCATTAGATCTTCTTCCTTGATGGCAATAAACACCCAGTCACTTCCAGATTTGTTTCCTGTCTCTGATTCATCATCTGTTACTCCATTATCATTATCTTCATGAACATAGTAACAATTCTTTTGGAACCTTGATCTGTTAGGATTTGGCCTTGAAAATCTTTCTGGACACCTTGAGGCAAAATGACCAATCTTATTGCAGTTAAAACACTTAAAAGGCAATTTTCCCTCATACTTACTGGATCCTCTTGGTAGTCTTTTTGCAATAAGGGCTTCAAGTTGAGCAGCTTCTACTTCATCTTCTTCCAGGACTTTTCTAGCTTTTTCATACCAAGATAATTTCCTTGAAGAATTTTCTCCCAGATTAGACTTTTGTTTTCCTTTAACAGAGGCACTAGCTTTGAATGCAGATTCAGTCTTGGGGGGACATCTCCAAACTCAGTCAATTCAAATGCAGCTAATTTACCAACCAATTGATCTCTTGTGATACCTGAAGTAGATCTAAATTCCTCAATAGTAGCAACCTTGTACTTATAAGGATCAGGAAGGCATCTAAGAACTTTTCCAATGATCTCATCTTCATCCAAGACTCCACCAGCACATCTAATGCCACAAACAAGCTCATTTACTCTTGGCATAAAAGTAGTGATATTTTCATCTTCTCTCATCTTTAGATTTTCAAATTTTTCTTTCAGACTCTGTAGCTTGGCACATTTAACATACTTGTCTCCCTCATGCAGAAGTTCCAGTTTTTCCCAAATCTCAAAAGCAGTTTGTAGGTCAACAACATTTGTTAGCTTTGAATCAGATAAGGCACTTAGAAGAGCTTCTTTAGTTTGTAGATTATTTTCAGCATCTATGATTTCATCAACAGTTCTCAGACCATTCTGTCAAGGAGTATACTTCATTGAAGCCATGGTCCAATACTGCATTCCCATACATTGCAAGTGACATTGCATGCGACTTTTCCAAAGAGTAAAATTGGTTCCATCAAACCTCAGACTATCTTTCTTGTAGGACAACATCCTGGATCTCCCCAAGCGGTTAAGCTCTTTTAGAAGAACTTAGCTCTGATACCAAATTTTAGTCTTAGGGTAGACAACTGAGAGGGGGGTGAATCAGTTGTTCAAAACTTTCTTCCAATTAAACACTTAAATCCACTTAGTAATTCAGCAGCATAATAATAAATCAATCATGGAAACATAATGCATTAACACACAAGACACCAAGATTTTGACGTGGAAAACTTGGTTAAGGGGAAAACCATGGGGTGATTAACCCAAGATTGTATTCTCTGTTAGAAGAATAGAAAGAACAAAATGGCACATGCCAATTAGGGTTCACTGCCCGAGCACACTGCTCACAAGAGGCTCACTGCCTACAAGAGACACACTATCTACAGAATAATAAGTATCACATGCTTGAACTAGAGAATAGCATCTTCACCATGCTTGAGTCAGTTCCATTTAAGCTTAATACTTCTACTCTACCTTTCTCTCTACTCCTCTCTACCATACTCTCATCTCCACAAGATATCTTTGAAATGACTTTACAACTCCTTATTTATACAAGACATCAACTTAGGGATAATCATCCAAGTCGGCATACATTACAGATGTTGGTGCCTGAATTGACTATCAGTTTTCGAGCAAATTTTCATGCAGGCACCTTCCCAAAAAATCCAAAAAAGTTTCTAAGTTTTGGGACCCCTCAGTATTTTGCAGCATCCACATCATCTTTCTTCAGGTGGGGGCCATCATGTTTTGTCCATTGGCCTAGGGTCACTTGCTTCTTGGCAATCATATCAATAGCATGGTGTGTTCTTTGTATATCGCCAAGACTTTTGCCTATCAGCGAAGGGGATTTTTGTTCCACTGAAGGAGAGTGTCACGCCGATGAGGATTTGGAGCGGTCATTGGCGTGTGTCTTACTGAAGGAAGTGTTCATTGGAGTGATCGGCATTATCGGCAGAGGGGTTTCTTGTTGCTCCGATGGATGGTGGTCTTGCCGAAGACCTTGGAATGTGGTGTGCCATCGAGGTAACTAATTACATCGGTGAGAATGGATTGCATTGGGCTAATGGTTATTTTCTTGCCGATTAGGAGGCATCGCTGTGACATGGTGTATCGGAGATGTATGCAAGAGCTAGCCCGATGGTGTAAGTCACACTGACGGAGGTGGGAAGCCAAGGTGTTATCGGTATGACAATGTATGTCGACAGGAGGATTTTTAGCTGGGCCGATGGTAGTAGTCTTACCGAAGAGGGTGTGTTTTGTTTGACCATCAGAGAGACTTGGTAGATCGGTGGGAGTGTGGAGAGCTAACCCGATGGTCTTTCTCTGGCCGATGAAGGGGATGTGATGTAGCGATCAGCGAGACTATTGATGTCGGTGTGAGTTTTTTTGGGCAAGCCGATGGTTTGGGTCTTGGCGATGGGCTTTTGGCAAGGGTTAGCAGGTTAAGCACGGCAAAACACTTGACACCTATTGAGCTCGCGGCCATGCTTATAAAATGATGGAATGGTCTCCACGCCGTGCATGTGGGATATATGGTTCTTATGTATTTTGAACTTTCAGTGAAATATGTTTTGGTAGGAAGGCGTCAAACATACTATTATTGTATTTCTCGGTAGCGCGGGCGGTTGAACCATCAATGGCAACTGTTGCAGAGGTATGGGTGATGGTACGAACGATAGAATGCCCATTTGAAGTGTGGATACCCATGTGGTGGTGCAAGGCTCGAGGCCTCTTCTATCTCTTCCCCTACCATTCGCATTTAATCTTTGGAGCACCATTCCTTAGAGATGAATGTATCTAGCAAATTTTGAATTGGCCATGTAATTAATTGCTGAATGTACATGGTTCTGTATAAAGGGTCTGACTATGTTACTTTTTAGGGGTTGGATGTTCTTGGGCTTTCAGCTCTGACTCTGAACATAGGGTGTTCACATTTTGAAAGACATTTTGTTGCAGATTCGGTCCTTATTTTGGTGTAGCAGTCATTCTTGTCTTGTAGATGACTTTTTTCCAGTATGATAACTTTCTATACAGATTAATTTTAAATGAAAAACACCTATGTGTGTATTGTTTCTGATTGTCTCTTGTATGTCATTTGTTTTCCTTTCAAACAAGGTTGTCAAGGGCTGCTAAGTTTTTTAGTATATGCATACTGTGTATCTGATTTATTGCATCTGCTCAAGGAGTGGTTAAATAGGCTTTTGATCAGATATAAAGGAAAATAGATTGCATGATAGGATCTGTTAAGTATGATCATAAGTAATACTCTTTCTTGGACATGTTGCTTTTAGGCAGTAGCATTCTTTTTAAGTCCTCTAGATATGAATTCATGTTGTCATAAGGAGACATTTACATTCTTAGATATGACTCTGCTGCCCAGGTAAGGCACTGGTTTGGGAATCTATCTGTTCAATGGGTCTAGGAAAGTCCCATAACTCCAAACACCAATTCAAACCATTTCACCCTTCCACTTGTTAGTTGTAGGATTAGGAGTAGGAAACCCTTGCATGCTCTCATCCCTAACCAGACATTATGTCCAAGAATGTTGCCAACCTTATGATTTGTTACACAAATCTTGGTCCTTACATGAGAGTATTCTGCCTATTGCTGTCAAGTTATATTCATATGTTATTGAGCTAGTCAAGATCATACCTTTATCAAATAGGGACACCCCCCTTGGTGAGGCAGAACTAGAAGTGAAGGGGAGGAGCTCAAGCAATCTCCTATATTTTGTTGGCTGAATCTACTTGTGCATTAGAACTAGCAAACCCTAATGTTGATTCAGAAGAAAAACCAACAACAGAGAAAATACATAAATACAACATGACTAGTTACAAAAAGACTTCACATGGATCAACATACTATCGGCCACACAGATCTAAGACTTCAATCTTCATTTAGGAACATGCCAATCTTCACATAAGATCATCCGCAGGATGTGTTACTTATCCGTTTGGCCAAACTTAGGAAGAACACCATCATCCGGAAGTTATTCTTCAATTGCAAGCTCAAACTCCAATGTGAACCACCAGCACGAACTAGACATGATCCAAAGACCTCCACAAGCTTGCCTAAATCACCAGGAACATCCACACTACATTTGCTTACTGAAATCCTTCTCTCCTTCATCTAAAACCTCAAGAACACAGTCTGTCATTACTGTCATAATGGAATAGATGTTTGCAGACCTCCAGATCATGAACCAATTGATTTGTCACTTCACATTGACTTCCTAAACATTCCACCAAATCCACAGAATAGGATATTGCATTTCTGGATCTCACTGGACCTATCTGTATCACTATGTCACCTCTAAACACCTACCATAATGGTTTTACTTAAGTGGCCATAACTTCTTCAGATCTTCATGCAGACCTCTGAAATCTTTGTTGGATTATCTCAAGACACATATCTACAAACTCTTTGAAGCACATCCTTTGATCTTCATCTTAACTGGAATCTTTACCTCACTGTCTTCACTGTTCTTCTCTATTCCTAGTTAGGACTAACTTTCTCAATATCCTCAGCACATAGCTAATCCAATCCTTATCATTAATGCAACATGAGTATGTTGACATAAATGACAACACCGGTTGGGCCCATACTTGCAACATTATTATCTTCTTCTTAAATAGGGATCTTGTCTCTTAGTTTTCTAGTCTTTCAACTGAGGTTTATCGTCGATGTTGGGGAAGTATTACTCAGCCCCAAACATCCTAAGATTTTATGTGATACCTTTTGTTTCCATTACTATGATGAACATTAATAATATAAAAGTTCTTTAAACCATATTATTAGATAAGGGAGTATCTGGACATAATAACCCGACCAAAATAACCTAGTGTCATAATAACCCATGGACAGAATAACCTGTGGTCAAAATAACCCATGGACAGAATAACCCGTGGTCATTTTAAATCATGCTAGTAAACTAGAAATGACATAAAATCAATTAGAACATTAGAATTTAGATATTTTTCCAATTCTTATGCCAAATTTTTGCTCCAATTTGCATTGCTATCTCTTCATGTGCCCAAATGACCATAAATAGTCACAAAAACTATTTATTAAACTAAATTATAAATATGATTACAAGTGGTAGAATTAAGATATAAGTGAAAAGGGATTATGAAGAGGGATTAAGAAGATATATAAACTGGTAGAATTAAGAGAAGTAAAGAAAGGAAGAAGGAGAGAAGAAGTAAGAGTGTGTAGAGTGATAAGAAGAGGAGAAATCCAAATTTATAAAAGCAGATATTTGTAATATATTTTTTTGAACATTATTTTAAATTTTACTAGCATTTTCTAAAAGAGTGTACAAAAATTAATATACTTTTAGGGAACCAACACATTCTTCATAATTTTTAATATATGCCATGCCTCTTCAGTTTTTAACAAGTCAAAAAACAAGAATTTACTTATTTTAAATGGTTACACATTTTTGTTTCATCGACAAGGCATTAATAAAATGATCTAGCATTGTGCAGAATATTTTACAAATAAATGTTCAAGTTAGTGCTATACTATGACACAAATAGAATTTGGTGATGTGATTAGCAGTACAAAACATAATGATGCTCCAAAACCTGAGATGATCATTATCAAACACAAATTGAATGAAATGAAAGACATGGCGTGCTCGACTCAAGATTCTACAATAAATATCATTGTTGCTTCATGTTCTAATATTTCATTACCCATAGCAGGAGTAATACCATCAACCAATGCATTATCCAAAATGATTCAAAGAAAAAGATTAAGATTTAAAATGCCACCACCAAATCCTCAGTCATTGATAGATCTTATCTTACCAGTTGAATATACAATTACCAATAGAGGGGAAAAGTTTCTTTTTCATGATAGTAATGATGAGAATCATTTTTTAATATTCACCACCACACAAAATTTGTGATTACTAAAAGAATCTAAAAATTGGTTTAGTGACGATACATTTAAAACAGTGCCGAGTATTTTTCAACAGTTGTACATGATTCATGGCTTGAAAATTGATGCAATATTTCCACTAATTTATATTCTTATGAACAACAAAACAAGAACCACTTATACACAAGTACTTGCAGAATTAAAACAACTTCAACCTGATCTAAACCCAAAAACTATACTTATTGATTTTGAATTAGGTTTCATGGGAGCTATTTCTGAAAGTTTTCCAAATGTCACTATTCAAGGATGATTTTCCCATTTCTCTCAATGCTTGTGGAGGAAAGTTCAAGAAGAAGGTCTACAAACATGTTATAGTGTCGATGAAGTATTTGCATTTGAGATCAGAAACTTGTTGCATTAGCTTTCGTGCCTCAAATAGATGTAATTGGTGCATTTGAAACACTTCAAGAATCTCCTTATTATACAGAACATGAGGAGACTCTACAACCCATATTTGATTATTTTGAAGACACATGGATTGACAAACTAACCAGAAGAGGCAACAAATGATCACCCAAGTTTCCAATCACAATGTGGAATTGCCATTCAACTATTCAAGATGATCTTCCCAAAACCAATAATACTATTGAGGGATGGCACAAAGGATTTAGTGAACTACTTCAAGCATCGCACAACTCAGTCTGGAAATTTATCAAAGCAGTGAAAAAAGAATAGGGTCTCCAAGAGAATAAAATAGAGAAATATATAGCTAGATATACTAGGCAACCAAGTAGGAAAAATACCATGAACTCAAAGAAAGATTAAAAATATTGGTTGATGGTTATGACAACCATAACATTTTAGATTAAATATAAGAGGCATTGCTCATAATTTGACACTTTAATTGAAAATTTGAATAATAAAGTTTTTTAGCAACATACATGTAATTTATAAATTTTGTTTTCCTTTCTCTATATTCTTACAGGGATATTTTGTCCATGGGTTATTCTGACCATGGGTTATTTTGGCTTGGGTTATTATGACCCTAGGTTATTTTGTCCTCGGGTTATTGTGACCGGTTTATTCTATCTAGGGTTATTTTAGTTGGGTTATTATGTCCTAACATAGACAATTCATCTTGAATGTTATATCTTAGCCCACTAATAAATCTTGAGACTTTTTCTGCATCATCCTCAACTCTTCCAACACGGATATTTAACTTATAAAATTCTTCGGTATAAGATTGCACAATCAATTCTTTCTGTTTCAAAATTTTCAATTTACAAAAGAGACTTATTTGGTAATCTTTTGGCATAATTTGTGCTTTCATCTTCACGATCATTCAGTCCCAAGTTTTGATTTTGTCTTTCCCTCTTCGTTGTCTATCATCCTACACATGATCCCACCATAATGAAGCATGTCCCTTCAACTTCATGCACACAAGTTTCACTCTTTTCGAGTCATCGATTGACTCAAAGTCAAAAATAAATTCCATTTCCGCTATCCAATCAATTAATTCTTCGAGGTTCATATTTCCATTGTATCAAGGGGCTTGCAATCTCAACTTGCTGCTGATCTTCGCCATTGCTTTCAAAAAATTTATTTCCACTCCATCTTCATCACCCTCTTCAAAATTAATTTTGGGTACCTCAACTTCATCTTCATCATCACTCACATCTACCACAGGTATCCCTCTTCATTGTGCCACTTCCATTGCATCCAATCTTGTGATTCCTCTTACAATTTCCATGACTAAATCATTGTCCACATTTTGTGGTGAATTCCTTGTTCCTCTAGCTCCTCTTCTTCCACCACGCCCTCTCAGTGCCATATCAATAGACCCTTCACAGTCGTGGGTCTCTTGTTCCTCAAACTCATCCACAACAACCTCCTCCAAGGTTCCCGCCTTCAACACAACACCAAAAACCTACTCTGATACCACTAATATATCATAGGGATCACATACATAGTAGTGGTAAACATTTTAAGATATGCACTAATGCATTGGAGTTTAGACTTCAACCTCCATGCTATCCCTAATATGTTTATTCAACCCATCCTTTACAAGTAGATGACAAGCATTCAACTCAGATTCGACAACTAATGAATCCAAAACATGATCAAACACAACCAAAACAAAAGATCCCCAAGAGACAAATTGATTCAACAACAATAGACTAAAATCAAATCAAAACTTAAATGTAACTTATTTTTTTTGGGCAATGCAGGATCGCCAACTTCCCTGAGTGCTCCTGCATCAGCAAATAGCATTTAAAGCATTAATTGTGATTCTAGAGCAAATGTGTATTGTCATTGTGTGTGTTGTTGCAGATTTGAAGGTATCATCTATCTCTCCTTACGAGTTGAAGAGTCTTCATCCTCCTAAGGATTTCATCACATCTAGGTGATATCATTGTTATTCATCATCATTTGATTCATCATATTAATTTTGTGTTTAGCCTCTACCCTACAAGGGCACACTCTCTTTATCTATCAGTGGTGTTAGGAAACTTAAATGCTATGCCATGATTTGACTAAGGAAATTCCCTCAACACCATAACCCCCAAACCCCTTCTCTTCTTTTCGTTTGTAGGTTACAAGTGAGAGACCCAGGAAATATGAAGATGCAGGAAGAATGAGCAAGGATCAAGGTTTCAGAATCCGATAGCATTTCATGAATATTCCTATGTGCCAGACTTGGGAACTGACACCCTCATCATTTTGCCTCAATAGACTTCAGATTTGGCATTAAGGCAGTCTCTACAACATTTCTCTAGTTTAGAGCTTCTAAAGATTCAACTTTTCATCACTTGGGCACTCTCAAAATAGTCCTCTAACATCTCTTCTTCTAGGACATAGGTTGTATCATCTTCCTAATCCTCTCTATATAATTGTTTTCTTGGGATTTGTTGTGCATATTTTTCTATAATCAGATCACCAGAGAACTAGGGTTTTGTGCATCATTGACCTAGGGTTTGATAAAAAGGTTTGATTAAATCAAATCTTTCCATAGCACTCCTGAGTATAAGATCTGTAGGTAAGTCCACCTCCATTTGGTAGTGATTTGGCTTGGTCTTGTCCTTGAATGTTATTGTGAAAGAGGGTTTCTTCTAGTGTGCATACTAGTCTCATCATTCACCTTTCTCACACTTTACAATATGAATAACCCATAATGAATTATGATATGTTAGAATCAAGATTTTTGTTGGAAGACTATAAAAAAATTGTCTTTATTTCTAAGTATTGATGAGTAGCAAGAAAATAAATATGCATCCTCTCATCCATAGCTCAAACTTTAAGTCTTGACAAACCTAATTCCCCATGGACATTGTATTGGATGATCCAATACTAGAGAGAGTGTAATCGGTGGCTAAGGTCAAGGCTATGCAAAGTGTATGTTTCCATCTTGATTACATCAAGGGGACATGATCACTAAATTATCAAAATCTCTAGGCTGTTAAGATCTATGATGGATGAACTTGCTAAAGGTTACAGTCTCATTGATCCTAGTAGAAATAATTTTCCCTCTTGACAATTAGTATGTTTAGAAGTATATCTTAATTTCTATTTAATTTTTGCGTTCTATAATTAAATTCCTATTGTATCATATCATCTTATTATCACTTTTGTTAGGTGTATGTTAAGGTTTTATTAAAACATTAAGAGATATTATGCATATGTGTAACAAGGTCAAACATTATTAGGTGGTAATACCACCATTATGTCAATACAGTAAGTAGGATCATTACTAGAACTCAATGACTTAGTATTCTAGTTCCTGATTTTATGTGCGAGATCTTCATTGAAAATCATGTTTATATTTTTAACATTGAGTAGAGTAGACGTGTTCAATTGGGAAATCTAAAAGGTAGTAATGGACATTGTCTTTGGATATTTATCCATCAACTTGAATGACAAGCTATCATGGTGAGATTATAGAACCATCATAAGCCATAGGATTTGATTCTCATTGTGTATTTCTTATGGCTTGGGAAGAAAGCCAAGATACTTATTATGAAATCTATCTTTCAACTAATTATTGTTCCAATTTGTGTAATATGTCTGAGACAATCAATATTGTTGAAAGACCTATTATCGAATTATGAATCCTCTGTGCATTATGTAGTCAAGGCCATCTTGGATGAGTCCTTGAGGCCTAGGTCAGGCCCTTAGGGCCTATTTATTTGCTATTACATGTAATCATGTTATCCTTATATTGTGTTTCAAAAACTTCTAAACTATCCACTAAGTTTAGAAATAAATTGTAATGCATTTTGAAACATGTTGTTGTGTTATCTATTGTTTTCATTGTTCCTAATTATTTGTGAGATGGTTAACTCTTATGATGTTAATATTGGTTGTTTTGTGTTGTGTCCTTAATGGAATATTTTCAGCATAACATCAAGATGTAGGCTAGTTTATCTTGCCTTATTATTTATCAATTAAATATAGTTGAGGTGTGTTAAGGTTGATTAAAGAAAAAAAATTACTCCATTTATGTAACAATTATTGTAATATTAATATTTTTATTAATTTACTTCGGGTCAGATTTTATAGCTCTTCTAATTTAGCCCCATGATGCCTTGGCTTGAGTTCTAGACCTGACTTCCTTGGCTCATGAAGGTGACATATGAGGGACATCATTTTTCTAATGTGTTCAAGGGTAGCTCACTAGGCTCTCCAAGAGGACCTAAGCACAACTGATTTCACATAATACAATGATGAGGCACATAAGCATGTTTGGACAAGGTGGATCTAGTAATCTCAACTGATCCACTATGATCATCAATATCATGTGGTTTTTCTAGCTACGAAGTTTGTGTAATCAAATGCTTAGTCAAAGAGTGTATGGGAGAGAGGCTCTAATGTGTTTCATCTACAACAATGACTAGGTGCTAAATTGGAGGTGGAGAAGGGATAGGAGGAGGAGGAAAAAATGGTCCTTGCACCTATCACACTACTCCAAGTCTATCTTGAGGCATTCCTTTACCTACTCCCTAGAAATATCTAAAATCAAAATAGTTCACATGGTGACCTAATATAAACTCTGCATATAGTTTACCAAGGAAATATAAAGGTACATCAAGGTTTGTGTTGGGTTGTTTATCAAAAGAAATCCACCAACAATCTTAAAAAAAATTAATGATACCCTGATGTGTGCACCATTTGATTAAAAACTCAAGCTTAAGTACATCAACATGCAATTTGATATTAGGGTTGACAAAATGTTGTACTAACATGGCTTTGGTAATTTATAAATCTTTCACTTGGTCATATGATAAGATAGTAGAATATTTTTCCCTCTTTGGTTCTCTCCATTGTTGAAATCAGTCATGTTGGCTTATGAGGGTTTGAACATGGGTGAAAATTCCCTCTAAGGTGGATTTTATTGAAGTAAATCAAGGGTGGTGAAAATAAATTTCTATAATCTTGTTTATTTCATTAATATTTTTTCAATTTATTCTTGAGTTGTTGGAGGGTTCATTGGGAGAGGGTTTGGGTTTTGAGCTTGCTCATCCATATTACCTATTTCAAATTTAAAACATACAAATTAATTTAAACATTTAGGACACATTGAAAATTACTAAATTGCATTCATAACTGAGTTCAAAACTAATGCTTAGAATCAAAAATTGAAAACCCTAAATCATATAAATAATTTTGTTTTATTTTAAAAAAAACTCAAACAAAAAAAACAAAAAAATTACTTGTAGGTAGTTTTTGATCCTAAGAGAATATTTGGCTTTGAAATATCTAATATCCATTCCACCCTATCTAATATCAATTATTCTCTACCTTTTTCCCAATGCTCTATGTTTTGGAAAACCCACGGGTCACAACATATAAAACTTTTCAAGAGAGTTGGGAACTATAAAATAGATATTCATTTTTTTATAATAGATATTCATTCAAATATCTATTTTGGTTCAGTATTACCAAACCAAACTCAACTTTTTATCTGACTCATACAAAAACTCAATTATCCATTTTGGGATTTTGGCCAAGTAAAGATGTGTTTTTTTGCCTATTGCCAATATTTGGCCCATGATGATCCTGCACTCAACCAAGAGTGATACTAAAACATATTTCTCATATATGGGAGTATGTGAATCCATTGGATTTACTGATGAATACCATGATATTCATGATCCCCAACTCACTCATAATACCACTACAGAGCTTAGAAATTCCTTTGATCTAATTCACAAAGTAAAGGTATTCACTTTAATTTGAGTAGGTCATAGAAGTGTTGATTAGGACAAATGATGTTACTGCTAAAACACACTGATATGCTAAGAGGGGGGTGAATTAGTATATTTCAAAACCTAATCCAATTTAACCTTTTACTGCCTTAAACAAATGATAAAGCAAATTAAGAAAATCAAAGCACAACACATGAGCACACAACCATAACACCATATTTACGTGGAAAACCCTAGAAGGGAAAAACCACGGTGAGAAAACTGCTTGGATCTACTATCCAAATCTAGCCTCATAAATAATGATAAAATAAATTACAACAAGTTTTAGGGGCTACAAACCAAGGGAGGACACACTCCCTAAAATACAATGCAACAACACTTACAAAATGAGGCTATAGCCTATGAACATCACATTCAATAGATCTCACTGATCAAACATCTCTACAACGTCCACAAACTTCACACGGGCACAAATCCCCACCTCCTCTACACAACAAACACTGCTACCTTCAACATACTTCCACACACATACTCACTTCCACACTCACACACACATCCTTACACACTCTCACACACTTATTCTTCTCACACCAAAAAAGATCTCTTATTTATACCTTTCACAAATTACAAAATCTTTCTCCTATGTCATCCAAGATGAAATGTGTAAACATGAAATGTTCAATGACCACAGGTTGGCATCCAAAAGATGTAGAAATCCTATGCAGTTCAAGCCAAGTGATAAGCAAGACCTAGTCTTCCTCAACATATTATTCCAAGTTGGCGCACACTTCCAACATTCAACGGGATCATCAAAACACATGAAGTTAGCCTAACAAACACTTATCCTTCAAAGAAATAGCTCCAAACCTATTTAGAATTATTGGAGAGACCAATTAGCATCATGCAAATCACTTCACCAGTAACATACCACTTGCAAGAACTTTCTCAAACCTTCCTTTCTATAAAATATATGTTTTCTTTCTAGTGCAAACACATAGATACTGAACTTGGCATCACTTGAAAACACTAAACACACAATCTTTGGATAGAACATTGAAAAACCAACTTGTGGTGAACTTTAGAACCTAAAACTAAAATAAAAAAACATACAGACTAATTTAACTCATCCTCCAAATATCAAATCCAAAAGATGATCTGCAGTGAAATGTGATGGATTTTGCTTTCTCCTCAAGACAACCCTAATGAGCAACATGATGTGTTTTTGTTCTGTTGACTCTAGAGGACCTTTGGGGTACAGCTTATCATCTAAAACTTGAATATATATTAATCTTCTCATTTGTATCTAACCATCCTTCAAGCCACAAGACGTCATATTCAAATGCAAAGAAATGCAGTGTACTTCTCTGACTCATCCTAACTACAACACCTATGAACAATTATCTTCACTCTGGTGGTTCTAGAATATTTTGTGGTAACTTCTATGATCTGAAATAAAGAAAATACCTTCTTCACACTTATCTTTGTCTAAGTTCCAAACTGCAAGTTCATACCTTTAAATGCTGAGGAATGCAAAGCATTCTCCCAAGCTTCTTCAATGAAACTTCTCGTGTCTTGGACTTACTAAAACTTTATTTCAAAAATAAAGCAATGCTCTTCCTCAAGAAATAATGAATACAAGATTTACCACACTAGAGATATCATTCACAACATCATACAACAACAATCACAACTCTTCTCAACAAAACAAGAATCTTCATGTTAGCACAACCTTTGTCTATGAACTTCAAAATATAGGGTACAACTATGTATAGATGATACTGATCAAGTTAGTATACATAGTACATGACTTTGATTACCTTTCCCTTCTATTTGCAGCTTATTTGATCATTACTCCTTTGTCTTCTCCTCTAATCACCATAGAATATACTCATCACTTTGCTTCTCTAATCTACAACACTTTGCAACAATGTTCTTTAGTCATCACTATCCTTCAGCGTCTCTGAACAACACTGATCACTTCCTCTTCCAATCTTCCTTAACACAACATTGTTGACATCATTGACAACACATATGCAACAATCTCCCCTTTTGGCATTGATGGCAACACTTAACCTGATATGCAAATTTCTCCCCCTTTGACATCAAGGACAAAGGGCTAGTGGTCTTCCTCTGAACTAAACTTGTTTTATCTCCCCTTGTCTACATTCTTCTTGATCTTCTTTCATGGTTCCTTATCTATTAGCTCCCCCTAACTGATCAATCATTTTTATCCTTCACAACCTCTTGCCTACCTGCTCCCCTTGAGAGGTAGCCTCCATCAATTTAGGGATAAATATATTTATTGAATTGCTCCCCCTAGACAAATGCACCATCTATGCATCTAGTTAGAAGGAGGGAAAATCACCCTTAACTTTTGTCTGAGATACTCAAAGGTATCTTTAGAAAGTGCCTTTGTAAAGATGTTTGTAACTTGATCCTTTGTAGGCACATACTCCAATATGACTTCTTGGCTTGCAACCTTCTCTCTCCAAAAGTGATACCTGATAGATATGTGCTTGGTTCTAGAATGCATCATTGGATTCTTTGAAATGTTGATAGCACTTGTATTGTCACAAAGAATAGGAATGGGCTCATCATATACAACCTTGATATCCTTCAATGTTTGCTTCATCCACAGTAATGTTGTGTGGTTGCACAACATGCCCCATTTTACCCCAGTAAAACATGGACCCAACTTTTGGTGGTATGGTAAAATTAATCCCAGATGCATGTCAAAAAGTTATCATCTACATATTAGAACCTAAGGATCATGATCAAAATCTAAAATAAGATCTGTGGTCAAGAACCTTGTCATGTGAAAGAGCATAAAATTTCAAGTTGGTTTGCCTTTTGAAATATTATAAAATTTGTTAAAACAAACAAATTATCCCTGGTCAAAGTTTAGTCAATGAGATGTTAGGATATTCATATTTGCATGTTATCTGGATCTTAACTTAGTATCCAGACCTTCACTTGTATCTAGACATCAAATCTGAGCCATCAGTTGTTTAAATGTCAAGGTGGGAACATAGTGCTTATTATCTCGATCATGGTAAAATCTTGACCTTGATGATGTCATGTCCACTTGACTTAAAGAAGGAATGATGAAGTTGCTTACATCATTAGAATATCACGTTGTATCTTGACCTTAAATTAGTGTCTGGATCTTAAGATAACATCTTAATGCGCGCTATTATCTAGATGTCAATTTTAAAAGACTTACTAGTTTGAACATCAAAATGTCCCGATCTTATATAACATCCTGATCTTACATAATATCTAGATCTTAGTCTAAGATCCAA
The DNA here is from genome assembly GCA_027924645.1 of Cunninghamia lanceolata. Classification (NCBI taxonomy): domain Eukaryota; kingdom Viridiplantae; phylum Streptophyta; class Pinopsida; order Cupressales; family Cupressaceae; genus Cunninghamia; species Cunninghamia lanceolata. The sequence goes on from BSBN01001019.1 coordinate 605,997, forward strand.
ATGTCAAGTTTGTGAAACTTACCCAGTTGAACGTCATATACGCGGTGTCAGTTAGCGCTTTCATCCTAATCTTATTTAGTAACCGGATCTTAACTTAGTGTCTGGATCTTTCGAAACATTCTGATCCTGATGATGTCATCCTATCCCAACCTAATGTGAATGACATCATCAGCTGCCATCACCTAAACTCTAAGCCAAAGGGATTCATCACACTATTTAGTGTCTGAATCTTAACATAGTATTTGGATCTAAAATAGCATCCAGATCGTATAATACTGCATCCCTATGGGAGAATCTTGTCATTAAGAATGATTCTCTACACTGATGTGAATTAGTGACACCTGTCCACATTCACATCCCAACCCACATAATGTTATCTAGATATCCACATGTGAATATTTGCAGACTATGCCTTGACTAGATATATTTCATGCCCGCACTTTTTTGCATTTAATGCGATAAAATGGTTGTTGAAGTTTAAAATTCAAATCGTGCCAACAGACACGTGTCAAAATCATGTTCCATCTATTCAAAGAAAGGCATCAAATCACATTTCTGCCATTAATGTGCCCTAAAATCACTCATTGCCTAAGTTAAAAGGGCATTTTCATGACCATAATTGATAATGTTACATAAAAAGGCCTAATTCCATTATTTTAAGTTCACGGCGAACTAGAGCTGAAACAAAAAATAGGGGATGCAAGAAGATGCTCCTAGAATAGTAATTCAGCTGCCAATCTACCAATTATAGATTGAGAACACACTAGGTACGTATAAATACTACCCTCTGATCATTTTATGAATTGTGCCCTAGTATAGTCAAAAGAAATGGTAAAAAGGGAAATATATCAATCAAAAATATGTAATGCTTAAATCTAGTCTCTGCATTCGGATAGGATCATTATTGCACTAACCATGAGCCGTGATATACTTTAGTTTAAGAGTGGTGAGTTTGTATCGTAGGACAAAATGTCTCAACCAAGGGTTGAGAAGCATGATGTTGAATTCAAGGTCCCTTTCTTCCCTAAAATGCACAGCGTATACTATAAGATGCGTCATTAGGAGGATACTCATATTAGAGGATTTCATAATGATAATTGAAGCGGAGAAGATAATATCATTTTACAAAATGTCTTGGCATCTGGATTGTTTCATGTAGTCAATTTTTCTTATTCTATAGAAGCTTTTGAGCTCATAGTGGAATGTGCATTGAATTATGACTTCAACGCTAGAAAGGTGGAGAAATAGAAGAGGCTATATGTTGATCTTTCAGTGAATGGTATTGCAGAGGTATTTCATTTACTAGTGACACAGAATATGTATGTACCTGATTTAGATGCTCTGTCTAGAGAATTCAAGGCCAATAATAAGAATTGTAGAAGGGTCATCTATCAAGGATGGAGAAGCCCGAATAATACAGCCAGAGTAGCTACCAAAATGGTAGTGCATTTGTACAAATTTGACTTCAATGAGGAAGTCCAACATATAATGAGTATGCTTAGCTGAATGAATGGGTTAGTCAATGGCAGAGAATTTGAACCTTGGATGTTTGAATTGATCATGATGGTGGTTGAGTACAAGCCAAAGAATGCAAAGGTCCAGTGGGCCAAGATCATCAGCGACGCTATTCATGATCAGATGATTAAGTGGAAAGAGAATAAGATCACCATTTTCAGGATGACTTCATATCTTGTATATGCTTGTGCAGTAAAAGGCACATCTGATGCATTACAGACAGTGGGGAAGCTAGGAAAATTACTTAATGAGAAGACTCCTTGGGAGTATTATCCTCAATTGGAAAGAAGATTATCCCTACAAAATTACAAACTGGTAAATGATGCTTTCATATGCATATAGTCAAGTTGATAGATGGTGATCAGGCTAAGATATTTTCAATAGGCGCAACAGAAGCAATTAATGGATATGGTTGTTTATTTATTCAAGACAAGACATATTCATATATTCAGATGGAAGGTTTCAGTGGGAAACCATATATGCTCCCTAGATATCCCTCTGATAGGGTAGTATTGATGGAAATGGTAAGGCAACAACTTCCTGTACTTGAGATATCCAAAGCTAAAGAAGGGCACCCTTACAGAAAATTCCCTTTGGATATTAATTGGTTCCTTGTTGGATCCATAGAATAGGCAAGGAAGGCTGAGTCAAACTTGAAAAACTTGAATTTAAAGTTGTTCCCTCTGGATGGGGATTATGATCCGTATCATAGGGTAGAGAAAAGGTTCAATAAGATGTATAAACATAGTGTCCACCTTGAAGACCACCAGGTAGACTGTGATGATGACCATGAACCATGCAAAAGAGAATACAGAAGATTAACTTTGGACCAGATGAGGACCATAGGAAAGCCTAAGGTGCCTCCCCAAATAAAGAAGGATGATGGTGACCTTACAAATCTTGAATATGAAGAACAAAAAGTATACAATGATACAATATCATCCCCAGATCTGAAGCAAAAGGAAGAAACATCTATTTATGTCCTTAAAGCCAAGCTCATGGCTAGGACAAAAAGTTGGGTTTATAAGAGGATCAAATAATTAAAAAAGAAAGGTATAGTAATCACTTCTTAGAAGAAGAAGATAAAAGAGAGAGAAGAGTTGAGATTCGATGATTTATTGGTAAGGAAAAGATAATTCATGAAGCAAAATAGTAGAGCCAAGCTCATCTAGAGCTATAGAACAACTCCCTACTAAGCAAATTTCATTAACATTTGTACCACCCTCACCTCCTAAGGACATTCCCTTGAAGGATATTGCTCTAGATACACCCAAACTTGCTATCACAAAAGGAGAAACTTCTAGAGGTGCAGATCAAAGTCCTAAAAGAAATGTTGTAGATGAGGAGGATATTGAGGATGAAGGGGGAGAAGCACCACTCCAAAGATTGAAAAGGAAAAGAGATGATATACTACAAGGAGTGAAGGTTCCAAGGCACTCTAGGTATCAAAGTCCACGCATGAGAGGCACTATGTCACCGAAATAGATGGTAGCATCAGGATCAGTTGATCCAACTAAACATGTAGTTAAGGAGTTGCAACATAATGTTCCTGTAAAAGCCATCATAAAGATAAAGACTAAAATGGTAGAAGAAATGAGGGACAAATCCCAAGAGGAACAAAAGATAAGGGCTCTTTCATTGATGCAAACAGTTGACCTGACAGAAGAGGACGATTTGGTCAACAACATCACTAATCATCCCATCGAGACCCTACTCAACATACAGAAACAAGAGATGAAGGTAATACATTAGGAGAAACATATGATGAATAGAAAGAGAGGGAGAAAACCCCTAAAGTAGAGGTGCATATGGGATCCCTGGATACTTTAATTGAAAATGTTACCAACCTAGCTGTCGTGGACTTAGCTTATGTACCCAAAGAAGGGGATAAGAAAGAAGGAGTCAATCAAACTAATCAGTCTCAAGAGAAAAGTGTTTCAATGGAAGTAGACAACAAAGGTGATGAGGAACAAGTGCAAATGACATAGGACGATGTCCTGATAGATAAACATAAACAAGAAAAGGTTGTTACATCACCAACAATCATAGAAAGAAAAGTTGAGGAACATTAAGAAGAGCAACATGATGATCATCAAGGTGAAGAGGAGAATAAAGGCCAAAGGCCTAAATCTGATGAAATTCTAGAAAAACATGAAGATCTGGCACTAGATAAATAGCCACCTCTAGAACAAAGATAAGAGGAATTACATGAAGAGGAAGATCTGGATGCCAGGAATAAATCATGGGAAAATGTACAAGATTAGGGTGATCAGGAGAAAGAATGGGATACAGGTACTCAAATGGAGCAACTTGATCAAAGCAAAGGATCACAATCTGACGTTGTGGAGTTGATTTCTACAGAGATAAGACAAGGGGAGGTACAACAGGTACCATTTGATTTTAAATCTTTGTTCATGATTGATTCTGTTTAGGGTAAAATTGGGATTGTTTTAGTTTAGTGTTGTTAGATGTTTAAATTTGCCTTTCACCCTTAACATTCAAGGACCTAGGGGCGAGTGGCAATGCACTATCATACACTAGGTCATTGTGAGATGTAGCGAAACTTGGATTAGGGTGTTTAATTATCAATTTTCCTTCTCCTATGCTTAATTAACCATTAAAATCCTAATTTTGCAAATACGACTATAAACGAAAGAATAACAGAAAAAGCTCTTGTAGAGGGAAGCAAAATATCAACTCACAGAGTTCCTATTTTCAGGGTTTCGAGGCAGAAAAGTTAGGGACACAGGAGCGGGCACCCAAGTCCAAGGTACTAGTTTCTTCGTAGGATCCTAACCTCCTTCTGACACTGATTTGCACTGTAACTTCTATTTCTAGAAATTCAACTATGGAGGACATAGGAGCCAGTGCCCAAGTCCCAAAAAGGCTCCGGTGTCCTGCTTCTCTTCAGATCCTGAATCCTTGATGTCTGTTGATCCCTCCTGCAACTCTACTTTTTCCAAATGAGACACCTGTAATCTACAATCACAAAACTTTGGGAGGAGGTTATGGTGTTTAGAGGCTTGCCTCAGTCAAGTCCCAAAGGACACTTAAGTCTCTAAACACTATTTTCAGATAGAGAGTGCATGCCCTTGTGAGGCAAAGGAAAAAAACAAAGGAAACGATTATAAAAAACAATATAATGTCACCCTGTAGTGAAGATCTCATGGGAGGAAGATTCTCTTCATTCCATGAGGAAATGGATGCTCAAATCTACAAATACAAACACATAAACCACACAATTCTGCTCTTGCAACACAATGAAAGCCTTGAATCATCTTGAGAGAACAATAGCTTGTTATTAATCATCTAGTTTACAAATAAATTCCTAAACATGCTTTTATATGTAACTACAAACACTCCCACCAAGATTTCATAAATTCAAACTTACCGTGTCGGTATAGGACCCAAATAATGGTCACAAGATGACACCCAAAAATTGGGACTGCCTCAAAATAGGGCAGGACTAGGGCACAGGTGCCCAAGTCCTCCCCCTTATTTTAGGCAGGGTCAAGCTCAAGGGGTCTTCCTAGGTCCCATTTGTCATGTTACCTAGGGCTCATTCTATCGGGATGCCAAATTAAAATGCAAGATGTCCTAAATGCATGAAAAAGACTCGGGAACTAAACCTTATGAGGGAAAATCCCCCAAGGGGACATTTTCTGACGTTACATTTAGCCCCCACTTTAATGTATGTCTAAATCCAAGGCCAATACATGCATTAAAGTACGGTCACAAACATAGTAAACACACCAATCACAGAGAAGACATGCCAATCACATAGAAAATAGTAACATGCATGCAAAACACAGAGAAGACAGTTACAATCATGCAAAACATGGAGAATACAGTAAATGCATAGAAGACAAATTAATGCATGGAAGACAGGCATGATTCTTTTCTTTTCTTTTTTTCATATATATGAAATACAAATGCAAGTACTGGAAAGTAAACAAACCTCCCATAATACATGATGCACTCATCGCGGCGGTCTTTGTATATATGGGACAACACACACGTAAGACATGCAAAACCTCCCAAAATGCAGGATGCACAATCTAAGGCGCTAGTCTTTAGACTGCATATGGGGCAACAAACATGCCAAACAAAGCAAGCACACCAAACACACACACTTGAAGACACAAAGAAAACATGGCAGACAAGCGATGGAGTGTTCCTATTTCTAGATTCAACACCATCTTAGGCATATTACAGGCACACACCAATGATTGGGCTTCGCCACAACAATTGTCGAAGACACGCTTAAGGGTTGAGTTAGTCACAGAACCTCTCCCCACCTCCATAGAGGACTTTTGAAAATGACAGATGGTGCAATCTACTCTGAGAAATACACCATCCTTGCCTCCACAGAGGGCTTAAAATAAAAAGGATATATGCAATATCTCACCTCTGCAGAGGGCTTACATGATTTATTGATTGATTGCAAACAAACTCAGGATGCAGGAAGCACTCATCATGCTAGTCTTTAAACTACATCTGAGGACAAACACATTGCTAACATCTACAATAGACAACTTACCTTATATATGCCCCCACCTTAAGTTGGTTCATATCAAGTATCGATATCAAGCACGTTAAGGTAGGTTGAAAACACACAAGGGAACACAAGTTCTCGCAAAGCCCATGCCCCCTAGAGGTGACATGTACTTTATGATTGCCAAATGTTCCCACAAACACATCCCTGCAACAAACATGTTAGTGTCTACAAAATCATGATAAACAACAACATCAATGCATATGATTAACCACACAAAGAGCCAAGGTTATACAACAAATTTAGATTTCAAGGATAACCATGGGGCTATATCACGAAGCTCTTTGAATCAAGTACCACCAAGACTAGATTCAAAGACAAACAAAGGTGCATAGAGCAGCAGTATTGTTAAGGTTTGTAAACGCGATAAAACATCATCAAATTCACTACGTAGAAAGCATGAGTGCTTCCACTAGCCAAGTGTCAAATAAGATATACAACCCCATCATCATATTAGGAACTATGTCCATTTTTTGGATTGCTCTTGAAAGAGACACTAGGTCTGCATCAGTATAAATGTTTTTCATCATCCACCTGCTAAATGGAAACACTAGAGGAAGGGAAACAATAAATAAGAGAGGAGAAACAAGTGTCTTAGGGATAGTCACATAGGAGGGTGCCCCTAGTGTCATCAACTGCAATGCTATGTCCATAAGACACGACACACAAAAATGAAATCAGAGAGAGGAAATATAGAAGAATGATGATACAAATAGAAGAAGGTCACAACAGAGGTAGTCTCCTAGTATCTCGAACCTTATGGGATAATCTAAGGTCATCCCAGGAGGCCTAAACAACACATAACACCTCACGGGGGAAGCACATCACGAGAGAGATAAAGGATTAGAGATACTTACTTATAGGATCCCTGTCAGGCTAGTGGTTATCTTTAAGAAAATCATCAACATCCTCCTACTCCCTAATGTTAGAGGAAAGTGGGAAATAAGGTACCATAGACAAATTCATGTATTGTTCATCATGTTGTTCATTGTTAGGATCATTTTTGTTTGGTTCAATGTTTGGATCAGTGTTTTCTTGTTGAGATGCAAGGTAAGCTCATCGCCTTCTCTTTCTCCTTTTTACATTTTGAATTTGTCATGCTTTACGACTAATTTTTTGTAACATAGGACTTTATTTTGTCATGGATTTTTGTGTTGTAGAGGAGGAAGCACCAGGATCAAAGTTCATTTGTCTAGGTGGAATGTTTTCTTGTTGAAGCTTACTAGCATATTCATTCTCTATCCTCTTAGTGATGTCCAAATGGCTTGGATATTCAAACAAAGGAGGGACATTAAAGGTCTTCTCTTCCTTAGTGAAATCCAAGGTATGTGAACAATCAACTAAAGGAAGAAGGTTGGTGGGATGATCCACAGAGGTAGGAATTTGATTATTGTTAAATGGATGCTCATTTTCTACCCATGGAATGTTCTTTGTTAAAGGGAGCTCTTCATTCACTAATGCTTCATCTTGGCCAGAGAGAGCAGTGGAATTATTAAAGCTATCCCTAGTCTTCTCATTTGAGTATTCAATTGTAGGGGAAGTAGGATAACCTATGGGATCATCATTCACCTTTTCCTTGCTACTCATGGAGAAAAACTTAGTTAAGCTTTCTAATATCATAGGATGTTCACTCATGAGGGTTAAAAATTGGTCAAAATCAAGATATTTGATAAATGCATGAAAAGATACCATTGAGAAATGACATGAAGGTGTCATTCCAATGTAAGATAAGATTTTTGAAAAGCTTTTCCAACTTTATGCAACAGTCAAGTGCAAAACTATATGCAAAAATGACCTAGATGCTTGATTTTTTGTACTTTTTTCAATGCAAATGAATGAAAGCAAAGGTGTTGTAAGGAACTTGATCAGGGGAAGAAAGTTATATGTATGATATCAGTCCAAAACAGAAATAGTATCCTTTACATTATACTCTTGATGCAAATCTAAGATAATGCCAAGTCAAAATATAGTGAAAATATGTCAAAATAGGCACTTTTTTTCACCAAATCTTGATGCAAAAGAGCATGACAAAGGGTGTTGTGAGGAAAATGATGATGGAAAGAAAGTTATATCACTAATAATAGTAACTTAATGTCAAAATATCCAACACAACATGCTTTTAGTGCCACTTAAGGTAAAACCCTAGTGAATATATAGCAAATATAGGTTATTTTTCACGTTTTTTCAATTCCAAGACCTAGCAAAAGAGGTGTTGTAATGAATTTCAGGAGGTGCAGAAAATAAAATTAATGATTTCAGTCACCTCAATCCATAAAATTGATCACAACAATCTTGGAGTGCAAACTAGGTCAAACCCTAGGGCAAAAATAGTCCAAATGTGTAGTTTTTCACCAAATTTTCAATACAAGAGCCCATTAAAAAGGTGTTGTGAAGATTTTTAGGAGGGGTAGAAAATTATTACTCTGATAATAGCCAATTAATGAAAAAATACCCTTCACAACATGCCTATGGTGCAAAATTAGAGAGTCGATAAGGCCAAATCTAGTGAAAATTGATGTTTTTCAAGCCCTAAGTTTGAGATCTTGACACAAAATGTTATGTGAATGCTTTGAGGTCTGATTTATGATGAAAATGAAATATATTCAGATCTAAAAATGAATTCCAATATTTAATATGAAAAATGCCAATGCAAATCTAATGAAAATGCATGAAAATTTCTAGTTTTTTGTTGAAATTTTCTATGCAAAAATGCAAATATTTAAAATCTAAATGCAAATTTACACTAAAATGCACTATCATACCCTAGGTTGCTGTGAGACATAGGGAAACTTGGATTAGGATGTTTAATTATCAATTTTCCTTCTCTTATGCTCAATTGACCATTAAACCCTAATTTTGCAAATACGATTGTAAACAGAAGAATAACAGAGAAAGCTCTTATAGAGGGAAGTAAAATATCAAGTCACAGAGTACCTATTTTCGAGGTTTTGAGGTAGAAAAGTTGGGGACACAGGAGTAGGAACCCAAGTCCAGGGTACTAGTTTCTTTGTAGGATCTTGACCTCCTTCTGACACTGATCTGCACTGTAACTTCTATTTCCACAAATTCAACTACGAAGGACACGAGTGAGCACCCAAGTCTCAAAAAGGCTTCGGTGTCTTGCTTTTCTTTAGATCTTGAATCCTTGATGTCTACTGATCCCTCCTACAACTCTACTTTTTCTAGATGCGACACCTGTAACCTACAATCACAAAACTTTGGGAGGGGGTTGTGGTGTTTAGAGGCTTGCCTCAGTCAAGCCCTAGAGGACACTTAAGTCTCTGAACACCTTTGTTAGATAGAGAGTGTATGCCCTTGTGAGATAGAGGAAAAAATTGAAGGAAATGATGATGAAAACATAATATAATGTCATCTTGTAGTGAAGATCTCATGGGAGGAAGATGATCTTCATTCCATGAGGAAATGGATGCTCAAATCTACAAATACAAACACATAAACCACACAATTCTACTCTTACAACACAATGAAATCCTTGAATCACTAATGTACCTTCAAGTTGATAGCTAGTTATAATCTAGTTTCTAAATGAATGCCTAAACATGCTTTTATATGTAACTTCAAACACTCCTGCCAAGATTTCATAAATTCAAACTTACCATATCGGTATAGGACCCAAATAACGGTCACAGGCCGACACCCAGAAATTGGGACTACCCCAAAATAGGGCAGGACTAGGGTGCAGGTGCCCAAGTCCCCCCTATTTTGGGTAGGGTAAAGCTCAAGGGGTCCTCCTAGGTCCCATTTGTCATGTTACCTAGGGTTCATTCCATCAGGATGCCAAATTATGAAGTAAGATGTCGTAAATGCATGCAAAAGACCCTAGAGATAAACCTTATGAGGGAAAAGCCCCCAAGGGGACATTTTCTGATGTTACATTTAGTCCCCACTTTAATGTATGTATAAACGCAAGGCCCATACATGCATTAAAGTATGGTCACAAACATGACAAACACACCAACCATGGAGAAGACATGCCAATCACATAGAAGACAGTAACATGCACATAAAACACAGAGAAGATAGTTACAGTCACACAGAACATGGAGAAGACAATAAATGCATAGAAGACATTAATGCATGGAAGACAAAAATGATATCTTTTCTTTTCTTTTTCTCATATATATTAAATGCAGATGCAAGTACTGGAAAGTAAACAAACCTACCATAATGCATGATGCACTCATTACGCAGGTCTTTGTATATATGGGGCAACACACACACAAGACATACAAAACCTCCCAAAATGCAAGAATCACAATCTAAGGTGCTGGTCTTTAGACTGTATATGGGGCAACAAACATGCCAAACAAAGAAAGCATGCCAAACACACACACTTGAAGACACGGAGAAAACACTGTAGACAAGCGATGGAGTGTACCTATTTCTAAGTCCAACACCATCTCAAGCACATTATAGGCACACATCAATGATTGCGCTTCGCCACAACAATCGTCGAAGACATGCTTAAGGGTTGAGTTAGTCACAGAACCACTCCTCACCTCCGCAGAGGACTTTTGAAAATGATAGGATGATGCAATATGCTTCGAGAAATACACCATCCCAGCCTCTGTAGAGGGCTTAAGATAAAAAGGATATTCAAAATATCCCACCTCTATAGAGGGCTTACATGATTGATTGATTGATTACAAACAAACTTAGGATGTAGGAAGCACTAATCGTGTTGGTCTTTTGCATGCATTTAAGGCATCTTACATTTTAATTTGGCATCCCGATCCCTAGGTAACATGACAAATGGGACCTAGGAGGACCCCTTGAGCTTGACCCTACCCAAAATAGGGGGAGGAATTGGGTGCCCATGCCCTAGTCCTGCCCTATTTTGGGGCAGTCCCAATTTTTGGGTGTCAGCTTGTGATCGTTATTTGGCTTCTATGCCAACATGGTAAGTTTGAATTTATGAAATATTGGTAGGAGTGTTTGTAGTTGCATATAAAAGCATGTTTAGGGATTCATTTGTAAACTAGATGATTACTAAACAGCTATTGTGTTCTCAAGGTGATTCAAGGCTTTCATTGCATTGCAAGAGTAGAATTGTGTGGTTTATGTGTTTGTATTTGCAAATTTGAGCATCCATTTCCTCATGGAATGAAGAGCATCTTCCTCCCATGAGATCATCACTACAAGGTGACATGACATTGTGTGTTATCATCATTTCTTTTGGTTTTTCCTCTGCCTCAGAAGGGCAAGCACTCTCTATCTGACAACGGTGTTTAGAGACTTAAGTGTCCTCTGGGGCTTGACTGAGGCAAGCCTCTAAACACCACAACCCCCTCCCAAAGTTTTGTCATTACAGATTACATGTGTCACATCTGAAAAAAGTAGAGTTGTAGGACGGATCAGTAGACATCAAGGATTCAGGATCTAAAGAGAAGCAGGACACCGGAGCCTTTTTGGGACTTGGGTGCTTGCTCCTATGTCCTCCACAGTTGAATTTCTAGAAACAAAAGTTACAGTGCAAATCAGTGTCAGAAGGAGGTTAGGATCCCGCAAAGAAACTAGTACCTTGGACTTGGGAGCCCGCTCCTGTGTTCCTAACTTTTCTACCTCAGAACCCTGAAAAAAGGTACTTTGTGATTTGATATTTTTCTTTCCTTTGCAAGAGCTTTTTCTGTTATTCTTTCGTTTATAGTCGTATTTGTGAAATTAGGGTTTTAATGGTTAATTAAGCATAGGAGAAGGAAAATTGATAATTAAACACCCTAATCCAAGTTTCCCTACATCTCACAGTGACCTAGGGTATGATAGTGAATTTCCACTCGACCCTAGGTCCTTGAATGCTAAGGGTGAAAGGAGGATTCAAACATCTAACAACACTAAACTAAAACAATCCCAATTTTGCCCTAAACAAATTCTACAAAAGCAAAATGGAGAGCTAGGATAGTCTCCAGCATCCAAAGATCTAAAAATAGGGAAAAGGATAGCCCAATTTGCTATACCTATAGTAGATAAAGCTAAAGGTGAGATTAAGCCAGATGAGTATCAAGTAACACAAATTGACTTAGGCCATATGACTACTGAGAAAGAAGCTCAGGAGCATCTTCAAAGTGTCAAGGCTATGGTAGCAAAAATGAGGAAGCTCAAGGTAAGGAAGAATGAGTTAAAAGAACAAAATGCTCAACTACAACACTTTTCACATGGATTGATAAAGCCTAACAGTCTGGTATCCACCTTGCCAACTGCGGAGAAGCTAGCTGCATTTACTCTAAAAAGTGAAGAGGACTGGTGTAGGAGCACCAAGATATCTAGGATTTGGTTAGATTCTCAAGTTGTTTTGTTTTGTTTAATAAGGTCTTTGAGACCATTAAATGTTGTAATAAGGCTTGTAAGCCATGCATGTAAATGGTCTATTTCCAAATAGCTAGAATCTATTGTCTTGTTGTAGTCCTAAGGAGGACAGTCTTATTGTAGGAGGACAGCGTTATTGTAGGAGGGGTAGTCATTTAAGTTTTCATGTTTGTAATCTTTTAAAGGCATGTCAAGAATTTGAAGTTAAGTTAGAACCTTGTCCAAGGTTAAACCATATATTAAAAATATTTCTAAACATAAAACAATTAGTAAAAGAAGACAGTTACTAAAACAGTCAGTTAGTGCAGTTAGAAATCAAGAAAAAGCTCAATGGTTGGGCAGTTGCATCGAACCCCAACCACTTCAGACAACCTCATGCAAATGTTAAGGCTTATTTTAAGCCTGCCAAGTTGTATTGTGAGGGGACATTGAGTGGATTGCAAGAAATAACAAAGAAACTTCTGTTTTCCTGCCTTTTCTGTATTTTCTGAGTTTTCTATGCAAAAAGTCTGTACTTCTATGTGGTACGGTTCTGTCATGGGACCTTGAACATTTGAGAGTGTAGTGTGATGAGTTAACTAGTCAACAAGACAAGTTTGGATCCTTGGTGTTAATTAGAAAGTATTCTATGATTGTAGAGCTTCATTCTGCCTCTTGAAATTGTTGTCTCCATTAATAATTTGCTGTTTTCTTGAGAAATTCATACCTATACGGCCTGGTGGTGAATGGTGTTTGTAATGCATGGTTAGGTTGGTGAGTTATCTGTCAATTGCAAGTGGTTTGGGCTTTTGACACTCCTCTATATCTTTGTATTTCTCCTTTATTTGAAGATAGGTTGAAACCCTGAATTAGGGTATTTGTATGTAGCCCGATGAGTTTTTTCTTCATTCCACTGATCTTTCCTATTTGTGATTAGTGGAATGGAATGTAGAATAGTCAGGGTAGAGATTTTTGAAGATTTCAGGGTAGGAGAACGGTGTAGGATGGAGTTTGCTATGTAAAATGGTCCCTCAAGACCCATGTATTGGAAGTTGGAGGAGGACAGCAGCATAAGGGTGGAGTCGAATGACTATGAAAGTGGAATGTTGGTGAATGAAGGTGTTGAGACTAGTGGGAAGAGCCCTAGTTTTGATCATGGATCCATGACAGGGAGTATGAAGAGATTCCTCTAAGATAACTATCCATCTTACCTTATGCTGCCCCTGCCAGTCCTCTAGGAGACAGTCATTGTCAAGAAGGTAATAGGCATGTTGTTATGTTATTGACTTGTGAAGACATTAGGTATGTATGCATGTTAAAAATTTGGTATGTTGCAAGGAGATTGGGTTTGTGTAGAGGGATATCATCCCAAGGAGGTTAGTATGACTATTTTCCCCAATGGAGCAGTGAGGTGTTATGACTATCTTTTGAAGACATTGGCAATATTGTTGTCTTGTAGACCCTACACTGTGGATGGGATGGACTGTTGGATGGAGTTTGGAGTTTTGAGATAGATGTTTTGAAGTCTCTCACCTTGGATCATGAACATGTGTAGTTATGAGTTAGAACCCTACCTCATGAGAGGTTAGATCTCTGTCAAAGGAAAACAGTAATCTTGAGAGACCTTCCATTGAAGTTGTGAAACATGCTTCTGCTATCCTAGATGCTCTGCATCAAGGACATAGCCCTCCTAGATGTGTAGAAGCATCAAGCCCAAGGTATGGATAAGTGGTTCAATAAGTTTATGGCATATAGGGAGGAGGTAATAAAGACTTCTAAGTCTAAGTGAGACACATTGTGCAAATTGAAAGAAAGCATTGATGCTTTGAAGGGTGAATTTACCCAGTGAATTCAAAAGTGTAACTATGCAATGGTTAGGCTCAAGAGAGCCAGAGGCATGATAAATAATGAATTGTTGAAAGGAAAAATTTTCACTAATGTAACCTTGCCACTCATGGGGACATGGATGACTAAAATGGGTTATGAACTCAATGTATTAAAGGTTAACATGGATAGAGTAAAAGATATCTAGACTAAAGTGCACAATTTGTTAGCTAAAGAATTAAAAGTGATGGAAGAGTTACTAGATGATGCCATAACAGAAGAAGAAATGCCAGATCTAGATGAAGCTATACAAATGTTTAAAGATAAATTTAAAGAAGTAGCTAAGAATTCTAAAGAGTTCTTCAGAGGATGTCATGGATGAGATGGTTTAGTTAAGTATAAAGGTGAAGACACATAGTAAAGAAGTAGATAAAAGGACAACAAATATGGAACCATTAGATAAAAAGATACAAACATTGAAATATGCCAAGTTAAGGGCTACAATGATAAGCAAGTTCCAAGCGGACACCTTTGTGTGGGATTATGACAATTATAAGAAAATAGATGCACAGATGCAGACACATGAAGAAGATCCAGCTGCATAAAAGAGGGTTGCATTATGCATTTTGTCTTATCAGTACTGGTCACTTGATTGGGATCAAGTTAGAGATCATCAAATGCATAGAGATGATAGCTATCGCCACTAGAGGATTGCCAATTGGCAATCTGTTCCACGTATCCTACATGTTGACTTGGTCAAAAGAATGTGAACTATTAATAATAACAAACAAATCATGATTATAGGATTATTTGTAACCGCTCCCTCTCCTTGTCTTATAATAGGAGATTGAGTGCACTTTGTAAAACATTCAAAATCTTAATTGAGAAAGAGTTGTTGAATTTCATGGTCCTTTCTCAAGGTCAATTATAAATACATACTCTTTTGCATACCTAATGAAGAAGAAGCTCTTTTGATTACAACAATCGTAAATTTTGAGTAGTTAGTGGATGAATTTTGGACATATTACTTTGAATTGTTGCATCCCTTGGAGTGATTTTCATTATGTACATGTTGTCTTCATTCCTTTCAATTGAAGTTGGCATCAATCATATCTAGTTGTGGAACATCCTGGTGAACATATCGTTTGATTTCTTCCTTTACATGACAGTATCAAGAGTATATATGGATCAATGGCTAAAGATTCACTTACTTTTAGTAAAATTTAGAAAGCATTTATTCAAATTTGTTTAATTTCATTCAATCATCATCACAATTGCAAATGTATCGAAAATAATAAGAAAATACAAAGAAATATGTAGATATCCCATAAATAATTGAATATCCTTAGCATATTTGAGCAAATATCATGCAAAGAAACAAAATAAAAGTTAGAAATCATGGAACTATATGCGTATAGGCACATCATTTGAATAAATTTGTAGTGTAGAAGTGAAATCCAGTTAACATGAGTAATCTATAGAAGAATTGATCAAACTTACACAAATATTTGTATCATCTGGTTATATACAATAGGATTTAACCTTGTTTGTTAAGAAATTTATAGAGAGCGGGTATATTTGAGTTTATCCAGACACAAATTTCTTTGAATAGAAATGTAAGGCCCCTTGAATGGAAAACAACAACGCACATCAAACAACTCAGTAATGTCAGACGATTATGAACTAATCCATAGAGACTTAGGATAATGAATTCTATGAATTCATCATATCTTTCAAGATGATAAATGTTTGATTTGCACTTCTTTATCTATGTTTGTTTATAACTAACATCATGACCAACATAAATTGGTGCTAGAAGGAGGGCCATCTAGTTCATAAGTCTATTTGAGAAAGAAGTTTATCTTTGTCCAACTCAAATCCTCCATGTCCCTATGAAAATCCACCACAAGTTCTACAACCTTTGCCTCTAACACAACATAGATTGGAGGTAGAAGTGGAGATTCGTCACCTGGATACCTTTCCCGTGCTCACACGAGGTGATATTTTCAAATTTCACAAGAACTTGTACAAATTTGATCATTTGTGCAAAGTTCATACTTATCACTGGTTATTTGAAAGATTTGCATAAATATCATGATCCTTATAGTCAATTGTCTAGAATTCATAAATTTGAGTTATTATTTGCAATTTCTACAAATATCTTGCTACTTAAGACTTTTGATCATAAATATCTACTCCAAGAAAATAAATACACTGATCTTTGTGAAGATCCATCCAAGATAGCCATATCGAATCATAAGTTATGAAGCTCTGGCTCACCGACCCAAAACGAGGTCTAGATCCATCAGACCTTTTGAAGAATTACTAATTCGTGGACTTAGACCCTGTACAACTGATATTCACCACAGTCTTTCTCTTAATTCATCAACATCTTCATCCATACTTGTTGTGAAACCTCGTGTCTCCAACTTTGTCTGAAATACCTTAGGTACCTGCTGTAATGTCTTTCTTTGCAACTCAGTCACCACTCTTGTTTGCAGCATATCATGCTTTACCTAAGAATCCTAAAAAAATTGTGTGAAGTATCATCCTTACCAATACGTGGAAGATCATATCAGAACCTATGAGGAAGCTTGTTTTAGGGAAAGAATTGAATGTGAAGATGTTGTGTACAGGTTATTTCCTTACTCTTTAGGAGAGGAGGCTTATAGCTGGTACATTAGTCTTTCCCAGTCTACCATCCCTACCTAGGATGCCTTAGAGAAAGCTTTCCTAGGAAGATTCAAAATACCAGTAGACCTGGCTATCACTTATCACATGTTTGCTACAATCAAAAGCGCTGAGGGAGAAATGATCTCTAATTTCAATTCTAGGTTTCAGAAAATGTACTCCAAGCTAGTTGGTCCATACAATGTAGGTGATGAGGCACCAAGATCCATATATTATTCAAGCTTAGATCATTTGACATCCA
The DNA here is from genome assembly GCA_027924645.1 of Cunninghamia lanceolata. NCBI lineage: Eukaryota > Viridiplantae > Streptophyta > Pinopsida > Cupressales > Cupressaceae > Cunninghamia > Cunninghamia lanceolata. The sequence continues at coordinate 623,126 of BSBN01001019.1, forward strand.
TGTTCATCAGAAGAACATATCCAACCATAACTTCATTAGTAGTTTCTTTTGAAGAAGCCCTTAAGGTCAATCAACAGTTAACACCTGGTTTTACACCTAACTCTAGATATCCTACAAATCTTGTACAACCGAAAGATAATGGATCCATGATACCTCTAGCCATAATGCCTAGTCCCCTACAAGTACCTCCACTTAGTATCATGTCTCCCCCAAATGGAAATGGATAGATGATATCTCATCCTGGACAAATACCTCAAGATGTAGTGCAAAACAATAGCAATGGTAGTTCTTTCTTCAAACCTCAACAAGACAATGTAGTAGCTAAGGCTCAGGAAGAGAAAGATGACATGAAGGAAATATCTACACAACTGAGGAAATTAACTACTAAGATTACACACATGAGGAGTCAAAACTTCTATTCCCATTCAAATTTGAATAGAGGATATCCTGATAGAGGATATGGAAACAACAATGGTAGGTCTAGATATCCTGATAAGGGGTACAATAATGATAGGAATTCCAATAACAATAGCAATAACAATGTTTCCCCTAGGCCACCTAGAACTTGGAACACTAGGCCAAATAATGGCTCCTTGCCATCTTCATTAGACAATCATCCTTCTATTGAGCCCAAACAAACTACTAGGGTGAATTTAGAAAAAGCTACACTCACAAATTGGTGCAAAATGCGTAACACCAGTGCACACACCGAGCTAGATTGCTATCAATTCAAGATAGTAGCTAGTATTTTCAAGGATAAAGTATCTAATACCATAGGAAATCCTCCTTTCCCTGAGGGAAATGAGATTATCCCCTTGGGATATGAGTCTACCCTTGTGTTGGAAAGTTCTATTAATCATCAGCATCATCAAATGACCTCAACTCATGAAAATTACACATTAGCATGTGAAGAGTCTACATTAGCATTTGAGTCAAACTATGTGTTCCCCTTTTAGGATGAAAATGAATCAGAACCAGAACTTGAAGAGGTTCATGCTTACCAATAGCAATATCAGGGTAGACATAATTATAATCTAAGGAGTAATCCTAACATGCCAGCTGGTCCCTTGACCAGATCTATCCCTCCTAACAACTTCGACACGTCACCAGATCCAAAATCCAATAGCAATCTTGGTCCTCCCATGGTGAATACTCAATATTTCACGCCTCAAAATGCAATGACAAAATCCATTAGCCAACTACTTGAGTCAGACAAATTAGTCACATATTTGACAGAAGAGATGAAAAAGATAAAGATTAGCTTATCCTTGTCAGAATTGCTCAAGACTCCAGTCATCAAGAGAGCCTTTTTGAAATCCTTGGATGAATCTACATCAAAAGATGAAAATCCTGGTCATAATCCTAATCACATCATGGCTAGAGACCTTGTATCCAAAGATAACAATGTCAAAAATAAAATATAGGCCATTGTCTAAGCCGCTAAAACATTACACATGACCTTATACAGAGATAAATCCGAGTCACCACCCTTCTTACTCACATTAAGAATATTTGGTAAGAATTGACATAACTATTTAGTAGATTCAGGTGCATCAACAAATGTGATGCCACTATCCATTTGCAATGCTTTAGGCTTACATCTAGCCAAATCCCTCAAGAAAGTGACACAACTTGGCATAACAGAGGTGAGTGTGGTAGGAGAGTTAACTCATATCCACATGCAACTCACATCAAACCCAAGGGTGCAATATTACATTGACATCCAGGTAGTAGATATCCCAGATACTTATAGAATGTTGCTTAGTAGAGACTGGTCCAAAATGCTTAATGGTTACATGGCTACTAATTTCAGTCATATGTGGTTACCCTGGAAAGGAATCCTTAACCAAATATGGATAGAATTTGAACCCAGGATGAAACACATGATAACTGAATACAACAATACCAATGAGATACTATATGTAGATGTTGAACCAGGGGTTTATGCTATAAGACCTCAAATAGTCAGGATTGAAGAAGTCTTGATGTATAACACACATAAACATGGAAATAATGACTAGGAGGATAGGATGATCAGTGAATCTGATCATAGTTCAACTAATAATGAAGAAATAGATCACTTTAAGGAGTTTGAAAAATACTTATCAAGAGAAATGTAGAGATGCCAATTACTAGGCACCTTCGTTGAGAATATCTTGATATCTGGCTAGTGTAAGTTACATGATGAAGCACACTTAGAAAAAAATTGTGAGGTGTGTTTAGATATGATAGAGTTAGAAAAGATAAACTTGGAAAGTGGATCTTCAACTGAGGAAAGCAAAATATCTGATAATTTGATGATAATGATTCTTATTTGTTTTCTTCATATGCAAGGGAATGTGAGGAATATGTACATTTGGATAACATCGATATACACCATTTAGAAGAGATTTTAATATGTGACAAGACACATCCACATGATAAGAAAGGAAATGTTGTTACCCTAGGAACTGACTGCCTTATTGAGTCAGACTATGAGCTATTAGATGAAGATAAATGGAGTCATTTGACTCAGTTTAGAGCATTTCTATCCAAACAAATTCAAAGACATATTCTAGGAGTCCCTCCACAACAAGCATTGATTCATGGATGGTGTAGACTCCATGAGGCACCACACTCATAAACAACATGTGCCCTATGCTTACATGTATTGAACAAAGAAGAGCATTTGTGCTCTAGGGACAAATTAAAAAATATCAGAGATATTCCTAAAGATGAAGGAAGTAGGATTGTAACATATCCAAAAGATAAAAGAGATAATATCAGAATGATGAATATAAAGTCTATACAGAAATCACCAGAAGTGATGAAGATTGAACCTCAAAAGTTGAAGTGGATATCTAGTGGTGTAGCAGCAAGAGCCAAAATGAAAAGAGAAGGCCATGATAAGCCATTAACAGAAGATAAGCCATGGATTCTCAGGTTTGATGGTTTGAAATCCAAACAAGGAGCTAGGGTAGGTATATACCTCATTGATCCATTAGGGAAGTCATTTTTAGTAGCCTACCGATTGCAGTTCTCATGCACTAATAATGTGGCTGAGTACGAAGCTTTAATTCATGGATTGTTGTTTTCTCTCAAGAAGAAAGTCAAAATTCTGCATGTCTACGGAGACTCAAAATTAGTGATAAAACAAGTCGGGAGTATCTATGCATGTAACTATAAAATGTTGTCAAATTACAGGCATAGAGTTTGGGACCTAATAGAAGGATTTGATGCATTCAACATCATGCACATCCCTAGAGAACAAAATCACATAGCTAATGCACTGGCATAGGCTGCCAGCACATTGGAACCCTTATCCATCTCTGGAATGAAGAGATTCTTAGTAGAATTGGTATTAGTGCCCTCCATACCTGATAATGTGACTAATTTCCAAGTATTTGATGATGACCAACATATTTTGGACTTCATAGCGAATAGGGATATAGGCAAAGCATAGATCCTAGATGAGAGAAGCCTAGAAGAGAATGTAATGGAGGAAAAAGAAATCATGGATTTCCCAAGAAACAAAATTCCCAAAGGAATGATTGAGCTTGAAAGAGTTTTTGATTTGAACAACATGATAAAACAAAAGGATCTCCCCAAGATAGATGGAGGAGAGTATTCACCTGTCAACATAGGACAGGATGAAGACACCAAGAATGTCTTGATTAGAAAAGTTTGCATGGAAGAAGAGAAAGAAGGAATAACTTTGGCATTGAAATATTATATCCATGTTATCGCCTGGACCTATGATGAACTAAGAACATACGATACATCAATCATCACTCATACTATCCCACTAAATCCAGATGCTAAGCCATACAGGCAAAAAAAGAGGCTAGTCAATGCATTGCTGGAGCCCATCATTTTTTAAGAAATCAAAAAGCTATTGAATGCAAGGATCATATTTCATGTCAGGCACTCAACATGGGTAGCCAATCTAGTACCAGTTGAGAAAAAGAATGGAGATATACATCTCTGTGTAGATTTCAGGAATTTAAACAGAGCATCTAGAAAAGGATAATTATCCTCTTCCCTCATTAGATGAAGTCTTATAGATAGTGAATGGAGCTCAAATGATGTCCTTCCTAGATGGTTTTTCAGGATACAACCAAGTGATGGTGGACAAAATAGATAGATTGAAGACAACATTCACCACCAAGTGGGGGATATTTTCTTATAGACGCATAATGCCTTTTGGCCCGATCAATGTTGGAGCTACATTCTAGTGTGCAATGGACATAGCATTTAGGGGTTTAGTTGGCAAGTGTATCATCATATACATGAATGACCTCACTATCTTCTCCAAGAAGAGAAGTGATCATATAGAAGACCTCAGGAAGGTACTTAAGAAGTGTGAGTAGTATGGTATCTCACTTAATCCAAAGAAAGGCATATTTGGGGTGAGCACAGGTACGCTGCTTGATCATATAATATCATAAAATGGGATCACCATTGACCCTGCTAGGGTTGATTCTATAATGAAGTTACAACTTCCAGGGAGTAAAAAGGAGTTAAAATATTACTTTGGTAAAATAAACTTTATGAGAAAATTCATAATAGGATTTGCAGAAATTGTCAGGTGACTCAATGCTATGCTTAAGAAAGATGCCAAAATTGAATGGACACCTAAGGAAAAAGTTGTGTTTGATGATATTAAGAAGGTCATAGTGGATGCACCCTTCCTGATCAACCCATATTACACAAGAGATTTGAACATATATTGATTTTCTTCAGAGCATACCTGTACAACAATCTTGACACAGAGGGGTGAAGAAAAAGAAGAAAAGCCCATCGCTTTTATGAGTTCTCCATTTAAGGATGTAGAACTTAGATACATGGATGTTGAATGACAAGCCCTTACTTTGGTTAGAGCAATGAAGAAATTCAGACACTATATCTTGAGGAGCAAGATAATCATAGTTGTGGCTGATGCAACTGTCAAAATGCTCCTGATGCAAAGTGAGCCTGGAAAGAAGAGAGTGAAATGGATAATAGTGCTTCAATAATATGACCTAGACATAGATCCCATGAAGTTGGTTAGAGGGAAAGCCTTAAGCCAGATGATCACTGAAATTGATCCCAATTTGATAAGCCAACAATATGTGGCAAATAAAAAAGAGAATGACTGATATTCAGATATCAGTCATATCCTGATCACACAGGAGATGCCCACCAAAGATGCAAGCTTCTCAAAGGAGTCCTTTAAAGATCAGATCATAGAAGTACATGATGAAAGGGGGAATACTTTTCAAGAAGAATTGTGAAGGATTATACCTTAGATGTCTGGATAAGTCAGAAGCTCATAAAACTCTCACAGAGTTACATGATAAATTTGGAACAACACATGGATCCTATCTAGCCACTACACATGCTATGTTGAGAGTGGGATACTATTGGCCAATGATCTTTAAAGATACTGCATAATATATTAAATGTTTCCATACATGCTAGACTGCTGCCAACAGAGAAAGATATGTTGCTCAACCCCTACATCCGTCATGGAGATGTGCTCATTTGCCCAATGGGGTATGGATTTCATCGGTCATGTCAATCCTCCATCATCTTCAGGCCACAGGTATGTATTAAAAATTACATATTATTGTACTAGGTGGACTGAAGTAGTTAGCAGCAAGACTTGTATTGTAGAGGATGTCATCAAATTTTAGAGAACAACATCATAACTAGGTATGGAGTTCCTTATGCCCTAGTGTGTGATAATGGACCAACTTTTGCATCTTTAAGATTATCTAGCTAGGCTTTTGATTATGCGACCTTTTTAAAGTTCTCTTAAAACTATTATCCCCAAGGAAATGGCTTAGCAGAGTCAACCAATAAGAATTTATTGAACATCATAAAGAAATTGATAGAAAAGAACCCCAAAGAGTAGAATACATTACTTAAATATGCCTTGTGGGTGGATTGAACCAGAATAAAGACTGCATTAGGGAATTCCCCTTACTAGTTAGTTTATGGGGTGGATCCCATCCTCCCTATCAACCTCAAAATCCCCACCCTACAATTCACATAGGAATACTTAGGCATAGACAACAAACACGAGGTTAGGTTGCTTCAACACATGCACCTGGAAGAGAAAAGAGATAGGGCGATTGACCAATTCACCAAACATCAAGCTACTATCAAATACTGGTTTGATAAGAGAGCTAAAGTAAAAGCTTTTCAAATATCAAATTTAGTCCTGTCATGGGACAAAGCACATGAAAAGAAAGGTGACATGGAAAATTTGATAAACTCTGGATAGGTCCCTTTCAAATCTTAGAAATCCTAGGTGATAGTACCTATAGACTAAAAACCTTAATAGGTGATGATGTCCCATTGCCAGTTAATAGACAGTTCCTCAAACATTATTTTTAGGCCTAGAAGGGTCATGACATGACTTTGTATCATAATGTACATTTTGTATAGTTTTGGTGTGTTGTTTTTGTTATGTTTTGTGTGTCGTTGGGACCTTTTTTGCTTGGGTGAAGTTGGACACCTTATCACTTTTAGAAAACCACTAAAACTGTTGGAATTCAAGAAATGAACACAGGCTCATACATAGGTTGGAATTCATGTTAAGTAGATATGTTTGATTAGGTCTATGATATCATGTTCATTAGTATACTTTTTTCTTGTTCAAGGAGATCTTCACATGACACACCTAATAGTCTTGGGTTTGTTGAACATACCAGTGTGGTGTTAAGTGAAAAATATAAAGGTTGCCCTTGCTACCATTGTAATTCTCAACCTAAACAATAAGTGAACACACCATGCAAAATGAGCTTACATGATGATATCTTATGAATACTAAAAAAAAGAAATATATTGAATATCCAAAAGAGATAATTAGCCCATTTAAGTAACTCTACTGGGGCTATAGACGCATGTTGGCAGTGGGGCTCTACTTAGGGTAATTGCAATGATAACCTTACCAAGGCTATGGATGCCTGCTGGCAGCAAGCCTCTATCCAGTTGGCTATGAGGGATGAACCAAAATATGTAGTTTAACACCAGTCACTAGTGTTTTCAACTCATCTTCAAGATGAAGGATATGAATCGCATGCACACACCTGATCCCTTCTCAATACATTGTTATATTGATGAACATGATATCATTCAAGAAGGTTAAGATGTTTTATATTTGATAAGAGTTAGAAAACTATGTTTAATTTTGTCTTCATCTCTTGAATTGTTGGAATTTCATTGTTTTCTTTGGTGGCAAGTTGTTGTGTGGTTGCACAACACGCCCCATTTGCCCCAACAAAATAGGGACCCAACATTTGGCTGTATGGTAAAATTAATCCCAAATGCATGTCAAAAAGTTATCATTTGCATATTAGAACCTAAGGATCATGATCAAAATCTAAAATAAGATCTATGGTCAAGAACCTTGTCATGTGAAAGAGCATAAAATTTCAAGTTGGCTTGCCTTTCGAAGTATATCAAAATTTGTTAAAACAAACAAATTATCCCTGGTCAAAGTTTAGTCAATGAGATGTCAGGATATTCATATTTGCATGTTATCCAGATCTTAACTTAGTATCCAGACCTTCACTTGTATCCATAGGTCAAATTGGAGTCATTAGTTGTTTAAACGTCAAGGTGGGATTATAGTGCTTAATATCACGATCATGGTAAAATCCTGACCTTGATGATGTCATGTCCACTAAACTTAAAGAAGGAATGATAAAGTTTCTTACATCATTAGAATATCATGTTGTATCCTAACATTAACTTAGTGTCCAGATCTTAAGATAACATCTTGACGTGCATTATTATCCAGCTGTCAATTTTAAAGACTTACCGGTGTATACGCCTAAAAATGACACGATTCATTCTAAGTAAATATTCTATATATTTATTCCTTTCCTCTATCAATTAAATAAATATTCTAAATTTATTTAATCGGTTCACTATTCCATAATTAAATAAAATCAATTTATTTAATTAAGTTCCCTAAATTCTTCTAATGTCTCACATAATTAAATAATCCTAAATTATTTAATTGTTCATAAATTCCTCTATCCTAAGTTCTAAATCCAAAAATCCACCTCACACTTACACCTCACCTTTCCACCTCACTTTGTCCACCTCATCGGATTGCACATGTAATTAAATATAATAAATATTTAATTACCTATTTTCCCCCTCACCCACATGGCCTATTTCTTCTCAAATCAGAAGTTAGTTAACTAATCAATCAAAAGTGTTAACTAACTAGTCAATTGAGTTAATCCCTCAATCAATTCAGTCAATTCCATAATTCATTCTTCCAACTAACTAATCAAGTTTGTTAACTGATCAGTTAAAATAGTTAACTCTCCAATCAATATTGTCAAGTCCCCTCTTTCATGATGGAGCTGAGACACTTGTCATATTTCCACTGGTTGCACATTCCTCAACCTCTCTCAGCCGTTGATCTTCATATCTCCTCTCAACCGTTGATTCCCATTCTTCCAAGTCTATAAAAGAAGCTTCATCCCTCCATACTATTCATCCAGGCTATTCGTATTGTTACTCTACAGAAATCCACCAGCGTGCCTTTGGCACCCCAATACTATTTGCTTGAGATCACCATTGTTTCTTTGAAGCTCATCTTCTTGGCATATTCATTATCATAGCCATTTACTACCGACATCCTACAACATAGCTAAAAGAGTGCACTCAGTGAGGGCCTACTTCATCAGCAAAGGACGGTTGTAATAGGCGAACAATAGAAGCTTTGAAACAGGGAAGGTTTGCATTATGTTATTCATTGCTCTCTTCATTTAATCTTTCTTGTTTTCATTATTCTGTTGATGTTTGGGTTTGATATTGTTCAATTGATTAATCCACTTTTTACCCTAACATTTTTGGCGCCCATCGTGCAATTTTATGTTTTTTGCAATTTTTTGTAGTAAAAATTTGTGTTTCTCTAAACCCCATTATCAAGTTTTGCAAGGATCTATCAAAAAGGGACCTCCTGGGCTAAAACTGACATCACCAACGTGCTCAAAAGGGTCAAAAACCTTAGAATCACCTGTTAATTCACAAAAAATGGAGACTGAAAAAAATCTTTGTGATTTTTTTGAGGGTGCATCCTTTTATCCAGTGGTCTAAAGGGTGCTCCCGCAGGGTGCATCACTTTATCTAGCAGTCCAAAGGGTGTTTCTACATCCTTTTATCCAACTATCCGAAGAGAGCTTCTGCAGGGTGCATCCTTTTATCTAGCAGTCCAAAGGGTGCTTCCATAGGGTGCATCGCTTTATCCAGCGGTCCGATGGGTGTTTCCGCATCCTTTTATCCAACTGTCCGAAGAGCTTTTTAGCAGGGTACATCCTTTTATCCAGCGGTCCGAAGAGAGCTTCCACAGGGTGCATCCTTTTATCCAGCGGTCCAAAGGGTGCTTCCATAGGGTGCATCGCTTTATCCAGCGGTCCGAAGGGTGCTTCTACGTCCTTTTATCCAATTGTCTGAAGAGCTTTTTCGCAGGGTGCATCCTTTTATCCAGTGGTCCAAAGGGTGCTTCCATAGGGTGCATCTTTTTATCTAGCAGTTCGAAGGGTGCTTCTGTGTCCTTTTATCCAGTGGTCCAAAGGGTGCTTCCGTAGGGTGCATCGTTTTATCCAGCAATCCTCCATCCTGCCTTCTTCTACATGTCATAAGGGTGGTATCTTTTTCTTTTTGCCATAATAGGAGCATACAAACTCGTAATCTCACAAATAAACACTCGTTGGAAAGGTAATTCTATGAACTTCACAATGGAGTAGGTTTGATCAAGTGATTTTATCATTTTATCATCTATTTTTACAGTCAAAGTTTATCTATCTTTCTAAGCTTGAATCTAGTGTTTTTTGCTAACGCTGATGTCTTTGCAGGAATTCTCTTATCTGTTTTGCAAGATAGGTTCAGGTTTAGTTCCATATAGTTGCATTTAAATAGTTCACATTTCACTTTCTAAGGGATTGTAAAACTAATGTTCATTCAAATCCTCACCTAGCTCTAATTAGGGAAGAAGTAACTGGATCATTTGTTTCTTGCATTGCAACACTTTCCAAGTTATTGCTATCTGAGATTAAAACTGAACTCACCATTGATTTTGGGGTTAAAATTGAGCTACTACTATCTCGTTGGACCAAAACTTCAAAGTTAACTATTTCATGCTACGAGGATTAAAACTGAACTCACCATTGATTTTAGGGTTAAAATTAAACTACTGCTATCTCATTGGACCAAAACTTCAAAGTTAACTATTTCGTGCTACGCGGATTAAAACTGAACTCACCATTGATTTCTGGGGTTAAAAACTAAACCAATGCTATCTTGCTAAAATCACTTCAAAGTTCTGTGCTTGCCCAAGTAGATTAGCCCACTTAGTTTTTCTACTTTTAACTAGGTTGGAATAATCAGTGTTTTTGGTGCTTGACGAATGACAATAGGCTTATGCTCTCCCCTTTACTAGGTGATTAGAGTGCCAGACTTGTCATTCTATTTGTTTAACCTTTAGGAGGGGCCTGCCCTTGGATGCACGCTTGTCCAAGTGGGAATGACCCTGAGTGGTAACAAGCTAAAGCCAAGCCCTACCAGGCCACTTAAAATAAATTGTGCTTGAGGTGAAAACTTCCTGCAACAAGTGCTGCTATGTTACACCGACGGCCAACCTCCCCCAAAACCCTGTCAGGTGTAACCCTTTGAGGCTAGGAGACTCCACAACAGAGAGTAGTGCTGCCGCATGTGTAACCACTTGAACGGTTGCCTGCATTAAATACCTCTTGTTCTAGTGGCCCAAAACCCTTGTAATCCATTTCTCGCCTAGGATCTTTGTGCTTGCTTTTGTTTAGTTTATTCCAAAATAGAGTCAAAAAAACCACAAAAATAATGAAAAACTATAAAATATTCTTTGTGCTTGCTGTGTTTTCTTGCTGTTAATTCATAAAATCAGACCAAGAAGGCCTTTTTCCAGCCAAAAAATACCAAAAACAACAGAAAAATCCAAAATTTTGCCAAAAAATTAGAGCTGCGCATATACCCATTTATGCTGTGCATTTGTATCGACTTGCTGCGCATACGTATAGACTTGTTGTGCATATACAGACTGTTGTGGTGCATTTATCCTGTACTAGTGCTATGCATATAATGTGACTTATGGTGCATATGTTCATTTCTGCGCATACACGACAGTGAGCACATGCACTATTTTTGAGAAAATATTTTTACCTATTTGGAGCACCCATTTCAGCCTAGCTTCACTTTCTGAGATCATATTCAACCTTGCAGTTAGTCTTCATCTGTTTCACCCAAATCTCTCTTTTTTGTCAATTGTCCCATTCACTTTCTATCCAAACCCCCCTTGTTGTAAAGTCAGTTTAACCCATATCAGTTTGACATAGGTCCTTTCTTCGTATCATTAGTGAATTCACGTAAGCCTAGTAGGTCACAGTACCTTTGCTAGTAGTCTTGTTAATAGACTAGCCCATACACAGTAAGACAGGTATCAACTACCCTTACTAGTGGCTACCGTCTTACTTGAAATCATTGAGCAAGAGAATCCTTTGTCCAAACCTTGTTTTAGGTATCCTATTCACAATAGTCTCAGTTGGCACCTTGCCAAAATTTCTAATCCTAGTCCACTCCATCCCACATCTCCTTGCATGGTCCTTACTCAATCCCAGTACAAAAAGCAACTAGAAATGGCTAGCTCATCTAATCGCATCGTCACACCACATGATAGTGATGAAGAAATTTCTCATGAAGAATATGAGGCGCACATCCAAGATAGAAAATTCTAACACCTAATAGAGAAGGTGCTCTTTGAAGACCCCCATAAATACTTCCATCATCTTGCTAGTCTCAGAATTAAACTCCTCGCAGACTTTGATATAAGTACAATCATGGAAAATGTAGACAATGATCATGAGAGGGGTACAAATGACACAGTCCCGCATGCAAATGATAGAGGAAAGAGACCCATAGATCAAAAGGCTCCCATGGAAGAAATGAGGAAGCAACTTGAGAGCCTCACACAACAAATATCTGACCTTAAGACTGGTACAAGTACCAAGAACTACTCCTTGGAAGACATAGCTCCGTACCCTTTTGACAAAAGTCTGGACACGAGACCGTTCCCCTACAGATTCGAGGTTCCAAAATTTGACAAATATAAAGGGAAGGGGGACCCTAGAGATCATATCCAGGAATTCAATGTAGCATGTTTAGAAGTAGCTCACAAAGAGACCTACTTGATGAGACTATTCCCAAGATCTTTAGGTGGTCAAGCTATGGAGTGGTTCTCGCGTCTCCCACCAGGAATCAGAACTTTTGATGAACTTGTCAATAAATTTATAACGCACTTCTCTTACAACATCGAACATGAGGTATCTATGCTAGATCTATGCAACACCAAACAAAAGAGTGGTGAGTCATTTGCCACCTTCTTACAACGATGGAGACAACTAGCTAGTAAGTGTTCTTATGATATTCCTAAGAAGTAGCTATTGGAGATGTTTGTCCATAATTTGAACACTGATCTTAGCTATCAAATTCAGAGACAATGCCCTACATCTTTCTCAAAAGTCATTGAAATGGGCTTATTCATCGAAAAGGCTATGATCACTAAAGGAGCTATCAAGCTATACAAGGACACACCTACTTCCAATTACACAATAGATAAATCAAAGTTTTGGACCAAGAACAAGAATGTGGTCAACGATGGGGTAGTCGATGCCAAGGCGGCAGCTCCCAAGCAACAACCCATGTTCACTCTTAAGGGAGAAACAAACAATGGTACACTCAACAAACCACCCTCTCGGGAGCCTAGACCTTGGTTCAATTCCAATCCAAGGAGAAAATTCACACCATTGGGTGAGTTTCAAGAGTCTGCACTAAGGAAGTTGTTGGCTAACAATGAAATTTCTCTACTGCCAACAAGTGATTACGAGCCTATAGTCAAACCTCCCTACTAGAAGGACATAGACTATTGTGAATATCATCGAGGAAGGGAGCATACAACTAACAATTGCATTTGCCTCAAAAATGTCATACAAGATATACTAGATCAGAATCAGGGAGGGACACAATAGCATACCTCCAATGAAACTCATGTGGCCTACAGGGATCCACTTCTGAATCACAACAGGTCATATAACAACAACAACACCAACAATGGCCACAACAACAATGGCAACAACAGTAATGACAACAACAATAATCGCAACCAGCCAAATCAGAACAATGGGACTAGTAATGCCAACTATGCAAGTGTGCCATTTGACTACACCATAAACTGCATTTCTGAGCAAATCCCACAAGTCAATGTCATCTCACCCAACCAACAACCAGAACCTAACATAACTGGTTGTAGTATAATAACCCGCAGTGGTAAAGTCACGCTCAATACCGCCCCTCCAAGGTCGTCACCTTCTCTATCCAACTTTCACCAGTACAACGTCATTGACTAGTTACAGAAAACTCTGGCTCACATTTCTATATTGGAGCTATTGCGTCTATCTCCTTCTCATAAGGAGATTCTTGAGAAAGCCTTAGTGGAAACCACGGTCCCCACTAACTTGGCCCAAGAGAAGTTCCAGACCATGGTAGGCAATCTGATATCCTCCAACTCCATATCGTTTATTGAGCAAGATGACCTCTCTATGTCCCAACCTCATAACACCCCTCTGCACATTGTCGCCTTCATACACAAACATCGCATCAAGAGGGTTCTCATTGATGGAGGTGCTGGTTTAAATATTTGCACATTAAAGCTAGTCCTTGCACTGGGGTTCTCCGAATAGGTAGTTGATCCAAGGAGGAAAATCACCATCAAAGCGTATGACGAGGAAGAAAGAACCACAAAAGGAACAGTTGTCCTACCCATTCAAGTGGGACCAGTAATAAAAGATGTGGTGTGTCAAGTCCTTGATCGGGAGCTCACTTATAATATCCTACTAGGGAGACCATGGATTCACGCCATGAAGGCTGTCCCCTCAACTTATCATCAATGCATTAAGTTCTCGCACAATGGCAAGCAAGTCACCATTCAAGGCAACCCTGACCCCTACCAACACTGCAATTCTTTTTGTACAAAACCTAAATGTATCATACCCAACAACAGAGCTTACATTTCCCCTACCCCGCAACAGGACCATACCGCCGAAGCTTCATCCTCAAGACCTAAAGCGCAGAAAGTTACCATAAAATAAACTGGAGTGGGAGAGTACTCAATTGAGCATAGTCTCAATCTTGCCAAGCTACCTTTGTCTCCTAGATCTTTTGGCCAACCCAGGCATTTTCCAAAGCCATCTGCTCCTCCTGTAACTCCCGTAACTCCCTTTGTAAAATGGGGGACCTTATCCGATGAAACAGAGGAGAGAGACCTCCCGCAATGGCTTTATGCTGAAGAAGAAAACACTCCCCAAGATCCGCCTAGACTCCCAATAGAACTCTATGGGCGAGGTGAGACTATTCTGCATAGGATGGGATACAAAGGATAAGGCCCCATCGGCCTCAGAAAAGAAGGAATCATTGAACCTATTCAACCTTCTTCATCCTCATCGGCTAGAAACACAAGTGGCCTAGGATACAAAGGCAAGGGTAAAGCCAAGGAAAATGCCTGTCTTGTAGAAACAATCCAAACACTCCAAGTGGACAGCGACATAGATTCAAATGACTATGAGTGGGATGAGCTAATAGAGCACTCCTACGACAACAAAGAGGTCGACACCATCCAAACTCTTAGCCCCTACCGTGAGGGACAAATGCAACGGAACAGACCACTGGAGTCTGATTTGCCTATCCCTGAGATTATGGCTTTCGAGGAAAGTTTAAATTCCTTTGCAATAAACAACTTGGAGGAAAGTACCACCTTGAACACTACCCCCGCCAATGCTCTTAACATTTCCATTCACACCATCAATGAATCAGGTCTATCATCTGACTCCCTTCCTCTCTTGCACCCTGAGCTTATTGACTGGAATCTGCAAGGAACTCCCCAACTAGATATGTTCCAAAACGACAATGCTTACATTGATTATATGGAACTTAGGGACCACTTACCCAAGGGAGATCATAAAGCTGGTTTTGCTATCAAACTGAATACTGTGGCTTACTTTGGGGAGGGTGCCAAGCCTTCCAGTCGCAAAAATATCAAGATAAAAAATGGATCTGATAGTGAAAACTGCCTTGTGGCAGTGTCAGATCATAAAACAGTAAAAAGAAAGGACACATCCGAAGGTGAAAACCCAACTGTGGCACTTGACAATGGAATGCTTGACACTCTCCCTAGTGATATGTACCAGGAAAGGTCACAGATTGTTGTGGAACCGATAGAACCCGTGAATATTGGAACAGAAGAACAACCCAAGATTATCCACTTTGCCAAATCTCTCACACCACCAGAGAAAACCAGGTTCGTACCATTCTTTAAGAAGAAGAGAGGTAGCTTTGCTTGGTCGTATGTAGACATACCAGGGCTAGACCCAAACTTAATTCTACATCATCTACCATTGGATCCAGGAGTAAAACCAGTAAAGTAGAAGCTGAGAAAAATGCATCCTCACATAGCACTTTTGGTCAAAGAAGAACTCAAGAAATTACTGGATGTGGGGTTCATCAGAGCCATAGATTACCCAGAATGGATTTCTAACATTGTGCCAGTGTCTAAACTAGATGGCCGAGTTCGACTATGTAATGATTTTCGAGACTTAAACAAAGCATGCCGCAAGGATGATTTTCCATTGCCAAACATCGATATCATAGTCGACCTAACTGCAGGACATACAATGCTATCACTCATGGACGGATTCTTAGGGTATAATCAAATCAAAATAGTACCAGAGGACCAACACAAGACAACTTTTACTTGCCCATGGGGTACCTTTTGCTGGAATGTCATGCCATTTGGGCTGAAAAACACAGGTGCTACCTATCAGCGAGCTATGACAACTATATTCCATGACATGATGCATGTAATAATGGAGGACTATGTTGACGATATCCTAGCAAAATCTCTCACAAGGGACTCACACCTGGATGTATTAGAAAAAGTCTTTCGAAGATTGGACCAATTCCAAGTCAAACTGAACCCAAAGAAATGTGTGTTTGGGGTAACTTCAGGCAAGCTGCTAGGCTTCATCGTGTCGGCAAACAGAATAGAGGTAGACCTTGCCAAGGTCAAAGCTATAATGGACATGCCACCACCCAAGACTCTAACTCAGTTGAGATCCCTACAGGGCAAGTTACAGGCCATCTGCAGATTCATATCACAGCTAGCAGACAAGTGCCAACCTTTCAGCCATCTCCTGCATAAGAACATTCCATTTAGGTGGGATGAGCGGTGTGAAGAGGCCTTCAACAAGCTAAAGGAGTACCTTATGAATCCACCCATTCTCATGCCTCTGATCCAAGGAAAACCTCTAATTCTCTACATATCTGCTACACCTACTGCTCTGGGGGCACTTCTAGCATAGCATGATTATGAGAACAAGGAAAGAGCTGTATACTACATTAGTCAAACCTTAGTGGGCTATGAGTTGCAATACTCACAAGTAGAAAGATCATGTCTCGCGGTAGTTTTTACTTCACAAAAACTCTGGCATTACATGCTTGCACATCCAGTTAAACTCATCGCAAAAATAGACCCATTGAAGTATCTCCTCAGCAAAGCTGCTCTCACAGGTCGCCTAGCAAAGTGGGTAATGCTTCTCAGTGAGTATGATATCGAATATGTGGACAGAAAAGCCATCAAGGGACAAATCATAGCTGACCAACTAGCAGATGCACCGTTACAAGACAACAAGCCCATGTAGTTTGAATTTTCAGACGAGTCCTTATTCACTATATCAACATCTTCCTAGAAACTCTACTTTGACGGGTCTTACACAAACCATGGATCAGGGGCAGGTATCCTGTTTATAACTCCTCACGGTGACACAATTCCAAAGTCTTACCACTTGTTATTTCCATTCACCAATAACATAGCGGAGTATGAAGCCTTGGTAATTGGTCTTAAGATGGCAACTGAGTGGAAAATCCAAGAATTACATGTCTACGGTGATTCTCAGCTTATAATCAATCAGGTCAATGATGAGTATCAAACCAAAGATGAAAAGCTCATCCCATACAAACGAATGGTTGACGACTTCAATGAACACTTCGGCACCATCTCCTTCAAGCAAATACCTAGGATTGAGAATAAGGTGGCAGATGCAATGGCTACCATAGCCTCTCTTCTAGAAATACCTAAACATGAGTCACGGTATGAGTTCTTAGTGGAAACTATCCGTCAACCAGCTTATGATCTCCTTGAGACCCATTCCATCTGCCTTCTAGTTGGCTCTGATTCACCTTGGTACAGTAAGACTTACACTTACCTCAAGGACAACATTCTCCCACCTGACCTCTCTTCCAACCAAAAGTGAACTTTCATACGACAAACCTCTTGCTACACCATCATAGCCGATACCCTTTACCGACGTGGTCTAGATGGTACTTTGCTCCGTTGTTTAGAACAAGAAGAATCCATAACTGCCTTGCGAGACGTACACGAAGGGATCTACGGAACACACTCTAGCGGTCCTTCCTTAGCCAAGAAACTCATGTGTTTGGGTTATTACTAGCCAAACATGGAAATGGATTCTTATCAGTTCATCAAAAAGTGCAAATAGTGCCAAGTACATGGGAACCTGATCCATGCACCTGCTCAAGAGTTGAGACCTTTAACAACACCCTGGCCCTTTTACCAATGGGGACTTGACCTTGTGGGAAAGATTCATCCACCCTCTTCCAATGGCCACAAATTCATCATAACCACCACTGAGTATTTCACAAAGTGGAATGAAGCTGTTCCCCTCACCACCGTCACAGGTAAGCAAATTTCCTCTTTCATCCTAAATTATATTATCTGTAGATATGGCATTCGTTCCTCCATTATCATGGATAATGGAAGACCATTCAAAAATTAGGATGTCCAGGAACTCTGTGAGTGTTTCAAAATCCAACATCGCTTCTCCACTCCATACTACCCCCAAGGCAACGGCCAAGCTGAGGCATCGAATAAAACCATTCTAAAAATCCTAAAGAAGACTATCAATGATGCTGGTCGTGATTGGCATGTCCAACTCAATCCTGCTCTATGGGCCTATAGAACTAGTATACGCACTCCCACAGGTGCTACACCCTATGCCCTTGTCTATGGTTTAGAAGCCATCCTTCCTATTGAAGTCCAATTACCGTCCCTCAGGGTGTCGTTGAAAGGTCTTATATCAGATGAAGAATACAGAGTCTCCAGGTTACAGGAACTAGAGCTGCTGGAAGAAAGGCACCAGAAAGCCTTTGATCATCTCAAAGCATATCAATAGATGATGTCAAGAAGCTATAACCACAAGGTTCGCCCAAGATGCTTTAAGGTTGGGGACATCATTCTCAAAGAAAATCCTCACAATCAACAAGATAGAGAAAAGAAAGGCAAGTTCGAACCTAACTGGCTTGGGCCCTATGTGATTGTAGCTGCTTACGGATCGAGGGCATATCAGTTGGCCACATTAGAGGGTGCATTGTTCGATGATCCAATCAATAGCATGCACCTTCACTAGTTCTATACCTAGGAGAACCCCAATGCAAGGGGGCACAATAAAATACAAAAAAAAAATAAAAAAGTTGAAAAGAGAAAATACAAAAAAAAAAAAATATTAAAAAGAGAAAATAAAAAAAAAATCAAAAAAGTTGAAAAGAGAAAATACAAAAACATCAGAAAAAATAGAAAGCATACAAAAAAATTGTCCTTTGGTGAAAACCTAGCAAACAAGCGCCTTGGATAGGTATCATGATGAAAACCTAGCAAACAGGCATCATGTATACTTTCTAGCTTCTCGTGCAAATAATAGCAAGTGATGAAAACCTAGTAAACAGACGTTACTTGTGATAAACTGCCTTTTCCATCTTTGGGAGTCAAATCACCTTGAGTCCATTCCTCCTTCACTCATTTCCCATTTGACCCATATCTGTCCCCCAACAAACACTTGACAGTTACCTATCATGGCTTGATACTCTCCTTGTGGCCTTGTCAACCAAGTTTTTGTCCCATATCATCTCCTCAATGTGAGCCTAACATAGTGTCTCTCATCAGTGTCCATGGTCCAAGTCCGTGAACTACATTGCCTCTGTGTCGTCACATAGGCAAGGCCATTATTCTAATGCACCCCCAAGGCTCCCATGGTCCCATTCATCCCCCTTCATGTCTTCTTTCTTGTCGTCTTTTTTCTAGTCCATCCATGGTCCATTAGGGTTCACCCCGAACTACGTTGCCTCTACGTCGTCACGTAGGCAAGGCCATTTAGCAATGAGCCCCCGAGGCACTAGGTCAATCCCTTAGGGTTCGTCTCCCCAATAAGGATTGTGCAATCTTCTCACCAAGCAAGCAAGTGAAAGCAAAACCCACGCTTCAAGCAGAAATCTTGACTATGAATAGCTTAACCTATTCAAACACAAGGCAAAGTACCCAAGGCCTTCTAAATGATTTTATTCAAATTATAGCAAGAAATAAACACATCTAAATGCAAGAATGTTTTGTGGATTGGAATCATGGTTAAGTTACAACGTCTTGATTTTTGTTATCACGTCCTCCTATGCTACTCAAGGATGCCAAAAGCTAGAGATGTTATGATGGGGGCATGATCATTTTCTTTGTTTGCTATCTGTGGATTCCACTTTAGTAATGTGACACCTTGTCTAAAGACATGATCAGTAAAAGAATCATGGAGGACATCAAAGGTCTAACATGAACGGGGGCAATCCTTGTTTGTTGAAACGCAAGAAATATTCAGGTCATCTAGATTCAATTTTTACTAGATGCTTGTATTAACTTGCTAAATCACAATCCATGTAAGTAGTACTCAGGTCATCTCGGTTCAATTATACCTAGATGCTTGTATTCACTTACAACATTTCAGAAAATGTACCAAAAATAAATTGCCCAATGATGAAATAAAGCACTCCAAAAGCAAACACCATTCGCAT
Organism: Cunninghamia lanceolata; assembly: GCA_027924645.1. NCBI lineage: Eukaryota > Viridiplantae > Streptophyta > Pinopsida > Cupressales > Cupressaceae > Cunninghamia > Cunninghamia lanceolata. Next base: position 643,100 of record BSBN01001019.1, read on the forward strand.
CCATTATTCATCCATACCATATCCCATGCAATAAAAGCTCCACAAAGTGCAGAGTATCAATGTTTACAAAAGCTTGTGAGTCCTTCTATCAAGTCTTTCTTCTATCAATCAGATTTCTATCTATCATCATATCTTTCATCAGTCAGTCTGAGCAATGATCCAAATGCAAGGTCCATCCTTAATCCATACCAATCAAGTCAAGTCAATCTTGCACAAATGATCCAATCACAATCAGTGGTCTTGATCCTTGTATGGTCGTAAACCAACTCGATTAGTTAATCAATCAATTGTCTTATATAGGATGTTGCATTGTCGAAATCAGACCAATACACGTGTCTTACACAACATGCTTCATTTCCTGAAACCAGACACTATCCTCATGTTGCTCTAGGGATCTATCATTCCCCGCCATGACAACACGCCTGCCATGTTGGTCTAGGGATACATCATTCCCTGCCATGACAACATTGTTGTATATCGTTATTAGTATATTGTTGGTTTACCGCTTGACAGGGGCAATACCTTGTTTGTTCTTGTGTCATTTGTGCATACTTGCTTGCTTGCTTGTGTGTGTCATCATTCCATCTTGCATCACATATCATTCGACTCTTTCTTCAACCGATTTCTCCATTCTAACCTAGCTTCCCTTCATCTTCGTGAGATTGTCTGTCTCACGCCTCCTGCCTTCTTCCCATCCAATCTCCCGAGGGGGCATCCTATCATCATTAAACTTGTACCAGGTTCAAACTGGGGCATGTATCATTGTCAGACTATCGATTTCTTTGAAGCAACGCTGTAAACTGCATTGCATCAAAGAGGGGCAAAATGTATATGCCTAAAAATGACACGATTCATTCTAAGTAAATATTCTAAATATTTATTCCTTTCCTCTATCAATTAAATAAATATTCTAAATTTATTTAATCGGTTCACTATTCCGTAATTAAATAAAATCAATTTATTTAATTAAGTTCCCTAAATTCTTCTAATGTCTCACATAATTAAATAATCCTAAATTATTTAATTGTTCATAAATTCCTCTATCCTAAGTTCTAAATACAAAAATCCACCTCACACTTACACCTCACCTTTCCACCTCACTTTGTCCACCTCATCGGGTTGCACATGTAATTAAATATATTAAATATTTAATTACCTATTTTCCCCCTCACCCACATGGCTTATTTCTTCTCAAATCAAAAGTTAGTTAACTAATCAATTAAAAGTGTTAAGTAACTAGTCAATTGAGTTAATCCCTCAATCAATTCAGTCAATTCCATAATTCATTCTTCCAACTGACTAATTATTGTGTGGTCACACAACACGCCCCATTTTGATTTGGCAAAACAGGGACCCAACCTTTTGGTTTGGCTTGTCTGCTCTCTGGCGGTTTGGTAAAAGTAAGTCAGGTGCATCATCATGTGGAGTCAGGATGAGGTAGGTCCCCATTATGAGGTCAGTTTGTCAAAATTCGTATTTCATTTCTGTGACGTCATAGTTTGAAAGAATATTAAAATTCACGCAGGTTTGTCTTTTACATCATCCTGATATTCTTCAGGATGTGAGAGTTATGAACGATCAAAGTTTCGGTCAAACCTGATATTCATAAGGAGAGGAAGATCATATTTTTATAGCTTGTCATCTTTTTGAAGATCATCATCATATTTGAAATATCCCCCGACAATATCCGGACGTCAACTTTAAGTGGTAGTAAGTCTTCCCTGTCTAGTGGTCTTTTGTATCGCGAGTGTCATGTTTTGAATGTAACCCGATGTTTCTTAATATCCTCCTGACGCAAATATCACCCTTAGCAAATATCTTGATGACATCATCCGAATACGATAAACGAAGGAACATACATAACAATGACATCATCATCACATTTATATTGCCACAGGATATTTTCTAAAACATGATCATGTTCGCCTAAGATGATGATGACGTCATGATGCACTTCCAATACAAAGAGCAAATATCAGGATGACTTCATCCCGATATTCCAAAAAGAGAGACATGTAAGTTTGTCTCGTCATCATCATATTTAAAAACATCACCTGATTCACTAAAATATCCTCCTGATGTACTAAGCATAAACAAGGGTGCTTTTGTCACCTGAATCTTGTCGCGATAACAATGTCAATACGAGGGAGGAGGATGATATTGAAACTCAACCTGATATTTGTGAATATCACCCTGCCCTCATGATATCCTATCATATGGATATCCCCCGCTCCCATTGCCGCCATTATCATTTAATGCACGCAGACAAGGTAGGTAGTTCCCGCTGACCCTGGAACCCAATGAAACACCTGGCAAGATCCTGCATTTTCACACGAATAATCAAGGAACATGATCCAATCTGTCAAAGTTGCCCTAAATGTACCCTAACTGCGAGGTTAAAAGGTAATTCAACCGCCATTTTCACATTTACCTTGCGATAAACTTGTTTTACAGAGCACTAGCTTCCATATCTGCATACCAGCTACCATTGCGGATTTGAGCTCACAGGCAGAAGGAAAGAGGTGATCATCAGCTGAATTAAGAACATCTCAGCAATCTACTGGTATAAAAGGAAATCGGCATAACCAGGTAAGTGAATCAAACTCTCATCATATTGTTTTTGTTCTGGTACGATGATGTAAGTTCTAGTTTATGCATCCGTATGATTAAGTAGTGTTGGAATTGATACAGTAGGCATAATGATTTATAAAGTCAATTGCAATATGCATGCATATGTGTACCTGTTGTGAGATAGGATTGTTGTTAATTACAAGTACTCATGGCTGAGAAGCGATTGGTCAAGTGTCAAGAAGAATTCAGCAAACCCATGTTCTCTGCTCAGAGGGGGGTCCTGTTTAAATATGGAGCAATTACAGACACCCATCAGGGAAGCACTAATTTGGAGGCCTGGTCAGCCAAGCTGAACGATGGACATGACAAGAGTCCTGTGTTGGACGCAGTGTTCGTGTCGGGAATGTGGAATGCCGCCGGTTTTCCATACTCCATGGAATTTTCAGAACTCGTCATGGAGTGTGCCCGGAATTATAACCCTCAGACAAGGCAAGTAGTGAAGCATGGGAGGATATATTCAGACCTCTCCATCAAAGGTCTCTCCCAGACGTTTGGATTGACACTGGGCAGAAGGTCAAAAGTGTAGACTTGAAGAAGTCTGAAAGAGAGTATGAAGCCAACAAGAAATCGGCCAGGAAGAACATGTATCCGTGGCGGGCTGAGAACTGCACATATAATGCAGCGGCCAAGCTTCCTGTGCACCTGTTTAAGTATGATTTCAGTGAGGAGTAACAATACATGATTGCACTCCTGAATAGAGTAACCGGCCAACCTGATACTGGCAGTTTCAGGGATTGGATGTATAGAATAGTAATGATGTGTCTATACTCAGACATTAAGCCACTATGGGGCCAGATAATAAGTGATGCTTTGCATGAGAAACTGATGAACCTGGGAGGTTCAAATTGTGCATTTTTCATGTCATCATATATTGTTTATTCTTGTGCCTACAAAGGCACTTTTGATGCTTTAATTACAGATGGGAAGCTCACAGGCACAAATGCTGTGTATATCTGGGATCATCATCCCTAGCTGCAGAGAACCAACTATCTCAAAGATTACAAACTGGTCAATGATGCATTCTCTATGCATCTGGTAAGACCATGGAAGAAGACAGAACAAAGAGATTGAGCATGGAGGCTCAAGAGGCAGTCTATAGGCATGGGGCCTGGTACATAAAGTTTGCAACCTTTTCTTATATAAGGGTTGAGGGTTTTGAGGAACATCCCCTCATGCTGCCGAGGTATCCCACAGATGCAGTGATATTAATGGAATTTATTAGGCAGGGCTCCGTGATGATAAAGATGTACAAGGACGCCAAGAAGCTGCCACCAATTTTGTTCCCAGTCAGCATTGGCAACTATATGTGCCCTGACTCTGATAATATAAAGAAGGTGATGGTCACCCTGAATAAAATGAATTTGTAGCCTTTCCCAATAACAAGACCATATGATCCTTATGGCAGGATACAGAAGATACTAGGAAAGCCTATTCACCAAAGGCACCTAGAGGATTTTTGGGCTGACTGTGAAGATGAGGCAGAAGCCAGAAGAAGGAGGTATCAGAGGTTAACTCTGAACCAAGTTAGAACTTTTGATTGCATCTCCCTTCCCCAACAATTAAAGAAGGATGATGGCAGGACAATGGTAGACAAGTATGAACAGAAAAAGATATATAATGACACCATCTCTGCACCTGACCTCACTAGGCAGAGGACATATCCTTGGACCCATTCATTGCCAGGACCCTAGACCTAACCCAAGCTTGGGTTGATGCACAGATAGAGGCATTGAAGAAGAAAGGTGTTGCCATTACAGTGGACAACAAGAAGAAAGGGCAGGATATCCCCGTGGATGAATGTGATGACTTCCTGTTAGAGAAGAGGAAGACCAAGGGAGATAGAATCCCTCCACCACAACAGCAGAGCAAAAGACCCCCAAGGGGCAAGAGGGTGGAACAGGGACCAAAAGGGATTATAATTGAAATGGCAGTATTTGCAGCTGAGGCAGCGGCAGGGTTAGGATCAGAATCATCATCCCCTCCAAAGAAAGAAAAGCCCAAGAAAAGTAAGACAGCAGTGGCTGGAATCACTGAGACCCAAGAAGTGGGTCAATCCTCTAAACAACCAAGAGGAGAGGATGCACTTATAGAAGAAGAGCCTGAGGAAGAGGAGAGCTGCACAGGTGCTGGTGTCTACCCCACCTAAGAAATAAAGAACCTCTATGAGAGGTGGAATGAGCCAACCCCCTACTTCATTACAAGGGGAAGGTAGTGAAGTGTGCAAGGAACTTCAACATAATGTTCCACTTCCTACCATCATCAAGTTCAAAACTGAACTTGCTGAGGAGCAGCTGAAAGAAACTTCCCAGACACAGGTAGAAGGGCATGTCTCGCTCGACGAGACAATAAATTTGTCTGATGATGAGGTGGTGCAGGATGTGGCTGCACAGAAGATGGAAACACTGGCTGCTGGTATTAGTATGACCCCCCACAAGTCTCCACTAGTTCAATCAGTACTGGAAGAAATGAGGCGAGTGGAAGAAGAGTGAGAAAAGAGCCCAGAGCAAGTAGCTCAGGAAATAGGGCTAGATACATTGATCACAGAGGTGACAAGTCCTGTAGTGGTAGACTTGACAGAGAAACAGGATGCAAGTCTTGAATAGCTAGCAGGATCACCTGGTGAAGGCCAACCAACAGAAGAAATAGAGATGGCAGAATCAGAAGGCCATGCTCTAGAATTAGGACAACAAAGTCCACAGGATACATCAGCGGAACCTGCTATAGTAGAGGTTCAAGAAATGAAGGCTGATGAAAAGGAAGAAACAAAAGAGGATCCAGCTGCCAGGACATAGGAGGTTGACAGTGCAAGCTCAGCAGAAATAATAGCTGCAGAATAATCAACAACACATCAAGCAGAGTCCCCAGTATCTGTTGTAGTGGATAAGCAACCGGGAGAAGGACTGCGCAAATTGCCATACCTGTGGTGGAGAAAGAAAAAGGTAAAATCACTATAGATGAATTTCAAATCAGTACAGTTGATTTGGGCTTTGCCAATGAGGACCAAGAAGGTCAGGAGGGCAAAGACATCATTGACTCTTTGATTCAAAAGGTGAAAAGAGAGAAGGAGAAAAATAAGCAACATAAAGAGCACATTGCTCAGTTGCATGCCTATATCAAAGGGCTGACTGATCCTGATGATACCACAACTAAACGTGCAGTCCCATTGACTACCATCTCTCAGGAGGAGGTAAATAAATTGGACCTCATGAAGCATGAGGCGTCCGTAATAAGGAAATGGATGTCATCCGCATTGGATGATGCTGTTGAAATAATGAAGGCCTCTTTGAAGAGGTGGAGCATCCTAAGTGACTCCAAGGCCAAAGTGGATAAATTGCAGATGCAGACTAGGAAGAGGTCTTACAAGCTAGAGAGAGTCTTGAGCCTGTTAGGAGAAATAAAGAATATAAATCCACAACTGCTTATCAGTAAGCAGGTACTGAACAGCAATACCGCATTATTGATAGACATCTGGTACAAGGACACTCAGTTTGAGTGTGGAGTCCTCAAAAGATGTAATAATAAGCTGAGAGATATCAGCATGAGGCTACGGGATTTAATGGCTGAGGAAGCGGTGATATTGGAAGCATTGGAAGGCAAGGTGGAAGGTAAAATAGAAAATCAAGATGAAGAATCTGCCATTAAAGCTGTGCACAGCAACTTCCAATTAGAGACAGATGGTCCACCTGTCCCTTTGACAGAAGAACTGATAGATAAAATAATGAGGATCAAGGTCCAGATGGAGAAATACAAAGAGACACTGCAGGACAGGAAAAATAAGCTTGATAACAGCAGAGACAAATATGAAGCACATCAGCACGCCATTGTCAAAGCAAAGACTCAAGATGGCAGAGCGATAGATCAGGTTGTGCATTCATACGAGCAGGTCCGCAGTAGTATGCACCCCCATATGCAGCAGCATCATCATCAGGATAGTGAAAGTTTGGAAAGTGATGCGCATGATGATGACCCGCATGAATCAGCTGAGGAGCATGATGAAGATACATCATGAAGGGGATAGTAGCATAAGTAGTATAGATAGTTGCCAGCTGGCAACTTGTGCCATTTTGTAAAGGTTGACAAAGTCAAGAGAATCATGACCATAGATTTGTATTGATAAATCAAGATCGTAGATCTTTTGTAATGGATTCCTCACCTTATTCTATAAAAGGTGGTGGAATGCCCTGTTGAAACATTCGAAACTTAATTGAAATCTGTTTGCTGAAGTATTTAGGGCTTTTTTCAAAGTTATTGTATATGTACATGTCTTTTGCATACTTAATGAAAGAGAAGAGTATTTCGATTACAAATCTTCGTAAATCTTAAGTAATCTGTGTCTGAATTCTGGATATGTGCTTTGATTTGCTGCGTCCCTTGGAGTGCTCATCATGTTGCATGTATTGTTTTCATTCCTCATCCTCTAAAGTTTGCATCAACTGTATCTAGCTGTGGAATATCCTGGTGAACATATAGTTTGATTTCTTCTCCTCATGATAGTATCAAGTATGTATGTGGATCAATAGCTAAAGGTTCAACATTAAATAGAAGCATTTCTTCAATTTCTTTTAAATTTCAGAGCATTTCATCTCCATAATTGCAAATAATTGATAATCTTAAGCAAATAACATAAATATGCAGATATCTCGTAGATAATCGTAAATATTTAGCATATTTGAATACAAAGTATGTAGAATTGAAAATATCATGCAAAGATTGAGGTATTTCCACATCTTCTCATCAAATAACTGCATAATATAACTTCTCTGTAAAGAATTTTTGCATGAATGTCATGATGATGATAAAATTCCACATAAGGCCCCAAAATGGAAACAGCAACTCACATTAACCTCTGAGTGACTTCAGACGATTAAGACCTAATTACCGGAGACTTGGGATCCTGAATTCTTTGAATTCATGGTATCTTTTAAGATGAATAAAGGTTAATGCGTACTTTTATTCTATGTTTGTTTATGACTAACATCATGACCAACATAAATTGGCGCTAGAAGGAGGGGGTGATCTGGAATACCATGTTCATCATCATTATTTTCAGGTTTGATGATGCAGAAAGAAAGGTAACCTCTGATCGTCCGTGAATTTCAAATACTATGCAAATATTTACTATAAAAGGTTCGTATATGCTCATTCTGTGTAAAGATTTCCAGATTTCACATAAATATTGCAAGCTTTACAGTAGATCATTCTGAATTCACTAATATTGGCCAAATATCCGTAAATCTGTTCAAGCTTTGAAGAATTTAAGCTTTAGATACTTGAGATCTCGTGCTAGGGGTCATTATATCCCAAATATCCTGTCATATTTGTAGTATCTTCACAAATATTTCATAAATATCTAGTTTGATTAGCCATCTGACTGCAAATATCACCTCATTTGGTGAAATCCAGCCAATATTTGTAAAGTTTAAGCCAATTCGCCTCAAAATTGAGAAATCCTAGCTCACAAGATAAATACCAGGTCTAGATCTAGTGGAATCTTCGAGGAACTACCTGTTAGAGGTTTCAGACCTAGAACTATAGACATTCATCATACCCCAGAGTCTAGCGCGCCAAGAACTTCACCAGGACCTCCTCCGGTAACTCCTGTTGGTTTACAAATACCCTCTGGAATATTTGTGACACCTCCTGTTCAGCCTCAGAGTGTACCTTTGGTTCAACCCCAACCAGCTGCAACACCAGCTCAACCTCCTCTGGTTGCAATGTCTTTCTTTGCAGCAGAGTCACCTTTGACCTTTATTGCATATCATGAGCTACCAAAGAATCCAAATAAACTTTGTCCAAAATATCATCCTTATCAAGATGCTGATGATCATATCAGGACTTTTAAAGAAGCTTGCTGCAGAGCTAGAATAGAACATCAAGATGTGGTGTGCAGGTTATTTCCTTTTTCCTTAGGGGAAGAGGCTTATAATTGGTTCATTAGTCTTGGCCAAGCCTCTGTTGGTTCATGGGCTATCCTAGAGAAAGCCTTTCTTGACAGGTTCAAAGTCCCTATTGATCCATCTATGAATGACCATATGTTTGCTACAATCAAAAGATTTGAGCATGAACCTATCGCCAATTTCAATGCTAGGTTTCAGAAAATGTTGTCCAAGTTAGTTGCCCCATATGTAGTATCTGATGCCTCTACCCGGAGTATCTATTATTCAGCCCTGGATCCATTAACTTCCATGTTCATCAGGAGAACACATCCTGAAATCACTACATTGACAGGAGCTTTTCAAGAAGCTATCAAAGTGAATCAGCAGTTGATACCTGCTCCTACTCCAAATATAGTATTTCCTACCTTGCCTGGCATGCATTCACAATATCCCACATCATATCCTGCAACATATTCTCCACAATATCCTGCACAATATCCTAATGGAGCATTGATACCCCTAGCTGTCCTGCCTGCACCTTTGCAAGTACCTCCACTGAGCATCATGCCCCCTCCTAATGGAAATGGCCACTTGCCACAATATCCTGCACAAGCTCAGACACCTCAGGGTACTGATTTGTCCAATAATAACCATGGATCCTCTTTCTTCAAGCCTCAGACTGAAAATGTAGTAGCCAAAGCTCAGGAAGAAAATGAGGAAATCAAAGAGATTTCTGCTCAATTGAGAAAACTCACCACAAAGGTGACACATTTGAGAAATCAGGGTTTCTATTTCCAGTCAAACTAGAATAGAAATTATGCCAATGATAGGTCAAATTATCCTGATAGAGGATATAACACCAATAATTTCAACAATAATGGTGGAAGCAACAATAATCCTCAGAGACAACCCAGAGTGTGGAACTCTAGGCCAAATAATGGCTCATTACCATCACCCCTAGATAATCAGCCTCCTGGTGAAGCCAAACAAACTACTAGAGTCAATCTTGCTGAGGCAACCCTTACTAATTGGTGCAGGATCCACAATACCAATGCACATGTAGAATTAGATTGTCCACAGTTTAGAATTGCTACTAGCATCTTTCAGACTAAAGTGTCTAACACTTCCGGAAATCCACCTCATGCAGAAGGAAATGAGATTGTTCCTTGTGGATATGACTCAGCTTTTGTACTGGAAACCTACATTAATCAACCTCATCAGGGTCACAACCTAATATGTGAAGAATCTGCCTTAACCTTTGAAACAAATTATGTTTTCCCCTTTGAGGATGAAAATGAACCTGCAAGAGAACATGAGGAAGTACATGCATATCAGTAGCAATATCCTGGTAAGCATAATTATAACTTGAGGAGTAATACCAACAGACCTGCTGGTCCATTGACATAATCTCTACCTCCAAATAATTTTGATACACCTCCTGATCCTAAGGCCAGCAATAACCCTGGATTCCCCAAGGTAAATGCTCAGTACTTGTCACCTCAGAACACAGGATCAAAAGTTGTAAATGCACCTCATGAATCCGATAAGTTAGTCACCTATTTGGCTGATGAAATGAAGAAAATTAAGATTAGCCTGTCCCTGTCGGAGTTATTGAAAACTCCTGCTATCAAAAGAGCATTCATGAAGTCACTAGATGATCCTACTCCTAAGGAGGATAGTCATCTTTCAAGTCAATCTAGTGGCAAAGATCATGCTGCTAAGGATAATATTGTCAAGCCTAAAGTGTCAGCTACAATCCAAGCTGCTGAAACCTCCCACATGACCTTGTATAGAGATAAAACTGAATCACCTCCGTTCCTCCTCACCATAAGAATGTTCAGCAAGAACCTGCACAACTGTCTGGTTGATTTAGGAGCCTCCACGAATGTTATGCCCCTGTCAATATGTAACGCTTTAGGACTACATCCTGCTAAATCCCTAAAGAAGGTCACACAGCTGGACAAAACGGAAGTAAGTGTAGTAGGAGAATTAACTCACATCCACATGCAACTAGCATATGATCCTTGGATCCAATATTACATTGACATTCAGGTAGTTGACATACCTGATACTTATGGGATGTTGCTTAGCCGAGACTGGTCCAAGACGCTCAATGGATATATGTCCATGGATTTCAGTCACATGTGGTTACCATGGAAAGGTATACCTAATCAAATCAGGATTGATGCTGAGCCAAGAATGAAACATATGATCACCGAGTACAACCGAACAAATGAGATCCTGTACGTAGATGTAGAGCTTGAAGTTTATCGCATCAGGCCACAAACTGTCAAAATAGAAGAGATCCTGATGCTTGAGCTGCATCATCATCATGATGATGATCATCAGGAGGGCATCCCAGTCATAGAAACTGATAATAATCCCGATAATGAGAATGAAATAGATCACTTCAGAGACTTTGAAATGCATCTGTCTAATCAAGTAAAACGTTGTCAATTGTTGAATATACCTGCTAATGATATTTTGATTGATGGATGGTGCAGATTACACGATGAAGCACATTCATAAAGGACTTGTGAAACATGCTTAGATATGATGATGCTAGAGCAGACATGTAGTGAGGCGTCATCATCATGTTCTGAGGTAAATGCTACATATAATGATGATGATGATGACACTAATTCTTATCTATCTTCTGCAGGAACCGAAGAACTGACAGATCATGACGAAGATCATATCCTAAAAATAGAAGAAGTTCTGGTGTCTGACCAAATAAATGATATGAGGAAAGAAAAGATCACTCCTGGTAGTGATTGTTTTATGGAACCAAATTATGAATTGTTTGATGAAGACAAAGGCAGTGATCTGACTAAGTTTGAAGAATTTCTAGTAAAGGAAATAAAGAAGATGACATGACAGCATAAATCTCCCCATGAGGTTTTAATCAAAGGATGGTGTAGGTTGCACGAGGCACCCCACTCAGAAACAACTTGTTCACTATGTTTACACATTTTGAAGAAGCATGCAGCTATAAGCCCAGAAGATCATCCTCCTGTTGAAGCGAAAGAGAAAATTGAAAAGCCATCAGGCTCACAAGGAAAGGGAAAGAAGAAACTTGAGGATGATGATGTCCCTAAGTTAAAATAGATATCAGGCGGAGCAGCAGCCAGAGCTGCAAAGAGAAAAGAAAGTTCAAATAAATGTCCTGCTGAAGATAAACCTTGGATCCTGAGGTTTGATGGATCTAAATCCAAGCAAGGTGCTGGGGTAGGAATTGACCTGATTGATCTGACCAGGAAATCCTACTTAGCAGCCTATAGATTACAGTTCCCTTGTACTAACAATGTAGCAGAGTATGAGGCTTTGATTCATGGAATGTTGTTTGCTCATAAGAGGAAAGTAAAGATTCTGCATGTCTTTGGAGATTCAGAACTAGTTGTGAAGCAAGTAAGAGGAATTTACTCCTGTAACTACAGAAAACTATCAAATTACAGACATCGTGTATGGGACCTAATGGAAGACTTTGACGCCTTTAATATCACTCACGTACTAAGAAAACAAAACCATAGGGCAGATGCACTTGCCCAAGCTGCCAGTACATTGGAGCCACTGTCTATATCTAGTCTAAAGAGATTTTCAGTAGAACTGGTGTCAGTACCATCAATACCTGACAATGTGACTAATCTCTAGGTGTTTGATGATGATCAGCACATTCTGGACTTCATTTCAAATAGAGACATATTTGAAGCTCAGATTATAGATGAGAATGGTATGGAAGATCATGTCTGGGAAGAAGATGAGATATTAGAGTTGCCTAGCAATAGGATCCCCAAAGGTATGATTGAATTAGAAAGAGCCTTTGATTTAGATAATATGCTTAAACATAAAGATCTGCCTAAGGCAGATGGAGGTCAATATTGACAAGTGAATATTAGACAAGCTGATGACAAGAAAAATGTCTTATTGGGTAAGGCTTGCACACCAGAAGAGTTAGAAGGAATAACTCAGGCCCTCAAGGATTACATACATGTAATTGCATGGACTTATGATGAGCTGAAGACATATGACACCTCTGTCATAACTCATACTATACCTCTCAAGTTGGATGCAAAACCTTTCAGATAGAAGCAGAGGCCAGTCAATGCCTTGCTCGAACCAATAATTCTTGAAGAAGTCAAGAAATTGTTAAATGCCAGGATAATATTTCCTGTGAGGCACTCCACATGGGTAGCAAATCTAGTCCCGGTTAGAAAGAAAAACGGAGACATCAGGTTATGTGTAGATTTCAGGAACCTGAACAGAGCATCAAAAAAGGATAATTATCCTTTACCCTCCTTAGATGAAGTTCTACAGATTGTAAATGGAGCTAAAATGATGTCCTTCTTGGACGACTTTTCAGGATACAACCAAGTAATGGTTGACAAAATTGACAGATTGAAAATTGCCTTCACCACAAAGTGGGGGATATTTGCATATAGACGTATGCCCTTTGGACTCATAAATGCTGGAGCTACATTCCAGCGAGCAATGGACATAGCTTTTAGAGGCTTAATAGGAAAGTGTATAGTCATCTACATGGATGACTTGATGGTATTCTCCAAGGAAAGGAGGAATCATGTTGCTAATCTCAAAAGTGTACTAAAGAAATGTGAAGAATATGGAATATCTTTGAATCCCAAGAAGTGCATATTTGGGGTCACAACAGGAAAATTACTAGGCCACCTGATCACAGATGATGGAATTATCATTGATCCTGACAGGGGGGAATCTATTATGAAGTTACAACTTCCAGGAAGCAAAAAGGAACTTAAGTCTTACTTTGGTAAGATAAACTTTGTGAGGAAGTTCATCACCGGCTTTGCTGAGATTGTCAGACCACTAAATGCCATGTTGAAAAAAGATGCACAGATCGAGTGGACACCAGAAGCCAAAGCTGCATTTGAAGATATAAAGAAAGCCATTTCAGATGCTCCTGTCCTCATCAGTCCAGATTACACAAAAGATTTCTACATCTATTCATTTGCTTCAGAACATACCTCTGCAGTAGTGTTAACTCAAAGAAATAAGGAGAAAGAAGAGAAACCTGTTGATGACTGTTTTAATGCAATCATAACAATAAGTTAAAATTCACATAAAATGAACTGAAACTATACTTGAAAGACAAGAAGGAATCATTTGGTGATTCAACTAATCCCAAGTCTACAATGGTTCGGTTGGTCAAGTTCAGTTGGTCAATGTGAAGCTGTAATGTTCAAGGGGCCTTACGTAGTTTAGGTTTATTTTGTGGTTTACTGGCCTAAGAATATGCAAAGAGGTCATAGATTTCAACAAGTATTCTGTTCATTTGCATATAAGTGATACTGGGCTGCAAGTTTTAGAGGGTTTTCTTGGATTTTTTGCAGCTTTCTTCTTGATCTGTTTATGAAAACTGTCTACTTATAGCTCTGTTATGCATGCTTCTTCAAATTTGAGACAATTTCCTTTGGATTTCTACGTTTTCAGCTAGATATTTCAGATGGGTTGGGAAAAGTTAGAAAGATCTACACTATACTTCATTTAATCTACCGAAGGATCTAAGTGTTTCTGTTATGCACTATGTAAACACTACAGTAATTTGATCAAATCCATAGTAAAAACCCTAAATGTAAGTTCTGAGCATTTTCACAAACATACATTTAAAATTGCAAGCTCTCAAAGAAGATATTTCAAAACACAAAGAAGAGCAGGAGAACACTCAGAAGATAGATGCAGAACTCCAGATTCTATTGTATTAGAAACGAATAGCCATACATGATTTACAATGTAAAAATGACTCTTAGTTTCATTGATCATACTACAGAGAACTTACAAGCTTTACAGATACAGTAAGGCAGCCAGACATTCCACGCGCACCTTACTGCAGACAAACAGGCGACCTCCTTCTTCTACTCTAAACTATGCTAAGCTAACATGCTGTGTTTTCCTAGAATCTCTGTTGTAGGCCCTAAAAATCCCTGTTGTGTAGCCCCTGTTGTAAAGTATTACAGTGTAGAGAGGCACAATATAAAGACATTCTGATTGTCCTCACTACAGCAAAAACCTAACTGAACCCCTGGTTCAAACCCTTGGTTACAGCAATGAATGCAGGTGAACCAGTTCTCAAAAATATCTCAGAGCAGTGGTCAAATCTGGGCGAAATATTGCCCCTTCTGAGAAGTTCCGGCAGCTGGGTAATAACTTCTATTTGTCTTTTGTGATAATACTCTCAGCTGCGACCTTCCTCTTCACTTGAATGGCTTTGACTTTTTGCATTTCATCCTTATCTTCTTGCTCCTAAGATCAGATCTTCTGCCTCCATGAGGTCACTGTATTGACTTTCCAGCTGCTTCCTCAACTGCAAGCCTGCTAGACAAGACAAGCAATAAGTTTCACATTTATCACATAAAATAGCATGAAATTAAAATAAGCGTTTAAATACAGGTGACTGCGCAAGATTGTGGAAATCGGATCAGAATGCACTCAAAAACGCGTCAAAAATGCGCCCAAGCTGTTCAAAATTGATCGGGTCAACCATCGCTGACCGAAAAATGCCAGAGGCGCCAAAAAAACACTTTAAAATGTCCACCGCCTCATTTCCCGCCCATCGGCATGATATTCGCTGTCGGTGCGTCAAAAAATAGGTTAGTCGATATACCTCATCATCATGATATTCCGCTTCTGCATATTGGAGAAAAGAACAACATCATCATCATCATCATGTTTGGGAAACGGATCGTGCTTGAAAAATATATCCTGTTTGAAGAAAAAATGATGATCATGATGATCATCAGGATACTTGTTTTTGTCGAACTTAGAATGAGACATCATCATCATGTTTGGGAATCGGATCGTGCTTCAGAAAATATCCTGTTGAAAGAAAGAATGATAATGATGATCATCAGGATATTTGCTTCTTCGTTTATTAGATCGGGATGACGTCATCATGATATTCGGGGCCTTTGTTAAATTTAAAACATGACGTCATCATGATATTTCGCCAACCGGATCATGTTTGGGAAAAATCCTGCCGAAGGGAAAATGTGATGATGATGATCATCAGGATATTTGCAAAAGGTTGTATTTCATCGGCAGGAGGACTTGGCGAAATATCGGGCGTACAAACAAGATCATGATGATCTTGACAATATGACAGGATAAAAATATGATGATGACGTCATCATCATATTTCGCTTTCGGAGCACAAGGATGAGTTGGTCATCATGATATTTGCGCTAGGGTGATATTGTAAAATATGATGATGCTGTTGAGAAATGCAATATCGACTACTTCTTAATAAATAGGGTGGTCATCATGATATTTCGCTAACTGGAGATCAGGAGGATATGAAGGTGATGATCCTCTTAATCGAATTATGATGATGATGTTCCCAGCACTTGGCGAAATTCAGCAAATGATCCTCGTGAAAGATCAGGGTGATATGAAGTCGTCGTCATCATAATTCGAACTTCAGCAAATATCATGATGATGACCTTGCGATAGGTTTATAGCACGCGCATGCAAATATGCCGAAGGTGAATTTGTTAAGTCAGGGTGATCTTATACCATCAGCATGATATTTTAAGATCAGGCGATGCAAGGATATCATGATGATGCTCGCGATACAACAGACCACTTCGACGGGGTAACTTACCTTGACTGAAAGCCGATGTCATCATGATATTCGAACCTCAGGATATTATCGGGGGGGCGTTCAAATATGATGATGATGATGATCATCATATAACCAAAACCAAGTTTATAAAATATGACGCTCCTAAGAAAATCATGATGCTGCATAATGCGCACAAGGCCTTTTGACGGGTAAAGGGTACTACCACCTAAAATTGACGTCCGGATACTGCGACTGCATGATTTTTAGCGGGTGATAGACCAAGATCATGATGATCCTGTCAACCTGAGTTAGGATATAAAAATATGATGATCCTCCTGCGAATATCAGGTTTGACCAAGACTTTGACCGTGCATAACTTTCACATATGGATGAATTTTCAAGTGAAGTAAAAGGCAAACCTGCATGAAATTTCAAGCTCTTTCTAAATATGAGGTCACAGCAACAAAATATGAACTTTGACAAACTGACCTCATGATGATGACCTACCTTATCATATATCGTGATGATGATGCACCTGACCTTCATTTTTACCAGACCGCCAGAAAGTAGAAAAAACACAAGCAGAAGCAAAAAGCAAGACATCAGCAGGGGTCCTCGTTTTGCTAAGGAGCAAAATGGGGTGTGTTGTGAACATCACAACAACTAGCAACCAAAACAAAACAATTAAATTCAGAGTGTTCAAGGAAACTAGATGAAATGAACTCATAACTTCCAACTATCTTTCTTGCAAATTACTATTCAGCTTGAGACTCAAGGTATTCAATAAAGATGCATGAATTTCCATTTTCAGTTTAGTTGTGTGCATGTGATTAATTATCCTCATCTTGAAGATCGGTTGAACAAACCAGTGACTGACATTAGCCTACGTAGGTGAGGATATTCCCTCATAGCCGACCGGATAGAGCCTTGCTGCCAGCAAGCGTCTATAGCCCCGGCAAGGTTATCGTTACAATTCTCCTAAGTAGAGCCCCACTGCCAGCGAGCGTCCATAGCCCCGGTAGAGTTACTTAGATGGCTTAATTTGGATTTTCAGTATAATCCGCTTTATTTATTTATTTATTTGTTTTCTAATTTGGAAAGATTTCACAAGATATAGCAATTTGTAACTTTATGATGCAAGGAGTGGGCACTTGCTGAAATTAAGCTGAGAATTGTAATGGTAGCAAGGGTGACCTCTGATTTTTCACCTAATATCTACACTGGTAGGTTCAACAAACCCAAGGATTTTAGGTGTGTCATCGTGAGAAACCTGCTTCGAATTCTCAATCACATTTATTGAATACGAAACTTCAGAAGATGAACAACTCTCTACATTCATGACAGTGACAAGTTATGTGTAAATTGCAAATGGTTAACCTGAATATCCTAAATTATATACTGTTTTGAATGGTTGCTAGTTCTGCTCCTTAATACTCTACAGTAAAATAAAGATCCCTGCTGAGGAGACAACAAACAAACCAAACAAACAGGCTGTACAAACAACAAAACAAAAGAAAAAAATTGTACAAACAGAAAGAAACAAAAGGCAAAACAAACAGAAGACAAGCTATACAAACAACTAACCTAAAAAGAAAACAGCAAAAGAAGAACACAAAAACAAAAACAACTACCCTACCAGACTATATACAAGCCTCCATGAGGCAATTAGAAACCCAGGAAAAGGACCCAAAAACACCCCTACTTGCATATTTCTTTAGGTTGTGCAGGAGTAACAGGGTACTAGTTATGGTCCTCATCATAGCAGATTTATCTTTGAATTCTGAAAAAAAATCTGATATTCTAGATTCATTGTGTTTATCAGAATAGCTCTTAACTAGTAACTGAGGCTGCTCATCAGGGTTATGATTAATCCATAAGCATGTCCTATCTCTTGAATTTCCATAATCAAAATAGCATTTATCATTGTTTACTAAGGAAAGGAAAGAGACAACCTGATGTGCCTTTAGCTCTGTGGAACACACTTGTTTATTAGTAGCTGGCTCTTCATTTAGCTCTGCATTTTCATTGCCCAACTCTATGTCTAGTCCCTTTTCAAGTTGAAAGAAGAATGACTCTAGATGTATCATTTCTTCATCTTCATCCAGCTCTGTTCCTTCATTCTGGATGTTCAGTTTATCCTCAAATTTAGCACACCTCTCAATGTTCTCATTAGTTTCCTGCACATCAGCACTTAAGTAAGTATCTTCATCATCATAATCTGACATACAGAAATTAATCATTTCTAAATCACTTGAGAGTAAAGGTGGGACGACATCTTTTGATTGATAGGAATACTCCCCTGTTTTATTTTCAACATGGTGCTGGGGCGATGTCTGATTATGCACAGCAGCTCCATGATCTTCTGTATTTTCAATTTTTAAGAATTGGTCATCAACTGACTCACATTTATCATCCAGTGTGGAGTCTGCTTCTATTAACCTACAACAATCATCACATGATTCCTGGAGAGAGATCTTATTATCCTTTATTCCTAGCATTGGTTCCATCTTTGTATCCTCTACACATTTAACGACCGTTGCTGCTGCATCCTCCTGTCGCTCAATAATCTCCTCACTTCCTTGCCAACTTTCAGCCTTATACACATCTGAGAGAGAGATTAGTCCTTTCAAATATAAATCTAATCTTGTAAGAAAAGATAGACAATTAAGCTCACCATGCTCTGCGGACTTATGTATCCTACACCTATTTTTATATAACTTACATTGGACTGGGAAATTGTATGTAACGCACTCTTCCACCTCTTGTCTAATGGCATGACCAAATTTGTCTATTGCATTGTTTTCCTCATCTGAAGAATTTCCGTCAGACTCAATGAATAGTGCTGTTCTATTACTGACACACTTCTTTCTAATGTTTAACATCATAATCTCTTCAATCTGCATCCCATTGTTGGTAACTCTATAGACACCTGGCTCAACAGCAGCATATAAGATTTCATTAGTTCGATTATACTCTGTTATCATATGTCTCATTCTGGGCTCTGCCTCTATTCTGATCTGGTTTGGGATGCCTCTCCATGGTAACCACATGTGTGAAAAGTCAGTAGCCATATATCCGTTTAATGTCTTGGACCAATCCCTACTTAGCAACATTCCATAATTTACGGGTGTATCCACTACTTGGATGTCAATGATTTGGCTCACCCTAGGGTCTAAAGCTAATTGCACTTGTATGTTCATGAGTTCTCCTATCACGCTAACCTCGGTCTTATCTAATTGCGTGACAACCTTGGCAGATTTGGTGGGAGTCAGCCCGAGAGTTTTACATATTCCTAAGGGCATTACGTTGGCTGAAGCACCAGAATCTACCATGCAATTGTGTATATTCTTCCCACACAACCTAACAGTTAACAAGAAAGGTTGAGTATCTCTCTTATCCGTATGTATTACTACATTTGTATTGGAAGGTTGCTCAACTTTCTTACCTTTCTCCTTAGGTGGTGAATCACTATTAGGAACAGTTATATCAGCAGACACCTTGTTCGTCATGGATGTATCCAGGGATTTTAAAAAAGCATTTCTGATCCCTGGGGTCTTCAATAATTCATTTAGAGGTATGCTGACCTTAATTTTCTTTATTTCCTCTGATAAGTAATTCACTAATCTTGTTGTCTCTACTGCTTCTGTCTTACCTGTTTGATCCTTTTGCACTGCTGTTCCATTATTTGTGTGCTGACTAGCTTTAAGTATGGCAGGATTGTTGCTAGCATTCTGATCTGGGGGTGTATTGATGTTATTCGGGGGAGTGGAAGTGGTGAAAGGTCCTCCCGGCCTAGGGTTGTTCCTCAAATTGTAGGTGTGGCTTTTATTTGCCTGTTGAAAGGCCTGCACCTCCTCTGTTTCATTTAATATCTCATTTTCAGATTCAAAAGGAAACTGAGAAGCATTTAACACAAAGGCTGATTCAGGATAAAGACTTTCACAACAGTATGGTTCATCCTCTAGCAATTCATCCTCTTTCTCTTCTGCAGTTGCGAAGGTAATCGTTTCTAAGACTAATGCTGTGTCACATTCTGAGGGTACTACCTCATTACCCTTAGGAATAAGAAATTCAGAGGTAGGAGGCTGTACATCTACGTTTAAAATACTAGCTGCCAAGTGGAGCTGTGGACAGTCGTGCTCAGCATGGGTATTGGTATTGTGAAATCTGCACCAAATTTTGGGTGCTGTATTGGCCATTTGTATGTTAGTTATTTGTTTTGCACCATGATTATCTGTATTCTCAAAAGGAGAAGCCAGAGTACCGTTGTTGGGCCCAGTGTTCCATGTCTTGGGTGGCCTAGGTTGATTCTGATTTTTGTTATTATTGCCCCAGGTCCTATTATCTATCACTGGCCCCCTATTTTGCATTGGTTGCCCCTGACTGGGGCCTTGATGCTGATTGTAGTTTTGGTTCTGATTGTACTGCTGATTTTGATTGAGACTATAATTCTAATTTTGGCCTTGGTTGTGATTTTGATGTGGATTGTAGTTTTGGTTGCTTCTTCCATAAAGGTTCTCATTTCTTAGCTGT
Source organism: Cunninghamia lanceolata (assembly GCA_027924645.1). Taxonomy (NCBI): domain Eukaryota; kingdom Viridiplantae; phylum Streptophyta; class Pinopsida; order Cupressales; family Cupressaceae; genus Cunninghamia; species Cunninghamia lanceolata. The sequence goes on from BSBN01001019.1 coordinate 663,731, forward strand.
GTCACTTCGGTTGTTAACCTTTTCAAATATGCAGTAATCTCTTTGATTTCTTCCCTATCCTCTTGTGCTTTTGCCACAGTTACATCCCTAGGAAGTTGGAAGAAAGGCTGACCATTATTTTGACTGTTATTGGAAGTACTAGCCGTGTAAGGAGTTATAGCCTGGATTGGAGTAGGGTTATACACAGGTGTGTAAGAAGGAACCGGATTTATTAGTGGAGCATGCTGTACAGGGACTCCATTCCATGAGTGTGCCTGATTCTGCACCCCAAAATTTCCTCCAAATGGACTGTAAGTTGTATGTCTCATTTCTTGGTTCACTGAGGCTGCCTCTTTATAGGCTTTGGATATTGAATCTATGTCAGGTTTTCTTTTGACAAACATGGCAGTTAAAGGATCCAAGGCAGCATAGTACATAGCCAACAAGGGAGCATCATCTATGGTATAAGGGGCTGCTAGCCTAGAATAGGCCTTTTGAAATTTGTCATTGAAATTATCAGTTAACTCTCCCTCACCTCGTTTTATAGCAGCCAGTTTATGATACAAAGCACAAGGGTCAATGGGTCCTCTAAATCTTGACAGAAATGCTTCTTCCATAAGTGGCCAGGAAGAAATGCAACCATTGGGTAAGTTTACGTACCAGCTAGAGGCCTGCTCATTAAAGGTGTAAGGGAACAATCTACACACAACATCCTCGTGCTCATATATAGCCCTACAACATGCTTCCTTAAATATTCTAATATGATCTTCTGGGTCTTGATGCAACTGGTATTTGGGACATATCTTTTCCAGATTTTTTGGCATGTCATGATAATCATTGAAGAATATGGGAGAATTGACATCGAAATAAGCCATTGCAGGTGTTTGAGCTTGACTTGAACTTGCAGAAATACCTGGATTGATTGGTGGATTAGGATTTAGAGGAGGATTGAGACCTCCAGGAGTGCCTGAACCAAGATTTAAAGATCTGAACAGTGATCTATCAGGACTTACAATACTACGGATGTTAAAAGGTGACCCAGGAGGTGTTCCAGATGAACTTCCTGCTTGCGATATCTTTGGATTCCAGATTAAAGGGCTTTTACTTCGCCTTGTATCAGGTAGTTGCACAAATATATCTCCTGAACTGGACCTAGACCTAGACACTCTGTTACTGTCGTTAGCCAGTTTGAAATGAAACCTAACTCAGGCAGGCCCTCCTTCTAGCGCCAAAAAACTGTTGATGATTACAATATACAGCCTTCTAGCCCTCCTTCTAGCGCCAGAAAACTGTTGATGACTGTTTTGATGCAATCATAACAATAAGTTAAAATTCACATAAAATGAACTGAAACTATACTTGAAAGACAAGAAGGAATCATTTGGTGATTCAACTAATCCCAAGTCTACAATGGTTCAGTTGGTCAAGTTCAGTTGGTCAATGTGAAGCTGTAATGTTCAAGGGGCCTTACGTAGTTTAGGTTTATTTTGTGGTTTACTGGCCTAAGAATATGCAAAGAGGTCATAGATTTCAACAAGTATTCTGTTCATTTGCATATAAGTGATACTGGGCTGCAAGTTTTAGAGGGTTTTCTTGGATTTTTTGCAGCTTTCTTCTTGATCTGTTTATGAAAACTGTCTACTTATAGCTCTGTTATGCATGCTTCTTCAAATTTGAGACAATTTCCTTTGGATTTCTACGTTTTCAGCTAGATATTTCAGATGGGTTGGGAAAAGTTAGAAAGATCTACACTATACTTCATTTAATCTACTGAAGGATCTAAGTGTTTCTGTTATGCACTATGTAAACACTACAGTAATTTGATCAAATCCACAGTAAAAACCCTAAATGTAAGTTCTGAGCATTTTCACAAATATACATTTAAAATTGCAAGCTCTCAAAGAAGATATTTCAAAACACAAAGAAGAGCAGGAGAACACTCAGAAGATAGATGCAGAACTCCAGATTCTATTGTATTAGAAACGAATAGCCATACATGATTTACAATGTAAGAATGACTCTTAGTTTCATTGATCATACTACAGAGAACTTACAAGCTTTACAGATACAGTAAGGCAGCCAGACATTCCACGCGCACCTTACTGCAGACAAACAGGTGACCTCCTTCTTCTACTCTAAACTATGCTAAGCTAACATGTTGTGTTTTCCTAGAATCTCTGTTGTAGGCCCTAAAAATCCCTGTTGTGTAGCCCCTGTTGTAAAGTATTACAGTGTAGAGAGGCACAATATAAAGACATTCTGATTGTCCTCACTACAGCAAAAACCTAACTGAACCCCTGGTTCAAACCCTTGGTTACAGCAATGAATGCAGGTGAACCAGTTCTCAAAAATATCTCAGAGCAGTGGTCAAATCTGGGTGAAATATTGCCCCTTCTGAGAAGTTCCGGCAGCTGGGTAATAACTTCTGTTTGTCTTTTGTGATAATACTCTCAGCTGCCACCTTCCTCTTCACTTGAATGGCTTTGACTTTTTGCATTTCATCCTTATCTTCTTGCTCCTGAGATCAGATCTTCTGCCTCCATGAGGTCACTGTATTGACTTTCCAGCTGCTTCCTCAACTGCAAGCCTGCAAGACAAGACAAGCAATAAGTTTCACATTTATCACATAAAACAGCATGAAATTAAAATAAGCGTTTAAATACAGGTGACTACGCAAGATTGTGGAAATCGGATCAGAATGCACTCAAAAACGTGTCAAAAATGCGCCCAAGCTGCTCAAAATTGATTGGGTCAACCATCGCTGACCGAAAAATGCCAGAGGCGCCAAAAAAACACTTTAAAATGTCCACCGCCTCATTTCCCGCCCATTGGCATGATATTCGCTGTCGGTGCGTCAAAAAATAGGTTAGTCGATATACCTCATCATCATGATATTCCGCTTCTGCATATTGGAGAAAAGAACAACATCATCATCATCATCATGTTTGGGAAACGGATCGTGCTTGAAAAATATATCCTGTTTGAAGAAAAAATGATGATCATGATGATCATCAGGATACTTGTTTTTGTCGAACTTAGAATGAGACATCATCATCATGTTTGGGAATTGGATCGTGCTTCGGAAAATATCCTGTTGAAAGAAAGAATGATGATGATGATCATCAGGATATTTGCTTCTTTGTTTATTAGATCGGGATGACGTCATCATGATATTCGGGGCCTTTGTTAAATTTAAAACATGACGTCATCATGATATTTCGCCAACCGGATCATGTTTGGGAAAAATCCTGCCGAAGGGAAAATGTGATGATGATGATCATCAGGATATTTGCAAAAGGTTGTATTTTATCGGCAGGAGCACTTGGCGAAATATCGGGCGTACAAACAAGATCATGATGATCTTGACAATATGACAGGATAAAAATATGATGATGACGTCATCATCATATTTCGCTTTCGAAGCACAAGGATGAGTTGGTCATCATGATATTTGCGCTAGGGTGATATTGTAAAATATGATGATGCTGTTGAGAAATGCAATATCGACTACTTCTTAATAAATAGGGTGGTCATCATGATATTTCGCTAACCGGAGATCAGGAGGATATGAAGGTGATGATCCTCTTAATCGAATTATGATGATGATGTTCCCAGCACTTGGCGAAATTCAGCAAATGATCCTCGTGAAAGATCAGGGTGATATGAAGTCGTCATCATCATAATTCGAACTTCAGCAAATATCATGATGATGACCTTGCGATAGGTTTATAGCACGCGCATGCAAATATTCCGAAGGTGAATTTGTTAAGTCAGGGTGATCTTATACCATCAGCATGATATTTTAAGATCAGGCGATGCAAGGATATCATGATGATGCTCGCGATACAACAGACCACTTCGACGGGGTAACTTACCTTGACTGAAAGCCGATGTCATCATGATATTCGAACCTCAGGATATTATCGGGGGGGCGTTCAAATATGATGATGATGATGATCATCATATAACCAAAACCAAGTTTATAAAATATGACGCTCCTAAGAAAATCATGATGCTGCATAATGCGCACAAGGCCTTTTGACGGGTAAAGGGTACTACCACCTAAAATTGACGTCCGGATACTGCGACTGCATGATTTTTAGCGGGTGATAGACCAAGATCATGATGATCCTGTCAACCTGAGTTAGGATATAAAAATATGATGATCCTCCTGCGAATATCAGGTTTGACCAAGACTTTGACCGTGCATAACTTTCACATATGGACGAATTTTCAAGTGAAGTAAAAGGCAAACCTGCATGAAATTTCAAGCTCTTTCTAAATATGAGGTCACAGCAACAAAATATGAACTTTGACAAACTGACCTCATGATGATGACCTACCTTATCATATATCGTGATGATGATGCACCTGACCTTCATTTTTACCAGACCGCCAGAAAGTAGAAAAAACACAAGCAGAAGCAAAAAGCAAGACATCAGCAGGGGTCCTCGTTTTGCTAAGGAGCAAAATGGGGCGTGTTGTGAACATCACAACAAAACCAATTGCTTTCATGAGCTATCCTTTCAGAGATGCTGAGTTAAGATATGTAGATGTTGAGAGACAAACACTTGCGTTAGTCAGAGTAGTAAAGAAATTCAGACATTACATACTAAGAAACAAAGTGATTGCAGTGGTACCTGATGCAGCAGTGAAGATGCTGCTGATGCAAAGTGAGCCTGGTGAGAAAAGAGCCAAATGGATTACTGTATTACAAGAGTATGATATGGAAATTACACCAATGAAGCTAGTAAGAGGACAAGCTCTAAGCCAGATGATATCTGAAATTGATCCAAACATCACTAGTCAGCAATATGTGATCAATGAGGACAATAAAAAGTGGTACTCAGATATTAGGCACATCCTGATTACTGGAAGATGTCCATCAAGAATGCAAGCTTCACAAAGAAGAGCCTTAAAAATAAGATCCCAAAAGTATATGATGAAGGGAGGAACCCTATTCAAGAAGAATTATGAAGGAATATACCTGAGATGCTTAGAAAAGCCAGAAGCAAGTAGAGTCCTGACAGAGTTACATGACAAGTTTGGAACGGCACATGGATCAGCATTAGCCACAACACATGCAATCCTCAGAGCAGGATATTACTGGCCTACAATTTTCAAAGACATCACTGATCATGTTAAATGTTGTCATGTTTGCCAGGTTGTTGCCAACAGAGAGAAATATGCTGCACAACCCTTGCAGCCAGTAATGGAAGAACGCCCATTTGCACAGTGGGGCATGGACTTCATAGGACCAATCAATCCTCCGTCCTCCTCAGGTCATAGGTATGTTTTAACAATTACTGACTATTGTACTAGATGGACTGAGGCTATTAGCAGCAAAACTTGCACTGCAGATGATGTCATTAAATTTCTGGAGAGCAACATTGTCACCAGGTATGGAACTCCTTATGCATTGGTAAGTGACAATGGTTCAGCCTTCATTTCCACCAAATTGTCAAGTTGGGCTTTTGATCATGGGATTATACTTAAGTTTTCATCCAACTATTATCCCCAAGGGAATGGTTTAGTAGAATCCACCAACAAGAATTTACTGAGTACCATAAGAAAACTGATAGAGAAGAACCCCAGGGAATGGAACTCATTTCTAAAGTATGCCTTATGGGTTGACAGAACTAGAATAAAAACTGCATTAGGAAACTCACCTTTCCAACTAGTATATGGAGTGGATCCCATCCTCCCTGTAAACTTAAAAATTCCTACCCTACAGTTTGCCCAAGAATACCTAGGCATAGACAATAAACAAGAAGTCAGGTTGCTTCAGTTGATGCACCTGGAAGAAAAAAGGAGTCAAGCAATCGATCAATTTGCAAAACATCAGGCTGTTGTCAAACGCTGGTTTGACAAGAGAGCCAGAGTTAAATCTTTCAGGATATCTAATTTAGTCCTGATGTGGGATAAAGCCCATGAAAAGAAAGGTGACCATGGTAAGTTTGATAGATTGTGGATAGGTCCCTTTCAAATTTCTGAGATACTAGGAGATAGTACTTATAGGCTTAAGAACCTGACAGGTGAGGATGTCCCATTGCCAGTCAATGGACAATTCCTCAAACATTATTTCCAGGCCTGAATGACTTCATAACAGTCATGTGTATCATATTGTATATTTGTATAGTTGTTTGTACAGTGTGTCTGTTTTGCTTGTTTCATTTTGTTGGTTGGGACCTTGTTCTGGTAAGTCAGGATGATGCACTTCATCACCCCAGAAAATAACTAAATTGTTAGGATTCAAGTGTTAAGAACACATTTAAATATAGGTTATGATTCATCCTAAGAAGTAATCATGATCAGGTTTCTGATATCTTTTCATCAGGGTGCCTTTTTTTGGTCAAAGTGAATCAATCACAATGAAACACCTAACAGCCTTGGGTTTGTTGAACACATAAGTATAGGTGTTAAGTGCAAAATCTAAAGGGACTCCTTTGCTACCAATACAATCTCCAACCTAAAGCTGCAAGTGACTGTACCTTGTACAAATAAGCTAACATGATGATATCAGATACAAATTTTAAAGAGAAAATTAGAAAAGAAATAAAATTAGGCCATCTAAGTAACTCTATCGGGGCTATAGACGCCTGCTGGCAGTAGGGCTCTACTTCGGGAGATTGTATAGATAACCTTGTCAGGGCTATAGACGCCCGCTGGCAGCAAGGCTCTATCCAGGTTGGCTATGAGGGATGATCCCCAACTATGTAGTTTAACACCAGTTACTCATGTTTTCAACTTGCTTTCAAGATGAGGATAATTAATCATATGCACACACCCAATCCTTTGTTAGCATTGTTGTCATGATGAAATCTTATCATTTGGAAAATCATGATGCTTATGCTTAGATAGAATTAGAATACTATAGGTGAATGTGATCAAATCACTTGAATCATTGGAATTTGTTTGTTTTCTTTGGTGGCAAGTTGTTGTGTGGTCACACAACACGCCCCATTTTGATTTGGCAAAACAGGGACCCAACCTTTTGGTTTGGCTTGTCTGCTCTCTGGCAGTTTGGTAAAAGTAAGTCAGGTGCATCATCATGTGGAGTCAGGATGAGGTAGGTCCCCATTATGAGGTCAGTTTGTCAAAATTCATATTTCATTTCTGTGACGTCATAGTTTGAAAGAATATTAAAATTCACGTAGGTTTGTCTTTTACATCAACCTGATATTCTTCAGGATGTGAGAGTTATGAACGGTCAAAGTTTCGGTCAAACCTGATATTAGTAAGGAGAGGAAGATCATATTTTTATAGCTTGTCATCTTTTTGAAGATCATCATCATATTTGAAATATCCCCCGACAATATCCAGACGTCAACTTTAAGTGGTAGTAAGTCTTCCCCGTCTAGTGGTCTTTTGTATCGCGAGCATCATGTTTTGAATGTAACCCGATGTTTCTTAATATCCTCCTGACACAAATATCACCCTTAGCAAATATCCTGATGACATCATCCGAATATGATAAACGAAGGAACATACATAATGATGACATTATCATCACATTTATATTGCCACAGGATATTTTCTAAAACATGATCATGTTCGCCTAATATGATGATGACGTCATGTTGCACTTCTGATACAAAGAGCGAATATCAGGATGACGTCATCCCAATATTCCAAAAAGAGAGACATGTAAGTTTGTCTCGTCATCATCATATTTAAAAACATCACCTGATTCACCGAAATATCCTCCTGATGTACTAAGCATAAACAAGGGTGCTTTTGTCACCCGAATCTTGTCGCGATAACAATGTCAATATGAGGGAGGAGGATGATATTGAAACTCAACCTGATATTTGTGAATATCATCCTGCCCTCATGATATCCTGTCATATGGATATCCCCCGCTCCCGTTGCCGCCATTATCATTTAATGCGCGCAGACATGGTAGGTAGTTCCCGCCGACCCCGGAACCCAATGAAACACCTGGCAAGATCCTGCATTTTCGCACGAATAATCAAGGAACATGATCCAATCTGTCAGAGTTGCCCTAAATGTACCCTAACTATGAGGTTAAAAGGTAATTCAACCGCCATTTTCACATTTACCTTGCGATAAACTTGTTTTACAGAGCACCAGCTTCCATATCTGCATACCAGCTACCATTGCGCGATTTGAGCTCACAGGCAGAAGGAAAGAGGTGATCATCAGTTGAATTAAGAACGTCTCAACAATCTACTGGTATAAAAGGAAATCTGCATATCCAGGTAAGTGAATAAAACCCTCATCATATTGTTTCTGTTCTGGTACGATGATGTAAGTTTTGGTTTATGCATCCGTATGATTAAGTAGTGTTGGAATTGATACAGTAGGCATAATGATTTATAAAGTCAATTGCAATATGCATGCATATGTGTACCTATTGTGAGATAGGATTTTTGTTAATTACAGGTACTCATGGCTGTGAAGCGATTGGTCAAGTGTCAAGAAGAATTCAGCAAACCCATGTTCTCTGCTCAGAGGGGGGTCCTGTTTAAATATGGAGCAATTACAGACACCCATCAGGGAAGCACTAATTTGGAGGCCTGGTTAGCCAAGCTGAATGATGGACATGACAAGAGTCTTGTGCTGGACGCAGTGTTCATGTCGGGAATGTGGAATGCCGCCAGTTTTCCATACTCCATGGAATCTCCGGAACTCGTCATGGAGTGTGCCTGGAATTATAACCCTCAGACAAGGCAAGTAGTGAAGCATGGGAGGATATATGCAGACCTCTCCATCAAAGGTCTCTCCCAGACGTTTGGATTGGCACTGGGCAGTAAGGTCAAAAGTGTAGACTTGAAGAAGTCTGAAAGAGAGTATGAAGCCAACAAGAAATCGGCCAAGAAGAACATGTATCTGTGGTGGGCTGAGAATAGCACATATAATGTAGCGGCCAAGCTTCCTGTGCACCTGTTTAAGTATGATTTCAGTGAGGAGTACCAATACATGATTGCACTCCTGAATAGAGTAACTGGCCAACCTGATACTGGCAGTTTCAGGGATTGGATGTACGGAATAGTAATGATGTGTCTATACTCAGACATTAAGCCACTATGGGGCTAGATAATAAGTGATGCTCTGCATGAGCAACCGATGAACCTGGGAGGTTCAAATTGTGCATTTTTCATGTCATCATATATTGTTTATTCTTGTGCCTGCAAAGGCACTTTTGATGCTTTAGTTACAGATGGGAAGCTCATAGGCACAAATGCTGTGTATATCTGGGATCATCATCCCCAGCTGTAGAGAACCAACTATCTCAAAGATTACAAACTGGTCAATGATGCATTCTCTATGCATCTGGTAAGGACCATGGAAGAAGATAGAACAAAGAGATTGAGCATGGATGCTCAAGAGGCAGTCTACAGGCATGGGGCCTGGTACATACAGTTTGCAACCTTTTCTTATATAAGGGTTGAGGGTTTTGAGGAACATCCCCTCATGCTGCCGAGGTATCCCACAGATGCAGTGATATTAATGGAATTTATTAGGCAGGACTCCGTGATGATAAAGATGTACAAGGATGCCAAGAAGCTGCCACCAATTTTGTTCCTAGTCAGCATTGGCAACTATATGTGCCCTGACTTTGATAATATAAAGAAGGTGATGGTCACCCTGAATAAAATGAATTTGCAGCCTTTCCCAATAACAAGACCATATGATCCTTACGGCAGGATACAGAAGATACTAGGAAAGCCTATTCACCAAAGGCACCTAGAGGATTTTTGGGCTGACTGTGAAGATGAGGCAGAAGCCAGAAGAAGGAGGTATCAGAGGTTAACTCTGAACCAAGTTAGAACTTTTGATTGCATCTCCCTTCCCCAACAATTAAAGAAGGATGATGCAGGACAATGGCAGATGAGTATGAACAGAAGAAGATATATAATGACACCGTCTCTGCACCTGACCTCACTATGCAGGAGGACATATCCTTGGACCCATTCATTGTCAGGACCCTACACCTAACCCAAGCTTGGGTTGATGCACAGATAGAGGCATTGAAGAAGAAAGGTGTTGCCATTACGGTGGACAACAAGAAGAAAGGGCAGGATATCCTTGCAGATGAATGTGATGACTTCCTATTAGAGAAGAGGAAGACCAAGGGAGATAGAATCCCTCCACCACAATAGCAGAGCAAAAGACCCCTAAGGGGCAAGAGGGTGGAACAGGGACCAAAAGGGATTATAATTGAAAGGGCAGTATTTGCAGCTGAGGAGGCGGCAGGGTCAGGATCAGAATCAACATCCCCTCCAAAGAAAGAAAAGTCCAAGAAAAGAAAGACAGCAGAGGCTGGAATCACTGAGACCCAAGAAGTGGGTCAATCCTCTAAACAACCAGGAGGAGAGGATGCCTTCATAGAAGAAGAGTCATAGGAAGAGGAGGCTCCATTGGTAATAAAAAGGAAGAGGAGAGCTCCACAGGTGTTGGTGTCTACCCCACCTAAGAAACAAAGAACCTCTATGAGAGGTGGAATGAGCCAACCCCCTACTTCATTACAAGGGGAAGGTAGTGAAGTGTGCAAGGAACTTCAACATAATGTTCCACTTCCTACCATTGTCAAGTTCAAAACTGAACTTGCTGAGGAGCAGCTGAAAGAAACTTCCCAGACACAAGCAGAAGGGCATGTCTCGTTCGACGAGACAATAAATTTGTCTGATGATGAGGTGGTGCAAGATGTGGCTGCATAGAAGATGGAAACACTGGCTGCTGGTATTAGTATGACCCCCCACAAGTCTCCACCAGTTTAATCAATACTTGAAGAGATGAGGCGAGTGGAAGAAGAGCGAGAAAAGAGCCCAGAGCAAGTAGCTCAGGAAATAGGGCTAGATACATTGATCACAGAGGTGACAAGTCCTGTAGTGGTAGACCTGACAGAGAAATAGGATGCAAGTCCTGAACAGCCAGCAGGATCACCTGGTGAAGGCCAACCAATAGAAGAAATAGAGATGGCAGAATCGGAAGGCCATGCTCTGGAATTAGGACAACAAAGTCCACAGGATACATCAGCGGAACCTGCTATAGTAGAGGTTCAAGAAATGAAGGCTAATGAAAAGGAAGAAACAATAGAGGATCCAGCTGCCAGGACACATGAGGTTGACAGTGCAAGCTCAGAAGAAATAATAGCTGCAGAACAATCACCAGCACATCAGGCAGAGTCCCCAATATCTGGTGCAGTGGATAAGCAACCGGGAGAAGGACCGCGCAAATTGCCATACCTGCGGTGGAGAATGAAAAAGGTAAAATCACTATAGATGAATTTCAAATCAGTACAGTTGATTTGGGCTTTGCCAATGAGGACCAAGAAGGTCAGGAGGGCAAAGACATCATTGACTCTCTAATTCAAAAGGTGAAAAGAGAGAAGGAGAAAAATAAGCAACATAAAGAGCACATTGCTCAGTTGCATGCCTATATCAAAGGGCTGACTGATCCTGATGATACCACAACTGAACATGCAGTCCCATTGACTGCCATCTCTCAGGAGGAGGTAAATAAATTGGACCTCATGAAGCATGAGGCATCCGTAATAAGGAAATGGATGTCATCCGCATTGGATGATGCTGTTGAAATAATGAAGGCCTCTTTGAAGAGGTGGAGCATCCTAAGTGACTCCAAGGCCAAAGTGGATAAATTGCAGATGCAGACTGGGAAGAGGTCTTACAAGCTAGAGAGAGTCCTGAGCCTGTTAGGAGAAATAAAGAATATAAATCCACAACTGCTTATCAGTAAGCAGGTACTAAACAGCAATACCACATTATTGATAGACATCTGGTACAAGGACACTCAGTTTGAGTGTGGAGTCCTCAAAAGATGTAATAATAAGCTGAGAGATATCAGCATGAGGCTACGGGATTTAATGGCTGAGGAAGCGGTGATATTGGAAGCATTGGAAGGCAAGGTGGAAGGTAAAATAGAAAATCAAGATGAAGAGTTCACCATTAAAGCTGTGCACAGCAACTTCCAATTAGAGATAGATGGTCCACCTGTCCCTTTGACAGAAGAATTGATAGATAAAATAATGAGGATCACGGTCTAGATGGAGAAATACAAAGAGACACTGCAGGATAGGAAAAATAAGCTTGATAACAGTAGAGACAAATATGAAGCACATCAGCACGCCATTGTCAAAGCAAAGACTCAAGATGGCGGAGGGATAGATCAGGTTGTGCATTCATACGAGCAGGTCTGCAGTAGTATGCACCCCCATATGCAGCAGCATCATCATCAGGATAGTGAAAGTTTGGAAAGTGATGCGCATGATGATGACCCGCATGAATCAGCTGAGGAGCATGATGAAGATACATCATGAAGGGGATAGTAGCATAAGTAGTATAGATAGTTGCCAGCTGGCAACTTGTGCCATTTTGTAAAGGTTGACAAAGTCAAGAGAATCGTGACCGTAGATTTGTATTGATAAATCAAGATCATAGATCTTTTGTAACAGATTCCTCGCCTTATTCTATAAAAGGTGGTGGAATGCCCTGTTGAAACATTCAAAACTTAATTGAAATCTGTTTGCTGAAGTATTCAGGGCTTTTTTCAAAGTTATTGTATATGTACATGTCTTTTGCATACTTAATGAAAGAGAAGAGTATTTCGATTACAAATCTTCGTAAATCTTAAGTAATCTGTGTCTGAATTCTGGATATGTGCTTTGATTTGCTGCGTCCCTTGGAGTGCTCATCATGTTGCATGTATTGTTTTCATTCCTCATCCTCTGAAGTTTGCATCAACTGTATCTAGCTGTGGAATATCCTAGTGAACATATAGTTTGATTTCTTCTCCTCATGACAGTATCAAGTATGTATGTGGATCAATAGCTAAAGGTTCAACATTAAATAGAAGCATTTCTTCAATTTCTTTTAAATTTCAGAGCATTTCATCTCCATAATTGCAAATAATTAATAATCTTAAGCAAATAACATAAATATGTAGACATCTCATAGATAATCGTAAATATTTAGCATATTTGAATACAAAGCATGTAGAATTGAAAATATCATGCAAAGATTGAGGTATTTCCACATCTTCTCATCAAATAACTACATAATATAACTTCTCTGTAAAGAATTTCTACAGGAATGTCATGATGATGATAAAATTCCACGTAAGGCCCCAAAATGGAAACAGCAACTCACATTAACCTCTGAGTGACTTCAGACGATTAAGACCTAATTACCGGAGACTTGGGATCCTGAATTCTTTGAATTCATGGTATCTTTCAAGATGAATAAAGGTTAATGCGTACTTTTATTCTATGTTTATTTATGACTAACATCATGACCAACACTAATCAAGTTTGTTAACTGATCAGTTAAAAGTGTTAACTCTCCAATCAATATTGTCAAGTCCCCTCTTTCATGATGGAGCTAGGACACTTGTCATATTTCCACTGGTTGCACATTCCTCAACCTCTCTCAGCCATTGATCTTCATATCTCCTCTCAACCGTTGATTCCCATTCTTCTAAGTCTATAAAAGAAGCTTCATCCCTCCATACTATTCATCTAGGCTATTCGTATTGTTACTCTGCAGAAATCCACCAGCACGCCTTTGGCACCCCAATACTATTTGCTTGAGATCACCATTGTTGCTTTGAAGCTCATCTTCTTGGCATATTCATTATCACAGCCATTTACTACCGACATCCTACAACATAGCTAAAAGAGTGCACTCACTGAGGGCCTACTTCATCAATAAAGGATGGTTATAATAGGTGAACAACAGAAGCTTTGAAACAGGGAAGGTTTGCATTGTGTTATTCATTGCTCTCTTCATTTAATCTTTCTTGTTTTCATTATTCTATTGATGTTTGGGTTTGATATTGTTCAATTGATTAATCCACTTTTTACCCTAACAACCGGTTTGAACGTCAAAATGTCCCGATCTTATAGAACATCCTGATCTTACATAATATCCAGATCTTAGTCTAAGATCCAGACTTCAAGTTTGCAAAACTTACCTGGTTGCATGTCATACATGCAGTGTCAGTTAGCACTTTCATCCTGGTCTTATTTAGTATCTAGATCTTTATTTAGTGTCTAGATCTTTCGAAACATCTTGATCTCGATGACATCATCCTATCCCAATCTAACGTGAGAGACATCATGAGTTGCCATTGCCTAAACTCTAAGCCAAAGCGATACATCACACTATTTAGTGTTTAGATCTTAACTTAGTATTCAGATCTAAAATAACATCTAGATCCTACAATGTTACACCCCTGCGCGAGAATCTTGTCATTAAAAAGGATTCTCTACGCTGCTGCGAATTAGTGGCACATGTCCACATTCACATCCCAACCCACATAATGTTATCTAGATATCCACATGTAGATATTTGTAGAATATGCCTTGACCAGATATATCTCATGCCCGCACCTTTTTCATTTAATGCGATAAAATAGTAGTTGAAGTTTAAAATTCAAATCGTGCTAATGAACACTTGTAGAAATCTTTTTCCATCTGATCGAAGAAAGGTGTCAAATCACATTTCTACCATTAATGTGCCCTAAAATCACTCATTTCCTAAGTTAAAAGGGCATTTTCATGACCATAATTGATAATATTCTATTGTTTTCAACTTATGGTGAACTAGAGCTGAAATAAAGAACAAGGGATGCAAGAAGATGCTCTCATAACAATAATTCGACTGCCAATCTAGCAATTACAAATTAAGAACACACTAGGTACATATAAATATTACCCTCTGATCATGTTATGAATTGTACCCTAGTATAGTCAAAAGAAATGGTAAAAGGGAAATATATCAATCACAAATATGTAATGCTTAAATCTAGTTTCTGCATTCAAATAAGATCGTTATTGCACTAACCATGAGCTGTGATATACTTTAGTTTAAGACTTGTGAGTTTGTATTGTAGGAAAAAATGTCTGAACCAAGGGATGAGAAGCATGATGCTGAAATCAAGGTGCCTTTGTTCCCTAAAATGCGCAGCATATACTGTAAGATGGGTCATCAGAAGGATACTCATACAGGTAATATGAGCTTAGAGGATTTTAGAACGAGAATTGAAGTTGGAGAAGATAATATCATTTTACAGAATGTCTTGGCATTTGGATTGTTTCATGTAGCTAGTTTTCCTTATCCTACAGAAGCTTTTGAGCTCGTAGTGGAATGTGCATTGAATTATGACATCAACACTAGAAAGGTGGAGAAATAGAAGAGGCTATATGCCGATCTTTCAGTGAATGGTATTGTAGAGCTATTTAATTTACCAATGACATAGAATATGTATGTACTTGATTTAGATACTTTGGCCAAAGAGTTCGAGGCCACTAATAAGAATTGTAGAAGGGTCATCTATCAAGGATGGAGAAGCCCGAGTAATACAACCAGAATAGCTGTCAAAATGGTAGTGCATTTGTACAAATTTGACTTCAATGAGGAAGTCTAATATATAATGAGTATGCTCAACTGGATGAATGGTTTGGTCAGTAGTAGAACATTTGAACCTTGGATGTTTGGGTTGATCAGGATGGTGGTCAAGTACAAGCTAGAGAATGCAAAGATCTAGTGGGCCAAGATCATCAGTGACGCTATTCATGATTAGATGATTAAGTGGAAAGAGAATAAGTTCACCATTTTTAGGATGACTTCATATCTTGTATATGCTTGTGTAGCAAAAGGCACATTTGATGCATTTAGACAGTGGGGAAGCTAGGAAAATTGCTTAATGAGAAGACTCCTTGGGAGTATTATCCTCAATTGAAAAGAAGATTATCCCTGCAAAATTATAAACTGGTAAATGATGCTTTCATAATGCATATAGTCAAGTTGATAGATGGTGACTGGGCTAAGACATTTTTTATGCAAAGGAGAAACATACTCACACAACAACTTCCAAAATGTGGTTTGACTGACCATACAAACTAGGACAACATATTGGCAAATTCATGGTCTTGGAATAGGCTAAAAGTACCAATTTTGAGGTTAGAATGCAAATGTAGAATGTCAATCTTCCTACCCACCTTGTACATCATTAAATTACCTTGAAGACACCTTATAACATGTTTAAAATACTTAATTCTTGACTGTTTCTATGGTTTCTTCACAAGCTGACCCACTAGCTAGTAGCCCTGATAATAAGGTTTTTAGAGTAGAACTTGAAGGATTCTAGGTAAACCCAATAAAAAAATAGATTTTTGGATACCCATTATGGATTTGCATAACATATCAAACATGGAAACATGGTTGTTTTGTGACATATGCTTCAAAAAAATGATTGTTCTGATTATACTAGGCCCAATTAGGCCTCCTCCACATAGCAAATGACTATAAAACTTATTCTAATTTTCTAAAACCTGATCCAAGATAGAAAACATGTTGAAAATGGTCTCTATAAACTATTTTCAAGGCTCTTGGGTCAACCCACATCCAATACTCTTCAACCCACTATTCTACCAATGCTCAAGATGCCTAATACATGATGATATTAGGCTATTTTTGCTCTAACAGAACTCCTCCACCAATTTCCTACATCTGGAACACAAAAATCAAAGAAATAGAGACAAAATAGCTTGATTCCATCAATTATTGGGTTAGAGTGTGGATGGAAATGGCTCCCAAGCCATCAATTTCTTCATAAACGCCAGAAACTAGGTTTTTGGACCAAAAATTAGAAAAATGACAATAAAATTCTTTTAAAAAAATATTAATCTACCAAATCAAATGAAAAATAGAGCTAACACAACCCTCTTCCAGATTTTATTTGGTTCCCTCCATGAAAATTCTGTACATTTCCGTACAAATTCTTGAAAACTAAGAAAACCATCAAAAATTGTAGAAAAACTATATCTTTTTCTCTCATTTCTTTTTAAAACTTTCCCCACACAAGCAAATTTGATCTCTTCTTGCTATCATATGCATATTACATTAAAATCCATGATTTTCTCCTCTTTCCATCATAGAAAGCCAAAAAAAGAAGGTAATTAAAGCCTTCCATAAAGAAAACAAAAGGTTGTCCTAAAATCTAGGAAAAAAATCTGCAGACCTATTATTAGAAATTTTCCTTTTCTAGGGCCACCGCTACATGGCCATGCCCTTAGTGGGATTTATTACAATATTTTAAAACCAAAATCCACTATGTCTCTTATTAATGAGACCATTATATCAAAATTTCACTCTAGAACATACTAACATAACTAGGAAATTATGTAAAATTGACTTGATAGACTAGACCCCAAGAACCTTGCTAGGTGCCCTACACCATACACCCTAGGAGAAAGGATTTTAGGCATCTCTTGAAATCAGATCAGTCATAGTAGTGCCATGCTTTTCAATGTCCTCAACTGTCACCCAAGTGGCATCTTCATGAGGAAGACCTTGCCACTTGACCAAATATTCATTATAAACTTTATGTCTTGTTCTCTTGACCTCCTTGGTGTCTAGAATTGCTTCAAGTTTGACTGGTGCAGTAGGAGGAAGATTCTTAATTCAATCAGCATCATCACCTTCATGAACACTTGTACCTACATCCAAAGATTCCTTAAAAGGATATAAATCAGCAATGTTAAAAATTGGTGAGATAGCAACTCCAGGAGGGAGTTCTATCTCATATGCATTTTCACCAAACTTGTGGACCACCTTGCATGGCCCAATCTTCTTCATCAGTAACTTAGTGTATTTTCCCTTAGGTAACCTCTCTTTCCTAAGATGTGCAAGTACCAAATCTCCCAGTTTCAGCTGAACATTTCTCCTCTTCAAATCTGCATGCTTCTTGTGGTTTTCAACACTCTTCTTGAGTTGTTCTCTAAATTGATCATGAATTTCTTTCATGGCCATAGCAAACTCCTCTCCTTCAGCACTTCTCTTCTCTACTCCTCTTAAATCTCTTAACTCAAAGATACCTCTTGGATTCAATCCATATACTACTTCAAAAGGGCTCTTACCTATGCTCCTGTTAATGGAGTCATTGTAAGCATACTCTACCTGTGGGATGACAAGATCCCATTGCTGTCCATGTTCCTTTGTAAGACATCTAAGTAGATTCCCCAATGATCTATTCACTACTTCAGTCTGCCCATCTGTTTGTGGATGATAGGCAGAGCTGAAAGTTAGATTTGTACCTGGTTTCTTCCATAAGGTCCTCCAAAAATGACCTATAAACTTGGAATCTCTATCTGAGACAATGGTAAGGGGCAGCCCATGAATTCTAACAATCTCCTTGAAGAACAAACTTGCAATGTTTGATGCATCACTAGTGCATTTGCAAGGAATGAAATGTGCCATCTTGCTAAATCTGTCCACAACTACAAAAACATTGTCAACTCCCCTCTGAGTCTTGGGTAGGCCTAACACAAAATCCATGCTAAGATGTTCCCAAGGTCTGCTAGGAATTGGAAGAGGCCGATATAAGCCTGCATTAGAACTAGAGCCCTTGGCTCTCTGACGAATTCCACAAGACTCAAAAAAATTTCTGATATCAGTATGCATCTTAGGCCAAAAATAAAACCTTCTTACCTGATCAAGTGTTTTGTCTATGCCAAAGTGTCCTCCAAGACTTCCACAGTGCTTCTCCCTTATAAGATTTGTCCTCATAGAGCATCTAGGGATGCATAACTGAGCTCCCTTGAATAGTAATCCTTCTTGTAGCAGAAAATCAAAAAATTCTTCATGAAAGGTACCTTGGAATTGGTGGTAAATGGAGTAGGCATCCTTGAAATTTGGATCAGCAGCATACATGTCCTTTAGTGCTTCCCAACGAACACTCGAAAGTTGTATTTCTTACACTAGGACTAATTTTCTACTCAGTGCATCAGCTACCTTGTTTTCTTGGCCCTTCTTATGCTTGATTGTGAAAGTATAACTCTGTAAATACTCCACCCACTTGATGTGCCTATGACTTAACTTGTCTTGGCTATTCAAGAAACTTAGTCCATGATTGTCTGTGTAGACTACAAACTCTTTGGGTAAGAGGTAATGTCTCCACTTCCTTAGAGACTTTACTAATGCATAAAGTTCCAAATCATATGAAGAGTACCTCCTCTTGGCCTCATTGAGCTTTTCACTAAAGAAAGCTACTGGCCTACCTTCTTGTCTCAGGACTACACCTATGGCTGCTCCACTAGCATCACATTCTACTGAAAAGACTTTGTCAAAGTCAGGCAAAGCAAGTATGGGCTATTGTGCCACTCTCTTCTTTAGGTATTCAAAACTTTTTTCTGCCTCTTTAGTCCATTGAAACTTTCTTTTCTTATCTCCCTTAATGGTGTCAAGAATAGGAGAACAAATATGACTGAAATTCTTAATAAACTTCCTATAAAAGGTAGCCAAACCATGAAAACTTCTTACCTCTCCTATTGATTTTGGAGTTGGCCAGCTAAGAATAGCTTCAACTTTGGATGGATCCATCTTCAATGTGCCTTTAGAGATGACAAAACCTAGGTAAACTAACGCTTCTTTCATAAACTCACACTTCTTGAGGTTTATCATTAGCTTCTCCTCATTCAACCTCTGTAAAACCATGTCAAGGTGCTGCAAGTGCTCCTATTTTGTTTTGCTAAACACAAGAATATCATCTATATAGACAACTACAAACTTCCCAATAAAAAGTTTCAGGCCCTCATTCATTAACCTCATGAATGTACTAGGAGCATTTGAGAGTCCAAAAGGCATTACCATCCATTCATATAGTCCCTCATTGGCTTTGAAGGCAGTCTTCCATTCATCTCCTTCCCTTATCCTGATTTGGTGATATCCACTCTTGAGATCAATCATGGAGAAGTAGCATGCACCTCCTAAGCAATCCATGAGGTCCTCTATTATGGGTACTGGGAACCTATATCTGATGGTGATCTTGTTTATAGCCCTTGAGTCAGTACACATCCTCCACTCCCCACCTTTCTTGGGTGCTAAGACTGTAGGAACAACACAGGGACTTAAGCTCTCTCTAATGAGTCCTTTATCCAACAATTCTTGGACTTGTGCTTTGATCTCTTCATTCTACTATGGAGTAAGCTTGTATGTAGCCTTATTAGGCAAACTAGCACCAGGTATCAGGTCTATATGATGGCTAATGTCTCTCATGGGAGGCAATGAACTTGGCAACTCATCTACCACTATGTCCTTATACTTGTTCAATAGAGACTAAACTTCACTAGGTATCTCTTCTACCTTATTTGTTGCTACAACAAACTTAGTCTTAGGTCTGATCACTACTACAAATCCTTGTCCTTCCTCTTTCATTGTTTGTAAAAACTCCTTCTCTCCTACCATCATGATGCTAGACCCAATCTACTTTTTAGACTCTTCTTCAAGAAGAGGTGTTAATTCAAATGAGACTCCATCCTTTTCTATCACATAAGTGTTCTTCTGACCATCATGTTTACTTTTTCTATCATGTTGCCAGGGTCTTCCTAGAAATATGTGATAAACATCCATGAGGATGATGTCATAAAGGATCTTATCCTTGTAATCACCAATGTTGAACTCCACCCAGGCCTGTTCATTTACTAATACTTGTTGCCCCTTATTCAACCATGACACCTTGTAAGGTGTGGAGTGAGGAATCTTCTTCAAATGTAGCTTCACTACCATTTCTAAAGAAACTAGATTATCAGTGGATCCTGAGTCAATAACTACCTTACACACTTTGCCATGTGATTTGCATTTTGTTCTGAACAATGACTTCCTCTGTGAAGGCTCCTTGGCTGCTGGTACCTTGAGGAGTGTCCTCCTGAACATTAATGCATCACCCCTCTCAGGAGCAGTTGGTTGCAATGATGAATAGACACTTTCACTATCTTCTTCGTGTTCTATTTGAGTCCTTCGTTCACCTCCTTGAGAATTTGATGCTTTCTTCTCTGGACATTTGAATGCAGGGTGTCCAAACTGATGACAGTTGTAACATTTGCCTGAGAAAGTGGTTGATCTTCTACCTTGGCCACCAAACCTTCCTCTACTGTTGGATCTTCTTCCCCTAAAGTTACTTCTTTCACTTGATTCACCTCTTGGTTCTTGGTTCTCTTTATTGCTGCCACTTGATTCTCCTTGCTATTTCTGGGACTATCCTCTTGCACCAAAGTTCCCTCTTCCTCTGCCCCTAGTCTACTGCTCTTGTCTCCTTTTTATCTTTTCTTTTGCCCTTACTACCAATTGGAAGCATTCTTTCACATTTCTAGGGGTGGCTAGACTAATTTCATCTTGAATATTGAGCCTAAGCCCATTGATGTACCTAGCAATCTTTTCAACTTCATCTTCGGTGTGTCCTGTCCTCATGGTCAACTTGTGGAATTCTTCAGTATAGGCTATAACATCCATGTCTTTTTATTTTAAATTATGCAACTTTCTGAAAGTTTGGATTGCATAATCTTTAGGAAGAAATTGATTCTTTACTTTGGACACCATCCGGTCCCATGAACAGATCTTTGCTTTTCCTTGCCTCAATCTCTCTGATTGAACATAGTTCCACCATGTCAATGTTGGCCCCTTCAATTTGGTCTTGGCCAATTTGACCTTCTGCACCTCTGGCATTTCCTTGTACTCAAAGTATTTATCTAAGGCATCAATCCAATCTAGTACTTCCTCAGTGTTCATTTTTCCTTCATACGTGGGCAACTCTATTGTCACATTAGTGCCCTCTCCTTTCACAGTCTGCAGCATCTTTAGAAACCTTCTATCATCTGGATCCATCTCTTCCACATTGCATCCCTCTTGAGGGCCTGTATTCTCACCCTCATTCTCTTGGTCTGTCTTCCTCAATGACCCCATCTCTTCTCAAGTTTGCTTCAATGGCTGCAAGTCTAGCTAAGACTCCTTCTTGAGATTCCTTCATTATTCTCACTTCTCCAGTGAGGATTGGATTGGCCCTTGGAGGCATCTTGCACTATCCTTTATTCACACTTCAATTTCCTTCTTTCCTCCCAAGTAGGATCTTCCCTAGGCTCTAATACCAATTGATGTAGAGGAGAAACATACTCACACAACAACTTCCAAAATGTGGTTTGACTAACCATACAAACTAGGACAACATACTAACAAATTCATGGTCTTGGAATAGGCTAAAAGTACCAATTTTAAGGTTAGAATGCAAATGTAGAATGTCAATCTTCCTACCCACCTTAGATAGCATTAAATTACCTTGAAGACACCTTACAACCCATTAAAAATACTTAATTCTTGACTGTTTCTATGGTTTCTTCACAAGCTGACCCACTAGCTAGTAGCCCTGACAATAAAGTTTTTAGGGAACTTGAAGGATTCAAGCTAAACCCAATAATAGATACCCATTATGGATTTGCATAACATATCAAAATGCAAACATAGTTGTTTTGTGACATATGCTTCAAAAAAATGACTGTTCTGATTATACTAGGCCCAATTAGGCCTCCTCCACATAGCAAATGACCATAAAACTTATTCTAATTTTCTAAAACCTGATCCAAGACAAAAAAAAATGTTGAAAATGGTCTCTATAAACTATTTTCAAGGCTCTTGGGTCAACCCACATCCAAAACTCTTCAACCCACTATTCTACCAATGCTCAAGATGTCTAATACATGATGATATTAGGCTATTTTTGCTCTAACAGAACTCCTCCACCAATTTCCTGCATTTGCAGGACAAAAATCAGAGAAACAACAACAAAATAGCTCCATTCCATCCATTATTGAGTTAGAGTGTGGATGGAAATGGCTCCCAAACCATCAATTTTTTCAGAAACCCCAGAAACTAGGTTCATGGACCAAAAATCAAAAAAATGCCAATAAAATTCTTAAACAAAAATATTAATCTACCAAATCAAATGAAAAATAGAGCTAACACAGCCCTCTTCCATATTTTATTTGGTTCCCTCCATGAAAATTCTGTACATTTCCGTACAAATGCTTGAAAACTAAGAAAACCACCAAAAATTGTAGAAAAACTATATCTTTTTCTCTTATCTCTTTTTGAAACTTTCCCCACACAAGAAAATTCGATCTCTTCTTGCTATCATATGCATATTACATTAAAATCCATGATTTTATCCTCTTTCCATCATGGAAAGCCAAAAAAGAAGGTAATTAAAGCCTTCCATAAAGAAAACAAAACGCTGTCCTAAAATCTAGCAAAAAAAATCTGCAGACCTATTATTAGAAATTTTCCTTTTCTAAGGCCACCACTACATGGTCATGCCCTTAGTGGGATTTATTACAATATTTTAAAACTAAAATCTACTATGTCTCTTATTAATGAGACCATTATATCAAAATTTGACTCGAACATATTAACATAACTAGGAAATTATGTAAAATTGACTTAATAGATTAGATCCCAAGAACCTTGCTAGGTGCCCTACACCAATTTTCAGTAGGCACAACAAAAGAAATTAGTGGATATGGTTCTTGTTTTATTCAAGCCAAGACATATTTGTATAATTGGATCTAAGGTTTCAGTGGGAAACCATATATGCTCCCTAGATATCCCTCTGATAGAGTAGTATTGATGGAAATGGTAAGGCAACAACTGCCTATACTTGAGTTATCCAAAACTAAAGAAGGGCACCCTTATAGAAAATTCCCTCTAGATATCAATTAGTTCCTTGTTAGATCCATAGAATAGGTAAGGAAGACCGCGTCAAACTTGAAAAACTTGAATTTAAAGTTGTTCCCTTTGGTTGGGGATTATGATCTATATCACAGGGTAGAGAAAAGGTTAAATAAGAAGTATAAACACAGTGTCCACCTTGAAGACTACTAGGCAGACTATGATGATGGCCATGAAGCATGCAAAGGAGATTACAAAAGATGAACTTTGGACCAAATGAGGACCATAGGAAAGCCTGAAGTGCCTCCCTAGATAAAGAAGGATGATGACGATATTGGAAATCCTGAATATGAAGAACAAAAATTATACAATGATATAATATCATCCCCAGATCTGAAGCAAAAGGAAGGAACATCTATTGATGTCCTTAAAGCCAAGCTCATGGCTAGGACAAAAAGCTGGGTTGATAAGAGAATCAATGAATTGAAAAAAAAAGGTATAGTAATCACTTCTAAGAAGAAAAAAATGAAAGAGAGAAGAGATGGTATTCAATGATTTCTTGATAAGGAAAAGACAACTTCATGAAGCAAAAATAGTAGAGCCAAGCTCAACTGGAGCTGCAAAATAGCTCCCTATTGAGGGAATTTCATTAGAATTTGTACCACCCTCACCTCCCAAGGACATCCCCTTGAAGACTATTGCTCTAGATACACCCAAAGTTGCTATCACAAAAGGAGAAACTTCCAAAGGTGCAGATCAAAGTCTTGAAAGAATTGTTGTAGATGAGGAGGATATTGAGGATGAAGGGGGAGAAGCACCACTCCAAACATTGAAAAGGAAAAGAGATGATATACTACAAGGAGTGAAGGTTCCAAGGCACTCCAGGTATCAAAGTACACACATGAGAGGTGTTTTGTCACCAGCACAGATGATAGAATTAGGATCAACTGATCCATCTGAACATGTAGTTAAGGAGTTGCAACATAATGTTCTTGTAGAAGCCATCATAAATATAAAGACTAAAATGGCAGAAGAAATAAGGGACAAATCCCAAAAGGAATAAATGACTGGGGCTCTTTCATTGAGCCAAATAGTTGATCTAATAGAAGAGGATGAGTTGGTCAAAGATATCACTAATCATCCCATCGAGACCCTACTACAACATACAAAAACAAGAGATGAAGGTAATGTAGTGAGAGAAAAAAATGATGAAAGCAAAGAGAGGGAGGAAAGCCCTGAAGCAGAGATGCATATGGGATCCCTGGATATTTTAATTGAAAATGTTACCAACCCAGTTGTGGTGGACTTAGCTTATGTACCCAAAGAAGGGGATAAGAAAGAAGGAGTCAATTAGACTGATCAGTCTCAAGAGAAAAGTGTTTCAATGGAAGTAGACAACAAAGGTGACAAGGAACAAGTGCAAATGACACACGAGGATGTATTGATAGATAAACCTGAACAAGAAAAGGTTGTTACATCACCTACAACCACAGAAAGAAAAGATGAGGAATGTATACGCCTAAAAATGACACGATTCGGTCTAAATAAATATTCTTAATATTTATTCCCTTCTAATTCTTTTATCAATAAATAAATAAACAAATTTATTTATTTGATTCACATTTCTCTAAGTTAATTAAATATAAAAATATTTAATTATCTCTTCTAAAGTCAAAATTAAATAAAACCCTTTATTTAATTAAATTCTTCCAAACAATTAAATTATTCTTAATTATTTAATTAAATCAAATCATTCCTCCAAATTTGAATAAATCAAATCAAATTTATTTAAATCCTCTCAATCTCTAAAACTAAAATACAATCAAACATTTTATTTATTCTTCCAAATCATGCACAACAGTCAAATAAATTTATTTATTTAATTTGCTTTCTTATCTTCTAAATTAAATATTTCCAATTATTTAATTGTTTTCTTCCAATAATATCTTCTCTAAATTTAAATAAATCAATTATTTATTTAAGTTGCCTTTTCTTCTAAATTGAGTTATCTAAATATAATTCAAGTTTTGTGCACATGCAATTAAATATTCCTAATATTTAATAAAGCAAAATATCTTCTTATTCTCATGTAAATCTATTCTTCTTGTTTTAAATCACTTAACTAATTATTATATTCTTTTAAATGCTTTAACTCATTCTTCTATTCTTGTTAACTCCTCTCATGCAAAAGAAAGCAAGACACATGTCCTCTTCTTATTCATGCACGTTCCTCAACCATTCTATACCATTGATCTTCTCATCCATTCTATACCGTTGATCTCTTCTTTCCCAAGTCTATAAATTCAACCCAATCCCTCCATTTCATTCATCCAAGTTTTAAGTATTGTTACTCTGTAGGAATTATAGTGTGCCTTTGGCACCAATTCCTTCATTGCTTGTGATCACATTCGTTACTACGCACTACGCACCACTACCATCGTTGTGAAGCTCATCTTCATGGCAGTATTATCATAGCCATTCTCAATTGACATTCTTGAAAGAAAGAAAAGAAGTGCACTCTCTGAGGGCCCTATTCCATACATACAAGATCGATTGTGATAGGCAATCAATAGAAGCTATGAATTAAGGAGGTTTTCTTTGTTGTTGTTCATTATTTATTTTAGTCTCTTTCGTTCACCATTTCATTGAGTTTTGGGTATCTTGATATTTGATATTATTGATTATTCATTTGTATCTAATTTTCCCTTAACATTTTTGGCGCCCACCATGGGGCCTAGCCTGAAATTTAACCCAAAAATTGAGTTTTTATGTTTTAGAAAGCCGTACACTGGAGGAAACAACGCATCTGATACATCCTAACACGCATTTGTTACCTGTCACGGCGCATACATTTTCACAACGCATACAGTCTCTGTTCTCATAGATCTGTTACCTGTCATGGTGCATACATTCCTACAACGCATATAGACACTATTTTCCAGCACTTTTAACCTCTTTTTTAGCACATATGTACTGCGGTACTTCTGTTCATTGTTTCTACGCATTTAGTCTCTGAAGTGGTGCATCTGTTTTAGGCAGTGATTTTTAGGGTTTCCTTGGAGTTTTCGCTAACGCTGACATCTTTTTGCAAGAACTCTCTTGATCTATTTTGCAGGCTAGGTACTGATTTAGATTCATATAGTTGCACTTGTTAGCCCACACTTTGATTTCTAATGGGAAAGTAAAATGGATGCTCATGTAAAACTCACATAGTTTTAACTAGGAAAGTGGTAATTGAATCATTGCTATCTTGCATATCATTGAATCATTTCTATTGCTATTTTTTCAAAGTTAACAACTCATTGCTATCTAGAAAAAATTGAACCCATCTTTGCTATCTGGGTAAAACTGAACTATTGCTATCTCGACCATCACTTCAAAGTTAACAATTCGTGTTACGTGGTTAAAATTGAATTCATCATTGCTATCGGGGTAAAACTGAACCATTGCTATCTCGATCTTCACTTCAAAGTTAACAATTCATGCTATCTGGGATAAAATTGAACTCATCATTTCTATCTTGGTAAAATTGGACCATTGCTATCTTGTTATCAGTTCAAAGTTAACAAATTTCTATGCTTGCCCAAGTAGATAGCTCATCTAGTTTTTCTCATTTTAACTAGGGGAAAAGAACCATTGTATTCTATGTTTTGGGAATGATACCAGGCCTATGCTCTCCCCTATCTTGGGTGACCAAAATGCCAGACATATCATTTTCGTATGTGTTTTTCCTTTAGAGGGGCCTACTCTTGGATACCGTTCATCCAAGTAGGAACAATCTTAAGTGGTAACAGGCTAGATGCCAAGCCCTTCCAAGCCACTATAAATAAATTGTGTTTGGAGCAAAAGCTTCCAACAATGAGTGCAGTTGTGTTATACTGACAGCCAACCTCCCCCAAAACCCTCCAAGGCGCAACCCTTGCAGGCTGGGAGACTCCATAACAAAGAGTAGTGTTGCCGCATGTATAACCACTTGAACGGTTACCTTTATTACTCATCCTTGTTTTAGTAGACCAAAAACCCCTATAATCTAGTGCAGGAAGGGTGATTATTACCTCTCGAAGATGCCTCACCTAGAGATAGGGAGAATTTAGTTTTATACTATCCTTTGAAACCTAGGGTTGTACTTGCTTTCTTTTTAGTCCAAAAAGAGTCAAAAAATCACAAAAAAATAAAAAACCATAAAAGTATTCTTTGTGTTTGCTGTGTCTTCTTGCCATAATTTTAGAAAATTAGATCAAAAAGACCTTGCAACCAAAGTACCAAAAACATCAGAAAATTCCAAAAAAATTGCAAAAATACTAGAAAAACTAGAGCGATGCATTCGTCCTCTATTTCTACACATTTGTGCTGACCTGCGACACATCTGTTGTGACTTACAGCACTTTTATTGTCTATTACAGTGCATTTACTTTTTACTAGTGTGGCGCATATATCCAGACTTACAGCGCATTTACTAGTTTTTGCAGTGCATCTGTTCTAGCGCATGCGTGATAGTGAGCACTAGCACAATCTTTGAGAGAAATTTTTTGTCAGTTCTGGGTACCCATTTCAGCCTAGTTTTAGGTTTAGAGATCAGGTCTTACCTTGCAGTCATTTTCCATCCATTTCTCACCAAAGTCCCTCTTTCGTTGATCATCCCATATGCCTTCTATTAGGTCTTCATAGTACAAAGTCAAAAGTATCCCATATCAGGTCAGCATAGGCCTCTTTTTCGTATCACTTTGGATTCAAGTAACCCTAGTAGGTCATAGAACTTTGCTAGTGGTCTTGGTGCATGACTAGTCCTTACACGGTAAGACAGGTATCGAGTACCCTTACTAGTGATTATCGTCTTGTATCGACCGTCTTACTTGGAATCATTGATAAAAAAAGTCCTTTGTCCAAATATTGTCATAAGTATCCCATTCTCAATAGTCTCCATCGACATCTTGCCAAAATCTCTAGTTTCATTCCACCTCATCCCTCGTCACCTTGCATGGTTCTTACTAGATCTCAATACAAAAGCAACTCAAAATGGCTAGATCATCCAACCACATCATCACACCTCATGATAGTGATGAGGAAATCTCTTGCAAATAGTATGAAGGAACCCTCCAAGATTAGAAATTCTAATGCTTGTTAGAGAAAGTGCTCCATGATGACCCTCACAAGTATTTTTATCATCTTGTAAATCTTGGAATTAAACTCCCCGCGGATTTTGATATAAGCACAATCCAATAAAATGTGGAGAATAATCATGAAGAAAGGGGAAAGAAAACCATAGACCAAAACACAGAGAATGATAATGAAAAAGGAAAGAAAGCCATAGACCCAAGTGGTCCTATGGAGGAAAGGAGGAAACAACTTGAGGGTCTAAAGCAACAAATGTCGGATCTCAAAACGAGTACAAACACTAAAACTTATTCCTTGGAAGATATTGCACCGTACCCCTTTGATAAAAGTTTGAACATGACACCATTTCCCTTTTGATTTGAAGTTCCTAAATTTGACAAATACAAAGGGAAAGGGGACCCTAGAGATCATATTAAGGAATTCAATGCAGCATGCATGGAAGTAGCTCACAATGAGACTTACTTAATGAGACTATTCCCTAGATCTCTAGGTAGTCAAGCCATGGAGTGGTTCTCATAGCTCCCACCAGGCATCAAATCTTTTGATGAGTTAGTCAACAAATTCATCACGCACTTCTCTTACAATATTGAACACGAAGTCTCTATGCTTGATTTATGCAATACCAAACAAAAGAGTGGTGAATCATTTGCCACCTTTTTACAAAGATGGAGACAACTAGCAAGCAAGTGCTTGTATGATGTACCAGAGAAGCAATTAATGGAGATGTTTATCCATAACCTCAACTCCAATCTTAGCTATCAAATACAAATCCAATACCCTACTTCATTCTTGAAGGTCATTGAAATGGGATTGTTCATCAAAAAAGCTATGATCGCCAAGGGACAAATCAAGTTATACAAGGACACACCTACCTCAACTACACGAATGACAAATCAAAGTTTTGGACTAAAAACAAAAATGTCATCAATGATGGAGTAGTTGATGCCAAGGTGGTAGCTCCCAAGAAACAACCGATATTTACTCTCAAAGGAGAGACAAGCAATGTTACACCCAATAAAACATTCTCTCGGGAGCCAAGACCATGGTTCAACTCAAATCCAAGGTGAAAGTTCACACCACTGGGTGAGTCCCAAGAATCCGCATTGAGGAAGCTATTGGCCAACAATGAAATCTCTCTACCGCCAACAAGTGATTATGAGCCTCAAATCAAACCTCACTATTGGAAAGACACCGACTATTGTGAGTATCATAGAGGAAGGGGACATAGAACCAACAATTGTATCTATCTCAAACATGTTATTCAAGATGTGCTTGATCAAATT
This sequence comes from Cunninghamia lanceolata, assembly GCA_027924645.1. Taxonomy (NCBI): domain Eukaryota; kingdom Viridiplantae; phylum Streptophyta; class Pinopsida; order Cupressales; family Cupressaceae; genus Cunninghamia; species Cunninghamia lanceolata. The sequence goes on from BSBN01001019.1 coordinate 693,588, forward strand.
CAAGGAGGAACCCAACAACACACCTCCAATGAGACACATGTGGCTTACAGGGATCCACTTCTCAATCATGACAGGTCATACAACAACACCAACAACAACAATAACAATGGCAACAACAACAACGACAACAACAATAATGGCAACAACAACAACTGCAACAAGTGAAATCAGAATAGTGGGAATAGTAATGCCAACTATGCAAGTGTGCCATTTGACTATACCATCAATTGTATATCAGAGCATGTCCCACAAATCAATGTGGTCACACCCAACCAACAATCAGATCCTAACCAAAATGATTGCAGTATCATTACCCATAGTGGTAAAGTCATGTTGAATACTGCCCCTCCAAGGTCATCACCTTCTTAGTCCAACTTCGGAAGACTCCGGTCCACATTTCTATCTTAGAGTTGTTGCGTCTATCTCCTTCCCACAAGGAGATTCTCAATAAAGCCATAGTGGAAACCAATGTCCCCACTAACTTGGCCCAAGAGAAGTTTCAGGCCATGGTAGGTAATCTGACCTCCTCAAGTACCATATCATTTACCGAACAAGATGACCTCTCAGTGTCTCAACCTCATAACACCCCTCTACATATCGTCGCCTTCATCCACAAGCACTACATCAAGAGGGTTCTCATTGATGGGGGAGTCAGTTTAAATATTTGCACGTTAAAGCTAGTCCTTACATTAGGGTTCTATGAGAATGCAGTTGATCCAAGGAAGAAGATTACTATCAAAGCCTATGATGAAAAGGAGAGAACTACAAAAGGAATAGTAGTCTTACCCATACAAGTGGGACCGGTGATAAAATATGTTGTGTGCCAAGTCCTAGATAGGGAGCTCACCTATAATATTCTCCTAGGTAGACCATGGATTCATACCATGAAAGTTGTTCCCTCTACTTATCACCAATGCATAAAATTTCTGCATAATGACAAGCAAGTCACCATCCAAGGAGACCTTGACTCCTTTCAGCATTGCAACTCTATCCTTTCAAAACCTGATTGCATCATACCAAACAATAGAGCATCTACATCCCCTACCCCATAGCATGATCATACCTTTGAAGCTTCCTCATCAAAGCCCAAAGAGCAGAAAATTACCATCAAAGAAACCAGAGTTGGGGAATACTCCATTGAGCACAGCCACAATCTAGCCAAGATGCCTTTATCTCCTAGATCCTTTGGTTGACCCAAGCATTTTCCAAAGCCATCTGCTCCTTCTGTACCTCCCACAGCTTCCTTTGTAAAATGAGGGACCCTATCAGATGAGACAAAGGACAGAGATATCCTACAATGGCTTTATACCGAAGAAGAAGAGAGCACACAACAAGAACCACCTAGGCTCCCAACGGAAATCTATGGATGAGGTGAGTCTATCCTACATAGAATGGGTTATGAAGGACAAGGCCCCATCGGACTAAGAAAAGAAGGAATCATAGAACCCATTCAACCTTCTTCATCCTCATTGGCTAGAAATACAAAAGGCCTAGGATATAAGGATAAGGGCAAAGCTAAAGAAAATGCTTGTCTGGTGGAAATAATCCATACACTTCAAGTGGACAATGACACAGATTCCAATGAATATGAGTGGGATGAGCTAACAGAGCATTCCTACGATGATAAAGAGATTGATACCATTCAAACTTATAGCCCCTACCGTGAGGGACAAATGCTACGACATAGGCCATTAGAGTGTGATTTACCTATCCCTGAGAATACAACTTTCAAAGAAGGTTCAAGTTCCATCGCAATAAACAAGTTGGAGGAAAGTACCATCCCAAACACTCCCCCTACCAATACTCCTAGCATATCCATTCAAACTATCAATGAATTAGATCTATCCTCTGACTCCCTCCCCCTTATGCATCCTAAATTTATTGACTGGGAACTACGAGGAACCCCTCAACTAGATATGTTCCAAAATGATGATGCCTATATTGACTACATGAAACTTAGGGACCACCTACCAAAGGAGATCATAAATATGGTTTTTCTATTAAACTTAATACCGTGGCTTATTTCAGAGAGGGTACCAAGCCTTCCAGTCACAAAAATATCAAAATAAAAATTGGATCTGACGGTGAAAACCACTCCACGGAAGTGTCAGGTCCCAAAATAGTAAAAAGAAAAGATGCATCTGAAGGTGAAAACCCAACTGTGGTACCTAATGATGGAAGGCTTGACACTCTCCCCAATGACATGCACTAGGAGAAGTATCAGATTGTTGTGGAACCCACAGAGCCGGTTAACATTGGAATAGAGGAACAGCCTAAGATCATTCACTTTGCTAAGTCTCTAACCCCACCAAAGAAGACTAAGTTTGTACCTTTCTTCAAGAGAAAGAAAGTCAATTTTGCTTGGTCATACGCAGACATGCCAGGGTTAGATCCAGATTTGATTCTACATCACCTTCCATTAGATCCAAGAGTGAAACTGGTAAAACAAAAGCTTAGAAAGATGCATCCACACATAACACTGCTTGTAAAAGAAGAACTCAAGAAATTACTAGATGTAGGATTTATCAGAGCTATAGGCTATCTGGAATGGGTCTCCAACATAGTACCAGTGTCCAAACCTGATGGTCGAGTCAGACTATGCAATGACTTTAGATATCTAAACAAAGCTTGCCGCAAGGATGATTTTCTGTTGCCAAATATAGATATCATAGTTGACTTAATAGCAGGACATACCATGTTATCTCTCATGGATGGCTTCTCATGATATAATAAGATTAGAATAGCATCAGAAGACTAGCATAAGACAGCTTTTACTTGTCCATGGGGCACTTTCTGTTGGAATGTCATGTCATTTGGGCTAAAGAATGTAGGAGCCACATATCAATGTGCTATGACCACAATATTTCATGATATGATGCACGTCACCATGGAAGATTATGTAGATGATATCCTCGCAAAGTCACTCACAAGAGAAACACACCTGGATGTGTTAGAGAAATTCTTTCAGTTATTAGAGCAATTCAAAGTTAGGTTGAACCCAAAGAAGTGTGTGTTTGGGGTCACCTCAGGCAAACTCCTAGGTTTTATTGTTTCAGCAAATGGAATAGAGGTGGACCCCACCAAAGTCAAGGCTATTATGGACATGCCACCACCCAAGACTCTCACTCAACTAAGATCTCTACAAGGCAAGCTACAAGCAATTCGTAGATTTATATCACAATTGGCAGACAAGTGTCAACCATTCAGTCATCTCCTGCACAAGAACATTCCATTCAAATGGGATGAGAAATGTGAAGAGGCATTCAACAAACTAAAAGAGTATCTTATGAATCCACCTATTCTCATACCTCCTATAGAAAGGAAACCATTGATACTATACATATCTACTACACCTACAGCTCTTGGGGCTCTTCTAGCACAACAAGATTATGAGAATAAAGAAAGAGTCGTCTACTATATCAGTCGTACATTGGTGGGCTATGAGTTGCAATACTCTCAAATAGAAAGATCATGTCTTGTGGTAGTTTTTTCTTCCCAAAAAATCTGGCATTATATGCTTGCACATCCAGTCAAACGTATTGCAAAAATAGATCCACTGAAGTACCTACTAAGCAAAGCAACTCTAACAGGTCGCCTAGCCAAATGGGTAATGCTCTTAAGTGAATACGACATTGAGTATGTAGATAGAAAAGCTATCAAAGGGCAAATCATTGCTGATCAGTTAGTAGATGCACCACTACAGGAGACCACACCAATGCAATTTGAGTTCCCAGATGAATCCTTGTTTAATATATCAACACATTCCTAGAAACTTTACTTTGATGGGTCCTACACAAACCATGGATCAGGGGTAGGAATCTTGTTCATAACTACTCATGGAGACACCATACTAAAGTCTTACCATTTGTTATTTCCATGCACCAATAACATAGCAGAGTATGAAGCCTTAGTCATTGGTCTCAAAATGGTAACAAAGTGGAAAATCAAAGAGCTACATGTCTATGGTGATTCTCAACTAGTGATAAATTAGGTCAATGATGATTACCAAACCAAAGATGAAAAGCTTGTCCCATACAAGCGGATGGTTGACGACTTTAAGGAATACTTTGTGGTCATCTCTTTTGAGTAGATAGCTCAGATTGAGAACAAAGCAGCAGATGCCATGGCAACCATTGCCTCTCTTCTCAAGATACCAGAGAATGAGTCACAGTAAAAGTTCTTAGTAGAGACTATTTAACAACCAGCTTATGATCTTCTTGAGACCCATTCCATATGCCTCTTAGTTGGATCTGATTCACCTTGGTACAGTAAGATTTACACTTACCTCAAGGACAACACCCTCCCACATGACTTATCTTCAAACCAACAACGAACCTTTATACGCCAAACATCTCTCTATACTATTATTGCTGACACCCTATACTGACGTGGTCTAGATGGTACTTTACTCCATTGTTTAGAACAAGAAGAATCCCAAACCACCCTACAAGATGTACACGAAGGGATCTGCGGAACACACTCTAGCAATCCTTCCTTAGCTAAGAAACTCATGCATTTGGGTTATTACTGGCTGAACATGGAAATAGATTCATATCAATTTGTGAAGAAGTGCAAGCAGTGCCAAATACATGGGAACCTGATACATCCACCAGCTCAAGAGTTGAGACCTTTAATGACACCTTGGCCATTTTGCCAATGGGGACTTGTCCTTGTGGGAAAGATCCATCCACCCTCATCCAATGGCCACAAATTCATCATAACTACCAATGAATACTTTACCAAGTGGATTGAAGCCGTTCCCCTCACCACCATCACAGGTAAGCAAATCTCCTCATTCATCCTAAATTACCTCATCTGTAGATACGAAATTCCCTCATCCATTATCACGGATAACAAAAGACCCTTCAAAAACTAGGATGTCCAAGAACTCTGTGACCGATTCAAAATCCAACACCGTTTCTCCACACCCTACTACCCCCAAGGCAACGGTCAAGCTAAAGCATCCAACAAGACCATCTTGAAACTCCTCAAGAAGACAGTGAACGATGATGGCCATGATTGGCATATCCAACTCAATCCCGCTCTGTGGGCCTACAGAACCAGTATACACACTCCTACAGGTGTTACACCTTACGCCCTTGTCTATGGCTCAGAAGCTATCCTCCCCATAGAGGTTGAATTACCATCTCTCAGGGTGTCATTAAAAGGTCTCATATCAGATGAAGAGTACAGAGTCTCCAGATTGCAAAAACTAGAGTTGCTAGAAGGAAAGAGATGGAAAGCCTTTGATCATCTCAAAGAATATCAACAAATGATGTCACGAAGCTATAACCACATAGTTTTCCCAAGGGTCTTTAAAGTTGGAGATCTAGTACTTAAGGAGAATCCCTACAATCAATAGGATAGGGAAAAGAAAGGCAAGTTCTAACCCAACTGGCTTGGGCCTTATGTGATTGTGGCTGCTTATGGATCAGGGGCATATCATTTAGCAACATCAGAGGGTGAGCTATTAGATGACCCAATCAACAACATGCATCTTCATCGGTTCTATACCTAGGAGAACCCTAATGTGAGGGGGCATAAAATACAAAAAAAATCAAAAAATACGAAAAAATAAAAAAATAAAAAAAAATAAAAAAAAGCAAAAAAATCATCCTTTGGTGAAAACCTGGCAAACAAGCATCATGTATACTTTCTATCTTTTCATGCAAATAAAAGCAAGTGGTGAAAACCTGGTAAACAGACATTGCTTGTGATAAACCGCTTCCTCCATCTTTGGGAAACCAATCACCTTGTGTCCATTCTTCCTTTACTCATGTCCCATTCGATCCATATCTGCCCCATAATAATATCCTAACGATAACCTATCATGGCATGATACTCTATCTCTTTGTTGCCTTGTTAACCAAGGTTTTATCCCATATCGTATCAATAGTGTCAGCTTAGCATAGTGTCTCTCGTTAGTTTCCATGGTCTAAGTCCATGAACTATGTTGTCTCTGTGTTGTCACGTAGGCAAGGCCATTTCTCAAATGCACCCCTAAGGCTCCCACTGTCCCATCCATCCCATGTCTAGTCCTTCTATCTATCTGAGTTCACACCACTTTCTATCACCTAGGTCTTAGGTCCACTAGGGTTTACCCCGAACTATGTTGCCTCTGCATCGTCATGTAGGCAAGGCCATTTAGCAATGAGCCCTGAGGCACTAGGTCAATCCCTTAGGGTCCGTCTCACCAATAAGGATTGTGGAATCTTCTCACTAGGCAAGCAAGCACAAGCGAAACCCACTCTTTTCAAATAGGAATCCTGACACAAGACATTAATGATGCAGAGTGACACAAGGGAAGCACAACACAAAGAAAGTTTGTTCTCCTTAGCCCACTCACCCACTTCACTTCTTCAATCCAACACAATCAAAGGCACATTCCAGGGTATATGAAGGATTTATTACCTAGGCTCTTGTCCAACTCTCAAGACTATGTCTACACCTTCATGCAGGTCTATAAACACCTTTTTGATAGTTGGTTTGGTTCCCAACTTCCCAAAACTCTCCAACCTATACCTTGACTAGTAAGGCTACTAGCCCTCCAAACTAGGTTTTCTTCACACAACTTGACAAAATCCCAAAGGACTAGGAAAACAAATGATGGTTTTAGATACCCTTTATGTGACCCTATTAAACTCCCAAGTCTCCTGTTCCAACTCTACTCCAGCAATCCAGAACACTCATTAGGTCTCTAGGCCTAATTGATCAATTTAGGCTAGGTTACAAAGCAAGTGCTCAAAATTGGGTGCATAGGTCAGGGGCAGGAATTTGGAATGCTTCTACCATGTCCCTACAACACAAATCCATCATTTATTTGCTCACCCTATCAGGATTCTATCATCTACAACCTCAAATAGCATGAATTTGGCCAAATACAATGAAATACTTGACCTAGGGCATCACCTTAAAAATTGAAAATAGCATCTCCCAGCAAAATGCTTTTGGAATCTTATAATACACATCCCTAGCCTATATTTCACCAGTTTTTGTGAATTTTCACTGATGGGAATGCATTCTAGGGCAGGATTTCTATGGCTGCCCTAGAAAACAGGGTTTCTAGACTTGTTTTGAAAGAAAAATCAATAACTTTTGATCCCGACCACTTTAGGACCTCAAACTAGTTTCATTGGAACCTTGACTCCAAGAAATTTCAGAAAAATGACATTTGCACATGTGACAAGTCTGTATAGTCCATGCACAGTGAGAAAAGAAGGAAAATTTGTTGTTTTCTATAGTTTCAATGCCCCAAAACTCCGTACCAAATGTCCTCTGCCATATAGGAGTGAAATAAAATGAGTTTCAACCAATCCCATTCAGTGTCTAACTTCTTCAACCACATTCAACCACCAAAAAATGGTTTGGAACCGGCCAATGTGTCATTGACACTATTGGCAACATTTTACTCTATGGTATTTTTGCCTTTTCACAAGGATGGCAATTGGGTGTGCTTGTCCAAAGGAATAAAAGCCACCATCCTACTTCCTACAACATGTTAAAACACTAGAATCACCCAAACAAACTCAAAAACCAACATTAGACCTACTAGGCCTAAGTGGCTCAACAGGGGTCCAGATGGACTAAGCATGATAGAGGTTTATAGGGTCACCTCAATCATCTTGACCACACAAAAAGGGACCATACAATCATGGCTAAAGCCTTATTACAAACAAAACCACAACTTTCAAAAAAAAAATGCAATCATAATGACTTTAAGAACCAAGGTGCTCTTAGGTGCCCTGCACCATACACCCACTGTCAAACAGAACTCAAGTCTCTTGAGTTGGAATGTTGTCAAAGGTGAAACATGCCTTCTCAATGTCTGCTCTGCTCATCCAAGTAGCATCCTCTTGAGGTTTGTTTAGCCACTTCACCAAGTATTCATGATAGGTGTGCTTCCTAGTTTGTTTTGCAATCCTCTTATCCAAAATGCACTCAATTTGATTTGGAGATGAAGGAATCAATTCTTGGAGTGTCTGATCAGTTTGGTCTTCTTCAACAGCAGTCTGAGGATCAGATCCTTTATAGGGATAAAGGTTTGAAACAATAAAAATAGGAGACAAAGCAATGCCATCCAGAAGTCTGATTTTGTAGGCATTTTCTCCACATTTCTTGAGCACTTCACAAGGCCCAATCTTCTTAATGAGTAGCTTGGTATGTTTACCTGCAGGGAGCCTCTCCTTCTTCAGATGGACCATTACCAAATCACCTTCCTTGAACTGCAAATCCCTTCTTTTCCTGTTAGCAAACTATTTGTACTTCTATGAAGTGGACAACAATTTCTGTTGTACTTGTTCATGGACATCCTTCATGACTTGAACAAAGTCTTCAGCCAAGGCACTACTATTTTCCAGTCCTTTAACCTCCCTTAGTTCCAAAATACCCCTTGGGTGAGTGCCATAAACAATTTGGAAAGGAGACAGGCCGGTACTTTATTGACAGTGTCATTGTATGAGAACTCTGCCTGAGCCAAAATTGAATCCCAACTAGCACCCTGCTCCTTGGTTAGGCATCTTAGGAGGTTGCCAAGTGACCTATTAATCACCTCTATTTGTCCATCAGATTGAGGGTGATAGGCAGATGATAATGACAAGTTTGTACCTAGTCTCTTCCAAAGTGTCCTCCAAAAGTGTCCTATGAACTTGGGGTCTCTGTCTGAGATGATTGACAAAGGTAAACCATGTAATCTGACTATTTCCTTGAAGAAAAGACCTGCTATGTGTGAGGCATCATGTGTGGTTTTACAAGGGATGAAGTGAGCCATTTTTGAGAACCTATCTACAACCACAAAGATGCTATCATGTCCATTCTTGGTCCTACGCAAACCAAGTACAAAGTCCATGCTAATGGAATCCCAAGGCTCTAAAGGAATAGGTAGAGTGTATAAATCTGCATCGGATGTATGCCCCTTTGCTCTTTGGAAAATTTGACAAGTTTCAACAAACTTCCTTACATCGGTTGGCAACTTTGGCCAAAAATAGTATCTTCTCACCAATTCTAGGGTCTTATCAATACCAAAGTGTCCTGACATGCTGCCACAATACTTTTCCCTGATTATATTCTCTCTAACAGACCCTCTTGGGATACACAACATGCTACCCTTGAAAAGATATCCATCTTGTAACAAAAAATTAGAAAAATCAGTGTTATACCTTCCTGTCATGGCCTTGCAATATTGGTATGGTTCTTTGAAGTCTTCATCTGCTGCATACTGATCTTTGATGGCATGAATACCTGTACTTTCCAACTGAATAGTTTGCACAACAAGATTTCTCCTACTTAAGGCATACCTTATTGGCCACTCCTTTCTTGTGTTTTATTGAGAAGGTGTATGCTTGGATGTACTCCATCCACTTGACATGTCTATGGTTTAACTTTTGCTACCTGTTCAAGAAGCTTAATGCATGGTTATCAGTAAAAATTATGAATTCCTTTGGCAATAAGTAGTGTCTCCATTTTCTTAATGACTAAACCATTGCATATAACTCTAGATCATAGGTGGAGTAGTTCTGTTTTGCCTCATTTAACTTCTCACTAAAGAAGGCTATAGGCCTCCCATCTTGACTTAACACTCCCCCAACAACCCTCTTACTTGCATCACACTCTACCACAAAGACCTTGTCAAAATTAGGTAGCACTAGGACTGGTTTTTCTGAAATTTTTTTCTTTAACAGTTCAAAGGCTTGAGTGGCCTCATTTGTCCACACAAATACACATTTCTTGCCCCCTTTTATGGTGTCAACAAGTGGAGCACAAATGCAACTAAACCCTCTAATGAACTTTCTATAAAAGCTACACAAACCATGGAAACTCCTTACCTCTGAGGCTGTTGTAGGTGTTGGCCAATTAAGAATGGCTTGAACCTTACTTGGATCCAACTTTAGGCTGCCCTTGGAGATGACAAACCCCAAAAATATCAACTCTTCTTGTAGGAAGACACATTTGGCAAGATTGATTCTCAACTTCTCCTCTTGAAGCCTCCTGAGCACTTGATGGATATGCCTTATGTGGTCTTCCTTGCTGTCACTAAAAACCAAGATATCATCCAAATACACAACAATAAACTTGTTAAGGAAAGGTTTTAGCACTTCATTCATCAATCTCATGAAGGTACTTGGTGCATTTGACAAGCCAAAAGGCATGACAACCCATTCAAATAGTCCTTCATTGGTTTTGAAGGTGGTTTTCCACTCATCCCCTTCCCTTATCCTGATTTGGTGATAACCACTCTTTAGGTCTATCTTGGTAAAATAGTTAGCCCTACCCAAGCAATCCATTAAATCTTCTATTCTAGGCATTGGAAATCTATACTTGATAGTAATCTTGTTGATGGCCCTAGAATCAGTGCATAGTCTCCATGTTCCTTCCTTCTTGGGTGCAAGTACTACAGGTACTGCACATGGACTAATACTCCTCTTGATTAGTCCTCTATCCAACAAATCTTGGATTTGTCTTGCCACTTCAACATTTTGCTTAGGAGTCAACTTGTAGGCTACTTGGTTTGGTAGGGTGGATCTAGGGATGAGATCAATGCAATGACTAATCTCCCTCTTTGGTGGAAGAGCATCCTTACTCTCATCGGCTATCACATCATGAAACCTCTCCAATAGTTCTTCCACTTCCTTTAGTCCAATCCTCCTAAGAGGTTGCTGCACTTTGACCTTCTTGGGATTCACATCCTTGGGTTTGATGACTACTGCAAAACATGGCACTTTCTCTTCCTTGAGGTTAGCCAAAAACTCTTTTTCACCTACCAACATAACTGAACTAGAAATGACTTTCTCTTTGCAATCATTAATCAAAGGAGTCATTGTAAACTTTTCACCATTCTTGGACAAATGAATTACATTGTTCTTACCATCATGTTGGGCACTTGTGTCATGTTTCCAAGGCCTTCCAAGAAGAAGGTGGCAAGCATCCATATCCACTATCTCACAAAGAACCTTATCATGATATTCACCTATCTTGAATTCAACCCAACATTGCTCTTTCACCACAATTTGTTGTTCCTTGGTTAGCCAAAAGACTCTATAGGGGTTAGGATGAGGCATTCTTTCCAATCCTAACTTAGTCACCATTTCATTAGAAGCCAAATTTTCAGAAGAACCTGAATCTACTATTACCTTGCAAACTTTTCCTTTCACCTTGCAAGTGGTTCTGAACAAGTTGTTTCTTTGGGGCTGTTCCTTGGTGGCTGGCATGATGAGTGACATGTTAAACATGATGCATTCTCCACTCTCAGGTGCTGCAGACTTGGAAAAGGCTGTTTGGTATGATGTGGTGCTTTGACAGTCCTCTTCTTGAAGGAGTTGCACTCTTATTTCTTTCTGATTTGCAGCAGTGTTTCCCATCTTCCCCAGGCATCTAAAGGACTAATGTCCAATCTGATTGTAAGAGAAACACCTTCCAGTAAACACATTGGGACCTCTGCCCCACTTCTTCCTCTACCATTACCTCTCCCTCTAAACTGACCCTTATCAGCACTATTTTTATCAGCTTGCCCTTGGCTGCCTTCTTGTGATCCGACACCTTGGAGTTTAGAGAAATTATCTCTGTTTTGAAATCTACCCCTGCCCCTAAAGTTCTGATTTCCTCTGCCTCTGCTACTGCTGTTAAAATCCCCTTTTCTTCTCTGCTTATCCTCAATCCTTAGTGCCATTTGAAAGCACTTATGGACTGTCTCCGGGTTAAAGAGAGTTAATTCATCTTGGATGGAGAACTTGAGGCCATTAAGATACCTTGCAAGCTTCTATTTTTCATTCTCAGGCATCTTGGCTTTCAATGTCATCTTGTGAAACTCCTCTGTGTAGGTGCTCACGTCCATGTCCTTCTATCTCAAGCTGTGCAACTTCTTGTTCAAGTTGACTTCATAATCCTCGGGGATAAATTACTTCTTGATTTCAAGTACCATCTTCCTCCATGTAGAGATAGGATTCCTATCATCATCTATCCTCTCATTTTGAATAAAATTCCACCAACTCAAGGCTGGCCCTTTCATTCTTGATTTGGCAATCTTCACTTTCTAATTTTCTGCCACTTCTTCACATTCAAAATAGTTCTCCATTGCCTCAATCCAATCAAGGCACTCCTCTGGATTCACCTTACCAGGAAACATAGGTAAGTCTGCCTTAGTGTCCTTCCTACTCAACTTTCCAAGTGCATCTAGGAATTGTCTCTCTGACATGCCTCCTTGTGGCTCTTCCATAGGCACTTCTTCTTCCTTATCTTGATCCTCTTCATCTAAATCTAAGATGACTTCTGACTTCTTCTTCTTGTCTTTGTCTTTCTTCAACTTTTCTATCTCAGCCTCCATCCTTTTGTTCTTGGCTGCTTGCTCTCTCACTATCTTTGCCAACTTGGCATTTGTCACCTTTGAAGGAATTTCCTCCTCTTCTTCTCTATCTCCCATCTCTTTGATGGCTCTGATACCACCTGATGCAGAGTGACACAAGGGAAGCACAACACAAAGAAAGTTTGTTCTCCTTAGCCCACTCACCCACTTCACTTCTTCAATCCAACACAATCAAAGGCACATTCTAGGGTATATGAAGGATTTATTACCTAGGCTCTTGTCCAACTCTCATGACTATGTCTACACCTTCATGTAGGTCTATAAAGACCTTTTTGACAGTTGGTTTGGTTCTCAACTTCCCAAAACTCTCCAACCTATACCTTGACTAGTAAGGCTACTAGCCCTCCAAACTAGGTTTTCTTCACACAACTTGACAAAATCCCAAAGGACTAGGCAAACAAATGATGGTTTTAGATACCCTTTATGGGACCCTATCAAACTCCCAAGTCTCCTATTCCAACTATACTCCAGCAATCCAGAACACTCATTAGGTTTCTAGGCCTAATTGATCAATTTAGGCTAGGTTACAAAGCAAGTGCTCAAAATTGGGTGCATATGTCAGGGGCAGGAATTTCAAATGCTTCTACCATGTCCCTACAACACAAATCCATCATTTATTTTCTCACCTTATCAGGATTCTATCATCTACAACCTCAAATAGCATGAATTTGGCCAAATACAATGAAATACTTGACCTAGGGCATCACCTTAAAAATCAAAAATAGCATCTCCCAACAAAATGGTTTTGGAATCTTATAATACACATCCCTAGCCTACATTTCACCAATTTTTGTGAATTTTCACTGGTGGGAATGCATTCTAGGGCCGGATTTCTATGGCTGCCCTAGAAAACAGGGTTTCTAGACTTGTTTTGAAAGAAATCAATAACTTTTGATCCCGACCACTTCAGGACCTCAAACTAGTTTCATTGGAACCCTAACTCCAAGCACTTTTAGAAAAATGACATTTGCACACATGACAAGTCTGTACAGTTTGTACACAGCGAGAAAAGTAGGAAAATTTGCTATTTTCTGTAGTTTCAATGCCCCAAAACTCCGTACCAGATGTCCTCTGCCGTACAAGAGTGAAATACAATGAGTTTCAACTGATCCCAGTTGGTGTTTAACTTATTCAACCACATTCAACCACCAAAAAATGGTTTGGAACCAGCCAATGTGTCATTGACACTATTGGCAACATTTTACTCTGGTATTTTTGCCTTTTCACAAGGATGGCGATTGGGTGTGCTTGTCCAAAGGAATCAAAGCCACCATCCTACTTCCTACAACATGTTAAAACACTAGAATCACCCAAAAAAACTCAAAAAACCAACATTAGACCTACTAGGCCTAAGTGGCTCAACAGGGGTCCAGATGGACTAAGCATGATAGAGGTTTATAGGGTCACCTCAATCATCTTGACCACACAAAAAGGGACCATACAATCATGGCTAAAGCCTTATTACAAACAAAACCACAACTTTCAAAAAAAAAATGCAATCAAAATGACTTTAGGAACCAAGGTGCTCCTAGGTGCCCTGCACCAATTAACCTATCCAAAGCAAAGCAAACAAACACCTAAGGCCTTCTAAATGATTTTACCCAAATTATGGAAAGAAACAAACACATCTAAAAATGCAAAAATGTTTTGTGGATTGGAAACATGGTTAAAATACAGAGTCTTGATCTGTTTCTATCATGTCTTTCTATGCTACTTGAGGATGCCAAAAGCTAGAGATGCTATGATGGGGGCATGCTTATTTTCTTTGTTTGTTGTTTATGGATTAAACTTTAGTAATGTGAAGCCTTGTCTAACATGATCGGGAAAAGATCATCGAGGACATCAAAGGTCTAACATGAATGGGGGCAATCCTTGCTTGTTGATACACAAGAAATACTCAGGTCATCTTGGTTCAATTATACCTAGATGCTTGTATTAACTTGCTAAATCAAAATCCATGTAAGTAATGCTCATGTCATCTCAGTTCAATTATACCTAGATGCTTGTATTAACTTACAACATTTCAAAAAAGTACCAAAAAATATTGCCCAATGATGAAATAAGCACTTCAAAATACTTGCACCATCAAGATGTCAAAATCAAAGCATCCATCATACATCCAATTATACATCCATACATCCATATCCCATGAAATAAAAAGATCCAAACAATGCAGAGTAACAATACAAAGTGAAATCTTGTGAATCTTTCTATCAAATCATTCTTTCAATCAAACTTCTACCTATCATTCTGTCATTTCTGTGTCGATGGAGTACATTTAGACACCACAAAAACATAGCATATAGTTGCATATCATATCATATGAGATAGTCATTTACATGTTTAAATCAGTTTCATACATAGTAAGTGTATCAGGACATCCATATATAGTTTGTTGCAATCATCATATAGTGTCAACAGGAAAAAATCAAAAACATAGATAAGTGCATCACATAAATTGCATAATCATATAGATACCATTTGCATCCACGCACATTAGAGGCATATCAAGTAAAAAATCTAATTCTGCATTAGTTCATATAGCATCACATAGCATCATATGAAATTCTGCATTAGGTCACATCACATAGCATCAAGTAAAACATCCAAAGTCTACATTAGATAAACATGTGCATCGCATCATACGATAGAAATGCATCCATAACATAGAAATGAGAAAACTGCATATAGAAAGCATCAAATAGCTGCATCATCATATAAATATCATAAAAACATGTCCAAATGTACAATATCAAGTGGTCCATCTCTGAGTCAATGTCATATACAATAAAACATCCCAAGGATGGTGATACATGTCTCAAAATGTAAAAAAAAAATGGTACATAGGATTCAAAATCTGCAAGTCTCTACTATCCCTGCTGCTACGGATCGTTGCTACCGGTAGTATCTCCCATGTCCCCTCCTCTACTAGCCTCAAACTACTATGGGCCCATCACAGAGGCTCCTGACCTTGACCCACCTGCTCTCTGGGGAGCCATAGACTGGCTCCTATAGCTCGAGGCCCTATGATTGGCTGGCATGACACCATTATAGAAACCTCGATAATACTGTGTTTGAGCCTACACTCTAGCAAGCTCACCCTATACCTATGCTAACTGTGTCTATGCCTATGCTAGCTATGCCTGTGCATGGTGCACCTGACCAACCAAAAAACTACTCATCATGTCTGTCCCCAGGGCTACCACTACGGTATCCTGCTCTACTCAAATAACTCATATCCCTGCATCCACCATATCTCTCTCTGGTGAGCCCTGCAATGACCTCTGCATTTGTCTCTCGCTGGGCATCAGCCCTCCTGAGCTATGCCCACAGTTGCCTAACATGTCCTCTCAAAGTAGCTATAGCCCTATCCTGGACATCTGACTATGCTCGACCCTAGGCTGCCTCTACCTATCCTTGCCCATGTGGCTGGGGTCCCTGCTATTGTGCCACCTACTAAGGTGGCGGCATCTGTACCTGTGGAGCCTGCTGGGTGACTTGTGGTGGCACTTCCTGTTGGGCATGGGAAGGTCCCTCCCCACCTCTCCTCCTCTATCTAGGTTGGCCTCCATTGTCCCCATCATCTCCCCCATCTCTGCCACCTCCCTGTCTACCTCTCCTCCTCCTCCTCCCCCTCTGACCAACCTGGCCCTCATCATCTGAATCTGCCTCGTCTATTCAAGGCACTAGCTCCCCAAGCCCTGAGTATCTCAGAAATGGGTGGGTAGTGAACCAATCCTCATAATCCTGGGTCATCCCAGCATCTACAATCCCCCTACTCATATCCCAGGTGATGTAAGGCATCTGCCAAAACTCTACCAGTGTCTCCTCATAAGATGCCATCGGTCCCCATCTGAGCCTCTTAGCATGAGTCCTAGCAAATCGAGCCTGCCCTTGTGGCATGCCCTACCTCCTCCCAAATTGTCTCTGTACTTGACCAATAATCTGTCTCTCTAGTATAAACTATGTCCGCCCTATCAGCCACCGCATCTGATAGCAGTAGGGTAGCTCATCTGCCTCATCCTCTCATGGCTCACAATCTAGATATGGCCACCAGATGACAATATCTACTCCATCCAAAGCATACCGCTAGTACTCGAGCTTCCCTAGCCTATCCTGGGAAATCACTCCTGCATAGCCATAGCTATATGGCTCTCCTCTCTGCCTGTCAAAAACAGATATCAGTCTGGTGATCCCTATGTGCTCCCATAGCCAAAACTGTAGCAATGACATGCATGCAGATAAGCTTGTACTCCTATGATATACCACCTGATGCATGTCATGGTATAGGTGCGCTAGTACATAGACACCCCAAGCATATCAGGTGTCCTCTATCACCATCCTCTCCATGATCTGACCCCATCCAATGGGGAACCCATGTGATCTCCTATCGAGGCATACCATGCCTCTGATCAGTCCTGCCACTATACCTAGGAAGTAGTCGTAATAGTCATAAATATCCTGCCAGGAGATGACCTACCTGACCAGCTCGAGGTCATCGAACATTCGCCTGCACTCAGCAAGTCCTGCGTCTCTCTGTGGATCATACTCCACCAGCACACCCTAAATGGGTAAGTGGAGAATCCTATACATGTCCTCCAATGTCACGGTCATCTCACCAGTAGGGAAGTGGAAAGTCCCGTCCTCACTGTGGAACCTCTCCACTGCGGCAGTCAGCAAACCACGGTTTGCTTGAACCTCAGACATGAAGCAAACGTAATCAAGTCCCATCATGCTAAGTGCCTCCCTATCCATCTTAGTCAACATGTATCTCTGCAACAAAGGCATAGGGAACTGCTCCCTCGACTGAAGCGTCTCTCATATATCCTCCTACAAGAACACAAAGCAAGGTGTCAACCTAAAAGATGCAAGTACCATACTCAACATATCTATAGAACCATATCAACTAACTTAGCATTTCAAATTGATCAAAACAACACACTACATCTCTTGACTAGATTCCCGCAATCTCAGAGATAGCTTATCGATTGACACATCAAACAGGATGCCAATCGAGTCAATTTTGCTAAGTAAACTACTTCTCTATATCATATGTGCCATAACAAGTGGTAAATGCACCATTTCTTAACAAGTGTACCATTTCTTGACACATGCACCACTTCTGGCAAAAGCACTGCAATAATCCATGCATGCACCGTCCTATGCTGTAAATGCACTGCCCCATCGCATGCGCCGCTACATACCGTAAAAGCACTGCAGAATCAGGCATGCGCCACCTAAACCTATACATGCACAACTTTCACACATGTGCTGCTTTTTATCCTACATGTGCTACAGATTTATGTATGTGCAGTTTCTCATGGAATATGAGCCACACTGTGTTTCAGTGCTTTTGTCTATCCTAACTTTCTCCTAGCATTTATTGCTATCAAACTCGACCCTCGGAGAAATTTTTTGAGATACATACCAGGGGTCCTACCTCTGTTGGCCAGTCGAATTGACGGACGCACTCAAATCAATGCTCCTCGCATGGAATGTCCATCCTCATGCTGACTGCTCTATGCTCTCCTAAGCTCTCTAAGGCAAATCAAACAAAGACAAGTGTACAAATGAATTGTCTCGTGGACCCAACTCCTATATATAGCATGCAAACCCTAATTTGGCTAGATGGTGATTGTGACTACTTCCCACACTCGTTTCTTCCAGTTTTCTTCCCATTTCTCTGAAATGCATCCTGTTTTCTTCAAAACCTAACAAAGTTTTCCCTTTGTCTTCGTGAGATTGTTCGTCTCTCGTCCTTCTGCCTTCTTCTAGTCCAATCTCCCAAGGGCGCATCTTGTCGTCATAACCTGTACCAGGGGCAAACTGGGGCATGTATCATTATCAGACTATCGATTTCTTTGAGGCAACGCCGTAAACTGCATTGCATCAAAGAGGGGCAAAATGTATACGCCTAAAAATGACACAATTCGGTCTAAATAAATATTCTTAATATTTATTCCCTTCTAATTCTTCTATCAATAAATAAATAAACAAATTTATTTATTTGATTCACATTTCTTTAAGTTACTTAAATATCAAAATATTTAATTATCTCTTCTAAAGTCAAAATTAAATAAAATTCTTTATTTAATTAAATTCTTCCAAACAATTAAATAATTCTTAATTATTTAATTAAATCAAATAATTCCTCCAAATTTGAATAAATCAAATCAAATTTATTTAAATCCTCTCAATCTCTAAAAATAAAATACAATCAAACATTTTATTTATTCTTCCAAATCATGCACAATAATTAAATAAATTTATTTATTTAATTTGTTTTCTTATCTTCTAAATTAAATAATTTTAATTATTTAATTGTTTTCTTCCAATAATATCTTCTCTAAATTTAAATAAGTCAATTATTTATTTAAGTTGCCTTTTCTTCTAAATTGAGTTATCTAAATATAATTCAAGCTTTGTGCACATGCAATTAAATATTCCTAATATGTAATAAAGCAAAATATCTTCTTATTCTCATGCAAATCTATTCTTCTTGTTTTAAATCACTTAACTAATTATTATATTCTTTTAAATTCTTTAACTCATTCTTCTATTCTTGTTAACTCCTTTCATGCAAAAGAAAGCAAGACACATGTCCTCTTCTTATTCGCGCACGTTCCTCAACCATTCTATACCATTGATCTTCTCATCCATTCTATACCGTTGATCTCTTCTTTCCCAAGTCTATAAATTCAACCCAATCCCTCCATTTCATTCATCCAAGCTTTAAATATTGTTACTCTGCAGGAATTATAGCATGCCTTTGGCACCAATTCCTTCATTGCTTGTGATCACATTCGTTACTATGCACTACGCACCACTACCATCATTGTGAAGCTCATCTTCATGGTGGTATTATCATAGCCATTCTCAATTGACATTCTTGAAAGAAAGCAAAGAAGTGCACTCTCTGAGGGCCCTATTTCATACATACAAGATCGATTGTGATAGGTGATCAATGAAAGCTACAAATTAAGGAGGTTTGCTTTGTTGTTGTTCATTGTTTATTTGAATCTCTTTCATTCACCATTTCATTGAGTTTTGGGTATCTTGATATTTGATATTATTGATTATTCATTTGTATCCAATTTTCCCTTAACAAGGAGCATAAAGAAGAGCATCATGATGGTCATCAAGGTGAAGAGGAGAATAAAGGCCAAGGGCCTAAATCTGATGAAATTATAGAAAAGCATGAAGATCTGGCACCAGATATACAACCACCTCTAGAACAAAGACAAGAGGAATCACATGAAGAGGAAGATTTGGATGGTAGGAATAAATCACAGGAAAATATACAAGATCAGGGTGATCAGGAGAAAGAACAGGATACGGGTACTCAAATGGAGCAACCTGATCAAAGAAAAGGATCATAATCTGACATTCTAGAGTTGATTTCTACAGAGATAAGCCAAGGAGAGGTACAATAGCTACCATTTGATTTTAAATCTTTTTTTCATGATTGATTCTACGAAAGAAAAATGAAGACCTAGGATAGTCTCTAGCATCCAAAGAGATCCAAAAATAGGGAAAAGGACATCCCAAGTTGTTGTACCTATAGTAGATAAAGCTAAAGGTGAGATTAGGCCAAATGAGTATCAAGTAACACATATTGACTTAGGCCATATGACCACTGAGCAAGAAGCTCAGGAGCATCTTCAAAGTACTAAGCCTGTGGTAGCCAAAATGAGGAAGCTCAAGGTAAGGAAGAAGGAGTTAAAAGAACAAAATGCTCAACTACAACACTTTATATAGGGATTGATAAAGCTTGACAGCCTGGTATCCACCTTGCCAACTGCAGAGAAGCCAATTGCACTTACTCTGATAAGTGAAGAGGACATAGCCCACCTGGATGTGCAGAAGCATCAAGCCTAGACTATTGATAAGTGGTTCATGAAGTTTATGGCATCTAGGGAGGTGGTAATAAATAATTCTAAGTCTAACTAGGACACTTTGTCCAAATTGAAAGAAAACATTGATGCTTTGAAGGGTGAATTCACCTAGCAAATTCAAAAGTGTAACTATGCAATGGCTAGGCTTAAGAGAGCCAAAGGAATGATAGATAGTGAATTGTTGAAAGGAAAAATTGTCACTAATGTAACCCTGCCACTCATGGGGACATGGATGACCAAAATTGGTTATGAACTCAATGTATTAAAGGCTAACATGGATAGAGTAAAAGATATCCAGACTAAAGTGTACAATTTGTTAGCTAAAGAATTGAAAGTGATGGAAGAGTTACTACATGATGCCATAACAGAAGAAAAAATGTCAGATCTAGATGAAGATATAGAAATGTTTAAAGATAAATTTAAAGAAGTAGCTAAGGATCCTAAAGAGTTATTCATAAAGGGTGTCATGGATGAGATGGCTAAGTTAAGTATAAAGTTGAAGACACATAGTAAAGAAGTAGATAAAAGGACAATAATGATTGAACCATTAGATGAATAGATACAGGTATTGAAATATGCCAAGTTAAGGGCTACAATGATAAGGAAGTTCCAAGTGGACACCTTTGTGTGGGATTATGAAAATTATAAGAAAATAGATGTAGGGATATAGATACATGAAGAAGATCCAGCTGCATAAAAGAGGGTTGCATTATGCATTTTATCTTGTCAGCACTAGTCGCTTGACTGGGATCAAGTTGGAGATCATCAAATGCACGAAGATGATAGTTGTCCCCACTAGAGGATTTCCAGTTGGCAATTTGTGTGATGTATCCTACATGTTGACTTGGTCAAAAGAATGTGAACCATTGATAATAATAGACAAATCATGATCGCAAGATCTTTTGTAACCACCTCCTCTCCTTGTCCTATAAAAGGAGATGGAGTGCACTTTGTAAAACATTCAGAAGATTAATTGAGGAGCTGGTTGAATTTCATGGTCCTTTCTCAAAGTCAATTGTAAATACATACTCTTTTGCATACCTAATGAAGAAGAAGCTCTTTTGATTACAAAAATTGTAAACTTTGAGTAATCAGTGGATGAATTTTGGACATGTTACTTTGAATTTTTGCATCCCTTGGAATGCTTTTCATTTTGTGCATGTTGTCTTCATTCCTTTCCATTGAAGTTAACATCAATCCTATCTAGCTGTGGAACATCTTGGTGAACATATGGTTTGATTTCTTCCTTTTCATGACAGTATCAAGAGTATATATGGATCAATGGCTAAAGATTCACTTACTTTCAGTGAAATTTAGAAAGCATTTATTAAAATTTGTTTAATTTCATTCAATCATCATCATAATTGCAAATATACCAAAAAAAATAAGCAAATACAAAGAAACATGTAGATATCCCATAAATAATTGAATATCCTTAGCATATTTGAGCAAATATCATGTCAAAATAACAAATATCATGCAAAGAAACACAAATAAAATTAGAAATCCTGGAACTATATGCTTATAGGCACATCATTTGAATAAATTTGTAGTGCAGAAGTGAAATCCAGTTAACATGAGTAATCTACAAAAGAATTGATTAAACCTACATAAATATTTGTATCATTTGGTTAAATATAGTAGGATTTAACCTTGTTTGTTAAGAAATTTATAGAGAGCGAGTATATTTGAGTTTATTTGGACACAAATTTATTTGAATAGAAACGTAAGGCCCCTTGAATGTAAAACAACAATGCACATCAAACAACTAAGTAACATCAGATGATTATGAACTAATCCATGGAGACTTGGGATCATGAATTCTTTGAATTTATCGTATCTTTCAAGATGATAAAGATTTGATTTGCATTTATTTATCTATGTTTGTTTATGACTAACATCATGACCAACAAGTACCTGAGTACAACAAGCTATTATAGCTATATACTCTGCCTATACTATTGATAAGGACACTAAGTCCTACTTTTTGCTAATCCATGAGACCAACCTATCTCCCAAGAGGAAAGATCCTCTGCTGGTACTTCTTCTATCATCAACACTACCATCCCAATCTACATCAGTATAAGCACTTAGGGAATAGTCATCACCCTTTTGATACCACAACCCATGTTTTGGAGTGCTCTTAAAATATATAAATATTTTCTTGAATACCTTCACATGTGTTTATTTAGGATCAGCTTGAAACCTTGCAACCAAACACACAGTTTGCAATGTCAGGCCTTGATGTGGTTAGGTATAGTAAGCCCCTAATCATAGACCTATACAGAGTTTGATTAGCCTCAGGTAATTCATCATCTTTACTCAAATGGAAAATTGTTACCATAGGAGTACTCATAGGTTTGCAGTCTTCCATTTCAAACTTCTTCAACATCTCCTTGACATACTTTGCTTGAGAGATGAATATGCCATCATCTGATTGAGTAATTTCGAGTTCAAGAAAGAATGATAGCTTGCCTCATATAGGCATTTCAAATTATTTCTACATCTCTTCTACAAACTTCTTCCACATCTCATCATATCCATAAAACCTTATATCATCAACATACATACCAATAATTAGAATTTTTTCACCTTCAATTTTGATGTAGAGATTACTATTTTTAGTACCTTTCTTGAAGCATTGCTATAGTAAGTACTTATCCATCCTTGCATACCAAGCCCTAGGGACTTGTTTGAGACCATACAAAGCCTTCTTAAGTTTGAATACCATGATTAGCTCTTTTGATAAATAAAATCCATCAGGCTTCTCTATGTAGACTTCTTCTAAGTCACCATTCAGTAAGGCAGATTTGACATCCATCTAATATATCTTGATTCCCTTATGCACTACAAAAGCAAGAACCATTCTGATTTCTTCCATTCTTGCCACCAAAGAAAATGTCTCCTCATATTAAACACCTTCAACTTGTGAATAACCTTAGCAAACCAACCTTGCTTTGTTACTAACCACTTCTCCATCTTCATTCAATTTGTTCCTGAATACCCATTTTGTACCAATCACATACTTGTCTGCAAGCCTTGGCACGAATTACCAAGTCTAATTCTTCTCTATCTGATTTAGCTTTTCTTCCATGGCTTGTATCCATTCTTCATCCTTTCTAGATTCATCAAAAGTTTTAGGTTCTACTCTTAACATAAAGAAAAGCTTATTTGTTCATTTGTTCTTGCAAGTCTTCTTGTCTGAACTCCTTCATTCTTGTCTCCTATGATCTGATCTTTTGAATGATCCTTTTGAACATACTTGGTAGGAGTCTTGGTAGTCTTCTCTTGAGTTTCTTCCTTTTCTTCAACTTTTTCTTCTTCTTCTATGTAGGAAGGTTCATCTAACCAGCAATCTTCTTGCTCAACAATAATTTGATGTGATTCTTTATCAACTTTAACATTTGCACTCTCAATTACCTTCCTCAGTCTTTTTTTGTAGCATTTGTAAGCTTTGTTGGTAGTTGAGTATCCAAGGAAAATACCTTCATCTACTCTTGAGACAAACTTTCCCAAACCTTATTCATCTCTCTTGATGTAGTATTTTCTTCCAAAAACTCTAAATTACTTGACTGATGTTGGTCTTCCATTCTAAAGCTCATAAGGAGTCTTGGTGTTGTGTCTTCTTAGTTGTCCTCTGTTAATAATGCATACTACGGTATGAATTGCTTCTTTCCAATATATATTAGGTAGATTAGCTTCACTCAACATTGTCCTAGCCATTTCTTGAATAGAACTATTCTTTCTATCTACAACATCATTTTGTTGAGTGATTCTAGTAGTTGCATAGTGTCTTTTGATTCCATTTTCTTGACAAAACTCCTTCAAACTCATTTGATGTGAACTCACCACCTCTATTAGACCTTAAACATTTGATTATATTATTCATTTCATTTTCAACCATAGACTTGAAAATATTGTATCTACTAAAAGCTTATGATTTTTATTTCAAAAATATAACCCATGTCATTATAGAGAAATCATCAATGAGCATCATAAAATACCTCACCTTGTAGACTTTTCATCCTAGTAGGCCTGCACAAGTCAGTATGAACTAGCTCCAATGGCCTTGTAGTAGAGTACTCATTGGACTTGAAACTTATCCTTGTATGCTTCCTAATCTGACACTCCTAGCATATGGTGCTTGTAGGCTTGATGATCTTTGGCATGTCGCGTACTGCTTACATGGAGCTGATCTTCACAAGATTATCAAAGTTGATGTGCCCCATCCTTTTGTGCCACAACCAACATTCATTTTTTTGTCCTAGAATACAAGTCCTTTCATTGACTCCCTTTAGATTATACAAGTTTCCTTCTATCTTAAATCCTTCTGCCACCAATTTTATAGACTTTGCTCTTCTGATTTCACACCCTTGATTATGAAATGTGAGATTATATCTTTTGCTACACATTTGACTCACACTGAGAAGATTATGCTTGATACCTTTGACATAAAGAACATCATGTGTTTGAGACTTTCCATAAATACTTGTAGTACTTTTTCCAGTAATATTTGTAGATGAATTATCTCTAAACCTGACCAATCCACCATTCCATTTATCAAAATGGATACACTTACTCTTATAACTAGTCATGTGACTAGTACATCCATTGCCTATCACCCAGATATTTGTTTTCCCTTGAGCATGAAATTTTGTTTGGACAATCATTGAGTCTTCAACTCCATTATTTGTCTCTTATCTTTTGGAAGAATCACTCTCCTTGTCTTTCTCAGTGACATCAATTATCTAAGCTTCTGAATTTGTAAAACCACTCTTGCAATATCTTTCTATGTGTCCAAACTTGTTGCAAATTTGACATACCACATTGACATGTAGTAGTGAAGCAAGATAAATTCCAATTACAAGATTTCTTCTATTCATTTAAAACTTGCAATCAATAGCCTTATGTACAAACTTGTTGCAAATAAAACAATAACCAAATAAAACATGATTGAACCTGTTCATGGAGAATTATCTTGCATAAAGAGATCTACCTTGAGGAATGAGGAGATCTGTCCATTCAGTATCATTGAGACTTCCAAGCTTTGCCTTCTTCAACTCCTTTTTGAGTGACAAAATTTCTTTCTCAAGTCTTTTACATTATTTTGCCTTAGCTTAAATTAGAGCTCTTTGTTCTTGATTCTCTTTTGATGCACAATCCAAGTCTTCAAGAGATGAAACAAGTGCACCTTCCAAATTAACTTCATATTCTTCTTCATCTATAGTTTTTTCTAAACCATCTGGGTTTACCATGGCCATGAATAAATATTCTCATATTTCCTCATTTGATGAGTAGTGATCTACTTTTTCTCTAGAGTTGTAGTCTTCTTTTGAAAGAAGGCTCCTCTTGAAATTGTTTCTCTTGAAACCATTTCTACTATTTTCATTTTTTCCAAAAGGACATTTAGAAGCATAATGACCAATTCTTCCACATTTAAAACATTTGAAGGGTAGCTTACCTTTATAATTTCCTAATCCCCTTTTCATATTTCTCACAAAGTTTGCTTTTTCTTCCTCAACTTCATTACATACATCAGATGTTCATTCTTCATAGCATTGAAAGTAGCTTCTCTTTGACATGGACCTATGACTTCATTTCTCATCTCATAGGTAGTGAGGGACCCAAACACCTCCTCCATGGTGAGTTTCTTCAAATCTTTGGCTTCTTCAATTGCAGAAACTTTTGAATCAAATCTATGAGGGAGAGTTCTCAAGACTTTCTTCACAACTAATGAGTTAGCTATATCTTCACCCATACTTCTGATTCCATTGCATACTTCATCTACTCAGTGCAAATAGCTAGCAATCTTCTCCTCTTCTTTCATCCTTAGATTCTCAAATATTGTTTTGTAAGATTGTAGTTTTGCTTCCTTTATAGTGTTATTTCCTTCATAGATATTTTTGAGCTTTTCCCATATCTCCTTTGTTGTCTTAAACTGCACAACCTTAACTAACATTGAATTGTTCAAGCCACTTACTATGGCATTATTGGCTTTAGCATTGTTTTCATGAGCCTTCTTCACATCTGCATCTATAATAGGATGACTAGGTTCAACATAATCAACCATGATAGTTCTCCAAACATCATACCCTAGCAAGGTAAGATAGGCTTCCATCCTTAAACTCTAGAAATCATAGTTACTTCCATCAAATATTGGAGCTTTAGAAGAGGACTCCTTTTGAGCCATGTGTTCTACACCAAGATCTACCTTCAATTTTTAGGATACACCAAGGAACTAAGGTCTAATACCAATTAGTAGAACACATTGTTATACTGAGAGTGTTGCAAGAATGTGCCTAATTGGTGTTGTCATTGATGTCAACAGATTTGTGTTTCCGTTGGTGTCAACTATGCTCTTATTTTGTTGAGGATATTGAGAAAATTAGCCCCTCCGGTGATAACAATGTGTTGCAGTAGAAATAGTGCATTACATGCAGAAGAACAGTCTAGAAGAATGCTCTGCATTTCTTGAAGAATGAATATCTTTACCTACGGACTAGAAATTATTTATAATCCTATCTGAAGATGTAATATTCTTATTTTGAGCCTCATGTATGAAGAATTGAGGGATATTTGTTCACCAGAGTGAAAATAGCTTTTTCTGTGTTTGGTGGTGACAGGGAGAAAGTGTTTTGCTCTACATTCCTTTACATTGAAGTATTTTGGTCTGCAGTTCTAGAAGTAAGTTTGTGATTATGTTAAATGCCTTCAAGTGTAATGGTTCATGATTTTTTGCTTCGCAAGCTATCTTTTACTCATGACAGTGGCTGGCAGTGTTGTTCTTGTGCTTCGGTTTGAAGAATCTTGTTGATAGAGTTGTTAGAGATCATGCGGTTGTTCCTGGTGATTATAATGTGCTTATGGATGTCTCCTAATCGGCTCCTATATTTGGATTGGTCCGTAAGGTGTAATTTAGATCGTGCATGAAGCGTGTTCTTGGGAATACTTGTGTTAACATTAGTCTTGGCTGACCTGGTTGAATTCATCTCTTGTGAAGATGCATCAAAGATTGTGATAGTGTGTTGTGGTGTGGAAGATTGTGTTTGAGTCCCAACTAATGCATGTCATGATCCACATACATTCTTACATCTTTTCCTTAGCTAAATTTGTATTAGGTCCAGACCTATTTTATGTATGTTTGTAATGCCGACCTTGGAGATTGTTCCAATGATTGATTATTGTAATGCTAACTTTCATGAGCATTCCAAGGTTGATGTAGTGTATAAATACTTGTATTTGAGTCGTGAAAATGTATCCAAGTGCAAAGATGCAAAGATAAAGGGAAGAAAAGTAGTAGAGCAGAGTAGAGGTGTTTGTGCTTCAATGGAACTAAACCTTTGCATGAAGTAGATGATGTTATCTCAGTTCAACCCTTTGGCAGTGAGCCTTCTTTTGGCAATGAGCCAGATCCATAGGTAGTGAGCCTTTCTTGTAGTGAGCAATTAAGGCAGTGAGCCCTGTAGGAAGTGAGCCTCTGTTTGTCAGTATTGATATAACATATATATTTTTGTGGGCTAACACCCACCATGGTTTTTCCCTTCTAGGGTTTTCCACATAAAAAATTTGGTGTCTCATGTGTTGTTTATGATTTTGTGTTGAGCTTCTCATTTAATACTTTCATGGTTATATCTGAATATAAGTAATTGATAAGTTGATGATCATATTTGGTTAAAAGTTTTAGAATCTAAATACTTCTGGTTTAAACTGTGTGTAGCTTTTTTTGAGCATCGACGTTTTGGATCACACTCTGTGATCCATCATCAGGATGAGAATGAGAGAATGAAAGAAATGAACTGCAGATCAAGTTCTATAAGAGAGAGAGGTTTACATGGTTTACAAGATAGGAGATAAGAACAATAAAGAAAAGAGGGATGATAGTGATTAACCATCAAACCAAAAATAAGAATAAGAATAGAAATGAGGATAATTTACCATTGAAATGATAAGATAACACAAATAAAAAACCTTCAATAAATATGAAAAGAGGACTAAAGAAGGAAAGTCAAATAAGATAAGAGAATAAAATAACACAATAAATAAGAATGAAAACAAAATAAAAAGTTTACAAACTGAATAAATTCAAATAAGAGAATTTAGAAATCTAACCTGGTCTAAGCATGCTATCTTGATCAAACGGAGACACAAGTTTAAGAAGATATAGAAAGATGACATTAGTAGGTTAAAAAAAAGAAACAAAGCCCTCAAGTTAAGTAATGCAATATAAATATTTAAAGATAGTAAAATTGCTCAAATAAAAATACTTCAATAATAATATAGTTATAAATGCATAAAAATATTAGAAAAGGTTGGAGAGCAATAAAGCCTTGAGAAGTGAATGAAAAGTGAGAGATTGAAATTACTTAGAAAACCATTTAGTACCTACTATTATGGAAGAAGTTATGAAGATATAAGTAAGTCATAACATAAGAATTATGGAAGTATGAAATGGACAACAATAGTAAGCAAAAATAATGGTCTCAAAGAAATATTAAAGAGATAACTAATATGATATAAAAGAACAAGAAAAGTAGAAATTATTAAATGGGTAATATTACTTGAAAAATAGTATAGATAAAATGTATTAACCAATACTAAGATAGGTAAGTATTGGTGAAGAAGAAAGTTGAAATTAGTGAAGGAAGTAGTGAGTGAAAAAGAATGACAAATGTAGAATGGAAGTAACTTAGCAAGTAGAATTATGGGAGTAGTGAAGATATAAAGAGCATGTAGATCAATAAGTGTTAGGTAGTATTTAGAAAATGAAAATGAAAGAATAGATAATTATTAGTGAAAGAAATAGATAAATAGTGAATAAAATCATTTTAAAAAACAAATTGTTAAGGAGAAAGTTAAGTGGATATACATGTGCATATAAATAAATATGTATTGAAGAATGACTAGAAATATACTAAGATAGATAAGTATTGGTGAAGAAGAAAGTTGAAATTAGTGAAGGAAGTAGTGAGTGAAAGAGAATGACAAATGTAGACTAGATACATCTTAGCAAGTAGAATTATGGGAGTGGTGACGATATAAAAAGCATGTAGATCAATAAGCATTAGGTAGTATTTAGAAAATAAATTGAAAGAAAAGATAATTATTAGTGAAAGAAATAGATAAATAGTGAATAAAATTAAAAAAGAAAAGCATTTTAAAAAACAAATTGTTAAGGGGAAAGTTAAGTAGATATAAATGTGCATATAAATAAATATGTATTGAAGAAAGACTAGAGGCATAAATAAAGGAGAGTAGATAGATATTAGTGAATAACAATGAATTAAACCAGAATTAAGTAGATGAATGAAAGATAAAACAAGTAAATTCAACCCTAAACCAAAAATGTATAGGAGAGTACAAGAAAGTGAAGTCAACATTGGGAAAAAAATTCCTGGATAAGAGGCAAGAGAGTGAAGAAACAAGAAGAGGACCAGAGGCTAACCAAGGGGCCCACTTAGCCTAGGGGATTAAACCAGAGAAAGAAGAAGGGCAGGGGGATGAGGGATTAGAGGAGGTAAAGGGACCAAGGTGGGAGAGGATGGCAAAGATGGGGAGGAAGCAAAGGGGAAAGGGATGAGAAGGGAGCAAGGGAAGAGATCGACGGGAAGGTGAGGAGAAGGAGAAGAACCCAAGGGTGGGGGAGGAAGAAGAAGGACAAAGGTAGGAAAGAAGGGGTACAATGGAGTACAGGGAAGGAAATTACTCACCGAGGGAATTTAATAAAGGGGTCCAAGTGTGGCTCAAGTTCCAACCCTCATCACGGTTTAAATTGGAGGAGTTATTCTTGATGAAAATAGCTTCTTTGAGCTTCCTTTTGAAGAAGTTGTCCTCCTTGGCTAGGATGTGTGCATCTTCGAGCCGAATGTGGTGCTTGGTGTAAGAGGAATGCTCAGCAAGGGCTGATTTAGAGACTCTTTCATGTTTGATGTCTACTGAGTGCTCTTTGATTCTCATACGGATGGATCGACCTGTCTCGCCGATATAGGGGGTTCCACATGAGCAATCAATCTTGTAGACACCTGAGTTAAGAAAGGCATCACTAGGGTCTTTAGTAGAAGGGATAAGGTTCCTGATAGAACAGAGAGGTTCGAAAGCACATTTGAGCCCCTTTTTTCGAAGAATTTTGGCAATCTTGTTCGATATGCCTTCAATGTAGGGGAGAGTGGCCCCATTTGATCAAGATAGCATGCTTAGACTAGGTTAGATTTCTAAATTCTCTTATTTGAATTAATTCAGTTTGTAAACTTTTTATTTTGTTTTCATTCTTATTTATTGTGTTATTTTATTCTCTTATCTTATTTGACTTTCCTTCTTTAGTCCTCTTTTCATATTTTATTGAAGGTTTTTTATTTGCATTATCTTATCATTTCAATGGTAAATTATCCTCATTTCTATTCTTATCCTTATTTTTGGTTTGATAGATAATCATTATCATCCCTCTTTTCTTTATTGTTCTTATCTCCTATCTTGTAAACCGTGTAAACCTCTCTCTCTTATAGAACTTGATCTGTAGTTCATTTCATTCATTATCTCTTTCTCATCCTGATGATGGATCATAGAGTGTGATCCGAAACGTTGATGCTCAAAAAAAGCTACACACAGTTTAAACCAGAAGTTTTTAGATTCATATCATGGACTACGGAAATATCATGTCTTCAATAAAAGTTTTAGGACAACTGATTCAGCCCCCCTCTCAATTGTCTGGTGTAGTTCAACAATTGATATCAGAGCCAAGTTCCTCTAAAGAAAGCTTAACAACTTGAGGAAGATCCTGGAAGTCTTATAAGAAGGAAGCTCCACATTTTGATGGGACAAATTATGCTCTTTGGAAGGCATGATTGAAAATCCATCTTCTTAGTCTTGGTTATAAAGTATGGCTAGCTACACTATCACAATTTATCATGCCTGAAGGTGGTTTGTCAACTGAAGATGATATCAAAGAATATGAGCTAGATGTCAAAGCAAAGGCTTCTTTGTTAAGTTCCTTAAGTGACTCAGTCTTGACAAAAGTTATGGACCTTCAAGAATCTATAAATGAGGTATGGGAGAAGCTAAGAAATGTGTATGAAGGAGATGATTCTATAAGAGAAGCCAAGCTACAAAGCCTTAAAGTAAGATATGAGAGTTTAAAGATGAATGAAGATGAAAACATAATAGCCTTTATGCAAAAAGTTGATGAACTTGTCACTGGAATAAAAGGTATGGGAGGAACCATCACTGATAAGGAAGTTGTGATGAAAATTCTCAGATCACTACCAAAATCCTATAGTCACAAGGTGGCTGCTATTGAAGAATTTGTGATTGTGAAAACTATTGACATAGATTAGTTACTTGGAAAGCTTATAGCCTTTGAGATGAGAGAATTTGGTGATTCTCTTCCAAAAGTTGAATCATCTTTCAAAGCCAGTACTTCAGAAAATATTTCTAGAGCTGAGAAATATAAAGTGGATGATGACTTTGATGAAATTGAAGCTAACTTTGTTGACAAGATGCAAAGAGGTTCTGGTAAATTCAATGGTAAATTACCTTTCAAATGTTTCTCTTCTGGTAAGGTAGGTCATTATGCTTCCAAATGTCTTGAAAGAATTGAAAGAAATAAGAAAAGATATGAGAGAAAACCTAGAGTTCCAAAGAAATGCTACTATGTTAGAGATTTTGATGATGAAAGTATGACTGATGATGAATTTGATGATGCTAGTACCAGTGTAAATGAATGTCTATTTATTTCTATTAAAGAAGATCCCATGTCTACTAATTTTGCTAGCTATGTGAAGGAAGAAAAACCAATGGAAGAAAGTGCTTTGGCTTTCTAGGTTGAGAAAGATAAGGATGAATGGATTATTGATAATGGATGCTCACATCACATGACCGGTGACAAAAGTAAGTTTGTAAGTTTGGAAAAGTATGATGGAGGACTGGTTAGGTTTGGAGATAATGCAACTGGTAAGATTTGTGGAAAAGAATCTATTTCATTTGATGGAAAGCATAATACTGACAATGTTATGTATGTGAAGGGTTTGAAGCATAATCTTTTGAGTGTTGGTCAGATGTGTGACAAAGGATATGATCTAAGAATCAAAGATAATGGGTGCAAGATCATGGAAAGTTCTAGAATTGTGATTCCTACCGGTAAGAAGACAAAAGGTAAGATCTATCAATTGACAGGAACAAATGATTATTGTTTATTATCTCATGTAGATGAAAGTTGGTTGTGGCATAGAAGGATGAGTCATATAAACTTTGATAGTTTGATAAAGATAAGCTCAAGTCAAGCTGTGAGAGATTTACCAAAACTTGTGAGACCCTCCAACTCAATTTGTAAGGAATGTCAATTGGGAAAGTAGATTAGGACAAGTTTCAAGAGCAAAGAATAATTTTCTACTAGTTTGCTGGATCTAGCGCATATAAATCTCTATGGTCCTACAAGGGCGAGAAGTCTATAAGGTGACAGGTGCTTCATGTTGCTTATTGATGATTATTCTAGAATGACTTAGGTTACTTTTCTAAGAGATAAATTAGAAGCCCTAGAGAAATTCAAATCTTTCAAAGCAATGGTTGAGAATGAAATAGATTTGAAGATCAAATGCTTGAGATCAGATAAAGGAGGTGAGTTCACATCAAACGAATTCAACATTTTCTGTGAAGAGAATGGGATAAAGAGACAGTTGTCTACACCTAGGACTCCTCAACAGAATGGAGTTGTGGAAAGGAAGAATAGGACAGTTCAGGAGGCTGTCAAGAAAATGATGAAGGAAGAAGGTCTACCAAAAGTCTTTTGGAAAGAAGCTATTCACACTGTTGTCTACATTCAAAATAGAGTTCAAGTGAAAGGTAATGGTACTAAAACTACATATGAATTGTGGTATGGAAGAATTCCCATAGTAAAATATTTCAAAGTCTTTGAAAGCAAATGTTATATAAGGAGAGATGAAGATCTAGGAAAGTTTGATACAAGATGTGATGAAGGAATCTCTCTTGGATAATCTACCAAGAGTAAGGATTACCAGTGCTACAACAAAAGGCTCAAAAAGATTGTTGAGAGTGAAAATGTGAAGGTAGATGAAGGCAAAGAAAGAATATCAGACCTGAGTTGTTATGAATCAGATGAACCTATGACTATATAAATTGAAGAGAAAGATGAGCAAGAAGACAATTAGGATGAAGAAGAGGCTCCGAAAAGTGCTATCAAGACTCCCAGGTATGTAAGGATCAATCATTCTGAAGATCAGATTATAGGTGACAAGAACAAAGGTGTACTAATAAGAAGAAGAACTGTAGATGAACAAGTCAATTACTGTTTTCTTTCAAAGATTGAACAAAAAAATGTGAATGAAGCATGCAATGATGAAAATTGGGTAAAGGAAATGGAGGATGAACTACTGCAGATAGAGAAGAATGAAACTTGGGAATTAGTTCCTAGACCTGCTAACAAAAATGTTATTGGAACTAAATGGGTCTTCAGGAACAAGCTAAATGAAAATGGAGAAGTTGTAAGGAATAAAGAAAGACTCGTATACAAAGTATATTCTCAAATTGAAGGGATATATTTTAAAGAAACCTTTGCCTGAGTAGCTCAGATTGAAGCAATTAGAATGTTTCTGGCATTTACAGCTCATAAAGATTTTAAGGTATATTAGATGGATGTGAAATCTACCTTCTTGAATGGTGAATTAGAAGAGGAAGTATACATTGAGCAACTAGAGGGATTCTAGTTGTCAGATCAAGGTGATAAGGTATGCAGGTTGAAGAAAGCATTATATGGACTTAAACAAGCTTCTAGAGCTTGGTATGCAAGGTTAGATAGGTATTTGTTGCAATTGGGATTTAGTAAAGGCACTACAGATAGCAATATGTACTTCAAAATCAATGATGATCAGATCTTGATTGTTGAAGTCTTTATTGATGACATTATCTTTGGAGGAAATGAAGGTATGTGCATAAGGTTTGTCGGTGAGATGAAAAGTGAATTTGAAATGTCCATGTTTGGGGAAATGAATTTCTTTTTGGGTCTGCAAATTAATCAGTCAGATAAAGGAATCTTCATATCTTAGTCTAAGTATGTGAAAGAATTTTTGAAGAAGTTTATGATGGAAGACTCTAAACCAGTATATACTCCCATGGTGATTGGTTAGAAGTTGAAAAAATATGATGAATCACCTAAGGCTAATTAGAAAAAAATACAGATCTATGATTAGAGGATTTCTTTATCTAACTCAAACCAAACCTAATATTATGCATGTAGTTTGTCTTTTTGCAAGGTTTCAAGCTGATCCAAGAGAAGCACATGTGATGGCAGTTAAGACAATCCTGAGGTATTTGGAAGGTACTCTAGATTATGGCTTATGGTATCCAAAGGACAATGATTTCACTCTCAATGCTTATACAGATCCAGATTAGGCTAGAGATGTTGATGATAGAAAGAGTACAAGTGGAGGTGCCTTCTTCTTAGGTAATAGATTGGTCTCATGGCTGAACAAGAAACAAAACTCAATATCTTTGTCAACTATAGAAGCAGAGTATATTGTAGCAACATGTTGTTGTACTCAAGTATTATGGATGAAGCAGACTTTGAAGGGTATAAGAGTTGTGTATGAAGATCCAATTGCAATCTTTTGTGACAATACAAGTGCCATAAACATTGCAAAGAATCCATTGATGCACTCAAGAACAAAGCACATATCAATAAGGTATCATTTTTTGAGAGAGAAGGTGACAGAGAATGAAGTAAAGCTAGAATATGTGTCCACAAAGGATCAGATTGTAGACATTTTCATTAAGCCTCTGCCTAAAGATACTTTTGAGTATCTTAGAGAGAAGTTAGGGGTCATTACCCCTCCTGTCCTGAACTAAGATGCATAGGAATGCATCAATCCATTGGAGCTCAAAGTATCATTCTTTGATCTAGATTGATGTTCTAAAGGCTATCTCTCAGGGGAATAGCTAAGTGTTTCTGGTAAAGTAAATGGATCAGAGCAATAGTGTGCAAGTATGTGTCCTTTGCCATTGATATCAAAGGGGGAGAGAAATCATGTGAAAAACTTAGGGGGAGAAAGAATGCAGTTGTGTAAAGAGAAAGGGGGAGAATCTTGTCTTGATGGTCTTTTTAGTTTTTCACATCATATGTTGTCATCAATGACAAAGGGGGAGATTGTTGCAAGTATGTACCTAATTAGTATTGTCATTGATGTCAACATATCTATGTTGCCATTGGTGTCAATTGTGCTCTTACTTTGTTGAGGATATTGAGAAAATTAGCCCCTGGTGATAACAATGTGTTGCAGTAGAAACAATGCATTACATGCAGAAGAATAGTCCAGAAGAATGCTCCACATTTCGTGAAGAATGAATATCTTTACCTACAGATTGGAAGTTATTTAGAATCCTGTCTGAAGATGTCATATTCTAAGTTTGAGCCTTTGGTATGAAGAATTGAGGGAGATTTGTTCACCAGAGTGAAAACAACTTTTTTTGTGTGTTTGGTGGTGACATGGAGAAAGTCTTTTGCTCCGCATTCCTCCGCATTGAAGTATTTTGGTCTGTAGTTCTAGAAGTAAGTCTATGATGATATTAAATGCCTTCAAGTGTAATGGTTCATGATTTTTTGATCCGCAAGCTATCATTTACTCATGACAGTGGCTGGCAGTGTTGTTCTTCTACTTCGGTTTGAAGAATCTTGTTGATAGAGTTGTTGGAGATCATGTGGTTGTTCCTGGTGATTATAATGTGCTTGTGGATGTCTCCTAATCATGCTCCTACATTTGGATTGTTCTACAAGGTGTAATTCAGATTGTGCATGAAGCATGTTCTTGAGAATACTTATGTTAACATCAATCTTGGCCAACTTGGTTGAATTCATCTCTTGCGAAGATGCATTGAAGATTGTGATAGCATGTTGTGGCATAGAAGATTGTATTTGAGTCCTAGCTAAGGCATGGCATGATCCACATACATTCTTACATCTTTTCCTTAGCTAAATTTGTATTAGGTCCAGACCTATTTTATGTATGTTTGTAATGCTTACCTTGGAGATTGTTCCAACGGTTGATGATTGTAATGCCAACCTTGATGATCATTCCAAGGTTGATGTAGTGTATAAATACTTGTATTTGAGTCGTGAAAATGTATCCAAGTGGGAAGATATGAAGATAAAGGGAAGAAAAGTGGCAGAGAAGAGCAGAGGTGTTTGTGCTTCAAGGGAATTCAATCCTGGCATGAAGTAGATGATGTTATCTTAGTTCAACCATTTGGCAGTGAGCCTTTCTTTGCAAAGAGAAATTTGGGCAGTGAGCCTCTATTTTTTGGTATTGATATAACATATATATTTTTGTGGGCTAACACCCATCGTGGTTTTTCCCTTCTAGGGTTTTCCACATAAAAAATATGGTGTCTCATGTGTTGTTTATGCTTTTGTGTTGAGCTTCTCATTTAATACTTTCATGGTTATATCTGAATATAAGTAATTGATAAGTTGATAATCATATTTGGATAAAAGTTTTAGGACAACTGATTCACCCCCTGTTAGGGTTAGTCGGCAGAAGATATCAATTAAATGTAAATAAATATTAAATAGAGGAATGAAAATACATAGAAATAATAATAGCGAGAGACAAGTTTTAACGTGGTTCACCCAAACCCGGGCTACATCCACCAACAGAGTGTCGAATATTATTATCTAGTAAATCAAACCAATTACAACCAGCAATACTTACAACTCAATACTACTGTAAAATGCTAAAATACATCAATAGAAACCCTAACCCTTAGCTACTTTTATCAAGCCTTATGTCGGTTACAAAAATAGGGTTTCTTTATATCAGCCAATAGATAAATAACTCCCAACACCTTTATAAAATATGTTGTTGTTGCCCCTTAGGCGCTACCCCTTGACCCCGTCTTGGGGGCGCTACCCCTTGACCCTGTTAAATAATTTGGGGGCAAACCACACTGATAAAAGTAGGGAAAATTTAACCTCTAAGTCTGATTAGGCTCCATAGAACAACACCCCCCCTCTTAGTTGTTTGGTGTAATTCAATAGAGAGGGGTGCGAATCAGTATATGCCAAAACATAATCCAATTTAACCTTTTACTACCTTAAACAAATGATAATGTAAATAAAGAAAATCAAAGCACAACACATGAGCACACAACCATAATACCAGATTTACATAGAAAACCCTAGAAGGGAAAAACCATGGTGAGCAAGCTTCTTGGATCTACTATCCAAATCCAACCTCAAAAATAATGATAAAACAAATTACAACAAGTTTTAGGGGCTACAACTCAAGGGAGGACACACTCCCTAAAATATAGTGCAACAACACTTACAAAATGAGGCTACAACCTCTCAACATTACACTCAATAGATCTCACTGATTGAACATCTCCACAACATCCACAAACTTCATTCAGTCACAAATCTTTACCTCCTGTACATAGTGAACACTACTACCTTCAGCACACTTCCACATACATACTCACTTCCACACTCACACACACATCCTCACACACTCTCACACACTCATTCTTCTCACACCAAAAAAGATATCTTATTTATACCTTCCACAAATTACAAATCTTTCTCCTACATCAACCAAGATAAAATGTGTAAACATGAAATGTACAATGACCACAACAAGTTGACATCCAAAAGATGTAGAAATCCTATGTGGTTTAATCCAAGTGATAACTGGGACCTATTCTTCCTTAACATATTCTTCCAAGCTGGCTCACACTTCCAAACATCCAAAAAGATCATCAAAACACATGAAGTCAACCTAGAAAACACTCATCCTTCCACAAAATAGCTCCAAACCTAAAGCAGTACCAGAGAGACAAATTAGCATCATGCAGATCACTTCACCATAAATATACCACTTGCACAAACTTTCTCAAACCTTCCTTCCTCTGAAATATATGTTTTCTTTCTGGAACAAATACACAGATACTGAACCTAGCATCACTTGCAAACATAAACACATAGTCTTTATATAGAACATTGAAAAACCAACTTGCAGTGCACTTAAGCACCTAAAACTTAAAATGAAAAACATAAAAACTAATTGAACTCATCCTCCAAACATCAAAGCCAAAAGATGATCTACAGTGAAATGTGGTGGCTTTTGCTTTCTCCTCTAGACAACCAAAATCAACAACATGATGTTTCTTTGTTCTACTAACTCTAAAAGACCTCTACGGTACAACTTATCATCTAAAAATTGAGTATATCAATCTTCTCATCTATATCTAACCATGCTTCAAGTTGTAGGACCTCATCTTCAAATGCAAAGAAATGCAGAGCATTTCTTTGACTCATCCTAATTGCAACACATCTAAATAGCTACCTTCACTCTACTAGCTCTGGAATCTTCTATGGTAACTTCTATGATCTAAAATTAGGAACATACCTTCTCACACATGTCTCTGTCTAACTTCCAAACCACAAGGTAATACCTTCAAATGTAGAGGAATGCGGAGCGTTTTCCCGAGCTTCTTCAATGAAACTTCCAATGTCTTGGACTTCCTAAAACTTTCTTTCAAAACTAAAGCAATGTTCTTCCTCAGGAAATAATGAATACAAGATTCACCACACCAGAGACACCATTCACAACATCATGCAACAACAATCACAACTCTTTGTTGATAACTGAGAGGGGGGGTGAATCAGTTATCCTAATTATTTCCCTTATTGAACTTTCCTTTTAATTGAAGCAGCATAAAATCAAACACAAAACATTAACCATGAAATAAGAAACACATGACACAGTATTTTTGACGTGGAAACCCTGTTAAGGGAGAAAACCACGGGGTGATTAACCCAAGAATTATTCTCTGTTAGAAGAATAGGAAATTACAAAAATGGCACTTGCCAATTAGGGCTCACTGCCCGAGCACACTACTCACAAGAGGCCCACTGCCTACAAAAAGACACACTGTCTACAAAGTGATGAGAATCACAGTCTTGAACTGATTGGAAGCATCTGCATATGCTGGAGTTCAGTTCTGGTTAGGCTCAGTACACTGATCTGCTGCACTTCATCTTTCCTCTGTTCTTTATTCTGCTATCTTTCACATACCGGATCCTTTTTGCTACCTCTGCTCTTTCTCTGGACTTATTCGCATATCTCTCTACATCACAACACACTTCACAACTAAATCCATCCTCTATATATATCCGCACAAGTAATTTCATCACCTTTCTAGTCGGCATCCGGAACAGTCTAGTTTCTTATAAACTCTCATTCTGTCGGCTGAATCCTTCCTCACCAAGCAATGCGGATCAAGCATATACTTGTAGATACGATTAATCATGTCGGCCAAACATGATTCATGCCTTCACAACCTCTGTCATCAACAGTAACCCATCCGGAAAGCAGTCTGATACTCTGCCAGTCAGTTCTTCCTCTGTTTTCACTGTCTCTCAGGAATCCGGTACTCAACCATTCATATCTTTTTCCTTGTCCATCACCGGAGGCTAAATCCTTGGAATATACCACTCAAGGTAGTCCTCTTGACTTCCCCAAATCCGCACTGCACCAAGACACTTCCACTGAGAGGTCCGGACCAATCTGTCGGACCTTGCCACATGCTCTGTTCTTCTTCACCGGACCACAACATTCTTTATTCTGACTTCCGGTAGAGACATATCATGTCTTGCGGATATGTGGGATGACCTTTGTTGCCATCAATGACAACAACCATGAATCCTTATAGTGTCTCTTGCCAACAATCTCCCCCTTTGGCATTGATGGCAACACTTAGTGAAAAATGACTAAGTGTTTTCACTATGCTCCCCCTTAGCTGATGCTCTGTCTTTATATACAATTTCCGGAACTCCCCCTTAGTTGGATCCCTCATTTTTCACTGTTCCTCACTCCCCCTTTGACATCAATGGCAAAGGGTAGGGTCCGCATATCAAAATTTTCAAAAATTTCTTATACTTAGCCGCATATTTACATACTCACATATATTGAAGAATGTCTGCAAAGGATGTCTGTAATTGAATCATTTCGGTAGCCCAACTTTGCTTCATTCTGTCCAAAATTGAAATGTGACCACTTAACAAAAATGCAAACGCTTCTGCCCGCTTGAGATCTGTCGGATCTTTTGTTTGGGCGGTGGTCCTAGCATCACTGATGGCCTCATGCATGGTTTCCAACTTAGGGATTATAATCCTTCTAAGTTCTCCCATCCGGTTGGTGATGTTCTTCCTTTCCTTCTCAAGATTCTTTATTTCGTTCAAGACTGCAATAGTCTGACATTCTTGATTTATTATAGAGGAAGAGAGAGGATCAAAACTTTGAGATAAGCTTTGTAGCTTATCCTGTTCCTCTTTTATTTTCTTGTCAAATGCTGCTGTTTCCTTTGACCAGGATATACAAAATTTATAGATATCACCGCCATCCTTAAGATCATTCTCTAAGCTCTTTATTCCAATGCTTACAATCTTCCTATCTTTAGAAATTAATTCTAATATCTCTGAAAATCTCTTATCCAAAAATTCCTTCCGGACCTTTTCTTCAGCTGATTTTTCTAGAGAATCAAAATGTGTATCAACACTGCTGACTAAGGTTTTTAGATTACCGGAAGTGGAGGCTGTCGGATCTATTTGGATTGATGGCATGATCTTCACAAGTATTCCGGAAGCAGCCTCTATCAACTCACAGTCTTTCATATGAGACTTCAGGAGCTTTTCATTTGCCTTGGCATTTGCAAATGAAGCTATCTTCATTGTTTGTACCGGAGAGAGAGAGTCAAAATCAAATGGGCCTTTTAGAAGCTCCGGTTCATCAATCTCTAGAGTTTCTTTGCTCAAAAATTGTTGAACAGTTTGTGCAGTGTCTCTTGCCAGAGACAGATGTTTCTTCTCTTCTGCAGTCTTAGAACTGTCAACCTCTTTGTCTTTCACCACTGCTTCCTTCTCCTGTAATTGCTCTTCTTCTTTGGATCCGGAGACTGTAGGGGAAACCGGAGGAGAGATGCTAACTTGTTCATGTGCCACTTCTTCTGGAGCAGAGGGTCCCAAGTCCTCACTTGTCTGTTCAGGGCTCACTTCTTCCGGAACAGAAGATTCCAAATCAGCAGCTGTTTCTGCACCTAAGTCCTCTACAACAGGAAGATTGAACCTTTTGAAGGCCTTCCGGAGGATCTCTTCTGTTTCTTGGGCCACTTTGTCAGTCTCACCAAGCATGAGTTGATTCATCCTGGCTTTGCTTCTGAACTCATCTTTGCAGTCCTTGAAGATAATGTTCATTGTCTTGGGATCAATTTGAGGATATAGCTGAATAGCTATCTGCTCCCGGATCTCAAGATCTTTGGCATGAGCATTATTCTTTCTTACTTCCATTTCCTTCTCTAGGCTTTTAGGAATGAGAGATATGATCTCAATGAAAGCCTTATTGTATATGTTCAGATATTTAACTGTGGCTTCCTGCAGAGTCTTTTGGTCTGCCTCACTAAAGTCATCATAGGATTCAGTCATTGGTTGAAGGTTTCCATCCACCGTGACCGACTTGATTATGCTCTCTAGTGACAGAGTGGGCTTTTCAACAGTTACCTCTACCATTTCATCCTTGTCTTGGCCTGTGGAGGGCTTACCGGATCCTTTCTTCTTCTGTTTCTTTACTTCTCTTACTCCCTCATCTGATTCTGTTTCCTCTTCATCCTTTTGGCTTCCATAAGCCCTTGTGGCTTTTGTCTTGGATCTCTTACCGGATGCCTGGACTTCCGGTTTTGAACTTTTGGTTGAGGGAGGTGCAGATCTCTTTGTTGATCTGGTCCGGGTGGGAGCTCCAACCGGAGCACTTTCTTTCCTTTTCTCTTCTTCCTCGGCCTTCCTCCTCTTTTCCCGGCTGGCATCAAGTGCCTCCTTTGAGATACCTAGGCCTTGAGCAATGTGCTCTACTTCTTTTCTTACCTTTCTTTTAATCTCAGGTTCCCTGAGTTCTACATGTATTTTTACACTCAGCTCCTCAAAGGTTCCAAACCTTTCTGCCTTAGGATCTTTGGGCTGACTTAGCATGTGTTGAACATGCAGCTCCACTATCTGTTCATCAACTTCATACCCCATGGGCATGATCCAGACAGTCCTTGGCTCCACTGCCTCCATTAGGCACTGATCAGTGTCAACCATAAAGCACACTGAGTCCTTGTATTTCTCAATGAGAGACTGGGGAATTCTCTCTCTTGCTTGCATCATGCTCTGAAAGTTTTTGAAGTATCCCCATAGAGCTGTATTTCTCGCTTTTGCATCCCCAAGTCCATGCAAATAGTCTCTTATCTGGACTGCAACAGGTTTGTCATTTTGCCATACCCATCCACTTGTTCCGGGTAGCTCATTCATGAAGTAGAAGAATAGACATACAATCAGAGTACCATACTTAAAGGAATTCTTCTTATCCTTCTTGATTTTCTGTATGTTTTCCATTAATTGGCTTAGTAGTAGTTCGCAGAGATCATATTCTGCATTCTTTCTTAACATTTCATAAGCAGTGTATATTGCAGTTCCGGATACAGAATTCTCCCTGCTGGAGTGATAGATCTTGTATCCTATTATCATTGATGCATATTTGATATCCGGATCGGAGATGTCTTCAATGGTCATTGCCCTTTTGTCAAATTTTGATCCGGTGGCCTTAGTTACAATGTTGTTCTTGACAGATTTGAGGATAGGTACTCCTCCGGAAGAGTATAGGCCAGTTACTGCTCTAATTGCCTCTTTTGTGATCTTGCAGGGTCTATTTAGCCATAGAAAGTTGTCATGCATTCTGCTCAGTTCATACCGGACCCATTCATCCTCTTCAAAACAGGGGAAATGAATAAATTGCTCAAATTGTTTCTTCTGAATATCCTTATACTCTGGTTTAAGCTCAAAAGCATTGTCAATCAGCTGCTTGTGATAGAGGTCTCTTAATTTGAATTCCCCAAATTCCTCAATGTTTGCATGTATGTAAACCCTAATGTCTTCGGTGTGTAAAACTCCGTGGGGAACACTAGAGAAGGCTCCTAGTGGGTCTACCTCCAATGATTTGTAGGGATGTTTCTTGAATGAGGGGCGAGGTCTATCAGAGATCTTAACTATGTTTGGAGTAGCCATTCTTCAAAGATTTGCAATGAGGTAACGAAAAACGGAGAATACCTTATGCGCCTTCGGTTTGCACGGAGTGGTTGGATTGATTTCTTTATGCAATAGCTTTGGCAGGAGATCCTTGGTGCTTGATGAACCTTGTTGCAGAGCTCCACTTTTCGCTTCTTCTCGAGTGCAGAATCAGCAAATGACCTTTGAGAAATCCCTTAAATTGCTCCGCGAACCGTAATATCTGTCTGCAATAAATGCTTCACCTACATCATTCCGGTTTGCCTTGTCTGGATAGTTTGGAGTATCCCGGATTGGTTCTGATCTGAGGATATCATCCGGATCTTTCAATCATGAATAAATCAAGGTAACATATTACAAGAGCATCCCAAACACTCTGTCCAATCCGCAGAACAAGATAGTGCATTTCCAGATCTTTCCGGACCTTTTTGTAATCCTCTATCATACCGGAGCATCTCCCTGAACAGGTCTTATTTGATCGATCACAGCTTCTTCATAACTTCATGCGGACCTCTGAAAACTTGACTGAAGTATCTCAAGACTCATATCTACAAACCCTTTGATCCGCATCTTGTGCCACATCCGGTACCACTTGTTTGGCTGGGGGAACAAGATTTTCTTTGAGTCTCCCCCTGACCCTGAGCTCACTTTTTAATTTCCGGAAGAAATATCAGCACCAGAGTCTGGTGCGGATCCAACCTCTATATTCTCTGAACTTTTCTTCACCCAGATCTTGCTCATCTGATTCCTAACCTCATCCGCATTCATCTTTTGTTTACCCTTGTCTTGATTCTGATTATACACCGGACCTCTTTTGTCCTGATTCTTGTTTCTGCAGAATTTAGCATTATGACCGGACCTATTGCAGATTTGGCAAATAACATTTCTTTGCATATTTGACTGATATCCTCTTGATCTGCATTGATTAGCCATATGACCTATTCTATTGCATGTGAAGCATCTACCTTTGAATGATTTGTTTACTTGCATAATTCTGCATTCATGGGATTTGTGTCCATACCTTTTGCAGTTGAAGCACTGTCCGGAGAAGGATGAATTATTCTGATTCATTCTCATTCTGCACTGATTAGCTTTGTGACCAAAGTGGTTGCAGTTGTGGCAGTATCCATTGAAGGATGGATATCTTTGAGCATTTGGCTGTCTTACCGGAGGTCTTCTAGGCCTGCTCCTTGGATTTTCTGATCCAAGATTCTTCTGACCGGATCCGGAGCTTTCTCCTTTCTCATATCCCAAGCCATACTTGTCATCTGTCCTCTTTTGACTTCCAAGAAGAACTTCAAGTTGAGCAGAACTTATCTTGAATTTCTCTTTATATTCATTTGCTGTTTGAAGGTCTCTTTTGAGAGAGGCAATTTGATCCTCAAGTTTTCCTTCATTATCTTTGGCATCTTCAAGATCAGATTCAAGGTGTCTGATAATCCTGTCCATCTGGTGGCATTCTTCTGATTTTTCTTTAAGAGATTGTCTTAGATTGTCTTCAGCCTTTCTTTTTTCTTCAATCTCTTGAGTAAACTTTATAGTTCCTGATTCCATTTCATGTCTTAACATAATGACTTC
Organism: Cunninghamia lanceolata; assembly: GCA_027924645.1. Lineage (NCBI taxonomy): Eukaryota > Viridiplantae > Streptophyta > Pinopsida > Cupressales > Cupressaceae > Cunninghamia > Cunninghamia lanceolata. The sequence continues at coordinate 738,508 of BSBN01001019.1, forward strand.
TTTTGATAACTTTTCACATAACTTGGTTTGCTCAGTCAATTCCTCATTTGTATTGCTTTCTTCACTTTGTCTTGCCAACTGTTGAAGCAGCTCCTTTCTCTTTTTTATAGAGAGACTTAATTTGTCTTTTAATTCTCTCATGAATTCATCAGCCTGTTTGAGTCTTTCCTTTAATTCACTGACTTCAGAATTTGACTGTTCAAGATCCTCAAGGGCAGTCTTGAGTTGCTCCCTTAAACCATATGCATCCATTTGAAATCCCAGATCTTCCTCAAGCTGTTAGGCTCTATTAGGAGGAACTTAGCTCTGATACCAATTGTTGATAACTGAGAGGGGGGGGGGTGAATCAGTTATCCTAATTATTTCCCTTATTGAACTTTCCTTTTAATTGAAGCAGCATAAAATCAAACACAAAACATTAACCATGAAATAAGAAACACATGACACAGTATTTTTGACGTGGAAACCCTGTTAAGGGAGAAAACCACGGGGTGATTAACCCAAGAATTATTCTCTGTTAGAAGAATAGGAAATTACAAAAATGGCACTTGCCAATTAGGGCTCACTGCCCGAGCACACTGCTCACAAGAGGCCCACTGCCTACAAAAAGACACACTGTCTACAAAGTGATGAGAATCACAGTCTTGAACTGATTGGAAGCATCTGCATATGCTGGAGTTCAGTTCCGGTTAGGCTCAGTACACTGATCTGCTGCACTTCATCTTTCCTCTGTTCTTTATTCTGCTATCTTTCACATACTGGATCCTTTTTGCTACCTCTGCTCTTTCTCTGGACTTATTCGCATATCTCTCTACATCACAACACACTTCACAACTAAATCCATCCTCTATATATATCCGCACAAGTAATTTCATCACCTTTCTAGTCGGCATCCGGAACAGTCTAGTTTCTTATAAACTCTCATTCTGTCGGCTGAATCCTTCCTCACCAAGCAATGCGGATCAAGCATATACTTGTAGATATCATTAATCATGTCGGCCAAACATGATTCATGCCTTCACAACCTCTGTCATCAACAGTAACCCATCCGGAAAGCAGTCTGATACTCTGCCAGTCAGTTCTTCCTCTGTTTTCACTGTCTCTCAGGAATCCGGTACTCAACCATTCATATCTTTTTCCTTGTCCATCACCGGAGGCTAAATCCTTGGAATATACCACTCAAGGTAGTCCTCTTGACTTCCCCAAATCCGCACTGCACCAAGACACTTCCACTGAGAGGTCCGGACCAATCTGTCGGACCTTGCCACATGCTCTGTTCTTCTTCACCGGACCACAACATTCTTTATTCTGACTTCCGGTAGAGACATATCATGTCTTGCGGATATGTGGGATGACCTTTGTTGCCATCAATGACAACAACCATGAATCCTTATAGTGTCTCTTGCCAACACTCTTCTCAACAAAACAAGAATCTTCATTTTAGCACAACCTTTGTCTATGAACTTCAGAAGATATGGTATAATTGTGTATAGATGATACTAATCCAATCAGTATACATAGTACATGACTTCCATTTCCTTACCCTTCTCTTCACAACTTCTCTAATCATTACTCCTTTGTCTTCTCCTCCTTGGTATATACTCATCACTTTGCTTCTTTGATCCACAACACTGCAACAATGTCCTTTAGTTACCACTATCCTTTGGCATCTCTAAACAACACTGATCACTTCCTCTTCCAATCTACCTTAACACAACACTGTTGACATCAATGACAACACATATGCAATAGTTACATGGGGTTTTATCTTTCCCTAAATTATGATACAAATATAAGACTAATTTTTAGGTAAGGCACCTGATAAGAAGTTAGGTACATGAAATAGGCAATTCTTGGCATCATGTTGGGGTTACACCATTGACTCAAACAACTTGTTAGTGACTAAGGCAATCTTGAAATTAGACAAAGAATGGTATTTGAGTAAAATAGTAGTAGATGGAGTGGTACCAAAAAATAATCCTCCTTATGAAGGGTAATATTTAAACCATGTGTTCAAGACTCCATTTCTATTCTATTATTTAGTCATGGATTAGATAGTGATGAATCAATGCCTGAAGCCCTCCTTAAAATGGTATATGAAATTTATTTTGATATTAAACCTAGTTGATACAAATTTGTTCAACACATTATAGAATCCATGTATGCAAAATTACTATCAATTAACTAAAGAGGTTCAAATACCATTAGGTTCATGTCATACTTGTGTTATTTACTTCTATTAGTTTTATCAACGGTTTATGAATAACAAGATTTAGATTGAGCTCTATGTTACCATTTAAAAATAATAATTGTACCAGTATTTGATTGGTGCCATAAAAAAAGGATAAATGGTAAGTGGAAGAATTATTATTATTTTCAAGACTATTTTTTGGTCCCAATTTATGAATTAATTAGAAAAACTAAAATATTTAGATTATTGATGACTTGCAAGAATTTCATTCAACTAGGAAAAGCAATTAGCTTGGCTAACTAGTACTTGATGTAAGAATATCTTGTTCAAAGATTTTATGGATTAGGCATAAAGCCCCATAGGCTTCCAAAACATGTGACAGATATGGTTTTTCCTGGGAATATGTAAGATATATGGTAGATATAGATCAAATATATTTTTTTAGTTAATAAAGAAAAACTTATTGCCTTCATTGCCTTTTTCTTGTGGAGGATTTTCCTTTGAGAGAAAAGAATTCATTGATGTGCATACAATTTTAGAATTTTGATCTTGAATTTCACTATTAGTATGACTCATGTGGAGTGATCAAAGCAAGGATAGTGTCAATGAAGAACTATGCAAATAGAATTCAACATGAAAGTAAGCCCCTACTATAAATATTAAAAAACAAGAACTCTTGGGATGAGATCCTAAAATTAATGAAATAAGTTGTTGATGATAAGGGAATTATTGTTGAATAGTTATCCATAAGAGTGTCATGTCTAAACCAATTAACAAGATACAACACTTTTAAATAAAAAAAGTAGACCTTTTCTTTATTAAAAAACATACTAGGAGATCTATAAAAATTAGTTCAAGGTTTTGGTTGGACAAGGTCAAAAAATGCATTTTGGACTATGAGGAAGGAACTAATCCATTCAAAAATTCATTGATATTATGATGAGATCCTAAAAGATAAATAGTTTAGCAAATTGTGGGATCAAGAGCACCCCCTTGAGAAACAATATTATAAATTTCATTGTGAAGATGATGAGGAGGAAAATAATCTCCAATAGAGGAATTAAGGGAGAAACCACATACAATCTAATATCAATGAAACCATAAAAGTAACATATATGACTAGGGCTACCATATCCTTAAACTGGATTACATAGGTGGTGGTTTGGATGAAAATGGACAAGGCATTTAGAAAGCAAGAAAAGTAGAAAAATAATTTGTTTAGACATGCTACATGTTAGAGTTGATCAACCACAACATACATGTAATGGTAGTACTATTTAATTTCATGGGCCTCCAAACTATCAATCTAAGATACAAGCACATGGGTCTTCAAATCCGTAGTCTTAATTACAATTAAAAGATTCAAGTGATACTAGTAGTGGTGGTAGTGGTGGAAGTAGTGGTCAACCACACCCATTGAAAAAGAGGCCAATAAAGAAATGTACTATAAGTATGAAAAAGGCACACAAGCCTACATGGTAGTCTAATGATGATCTAGATTACTAATCAAGTACATCTAAGCATGAATTATATAAACCTCTTTGTAATTCTCTCTTGGTGACATGGTTTTTTATTATTTTTCTCATTGTTTGTGCCTCGCTAACCTTCAAGATAACCCTCTAATGTCCTACACACTTTCTTATTGTCCACCTAACCCATTTTTGGAAAACCATCCCTATTGCTTACCATCCCTAATTACATGGTAGTCCACCTCCCAAGAGGGGAAATTCACTTCCTCCAAATGGATTTTCCATCATTCATTCTTTTGTGACCATCAAATTTACCTACCAAGGTCTCTCATACCCCTTAACTACTTTTTAAAACCATTCTGGTTGGGTCACCCTATGTCCCATAACATCTTCATAGGTGACCCTACAACTAAAGTAGGGTCTCAAGGGGTGACCTATCCTACTAAAAGAGGTGACCCAATTTGCATGACCAATATTCTTCATTTTAGGCCTTTAAGATCACTTTTCCACATTCAAACCACCTATCTAAACGATTTGGCCTAGGTCACCTCTATTGCCTTCAGAATCTCCATGGGTGACCCTATAACTTAACTAGGGTCTCCAGGGGTGACCTAACCTACTAAAAGGGATGACCCACTTCCCAAAAGAGGTGACCCTATCATCTTTTCCATCTGTGATTTCTTCAAGTTTTACCCTAGTTTGACTCCATTTTTGGCTTCTAATTGTGAGCTTCTCATACACAACTGATTGTTCACTTCCCCTAACTATTTCCAAACTCCTAATCATTCTATTGTTATCTCTCATTCATTCTTCAATGATCTTCTCTCCAACCACTTTCACTTCTAATTATAGATAGATAACTCTCCAATAAATTCTTGTCAATTCCTCAATCATCACCACTTTTGGTGTGGATTTCAAGTCTATAAATACCCTCTCCTCTATGCATTTGAGGAGGTAAATTCAATATTCCATTCTTTCTCTTTGCTCAAGTTTTTGTAAATTTGTTCCCCCATAGAATTTTTATGCTCATTGCAAGACCTTGTGTGCCTTTTATTTTCATCCATAGCTTCAACTATCAAGCCATTTTTTTTCATAACACACATATGCTCAATTCAATTCCCTTTCAATTTCCATAGCTTAAAAATATCATAGTCAATTTCTGTTCATATCTCTATTTTTGTCCCTAATGCCAAGAGGAGGACCCTGATATTGTAGAGGAATGGTTTCCAAAAGGACTTTTGAGGACTCATGCCAAGCACTATCACCTGATTCACATAGGTACTTCAAATTTTAGTCGTAATTAGATCAAATCTTTCTCTTGGGAAAGTAACAAATTGATTTCTTTTCTCTTGATAGGTAGATTTAATTTGATGTCCTAGAGTAATTTTACATTTAAATTTCTTAGATTAGTTTGAATTGTTTTCTTAGATTAATTTCATTCTATTGCATTAGATTAATTACAGTTTTCAATTTATTGGATTACATTCAAAAAATCAACCCACAAAAATATAAAAAAATATAGTTTAAATTACATGTAAAAATCATATAGTTGACATTCATTTTCCTTCCTGGATAATTATATCATTTAAAATTTGTTAAAAGGAACCAAAAATTGTTTTGCATTCATAAAACACCAAAAACATTATAAAAACACAAAAAGAAAAACAAAAGGTCAAGTCAAACCCTCAATTTCATAAAAAGGTCAATAAAGTCAATGAAGTCAACAAAATTAAAAAACACAAACATTCCCCCTCTTATCTAGCATTCGATGTCCCCAAGCATTAGGAAAGATTGGGTAAAATCTATTCTAGATGAGATTAAGGAAAAATTCCCTCAACCAATTCTCATTCAACAAGACATAGAACAAATGAGAAAATTTGAAGAACACCAACAACAAATCATTGATCATTAAAAACTCATACTGTTAAGGGAAAATTGGATCAACTGAATAAACAATAATATCAATATCAAGTTACCCAAAACTTCAATGAAATGGTGAACAAAGAAGATTAATCAAATAAAGCAATGAACAACAAAGCAAACCTTCCTTAATTCGAAGCTTCCATTGATTGCCTATCACAATAGTTCTTGCATGTATGAATGATGCCCTCAGAGAGTGCACTTCCTTGCTATGCTTCAAGAATGCCAATTGGGAATGGCAGTGATAGTTTATTGCAATGAAGAGGAGCTTCACAACAATGGTCATAGTGCGTAGTGCATAGTAGCGAATATGATCACAAGCAATGAAGGAATTGGTGCCAAAGGCATGCTGTAATTCCTGCAGAGTAACAATACTTAAAGCTTGGATGAATGAAATGGAAAAATGAGGTTTAATTTATAGACTTGGGAAAGAAGAGATCAATGGTATAGAAGACTTGAGAAGATCAACGGTATAGAAGACTTGAGAAGATCAACGATTGAGAATAGTTGAGGAACATGCAACGAATAAGAAGAAGACATGTGTCTTGCTTTCTTTTGCATGAGAGGATTTGCTAAGAATAGAAGAATGAGTTAAAGTAATTAAAAGAATATAATAATCAATTAAGAGATTTAAAACATGAAGAAGGGATTTGCATGAGAATAAGAAGATATTTTGCTTTATTAAATATTAGAAATATTTAATTGCATGTGCAAAAAGCTTGAATTATATTTAGAGATAACTCAATTTAGAAGAAAAAACAACCAAAATAAATATTTGATTTATTTAAATTTAGAGAAGATATTATTGGAAGAGAACAATTAAATAATTGGTATTATTTAATTTAGAAGATAAGAAAGCAAATTAAATAAATAAATTTATTTAATTGTTGTACATGATTTGAAAGAATAAATAAAATATTTGATTATATTTTATTTTTGGAGATTGAGAGGATTCAAATAAATTTAATTGATTTATTCAAATTTGGAAGAATGAATTTGATTTAATTAAATAATTAAGAATTATTTAATTTGTTTGGAGGAATTTAATTAAATAAAAGATTTTATTTAATTTTGACTTTAGAAGAGATAATTAAATATTTTGATATTTAATTAACTTAGAAGAATGTGAATTGTGTCATTTTTAGGTGTATACATTTTGCCCCTCTTTGATGCAATGTAGTTTACGGCATTGCTTCAAAGAAATTGATTGCTGAATAATGAAACATGCCCCAGTTTGCCCCTGGTACAGGTTATGATGATAGGATGCCCCCTTGAGAGATTGGATGAGAAAAAGGCAGAAGGACGAGAGACGGACAATCTCAAGAAAACAAAGGGAAAAACTTGGTTAGGTTTGAAGAAAATAGGATGCGTTTCAGAGAAATGGGAAGAAAACTGGAGGAAATGGGTGTGGAAAGAAGTCGCAGTCACCATCTAGCCAAATTAGGGTTTGCATGCTATATATAGGAGCTGGATCCACAAGACAATTCACTTGCACACTTATCTTGGTTTGATTTGCTTCAGAGAGCTTAGAGCAGCACAGAGCATAAAGCAGTCAGCACGAGGATGGACATTCCATGCGAGGAGCATCAATTCGAGCAAGTCTGTCGATTCGACTGACCAACAGAGGCAGGACCCTCGGTATGTATCTAAAAAAATTTCCCCTATGGTTGAGTTTGATTACAATAAATGCTAAGAGAAAACTAGTTTAGATAGATGCGCCGGAATGCAGAGTGGCGCATATGTCACACGAATCTGTGCATAGGTAATTCTGTAGTGCATGCATGATATAGAACAACACATATGTGAAAGCTGCACATGCATAGGATTAGGCGGCATATGCATGATTCTGCAGCGCATTTACGGTATGTAGTGGTGCATGCATCGGGGCAGTGCATATATAGAATAGGATGGTGCATGCATGGGTTCTTGCAGCACTTTTACCAGAAGTGGAGCATGGGTCAAGAAATGGCATTTTCATTAAGAAATGGTGCATTTACCACTTGTTGTGGTGCATATGACATAGATAGGCAGATTACTTAGCAAAATTGATTCGATTGGCGGCCTGTTTGATGCGTCAATTGATAAGCTATCTCTGAGATTGTAGGAATCTAGTCAAGAGATGTAGTCTGATGTTTTGATCAATTTGAAATGCTAAGTTAGTTGATATGTTTCTATAGATATGTTGAGGATGGTACTTGTAGCTTTGGGTTGATGCCTTGCTTTGCATGCTTGCAAAAGGATATATGAGATACGCTTCAATCTAGGGAGCGATTCCCTATGCCTGTGTTGCAGAGTTACATGCTGACAAAGATAGATAGAGAGGCACTTGGTGCGATGGGACTTGATTACATTTGCTTCATGCCAGAGGTTCGAGTGAACCATGGTTTGCTTACTACTGCAGTGGAGAGGTTCCACAGTGAGGATGGGACCTTCCACTTCCCTACTGGTGAGATGATCATTACATTAGAGGATGTGTACAAGATTCTTCACTTACCCATTTAGGGTGAGCTGGTGGAGTATGATTGACAGGGAGATGTAGGACTCGCTAAGTGCAGGTGAGTATTCGATGACCCCGAGCTGGTCAGGCAGGTCATCTCTTGGTAGGATATCTACGACTGTTACGACTACTTCCCAAGTATAGTGGCAGGACTGATCGGAGGAGTTGTATGCCCCGAAAGAAGATCACATGGGTTTCCCATTGGATGGGGTCAGATTATGGAGTGGATGATTAAAGAGGGCACCTGGTATGCTTGGGGTGTCTGTGTACTTGCTCACTTATACCATGATATGCATCAGGTAGTATACCACAAGAGTACGAGCCTATCTGCAAGCATGTCACTGCTACAGTTTTGGCTATGGGAGAACATAGCGATCACTAGACTGATATGTGTGTTTGACAGATAGAGAGGAAAGCCATATAGCTATGGCTACGTAGGAGTGATTTCCTAGCATAGGCTGGGGAAGCTCGAGTATTGGTGGCATACTTTGGATGGACTAGATGTGGTTGAGTGGTGGCCACATCTAGACTATGAGCCATAGGAGGATGAGGCAGATGAGATACCTTACTGCTATCAGTCGCGGTGGTTGATAGGACAGACACGATTTATCTTGGAGAGGCAGATAGTCGATCGAGTACAAAGACAGTTTGGGAGGAGGCAGGGCATGCCACAAGGGCAGGCTCGATTTGCTAGGACTCACGCTAAGAGGCTCAGATGGGAACCGATGGCATCCTATGAGGAGGCATTGGCAGAGTTTTGGCAGACATCTTACGTTGCCTGGGACATGAGGAGGGGGATTGCAGACACCGAGATGACACAGGATTACGAGGATTGGTTCACTGCACACCCATTTCTAAGATACTTAGGACCTGGGGTGTTGGTGCCTCAGATAGATGAGGCAGACTTAGATGATGAGGGCTAGGTTGGCCAAAGGAGGAGGAGAGGGAGAGGAGGATGGGGTGGTGGTAGAGATGGGGGAGATGACAGAGATGACGGAGGCTAGCCCAGACAGAGGAGGAGGGTGGGGAGGGACCTTCCCACGCCGAGCAGGTAGTGCCACCACAGGTTGCACAGCAGGCACCGCATGTACAGATGCCGCCACCTCAACAGGTGGCACAGAAGCAGGGACCTCAGCCACAGGGAGAGGGAGAGGCACAGGTAGACATCCAAGAGAGGGCCATAGATACCATGAGGGGAGAGGTTAGACAGCTACGGGCATAGCTTAGGAGGGCTGATGCCCAGCGGGAGATAGATGCAGAGGTCATTGCGGGGCTTACTAGAGAGAGATATGGTGGATGCGTGGATACGAGTTATCTGAGTAGAGTGGGATACCGTAGTGGCAGCCTCAGGGACAGATGCGACAAACAACTTTTTTGTTAGGTAGGTGCACCAGGCATAGGCACAGCTAGCACAGGCATAGACATAGTTAGGGTAGGCCCAGACAGAGTTGGCGCAGGTGTGGGGGTAGTTAGCGTAGGTGCAAGGTGAGCTTGCTAGAGCACAGGCTCAGACACAGTACTACCGAGGTTTATATCATGGTGTTGTGCCTGTTAGCCAGAGGGCTCCTAGCTACAGGAGTCAATCCATGGCCTCCTAGAGAGCAGGTGGATCGAGGTCAGGAGCCTCTATGATGGGCCCATAGTAGTTTGGGGCCAGTGGAGGAGGAGGAGGAGACACTACTGGGAGCGGTGGTCTGTTGATAGGTGGCGACTGATTAGGAAAGTACTGTACACTAGCCATGTATCCTCGCCGGGGTTCGGGGCCGAGCCGGGCCCCGAGCGGGGGTTCGGGGGTGGCAGCCCTCGAGAAACGAGGGTTCGGGGGCGATAGCCCCCGAGAAATTTTTTTTTTAGGGCTGACTTAAAAATCCTAGGGCCGACTTAAAAAAATCCTTTTTTTATGACCAACATAAGAAAACCCTAATTTTTGTAACCGACAAAAAGGCTTGATAAAAGGTGGCTAAGGGTTAGGGTTTGAAAAATTGTATTGTAGCATTTGCAGTGGTATTGAGTTGCAAGGATTGCTGATTGTAATCAGTTTGATTTACTGGATAATAATACTGGACTCTCTGTTTGGTGGATGTAGCCCGAGTTTGGGTGAACCACGTTAAATCTTGTCTCTCGCTGTTATTAATTCTGTGTATTTCCATTTCTCTGTTTAATCTTTATTTGCATTTAATTGATATCTTCTGCCGACTAACCCTAACATGGTCCACAACAGCAGGGATAGCAGGGACTTGCAGATTTTGGATCCCACATACCTTTTTGATGGCTTAGATAGCCGGATAGACCTTATGTACCACTTTTGTATTTTGAGACATGTATCACCATCCCTGGGATGCATTTATTATATATGACATTGACTCAGAGATGGACTACTTGATATTATACATTTGGACACTTTTTACGATATTTATATGATGATGCAACTATTTTGGTGCTTTCTATGAGTTATGATGCATTTCTATTTGTATGATGTGATGCACATGTTTATCTAATGCAAACTTAGATGTTTTACTCAATGTTATGCAATGTTTGTCTAATGCAAATTTTCATATGATGCTATGTGATGCTATATGACCTAATGCGGACTTGGTTGTTTTACTTGATATGTCTCTAATGTGTGTGTGCAAAATGATATCTATCTAATTATGCAACTTATGTGATGCACTTATCTATGTTTTTGATTTTTTCTATTGACACTATATGATGATTGCAACAAACTGTGTATAGATGTTCTGATGCACTTACTATGTATGCAACTAATTTAATCATGTAAATGACTATCTCATGTGATATGATATTCAACTATATGCTCTATTTTTGTGATTTCCAAATGTACTTTATCGATACAGAAATGACAGAATGATAGATAGAAGATTGATTGAGAGAATGACTTGATAGATAGAAAGATTCACAAGCTTTGATTTGCATTATTACTCTGCATTGTTTGAATCTTTTATAGCATGGGATATGGATGTATGGATGTATAATGGATGCTTTGCTTTTGACATCTTGATGGTACAAGTATTTTGAAGTGTTTATTTCATCATTGGGCAATTTTTTTTGGTACTTTTTCAAAATGTTGTAAGTTAATACAAGCATCTAGGTATAATTGAACCGAGATGACCTGAGCATTGCTTACATGGATTTTGATTTAGCAAGTTAATACAAGCATCGAAGTATAATTGAACCGAGATGACCTGAGTATTTCTTGCGTATCAACAAACAAGGATTGCCCCTGTTCATGTTAGACCTTTGATGTCCTCGATGATCTTTTGCTGATTATGTCCTTAGAAAAGACTTCACATTACTAAAGTATAATCCACAAACAACAAACAAAGAAAATAATCATGTCCCCATCATAGCATCTCTAGCTTTTGGCATCCTTGAGTAGCATAGAAAGGCATGATAGCAAAAATCAATACTCTTTATTTTAACCATGTTTCCAATCCACAAAACATTTTTGCATTTAGATGTGTTTGTTTCTTGCCATAATTTGGGTAAAATCATTTAGAAGGCCTTAGGAGTTTGCTTTTCTTTGGATAGGTTAATGTCCTGTGTCAGGGTTTCTGCTTGAAAATAGTAGATTTTGTTTGCGCTTGCTTGCCTGGTGAGAAGATTCCTCAATGTTTATTGGTGAGACAGACCCTAAGGGACTGACCTAGTGCCTCGGGGGCTCATTGCTAAATGGCCTTGCCTATGTGACAATGCAGAGGCAACATAGTTGAGGGTAAACCCTAACGGACCTAAGACCTAGGCAGTAGAAAGTGGTGCGAACTCAGATAGATAGAAGGACTAGATACGGGACGGATGGGACAATGGGAGCCTCGGGGGTGCATTAGAATAATGGACTTGCCTACGTGACGACGTAGAGGCAATGTAGTTCATGGAGTTGGACCATGGACACTAATGAGAAACACTATGCTAGGCTGACACGATGGATACGATATGGGACAAAACCTTGGTTGACAAGGCAACAAAGAGATAGAGTATCAAGCCATGATAGGTTATTGTTAGGATTTTATTATGAGATAGATGTGGATTGAATGGGACACGACGAAGAATGGACACAAGGTGATTGGTTTCCCAAAGATGGAAGAAGCGGTTTATCACAAGAAATGCCTATTTACTAGGTTTTCACCACTTGCTTTTATTTGCACAAAAAGATAGAAAGTATTCATGACGCTTGTTTGCCAGGTTTGCACCAAAGGATGACTTTTTTGTATTTTTCTAAATTGTTTTTTTTTTGTATTTTTCTGATTTTTTGATTTTTTTGTATTTTTCTATTTTTTTGATTTTTTTTGTATTTTATGCCCCCCTTACATTGGGGTTCTCCTAGGTATAGAACCGATGAAGATGCATGTTGTTGATTAGGTCATCTGAAAGCTCACCCTCTGATGTTGCTAACTGATATGCCCCTGATCCATAAGTAGCTACAATCACATAAGGCCCAAGCCAGTTGGGTTGAAGATTGCCCTTCTTTTCCCTATCCAGTTGATTGCGGGGATTTTCCTTAAGGACTAGGTCTCCAACTTTAAAGACCCTTGAGCAAACTCTGTGGTTATAGCTTCATGACATCATTTGTTGATATGCTTTGAGATGGTCAAAGGGTTTCTGTCTCCTTTCCTCTAGCAACTCTAGTTCTTGCAATCTAGAAAATTTGTATTCTTCATCTGATATGAGACCTTTTAACGACACCCTGAGAGATGGTAATTTGACCTCTATGGGAAGGATAGCTTCTAAGCCATAGACAAGGACATAAGGGGTAGCACCTATGGGAGTGCGTATACTGGTTCTATAGGCCCATAGAGTGGGATTGAGTTCAATGTGCCAATCACAGCTAGCATCATTGACTGTCTTCTTGAGGAGTTTCAAGATGGTCTTGTTGGATGCTTTAGGTTGACCGTTGCCTTGGGGGTAATAGGGTGAGGAGAAATGCTGTTGGATTTTGAATCGGTCACAGAGTTCTTGGACATCTTGGTTTTTGAAGGGCCTTCCATTATCCATTATAATGGATGAAGGAATTTTGTATCTACAGATGAGGTAATTCAGGATGAATGAGGAGATTTGTTTACCTGTGACGGTGGTGAGGGGGACAGCTTCAATCCACTTGGTAAAGTACTCAGTGGTGGTTATTTTGAATTTGTGGCCGTTGGAGGAGGGTGGATGGATCTTTCCCACAAGGTCAAGTCCCCATTGGCAAAAGGGCCAAGGTGTCGTTAAAGGTCTCAACTCTTGTGATGGTGCATGTATCAGGTTCCCATGTATTTGGAACTGCTTGCACTTCTTCACAAACTGATATGAATCTGTTTCCATGTTCAGCTAGTAATAACCCAAACACATGAGTTTCTTAGCTAGTGAAGGACTGCTAGAGTGTGTTTTGCAAATCCCTTCGTGCATGTCTTGTAAGGCAGTTAGGGATTCTTCTTGTTCTAAACAACAAAGTAAAGTACCATCTAGAGAATGCTGGTATAGGGTGTCAGCAATAATGGTATAGAGAGAGGTTTGGCATATAAAGGTTTGTCATTGGTTTGAAGATAAGTCAGGTGGGAGGGTGTTGTCCTTGAGGTAAGTTTAAATATTACTATACCAAGGTGAATCAGATCCAACTAAAAGGCATATGGTATGGTTCTTAGGAAGATCATAAGCTGGTTGCTAAATAGTTTCCACTAAGAACTCATACCGTGACTCATTCTCTGGTATCTCAAGAAGAGAAGCAATGGTTGCCATGGCATCTATTGATTTGTTTTCAATTTGAGGTATCTGCTCAAAAGGGATGATCACAAAGTATTCCATAAAGTCATCGACCATCCGCTTGTATGGGACAAGATTTTCATCTTTGGTTTGGTAATCATCATTGACCTGATTTATTATTAGTTGAGAATCATTGTAGACATGTAGCTCTTTGATGTTCCACTCTATTTCCATTTTGATACCAATGACTAAGGCTTCATATTCTGCTATGTTGTTGGTGCATGGGAATAACAAATGGTAAGACTTCGGTATGGTGTCACCGTGAGGAGTTACAAACAAGATTCCTACCCCCGATCCATGGTTTGTGTAGGACCCATCAAAGTAAAGTTTCCATGAATGTGTTGATATATTGAATAAGGATTCATCTAGAAACTCAAATTGCATTGGTGTGGTGTCCTATAGTGGTGCATCTACTAACTAATTAGCAATGATTTGCCCTTTGATAACCTTTCTATCTACATACTCAATGTCATATTCACTTAAGAGCATTACCCATTTGGCTAGGTGACTTGTTAGAGATGCTTTGCTTAGTAGGTATTTCAGTGGATCTATTTTTGCAATAAGTTTGACTGGATGTGCAAGCATATAATGCCAGAGTTTTTGGGAAGCAAAAACTATTGCAAGACATGATCTTTCTATCTAAGAGTATTGCAACTCATAGCCCACCAATGTGCGACTGATATAGTAGACAGCTCTTTCTTTGTTCTCATAATCTTGTTGTGCTAGAAGAGCCCCAAGAGCTGTAGGTGTAGCAGATATGTAAAGTATCAATGGTTTCCCTTGGATAGGAGGCATGAGAATAGGTGGATGCATAATGTACTCTTTTAGTTTATTGAATGCCTCTTCACATTTCTCATCCCATCTGAATGGAATGTTCTTATGCAGGAGATGACTGAATGGTTGACACTTGTCTGCCAGTTGTGATATGAATCTACGGATTGCTTGTAGCATGCCTTGTAGAGATCTTAGTTGAGTGAGAGTCTTGGGTTGTGGCATGTCCATAATAGCCTTGACTTTGGTGGGGTCCACCTCTATTCCATTTGCTGATATAATAAAGCCTAGGAGTTTGCCTGAGGTGACTCCAAACAAACATTTCTTTGGGTTCAACCTGACTTTGAATTGCTCGAGTCTCTAAAAGACCTTCTCTAACACATCTAGGTGTGATTCTCTTATGAGTGATTTTGGTAGGATATCATCTACATAATCTTCCATTGTTACATGCATCATATCATGAAATATGGTGGTCATAGCACGTTGATATGTGGCCCCTATGTTCTTTAGCCCAAATGGCATGACATTCCAATAGAAAGTGCCCCATGGACAAGTAAAAGCTATTTTATGTTGGTCTTCTAGTGCTATACTGATTTGATTGTATCCTGAGAAGCCATCCATAAGAGATAACATGGTATGCCTTGCTATTAAGTCGACTATGATATCTATATTTGGCAATGGAAAATCAACCTTGCGGCAAGCTTTGTATAGATCTCTAAAGTCATTGCATAGTCTGACTCGGCCATCTAGTTTGGACACTGGTACAATGTTGGAGACCCAATCCGAATAGTCTATAGCTCTAATGAACCCTACATCCAATAGTTTCTTGAGTTCTTCTTTTACAAGTAGTGCTATGTGTGGATGCATCTTTCTAAGCTTTTGTTTCACTGGTTTCACTCCTGGGTCTAATGGAAGATGATGTAGAATCAAATCTGGATTTAACCCTGGCATATCTGTGTATGACCAAGCGAAATTGACTTGCTTTCTCTTGAAGAATTGTACAAAATTAGTCTTCTCTGGTGGGGTTAGAGATTTAGCAAAGTGAATGATCTTAGGTTGTTCCTCTGTTCCAATGTTAACATGTTCTGTCAGTTCCACAACAATCTGAGACTTCTCCTGGTGCATGTCATTGGGGAGAGTGTCAAGCCTTCCATCGTCGGGTGCCACAGTTGGGTTTTCACCTTCAGATGCGTTCTTTCTTTTTACTATTTTGGGATCTGACACTGCCGCGGAACAATTTTCACCATCAGATCTAGTTTTTATTTTGATATTTTTACGACTGGAAGGCTTGGCACCCTCTCCAAAATAAGCCACGGTATTAAGTTCAATAGCAAAACTAGCTTTATGATCTCCTTTGGGTAGGTGGTCCCTAAGTTCCATGTAGTCAATATAGGCATCATCGTTTTGGAACATATCTAGTTGAGGGGTTCCTCGTAGATCCCAGTCAATAAGCTCAAGGTGCACAATGGGAAGGGAGTCAGAGGATAGATTTGATTCATTGATAGTTTGAATGGATATACTAGGAGTATTGGTAGGGGGAGTGTTCGGGATGGTACTTTCCTCCAAATTGTTTATTGAGATAGAACTCGAATCTTCCTCAAAAGTCATATTCTCAGAGATAGGCAAATTAGACTCTAGTGGTCTATTTGATAGCATTTGTCCCTCACGGTAGGGGGTATAAGTTTGAATGGTATCGACCTCTTTATCATCATAGGAATGCTCTGTCAGCTCATCCTACTCATATTCATTGGAATCTGTGTCACTGTCCACTTGAAGTGTATGGATCATTTCCACTAGACAAGCATTTTCTTTAGCTTTGCCCTTATCCTTATATCCTAGGCCTTTTGTATTTCTAGCTAATGAGGATGAAGAGGGTTGAATGGGTTCTATGATTCCATCTTTTCTTAGGCTGATGGGGCCTTGTCCTTCATAACCCATTCTATGTAGGATAGATTCACCTCGCCCATAGATTTTTGTTGGGAGCCTAGGTGGTTCTTGTTGTATGTTCTCATCTTCTTTAGTATAAAGCCACTGTAGGATATCTCTTTCCTCTGTCTCATCTGATAAGGTCCCCCATTTTACAAAGGGAGATGTGGGAGGTATAGGGGGAGCAAATGGCTTTGGAAAATATTTGGCTCGACCAAAAGATCTAGGAGATAAAGGCATCTTGGCTAGATTGAGGCTATGCTCTATGGAGTATTCCCCAACTTCTTTTTCTTTGATGGTAATTTTCTACTCTTTGGGCCTTGATGAGGAAGCTTCAGAGGAAGTTTTGAAAGGACAGAGTTGCAATGTTAAAAGGGGTTAGGGTCACCTTGGATGGTGACTTGCTTGCCATTATGTGGGAATTTTATGCATTGGTGATAAGTAGAGGGAACAACTTTCATGGCATGAATCCATGGTCATCCTAGGAGAATATTATAGGCGAGCTCCCTATCTAGGACTTGGCACACAACATCTTTTATTATCAGTCCCACTTGTATGGGTAAGACTACTATTCCTTTTGTAGTTCTCTCCTCTTCATCATAGGCTTTGATAGTAATCTTCTTCCTTGGATCAATTGCATTCTCAGAGAACCCCAATGTAAGGACTAGCTTTAACGTGCAAATATTTAAACCGGCTCCCCCATCAATGAGAACCCTCTTGATGCAGTACTTGTGGATGAAAGCGACAAAATGTAGAGGGGTGTTATGAGGTTGAGACACTGAGAGGTCATCTTGTTCGGTAAATGATATGGTACTCGAGGAGGTCAGATTACCTACCATGGCCTAAAACTTCTCTTGGGCCAAGTTAGTGGGGATGGTGGTTTCTACTAAGACTTTATTGATAATCTCCTTATGGGAAGGGGATAGACACAACAACTCCAAGATATAAATGTGGACCAGAGTCTTCTGTAGTTGGTCTATGACATTATACTGACGGAAGTTGGACTGAGAAGGTGACGACCTTGGAGGGATGGTATTCAACATGACTTTACTGTTGCGGGTAATGATACTACAACTAGTTCTATTAGGTTCTGATTGTTGGTTGGGCGTGACCACATTGATTTGTGGGACATGCTCTGATATGCAATTGATGGTATAGTCAAATAGCACACTTGCATAGTTGGCATTACTATTCCCACTATTCTAATTTTGCCTATTGCAATTGTTGTTGTTGCTGTTGTTGTTATTGTTGTCGTGTTGTTGATGACGTTGTTGTTATTGTTGTTGTATGACCTATCATGATTGAGAAGTGGATCCTTGTAAGCCACATGTGTCTCATTGGAGGTATGTTGTTGGCTTCCTCCTTGATTTTGATCAAGCACATCTTGAATAACATGTTTGAGATAGATACAATTGTTGGTTGTATGTCCCCTTCCTCTATGATACTCACAATAGTCAGTGTATTTCCAATAATGAGGTTTAATTTGAGGCTCATAATCACTTGTTGGTGATAGGGAGATTTCATTGTTGGCCAATAGCTTCCTTAATGTGGATTCTTCAAACTCACCTAGCGGTGTGAACTTTCACCTTAGATTTGCGTTGAACCATGGTCTTGGCTCCCGACAGAATGTTTTGTTGGGTGTAACATTGTTTTCCTCTCCTTTGAGAGTGAGTATGGGTTGTTGCTTGGGAGACGCCACCTTGGCATTGACTACTCCATTGTTGATGACATTTTTATTCTTAGTCCAAAACTTTGATTTGTCAGTCATGTAGTTGGAGGTAGGTGTATCCTTGTAGAACTTGATTTGCCCTTTGGCGATCATAGCTTTTCAGATGAACAATCCCATTTCAATGACTTTTAAAAATGAGGTAGGGCATTGTATTTGTATTTGATAGCTAAGATCAGTATTGAGGTTATGGACAAACATCTCCATTAGTTGCTTCTCTAGTACATCATATGATACTTGCTTGCTAGTTGTCTCCATCTTTTAGGAAGGTGGTGAATGATTCGTGCTCAATATTGTAAGAGAAGTGCATGATGAATTTGTTGACTAGCTCATCAAAAGATTTGATGCTCAGTGGGAGCCGTGAGAACCACTCCATAGCTTGACTACCTAGTAATCTAGGGAATAGTCTCATTAAGTAAGTCTCATTGTGAGCTACTTCCATGCATGCTGCGTTGAATTCCCTAATGTGATATCTAGGGTCCTCTTTCCCTTTGTATTTGTCAAATTTGGGGACTTCAAATCGAAAGGGAAATGGTGTCATGTTCAAACTTTTATCAAAGGGGTACGGTGCAATATCTTCCCAGGAGTATGTTTTAGTGTTTGTACCCATCTTGAGATCTGACATTTGTTGCTTTAGACCCTCAAGTTGTTTTCTCATTTCTTCCATAGGAACACTTGGGTCTATGGCTTTCTTTCCTTTTTCATTATCATTCTCTGCGTTTTGGTCTATGGTTTTCTTTCCCCTTTCTTCATGATTATTCTCCACATTTTCTTGGATTGTGCTTATATCAAAATTTGCAGGGAGTTTAATTCCAAGATTTGCAAGATAGTAAAAATACTTGTGAGGATCATCATGGAGCACTTTCTCTAACAAGCGTTGGAATTTTTGATCTTGGAGGCTTCCTTGATAATCTTCGTATGAGATTTCCTCATCACTATCATGAGGAGAGATGATGTGGTCAGATGATCCAGCCATTTCGAGTTACTTTTTGTATTGAGATCTAGTAAGAACCATGCAAGGTGATGAGGGATGAGGTGGAATGAAACTAGAGATTTTGGCAAGGTGCTGATGGAGACTGTTGAGGATAGGATACTTATGACAAGATTTGGACAAAGGACTTTTTCGATCAATGATTCCAAGTAAGACGGCTGATACAAGATAGTAGCCACTAGTAAGGGTACTGGATACCTGTCTTATTGTGTAGGGACTAGTTGTGTACCAAGATCACTAGAAAAATTCTATGACCTACTAGGGTTACTTGAATCCAAAGTGATACGAAGAAGGGGCCTATGCTGACCTGATATGGGATACTTTTGACTTTGGACTAGGAAGACTTGATAGAAGGTGAATGGGGTGACCAATGAAAGAGAGATTTTGATGTGAAATGGATGAAAAAATGAGTGCAAGGTAAGACTTGATCTCTGAACCTAAAACTAGACTGAAATGGGTGCCCAGAACTGGCAAAATTTTTCCCTCAAAAATTGTACAAGTGCTCACTGTCATGCATGCACTGAGACAGATGCACCATAGAAACTGATAAATGCGTTGTAAGTTGTAGCAGATGCACTGCACTGGTAAAAATTAAATGCATTGTAATAGACAATGAAAGTGTTGTAAGTCAAAACATATGCACCACAGGTCGGCACAAATGTGCAGGAATAGAGGATGAATGCACCGCTCTGGCTTTTCTCAGTATTTTTGCAATTTTTTAGAATTTTTCTGATGTTTTTGGTACTTTGGTTGCAAAAAGATCTTTTTGATCTGATTTTCTGAAATTATGGCAAGAAGACATAGTAAACACAGAATATTTTTATGGTTTTTTTATTTTTTTAATGATTTTTTGACTCTTTTTGGACTAAAAAGAAAGCAAGTACAACCCTAGGTTTCAAAGGACAATATAAAACTAAATTCTCCCTATCTCTAGGTGAGGCATCTTCGAGAGGTAATAATTGCCCTTCCTTGCATCGGATTATAGAGGTTTTTGGTCTTTCTAAAACAAGGATGAGTAATAAAGGCAACCATTTGAGTGGTTATACATGCAGCAAAACTACTCTCCATTATGGAGTCTCCTAGCTTGCAAGGGTTGCGCCTTGGAGGGTTTTGCGGGAGGTTGGCTATCGGTATAACACAACTGCACTCGTTGTTTGAAGCTTTCGCCCCAAACATAATTTATTTATAGTGGCTTTGAAGGGCTTGGCATCTAGCCTGTTACCACTTAGGGTCATTCCTACTTGGATGAATGGTATCCAAGAGCAGGCCCCTCTAAAGGAAAAACACATGCTAAAATGATATGTCTGGCATTTTGGTCACCCAAGATAGGGGAAAGCATAGGCCTGGTATCATTCCCAAAACACAGAATATAGTGGCTCTTTTCTCCTAGTTAAAATAAAAAAAACTAGGTGAAGAATGTTGAAGTGATAACAAGATAGCAATGGTCCAGTTTTAACCAAGATAGCAATGATGAGTGCAATTTTATCCACATAGCATAAATTGTTAACTTTGAAATGATGGTCAATCGAGATAGCAATGGTTCAGTTTTCCCAGATAGCAATGATGAGTTCAATTTTAACCACGTAGCACAAATTGTCAACTTTGAAGTGATGGTCAATCAAGATAGCAATGGTTTAGTTTTACCCAGATAGTAATGATGAGTTCAATTTTATCCAGATAGCAATGAGTTGTTAACTTTGAAAAGATAACAATAGCAATGATTCAATTACCACTTTCCTAGTTAAAACTACGTGAGATTTGCATGAGCATCTATTTTACTTTCCCTTTAGAAATCGAAGTGTGAGCTAATAAGTGCAACTATATGAATCTAAACCAGTACCTAGCCTGCAAAACAGATCAAGAGAGTTCCTGCAAAGATGTCAGCGTTAGCAAAAATCTTCCAAAAAACCCTAAAATCACTGCCTACAACAGATGCACTGCTTCAGAGACTGAATGCGCAAAAATAGTAAACAGAAGCGTCATATTACATTTTCGCTAGAACAGAGGTTAAAAGCACCATAAAATAGTGTATATGCACTGCAGTAACAGATGCACGGTCTCAGATGGTAAAAGTGCTGTAACAAAGTATGTATGTGCTTCAGTAACAAATGCACCGTGACAAGTAACAGATGTGTGTTAGGAAGTGACGGATGTGATGTTTCCTCCTGTGTACGGCTTTCTAAAACACAAAAACTTAGTTTTTGGGTTAAATTTAGGGCTAAGCCCTATGGTGGGTGCCAAAAATATTAAGGGAAAATTGGATCAAATGAATAAACAATAATATCAATATCAAGTTACCCAAAACTTCAATGAAATGGTGAACAAAGAAGATTAATCAAATAAAGCAATGAACAACAAAGGAAACCTTCCTTAATTTGAAGCTTCCATTGATTGCCTATCACAATCATTCTTGCATGTATAAATGATGCCCTCAGAGAGTGCACTTCCTTGCTATGCTTCAAGAATGTCAATTGGGAATGGCAGTGATAGTTTATTGCAATGAAGAGGAGCTTCACAACAATGATCATAGTGCGTAGTGCATAGTAGTGAATGTGATCACAAGCAATGAAGGAATTAGTGCCAAAGGCACGCTGTAATTCTTGTAGAGTAACAATACTTAAAGCTTGGATGAATGAAATTGAAGAATGAGGTTCAATTTATAGACTTGGGAAAGAAGAGATCAATGGAATAGAAGACTTGAGAAGATCAACGATTGAGAATAGTTGAGGAACGTGCAATGAATAAGAAGAAATGTGTCTTGCTTTCTTTTACATGAGAGGATTTGCTAAGAATAGAAGAATGAGTTAAAGAAATTAAAAGAATATAATAATTAGTTAAGTGATTTAAAACAGGAAGAAGAGATTTGCATGAGAATAAGAAGATATTTTGCTTTATTAAATATTAGGAATATTTAATTGCATGTGCAAAAAGCTTGAATTATATTTAGAGATAACTCAATTTAGAAGAAAAAATAACTTAAATAAATATTTGATTTATTTAAATTTAGAGAATATATTATTGGAAGAGAACAATTAAATAATTGGTATTATTTAATTTAGAAGATAAGAAAGCAAATTAAATAAATAAATTTATTTAATTGTTGTGCATGATTTGAAAGAATAAATAAAATATTTGATTATATTTTATTTTTGGAGATTGAGAGGATTCAAATAAATTTAATTGATTTATTCAAATTTGGAAGAATGAATTTGATTTAATTAAATAATTGAGAATTATTTAATTCGTTTGGAGGAATTTAATTAAATAAAAGATTTTATTTAATTTTGACTTTAGAAGAGATAATTAAATATTTTGATATTTAATTAACCTAGAAGAATGTGAATCATGTCATTTTTAGGCGTATACACATACAATAGCACATTCAAAATAAATAAAGAGGTTAGATCACCTATGCATCTTAAATAATAAAAATAGTCTTTGAGCTAGGCTTAGAACAAGTGACCCATTGGGTCATATCATTATCACAACAATAATCATTGAATGCTTTCATTGGCATCAAAACATTCACAACAATTCTCATCAAACATACATAAATATATGAAACACAAATAACCCAACTATAATCTATGACATTATGCTTCCTGATAAGCAAACAAAAACCCTAGTTGTACCTCCACTTTATTAGCTCTTGCCATGAGAATAGGAGTGACTAGGTGGTTGCCCATAGCAAGGATATAGTTCATGTGTCATGCTAGAGTCTGATTCACTCATGTTACATCTGAGTCACATTCTAAACAACACAAGTACAAACCATAAAGGCCATGAGAAGAGGTAGAAGATTCTAAGAAATAAAACTACAAAGTTTATTACTACTATGCATGGTACATCTACATCAAGAAAATCATTTCCTACCACTACTATTTTTAGTGGGATAAAAAATGCTTATCGTAAAACTCAAACCCTCATAACTCCAAGTAAACTTGGTCCAATCAAGTAGTGTAAACTAGATTGCAATTTTTATTACAAAGTTGTTTTTTCCTAGAGATCACATATAAATTTAAAAAAATATATATCCTAGGGTTGTGGTAACTTATAACTCTACAAAAATTAGTCAATGGCCTTTAAATGACCCAATGAAAGACACCATTGAGTTTATATATATTTTTCCCAAGGTTAAAAAACCTAAGGATCACATGTAATAAAGAAGATATGAAATAACCATCCTTTCAATGGGATTGGGACAAATAAAAGGTTACAAAAAAATAAATGTATCCAAAAGGAACAATGATGTAGTATGTACACATAACTAGTAAAGGTAGAAAAATAAATAAACATGTTGAATAAATAAATAAATAGAAAAGTTAAACTAGACCTAAATTTTGAGAAGGAAAAGAATAAATAGGTAGTAGAAAGATCTCAAATTTGGAGAATAGGATTCAAACACAATTTGATTGAATCAACTGAGATAGAGAAACTAAAAAAAATTAGAGGACAGTACAAAAAATATAAGATTGAAAAGTAAATGTATAGTGTAGAGAAAACCAAGTTAGAGAGATTACAACAAAAGCTAGATGAAGAGAAAACTAACATAAAAAATTTGTAATAGAAACTAGAGGAAGAGAAATAAAGATTAAAACATTGGCAATAAAAAATTGAGGAAGAGAAAATAAATCTGTAACAAAAACTAGAGGAAGGAGAGAAGGAAATACTATCATCCAAATACATAGTAAATGGAATTATTGTTAGAATCTAAAAAATAGATGATAACCCAAAAACTAGTGCAAGAAATAGAAACTATGAAACTATAAATATAAATGATCAAAGATCAAAATAGCTTTACCAAGTTAGAATCCAATGAGAGAAATACAAATGCTCCAAAAAGTATAATAGAATTAAGAAAGCTCACAATATCATGAATTAGTTAGAGGAGGATACATATATATAGGTCTTTTGGATGCACAAATCAAGGAGATGACAAGTCCAATAGGTATGAATCACTCCCAATCAACAGGTGATTTAACTTCATCTAACTAAGATATAGGTGGTGTTGACTAAATAAAGGTGACACCTAACTACCATCAATCAAGGATTGATGAGGTAGTGGTGGCACTTGTGTACCTCAAGTAAAGGTGAACACATGTCATTATTAGCTACCTAGGAGAGAATAATTAATTATTCATAGTATCCTAAGTAAACTTAATAAATATATGTAATATTGCACTTAGGATAGGACATATCCAAGGTGAATAAAATATTACACCAATAACCCCCCATAAGTGCAACTTAGGAGGAAAGACAGAAACTAGGCCTTATGAGGTACCTATTGTCACTTGAATATGCACCCTTGCTAAGCACTCAACTTATCTATTTAGTGAAACATAGGAAGATCTCTTAAAGTGTGGGCTTTGATAGCTAGAGATCAACCTCCAGATAAGGGTCAGTTCCCTCTTCTAACCTTAACATATAGATATTGAATGAACTCAACACAAATGAAAACTAGGACTAATCTTATTCTAACACTCACTAATGGAAAGAGATATAGAGAAATGTCTGAAAACACTATGTGGTGATGTACCAATGATTGAAAAATCTCTAGATCTATTTATCAAACACAAAACAACCTCAAGAATCTACCCTACACTTGTACAAACTCATGAACACTTTCACAAAGGTTAGGAGAAGAAGCTACATCTACAAAAGAGATTGGTGTCCACAAGAGAAACTCAGAATTATTCCAGAAAACACAATGTGGCAGTATAAAAGAAAGGAAATAAAATATTTCTTTATTGATTTTAAAGGCTAAAAACATTGTTACAAATTTTTGTATAACAAAATATATTAGAAAAATCTAGTGTTCTATCTCTATCTCATTACAATATCATATATTGGAAAAGAAAAACATTCTTGAGAAGATTTAGGAACTATCTCAAATGGAGAGTAAAGAGTGTAACTTCCTCTTGAATGTTGGAGTCAAACTTCTTGGGTGTAGAAAAAGAATTAGTCAGTTTCCATAATTGAAAACTACTTGAAAAACACAAATTGTCGCCATATCCAAAGATAGGTCTCTTTGGAGGAGTAGTGGAACTAGACCCTTGATGACCATAACTTCCTCCAATTTCTATTACATACAAATAGGAACATGTTTCCTATTCCCTTCAACTATTTGACACCTTCCACTCCTCATGTGGCATAGGATAAAATTATTTTTCATCATGGAAACTCTTAACTGCAACTTGATGACCTCTATTGTCTCGAATAACTTTTCCTCCTCTACATTGTCCATACTTGTCTCCACCATTAACAGTCTCTTTGACCCTCTAACTTCTGAAATATACACTTTTCAATAGACTCATGCATAGTCTTCATGTGTTTCTTGATGGCTTTGTATACCCTCCTAGGCTTGTGTAGACTTTAGAATCCCACCAACTTCCCTAGGGTTTAGCAGGATTTTTTGTAATTAGCGAACTGAAATATTTCAATTTAAAATTAGATCTAGAAATGAACTAATTAATTTTACCAAAAATATACAACAATCTCACCAAGACTAGCAAGCTAGTCATGCACATAACAACACCAAACTAACATAGTTTGCCCAAAAATTATGGAATTTATTTGTTTGCATATTAATATGATTTTATCATCTTCTAGACTGTAATAACATTCACAAAAGCTATAGTAACTATATTTTTGAATTTGGAGCAAATACAACAAAACCCACAAAACTATTGAAAACTGAATAGAACCAAAATCACTGGGAAACACCACAATATGTTTTTATTTGATTTTTTCTATCATAGACACCTAAGAAATGGTCTTATACAACATGGAAATGCTATAGCAAACTTCTAGGAAAAAGCCCACAACACCAAACTACAAACTACACAAAGATTGTATCACACAGTGTGTATTTCAACACACAGAATCTTCACATGCAACACTCCTGAGACTAAACCAGTAATACCTTGCTCACCAAATCTATTCTATATCTCAAGAATGGATGAAAAACACCTTCTACACCAACATGCAATGACATACAAAACCTACAACAACACAAATGCTCTACAAACACCAAAATCTACTCCACACAAAATGTTGAAAACTACCAAACTATCCAAATTCCTTCAACCCAAATGCAAGCTCTAGATGAGATTGCCTCTTGTGAGAAAAGGGTTTTTGTCCTCTATCCACTTGATTTTGATGGGTTTTCATCCAAAAGCCACTACTCCAACGACATTTTGTCCATTGAAGAAGTCTTCTACAAATCTACAAGTATGAGAAAAAAAATGTGATATCAACAATACTCCGAAATGACAAAAAAAATCATATTTTGTATCAAACTTGCTTGGAGGAATTGGGTGCCCAAATCTCCAACACCTTGGGATTCCTTTCCAATTGTTAATTATGATAGTTGTCATTAGTTGTCATTAGTTGTCATATGTGTCATTGATTCCTCCTTTAACACTAATTACCAAATATTTGGAAATATTTTTGCAATTATTCTCTCACCAAACTCGACACCTTCTATGAGTCCCCAAAATATATTTTATTTAATATTTAATTATCCTCTCAAAATAGATAATAGTTGGACAATATTAAATATTTATCCTTCCTATGCTTTCCCAATTAACCCATGGAAGAATAAAATGGGTTAATATTGACCATTAATTAATTATTTTAGAAAGGGGACATGACAAGTCCTCCCTCCTAGAAATTGCTTGTCCTCAATAAATGAAAATATGGATGATTAATAATTTTTGGTCCTGCCCATGTTGCATCTTCCACTAGAAAATTCTTCTATTTGATCAAATATTCTTAAATGTTCCTATTCCTCAATCTTTTATCCCTTGTTTCCAAAATCTTTTCAGGAATCAGAATCAATTTCCCTTCATCATTCAAAGGTGGTAAGTCAGATGAAGGCACAATCTTCTATCCAAGAACCTTCTTCAAATAAGAAACATGAAATGCATTATGTATCTTGTTGTTTGGATGAATCTCCAACTCATATGCTACCTCACCAATTTTCTTAATAATCTTGTAAGTCCCAAAGAACTTAGGATTAAGCTTTTCATCCCCACTCTTCTTCAAGGAGCTCTGTTTATATGGCTACAATCTAAGAAATACCATGTCTCCCAACTCAAAAGATCTTTTTGTTCTCTTCCTATCTACATACATCTTTTGTTGGTTCTATGCTTGCCTCAAGTTATATTTTAGTGACCTTATGATCTCTTGACTATGATTGATAAAATCACTACCTACAGGTACTCTACTATCTGGAAATATCAAATCAACAAAATAAAATGCATCATAAGGTCATAAAGAGCTTGAAATGGAGGCATACCAATTAACATATGGTGTGATGTATTGTAACAATACTCTCCAAAGTGCAACCATTTGACCCAAGTAGTTTTCTTATCTGAAACATAATTCCTCAAATACCCCTCTATCCACTTGTTAACATTTTTTTTTTGTCAATTTGTTTGTGGATGGTAACTTGTGCTTGGTGTTAGCTCTTTTCCTGTCAAGTGGAAGAGTTCCTTCCAAAAAGTGTTAGGATTAAGGTGCCATCAACCTTGTAAATCCTATGTAATTAATTACTCCTAATATTGTTTGTAAATCACCCATAATGGATGAAAGGTTTCACCAACAACAATCTTGTTTGATTTGTATGTTTTTTTCTTGTACACGGCACTCATTCATCCACAACGAGGGGTCATAGGAGTCTTTCTTCCTTACAGGGGGTCTAAGGGGATCATCCCCCCGGGAGGGGGTGTGGGGGCTGCATGCCCTGGCGGGGGTTCGAGGGTAACGCCCTCGAAACCTCATTTTATTTATATTTTATCATTGTGAATCTAGACCATTTATCATTATGTCATAGATCTGACAGTTGATATTTTGTCAGTTTTCTTGCCCTAGAAGGCAACCCCCTTTTATAAAGATATTTGTACTACGTTTTTATTAGAGCTGAGAGTAATAGGTGGCACTGGACTGAAGATTGAATAAACAAAGGAAGTGCATGTATTGTAGTCTCATATTTGAATATAATACAACTTGGAGCCCCTTTTCTTGGAGTTTTTTACTTGAAAGGGTTTTCTCCACGTTACATACTGTGTTATGTGTTTAATTCTTGATGAATGTTATTTCTGTGTAGTAGGTTTTATTTCTATTGCAATCTCCATTGATTCTTCATTATTTAGAGGGAATTAATAAGGTTTGAATTAGATTTCCATTGTGTGGTTTTCACCTTCATTTCTAACAAAAAGAACTAAGGAACCTACTATCTCTGTCACTAGCAATGTTCTTTGACAAACCATGTAACTTAAATATCTCTTTGAAAAACAACTATGCTACTTGAGAAGCCTTAAATTCTGAAGTGATGGGAAAGAAATGAGCATACTTTGTTAATCTATCCACCACCACATATATATAGTCCTTACCTTATACCTTGGGAAGTCTTGTGATAAAGTCCACGGAAATGCTCTCCCATTTCTATTCAAGAATTGGAAGAGGTTGTAGGAGACCCACGGGAAAAATATGCTCACCTTTGTTCCTTTGGCAAGTCACGCACTCTTTGATATGCTTGTGAACATCCTCTTTCAACCCTTTCCAAGAAAATTTCTCATGGATCTTCCTGTATGTTTTGAAGTAACCTTGATGACCAACCAAGGGAGTTTCATGGAAAGCTCTTAAAGGATTTTCCTTGATTTTTGCTTCAGGAACTAGGAAAATTCTTTTCTTATAATAAATCAGCCCATCATTCACTATTGTTGGGAATTAAGGTGTCTCAACCTTTGCAAATTCCTAGCATTATTTATTTAATTATATATTTATTTATTGCCTAATATTGTATTTACTTGCACATTCAGTTTGGTCACTTAGTTGAGGTGGCACGGTGACATGTCATCTTACTTGGAATGTGACTTGGATGGTCAAGTCAAACCTACATTGATTTGGGCATCCCATTTGAGGTGGAAATATTATGCCATGTTTTGGCATCTTGTGGTATGTGGAAGAGGATATTCCATATGACATAATCTATGACACGTAAGAGCAAGTTTGGAGATTCCTATGAGATATGGTGACAAGTGTCGGTGAGTATCTTTGCATGAGGGAAAGGCATCTTTGGGTACCCAAGTTGGGCTATGGTATGTTGTAAGAGGAATATGCTATATTTAGCATTGTATGATGGATTCTCTTACACTATTTAAGGTTGTTATGTTGGGAAAATCTATGACAACTATAAGATGGGTAAGAGCATCTGTCATAGTCTATTTTTAGCCTTGGAGCGCCACAATCTTGGAAAGTCAAATCTGCCATGTATGATAGATGTAATGGATGTATTTGCAGCCTGGACAAGTTTCCTTTGATGCAAGAAAATGGCCATGTGGCCAAGGTGGATGGCTACCCCAAGAAGCTTCTAGAATATGCCTTGTATCTCTATAAAATACATTGTTTTGGAGTTGTATTTGCATAGTGTTTTTACAGGTACTATTATGCTGCCAGAATAAATCCAAAATTGACATTTGAAGACTCTTGGAAGAACTTGCATTGCATGTGTATTGTAAACTGTTATTGTTTCAGATAATACATTGTGTAGGTTTTAGAGTGTGGAGTTTTTCACCTGAAAAGGTTTTCCCCATGATACATCTTGTGTCTACTTCTCTCTGTCTACATTCTTGTATTGTGTTTGCTGTTGTAATATCTTTGATATATGTTTAATATTTCTACAATTGTAAGGGTTAAAATGAATTTGCATACCTCTCCCCTCATTAGATTTGTTTAGGAAGTGATTTCTGCACACTTAACTTCCTTTCAATTGGTATCAAAGCCTGGCCAGTTTTGGTCCTAGCTGTTGGGTAGGGGTTTTTTGTACTGATCTTAGATTGAGTGGGAGTCTATGCAGAGTATTTTGTAATCTTGTTGCAGGAAGGAGATAGCAGGCACATCTGGAAGAATAGAGGCGGAGAAGTTTAATGGCAGCAATTTCAAGTTGTGGAAACTCAGAATGGAAAATATGCTCGTTGATAGAGACCTATGGGAAATAATTTCCAGTGCAAAACCAATGGCAATGGCATAGGCAGATTGGGATCTCAAAGATCATAAAGCCAAGGGTCTTGTGAGACTTTGTTTAGCTGATTCCGTCCTGTTAAATGTTCAAGAAGAGAAAACTATGAAGGAGCTGTGGAAGAAACTTGGTGATGTTTATTAGGCTAAGTCCCTGGTAAACAAGTTATTCCTTCGAAAGAAGCTATATTCTCTGAGGATGGAAGATGGAGGATCTGTTTCTGATCACATGAATGCCTTTAATATGCTAGTTGCACAATTGACATCTGTTGGTGTGAAGATGGAGGAGGAGGATCATTGTATGACCTTGATTTGTTCTTTACCGAATTCATGGGATCATCTTGTAATGGCCATCAGAAGCACTACAACCACTTTCAAGATGGATGAGGTAGTGTCTTTTTTGTTATCTGAAGAGATGCAGAGAAAGTCATCGAAGTCAGCCAAAGAGGGTCTTGTGGTTCATGGAAGACCCAAGGAGAAAGGGAAAAAGTACAAGAAAGATGAGAAGGGTAGATCCAAATCCCATGGGAGATCCAAATCTCCTGGAAAGTCCAAGGCATTGTGTTGGAACTGTGGAAAATTTGGGCATTTCTAAAAGGAATACAAAGAGGAGAAAAAGAAGAAGAAGAAGAATGTCCCAGATTCAGATTCAGACAATTCACAAGATGATGGTGATGCTTTCATTGTAGCCTTAGCAACCCATGCATCTGATGATGTGTGGTTGATTGATTCTGGTGCCTCTTTCCACATGACCTCACATCAAGACTGGTTTACAAAGTATGAAGAGTTTGATGCTGGAAAAGTGTACCTGGGTGATGACTCTCATCTGAAGATAGTTGGCCATGGAAGAGTCACAATCTGATTCCCTGATGGATGAGTGAAGGGGATCTCTGGGATTATGCACATCCTAGGCTTGGCATGGAATGATGTAGGTGTGCAAGTTGTCTTCTTGAAAGAAGGATGTAAGATGACTAGAGGAGCTATGGTGCTTGTGAAGGGTACTTGGAGAGGTACTCTATTTCAGCTGGAGGCATGCATTTCACAATGCAGTAGTTCTTCTGACTCAAAGAAAAGAGCTACAGTCAATTCATCCCCACCATTGGAACCAGCAACTAAAAGATTTGTTGTATCAACTTCTAATGGTAGTGCATTTTGGGTACATAATGGTGCTCATTCTTTGGAAGTTAAACTTCTTGATGAGAATACAATGTTATAGCATAAGAGACTTGGCCACATTGGTGAGAAGGGTCTTAGAACCCTAAAAAAATAAAAACCTCGTTGAGGGATTAGATGATTGTAATCTCAATTTTGACTTTTGTGAACATTGTATATATGGAAAGCAAAATCGTGTTTAATTTTACTTGAGTTCTCATAAGTCTTCTAGTGTATTTGATCTTATTCATTCTGATGTGTTTGGTCTAGTTAATGTTCCTTCAATCTATAAATCTATATATATTTGTATCTTTCATAGATGATTACAGTAGAAGGACATGGATTTATTTTCTTAGAAGCAAATCTGAAGTCTTTAATTAGTTCAAAGAGTTTAAAGCTTTTGTTGAGAATCATACTAGTAAAAAGATTAAGTGTTTGAGAACTGACAATGGTGGTGAGTTTTGTTCCACAGAATTTGATAAGTTTTGTAAAGAACATGGGATTGAAAGACATAAGACAACTCCATACACCTTGTAGAAAAATGGAGTTACATAGAGGATGAACAGGACACTGATGGAGAAGGCTAGGAGTATGATTAGTGGAGCTGGCCTCGAATAGAAGTTTTGGGCTGAAGTTGTTGCCACTTCTTGCTACTTGGTAAATAGGTCTCCTACATCAGCTCTTGTTGGTAAGACACCCATGGAGGTGTGGTCTAGTAAGAAACCTTCAATAAGACATCTTCATGTTTTTGGTTGTGAGGTATATGCTCATGTGCCTAGGGAGAAGAGGTCAAAATTGGAGAACAAGGCTATTAAGTGTATCTTCATTGGCTATGGTGTTAGTGTGAAAGGATACAAGCTTTGGGATCCTATGGCTGAAAAAGTGTTGTATAGAAGAAGTGTTATTTTCAGAGAGCTAACAACTTCTTCCACTGTTCTACAGCTAGAAGAGAAAGAAAAGAAAGAGGATATGGTTTAGTTTCCCACTACCCCTGAGAAGACTGAACTGACAGACCCTGTGAGACTTGATGATGAGGAGAGCTCTAGCAACTCTGAAAGCTCAGAAAAAGAAGAAGAACCTCAACCTCAGCCTTTGAGGAGGTCTACATAAAACAGAAAGCAACCTGAGAGTTTTGGTTATACATTGCTTGATTCTAGTTGTGCTTTTGCTTTTCTTACTAACACTCATGAGCCTTGAACTATGACAGAGGCTATGGGTATGAAAGATGTAGGTTCCTAGAAGGAGGCCATGGAAGATGAGATGGCTTCTTTGGAAAAGAATAAAACTTGGGACTTGGTGCCTTTGCTTGATGGACAGAAACCTGTTGGATGCAAATGGGTGTTCAAGAAGAAATTTAGTGCAGATGGCAATGTTGAAAAGTATAAGGCTAGATTAGTTGTGAAGGGGTACTCACAAGTAGAGGGAATTGATTATGGTGAAATTTTCTCTCCCATTGTAAAGCTAACATCTATTTGGTTCATGTTATCTCTTGCAACAACTTATGATTTAGAAGTGGAGCAGATGGATGTGAAGACAACATTCCTTCATGGTGACTTGGAGGAAGAGATTTATATGTCATAGCCAGAGCATTACATAGAAAAAGTTTGAGATGAAAAACTTAGGGGCAACCAGGTACATTCTAGGAATGGAAATTAGAAGAGACAGAGCAAACAAAAAGCTTTGGTTAAGCCAAAGTAAGTATGTGAAGACCGTGTTGGATAGATTCAGCATGACAGATTGTAGACCATTGTCTGTTCATGTTTCTTTAGGGACAAAGTTATCTATTAATGATTATCTAAAGTCTCCTTCTGAGATAGAGGATATGAGCAGAGTACCTTGTGCTAGTGTTGTTCGTAGCTTGATGTATGCTATGGTCTGTACAAGAGAAGACATTGCCCAAGCACTTAGTCAGTTTATGGCTAATCTTGGATGAGTAGACTAGGATGCAGTAAAATGATTGTTTAGATATTTGCAATGTACTTCCAAGTATTCCCTATGTTATCATGGTCATCCTACAGGACCTCCACATTTTGTATGTATTCATGGATTTGTGGATTCTGATTGGGTAGGTGCCATTGACAGTAGGAGATCCACCAGTGCTTATGTGTTTACTATGTTTGGTGGTGCAATTAGTTGGATGAGTAAGTGGCAACCTATGGTCTATTTTTCCATGACAAAATCTAAGTATATGGTAGCTACTCATGCTTGTAAGGAATCCATTTGGCTTAAGAGGTTGTGTTCAGATATTGGTGTTGATGTAGGACAAATTACTATCTATTGTGACAGTCAGAGTGTAATTTGATTAGCAAAGAATCTTACTTTCCATGCCGAGAACAAAGCATATTGATGTATAGTTTCATTTTGTGCAACACATGGTAGAGGATGGGAAGGTGATGTTGGAGAAAGTAGACACTTTGAAGAATGTTATAGATGCATTGATGAAACCAGTGGGCATAGAGAAGTTTAAATGGTGTTCGAAGTCTATGGGCCTCTTGGCCCCTAGTAGTTAAATCTTGTCATTTCTTTTGGCTCTTGCAAGGTGTTCGACAAGTGGGAGAATGTTGGGAATTAAGGTGTCTCAACCTTTGAAAATTCCTAGCATTATTTATTTAATTGTATATTTATTTATTGCCTAATATTGTATTTACTTGCACATTCAGTTTGGTCACTTAGTTGAGGTGGCACGGTGACAAGTCATCTTAATTGGAATGTGACTTGGTTGGTCAAGTCAAACCTACATGGATTTGGGTGTCCCATTTGAGGTGGCACTATTATTCCATGTGTCGGTATCTTGTGGTATGTGGAAGATGATATTCCATATGATAGAATCTATGACACGTAAGAGCCAAGTTTGGAGATTCCTATGACAAGTGGTGACAAGTGTTGGTGAGTATCTTTGCATGAGGGAAAGGCATCTTTGGGTGCCCAAGTTGGGCTATGACATCTTGTAAGAGGAATATGCTATGTTTAGCATTGTATGACAGATTCTCTTACAACATTTAAGGTTGTTATGTTGGGAAAATCTATGACAACTGTAAGATGTGTAAGAGCATCCGTCATAGTCTATTTTTATCCTTGGAGCACTCCAATCTTGAAAAGTCAAATATTCCATGTATGATAGATGTAAGGGATGTATTTGTAGCTTGGACAAGTTTCCTTTGATGTGGGAAAATGACCATGTGGCCAAGGTGGACGCCCATCCCAAGAAGCTTCCAGAATATGCCTTGTATCTCTATAAAATGCATTGTTCTAGAGTTGTATTTGCATAGTGTTTTTACAGATACTGTTATGCTGCCAGAATAACTCCAAAATCAACATTTGAAGACTCTTGGAAGAACTTGTCTTGCATGTGTATTGTAAACTATTATTGTTTTAGATAATACATTGTGCAAGTTTTAGAGTGTGGGGTTTTTCACCTGAAAAGGTTTTCCCCACGATACATCTTGTGTCTACTTCTCTATATCTACATTCTTGTATTGTGTTTGCTACTATAATATCTCTGATATATGTTTAATATTTCTGCAATTGTAAGGTTTAAAATGAATTTGCATATCTCTCCCCTCATTAGATTTGTTTTGGAAGCGATTTCTGCACACCTAGCTTCCTTTCAACTATATACATGTCATCTTCTACTAAATCATCCAGTACATTAGATGCAAAGTATTTTTAACATATTCAGCAATGATAGAATATTTCCACTCCACAAAAATAGAAGATAATGAATAGAAAGTTGGCTTCCTAGAAAGTGCATCTACTACCACATTTCTTTTACCCTTCATATATTGTATTTCAATTTAATCATATGCTTGTAGCTTTCTTACCCACCTTTGTTGGTGAACATTCAAGTATTTTTTATCAAGGAAATACTTCAAACTATTATGATCATTTTTTACCACAAAATTCCCACACACAAGATATTGTCTGAACTTCTCTAGTGCATGCATAATTACCAACATTTCCTTGTCATAAATGTGATATGTTTTCTCTATATTGTTTAGTTTCCTACTCTCAAAAGCAATTGGATATCCTTTTTTAGCTAGGACAGCCCCAACACCTTCACTAGAACCATCACATTCTACTACAATGGTCAATGAAAGATAAGGAATAGCAAGCATAGGGCATGAACTCATTGCCTCCTTAAACTTGTCAGAAGTTTTCTAAGCTTCTTTAGACCATGCAAGGGCTCCTTTCTTATTCAAATCAGTCAATGGAAGACCAAGCTAAGGAAAACCTTTCACAAACCTCCTACAATATCAACATAGCCAAAAAATCCTTTCAACTATGTAAGATTTGTAGGTGGAGGCCAATCTAGTATTGCTTGAATCTTATGTTGATCTACTTGAACACCCTTAGAACTTATGACATATCCCAAGTAAAGTATTTTAGTTAATCCAAACTCACATTTAGGCAACTTAGCATAGAAAGATTGTTTCTCCAAAATACCCAAAATTGTATCTAAATGTTCCAAGTGTTCCTTCCAAGTTTTACTGTAGATCAATATATCATCAAAGAAAACCAAGACAAACTTTCTAAGTTGCTTACTAAATACCTTGTTCATGCATGATTGGAAAGTTTCTGGTGCATTGGTGAGGCCAAAGGGCATGACCAAGAACTTGAAATGCCCATAGTGACACTGAAATACTATTTTTTCCACATCTTTGTCTCTCATCTGAATCTGGTGGTATCCCGATCTCAAATCAATCTTAGAAAAGTAAACAGCTCCATACAACTCATCAATGAGTTCATCTATCCTTGGGATGGGATATCTATTCTTAATGGTCTTCTTATTCAAAGCTCTATAGTTAATGCACATCCTTAGAGTGACATCCTTCTTCTTCACAAGAATGATAGATAATGCAAAGGGACTAGAACTTGGTCTAATGAATCCCATGTCTAAGAGCTCTCTAATAGTCTTCTCTATTTCTTCCTTGTGGCCCCTTGGATGTATGTATGGAGTAGTTATAACAGGTTTAGCATCCTTTTCTAACTCTATAATATGTTGAAATCCCCTCTCTAGAGGTAATCTTGGGGGTATATCACTAAAAATAATGCTATTCTTATCTAACATTTCTTGAATTTCAAAATGAAATTTACCTTTTCCATTTGAAGAACTTAAAGGATGGATTAAGAAAGTAGTTTCCCAAGCAACTTGACCTCTTCTAAAATTCCTCTTCATCTTCTTTGTTGTCACCACTCTTGGAGTTCCATTCAAAATCCCTCTGAGTGTAATCTCCTTGCCTTTTGACTGAAACTTGAACTCCATAGTTTGATAGTTCTAATAGTGTCCTCCAATAAAATGCAACCATTGAACACCCAAGACAACATCAATTTCACCAATACCAACATAAAAATCATCACAAACCTTGTAGTCTCCCATAGTGATGCTCAATTGTTTGACCACTTTGGTGCATGGTATAGTGAATCCATCCACAACTGTGACATTAAATCCTTCAAACTGTTTAGTCTTCAATCCTCTCTTCATGACCAACCCTTCATCAATAAAATTGTGGGTTACCCCACTATCAGTCAAAATAGTCATTTGCTACCCTGCTAACACTCCATGAACCTTAAAAGGATGGTATCTTGGTGCTCCCAAAAGTGCAACTAATGAACCTTCTTTTGTAGTCTCCTCTTCAACCTCAGGTTCTAACTCCTCTATGTCATGAAACTCCTCATTATCATCTGAGTCTAATTCCTTATCTGAGATAACCTATATGTAATGGACTTTCCCCTTTTCCAAACACCTATGTTTAAGGACTCAAGGTCCTCTACAAGAAAAAAAGATTCTTTCTCCTAAGCTCATTTCTTGTCTCTTCGTCCATCTTCTTCGCAACATTAGGAGTTGTATTCTTCTATACAGGTTCAGGTGCATGGAATGGTTTCATTTGGAATCCTCCCTTATGATGCCATGTGTTTGATTTGGAGGAGTGTGAGAAAGCATTTTTGGAATTGATGGCTCAAGGGTGAGATCCCTCTTGATAGCTTCCTACAAGGTGAGGGGTGCAAAAGATCTGACAAACCCCCTAAGAGGTTCAATAAGCCTTGTAATGAATAAATGCACTCTTCTTTTCTCTAATATTTCAAGTACCATTACTACAATATTTTTGAAGTCTGCTATATACTCACTTATTGAGTTCTTTTGCTTGATTTCAAATAATTGGCTAAATTTTTCTTCTTCCTCTTTTAGTTCATACCTATCAAGAATCCTCTATTTAAATTCATCAAAAGTCTATACCTAATCATGACCTACGGTAGTGCGACCATGGTACCACTATTCATAGGCTTCTCCTTCCAGATGCAAAGTGGCAAACTGAACTGCATCTTTATCTTTCATGGGGTTGAGCACAAAGTATGTTTCTATCTTTTGCAGCCAATCCCTAGCTGAAATCTTCTCACTTCCATCAAAGAAGGTTGTTCTTAATTTTCCCAAATTGTGTTTCAAGTCTTTATTTTTGTTGTTCCCTTTCTTTTGAGATTCACCTCTTCTCAAGAACTCCACATATTCACGTAAAGACATATTATTCTTGATCTCATCTGCCAAAGAATTATACTCTCCATGCCATTTGTTAAGGGTTCATACATTGAACAAGCTAGTAGCTACAGACTTAACTTTTCAAGTTCTTATTTAGGTAGGAATAAGGGTTTGTTTGCAGCCCCTAAATTTTGAGTCTCAATCTCCTTCCATTTTCTGTTATTGTCATTGTTTGTTCCTGAAGTGCTTTCATTATTGTTTCTATTATTGTTTTTGTTCTAAATCCATTGCAACATCTGACCAAACATTTCAGAAAGTCTAGTTTATGCCTTAACCATTTGATTAAATTTCCTTGCAGAATCATCTTCTTCTACATTTCTTCTATCCGACATTGTTTCCTCCAATTGTAATTTCTTTTTCTCACTCCTCAAATATCTAATTTCTCTGTCACTCGGTATCATCAATCATCTGAGTAACCTATAGGCTAGAAAGATCATGCTTTGATACCACTGTAATGAGCCAACTAAAATATTTTAATTTAAAATCAGATCTGGAAATGAATTAATTAATTTTACCAAAAACATACAACAATTTTACCAAGACTAGCAAGCTAGTCATGCACAAAACAACACCAAACTAACATTGTTTGCCTAGAACTTATGGAATTGATTTGTTTTCTTATTAATCTGATTTTACCATCTTATGGACTATAATAACATTCACAAAATCTAAAGCAAATACAACAAAACCCACAAAACTACCGAAAACAGAATGGAGCCAAAATCGTTGGAAACACCACAAAATGTTTTTATTTGATTTTTTCTATCATAGAAACCCAAGAGTTATTCTGATAAAACATGGAAATGCTACAACAAACTTCTTGGAAAAATCTCACAACACCAAACTACAAACTACACAAAGATTGTATCACACAATGTGTATTTCAACATAGAATCTTCACATGCAACACTCTTGAGACTAAACCAGAAATACCCAACTTGCCAAATCTATTATAGATATCAAGAATGGATGAAAAGAACCTTCTAGACCAACATGAAATGACATGTGAAACCTACTACAACATAAATTCTCTACAAACACCAAAATCTTCTCCTGCACACAAAATGTTGGAAACTGCCAAATTATCCAAATTCCTTAAGCCCAAATTCAAACTCTGGATGAGATTACCCCCTGTGAGCAAAGGATTTTCATCCTATGTCCAATTCATGCTCATTGGTTTTCATCCACAAACCACTACTCCAATGGGGTTTTGTCCACTAAAGAAGCCTTCTGTAAATCTGCAAGTATGAGAGAAAAATGTAATATCAACACTACTCCCAAATGACAAAAAATTACATATTTTGTATCAATCTTTCTTGGAGGAATCAGGTGCCCAAATCTCCAACTCCCTCTTGGGATTCCTTTCCAATTTTTAATTATGATAGTTGTCATTATTTGTCATAAAGTTGTCATACATGTGTCATAGATACCTCCTTTAACACTAATTACCAAATATTTGAAAATCTTTTTGCAATTATTCTCTCACCAAACCCAACGCCTTCCATGAGACCCCAAAATATATTTTATTTAATATTTAATTGTCCTCTTGAAATAGATAATATTTGGAGAATATTAAATATTAAATATTTATCCTTCCTATGCTTGCCCAATTAAACCACGGAAGAATAAAATGGGTTAATATTGACCATTAATTAATTATTTTAGAAAGGGGACATGGCATTGTTAGCGTTTGATAAAGCTTGATAATGTTTATACAAGATACTTTAGGGTTGTAGTAGTGTTTTTTTGTTATATATACCCTTCACATATTTTAACAGACCTTCTTACTGTCATGTAGACATGATAACTATTATGTAGAGATTGTAATAGTTAGACAAATTCTTTAGTATTATGCAGACCTAATATAACTTCCACAAGTTCTCTAGCTTCCACAAACCATAAAAATACTTTTACAAACCTTAAGAGTGTTTGATATGGATTAAGACTACTTCATCATCCATATCCACAGCTATAAAACTAAGTTTCATGTTTGCAAGAGGGGTAAGTGCATGGAAGTGGGGGACTAAAAGGGGGTCAAAAGTGGCCACTTTTTTTCTAAAATCAATAAAAAATGATCTTGGATGAGAAATTGAAGATAGCCACACTCAAAATTTGAAGAACAAGTTTTGTAGTGCTCAGAATCTAGTTTCTAAACTACTTTTTTTTTTCTAAAAATGATGGAGATTAAGAGGTTCAATTAGGGGGAGAACACAAAGTGCTCTTATTTTTATTAGAAAAGTATAACATAGTGACTGGTGTGCTCCCCCTAAAATGTTAACTTTTTTTTTAATATTTGACAAATTTCTTTGGTGGATAATTAGTTAACACCAAGTAGTTTATGCCTAATTTTTCTATTAATTTTTTAATGAATATATGATTTTTATGAATTTTAAAAGTGGACACATCATGAAAAATGAAAATTTGAATGTGCTTCCCCCTAAAACTTTTGAAAAAAATCAAAAATAAAATAAAAATTCAATGTGTATAGAATTGAGTTTAGAATAT
This sequence comes from Cunninghamia lanceolata, assembly GCA_027924645.1. Taxonomy (NCBI): domain Eukaryota; kingdom Viridiplantae; phylum Streptophyta; class Pinopsida; order Cupressales; family Cupressaceae; genus Cunninghamia; species Cunninghamia lanceolata. Next base: position 778,967 of record BSBN01001019.1, read on the forward strand.
AAAATTATAGTTTGTTTCAAATTTCAATAAACATGTAAAAAATGACACCAAAAATACTAGACATAGGTTTTCTAAAAAAAAAGAACACATTAGCAAAATAAATTGAAGATGGAAACATTATTGTTAATAAATTTTGAATAAAATACATGGTTAGAAAGATAATAAAAAACTTGAAGTCGTCCTGGCATTTTTGTATTAACATTGAAAAACATGTAGACCTGATGGAGAGCATGCATGGTATTTGGTTAAATTTTCTAACTTTTGTTGAAAACACATCTTTGGAATCTAAAAGGTACCTCCAACCCTTTGGGGTTGGATGCCCAAGGCAAATCCAACCCTTAGGATTGGAATTTCCCAAAGCAATCAAAAACATGCTTGTGTTATAATGTGAGCACATTTTGAAGTAGTTAAGATTTATTTTATGCATATCTCTCTCTCCCTCTATCTTATTTTCTCTATGCACCCCCCCTCTCTCTAACTCTTGAATTCTATCTCTATGCTTCCCTACCTCTCTCCTCTATCCCTCTCTCTAACTCTATCTGCCTCTCTATCTTGATTTATCTATTGACCCCCTCTCTCTAACTCTATTTTTCTATCTCTCCCCCCCCCTCTATCTCTCTCCCCCTCTCTATCTCTCTCCCCCATCCATCTACCTCTCAATTTCTCTCCCTATGTCTTTGGACATCTCTTCATCTATTTCCCTATCTCTATCTCTCTGCATATCCCTATATATTAATCTATCCCTCTCTACCTCTCTCTCTCTCTCTTTATCCTCCCTCTCTCTAACTTTGTCTAACTCTCTATATCTATATCTCTCTCCCTCAAGCACCAAGGGGTCGATAGAGAGAGGGAGAGAGATATAGATATAGAGAGGTAGATAGAGTTAGAGGGAGGGAGGATAGAGAAAGAAAGAGATAAAGGGCTCAAGATTGATAGATAAATAGAAAGGGGGAGAGAGAGAGATAGGGGGAGATAGAAAGAGATGGAGAGATATAGAGATAGAGTTAGAGAGAGGGAAGAATATAGAAAAGGGGTAGATAGAGAGATAGAGAGGGATAGATGGAGATAGAGATAGGGAGAGGGAGAGAGAGGTGGGTTGAGATAGAAAAAGGGATCCATATAGGGATAAAGATAGATTAAGAGGGAGATATAGATAGAGATTATGAAGGTTATGATTTATAGGAGTCTAATATCAGTTTTCTCCTTTCACTTGTGTTGAAATGTAATTATATAGTTATTTCTTCTAGGACATGCTCTCCAATCTCTCATCAAAATTGAATGGTGACTTGTAGAGAAATTATTCATAGGAAAATTCCAATATCAAGGTGGGAAAGAGTTTTCCTTTAACTAAAACCAACTAGAAATTAAAGCTCTCCACAACCTTATAGAAGCTACTCCAATTTCCAAGACTAGCCTTAGCAACTAACACTAGATGTGAAACAAGATAGTGATCATTCTTGTGACCCAATCAATAAAAGAGAATCCTATTTTAGAGGATTACCATTTCCACTTCTACAAGATGAAAGAAGACTATAACTTGGGCCATAAATTTGATCACAAGCTTCAGACCAAGAAGATTGAGCTAAGGAAATGGTGACATGGTCTAATACAAATATTCAAGCATGGTGGTGTTACTAGTGCAAAGTCAAATAGTAATGACTCTTATGTATGAACATGTGATGGATGAAGAGATCAATCACCTCTTTGATTATTAGGACAAAGGAAATAAGTATAATGGATCTCAACTCTACACATCAATGCACTAGAGACACCTACAAGATTTGGGCATGCGACATCATACTTACTAATAGATGCATGAGGCACAATCAAGGTAGCCTGACATAAACATAAACCAACAATAGTTAATGAATAATTCTCTAAGGAAATTCAAGAAAAATATGCCTCTAATGCACACATCATGGTGTACGCTTCACACCAAGTTCTAGTCTTAGAAGGCACAACTAGGTATAACAAAACCAGTTCACCTGAAAGTTCCCTATGACATAGTTCAATTTGAAGGGATGTCTCATCCTTATATTATGCAACCAATAATTGAATCTATACCCCTTTGGTCACATCTTCTATTCTATTTAGAAAATTTGGAACAACTCATTCTAGTCACAATCCAAGAGGTTGAGGGTAAAGTGTAATGACTTCTTGGTTGGGTCCTTAAAAATGCAAGGAACTATCCTTTGACTCTAAACCCAGAGGCAACAACAACACAACCAATCATCTCTAGGGTTGTAAGGAGAAGCAACATATGACCTAAAACTTTCCTTACAAGGGTTGCCTTTGTAGCACCTATAATTGAGCTATGATTACCCCAATTAGCAAGTACCCCTAAATTAGAACCCCACTCCCTTATCTAAGTTTCCCTATCCATGAATTTATCCCTCATTGAGCCCCTTTCTATCTCATTGGATTCTAAGACCAACATCACTCCATACTATATAATTTTCCCCATCCATGACTTCTTGGCATGTGCCAATGAGTTGGACCATAAAGGCTAATGTGCCTCTTGGGATCACACAAGTAGTTTTATGCTATTTGTTAATGCTTACCGAGAACCACTAGAACCCATGAAGCATAGGAAGTAGTTCCTCTACAAAACCTTCATAGTTTTCTAAAGGGGAAAGAGAAAGAGAGTTTAGAGAGAGTAGAAGAGAGAAAGAGTTTATGAAAGAGTAGAAGAGAGGATGCTAGTTAGCATTTTAGCTAGTTTAAAATGCACTCGCGTTAGAACCCATGAAGCATAGGAAGTAGTTCCTCTACAAAACCTTCATATTTTTTTGAAGGGGAAAGAGAAAGAGAGTTTGTGAAAGAGTAGAAGAGAGGATGCTAGTTAGCATTTTAGCTAGTTTAAAACATGTGCATGTTATAACACGTGTGCGTTTTAAAACTAGATAAAACTCTAACTATTGACCTACAAAAAGGCATGTCACATGATTTTCGGTGCACATGCTCTATTTTATTCCCTGTTCTATGCTTTTTCTAACATTGAAAGAGACTTTTGATGCTTTTGAGGTTCTACCATCATTGGTTGACAAAATTGGTGCACTTTTTGTTCTTGTTTCGATATAATTCCAATTACATGTTTTAAAATCAAATATGATATTGGAATTCTTTTCATGTTTTGAGGGATTGTAACACTTGATTGAACAAATTAACTAGTTTTTTTATCTTACATTGATAAAAGACATTGTAATTGTGCATGTTTTGTATTATAACTTGATAAATAATCAGATATTTTTTGTGTTCTTTTGACCATTTTTTAGGTTGATATAGAATTCAATACAATGCCAAGGAAATGACCAAAAACTCTAACACCAAAGGAGTGTGAAGCTGAGAATGCAAAGAAAAGAGAATGAATGAAACAATTTCATGACAATAAGAAATTGAACTCCACATGAAGGTTAATTGTCTTTTCCGAATGAATTGGATGATGAAGCATACAAGAGAGAAATATTTGTAGAAACAAATGGAACAAATGAAAAAAAATTGTGCAAGTAAGAAATTGAATGTGGGAGTTGAAGGTATGTTGTCTTTGCCATCTCAAATTGACATTGTATCAAATGTTCAATCACCATATGAAAATGATGATGCATTTGTAAATTTGAATATAGAGGATACACCAATCGATCAAGTGTTGAGTGACCAAAATTTATCTTGTGATTCAAGTTTTCCATTGAGAACACCTCCTATAATTTTGTTTAAAAGGCCTAAGTTTTTTATTGAAATTGATGAGAACATTTTAAAACTAATGGTTGATAAGATTCCCAGATGTACTTGTAGAATAAATGTGAATAATATATGGAACCTATTCTTTGAAAACATAAGTGAAACTAGAAGATGTCAATTATTTGTTGAGATGATGAAAAATCTTAAGTTTAGGCCAATCATGAAGATTCTTGGCCTAATAACATCAAGTTGTAATAGTGAAAAATCTATTGTAAGAAATCTAATCAATGCATATCAAAGCATTGGTTCCACCTCATGCACCAAATATAGTAATGCTACATGACATGTCATTACATCAACTATTGTGAGCAATCAAACAAAGAAATCTAGCTTGATAAGAAAAACAAGTCAAGCACTAAAGATAAATTGAAAAACATTAATGCAAGTCATTGGGAGGTGTGTTGACATGAATAGAAATGAACTATGGGCATTTTCTAGTAGAGTCCCACAAAAAGATAAAGCCATAGTTGAAGCCTTAAAATTCTTAATTAAGGATTTTTGGAGAAATAACACAAGAGTATTGTTGTGATATTCACAACATGCCCCATATTACTCCTTAGCAAAATGAGGACCCCTGCTATTGCTTTCTCCCTTGTTTTTGTGCTCTGGGCAGTAATGGTAAAAAGTAGCATAATGCCAAGTGCATTTGTGATCCTTAGGTCTGAACCCAAAAAAATTCAAAGTCTAAATCTTGCCTCAAGAACCCTATCATGTGAAAAAGTGTGAAATTCTAAGCAGGTTTGCCTTTTACATCACCCTGATATTCGGCCAAGTATGAAAGTTATGGTAGGTCAAAGTTCTGGTCAAACCTGATATTTTGGGGAGGGGTCATATTTCAAATATTAGTCACCTTGCATTAGATCACCCCGATCTTTTTAGATCACCCTAATATCAGTTTATCACCCAATAATCACCTTATTTGCAACATCCGTACGTCAAATTTATGTGATGACCGCATCTGCCCGTCGGGCAGCCTCATATATTTTTTGCGGGGGGGTCATATTTTGAATATCACCCTCTCGCAAAATGTCACCCTGACACCAATATCCTAGTGACTTCATCACCCCTTTTACCTCACGGAGGTATGTTCCCAATATCACCCCATCCTATAACATGATGATGATGTCATGGTAACTGCAGTGATAAAATGAAGACATTTAACATGCTGGCATCATCCTGATCTTTCTGAAAGGGGGTTCATTTTCCTCACAGGGGGTCATCTTCTGAATATCACCCAATCTCAAAACGTGACCCGATATGCAAAGCCTGACATGACGATGATGTCATCCTTTCGGAGGGTGATATTCTTCAGGGTTTTTTCCTCGGGGTCATATTTCTTGGACCCTGATTTTTCTTCAATATGACCATGGCGTCATCCTTCTACATTTTAATGAAGCTCGCCCATGATGATGACATTATCATCATATCCTGACTTATTATGAAAGTGCCTAAAAATCTACATGCAGGTGGCGGGACCGAAAGGTTATCAAAAGAAATTAAATACTTGTATGGATGTGGATTTTCACGGAATCATGACCCGATATATATGTTCGCACATTCAAAGCATGATTTAACGATGTTTATCCTCCTGTTGATTATTTAAATGATGATGCCTAAACTTCTATATGTTGACCGCAGATGCCGATGATCAGGATGACGAGTGGTCGCGATACAAAAAGGCAAGAATGTGGGGTAGGCGGATTTTGTATCCATTCCAGAGCTCGATGGCGTGCAAGTGAGGATATGGCAGAGCTTTAATGGTGGGGGACGTCCCAGGTGGCGGGCCAGATCCTGAGAGGTCGCGAACACACCAGGAGGGGACAAATCTTTCAATGCGGTGGTTGGTAGGTGAAGACATTACTGAGAGATTGGCACCCTATTTGGGGGCCGTTCAAATTATTGGCGGGATCCATTCCCCACCATTTGATGCTACATCTAAGGATGCAAACCGTTGATTTGCTAGATTTTCCTAGGCACTATATTGGAGGGTGAAAATAGAGACATATATTTTGCCCCTGCACTCTGTAGAAGGAGGAGGCCAATCATACAATATCAGACTTGTAGTAATTTCATGTAGGAGATCAGATTACTGAGACTAGGGAGGATTGAATTGTTGAAACATTCAAGGTTCTTCCTCTAGATCACTGTATATGTACCTATTTTATGAACATACTATATGAAGATGAAGCTTTAGATCACATCCTGATTGTAAACCTTAAGTAATCTTCAGGCAAATTTCTGGATATGTAATGATGAATCCTGTGTTCAACTAGAAGAGTTTTCATTCTATTGCATGTTGTTGTCATCTTTCTCTTGAAGATTTGCACTAGATCATGCTGATTTGTAGAATGTCCTGGTGAAGTATGATTTTAGTTTTCTTCTCTTCATTGCTGTATGGGAATATGTATGTGGATCAGTGATCTCAGTCAAGTAATTTTAGGAATCTCTCTTTCTAACTCTTTTTCTCTCTTTTAATTTTATAGAAATCACTTCCATAACTGCAAATCATGATGAATATTAAGCAAAATAGAGGAATATGCTGACATCCCATAGATAACTGAATATCATTAGCATATTTTTGAGTTAAATGCATGTATTGTTGAAAATATCATGTAAAGACTCACAAATAAGGGTAGAACTCATGCAAATATCAACTTAGACACATCATTTGGAGATATATACTGTGTAGAGTAACTTCTCTGTAGAGCATTGTTGCAGAAGCTGAATCTATTGATCTACATAAGACCCCAAAATGGAAAACAACAATACACATCAACCACAAAGTGAAACTAGAAGATTATGAACTAATCATCGGGGACTTGGGATCATGAATTCTTTGAATTCATTGTATCTTTCAGGATAAACAAGGGTTGTTGTGTAACTTTTGTTTTGTGTGTTTGTGTGTGACTAACATCACCATCAACACCTAAACTGGCGCTAGAAGGAGGGCCCTGAACAAGGAAATTGTAGATTCCTGCAAACATTGCTTGAGTATCCTGTCGGTTTCAAAATCTAACCATAAACTAGCCAAAGTCCCTTAAAATTTTGAGAAATTCTGGCTTTCAGGCCAAATACCAGGTCCAGATCTAGTAGACTCTTTGAAGAACTACCTATCAAAGGATTTAGACCTAGAACAGTGGACATTCATCACTCCCCTGATCCTAGTGCATCTGGAGCTTCCCCAGAGCATGCTCCTGTAACTCCTATTGGCTTACAAACACCTACAAGACCATCTATCACACCTCAGGTCCAACCTCAACTTGTTATACCTCAGGTCCCACCTCCACCTGTTGCAATGTCATTTTTTACAGCAGAGTCACCTTTGACCTTCAATGCATATCATGGTCTACCTAAAAATCTAGACAAAATTTGTTCTAGGTACCATCCATATCAGGACACTAATGATCATGTCAGAACCTTCATGGAAGCCTATTGTAGGGCTAGAGTTGAGTATGAAGATGTGATATGCAGGTTGTTTCCATTCTCCTTAGGGGAAGAGGCCTATAGCTAGTTTATCAGCCTAGGCCAGGGTTTGATCAGTTCATGGGCAATCCTGGAGAAAGCTTTCAAGGATAGGTTCAAGGTGCCTATAGATCCTTCAATGAACTATCATTTATTTGCCACCATCAAGAGATTTGAAGGGGAACCTATTGTAAACTTCAATGCAAGGTTCCAAAAGATGTTGTCTAAGCTAGTTGCTCCCTATGTTGTAACAGATGAAGCTTCTAGGAGCATTTATTACTCATCTTTGGACCCCTTGACTTCCATGTTTATCAGATGAACACATCCTGGTGTAACAACTTTAGCACAAGCTTTTGAAGAAGCCATCAAAGTCAGCCAGCAATTATCTCCTGCTCCCACACCAAATGTTGCCTTCCCTACACTTCCGAGCTATCTAACATACCCTATCCCCCAACAAACCAATGGAGCCATGATGCCTTAGGCTATCATGCCAGCCCCTTTACAAATATCTCCACTCAGCATCATCCCACCATCAAATGGAAATAACTAGATGTCACAATATCCAAGACAAAGTGAAGTGCCTTAGTTTGTGGAACAATCCAACAATAACAATGGATCTTCCTTTTTCAAGCCTCGGACATAAAATGTAGTGGCCAAGCCTTAGGAAGAAAAAGAAGAAATCAAGGAAATATCAGCTCAATTAAGGAAACTTACCACTGAGGTCACCCATCTGAGAAATTAGAACTTCTACTCAGCGTAATCAAAATAGAGGCTATACTAATGACAGACCTAACTACCCTGACAGGGGGTACAATAATTATAATAACAATAATGGCAACAACAATCCTCCTAGACAGCCTAAAGTGTGGAACACTAGGCCAAACAATGGTTCCTTGCCATCACCCCTAGACAATCAGCCCTCTAGTGAACCTAGGCAGACCACCAGAGTAAACCTTGCAGAGGCAACACTTACAAACTGGTGCAGAATACATAACACCAATGCTCATGCAGAGCTAGACTATCCTCAATTCAGGATTGATGCCAATATTTTCCAAGCTGAAGTGTCCAGTACCTCAGGAAACCCACCTTATGTAGAGGGAAATGAAATTGTCCCCTATGAATACGATTCTGCCTTAGTGCTAGAAAGCTTCATGCATTGTTCTTATCAGTAGACAATCTCATCACATCAGGATTATACCTCAACATGTGAGGAATCAGCCATGGCTTTTGAGTCTAACTATGTATTCCCCTTTGAGGATGAGAATGAGCCATTAGCTGAGCATGAAGAAGTTAATGCTTATCAACAACAACCTGAGGAATAGCTCAAACAGGTCTGCTAACCCTTTGACCACTTCCTTGCCTCCAAATAATTTCAATACACCTCCTAATCCCAAGGCAAGTAATAACCCTGGATTTGCCAAGGTTAATGCTCAATATTTGACACCACAGAACACAGCACCAAAAGCTACAAATCTGCCTCCTGAATCTGACAAGTTGGTTTCCTATTTGACAGATGAAATGAAAAAGATTATAATTAGCCTACCATTGTCAAAGCTGCTTAGAACCCCTGATATCAAGAGAGCTTTCATGAGATCATTAGATGACCCTGCTCACAAGGAAGATAGCCATACCTCGGGCCAGTCTAGAAATAAGGATCATGCTGCTAGGGATGTCAATGTCAAACCTAAAACCTCATCTACTGTTCAAGCTACAAAGACCTCCCACATGACCCTATACAAAGACAATAGTGAGTCACCTCCTTTCCTCCTGACCATAAGGATGTTCAGTAAAAATTTACATAATTGTTTAGTGGACTCAGGAGCATCTACCAATGTAATGCCCCTGTCCATATGCAATGCTTTAGGATTACATCCTGCTAAATCCTTAAAGAAAGTGACATAACTGGACAAAATAGAGGTAAGCATGGTAGGAGAATTGACCCACATTCACATGTAGCTATCATCGGATCCCAGAATCCAACACTATATCGATATTCAGGTAGTTGATATACCTGATACATATGGGATGTTGCTCAGCAGAGACTGGTCAAAAACCCTTAATAGGTACATGTCCACTGATTTTAGCCATATGTGGTTTCCCTGGAGGGGGATACCAAATCAAATAAGGGTAGATCTTGAACCCCACATGAAGCACATGATCACTGAATATAACAAAACCAATGAGATCATGTATGTGGATGTGGAACCTGGAGTTTACTCCATCAGACCCCAAACTGCCAACATAGAGGAGATCCTGATGTTTGACATGCATGATCATGATGATGGCCCTCAGGGTGATGAAGTTAATTTGGAATCTGATTGTGATCCTGAGAGCGAAATAGGAGTAGATCATTTCAAAAGTTTTGAAATGCATTTGCTTAAAGAGGTGAGAAGGTGTTAGATGTCTAATGTACCTGTTCATGATATTCTAATTGACGACTGGTGCAGGCTACATAATGAGGCACATTCTGAGAAAACTTGTGATGCATGTATAGACATGCTGGAGCTAGAACAAGCATATAATGAGGCATCTTCATCATCATCCACGGTGAGTGCTGTAGATAATGGTTATGATACTAATTTCTACTTGTTTCCTGTAGGAACATGAGGATGCACATAGTAAGATGAGAGTTCTGTTTAGATGCCAGAAGAGATACTGGTGTGCAACAGGAGTAATTCTAAAAACAAGAAGAAGATCACCCCAGGGAGTGATTGTTCAGTGGAGTCAGATTTTGAGTTATCTGATGAGGATAGGGGCAGCAGTCTATCCAAATTTGAGGAGTTTCTATCTAGGGAAATTCAAAAGGTGACGAAGCAGTAAAGGCCTCCTCAGGATGTCTTGATTGAAGGCTGGTGCAGGTAACATGAAGCACCTCATTCAGAAACTACCTGTTCATTGTGCCTACATATTTTGGGAAGGAAGATGCTACCTAGTCCAGAGGATGTTCCTCCTGATGATAAAGGAAAAGAAGAAATATTAGCTTCTCATGAGGCTGATAAGGTGATGTCTAAGAAGGCTGAGGTACCAAAGTTAAAGTGGATATCCAGTGGTGCCACTGCCAGAGCCAAAAGGAAGAAAGAAGCCCTAGACAAGACTTTGGAAAGAGATGAGCCATGGATCCTTAGATTTGATGGATCCAAGTCAAAACAAGGAGCTGGAGTAGGAATAGACCTCATTGATCCATCTGGAAAATCCTACTTGGCAGCATACAGATTATAGTTCCCATGTACAAACAATGTGGCGGAGTATAAAGCTCTAATCCATGGGATATTGTTTGCACTTAGAAAGAAGGTGAGAATTCTGCATGTCTATGGAGACTCAAAATTAGTTGTGAGGCAGGTGAGGGGTATATACTCCTGTAATTACAAAAGGCTGTCCAATTACAGACATAGGGTGTGGGACCTAATAGAAGATTTTGATGCATTCAATATCACCCATGTCTCCAGAGAACAAAACCACAGAGCAGATGCTTTGGCCCAGGCTACCAGTACTTTCGACCCTCTGTCCATATCAGGTTTAAAAAGATTCTCAGTTGAATTAGTATCAGTTCCTTCAGTACCTAACAATGTAACTAATCTTCAAGTATTTGATGATGATCAACATATATTAGATTTTATTTCCAACAGAGATGTTTTTGAAGCACAGATCATTGATGAAAGGAATATGGAAGATCATGTCTGGGAAGAAGAAGAAATCCTAGAGCTGCCTAGTAATAGGATTCCTAAGGGAATGATAGAGCTAGAAAGAGCATTTGATCTAGACAGCATGCTGAAATAGAAGCATCTTCTAAAATCTGATGAAGGACAGTACTCACAGGTAGACATTGGGTAGTGTGATAAAAGAAGAAATGTTCTGATTGGGAATGTCTGCAAAGAGAAGGAATTGAAAGGGATAACCCAGGCCCTCAATGATTACATTCATGTCATTGCCTAGATGTATGATGAGATGAAAACTTATGACACATCAGTCATCACCCACACAATCCCCTTGAAGCCAGATGCCAAGCCCTTCAGGCAGAAGCAAAGACTCGTCAATGCCTTGCTGGAGCCCATCATCTTTGAAGAAGTTAAAAGGCTACTTGATGCCATGATCATATTTCCTATAAGGCACTCTACATGGTTGGTGAACCTGGTCCCAGTGAGGAAGAAAAATGGTGACATCAGACTGTGCGTGGACTTCAAAAACTTAAACAGAGCTTCTAAAAAGGACAACTACCCTTTGCCTTCCCTGGATGAAGTCTTGTAGATTGTGAATGGTGCCAAGATGATGTCCTTCTTGGATGGTTTCTCTGGTTACAACCAAGTGATGGTGGACAGAATTGATAGATTGAAAACCACATTCACCACCAAGTGGGGAATCTTTGCCTACAAACGCATGCTGTTTGGGTTGATAAACGTTGGAGCCACATTTCAGTGAGTAATGGACATAGCCTTCAGAGGCTTAATTGGCAAATGCATAGTCATTTACATGGATGACTTGACGGTGTTCTCCAAAGAAAGAAGAAACCATGTAGAGGACCTGAGAAAGGTGTTGAAGAAGTGTGAGCAATACGGGATATCCCTGAATCCCAAGAAGTGCATATTTTGGATGACCACAAGGAAATTGCTAGGCCACCTATAACTAAAAATGGGATCATCATTGATCCTGACAGAGTGGAATCCATCATGAAAATACAACTGCTGGAAGCAAGACAGAGCTCAAATCTTACTTTGGTAAGATTAATTTTGTTAGGAAGTTTATCACTGGCTTTGTAGAGATTATCAAGCCCTTGAATGCCATGCTCAAGAAGGACTCCAAGATCGAGTGGACACTAGAGGCTAGAGCAGCTTTTGAAGACATTAAGAAAGCTATATCAAATGCTCCAATCCTGACTAGTCCAGATTATGCCAAGGACTTCTACATCTACTCATTTGCTTTAGAACATACTTCTACAGCAGTGCTGACATAGAGAAATGAAGAAAAGGAGGAGAAGCCTATAGCTTTCATGAGCTGCCCTTTCAGAGATGCAGAGCTCAGGTACATGGACATTGAAAGATAGACAATTGCTCTGGTTCGAGCAGTCAAGAAATTTAGGCATTACATCCTGAGAAGCAAAGTGATTGCTATAGTACCTGATGCAACAGTAAAGATGTTACAAATGCAAAGTGAACCAGGAGAAAAGAGAGCTAAATGGATCACTGTCCTCCAAGAATATGATATGGATATCACACCCATGCAGTTAGTAAGAGGACAGGCATTGAGCCAAATGATATCAGAGATTGATCCCAATATCCTGAGCCAACAGTATGTTGTGAATGCAAAGGAAGATGGAGCATGGTACTCAGACATCAGGCACATCCTGATCACTAGAAGATGTCCCTCAAGATTGCAGGCCTCACAGAGGAGAGACCTAAAGATAAGGTCACAAAAATATATGATGAAAGGAGGAATCCTTTTCAAGAAAAACTATGAGGGGATATACCTAAGGTGCCTAGAAAGATCAGAAGCAGACAAGGTGCTAGTAGAATTGCATGATAAATTTGGGACGACACATGGATCATCCTTAGCCACCACTCATGCTATCCTCAGGGCAGGGTATTATTGGCCCACAATTTTTAAAGACACTGCTGAACACACCAAATGCTATCATATGTGTTAGGTTGCAGCAAACAGAGAAAAATATGTTGCTCAACCTTTGTAGCTAGTGATGGAGATGTGTCCCTTTGCTCAATGGGGGATAGACTTCATATGACCTATCAATCCTCCATCATCCTCAGGCCACATGTATGTTTTAACTATTACTGACTACTGTACCAGGTGGACTGAAGCTGTTAGCAGTAAGACATGCAATGCTAAGGATGTCATTAAGTTTTTGGAAAGCAATATAGTGACCAAGTATGGAGTTCCATATGCCTTAGTATGTGATAATGGACCTACTTTTGCTTCAATGAAACTATCAATCTGGGCTTTTGATTATGGGATCATCTTAAAATTCTCCTCCAACTACTATCCCCAAGGGAATGGGTTAGCAGAATCCACAAACAAGAACCTATTGAATATCATAAAGAGATTAATAGAGAAGAACCCAAGGAAATGGAACACTATGCTGAAATATGCCCTGTGGGTAGATAGAACCAAGAATAAGGCTGCATTAGGAAATTCTCCTTTCCATCTAGTATATGGGGTGGATCCCCTCCTCCCCGTTAACTTAAATATTCCTACACTGTAGTTTGCACAAGCATACCTGGGCAGATAATAAACAAGAAGTTAGGTTTCTACAACTGATGCACCTAGAGGAAAAGAGAAGTGTAGCAATTAACCAATTTGCTAAACATCAGGCTATTCTCAAGTACTGGTTTGACAAAAGAGCTAGAATTAAGGCTTTTAGGATCTTAGATCTAGTCCTGATGTGGGACAAAGCACATGAAAGAAAGGGTGATCATGGTAAGTTTGATAAACTCTGGATAGGCCCCTTTTAGATTTCTAAAATTTTAGGAGACAGCACCTTCAGGCTTAAGACCTTAATCGGTGAGGATGTTCCATTGCCAGTTAATGGATAGTTCCTCAAACACTATTTTCAGGCCTAACGCTGCACCATGACAGTCATGTGTATCATGATGTACATTTGTTGTATAGTTGTTTGTACAGTCCTTTTTTTTCTTTTGTTTGTTTTGTTTGGTTGCTTTGCTTTGTTTCCTCAGCAGGGATCTTTGTTTTTCTTTAGAGTATGAAGGAGGAGACTAACAACTATTGAAAACAATGGAAAATTCAAGTCATTCAGGTTAATTGTTTGAAATTTATGCATAATTTGTTGTGACTATCATGAATGAAGAAAGTCAGTTGACTTGTGAAATTTTGTATTCAATAAGAATGGGTTGAGTATTCAAGGAATGTTTCTCACAATGACACACCTAAAATCCTTGGGTTTGTTGAACTTACCAGTGTAGATATTAGGTGAAAAATTAGAGGTCACCCTTGCTACCATTACAATTCTCAGCTTATTTCAGCAAGTGACCACTCCTTGCATCATGAAGTTACAAATGCAATATCTTATGAAGTTCTATCAAATACAAAAAAATATATATATAAAGTAATAAAATAGATTTTACTAAAAATCTTGGTTAAGTCATCTAAGTAACTCTGTCGGGGCTATAGACGCTCACTGGCAATGGGGCTCTACTTAGGAGAATTGTAACAATAACCTTGTCGGCGCTATGGACACCTACTGGCAGCAAGGCTCTATCCAATTGGCTATGAGGGAACATCCTCACCTACGTAGGCTAATATCAGTCACTGGTCTTTTCAACCGATCTTCAAGATGAGGATAATTAATCACATGCACCCACTTAAACTGAAAGGAAAATTCATGCACCTTATTGAATACATTGAGTCTCAAGTTAGATGATGATTTGCAGGAGAAGTAGTTGGAAGTTATGCATCTATTTCTTTCAGTTTTCCTTAGTGGTTTTAGATTTTTGTTTGTTTTGTTTGGTTGCTAGTTGTTGTGATGTTCACAACATGCCCCATTTTACTCCTTAGCAAAATGAGGACCCCTGCTGTGGCTTTCTCCCTTATTTTTGTGCTTTGGGTGGTAATGGTAAAAAGTAGCGTCATGTTAGGTGCATTTGCGATCCTCAGGTCTAAACCCAAAAAATTCAAAGTCTAAATCTTGCCTCAAGAAGCCTACCATGTGAAAAAATATGAAATTCTAAGCAGGTTTGCCTTTTACATCACCCTGATATTTAGCCAAGTATGAAAGTTATGGTAGGTCAAAGTTCTAGTCAAACCTAATATTCTGGGGAGGGGTCATATTTCAAATATTAGTCACCTTGCATTAGATCACCCCGATATCAGTTTATCACCTGATAATCACCTTGTTTGCAACATTCGGATGTCAAATTTATGTGATGACCGCATCTGCCTGTCGGCCAGCCTCATATATTTTTTGCAAGGGGGTCATATTTCGAATATCACCTGATGTTTCAAAGATCACTCGATCTTTCAAATATCACCCTCTCACAAAATGTCGCCCTGACACCAATATCCTAGTGACGTCATCACCTGTTTTGCCTCGCGGAGGTATGTTCCCAATATCACCCTATCCTATAACATGACGATGACGTCATGGTAACTGCAATGATAAAACGAAGACATCAACATGCTGACATCATCCTAATCTTTTGGAAAGGGGGGTCATTTTCCTCATAGGGGGTCATCTTCCAAATATCATCTGATCTCAAAATGTGACCTGATATGCAAAGCCCGACATGACAATGATGTCATCCTTTCAGAGGGTGATATTCTTCAGGGTTTCTTCCTTGGGGTCATATTTCTTAGACCCTAATTTTTCTTCAATATGACCATGGTGTCATCCTTCTAAATTTTAATGAAGCTCGCCCATGATGATGACATCATCATCATATCCTGACTTAATATGAAAGTGCTCAGAAATCTACATGCAGGTGGCGAGACTGAAAGGTTATCAAAAGAAATTAAATACTCATATGCATGTGGATTTTCATGGAATCATGACCTGATATATATGTTCGCACATTCAGAGCATGATTTAACAATGTTTATCCTCCTACTGATTATTTAAATGATGATGCCTAAACTTCTATATGCTGACCGCAGATGCCGATGATCAAGATGATGAGCAATCGTGATACAAAAAGGCGGGAATGTGGGGTAGGCAGATTTTGAATCCATTGCAGAGCCCGATGGCGTGCAGGTGAGGATATGACAGAGCTTTAATGGTGGGGGATGTCCTAGGTAGTGGGCTAGATCTCGAGAGGTCGTGAACACACCAGGAGGAGACAAAGCTTTCAATGCGATGGTTGGCAGGTGAAGACATTGCTGAGAGAACGGTGCCCTATTTGGGGGCTATTCGAATTCTTGGCGGGATCCATTCCCCGCCATTTGATGCTGCATCTAAGGATGCAGACCATTGATTTGCTAGGGTTTCCTAGGCACTATACTGGAGGGTGAAAATAGAGACATATATTCTGTCCCTACACTCTGTAGAAGGAGGAGGTCAATCATACAATATTAGACCTATAGTAATTTCTTGTAGGAGACCGGATTACTGAGACTAGGGAGGATTTAATTGTTGAAACATTCAAGGTTCTTCCTCCAGATCACTGTATATGTACCTATTTTATGAACATACTATATGAAGATGAAGCTTCAGATTACATCCTGATTGTAAACCTTAAGTAATCTTTAGGTTGATTTCTGGATATGTAATGATGAATCATGTGTTCAACTAGAAGTGTTTTCTTTCTATTGCATGTTGTTGTCAGCTTTCCCTTGAAGATTTGCACTAGATCATGCTGATTTGTGGAATGTCCTGGTGAAGTATGATTTTAGTTTTCTTCTCTTCATTATTGTATGGAATATGTATGTGGATCAGTGATCTCAGTCAAGTAATTTTAGGAATCTCTCTTTCGAACTCTTTTTCTCTCTTTTAATTTTATAGAAATCACTTCCATAACTGCAAATCATGATGAATATTAAGCAGAACAGAGGAATATGTTGATATCCCGTAGATAATTGAATATCATTAGCATTTTTTTGAGTTAAATGCATGTACTATTTAAAATATCATGCAAAGACTCACAAATAAGGGTAGAACTCATGGAAATATCAAATTAGACACATCATTTGGAGATATATGCTATGTAGAGTAACTTCCCAGTATAGCATTGTTGCAAAAGCTAAATCTACTGATATACGTAAGACCCCAAAATGGAAAACAACAATACACATCAACCACGGAGTGAAACCAGTAGATTATGAACTAATCATCGGGGACTTGGGATCATGAATTCTTTGAATTCATTGTATCTTTCAGGATAAACAAGGGTTGTTGTGTAACTTTTGTTTTGTGTGTTTGTGTGTGACTAACATCACCATCAACAAGTATCTCTAATCAAAGGGATGTTGTAATAAGGAGAATTGGTTGTCAAAACTCTGAGCCACATCCAAAGCATTTTTTAGATATGACTCAAACACAAATTTTCTCCAAATTTGTAGCTACTTATCCTCAAATTCAAGTTAGTCAAAGGTATTTTGAAATGGCAAAACCTTTTTTATGTCAAAATAAAACACACACGCACAACTTCCTGTTCTATGCATTATGATGTTTATCGACAAATATGTGTATCTTTGCATACTAATGATGTTTTGCAGGAGTGTATGATAGAGGCTCCACCCAAATTGGCAAGAGTTTATTTCAAGCATTTTTATGAAATATTAGATAGACAAATGTTTTATAAGACATCACGTTTGGATGGAAAATGTGATAGTTGTGGTGGTTTGCAACATTTGAGAACTTGTGTACACATGGAGAATGCACATGCAATTGGAAATGAATTAGTAGCTTTTGGGAAATATAAGACAGTGGCATACAATCTAAAATATAATAAAAAAGAAAAAAGATGTGAATTGGTGAGTGAAGAAATACTAGTATCTACATTTATGCCTATTTTTCAAGAAAAGATAGTTTATGAGTATGCAAGGCATACACATAGAGCTCGATGGTTGGACTTGCAATTCAAGTTATGCAAGGACACATTTCCTCTTCATATGATTGTGTCAATTGTAGACTTTGCATAGAAATATACACTACAACCATAGAATGAGGTTCAATCACAGTACTACAATTCCACTTTGGTTTCTATATTTATGAATATAATATTCATTCATGCACCCGACAGTATAGAGGAAGATAAAAATATATTGAGGGAGTACTATTTTTATATTAGTGATGATCGTACATAATCTATATATTTTGTGCAAGGTTGCTTTCAAATGTTCTATGGTCATTTGAGTAGTAGGAACATCATTTTTATTAGTATATCATATGGTTAGATAATTGTGCATCACAATTTAAGAATTCACAAATGTTCTATTGGTTGAGTAGGATACATAGATTCAGTGGTGTTTAACATATATGGAATTTATTTGAGATTGGGCATGGAAAAGGGGAGCATAATGGTGTTGTAGGACGTATTACAAGAGTCTTAGCAGGATACAAGTTGAATTACAAGGACAATGCAAAGTTGACAGATGCAACATCCATCATCAAATGGTGTAACTCTATAATGGGTCTAAGTAATGAAGGTAAGTCTATAGTTCATAGATTTTTTGGTTGATAGAAGAAGCTAACATTACAAAGTATGAAGATTGTTGTACACTAACAAGATCAAGTGAGTTCCACTCTTTTAGAAGATCAAATGTAGCTTCATGGACTATTTATTCAAGGTAGATGGTGTGTTTTTGTTCATCATGTACAATTTTTTCTTGGAATGAGTGTGAGTCAAAAGAATGGGTTGACGAATGGCATGCTAGATCTTTAATTCCACTTCAGATGTATCAACATCAAAGAGCACTACAACTCATGTAGATGGAATCATTAATTGACTTTGACTATATTTCAAATCTAGTTGAACCAGGTAATATGTTACTTAACGAAAATTAATATCTATTTTAGATTATGATGTAGTCTTTTTTATCATTTATTGAATTTTAATCTTTTTTGTGTAATTAATGTTGGGCATTTATATGCAGTTATTGTGGATGAAGATAATGATGAGGGAATAGATTATTATTTATGTTTTTTTTAAGGCAAAAAATAAATTGACATCCCCTATCATAGGTGGAGAAAACATTGAGTATCCTATAGGATCAGTGGTTGTTACTGGAACATGGCCTAGAAGGTATCTAGTGAAAAAGTTTGATGTGTGGTTGTTCGAGGACTTTGACACACATAGGAATATTCTTCATTATTCTAACCTTGTTGTGGAATCAAATGTTCATTTGATAAAATATGGTAGTAGACCGTTGAATATAAACTTATGGAAAGTTCCTGAGTCTAACCATGAAGCAATACTTGACACCATAAAGAGTAGAGTTGATCCACATGGTTCGTTAGAGTTGAAGCCTATAGCCCAAAATGAATAGGACACTTTGTACACAAAATGAGACCTCCCCTAGCATTTACCCATCCACCCTGATATGTTGGCATAGTTCATTCGGCCCCATGAGGTGCAGAACAAAAAATACGGCTTTTGGCAAGGTTATGTTGAATGCCACTGATGCATTCTGCAAGAATTCATCTAGTTTTGGCACAATAAAATGGATTGGAGTTGTAAAAACTAATATTTTATTGTGGATAGACCCCACATACACCTGTAGGTCCAAAAAAACATTTCTAGGTGCCATAGATTTCAAGAACTGCTCTGTCAAATTTTGGCAATTTTTTGCTCTTAGGGATCTTAAGTGACTTTACCAGAAGCATGTAGCTTGGAATGACTGGGAAACTTGGTGCACAAAACAAGACCTCCCCTAGAATTCATCTTCCCACTCTGAGGGGTTGGCGTAGTCCATTCAGCCCCACAAGGTGCAGAATAAAAAATATGGCTTCTAGCAAGGTTATGCCAAATGCCACTGATGCATTTTGCAAGAATGCATTTAATTTTGGCATGGTCAAATGGATTGGAGTTGAAAAAATGAGAAAGGTTATTTTTTATGGACCTCACATGCATCTATAGGTCTAAATAGAATATTCCTAGGTCCCACATATTTCAAGAATTGCTCCGTCGAAGTTTGGTAGTTTTTTGCTCTTAGGGGTCTTAAGTGACTTTGTCGGAAGCATGTAGCCTAGAATGATTGGGACACTTGGTGCATGAAATGAGACCTCCCATAGCATTTAACTTCCCATCCTGATGTTTTAGCATAGTTCATTTAGACCCTCTAGGTGCAGAATCAAAAATACGGCTTCTGGCAAGGTTATATTGAATGCCACTGATGCATTTTGCAAGAATGCATTTATATTTGGCATAGTCAAATGGATTGGAGTTGAAAAAATTGAGATATTTTATTCTGGACAAACCCCACATGTACTTGTGTGTCTCAATAGAACATTCCTAGATGCCACACATTCTAAGAATTACTCTGTCATAGTTTGGTAGTTTTTTGCTCTTACGCATCTTAAGTGACTTTGCGAGAAGCCAATAGTCCGGAATGACTGGGACACTTGGTGAATGAAATGATACCTCCCCTAGAATTTATCCACCCACCCTAATGTGTTGGTGTAGTTTATTTGGCCCCATTAGGTGTGGAATATAAAATTTCACTCCTAGCACATTTCCACTGCATGAAACTGAAGCATTTTGGAACATTGTGTTCCTTGCCACCATAGGCAAATGAAATTGATTTAAAAAAATAGAGGTAGATATTTATTGGTGGATCTGACATCCACCTATACATGCAAATAATATATTCATAGGTGTCATGGTTTGATAGAATAATCTGTCCAAAGTTTGACATCTTTTTTGTCTTAGGGCTCTTAAGAGACTATCTCCATTTGATGTAGCCAATAATGACCAAGAGACTTGCCACCGAAAAGACACCTCCCCTAGCATTTTCTTGCCCACCCCAATGTGTTGGCATAGTCCATTTGGCCCCACAAGGTGTGGAATGCAAAATTTCACTCCTAGCACCTTTCTAGTGGATGAAACTAAACTAAAAGCTATGTTGTAATCTCCATTTATAGGCCTTTCCTCTAGTCTCCTTAAGTTGATATGGTGTTCTCACTTGATCCAATGTGTTCTAGGGCATTAATAAAAGGTTCTCCAATTTGTTCTCTAATTTATACCTTTCTCTTGTAATTCAAAACTCAACAATATATACAAAAGCATGTGAATTGTTTGACAGTACACCTCAAAGAGATCCCATCTCATGGAATGCATAAAGAATCTTTGGAATATGGTACATGGACATCCATCAAAGCATAAAGGATATGGTAATTTTGTTAGATGTTGTAGTTGCAATTACCCTGGTAGACATGTATGCAAATTGTGGAAGAATAGACAAGGCATGTGAATTGTTTGACATGATGCCTCAAAGAAATGTTATCTCATCAAATGCAATGATTGCAGGATATGCACAAAATGAATTTTTTTGATAAGGCTTTAGAAACTTTCAAGAAAATGCATTTGGTGGGTGTAAATCAAATGTAGAAAGGTGAAATGAGGATATGCAAAGCATGGAAACCATATAGAAGGTCAAATGAGGATATGTGAATCATGCCAAATGTGCCTCTCTACCTATGTCTCTATCTTCCTCTCTTCCTCATTTTGTTGTGTCCATAACCCATATAGAAGGTGAAATGAGGGTATGCTCTCTCTCTCTCTCTTTATCATTTTTGTACTATTTAAATACTTCAAACCTTTGCATAAGAGTCTTAAAGCTATTTAATATTCACTCTATATGATTTATATTAACTTTTACATTATGATATAGGCAAGGGAAAAAGGGTGAAAGTGTTGTTTTTACTATCATAACAATCTTCATGCATGTAGAGCTTAAATGTATCAGGGTTCTTGTTTCAGACTTCATCTCAGATAGTTAGCAAGCTTGACATGATAAATTTATGAATTATGAGTGCATTCAAGGATGCATATCAAGTTTTCTTGCCAAAATCAAGCTAATATGGTGTCATGAAGACCTAGGGTTTGGTTGCCAATGGCAACTCACCAAATCCTAGGATAAACATGACTTGAAGGAGATCTTTTTTGTTACTTGTTTAGATTGACTATTTGATTTTTTGTTACTTGTTTTGATTGATAATTAGAATAACTTCCTTTTTACTAAGACTTTTGGTAGGGTAGTTTTTAGTAAAATGGCTAGATTTATGACATCAGAAGAAAACAAAGGGAGTATTCTCATGCTCAATAAATTGGAACCAAGAGCCAAACTTAGAAGATAGGTTCATGATTAAAATCATTAATGCTTGAGATTGTCACTTTATACTTTGTCCTTATCAATAATGCTCGAGTTTGTCACTTTATACTTTGTCCATTTATTGTCATTATAAATAACACTACATAAAGAAAATTATTACAAAATAAAATACTACTAATAATATTATTAGGTTCATGATTAAAATCCTTAAAATTTATCTATAGACTAAGTTTAATCAATTTGAATCTTTAACCCATTTAGATTTTGTGTACGTCCATTTCCCTTAGCAATGTTTAAATTATTACGTTAACAAATAAAACATAGGCTCATATAAGAATAAACTTTATAATGAGTAAATTTAATGAATTCCTCACTAACTAACTAACTAACTATACATATACATATACATATACATATACATATACATATATATATATATATATATATATATATATATATATATATATATATATATATATATATATATATATATATATATATATATATATATAATTTAAAGTATACCAAGTCCTTAAGGGTGTAAAGCCAAATTCCACAACCTTATCCAACATCCTCCTTTACTATGCCAAAATGGGATCTTCGAAACAGGGTATGGACATCCATCAAAGCATAAAGGATATGGGAATTTTGTTAGATGTTGTAGTTGCAACTACCCTGGGAGACATGTATGCAAAGTGTGGAAGCATAGACAAGGCATGTGAACTGTTTGACATGACGCCTCAAATAAATGTTGTCTCGTTGAATGCAATGATTGGAGGATATGCACAAAATGGATTTTTTGATAGGCTTTAGAAACTTTCAAGCAAATTCAATTGACAAGTGTAAAGCCAAATTCCATAACCTTTTCTAGCATCCTCCTTACCTATGCCAAAATGGGATCTTCCAAATAGGGTATGGACATCCATCAAAGCATAAAGGATATGGGAATTTCGTCAGATGTTGTGGTTGCAATTTCCCTAGGAGACATGTATGCAAAGTGTGGAAGCATAGCCAAGGCACATGAACTATTTGACATGATGCCTCAAAGAAATGTTGTCTCATGGAATGTAATGATTTCAAGATATTCACAAAATGGATTTTTTTATAAGGCTTTAGAAAATTTCAAGCAAATGCAAATGGTGGATGTAATTCCAAAATCCACAACCTTTGCCAACATCATCTCTGCATGTGCCAAAATGGGATCTTTTGAATGGGGTATGAATATCCATCAAAGCATAAAGGATATGGGAATTTTTTCAAATGTTGTAGTTGCAACTACCCTGGGAGACATGTATACAAAATATAGAATCATAGACAAGGCACATGAACTATTTGACATGATGCCTCAAAGAAATGTTGTCTCATGGAATGCAATGATTGTGGGATATGCACAAAATGGATTTTTTGATAAAGATTTAGAAACTTTCAAGTAAATACAATTCCTAGGTGTAAAGCCAAATTCCAAAACCTTTGGTAGCATCTTCCTTGCCTATGCAAAAATGGGATTTTCAAAACAACGTATGGACATCCATCAAAGCATAAAGGATATGGGAATTTCATTAGATGTTGTAGTTGTAACTACCCTGGGAGACATGTATGCAAAGTTTGGAATCATAGACAAGGCACATGAACTATTTGGCATGACTCAAAGAAATGTTGTCTCATGGAAGTTAATGATTGTAGGATATGCACAAAATGGATTTTTGATAGGGCATTAGAAAGTTTCAAGAAAATGCAATTAGCAGGTGTAAAGCCAAATTCGACAACCTTAGCTAGCATCCTCCTTGCCCATGCCAAAATGGGATCTTTGGAACAGGGTATGGTCATCCATCAAAGTATAAAGGATATGGGAATTTTGTCAAATGTTGTAGTTGCAACTACTCTGTGAGACATGTATGCAAAGTGTGGAAGCCTCGACAAGGCAAGTGAACTATTTGACATGATGCCTCAAAGAAATGTTGTCTCATGGAATGCAATGATTGCAAGATATGTACAAATTGTATTTTTTGATAAGCCTTTAGAAAATTTTAAGAAAATGCAATTGGCGGGTGTAAATCCAAAATCCACAACCTTTGCCAGTGTCCTCCCTTCCTATGCCAAAATGAGATCTTTGGAATAGGGTATGGACATTCATCAAAGCATAAGGGATATGGGAATTTTGTCAAATGTTGTAGTTGGAACTACCCTAGGAGACATGTATGCAAAATGTGGAAGCATAGACAAGGTACGTGAACTGTTTGACATGATGCCTCAAAGAATTGTTGTCTCATGGAATGCAATGATTGTAGGATATACACAAAATGAATTTTTTTTAAGGCTTTAGAAACTTTCAACCAAATGCAATTGGTGGGTGTAAAGCTAAATTCCACAACCTTTGCTAGCATCCTCCTTGCCTATGCCAACATGGGATCTTTAAAACAAGGTATGGACATCCATAAAAGCATAAAGGATAAGAGAATTTTGTTAGATGTAGTTGTAACTACCCTAGGAGACATATTGTTGAACACAAAGAATACTGAGAGGGGGGATGAAGTAGTATTCTACAAAACCACTTCTTGTGTTGTTCTTTAATCCAATTACCAAATTCAATTACATGAAAGTAGAATAAACATAAGAACAACAACCATAAAGACATAACACATAGACACCAGGATTTTTACATGGAATACCCAAAAATGGAAAAACCACAGTGAGTGTTAGCTCATAATATATTATGATAAAAATATTGAATTACATAAAGGCTCACTTCCTTAGGGCTCACTACCCAAGGACTCATTGTCCAAAGAAATGCTCACTATATAAGGCTCACTGCCAAATAAAAGAGAAGAAAGAAGAAGGATTGGCTCACTGTGAAGAAATGACTGCTACAAGTGCATCTATAGAATGTTGAGGTGTAGTACCAATTAGCTTAGTATATAGATTCAAAGGAATTCATACTGTCTACCCTATTTTTTTGTTCTGCTTCACATATACTTCAATTTTCTATCCTTATTATCCTTTTCTACTCTACAGACTACCTTAGATCATGCACATATCAAATTCTCACACTTTTCTCACATGTATCTCCCTCTAACACTAAAATTGATTGAATATATATCTGCAATAAGATTTATCTCATAATCAGGTCGGTAACCCAGACAGGAAGCATGCATACAAGTGTTGTACCTTGTCAGCTTGATCTTGTGCACAAATAGGAATGCGGACCCAAACAAACATACAATGGTCTTCATATAGGTTGGAATCAATCATTCAACTACTTGAATTAATTATTCAAAGTTCAAACAATGTATCTTCTCTGCATATAGATCTAGTTTTCCTATCGGCCTATCCCTTAAGCACACACTTGACCAATCCAGCTGTCACATAATGATTTCCACTGCGAACCATATGAGACTTCTAAAAATCATATCCAAGATTCATCATTGATCTTTTAGCATACCTCTAGATCCACAGGACATAATAGTCCTTTGTAGCAAAATGTGGATCTTGGAACTGTTGCTCTATCATAGTGAAATACTGTCAAACCGAAAGTTGATAAAGAAAAAATTGTAGAATGTGATCAAAGGAATTTCAGAAGCTATAACTCTGGATTTAGGTAGTCATGATATGTATCTTTGTTGCCTTAGAACTGTAAGACAAAATATGCCACATCAGAGGAATGCAGACCCTTTTACTCTGGTACTGTGCACTGTTCCTGACTAAACTTTGTTCACCCAGACTTAGATATTTTACCATATGACTTCCAAAGGAAGTCAGGACTTGAAAATTGGAACATGTGATCACTAGGTAGCTATGAACAACATACCTGAACTACATAGATATGTCTTTAACTATGGAGGCATACCATCTCAAACACTGTCACTTACTTGGAATATTGTATACTACCCATACTTAGTCATTTATTCTTCCAGAGTAAGCTCTCTTTGTCATGCCGATAGAAACACTTTACCTTGTTACCATTAGTGACAACATTCAACATTTGTCAGAGTAGTGTCTCTTGCCAATGCATATATGCAAAGAGTGGAAGCATAGACAAGACAAACTATTTGACATGATGCCTAAAAACAATGTTGTCTCATCAAATGCAATTATTGTAAGATATGTACAAATGGATTTTTTAACAAGGCTTTAGAAACTTTCAAGAAAATGCAATTGGTGAGTCTAAAGCCAAATTCCACAAATTGAGCCAGCATCCTCCTTGTCTATACCAAAATAGGATCTTTGGATCAGGGTATGTGTTGTGTGGTTACACAACATGCCCCTTTTTGCCTTAGCAAAATAGGGACCCAACTTTTTACTTATGTTGTTCCTTCCTTTCTTGCTTTGGGCAGTTTGGCAAAAGTTAGTTAAGCATATCACACCTACACATGCATGTGACCCACAAGAGAAGGCCAAGTGTCAAATTCAAAAGTTGCCTTCATAAACCTCATAATTTGGAAGAGTGCAAAATTCTAAGTAGGTTTGCCTCTTAGATCACCCTGATATTCCTTAAGGATGAAAAGTTATGCCTGGTCAAACTTTGGTCAAACTTGATATTCCCCATAGGGTCACATTCATTAATATCAATCATATTCACTAGATGACCCTGACATATGAAGATCACCTGATATCCACATATACTTCAATATGCGAACCTCAAAGTTAAGTGCGAAAGAGTTCTTACCCGTTAGATGCACATGCATATTCCTGGAGGATCACATTTCTGAATGTCCATCATATTTTGTAATATCACCCTTCACAAATATGACCATGGCATCATTGTGTTCTAATATATAAAAGAACTAGACATGATGATGACATCATCAATATACCTGACACCCCTAGGGTCACATTTCCAAGTATTCGTCATATTTCTCAATATGACGATTACCTCATCCTAACCTGATACAAAGTGAACACGATGAGATGATGATGTCATCATGACCTAGACCCAAGAAGGTCATATTCCAAAGGATCCCTGATCTTAACTAATATGATGATGACATCATCTCCTCAAACAATTTGAAAGCACTTATATGACAATTACGTCATCCTCACCTTCTCAAAGAGGGTGATATTTCGTAGTGTTGAATGTCTGAATATTTCCTTATATCCCTCATATCGACCCTTTGATGACTCGAGATGCAGAGATTTCCAGTGACCAATTATATGATGTCACGTGGCATATCCACCTATTCATATTGATACAACACGTTATCACAATTATTTACAAATGTATAGTGACCCGACTTCGGTCGTCAGTCAATAGTTGACCATCCTGACAATGATGTCACCCTCATATTATGGATATCTATCATGTTTTCAAGTATCCCTGATCTCCACAAATATCACCCTCTGCATTAAATGTAATCTCAACGGTAGGTCGAGCCTTTGAATTTCAAGTACATGTCTGCCACTTGTCAACATCTACAAATGTCATGTGTTGATCAATGGACATGAACAAAAGACACTAAGCGCACCCTAATTTTCTATGTTAATTCATTAAAAGTGAAGATTTGGTTTCATTTCGAATTTACCATATGTTAAACAGAAAATTACAGAGCCCTAGAGATATCAAAGCATCACTACAACTTGTAAACGAAATTGATATACATTCAAATAGAATGAAATGGTAATTGTGATAGGATCACATTCACCCAGATATCACCCACAAAATAAAAGGGAAGCAATTATCAGGTATGTAATGTTAAAACCCTCTTTTGTCATTTATAGTGAATGAAAAGGTAAAAATAATTTTTACAGAGTTAATTGAAATAATGATGCATAGAATAAAATAGAATGATAAAATTATCAACATGAAATGCATGTGCTCACTAAACCACTGCTACACATGACACATTAGGGTAAGATATGCATGGTTTATTGCAAGATCTCATGGCAGTCAGAAAGAACTGGTCCAAAACAGAATTTTTGAAACCTATGTACTTGCAACCAAAAGGAGTGGCATTCAAATATGGACTGATTAATGATACACATCAAGGGAGTAATGACCTTGATGGATGCATGGTGAGACTAGAAAGAGGAAGTGGAAACACTCTACTTATGAGCATATATAGTTTAGGATGGTGGAATGTACTGATAGAAAACCCCTATGGGCTAAAATCATAAGTGATAGCCTAGATGAGGGAATGAGGAGGTTAGGAGGGAAGGTGAATGCATTCCATATGACCTCTTACGTAGTATATGCCTATACATTTAGAGGCACATTCAATGGATTGCAAACAATAGGTAGGGTTGGAAGTAACCCTTGGGATGTGAACATCTAGGATCATTACCCACATTTGAAAAAAAGAGAATATCTCCAACACTATAGGAGAGTGAATGATTCATTCTCTGTGCACCTTGTCAGAACCATGGAAGAGGATAGACCAAAGAGATTGAGTGTGGGGCACAAGATGCCATATACAAACATGGGGCCTGGTTTATCCAATTCCCCACATTTTCATACATAAGGATGGAAGGTTTCACAAGGCAACCTCTCATGTTGCTGAGATATCCAAATGATTAGGTCATCCTGATGGAATTTGCTAGACAGATACTGCCCTCAATGGATGCTTATATCAAAAAGGGAAAGATACCCAATGTCCTATTTCTAGTCATGAGTGGCTAGTATATGTGCCATGATAGGAAAAGTGTCAAGGATGTAATTGGAGGAATGAAATTGATGCACTTGCAACCCTTTCCACTAGCCAGGCCATATGATCCTTATGACAGGATGCTGACATTACATAAGAAGCCTATGCATCAAAAGCACATTGAAGATTTCTGGACTAATCGTGATGATGAAATAGAAGCTAGAAGAAGAGGCTATTAAAGGCTCACTTTAAATCAAATATGCACCCTGGATTGCAGGCCAGTGCTTGTTTAGTTACATGAGGATGAAGGTAAGATTATGTCCCAAGAATATGAGGACAAAAAGGTATACACTGATACCATATCAACCCCAGAGTGTGATCAGCTAGAGGAAACTTCCTTGGATCAAACAACTCAAAAGGTCATGCAATTGGCCAAGGAATGGGTAGAAAATGAGGTCACCCAACTGAAGAATAAAGGGGTATCCCTCACTATGGATAATAAAACAAAGAGACAAGAATTGTCTCATGAAGAGTATGATGATTTCCTCTAGGAGAAGAGGTAGTCAAATGGAGAAAGACAGCAAAGCTATAATAAGAAAGGAAACAAAGCATATATTCGACAACCCCAACCAAAGGAAAATGTAGATTCTACATCAGCTGCAACATCACCTCACACACCTACAAAACAAAAGAAAGTTGTTGCAAAGCCTACCCCTGTTATTATAGAAGAGGAGGAAGAACCCTCAGGTGATGACCTCCTGATCAAAAAGAAAAAGGAGGCCCAATGCCACCACAAAAGAAACAAAAATAGGTTATGAGAGGAAATATGGATATAAGTCCCATCCTATTGAGAGGAGCAGGTGGTAAGAGTATTTTGAAGAGCTTGCAACATGAAGTTCCCATCCCTAATATAGTACACTTTAAGACTAAGAAGGCATAGGAACAAAGAGAACAGAGGCACATTGCAAGAAAGAAGCCACCTTTTCCACTAGATGATACATTGGACTTGTCGGATGACGATGTAGTTAATGATGTCTATGCTCAC
Organism: Cunninghamia lanceolata; assembly: GCA_027924645.1. Lineage (NCBI taxonomy): Eukaryota > Viridiplantae > Streptophyta > Pinopsida > Cupressales > Cupressaceae > Cunninghamia > Cunninghamia lanceolata. The sequence goes on from BSBN01001019.1 coordinate 808,514, forward strand.
TCCATGAAGACATTAGTAGAAAATATAAAGATGACCCCTCATGGTGCTCCCTTGGTTCAAAAGGAAGTCCATCAAGAGGAGGTTGAAATGGAAGAAATCGAAGAAGATAATCCTGAGGTGGTAGCTTAACAAATTAGATTGACAAACTTGGTTGATCAAGTCACCAGCCCTGCAGCGATAGACTTGGCTTATCAGGGTGATGATGATCAAGGGAAAGACAAAGATGCACCCCCAGAACAAGAGAAAGTTTAAGTCAATGTGCGTAAGGGGGGTGATAAAGAGATGCATGATAAAAGTGATAATCAGAATAATGAGCCATCACCTGAAAAGAGGGCAAGTGAAAAAGAAATAAATAAAGACCAGGCTCTTGGAGAAAGACACACATCCAAAGATGGAGAACAGAGTCTCCAACAAGGTGATGATCAACAAAAGGAAACATAAAATGTGACCAAGAATGATCAGGGTGATCATCAGGATAAAACATATCAGAATGTTTAGAATCCTCATGAGGATCAAGTGCAACAAAATACATAGGAGAAAAATGTAAATGCATCACTAGAAGCTCCTGCACAACAAGATATCCCTCATGAGAAAATTTAAGATGATGAGCCAAGGAAAGAAAATTCTCCACCGAGGGTAGGAGAGTAAAATATAGAATCTCAATATGCTCACATTAAGCAAATTGACCCACAAAGACCCACTAGTGATATACCATATTAGTTGTAGCAAGAAATAAACCCACCCTAGGACACTGATGTGCTTGAGTTTCACATTGTTGCATTATTTTCAATAGATATGATTAAGCCTAAGAGGAAGGATAGACCTACATCCACCATCAGGAGAGATCCTACAATAGGTAGGAGGACAGCTCAGGTAGATCTGCCAATAATAGATAAGGCCAAAGGAGAAATAAGCATTGATGTATTTTAGATAACTAATGTTGATCTAGGATTTGCTACTAAGGAGCTGGAAGGCCAAGAGGCCAAAGATATTATTAATTCCTTGATGAAAAGTGTGAAAAAGGAGAAGGATAAGAATAAAATGCATAAGAAGCATATTTCCCAACTATACACATTTATAAAAGGGTTAATTGACCCTAACCACATTCCAGTCGACACATCCACCCCATTGACCATCATATCTCAAGATGAGGTAACAAGGCTGGACATCATGAAGCATAAGGCTCATGTGGTAGACAATTGGTTTATTATTTTCATGTTTGAAGTAGAGAAGGTGATAAAGACCTCCCTCACCAATTGGAACTTGCTCAAGACATTAAGGAGCAAAGTAGATAAAGTTCAAAATGAGGTTGCCTAAAGATCCATCAAAGTAGACAAACATCTGGATGCCCTGGCTGAGATGAAGTGCATAGACATGAAGGTGCTCATATATAATCAGGTATTTGATAACAATACTACACAATTGTTAGGCATATGGTACGAAGATACCAAGTTTGAGAGTGACATCCTAAAGAGATCTAATGCCAAGCTCATGGATATCAATGTTAAATTGCATCATCTTATGGTTAAGGAGGCAAAAATCTTGGAAGCTCTAGAAGGTAATGTAGAAGGAAAGATAGAAAATCAGGATGCTAATTTTGCAATTCAAGCCTTCCAAAATAATTTTAAGCAAGTGACATATGACCCTCTTCATCATTTGGCAGAAGATGTAGTCAACAAGGCTATGAGGATGAAGGCTAAGGTAGAGGCATATAATGAGATGCTAAATAGAAGAAAGAGAAAATGGATTACTCTACAGACACAATTTCATTCCCAAAAGCATGTTGTAGTAAAAGCTAGAGTCCAAGATGGGGGAGAGATTAAAAGAATAATGCAGGCATATGAACCCATGAGGGAAAGTATCATCATACATATAGGGGATAATCTTCATACAGATGAAGAAGATGAAGAAGATGAAGCAGAAGAAGAGTAAGTAAGTATGCATGATAATAGGGTCATATGCATAATAAGAGAAAGAAATGACCGAGTCCCACCAGATGGTTGCTAGCTGGCAACTTGTGCAACATTAGATATATATTGACCAAGTCAAAAGAGATATAGACCATTGATTTAGATAGACAAATCTTGATCGTTGGATCAATGTAATTGCCTCCTCTCTTTGTTCAAAAAAAAAGAGATGGAGTGCACATTGTATCATTATTAGAAACTTAATTGAAGTTAGATCGCTGAATTTTCTCAGGACTAATTTCAAATCTGATTGTAGATGTACATGTCTTTTGCATACTTAATGAAAGTGAAGATCTAGATTACACATAATTGTATACTTTGAGCAATCTGTAGGTGAATTCTTGGCTTGTAATTTGATTTTCTACATCCCTTGGAGTGCAATTCATGCTGCACATGTTGTCTTCATCACTTTTCCATCAAAGTTTGCATCAACCATACTTAGCTATGGAACACCCTGGTGAACCTATGGTTTGATTTTCTTCCTTTCATGACATTATCTAGAGTAGATGTGGACCAATAGTTGAACATTCATTCAATTTAATTAAAATTAGAAAGTATTTTACATAATTTACTTAATTTCATTCAAATCACCATCTCAATTACAAATACACAGACAATCCTAAGAAAATACATAGAAATATGGCGATATCCCAAAAAAAATTGAATATTCTTAGCATATTTGAGTTAATCTATGTGTATAATTGAAAATCTCATGCAAATACATATAAATGTTAACATCAGTCATGCAAATATCAGCTTAAAGGCACACTATTTAGACAAATTCATAGTGCAGAAGTGAAAATTAATTCATGACAGTTGATGTTCAGAAGAATTGATACTTAGAAAATATCATCATCAACTGTTGAATACAACATAAATAACCTTGTTTGTGAAGTAATTTACAAAAAGAAGGTATGAGATTAGATGTTCATACATCAATTCTTAGTAGCAGGGCAACGTAAGACCACTTGGATAGAAAACAACATATCACATCAACCTCTGAGTGACATCAGATGATCATGACCTGATCAACGGAGACTTGGAGCCATCAATTTATCCTAAATTGATCATACTTTTCAAGATATAAAGGTTTGTTGTGTGAACTTTTATTTGTGTTGTTGTGACTAACATCATAACCAACATAAATTGGTGCTAGAAGGATGGCCATCCATTCTCTGTTGTTTCTTGTTTTGGTTAGCTACGTCCAATTCCTATGTGTTTACAAGGTGATCTTGTCAAAGTTTGTTAAATTTAGCTATGCTTTGGATATCTGTGCAAAGATTCACTTGTTTTAGGTTGTTTCAAGAGTATTAATCATAAATATTTCAGTATAGTGCATCAATTCTTTGATCTTTGCAGTTATTTGCTTGAAATCTTCAAATATCTTGATATTTTGATTTCCATGTCCAGAAGTTCCATCTTTGTTCATATTTGCATGTTTGATGTAGATATTGCATAAATATCCAGTCATCACTGAGTGTTAACCATAAATATCCACTTTGGAAGATCATTTCCTCTGATCTTTGCAAAGATTCAGTCAAAGTATCCAATATTATGTCCTAAGCTATTAGAATCCTGGCTCATTGGTCAAATACTATGTCTAGATCTAGTGGACTCTTTGAGGAGTTACCAATTCATAGACTTAGGCCTTGTACTGTTGATATTCACCATACTCTTGAGTCAAGTACATTAGGATCCTCATCAAGACATACTATAACACCTCCAATATCTCCATTTGTACCTCAGACACCTCCAGGATCACCAATTATACCTCCAGTCACAATGCCATACTTTACCCTTGATTCACCCTTGACCTTTACTACATATCATCCCTTGCCTAATAATCCTGATAAGATTTTCCCTAAGTATCATCCATATGAGGATGCAGATGATCATATCTAGACATTCAAGGAAGCATTCTTTAGAGCAAGAATTGAGCATCATGATGTAGTATGCAGGTTGTTTCCATACTCCTTGGGAGATGAAGCATACAATTGGTACATCAACCTTGCTCAAGCCTCGATTGGTTCATGGGATGCTTTGGAGAAAGCCTTCAAGGATAAGTTCAAGATACCTATAGACCCTGCCATGACTTATCACCTTTTTGCTACAATCAAAAGAGCAGAAGGAGAACCTATTTCCAACTTCAATGCTAGATTCTAGAAGATGTATTCTAAGTTGGTAGCTCCATACAATGTAGGGGATGAGCCAGCTATACTGATATATTAATCATCCTTCGATCCCCTGACCTCCATGTTCATAAGGAGAGCACATCCTAGTGTCACAACTCTAACAGGAGCTTTTGAAGAAGCAATAAAAGTGAATCAACAATTAATTCCTACTATAACACTTAACTTAGCATATCCTGCATATCCGCAATATCATGCTCAACCACAAACCAATGGATTCATGATGCCCCCTATTGTAATGCCCGGTCCATTACAAGTACCTCCCCTTAGTATCATTCCTCCTCCAAATGGGAATGGTTAGATGATACAGTATCTAGGACATGTCCAAACATCTCAAGATGTAGGATAAAACAATAGCAATGGTTCTTCTTTCTTTAAACCTTAACAAGAAAACGTAGCAGCCAAAGTTCAGGAAGAGAAAGAAGACATCAAAGAGATATATGCATAGTTGAGAAAGTTGACAACTGAGATTACACACCTGAGAAGTCAAAACTTTTATTCCTAGTCAAATTAGAATAGGGGATATAATAATGACAGATCTAGATATCCTAACAGGGGACACAATAATGATAGGAATTTTAACAACAATAATGGCAATAGCAATGCTACATTGAGGCAACCTAGGGTATGGAATACTAGGCCAAACAGTGGTTCCTTACCATCACCTTTAGACAATCAACCCCTAATGAAGCAAAGACGACTACTAGAGTTAATCTAGTAGAGGAAGCACTTACAAATTGGTGTAGAATACGCAATACCAATGCACATGCCAAACTAGATTGCCCTTAGTTTAAAATAGCAGCCACTATCTTTCAGGCTGACGTGTCTAACACCACAAGTGACCCTCCTTTCATTGAAGGGAATGAGATTGTTTCCTGTGGATATGACTCAGCCCTTGTACTTGAAAGTTTTGTAAATCAGCCTCATCACCAAATAACATCAGCTCATGAAAACTACACATTAGCATGTGAAGAATCTGCCCTGGCATTTGAGATAGATTATGTGTTCCTTTTTGAGGATGAAAATGAACCATCAGTAGAACATGAAGAAGTGCATGCTTATCAGCAACAATATTAGTTTATGCATAATTATAACCTCAGGAGCAATTCCAATAGACTGTGTGGTCCTTTGACCACATCCTTGCCTCCTAATAACTTCAACACTCCTCCAGATCTAAAAGCAAGCAATAATCCTAGTCCTCCCAAGGTAAATACTCAGTATTATATGCCTCAGAACATAGTATTGAAAGCTAGTAGTCAATCTTCATAATTAGACAAGTTAGTCACAAATTTAGCAGAGGAGATGAAGAGAGTTAAAACAAGCTTATCACTATCAGAATTTCTAAAAACTCCAACCATCAAGAAAGATTTCATGAGATCCTTAGATGAGTCCACACCAAAGGATGATAATCATGTACATAATCCAAATCAGATTTTGAACAAAGATCATGCAGTTAGAGAAAACAATGTAAAACATAAAGTCCCAACCACTGTTCAAGCTATTGAAACCTCACATATGACTCTCTTTAGAGATAAGACTGAGTCACCCCCATTCTTACTCACATTGAGAAAGTTTGGTAAGAACTTACACAACTTCCTAGTAGATTCAGGTGCCTCAACCAATGTGATGCCCCTATCTATTTGCAATGCCTTAGGGTTACATCCAACCAAGTCTCTTAAGAAGGTGACACAACTAGACAAAACTGAAGTGTAGTGGGAGAATTAACACATATACACATGCAATTAGCATCAGATCCAAGGATTCAATATTATATTGATATCCAGGTGGTAGATATACCTGATACTTATGGAATGTTGCTCAGTAGGGATTGGTCAAAAACACTTAATGGTTATATGTCTACTGATTTTAGCCACATGTGGTTACCTTGGAAGAGGATTCCTAATCAAATCAGGATAGAAGATGAACCTAGGATGAAGCACATGATCAATGAGTATAACAAGACAAATGAGATATTGTATGTAGAAGTTGAACTAGGAGTTTATACCATCAAACCTCAAACGGTTAGGATAGAGGAAGTCCTTATGTATCACACGTACATTCATGAAAATACTCATCAGGATAACAGAGTGATCATAGGATCTAATTATATTTCAGGAGATGATGATAGAGTAGATCATTTCAAAGACTTTGAAATGTACTTATTTAGAGAGATGCAACATTTCCAAACATTAAACATGTCTAATCAGGAGATTTTAATTGAGGGCTAGTGCAAGTTACATGATGAAGAACATTCAAAGAAAACTTGCCGGGCTTGCCTAGATATGATGGAGCTGGAACAAGCTTACAACAAGAGGGCATCATCTTCAACTGAGGTGAGCAGTACATTTAGTTATGATGATTCTGAATCTTGTCTGTTATCTATAGATACGGAAGAATGCACACATTAGGATGAAAGTTACACGTACAATCCAAAAGACATCCTAATGTATGGTGAAGATACATGCAAGGATGAAAATGATATCACCCCTAGAACTGATCGTTTGGTTGAATCAGATTATCAGTTGTCAAATGATGATAGGGGAAGTAACTTGACAAAGTTTGAAGAGTTCTTATCCAAGCAAGTTAAAAGGCTTACATCATAGGAGATCTCCCCACACCATGCTTTAATTGAGGGATGGTGCAGATTACATGCAGCATCACATTCATAGACCACATGCTCGTTGTGCTTGCATATATTGGATAAGCAAGAACATCTTTATTCGAAAGATCAATTATCTAGTAACAAGGATATACCAAGAGATAAGAAGAAAGAGATTGAAGTAAAATTAGATACTGATAGTGATGATATCACAGATGTTGAAAAAGGAGTAGTATCAAGTTCATATCAACCACTAAAAAAGATAAAGAATGGGTCACAAAATTTAAAATGGATATCAAGTGGTGCAGTTGCTAGAGCTAAAAAGAAAAGACAAGGTCCTAATAAGCCATTTATAGAAGATAAACCATGAATCCTTAGGTTTGATGGATATAAGTCCAAGCAAGAAGTTGGGGTAGGTATAGATCTTATTGACCCAGTAGGAAAGTCATATTTGGCAGCATACAAATTGCAATTCCCATGTACCAATAATGTGATAGAATATGAAGCCCTAATTCATGGGTTGATGTTTGCTCTCAAGAAAAGAGTTAAACTTCTGCATGTCTATGGAGATTCAGAATTAGTAGTAAGTGGAGGGGTATCTATGCTTGTAATTACAAGAAGTTGTCCAACTACAAAAATAGAGTTTAGGACTTGGTAGAAGAGTTCAATGCATTTAACATCACTCATGTCCCTAAAGAACAAAATCACCGAGTGGATTCTTTGGCACAAGCTGCCAGCACTCTGGAGCCTTTGTCCATCTCTAGATTAAAGAGATTTTTAGTTGAACTGATATCAATGCCCTCCATACTAGATAATGTCACTAATCTTCAAGTGTTTGATGATGATCAACATATTTTGGATTTCATAGCAAATAGGGATGTATTTGATGCACAAATCCTAGATGAAAGAAATTTAGAGGATCATATCTGGGAGGAAGAAGAAATCATGGATTTACTAAGTAATACGATTCCCAAAGGTATGATAGAACTAGAAAAGGCATTTGATCTGCATAACATGCTAAAACAAAAAGATTTTCCCAAGACTGATGGAGGAGAATACTTACCAGTCAACATAGGATATAAGGAAGATGTAAGGAATGTCTTAATTGGTAAAGTTTTTATTGAAGAAGAAAAGGCAGGGATAACTCAAGCTTTGAAGGATTGCATCGATGTTATCGCTTGAACCTATGATGAGTTAAAGACATATGATACATCAATCATCACTCATACCATTCCATTGAAACCAGATGCTAAGCCTTTTAGACAAGAGCAAAGGCCTTTTAATGCCTTATTAGAGCCTATCATATTTGAAGAAGTTAATAAATTCTTGAATGCCAGGATCATATTTCTTGTGAGACACTCAATATGGGTAGCCAATCTGGTCCCTGTAAGAAAGAAAAATGGTGATATATGCCTATGTGTAGACTTTAGAAACTTGAACAGAGCTTCTGAGAAGGATAATTATCCTTTACCTTCATTAGATGAAGTCTTGCAGATAGTAAATGGAGCTCAGATGATGTCCTTCCTGGATGGTTTCTCAAGATATAACCAGGTGATGGTGGACAAAGTTAATAGATTAGAAATAGAATTCACCACAAAGTGGGGAATATTTGCTTATATACACATGCCTTTTGGCCTGATTAATGCTGGAGCTGCATTCCAGTGTGCAATGGACATAGCATTTAGAGGCTTGGTTGGCAAATGCATAGTCATATACATGGATGACTTGACCATCTTTTCAAAGAAAAGGGGTGAGCACATAGAAGACCTTAGAAAGGTGCTCAAGAAATGTGAGCATTATGGTATTTCACTCAATCCAAAGAAGTGCATATTCAGAGTAACCACAGGTAAGTTACTAGGTCACCTGATATTAGAAAAAGGGATCACCATTGACCCTACTAGAGTAGAGTCAATCATGAAGTTACAATTTCCTGGAAGTAAGAAAGAGCTTAAATCTTATTTTGGTAAGATAAACTTTGTTAGGAAGTTCATCCCCAGGTTTGTAGAGATTGTTAGGCTACTAAATACAATGCTTAAGAAAGATGCCAAGATCAAATAGACATATGAAGTGAAGGTTGCCTTTGAGGACATTAAGAAAGCCATATCAGATACACTTGTCCTAATCAGCCCAAATTACACAAGAGAACTTTGCATTTACTCATTTGCTTTAGAACACACATGTGTAGCAGTCCTAACATAGAGGAATGAAGCTAAAGAAGAAAAACCCATAGCTTTCATGAGATGCCCATTGAAAGATGTTGAACTTAGATATATGGATGTTGAAAGACAAGCTCTTGCTTTAGTCAGAGCGGTAAAGAAATTCAAACATTACATCCTAAGATGTAAAATAATTACTGTAGTACCAAATGTAGCAGTGAAAATGCTCCTAATGCAGAGTGAGCCTAGAGAGGAAAGAGCCAAATGGATAACAGTTCTTTAAGAATATGATATGGACATAACACCCATGAAATTGGTAAGAGGACAAGCCTTAAGCCAGATGATTTATGAGACTGATCCTAACATTGTGAATCAGCAATATGTAGTGAACACTAAAGAGAATAAAGAATGGTATTCAGATATTAGACATATCCTGATTACTAGGAGATGCCCTTTGAAGATACAAGATTCTCAAAGGAGGGATTTAAAGATAAGATCACATAAGTACATGATCAAAGGAGGACTTCTCTTCAGGAGAAACTATGAGGGGATATACCTCAGATGCCTGGATAGACCAGAAGCTAACAAAGATTTAGCTGAGTTATATGACAGGTTTGGAATAGCACATGGTTCCCACTTAGCCACTGCATGTTCTATCTTGAGAGTAGGATATTATTGGCCAACCATTTTCAAAGACACTGTTGAGCACATCAAATGTTGCCATACTTGTCAGGTTGTTGCCAATAGAGAGAAATATGATGCCCAACCCTTGCAGCCAGTGATGGAGATGCATCCATTTTCTCAATGGGGCATGTATTTCATAGGTCATATTAACCCTCCATCATCTTCAAGCCATAGGTATGTTTTGACAATCACTAATTATTACACTAGGTGGACTAAAGTGGTCAGCAGTAAGACATGCACTGCAGAAGATGTAATCAAATTCCTAGAGAACAACATAATAACTAGGTATGGAGTTCCATATGTCTTAGTATGTGATAATGGATCAGCTTTTGCATCATTAAGCTTATCTATTTGGGCTTTTGATCATGGAATCATTTTAAAATTTTCTTCAAATTATTATCCCCAAGGAAATGGATTAACAGAGTCAACAAACAAGAACTTATTGAATATCATAAAGAAACTGATAGAAAAGAATCCTAGGGAATGGAATACCCTACTTAAGTATGCCTTGTGGGTAGACCAAACCAGGGTGAAGGTTGCATTAGGAAACTCTCCTTACCAACTAGTATATGGGGTAGATCCTATCGTCCCTATGAATCTAAAGATCCCCACATTGCAATTTGCACAAGAATATCTAGGTATAGATAGTAAACAAGAAGTTAGGTTGCTTCAACTTATGCACCTAGAAGAAAAAAGAGATAGAGTGATTGATCAGTTTGCTAAACATCAGGCTACTGTCAAACTTTGGTTTGATAAGAGAGCCAGAATAAAAGCTTTCAGTATTTCAGATTTAGTCCTAGCATGGGACAAAGCGCATGAAAAGAGAGGTGATCATGGAAAGTTTGATAAACTTTGGATCGTTCCTTTTCAGATTTCATAGATCCTAGGAGACAATACTTATAGACTTAAGACCCTAACAGGTGAGGATGTTCCATTGCTAGTTAATGGATAGTTCCTCAAGCATTACTTTCAAGATTAGATAGGGTCATGTCAAGATGTTCTACCATAATGTACATATTGTATAGTTACATGTATAGCTTTGCTTTGTGTGTGTTTTTGTTTGCTTGTTGTTGTTGAGTCCTTGTTTTGGTTATGGAAGATGATGCACCTTATCACCCTAAGAAATCAACAAAATTGTTAGAATTCAAGTGATGAATACAAATTCTTACATAGGTTATGACTCACACTGAGAAGTACCTTTGGTTAGGTCTGTGATGTCTGGTTCATCAGTGATATTCCTTTTCTTGATCAAGGAGATTATCACCATGACTCACCTAACAACCTTGGGTTTGTTGAATACCTTAGTATAGGTGTTAAGTGAAAATCTAAAGGGCCACCCTTGCTACCATTGCAATTCCCAACCTAAAGTAGTAAGTGATCACACCTTGCATGATGAACTTACATGATTATATCTTATGAACATTCAAAAAGAGAGAAATATATTAAAAATCCAAGAGAATGAAATTTAGGCCACCTAAGTAACTCTATCAGGGCTATGGACATCTGTTGGCAGTGGGGTTCTACTTAGGGGAATTACAAAGATAACCTTGTCAGGGCTATGGACGCCTACTAGCTACAAGGCTCTATGCCAGTTGGCTATGAGGGATGAACCCAAACCATGTATCTTAACACTAGTTACTAGTGTCTTCAACTTACTTTCAAGATGAGGATTATTAATCATATGTACACACTTGATCCCTTATCGGCATTGATATGTTTATGAACTTGACATCATTCAGAAAGATCATGATGGTTATACTTAAGGAGTGTTAGAATACTATATTTCAATGTGTCCTCATCACTTGAATAATTTGAATTTGGTTGTTTTCTTTGGTGCAATTTGTTGTGTGGTTGTACAACATGCTCCATATTGCCTTAGCAAAATAGGGACCCAACTTTTTGCTTCTTCTTGTTCCTTGTTTTCTTGCTTTGGGTGGTTTGGCAAAAGTTAGTTAAGCATATCACCCCTACACATGCATGTGACCCACAAGAGAAGGTCAAGCATCAAAGTCAAATGTTGCCTTCATAAACCTCATAATTTGGAAGAGTGCAAAATTCGAAGCAAGTTTGCCTTTTAGATCACCCTGATATTCCTTAAGGATGAAAAGTTATGCCCAGTCAAACTTTGGTCAAACCTGATATTCCCCATAGGGTCACATTCATTAATATCAGTCATATTCACTAGATGACCCCGACATCTGAAGATCACTCGATATCCATATATACTTCAATATGCGAACGTCAAAGTTAAATGCAAAAGAGTTCTTACCCGTCAGATGCACATGCATATTCCCAGAGGGTTACATTTTTGAATGTCTGCCATATTTTGTAATATCAACCTTCACAAATATAGCCATGACATCATCGTGTTCCAATATATAAAAGAACTAGACATGATGATGATGTCATCAATATGCCCGACACCCATAGGGTCACATTTCCAAGTATCCATCATATTTCTCAATATGATGATTATGTCATCCTAACCAGATACAAAGTGAACACGATGAGATGATGATGTCATCATGACCCAGACCCAAGAAGGTCATATTATGAAGCATCCCTAATCTTAACTAATATGATGATGATGTCATCTCCTCAAACAATTTGAAAGCACTTATATGACGATTATGTCATCCTCACCTTCTTAAAGAGGGTGATGTTTCATAGTGTTGAATGTCTGGATATTTCCTTATATCCCTCATATAGACCCTTTGATGACCCAAAATGTAGAGATTTCCAATGACCAATTATATGATGCCACGTGGCATATCCACCTGATCATATTGATACAACATGTTATCACCATTATTTACAAAGGTATAGTGACTTGACTTCGGTCGTCGGTCAACAGTTGACCATCCTGACGATGATGTCACCCTCATATTCCAGATATCCGTCATGTTTTCAAATATCCCCGATCTTTATGAATATCACCCTCTGTATTAAATGCAAGCCCAATGGTAGGTCAAGCCTTCGAATTTCAAGTACACACCTACCACTTGTCAACATCTACAAATGTCATGTGTTGATCAATGGACATGAACAAAAGACACTAAGCACACCCTAATTTGCTGTGTTAATCAGTTAAAAGTGAAGATTTGGGTTCATTTCAAATTTACCATATGTTAAAAAGAAAATTACAGAGCCCCAGAGATATCAAAGCATCACTACAACCTTCAAATAGAATGGATACGCATTCAAATGGAATGGATACGCATTCAAACGGAATGGAACGGTAATTGCGATAGGATCATGTTCACTCGGATATCACCCACACAATAAAAGGGAAGTGATTATCAGGTATGTAATGTTAAAATCCTCTTTTGTCATTTATGGTGAATGAAAAGGTAAAAATGATTTTTACAGAGTTAATTGACATAATGCTGCATAGAAAAAAATAGAATGATAAAATTATCAACATGAAATGCATGTGCTCACTAAACCACTATTGCACACAACATGTTAGGGTAAGATAAGTATGTTTTATTGTAGGATCTCATGGCAATCAGAAAGAACCGGTCTGAGACAGAATTTTTGAAACCTATGTACTTATAGTTAGGAGTGGCATTCAAATATCAGTTGATTAATGATACACATCAAGGGAGTACTGACCTTGATGCATGGACGGAGAGACTAGAGAGAGGAAGTGGAAACCCTCAGCTTATGAGCATATATAGTTTAGGATGGTGGAATGTACTGATAGCAAACCCCTATGGGACAAAATCATAAGTGATAGCCTAGATGAGGGAATGAGGAGGTTAGGAAGGAAAGTGAACATGTTCCATATGACCTCTTACGTAGTATATGCCTATGCATTTAGAGGCACATTCAATGGATTACAAACAATAGGTAGGGTTGGAAGTAACCCTGGGGATGTGAACATCTGGATCATTACTCATAGTTAAAAAGAAGAGAATATCTCCAACACTATAGGAGAGTGAATGATTCATTCTCTATGCACCTTGTTAGAACCATGGAAGAGGACAGAACAAAGAGATTGAGTATGGACGCACAAGCTTCCATATACAAACATGGGGCCTGGTTTATCCAATTCCCCACATTTTCATACATAAGGATGGAAAGCTTCACAAGGAAACCTCTCATGTTTCTGAGATATCCAAATGATTAGGTCATCCTGATGGAATTTGCTAGACAGATACTGCCCTCAGTGGAGGCTTATATCAAAAAGGGAAAGATATCCAATGCCCTATTTCCAATCATAATTGGCTGGTATATGTGCCCTGATAGGAAAAGTGTTAGTGATGTAATTAGAGGATTAAAATTGATGCACTTGTAGCCCTTTCCACTAGCTAGGCCATATGATCCTTATGACAAGATTCTGGTATTACATAAGAAGTCTATGCATCAAAAGCACATTGAAGATTTCTGGGCTGATTGTGATGATGAAATAGAAGTTAGAAGGAGGGGCTATCAAAGGCTCACTTTAAATCAAATACGCACCTTGGATTGCATGCCAGTGCCTGCTTAGTTACATGAGGATGATGGTAAGATTATGTCCCAGGAATATGAGGACAAAAAGGTATACAATGATACCATATCAACCCTAGAGTGGGATCGGCCAGAGGTAACTTCCATGGACTAGATAACTCAAAAGGTCATGCAATTGACCAAGGAATAGGTAGAAAATGAGGTCACCCAGTTGAAGAATAAAGGGGTATCCCTCGCTATGGATAATAAAACAAAGAGAGAAGAATTGTCTAATAAAGAGTATGATGATTTCCTCAGGGAGAAGAGGCAATCAAATGGAGAAAGACAGTAAAGCAATAATAAGAAAGGAAATGAAGCATCTGGGGTGATGGTCATTCGACAACCCCAACCAAAGGAAAATGTAGCTTCTACATCAGCTACAGCATCACCTCACACACTTGCAAAACAAAAGAAAGCTGCTGCAAAGCCTGCCCCTGTTATTATAGAAGAGGAGGAAGAACCCTCATGTGATGACCTCCTGATCAGAAAGAAAAAGAAGAAGGTCCCAATGCCACCACAAAAGAAATAAAAATAGGTTATGAGAGGAGCTATGGATATAAGTCCCATCCTATTGAGAGGAGCAGGTGGTAAGGGTATTTTGAAGAACTTGCAACATGAAGTTCCCATCCCTAATATAGTACACATTAAGACTAAGAAAGCAGAGGAACAAAGAGAATAAAGGCACAGTGCAAGAAAGGAGCCACCTTTTCCTCTAGATGATACTGTGGACTTGTCAGATGACGATGTAGTTAATGATGTCTCTGGTCACTCCATGGAGACATTAGTAGAAAATACAAAGATGAACCCTCATGGTACTCCCCTAGTTCAAAAGGAAGTCCATCAGGAGGAGGTTGAAATGGAAGAAATAGAAGAAGATAATCCTGAGGTGGTAGCTCAACAAATTGGATTGACAAACTTGGTTGATGAAGTCACCAGCCCTGCAGTGATAGACCTAGCTTATCAAGGTGATGAGGATCAAGGGAAAAACAAAGATGCACTCCCAAAACAAGAGAAAGTGGAAGTCAATGTGCATAAGGGGGGTGATAAAGAGATGCATGATAAAAGTGATAATTAGAATAATGAGCTAGAACTTGAAAAGGGGGTAGGTGAAAAAGAAATAAATAAATCTTGGGATCTTGAAGAAAGAGACACATCTAAAGATGGAGAACAGAGTCTCCAACAAGGTGATGATCAACAAAATGAAATAGAAAATGTGACCAAGAATGATCAGGGTAATCATCCAAATAAAACAGATCAAAATGTTCAGAATTCTCATGAGGATCAAGTGCAACAAAATACATAGGAGAAAAATGTAAATACCTCACAAGAAGCTTCTGCACAATAAGATATACCTCATGAGAAAATTCAAGAGGATGAGCCAAGGAAACAAACTTCTCCACTGAGGGTAGGATAACAAAATATAGAATTTCAGAATGCTCACATTGAGCAAATTGACCCACAAAGACCCACTGGTGATATACCATATTGGTTGCAACAAGAAATAAACCCACCCTAGGACAGTGATGTGCCTGAGTTTGACATTGTTACATTATTTTCAACAGATATGATTAAGCCTAAGAGGAAGGATAGACCTACATCCGCCATCAGGAGAGATTCTACCACATGTAGGAGGACAGCTCAGGTAGCTCTGCCAATAGAAGATAAGCCAAAGGAGAAATAAACATTGATAAATTTTAGATAACTAATGTTGATCTAGGCTTTGCTACTAAGGAGTAGGAAGGCCAAGAGGCCAAAGATATTATTGATTCCTTGCTAAAAAGTGTGAAAAAGGAGAAGCATAAGAATAAAATTCATAAGGAGCATATTGCTCAACTGCACACATTTATAAAAGGATTAATTGACCCTAACCACATGCCAATCAACACAGCCACCCCATTGACCATCATATCGCAAGATCAGGTAACAAGGCTGGACATCATGAAGTATAAGGCTCATGTGGTAAACAATTGGTTTATTATTTTCATGTCTGAAGTAGAGAAGGTGATAAAGACCTCCCTCTCCAATTTGAAATTGCTCAGCACATTAAGGAGAAAAGTAGATAAAGTTCAAAAGGAGGTTGCCTGGAGATCCATCAAAGTACACAAACATCTAGATGCCCTAGTTGAGATGAAGCACATAGACATGAAGGTGCTCATATATCATCAAGTATTTGATAACAATACTGCACAATTGTTAGGCATATGGTATGAAGATACCATGTTTGAGAGTGACATTCTAAAGAGGTGTAATGCCAAGCTCAAGGATATCAGTGTTAAATTACATCATCTTATGGCTGAGGAGGCAAATATATTGGAAGCTTTAGAAGGTAATGTAGAAGGAAAGATAGAAAACTAGGATGCTGATTTTACAATTCAAGCCTTCCAAAATAATTTTAAGCAAGTGACAGATGACCCACTTCATCATTTGGTAGAAGATGTAGTCAACAAGGCTATGAGGATGAAGGCTAAGGTAGAGGGATATAATGAGATGCTAAATAACAGAAAGAGAAAATGAACTGCTCTACAAACACAATTTCATTCCCAAAAGCATGCTACAGTAAAAGCTAGAGTCCAAGATGGGGGAAAGATTGAAAGAATAATGTAGGCATATGAACCCATCAGGGAAAGTATCATCATACATGTAGGGGATGATCTTCATATAGATGAAGAAGACGAAGAAGATGAAGGAGAAGAAGAGTAAGTATGCATGATGGCAGGGTCATATGCATAATAAGACAAAGAAATGACCGAGTCCCACCAGATGGTTGCCAGCTGGAAACTTGTGCCACGTTAGATATATGTTGACCAAGTCAAAAGAGATATAGACCATTGATTTAGATAGACAAATCTTGATCGTTGGATCAATGTAACTACCTCCTCTCTTTGTCCTATAAAAAGAGATGGAGTGCACATTGTATCATTATTTGAAACTTAATTTAAGTTAGATCACTGAAGTTTCTCAGGACTAATTTTAAAGCTGATTGTAGATGTACATGTCTTTTGCATACTTAATGAAAATGAAGATCTAGATTACACATAATCATATACTTTGAGTAATTTGTAGATGAATTCTTGGCTTGTGCTTTGATTTGCTATGTCCCTTGGAGTGCAAATCATGATGCACATGTTGTCTTCATCTCTTTTCAATTGAAGTTTGAACTGACCATACTTAGCTATGGAACACCCTAGTGAACCTATGGTTTGATTTTCTTTCTTTCATGACAGTATTTAGAGTGTATGTGGACCAATAGCTAAAGATTCATTCAATTTAGTTAAAATTGGAAAGTATTTTACATAATTTGTTTAATTTCACTCAAATCACCATCTCAATTACAAATACACAGACAATCCTAAGCAAATACATAGAAATATACAGATATCTCGAAGGAAATTGAATATTCTTAGCATATTTGAGTTAATCTGTGTGTATAATTTAAAATCTCATGCAAATACATATAAATGTTAACATCAATCATGCAAATATCAACTTAAAGGCACACTATTTAGACAAATTCATAGTGTAGAAGTGAAAATTGATTCATGACTGTTGATGTTTAGAAGAATTGGTCAAACTTAGAAAATATCATCATCATCTGTTGAATACAGTATAAATAACCTTGTTTGTGAAGTAATTTACAAAAATAAGGTATGAGATTGGATGTTCAGACATCAATTCTTAGTAGCAGAACAATGTAAGACCCCTTGGATCGAAAACAACATATCACATCAACCTTTGAGTGACATCAGACGATCATGACTTGATCAACAGAGACTTGGAGTTATCAATTTATCTTAAATTGATTGTACTTTTCAATATATAAAGGTTTGTTGTGTGAACTTTTATTCATGTTGTTGTGACTAACATCATAACCAATAGGACCCAACTTTTTTTTGCTTTGGTTGGCTTGTTTTATTTCCCCTTGTTTTGGGTGGTATGATAAAAGCACTATCAAATGTATGTCTAGGTCATGTTATAGGCATGTCTAAATCTAGAGTTTAGGATCCATAATTTTCAAATTGGGAGTTCCCCCTCATAAACCTTGCCAACTGAAAGAGAATAAAATTTTAAGCAGGTTTGCCTTTTGAAGCATATCGAAATTCCCTAGAATGAGGAAGTTATACTCGATCAAAGTTTATTCAAATGGTCATAAGGATATTCATATAGTTTTAATATCTAGACATTAATTTATTGTTCCGACCCAAGAAATTGCTAAGTAAGGGTCAATGTCCTGACATTTTTTAGGGTGTGCACGTCAAATTCTAGTCTGTGGTCTAATGAGGTCGTCACATGTATGGATGTTCACAGGTTTGAATATCTCATTTTTTAACCAAAAATTATTCTAATGTCCATGCCTTTTAAATATCCAAGCATTCATTGATGTCCTAACCTCCCAATGTCCTGATGACATCATTTGACCTACACTTATACAAATGGTTAATGTCATACATACATTTGTTCATATGGATATTTGCTTGGTCGAAGATCCTTGCCTTTGCTTAATATCTTGATCCCAGTGACATCATGCCATCCTAATTTTATAAATACCACTGAGCCTTCTTACATCATATGGATATTAGCTCACATGGATATTAACTTTTCAAAGATCCACATCTTATTTCTAATATCCATATCTGTATGACATCCCTTCACCCTGACTTAACATAGAAGATATATCTTGATGACGTCACATGGATATTTGCCCACATGGATATTCCACATTCCTTAATGTCCTGATCTTCTAAGTGTCCATGCCTTTGCTTAACCAATGATATTATGCCACATGTCCACATGGACATCCCTACCTATTCTGAATCAAATTGAGACCCGATAGTGAATTTTTGGTCAACGAGGGTTGACCCGACCCTCATGCTAACATCATACTGATATATTCTCATGGATATATCAATATGGACATTCTAAAAACAATATTCACTCCACCTCGGCATGCCTTTTCACATTTAATGCAAATAAAATTCATTGGATTTTAAATTCAAACCCATGTTGATGAACACTTGTCCTAATCTCTCGCAATTACACTGTTGGAACCCATTTAGTCTCCCTGGGTGTAATTAATAAGCCCTAAAATCTAAGAATTCTTAAGTTAAAAAGGGTAAATCACTTCCATAATTCACATAATTACATTCATAAAGCTAATAGTTTGCACATAGAGCTCAAAAATTAAAGAAGCCACTATAGTAAACTTGCGACGAGAATTCAACTGCACATAACATCACTTGCATACAATGGTTCTGGTATACATCTACACATTTAAATTTGTAACA
Organism: Cunninghamia lanceolata; assembly: GCA_027924645.1. Taxonomy (NCBI): domain Eukaryota; kingdom Viridiplantae; phylum Streptophyta; class Pinopsida; order Cupressales; family Cupressaceae; genus Cunninghamia; species Cunninghamia lanceolata. Next base: position 827,882 of record BSBN01001019.1, read on the forward strand.
TCAGAAAATGTCCTCTTTGGTGGCTTTTCCCTCTTTAGGTTTAGCTCCCCGGTCTTTTGTGTGCATTTAGGACATCTTGCATCATAATTTAGCATCCTGACAGAATGAACCCTAGGTATCATGACAAATGGGGCCTAAGGGGACCCCTTGAGCTTAACCCTACCCAAAATAGGGGGGAGGACTTGGGTACCTGTGCCCTAGTCCTACCCTATTTTGGGTCAAGCACAAATTTTAAGTGTCGGTTTATGACCATTATTTGGTCCCTAGGCCTACACGGTAAGTTTGAATTTACGGAATCTTGGTAGGATTGCTTGTAGTTGCATATAAAAGCATGTTTAGGCATTCATTTGTAAACTAGATTTCAACTAGATGATCATTGTGAACTTTATGCATTCTCAAGGTGATTCAAGGATTTCATTGTGTTGCAAGAGCAGATTTGTGTTGTCTATGTGTTTGTGTTTGCATATTTGAGCATCCATTTCCTCATAGAATGAAAAGCATCTTCCTCTCATGAGATTTTCACTACAAGGTGACATTCATTATGTTTGTGATGATTATTTCATTTGGATTTTGCATCTTCCTCACAAGGGCACACACTCTCTATCTGACAAAGGTGTTTGGAAGACTTAAGTGTCCTTTCGAGGCTTGACTAAGGCAAGTTCCTAAACACCACAACCCCCTCCCAAAGTTTTCATGGTTGCAGGTTACAGGTTGATGATGCAGATAAAGTGAAGTTGTAGGAGGGCATATTGGAGTGTCAGAATTGTAGATTAGAGAAGAAAAGAGCACCCTAGACTGGGGCGCCCACTCATTAGTCCTCAAAGTTTTGTGACGGGAAAATCTCTGAAACGACAGAAACAAGTATAGACTGAGTTTCTAGATCCTAAAAAAAAGTAGGGCCTTGGACTTGGGCACTCTCTCTTTAGTCCTTGACTTTTCCACCTCGGAACCCTGAAAACAAGTTCTCATTTATTTGATATTTTACATCTTTCTACAGAAGCATTTTCCGTAATTCATCTGTTTAATGTTGTATTTGCATAATTAGGATTTTGATGGATAATTAAACATAAGAGAAAGAAATTTGATAATCAAATATTCTAATCCAAGCTTCCCTACATTTGTAAGTGACCAAGGACCTGATAGTGCTCTACCACTCGATCCTAAGGTCCTTGAATGTAATGGGTGAAAGGAGGATTTAAACACTAAACTAAACAATCCAAATTTTACCCTAAACATTTTGGTGAACCCATGTTAGTGGACTTGTTTGCACCTTGCTGAGTTTTATGCTTCAAATTTTTATTTCTTTCATTCATTCATATAGTCATTCATCTTATTGCATTGGAAAACTTACAAAAAAATCAAAAAATTAGAAAAAATGGAAAAAAATTGCATGCTAGGGTTTTGCATTTTGCATCAATTAATTTGAATTTCATCAAATTTCTAATTTTTTTCATTAAATATGATTTAAATTACACAAAATTACAAAAAATCATTAATTTGCATGGCATTTTCATCATAAAATTGCTAGGGTTTTGTTAAAAATTGTAAATTTTGCATATAACCTAGTAATTCCAAAATCTAGGGTTTGTAGGTAAAATCTTATTTCAGATTTTTCTACTGATTTTATAAACTCATTCAAATTTGCATTTGTCTATAGTCTTTCATTTTAGTACAAATTTGCATTTAGATCTTAAAGTTTTGCATTTTTGCATAGAAAAAGTCAACAAAGACTAACATTTTCATTGATTTTTCATTAGATTTGCACTTGCATTTTGTATGTTAGAGCATGAAAATAATTTTCAGATCTGAGAGAATTTAATTTTCATCATACATCAGCTTGAAAAACATTCATATAGCATTTTGTGTCAAAATCTTAAACCTAGGGCTTCAAAAACATTGATTTTCACTAGATTTGGCCTTATCAACTCTCTAAATTTGCACCATATGCATGTTGTGAAGGATATTTTTGCACTAATTGGTTTTTATCAGGGTAATAATTCTCTTCCCCTCCTAAAAATATTCACAACACCTTTTTATTGGGCTCTTGTATTGAAAATTTGGTGAAAAACTACACATTTTTGCTATTTTTGCCCTAGGGTTTGGCCTAGTTTGCACTCCAAGTGTGTTGTGACAAATTTTATGGATTGAGGTGACTAATATAATAAATATTATTTTATTAACCTCTTAAAATTCTGTACAACACCCCTTTTGCTAGGTCTTGGAATTGAAAAACCGTGAAAAATTGCCTATTTTTCTATATTTTCACTAGGGGTTGACCTTGAGTGGCACTAAAAGCATGTTGTAATGGATATTTTGGAATTAAGAGGCTGTTATTACTGATATGATTTTGTTTCCATCATTATTTTCCTCACAACACCCTTTTTCATGCTCTTTTGCATTGAGATTTGGTGAAAAATCGCATATTTTAGTGGATTTTCACTATATTTTGATTTGGCATCATCTTAGATTTGCATCAAGAGTGTGTTTTGATGGATATTATTTCTGTATTGGACTGATATCAGACATATAATTTTCTTCCCCTAATCAAAATCCTTACAACACCTTTCCTTTCACACATTTGCATTGAAAAAGTACAAAAAAATCAAACATTTAGGTCATTGTTGCATATAACTTTGCACTTGTCTTTTACAAGATTTCAAAATATGATTTGTCACTAATTTGAGCATATACACATGGCCTCTAATTGCAACAACAACAATAGGTTCCCTCCTAAGCAACCTAAAAGACACTGACGGAACTCTTTACATCACTATGAAAATAATGGGAAATCCCGTGGATGGAACTCTCATTGATCCTAATTGCATGACTAATGTCACCATGGAAGAACTCATCTTTGAACATAATTTAATGCAACGATCTTATGAGCCTTTGGATAAAATGATTAAAACACATAAGGGAACCTTCATAAATCCTTTGGGTAAGATATCATTGTTAGTAACTATATTTGAGAAACATGTAGAATAATGGTTTGATGTTGTCCCTGATTCTGACATATTTCAAATAAAACTTGGATGTCCATGGTTAAAGGCTATGAAAGTTGTCCCTTCAACAATCTGTAAATGTGTAAAATTTCCTTTGAATGGACAAGTGAATGTCATTCCTTGAAATACATACAAGCCTTTAAGTACACAACAACACTTTACATTGGATTACTTTTGGAACAAATCTAAACAAGAACTGGAGTTACAAACAGACTTTACCTTTTTGAGCTATAGAAACTACAAAGAAAAACTTTTACACCCAATGCCCGGTCCTTCTATGTAATAAATGACAAAAGATAAACAACCCGCATGTGAAGAGAACCTTAGACCGAAAGGCCAAGGTCCCTATGCTAAGGTCCCCCCCCGAAATCCTTACAAGGATCAGGAGGTCATTGTCAACAAAAAAATATTCCACTGCGACAAATAAGGTTTGATCCTGGTGCTTCATCTTCTAAATTGCACAAACCTATGAAAGAGAAAAGCCCTATCTTACAATAGATAAGTGGTAAAAGAAAACAAAATAGAAAAGAAAGAGAAAGAAGAAGAAGACAAGCTTATGCTATAAACCTTGCCTCTCAACAAGAAAAAATTGATCCTAACATTGAACCAAACAAACATGATGCTAACAATGAACAACATGATGAGCAAGACATGAATTGGGCTATGGTACCTTATGTCCCACTTTCCTCTAACATTAGGGAGTGGGAGGATGACAATGATTTACTTGATGATGAGACTTAGCATGACGACCCTACTAGGTAAGTATCTCAGACCCTTTATCTCTCTTGTGATGTGCTTCCCCCGTGATGTGTTATGTGTTGTTTAGGCCTCCTGGGATGACCCCTGATTCTCCCGTAAAGTCCAGGATACCAGGAGACCACCTCTATTGTGACCTTCTTCTATTTGTATAATCATTCTTCTATATTGTCTTTCTCTCTGATTTCATCGTTGTGTGTTGCGTCTTATGGACATAGCGTTGTGGTTGGTGACTTGGGGACACCTTCCTACATGATTGTCTCTAAGACACTTGTTTCTCCTCTCTTATTTATTGTTTCCCTTCCTTTAGTGTTTCTATCTAGTGGGCGGATGACAAAAAACATTTATATTGATGGGGACCTAGTGTCCCTTTTGAGAGCAATCAGAAAATAGACTTAGTTCCTAATATGACGATGGGGTTGTATATCTTATCCAACTCTTGGCTATTAGAAGCACTCGTGCTTTCTGCATAGTGACTATGATGATGTTTCTATCTCATTTACAAACCTTAACAATATTGCTACTCTATGCACCTTTGTTTGTCTTTGAATCTGGCCTTGGTGGTACTCGATTCAGAGTGCTTCATGATATAGCCCCATGGTTATCCTCGAACTCTGAATTCATTATATAACCTTGGCTCTTTGTGTCATTAATCATATGCATTATTGTTGTTTATCATGATGTTGTAGACACTAACATGTTTCTTGCAGGGATGTGTTTGTGGGAACATTTGGTGATCATAAAAGTACATGTCACCTATGGGGGGCATGGGCTTTTTGAGAGCTTATGTTCCCTTGTGTGTTTTCTTCCTACCTTAATGTGCTTGATATCGATGCATGATATCAACCACATTAAGGTGGGGGCATATATAAGGTAAGTTGCCTATTGTAGATGTTAGCAATGTGTTTGTCCTCAGGTGTAGTTTAAAGACCTGCGCAATGAGTACATCCTACATCCTGAGCTTGTTTGTAATCAATCAATCAATCATGTAAGCCCTCTATGGAGGCGGGATATCGAGCATATCCTTTTTCTTAAGCCCTATGTGGAGGCATGATATCAAGCATATCCTTTTTCTTAAGCCCTCTATGGAGCCAAGGATGGTGTATTTCTCAGAGTAGATTGCATCATCCTGTCATTTTTAAAAGTCCTCTACGGAGGTAGGGAGCAGTTCTGTGACTAACTCAACCCTTAAGTGTGCCTTCGGCAATTGTTGTGGCAAAGCCCAATTGTTGGTGTGTGCCTGTAATGTGCCTAAGATGGTGTTGAACCTAGAAATAGAAACACTTCATCGCTTGTCTGTTATATTTTCTTTGTGTCTTGAAGTGTGTGTGTTTGGCGTGCTTGCTTTGTTTGGCATGTTTGTTGCCCCATATGTAGTCTAAAGACTAGCTCGATGAGTGCTTCTTGCATTTTGGGAGGTTTTACGTGTCTTGCATGTGTGTTGTCCCATATATATAGTATAAAGACCTACGCGATGAGTGCATCCTATATTATGGGAGGTTTGTTTACTTTCTAGTACTTGTATCTGCATTTCATATATATGATAAAAATAAAAGAAAAAAAATCATGCCTGTCTTTTATGCATTAATGTGTCTTCTATGCATTTGATGTCTTCTCTGTGTTCTATGTAACTGTTACTATCTTCTCCATGTTTTGTGTGCCTATTACTGTCTCCTATGTGATTGGCATGTCTTCTTTGTGCTTGGCGTGTTTGTTGTGTTTGTGACCATACTTTACTGCATGTATTGGCCTTACATTTATACATACATTAAAGTGGGGGCTAAATGTAACATTGGAAAATGTCCCCTTGGGGGCTTTTACCTCTTTAGGTTTAGCTCCCAGGTCTTTTGTGTGCATTTAAGACATCTTGCATCATAATTCGCATCCCAATGGAATGAACCCTAAGTATCATGACAAATGGGGCCTAGGGGGACCCTTTGAGCTTAACCTTGCCTAAAATAGGGGGGAGGACTTGGGCACCCATGTCCTAGTCCTACCCTATCTTGGGTCAGGCCCAAATTTGAAGTGTTGGTTTATGACCATTATTTGGTCCCTAGGTTGACATGGTAAGTTTAAATTTACGAAATGTTGGTAGAAGTGCTTGTAGTTGCATATAAAAGCATCTTTAGGCATTCATTTGTAAACTAGATTTCAACTAGATGATCATTGTGAACTTTATGCATTCTCAAGGTGATTCAAGGCTTTCATTATGTTGCAAAAGCATATTTGTGTTGTCTATGTATTTGTGTTTGTAGGTTTGAGCATCCATTTCCTCATGGAATGAAGAGCATCTTCCTCTCATGAGATCTTCACTACAAGGTGACATTCATTGTGTTTGTGATCATTATTTCATTTGGATTTTACCTTTGCCTCACAAGGGCATGTACTCTCTATCTGAAAAAGGTGTTTGGAAGACTTAAGTGTCCTTCCAAGGCTTGACTGAGGCAAGCTCCTAAACACTACAACCCCCTCCCAAAGTTTTCATGGTTGTAGATTACAGGTTGATGATGCAGACAAAGTGAAGTTGCAGGAGAGCATATTGGAGTGTCAGAACTACAGATCAGAGAAGAAAAGAGCACCCTGGACTTGGGTGCCCACTCATTAGTCCTCAAAGTTCCATAACGGGAAAATCTCCGAAATAGTAGAAACAAGTTATAGACTAAGTTTTCAGATCCTGACAAAAAGTAGGGCCTTGGACTTGGGCATCCACTCTTTAGTCCCTGACTTTTCTGCCTCAGAACCCTGAAAATTGGTGCACAGTTATTTGATATTTTACATCTTTCTATAGAAGCATTTTCTATAATTCATCTGTTTACTGTCGTATTTGCATAATTAGGGTTTTGATGGATAATTGAGCATAAGAGAAAGAAAATTGATAATCAAATACCCTAATCCAAGCTTCCCTACATTTGTAAGTGGCTAAGGACTTGATAGTGCTCTACCACTCGATCCTAAGGTCCTTGAATGTAATGGGTGAAAGGATGATTTAAACACTAAACTAAACAATCTAAATTTTACCCTAAACACAATTAAGGTCTTGTAATCTAGGTATGCACGGAATGAGCCCTATCTAGTTATTTTGATAAGGATATTCCATGTTCTAGATAGGTGAAGAGTTAAAATGTTAAAATTAAATGAATTTAGGGTTAAATCATGATTAAATGCATATATTCAAATGTCATGTTTATTCAAATTCATGGATTAAAGAATGTTAACCCTAACATTATTGATGCCCTAGTTAAGATGAATGTATGAAATTATAATACAAGATGTAGCCCCACATAAACAAATGTGATGCCAAGTTCAAACAAGACATGTTCCCAAAGGCATACAATATATACAACAAGCATGGTTTTGTAGAGGATAGTCACTCTGGTAGCACTAACATTGAGGCTTTCAGGAACATAATCCATCACAGAGAAGATCATCCCATTCTGAAGAACATTATAGCTATCAGGATGTACTATGAATCTAGTTTTCCATATGCTGTGGAGGCTTTAGAACTCTTGATTGAATGCAAAAATAACTACAACAAGGTGACAATGAGATTCGAGCGCCAAGGGTGAGTGTATGTTGATCTATCAGTAGATGGTATAATGGAGGTATTCAATTTGCCTACACCTAGAGGAATATTTGTGCCAAACCTAGAGGCTCTTGCAAAAGAATATGATGGCAACTAGAAAGATTGCAGGAAAGTCATTTTCTTAGGATGGAGAGATTCGACTAGCAAGACCAAGGTAGTAGCTAAGATGCCACAACATCTATACAAGTATGATTTTAGTCTGGAGGTACAATACATGATCTTCCTACTCAGAAGAATGAGTGGAAGGTAGAATGCTGACAATTTTAAATCCTAGATGTTCAGTCTCATCAGGATGGTAATTGAGAACAAGCAAACAGTCTAGTGGGAAAAGATAATTAGTGACTCTATGTATTCACAAATGGTGAAGTGGAGAAGAATGAAACATAGATTATTCAAAATGACTTGTTATCTGGTGTATGCATGTGCAGCCAAGGGTACCTTTGATGGGCTACAAATAGTTGGAAAATTGGGTAGGTTGCCACATGAGAAGACATCATGGGAGCATTATCCCTATCTGTAGAGGAGGTAGTTTGTACAACACTACAAGGTTGTGAATGATTGCTTCATAATGCATATAGTTAGACTCTTTGAGGGAGATAGAGCTAAGAGATTTTAACTGGGAGCAACTAAGAAGATCCATCCACATGGTGCCTGGTTCATATAGTCCAGGACATATTCATATATTAGGATGGAAGGATTCAGTGGAAGTCCCTTCATGCTACCCAGGTACCCATTAGACAAGTTTGTCTAGATTGAGATGGCTAGGCAATTGATCCCTACCTTGGAGATGTCCAAGAAGAAAGATAGAAAGCCATATATAAAATTCCCTTTGGACATTAATTGGTTTATGTTTGGGTCAATTGATAATGCCAAGGTAGTTGAGGTAAATTTGAAGAGCCTACACTTGCAACTATTCCCATTGGTAAGGGATTATGATCCTTATCATAGGATAGAGAAGAATTTTAACAAGAAATATAAACATGTCATGCATCTGGAGGATTACTATGCTTACTTTGATGATGAGCATGAAGTAAGGAAAAGGGAATATCAAAGGTTAACCCTTAACCAGATGAAAACTATAGGATAGTCAGAGGTTTCTCCTCAGATCAAGAATGATAATGATGAAATTGTGGATCCATAATATGAAGACAATAAGATGTATAATGAGGCACTGGCAACTCTAGATTGGACCCAAGGGGATGAGACATCTATTGATGTCATTATTACCAAGATGATGGCAAGGACCAAGAACTGGTTGAATAAGAAAATCAATGAATTAAAAACAAAAGGACTTGTTATCACTTTTGATAAGAAAATAAAGATGAAAGAACAAGAAGAGCCAGACTTTGATGACTTCTTGGTGCATAAGAGGCAGGTCTTGGAAACCAAATTGGTAGAACCCAGCTCATCAGGAGCTACAAAACAACCCACTGTGGAGGGTGTTTCACTAGTGTACAAGCCCCCATCACCTCCTCAAGGTATACCTGCAAGAGCAATCACTATTTTTGTGCCTAAGGTGGCAGTGATGGAAGAAGAACCTATAGAGGAGGAGGAGCTTATGGAGGAAGAAGATCCATGTCCAATAGGGTCATGCATAGAAAAGGGGAAAGATGTCCTACAGGGAGTCAATATCCCCAAATAGTCAGGGTACCAATGCCCTCTTATGAGAGGAGCTATATCGATGCCACCTCCTATTCACACACCAGGACATCTGGATCCAACCTTGCATGTAGTGAAAGAACTCCAACACAGTGTACTTGTAGAGAACATAATAAAGGTAAAGACTGAACTGGCTCAACAGGCCATGAGCAAGGTACTGGAGAAGGAGGTGAGTAGGTCTTTTCCTTTTAGTGGGACCATAGACCTAATAGAAGATCATGTAGTCAAGGATGTGACTAATCACCCCATTGAGACCCTACTCCAACATACTGACTCTACAACTGGAAGTGATGCTATAGGAGCATATGTGGTGCAGTCATGGTAGGAGGGATCACAGAATGAACTATCCAAGCCATGCAGCAAGAGTAAACACAACGGAAACAACTCAAAGATATGGAACAAATGTATATTCAGTCATTTAATATATCATAGGATTCAAATACAAATTGGTCAGCAACATGCGGGCTTACAGTTAGGGCTCTCAGGCCTGATTACAGAATATACACAAGATATAGCTTTGAAGTCCCTTCACGCAAATCCAAACTATGAACTTATGAATCTATTTCTAACTTTCTAATCTTCTTTCCTAGGGATCTATTACATCCTTTTATATCATCTCTGGTACAAAAGATTCCTCTATGTCAGCCAAGAAAGATCACAAACTCTAATGAAGAGTTGTAACATGTGTACACAGATAGATCAGACCTAAATGCATAGAACAACTCCGCAAATGAATGGAATGATGTGTGGATCTCAGAGAAGGTCAGCCATGAACCAATGATCATTGAATGATGTGTCATTAATTTCCATAAGTTGAGAAATGCTTTGCAAGTCTTCTCCTTTAGCTGATTATTAGAGATTGTCAAGATGCTCTGTTATGAGAAAATAGTTGATCTTCTGATATCGATAACTTTCTAGTAACTGATCAAAATGCTCTAAATTTTGGATATGATGTAGATGAATGAATCTAGATGCTAAGTCTAGCTCTGTAAGATCTAAAATGCAATTGTAGTAGAATGTGGATAAAAATATAGAAATTTCTATTGAGTGAACTACCCAAACTAAACTCCAAACAAACTGAAATGAAAATGTTTTTAGTTGATGCAAGATTACTCTTGAACCAGTGATGCTCCTACATCAGACATCCATGGTTATTGAAAAAATGAGTCCCTCACTTTGCTGTGGATAGGGAAGAACCAAGATGGTCCACCTCAACCTGAGAAATCCATGATGAATCTTCTTCCAGTCTGCCTTTCCACTTCACAAGGTATTCTTTGTATTGTCTTCCTCTGGTGCTGCATCCAACTCTGATGTCTAAGATGTCTTCAATCTACTATGGTGCTTGTTGTGGTAACTACTTCTTCAAGTCCTCCACCATGTTGTCACTGAACTCTACTTCATGATAATGGTATAGGTCTGCAATGTTGAAAATAGGTGATATGCCCAATGTCTCTGGTAGCTCCACTTCATATGTGTTTCCTGAATCAAATTTTCTGAGTATCCTACAAGGTCCAAACTTCTTCATCTTCAACTTGTTATATGTTCCTACTGGAAATATTTCTTTTCTCAAGTATACCATCACTTCATCTCCAACTATAAATTCCTCATGTCTTCTCTTCTCATTTGCTTGCTCCCTATATTTGTTGTTCATATCTTCCAAATGCTTCTTAACTTGATTATGCATTGTCCTCATTTGATTTGTAAATCCTTCTACTTTTGCACTTCTCTCTTCTTCTGTACCCATGTCTCTCAATTTTATCACTCCTCTAGGATTCACTCCTGTAACAATCTCAAAAGGTGTTCTTCTGGTACTCCTATTTACTGAATTATTATATGCAAACTCTGCTTGTGAAAGAATCAAGTCCCAACTTCTTGCCTTTTCTCCAACCAAACATCTCAACAAGTTTCCCAAACTCCTATTCCCTAGCTCTGTCTATCCATCAGTCTGTGGATGAAATGTTGAATTGAAATTCAAATCTATCTTCATCTTTTTCCAAAGTGTCTTCCAAAAATATCCCAGAAATCTAGTATCTTTGTCTGAAGTTATACTCCTAGGTAACCCATGCAATCTTACAATCTCCTTGAAAACAAGGTCTGCTACATGTACTGCATCAGTTATCTTCTTACAGGGTATGAAATGAGGCATCTTTGAAAATATGTCTACCACTACAAACATAGAATCCTATCCTCTCTATATTAGGTAATCCCATCACAAATTAATCCATGCTTATGTTTTCCTAAGGTCTCTCTAGTACTATCAAAGGTTTATACAATCTAGTATTCTGACTACTCCCTTTTGCAATTTGACAAACTCTACAACTTTGCACAAATTTACTAACATCCTTATGTAACTAAGGCCAAAAGTAATCTCCACTCACCAAAGCCACTATCTTATCAATGCCAAAATGTCCTACCAATCCACCACTATGTTTCTCCTTGATCAAATTATCTCTCATTGAACTTCTAGGTATGCACACTGATTTCCTCTGAACTGTTGGCAAGAGACACTACTAGGCATGTTAAGTGTTATCATTGAGGGCAACTGAATCTATCTTACACATCCACATTACATCATTTGATCATACCGAAAGTTAGAGTGCAGATTTATCTAAGTCCGGATAGACAGGAATAGAGCATTTGACAAGGTTCAACATATTAGTCTACATTTCTCCATAGTTAATTATATTGTGCTACAGATATGAGGGAATGTTAAGGGATGTCAAGACTACCTAAATTCAAGATTTTAGCCTCCAGTGATAAGGGATTGAAAGTTACATGCATATGAGTATCAGGTTTTGTTAAACAATTCGGTCTAGTGAAGAACATGCCAACTTGATGTTTGATCATTGTGTGGATTAGGGAAAGTTGTTGGTTAAGTAATTTGTGAGATCTAGTGGTATTGGTTGACATGTGTGATGACTTGAATGCATAAGTTTTGGTCTGCATTAATATGTGTGCATGGATTCAGATGATAGAATAGTGTTCTTGAAATAGTTTCTAGTTTTTTCTCAAAGACAATTATAGTTGATGTTTCATGTAGTGGATATATATGATTGATGGATTCAAGCATTTGTGTGTGTTGTGTGAATATGAAAGGATAAGTGTGAAATATAGTAGAATCAAGTGCGAAGGGAAGAGATCTAAGCTCTGGATCATGGCAGAGTAGTGAAGCAGAGTAGAAAGAGATGAAGTGTGTAAAGTCAGTATATTGTACATAACCGGAATTGTAATTCTACATTGTTACATGTTTCTTAGTTCAATCATTCTAGTGAACTCTTGTAATTAATTTTGTAGGTAGTGAGCCTCTTTTAGTAGTGTGCCTGAAGGCATGTGCCTTCCTCATTTGTAATATTTTTAATAGAGTATAAATTCTTGTGGGTTAACCCCCACCGTGGTTTTTCCCTTAACCCAATTTTGACGTAAAAATCCTAGTGTTATGTGTGCTGATTTTGTTTATGCTCATGTGTTGTTGATTCATTCTTTCATGGTTATAACATTCATATGTTAATAATTGATAAAGAAGTTTAATTGCATCAAAGGATAAAAGTTTTTGTGACAACTGATTCACCCCCCTCTCAGTTGTCTGCCCTTATTTTAACAATTGGTATTAGAGCCTGGTTCCTTAGAAGAAGTTTAATAGCTTGAGGAAGATCTAGGAAGGTGTTTTCAATGGGTTCATTCAAGAATTTTGATGGTATCAATTAATAACTACAAGTAGCCTTAGATGATCTTGACCTGTCCAAAGCAGAAATCAAAGATTTGCAAGAGAACCTTAAAGATGCTAAAGATTTCATTGAGACCTTAAAAGAAAAATTGAGCAAATCTAATGAAAAGAGGAAGGGGCTACTTCTTCAACTAGTAAATTAGGATGAAGATAATGACATGGATGAGGCCTTGAAAGAGAAGACAAAGGAATGTGAGAAGTTAGCAAAAGAAGTTGTTGTCCTAAGACATGAGATGGAATTTGGGGTGATGAGGCTAACCAAGGAAATTGAGGAAAGAAAGAAGAATAAAGAAAAACTAAATCAATCTCTAAAAGAAAGAACAAAAGAGTGCTGCAGATTGGACAGAATAATTGATCATTTAGAATTTGATCTACAAGAAACTAGGGATAATGAGGATCAACTTGAAAGACAAATTGTCATTCTTAAACATGACATAGAAGTTGCAAATGAATATAAAGAGAAATTCAAGATAAACTCAGCTAAACTTGAGGCATTGATTGATAGTGAGAAGAAGGAAGATGATAAGCATGGTCTAGGATTTGAGAAAGGTGAAAGCTCTGGATCTGGTCAAAGAAATCCTAAAGCAAGAAATTAAAGAAGGAATCCTAGAAGACCTCCAATAAGACAACCTAATTCTCAAAGGTATCCATCTCTCAATGGTAATTGTTTCAAATGCAATAAGTATGGTCATAGAGCTAATCAATGTAGAAGTCAAGTGAATAAAAATTGTATCATCTTTCTCCAGTCAATGCTTTAATTGCAAAAATATAGGTCATAAGGCTAAGGAATGTAGAAGTGGATCAAAGAATCCTCGTAAGAACAAAGAAGTGTTCAATGGAAGATCTTTTACTTGCAATAAGTTTGGGCATATTACAATGTAATGTAGATCTAAACCTGCTCCAACATGTAATTGTTAGAAAAATAAGATTGTGTGTTTCAACTACAACAAATCGAGACACATTGCTAAATTTTGCAGAAGAAAAAAGGAGAACTAACAGGTAGGTAAAGGAAAAATAGAGAAAAAGTTGGACAAAGGCAAGGGCAAAGTTGATTTGAATGAGATCTATAATGAAATGAACAAAACATGGGTGAAGAAAGGTGAAATGAAAGTTGACACTGGGTCCATACCAGAATCTGGTGTTGATAATTCCTCTAGGAATTGAATTAGGAGCTCTGGCTCAGGGGGAGTTGCATTGAAAATATAACTCCCCCAGCCAGTAAGTGGGTGCCTAAATTTGGCACAATGAATGAAGTTAAAGAAAACTATTTCAGATCTATTGAAGCAAATTCCAGAAGAAAAGAAGCTAATGCAATTGATTGCAAAGCAATTGAAGATTGACTGTATGCAGAAATAGTGTAACCAAATGTATTAGGGCAAAGCATTTATTACAATGGTGAATTAGGTTTTGTAGAGCATAAAAAGTCATTCATTCAACATTTGAATCACTTTGGATTTGAAGAAAACAAGAAGAAGAGTGCTTGAGCTGAGATTTTAGAGATTTGAAGTGCAAAGAATGAATTCGATAGCCAACCCTAATTCTGTGAAGAAAAAGGTATTTTCCTATGAAGCTTTGAACTTGTAATCTTTTGCAATGGCTACACCTCTGGTTGTGAATATTACCGAGCAACCTAGGCCAAAGTTTAAGAAGCATCCACACAAATTAGTAGAGGTCGATTCGTTAGGTGCCTTTTCAAGTGTTCTCTATGGTGTGTTGCACATTGAAGACATTATGGCTTATATTCATGCTAGCCTATATGAGTTTGGGGATCTGAAGCTAGTAGATTTGTTCAAGAATCATCTAAGGGATGAAATTCATGGTCTTAGACCTGAGTATAAGGCACTACAAGATAAACATTTCATTCATATTATAGGGTTTCCATCCTTCAATGAAGATGAGTGGGTCTGGTATGTACTGAGTCAAACGCATGATGAGTTTATGTGGTTAATGAAACCCTTCAAGATCACCAAGGATGCCATCAAACCCATGATAGAGTTGAACTCATCTGGTGGACTGCCAATGTTAAAGTCAGTAAAGAATCAAATTGTAACTGATGCTATTGGCTTAAGGTTTGACAAAAGGGAAATGACAATAAATGACATCATTGATCCGAATGTCAAATTTGCATTAATGGTGATTGGATACAAGATATATCATTCTAGTAGGGAGAATTCTATATCTAATACAGCTATCCATGCAGCTTATTAGATGTTGAGAGAGAATGTTGACTATGACTTGTGTGAGCTGCTGCAGAACTAGCTAATGGAAAATCTGAACAAGATCAAAAGGGACAAGACGAATACATTCAAATATGGTACATTGGTATTATGTTTGTTCTTCTATTTCATGAATGAGTTACCCGACAAGAAAAACATGTGTTGGACTAGTGATAAGACTATTGCCATATAGATAAGAGAGCACTTGAACAAGATTGGTGACTCCAATGCCCAAAGGACTACTCTTTGGGGATATTTCAAGAATTTTTAGAACATGATGCAATCAAGGGAAAGAATCCCTACATCTATGGTTGAAAAATATAAGGATATAGTTTGTTTTATGGTGGATACAAATCAATGTTTAATGGAAGCAGTTGAACCAAGAACTGTGTGGATCATGCCCATGGGGTATGAAGTTGATGAGAAAGTATTGGATATGTACACTCAACACCTTCTAAGTAAACCAAAGGACACCATAGTTGAAATATTTGGGACTTATAGTGAACTCAGTGTGAAATTGCATGTTGAGCTTTGGAAGAATGAATCTAAGAGAAAGATTCAAAGGCAAGTTGAAATGTATGTAGAAAGAATTGGCATAACAAGAGAAGCTATGAGACAAAACAGAGAAAGAATAGAGAAATCTGAGAAGGAGAAGTAGGAAAGAGAACATGAAGTGTTCTGATGGAATCCTCTTCTAAGCCAAGAACTACAAGGAGTACATGTATAACCTCTGGTGCATCATCTTCTCCTGCTATAGAAAAACCCTCCAGTAAGGAAGGAAAAAGGACAAAGGTAAAAAGCAAAAGAACATATGTCAGTGTGGAGAAAGTGGATGAAGAAGAAACTGACTCAAATGATGAGGTCAAAGAGTTGAAGGCCTTAGGCACTAAAGTTGCTAAAGTGTCTAAGGAGAAGCCCTCCAGAAGCAAAAAGAAAAGTAAAAGGCATAAATTAGAGGCTTATGTTGAGAAGCCCACTCCCTCTGTGGATGACATCATTAAGTCATTCACGGTAAATGGAAACTTGAAGCCAATGACTGAATTTTATGATCATTACAGTGATGCTGATAAGAGAGTTTTGGAGGAAGCAATAGTCAAATATTTGAATATCTATAGTAAGACTCTATTTGAAATAACTTCTGAAATTCTGGAAAGCCTTGCCAAAATTCTAGAATTAAGAAAAGAGAATGCAAAAGCTAAAGATTTTGAGCTCCAGGAGCATGTGTTAATAAAACTGTGTCCTCAAATTACTCCGGATCAAAAGAACCTGATATTCAAAGAAGTAAAAGAGGAGTTCAGGAGTAAGATCAGAATGAATATGATCATGCTGTGAGAGATTGATAAGGTAGTTGGACATACTTAGGAGATTCTTCTGAATGCATTAAAAAAGCATAATCTTCCCATTGTTGAAGAAGAAACTAATGTTGAAGTTGATTCCTTCATTTTAGACATTGAGGAATTTGATAAATTTGATGATAATACTGACACTGAGGATACACCAAATCCTTTAAAGAGAATGTAGAAGATATTTTTAATATAAATAAAAGCAAGGATGCCTCTGATGATGATGTAGAGAAGGAAGAAGTAGAGAAAAAAAATGAAAGTGATGAGCAGAACATTGTGGTTGACTCTGAAAAGGGAGAAGATGGAGGCCCTGAAGAGAAAAAGTCTGAAACATCATTTTGGGCAAGAGACACTGTAGATGCAGTGAAATAAATTTTGGAAAGAGATAAACAAATTGCAGAAGATTGGGACATAATACAAGGACCAATCAATTTTGATACTTTATCACCAGTGCAGAAGATAAAGTTGGCCTCTATTGCACAAGCTAAGGCCAGAGAGGAAATTTTGAAGTACCATTTAGAAGATAGCGAGCTGCATGGCCTTGTATTTGGGATTTTGGAGAAAATTATGCCCACATTTTAGAAGGATTCTTTAGCATCTCCCTCCAGTCAGTTGGAAAGCTTGATAAACTCTGTAAGTTCTGATTTTGAAACCTTATAGAAGTCAGCAGAAGTTAAAGTCAAAAATGAATTTAATGAGATGAGGTTTGTTGAAATAAAGAAAATAATTAGCTATGATAGATCCAGGTTTGATACCAGTGTAAAGAGTATTCAAAATGCCCTATTTGAAGGTACAGAGATCTATAAGTTTTGTCTAAATAGATCTAAAGCTGTTGAAGATATTGAGAAAAAGATTAAGGACATAGAGCTCAAACTATCTAATATTTATCAGTCATATAGTCCTTTAACTGAGTCTATAATTACCAAGGAATGCCAAGTAGTGAGTCTACAGAATGAATTGAGTGATTTGGAGAAGGAAAGGCCAAAATTCTTGGTAGATTGGATGAGCTCCAAGGACTGATCTCCCCTAAGTTAGAAACTATGTATGATATATTGGTAGAGTCTGAAGGAGTAGGTGCTACTAGTGATCCTACTGAACTTCAAAAGGTAGAATCACTAGCATTTTTGTTTAGTGGGCACATATCTATATTGGGAAGCATTAAAAAGAACTGGGACAATGAATTGACAAAGTTGAAAAACATTTTTGGTGATATCTTTTTGCTGATGAAAAAAGCCTAAGAACTATATGTTCATATGCAGAAGTATGTAGAGTATTGACCCTTGTACATAAAAATTTTGCATGAATTTTGGTATGTAGATCCCATCCTTTACCATTGATGTCAAAGGTGGAGAGAAAAGATAGTGAAAAATGAAGAATTAATATAAGGGGGAGCATTCAAAATCATAAGTGTATAAAGTAAGGGGGAGTTGATTTAACACAGTCATTTTTCACTAAGTGTTGCCTTCAATGCTAAAGGGGGAGATTGTTGGGAAGAGACACTACTAGGCATGTCAGGTGTTGTCATTGATGGAAATTAAATCTATCTTACACATCTACATTACATCATTTGATCATACTGGAAGTCAAAGTGCAGATTTATCTAAGTCTAGATAGACAGGAGTAGAACATTTGATAGGGTTTAGCATATTAGTCCACATTTCCCCATAGTTAATTATAAGATCCCAAGACTACCTAAATCCAACATTTTAGCCTTCAGTAATGAAGGGATTGAAAGTTACATGCATCTAAGTATCGGGTTATGTTAATCAGTTCAGTCTAGTGAAGAATAGGTTGACTTGATGTTTGATCATTGTGCGGATTAGAAAAAGTTGTTGGTTAAGTAATTTGTGAGATCCAGTGGTATTGGCTGACATGTGTGATGACTTGAATGCACAAGTTTTGGTCTGTATTAATATGTGTGCATGGATTCAGTGGACAGAATAGTGTTCTTGAAATAGTGTCTAGTTTTTTTCTCAAAGCCGACTGCAGTTGATGTTATTTCATGTAATGGATATATATGATCGATGGATTCAAGCATTTGTGTGTGTTGTGCGAATATGAAGGGATAATTGTAAAATATAGAAAAATTAAGTGTGAAGGGAACAATTCTAAGCTTCGGATCATGGCAGAGTAGTGAAGAAGAGCAGAAAGAGATGAAGTGTGTAAAGTCAATATATTGTGCATAACCAAAACTATAATTCTGCATTGTTAGATGTTGTTTCTCAGTTCAATCATTCTAGTGAACTCTTGTAATTAACTTTGTAGGCAGTGAGCCTCTTTGAGAAGTGAGCTCTAGGTAGTGTGCCCAAAGGCATGTGCCTTCTCCATTTGTAATACTTTTAATAGAGTATAAATTCTTGTGGGTTAACCCCCACCGTGGTTTTTCCCTTAACCGAGTTTCCACGTAAAAATCCTGGTGTTATGTGTGCTGATTTTGTTTCTGCTCATGTGTTGTTGATTCATGCCTTCATGGTTATATCATTCATATGTTAATAAGTGATAAAGAAGTTCTAATTACAGCAAAGGATAGAAGTTTTTGTGACAACTGATTCACCCCCTCTTAATTGTCTGCCCTTATTTCAACATGAACAACATTTCTTCCTGAATGAAATAATCCAACCACTTACTCCTATCTGTCACAACAGGTTCCTTACATGCTTTCAAATGTTCTACAAAATCAGTGTCTCTCTCATACATATGCTTCAATTCATCAAATCCCAACACTTCAACTCTCATCTCTGTCAACAAGTTTCTTCTCCTACTTAATGCATCCACAACTTTGTTTGATTTTCCACTCCTATGCTTCAATACAAATGTATAACTTTGCATGAACTCTACCCATCTCATATGTCTTTGATTCAACTTACCTTGATTGTTCAAATATTACAAAGCTTGATGATCTATATACAACACAAATTCCTTAGGTAGCAAATAATGTCTCCACTTCTTCAGGGTTTGAATTATAGTGTAGAACTCTTGATCATAAATTGAATATCTTCTCCTTGCATCATTCAACTTCTCACTAAAATATGCTATGGGTCTTCCTTCTTGACTTAACACTACTCCAATTGCATTCCCACTTGCATCACAATATACATGAAATACCTTATTGAAATCTGGTAATGCTAAAACAGGTTGCTTTGTCACCTTCTACTTCAACAGCTCAAAACTTTTATCTGCTCTTGATGTCCACCTTAAGTCTTTCCTGTCACCTCTCATTGTCTTTGTCATAGGGTTACATATTGAACTAAATTTTTTGATGAACTTCTGGTAGAAACTAGCCAATCCATGAAACGATCTAACCTCTCCAGTGCTCTTCAGTGTAGGCCATTCAACAATTGCTCTTACTTTCTCAGGGTCCATCTTAAATCCTTCTGTAGAAATCACAAATCTCAAGTACACTAGTTCTTCCTTCATGAAACTACATTTCTTGATGGTTATAAACAATTTCTCTTCTCTCAATCTCTGTAATACTAGTCTAAAGTGCTGCAAATGTTCTTCTTTTGTCTTACTAAAAATCAGAATATCATCCAAATACACAATAACAAACTTACCCAGGAATTTCTTCAAGACTTCATTCATCAATCTCATGAAAGTACTCAATGCATTTGTCAATCCAAAAGGCATCACTAACCACTCATACAATACTTCATTTGTCTTAAAAGTAGTCTTCCATTCATATCCTTCTTTGATTATGATATGATGGTATCCACTTTTCAAATCTATCTTTGTGAAATATCTTGCTCCACTCAAACAATCCATGATATCATCCATCCTAGGTAAAGGAAATCTATACTTAAGTGTGATCTTGTTTATTGCTCGAGTCTGTACACATTCTCCATTCTCCATCCTTCTTTAGTGCTAACACTACAGGTACTGCACAAGGACTCAAACTTTCTCTAATCAAATCTTTTTTCAACAATTCTTGTATCTGTCTATTCAATTCTTCATTCTCTTCCAGTGTCATTCTTTGTGTTGCTTTATTAGGCAAACTAGTTCCCGATATAAGATCCATGTGATGACTGATACTCCTAATTGGTGGCAATCCTTCAGGTACATTGTTGGATATGATGTTTTCATACTATGTCAGCAACTCTCTTATCTCCTCTGGTTTTGATTCTTTAGTCTCCTTCAATGTTTTAGGCTTCTTAGGAATCAAAGCATAACACATATTCTCATGTCTCAAACCATCCAAAAATTTTCTTCCATCTACCAAACAAATTCTAGCATTCCCACATACTTCACTCTTAGGATCATACTCCAAAGGAATCAAGGTAATTCTCTTTCCATTTGATGTTATAGTGTATGTATTCTTTCTCCCATCATGTAGAGTTTTTCTATCATACTGCCAAGGTCTACCCAACAAGATATGACATACATCCATATGCATAATATCACACAAGACTTCATCATGATATGATCTAATATGAAATTTTACCAAACATTGTTCACTCACTAGTACCTTATGATCATCCTAAATCCATGCTATCTGATAGGGCTTAGGATGTTTCAATCTTTCTAACTTCAACTTAGTCACCATCTCCTCTAAAACTAAGTTATCAGAACTACCACTATCAATTACAACTTTACAACATTTACCTCCTAATTTGCATCTGGTTCTAAACAAACTCTTCCTCTGTGATGGTTCCTCATTTGTCTCTTCTTGAAATAGTACTCTCCTCATCACAAGTGATTCTCCATTCTTAGGTTTACCAACTAAACTAGGTGATCTAATAGGTTCTTCTTCAACATAAGTTGCTCTTCCACTGTTCTCTATTCTCTTACTTGTACTCCCTTGATTACATTCAAATGCTCTATGTCCTTTACCTCCACACTTGAAAAAATTGCCTCTGAATGTTCTCTTATCAAATCCTTTCCCTTCTCTTCTTTATCCCTCATTCCGGTGTGCACTAATGTTTCCTCTCCGGTAAAAATTTCTGTCATCTCTCCTATATGCACTATTATCTCTGTCCTCCTTCTTGAATGTGTTGTCAAACTTGTTTTTCTCCACAAATGATCTCTCACCTCCAAAAAATGTTCTACCTCTCTAAAATTTACCTACTTTGCCTCTCTATCTTTGATCATGTCTCTTATTCAGCTTCTCTTCAACTTTCAGGGCAAACTGATGTGCTTCCTCTAAAGATGTCATCCTCACCAGACTTAGTTCTTCTTGAATGTTCAATCTCAATCCATTAATGTATCTAGCCACCTTTTCTTTTCTTCCTTCACTATGTCCTATCCTTATGATCATCTTATGAAATTCTTCAGTATACTCCTTCACAGATTTCTCCTTTTGCCTCAGGTTCTACAATCTTTTCAACAACTCCAACTCATAGTCAGTAGGTATAAACTAATTCTTCAATTTTGTCACCATTCTATCTCACTTTGTAATCTTTTCTTTTCCTCTTCTATTCCTATCCAACTGAACTTCTTTCCACCATATAGCAGCATTTCCTTTCAACTTTGTCTATACAAATTTCACCTTCTTCAGATCTTCAACTTCTTCATACTCAAAGTATTCTTCCATGTCATTTATCCAGCCAATCAATTCTTTAGTATTTAAATTGCCAATGTAATTCGATACATCAACTCTAGGTCTCTTTCTAGTCTTTGAAATAGCTTGCAACATCTTGACTTGATCTGATTCTTCTTCTTCATTACCCAGTAGGGTTTCACCAATTTGTTCAATAGATTGAAATTATTCTTCATCATCACTTTCAGCATTAGGTCTCAGTGTCAATCCTCTTCGCCTATCTTCTTCAATAGCATCCAATCGAATTCTCATTGTTTTCATCATTTTCATCATCTCATCCATTCTACCAACCATTGTTCCAATAGCAGCAACTCTCCTCGGCAACATTCTTCCTCAGATCAAGTCCAACCTGCCTCAAAATCGATGATCGGGCTACAAGGTGACAACTGCCTCACAATTGGCAATCAGGTATGACACAAGTAACTTGCCTCAATTCGGCAATCTATCCACAACAAGATCTTATGGAATTCCTTCACCAACTTCACTCAATTCACTCCCAAAGATTTGAACTTTCACTCTGATACCACTTGGTGTAGTCATGAAAGGAGGGTTCACAGAATGAACTGTCCAGGCCGTGCAACAAGAGTAAACATGATGGAAACAACTCAAAGATATGTAACAAATGAAAATTTAGTCATTCCATATATCAAAGTATTCAAATATAGATCGATTGGAAACATGTAGACTTATAGTTAGGGCTCTCAGGCCTAATTATAGAATATACACAAGATATAGCTTTGAAGTCCCTTCACACAAATCCAAACTATGAACTTATGAATCTATTTCTAACTATTCTAATCTAATTTTCTAGGGATCTATTACATCCTTATATATCATCTTTGGTACAAAAGATTCATCCGTGTCAGCCAAGAAAAATCACAAACTCCAATGAAGAGCTATAATGTGTGTACATGGATAGATTAGACCTAAATGCATAGAACACCTTTGCAAATGAATGGAATGATGTGCGGATCTCAGGAAAGGTTGGCCATGAACCAAATATCATTAAATGATGTGTCATTAAGCTCCACAAGTCGAGGAATGCTCCACAAGTCTTCTCCTTTAGTTGATTATCAGAGATTGTTAGGATGCTCTGTTCTGAGAAAATAGTCGATCTTCTGATAGTGATAACTTTCCAGTAACTAATCCAAATGCTCTGAATTATGGATATGATGTAGATGAATGAATCCATATGTTAAGTCTAGTTCCACAAGATCTAAAATACAACTATGGTAGAATGCAGACCAAAATATAGAAACTGCTACTAACTGAACTACCCAAACTGAACTGTAAACACACTGAAATGCAAATGTTTTTGGTTGATGCAAGATTGCTCTTGAACCAAGGATGATCTTGCATCAATATGACAAAAGTGTTGATAGTGCAGAGTCCCTGGAAGTTGAAGTGCAAATGGGACCATTGAATGTCCTAATAGAAACAATGACTGATCCCAAGGTGATAGATTTGACCTATCAGCCTAATCGTAGGGATAGAGAAGAAGCTTTCAAAAATGATCAAACACAAGGAGAAAACATCCAGATGGATGTTGATAATAGAGATGATGATATCTAGGATGAAGAGGCACAGTAGGATATCCATGTGGATATGGATAAACATGAACAATAAGATATCTAGGTGGACAAACCTGAACAAAATATTGATACAGAAAGAAGAGTTGATGAGGGTCCTTAAGGGAAACAAATACAAGAACATCATCAAGATAATCAACCACAAGGACATCAAAACATCCAAGAGTTAGCTTTGTAGAAAGAACAAGTTGAGGATATGCCTAAGGATGACATGATCCAAGATGAACCAATGGATACATCACTTACTGATCAACCACCACCAGAATAGGAAAAGACTCATGATTTTAGTGGGGTTGGTCAGGATAAGGACCAACAGATGGAAAGTCCTGAGGTCGTTCCTCCATAACATGACCAAGATAAACACCAACAAGAAAGTGTAGAGATTCCTATAGGATAGGATGATCCAGGTAAAGAGAAGGAGATACAAGATGCTTAAATTGAGCAACATGACTAGGTAGGGTCTAGACCTACTATGTTATCCTGGATGTCTTTAGAGATAGGCCATCCACAGTAGGAGTAGGCACCATTTGAATTTAAATCTCTTTTCACATTGGATCCTACTAAGTCAAAGAGGAAGGCTAGGGTAGTCTCAACAATAAAAATGGATGTTGTGACAAAAAAAAGAACAACATAGGTAGCAGTTGCCATGGTAGACAAGGCAAAAGGAGAGATAAGGCCAGAGGAATTCTAGGTAACTCAAATTGACTTGGGACATGCTACAATAGATCAAGAGATTTAGGAGCACATTGGGAGCACTGAGGCTATAGTGGCCAGAATAAAGAAGTTGAAGTCAAGGAATAAATAATTGAAAGAGCAAAATACTCAATTGCAGCAAATTATTTAATTTCTATTGAAACCCATAGGTTTAGCCTCCACCATACACAGTGCCTGGAAAGGCCCATTGCCTTAGCATTAATTAGTGAGGAGGAAATAGCAGGATTGGATGTTGAGAAACATCAGGCACAAGTGATGGACAGATGGTTCACTAAATTTTTGAAGAAGGGAGAACAAGTGATAAAGACCTCATTGTCCAATTGGGACATGTTGAGCAACCTAAAAAGTAAAGTAGATAAGTTGAAAAAGGAGGTCAGCCAAAGACTGATAAAGAGTGGTCAGAACCTAACTACACTAAAAGATATGAGGAAAGTCAATGTCAACACCCTCATGACAAAAAAGATTTTGACACCTCAAACACTACTACAGATAGATAACTGGTTTGAGGATGTAAGGTTTGAGGTCAATATTTTGAAAAGATGCAATGCTAAAGCTATGGATATTAGCATCAAGATGCATGAAATTTTGGAAGAAGAGCTAGAGATTTCAGAAACTCTTGAGGGTGAGGTAGAAGGAAAGATTGAAAAATAAGGTGAAGAGTTTGTTGTCAAAGCATTTAGAAATAATTTCAAGTTAGTAGCAGAGGATCCTATCCAACACTTTTCTAAAGATATTATTAATAAATCTATGCATATGAAGTCCAAAATAGAGACATATAATGAAGAGTTGGATAGACAGACCAATAAGTGGATATCCTTGAAGGAGAAATTAAAGGCTCAAGAGCATGTTGCTAAGAGGGCCAAGGTACAAGATAGGGCAAAGATAGAGAAAGTCATCCAGACATATGAGCTTATCCAAGGGATTGCATATAGGATAATTGAGGGAGCATCAATAGAAGAGGAATCTGATGGAGATGCTGCATGAAGAGATAATGAAGACCGGATTAAAGATTCAAGAATATTCTAGACCTTCCATCTGTCTTCAATAAAAGATTGCCAAATTTACAATCACATGTCACATTTTTTACTGACCGTTAGATCATCCAGAATTGATCCTAATTATTGGATCATTTGTAACCACAAACTATCCTTGTTCTATAAAAGAAGATGGATTGCCTTTTGTAAAATATTTGAAGCTTAATTGAGATAGAACTGGTGATTAGTGGACACTTAGTGAACATTTTGTGCTTAGTGAACCCTTGCTATTCTCTCTTGAGATCATCTGTATATGTGTATTCTTTTTGCATACTTAATAAAGATGGAGATTTAGATTATAACTTATCATATATCTTACGTAATTTGTGAATGGATTCTTAATGTGTAACTGTGGATTGTTGTGCTCAACATAGGTGTATTCACAAAGTGCATATTGTCTTCATTCCTTTCCTTTGAAGATTCACACCGATCATGTGTATTCATGGACTGTCCTGGAAAAGCATGGTTTGGTTTTCATCTCCTCCCATGAAAGTGTCTAAGATACGTGTTGATCAGTGATCAAACTTTACTTAATTTCATTGAATTTATAATTTCATTATGTTTTCTTTTAAATTTCATAAATATCATCATTGTAACTACAAATATTGACAAATAATAAGTACAACATAGACAAATATGTAGATATCCATAAATAACTGAACATTCTGTGCATATTTGAGCAAATTGCATGTAAAATAGAAAATATCATGCAAATATTTGGAAATAATGGTAAAGAACCTAGAAATATCAGCTTGTAGGCACAATATTTAAAACAATTCAAATGCAGAAGTGAATAATAAGTAAATTTGAGATAGTTTTAGAAGAATTAGAACAAACTTTAAAGAGAATATCAAATATTGATAAATTGTGAAAGAATTGTGCAAAGTTAGGACATATTCATGCAAATGTCTGGATATCCTAACTAGAAATGGTAGAATTTAACATAATTGAATGAGATTTCATGTAGAACAAGTATACATGACAATATCAAGATATGAATTATGTCAAATTCATGTGTAAGGCACTTGAATGATTAACAACATCATCACATCAAACCATTCAGTGACTGTCAGAAGGTCATAACCTAACTATCAGAGACTTGGGATCATAAATTCATCCTAAATTTATCATATCGTACAAGATGATAAAGGTTTTCTATGTATAAACTTTTATTTGTGTTATATGACTAATAGTTGTATCAATAGAAATTAGCGCTAGAAAGAGGGCCCGATCACTTGAAATTTGGAAGAATTTATCATCTGAATGTGTTTTCCCATGTTCCTGTGAAAGATTACTTTGAATTTCTTAGTTTTCTCCTGACACTTTGAGTGTTTGTGCAAAGATTCCACCAATAGTTAAGGATTTGAAGAATCTGACCCTAAATATTGCTTCCTTGAGGATATTTAGCTCGATATTTACAAACAATTGTCTGGATTTTGAATTTGAATGGGAAATTTGTGTTCTCTACAAATGCTTCATAATTATCTCATCATCTAAGATAAATCATAAATATCCACTCCTGCAGAGAATTTATCAACAACTTTGTAAAGATCCTATCAGGATATCCAAAGTTCATTCTGTGTTGTTGAGCTAGCTTGTCACTCTTCCACCAAGTCAAGATGCATTAGACCCTTACAAGAATTGCATGTGATCAGATCTAGCCCATGTTCAGCTAGTGTCCAATCCAGACCTATAGGTTCTAATTCACTAGTTACACTGCCAGTACTAGTTCCTATGAAAATCTTGATGGCATTATTTAACAATGATTTGCCTTTGACGTTTGGAAATTACAATGCCTTGCCAAAGAATCCAGACAAGCTCTGCCCTAGATATCATCCATATAAAGATGCATAAGATCATCTTAGAACCTTCAAGGAGGCTTGCTTTAGAGAAAGAATTTAACATGAGGACATAGTCTGTAGGTTGTTTTCCTACTCTTTAGGAAAAGAGGCATACCAATGGTATGCGAATCTACCTTGGAATGCAATCAACTCCTTGTAGTTGGTAGAAGATGCCTTTAAGGCTAGATATAAATTCCTATAGATGTTGCCATAGTTTACCATCACTTTCCTGAAATTAGGCGGGGAGAAGGTGAACTCATTGCTAACTTTAATGATAGATTTCAAAAGTCTTATGCTAAGATTGTAGCCCCATACATCATTGCTATAGATGTAGCATTACTGGTTTATTATTCCTCTTTAGATCCTTTAACTTCTATGTTTGTGATAAGGGCTACTACTCCTCCCACATATTTATTTGGGGCTTATGCAGAGGCTATGAAAGTTAACACATAAATGAAAAAGGTAGGTCATGGACCTATACCTAGTATAGGACCTCCTGCATTCCCTAACTAGATGCAACACATTAATAGATCTCTATCACATCCTACCCCTCTGGCTAATCCCCTACAAGTCCCTCCAATCAATGCAATTCCACCTCAAGGGAATGGCCAGATAGTTCCACATCTAGGATTTTCTCCTGCTAAGAACAAAACAAATGGAAATGGTACTTCATTCTTTTCTCCTGGTCAATAATATGTGGTAGCCAAGGTTCAGGAAGAAAAATAAGATATTAGGGAGATAGTTTCTCAACTAAAAAAGATAACTACTATGGTCACTAGTTTAAGAAATCAGAGTTTTTACTCTTAGTCAAATTCACAGAACTAGCAAAATAGGGGATATCCTGATAGGGGCTATAACAATAACAATGAAAGATATGGATATCCTGATAGAGGATATAATAATGAGAAGAGTTACAACAATAATAGCAATTCTCTAAGGCCTCTACGAGTATGGAACACCGGACCTAACAATGGTTCATTACCATCACCCCTAGATAACCAGCCCCCTCCTGAACCTAAACAGACCATAAGGGTCAATTTGGAAAAAGATGCACTCAACAATTGGTGTAGAATACATAATACTAGTGCACATGTTGAGTTGGACTGTCTAGAGTTCAAGATTGTAGCAAGCATCTTCCAAATAGAAGTGCAGAACATTGTATGGGAGGTTTCTTTCCTTGAAGGTAATGAGATAGTGCCTCTTGGATATGAATTTGCTATGGTACTTGAGAGTTCCATAGATAATCCTCCACATCAGATAGATGTGATACATGAAAATTACACCTTGGCATGTGAAGAGTCAGCCATGGCATTTGAGACTACACATTTTTTCCCATTTGAAGATGAGAATGAGCCTAAGTATGAGATTGAAGAAGTCCATGCATAACAACAATATCAGTGAGGACACAATTACAATATGAAAAACAATGCCAATCATCCTACTAGTCCTCTGATCACTTTTATTCCTCTGAATAACTTCAAGACACCTCCAGATCCCAAGGCCAGCAACAATCCTGGACCTCCAAGGGAAAACTAGAAACATTTTGTATCACAAGTGATGGTGGCAAAAGGTATGAGTCAACTACTTGAATCTGATAAACTAGTTGCTTATCTTGCCGATAAGATGGAAAAAAAATAAAAATTATTTTATCTTTATCTAAGTTACTTAAGACTCTTGTTATTAAAAAAGATTTTATTAAGTCCTTAGAGGAGCCTATAGCAAGAGAGGATATCCCTAGTCATATCCCTATTAAAGATCCTGAACATAGGGATATTATTGTTAAACCAAAGGAAAAATTTTTAGTCCACACTATAGATGCAACATGTGTGACATTATACAAAGAGAAATCTAAGTCACCTCCTTTCTTCCTCACACTTAGGATTTTTGGAAAGAATTTGCATAATTGCCTTGTAGATTTAGGTGCATCTACCAATGTCATGCCCCTATCCATATGTAAGGCATTAGGTCTTGCCCATGCAAATTCACTTAAGAAAGTCACTCAATTAGACAAATCTGAGGTTAGTGTTGTAGGAGAATTAATTCATATTCACATGCAGTTAGCATTTGACCCAAGGGTACAACACTATATACATATCCAGGTTGTTGATATTCTTGATACATATGGCATGCTCCTGAGTAGGGACTAGTCAAAGATTCTAAATGGCTATATGGCTACTAACTTTTCTCACATGTGGTTGCCATGGAGAGGCATTCTGAATTAGCTCAAAATTGAGGCAGAGCCCAAAATGAAGCACATGATAATTGAATACCAGTAGAATAATCAGGTATTATATCTAGATGTAAAGCTAAGAGTGTACTCGCTGGGACCTCAAACAATCAAGATAGAAGAAGTGTCGATGTGTATGCATGTGCATGAAGATGCTAAGAAAGATGAAGTCATGCTAAGGACTAGATTAATGGTAGAATCTGATTACAGTTAATCTGATGAGGATGAAGTAGATCACTTTCTAGAATTTGAAAGGTATTTATCCAGTGAAGTCCAAAAACATCAATTGCATGGGATAGCAGTCAAGGATATACTCATGGGAGGATGGTGTAGATTACATGGGGAGGAACATTTAGAAAACACATGTGGTTTGTGTCTGGGTATAACAGAGAAGGTAGAGAGAACATGCATGGAAGACAAGCAATCATTACTAGAGGTAAGTGAGATGTCTAATGTTGTTGATAGTAATCATTTGTTATTTCATCCATATACATGAGAATGTAAATAGGGAATGTCTAAGATACAAGTTCCAATGCTTATTATAGAGGAAGTCTTGGTATGTAGCAATGTGCATTGCAATGATGAGGTAAGTACAACTACACTAGGGACAGACTGCTTATTGAGTCTGATTATGAGTTATTGGATGAAAACAAGGGGAGCCATTTGACATAGTTTGAAGAATTTTTATCCAAGAGAATCCAAGGGTATATTCTCCAAGGGATCCCACCGAGTCATGTACTAATTGAGAGATGGTGCAAGCTACATGAATCTCCCCATTTAGAAACAACTTGTGCTTTATGTCTACACATAGTAAACAAAGAAGAACGGTTGTGTTTAATTAACAAATTTCATATGACTAGGGATATCCTAGATGAAACAGAGGAAAAAACTGTAATGTCCCATGACAAAGGATATGATGACATCATGTTTTTGAAAAGAAAAGGTATTCAAGAAAATTAGGATCAGAGAAAGAAATGTGCTAATGTTTCAATTCCCCAGAAGCAACTGGATGTCATAAAGAATGAACCATAGAAAATAAAATGGATATCTGCAAGAAGTGCTACATGTGCCAAAAGAAAGAAGGAAGGTTTAGATAAGGATCCTCCCATAGAGAGACCATGGACATTGGAATTCAATGGGTCTAAGTCAAAACAAGGTGTTGGGGTAGGAGTAGATTTGATAGATCTACATGGGAAGTCATACCTTGCATTCTATAGACTCCAATTTCACTGCACACACAATGTGGCAGAGTATGAAGCCTTGATCCATGGATTGCTCTTTACCTTGAAGAAGAAAGTTAAAATACTACATCTATTTGGAGACTTAGAATTGGTCATCAAACAAGTTAAGAAACAATATGCATGCAACTACCAGAAGTTGTCAAACTATAGACACAAGTTCTATGACCTAATTGAAGGATTTGATGCCTTCAACATTACACATGTCCCAACAAATCAAAATCAGTGTGCAAATGCACTAGTTATAGATGCTAGAACATTAGAGCTATTAACAGTTTTAGCACTTAAGAAGTTCTCAGTTGAATTAGTGCCAATGCCATCAGTGCCTCACAATGTGTTGAATTTTCAATTCTTTGACGATGATCAACATATCCTTGACTTCATTGTGAATAGAGATATCTTTGAAACTCAAATAATGGATGAAAAGAATCTAGATGACTAGGTCTGGGATGATGAAGAGACCATTGAGTTGCCTAATAATAAGATCCCCAAGGGAATGATAGAACTGGAGAGAATGTTTGATCTGGATAAGAGCACTCAACAAAAGGATTTACCTAAAACTGATGGGGGTGAGTATCAATCCATCAATATCAGTCAAAGTCTGGATAGTAGGAATATTTTGATAGAAATTATCTACACTCTAGCCAAGAGAGAAGAGATAATTCAAGCTCTCAAAGTTTATATACACGTAATAACTTAGACATATGATGAACTACAAACATATGACACATCCATCATCAATCATACAATTCCCCTAAATCCTGATGTTAAGTCATTTAGGCAAAAGGAGAGGCCAGTGAATACCCTGTTGGAGCCTATCATATTTGAAGAAGTTAAGAAGCTCTTAGTAGCTAGCATCATTTTCCTAGTAAGAAACTCCACATGGGTAGCCAACCCAATACCTATGAGGAAGAAGAATGGAGATATCTGTTTGTGTGTAGACTTTAGAAATTTAAATAGGGCCTTAGAGAAGGATAATTATCCTCTCCCTTCACTAGATGAGGTGCTCTAGATGGTCAATGGTGCACAAATGATGTCATTTATGGATGGTTTCTCTAGTTATAACCAGGTCATCATTGATAAAATAGATAGTTTGAAGAGTGCATTCACCACCAAGTGGGGGATATTAACCTACAGGCGGATGCCTCTTGGTCTAATCAATGCTGGAGCAACATTCCAACATGCCATGGACATTGCATTCAAAGGTCTAGTTGGCCAATGCATAGTTATCTACATGGATGATTTGATAGTTTTTCAAAATAGAGAAATAATCATGTTGAGGACTTAGGAAAAAGCTCCAGAGATGTGAGAAGTATGGTATATCCTTAAATCCTAATAAGTGTATGTTCAGTGTCACCACTAGAAAATTATTAGGACACCTAGTATCAGAAGATGGGATCACCATAGATCTAGACTGGGTAAGTTTAATCATGAAACTCCAACTGCCTAACAGTAAGAAAGATTTAAAATCCTACTTTGGAAAAATAAACTTTGTCAGAAAGTTTATTACTAGATTTGTAGAAATAATTAGGCCATTAAATGCAATGTTGAAAAAAGATGCAAAGATAGAATGGACTCCTAAAGCCAAGGCTACTTTTGAGGACATTAAGAAGGCAATTGCTAATGCTCCAGTACTCAGTAGCCCTGATTATGCCAAGGAGTTTTATATATATTCTTTTTCTTCAGTTCACACTTGTGTAGCTATACTAACCTAGAAAAATGAGAACAAGGAAGAGAAGCCTATAGCTTTTATGAGTGTCTCATTCAAAGATGTAGAATTGAGGTATCTAGATGTGGAAAGACAAGCTCTTGTCTTGGTAAAAGCCACAAAAAAATTTAGACACTACATATTGAGAAGAAAGGTAATTGCAATAGTACCTGATGCAGTAGTGAAGATGTTGTTGATGCAAAGAGAACCAGGTGCAAAAAGGGCCAAGTGGATCACTATCCTACAAGAGTACGACATAGAGATCACCCCAATGAAGCTAGTTAGAGGACAAGCTTTAACTCAAATGATTGCAAAAACTGACCCAGCTTTGATCAGTCAACTATACACATTAGATTCCAATAGTTCAGATGATTGGTACTCAAACATTAAACATATCCTGATTTCAAGAAAGCTTCCTAGTAACATGAAGTCCTCACAAAGAAGAGCATTGAGGGTGAAATCCCAGAACAACATGATGAAAGGAGGAATCCTTTTCAGAAGAAACCATGAAGGGATATATCTTAGATACCTGGATAAGCAAGAGGCTACTAAAGTCCTGCAAGAGCTACATGATAGGTTTGGAACTGTACATGGGTCCCACCTTGCCACTGTACACAAAATCCTTAGGGTAGGATATTACTGGCCTACAATTTTCAAAGACATTGTGGAACATAGTAAGCATTTTCATACATGCCAAATAGCCACACATAAAGAGAAATATGCTACACAACCATTGGATCTAGTGATGGAGATGTGTCCCTTTGCATAGTGGGGAATAAACTTCATAGGAGCAATCAACCCACCATCCTCAGTCATAGGTATGTCCTAACAGTGATTGATTATTGCACTAGATGGATAGAAGCAATTAGCAACAAGACCTGTACCACTAAAGATGTGATCAAGTTCTTGGAGAGTAACATCATCACAAGGTTTGGTGTTCCTTTCTCTTAGGTATGTGATAATGTTCCAGCATTTGCTTCTTTGAAATTCTCTAATTGGGCCTTTGAGTATGGTATAACCTTAAAATTTTCTTCTAACTACTATCCTCAAGGAAATGGATTAGCATAATCCACTAACAAGAACTTACTTAACATCATAAAGAAGTTAGTAGACAAAAAACCTAGCGAATGGCATACCCTACTAAAATATGCACTATGGGTAGATACGATGAGAATGAAAATAGCCTTAGAGAAATCCATTTATTATCTAGTATACGAGTGGATCCAATTCTACCAGTGAACTTAAAGATCCCTACACTCAAATTTGCACAAGAATACCTTGATCTAGATGACAAACTAGAAGTTAGGTTGCTATAGCTCATGCACCTAGAAGAAAAAAGAGATAGAGCCATAGACCATTTCTCAAAACATAAAGATATTGTAAAAAGATGGTTTGACAGAAGATCCAAGGTTAAAACCTTCAGAATATCAAACCTTGTCTTATCCTAGGATAAAGCCAATGAAAAGAAAGGTGACCATGGTAAGTTTGACAAATTATGGACTGGTCCCTTTTAGATATCAGAGATATTAGGTGACAGTACCTATAGGCTTAAAACCTTAATTGGTGAGGATGTTCCATTGCCAATCAATGGGAAGTTTCTCAAATAGTATTTCCACGCCTATATAGGGAAAGGTCAAAACCATGTACTATAGGTAAATACTTGTATAGCTTGCTTCTACAATTTTCTTTCTTTGTGTGCTTTGCTTTGTTTTGTGTGTTTTTGAGTCCATATTTTGGTTAGGCAATATGGAGCATCTTTTCACTTTAGAAAACTAGTAAAATTGTTAAAATTTAGGAGAGAACTACAAATTCCCACATATGTTGTAATTCCTATCTACTCAAGTACCTTGATCCTGTCTATGAAATCATATTCGTCAATAGTAACTCTTGTTGTTCAAGGAAGTCATCACATGAATACACCTAATAGCCTTGGATTAGTTGAAAATACTAGTGTCTATGTTAAGTGAAAAATCTAAAGGTTTGCCCTTGCTACCATTACAATTCTCAGCCTAAATAAGCAAGTGCCTATACCTTGCAAATAACCTTACAAGATCATTGTTGGAATTAGTGCAGAAAATTGAGAGGGGGAGGGTGAATCAATTGTCACAAAACTTTATCTTTTGTTGCATTTAATCTTCTTTATCACTTATTAACAGATTAATGATATAACCATGAACGCATGAATCAATAACACATGAGCAGAAACATAATCAACACACATAACACCAGGATTTTTACATGGAAACCTAGTTAAGGGAAAACCATGGTGGGGGTTAACCCACAAGATTTATTCTCTATTAAAAGAATTGATAAATGGGAAGGCACTTGCCTTCGGGTGCACTGCCCAGAGCTCACTACTCCAAGAGACTCTTTGTCTACAAAAATATTCACATGGTTAACACTGAAAGGTTGAACTAAGTAACAACATATTCTCCATGCCAAGGTTTAGTTCCATTAAAGCTCACAACACCTCTACTCTACCCCCAAACACTTCTTCACTACCTCTGCATATTCACACACATGGGCACAATTACACGACTTCATTACACTTATTATACATGACATCCACTTTGGAATGAGCATCAAATTCAGCCTTACAATCATCTATCTGGAACATTCTCCAAGATAGGCATTACAAGCAATTACAATCACAAGACTTGACTTAATACAAAATGTTACATGCGAACCACTACACTGTCGGCCAAACATAGCTGGGAATCAAATCTTCCTTGAACAACATGATGATAACTAAGAGGGGGGGGTGAATCAGTTATCTTAATTAATTTAACTTTCTATTCTTCAAATTAAATAAGCATGCATAACCATGAAAGCAAAAATAAACTCAATACACATAACACAATGATTTTGACGTGGAAAACCCTATTAAGGGAAAAACCATGGGGTGACTAACCCAAGATTGTATTATCTGTTAAAAGAATAAGGTAGTACAAAATGGCACTTGCCAATTAGGGCTCACTGCCCAAGCACACTGCTCACAAGAGGCTCACTGCCTATAAGAGACTCACTGTCTACAAGATACAAAGAAAGTAACTAGGTACTTGAACTGATGAGAAGAATCCACATATGCTAAGGTTTAGTTCCAGTTAGGCTCAATACACTAATCTACTGCACTTCATTCTTCTTCTTTGGTGCTGATGTCCTATCACATACTGGACCTGTATTACTACTTTCACACTACTCTCTACTTTTCTTCACACAACACAACACACCACACACACCCTCTCATTCAAATCCATCTGGTATATATATCCGCACAAAGGATTTCAACATCTTTCTAGTCGGCATCTGGAATACTCAATATTTTCCCAAACTCTGGTCTGTCAGCTGAATCCTTGCTTACCAAGTGATGCTTATAGAAGTCATCAATCATGTTGACCAATCATGAATGATCCCTTAAGAAACTTAATTACCATCAATATCTCAGCTGGATTAAGGTCTGAAGATCTGCTGGTCAGTTCTTCCTCAGTCCACTTTGCCAAACAGGAACCCAACACTTAGGTGTTCATATCTTTTCACTCTTACATCACCAGAGGCTCAATCTCTGGAATATATTAGTCATGGTACTCCTCTTGACTTCCCCAAGTCCACACTTTACTGAGATACTTCCTTTAAGAGATTTAGACCTGACTATCGAACCTTGCTACATGCTCTATTCTTGCTTACCAGACCAAGATACACTTCAGTCTGTCTTCCAATATGGTCATACCATGTCCTACGGATGTGTGGGATGGACTTTGTTGCCATCAATGACAACACTCATGAAGTCACAATGTGTCTCTTGCCAACAATCTCCCCCTTTGGCATTGATGGCAACACTTAGTGAAAAATGACTAAGTGTTATAGCATACTCCCCCTTGGCTGATGCTCTATTCTAATGTACAATTTTTCGGAGCTCCCCCTTAGCTAGATTCCACATTTTTCATTCCTCCTCACTCCCCCTTTGACATCAATGGAAAAGGATAGATTCCGCACACCAAAAATTTCCAAAAATTCAACTATACTTAGCCACATAGGTATATATACATATTATACTTACATATACTAAAGTATGTCTGCAAAGGTGGTCTTCAACTATACCACTTCTATCGCCCAACTCTTCTTCATTCTATCCAAAATTGAGATGCGACCACTCAACATGAATGCAAAAGCTTCTGCTCTCTTGAGATCAGTCAGATCATTGATCTAGGCTGTGGTTTGAGCATCAGTTAGGGCCTCATGCATGGCCTCTAATTTAGGGATAATTATCCCTCTAAGTTCACTTAACCTGTTCGTTCTATTTTTCTTCTCTTTCTCAAGCTTCTTTATTTCATTTATGACTACAATAGTTTGACACTCTTGATTTACTATGGAAGAGGAGAGAGGATCAAAACTTTGAGATAAACTTAATAGTTTATCCTCTTGATCTTTTACTTTCTTCTCAATATCCTTTGTCACTTTAGGCTAGGATAAACAAAATTTATATATATCTCCGCCATCTTTAAGAGCATTTTCTAAGCTCTTTATCCCAATATCCATAACTCTCCTATCATTTGTTATTAGACCCTACACCTCAGAGAGTCTCTTTTCCAAAAATTCTTTTTGGACTTTATCTTCCGCTGAGTTCTCCAAAGAATCAAAATGTGTGCTAATTGAATTGACAAGAGATTTTAAGTTACCGGATGAGGAGGCCGAAAGATCCTTCTGGAAGGATGGCATGATTTTCTCCAATGCACTGGATGCAATCTCAATTAGCTCACAGTCTTCCATGTGAGACTTCAAAAGTTTTTCTTTTGCCTTTGCATGGGCAAAGGATGCTATCTTCATAGTTTGAACTGGGGAGAGGGAAACAAAATTGAATGGTCCTTGAAGTAGTTCCGGTTCATCAATTTCCATCATCTCTTTGGTTAAGAACTCTTTGACAGTTTCTGC
The DNA here is from genome assembly GCA_027924645.1 of Cunninghamia lanceolata. NCBI lineage: Eukaryota > Viridiplantae > Streptophyta > Pinopsida > Cupressales > Cupressaceae > Cunninghamia > Cunninghamia lanceolata. Next base: position 864,978 of record BSBN01001019.1, read on the forward strand.
ATTGTCTCTTGCCGGAGACAGAGTCTTCTTCCCTTCTGCAATCTTAGAACTGGCTCCTGGGGTCTTCTTTGTTTGGTCTTTTTCTGTTTCCTTTTTCTCCTCTTCTTTTCTTAGTTCTTCTTCAGTTCTAGAGTCAACAGGGGAATCTGAAAGAGAGGTGTTTACTTCTTTAGGGACTTCCTCTTCCAGAATAGAGGAATCCAAATACTGAGTTCTTTCCCCACTTATCTCTTTTGATTCTTCTATATTTTTCTCTATAGGATCTTCCTTTGATGTACTGAGTTCTTCATCGTCCATGACAGAGGGTTCATCACCTAAATCCTCTATGGTAGGAATATTAAATATTTTATAGGTATTCTAGAAGATATCTTCTGTTTCTTTTGCCACTTTGTTAGTTTCTCCAAGCATAAGCTGATTCATTCTAGATTTGCTCTGGAACTCATCCTTGCAATCTTTGAAGATCATATTTATTTGTTTCAGAGTGATTGAAGGATAGAGCTCAATAGCTATCTATTCCTGGATCTCAAGGTCCTTTGACTTAGCATTGTTCTTCCTTATTTCTAGTTCCTTCTCTAGGCTCTTGGGAATTAGAGATATGATTTCAATGAATGCCTTATTATAGATATTCAGATACCTAACTATAGCTTCTTGCAAGATCTTCTGATCAGCTTCATTATATTCATCATAGAATTCAGTCATTGGTTTTAGGTTCCCATCCACAGTGACTGATTTGACTACATCATCAATGGACAGAGTAGGCCTTTCAACAAACTCTTCTTCCTTTGCTTCCTTGTTATAACTAGTAGAGGGTTCACCAGATTTCTTCTTCTTCTTCTTCTTCATTTTCTTGATCTCCTCATCAGATTCTGTCTCTTCATCATCCTTCTGACTGATGTAAGACCTTGTGGCCTTTGTCTTAGTTCTCTTCTCTCCTTTCTGGATGTCCTGACTTCTAGTTTTGATGTCTTTTGGCTCTTAGAGGTGGCAGGTGCAGAGCTCTTGGAGGATCTGGTTTGGGAGGGGGCTTGCACTGGAGCACTTTCTTTTTTAGTTTCTTGCCTTTCTTTCTCTACCCTTTCCATCTTTTCTCTATTTGCATCAAGTGCCTCCTTTGAAATTTCATGCCTCTTGGCAAATTCTTCTACTTCCCTCCTCACTTTTCTTTTTATTTCCGGTTGTCTTAGCTCCACATGAATCTTCACACTCAACTCTTCAAAGGTTCCAAACCTTTCTACCTTAGGATCCTTTGGTTGACTTAGCATGTGTTGAACATGTAGCTCTACAATTTTCTCATCTACTTCATACCCCATTAGCATAATCCAGACTATCCTTGGCTCCACTGCCTCCATTAGGTACTAATCAGTTTCTACCATAAATCATAATATATCCTTATACTTTTCAACTAGAGATTGGGGGATTCTCTCTCTGGCTTGCATCATATTTTGAAAGTTCTTGAAGTAGCCCCAGAGTGCTGTATTCTGTGTCTTGGCATCACCAATTCCATGCAAATAATCCTAGATTTGTATGGCTACTAGTCTGTCATTTTGCCACATCCAACCACTAGATCTGGGAAGCTCATTCATAAAATAAAAGAACAAGCACAGTATTAGCCCACCATACTTAAATGAATTCTTTTTATCCTTCTTTATTTTCTGCAAATTCTCTAACAGTTGATTCAGGAGAAGCTCACAAAGATCATAGTCAGTACTTTCTCTTAGCATCTGATAAGCAGTATAAATTGTAGTTCTGGATACTAAATTTTCCCTACTAGAGTGATATATCTTGTAACTAATTATCATGGAGGAAAACTTGATATCCGAATCAGTGATATCTTCTATTGTCATTGCTCTCTTGTCAAATTTTGATCCTGTTGCCTCACTCACTATATGATTCTTGACGGATTTGAGAGCAGGTATCCCACCGAATGAGTCCAATCCGGTAACTACCCTAATGACATCCTTGGTTATCTTGAATGGTCTCATCAACTACATAAAGTTGTCATGTATTCTACTCAGAACATACCAGACCCATTCATCTTCTGCAAAACAGGGGAAATGGATGCAATGTCTAAAATGCTTGTCTCGGATAGCCTTGTACTGAGGTTTAAGTTCAAAAGAATCATCTATTAACTAATTGTGATAGATATCCCTTAGCTTGGATTCCCCAAATTCCTTAATGTTTTCTTGAATATATTCCCTAACATCTTCTACATGCAAAACCCCATGTAGAATGCTTGAAAAGGCGCCTAGGGGATCAACTTCTAGGGATTTGTAGGGATGTTTCTTGAATTTAGGACACGGCCTATCAATGATCTTCACAACATTTGGAGTAGCCATCTTTCAAAAGATTCAGAGAGAGGTTTTCAAGAGCAGAAAATACCTTTTACGCTTCTAGGGTTCATGATATGAGCCGGATCAGATTGCAGGATGAATCGACTTCTGCAGTTGATCTTTGAGATGTTTGAGGTGATTTAGTTGCAGAGCTCCTTCTCTTTTCCTCTTGAATGCAAATGTACAAATGATGAACAAAAGAACCCTTATATCTATGTGCAAACCCTAATTTCACATTGTAATAATTGCACAACTTAAGTTATTCTGGTTGATTTGTTCTCCTTGTCCTGAGAGATCTTTCTAGATCACTGAGATGCACTTAGAGTTATTCTTGGTGAATATTGGCAATCTATCTACCTTTCTCCAATTATTTCATTTATCCACAGATCAAGATACCTCAAATTTGAATCATACCGGATCTAACTGTGAAAATCCTATTCTTACTGGATGACTGTTAAACTGGATCAATCTTGGAAGATTAACCTATTCTAAATTTCTTGCGGATCTTCCAAATCTTTACCAAGGCTTATTTAGATGTTTCTCTGAGAACCCTTTAATCCACAACTTTCCATGTGCCATTTTCGGGCACCAATTGATTGGCTGGGGGAACTTGTTTTTTTTTTAGACTCCCCCTGAGCCATAGCTCATCTATTTAGTTTCCGGAAGGAATATCAGCACCAGATTCTAGTGTGGATCCATCCTCAACATTTTCTATACTCCTCTTCACCCAAATCTTGTTCATCTCCCTTTGAATTTCATCTGCATTCACTTTTCCTTTTCCTTTGTCTTGGTTATTATGTACCAAACCCTTTTTGTCCTGATTCTTACTTCTACAAAATTTGGCAATATGACCGGATCTATTGTAATTGTAGCAAACAACATTTCTTTGCATATTTGACTGATATCCTCTTGATCTACACTGATTAGCCATATGTCCCATTCTATTGCATGCAAAGCATCTACCATTGAATGAATTGTTCATTTGCATATTTCTACACTCATGAGATTTGTGACCATACCTTTTACGATTAAAACATTGTCCAGAGAAGGATGAATTAGTCTGATTCATTCTTCTTCTACACTGATTTGCTTTATGACCAAAGTTATTGCAATTGTGGCAGTATCCATTGAAGGATGGATATCTTTGAGCATTTGGTTGTCTTACCAGAGGTCTTCTAGACCTATTCCTTGGATTTCCTGATCTAGAGTTCTTCTGACCGGATCCGGAGCTTTCACCTTTATCATACCCCAAGCCTTGCTTGTCATCTACCCTCTTTTGGCTTTCGAGAAGAAATTCAAGCTGAGCAGAGCTTATCTTGAATTTCTCTTTGTATTCATTTGCTCTTTGAAGATCCCTTTTTAGAGTGTCAATCTGATTCTCAAGTTGTTCTTCATTATCTCTAGCTTCTTCAAGATCATATTCCAAATGCCTAATTATTCTATCCATTTTGTGGTAGTCTTCTGACTTTTCCTTGAGAGATTGTTTTAGATTATCTTCAGTCTTTCTTTTCTCTTCAATTTCTTGGGTGAATTTCATAACCCCTGATTCCATTTCATGTCTTACCATAATGACCTCTTTTGATAGATTTTCACATAATTTGTTCTTCTCATTTAGATCTTCATTAGTATCATTGGCTTCACTTTGACTTGCTAATTGCTGAAGAAGTTCCTTTCTCTTTTTCATAGAGATACTCAGTTTCTCCTTTAGTTCATTTATGAATTCGTCAACTTGTTTGAGTCTTTCCCTCAGGTTATTGACTTCAGAGTGAGATTGCTCAAGATCATCAAGGGCAGACTAAAGTTGTTCCCTCATATCATACACATCCATTGGAATTCCTAGATCTTCCTCAAGCTGTTAGGCTCTGTTTGGAGGAACTTGGCTCTGATACCAATTGATGATATTTGAGAGGGGGGGGTGAATTAGTTATCTTAATTAATTTAACTTTCTGTTCTTCAAATTAAATAAGCATGCATAACCATGAAAGCAAAAATAAACTCAATACACATAACACAATGATTTTGACGTGGAAAACCCTGTTAAGGGAAAAACCATGGGGTGACTAACCCAAGATTGTATTCTCTGTTAAAAGAATAAGGAAGTACAAAATGGCACTTGCCAATTAGGGCTCACTGCCCAAGCATACTGCTCACAAGAGGCTCACTACCTACAAGAGACTCACTGTCTACAAGATACAAAGAAAGTAACTAGGTACTTAAACTGATGAGAAGCATCCACATATGCTAAGGTTTAGTTCCAATTAGGCTCAAAACACTGATCTACTACACTTCATTCTTCTTCTTCTTTGGTGCTGTTGTCATGTCACATACCAGACCTGTATTACTACTTTCACACTGCTCTTTACTTTTCTTCACACAACACAACACACCACACACACCCTCTCATCGAAATCCATTTGGTATATATATCTGCACAAAGGATTTCAACATCTTTCTAGTCGGCATCCGGAATACTCAATATTTTCCCAAACTTTGGTCTGTCAGCTGAATCCTTGCTTACCAAGTGATGCGTATCAAAGAGATGCTTATAGAAGTCATCAATCATGTTGGCCAATCATGAATGATCCCTTAAGAAACTTTATTACCATCAATATCTCATCCAGATTAAGGTTTGAAGCTCTGCCGGTCAGTTCTTCTTCAGTCTACTCTGCCAAATAGGAACCCAACACTTAGGTGTTCATATCTTTTCAGTCTTACATCACCGGAAGCTCAATCTCTAGAATATATTATTCATGGTAATCCTTTGGACTTCCCCAAGTCCATACTTTACTGAGATACTTCATCTGAGAGATCTGGACCTGATTATCGAACCTTGCTACATGCTTTGTTCTTGCTTACCGAACCAAGATACACTTCAGTCTGTCTTTCGGTATGGTCATACCATGTCCTGCGGATGTGTGGGATGGACTTTGTTGCCATCAATGACAAAAATCATGAAGCCACAACGTGTCTCTTGCCAACACAACATGCCACGCTCCATAGAACTTCTCTTAGATCATCTGCAACACGCACCAAGCATACGGTCGGTCAAGACTAGAAAGAACAACAACACCAAAGGAGAAATCTTCAACTACAAGCTTAATCCTTAATGTGGACCACCAACACAATAGGCACACAATCTAGAGACCTCCACAAGAACAATGAAATCAACAAGAACAACCGCACCACCTCAAATCACTAGAATCACTTGCATCTTCATACGAGAACTTAAGAACACTAACTATCATGACTATCACACTAGAAAGATTGCTTGTGGACCTCCAAACCATGAACCACTTGAGTTAAGGATACACACCAACATCCCAAACATACCTCTAGAACTGCAGACCATAATATTCCAATGCATAGCAATCCAGACCAAATTTCTGTCACTCTGTTACCTCTGAACAACCGCAAAACTTGGTTCTACTTAGATGGCCATAACTTCACCAATCCTTCATGCGGACCTCTCAAATCTTAACTAGAGAAAATTTAGACAATCCTCTACAAAAACCTTTAATCTGTAGACTCTGATCTTCGTCTCACTGGGAATACGGAGCAATCTACTTTACTGAACTGCACTATCTTCACTATTTCTAACACAGAGATATGTTGACATCAATGACAACACATCATAGGCACATATTTGCAACAATCTCCCACTTTGTCATTGATGGTAACATATGATGTGAAAAACTAATTCAACCATCAAGACAAGGACTTCTCCCCCTTTCTCTTATCACACTTGCAACCACTTTCTTCACGGCCCCCCCCTTTCACCAGAAACTACTTACTTCTGAGTTTTTCACATGACTTCTCTCCCCTTTTGACATCAATGGCAAAGGGCACATATTTGCAATCATCTCTCCCCCTTTTTGTTTCTTAGATAAAACCAAACTAAACTCCAAAATTAACATACTGACTACTCCCCCTAAGTAGCAATCCAGATCACAAGATATGACTATGAGTTCCACCAGACTGGTGCACACTAATGCACCTTAGTTTTGAATAGTAGGGGTAATAACCCCTAGCTTCACTCTGAGATACTCAAAAGTGTCCTTAGGAAGAGGCTTAGTGAAGATATCCGCAATCTAATCCTTTGAAGGAACAGACTCCAATTTGACTTCATTCTCATTTACCTTCTTTCTCAAAAAGTGAAACTTGATGGATATGTGCTTTGTCTTTGAATGCAACACCGGATTCTTCGAGATGTTTATTGCACTTGAATTATCATAGAAGACTGTAAGAAGCTCTACAAACACAATTCTGATATCCTTCAACATTTGCTTCATCCACAAAACTTGAGTACAATTACTTGCTACTGCTATATACTCTGCCTCTATAGTAGACAGAGATATTCCCTTTTACTTTTTGCTCAACCAAGAAACTAATTTCTTTCCCAAGAAAAATGCACCACCACTAGTACTTTTCATGTCATCCATATATCCTACCCAATCAGCATTTGTATATGCATGAAGAGTGAAATCATCATCCTTAGGATACAATAAGCCATAATCAGATGTCCCTTTCAGATATCTAAAAATTCTTTTGACTACTTCAACATGAGATTCTCTAGGATCAACTTGAAATCTAGCAACAAGGCTAACTGCATTCATAATATCAGGTCTGGTTTGAGTCAGATAAAACAGTCCTCCAATCATTGATCTTTACCTTTGCTGATCTACCTTAAGGGAATCATCATCTTTACTCAACTTGCATCTGATTATCATAGGAGTACTCATTGGTTTTGAATCTGCCATTCTAAACTTTTTCAACAAATCTTTAACATACTTAGACTGAGATATGAAGATGCCCTTATCTGATTGAATGATTTGCAGACCTAAGAAGAAATTCATTTCACCAAACATGGACATCTCAAATTCACTTTGCATTTGATCAGCAATTTTTTTTACACATGCTCTCATTTCCACCAAAGATGATATCATCAACAAATACCTCAACAATCAAGATGTGTTCATGATCAATTTTGAAATAAAGATTACTGTTAGCTGTACCTTTGCTAAAACCTAACTTTAGTAGATACTTATCTAATCTTGCATACTAGACTCTTGGGGCTTGTTTAAGTCCATACAATGCTTTCCTCAACCTGCAGACCATATCTCCTTGATCAGACAATTGGAATCCTTCCAGTTGCTCAATGTAGACTTCTTCTTCCAATTCTCCATTCAGGAATGCTGACTTGACATCCATCTGGTAAACTTTGAAATCTTTGTAAGCAGCAAAGGCAAGAAATAATCTGATTGCTTCGATTCTTTCCACCGGAGAAAACGTTTATTCAAAATCAATTCCCTCTACCTGAGAATATCCTTTGCACACCAATCTTGCTTCATTTCTCACAACTTCACCATATTCATTCAATTTATTCTGGAAGACCCATTTAGTTCCAATTACATTTTTTTAGGTCTAGGAACAAGATCCCAAGTATGGTTCTTTGTAATTTGCATTAATTATTCTTCCATTACTTTTACCCAACTTTCATCATTACTAGCTTCATTTACTGATTTTGGTTCAATCTTTGAAATCAAACAATACTCCACTTATTCTTCAGTAATTCTTCTTCCAATTTGAACACCTTTATTTTTATCTCATACGATCTGATCTTTAGAATGATTCAACCTTACATACCTAGGAGTTTTGGGATTTTCTTGAACTTCTGATTCTTGAACTTGTTCCTCAACATTTGTACTAGATTCTTGACTCACTGGATTCTCTGGAGCAATCTGAATCTGAGTTTGAGTTTGAACTTGCTTTCCTTCATTTGGACTTTCATTTTGATCATCTGATTCATATCTACAGGACTTGGAGGGTCTCTCCTTGCTTTCATCAATCTTGACATTAGCACTTTCAACAATCCTTTTCAATCTCTAGTTAAAGCATCGGTATGCCTTACTTTGGTTAGAATAACCCAGAAATATTCCTTCATCACATCTTGCATCAAACTTGCCTAGATCTTCATCTCTCTTGATATAGCATTTACTACCTAAAACTTTGAAGTATTTCACAGTAGGAGCATTACCAAACCATAGTTCATAAGGTGTTTTACTAGTATTACCTTTAATTTGCACCCAGTTAAGAGTGTAGACAGCAGTACTCACAGCCTCTCTCCAATATACACGTGGAACATTTGCCTCCATCATCATAGTTCTAGCAGCCTCTTGAATAGTCTAGTTCTTCCTTTCCACAACTCTATTCTGCTGAGGAGTCCTAGGAGTAGAAAATTGTCTTCTTATTCCATGCTTTTCACAAAATGCAATAAACTCACTAGAGGTAAACTCTCTACCTCTGTCAGATCTTAGACATTTTATCTTCACACCAATATCATTCTCCACCATAGCCTTGAACACTTTCAATTTGTCAAGAGCCTTTGATTTCTCTCTCAAGAAAGTGACCCACATCATCCGGGAGTAATAATCAATCAGCAACATAAAGTATCTATCTCCTTGCAAACTCCTAACTCTAGCAAGGCCACACAAATCAATGTGCACAAGTTCCAACAATCCACTTGAAAATTGTTCTTTACTTTTGAATGTAGCTCTATTTTGTTTTCCCAACTGACATTCCTTACACATGCTATTAGAAGGTTTCACAAGCTTTGGAAGATCTCTCACAGCTTGAGTAGTACTTATCTTGACAATGTTATCAAAGTTTACATGACACATTCTCCTATGCCATAACCAACTCTGATCAATCTAAGAAATCAAACAACTTTTACCAGTACCACTTAAATGAAAGATATTACCTCTAGTCTATGTACCAGATGTAATCTTAGTTATAGAGCTTCCCAAAATTTTGCATTTTACATCCTTGAATTGGAGATCATACCCTTTGTCAACCAACTGTCCAATACTGAGAAGATTATGCTTTAACCCTTCTACATACAAAACATCATTAGTGTTATTCTTACCATCAAAAGAGATGGATCCTCTGCCATGAATTCTACCAGTTGAATTATCTCCAAACTTCACAATTCCACCTTCATATCTTTCCAAACTTACAAACTTACTTTTATCACCAGTCATATGATGAGAATGTCCACTCTCAATCACCCATTCATCCTTTTCTTCAACCTGAGCAGCCAAGGCACTTTTGACATTCACACAGCTAGCAGATTCAGTGGGCACCGAATCTTCTTCTTTGATAGAAATGAACACCCATTCATTTCCAGAGGTACTTCCCATATCAATTCATCATTTGTGACTCCTTCATTAGCAACTTCTTGCACATAGTAGAATTTCTTCTAAACCCTAGGTTTGTTAGAGTTTGGCTTTGAACCCTCTCCGAACATCTTGAAGCAAAATGACCAATCTTATTGCAAGCAAAACATTTGAAAGGCAACTTTCCTTCATACTTACTGGACCCTCTTGGTAATCTTTTGGCAATAAGGACTTCAAGTTCTTCAAGCTCAGATTCATCTTCTTCAAGTTCCTTCCTTCCCTTCTCATATCTGGTTTGTCTTCTTGAAGAGATTTCACCTGGATCAAATCTTTACTTTATGAACACACTAGCCTTAAATGCATATTCTAATTTAGGAAGAGAATCACCAAACTCAATCATTTCAAATGTTGAAATCTTGCCAACTAATTGATCCCTTGTAACATCTGTCACAGTCTTGATCTCCTTAATAGCAGCAACTTTATGCTTGTATGAAGTAGGTAAGGATTTGAACACCTTGGCAACAATCTCTTAATCTTCTAGTTTTCCACCAGCACACCTGATACTGCACACAAGTTCATTCACCTTCTGCATGTAGGAAGTGATGTTTTCATCTTCACTCATCCTCAAACATTCATATCTACCCTTTAGGCTCTGTAACTTAGCACATTTGACATATGCATCACCTTCATATAGAGTTTCCAACTTCTTCAAGATTTCTTGAGCAGTTTGCAATTCCAAGACATTTGTCATTTTTGAATCAGTCAGAGCACTCAACAATGCTTCTTTAGCCCAGATGTTGTATTCAGTAACTTTAGACAATCCTCTACAAAACCCTTTAATCCACAGACTCTGATCTTCATCTCACTGGGAATGCGGCGAAATGTACTTTACTAAATTGCATCGTCTTCACTATTTCTGACAAAGAGATATGTTGACATCAATGACAACACATTATAGGCACATATTTGCAACAAGCATATCTTATGAAAATAGAAAACAAAAAAAGGGAAATATTGAAAATCCAAAGAAAAGAATTTATTTAGGTCATCCAAGTAACTCTACCGGGGCTATGGACGCATCTCTAGTAGTGGTGCTCTACTTGGGAGAATTACAAAGATAACCTTGTTGAGGCTATGGATGCCTGAATAGAAGCAAGGCTCTATCCAAGGTTGGCTTAGAGGGTTAAATCTATCTATGTATAACACTAACTCCTATTATTTTCAACCTTTCTTTGAGAGGAAGGAAATGAATCAAATGCACACACCTGACTCCTTCTCATCACCTAGTTATGTTACTGAATATGATCTCAGTTAGAAAGCTCAATATGCTTATGCTAGATAAGCGTTGAAATTTTATGTCCTAATCGATTTTCCTCTATTGAATTATTGGAATTTGGTGGTTTTCTTTGGTGGCAAGTTCTTATGTGGTTACACAACATGCCCCATTTTTCCTTAGCAAAACAGGGACCCAAATTTTTTTTTGCATTGCTTGGCTTATTTTGTTTCCCTTTGTTTTGGGTGGTATGGTAAAAGCACTATCAAATGTATGTCTAGGTCATGTTCTAGGCATGTCCAGATCTTGAGTTCAGGATCCAAAATTTTCAAATTTGGAGTTTCACCTCATAAACCTTGCCAAGTGAAAGAGAATTAAATTTTAAGCAGGTTTGCCTTTTGAAGCATGTTGAAATTCCCTAGAATGAGGAAGTTATGCCTAATCAAAGTTTGGTCAACTGGTCATAGGGATATTCACATAGTCTTAATATCTAGACTATAATTTAATGTCCTGACCCAAGAAATTGCTAAGGGTCAATGTCCTGACATGCTTGAGGGTGCGCATGCCAAATTTTAGTCTGTGGTCTAACGAGGCCGTCACATGCATGGATGTTCGCGGGTTTAGATATCTCATTTTAATATCCAGACATTATTTTAATGTCTATGCCTTTTAAATATATGAGCATTCATTAATGTCCTGACCTCCTAGCATCCTGATGATGTCATTTGACCTACACTTATACAAATGGCTAATGTCATATAGACATTTGTTCATACGGATATTCGCTTGGTCAAAGATCCCTGCCTTTGCTTAATATTCTGATCCTGATGATGTCACACCATCCTAAATTTATAAAGACCACTGAGCTTGCTTATGTCATATGGATATTATCTCACATGGATATTAACTTTTTGAAGATCCACTATCTTATTTCTAATACCCATATCCATATGACATCACTTTGCCCTGACTTAACACATAAGATATATCTTAATGACATCACATGGATATTCTCCATTCCTTAATGTCTTGATCTTATAAGTGTCCATGCCCCTACTTAACCAATGATATTATGCCATGTGTCCACATGGACATCCCTACCTCTTCCGAACAAAATTGAGACCTAATAGTGAATTTTTGGTCAACAAGGGTTGACCTGATCCTCATGTTTACATCATATAGCTATATTCGCATGGATATATCAATATGGACATTATAAAACTAATACTCGCTCCACCTCAGTGTGCCTTTTCACATTTAATGCAAATAAAAGTCATTAGATTTTAAATTCAAACCTGTGTATCACTTAAATACAAAGGTTCTGGTATATGTCTGCACATTTGAATTAAGGTCTCGTAATCTAGGTATGTACCTAATGATCCCTATCTAGTTATTTTCAAAAGGATATTCCATGTTCTAGATAGGTGAAGAGTTAAAATGTTAAAATTAAATGAATTTAGGGTTAAATCATGATTAAATGCATATGTTCAAATGCCATGTTTATTCAAATTGATGGATTAAAGGATGTTAAACCTAACATTATAGATGCCTTAGTTAAGATGAATGTATGAAATCGTAGGACAAGATGCAACCCCGCATAGACAAACGTGACACCGAGTTCAAACAAGACATGTTCCCAAAGGCACACAGTATATACAACAAGCATGGTTTTGCAGAGGATAAACACTCTGCTAGCATTGACATTGAGGCTTTTAGGAATAGAATCCATGAGAGAGAAGATCACCCCATTCTAAAGAACATTATAGCCACCATGATGTACCATGCAACTAGTTTTCCATATGTTTTGGAGGCTTTATAACTCTTGATTGAATGTGCAAATAACTACAACATGGTGACAAGAAGAGTCGAGTAGGAAGCACGAGTGTATGTTGATCTATTAGTAGATGGTATAATGGAGGTATTCAATTTGCCACACCCAGAGGAATATAATTTCTAGACTTGGATGCTCTTGCAAAAGAATATGATGGTAACAAGAAAGATTATAGGAAAGTCATTATCCTGGGATGGAGAGATCCAACCTGCAAGGCCAAGGTAGTGGCTAAGATGCCACAACATCTATACAAGTATGATTTTAGTTCAGAGGTACAATACATGATCTTCCTACTCAATAGAATGAGTGGAAGGTAGAATGCTGGCAATTTTGAATCCTAGATGTTCGGTCTCATTAGGTAGGTAATTGAGAACAAGCAAATAGTCCATTGGGTGAAGATAATTAGTGAATCCATGTATTCATAGATGGAGAAGTGGAGAATAATGAAAGATAGATTATTCAAAATGACTTCTTATTAGGTGTATGCATGTGTAGCCAAGGGCACCTTTGATGGGATACAAACAGTTGGAAAATTGGGAAGGTTGCCACATGAGAAGACATCCTGTGAGCATTGTCCCTAATTGGAGGAGACAGTATGTACAACACTACAAGGTTGTGAATGATTGTTTCATAATGCATACAGTTAGACTCTTGGAGAGATAGAGCCAAGAGATTTTCACTAGGAGTAACTAAGAAGATCCATCCACATGGTCTCTAGTTCATAAATCTAGGAAATATTCATATATCAGGATGGAAGGATTCAGTGGGAATCCCTTTATGCTACCCAAGTACCCATCAGACAAGGTTGTCTTGGTGGAGATGGCTAGGAAAATGATCCCTTCCCTAGAGATATCCAATAAGAAAGATGGTAAGCCATATATAAAATTCCCTTTGGACATTAATTGGTTTATGCTTGGGTCAATTGATAATGCCAAGGAAGTTGAGGCAGATTTGAAGAGCTTGCACTTAAAACTATTCCCATTGGTAAGGGATTATGATCCTTATCATAGGATAGAGAAGCATTTTAACAAGAGATACAAACATGTCATCCATCTAGAGTATTACTGGTCTAACTATGATGATGAACATGAAGTAAGGAAAAGGGAATATCAAAAGTTAACCCTTAACTAGATGAAAACTATAGGATAGCTAGAGGTTTTTCCTCAGATAAGGAATGATAATGATGACATCATGGATCTAGAATATGAAGACAATAAGATATATAATGAGGAGCTGGCGGCTCCAGATTGGACCTAAGGGATGAGACGTCTATTGATGTCATTACTGCTAAGGTGATGGCAAGGACCAAGAACTGGTTGAATAAGAAAATCAATGAATTAAAAACAAAAGAGGTTGTTATCACTTTTGATAAGAAAATAAAGATAGAAGAATGAGAAGAGCCAGAGTTCAATGACTTCTTGGTGCATAAGAGGCAGGTCTTCAAAACTAGATTGGCACAACCCATCTCATCATGATTTGCAGAACAACCTACTACAAATGGTGTTTCATTGGTGTACAAGCCCCCATCACCTCCTTAAGGTACACCTACAAGAGCAATCCCTATCTCTACGCCTAAGGTGGCATTGATTGAAGAAGAAGAACCTACAGAGGAGGAGGAGCTTATGGAGGAAGAAGATCCATGTCCAATAGGGACAAACAAAGAAAAGGGGAAAAATATCCTACAGGGAGTCAATATCCCCACACAGTCAAGGTACAAAGGCCCTCTCATGAGAGGAAATATATTCATGCCACCTCTTGTTCACACACCAGGACATCTAGATCCAAACTTGCATGTGGTGAAATAGCTCAAACATGGTGTTCCTACAAAGAACACAATAAAGGTAAAGATTGAACTAGCTTAGTAGGCCATGAGCAAGTTACTGGAGAAGGAGGTGAGTAGGTGTTTTCCATTAATTGGGACCATAGACCTGATAGAAGATGATGTAGTCAGGGATGTGACTAATCACCCCATTGATACCCTACTCCAGCATAGTGAGTCTACAACTGGAAGTGATGCTACATGAGCATATGACAAAAGTGTTGATAGGGTAGAGTCCCTTGATATTGAAGTGCAAATGGGACCATTGAATGTCCCAATAGAATTAGTGATTGATCCCAAGGTGATAGATTTGACCTATCAATTGGGATAAAGAAGAAGAAGCTCTCAAAAATGATCAAACACAAGGAGAAAACATCTAAATGGATGTTGATAATAGAGATGATGATATCTAGGATGAAGAGGCACAACAGCATATCCATGTGGATATGGATAAACATGAACAACAGGATATCCAGGTGGACAAACCTGAACAAAATCTTGATACAGAAAGAAGAGTTGATGAGGGTCCTCAAGGGAAACCAATACAATAACATCATCAAGATAATCAACTGCAAGGACATCAAACATCTAAGAGGTAGCTTTGTAGAAAGTACAAGTTGAGGATATGCCTAAGGATGACATGATCCAAGATGAACCAATGGATACATCACTTACTGATCAACCACCACCAGAATAGGAAAAGACTCATGATTTTAGTGGGGTTGGTCAGGATAAGGACCAACAGATGGAAAATTTTGAGGTCATTCCTCCACAGCATGACCAAGATAAAGACCAACAAGAAAGTGTAGAGATTCCTATAGGATAGGACGATCTAGGTAAAGAGAAGGAGATACAAGATACTCAAATCAAGCAACATGACCAGGTAGGGTTTGAACCTACTATGTTATCTTGGATGTCTTCAGAGGTAGGCCATCTATAGGAGCAAGTGCCATTTGACTTTAAATCTCTGTTTACATTAGATCTTGCAAAGAGGAAGGCTATTGAGGTCTCAACAATAAAAGGGATGTCGTGATAGGAAAAAGCATAGCATAGGTAGTGGTTCCCATGGTAGACAAAGCCAAAGGAGAGATAAGCCCAGAGGAATTCCAATTAACTTAAATTGACTTGAGACATGCTATAATAGATCAAGAGATTTAGGAGAACATTGGGAGCACTGAGGCTATAGTTATCAAAATAAAGAAGTTGAAGTCAAGGAAGAAAGAATTGAAAGAGAAAAATGCTCAATTACAACTATTTATTCAAGGGCTAGTGAAACCCATAGGTTTAGCCTCCACCATACAAAGTGCAGAAAGGCCCATTGCATTGACATTAAATAGTGAGGAGGAAATATCAAGATTGGATGTTTGGAAACATCAAGGACAGGTGATGGACAGATGGTTTACTAAATTTTTGAAGGAGGGTGAACAAGTGATAAAGACCTCATTATCCAATTGGGACATGCTAAGCACCCTGAAAAGTAAAGCAGATAAGTTGAAAAAGGAGGTCGGCCATAGACTAGTAAAGAGTGGTCAGAACCTGACTACACTAAAAGATATTACGAAAGCAGATGTCAACACCCTCATGACAAAAAAGATTTTGACACCTCAAACACTACTACAGATAGATAACTGGTTTGAGGATGTAAGCTTTGAGGTCAATATTTTGAAAAGATGAAAATGCTAAAGCTATGGATATCAGCATCAAGGTGCATGAACTCTTGGCAGAAGAGCTAGAGATTTTTGAAACTCTTGAAGGTGAGGTAGAAGGAAATATTGAAAATCAAGATGAAAAGTTTGTTGTCAAAGCATTTAGAAATAATTTCAACTTAGTAGCATAGGATCCTATCTAACACTTTTCTGAAGATACTATTGATAATACCATGCATATAAAGTCCAAAATAGAGACATATAATGAAGAGTTGGATAGCCGGACCAATAAGTGGATATCCTTGAAGGAGCAATTAAAGGCTCAAGAGCATGTTGCTGAGAGGGCCAAGGTACAAGATAGGGTAGAGATAGAGAAAGCCATCCAAACATATGAGCTCATCCAAGGGATTGGATGTAGGATAACTAAGGGACCATCAACAAAGGATGACTTTGATGGAGATGCTGCATGAAGAGATAATGAAGATTGGCTCAAAGATTTGGAAATATTATAGCCCTGCCAGCTATATTCAATAAAAGATTGCCAAAAGTGCAATCATGTGCCACATTCTTTCTTGACCATTAGATCATCTAGAGTTGATCCTAATAATTGGATCATTTGTAACTACATCCTATCCTTGTTCTATAAAAGGAGATGGATTGACTTTTGTAAAATATTTGAAGCTTAATTGAGATAGAATTGGTGATTAGTTGACACTTAGTGAACATTTTGTGCTTAGTAATTCCTCGCTATTCTCTCTTGAGATCATTTGTATATGTGTATTCTTTTTGCATACTTAATGAAGATGGAGCTTTAGATTACAACTTATCATATATCTTGTGTAATTTGTGAATGGATTCTTAATGTGTAACTATGGATTGCTACGCTCAACAGAGGCGCATTCACAAAGTACATATTGTCTTCATTCCTTTCCTTTGAAGATTTGCACCAATCATGTGTGTTCATGGAATGTCTTGGCAAATCATGGCTTGGTTTTTATCTCTTCTCATGAAAGTGTCTAAAAAACATGTGGATCAGTGATCAAACTTCACATAATTTCATTAAATTTACAATTTTAGTTAGTTTTCTTTTAAATTTCATAAATATCATCATCATAACTACAAATATTGACAAATGCTAAGCAGAACATAGACAAATATGCAGATATCCATAAACAACTGAACATTCTATGCATATTTGAGCAAATTGCATGTAACATTGAAAATATTATGCAAATATTTGGAAATAATGGTAAAGAACATGGAAATATCATCTTGTAGGCACAATATTTAGAACAATTCGAGTGCAAAAGTGAAGAATAAGTAAATTTGAGATAGTTTTAGAATAATTAGAACAAACATTAAAGAAAATCTCAAATGTTGATAAATTGTGAAAGAATTGTGCAAAGTTAGGACATATTCATGCAAATGTCTACATATCCTAACTAGAAATGGTAGGATTTAACATAATTGAATGAGATTTCATGTAGAACAGGTGTATAGGACAATATTCAGATACAAATTATGTCAAATTCATGCATAAGGCCCTTGAATGATTAACAACAACATCACATCAAACCACTGAGTGAATGGCAGAAGGTCATATCCTGACTATCAGAGACTTGGAATCATCAATTCATCATGAATTTATCGTATCTTACAAGATGATACAGGTTTGTTGTGTATAAACTTTTATTTGGGTTATATGGCTAATAGTTGTATCAACAATATGGTCATCCATTAAAGTATAAAGGATATGGATATGGGAGTTTTGTCAGATGTTGTAGTTGTAACTACCCTATGAGACATGTATGCAAAGTGTGGAAGCATAGACAAGGCATGTCAACTATTTGACATGATGCCTCAAAGAAATGTTGTCTCATGGAATACAATGATTGCATGATATGCACAAAATGGATTTTTTGATAAGGCTTTAGAATATTTCAAGCAAATGTGATTGGTAGGTGTAAATCTAAAATCCATAACCTTTTCCAGCATCCTCCCTGCCTGTGCCAAAATGGGATCTTTGGAATAGGGTATTGACATTCATCAAAGGATAAAGGATATGGGAATTTTGTCAGATGTTGTAGTTCCAACTACCCTGGGAGACATACAAAATGTGGAAGCATAGACAAGGCACGTGAATTATTTGACATGATGCCTCAAAGAAATGTTGTCTCATGGAATGCAATGATTATAGGATTACACAAAATGAATTTTTTGATAAGGCTTTAGAAACTTTCAATAAAATACAATTAGTGGGTATAAATCCAAATTCCACAACCTTTGCTAGCATCCTCCTTGCTTATGCCAAAATGGGATCTTTAGAATAGGGTATGGACATCCATCAAAGCATAAAGGATATGGGGATTTCATTAGTTGTTGTAGTTGCAACTACCTTGGGAGACATGTATGTAAAGTGTGGAAGCATAGACAAGGCATATGAACTATTTGACATGATACCTCAAATAAATGTTGTCTCATGAAATGCAATGATTGCAAGAGATGCACAAAATATATCTTTTGATAAGGCTTTAGAAACTTTAAAGAAAATGCAATTGGTGAGTGTAAAGCCAAATTCCACAACCTTAGCCAGCATCCTCCTTGCTTATGCCAAAATGGGATCTCTATAATAGGGTATGGTCATCCATCAAAGTATAAAGGATATGGGAATTTTGTCAGATGTTGTAGTTACAACTGCCCTATGAGACTTGTATGCAAAGTGTGGAATCATAGACAAGGCACGTGAACTATTTGAAATGATGCCTCAAAGACATTTTGTCTCATGGAATGCAATGATTGAAAGATATGCACAAAATGGATTATTTAATAAGGATTTAGAAACTTTCAAGAAATTGCAATCGGTGGGTGTAAATCCAAAATCTAGAACCTTTGCCAACATCCTCCCTGCTTGTACCAAAATGGGATCTTTGGAACAGGGTATGGACATCCATCAAAGCATAAAGGATATGGGAATTTTGTCAGGTGTTATAGTTGCAATTGCCCTGGGAGACATGTATGCAAAATGTGGAAGCATAGACAAGTTGTGTGAATTGTTTGACATGATTCCTCAAAGAAATGTGGTCTTATGGAATGTCATGATTGCAGGATATGTACAAAATGTATTTTACATGGATGCTATCAAAATATTTTAGTTAATCAAACACTCTATAAAATATATTGAACCATAATTCAACATAATATCATATCATGGAAATATTGAAGAACATGTATGCAATATCAAAACTTTTAAGCATGATACATTATCTATCCTATAACCATAATTGATCATCATGTATATAATGTAAAATCACATATACATAATATCATGAAAAGCACATATAGTGTATATATAAATCCATATAGGCATGTACAAACAAAGCCATATAGGCATATACAACAATATACATTGGTAAAATAGAAAAGTATGTTTACAAATCCATATAGGCTTACAACAAAATGTCCCAAAATCAAATTTCCTAGGGAGTACTATCAAATAATCAATGGTCCTTGCTTAGCCATGAATATGGAGAATCAGTCAATGAGTCATCCTCTCTCATTCGCTAACTAGACCTCTTCGATAACAATTTTTGAAGCTCCGCCTATTAATACAATCAAACAATATCCATAATAATATAGAAAACATGAAATATATAGCATGACATAAGTAATCAATCACTTACCACCAATTGGTGGTCCCTCTAGATCATTTTTTGTCTCTCTTCTTCTATAGCTAGATGGGTAGGAGTTGTGATGTCTTATGTGAAGCATAAAGAAGAAAATTTGAGTGAACATGAATATCATTTATGGACATTAAATGATGTGAGATAAAACAAGAAATATAAAATGACATTTACATGTTACTAGCTCATACCTAGGTCAAAGGATTTGTAGACAAAATAGCTACACCAATGTCCACCTCTGTTGACTAATAAAGATGAGGAGTCTCCAAATTTGTCATCATCTAAGAAATAGAGCTCAAGGTTATTTGACCAAAATAGATACATAACATTATTTAAATCCATAATGATTAGAAATGGTAAAATCTACCTCTGTGAAACTGCCTCTGTGATAGGCCCAAGGAAATCCTCCTGAAGATGAAGCTTGAACATCCACCTATTCATCATCAAATTGTCACGAAATAAGATTACCATTGATATATGACAAGAAGTTTACATGTACTATATTTACGATCTTGTGACAAATTACATATCTGTCAACTCAACCTCCTCTCATAACCTTGTAGTGGATGGTTGATATATGCAGGATTAATACTTTGACCCTATAATTTCATAGTACATACAGTCACCTTCCATAATTTTGACTTATAATATCAATTAATATAATTAACTAGAGATTTCAAATACAAATATAACAAATTACAGAACCTTCTAAAATATTACTTGGGAATCAATAGCAAATGTATCATGCAATAAGTGATTTGTTAGTATAGTATCATCCAATATGGATGTGTCCTATGCCTATTGTTGCCACTATGTTGCATAGTCCTAAAAATCTAGAGCATCATCTCTAGTGTTTGCATGGGGAGCATCATCGATCCCATAATCAAACAAAGTTCCACATGATTGACAAAGATGGGGGGATCGATGACACCTACTACTCTCACCCTCACTAGCCTTGGAAAGATCACTATCATGCTATACTAAATATTGGGTGATGGAACTAAGAAATTGTAGTGTCTCCACCCCAACACTCTCCTTCAAAGTCGAAGGGAGTAAGTGTTAGAACACACCAATATTCTAACAGGGGGGTAAATCAGTATATTCTAAGCCTTAACACAACTCAACTTTATCAATCAAATCATCTATTTTCTTAAACCAATGATAAAGCAAATTAAAAACATAAAGGCACAACACATAACCATAACACTAGATTTACTTGGAAAACCCTAGAAGGGAAAAACCATGGTGATCAATCTGCTTGGAGCTACTATCCAAATCTAGCCTCACAAATAAAGATGAAACAAATTAAAAGAATCTTTAGGGATACAACCCAAGGAGGATAAACTCCATAAAACACTTATAGAATAGATCTCACTGATCAACCACCTCTCCATACTTCACTCTGTCACAAATCTTCACATTCAGAGTATAGCAAACAAAGTTGCCTTGAACACACCTTCACATATCTATTCACTTACTTCCACACTCATTCACACAACCTCGCACACCCTTACACTTGTATATAACTCACACCAAATAGGATCTTTCATTTATACCTTTTGCAAACTTCAAAATCTTTCTCCTATGTCAGCCAATATGAAACGTGTATACATGAAACATGCAAATGGCCTCACCAATTCAACATCCAAAAGATGTAGAAATCTAATGCAGTTCAATCCAAAGGATAATGAAGACCTATTCTTCCTTAACACCTTCTTTAAAGTTGGTGTACACTTCAAATCATCTAGCAAGATCATCAAAACACATGAAGTGGGCCCAACAAACACTCATTCTTCCACAAAATGGCTCCAGACCAAAGGTAGCGAGAGAGATCAATTATCATCATGTGGATCATCACATAAGCAACACAAGACTTATGCCAACCTTCTCAACCAATCCCTTCACTGAAATATATGTTTTATTTTTGGTGCAAACAAATAGAGACTAAGCCTGGCATCGCAAACAAACATTGAGCACACAGTCTTGAGATGGAGCATTGAAAACCCAACTTGTGGTGCACATCAGCACCTGAAACTTGACATGAACAATCATACTGAATATTTGAACTCATTCTTCAAACATTACAGACAAAATATAAATTGTGGTGAAAAGAAGTGGCTTTTGCTTCCTCCTCCAGACAACCCTAATTGGCAGCATGATATGTCATTGTTCTGCTGACTTTAGAGAACTTCTGTGGTACACTTTATCAATTAAAACTTGAATACAACCATCCTCTCATCTATAAATGACCATCCTTCAAACCATAGGACCTCATCTTCAAAAGTAGAGAGATGCGAAGCACTTCTCTGACACATCCTGACTGTAACTATCATCTTTCTTCACTCTGCGAGCTCTAGAATCTTCTGTGTTAACTCCCAAGCTCTAAAATTAGGAACATACAAAATTTATACTTGACTTTGTCTAACTTCCAAATTGTATGGCCATACCTTCAAATGTGGAGGAATGTGGAGCATTCTTGTGAGCTATTTTAGTGTAGATTCCAGTGCCTTTGACTTTCTGAAACTTTCTTTCAAGGTTAAAGTAATGCTTTTCCTCAAGAAACAAGGAATACAATATTCATCATATCTAAGCCCTTATTCACATTATCATACATAACAATTACCATTCTTTCCAATACAACAAGAGTCTTCATGTTAGCTCATTCTTTTGTTCACAACTTATACTTAAAGTGAAGTTGCAGGAAGGATTAGTAGACATCAAAGATTCTAGATCTAAAGAGAAGCAGGACACTAGAGCATTTCCAGGACTTGGGCGCTCACTCTAGTGTCCTCCATAGCTGAATTTCCAAAAACATGAGTTACAGTGTTGATCAGTGTCAGAACAAGGTCAGGATCCCGCAAAGAAACTGGAACCTTGGACTTGGGTGCCTGCTCTAGTGTCCCTGACTGTTCCGCCTTGGAACCCCAAAAATAGGTACTCTGTGATTTTCTATTTTACTTCCGTCTGCAAGAGCCTTTTCTGTTATTCGTCAGTTTATTGCCGTATTTGCATAATTAGGGTTTTAATGGTTAATTGAGCATAAGAGAAGGAAAATTTATAATTAAATTCCCTAATCCAAGTTTCCCTACATCTCACAGTGATCTAGGGTATGATAGTGAATTTCCACTCGACCCTAGATCCTTGAATGTATAGGGTGAAAGGAGGATTCAGACATCTAAACACTAAAACATTTAATAAATCCCAATTTTACCCTAACATTTTGGTGAACCCATGTTTTTGGACTTAAATTGCAACTTTTTGAGTGTGTGTCTTCATATTTTAATTGATTTCATTTATTCATGTAGTCTTTCACTTTATTGCATTGAGAAAAATTCAAAAAATTTGAAAATTTTGAAAAATTCAAAAAAATTACATTGTTTGGCTTACTAAATTGCATCAATTCTTTCTAAATTTTCCTGATTTATGATTTTTACATCAGATATGATATAAACTCTAGAAAAACACAAAAATTCAATAATTTGCATTGCATTTTCATCATTAATTTGCCATGTTTTTTGTAGAAATTTTGACAATTTTCATTAAACCTAGTAATTCCAAATTCTAGGGTTAGTAGGAAAAATCTTCTTTCAGATTTTTATACTGATTTTAGAGGATCATTCAAATTTTAATTTGGATTTAGTCTTTCATTTTAGTGTAAATTTGCATTTAGATTTAAAATATTTGCATTTTTGCATAGAAAATTTCAACAAAAAACTAGCAATTTTCATGCATTTTCATTAGATTGGCATTGGTATTTTGCATATTAGAGCTTGAAAATAATTTTAATATCTGAGATTAATTCATTTCCATCATAAATTAGACTTTAAAACATTCACATAACATTTTGTCCCAAGATCTCAAACCTAGGGCTTCAAAAACAACGATTTTCACTAAATTTGGCCTTATCGACTCTATAAACTTGAACCATATGTGTCTTGTGAAAATTATTTTTGCATTAATTTTCTATTATTAAGGTAATCATTTTATTTCCCTCCTAAAAATATTCACAACACCCTTTTAATGGGCTCTTGTATTGAAAATTTGGTGAAAAACTACACATTTTGACTATTTTTGCCTTAGGGTTTGACCTAGTTTGCACTCCAAGCGTGTTGTGATCAATTTTATGGATTGAGGTGAATGATATTATTTATTTTATTTTTTTTACCTCTTGAGATTCATTACAACACCTCTTTTGCTAGGTCATGGAATTGAAAAACTGTGAAAAATAACCTATTTTTGCTATATTTTCACTAGGGTTTTACCAAGTGGCACTAAAAGCATGTTGTGTTAGGAATATTGACACCAAGTGTCTATTATTACTGATATTATTTTATATGCATCACCATTTTCCTCATAGCACCCTTTGTTATGCTCTTTTGCATTGAGTTTTGGTGAAAAAAGTGCCTATTTTGACATATTTTCACTATAGTTTGACTTGGCATTATCTTGGATTTGCATCCAGAATGTGTTGGGAAGGATCATATTTCTGTTTTGGACTGATATGAGACATACACTTTTCTTCCCTTCATCAAAATCCTTACAACATCCTTTCTTGCATACATTTTCTTTGAAAAGAGTACAAAAATCAAGCATTTGAGGCTATTTTGGGGTATATCGCTTTGCACTTACCTTTGATATATTTTTGGTGAAACTCTAAAATTTGATTTGAGCATAAAAACATGGCCTCTAATCATAGCAACAATAATAGGTTCCCTCCTAGACCTTACATGAAAAGAAAAGCACCTGAACCTGAAATTATCTTTACACCTCATGATAGAACAATTGGAGACTTCAATGGACCTCTTTACATCACTGTGAAAATAATGGGAAACCCTATGGATGGAACTCTTATTGATCCTAATTGCATGACTAATGTTGCCTACTAATGAGTTCCTCTTTTCACACTAATAATGCAAGGTTCTTATGACCCCTTGAACATGATGATTAAGACACATAAGGGAACCTTTGTCAAACCTTTGGGTAAGATATCATTGTTTGTAACTGTATTTGAGAAACATATTGAGAAATGGTTTGATGTTACCCCCGTTTCCGCTACCTTTGAAATCAAACTTGGAATCCCTTGGTTAAAGGTTATGAAAGCTGTCCCTTCAACTATCTATAAATGTGTAAAATTTCCTTTGAACAGACAAGTGCATGTCATTCCCCGAAATACATACAAGCCTTCAAGTACACAACAACATTTTACATTGGATTACTTTTGCAACAAAACTAACAGCAAATCGAAAATATGAACATACTTTACATTTTTGAGCTATAGAAATTACAAAGCAAAATTGTTACATCTAGTACCTAGTCCTACTATACAAGAAATGAAAAAAGATAAAAAACATGCATGTGAAGAGAACTTTAGACTGAAATGACAAGGTCCCTATGTTGAGGTTCCTCCCCTGAAATCCTTACAAGGATTGGGAGGTCATTGTCAACAACAAAACGTTCCATCGTAACAAATGAGGTTTGATCCTGATGCTTCATCTTCTAATTTGCAAAAACCTATGAAAGAGGATAGCCCTATCTTACAAGAGATAAGTGGTACAAGAAAATGAAATAGAAAAGCAAGAGCAAAAAGAAAAAGAAGACAAGCTTATGCCATAAACCTTGCCTCTCAGCAAGAAAACTTTGATCCTAACATTCAACCAAACAATAATGATCCTAACGATGAACAAGACATGAATTTAGCTATGATACCTTATGTCCCACTTTCCTCCAACATTAGGGAGTGGGAAGATGATGACAATGATTTTCTTATAGACAACTTCTAGCTCGGCAGGGGCCCTATAGGTAAGTATCTCTAACCCTTTATCTCTCTCATGATGTGCTTCCCCCATGATGTATTATATGTTGTTTAGGCCTCTTGGGATGACCTCAGATTCTCCTGTAAGGTCCAGGATACTAGGAGACTACCTTTGTTGTTACCTTCCTCTATTTGTATCATCATTCTTCTATATTACCTCTCTTTGATTTCATTGTTGTGTGTTGTGTCTTATGGACATAGCATTGCGGTTGGTGACTTGGGGGCACCCTTCTATGTGACTGTCCCTAAGACACATGTTTCTCCTCTCTTATTTATTGTTTCCCTTCCTCTAGTGTTTCCATCTAGCGGGTGGATGATGACAAACATTTATACTAATGTGGACCTAGCATTCCTTTCAAGAGCAATAAAAAATTGGACTTAGTTCCTAATATGATGATGGGGTTGTATATCTTATCTGACGCTTGGCTAGTGGAAGCACTTGTGCTTTCTGCGTAGTGATTTTTATGATGTTTCTATCACATTTACAAACCTTAACAATACTGTTGCTCCATGCACCTTTGTTTTTCTTTCAATCTAGCCTTAGCAGTACTCGATTCAGAGAGCTTCGTGATATAGCCCTACAGTTATCTTCAAAATCTCAATTCATTGTATAACCTTAGCTCTTTGTGTGGTTAATCATATGCATTGATGTTGTTTATCATGATGTTGTAGACACTAACATGTTTCTTGTAGGGATGTGTTTGTGGGAACATTTGGCAATCATAAAGTACATGTCACCTTTGGGGGGCATGGGCTTTGTGAAAGTCAGTGTTCCCTTGTGTGTTTTCTTCCTACCTTAAGGTACTTGATATCGATAACTAATCTCAACCACCTTAAGGTGGGGGCATATATAAGGTAAGTTGTTTGTTATAGATGTTAGCAATGTGTTTGTCTTCAGGTGCAAAGACCTACACAATGAGTGCATCATGCATCCTATGTTTGTTTGCAATTAATCAATCAATCATGTAAGCCCTCTGTGAAGGTGGGGATGGTGTACTTCTCAGAGTAGATTGCATCATCCCATCATTCTCAAAAGTCCTCTGCGGAGGCGGGGAGTGGTTCTGTGACTAACTCAACCCTTAAGCGTGTCTTCAGTGATTGCTGTGGCAAAGTGCAATTGTCAGTGTGTGCCTGTAATGTGCCTGAGATGGTGTTGGGCCTAGAAATAGGTACACTCCATCACTTGTCTGTCATGTTTTCTCTATGTCTTCAAGTGTGTGTGTTTTGGCATGCTTGATTTGCGTGGCATGTTTGTTGTCCTAGATACAGTATAAAGTGCAGCGCCTTAGGGTTGTGCTTCCTGCATTTTGGGAGGTTTTGCATGTCTTATGTGTGTGTTGACCCATTTATACAAAGACTTGCATGATGAGTGCATCATGTATTATGGGAGGTTTGTTTACTTTCCAGTACTTGCATTTGCATTTCATATATATGAGAAAAAGAAAAGAAAAGAATCATGCCTGTCTTCCATGCATTAATGTGTCTTCTATGCATTGATTGTCTTCTCCGTGTTCTACATGACTGTAACTATCTTCTCCACGTTTTGCATGCCTATTATTGTTTTCTATGTGATTGGTGTGTCTTCTCCGTGCTTGGTGTGTCTGTTGTGTTTGTGACCTTGCTTTAATGCATGTATTGGCCTCGCGTTTATACATACATTAAAGTGGGGGCTAAATGTAACATCAGAAAATGTCCCCTTGGGGGCTCTTCCCTCTTAAGGTTTATCTCCCAGGTCTTTTGCATGCATTTAGGACATCTTAGTTCATAATTTGGCATCTCGATGGAATGAGCCCTAAGTAACATAAAAAATGGGACCTAGGAGGACCCCTTGAGGTTTACCTTGCCCAAAATAGGGCGGGAGGACTTGGGCACTCGTGCCCTAGTTCTGCTCTATTTTGGAGTAGCCCCCAATTGTTGGGTGTCAGTTTATGACCATTATTTGGGTCCTTTGGTGACACAGTAAGTTTGAATTATGAAAATCTTGGTGAGAGTGTTTGTAGTTGCATATAAAAGCATGTTTAGGCATTCATTTGAAAACTAGATTATGTTCATGTGATTTTGGCATCCTAAGGTGATTTAAGGCTTTCATTGTGTTGCAAGAACAGAGTTGTGTGGTTTGTGTGTTTATATTTGCAAATTTGAGCATCAATTCCATCATGGAATGAAGAGCATCTTCCTCCCATAAGAGATTCACTACAAGGTGACATTATATTATGTTTTCATCATTATTTCCTTTGATTTCTGCCTCTGCCTCACAAGGGCATGCACTCTCTATTTGAAAATGGTGTTCAGAGACTTCATTGTCCTCCGAGGCTTGACTGAGGCAAGCCTCTAAACACCACAACCCCCTCCTAAAGTCTTGTGATTACAGGTTACAGGTGTCACATTTGGGAAAAGTGAAGTTGCACGAAGGATTAGTAGACATCAAAGATTTTGGATCCAAAGAGAAGCAGGACACCAGAGCATTTCCAAGACTTGGGCACTCGCTCTAGTGTCCTTCACAGCTAAATTTCTAGAAATAGGAGTTACAGTGTTGATCAATGTCAGAAGGAGGTTAGGATCCTGCAAAGAAACTGGTACCTTAGACTTGGGCGCCCGCTCTAGTGTCCTTGATTGTTCGGCCTCGGAACCCCAAAAATAGGTACTCTATGATTTGCTATTTTACTTCTATCTACAAGAGCTTTTTCTGTTGTTCGCCAGTTTATTGTCGTATTTACATAATTAGGGTTTTAATGGTTAATTGAGCATAAGAGAAGGGAAATTGATAATTAAATTCCCTAATCCAAGTTTCCCTACATCTCACAGTGATCTAGGGTATGATAGTGAATTGCCACTCAACCCTAGATCCTTGAATGTATAGGGTGAAAGGAGGATTGAAACATCTAAACACTAAAACATTTAATAAATCCCAATTTTGCCCTAAACAATTCACTCACTAAAGATAATGTCTTATCAATACCAAAATATCCTGCTAATCCACCTTTATTCTTCTCCTTGATCAAATTATCTCTCATTGAACTCCTATGTATACACAACTGATTTCCTTTGAACAACATATCCTCTTGAATGAAATAATCCAACCACTTGCTTCTATCTATCACAACAGGTTCCTTACATGCTTTCCATGCTTCTACAAAATCAAGATCCTCTTCATACATATGCTTAAGTTCTTCAAATCCTAGTACTTCTACTCTCATCTCTGTCAAAAGGTTCCTTCTTCTGTTCAATGCATCTGCAACTTTGTTTGACTTCCCACTCTTCAATACAAATATGTAACTCTACATAAAGTCTACCCATCTCATATGTCTTTGATTCAACTTACCCTGACTATTCAAATATTGCAAATCTTGATGGTTTGTGTACAACATAAATTCTTTTGGCAACAGGTAATGTCTCCACTTCTTGAAGGCTTGTATTATGGCATAAAACTCATGATCATAAACTGAATATCTCCTCTTGCATCATTCAACTTTTCACTGAAATATGTTACTGGTCTCCCTTCTTGACTTAACACTGCTCCTATTGCATTTCCATTGGCATCACAATCAACTTGAAATACTTTGTTAAAATCTGGTAATGCTAATACTGGCTACTCTATTACCTTCTGCTTCAACAATTCAAAACTCTTTTGTGCTCCTGATGTCCACTTGAAATCCTTCCTGTCACCTCTCATCGTCTCTATCATTGGTGTGCATACAGTACTAAAATTTCTGATGAACTTCTAGTAAAAACTTGCTAATCCATGAAATGATCTTACTTTCTCAATGTTGACAAGTGTTGGTCATTTAACAATTTCTCTAACTTTCTCAGGGTCCATCTTCAATCCTTTCGCAGAAATCAGAAATCCCAAGTATTCGTAGGTATTAGTTTTCCACAGTCCATGAATTCATATAAGAGATGTTTCTAGATTAAACTGTGTATGTTTTTGTATGTTTCTGGATGCAAAAACATACACAGTTTAATCCATAAACATCTCTTATATGAATCCCAAGTATACTAATTCTTCCTTCTTGAAACTACATTTCTTGAGGTTAATCATAAATTTCTCTTCTCTCGGCCTCTGCAATACTTGTCTAATATGCCACAAATGTTCCTCCTTTGTCTTACTGAAAATCAAAATATCATCCATGTATACAATAACAAACTTACCCAAGAATTTCTTCAAAACCTCATTCATCAATCTCATGAAAGTATTTGGTGCATTAGTTAATCCAAAAGGAATGACTAACCACTCATATAATCCCTCATTTGTCTTGACTGTAGTCTTCCACTCATCTCCTTCTCTAACCTTGATCTGATGGTATCCACTCTTCAAGTCTATCTTTTTGAAATATTTTTCTCCACCCAAACAATCCATGATGTCATCCATCCTTGGCAATGGAAATCTATACTTATATACATCCTCCATTCTCCATCTTTCTTCAGTGCAAGTACTTTAGGTACCACGCATGGGCTCAAACTTTCTCTGATCAATCCTTTCCTCAACAGCTCATATATTTGTCTATTCAGCTCCATAATTTTTGCTTGTGTCATCCGGTGTGCCACTTTATTAGGAAAATAAGATCTTGGTATAAGGTCCATATGATGCCTGATTCTCTAAAATGATATCTTTGTATTCTGTTAACAACTCAGTTATTTCCTCTGGTGGTGGTTCTTCTTCTTTTGTGGTAGCAGTTTCTACACTTAGGGTTCCACATTTCTTCAAAATCAATGTAAAAAACATATTCTCATGTCTCAATCCATCCAAAAATTTCCATCCATCCACTAAACAAATTCTAGCATTGCCGCATACTTCACTTTTAGGTTCATCTTCCAAAGGTAGCAAGATATGTTTCTTTCCATTGGATGTTATAGTGTAAGTATTCTTCCTTCCATCATGTATTGCCTTTCTATCATACTGCCATGGTCTTCCCAACAATATTTGACATACATCCATCAGCATAATATCACACAATAACTCATCAACATAAGATCTTATATGAAATTTCACTAGACATTGTTCACTTACTAGTACCTTATGTTCATCTTGAATCCATGCTATCTTGTAGGGCTTTAGATGTTTCAACCTCTCCTAATTCAGCTTTGTCACCATCTCTTCTAAAACCAAGTTGTCTATACTACCATTATCAATAATAACTTTATAACATTTACCTCTTGATTTGCATCTTATCCAGAACAAACTTTTTCTTTGTAGTGGTTTCTTAGTTGTTTCTACCTAAAATAAGGCTCTCCTCATGACCAATGACTCTCCTTTCTCTAGCTTTTCCACTAAACTAGGTGATCCAACTGGTTCTTCATCCAAATATGCTACTCTTGCACTATTCTCTCTCCTCTTTCTAGTACTTCCTTGATGACATTCAAATGCTCTGTGTCCATCTCCACACCTAAAATAGGTTCCTTTAAATGATATTTTGTCAAGTCCTCTTTCATCTCTCTGGTATCCTTCATTG
Source organism: Cunninghamia lanceolata (assembly GCA_027924645.1). Taxonomy (NCBI): domain Eukaryota; kingdom Viridiplantae; phylum Streptophyta; class Pinopsida; order Cupressales; family Cupressaceae; genus Cunninghamia; species Cunninghamia lanceolata. The sequence continues at coordinate 895,991 of BSBN01001019.1, forward strand.
CGGTAAGAATTATGACTTCCTCTACTATTATAGTAGAAATTTCTGTCATCTCTCCCTCTATGGTATAAATTATTGTCCTTTTCTTCTTTGCAGTATGGGAGCTACTCTCCTTGTTCTACTTCGTACATGGTCTTTCTCCTCTGAAATATGTTCTACCTCTTTCAAATTTACCTCCTCTACCTCTCTGTCTTTTCTCATGTCTCTTGTTCAGCTTTTCTTCAACTTTCAGTGCAAACTGATATGCTTCTTGTTGCAAGGTGTGCTCTCTTGGTCTCCTTGTGCTATACAGTGCAACACTTGGGTTTGTGACAAGGCTTAACCACCTCCCATGGATTCATTAAATCTGACAGTTGTATTGGGCATTAAAATGTCAATCTTTTGGTTTAACAGCAACTGTCTTTCCAACAATTGGTATCAGAGTCTGGGTCACGGGTTTGAACCCATCACTTGCATTGGGGGGATTGTTGTAAGGTGTGTGCCCTTGGTCTCCTTGTGCTATGCAGCATAGTTCTTGGGTTCATGACAAGGCTTAACCACCTCCCATGGATTCATTAACTATGGCAGTTGTACCAGGCATTAATAGGTCAATCTTTTGGTGTAATGGCAACTGTCTTTCCAACACTTCTTCTACTATTGTCATCCTTACTAGACTTAGTTCTTCTTGAATGTTCATCCTTAGTCCATTTATGTATCACACCACTTTCTCCTTGCTCACTTTACTATGTCAAGTCCTAATGATCATCTTATGAAATTCCTTAGTGTATTCCTTCACAGATTTCTCCTTTTGCCTTAAGTTTAGCAATCTCTTCAACAATTCCAACTCATAGTCAACAAGTATGAACCGATTTTTCAACTTTGCCACCATCCTATCCCATTTTATGATTTTCTCTTTTCCTCTCCTATTTCTTTCCACCAAATAGCAACATGTCCTTTCAATTTATTTTTTTCAAATCTTACTCTCTCTAGATCTTCAATTTCCTCATATTCAAAGTATTTCTCTAGGTCATTTATCCAATTATCAATCAATTCCTTAGGGTTTAAATTTCTAGTATAGTTTGACACTTCCATTCTAGGTAGATCTTACCCATCTTAGAAATAGTCTTCAACATCTTTACCTGATCTAATTCTTCTTCTAGGGTTTCTTCATTTTGGTCAACTGATTGAAATTCTTCATCATCACTTTCATCTTCATGTCTAGGGTTTAGTCCTCTTCTTCTATCTTCTTCTACAGCATCCAATCTAACTTTCATCATCCTCATCATCTCTATCATTTCTTCCATTCTTTCAGCAACATTGGCCATAATAGGCATCCTCCTCGGTGATATCTCTTCCTAGGATTTGATACAATTGCCTCAATTCAGCGATCTGACTATAATGTAACAACTGCCTCAAATCGGTGCTCTGTTGACAAACACAAGTAGACTTCCTCAGGTTGATGATCTTTTCACCACAAGATCTTCTAGAATGCCTTCACTCCCAAAGGATTCACAAACTTTTCTCTGATACCACTTGGTGCAGTCATGGATGGAGGGTCCAAAGAATGGGTTGTCCAACCATGTAACTAGAGTAAACACAATAGAAACAACACAATAACATAATACAATGGAAAATTCATATGTTGAATATATTAGATAATTACAATGCTTATATGCTGGCAACATGTGGGCTATAATCAAGGGCTCACAGGCTTACTTTCTAGGTTAAAACATACATGAAAGATATGGCATTGAAGTGCCTTTAGAAAAAAGAACTATCCTCCTATTCTATGATTAGATATGAATTACTAACTTCTCAATGCACCTAAGAAGTGCTTATATATCCTTCTCTAGCTCAAAGAATCCTTTATGTTAGCCTTTAGAGATCTCAAACTCCAATGAATGATGAAACATGTAGGTCAACCTACAACTCTTGGTAACGCTTCGCAAATGAATGAAATTTGATGTGGTTCTCAAGAAGGGTCTATTTGGTCCCAATTTGCCTTGTTTGATGTTCCATTTGGCTCTGCAAGTCACGTAAGTGCTATGCAAACCTTGCAAACCTTGTTTACTCATGTTGACTAATGAATGGTTTGTTTTATGAATGCTAATGATCTTCTGACAGTGATAACTTTCCGCGAACAAGTCCAAATCTCATGAAATTTAAATAAGATATAGCTGACATGGCATAGAAGCTAAATATTTCTCCACAAGATCTAAAATGAAGATGTAGTAGAATGCGGTAGGAAATGGTGAAACTACAAATGGCTGAAATGTAACTGAAATGCAAGAAAAGAAAACAAAGAAAATATTTTTAGTTGATGCAAGATTGTTCTTCAACCTTGGATGCTCATGCATCAACATGTTCTTTGTACAATATTATATAGGACTAAAATTCTTGGAATGTTGTATTGTATCATTGAATTTATGACAAGGTAAAGTATGCTAGTTCTTAGTATAACAAATATAGCTATAGTATTGAAATTGTGTAATTTGATTGATTTGTATTTGAATTCTTGTTAGATTTAGACTTGTCCTAGATCTCTATTTGAGTGATTGGGAAATTATTAAATTTTATTTAGGGATAATTATGTATTTATTGTCATTCAAATTATATAGGAAGAGAGGCTAGTCATGTAGTCTAGAATGCATGATTATCATCTTGGAACATATTTTCATATTTTGAGTATGTAGGTTAGACTATAGTGAATGGTGGGTGAATACATAGTATGAGATATGTATATTATTTACTAAGTAGTACATGAATGACCAAACTAAAAAGTTCCAAGATAGGAGATTTAGCATATAGTCTTGTATTAACTCCTCTATTGTAAATTCATGATTCGTTTCAGGTAAAAGTCTATATATAGCTTTGATCATGTTAGTGATTAGAAAAATCTTTATGTTGAATCAAATTGTGATTGAATTATGACAGAAAGTGTCATTGAAAAGATCTAAGAAATTTGGAAATATAATTATAGATGAAGTTAAATGATATTGATGGTGCTAAACCCAAATTTATTTAACCAAATAATTTTGCATGATTTTTTATAGATGCTCCTTGAGCTACTGAGGGTAGTAGCTAAGCTAAGGGGGAGAATTGTCATGGGACTTTTTCCGTGAGAAAAAAATTAAATAAATAAAGTTTATAAAATATTGAAGAATAAAAAAGAGAGGAAAGAAAAGAAAAGAAAATTATTTAATAGTAAAGGAGGTGTGTAAAACAAAAGAATGAAAATAAAGTTACTTTCAAGTTAAAAGAAGTTAAAAGGTTAAAATAACCTTATAAAAATTAAAAAAAACACTCTTATTTTAATGATTATTATGAGAAGAGTACAAATAATAATAATAATTATATTCCTTATTTTGTAAAGATTGGGTGTGATGGTTGGAAGCCACCCTTTGGGTTATTATTTAAACCTATAAAATGAATGTAAATGGATATAGAAAATTATTCAGAGATCACTAAGGAAAATATTATTGAGTTGGCAGGTCGTGAGCATTGGAGAAGGGACATATAGTGTGTGTCCAACTCAGGGTATAGTGTACACCTATGATTGTCTTGCCTAGGGCTTGTGTGTTGTAAAGCATGGATGGTTTTGAATAAGAATTGGGTGGTTTTGCATAAGAACTAGTTCATTTTGAATAAGAATCTGGTTCCTCCTGGAGTGCTCATGGGTAGAAAAGGCTAAACCATTAATTCTTTTCTAAAGTGAGGGAATAGAAAACTATATCCAAAGTGAGGGAATAGAAAACTATATTCAAAGTGAGGGAATAGAAAACTATATCCAAAGTGAGGGAGTAGAAAACTATATTAGAAGTGAGGGAATAGAAAAGTATATCCGAAATTGAAACAAATATGTATTATTCCCTTCTATTTAAATTCTTTTGAAGTTAGAATAAATGATATTTGATAATTTGTATAGTTGAATCTCAAGAAGCATTAACAAACTATTTCATTATGCTTATGCTGTGTAAATTAATTTATAAATATTATTTGCCCCATAAAAAATAGTTATATTAATTTTGGAATTAATTTCATTATATATATTTTTACATAGTTAAGCTTTAAGAAATGTGAATAAGAATTATTCTCATTTAATCACTTTATATAAACTAATATATAATTAGTAATTGTTGTACATTTCTTGTTTTGGGAAAAGGTTAAATGATACAAACACAACATCAATTTTGGGGTGGGATGGTGCGGGACTTTGGAGGCTTCCCCTTGCCATTACCATTTCTCTTGCTTTTATTCATGCCTCACACTTTAACTCTGCTCCCTCTATGCTTTGTGTTAATGGTAGTGCTGCCACCATTATTTCCCTCGTAATGATGAAGAGGGTGTAAGGACGTCATGAATTCAATCAATTCCTAAGCTAGGATTGATAATCTCTTGCTCTCCATCCTCTACACTCTTTTTCTATCACTCATTAATTTCATTAAATGTTATGTACATATTGCCCACGCCCAAGCAAATTCTTCTGTCACCACCAAACTTCTTTGTTTTAATTCACCAATGGATCTTCATGTGTTGTTCCAAAGATCTCCACCATACCTTAATAAATATGTTTGCTAACTATCAATTTGACTTAAATATTTTTATTTATCAAAAAATGACCACCAATGGGGATGTGACACTTCTCTCTTTCTCTATCTTCCTCTTTATTTATTATCTCTACCTCTCTCTCTTTTGGTCTATCTCTCTTTTTCATTTTCTTTCTTCCTCCTTGAAGCCTTAGGTAACACTCATAGACGCCATTATCCTTTGTCCCTAACACCTACATAATCATTAATGCATCATTCTCCATTGTTGAAACACTTAATTACATCATGTCTTAATCAATGTTATAAAATATTAAAATTAATTATTGACCATTGCAATATTTTGTGTATCAGCATTTTAATAAAGATATGAATGAAACTTAAGTATGGTTTTGAATGCTATGCAAACATTTATCTAAGAAACATAATAATATAACAAATTAAAGTATTGTGTAGCAAAAGAAAATGAAAAAAACAAAAACCAAAAAAGAAATTGGAAAAGATAAAAAATTAAAAAACCTTGAAGTTGAGAAAATCACAAAAACTATGGACTAAAAAATGAAAAATAAAAATAAAAAAAAATTGGAAAAGGTTGGAAGGAAAAAAAGTGAGAAAATCAAACAAAACTTGGAAAAAAAATATCCCTGGCTATATAGATATTTTAGTTATAATATATGAGGTGAGTGTATGAACATTGTTCTTTCTTTAAATATTTTATTTTTCAATTAAAACTTGTTTTTCTTTTTATATTTTTAGTTAATTAAATTTAGAATATTTTTCAAAAGTTACTTTGTTAAATTAAAGTTATAATATATATTTTGATTTACTTTTCTAATTAAAATTTATTCTTTTAAAATATTTTAGAGATTTTAAAAAGGGTTGTGAATGTTCATTCATAACTATATAGATATTTTAGTTATAAGATATGGGTGAGTGTATTCATGAACATTGTTCTTTCTTTAAATATTTTATTTTTTAATTAAAACTATATATTTGGGTATTTTTAGTTAATTAAATTTAGAATATTTTAAAAAAGTCCCTCAACCCTGATGGGGTCATATGAAAAAAGTTTACCACATGTACTACAGTTTATAGGAGGCCTACTGCAATCTTAAAAAAAAACAAAAAATGTTCTTCAGTCTTAAAAAAACCAAAAATGTTTTGGGGTTTGCTTCTTTTCCAAGCAAGCTTCCACAGTTGTTATTTATAGGTGTCTCTTCTTCTTCCTTCTCAAAGCTTTGTTATTGAAGTTTGTTTTGTCAGCTGACATCGCCTCTGCAGAAGAGAGTGGAAATGGGAAAGGAGAAACAAGCTGAGGGAAGGAAAGCAATTGAAGAGCCATCCAATGACAACAAGTCTCAGATGATTAGAGTGCACAGCCACACTTCCCCTAATGACGTTAGTGTTTCCGCTACTGAGGGGAAACAGAGACATGTACCCCGCTATATGATCTTTGACTCTGCCACAGAAACTGCAATTGCAAAAGCTGCACAGGAAGGCCTTGATTTGAGCTGCACCATGCTGCTTCTTGGCAAGACAGGAGTGGGTAAGAGCGCAACAATCAATTCAATTTCTAATAAGATCCTGTCCACGACAGACGCATTTCAGACGGGAACAAGAAAAGTTGAGGAGTTTGTACGTACAGTTTACGGAATTAAAATTAGGGTAATCGACACACCTGGGCTTGAACAGTCCTAAACTGGTTACCATCACAACAAGAAGGTCCTGCAATCGGTCAAGCATTTCATCAAGAAAACACGGCCAGATATTGTTTTGTATTGTGATCGTTTGGATATGCAGAGTATGGATGATGAAGGCGATTTATCATTGATGCGCACAATCACCGAAAGTTTAGGTCCAGACGTGTGGCTTAATACGATTCTAGTTCTGACTCATGGCCCACAATCAGCAACAGTAGCAGGTGGGCTTCCTCTCACCTTCCCCATGTTTGTAACCCAGCGATCGGATGTGATAAGCCGGCAAATTCGTGAAGCTTCAGGTTACATGGCACTTGAAAATCGAGTGGTTTTAGTGGAGAATCACTCTGCATTGACGGTAAATACATAAAATAATTCTATTTTTTTTACATCTTTAAAGTTTTTTGAAAATAAATAATGAGCTGTAGTTTAACAATTGGTATTCTAAACATGCTCACCATAAATAGCGGGCACATTGTGTGCCAGACAGTTTTTAGGTGTTTTCGACCTGCAAACATGTTGACTAGTTTTACAGACCTGCAATTGTGTCGACCTGCAATGATTTTGTGCCGATTGTTTAAGTTCTACCTCCCAAACGCCTGTAATATGGTTTAGTAGGGTTTTGGAAATATTTACCACTTTTTGTTGAGAATGAGGTGTAAAATTGTTATTGACTGTTTGACAATTGAAATAGATGATATTTAAGTAGAGTGATATAAAGACACAACGTGCTTTAACGACAGCTCACTGTTTATAGCAATGTTTGATAACTTGCAGCATGTGCTTGAAAACTACTCTGCCTATGCTGGAAAAAGAGATTTTCCGAGTGCACAGATTTGGAAAGCTGAGCTTCTACTACTGTGTTTATCGTCGAAGATCACTGAAGCAAGAACACAAATCAACCTGCAGCAGAGCACAAGCCCATTTTCACATTTGTATTACTTCCTTTCTTCTCTGGTCGATAATCTGGTCCATTGGAGAGTTAGAATTGGCACAAAGAGCTCTGAACATCTCTACCCAGCTATACCAATTCTCCGTTCCATTGGAGGGTATACCCAGCTATGTTACCTGAAACACGACGAGGAGGCCGCCTTTGAAACGGACCACACGTTTCGTTTTTTAAAGTGATTTTTATTAAAGGCTTTGTGACTTTTTATAATATTGTTTATTTATTATGGAATAGAAGTGATTTTTATTTAAAAGTTCTAGAGTTTTTATAACATTGTTTATTTATTATGATATTGTTTATTTATTTTTTTGTTTTTCTCAAAACAAATTTTATTAAAAAATAAATGTATGGTTTTAATAATGTTTAATTATTATATAAAAACAAGAGATGCATTGCGTGAGTTCGTTGTTGCAATTAATTATTTTAAATATTTAATGATAGGCTTTTGTATATGAGCATTATAGAGCTCGAAATTGTCTCACGCCATTAAAAATATTCACGCTAGAACGTATTCCTTGAACCTCCTATGGATACAAGTGCTAGTGTTAGGTGTTGTAGAAACAAGGATTAGAACTTGGAAATTGGGACAAACACCTACAAGCAAGTCATCATTGTTCTCGATTATATTTGTTGAATTTGTCCATGTATAATTAGATGATATAGTTCACACCTTCTTTGTAGATTGAATCAAAATTGTGTCTATTTTGGAGCTAGATCCCAATGTCGAGAAGGAGAACATATTGAGTAGAAGTTGTATGGATTTGAATTTATGTAGGAGAAATTCATTATTGCATTGATGCTTGTCATAGATCTAACTGTCATATCATAAGGATAAGTAGTTATTTCTACTCTATCAAAATCTTCAAGCCATTGACTTTCTTTGGACCTATGATATCTAATTTTGACAACATAATAAGCCCAAGGATGTATCCTAATACCTCTATATCTCATTTTTTGTCTAGATGTTTGACCTTTGTGGGAAGCAAGGTCAGGTGTGCTATGTGCAAGTGCCTATAGAATTAGACAAAGAGGGAGCCCTAAAATAGCATAAGTTTTAAACAATATGGCTTTGTGCATAGTCTACACCTAGGTCTTCCTCTCCATATCATCTATTGAAATTTGACCTTCTCAAGCTTGTGAAATTGGATTGAATTAACCTAAAATATTGAAGTGCAAGTTTTGATATCATTGAAATTTATACAATGAAGAAATAAAGGGAAAGAAGAATGGTGGCAATAGTAACCTGCTATTGGTGAAGGAAGAAGGAAATGAAGAAGTTTGATTGCTAGGAGGGGCAATGTCTTATGAGAATGCAAATGAGAATCTTACAGAGTTGGACTATCTTTGGAAGGAACAAGTCTAACCTCCATATGAAACCTTCTTAGATTTGTAAGATTGATTTTTTGTCCCTTTCTTACAAGCTCTTGATCTTATCTAATCCTATTGCTATATAGGAGATTTGAATACTTAGATGTAATTTTATAAAATAATTTAATGTTTGATTAGATGGGCCATAACGATTAGTACAATGTTAAATCATTATTAAAATTGGATAGGGCTCATAAGTAAGAGGGAAAAATCTATACAATACATAAAATAATTTATGAATGTTTGATTACATTGATCATAACAATTAGTTAATTTAAAAAGATAACCGAAATTGGGTCTTATGAGAACAGGGTTATCCCAAAGAGAAAGAATGTATTATAGTGTTAGCCTCCCATGTTTAAGCATCCTTCTATTGAAATTAGGACAGACAACTGAGAGGGGGGGTGAATCAATTGTCACCAAAATTCTATTCCTTATTCACTTAAAACCTTCTTAGCATATCAATGATTCAATCATGAAATCATAATGCAATAATTCAAGAGCAGAAACAAATTCAACAAATATAACACCAACATTATAATGAGGAAAACCTGGTTAAGGGAAAAACCATGGGGTGACTAACCCAAGATTGTATTCTCTATTAAAAGAATAATAAGAATAAAAGGGCACTTGCCAGTTAGGGGTCGATACCTGAGCACACTGCTCACAAGAGGCCCACTGCCTACAGGAGACACATTGTCTATAGAAGAATATGAGTATTACATACTTAAACTAGAGATTAATATCTTCACTATGTTTGAGTCAGTTCCATTTAAGCTCAACACCTCTTCTCTACTTTTCGCTCCTCTTCACTACCACCTTCTCATCATGACCACACGGATACATTTGAATGACTTTGCAACTCTTATTTATACATGACATCAACTTTGGAATGATCATTAAAGTTGGCACAACATACACTTATTTTATTACAGAGCAATTTACAAAAATACAACTTGACTTATTACAAAAACTTTATACACATCACTACACTATCGGCCACACATAGCTGGGACTTCAATCTTCTTCGAGGAACATGCCATGCTTCACAAAACATCTTCAAGATCATCCGCAACATGGGCAAATCATCCAGTTGGCCAAGACTAGAAAGAACACTATCACCCAAAGGTAAATCTTCAATTACGAGCTCAATCTTCAATACGGACTGCCAACACAAATTAGACACAATCTAGAGACCCCCACAAGCTTGCTTGAGTCACCAAGAACATCCACACCACTTCTGCTTACTGCAATCATTCGCATCTTCATCTGGAATCTCAAGAACACAGTCGGTCATCATTGTCACATTAGAAAGATTGCTTGTGGACCTCTAAACCACGAACCAATTGACTTGTCAATTAACATTAGCCTCCCAAATATACCACCAGATCCGTAGAACATGATATTGTATTTCCAGATCTCACCAGACCTATTTGCGTCACTCTATCACCTTTGAACAATTCCTAGAACTAATTTTACTCTCATGGCCATAATTCCTCCACATTTTCATGTGGACCCCTCAAATCTTGACTGGACCATCTTCAGACACATATTTGCAAACCCTTTGATGCGTATTCTCTAATCTTCATCTAGCTGGGATCTTCACTTCATAGAGCTTCACTGTCTTCACTATTCTTCTCTGTTTCTGATAGGACTAATTTTTTCAATAGCCTCAGCACATAACTCATCCAATCCTTGACATCAATGACAACACTAGTTAGGATGATACTTGCAACAATCTCCCCCTTTGTCATTGATGGCAACATATAATGTAAAAAATTATTTTAACCATCAAGACAAGAACTTCTCCTCACTGACTAACATAGCTCCCCTATCAACCATTCATATGTCTTCTCTTCCTTTACTGCTCCCCCTTTGATCATCAACCACTTTTTGTTTTTCACATGTCTTCTCTCCCCCTTTGACATCAATGGCAAAGGGCACATACTTGCAACCACTTCTCATACTTCAGAATCATACTGATTGCTCCCCCTGAATAGCAGCCTCCTAACATCAATCTGGATCACAAGATATGACTGTGGGATCCATTGAACTAATGAACATCAGTGCACCTTAATTCAGAACCGGAGGGATATTAACCCCTAACTTCTCCCTGAGATACTCAAAAGTGTCCTTAGGTAGAGGTTTGGTAAAAATATCTACAATCTGATCCTTTGAGGGCACAAACTCTAATTTGAATTCATTCTTGTTCACCTGCTCTCTCAAAAAGTGGAACTTGATGGATATATGTTTTGTCTTTGAATGCAACACTGGATTTTTTGATATATTTATTGCACTTGAATTATCACAGAAGATTGTGATAGATTCTTCATACTCCACTCTAATATCTCTTAGCATTTGCTTCATCCACAATACTTGAGTGCAACTACCTACTACTGCAATATACTTTGCTTCTACAGTGGACAGAGATATTGCCTCTTGTTTCTTGCTTAGCCAATAAACCAATCTTTTTCCCAAAAAGAATGCACCACCACTGGTACTCTTCTAGTCATCCACATCTCCTACCCAATCAGCTTCTGTATATGCATGAAAAGAGAAATCATGATCCTTAGGTTACCATAATCTATACTCAACTATTCCCTTCAAATATTTAAGAATTATCTTGATTGCCATGACATGAGAGTCTCTAGGATTGGCTTGGAATCTAGCAACAAGACCAACAACATTCATAATATCAGGTTTAGTTTGAGTAAGCTAGAGCAGACCTCTAATCATTGACCTATACTTTTTATGATCAGCCTTAGGAGATTCATCATATTTACTTAGCTTACATCCGGTTGCCATGGGAGTATTCATTGCCTTTGAATCTTCCATCCCAAATTTCTTCAACAATTCTTTCACATATTTGGTCTGTGATATGAAGATTCATTTCTTTGTTTGAGTGATTTGCAGACCCAAGAAGAAATTTATTTCCCCCGAACATAGACATCTCAAATTCACTTTGCATTTGATTTGCAAAAGTCTTGCACATACTATCTTTCCCTCCAAAAATGATATCATCAACAAATACTTCAACAATCAAGATATTTTCATGATCAATCTTAAAATACAGATTACTTTCAACAGTACCTTTGTTGAAACCAATCTTCAAAAGATGTTTGTCCAATCTTTCATACCAGGGTCTTGGGGCTTGTTTGAGTCCATACAATGCCTTCTTCAACTTGCATACCATATCTCCATAATTAGAAAATTGAAATTCAACTAGTTGCTAAATGTATACCTCTTCTTCCAAATCACCATTTAGGAAAGCAGACTTGACATCCATCTGATATACCTTAAAATCTCTGCAGGTAGCAAAGGCAAGAAATAATCTGACTGCTTCAATTTCTGCCACCGGAGTAAAATTTTCTTCAAAGTCAACTCCTACTTGAGAACAACTCTTGCAAACCAATCTGGCTTTGTTTCTTACTACATCACCATCTTCATTCAGTTTATTCCGAAAGACCCACTTAGTCCCAATCACATTTTTGTCCTTAGGTTTGGGAACAAGATCCCAAGTGTGATTCTTTTCAATCTACATCAATTCTTCCTTCGTTGCTTTAATCCAGCGTTCATCATTGCATGCTTCACTTACTGTTTTTGGTTCAATCTTTGAAATCAAACAATACTTCGCTGAATCTTGAGAAATTTTTCTTCTTGTTTGAACATCTTTGCTTCTATCTCCTATGATCTGATCTTCAAAATGATTCAATTTTACGTACCTGGGAGTTTTGGGAATCTCTTGCACTTCTAATTCTTGGACAGGTTCATCCAAACTTGTCTCTTCTTCTTGTATTTTAGTATTCTCTGGATCAATTTGAATCTGAACTGGAGTTGGGACTTGTTCTCCTTGGTCTAAGACATCTTTCTAATCATCTACTTCATACTTATAATACATTGAGAGACTTTCCATGCCTTCATCAACCTTCACATTTGTACTTTCTACAATCTTTCTCAATATCTTGTTATAACACCGGTATGCTTTGCTTTGAGTGGAATATCCCAAGAATATTCCTTCATCACTTCTAGCATCAAATTTGCCAAGATCTTCATCTCTTTTGATATAGCATTTACTACCAAAGACTCTGAAATACTTCACTGTAGGAGTGATGCCAAACCAAAGTTCATAAGGGGTCTTACCAGTATTGCCTCTGATTTGTACCTGATTAAGAGTATAGATAGCAGTGCTTACATCTTCTCTCCAATAGATTTGAGGAACATTTGCTTCCATCATCATGGTCCTAGATGCTTCCTGGATGGTCTGGTACTTTTTTTCCACTACTCCATTATGCTGTGGAGTCCTTGGAGCAGATAACTCTCTTTATTCCATGTTTCTCACAAGATGTGAATTCTCCACCTCTATCAGACCTAAGGCATTTTATGTTTATGCCAGTTTCATTTTCTACCATAGCCTTGAATATTTTGAACTCTTAAGTGCTTCAGATTTCTCTTTCAAGAAAGTCACCCACATCATCTGAGAGTGGTCATCAATTAGCAACATGAAATACCTATCTCCTTGCAGACTCCTGGTTCTTTCCAGACCATAGAGATTAGTGTACCAAGTCTAACAATCTGGTTGAAGATTGTTCCTTACTTTTGAATGTGACTCTGTTCTACTTACCCAACTGACATTCTTTGCACAAACTGTTAGCAAGTTTCACCAGTCTTGGAAGATCTCTTACAGCTTGAGTGTTGCTTATCTTGATGATATTATCAAAATTTACATGACACATTCTCATATGCCACAACCAACTCTAATCAATTTGAACAAATAAGCAACTTTTGCCAGTACCAACCAAGTGGAAGATGTTACTTTTTGTCTGTGTACCAAATGCAATCTCAGTTCTAGAGCTTTCAAAGATCTTGCATTTTTAATTTTTGAATCAGAGATCATAGCCTTTGTCCACCAACTGTCCAACATTGAGAAGATTATGCTTTAGACCTTCAACATATAGAACATCACTGGTTTTGTTCTTTCCATCAAAAGAAATGGTTCCTCTGCCTCTAATTCTGCTAGCAAAATTATCTCCAAATTTTATAACTCCACCTTCATATCTTTCCAAGCTTAAGAAATTACTCTTGTCACCAGTCATATGGTGAGAGCATCCACTGTCAATAACCCATTCATCCTTTTCTTCAACTTGAGCAGCCAAAGCACTTTCTATCATCTTATGATTGGAAGATTCAATAGGCATTGGATCTTCTTCTTTGATGGCAATAAACACCCAGTCACTTCCAGGTTTGTTTCCTATCTCAGATTCATCATCTATTACTCTTTCATCATCATCTTCTTGAACATAGTAACACTTCTTCTAAAACCTCGATCTATTAGGGTTTGGTCTTGAAAACCTTTCTGGACATCTTGAGGCAAAATGACCAATCTTATTGTAGGCAAAACATTTGAAATGTAATTTTTCTTTCATACTTACCAGATCCTCTTGGTAGTCTCTTCGCAATAAGGGCTTCAAGTTGTTCAGCTTCTAACTCATCTTCTTCTAGATCTTTCCTTTCTTTATCATACCATGTTGATTTCCTTGAGGACCTTTCTCCTGGAGCATATCTTTGTTTCCCTTTTGTAGAGGCACTAGCTTTGAATGCAAATTCAGTTTTAGGAAGTGCATCACTAAGCTTAGCCAACTCAAATGCAGATATCTTGGAGACAATTGATCCCTTGTAATAGTTGTTAAAGATCTGATTTCCTCAATAGTGGCAACTTTGTGTTTGTAAGCAGGAGGTAAAGATCTGAGAACTTTGGCAACAATCTCATCTTCATCCGATATTCCACCAGCACATCTAATGCCACATACAAGCTCATTTACTTTTGACATAAATGAAGTGATATTCTCATCTTCACTCATCTTCAAGTTTTCAAACTTTCCTTTCAGACTTTGCAGCTTGACACACTTAACATATTTGTCTCCTTCATATAGATTTTCCAACTTTATCCAATTTCATAAGCAGTCTTCAATCCCATAACATTTGTCAACTCTGAATCAGTCAAGGCACTTAGTAGGGCTTCTTTAGCTCAAAGATTATTGTCTGCATCTTTGACTTCATCTATAGTTGTTGGACCATTCTTTGGGGGATCATATTTAGTTGTAGTTATGTTCCAATATTAATCTCCATGCATTGTAAGTGACATTCCATGTGGCTCTTCCAAAGAGTGTAGTTTGTTCCATCAAACCTTGGACTATCCTTCTTGTAGGTCAACATCCTAGATCTCCTCAAGCAGTTAATCTTCTTCTAGAGGAACTTAGCTCTGATACCAATTGTTGAAATTTTGAAAGACAACTGAGAGGGGGGGTGAATCAGTTGTCACCAAAATTCTGTTCTTTATTCACTTAAAACCTTCTTAGCATATCAATGATTCAATCATGAAAGCATAATGCAATAATTCAAGAGAAGAAACAAATTCAACACATATAACACCAAGATTTTAACTTGGAAAACTTGGTTAAAGGAAAAACCACAGGGTGACTAACCCAAGATTGTATTCTCTGTTAAAAGAATAAGAAGAATAAAATGGCACTTGCTAGTTAGGGCTCATTGCCTGAGCACACTACTCACAAGAGGCCCATTGCCTACAGGAGACACATTGTCTATAGAATAATATGAGTATTACATACTTGAACTGGAGATTAGCATCTTCACTATGCTTGAGTCAATTCCATTTAAGCTCAACACCTCTGCTTCGCTTTTCATCCCTCTTAACTACCACCTTCTCATCATGACCACACAGATACATTTGAATGACTTCATAACTCTTATTTATACATGACATGGACTTTGGAATGATCATCAAAGTTGGCACAACATACAATTATTTTATTACAGAGCAATTTACAAAAATACAACCTATTACAAAAACTTTATGCGCATCACTACACTATCAGCCACACATAGCTGGGACATCAATCTTCTTCGAAGAACATGCCATGCTTCGCAAAACATCTTCAAGATCATCCGCAACATGTACAAATCATCCGATCGGCCAAGACTAAGAAGAACACCATCGCCCAAAAGTAAATCTTCAATTACAAGCTCAATCTTCAATGCGGACTGCCAACACAAATTGGACACAATCTAGAGACCCCCACAAGCTTGCTTGAATTACCAAGAACATCCGCACCACTTCTGCTTACTGTAATCATTCGTATCTTCATCCAGAATCTCAAGAACACAGTCGGTCATCACTATCACATTAAAAAGATTGCTTGTGGACCTCCAAACCACGAACCAATTGAGCTGTCAATTAACATTAGCCTCCCAAACATGCCACCAGATCCACAGAATATGATATTGTATTTCTGGATCTCACCGGACCTATTTGTGTCACTTTGTCACCTCTAAACAGTTGTCAGAACCACTTTTACTCTCATGGTCATAACTCCTCCACATTTTCATGCAGACCCCTCAAATCTTGACTGGATCATCTTTAGACACATATCTGCAAACCCTTTGATGCGCATTCTCTGATCTTCATCTAGTTGGGATCTTCACTTCATAGAGCTTCATTGTCTTCACTGTTCTTCTTTGTTTCTGATAGGACTAATTTTCTCAATATCCTCAGCACACAACTCATCCAATCCTTGACATCAATGCAACAGGAGTATGTTGACATCAATGACAACACCGGTTAGGCCCATAGTTGCAACACCTTCTCTATCTGAACAAAACCACATATATACATAAAGAGGAGAGAGGTAATAACATAAAATGGTAGAAGTAAAAATGGAGAAGAAGAGTATATTTGGGTCAACATGAGAAGGGTTGCAACACCATGGTACTTTGCAACATCCTCAAACATATAGAAGTAAAGTGACAAGATGAGACAAACAACATAAGGAGGCAATGACAGAAGGAAAAGGATAACATAAATAAAGAAGGAAGTCTATGATACTTGAGTCAACATGACAGGGTAGTGATTCCCCAATGCTTTGCATCAACTCTGAATATCAGTCAAAAAGAATGTAAAGATCATATATAAAGGGAGGAAAATAGTGCAATGGCTAGATAAAAGAGAAAGATGAATGAAGACAAGGAGCATAAGTGCAAGAATATATAAGGTAGTGATATTATAATGAAGCTATATTCAAGGGAACATAATCATAATCATAGTCCTAGGGTCGCTTAGGTGTCTTGGCAATGAGTTTAGTCACTATAATGATCGAGGACAAAGGTGGAACATGAGTAATGGTGTGAAACATGTAGTCTCAAGGACAAGGTACCACATGGAAGATGGAAGGTGTAACTGATATAATGGTGATAATGGTCTCGATGGAAGGGATAGAAGGATGCTCAAGGTAAAGTGAGACCATTTATCATACAAGGGCATCCTTAGAAAGTGTGTTAATAAGATTGGATGGGATCACTCGAATGTCAAAAATCCTAGAAGTTGAGATATGTAAGGGAGGGTTGGAGGGGACAAGGCTAGAAGAGGAGGAATTAGAATGTCTCAACTCTCGCAAGGAGCATTTAGGTGCAAACTAGGGCTTACGGGGAGGTGGAGTGGTGGAGGTTAGTAATGGGCTAGTGGGTTTAGGATATGGCCAAGAGTGGTAGTAGCATGGGTATGAGAAGGTTTCACTACAATAATGTAAACATGGAAAAGGGGTGGTCATGGGAAAAGGTATTAGGTACATAGGAGCATTAGTGGTGATGGTATGGGCATCAATAAAGAAATCAAAAATTATAGGGGAAGTGGAAGGGAGAGAGAAACTAGTAAGTAGATCTATGAGAGGAGGGTAGGGTGGTTATGGGATGGGAAATAGTAAGAGGCTAGGTAATGGGATGGGGGATAGTTGTAGAATCACCAGAAAAACTATTGGTAAGTTAATTGGTACTTGTTAATTCAACAATAACTGTTGGGATAAAAACCCCTCCTCAAGATGGTGAGGTAGCCTTATTAAAAGGTAAAATTGGTATATACAAAACACGCTGCAAATATGAAAAATACCAATAAATATAGTATATAAATAGATTTATGGGTAGGATTTTATATATTTGCAAGAAGGAAAACTAAAAATATTTAGAAAGAAAAGAGTGTGAATAGATTAAATAGTATTCAAAGTTTAACTAATTTAGCACAACAAAATAGAGGTGTTTAAACAAATGACAATTTAACATTTTACAGATTATATAAGAAAGAATTTAGAAAATAAAATCCCCATCAGCATAGGCAAGATGCAAGGCAAGATCATTATAAATTCAAAGTTCTAATTAAATCTCTTGTATTTATTTTCCAAATACAACACAAAGTCTTTTCCTTCTCCACATGTGTGAAAATTATAATTGCTTAACTTCTTCATTGTGAACTTATTTAAAATTTAATACAAAGTTCAAATGAGCATGAACTTGAGGCACATAAAAGTATTACATATCAAACATTATAAAATGACTTTATAATAAAACTTTAAATCTTTACCAAAATTTGACATTTATATGAACGTCATGAGTATTTCTTCAAAGGATGATTCCCATGATTATATTACCTACTACATCATGAAGAATATGACTTAAGTATTTGGATTTGTCACTGGTTACCTTTGTCATCTTTTTCTCAACATCTTTTACCTCAAGCTTTCAATGGTTTGATTACATTGATATCATCAGTATCTACATAGTCAGGGTTTAATATCATGGTTGTTCTGAGTTGCGTAACTAAGTTGTTGTGAAGCTACCCAGTGCAAATCATAACTATGACTACGTGTTTGTTGCCACATAACTAATTCCACACAAGGCTTTTATACTTATAGGAATATATAGTCTCAAAACACTGGCATGCTCACCACTTGCCATCTTAAATCAAATCCATATCCGTAGCTCTATCATCACTGTCAAATACTCACTCATTCCCACAATCAGATATCTTTCACTTGACATATGTTCATCATATTGCTGTTTCAATTCAAGTCCATAGCCATAGCTATGTCCATTTCAATAGACCAGATTTCTATATGTGCTTCAACATTAATTTGGCAAAAACACCATGCTCCCAGATTTTCCATACATATCTATAAGAGCACTTCCCACATAAACATTGACTAAAATCCTACAAGAGAAATCCTACAGTTCGCTACATAAAGGTCATTTTCCTCATTTTAAGAGCTACCATCAATGCATCTAGTATTTTCTGATATATTTTCAACTAATAGATTCATTGCCTCTTACTATCCTTTTGTTAATGACTATTTGAAGGTGTTGAAGATAAAAGTTAGGATATTTAGATTCAAGCAGTAGCTAGTATCTTATTTTGTTTTTCTTGTCCTTTATACGTAGCCAAAGATAGAAACTTTTATCTTTGACACCTGTCCCATCCCAGCACTCTGCATTTGCAGGCATGCCATACACGCAGTTGTAACACGTGGATAAAGATGTGTTTGCAAAGCCTACGTGTCATTTTAGTTCTTTGCCATTTTCCTTTTTTCCCTCTACTATCTCACACATTGTCATAAGTGGCATCTCAAATCGCAGAGCTATGCTATGACAGAAAGGAATCATGTCTGTTTTCCCAACTCTGTGCAGGCTATTATGTTTTTATCATGGAAAGTAGTCATGTGAGAGTTCTGTAATCTGGGAATTGCCTTTCTCACTTCCATGTCTCCATCTTACGCTACATACAACATAATCTACCCCTGTGCGAGCACACAGCTTCAGGTCTCTCCTGCGAAAAATGTAATACATTTAGGTCTTTAATCATGCAATCCATGTCCAAGCTCAGAGACCTCTTCTACATGATTCTCTTTCAGAGCCCAATGTCAAGCCCAGTCCTACAAGTTCACTAGATGATTCATATGAGAGCCTTTTAATAGGCCTCTACATTGCTGCTTTGGGAATGATGGCTGCTAGAGTAATCTTTCAGATTATATACAAGGCTCCAACACTTGCAAAAGCCTCTAGAGTGGAGAAAAATCTGCCACCAAAGTTACAGTCAATGGATGTAGAAATGGGTGTAAAATCAGAACTTGTGGGTAGTGGTGCATGCAAGCCAATTTTGTGTTCCCTTCAAGTTGTAAGGGAAGCAACACAAAATTTCTGTCCTGTGTTCCATATTGCAGGCTTTGTTTACAGAGGCACAATCAGTGGCAAAGACGTTGTTATCAAGAAGATGAATGGGGATGTGTCCTATGAGTTGAAATCCTTGTAGAAGGTGGAGCATGACAACTTGGTGAAATTGTAGGGCTTCAGCATAGCTTCTGAGGATCAGATGGGAGCAAGAGGAAAGTATCATACTTTTATGATCTAGATGTGGGAAATTATTATTATGGACAAGGGCATGTTATGAAGCCTCACCGCATACGATTGACACATTCTCTTCTTGTTGAATATGGTTTGCATAAAGAAATGGAAGTTGTTAAGCCCTATCCTGCGAGAGATGGAGATCTCTGTCAGTTCCATGCAGATGACTATGTAGCATTTTTTAGAGTAATAACTCCAGAGACAATGCAGAACCAAGCCAAAGCATTGGAACGGTTTAATGTTGGAGATGACTGTCCAGTTTTTAATGGGCTGTATCAATACTGCCAAACATATGCTGGTGGCTTTATTGGCTGTGCTGTCAAACTTAATCACAAACAATGTGACATTGCAATTAATTGGGCTGGAGGTCTTCATCATGCAAAAAAGTGCAAGGCATCTCGATTTTGCTATGTAAATGACATTGTTCTGTCTATTCTGGAGCTACTGAAATATCACAAGGTGTGTTTCCAAATGTTTCAATATCTGCATTATTTTCTTTTTCTTTATATAATCAAACTTGTTCAGATTTTCCTTTTTGTTAATTTTATTTTTTTGTTTTGTGAAGATAAATGCTCACGTGAAAAATTTCGTGAATGTCTTATTAGTTATTTAGAGGACTTGTTTTTCTTTGCAAATATGATTACATCTATTGATCCTAAGTAGTCTTTTGTAATTTTGTATTCTTGTCTCCCTAGTTTTGCGTTAAATTTATACTTAGGCCAGTGCTGCAAACTTGGATAAACTAATTTCAATTCACAAAAGGGATGCATGTTGCAAATTACTTGTGAGGAATCTACTGGGTCTTCATGCTCAATATTGAATGAGAGACTCTAATGCTGGGATACAGATATGTACTGGGATTGATCAAGAGGGGATAACTATAACTGAAATTCTCCATAAAGTATAGATTTCATTCAGTTAGTATATTCCAGTTTTGTGTAGCTTGGAATTTGAACACAGCATCTTACATTTAAAAGCTATATACCATACAGCAGAAAAGCGTTTCTAGAATTAGTTTATTTATGTTTCCTAGCAGATAATACTTTTTTCCAACCAGGACTTCTTTTACCCCTTTATAAGTAGTTGGATTAAAATATTTCTAGTACTTAAAAAATCACTTGCACCCGATCAAATGATTTGATATGGGCCACATAAAATGTCCACATATTTTATGAGGCTTTGAGAGTCTTTGTTTTTACTTTTGGGACCTATACTGAGCATAAAAAGAGTTCCCTGTATCTGGAAGCTATATTAGGGTGATTACTAAATTTATTTCCTTTCATGTTTAAGCTCATATTTCACAGGATCTAAAATGGTTCACTACTTTATCACTCAAAAATGGCCTTTTTGTTTTTATATGATTTTGTGATGATTATTTTTGATGCTTGCATACAAAATTATTGTTTTGAAATTTGAATAACATAATAAACAGAAATAAATGGGATGTTTGCAAGAGAAAATTTAAAATGTCTTACATTATTAATTTCGAATATTACAGGAAGTTCCCAGAAAATAGGACTGCATTGCTAGAATGTCTAGAAACTTTCAGGGAGCCCTAGGGCGATGATGGTATGAAAAACGTAGAAGATTTTTATTTACTTTAATGACTAAACTGAAATAAACAATTTAAATCCTAAATACATTGAATTTTACTTCTTACTACTCAACCTTATCATTTAATAGTAATTGGTACATGGAACACGAATCAAAATACAATGAATCACATTATCACATATGAACAATGATACTCACGAGACTGAAAGTTGAATCAATAAATTGAAGTGACAAGATTTAAGACTAATATCATATATGTCTAGTAAATGTAGAACTATGCTATAAGTATAGACTAACTAGTAAATAGCAAAAAAAGTAAGTCTTATAAATATCCAAAATAGGATGGAGCATACCTGTCTAATGGATGGAGCATACCTGGCTAATGGGACAATTAGTTTCCATAGAGTGATTACAGAAGACACTTTAAAACATCTAGAAACAATCCTCGGGTGTTCCAGTGTTCTTTAGATCATGAACCATATGGGCAAATATCGTTTACGCTGTAGCAAGAAACACTATTTATCGCAAACAGTTTTAGATTTAAAACATTGTGTTGTATGAACAGTCCAATATGGATTATGGAAATCTCGTCTCTAATCTTTAAGAAGATTATGCCAAAACCTAGGGTGCTCGAGTGGAAAACTGTATCCTTATAGTTAAGTGCATCTGACATAGATAGGTCCTAAATGGGTAGCTCCCAAAAAGCAGGCTGGATTGGTACTAGATTGAGAAACTCCTTGATTCTCCCTAAAAGCTACCTAAGCTGGCTTTCTTGGCCTTACCATAGAACAAGCTCCCTGGCTAAGAGCGAATGAACCCGAGCCGAAAAGCGACTTATCCTGTCCTTAATTACCAAGGAAGGGTAAGAGTGAATGAACCCAGGTACAAAAACTACCTATCCTTCCCAAGTAACCTCCCTGGTCCAAGCGAGTGATAGAATGGAAAACTTGGGTGGTTTGGCATGTTTGAGGCGGAGTTGTATTAGAATGAAACTCCACCTAATTGCCAAGGGAACTCCATGTTAAAACTCGCTTAATTCAGAAGTGTTATTAGAATAGGAAACTCCACGGAAAACCATATTTGAACTGGAGTGGCACTAGAATACATAACTCCACATGGGTCATGTCAATTAACTCAAAATCAAAGTCAAAATTACAATGAATCTATAATGTCAACGTAAGAATATGGCTTTAGAGCCGAGAATTCTTTGAAGTTTGTAGGCCTAGGTAAAAATACGACAGAAAGCAAGTGAAGTGACGATCATTTACTACTCCAAGCTTCAAAAATACTGAGATGAATATGAAGTTAAGCCCCATAATTAAATCCAAGGAAACATCCCTTACAAAGAGGTCCAAGGCCAACAAGTACAATTAGTTTTAGTGGTTACTTTTAAAGCCTTAGATGTAAGAACCAGGTTCAAATCTACCAAGGAACAAGCTCAGTCTATCTTCTCTAATTTCAGAAAGCTGGAAAACCCAAAAAGACACAATAAACTAGAGAAGCCAGAGAACCCGCTAAAACTCTCTATCTAAAAAAGTAGAAAACAAAGAGTAAAGGTGTATAATCAACCAAAGGAAATAATTCCATCATGCAAGGCATACATTGCACCTTAATTTTTAAGAGTAGATTTAATAGAAAATAAAAAAAAGAATAGATTTAATGTACAGTTCCACAAAACAACACAAGAAATTGTCTACAGAGCATGAAGAATGTAACAGACCACTGAAAAAAATGTTGGAAAGACCAAACACAGATGGGTCAGATTTGATGCATGCCAAACAAAGTCAAAGCATGCTGATGGAACGCCTCTCCAAGATTACACCTCAAGCACGGGAGACCATTTAAGCGAATTAAAGTCTAGAATTTACACGTAATTCTATAAAATACTAAAATAAAATTACCCATGTATCCTAAAAATTAATATGTAGTGATTACTCGAGCTAACTTCTAATTTAGCAAACAAGCCTCTCAATCCAGAACATGGCCAAAAAATTGCAGCTTTTACTCAAATCATAGCATCACCAGTAGAAAGCCATGGAAAACAAAAAAACAAGCCATGATAAGCATAGAGCTAAAATTTACAGTCTTTTTTGGAAAATTCCAGTTACTCAGAATCGAACAACAGCAGAATACTATCAAAGCGAGGAGAAACAAAATAGAAAAGCTAGAGACGGTTTACCTTATTCAAAATTTCCAGAATCGAACAACAGCAGAATACTATCAAAGCGAGGAGAAACAAAATAGAAAAGCCAGAGACGGTTTACCTTATTCAAAATTTCCAGAGACCTAAAACCCAGAATCTCTTTATATTCCCAGAATGGGAAAGATGCATATACCAAACCAAAAAAACAAAAAAATCGAACTCCCTAATAAAATCTTTACAAGCCACTGCTAGAACAATTCTTAACTTAACTACACGGCTTAAAAAGCCAGTAATCCACAAATAAATTTTATCGACAAAATAGGGGAAAAACCCAAAAAAAAACAAAAGCCTAAATCCACTAGAACTTAACTTCAATTAAATCCAGCTAAAAAGCTTCAAAAACACTAAATTTATCACATACGCCTACTTTAACAACCAAGGCAGCTCACCTTGCATGGCAAATTGGCAATACATTTCACAGCACCAGAAAAATCATTACCAAAATCTCTAAAAGCTTAACAAAAATGTCTGATAAAATCCGAATGAAGAAAACAATTAATTACATGAATGCCTTCTGTGTGCCAAAACAGGCCAGTAAATTGCAGAGCGCAATCGGTGTCTTCTACAAATCATAGGTAATGATGTGTGAATTTGTAAGAGTAGCACGCGGAGCTATCTTGTTGATGTTGGAGGAGCAGCGTCGAGCTCTCACTTCCAGCCAAATTCTTGCATTATTTTGAAGACATAACTTTTGGTGGAGGCCGACAGGGAGATTGAAGAGATGCGTCTCTTCACTCTCACTTGTATAGATAATGATTCCTCATTATTCAAAACAAACATTCGAATATATTCAATCACAAGCATAATTCACAAGGCAGAGCAGAACTTATTCATTGTGCTTCAAGAAGTGAAGCTATACCTATAGGCCTTGGATTTGGCCATTGTAAAGCAGATTGCTGTTCTTATCATTCAATATATAAGAGATATATTGTTGCTAGGTTTTTCCCCTCAAGTTGGAGGGTTTTCCCAGGGTATCTTGTTGTGTTCATTGTTCATTGTGTTGCACTTTTTGATTGCTTTAATTCTGATCATAAAAACAACATATCTAAGCTACAGAGAAATATTTAATAAGAGTGTAATTGACAGAGCATCATTAATTAATACCCACTACCCTCCAATTAATAATTAATACCCACTACCCTCCAATTAATACCCTGCCATCAGCATATAACACATTGAATGTCAAGTAATTCATTTATTTGAAAATTAAAAAATTGATTTTTGGAAAATTAAAAAATTGATTTTTGGCACTGACTGTTTGAAGTATTACCCAATAGAAAAAAAAATAAATCACATTTTCCCAATTATTAAATAGAAAAAATAATTAAAGACTATAGTATTTTGCTCATATTTTTAATTCTTCTTCACTATTGGTTGAAT
This sequence comes from Cunninghamia lanceolata, assembly GCA_027924645.1. Lineage (NCBI taxonomy): Eukaryota > Viridiplantae > Streptophyta > Pinopsida > Cupressales > Cupressaceae > Cunninghamia > Cunninghamia lanceolata. The sequence goes on from BSBN01001019.1 coordinate 920,900, forward strand.
AAGTTGAAATAATTGCATCTAACAGAGAACTAACGGATGCATTTGTAACCCTGCCTACCACATGAATTAATAAATGTGTGGTTGTGGTTTGAAAACTAAGTTTTTTTAATAAAACAAATTTCATAGATTTAATTTTTGAAAAATATATGTATCTAAAATTTATTTCTTTTACCCAATCTCTATAGCAAAGTTTAAATACTACATCTTTTACCCAATCTCTATAGCAAATTTTAAATACTACATCTAGATGAATAATTTGTATACTACATCTAGGTGAATAATTTGTATAAACAATAAGCATTTATTTCTATCATTCACAATAACCAATCCTGTCATTGTAGATTTATATTTTATTCTACCGCTACAGATTACTGATATTTAACTAAACTTCTAAATTGTCGAAGTATGTCATCCAAATGATGCAAAATAAAGTGTCTGATTTTGTGCTCTGAGACTCTGGTAAAGAAAAGGAAGATGATAACTCTAGGGCTTAGATTTCTTGGCAATCATTCTGTTTGTTTAAAAAAAAATTGGTACAATTTGAGTGTAATTTAATTTAGGAGATTGCCTTTCAATTAGAAGAAGCAACCAGAATAATTTGGTTTAGGAGAATCATTTTCAATGTGAAGAAAAGAGAGATGAACAATCAACTTCTATTCTTCCACTCATTTTTTATTCTTAAATCTTGTTCTTAAATATTGTCTGAAGTTTTGCACATGATTTTTTTGGCCACCACCTCCTGTGTAATTTTATTGGGGGGTTTCTACAGGAATTTAAAATCCCAGAAACAGATACTTATGAGAATTGTTGTGTATAATTACAGGAATTTAAAAACCCAGAAACAATGAAGGACTCAGGAGCATACCCTAATCACGTAAGCTTTGCATGTGTTTTATTTGCATGCAGCCATGGAGGTTTACTAGATGAGGGATGTAAATACTTCATCAGCATGGGTGACTTATTACATTTCACCTTCTTGGCTTTGTTGCCTATCTTGAGGATACTCTAAAGTTTATCTTCAAAATGCCAATTAAACATGTGGTGGTTTTGTGGATGTCTTTGTTTGGTGCCTGTAGATCACATAAGAATATAAGATTTAGGAGTATTTACAGCATCTCTCCTTTTTTGAGATAGATCCTAGAACTGCTGCAACTTATGTTCTTCTAACAAATAGCTATGCAAAAGTGGGCAGGTGGGATGAGGCTCAAATGGTAAGGAGATTGATGAAAGATAGAGAATAAAAAGGTACCTAGATGTAGTTGGATCAAAGGCCATAAAATGGTACATACTCTTTTGGTCTAGTATGAATTCTGTAATGCAGACCCGCCCTCAAACATAGGCGTTGTTCCCAAACAAGAGCTATAATTAATTCTTTTAGATGTGACAAGGGTCGTAGTTAATTCTTTTAGATAAGAGCATTTTTTTTTTCAAAGGAAGCACTACGACAAGAGTTAGTTAATTGTTTTAGATGCAACAAGAGTCATGGTTAATATTTTTATATGGGATTAGATGAGAGCTTCTTTTTTCTCAAAGGAAGCACTATGACAAGAGTCATAGTTAATTATTTTAGGTGAAAACAATTTTTTTTATTACAGAATCATATTTATTAAGTTGTTCATGTTATAATCTAAGTATTTATCCTTGATAAGGATTGGAGAATAAATTTGTAATGACCATTTGTTTGTTAATAAGGTCAATAAAGTGTCATAGTTAAGGCTAAGTTTATGTTATAATGTAAATACTCTTCTTTTGTAAGAAGAGAACAAATTTGTAGATGACACATTTGCTGCATTAGTTGAATATAGTTAAGGGTTTTCAATAGTTAATAAGTTAGAGAACAAATTGTACCTCAAAAAAGATAACTAACATATTCAAGTTTAAAGTATTTATCCTTTATAAAGATTGGAGAATAAACTTGTAATGCACCTTGTTTGGTAACAAGGTCAATAAAGTGTCATACTTAAGGATAAGTTGATATATTATAATGTAAATATTTTGCTTTTGTAAGAAGCGGAGAACAAATTTGTAGATGACACATTTGTTAAAGCTTTAGTGGAATATAGTTAAGGGTTTTCAATAGTTAATAAGTTGAGAACAAATTGTACCTTAAAAAATATGTAACTAACATATTGAAGTTTAAGTGTCTCTAAAAGACTAGAGAAATGTAACATTAAGAACACATTTGTTAAAGCATATTGGAATATAGTTAAGAGTTCTCAATAATTTAGAAGTTGAGAACAAGTTGAGAACAAGTTGTACCACAAAAAATGTAACGAACATATTCAAGTTTAAGTGTTTCTAAAACCCTAGAGAAATGTGGCATGAAGAACATATTACTATTTTATAAAACTATAATTACTCCATGAATCTTTTACATTATATAGTGCTTAAACAATTGTAAGATAAAAAGTTGATCATGTTTCCTCAATTAAAATTTAGTTCACAATTTGATATGTTATAATATAAAAAATAATTTATAACATGTTATAATAGAGTATTATGTGTTATGCTTGAACAATTGAAAGACACAATTTGATATTTTATAATATAACAAATAATTTATAACATGTTATAATTTGATATTTTATAATATAAAAAATAATTTATAACATGTTATAATTGTTTAGAGTATTATATATTATGCTTGAACAATTGAAAGACACAAAATTGATTGTCTTTCCTTGATTAAATTTATTCCACAACTTGATATTTTATTGCTTAAAAGTATTATAGATAGTTAGAAACATTTAAAAGTTGAGTAGAGTTAAATTTAGTTGAATTTATGCTAGAATCTTGTGATGTTAAGTGTACTTGGAAATGGTCTTTGGTTGAAATAACTATATCCAAAATCATTAATTACCGAACTATTAAAGACCCCTCAAAATAAAAAATTACCAAAAGTGTTTCTTTTCTTTATGGGCAATTTGGGATTCAAATAATGCTTTCTTCATATAATCTAATCAAATCAAGGATATTATATTAGAGGGAAACATCTAACAATTCATGAATAAAAAAAAATTATTTCTTGATATTATTAGATCAGATAAAAGGGGTCATGTTTCAAGGATAGGATATTATATTAGAGGGAAACATCTAACAATTCATGAATAAAAAAAGAATTATTAGATCAGATAAAAGGGGTCATGTTTTTATTTTGTAATGGGACTTCAACATTATCAAGAGTGTTGGAAAGATGATTGCCCTATTCATTGAATCAAATCGGAACTTCAACATTATCAAGAGTCTTAATAAAAGTTGATTGTACTATTCATTGACACTATAGAGATCTTGTAATTATGCAGAGGCGTTACTACATTCAGAGCATAATTTTACAAGATTCCAATCTAAAAATTTTAAAAAATAAGATTCCAATCTAAAAACAAAAAAAAAAAATTGAAGTTTGGTTTTTATTTTTTATTTTGTCCAATTTCTTTTTTGGTTCCATGATTTTCTTATTTTCAATTTTTTTTTTTTTTTTAAAAAAAAAATTTCCAATTTTTTTAGTTTTTATTTTTTATTTTTTCCAATTTCTTTTTTGGTTCCATAGTTTTGGCTTTTATTTTTAATTTTTAATTTTTAATTTTTTCCAATTTCTTTTTTGTTTCTATAGTTTTTGTGATTTTCTTATTATCAAATTCTTTTTAAATCACCAAAATAATCAAACCAAACAAAATTGAAAAATTAAAAAATAAAAACAATCATAGAAAAAAATGAGAAAATTGGAAAAGAGATATCCTCAACATACTTTAGATATATATATTTTTAAATATAAATATACTAGTCATAAAACAAAGAGATTAATCTTAATGGTGTAAAACTTGATCTAAAGAACAATAAATTAAACTTGGAGATTCGAAGTTAGTTTTGTTCCATAGGATAGTTCAAAATGGATAATTCATAAATAGGGAAAACCTTATAAACAAAAAAGAGATTAAATTAAGTGGTCATAGATTTGATTTTAGGGTGGAAAAAATTTTGTAACATTTATTCATTAACATGTTAATTAAAAAAACAAAAGATGAAGTTTTGAGTAATAATGGAAACAAAGTTTCAAAAAAAATAAATAATCTATAAAATAATGGATTACTCTTGGGGATTCCAAGTCAACTTTTTGGAAATTAAAATAATAATTCCTAATCTATTTTTAAATATTTATTTGATGTTACCTAAATAAGGTGAAAGATAAGCATACGAAATTAAAGCTCTAGAGTATAAGTGTTTTTGCATAGCATTAGTTCTTCTATATATGAAAATATTGATTTAAAGTTTTAGAAACTTTGTCTGGACTATACTTCTTGAACGTTTAGCCCCTTGTGATGTTTATGAAAATTACAAATCGAAAGATCAAAATTGACATTACATATACAATCAATAATCAAACATTATTTCTTAGAAGTAATTATTATTTGAAAAAATATACCAAAATGATGAACATATAATGCAATGTTCTAAAATCAAAGGTAAATTTTTTTGGGTAATAATAGTTCTTATTCAATGGTTATCGCATTTTGAATTGAGTATACTGTTGTTTTTACCTAGAATGAAGTTTGTTTGTAACGAGAGGTTGTGCAAAGTGAGAACTATTATTGATTTCTCATGAAGGTATTCTTCATTATTGATGTTTTGAAGTTTTATGAAGTAATTGCTAAAATTCTCCCTTTTCAATAAAAATTGTAATGTAGTCTTATTTTTAGTTATTATGATGTAGTTGATGTGAAGATAGTAAGTGCATGTAATAGTAAGTGGGCTGAACTGGATTAGAGAATGGGTTTGTTATTTTTAAAGTGCCATACACATGATTTATTTGACAATGTAAATTGTTTTGTATTTCAACTATTTTTTGTTGTTCGTATTTTGAAAAATAAATGTAAATATTTAGAGATGTAAGAGTTACCTCAAATATGGACAATAATAAGCATTAAAATGATCTAAGGTTTGTTTGTTTGCCAATGTGTCAATGTATGTTGATTGACATGTGCAAAATATTTTGTCCATTGCATCTTCTTTCTTCACTATGTTTCTAAACAACATTGGAGAGAACACCTCTTGGAACTTGTTGATCAATTGTGGAGAAACCATGAATAATTTTGGATGTAATTGTAGTTGTTGAAAGAAAAAATAAGATTTTTTTTATATTTAGACTAAACATATGTATATAAAAGAAGAGGTTATAAGTGGAAACAAATTAGGAGAATGTATTCATATTCTTACATGTGTTTTTTCATATTTATAATTGTCATTTTTATTTGTAGCAATGATTGGAAAGTTGTTCTTATTGGGGCAACAAAAGTGCACCTATAGTTCCAATTTCATAGTCATCTATTCCTGTTAGAATTTTTTTTTGATGAATATCATATATAACTTGTATTAAAGAAATAAATAGTACATGTTCACAAAAAAAAGATGGGTGGTCAAAAGTCACACCCATGCAGTCACAACCTCAATCAGTGAATAAAACATAAGCCTCAAAACATGAATAAAATGAAAGTCACAACCTCAAAGGCTAAGAATAATGTCTAACAAGAAAAGAAAAAACTTTAAGCAACACCAACAGATGATCATTAGGTGCATTTTTAATTGTAGTGTTAGGTATAAAGTTATATTCTTATTGTAGCCAAGGTATATATTCAATTGTGCCAAATTAGTTCAACAACAATATGGATTCACAATCACCATGGTCATATTCTATTTTAGGATTAATCCGAAAGAAAAGATAAATATTGTTGTTTTTGGAGTTATTCTTTGTTCATATTGGTGGGGAAGATTTTAAGTTAATTATGATCATCATTTCACCTTGAAAACCTGTTAGGTCAACACAAGATACTTCTTATGTATTCTAGATTTTGTCCAATTTTTTAAAAATATCTATGATATCACCTTCAAGTACATTTCTAGTTTTTTTATTGTTGAGATTTTAATGGATAGTATGTTGTAATTTAGTTGACACAAGAAATAGTAAGTGTTATAAAATTGGTGAGTGTTACTTGTAATATTACAAATTTGAGAATATTCTAATTGGAAATAGTTCTAGAAAAGTTAATTATGTGGAAAATGACAACTCTATTGGTAATGTAAGTAATATGTGTATTAGGTGGTGTGAAATTACAAATTTAAATCTTTCTTCTATAATAGAATGGAGAAAATAGTCAAATGAATTTGTATATATATTTTTATTTTGTTATTACTTTTTGTGGATATTTTTGTTGTGTTGGTTGATTGATATGTTTTCATTAATGTTTCCAATGTGTAGGAAAATAACATCACAATTAGTCCAATATGATTATCTTTTGTAGATGTAATTTTTTTGTATGTGTTTCATGGGTTTTACTTTTTTATTAATTTTAGACATGTCAATATTGGAATCACCCACAATGTACATATGATTTTGTTCATATGCATATAAGAATGCTTGATAAATCATTTCTATGACGTGAAATTGTTCCAGTTGTTATTGTACAAACACTACAAATTTTAATTCTCTTACCATTAACAATTATTGTAAGATAGAAACCTTATTATAAATCTCAAGTTTTAAAAATAAATTAGGCTCGAAACCTTCTGTCAAGAATTTTAAAATATCCATAGAAGAACTATCTTTTTTTCCTAAGATTGATTCCCCATAAAGGGTCTAGTGAACTAAGGATGACTTAAAATCCAATACCCATTTCTCAAACACCTTCTGTACATGGCCTTGATCTTTCCCATACCTTTGGGTATATTAGAAGACCCCATAGTTATTTCTAAAACCCAACCCTAGGAAACCTTCAAGAATTTATCATTTGTGATGCACCAATAAGTAGTTAGACTTGCGAAGTTACTTGCATCATACCTCAAAGATGAGATGATGGACTAGTGGAATGGTCTATCCTCTAAAGTTACTCCATTTATGAACAAGATCAATCTATTTGTGAGATCAAAGACCACACACCTTGTTGAAGCCTTCCCACTTATATTTTATTTCATTCGATGAATTCGATCATACTGTATAAAAATCTCTTTCTAATTTTGAGTATTAGACTATTTTATAGTTTTTTACATTCAATAGAATAGTTTCTTGTGTCTTTTGGTGTACTTTGTTCCCAAGTTATGTTTCGTTTGCCTCAAGTCTTTGTTTTATCTCTTTTTTTGCTTCAACCTCTAGTGCTTTTCTACATTGTCTTTTCATCCTTCTTGAATTTTTTATTCTCACCCTCCTAGCTTTCGTTTACCTTTTCTCCTACCTTACTCCATCAAGCTCTTACAACACCTATCCACTTTGTTACAACACATTCTTACCCCTTTCCTACACTTTACTACTTAATCACGTTTGCATCTTCTTGCCTCTAGCCCTTACCTAGTTCTACTATAACTTTCACAAAATCCTCTTAACATTTTCCAAAATTCTCTTTCTTCTTACACTCTTGAGTGTCTTCTTGCAACCCAATTTTGTGACAATGACAATATTTCCACATTGCATAATCATGTTTACAAATGGAAAGAGAAAAATCATCAAACATGACCCTATTCACTTTGAAATATCAAATCCCACAATGATTAACTTGGAAATCCTAGGGTAGTTGATAGTCAGGTATTGTAAACAAGCTATTTTTAGTCATTTAATATCTGGGGATAGCGGCCATGATATTCTCTAACCCATAAATGTATCTTCATTTTTTTAAGTACTGGGCATAGAGAAATGAAATGACTAAAGACTATATTGTCAATTGGACTCTAATGAGAGATAAAGAAGTAAGATGGTGGAATCCAATGAAATCAGTGGGAAAATGGGTGAGAATGCATTTTACGAGTGCGAGTGAGGTGAGTTGAGTACATGAGAAAGAGTAGAAAGTGGGATGATAAAAATGCAAAAATGCTATATTCTATTATTCTTGCAAAGAAAGAATGTTTTGAATATCCTAGAATGCACTTTGAGATCTTTCTGACAAAAAAATATTCAGATGTATGAGAAGTCTCAAGATATCAATGAAGCATGCCATAAATTTTACAAAATGTCTCATTAAAATTTAGTATAATGGAATGTTTTAATTGGATTTTTAGTTCAATGTGGGGAAGAAGATGATGCATTGAAATTCTTCTATCTAATTCAAACAAAGATGATAAAAATGGGTCATTTTGTATAGTCAATGTTTTCAAGGCATGCGTTTTCCTCTTAGCTCTTAAACATGGCATGGTATTGCATGACCATGTCATAAGAAATGAACTTTAATTGGATATTATTTCACAAACTTTTTAATTGAAATGTACTGGAAAGGTGGAAGCAAGTTGGATGCATGCAAAGTGAGATGAAATGCCTTTCAAAAATGTCCATTTATAGAATGTTGTGATATTAGATTGTGTATGGAATGGGTCTAAGGATGAGGCATTGGGTATCCTTTTACAAATGTAGAAGGTGGGCGTCAATTCCAATCAATATATCTATTCTAATATTATAAAAGCATGTAGAAGTTTGCTACTTATGGAGGAAGATAAACAACTACATGCTTTGGTTTCTAAACTTAGATTGGAGTTAGATGTCTGTTGGGAATACACTTGATAATGTTTATGTTGAATGTGGTGATATTCAACCGACATAAAATAATTTTGGGAAAGTACCTAGATAAGATGTGGTTTCATGGACCATTATTATGCAAAACAAGTTGGTATTACTAAACAAAATATTCAATAGGTGCACTAAAACTTAAGAAGTAATTAGTTTCTTCATATTGTTTAATGTAGATGTGAAGCCACATGTTTTCCTACTGATGTCATTGTTCATATAAAGGATTGTAGCTTCAAGCTCTATAAGGTGGAGAAATAATATTCATCCTTGAATATGATTATAATATCTTTTATTTCTCCAATTTTGAACTATGATTCTAAATAAATTGTGGTTTTTTTAGCATAATTACATAACATGTATGGTGTTTATCTCTCAAAAATACAAGTTGAAATATTTGATCTTATTGCAACCCTTTGTTATGGGTCAATGATATACTTATGGACCCCTTGAATGTTGCTACCTTAAGATGTGCATTAAAGTTTTTATAAATAAAGGAAGGGTATGGAAGATGAAACCTTTGTGAGAGAAGTGATTTGTATCTTAGTTAGGTCATCCTTTGAAGCTAGGAGGATACCTTGGTTGTTCTTAAGATATGTCAAAATTTACTTCCATAACATAGGGAAATTCATATTGTAACCAGATGCATAGACTCTTTAGCCTATATTACTTACATGGAAGTTCATGATCATAAAGAAAGAAATGTAAAATCAACACAATGCCACTTTTGGAGCAATGTTAATGCAAGTAAATAAGATAAATGACTAATAGTTAATGGATGTTAAAAGATATAATAACCACATGCCACTGGAACTATTGAAGAGGATTGTTGTTTCAATGTAATATTAGGGAATGGAATACATGATAATCAATCAAGATTTTTTTTTGAATAATTAGTCAAGTTATCATTCAATATAGTGCCAAATATATTCTCATGGAGAAAGAACAACAGGTTTCATGTGGTGTAGATAGAAAAGAAAATAGAAATGATAGATTGAATGATTTATTAAAATGTGTCACTAGACTACTTCCTATTGAAGGACATTCTATACCTCCCAACATCCTATTTTCATTGCTTCATATATTTTTAGGCGACAACCTTAATAGTGAACATAAAAATCACTTGTAAGCAAGAATTGTTTCTCGATTAGAATATGTGATAGTTGATATGTTCTCTAATGGAGTGCAATGATTGTAGGATATGCAAAAAATGGGTTTGTTGAAAAAGCATTGGAAACTTTTGAGAAAATGCAAGGGGTAAGTGTAAAGTCAATTTCTAAAATGTTTGTCTATATCCAACCAACCTATGCCAAAAATGGGAGTTTTAGAATAGGCTAGGTACATCCATGGAAGGATGATGGAAAGTGGATTTTTGTCAGATGTTGTAGCTAGAAATTCCTTGGTAGATATGTATTCCAAGTGTGGGAGAATACAAAAGGCACATGAACTATTTGATAAATTCCTAAAAAAAGTGTGGTCTCATGGAATTCAACATGATATGTACAAAATGATATTTTTCATTATGCTTTAAGGATTTTCAATGAAATGATCCAAAGAGATGTGGTCTCCTAGAATGTAATGATTGTTGTATATACACAAAATGGTTTAATTGAAAATACCTTTGAAACTTTTAAGCAAATGCAATTTGGATTTTTACAACCAGTCTCCATAACATTTGCCAACATCCTCCATGCCTATGTAAAAATGACCATTTAGAACAAGGCATGGACATCAATCAAATCATAATAGAAAGGGGACTTTTGTCTAACATACTAAGCAATTAAAAAATACCTCAAAATAACATGGTTTTAGGTGTATGATAGAAAAGAGAGACCTAATCACTATTAAACTAGCTCTAGATCAATCCTTTCAATCAAACATTAGAACACAAGCCATAAATGACTTCAAGTAAGGCTTATATCCCTTAAGAAGAGCCTTCTTGAGTTGGTGAGAGCTTTGTCCCTTTGTTGTAATAGAAAGATTGAGGCAAATAGGCTAGATCTAGGTTTCTATGATGAAATACATTAAAACAAAAGTTACAGATCTGACAGAGTTGAAAACCCAGAAAGTAAGACCTGAAATGAGCTGAGTAGAGTTGTCAGGGACCACTAGAGGAATTAGGGCCAGATCTAGATGGACAGTGACACCTAGGCACTAGTGTCCTAGGGTTTCAGGTTGTCTGAAGTCCAAGATTTTCCCAACACCTATACTTTCATTCTTCCATCGATCATTTCTCTCTGGAACTTCATCTTCAATAGGTACACATATAAAAGAGGGAAAATGTTGGTGTTGTTTAGGGGATTGCCTAAGTCAAACCCTGTGAATGTTGTTCCCACCTCCACAACAATGAATAATGATGATCAAGAGTGCATGTTCTTGCAAAATAGAGTTAAAATACAAGATAAGAAAATGTTGTAAACAAGCATAAAGGAAAGATGTTATCATGAGTGTGAAATCCTTGATGGGATGATTCCACTATAAAATCACCATAAGGAGAGAATGAAGGAGGAAGGAGCTTCCACAATGATCTACAACAACCTAGTTCATACACACAACAATAATCTACACAAATAGAGAGCTTGTAGATAGATCAAGAGTTAGAACACTTGTTAGAGAGAAATCACATAGAAAGTCTTTAGGAGGGTTACGCGTGTCCAAGAATTTTTAAAATATGAATCCTAATTACCTTTCAAGGGCCCAAAATGAACTAAGGATGACATGGTGCATTTACTCAAGGTAGTAAGGCTGACATATTTAAATTTTAGGGCAAAGAGGCATGACACTAGAGCTTGGGGGCTCTAGTTCTAGACCTATTTTTCCTTGAAATTCCCATCAGAAAGGGACATAACCATGAGCCTTAATCAAGTCCTAAAATGGGCATGTCATAAGTAGGGCTAAAAATACAAGTTATACATGCAATGCTAAGCCTAGTGTGAAATTGTGAGGGGTGACAATTTACTACACTACATGTATCCCCCACTTTAGCAGGAATAGGAACTTATGCTCTTGCTTGTGCTAAAGTATAGAGAAACCAAAAACCCCTCATAGAATGTTGCTAAGTTTTGAGATATGCACTAGCCCCAAGCTTAGGATTCTATGAATCACAAAAACACATGGCATAAATCATACACATATACACACATACACATGTGATAAGACAAAGCATACATAGAGAATACACAAAGCATACATGTTATGCACGAGGAAATCACATAATACATGAAGAAAACATGTAATACACGAAGCAGAAATAGAGAATACACATGAAACACATGCGAAATACATGAAAAACACACAGAATACACATGAAACATATATGAAGAGCTTCATGGAAGCCAAAAGCATACAACAATTAAGTTAGAAAAAACTACATAAGCACACAAAGAAAAATATTGATTCAGTAAGGCAAAAGAGACCTTAGTCTAAAAATTTGTCTCAATTACCTTGCGTCATCCCCAAGATGTAATTGAAATAGAGGAATTCTAAAGAGGAGATAGAAGAATGTAAAGAAGACATACATATAGACAAGGGAGCAATCAATGTAGAAGAAAAAGATAACATGATATGGACACTAGCTTGCTTTGTCACTAGGGGTCATGAACAATGCTTCTCATGGGTTACATGCTAGTAAGGACCACCGAATTACTAGGTGAGCATGACCGTAATAATGATAGGTCGCATGAAGCATGCAGATGAGCAAGTTCCATTATGCTAGGTGGCTCATGGACAAGCAAAAGATGGACACATCATAGGCTAGTAAGGACCACTGAATTACTAGGTGAGTTTCATGTCAAGTGAAGACATCATAGGCTAGTGAGGGCCATTGAATCACTAGGTGAGCTCCACGTCGATCATATAAGAGATTACATGATAAGTAAAATGTGTTGTTTGCTGGGTAACTCTGGTAAGGTGCTATAAAGATGATCAACAAGTGTTGTAATAGTAAGACCAACCACGTGGTCCATGAACAAAGTTAAGCGCATAGTACAATGTATGCCTTCACCTTAAAGTGATTGCTAACTCTATCAGGGAGCAATTTCCTTTAAGGTAGAAAGAGTGATATATTCAAAAAGGCATGAGAGCTTTCTAGAAGCACATGCCTAGATGATATGTGTTTTCAAAAGCTTCATCACAATGAGGGTTTGCCCCTAAAATGAGCTAGCCAAGGCAATGTTGGAGGCATGATACATAATGGTTGTGTAGTCATGGTATGATGTCGACCGTTGCAAAAAGGTGTCACATAAATAACATAACTATGAAGACAAGGGGAGGAATATCACATGAAATCCAACATACATATACATTACAAAATTGCAAAATATGACATATAGAAGAATGAAGATACACAAAGAGGAATGTCACAATAGATTCGGTCTCCTCATATCTTTGTGCCAACAAAAGCATCAAGGGTCTTCAAAGAGAACTAAAAATCAATGACATATACATCAAGCATCACAATACAAGGATAACAATACATACAAGTATAAATGAGGAGGGACCACTTGCAATTCAGCCTATAGCAAACTATCCTCCCCCAAACTTGCTCATTATAAAATGGATGGAGGACAAGCTTCTAATGGTACTACATCAAGTGTGATACAAGGTACTAGAGCCATACATGGTTCAAAGTTGTTGAATTTTATCACACAAGGCTCAACATTCATTTGTGGAATGACTAAGTACTTGATAATATGCACAAGAAGGAAGCATTGAATGACTGTCATGCAGAATCTTTTTGCATGTCAGAGTGGGAAGAGTGATCAAGTGGTCCTTGAGTAGACTTAGAAAAATACACTCTTGTTGAGATAGGAGAGAAGAAGTGGGTGGAGTAGGCAGAAACCCTTTCCATTGTGGAGAGGAGCTTGATTTCTGAAAAGAAGAAGCCATGGAAACTTTAGAAGATGGCGGCGGGAATGTAGGAGAAGGTTGGAAACCTAAACCTACTTTAGACAAGTGTGGTATCAGTTTCACAGGAACCTTAATTACTTTTTCCATGCATCCTAAGCCATTTCCATTGTATCCATATTTAGAAAGAATTTTGAATCCATACCCATAATGTCTTTCCAAATTGGTAAGAAGAGGAGAATCCATATTACAATCCTTATTGAAATGAGGATTGTGACCATATCTTGAAGAAGTAGAAGGGTAATTCTTTTTATCAAGGTGAGGAGGGTCAACTTTATATTTAGTGTACCCAAGGGGGTCTAAATATAAAGAGCCCTAGTCATCACCAAGACATGCATTAGAAGAAGAATGTACAACATCATGAATAGAAGGAGATGAGGTAGATTCAATTGTTTAGAAGAAATAGGTTGTGTACAATATACTAAAGTGACCTTTAGGATTTCAGGTTTAGATTGAGGGATTTTGTACTCTCCAAAAAAGGAGGGTGTAAAATCTACTGAACCCCAATCATCACCAAAAATGTACTCAAAGGATCAACACTATCCTAATCATCTCTATTGTTTGTAGCATAGGATAGTGGGTCAACTTTTGAAGAAGAAATTGAATTTGAAAGGTGGGTTGATGCTTCATTTTTGCTTGCAAGCATCTTTCTGGATTTGGATCGACTTAAAACTATGGATCTTATTGTTATAAACAAACTTTAATGTATAGTGAAGAGTAGACGGACTACCCCCATGGCATGAATCCATGGTCTACCAAGAAGAAGATTGTATGAAAGAGGGTTAGGCATGACATGAATAAGCATAGGTAAACTCATAGGTCCAACCTTAATAGGTAGTGTAATTGTACCTAGTGATTATCTATCAACATTATTAAAGCCATGAATATTTAATTTATCTGGTTTGTTGAGAGACATATCTACACCTATTTTATGTAGTAGGTCTATGCCATAAACATTAAGGCCTGATCCATTATCAATCATAGTGTTCTTTATTCCATTTCTATTAATGATGACAAATATCATGAGATGATCGTATTGGTTTTGCACTTATACAGGAGGTAATTCATGTTGTGGAAAGGTGATATCTAGACTCATTGCATCCATACAATCAAATAGGGCTACTACATCATTTGGTCTAAGAGAAGGTGGAATGAATACCTTTTGTAGAGCCTCCTGGAGCATCCCATGGTATGTAGGCAAGGTTTGTATTAAATCCCAAAATGAGATCTTAGTCGAAGTAGTGTGAAGCTTCTTGACAAGATCATATTCTCTAGTAGTATGTTGAGAAAGATGAGGAGGTGGAGGAAGAAAAGGTTGAGGAGTTTGAAGAGAAGCGGGAACACTTGGTGCTTTCTTACTTTGTTTGTTATTTTGATTGTTGTATTTGCGAGAAATTGCATGATAATGAGGTTGTTGTGACACATTTTGAACACATTTCTTATTTTGAGTAAGTTTTTTTTGCAAAGTTGAAAATCTAACTGGGAGCTCGAGATGGGTTTGGAACACCTTGAATTGTAATCATAGGTTTAGAGAGAGGAGGCAAATTAGGTGCCTTATGCACAATAATTTTAGAAATATTTTTAACATTAATGCACTTATCCAACATCCCCTTAGTAGGTGGAATAAGTCTA
This sequence comes from Cunninghamia lanceolata, assembly GCA_027924645.1. NCBI lineage: Eukaryota > Viridiplantae > Streptophyta > Pinopsida > Cupressales > Cupressaceae > Cunninghamia > Cunninghamia lanceolata. The sequence goes on from BSBN01001019.1 coordinate 935,973, forward strand.
TTGATGATGACGAAATTTATATTATTATCTTTTTGAGAATTTACATTGCTATCTTCATCCACTAATGCTTCATCTTTTGAAGGGAGAGCATTGGAAGGAAGAGAGGGTAGAGTTGTGTTAAGCAATGTATTCATGATATCATCTTCTTGCACCAAGATGTCCTCATAAGCAGGAGGAATCTTAGGAGGAAGGTCAAAGGAATATAATAACACGGGAAATTCTTTATTTTTACCAAATTCAAGGAATGGAACATCGATTTCACAAACCTTTCAAGACATGTTTGCATTTAGATTGTTTTGTTTATGTTTTTGCTTTCAAATCTTAAATAAAAGATAGATGTACGAATGTTCTTACTCTCTAAATTAAACACAAATGATAAGTATGATATGCTACAAAAATATGTAATCAGATTAAGCAACTAATCAACATAACAAATATCTAAAATAAAATTGCAATCATGATTGCTTAAGTGCAAGACTAGCAGGGTTTACCAAAAAGGTGAGGTTTTTGGTAACCACAACAATGAAGAAGTATAAATGCAAAATGTACAAATAGGAAATGTTTAATCAATCCAATACTATGCATATGTGATACAGTAATCAAAATGTTACAAAATATGAAAAATACATTAGGTTAATCAAAATGTAAGATAGAAAAGAGAGATCTAATCACTATTCAACTAGCTAGGTCAATCCTTTCTATGAAACATGGGAACACAAGCCACCAATGACTTCAAGTAAGGTTGTTGTCCCTCAGGAAGAGCCTTACTAGGTTGGTGAGATCTCTATTCTTTTGTTGAAATAAAAATGATTGTGGCAAATAGGCTATACAAGAATAGAAGTTACAGGCCTAACAAAGTTGAAAACCTAGAAAGCAGGACCTGAAATGAGTTGAGTAGAGATGTCAAGGACCACCATAGGAATTAGGGGTATATTTGGAGGGACCATGGAAGCTAGCCACTAGTGTTCTAGGGTTTCAAGTTGTCTAAAGTCTAAGACACTCTTGACACTTTTACTTTTGTTCTTCCATCGATCATTTCTATCTGAAACTTCGTCTTTGACCTACAGACTTAAAAGAGGGAAAATGTTGGTGTTTCTTAGTGTCTTACCTAACTCAAACACCATGAATGGTGTTCCCACCTCCACAACAATGAATAATGATGATCAAGAGCATGTGTTCTTGTAGAACAAAGGCAAAATACAAGATAAACAAATGCTATAAATGAGCATAAAGGAAAGATATTATGATGAGCATGAAATCCTTAATGGGATGATGCCACTATCAAATCACCATAAGGAGAGAATGACAGAGGAGGGATCTTCCACCAAGATATGCAACAAGGGTTAGTACACACAACAACAATCTATGCAAATGGAGAGCTTGTAGATAGATCAAGAGTTAGAACACTTGTTAGAGAGCAATCACATAGAGATTCATTAGGAAGGTTATGTGTGTTGAAGAATTTTTATATATGAATCCTAATTACCTTTTGAGAGCCCAAAATGACCTAAGGCTGTCATGGTGCATTTACTCAAGGCAGTGAGGCCAACATATTCAAATTTTGAGGCAAAGAGGTAGGACACTAAAGCTTGGGTACTCTAATCTTGGACCTATTTTTCCTTGAAATGCCCATAACAAAGGGACTTAAACATGATCCTTAATCAAGTCCTAAAATGGGTATGTCATAAGTATGGATAAAAATACAAGTTAAACATGGAAATGCCAAGCTTAGTCTGAAATTGTGAGAGGTGACAATTTACCACACTACATTTTGGACTGATGATTGTAGGATATACACAAAAAGAATGTATTAAAAATACCTTGGAAACTTTTAAACAAATGCAATTAGAAGGAATAAGGCTAGATTACATAACCTTTTCCAACGTCCTCCCCACTTGTTCTAAAATGGAAGCTTTAGAACAAGAGACAGACTTCCATAAAAGTATAATCAAAACCAAAATTTTCTCTAATGTTATTGCAAGTGCCCTATTATATATGTATACAAAATGTGGAAGCATAAATGATGCATGTGGATTGTTTGATAAAATGTCTCAAAGATATGTGATCTCGTGGATTGGATTAATTGCAAGATATGGACCAAATGGTTTTAATGAAAAGGTGTTCAAAACTATTAAGAAAATACAATTGGTAGGTGTAAGGCCTAACTCCACAACGTTTGCTAGCATCCTCCGAGATTATGCCAAAATGGGATCTATAGAAAAGGGTATAAAAATCCATAAAATTCCTAAAAAAAGTGTATAAGTTATGTATGGTACACATTATTTGTTCATAACAATAAGTGTTGATCACTACATTATTTTATATTTATTTGTTATTAACATGTTTTTTCTTCAATTTTATAGTGGTTTGCTTGTAGTGTATATGAACTTCAAGATTTATTTAAAATCAATTGGATTGTTTAACTAGGTTGTATTTTTTAATTTTCTCTATTGCATTTGTTTTAATCCATTCCCTTAACTATACAGTTGATATTGTTGAATGGCACAAGACAACTAAGAGGAGGGGTGAATCAGTTGTATCAAACCTTTAACTTCTTCAAACCACAATCAATTTCACAATCACTTAACTTATTTTATTATTAAATTATGAGCATAAAAAATGAATAGCTGAATTAAAACATGAACACATCAACACCACATAAACATGAACACTAGATTTTTACGTGGAAAACCCTAAATAGGGGAAAACCATAGTGAGTGTTAGTTCACAAAATAATGTAGTAACAATACTGAATATCAAAAGAGGCTCACTGCCAAAAGGGCTCACTGCTTAGGGCTCACTACCCAATTGAAAGGCTCACTGTCAGGATGGCCCACTGCTAGGGGTGGCTCACTACCAAGGGTTGAATTGATTTATTAGCATCTACACCATGCCTGAGTTCAATTCCATTGAAGTACAATATAACTCGTTTGCTCTGCTCTGCTCTTACACTTCACACTTAGCTTCACATCTTCACACAATCACACCTAAAACACAAATTCATTACTGTATATATAGAATTCATCAACCTTGGAATGTACATCAAGGTCGGCACTACAATCATCAACCATTGGAACAACAAGGATGGCATACATACATACATGATCAAATTAGGACTAGACCTAAACAAACTTGCAAACTAAATGAATAAAAGAGGAACACTTCACACCTTAGCACAGACTTAATTACATCTTCACATGCTTCCACACACTTCTATAGTTTAGGAAATTCATCTACAAAGAGTGTTAATCATACAGGTTAGCCAGACTGGTGCAACCATCAAGAACACTTGAACACATGCTTCCAAGATCTTCATTACAACTTGCGGATCAAACACGCACCTTCAATGCATTAAGGGGACATCCACGAACATCATAGAATCATTTGGAAACTGGCAAAACCAACTGCAACAAATCCTAACTTATTTCACTTGAAGATGGATTAAAGACTTCTTAATCAGACATTGTCGAACTCTACTAATTAGAAACATGCTTTCCGGAGCTTCAAATCACATATCCTTTGGAATGAAGATGATTAAGGGCCTTATAATCTTAAGTCTAGAACCACAAAACTAAACTCCAATCTATAGAGAAATGTGGAGCAACACACTTTCTCGTTGTCACTCAGCAAACCTTGCCATGCATAGTCTTCACATTGGTGAAAGGAACTTTTTCTATACAGTGATCTGGACCACCAAATTCTAGATTTAGCATCTTCAAACACTTCTCTAAATCATATCCAAAGCTCATACTCTGGTCTGTTAGATCTAGGGCACACAACTAAGAGGGGGGGTGAATCAGTTGTACAAAAACTTGCTTCTACTTCAAACAAAACATATCAATTAACCATTCATGAAAGCACAAAGCATAAACACTAGAGCAGATAAACATCAACACATTAGACACCAAGATTTTTGATGTGGAAAACCCAGTTAAGTGAAAGACCACGAGGTGATTAACCCAAGGATTATTCTCTGTTAGAAGAATAAGAAAAATGAATGGCACATGCCAATTAGGGCTCACTGCCCAAGCACACTGCCTACAAGAGACACACTGTCTACAAGATCATAAGTATCACGAACTTGAACTGGAGAATGACATCTTCACCATGTCTGGATCAGTTCCATTTAAGCCCGAGTCACACCTGCTCTGCCTTTCGCTCTTCCACTATACCACACTCATCCGCTCCACACACACTTTGAAAATAAATTCACAAACCTTTATTTATACAAGACATCGACTTAGGAACAATCATCTAAGTCAGTAATCAACCATAAGAACATTCGCAAGATGAATAACACATTCGATCGGCCACCACAAGAACATATGCAAGATGAACAACTCATCCGGTCGGCTAGTCTGAACAAGAACTTCATCTGGAAGAATATCTTCAATTCTGGGCTCTACCACCAATGCGGACCAACAACACAACCTCAACATGATCCAAGAACCTTCGTAAGCTTGCCTGAATGACTAGGTACATCCGCACTTCCTCTACTCACTGGAATCTCTTCTCTTCCTCATCCAGAACTTCAAGAACACAGTCTATCGCCACTGTCATACTGCAAGAGGTGCTTTTGGACCTCCAAACCATGAACAAATCAAGATGACACATCACAAGGACATCCCAAACACTCTATCCAATCCGCAAGATAGGATAATGCACTTCCGGATCTCACCGGACCCTTTTGTAGCACTCTGTCACTCCGGAGCATCTCCCAGAATAGGTTCTACTTGATCGATTACAACGTCTTCACATCTTCATGCAGACCTCTGAAATCTCAACTAGATCATCACAAGACTCATATCTACAAACCCTTTAATCTGCATCCTCTGAATCTCAAACTATTGAGTACTTTTGCCTTCTTTTCATCACTGTTCTTCACTGTTCTTGATTGAGACTAATTTTCTCAATATCCTCAGTACATAGCTCATCCAATCCTTCTTGTCAATACAATATGAGTATGTTGACATTAATGACAACTCTGGTTCACCTCATACTTGCAACAATCTCCTCCTTTGTCATTGATGGCAACATGTGATGTGAAAAACCATCAAGACAAGAACTTCTCCTTTCTGTCACAGCTCCCCCTATCAACAACAACCCTTCACATGTCTTCTCTTCCTTTACTACTCCCCCTTTGAACATCAACCACTTGTTTTTCACATGTCTTCTCTCCCCCTTTGACATCAATGGCAAAGGGCTCATACTTGCAATTCTAGCACATCAGAATCATACCAGCTACCCCCCCTTAGTAGCAGCTCCCCATCATCAATCCGGATCACAAGATATGACTGTGATATCCATCAGACTGATGCACATCAGTGCATCCTAGTTCATTTCTAGAGGGGCCATGACCTCTAACTTCTCCCTGAGATACTCAAAAGAGTCCTTGGGAAGAGGTTTAGTAAAGATATCTGCAATCCGATCCTTGGAGGATACATACTCCAATCTGACTTCATCCTTGTTCACTTGTTCTCTCAGAAAGTGAAACTTGATAGATATGTGCTTGGTCTTAGAATGCAACACCGGATTCTTAGAAATATTTATTGCACTTGAATTATCATAGAAAATTGTGATAGGCTCCTCATATTGTACTTTAATGTCTTTTAGCATCTACTTCGTCCATAAGATTTGAGTGCAACTACCTGCTACTACAATGTATTCTGCTTCAGTTGTAGATAGAGATACTGCATCTTGTTTCTTGCTTAGCCAAGAAACCAATCTCTTTCCCAAAAGGAATGCTCCACCACTGGTGCTCTTCCGGTCATCCACATCTCCTACCCAATCTGCATCTGTGTAAGCATGAAGAGAGAAATCATGATCTCTAGGATACCACAAACCATACTCCACTGTTCCTTTTAGATATCTAAAAATTCTCTTGATTACCATGACATGAGATTCTCTGGGATCAACCTGGAATCTAGCAACAAGACCAACAACTTGCATAATATCTGGTCTAGTTTGAGTGAGATACAACAATCCACCAATCATTGATCTATACTTTGTCTGGTCTGCTTTAGGAGAGTCATCATCTTTGCTCAACTTGCATTCGGTTGCCATGGGAGTATTCATTGGCTTTGAATCTTCCATCCCAAATTTCTTCAACAATTCTTTCAAATATTTGGTCTGAGAAATGAAGATCCCTTTCTTTAATTTGTAGACCATATCACCATGCTCAGATAACTGAAATCCATCCAGTTGTTCAATGTACACTTCCTCTTCCAAATCACCATTTAGGAAGGTAGACTTGACATCCATCTAATATACCTTGAAGTCTTTGAAGGCAGCAAATGCAAGAAATAATCTGACTGCTTCAATTCTTGCCACCGGAGCAAAGGTTTCTTCAAAATCAATTCCTTCTATTTGAGAGTAGCCTTTGTAGACCAATCTAGCTTTGTTTATGATTACTTCACCAACTTCATTTAGTTTGTTCCGAAATACCCATTTGGTTTCAATCACATTCTTGTTTCTAGGTCTAGGAACAAGATCCCAAGTATGATTTTTCTCAATTTGCATTAACTCTTCCTCCATTGCTTTGGTCCAATTTTCATCATTGCAAGCTTCATTAATTGTCTTAGGTTCAATTTTTGAAATCAGACAGTATTCATTTGAATCTTGAGCAATTCTCCTCCTTGTTTGTACCACTTTGCTTTTGTCACCTATGATCTGATCTTTAGAATGATTTAGAGTTACATACCTTGGAACTTTGGGAGTTTCTTGCACTACTATTTCTTGATTAGGCTCATTCAGACAAACTTCTTCCTGATTTACCGAATCAGTCTGAATCTGAATTTCAGAGAAGGATTGAGCTCCTTGCACTAGAGAATCATTCTGATCATCTTCATCATATTCATAAAACCATGAGGGCTTCTCAATTCCTCCATCAACCTTCACATTTGTACTTTCTATCATCTTTCTCAATCTCTTATTGTAACACCGGTATGCTTTGCTTTGAGTGGAGTAACCCAAGAAAATTCCTTTTATCACTTCTAGCATCAAACTTTCCTAGATCTTCATCTCTTTTGATGCAACATTTGCTACCAAATACTCTGAAATATCTCACAGTGGGAGTTATACCAAACCAAAGTTCATAAGGATTCTTACCAGTATTGCTTCTGATTTGAACTCGATTAAGAGTGTAGAGTGCAGTGCTGACAGCTTCTCTCCAAAACATCTGGGGAACATTTGCTTCCATCATCATTGTCCTGGATGCTTCCTGGATGATCCAGTTCTTTCTCTCAACAACTCCATTTTGTTGTGGATTCCTAGGAGTAGACAACTGTCTCCTTATGCCATGCTTCTCACAAAAGTCTATGAATTCACCAGATGTGAATTCACCACCTCTATCAGACCTCAGACATTTTAGTTTCAATCTGGTTTGATTCTCTACCATAGCTTTGAAGATTTTGAACTTCTCAAGGGCTTCTGATTTCTCTTTTAGGAAGGTAACCCACATCATCCGGGAATGATCATCAATCAGCAACATGAAATATCTATCACCTTGCATACTCTTGATTCTTGTCGAACCACATAGATCAGTATGGACTAATTCCAATAATCCGGTAGAGGACTGATCCTTACTTTTGAAAGAGACTCTACTCTGTTTACCTAGCTGGCATTCTTTGCACAAACTATTTGTAGGTTTCACTAATTTTGGAAGATCTCTTACAGCCTGAGTATTGCTTATCTTGATGATGTTATCAAAATTCACATGACACATCCTTATATGCCATAACCAACTCTGATCAACTTGAACAAATAGACAACTTTTATTATAACCAACTAGATGGAAAATATTACCTTTTGTTTGAGTACCGGATGCAATCTCAGTTCCGGAGCTTCCAAAGATCCTGCATCTTCCATTCTTGAACCAGAGATCATAGCCTTTGTCCACCAACTGACCAACACTGAGAAGATTGTGTTTCAATCCTTCAACATATAGTATATTACCGGTTTTGCTCTTTCCATCAAAAGAAATAGTTCCCCTACCTTTGATTCTGCCAGCAGAATTATCACCAAACTTTACCATTCCTCCTTCATACCTTTCCAAATCCAAGAACTTGTTCTTGTCACCTGTCATATGGTGAGAACATCCACTTTCAATAACCCAATCATCTTTTTCTTCAACTTGGGTAGCCAAAGCTCTTTCTACAACCTTATGATTGACAGATTTAGAGGATATTGAATCTTCTTCCTTGATGGCAATAAACACCCATTCATTTCTGGATTTGCTTCTTATTTCTGATTCATCATCTGTTATTCCTTCATTATCATCTTCTTCATGAACATAATAGCAATTCTTTTGAAACCTTTGTCTGTTAGCATTTGACCTTCCAGATCTTTCTAGACATCTTGAAGCAAAATGACCAATCTTATTGTAGTTGAAGCACTTAAAGGGTAGTTTTCCTTCATACTTACCAGATCCTCTTGGCAGTCCTTTTGCAATGAGGGCTTCAAGTTGAGTTATTTCTGCTTCTTCCTCTTCCATGTCTTTCCTTTCTTGATCATACCATGACAGCTTCCTAGAAGAGTTCTCTCCTGGATCAAACCTTTGTTTGCCTTTCACATAGGCACTGGCTTTGAATGTAGATTCAGTCTTGGGGTGATCATCTCCAAACTCAGTCATTTCAAATGCAGCCAGTTTGCCAGCCAATTGTTCTCTTGTGACAGTTGTATGGGCTCTGAATTCATCAATGGCAGCAACCTTGATTTTGTAGGCAGCAGGAAGGGATATGAGAATTTTGCAAACAATTTCATTTTCATCCAGAACTCCACCAGCATTCCTGATTCCACACACCAGCTCATTTACCCTTGGCATAAAGGTAGTGATATTTTCATCATCTCTCATCTTCAATCTTTCAAATTTTTCTTTTAGACTTTGCAACCTTGCACTCTTAACAAACTCATCTCCTTCATGCAAAAGTTCCAGTTTAACCCAGATCTCATATGCAGTTGGTAGGTCAATAACATTTGAGAGTTCTAAGTCATTCAATGCACTTAGAAGAGCTTCTTTGGTCCGCAGATTGTTTTCAGCATCTGTGATTTCATTTAGAGTTGTCGGACCACCCTGTGGAGGAACATATGCCTTTGTGACCATGGACAAGTAAGCTTTTCCCATACACTCCAAGTGACATCTCATGTGACCTTTCCAGAACGAGAAGTTGGTTCCATCGAACTTCGGACTATCCTTCTTGTATGACGACATCCTGGATCTCCTCAAGTAGTTAAGCTCCTTTCAAAGGAACTTAGCTTTGATACCAATTGTTAGATCTAGGGCACACAACTGAGAGGGGGGGTGAATCAGTTGTACAAAAATTTGCTTCTACTTCAAACACAGCATATCAATTAACCATTCATGAAAGCACAAAGCATAAACATCGGAGCAGATAAACATCAACACATTAGACACCAAGACTTTTGACGTGGAAAACCTGGTTAAGGGAAAAACTATGGGGTGATTAACCCAAGGATTATTCTCTGTTACAAGAATAAGAAAAATGAATGGCACATGCCAATTAGGGCTCACTGCCTGAGCACACTGCTCACAAGGAGGCACACTACCTACAAGAGACACACTGTCTACAAGATCATAAGTATCACGAACTTGAACTGGAGAATGACATCTTCACCATGTCTGGATTAGTTCCATTTAAGCCTGAGTCACACTTGCTCTGCCTTTCACTCTTCCACTATACCACACTCATCCGCTCCACACACACTTTGAAAATAAATTCACAACCTTTATTTATACAAGACATCGACTTAGGAACAATCATCTAAGTCGGTAATCAACCATAAGAACATTCGCAAGATGAATAACACATCCGGTCGGCCACCACAAGAACATTCGCAAGATGAACAACTCATCCGGTCGGCTAGTCTAAACAAGAACTTCATCTGGAAGAATATCTTCAATTCCAGGCTCTACCACCAATGCGGACCAACAAAACAACCTCAACATGATCCAAGAACCTTCGCAAGCTTTCTTGAATGACCAGGTACATCCGCACTTTCTCTACTCACTGGAATCTCTTCTCTTCCTCATCCAGAACTTCAAGAACACAGTCTATCACCACTGTCATACTGCAAGAGGTGCTTCTGGACCTCCAAACTATGAACAAATCAAGATGACACATCACAAGGACATCCCAAACACTTTGTCCAATCAACAAGATAGGATAATGCACTTTCGGATCTCACCAAACCCTTTTGTAGCACTCTATCACTCCAGAGCATCTCCCGGAACAGGTTCTACTTGATCGATTACAACTTCTTCACATCTTCATACGGACCTCTGAAATCTGAACTGGATCATCTCAAGACTCATATCTACAAACCCTTTAATCCGCATCCTCTGAATCTCAACCTATTGAGTACTTTTGCCTTCTTTTCATCACTGTTCTTCGTTGTTCCTGATTGAGACTAATTTTCTCAATATCCTCAGCACACAGCTCATCCAATCCTTCTTGTCAATGCAATATGAGTATGTTGACATCAATGACAACTCTAGTTTACCTCATACTTGCAACATGGCCTTCACCATAGAGAAAATGCAGAGCAAACTACTCAGATAGTGTTCTTCAATCAATCAATAGACAACAATATCAGAAGATATGGTTGACACAAATGACAACATAGATATGTTAACATCAATGACAACACCAATTAGCACATACTTGTAACAATCTCCCCCTTTGTCATTGATGGCAACATATGATGTGAAAAACATGTTCTACCATCAATACGTAGTTCTACATCAGAACTCTCCCTTTCTTTTTATACCTCTTCACTCTTACTCCCCCTACATTTTTCACATGATTTCTCTCCCCCTTTGACATCAACGGCAAAGGGCATCACTGTATGCAGCCAACATAGATTTTAATAAAAGATTTGAAAATGTATTTTGCAAAACCCTAAAATCTACATTAAGTGCACCAAAAAGATAATTGCAAACTATTGAAACTCGAAAAATTAAATGTTACCGAAATCGCTTAAATGTGGTTGCTCAGAATAGTAGCATAACTCCAATGTAAATGTTGCGGGGGACCATAAATGATGGATGAGCTTGATTTTATAAAGTTTTGGGGACGGTTTCAAAAGTGGTTTGATCGGTTGAACGAGAAAAGGTAGGTAAAAAGGTGGTTAGGGTTATGATAACGGGCTTGTATTATTTTGGTGAAATAGATTTAGGTTAAAGTTTGGATAAAATAATAAATAATAAATTAAGTTGATTTAATTTATTATTTGTCGGGAGGTGTTGTGGTTTATAGATAAATAATAAATAATTTGAATTTATTATTTACGAAATATGGTATAAAATGGTAAGATTTATTTAATTAATTAAAATTAATTAAATCTTTGGATGAAGGATAACTTAGGGCAATTTTTTGATGCCTACATTTTGCCCCTCTTTGAGACAATGTTGCGAAGCAATATTGTTTCAAAGAAGATTAAAACATAGGTTTTTGGATGCACATTAGGAAATGGAGGGAAGGATGATGGAGTTATGCTGATTAAACTTTGAGCAACCTGGTGTTTGATATAGCACCTGACATTATGCACCAAGGTATAAAGACCAAGGTGACGATGTGTCAAATGCAGAAAGGAGGAAAGTCGCAAGCAAGCATATGCCTAATGGCACCATGATATGAAAGACCATGATGACGGTGTGGCAGGTATGTTGCAAGGACCAACAACAGACACAAAAACATCAATGAGTCAGCACATGCAACCAAGACAAGCAAAACATGCATACACAATGTTGCCCCTAGACAAAAAAAAAAAAAAAAAAAGAAGGATCAAAAGACTTAATCATGATAAGCGGTAAGATAGGCGGTAGGATCTCAAGCCAAAGACTAATACAATAAATAGATAAGTGCCATGTTGCGGGAATGATATATCCCTGGATAAGATAAGGTAAATAAAGGATGGTTGGCTTGGGGGATCTACAACTTAGTTACTACAATCAAGATCGAATCACTAGGTGTTTAAGTTCCATAATTTAGTCTAAGAGTTTCAAAGTGTTTTTGAGATATGGCTTGGAATGTACGAGTGCCAAAAAATTGGGTTGTGTTTGTTTTATTGGAAATTTTGTGTTTGCATGAAGTGAAATGATTGGATGGAGGAGAAGAATGAAGACATAGTGCTGAAAAAAATGTTATTACGGAATTGCATGAGACTGGAAAGGCAGACAAACTCAAGAGTCTATTATGAGGAACTCAAAAGGTACCAAGACACATAGACCTACACAGGTGGACAAAAGAATACTAGGATGAGAGCAGGTAAAGGAATGGGAAAGGACTAATGGACAAGCTAGTGATAACGGAACGTAGAATAGCTGGCGAGACAATGCAATATGACCAGATGATACTGAGTAGATGCGTATGGCAAGATATGGATGGGAGCAAAAGGGAGGACATATTTTATTATGGATGGGAAATGGATGATGGCGAGATGGATGATGTGAAAAAGCTACCTAAATGATGGTGGGGACAGCTTGAATTCTACACATGGCGCCTGCGAACAGGTTTTCACCATGGTACTTATCCAGGGCACCACCGAAGTGGTTTTCACCATTGGACGAAATGATTTTTCTTTACTATTTTTTTATTTTTTATTTTTTTTATTTTTACTTTTTTTTTTAACTGGGATACTCCGAGTCAGGTATAGAACCGTTTGAGATGGGCTATGTTGATAGGCTCTTCCAAAGGTTGACCTTCCGGAGTGGAAAGTTGGTAAGCTCCTGATCCATAGCTCTTGGTTACGACAAAAGGTCCTAACCAGTTAGGTTCAAACTTCCCTTTCTTTGCACGATTAGCCAGATTCCTTTGATTTTCTAGTAGAACAAGATCTCCAAGCTCAAATTTACGAGGCTTCATTTTCTTGTTGTAACCTCGGCGCAGGCAATTTTGATAAGCTTTTAGATGATTAAGAGCTGTAAGTCGCTTCTCGTCCAACAATTCAAGCTCTTGTAGTCTTGATATCCGATACTCCTCATCTGAAATCAAGTGTTGTAAGGATACTCGCAAGGAAGGGAGCTCGATCTCAATGGGTAAAATAGCTTCTGAACCATATACCAAGGAATATGGTGTAGCACCAGTAGGAGTACGGATACTAGTTCGATAAGCCCAAAGAGCAGGATGAAGTTGCAAGTGCCAATCACGGCCAGCCTCGTTTACTGTTTTCTTCAAGATTTTCAAAAGAGTCTTATTAGTTGCTTCAGCTTGGCCATTACTTTGCGGATAATAGGGGGTAGAAAAGTGATGTTGGATTTTGAATTTATTGCAAAGCTCTTTGACATCTTGATTCTTAAATGGGCGACCATTATCTGTGACTATGGCTTGAGGAATACCATAGCGGCAAATGATATAATGGAAAATGAACTTAGATATTTGCTTTCCCGTAATGTAAGTAAGAGGAATTGCTTCAACCCATTTAGTGAAGTACTCAGTAGCAGTGATAATAAATTTATGACCATCTGAGGAGGATGGATGTATTTTTCCAATGAGATCGAGCCCCCATTGTGAAAATGGCCATGAAGTAGTGATAGTTTGCAGTTCTTGTGCTGGTGCATGAATTAGATCACTATGTTGCTGACAAGGTACACATTTCTTAACAAATTCATGCGCATCCTGCTCCATAGTAGGCCAATAGTATCCTGTGCAAAGCATTTTCTTGACTAAGGATGAACCTCCAGAATGAGCACCACAGATGCCTTCGTGTATCTCATGCAAAGCAGTTTGGGCTTCTTCCGGGTTAAGACATTTAAGCAAAACACCATCTAGTGACCTTTTATAAAGCGTATCACCGAGGAGGACATATTGGGAAGAACGACGAATGAAGGAGCGATGTTGGGATTTGGAAAGATTTGGTGGAATGATTTGGCTATGAAGGTAATGGTAGATCTCATTGAACCAAGTGGAGTTAGGACCAACAATATCACATACCAACTCTGATTCTGGGATATCAAAAGCTGGTACAAACAACTTTTCTATTAGGAATTCAATTTTGTGATCATTCCTAGGTATCTCTATCATTGAACCAATTGTGGCCATAGCATCAGCAGCTTTATTGTGAAGCCTTGAAATCTGTTCAAATGTGATCCTGTTGAAATATGTTTTGAATGTATCCACTAGTTTCTTGTATGGCTTTAACTTTTCATCCTTTGTTTGATATTCGTTGTTTACTTGCTTGATCACTAGTTGAGAATCCCCATGAACTTGTAAGTCTTTGATATTCCAGGTTATAGCCAATTTCAATCCTTTGATTAGTGCTTCATATTCGGCGATGTTGTTTGTACATGGAAATTGAATGTGAAATGATTTTGGTATATAATCGCCTTGAGGTGTAACAAAGAGTATTCCAGCTCCAGAGCCATGTTGAGTATGAGAACCATCAAAATATAATTGCCAAGAGGGAATAGTTTCTATGTCCAAGATTGATTCATCAGGAAATTCTGTTACCATGGGATGATCTGATTCTATGGGTGCTTCGGCCAATTGATCTGCTATTATTTGTCCTTTTATAGCTTTTCTATCAACATACTCAATGTCAAATTCACTAAGCATCATCACCCATTTTGCCATACGTCCAGTCAGGGCTGCTCTAGATAGTAGGTATTTGAGAGGATCAATCTTTGATATAAGCTTAGTCTGATGACTCAATATGTAGTGCCTAAGCTTTTGTGATGCAAAGACAACTGCGAGACATGCCTTTTCAATAGGTGAATAATTTACTTCATAGCCCACCAAAGTTCTACTGATATAATAGATTGCTCGTTCTTTACCACTATCATCATTTTGTGCTAACAAGGCCCCTAATGCTGCTGATGTTGTTGAAATGTATAAAATAAGGGGTTTTCCATGAATAGGTGGTGCTAACACAGGAGGAGATCCCAAGTATTCTTTAAGTTTATTGAATGCTTCTTGGCAATTTTGATCCCAAATAAATTGTGTGTTTTTCCTCAACAAGTGAGTAAATGGTTGACACTTGTCAGCAAGCTGAGCAATAAACCTCCGTATGGATTGTAATTTTCCTTGCAAAGATCGGAGTTGTTTTAGATTTTGAGGAGGAGGCATTTCCATTATAGCTTTGACTTTTGCTGGATCAACTTCAATTCCTCTTCTGGAGACAATATAACCTAAGAGTTTTCCAGATGTTACTCCAAATACACACTTCTTAGGATTTAGTCTGACATTGTACTTTTCAAGACGATCAAAAATATTTTCCAAAACATATAGGTGTCCCTCTCTGGTTTTTGATTTGGCAAGTATGTCATCTACATAATCTTCCATTTGTTTATGAAGCATATCATGAAAGATAACAGTCATTGCTCTTTGATATGTGGCTCCAGCATTTTTTAGACCAAAAGGCATGACAAGCCAACAATATGTTCCCCAGACACAAATGAAAGAAGTTTTATGTTGATCTTCTTCAGCTATTCTAATTTGGTTATAACCAGAAAATCCATCCATCAATGATAACATCTCATGTCCTGCTGTCAGATCCACTATGATATCAATGTTTGGTAACGGAAAATCATCTTTTGGACAAGCTTTGTTGATGTCTCTGAAATCATTACAAACTCTGATGGTTCCATTTGGCTTGGCTACAGGTACAATGTTTGAGATCCACTCAGGATAATCTATCGGTTTGATGAAACCAACCGCCAAGAGCTTTTCTAACTCTGCCTTGACCATTAGAGCAATTTTGGGATGCATCTTTCTCAATTTTTGTTTGACTGGTTTTGTTCCAGGACGGACTGTTAAATGATGTACTATTAGTGATGGATCTAATCCTGGCATATGTGCATAGGACCAAGCAAAATTGATTTCTCGTTTTTTGAAGAAAGAATTGAAATCCCAAGTCTCAAATTCTGATAATGACTTTGCTGCATATGTGATCTTGGGTTCTTCTGTAGTTCCAAGATTCATCTCTTGTGTCTGTTCTATGAGAATAGTGGACTTTTCTCGGTGTGCCCCCACTTTGGGAAGGTTAAATTCCTCATCCTCTGGCGCCTCAGAAAGGTTTTCACCAGTGGATACGTCTTTTATTTTTATTTTTGCATCGTCCGAAAGTGCCACAAAGTGGTTTTCACCAGGGGACGTTATTTTTACATTTTCATTTTTTTGACTAAGGAATTTAACAGATTCCCCAAAGTAGGCATCGGAGTGTAGTTCAATAGAGTAACCAATCTTGTGATCTCCGATAGGTAGATGAGTACGAAGCCCCAGAAATTCACCAATAGCTTCATCATTTTCAAAGACATCAAGAACAGGAGGTCCGTGTTGGTCCCAGTCAATGAGATCTGGATAAACAAGGGATAATGAATGAGAGGAAGTGGACGGGGTGGAGGAGGATGATGGTTGATCAAAGGAATAGGTGATGGTATAGATGGAATTATCCTCGAAAACATCGGCGGCCGCTTCAAAAGGATCTATGAAAGTGTCTTGATTAAAGGACTCAACTGCGGGAAAAGCTTTCGCCATTTCGTCTAAGATAAACTCAACATCGGGTGATTCACGCTTGGTGGATCCAAACCCTAGCCCAGCATGCTTAGGTCGGCGATGAAATTCTAAAGGCTCTAAGATTCCTTGTTGCTGTTGCCCAAGCCGACCGTCTGTATAGCCCAACTTTTTAATGATAGGATAACCTCTGTGATATATACTCAATGGCAATTGTCTCTGTTCATCTTCATCGCTATAGAGCCATTTAGAGATGTCATCTTCAATGGTTTCTTGACTTAGTTGCCCCCAATATTTGAAGTCTTTCAACTGTGGATGAGTAATCAAGACATGATTAATCAGACGAGGTCGCCCATAGCTCTTAGGTGAAAGAGGAAGTTCATTGATATGAAACAGAGTGTACTCCCCCATGCCTGTAGCACTGATCTTAGCCTTGATCTCCGATCGGGAAGTGGATGGTGTGGATGAAGAAGACGGGGTGAGGGTGGATGGATCAATGTATTTGGATGATGGTTGGGCAACCTCATTAGTTGGGCAATAATTTTGATGGCGATAAGGACCCTCCAGTCGTCTACAATATTGAAATGGGCGAGGGTCTGCTTGTATGGTAATCTCACGATCATTAAATGGGAATTTTATGCATTGGTGGTACGTGGAAGGGACGGCTCTCATGGCATGAATCCAAGGACGCCCTAGGAGAATGTTATAGGGGAGATCAAGATCTAAGACCTGACATGTAGTTTCCATTGTAATAGGGCCAACCTTGATTGGGAGTTTAATTGTACCTGCCGATTTTCTTTCTCCGTCATCATAAGCTTTGATCGTAATTTGATATTTCTCATCAATGTTCTCATCGGAGTATCCCAGTTGTTTTATTAATTTGAGGGTACATAAATTCAAAGCTGATCCACCATCTATTAGGACTCGTTTCACGAAATGTTGTTTGACAATAACCTCTAGATGAAGGGCTTCGTTATGGAAATGTTCTGGAGAGGAGTTTTCTGGTTCTGTGAAGATGAGGCGAGGAGTGGATGTAAGAGCCCCCACCATAGCTTGGAATTGATCTACGTCAATATCACCTGGTACTTGAGATTCTATAAGGGCTTTATCCAAGATTTGTTTGTGTTGGGGAGACATTCTTAAAAGCTCTAGGATTGAGATCTGGGTAGGTGTCTTTTTCAATTGATCCTGGATAGTATATTTAGGTACATTATGGGATAACACATGAGGTCTCATGGGGTTATGGGATGCAATAGGAGGAGGAGTTCCCTGAACAGTAATACGACCTCTTCGTGTAGTGACATCACACGCGGGAGTTCGACCTCTAACAGTTATAACATTGACACGAGGATATGAAACTTCAATACGGCCAACTACGCTATGGTTACTATAGTCATAATGAACTTCATTGTGTGATGTGTTATCAACATTATTGTCTCTATTATTTTTTTGTCCATGTGGAGGAAATGGTTCTTGGTAGGCTTTGAGTTTCTCATTGGGAGACTTATGAGGTATTTGATCTATGTGTATCTCTCCTTGATCAATTAGATCTTGGACATAATGCTTCAATCTTATGCATGAATTAGTAGCATAGTCATTTGTGGGTTTAGGAGTTTTGGGAGTAACTGGTTGGTCGGATACGTCATCTCGAACATCTACATAGGTTGAAAGGTCTCCACATGGATCATTATGAAAATGTGATGATGATCCAGTATCTTGTTGGGAAGGATTAATTTGCTCATGGATGGGCTCTTCTTCGAGGAATTTTAAGGATTGAGGTTGCCAGTTTTGAGGAGTGAAATCCATATTGTTTTTCTTGGCTTGGGCACGGGTAGTAACCATGAAAATAGAGGACAATTGAAATGTTAAAAAGCTCTCAAATGGATACGTATGGATGATATGAAAGACTCCAAAAGTGGGGATAAATGATATGGATCAAGATGTAGATATGAATTGTTTGATTTAAGATAGAAATAGAGTCAAAAGGGTGACTCAAAGAGACTGGATGGACCTTAGGACTAGATACGGATAAGGGGCTCCTTTAAAACACTCAGGGTGATGATATGCCTAAGGAAGAAAGGAGACCAAAATGCCACCTCTACTCAAAGGAAGACAGGGCTTATTGAGTAGAAAAGATAAGATGACAAAGATACACTAACTTAAGAATGGTCAGGGCCTCTTAAGCAAATGGATCGTTATGGGATTGATTAGGAAAAGGTCTGTCTCTTAATTGGATGTTGATATATGATCAATAGGACAATGGGGGTCTACAAACTAGTGAAAAGAGATTTTGAGAATGGATATGGATGAATGATCAATCGAAAGAGCTTCTTGTGATTTAAAAATGACAAGATTCCACTTGAGATGTGCAACGAGGATAAAAAGATTCTCAATTTTGAAAGTCCAGCTGATGATGTAGGAGACAAGTTATAATGGTGATGATGATTAAATATGCACACACAACAATCATTAAGACACACAACTTGATTGGTTGTTTTTTATGACACCTAGATGTTTTGCAAACACTTGTAAACATGCACGATCCTAGGCTAAGAAAGGACAATACTTGTTGAGTTCCCACTTGGTTTTACCCAGCCGCGCCTACTTATGGTGTATAGCTCCAGGAACTTGGGGCACGGGCTCCCCCTTACAGTGCACTCACTTCTCAGGCACACCAAGTTCCAGGTCCTAGGACGCGCAGATCCTGAGGTACCTTACTATCTCTGCCATAAGCCGCGAAAATATGGGACGGCTATCAGAGTTTCCTCCTGTATCAACAAGTAGAGGGTTTTTGGCCACTACACAAAAGGGTTCTAGTGAATATCCGGGGGACCGGCACCTTACGAGCATCCAGCAAGCCACTAAAGGCTTTGACTAACCCTACTAGGAGTTTTAATATACACAAGGTACACCTCCTTTCGAGCTAGCACTGTACGGTAAGCGCTAATACCGGTTAGACTTGGCTTTCGCCTTATCCTCAATTTATATAGCGGGCCGGACGAAAGTCCTGCTTGGGGTCGCAAATGAGTTCTCCTTGCGGATGTGTCTCAAGAGCAGGCCCACTCTAAGGATAACAAAAGCAAGGAAACACGTTGTTTTTGATCTCCTAGATCGCATGAAACGCAAGGAGAGAGCATACACAACGCCTTTGCCTCACACTCGCATGGGGTTCATTTTAATTCCAAATCCAAATGTGTGGGTGGTTGTACAAAATGTCAAAGAAAATGCTTTTGATTCTCAAGATCGCCGAATGGCGCAAGAGAAGAGCATACACATTCAATGACAAAATTTCAAGCCACAAGACATCGCAAACACTTGTTAATTTTAATCCTTGCTTATGATGCGATCTAATCTATAAAATGAAGACACAATGTTTCAAGATTAGATTCTTTGACAATCGGTCCTGCAAAAAAACTAATTAGTAGTTTGAAAATTTTGTCTTTGACAGGCGTATAGCTGCAATGAGATATATTAGATTGGCATGAATAATCCTGCAAAAACCACACAAAAACGTTAAATGCGAGATGAAAAATATTTGATGTTTTAAAATGACTGAATTTCAAATGATTATACCAAAAGATCTGAGATGATTTTAAGAAAATGGCCTTCACCACGATATAGTCCTCTAAGCGACCTTTCCAACGCCTACAAAAACATGAAAATCCGATGACAAATGAAAAAAAAAAAAAAGTTATGCTTATCTGAGTGAAACAGCCTCCAAGGGCTAAAAATGGGCACTCTAGCGATCCACTTGATTACAGCTGGTTTGCCAGAAATCTGATTACATGCAGATGATTTCAAGTCTGACTACACTAATCTCTAGCAGTTAAGTAGAAAAATTGATCTCGTGATAGAGTTTAAACATCGAGTGGTTAAGTTGTATGTTTGGATCCACAATTTGACACTTCAATGATTTAAAAAAAAATTCAGATTACTAAAATAACCACCAACAAAAGATAGTTTAAAACCTCCAATATACATGTTAACAGCCAACACAAAAAGTTAGCACAGAAAATTCGCTAAGTGTGATGTGATTAAAATAGTTAAAGCACAGTTTAAAAACCTTTCACAGCTAAATTCCAGTTCTAAGACTAACTTTTAACAAACAGTGACATGGTAAGTATGAATAGTAAATCCAAATAATACCGTCACAGTTAAAATGACATTGTAATTTTATGTGATTGTTGGCAGCTTGAAGTGAATGTCAACGGCCCATATGTTAAGGTAGGTAAACTGCTCACAGAAAGACGGCTTAGAAGCTACGACCAGATATTTAATTTAACCGCTTTGGCATTGCAAGTATTAAATACATTTGGCATCTATAGAACATTCAAGAAATACATTGATAAAAACAACCGTTGAGACAATATTCCCAGCATTTTAATGATCACATATAAGGGTCTATCAGCTTAATAGTCTGGCACTATAATAATCAAACATAAAAGCCTATCAGCTAATAATAAACCCGAATGATTAACAGCTTGAAACAAACGCTGTGTAAATATTATTTTTCCAGTATGAGCCAATTCTGCAAACACAGTATGAATATTTTGTTACGGCATGGGAATTCAGTGGCATGAAGTCTTTTTACCACACGATGAGATAATTTTTTTTTGGGCACTGTTATGCGCAACATTCATGGAATACTCCACATGGGAATACGTTAGGAACAAATAACCAGGTTAGAAAATTTTCCATTGGATAGAGGCACACAGAGAAACAACGATTGGAGGTTTTTGTGGCGTTATTAGTGCGAAACAATTTTTCCAGATACTATAATGCTTATGTATATAAAAAGAACAACATGAATATTCTAACGGCGTGAGGCGATTTTCCTAGCACAATAGCTATCACTTATACCATAAAAGGTTCAGGGGAATATGCTGCAAGAAACAACCGATGAATTTAGAAGATTTAAAACGGCAATCTATAAAAGCTAAAGGCAAGTTTCTTGATTAAAGGGTACGCCAAATGCAATGAATGATGTGATGTATAATCAAGGAAACCGCAGTAATATGGTTATCTGCAAAATCCTAAAGAAATGGGAGGTGCAAATCTCACACAGATTGACTCACAGATACAAGAGAAATGTTGACATCATTGTTGAGAAATTATTTCTACGATTTCATTGCTTTGAAGGTGGCCTATTCAACGGTTGGGTTAAGCAATGACAGTTATGCAATTACTCCGGCCCAAGGAATAGAAACTTAACTTTTTCTGGAATTGAAGAAGATGTGTCCAAGAAGATTTTCAGGAAAATTTAGCCTCGAGATTGTTCCCAAGTGCATCAAAAACCTGCAAAAACACAAGAAGTACTTGCGAAGCAATGGATTAAGAAGGAGGTTCACGTCAGGTTCACCATTGTATGCAGCCAACATAGATTTTAATAAAAGATTTGAAAATGTATTTTGCAAAACCCTAAAATCTACATTAAGTGCACCAAAAAGATAATTGCAAACTATTGAAACTCGAAAAATTAAATGTTACCGAAATCGCTTAAATGTGGTTGCTCAGAATAGTAGCATAACTCCAATGTAAATGTTGCGGGGGACCATAAATGATGGATGAGCTTGATTTTATAAAGTTTTGGGGACGGTTTCAAAAGTGGTTTGATCGGTTGAACGAGAAAAGGTAGGTAAAAAGGTGGTTAGGGTTATGATAACGGGCTTGTATTATTTTGGTGAAATAGATTTAGGTTAAAGTTTGGATAAAATAATAAATAATAAATTAAGTTGATTTAATTTATTATTTGTCGGGAGGTGTTGTGGTTTATAGATAAATAATAAATAATTTGAATTTATTATTTACGAAATATGGTATAAAATGGTAAGATTTATTTAATTAATTAAAATTAATTAAATCTTTGGATGAAGGATAACTTAGGGCAATTTTTTGATGCCTACAATCACATCTCTTCTACTACACATACTTGCACAATAGTACTCCGATCAGTCTGAATCCATTCTTTACTCCCCCTAAATGTAACAATTATCTCAAACCACTATCTGCTCCCCATGAGAGGTAGCTTCCAACATCAGTTTGAAAGAAGAAGTGTACTTTGAAGCACACTAGACTGATGCACCTCCTTATGCATCTAGTTCAATGAGGGAGGGACAATAACCCCTAGTTTCTCTCAAAGATACTCAAATGTGTCTTTTGGAAGAGCCTTAGTGAATATATCAGCAACTTGATCTTTTGTAGCACATACTCAAGCTTTACCTCATTATCTACAACTTTCTCCCTCAAGAAGTGATACTTGATTGAAATGTGCTTTGTCTTTAAGTGCATCAATGGATTCTTTGACATGTTTATGGCACTTGTGTTATCACAAAGAATAGGAATTGGTCCATCAAAATCAACTTTGATATCCTTCAAGGTCTACTTCATCCAAAGCACCTGAGTGTAACATGATACTGCGGCAATATATTTTGCTTTTGCAGTAGACAAGGAAACTGATTCTTGTTTCTTGCTATGCCAGGATACTGCCCTATCTCCAAGGAAGAACACACCACCACTTATGCTTTTCCTATCATCAGCACATCCAACCCAATCTGCATCTGTATAGGCACTCAAGGAAAAATCATTATTCTTAGGATACCACAATCCATGATCAGGAGTGCCTTTCAAATACCTAAATATCCTCTTAACTGCCATCACATGTGATTCTCTGTGATATGATTGAAATCTGGCCATAAGACAAACTACATGCATGATATCTGGTCTAGTAGCAGTTAGGTAAAGTAGTCCTCCAAACATTGATCTATACTTTCTTTGATCGACCTTAGGAGATTCATCATTCTTACTTAGTTTACAACTAGTAACCATAGGAGTGCATACCAATTTAGAGTCCTCCATTCCAAACTTCTTCAACATTTCCCTGACATATTTTGATTGAGAAATGAAAATACCTTTGTTTCCCTGATTGATTTGCAGTCCACGAAAGAAGTTCATCTCACCACACATAGAAATCTCAAATTCTTTTTACATTTCATTTGCAAAATTCTTGCACATCTCTTCATTTCCACCAAATATGATATCGTCTACCTATACTTCAATAATCAGAATTTGGTCTATGCTTACCTTGATATATAGATTTCTATCTATGGACCTTTTACTGAAACCCTGCAGCAGCAGATACTTATCTAGTCTTGCATACCAAGCTTTGGGAGCTTGCTTCAATCCATATAAGGCCTTCTTCAACTTACATACCATGTCTAGTTTGTCTGATAACTAGAACCCATCCGATTGCTTTATGTAGACTTCTTCTTCTAACTCATTATTTAGGAAAGCAAATTTCACATCCATATGATATACTTTGAAATCTTTGTGTGCAACAAATGCCAAAAATACTCTGATAGCCTCCATTCTTGCTATTGGGCATAGGTCTCTTCACAATCAATTCCTTCAACTTGGGAGTAGCCTTTATACACAATTCTTGCCTTATTTCTCACAACTTCTCCAACTTCATTTAGTATGTTCCAGAAAACCCATTGTGTTCCAATCACATTCTTGTTTGCAGGTCTGGGGACAAGTTCCCAAGTCTTGTTTGTCTCAATCTGTTGTAGTTCTTCATTCATTGCCTTGACCCAATGCTCATCATTGCATGCTTCATTTATTGTCTTAGGCTCCACCTTTGATAGTA
The DNA here is from genome assembly GCA_027924645.1 of Cunninghamia lanceolata. Taxonomy (NCBI): domain Eukaryota; kingdom Viridiplantae; phylum Streptophyta; class Pinopsida; order Cupressales; family Cupressaceae; genus Cunninghamia; species Cunninghamia lanceolata. The sequence continues at coordinate 960,081 of BSBN01001019.1, forward strand.
GATAGAGATTTACTTATTCCTCTACAACCCTGCTTCTTGTCATCACACCTTTCTTTTTGTCACCAATAATCTAATCTTCAGAATGATCTCCTTGCACATACCTTTGAATTTTAAGAGTTCCTACCAAAGCCTCAGCTTGAGTTTCTTCTTCTTCTTCTAGAGCTTGTTCTTTAGTCTAAACTTCCTTTTATTTACCTTTTCCAACCTTTTCTATGTCAGTGGGTTCATCTAACTCATATCCATCTAGTTGGAAGTCTTCATCTACCTTCACACTTGCACTTTCAATGATCTTTCTCGGTCTTTTGTTATAGCACCAGTAATCCTTGCTCTTAGTGGAGTACCCAAGGAATATACATTCATCACATCTAGCATCAAACTTCCCTAATTCCTCATCTCTTCTAATGTAACACTTTCTTCCAAAAACTTTGAAGTATTTGATAGTAGGGGATCTACCATACCACAGTTCATAAGGTGTCTTTGTTTCTTCTACTCTAACTTGCACTCTATTCTAAATGTAGACAACAATATGTATTGCTTCTTTCCAGTACACTTTCGGTAGGTCTGCTTCTTTGATCATTGCTCTGGCAGCTTCTTAAATAGTTCTATTCTTCCTTTCAACCACTCCATATTTTGTTGAGGAGTCCGAGGCGCAGACAAATGCCTCTTTATACCATGTTCTTCACAAAAAGCATTGAACTTATTTGAAGTGAACTCACCTCCTCTGTCAAACCTTAAGCATTTGATTCTCAAATCCAATTCATTTTCAACCATAGCTTTTAATGCCTTGAACTTATCTAAAGCTTCTATCTTTTCTCTAAGGAAGGTAACCCAAGTCATTCTTCAAAAATCATCAATGAGAAGAATGAAATATCTTTCACCTTGCAGACTTCTTGTTCTTGTGGGACCATACAGGTCTGTATGCACCAACTCCAACAAACTGATAGAGAATTGTCCTTTTCTTTTTGAAAGTAGTCTTTGCCATCTTCCCAAATTGACATTCTTTACATATAACATTGGTAGGCTTCACATTCTTAGGCAGATCTCTTACAACTTGAATAGTGCTTATTTTCACCAGATTATTGAAGTTAATGTGACACATTCTCCTATGCCATAGCCAAGTTTCATCTAACTTAGCCACCAAACAACAATTTTTAGCACCTTTCAAGTGATAGACATTACCATGTGTCTTCTTACTAGTAGCAATTAAGGTTTCGAAGCTATTCTATATCTTACACCCATTATCCTTGAACATAAGATTATAACCTTAGTCACATGTTTGTCCAATACCTAGTAGATTATGCTTCAAGCCCTTGACATAAAGAACATCATCTGTCTTATGCTTGCCATAAAAAGTAATAGATCCTTTTCCAAAAATCTTACCAGTTGCATCATCACCAAACCTAACAAGTCCTCCATCATACTTTTCAAACTTAACAAACTTACTCTTGTCTCCTGTCATGTGGTTTGAGCATCTACTATCAATGATCCATTCATCTTCCTTTTCAGTATGGAATGCAGACAACTCTCCTACACTTTCTTCCTTTACACAGCTTGCAAGATTAGCAGAAACATGTTCTTCTCTAAGTACAATAAACAAGCATTCACTACTATTGCCATCATTAGAATTAGATTCATAATCACTTACACCTTCATCATCTCTAACATAATAACTCTTTCTTACCATATTTCCTTTTCTTTCATTGATCTTCAAAACTCTGTCAGGACATCTTGAATCATAATGACCAATTTTACCACAACTTAAGCATTTAAAAGGTAACTTACCTTTGAATTTTCCTTTTCTTTCCCTCTTTATTCTGCTAGCAAATTTTGCTTCTAGTTCTGCAAAGTCTTCATCATCTGATTCCACAACATATTTCTCTGATCTAGGAGTCTTAGTTGCTTCCTTGGCCTTAAAAGTAGTTTCAGTTTTTGTAGGACCATCAGTAGTATTGAACTCTCTTATTTCAAAGACAGTCAATTTACCAAGTAATTGATCTTTTGTAATCTTGCCCATTTCCAACAAATCTTCAATGGCAAATACATTGTGACTATAATATTTGGGAAGAGTTTTGAGTATCTTATCTATAACATCCTCATTCTTTAAATCTCCACCAAGACCATTTATGCTGCTGATAACTTCATCAATCTTTTGTAAGTAAATTGTTATGTTTTGATCTTCACTCATTCACATGGTTTCATATGTGGTCTTCAAATTCTACAACTTGGCCTTCTTGATAGATGCATCACCTTCATGGATTTTATTCAATTTGTCCCAAATCTCATAAGCAATTTCTAGATACACAACTTTTGCCATTTCAGTGTTAGACAGGGCATTTAATAGAGCATTTTTATCTTTGTTATTATCCTCAAACATTTTAACCTCTTCTTCCAAATTGAAATCTTTAGGAACTATGTATTTATTCTTAACCACAACCCAAACATTATAACCAAGAGTAATGAGATAACTTTGCATTTGTACCTTCCAGTAGGCATAGTCAGATTCATCGAACTAAGGTGTGTCTTTCCTGTGTGCCATCCTGAATCTACCTTAAGTTGTTAGTCTTTCTTCAAAGGAACCTTGCTCTGATACCAATTGTTGAATGACACAAGACAACTGAGAGGGGGGTGAATTAGTTGTATCAAAACTTTAACTTTTTCAAACCATAATCAATTTCACAACCACTTAACTTATTTTCTTATTCTATTATGAGCATAAAACATGAATAGTTGAATCAAAACATGAACACATCAACATCACATACACATGAACACCATATTTTTACATGGAAAACCCTAAATGGGGAAAAACCATGGTGAGTGTTATCTCACAAAATAATGTAGTAACAATACTGAATATCAAAAGAGGCTCACTGCCATAAGGGCTCACCACCTAATTGAAAGGCTCATTGCCAGGGTGGCTCATTGCCAAAGGGTGGCTCACTACTGAGGGTGGCTCACTGCCAAGGGTTGAATTGATTTATTAGCATCTACACCATGCCTGAGTTTGGTTCCATTGAAGCGTAATATATCTCCTTTTCTCTGCTCTGCTCTTACACTTCGCACTTATCTTAACATCTTCACACAATCACACCTAAAACACAAATTTATTACATGTATTTATACAATTCATCAACCTTGGAATGTACATCAAGGTCGGCATTACAATCATCAACCATTGGAACAATCTCCAAGGTCAACATACATACATACATCAAATTAGGACTAGACCTAAACAAACTTGTAGACTAAATGAATAAAAGAGGAACACTTCACATCTTATCATGGACTCAATTACATCTTCACACGCTTCCACACACTTCTATAATTTAGGAAATTCATCCACAAAGAGTGTTAATCATCTAGGTTGGCCAGATTGGTGCAATCATCAAGAACACTTGAACACACGCTTCCAAGATCTTCATTACAACTTGCGGATCAAACACACAACTTCAATGCATATAGGGGACATCCATGAACATCATAGAATCATTTAGAAACTAGCAAAACCAACTACAACACATCCCAACTTATTTCACTTGAAGATGGATCACAAACTGTTCTCAATCAGACACTATCAAACTCTGCTAATTAGAAACTTGCTTTCCAAAGATTCAAATCACATATCCTTTGGAATGAAGATGATTAAGGGCCTTATAAGCTTAAGTCCAGAAGCACAAAACCAAACTCTGATCTTTGGAGAAATGTGGAGCAAAACACTTTCTCCCTGTCACCCAGCAAAGCTTGCCAGGCACAGTCTTCACATTGGTGAAAGGAACTTTTGCTCCATAGCGATCCGGACCACCAAATTCTAGATTTACATTCTTTAGAAACTTCTCTAAATCATATCCAAAGCTCATACTCTAGTCTTCACCACAGAGAAAATGCAGAACAAACTACTCAGACAATGTTCTTCAATCGATCAATAGACAACAATATCAGAAGATATGGTTGACACAAATGACAACTTAGATATGTTGACATCAATGACAACACTAATTAGAACATAGTTGTAATAGATATGAGAAGAACTACAAAATATAATGTGAGCTTTTGTAATTCCCCAAAAAAATATGACACATAATTGGTAATTTTTTAAGCAACCTTGTGTAAAGTACTAAAATTCCACATTCATACATAATTGAAGTAAAGCTAAACTAACAGTATGTAAAGTAAAGTAATTACAACTACATAATAAAGTAAAAGAGATAAGATAAACATCTATTGTCCATGCAAGATTCCATTCATAAATTTGATATACGATCATGATACAAGTCATCTTTTTGAAGTACAATTATAGAGCTTTCTGAAAGTACAATATACACAAGTTTCAATAATAGAGTTATGCCTCACATAACATTTTGAGTTCAATGAAGTATTACAAATGTCAACAATATCAAGAAAATCCAAAACAATTAGTCTTTGACCGCCATTGGCCATCTGGCCATCTGTTGCGTTGAAGGACAAGAACATGGTTTAGACACTTTTCCACCCAACTACGAAGCTACAAGTGCTTCCTCAATATTCCTTAAACTAAGGAATGGCTGACCCTGCTCGAAGGGCCTACAAACCTATAAACAAGAAGTAGGGTGGAATATGGTGCATGCCTATTAACCTACTGTTATCACTGGGAATTGCACTCGTATGAAAATCTAAAAAAAGCTCTGCAAATCTGTGTAACATGGGACTAATTTTAGGTTGTGGGTGCCCTATAATGAAATTAGACCTCCAGATTATGGGCTGGTTCCCTTAAAATATTCTATTGGAATGTATGATTTTCTGTTTTGGAAAAGGGGAAGAATGAAACTATAATGAAATGAAAACTATGAAAATTTGGTGATGCACCTAAAATGGGTAAAAATATGCAATCTGATTCATAATACAACTTAGAAATCTGACTCACACAATCCAATCTTGGCACAAATATCACAAAAGTATTTCTAAGGAAGGCTTGAAAATAGGCTTTCTATGAAGGAAACGGATTTCTCATAACACAAAAGGATTATTTTCATTAACACAACCTAAGACCTGCAATAAACTATGCTTAATACTGCAAGCAAAAGTGAGACAATAATTTTAAAGGTTTAATATTTCAACACAGTAAAACCTCATCAAATCACTTCAAACAATTAGAATTAAATGGAAAGGTAAGTATTTTATTACAAAGAACAAAGGAAATATTGCAAAAAGAGACAAAAATGGAACCTGTAACATGCTGATCTCTCTGTAAAACTATAAAAATTGAGTTACAAAACCTTCTTCTCTCACAGTGTATAAGAGCAATAAGGTAAGAACTAGAAAAAACAATTTTTTTTTACAATATATAGTTTTGCTTTCACTAAGAGGCATGCAAAAAATGAACTGCACGTAACTACCTCTAAAAATAATCTCTCACGAGCAACCTCTAAATCCTCAAAAATAAGGGCTCAAACTGCCACAAATTGAGCAAAAATAGCTCCAATTTGGACCTCTCCATATGCTTGACCAAAAAGTTGACCAAGAACCCTAAAAATACTCCCCAAATCATGCAAAAACCTCCTATGTGGCCTAGTTAACTCAACTAATCAATTTGCATGATTTTGCCTTAGCAAAATTGATTGTGAGTAAATAATAAAGTAATTAACAATAATTACTCTATTATTGGTTACAACTTGCTCTTATTTGACTTTACAATTTGTGAAAAATAATAAAGTAATTTGGAAAATATTACTTTATTATTTATTTACAATTAATGTATTTGTAAAATAATGCATGAAAATATAACTCCTTATCACTCCAAATACATATGCCTAATTTGCATGATTTTAGCAACAAATAGGACTTAGAGACAAATACAATCTCCTTATAACTCCTTTTGAGAAAAAAACACCCTCTTGCATGACAATATGCCCTAGGGGAAAAATATACCCTTATCTCTCCAAATACATTATCAAGAATGAATAAAAACAAGGCATTATATATAAATCCTTATAACTCCATATTTGTATAAAAAGAAAACAAATATCCCTCTCTACCTTATCACTCCAATATACATGCAAAAAATAGCCCTTTGCCACATACACCCATCATGCAAATATAATCTTAAGTCTCCTTCCATCTTGCAATATGTATTTACCATGCCAATAAGACCTTATCTCTCCATACCTCCTTCATGCAAAAATATATTCTCTTTGACACCTTCTCTGCCACCTTGAAACTCAAACTATCTTTGCCTTCATGCATTTCTTGTTTTGACCTTTTGATGATAATATTGTAAGGCATAAAATCATATTCTCTTTGACCATGTTCGGTCATCCTGCATGTGAAGGGAATCTTGTTTTATGATTATGTTGAAAAGTAACAAGACATTTTTGACTATGCAATGTATGAGCATCTCGACCACATGCTAGTCAACCATAAGGAGAAAAAGAATCATAAGGCATGAAGCCTTGTCCTCTCATAATACTGACCCTTTTGAATTTTAGAAACAAAGGGAAGAAGCATATTTGTCGGCCAATCTTGGCAATGATGCTAGGTAAAAGTTTTGACCCCGATCAACATTTTAGATAAGGCAATAAATTGTATTTGATGAAGTCAAAAACAAAAGATGGGAGAAGAAGCTTCAAACAAAATATGATGGAACCCTAAATTAAGTTCACTTTCATTCTTTTCTCTTCATTGGTCGTTGCTCTGCAACTCCATAGCACTAGGGCTTTAATTGATTTTCATAGTTTCCTCCTTGGCTTTTCTCTGTCGAACTCCATGATTTCTTGTATTTTATGTGGCAGGAAGGAGTAAGTGCTGCATCTTTTGTTTTTTAACTGGCACTTCTTTCATTATTTATGTGAGACTTCTTCCACTGTAATGGCCACCACCATTTCTGCACATTATGCTCTTTCTATAGCATTTCTTTGACATGTTATTACTTTCTGTGTGTTGAATATTTTCAAAAAATGTGAGGAATGTGAAAGAAATGATAAAGACCTTCTAAAGGAGGCCGTGACCATGAAAGTCTTCCTCTCTGCACTCAAAGGTAAATAACTTGCTATTCTTTACTATCAACAGTTTTCTTTCATTGTATTTTAAAGAGAGACAAGAGTCTCGGCCTTCTTCATCTGGGTACTCGAATGTTCTTTTCTTCCTTGCATGGCCATGGCCATGGACACTTTCTGTAGCATATCTTTAACTTCCTATCATGAATTTTGAAGGTTTTTCTATATACAGAATGAGGTTTTCTTCAAAAATGCATACAAATGCATTTCCCATGCACGACCATACCTGTAAACACACTGTAGCATCATGATTTCCTTGTAAATGTAGAAATGATGTTAGGGTTTCATCATAAATCCATATGGGTATTTTTTATTTCTCTTCTTCTTGCACAACTATGATAGAAATAATATTTCTTTATAGCTTTTTCTTTCTACTATGCAAAAAATGAGGATGAGGGTTTCATTTGAAAGAATGAGAGATTCTTGAAAAAGTCAAAACATTCTCCTTCAGGTCATGGCTATGGTAGAAACACACAGTGCTGTTAGAAAATTTATATGGGTATTTGTAAAAACCCCTCCTTATGCTACGACTAGGCTTTATAAAACATCTCTATCACTTTTCTTTCTTCACTCTGCTCATGAGATGAAACTGAGGGTTTGATGAAAATGAGGTTTTCTTAAAAAATCATAAAAAACCCATTTCCTATGCACGACTGAGGCAGAAAAATTCACTGTATTAAATCATTTGACTGTATACAAGAAAGTGGTTAAGATTAAAACACCCTTCAATAGTTCACATATGTTTGAACTTTATTGTAACATTGTGCCATCTTTCTTTCATTCTAGGCATGAACCTTTTGATTTCTACACATAAAACAAGATTTATGTTCAGAAACTGACATTAGGGTTTTAAGACTTTCATCTTTTGATATTTGATCTGTACGATTCTGAAGCTTTCCTACTTGAATCTGAATACCTCCTTCTAATGATAAATACCATTCTCTATATCTTTGAGCAACATAGGTTTTCTTTTCTGCAAAAGAAGTTGTACAAGTCTTGGTGGAATCCATTCTGCATTTTCTGTATCATACTTTTTACCTTCTTGAACATAGAAATTCTATGGCATGTATCCTTCATTCCTATCCACTTTTGTTCTTCAATCTGATAAATGCTTGCCATAATCATATCAATCAGGAATAACGATAATCTGTATCTCTTTCAGTAGTCTTACTGTAGCATATATGAGGCATATGATGAGTCTTTATTGTTTTACCTCCTGTAGATGCATTTCTCCTTCTATAGCATGTTCAGTGTGTCATTTATCTTCTTTTTGAACATGTCATATATCTGTACAATTTCAATATTGTAAAACTATAGCATTCCTTTGATCTTATCTTGATATGCTTTCATTTATAACTGTATCAGTTAGATGATCTCTTCTTGATGTATCTATTTCAAATGTCACTTGGTGGCTGCCTATCATATGCTCTCCATGATAAACTTTGTATCTTGATTGTTTTGATTATGAATAGCTATTCATCTCTGGATTTCATTTATCATCCTATATTTGTATGCAATGACCTCCTATCATTTGAATGCTATGACTACCACTTTTAAATTTCAGACTGTCCTTCATTAGTATATACCTGTACCTATCAGAAACTGGTTCACTTGATTTCATTGCCCTTGTTTATTAGTTGATCTTAGAAGAACAATTGTATCACTTGCTTTGGCTGTACTTGATCATTGTGAATACCTGCAACATGATATTTGCTTACTGTTCCATGCTTATAATCAGATGAATCCTTTGATGTATTCTGTAGCTCATGTGCATAAGTTCATTTCCTGTAAGCACTATTTTGTCACTCTTTTTCATCGTCATATAGTAATGTGAACACTTATATGATAGTGAATAAAAAGACATGCATCAGTTTGATTATGTCATTTATTCTCTCGTTTGAACATCATATGCATAATAGTGAGAGGCTCCTATAGCTATTCATTCTATTTAATATGCAATTGAGATCTGATTGGCATATATGTTCTTCTACCCTTGATCCCTTTGATCATAAGTCTGCTATTCATCACTTCTTCATATCTCTGTCATTTCTTATGTCCAATTTTGTGAAATGTGACATAAAACATGACAGAAACAAAGTATTCTAATAATGATATGAAAGAGATAAATACCTTCTATGGCTGCAATTCTGCTTTCTGCACTTTGCCAACTTGATTCAAGCATTCTAAATTAATCTTTTTTGTTTCAATCAACTGTAATAAATGTCATGATAACATAGCTTTTCTGCAAGTTGATTAAATGATGCATAGTGTAGCTTGGAAATGATGCATCCTGTCTTTCTCTGATACTCCTTTTCAAAAGAATAAAAAGGAAACATGTTGGTCTCAAACCCTTGTGGGAGCCACATTTAATCGAATGTTTATTTGTCTTCAAATCAGCAACATTACTTTTCCTATACCTGTATAGTTAACAAACAAGTTTGCATAAAAAATTTATCCGATGGCATTGATTGATCCTCTTCATGATTTTTTCTAATTTGTAGCACTTATTTGATCCAATCCTTCATATGCAATGCATGATGTGATAAGTAGATATATCTTCTTGATAAAAGCATATGATAGCCTTAAACATCCAGAGCGCTAACAAGGTTGTCCCCAAATTTTTTGCAGGTTCAACTGATGATGGAAGCTGAAGATAAAGACTGAAGACCAACACCAACAAGACAACCTCTTTGCTCAGGCAATGATGGATGTTTATTTTTATCATGTGTTTATTTCATTTCTTTTATCATCCAGTTGTATAGCTTGCATGTCCGCAATTGCTCAGTATAGTTACTCCCACAGCTTGTGTGGGACACATTTCAACACTTCTTTTAAACATAATCAATTAATTTATCTTATGCACTTGATATATGTGTATTTCTTTTTTAATCAATGCATAGGATATAGTAACAGATATTGAATGTATGTTCAAAACATGACTTGAAATAACAATTCAATACAAATATCTTTCTTTCTTTATTTCAAATCTGATTAACTGAATAATCAATCTAACTTATAACTCTTGAAAGATAACACACTATTAAAACAACTGTATTTCTTGAATGACTGATACCTTGACCATCTAATTCTCTTGTCATGATGACTCATCAGTCTTGATTAGACTGATGGGTTATCCTGTGATCTGAAGTCTATCTCTGTTCTGTCAAGATATCAATTGTTCAATAAATGCTTAACTCCAAAGTTTTCTTTTATTCCTTTTGAACAACTGTACTTAGGTCAAACTAATTTTTAGTGTGAACAAAAAATTAGTAACACCTACATGCATCCCTAACTCGAATGCAGCATAACATTAACATGCTATGGCAGGGAAAATAAATGCATAAAATATGCAAGCAACCCATCTGTTTCAATGGTATACACATCTGTTTCAACGTCAAAATAACTTTGGCCAAAGTATTAACTGATTAATGGTGTGTAAGTTTTGAAAATATAACCTACTTCCTTGTTTCCCCATATTTGACACTCATCCTAGAAGGCAACTTTCTCAAGCATAATAATAACAGAAAACACAACTAGCCATCCTCAATCAAAGCATAATTTTCTTAAGTAAAAGGATATAAAAACTCATTTCGTGCATGCAATAATACATAGAAGAGTACTATGTTTTTGAGGAAAGAAAAAAATAGGATCTAATCGTTTCACGTGGTTAGTCTTCTTAATCCTCATCATAGATTGGTTTGTAAAAGATTAAATCAGAATTGGTTTGTTTAATTGATTGTTTCCTTCATGTTGCGGTGTTTAAAATATTGAGTATTTCATTCCTAGATAAAGTAGATATTTCCTCATGTAAACTATAGAAGGATGGTTTCTATAAAACTATAACTTGATTAAATCAATAAGGTTCCAACTAAATTTTAAGGTATATCCTTGTGTTAATTTACTATATGGAAATACTAAATTCCCCAAGTGTTTGCAATTGATAACTTCTTAAAGGTTAACAAACATATTTAAACAAATCTTGAACAAGATTTTCTTTCATTAAACAAAACTAAGATCTTAATAAAATAGGCATATATATATATATATATATATATATATATATATATATATATATATATATATATATATATATATATATATATATATATATAGAAACCTTAATTAATAACTCATGGATAAGTCGTGGACCAATTCATTTAGTATCATCGATATAAAAGGTTACCCTAGACTGATCCATTCAATTTATGTACAAAGGTCAAGTTAAGAAAATTAAGATCTAACAAAACAAGGAGGCCACTCCAAGGAGATTATAATAAGGATTTCTATGGAAGGATTATTTTACCATAGAGGCGTCTAAGTTATTTTTAAAAACATAGAGGATTATTTCTTTACCTAAACTATGCAATTTATTTATTTTAGACTAATATAAGCAACTATATTTGACAACATGAGGGAGGATCTCATAAATGGCTAATCAAAATGGTTAGGGATAAAACTACTTGCAAGGCATTGGAATTAAAACTATATGCAGGCTGCTCGAATTAAAACTATATGTAGGCCACTGGAATTAAAACTATATGCAGACCGTTGAGATTCAAACCATATATAGTTACCATTGAAGAAGGCAACTAGTTAATCAAAAAGAGAATATGATGTAGGCTGATGAGAAGAAGGATATGAGCAGTTTAATCAAGCATAAGAATCAAATGAAGAATACAAATTGGTTTAACATGAAAGAGGTATGTATAGAAAAATGGAGTGTATATGGTGCCTGAGGCTGTCCCTATGCAAGTAAAAATAGGGATCTTAAACAAAATAAAAGCCGATATAAGGATCGACAGCCAGCATGAAAAGCCTACATCTATACAAGCCAAAGTCTGTCGATTATCATGAGTAGACGAGACTATAATGGTTAAAAATAAAAAGGTCTAGTTAAGACTCTTGTGTTTGCCTGGCCTATGCTAAAGAAAATCAAGGATCGACCTCCTCTTTCTTTAGGTGATGGACTAGTTGAAGTCAATAAGACCCCCACAAGAGAGCTTGTTCAGAAGAGGTTGATTTAGGAGGTCATCAGCCACAGAAGGAGGTCAGTTTAGATTATTTCAAATCACAGGCCAATTAGATGTTTTTAAAGAGTCCGTTTAGGTGATATTTCAGGTCAGACTTTAAGGACTGAGGCCGTTGCATTTATAAATCATGAAATAGATCTATAGTATTCACCCAGATCGATCTAAGGATAGGCAAATTGATAGGATGATGCAAAACATAAAAACAATCCAGAGTTTGTTTCAAGAACAAGAAGATCAAAAATGAAAGAAGATGACTAATTTAATATGCTGAGTTATCTCTAAGATATCATATACAAGGTTGTTTAAGAGAAAAAAGAGGTTGTTTTGAGAGATAGGCACAGGAAAATACCGAGTCTCTAGAGTATTCCTTTTTCCTCTATTCTTTTTACCATAGCTCCAATGCCTTTTTCCTTCTTTTTCTATTCCTGTCACCTTACTTTTTCTATCCTTCTCCTTTACGTCTCTGTATGATGTTTCTCAAAAAGCTTTTTTTTTTATTAACTCCAAAATGATAAATTTTGCCTCTCACTTCATCGATCCTTCATGCAAAAATTTTCTTTTCTTGTTCCAAAAAAAACTTTCCTTTCACATGTGTAGCATGCACTCTTGCTTTTATATATTAATATTAAAATTATAACATAAACAAAATTATCTATCAGAAATAAACCATTTATTAATAGCTTTTGATTCTATATATATATATATATATGCATTTTCTTTTCTCTAAATGGAAAAACAATATATATATATATATATATATATATATATATATATATATATATTATCGAATGCATCTATATATTTCTATAATTAACATTTATATATATATGATTATATTTCAATAATAATCCATACTATTTAATCATATGCATAAATATATAATTACCAAAACCAAATAAGTTTATTTAAATTAGCAGATCGACATCTAGATTATGCATGTAGCCATTTCAAGAAAACACAGTCGCATACGTAAGCACCATGAAGCACATTTAGACAAATAGTCAACAAGAAAAAATGATTCTACGTGAGTGTGTGTGATAGGGCACTAGACAAAACCCATCAGTGTTTTGACAATTGGCTAGGTCCCTTCTACCTGAAACATGTTCTTGCCTTCGACAATACCTGCAGTCAATCCCACTCATTTCCCACTGTCAATAAGTTAGTTCTAAAAAATATAGCTGAAGCAACATAATCATAAGCCAAATAATATATCCTTATCAAATATCATCAATTAGTGTTCAATAGTTTCCATGTATTAATGTAAATGAAATTAATCCCAAAAGTTCTGAGACGTGACATCCTTCCCCACTTGGAAGAGACATCGTCTCGATGTCTTATTATATCCAAAAAAATAATAAAGTATCATACTAATACTACTTAATGCATCAAATGTATCATCATCAAAGTATCAAAGTATCTCTAATATGCATGAAATAAAAAGCAACTATTCTAATTCCTCAAATGTGGGAAAGATCTATCAATCTCTATAGCATCCTCCCAAGTAGCACTGTCCACTGAATACTGGTCCCATTGGACCTTATACTGTACTATGTCTCTATTACACAACTTAACATTGCACTTCTCCAAGACTTGAATGGGCTCCACTAGCACCACTCATGGATCCTATACCTACAGAGCACACTAATCAAGAATATGCAATGCATCGGGATGATAAGGTTTGAGTAATAACACATGAAAACATTATGGATCTTGGTGAGAGCTGGTGGCAGAGCAATATGTATGCAATTGGATTGATCACTTCAAGAACATTGAAAGGTCCTACGAATCTAGGAGAGAGTTTGGATGCCTTGCCAAATGAAATTGAACTCTTGTGTGGATTAACTTTTAGAAACACCTTGTCGCCTACTAAAAATTGCCTAAAAGTCTTGTTTCTATCTGCATAACTTTTATGTCTATCTGAGGCTTGCTTTACTTTCTCTTTAATTAGCCTCATTTGATTTTCCATTTCTTTTAACATGTTGGTTCCAACCACTATTCTGTCTTCAACCTTGTCCCAGATGATGGGTGTCCAAAACTTGCACCCATAAAGGGCCTCAAATGGTACCATCCCTAAAGATGTGTGGTATGAATTATTGTATGTGTATTCTACCAATGACATATATTCTTCCCATTTATATTGCTGGTCCATGCAGTACATCCTTAGAAGATCCTCCACTACATGGTTGACTCTCTTCGTTTGATCATTTGTTTGAGGATGATATGTTGTGCTAAAATTCAACTTGGTCCCCAAAGCTGCATTAAGCATGGTCCAAAACCTAGATGTCATGTGAGTGTCATGATTTGAGATGATCGTCTCTAGCACTCCATTTGATAAAAAATCTCTTCGACAAACTTTTTCACTAGGGTCAACGATTTGTTTGAGAGATTTCCAAGAATGAAATGGGCTACTTTTGTTAGTTTATCCACCACCACTAAGATGACATCATGCTAGTTCTTTGACATGGGCAACCCCTAAATAAATCCATGCTAATTACCTACCACTTATACTCTAGAACATTGGATGGATAAAGAAGTCCTGTAGGATGGACATGTTTGGCCTTAACACATTGACACTCTACACTTCATGCAACAAACTCAGTTATGTCCTTTTTAAATTTAGGCCAAAAGAACAATGGTCTCAACCCTTCCATCATCTTGGTCACTCCTAGGTGTCTTGAATATGGCACATTGTGGGCCTCCTTGAGAAATAATTTCCTCAACTCACCTGAATCTGGGATATACATCCTCCCCTAGTATCTCAAAAGCCCATCTGACTCAATCACATACCCATCAAATCAATTATTTGAGGGGTCTGCTTCTAATGCTTGTTTAACCTGTTTCATAATGCTCATCCCCTTACAATTTTTGGATTACCTATTGCCTTAGATTGGATCTAGTAGTCACCATGGCAGCCATATGTCTTCTGCTACTAAGAGCATCTACGATCCTATTCTCTTTTCCCTTTATATACTCAATTCCAAAGTCATACTCATTGAGGAATTCTAACCACCTTCTCTATCATGCATTGAAGTTAGGTTGGGTGAAGATGTACTTGAACCCCAAATGATCTGTCTTTAACTCAAATGGCTTACCCAAGAGGTAGTGCCTCCAGATCTGAAGTGCGTGAACAATGGTGGTCAACTCAAGATCATGAGTTACATAGTTTAACTCATGCTGCTTTAACTTTATAGATTCATATGCCACCACTTTCTAGTTCTGCATCAACACTCCTCCCACATCTTCACCAGAAGCATATGTCATCACTATAAAATGACCATTTGGATTAGGTATGGTTACAGTAGGTGTTGTTGTCAGTTTTTCCTTCAAGAGCTGAAAAGCTTGTTTACATTTATCTGTCCAATCAAACTTCTTATCTTTCTTTTGTAACGAAGTTATAGGTGCTACGATTGTCAAGAATCCTTCTACAAATTTCTTGTAATATCTAGCTAGCCCCCATAAAACTTCTAACCTCAGTACAGTTTGTGGTGCAGACCAATCCATTATTGCTTTGGTCTTTCCTAGATCTACTGCTATCCCATCCACTGAAATCATGTGGCCAAGATAGTGCACTTTACTCTGATAGAACATACAATTAGATAGTTTTTCAAAAAGTTTATGCTCTGTCAAGCATTGCAAAACTATCCTCAAGTGTCTTTCATTCTCCTCTACTGACTTAGAATAAATCTAAATGTATCTAAGAAGACCAACACAAATTCCTCCAAGTAATCCCTGAACACACTGTTCATCAAGTTCATGAAAGTTGTTGGTGCATTAGTTAAGCCAAATGGTACTATTGTGAACTTGTAGTGACCATAACAAGTTCTAAACATTGTTTTTGATATATCCTTATCCTTAATCTATAGCTGATGGTAATCAGATCTAAGATCTATTTTGGAGAATACCTTCAAACCTTTCATTTGGTCGAACAACTCATCTATCCTTGGGAGTGTATATTTATTCTTTATAGTTGCTTTGTTGAGCATCCTGTAATAGATGCACAATTATAAATTTCCATCCTTCTTTACGAAAATGACTGGTGCACCCCAAGGTGACACACTAGGTATGATAAACCCTTATTTCAACAATTCTTCTAACTATGCCTTAAGCTCATATAGTTTTGCCGTTGTCATTCTATAGGGTGCTTTAGACTGTGGTTCAGTTACTGGCACAAGATCTATTGAAAAATGAAATTACCTTTTTGGCTGTAGTTCTGTCAATTCATCAGGGAATATATCTTGGAACTCTCTAAAGATACGATACTTATCAAATGACAGTTCCTGATTATCAATATCTCTTATTTTGACTACATAGATTGAATAACCCTTTCTTTTAGCTTTCTTCAATTGCATGGCTAAAATCTATCTTAGCTTAAGGGGTGTCCTAGAACCAAGAATCTATACCTGATTCCCAAAGTCATTAAGACATTTCACTACTTTCTCTTCACAATCTACTAAGGACTTGTGTTAAGATAGCCAATTGATTTGGAGAATTGCGTCATATGATCCTAGAGGTGCAACATAAAGGTTGAGTTGCATTTGGAAAGTTAGAAGATCTAATTCATTGCATACTAGACATGAATCTACTCTTTTCTCTACATTATTACCATACTACACCATCCAAGAATTTCCCATGTGTCCTAGTTTTATAGATAACTTAGCTACAATTTTAGGGTCTCCAAAACATTCTGTAGCTCTGATATCAATTAAAATAGAAATTGGAAGGCCAAAGAGCTTATCGTATAACTGAATGGGTGTCACTTGAAAATCCACTTGACGATGATCTACAGTCACATGAATTTGGTGTTGAGGAACTCCTTGTTGATTCCCATCTCTTTGATTCATTGTTCAATGACGGCACGTGCTAGCATAGTACACTCCTCTACAATTATAGCATCCATCTTGGGGTCCTCTGTGTCTAGCTGGCATGTCCCTTTTATTATTGTTACCATTGTTGCCAAAGGTGCCTCTCTTATTATTTCCACCTTGGTTCCCATTGTTTGTTTCCTAATAATTATTGCCTCTTTTAAGATTCCTTATCTGGTGCTTGTTGTTTCCTTGATTGCTGTTGTTACCCTGATTACGACTGTCATTTTGAAACCTTTTATTCCCATATTTCACATCTCGACTCTTACAGTAATTGAAAATCTACTGCAATTTCTTTTCTTGCTTAGTTTCTTTTTCACACACTTCATCCATAGTCAAGGGGTTATGAATATCTACCTCTGACCCCAATCTATGGTCTTAAACCCAAGATAAACTTACAGATCCTGAACCTCTCGTCTACTTGATACTGTGGAACATACTTCAACAATTGCAAGAATTTCTCCCAATTCTAAGTCACTGTCATACCTCCCTGAGTTAGGTTTTAAAATTCTCTCATCTTTTTATCAAAATAAAGCTATGGTAACCACCTCTTCCTAAAGAGTTCGAGGAATTGGTTCCACGTTACTTCTCTAGGTAGTAGTTTTGTTGATGATTGTTTTTACACATTCATAACAAAAGTTAAAATTTACAAATGAACCTAAACTGTCTTGAAAGATATGAAGAAATCACCTAAGAGTTATTAATCCCAAGTTTCTGTATGGTCAGGTCTTGACCTTGTGGACAATTCAGTAGGTTGATGTGAAACTGTAATATTCAAGGGGCCTTACTTGATTTAAGATAATTTGTGACTTACTGAACTCAAATTATGCAAATTGTTACAAAATATAGACAAATTATTCATTCTTTTGCATAAACTTACTACTGTATCACAAAGCCTTGTATGATTTATATTGAAACAAGCTTTGCCTTTCAAATTGATATGAAAATTGTCAGGTATTAACACAATTCTTCATACTTCTTTCAAATGTAAGACAATTTCCTTAAGATTTCGTTGTTTAATCTAATTATTTCAGATGTTTGGAGAAAAGTTGAGAAAATCAGGTTGAAAATCATTTCACTACAGGATCTAAATGTTTTGTTACTCACGTCTTTAAGAGATACAGCAAATTAATCAAATCAACATACTAAATCTTCAAATGCAGAGTCTTGAGTGTTTTCATGAACACACATCAAAGATTGCAAGCTTTCAAAGGATAATACTTCAAATACCAGTAAGAGTCAGAAATACTCTGTAATAGATGCAGAATTCCAAGTTTACTTGTATTTAAAGCACACAGTCATATAGAATTTACAATGTATGAATGACCTTTTGTTTCATTAATCAAATTACCAGAAAACTTTCATACATTTTTATAGATATAGTAAGGAAAGGTCAGACATTCTATGTATTCCTTAGTGTAGACATAAGCGACCTCCTCTTCTAAACTAAAGAAATACTTCTCTATTCAAATGTTCAAACAAATTACAAGTAAAAGCTACAACTCAAAATCCCTGTGTAAATAATACACAAGTAGTAGAGCTTCTTATATGTAATTTGAAGCTTCATACTACTACGGCTACAAAACCCAATCTACGGTCAGTATTCATACTTTCTTGATCAAGGGTATACATTCATTCCTAATCGTTTCTCAAAATATCTTTGTGGTATCTTTTCTGCCTCAAAGGATGCCATTGGAATCTTTTCAAAAATAGGATTCCCCCCTTTGACCTCTTCTATCTTGTTGACCTTACCCGTGGATAACCTTCAATTGACTCTTTCATTAGTATTATTTGCCCCCTTTTTTTTTATACTTTCCTACTCCTTCAGATATACCTTGAAATTATTTCTTACACCTTCTATGAAGGTGCGATTTCCCCCTGGACTCCTTGTCTATATATATTCTTGTATTATGACCCCTTCTTTCAATTTCTTCTCTTCTTTACTTGAACCTTCAACCTTCTTCTTATATTTCTTTATCTTGGCACTTGCCTCCATTATTGAATCAATCATTTGTTTACTTAAATACGCCTCTGGATTCTCCAGACATGGTGTAAAGATGGCCTTGAATTATTTTAATGCCCTTTGGAGTTCGTATGTTGGTATGTCCATACATTCATGATCTATGAGCTTTTCAACTATCCTCTTATGCAATCTGATCATGCTATCTGCTTTCTCCTCTAAACCCTGAGTGATTGTGACGCATCTTCTGAGACTATCATCTTCAAACCTTAACTCTAACCTAGCCTGTGGTACTTGATTTTCCATTAGAGGAGTAATGACTCCATTTATTAATTCATCTTCTCTTTCTTCAATTTCCTCCAGTTGCCCCAATTCAAACTTGCATTCTTCTTTTCTAAACTGACAATTATATATAAGCACACTGCATTTATTCTTTTCTATTGCAGCCAATTCCCATCATGTCACTGCTTGTTTGATCACCTCTTCTCCTTCTTGCATGCATGCCCTGAACCATTTTTCAAAAATATTAGCCTCAAGCCTCTTATTTTCCATATCCTTCACTTCATCTTTTGACAATACTGCTATTTCACTGGGTAACTCTGGTATTGTAGCATTGGGATGAAATATCCCCCTAATAAATTGTTGTAACTGGATAGTGTGTCCTTTCAAATATTCATGTTTATCCTTGTCTTTCTTTAACATCTCTGCTGTAACTTGGTGCATATCTTCCCACTCACCTATATGATGCTCCCTTGTTGTGTGTCCTAAGTCAAAATTAAGTATCTTATAGTCCTCTACTATTATTTCTCCTTTGGCTTTCTCCTTCTGTGGTATGGCCAAATTTAGTGTTCTGGATCCATCTAGACCCCTTTGTATTGCTAACATGGTTCTGGCCTTCCTCTTTTCTTTTCTTGGTGTTGCATTGCCTAATAAACTTTTGATGTCTATGGGTACTAATTGTACCTCCACCTTTTCTCTCCTTATTTCTGTACCCAACTAGGCCAGAGCCTCTTTTGTGCTTTCAGTAGCCTTCTCTTCATTGATTACCTCTTCTTGAGGCCTTTCTACTTCTCCTTGTTCTTGTTGCTACTGTTGTTGTTCTTGTTGCTGTGGAGGAGGTTGCTGTTGAGGAGCTAGTTCCAATACTATTGGATCATTTTGCTATTTAGATTCACCCTCATTATCCTCTTCTTCAATTTCTATATCTCCTACACCCTCATCTTCTTGCTCTGGACCCTATTTTTCTAATGAATCCTTTTCTTGGTCTTCCTCTTTTTTTTCTTGTTCCATATTTGTCATGCCCTTATCCTCTATTTGCTTTTCAAGTTCAAAATTATCCTCATCAATATTCTCTGTGTTCTCTTCTCTTTTAGATTTATTTGTTGTTTCCTCTACTATTTCACCTTTCTTTTGTACCTTTCAGGCATGTCAGCTTTCTCTGCATGTGAAGATGAACCTCCTATCTTATCAAATTCTTTTGTCTCTTTTTCTTGTTCATCTTTGCTTTCTACATTCTTTTCTTCTTTGATGTGTTCCCCATACATGTTCAGAATATTCAACACATCTACACGAGAAGTGCTAGATCCTATTAAGTTTGAGCAGGTGTCTCTTTCACTGCTCCCTCAGGTGTATCCTCTTTTTCAGATTCTTCTATTTGATGTGCTACATCTTGCACATCCCTTATTATTTATGCAGGTACCAATGTACCAAACGGATCCACTGCCCCCAATTCCTCTTGTACATTTTCTTGCTCAGATACTGGACCTTGTTCACCTTCCATATAAGCTTGAGTGTCTTGTTCCTCTTCCTCACTTGAATATTCACTAGATTCTTCTTCCTCCATGGCAATTTCTCTTCTCATCCTTGAATCCACTTCCTTGACTTCACTTCCACTGCTATCATCTTCAATGTTGACAATCTCAGTAACTTGTTTGGCTTCATGCATTTTTGACACATGTAGTGTTTCTTTAGCCAATTCTATTTTAACCTTATCATATGCTTGTCTTTTCTCTGCTGAGGTAGATGTACCAGGTATGTTATTTAATTTAGCACCTACCTACTGTGCTCCTATAACTTCACTCTGTTTTGAAGTTTCTCCTTTGGATATCCCTACTGGTATTGCCCTCATAACCTTCTGTCATGTTAACTCTTTAGCAGCCTATGCTTGCTCTGTATTGGTATCATGACTCAATGACTTTGCTTCTACAAATGTGCCTGATGATACCGCTATTGTCACCTCTATTGCATAAGGATCCATCAATGTAGCATTTTTGTCTTTCTCAATAATCTTTGCTTCTACAATCTTCCTTTTCTTTTCATAGAAGCACTAGAGATCATCTTGATGCTCCCTCACTATCTTTTTGCCCTTCTTTGGATATGTAAGTTCAATTCCCTTAGCCTTAAGCTCCTCAATTATGTCCTTCAACCATATCTTGGAGAACAAAATGATAGGTTTGGACAATATGTCCAAAGATGTATTGCATGGTTGCGACCAATCAGGCTCTCCAATAGGAGCAAGCCTGGCACTTTAATAACTATAGTGTAATAATTTGCCATCCTCAACTTCTGGGGGTACATAAAAGTCTCCCATGGACCTCATTTTCTCTACTGTCAATCTTTTGTGAGCTCTCTTTCTGACCTCTCTGTCATTCTCACAATCTGACCAGAAATCCTCAATGTGTACTTGTTGTTTAAATTTAGAATCAATAGTATTTTGGATCTTGTGAAAAGGATCAAACCTCCTTGCTAACTCAAATTCCTTAAATCCATAGTACCTTAACTCCCTCTCTACGTAACCAACCACTTCTTTGCTGGAACATGAATATCTACCAATTGCCCAAGGGAGCTTAAGATTCCCCTTGCTATACTTCCTTTTATACATTCTGAAGGCATTCAAGTTCTACCTTGAGAACTCAAACAATCAACTTGTTAGAAGGATACCTAGGTAGCATGAAAGGTTTTCCTTCAAATCCCTTAGTTCTGATATAAGTGAAGTTAGAGAATTGAATGTAACATGAAATGTGCAAACCAATTGTATCCTCTGCATCTGCAAACAATCTCTTATCCTACTCTTCTCTTAAAACTCTAACCATGTATGTATAAAATACATCATTTACTTAAGCATACTTTCTTAATACATTATCCTCCTATAAATCAGGATAATGGTCATATACAAGCTTTTGATCTAGGCTATTCCCTAGGGTTCCAATTCTATCAATCCCATGTATATATGGCTGAACCATTACTACACATGAATACAATACATACAAGGACAAATAGAAAGGAATCATCTTTTGTTTCCTTAACATTGCCTATTTGCATATGGCTATGCTAATAGCCTTAGCCCAGTGAATTTGTCCTTGTTCCTTCTTCACGTCCCTCATGAATTGTATAATAGTGAACATCCAAGGCTCACACTTAGTGGCATCCCTCAATCCCACCAGTCTGCTTAACATTGTAATCATCAAGTATATCTCTTCTTTGAAGTCTATTCTTTACAGAATCTTATGTACTCTTGCCACGGCCTTGGGTTTATTCTCCACATTATACCAACTGTAGAAGATCTTGCTTCTACAATCCCTCTCATTATCATTGAAATACTCATTATACTGGTGAATATCAATATCTACCTTTTTTTCATTTATCTCTAGACCAAATGTTCTTGCAATCCCCTCTATAGATAAGTTGGCAATGACCCTATCCTAGTATATTACTTTTTTGGTAATTGGGTCATATAAGTGTATGCAATCCAAACATAGGTCCTTAATTTCCATAGCTAATGGGGAACCTGCAGCTCTATAAAATCCACTTTCCCATATACACCTCATGTTAGGTGTAGCATCAGCTACTATGATCTTCTGCAAAACATCATCTACGTCATAATTCCCTATGTTGCTGTTTGTCCCTACTTCGCTTGTGCCAAGAAATGAAGGGTACCCTCTGTATATTGGCAACTCTTCCTTCTCAGTTTCTTTATGGGGATTTCTTTCCTTTTTAATCTTTTCCTCACCCCCTATATCCACCTTTTTCTTCCTTGGGTCCATCCTGTAAAAAACACATTTTTTTAACTTACCGTTTTACTCTCTTACCTAGGGTTTTACTATGAATTTTCTATTTTTTTAATTTACCCTAACCCATTTGTCTTTTCCAGTTTTAACTTTCGTATTATTTAACCCAACCCATCTAATTAACTATCAAACATAGTGATTTAATGCTTGCTTATATTTTAAAATAAAATTACTGATAATCACTTTGCATTTTCAATTAACTAAACTATAATGGTGTTCAAGATAAATACCTGTATTTTTTGACAACTCAACCTTACAAATGTTGACTCACTTTACCATTTTCTAATCTTTTTTGTTTCTGAAATTCTGTCTCGCAATGAATTTTCATTCAATTTCCACAACAATTCCTCTTTCTGCAATTTTAATTTTAACAATGCAAATCTGAAAGAAAAACAATCTTTGATTTACCCTAACTAGTTAAATTTTACCATTTTTAGTGTTAGTTTAGCATTAATTACAACAATTAATTCACCTACGGCTTTGGCCTTCTACTTCAACGTTTTATTTTTAAAACTTCTATCCACTAGTTTACTTTGCATACATCATATTTTCTTGTATCTCTCCTTGTATATTATTTCTTGTATGTCAATTTACACCTTTTCAATATACAAGCCTACATCTAATGGGTTATAAACAATGTTACCCCTTTTTCTTTATATCTACCCTTGTATCTTTTATTTGTATATCAAAATGTATGTAAAATGGATACAAATGTTTATACAATTGCGACCCATACAAATGCTCTTTACCTTTTATCTCTCTGATGATGTCTTTCATTTCTTTGTATATCGGGATTGTATATCGTTAACATACAATTGCCCAAACATACAAAGCCTTACCTTTATTTAACTTCTTTTTGAAATCTATCTTGTATCACAATTCCTTGCATCTTTTCTTGTATATTAGCTTGTATATGCTCTTGTATATCCATCTATCTGTGCAATATACAACCTCAAGATACAACCTGTGGGACCCACTTTACCTCCCCACTTGTATCTCGACAAAACAACAACACTTGTATCTACCCTTAGATACATGCCTCCATACATGCAAACTTTTTGTACAATCATCCTGGACTCCTCATCTTTTCTTAACCATATTATATAACCTCTTCGGATCCATACATATATATAAATCAAATGCATATTTCAATATACATTAAGGCACGATGCATCACTTACATCCAGTTTAATTATCTTTTGAAATCTGCGTTGTATGTATGCCAAAGATGTAATCCTGAAATATTTAACATACAAACAATGAAACATACCTTAAGAAAGCCAAATTTTATATTTTCTTCAGGTCCGTGACATGTATATCGCGCTATATATTGCCTTGTATCTTTCCTTTCGACAAACATACAACTCAAGATACAATGCGAACTTAGCCAATTATCCACTCCACTTCTGAAACTTATCGGGTCCGATTTGTATACAAAGAATAAAACACTAAACACATGCATACCAAGTACCACGATAAATAAACTCAACCACTCCATGTGACTAATACAACAACTCCACATACAAACGACCTTGTACATGCAACATACAAAACCCTTCTATAATGTATTTTACCAAAAACACGCATATCTTATAAAATATTGGGAATTTTAAAATGGTTCAAAAATCAACCCTTATTCATTTTTGACAAAGAATTCACCTCTATTCCACTCTGGCATTTAATGCTAATTTTTTCAATTTTCAACATATTTTGTAACCTTTACCTCTTTTCCCTTTACCACCAAGCAAGCCCACACACAAGCAAAAGCCACAGCCACAGCAGGGGTCCTCATTTTGCTAAGAGGTAAAATGGGGTGTGTTGTGAAGATCACAACAACTAGCAACCAAACAAAACAATTAAATTAAAACTATTAAAGAAAACTAAATGAAATAAATTCATAACTTCCAACTTTCTTTTCTGTAGATCATTATATAACTTGAGACTTAATGTATTCAATAAGGTGCATGAATCTCCCAATTGAGTTTAAGTGGGTGCATGTGATTAATAATCCTCATATTGAAAATAAGTTGAATAAACTAGTGACTGATATTAAACTACATAGTTGATGTCATTCCCCATAGCCAACCGGATAGAGTCTTGCTGCCAGTAGGCATCTATAGCCCTGACAAGGTTATTGTTACAATTCTCTTAAGTAGAGCCCCACTACCAGCAAGCGTCTATAGCCCTAGTAGAGTTACTTAGATGGCTTAATCTAGATTTTCAGTAAAATCCATTTTACTTGTTTACTTATTATTAGATATTTTTTATTTTGTGTAAGATAGAGACTTTCTAAGATATTACCATTGTAATTTCATGATGCAAGGTGTGATCACTTGCTAAAATTAAGCTAAGAATTGTAATGGTAGTAAGGGTGACCTCCAATTTTTCACTTAACACCTACACTGCTATGTTCAACAAACCCAAGGATTTTAGGTGTGTCATTGTGAGAAACTTCCCTTGAATACTCAACCTACAGTTATTGAATACAAAACTTCACAAGCCAAACCATTTTCTACATTCATGAAAGTCACAACAAGTTATGCATAAGTTTCAAATAATTAGCTTGAATGTTCTGAATTTTCTATTATTTTTAGTGGTTGTTAATCTGCTCTCGTATACTTTAAAAAAAAAAAAACATCCCTACCAAGGAAACACAACACACAAACCAACAAAACAAAACAAGACCCAACAAAACAACTGTACATTATTTACACTATGATACATAATATGACAACCACTATCACCTCAAGCCTGAAAGTAATGTTTCAAATGTTGGCCATTAACAAGTAATGGCACATCTTCTCTAGTCAAGGTTTTAAGTCTGAACGTATTATCTCTTATTATCTCTGCAACTTGTAATGGACCTAACCACAATTTGTCAAACTTTCCATGATTTCCTTTCTTTTCATGTACTTTATCCTAGCACAACACTAAGTTTGATATTCTAAATGTTTTGACTCTTGCTCTTTTGTCAAACCATCTTTTGACTACTACTTGTATGTTTAGCAAATTTTTCAATAGCTTGATCTCTCTTTTCGTCCAATTGTAACATTTGGACTATCCTAGCTTCTCTGTGATAATCAAATCTGAAATATTCATTAGCAAACTTCCAAATAGGTATTCTTAAATTCACTGGAAGTATGGGATCAGTCCCATAAACTAGGTGATAAGGTGCATTACGTAAGGCTGACTTAACCTTAGTCCTATCTACCCACAACGCATATTTTAACAACGTATTCCACTCTCTGGGATTTTTTACAATTAGTTTCTTGATTATATCCAATAAAATCTTGTTTTTGGACTTAGCTAAACCATTCCCTTGAGGATAATAATTTGAAGAAAATTTTAAAACTATCCCATATTCAAATGCTCATTTAAAAAATTTCAAAGAAGAAAATTCAAGGTCATTATCACATACCAACGAATATGGATCTCCAAACCTTGTTATGATATTTTCTTCAAGAAATTTGATAACTACCTCAGTAGTAAAAAACTTGCAACATGTGGCTTTAGTCCACCTTGTACAATAGTTTGTCACTATCAATATAAACTTATGTTTTGTAGATGATGGAGGATTTATAACTCCAATGAAATCCAAGCCCCACTGTGCAAATGGCCTAGACTCAATGACTGGCTATAATGGATTAGCCTAATTCCTTCCCTTGTCTGCTGTAGTCTGACAGGTGTGACAACTTCGAATATGACTCTCTGTGTCTTTAAACATTGTTGGCAAATAGTATCCCAGTCTTGATATCTTATGCATACTAGCTAAATGAGAACCATGAGTAGTTCCATACTTATCATGCAACTCTGACAATACCTTATTTGCTTCAATTATGTTTAAACATCTTAAATATATACCTTCATGGTTCTTCTTGAATAGAAGAGCTCCTTGTACCATGTATCTTTGTGCTTTAATCTTTAAAGCTCTCTTGATGCAGAGGCATCCACCACTCGGACCCTAACATACAACTACCAATGTATGTCTATGCATTATTAAATATGCATACATTCTCCATTGTATGTTTATTTGCCTATCGACAAAACCTACTACTATCAACCGCTATGCTTGGTATCTCCCTAATGCTTCACCTCATGTTGACTCCAAACTCCTTATTGCCGAGACTCCTCCCTTCGGCAAAGTCTTCATTCCCTCTACCGATCCTCACTCTCTCACCGATGCATCAGTCCAATGTATGTCTTAACATACATGCAACAACGATATACAACCTTTGGCTATACTCTGATGGCCAACACATGCATCAAAACCAATGTATGTGTGCGTTGCACATTCGTGACATACATACAAATCTTAACCTGTTCTTCTGGTGCCCTTACCTACGACTATCGGTCAACTCTTGTATCTGCAGACAAAAACCCTTTTAACATACATTTTGACTACCACCTCGACCCATCACCCTTTGCATTAACCCAATGCACATTTATCACATACAACTCAGACATGCAACCGACGGATACACAGGAACTATATTCACATACAACAGGTGTATACACACAAACTGTCTTCAACATACAAAAGACATATACTCACAAATTGTATAACCCAAAGTACTTTTGCAACATACAAAACCTAATGTGCATCTGCGGGATACTCACAACATTCATCTGTGGGATACACAGAAATTGTATCCAACATACATTTGTAGTATATACAAGAATTGTATATTCGATATACTTAACCTTGTATATTCATAACATGCATTTTCAAATATGCATTTGACCGAACCTTGACTTCCTTGTATGCCAACTAGAATCTTAGACTTTCTCTCTCCTTTGTATCTGCGATAGACAAATGCAAGATACATAGAACATGTAAAAGCAATATATTCACAGATTGTATATCCTTCATGCAAAAGTGATATACACAAAATTTGTATGTCTTTCCAACCCACGCGCATTTTCACTATTTTGATCTGCTTTTTGCATAGCGATTGCTTCGAACTGTTCCACCTTCAAACATGCAGCTCTTTGCACTTCAACAATCTAGCACATAACCATGCTAGAATCCTTTAACACATTTCTTGCCCGATCCTACAAGCATTAACATGGAAAAATAGAAAACAAAATAAAACCCTAAACTAATATACAACCATTCCATCGATTCAGAGAATCAACCAGTGGAATGGATAAACGAATCCATCTGACCTCAAGACAATAAAACGTTTTATTTAGAAAAACCTGATAGTAGAGAGATGTATAAACTCAAAACAAGATTTTATTTGTGCTTTCAAAAATGTTTACAGATGCTCTGTTTACACTTTCACAACTGAACTGAACTACAACTGACCACACCATGTCTTCATTCGATCATCTGGGGGGGTATTTATCTACTTACAAAGAGTAGTACTATCTCTACTCTAGGTGGCTGGGAAATCTCTCCAAGCAGCTGGGAGACCTAACTAACTGACAAACTTTTAACTAACAACTATGCATGGTCAAACAAACCTTATTACATTAAATGATCATTCAAGACTTTATTAAAAACATAAAAATAAACATAGAACAACTAAATGCCTCATGGAGGCCACTGTGGGTGAGGTGCACCTACACCATCTCCTGTGAGAAGACTTCATCTTACTTGGATATTTACCTGATATCAGGAATGTATTCAAATCATCATACCAGCTTGATGCATCATCAAAGTTTAATACATACTGTTAGTTTACCAAATTTGTATCTGTGTTCGTTATGGTCTATACTAATGCTTATCCTCAAACCACTTTCATTGTAATGATCTCCATATTCAACTCTTGCAATATTGTAATCCATTTGGCCCTTTTCTCTCCAGGCTCATTCTGTATTAGCAACATTTTTACTATTGCATCTAGTACTATGGCCTTGACTTGACTTCATAAGATGTAATGTCTAAACTTTTTAACTGCCCTTACTAATGCAAATGCTTATCTTTCTATGTCTAAATACTTCAGTTGTGCATATTTCAAAGGTGCACTCATGAAAGCTATGGGTTTTTTTTCATTATCTTCTCCCTTTTGTGTCAAGGCAGCTGCAACTGAATGTGTAGATGCAAAAGAATATATGTAAAATGGCTTGGTATAATTTGGACTTGCTAACATAGGAGCATTAGAAATGGCCTCCTTAATATCCTTGAATGTGGCCTTGGCTATTGGTGTCCATTCTATCTTTGCATCTTTCTTGATCATTGTGTTTAATGGTTGTACAATCTCTACAAACCTTGTAATAAACATCCTGACAAAGTTAATCTTACCAAAAAAAGATTTTAATTCCTTCTTACTGTTAGGTAATTGTAATTTTCTTATTCCTTCTACTCTATCGGGATCAATGGATATCCCATTTTCAGAAATGGCATGTCCTAACAATTTTCCCTCAGTTACACCGAATGAACATTTCTTAGGGTTGAGAGAAATCCCATACCTTTCACATCTTTTAAGTACCCTTCTCAAATCTTCTGCATGATTGGATGCATCTTTAGAGTACATAGTTAAATCATCCATATAAATAACAATACATTTACCTGATAATCCCCAAAACACAATCTCCATGGCTCATTGAAAAGTGGCACCTGCATTTATCAAACCAAAAGGCATTCTCCTATATGCATAATTACCCCACTTGCAAGTAAACGTAGTCTTCAACCTATCTTCTTTATCAACCAAGACCTGATTATATCTTGAAAATCCATCTAAAAAAGACATCATCTTAGCTCCATTTACTGCTTGTAGCACTTCATCTATTGGAGGCAAGGGATAATTAACATTTTCAGAAGCTTTCTTCAAATTTCTAAAGTCAACACATAATCTAATGTCTCCACTTTTCTTTGTCACGGGTACCAAATTAGCTACCTAGGTTAAATGTCTTACTAGGAAGATTATCCTAGCAGACAACAATTTTTTCACTTAAAGATTAAAGGCTCCAAAATAGCATTCATAGGCCTCTATTTCTATCTAAATGGTCTAACTTCTGGTTTCAAGGGTATTACATGAGTTATGATGGACGTATCATATGTCTTCAAATCTTCATATGTCCATTCTATTACGTGTTTGTATTCTTTCAAAACATCCACAATTTCTTTTCTTAACTTCTCAAAGCAAGCCTTTCCAATCAATACATTCTATGGACTTTGCTCTATTCCCAAGTTATCGGGATCACATTTACCCCCTTCAGTTTTGGGCAAATCTTTTTGTCTAACTACCCCATCAAAGTCAAAAATGTTTTCCAACTCAATTACCCCCTTAGGTAAGAAATTATTTTTCAAGTTTATTATGTCTTCTTCATCCCAAGACACATTAGGCCTTTCCTGTTCATCAATGATTTGATCTTCAAACACTTCATTACAGGTGAGAAAATCTACAATTTGCTAATCCCCTTCAAATACCTAAAAATGAGTAACATTATCTGGTATGCTCAGGACATTCACTAATTGAACAAAAAATCATTTTAGACCTGATATTGTTAAGGGCTCCAAAGTGCTAGCAGCAACTGCTAACACATCTGGTCTATGCTTCAATTCCCTAGGGATATGTTCTATGTTAAAGGCATCAAATAAATCTATTAAATCCCAAACTCTATGCCTATAACATACCATCTTCTTATAATTGCATGCATTTAATTTTCTCACTTGTCTGACCACTAACTCAGAGTATGAAAATACTCTGATTATTTTCACCATTTTCTTGATAGCCATAACAAGTCCATAAATTAAAGCTTCATATTCCGCTATATTATTAGTACAAGGAAATTGTAACCTATATGCTGCTAAAAATGACTTACCATTAGGACCTATAAGTTCAACACCAGCACCTGCACCTTGTTTAGACTTAGACCTATCACATTTCAGTGTCCACATGCCTTCCTTATTACTTTGACCTTTTATTTTGGTATGTCTCACCCTTTCTATTACCTGCGTTGTAATATCTTATTTCTTCATGGGTGATTCATTTTGACCTATTTGCATATTATATTCTCAATTTGTAAATCAGAATGACATACACTTTTGTCTTTTGCTTCTTTCTCTAAATCTAGAATTGATACATCTATGTTATCATGAAAGTATAACTCCAGTTTCTCAGGATTAACCTTTCCTTCTTATAGTTCCATCCCTTTTGTGCACTTTATGTATTGATATTCTATAATGTCTCTGTACATTCCACAATTCTCTTTAGAATGAGGCTTACTATGGACTCTGCACCTATTTTTATACAACTTGCACTGAACTGGAATTTTTTGTTCAATGCACCTTTCTATTTCCTGCCTTATGATCTGACTAAAACTATTTACTGCATTGTCTTCCTCATCAGAAGAATTGGAATCAGACTCAATGAACACTACTGTTTCTTTACTGACAGGTTTTTCTTTAAAATTCAACATCAAGATTTCTTCAATTTGCACTCCCTTATTAGTGATTCTATAATCATATAATATCTCGTTAGTACTATTGTATTCTATAATCATGTGTTTCATTATGGGTTTAGCTTCTATCCTGATATGATTTGGAACACCTCTCCAAGGTAACCACATGTGTGAAAAATCAATGGCCATATATCTATTTAATGTTTTGGACCAGTCCCTACTTAACAACATCCCATAATTCATAGGTATATCCACTACATGAATGTCAATAAATTGACTCACCCTAGGATCAGAGGCTAACTGCATTTGAATATGCATTAATTCTCCTATCACATTGACCTCAGTTTTGTCTAATTATGTAACAACCTTGGCAGATTTGGTAGGGGTCAGCCCCAAAGTTTTGCATATCCCTAAAGGCATTACATTGGCTAATGCACCAGAATCTACCATGCAATTATGTATGTTCTTTCCCAACATCCTAATGGTTAATAAGAAAGGATGGGCTTCCCTCTTATCTGCATACATGATCACATTAGTGTTGGAAGGCTGTACAATTTTCTTACTTTTATCTTTGGACTGTGGATCTTTACTAGGAATATTCATATCAGCAGAAACCTTGCCTACCACAGATGTATCCAAGGATTTTATGAAAGCATTTCTAACTCCTGGACTTTTCAACAATTCACATAAAGGTATACTGACCTTGATTTTTTTATCTCTTCAGACAAGTAACTCATTAACCTCATTATTTCCATTGTCTTTGTTTTCTCTATTTGAACTTTTGATGCTATTGTCCCACCATTCACATGATGGTTAGCCTTTAGTATAGCAGGGTTGTTACTGGCATGCTGATCTGGAGGAGTGTTGAAATTGTTGGGAGGAGTGGAAGTAGTGAAAGGACCTCTAGGCCTAGTATTACTTCTCAAATTGTAAGTATGATTTTTGTTGGACTGTTGAAAAGCCTGTACTTCCTCTGTTTTGTATAACACTTCATTTTTAGTTTCAAAGGGAAACTAAAATGCATTCAATACTAAGGCTAATTCAGGGTATAAGTTCTCACAAAAGTAAGGTTCATCTTCTAACAACTGATCCTCTTCCTCCCTAGTTGCAAAGGTGAAAGTCTCTAAGACTAAAGTAGTCCCAAATCCTGAGGGCACTATTTCATTACCTTTGGGAATGAGAAACTCAGATGTGGGAGCTTGTACATCTACATTGAAAATGCTAGCCACCAGATGAAACTGAGGGCAATCTAATTTAGCATGTGCACTTGTATTATGAATCTTGCACCAATTTTTTAATGATACATTGGCCATTTGAATTCTGGCTGTTTGTTTTGTTTCCTAATTATCTAAACTCTCAAATGGAGAAGCTAGAGTGCCATTATTTGGCCCTGTGTTCCATGTCCTAGAATGGCTTTGGTTGATTCTGATTCCTATTGTTATTACCCCAGATCTTGTTATCTACAATATGTCCTCTATTTTGCATTGCTTGTCCCTAATTATGATTTTGACTTTGATTATAATTCTAGTTTTGATTTGAACCCTGACCCTGGTTATAATTCTAGTTATGGTTCTGACTATATCCTTGATTATTTCTACCATAGAAATTTTTATTTCTTACTTGTGTTATCTCAGTGGTCAATCTTCTCAAGTGTGCAGTAATTTCTTTGATCTCTTCCCTATCCTCTTGTGCCTTTACCACAAATGTATCCTGAGGAGGTTGAAAGAATGACTAACCATTACTCTAATTGTTATTGGTACTATTACCTGTATAGGGAACTATAGTCTACATTGGGGAAGGATTATACACAGGTGTGTATGTAGGAATTGGGTTCAATAATGGAGTATGATGCATAGGAACTCCATTCTGAGGTTGTGCTTGACTTTGCATCCCAAGGTTTCCTCCATTAAGAAAAGGACTATATGTTGCTTGTCTCATTTGCTGGTTTACTGAGGCTGCTTCTTTATAAGCTTTGGATATAGTATCTATATCAAATTTTCTTTTAACAAACATAGCAGTTAGTGGATCAAGAGTGACATAATACATGGCTAATAACTCATCTACATTCATTGTGTAAGAAGCAACTAACCAGGAGTAAGCCTTTTGAAACCTACCATTAAAGTTATCAATCAGCTCTCCCTCACCTCTCTTAATTGCAGCTAATATATGATATAAGGTGGAAGGATCAACTGGTCCCCTAAACCTAGACAAAAATGCCTCTTCCATAAGTGCCCAAGAAGAAATATAACCATTAGGCAAGTTAACATACTAGTTAGAAGCCTGCTCATTAAAGGTGTAAGGAAACAATCTACACACAACATCCTCATATTCTAACCTGGCTCTAAAGCATGCCTCCTTGAATATCCTAATGTGATCCTCTGGATCCTGATGCAATTGATATTTAGGACATATCTTTTCAAGATTTTTGGCATCTCATGATAATCATTGAATGTTATAGAATAACTGACATTGAAATAGGCCATTACAGGGCCACGTGGTGGGCCTGGACCTCTAGGAGTACTTGGATTTCTAGGTGGATTAGGACCTCTATGAGGACTTAAACCAAGATTCAAAGATCTAAATGAAGAACTATCAGGACTCACTATGTTATGGATGTTAAAAGGTGATCTAGTAGGCGTTCCAGATGAGCCTCCTATGCATGATATTCTAGGATTCCAAATCAAAGGACCTTTATTCTTCCTTCTATCAGGTAATTATACAAAGATATCTTCTAAACTAGATCTAGACCTAGTCACCCTACCACTGTTATGAGCCAGTTTTTCTTAATTCCTACCTTAACTCCAATCAAGCCCTCCTTCTAGAGCCAAAAATTGTTGATGATTGTTTTTACACATTCATAACAAAAGTTAAAATTCACAAAATGAACATAAACTGTCTTGAAAGATATGAAGAAATCATCTAAGAGTTCTTAATCCCAAGTTTTTGTATGGTCAGATCTTGACCTTGTGGACAATTCAACAGGTTGATGTGAAACTGTAATATTCAAGGGGCCTTACTTGATTTAAGATAATCTGTGACTTACTGAACTCAAATTATACAAATTGTTACAAAATATAGACAAATTATTCATTCTTTTGCATAAACTTACTACTGTATCACAAAGCCTTGTATGATTTATATTGAAACAAGCTTTTCTTTTCAAATTGATATGAAAATTATCAAATGTTAACACAATTCTTCATGCTTCTTTCAAATGTAAGACAATTTCCTTAAGATTTCTACATTTAAGCTAATTATTTCAAATGTTTGGGGAAAAGTTAGAGAAAATCAAGTTGAAAATCATTTCACTAAAGGATCTAAATGTTCTGTTACTCACGTCTTTAAGAGATTCAGCAAATTAATCAAATCAACATACTAAATCTTCAAATGCAGAGTCCTGAGCATTTTCATGAACACACATCAAAGATTGCAAGATTTTAAAGGATAATACTTCAAATACTAGTAAGAGTCAGAAAACACTCTGTAATAGACACAGAATTCCAGGTTTACTTGTATTTAAAGCACACAGTCATATAGAATTTATAATGTATGAATGATCTTTTGTTTCATTAATCAAATTGCTAGAAAACCTAGAGACATTTTTACAGATACAGTAAGGAAACTAGACATTCTACACATTCCTTAGGGTAGACATAGGTGACCTCCTCTTCTAGACTAAAGAAATACTTCTCTATTCAAATGTTCAAACAAATTACAAGTAAAAGCTACAACTCAAAATCCCTGTGTAAATAATACATAAGTAGTAGAGCTTCTTATATAGAATTTGAAGCTTCATACTACTACAGCTACAAAACCCAATCTACGGTCAGTATTCATACTTTCTTGATCAAGGGTATACATTCATTCCTAACCATTTCTCAAAATATCTTTGTGGTATCTTTTTTGTCTCAAAGGATGCCATTGGAATCTTTTCAAAAACAAGATTCCCCCCTTGACCTCTTCTATCTTGTTGACCTTGCCCGCAAATACCCTTCAATTGACTCTTTCATTAGTATTATTTGCCCCCTTTTTTTTATTCTTTCCTACTCCTTTAGATATACCTTGAAATTATTTGTTACACCTTCTATGAAGGTTCGATTTCCCCTGGACTCCTTGTCCATATATATTCTTGCATTATGACCCCTTCTTTCAATTTCTTCTCTTCTTTACCTGAACCTTCAACCTTCTTATATTTCTTTATCCTGGCACTCGCCTCCATTATTGAATCAATCATTTGTTTACTTAAATATGCCTCTGGATTCTCCAAACATGGTGTAAAGATGGCCTTGAATTCTTTTAATGCCCTTTGGAGTTCGTATGCTGGTATGTCCATACATTCATGATTTGTGAACTTTTCAACTATCCTCTTATGCAATTTGATCATGCTATCTACTTTCTCCTCTAAACCCTGAGTGACTATGACGCATCTTCTGAGACTATCATCTTCAAACCTTAACTCTAACCTGGCATGTGGTACTTGATTTGCCATCTGAGGAGTAATGACTCCATTTATTAATTCATCCACTCTTTCTTCAATTTCTTCCAGTTGCCCTAATTTAAACTTGCATTCTTCTTTTCTAAACTAACAATTATATAAAACCACACTGCATTTATTTTTTTTTGTTGCAACCAATTCCCATCCTGTCACTACTTGTTTGATCACCTCTTCTCCTTCTTTCATGCATACCCTGAACCATTCTTCAAAAATATTGGCCTCAAGCCTCTTATTTTCCATATCCTTCACTTCATCTTTTGACAATACTACTATTTCACTAGGTAACTCTGGTATTGTAGCATTGGGATCAAATATCCCCCTGATAAATTGTTGTAACTAGACAATGTGTCCTTTCAAATATTCATGTTTATCCTTGTCTTTCTTTAACATCTCTGTTGTAACTTGGTGCATATCTTCCCACTCACTTATATGCTACTCCCTTGTTGTGTGTCCTAAGTCAAAATTAAGTATCTTGTA
The DNA here is from genome assembly GCA_027924645.1 of Cunninghamia lanceolata. Taxonomy (NCBI): domain Eukaryota; kingdom Viridiplantae; phylum Streptophyta; class Pinopsida; order Cupressales; family Cupressaceae; genus Cunninghamia; species Cunninghamia lanceolata. Next base: position 996,349 of record BSBN01001019.1, read on the forward strand.
GTCATCTACTATTATTTCTGCTTTGGCTTTCTCCTTCTATGGTAGGACCAAATTTAGTGTTCTGGATCTGTCTGGACCCCTTTGTATTGCTGACATGGTTTTGGCCTTCCTCTTTTCTTTTCTTGGCATTGCATCACCTAATAAACTTTTGATGTCTATGGGTACTAACTATACCTCCACCTTTTCTCTCCTTATTTCTTCACCCAACCAGGCCAGAGCCTCTTTTGTGCTTTGAGTAGCCTTCTCTTCATTGATTACCTCTTCTTGAGGCCTTTCTACTTCTCCTTGTTCTTGTTGGTACTGTTGTTGTTCTTGTTGCTCTTGTTGTTGTTGTTGTTGTTGTTGTTGTTGTTATTCTTGTTGCTATGGAGGAGGTTGCTGTTGAGGGGCTAGCTCCTATACTATTGGATCATTTTGCTGTTTAGATTCACCCTCATTATCCTCTTCTTCAATTTCTGTATCTCCTCCACCCTCATCTTTTTCCTTTGGACCTTCTTTTTCTGATGAATCCTTTTCTTGATCTTCCTCTTTATTTTCTTGTTCCATATTTTTCATGCCCTTATCCTCTATTTGCTTTTCAGGTTCAAAATTATCCTCATCAATATTCTCTGTGTTCTCTTCTCTTTCAAGTTTATTTGTTGTTTCACCATTCTTTTGTACCTTTTTAGGCATGTCAGCTTGCTTTACATGTGAATATGAACCTACTATCTTATCATATTCTTTTGTCTCTTTTTCTTGTTCATCTTTGCTTTCTACATTCTTTTCTTCTTTGCTGTGTTCCCCATACATGTTCAAAATATTCAACACTTCTACACTAGAAGTGCTAGCCCCTGTTTCTTCTTTAGTTTGAGCAGGTGTTTCTTTCACTGCTTTCTTGGGTGTATCCTCTTTATCAGATTCTTCTATTTGATGTGCTACATCTTGCACATCCTTTATTATTTCTGGAGGTACCATTGTACCAAACAGATCCACTGCCCCCAATTCCTCTTGTACATTTTCTTGCTTAGACACTGGACCTTGTTCACCTTCCATATAAGCTTGAGTGTCTTGTTCCTCTTCCTCACTTGAATATTCACTGGATTCTTCTTCCTCAATGCCAATTTCTCTTCTCATTTTTTAACCCACTTCCTTGACTTCACTTCCACTGCTATCATCTTCAACATTGATAGTCTTAGTAACTTGTTTGGCTTCATGCATTTTTGACCCATGCAACATTTCTTCAGCCAATTCTATTTTAACCTTAGCATATGTTTGTCTTTTATGTACTGAGGTAGATGCACCAGGTATGTTACTTATTTTAGCACCTACCTACTATGTTGCTATAACTTCACTTTGTTTTGAAGTTTCTCCTTTGGATATCCCTACTGGCATTGCCCTCATACGTTCTATCCTATTAACTCTTTAGCAGCCTATGCTTGCTCTGTACTGGTATCATGACTCAATGACTTTGCTTCTACAAATGTGCCTGATGATACCGCTATTGTCACCCCTATTGCATAAGGATCCATCAATGTAGCATTTTTGTCTTTCTCAACAATCTTTGCTTCTACAATCTTCCTTTTTATAGAAGCACTGGAGATCATCTTGATGCTCCCTCACTCTCTTTTTTCCCTTCTTTAGATATGTAAGTTCAATTCCCTTAGCCTTAAGCTCCTTAATTTTGTCCTTCAACCATGTCTTGGAGAACAAAATGACAGGTTTAGATAATATGTCCAAAGATGTATTCCATGGTTGCGACCAATCAGGTTCTCCAATAGGAGCAAGCTTGGCACTTTCATAACTATGGTGTAATAATTTACCATCCTCCTTAACTTATGGGGGTACATAAATGTCTCCCATGGACCTCATTTTCTCTATTGTTAGTCTTTTGTGAGCTCTCTTTCTCACCTCTCTGTCATTCTCACAATCTGACTAGAAATCCTCAATGTGTACTTGATTTTTAAATTTAGAATCAATAGTATTTTGGATCCTATGAAAAGGATCAAACCTCCTTGCTAACTCAAATTCCTTAAATCCATAATACCTTAACTCCCTCTCTGAGTAACCAACCACTTCTTCGCTGGAACAAGAATATCTACTAATTGCCCAAGGGTGCTTAAGATTCCCCTTGCTATACTTCCTTTTATACATTCTGAAGGCATTCAAGTTCTACCTTGAGAACTCTAAAACAATCAACTTGTTAGAAGGATACCTAGGCAGCATGAAAGGTTTTCCTTCAAAGCCCTCAGTTTTGATATAAGTGAAGTTCTGGAATTGAATGTTCCATGAACTATGCAAACCAATTGTATCCTCTGCATCTGCAGACAATCTCTTATCCTGCTCTACTCTTAAAACTCTGACTATGTATGTATAAAATACATCATTTACTAAAGCATACTTTCTTAATGCATTATCCTCCTATAAATAAGGATAATGGTGATATACAAGCTTTTGATCTCGGCCATTTCCTAGGGTTCTAATTCTTTCAATCCCATGTATATATGGTTGAACTATTGCTGCACATGAACATAATACATACGAGGACAAATAGAAAGGCATCATCTTTTGTTTCCTTAACATTGCATGTTTCCATATGGCTATGCTAATAGCCTTAGCCCAGTGAATTTGTCTTTGTTCCTTCTTCTCTTCCCTCATGAATTGTATAATAGTGAACATCCAAGGCTCACACTTAGTGGAATCCCTTAATCCCACCAGTCTGCTTAACATTGTAATCATCAAGTATATCTCTTCTTTGAAGTCTATTCTTTGCAGAATCTTATGTACTCTTGCCACGGCCTTGGGTTTATTCTCCACATTATACCAACTATAGAAGATCTTGCTTCTACAATCCCTCTCATTATCATTGAAATCCTCATTGTACTGGTCAATATCAATATCTACCATTTTTTCATGTATCTCTAGACCAAATGTTCTTACAATCCCGTCTATAGATAAGTCTGCAATGACCCTATCCTAGTGTATTACTTTTCTAGTAACTGGGTCATATAAGTGTATGCAATCCAAACATAGGTCCTTAGCTTCCATAGCTAACAGGAAACTTGCAGCTCTATATAATCCACTTTCCCATATACACCTCATGTCAGGTGTAGCATCAGCTACTGTGATCTTCTGCAAAACATCATCCATGTCATAATTCTCTATGCTGGTGTCTATCCCTACTCTTCTTGTGCTGAGCATCGAAGGGTACCCTCTGTATATTGGCAAATCTTCCTTCTTAGTTTCTTTATGGGGCTTTCTTTCCTTTTTAATCTTTTCCTCACCCCCTGTATCCACCTTTTTCTACTTTCAGGCCATCCTGTAAAAAATGCATTTTTTTAACTTACCGTTTTACTCTCTTACCTAGGGTTTTACTATGAATTTTATATTTTTTTATTTACCCTAACCTGTTTGTCTTTTCCAGTTTTGACTTTTGTATTATTTAACCCAACCCAGCTAATTAACTATCAGACAGAGTAATTTAACACTTGCTTACATTTTAAAATGAAATTACTGATAATCACTTTGCATTTTCAATTAACTGAACTGTAACAATGTTCAAGATAAATACCTATATTTTTTGACAGCTCAACCTTACAAACATTGACTCACTTTACCGTTTTCTGATCTTTTCCATTTCTGAAATTCAGTCTCGCGATGAATTTTCATTCAATTTTTGCAACAATTCCTCTTTCTACAATTTTAATTTTAACAATGCAAATTTGAAAGAAAAACAATCTTTGATTTACCCTAACCGGTTAAATTTTACCATTTTCAGTGTTGGTTCAGCATTAATTGCAACAATTAATGCACTTACGGCTTCAGCCTTCTACTTCAACGTTTTATTTTTAAACCTTCTATCTATTAGTTTACTTTGCATACATTGTATTTTCTTGTATCTCTCCTTGTATATTATTTCTTGTATGTCAATTTGCACCTTTTCAATATACAAGCCTACATCCAATGGGTTATAAACGATGTTACCCCTTTTTCTTTATATCTGCCCTTGTATCTTGTGTTTGTATATTGGAATGTATATAAAATGGATACAAACGTTTATACAATTGCAACCCATACAAACTCTCTTTACCTTTTATCTCTCTAATGATGTCTTTCATTTCTTTGTATATCGGGATTGTATATCGTTAACATACAATCGCCTGAACATACAAAGCCTTACCTTTATTTAACTTCTTTTTGAAATCTGTCTTGTATCATGGTTCCTTGCATCTCTGCTTGTATATTAGCTTGTATATGCTCTTGTATATCTGTCTGTCTATGCAATATACAACCTTGAGATACAATCTATGGGACCCACTTTACCTCCCCACTTGTATCTCAATGAAACAACACTTGTATCTACCCTTAGATACATGCTCCATACATGCAAACTTTTAGTAAAATCATCCCAGACACCTCATCTTTTCTTAACCATATTATATAACCTCTTCGGATCCATACATGTATATAAAGAAAAGGCATATTTCAATATACATTAAGGCATGATGCATCACTTCCATCCTATTTAATTATCTTTTGAAATCCACGTTATATGTATGCCGAAAATGTAAACCTGAAATATGTAACATACAAAGAATGAAACATACCTTAATAAAGCCAAATTTTTTATTTTCTTCGAGTCCAGGGCATGTATATCGCGTTGTATATTGCCTTGTATCTTTCCTTTCGACAAACATACAACTCAAGATACAATACAAACTTAGCCAATTATCCACTCCACTTCTAAAACTTTTTGGGTCTGACTTGTATACAAAGATTAAAACACTAAACACATGCATACCAAGTACCATGATAAATAAACTCAACCACTCCATGTGACTAACACAACAACTCCACTTACAAATGACCTTGTACATGCAACATACAAAACCCTTCTATAATGCATTTTACCAAAAACACGCATATCTTGTAGAATATTGGGAATTTTAAAATGGTTCAAAAAGTAACCCTTATTCATTTTTGACAAAGAATTCACCTCTATTCCACTCTGGTATTTAATGTTAATTTTTTCAATTTTCAACACGATTTGTAACCTTTACCTCTTTTCCCTTTCCCACCAAGCAAGCCCACACACAAGCAAAAGCCACAGCTACAATAGGGGTCCTCATTTTGCTAGGAGGTAAAATGGGGCATGTTGTGAACATCACAACAAGTTTCTTTTCCACTTTTTCATTATCCCACTAGGTCATTACTTCCCCAGTAAACTAACCTATTATTAGAAAACTTAATTAATAACTCATGGATAAGTCATGGACCAATTAATTTAGTATCATCTATATTAAAGGTTACCCTAGACTGATCCATTCAATTTATGTACAAAGGTCAAGTTAAGAAAATTTAGATCTAACAAAACAAGGAGGCCACTCCAAGGAGATTATAATAAGGATTTCTGTGGCAGGATTATTTTACCATAGAGGCGTCTAAGTCATTTTTAAAAACATAGAGGATTCTTTCTTTACCTAAACTATGCAATTTATTTATTTTAGACTAATATAAGAAACTATATTTGACAACACGAGGGAGGATCTCATATATGGCCAATCAAAATGTTTAGGGATAAAACTACTTGCAGGCTGTTGGAATTAAAACTATATGCAGGCTACTAGAATTAAAACTATATGCAGGTTGCTAGAATTAAAACTATATGCAGGCCATTGAGATTCAAACAATATATAGTTACCATTGAAGAAGACAACTGGCCAATCAAAAAAAGAATATGATATAGGCTAACAAGAAGAAGGATATGAGTAGTTTAATCAAGCATAAAAATCACATGAAGACCATAGATTAGTTTAACATGAAAGAGGCAGGTATATAATAACGAAGTGTATATGGTGTGTTAGGTCTCAAAAATGCATGTTGTAAACCTTAAGAGCTTGCCAAGCTCTCTTAATGTTTTTGGCTAATGAAACAGGGTTGATATGACTAAAAACCCCCTTTCTCTTTAGGCTCTACCAGACCTAGGTGGGTGTACCTTGATAGCTGATGTAGATTTAAAAGTTGAACTTAGGGATCTATTCACAATGGCATGTAAGTGTGAGATAGATATAAAATTTAATAACTACTCCTACTCCTAATGTGTGAGATTTTGAATATGTGAATAAGGTTTTTGAAATGTTGCTTTATAGTGAATATGACCAGTGCCTAATTCTATTGGGTGAATGGGATCAAGAGTTGTATGATTGTAGACATAGCTACTTGGTTTAACTCTAACTATTTGGCACTTTTTAAAATGTTTATACCTTAGATAAATGTGCAAGATTGTTGGTTATTAGGCTCTTCTTTAAAATCCCATTGATACCTCTTCAAGTTACTATGATTGTATGAAAGGATTTTAATTCTAGATTGAAGTAAACCAACTAAGATGATATATTTAAAGGATTTTAGCTCTAGGTAGAGACCATTTAATAGATCACTTAGAAGGACTTAAATCAGCTTCTCACATAAACCAATCAAACATACCACACAGAGACAACAAGTGTGCCTTGATAAATCAAAATGATTTAAATAATAGGAACAGATCAATATAGAGAAAGCCAAATAACTCATAGAATAAATATCCACAAAGTAGTTGAACACCAAAGATAAATCCACTGATTAAACCATCTTGCCCATTATATAATTTAAGATTTCATAGAAGTCTCTGTATTTGGTACTGCAAATAGAACTGAAAATAATAGTATTATATGATACTTGTTCTTCAATTGATGATCATAAAATGGCCTTGGTTTCCCTTATATATATGGGAAGCAAACTGTTGTGATGTTCACAACACGCCCCATTATGCTCCTTAGCAAAATGGGGACCCCTGCTGATGTTTGCTTTTTGCTTCTGCTTGTGTTTTTTTTCTGCTTTCTGGCGGTCTCGTAAAAATGAAGGTCAGGTGCATCATCATCATGATATATGATAAGGTAGGTCATCATCATGAGGTTTGTTTGTCAAATTTCATATTTTGTTTCTGTGACCTCATATTTTAAAAGAGCTTGAAATTCCATGCAGGTTTGCCTTTTACTTCACTTGAAAATTCGTCCATATGTGGAAGTTATGCACGGTCAAAGTCTTGGTCAAACCTGATATTCGTAGGAGGATCATCATATTTTTATATCCTAAGTCATGTTGACAGGATCATCATGATCTTGGTCTATCACCCGCTAAAAATCATGCAGTCGCAATATCCGGACGTCAATTTTAGGTGGTAGTTCCCTTTACCCGTCAAATGGCCTCAGGCGCATCATCAGCATCATGATTTTCTTAGGAGCGTCATATTTTATAAACTTGGTTTTGCTGTATGAGGACATCATCATCATATTTGAAACGCACCCCCCCGACGATATCCTGAGGTTCAAATATCATGATGACATCGGCTTTAAGTCAAGGTAAGTTCCCCGTCGAAGTGGTCTTTTGTATCGCAAGCATCATCATGATAATTCAACATTACCTAATCTTATATTATCATGCTGATCACCCAGACTTAGAAAAATCCACCTTCGGCATATTTGCGTGTGCGTGTTATAATCCTATCGCAGGGTCATCATCATGATATTTGCTGAACTTCAAATTATGATGATGACGACTCCATATCATCTTGATCTTTCACGAGTCATATTCGCTGAAATTCGCTAAGTGATGGAAGCATCATCATCATAATTCGATTAAGAGGATCATCATCTTCATATCCTCCTGATCTCCGGTTAGTGAATATCATGATGATCACCCTATCTATTCAGAGGGGGTCGATATTGCATTTCTCAACAGCATGATCATATTTCACAATATCACCCTAGCGCAAATATCATGATGACCTTAACTCATCCTTGTGCTTCGAAGACAAATTATGATGATGACGTCATCATGATAAATCGATGAGGGTCATCATCATCATATGTTTTATCCTGTCCTGTAGTCAAGATCATCATGATCTTGTTTGTCCACCTGATATTTCGCAAAGTCCTCCTGCCGATGAAATACAACCTTTTGCACATATCCTGATGATCATCATCATCACATTTTCCCTTCGGCAGGATTTTTTCCCAAACATGATCCGGTTGGTGAAATATCACGATGACGTCTTGTTTTAAGTTTAACAAAGGCCCCGGATATCATGATGACGTCATCCCGATCTGATAAACGAAGAAGCTAATATCCTGATGATCATCATCATCATTTTTCCTTCAACAGGATATTTTCAAGCACGATCCGTTTGCCGAAATATGATGATGATGTCTTATTCTAAGTTCAACAAAAGCTAATATGATGATGATCATCATCATCCTGATCTTTCGAGAGGGTTACCTTGGCCGCGAAAGGGTCATATTCACTTCATCATCCTGATCATGCTCCTTAGGTGCCCCGATATCACAATTATCCCCTGATCTTAACTGAACACCATGATGACGTCATCCTTAGCATTTCAATGAAGCCCGAATATCATGATGACGTCACCATCATCTTCCTTTCCCAAGTAGCATGATTATATTCATATCCTCCTATTCTTCTTCAACATGATGATGATGATGATGTTGTTCTTTTCTCCAATATGCAGAAGCGGAATATCATGATGATGAAGTATATCGACCAGCATGTTTTTTGACGCACCGACAGGGATGATCATGCCGATGGGCGGGAAATGAGGCAGTGGACATTTTAAAGTGTTTTTTTTGGTGCCTCTGGCATTTTTTTCGGTCAGCGATGGTTGACCCAATGAAGTTTGGGTAGTCTGAGCGCATTTTGGACGCGTTTTTGAGTGCATTCTGATCCGATTTTCTCAATCTTGCACTGTCACCTGGATTTAAACGCTTATTTTAATTTCATGTTGTTTTTTGTGATAAATGTGAAACTTATTGCTTGTCTTGTCTTGCAGGCTTGCAGTTGAGGAAGCAGCTAGAAGGTCAACACAGTGACCTCATGGAGGTAGAAGATCTGATCTCAGGAGCAAGAAGATAGGGATGAAATGCAAAAAGTCAAAGCCATTCAAGTGAAGAGGAAGGTCGCAGCTGGAGGTATTACCACAAAAGACAAACAGAAGTTATTGCCCAGCTGCCGGAACTTCTCAGAAGGGGCAATATTTCGCCCAGATTTGACAACTGCTCAGAGATATTTTTGAGAACTGGTTCACCTGCATTTATTGCTGTAACTAGGGGTTTGAACCAGGGGTTTAGTTAGGTTTTTTGTTGTAGTGAGGACAATCAGAATGTCTTTATATTGTGCCTCTCTACACTGTAATACTTTACAACAGGGGCTACACAACAGGGATTTTTAGGGCCTACAACAGGGATTCTAGGAAAACACAGCATGTTAGCTTAGCATAGTTTAGAGGTAGAAGAAGGAGGTCGCCTGTTTGTCTGCAGTAAGGTGCGCGTGGAATGTCTGGCTGCCTTACTGTATCTGTAAAGCTTGTAAGTTCTCTGTAATATGATCAATGAAACTAAGAGTCATTCTTACATTGTAAATCATGTATGGCTATTCGTTTCTAATGCAATAGAATCTGGAGTTCTGCATCTATCTTCTGAGTGTTCTCCTGCTCTTCTTTGTGTTTTGAAATATCTTCTTTGAGAGCTTGCAATTTTAAATGTATGTTTGTGAAAATGCTCAGAACTTACATTTAGGGTTTTTACTGTGGATTTGATCAGATTACTGTAGTGTTTACATAGTGCATAACAGAAATAATTAGATCCTTCGGTAGATTAAGTGAGGTATAGTTTAGATCTTTCTAACTTTTCCCAACCCATCTGAAATATTTAGCTGAAAACGTAGAAATCCAAAGGAAATTGTCTCAAATTTGAAGAAGCATGCATAACAGAGCTATAAATAGACAGTTTTCATAAATAGATAAAGAAGAAAGCTGCAAAAAAAATCCAAGAAAACCCTCTGAAACTTGCAGCCCGGTATCACTTGTATGCAAATGAACAGAATACTTGTTGAAATCTATGACCTCTTTGCATATTCTTAGTCCAGTAAACCACAAAACAAACCTAAACTACGTAAGGCCCCTTGAACATTACAGCTTCACATTGACCAACTGAACTTGACCAACCGAACCATTGTAGACTTGGGATTAGTTGAATCACCAAATGATTCCTTCTTGTCTTTCAAGTATAGTTTCAGTTCATTTTATGTGAATTTTAACTTATTGTTATGATTGCATCAAAACAGTCATCAACAATTTTCTGGCACTAGAAGGAGGGCCTGCCTGAGTTAGGTTTCATTTCAAACTGGCTAACGACAGTAACAGAGTGACTAGGTCTAGGTCCAGTTCAGGAGATATCTTTGTGCAACTACCTGATACAATGCGAAGTAAAAGCCCTTTAATTTGGAATCCAAAGATATCGCAAGCAGGAAGTTCATCTGGAATGCCTCCTGGGTCACCTTTTAACATCCATAGTATTGTAAGTCCTGATAGATCACTGTTCAGATCTTTAAATCTTGGATCAGGCACTCCTGGAGGTCTCAATCCTCCTCTAAATCCTAATCCACCAATCAATCCAGGTATTTCTGCAAGTTCAAGTCAAGCTCAAACACCTACAATGGCTTATTTTGATGTCAATTCTCCCATATTCTTCAATGATTATCATGACATGCCAAAAAATTCAAAAAAGATATGTCCGAAATACCAGTTGCATCAAGACCCAGAAGATCATATTAGAATATTTAAGGAAGCATGTTTTAGGGCTATGTTAGAGCACGAGGATGTTGTGTGTAGATTGTTTCCTTACACCTTTAATGAGCAGGCCTCTAGCTGGTACGTAAACTTATTCAATGGTTACATTTCTTCCTGGGCACTTATGGAAGAAGCATTTCTGTCAAGATTTAGAGGACCCATTGACCCTTGTGCTTTGTATCATAAGTTGGCTGCTATAAAACGAGGTGAGGGAGAGCTAATTGATAATTTCAATGACAGATTTCAAAAGGCCTATTCTAGGCTAGTAGCCCCTTATACCATAGATGATGCTCCCTTGTTGGCTATGTACGATGCTGCTTTGGATCCTTTAACTGCCATGTTTGTCAAAAGAAAACTTGACATAGATTCAATATCCAAAGCCTATAAAGAGGCAGCCTCAGTGAACCAAGAAATGAGACATACAACTTACAGTCCATTTGGAGGAAATTTTGGGGTGCAGAATCAGGCACACCCATGGAATGGAGTCCCTGTGCAGCATGCTCCACTAATAAATCCGGTTCCTTCTTACACACCTGTGTATAATCCTACTCCAATCCAGGCTATAACTCCTTACACGGCTAGTACTTCCAATAACAGTCAAAATAATGGTCAACCTTTCTTCCAACTTCCTAGGGATGTAACTGTGGCAAAAGCACAAGAGGATAGGGAAGAAATCAAGGAGATTACTGCACATTTGAAGAGATTAACAACCGAAGTGACACAGCTAAGAAATGAGAATCTCTATGGAAGAAGCAACCAAAACTACAATCCACATCAAAATCACAACCAAGGCCAAAATCAGAATTATAGTCTCAACCAAAATCAGCAGTACAATCAGAACCAAAACTACAATCAGCATCAAGGCCCCAGTCAGGGGCAACCAATGCAAAATAGGGGGCCAGTGATAGATAATAGGACCTGGGGCAATAATAACAAAAATCAGAATCAACCTAGGCCACCCAAGACATGGAACACTGGGCCCAACAACGGTACTCTGGCTTCTCCTTTTGAGAATACAGATAATCATGGTGCAAAACAAATAACTAACATACAAATGGCCAATACAGCACCCAAAAATTGGTGCAGATTTCACAATACCAATACCCATGCTGAGCACGACTGTCCACAGCTCCACTTGGCAGCTAGTATTTTTAACGTAGACGTACAGCCTCCTACCTCTGAATTTCTCATTCCTAAGGGTAATGAGGTAGTACCCTCAGAATATGACACAGCATTAGTCTTAGAAACGATTACCTTCGCAACTGCAGAAGAGAAAGAGGATGAATTGCTAGAGGATGAACCATACTGTTGTGAAAGTCTTTATCCTGAATCAGCCTTTGTGTTAAATGCTTTTCAGTTTCCTTTTGAATCTGAAAATGAGATATTAAATGAAACAGAGGAGGTGCAGGCCTTTCAACAAACAAATAAAAGCCACACCTACAATTTGAGGAACAACCCTAGGCCGGGAGGACCTTTCACCACTTCCACTCCCCTGAATAACATCAATACACCCCCAGATTAGAATGCTAGCAACAATCCTGCCACACTCAAAGCTAGTCAGCACACAAATAATGAAACAGCAGTGCAAAAGGATCAAACAAGTAAGACAGAAACAATAGAGACAACAAGACTAATGAATTACTTATCAGAGGAAATAAAAAAAATGAAGGTCAGCATACCTCTAAATGAATTATTGAAGACCCCAGGGATCAGAAATGCTTTTTTAAAATCCCTGGACACATCTATAACAAACAAGGTGTCTGCTGATACAACTGTTCCTAATAGTGATTCACCACCTAAGGAGAAAGGTAAGAAAGTTGAGCAGCCTTCCAATACAAATGTGGTAATACATGCGGATAAGAGGGATACTCAACCTTTCTTGTTAACTGTTAGGTTGTGTGGGAAGAATATACACAATTGCATGGTAGATTCTGGTGCTTCAGCCAATGTAATGCCCTTAGGAATATGTAAAACTCTCGGGCTGACTCCCACCAAATCTGCCAAGGTTGTCACGCAATTAGATAAGACCGAGGTTAGTGTGATAGGAGAACTCATGAACATACAGGTGCAGTTAGCTTCAGACCCTAGGGTGAGCCAAATCATTGACATCCAAGTAGTGGATATACCTGTAAATTACGGAATGTTGCTAAGTAGGGATTGGTCCAAGACATTAAACGGATATATGGCTACTGACTTTTCACACATGTGGTTACCATGGAGAGGCATCCCAAACCAGATCAGAATAGGGGCAGAGCCCAGAATGAAACATATGATAACAGAGTATAATCAAACTAATGAAATATTATATGCTGCTGTTGAACCAGGTGTCTACAGAATTACCAACAATAGGATGCAGATTGAAGAGATCATGATGTTAAACATTAGAAAGAAGTGTGTCAGCAATAGAACGGCACTATTCATTGAGTCTGACGGAAATTCTTCAGATGAGGAAAACAATACAATAGACAAATTTGGTCATGCCATTAGACAAGAGGTGGAAGAGTGCGTTACACACAATCTCCCAGTCCAATGTAAGTTATATAAAAATAGGTGTAGAGTCCATGGTAGGCAATATTCTGAGGAGAATTGTGAAATATGCAAAGACATCATTGAATATGAATACAATAAGTGCATAGGGAGGATAGAGTCACAAGAGAAAAATGAGCATCCTGATCCAACACAGAGATATGTTCAGGATAATATAGATGCCCTGACCCCAGATTTAGGGAAAGAAATAGAGGACGAGGGTAGTTATCTTTCTGAGTTGCAAACTACAAACACACATATGCAAGATAACCAAACGGAAAAACCCATGAATAAACAAGATAACACCCCACAGGCAATAAAAGGGACAAAGTATGCCAAGGTAAAAGATCAGAAAAGTAAAGATGGCATGTGGACGTTAAAATGTGATGGGTCCAAATTAAAACAGGGCGCAGGTGCAGGTATTGAACTCATAAATCCTCAAAGTAAATCACATTTGGTAGCATATAGATTACAATTTTCCTGCACTAACAATATTGCTGAATATGAGGCCCTAATTTTAGGACTTGTCATGGCCATCAAGAAAAGGGTAAAAGCCATCAGAGTATTTTCAGACTCTGAATTAGTAGTCAGACAAGTGAGGAAACTATATGCCTGCAATTATAAGAAGATGATTAGTTACAGACATAGAGTATGGAATTTAATGGATTCGTTTGATGCTGTTAACATAGAGCACATTCCTAGAGAGCTAAACCACAGGCCAGATGCGTTAGCAGTTGCTGCTAGTACATTAGAACCATTGACACTGTCAGGATTAAGACGATTTGCTGTTGAGCTAGTTAACGTGCCCAGTATACCAGACAACGTTACACACTTTCAGGTATTTGGAGAGGATCAGCAAATTATTGATTTTCTGACTTGTAATGAGGCATTTGAGGCCCAAATTATTGATGAACAAGAAAGGCCTGAAGTAACATGGGAGGAAGAAGATATGATCAACTTAAAGAGCAACTTCTTGCCAAAAGGAGTAATTGAATTAGAACACATCTTTGACTTCGACGGAATAATAAGATAGAAAGACTTACCCAAAACAGAAGGGGGTAAGTGTGATTTACATAACTTAGGGACTGAGCTAAATCCACAAAATGTACTAATTGGGAAGGCTTGCTCTGAGAAAATCAGAAAAGAGGTTCTGGACGTTCTGAAAAAATATAAACATGTCATAGCATGGACTTATGAAGACTTGAAAACATTTGATGAGTCCATCATAACTCACGTCATACCTTTAAGAAAAGAAGTCAAACCATTTAGGCAAAAACAGAGGCCTGTAAACACCATTCTAGAGCCTTAATCTTTGAGGAAGTTAAAAAACTACTGTCCGCTGGAATAATTTTTCCAGTCAGACATTCTGTCTGGGTAGCTAACTTAGTACCAGTGAGGAAGAAAAACGGAGATATCAGGTTGTGCGTAGACTTTAGAAATTTAAACAAGGCTTCTGAAAAGGATAATTATCCTTTGCCCCCAATAGATGAAGTACTGCAAGCAGTAAATGGCGCAAAGATGATGTCTTTTTTAGATGGTTTTTCAGGTTATAACCAGGTCTTAATTGACAGGGAGGATAGACTAAAAACCACCTTCACTTGCAAATGGGGAAATTATGCGTATAGAAGAATGCCTTTTGGTCTGATTAATGCAGGTGCCACTTTTCAGAGGGCCATGGACGTTGCTTTTCGTGGATTATCAGGTAAATGTATTGTTGTATATATGGATGATTTAACTATGTATTCCAAGGATGCATCCACCCACGCTGAGGACCTCAGAAAAGTACTCCAACGATGTGAAAGGTATGGGATTTCCCTTAATCCTAAGAAATGTATATTTGGCGTAACTGAAGGTAAATTATTAGGCCATGTCATTTCTGAAAATGGAATTTCAATTGATCCGGATAGAATAGAATCCATAAAAAATTTGCAAATACCAAACAGTAGGAAAGAATTGAAATCATTTTTTGGTAAAATTAACTTTGTTCGGAAGTTTATAACAGGTTTTGCAGAGATTGTGCAGCCGTTGAATGCCATGTTAAAGAAAGATGCACAGATGGAATGGATGCTAGTAGCCAAAGCCGCATTTGAAGATATCAAGGAGGCAATTTCTAATGCCCCTGTATTGGCAAGTCCAGACTACACATGCCCGTTTTACATCTACTCCTTTGCATCTTCTCATTCTGTCGCTGCTGCCTTGACACAGAAAGGTGAAAATAATGACGAGAGGCCCATAGCATTTATGAGTGCGCCTCTGAAGGATGCACAGCTGAGATATCTAGATATCGAAAGACAGGCATTCGCATTAGTAAAGGCTGTAAAAAAATTCAGACACTACATCCTGCGCAGCCAGATTAAAGCCATAGTACCAGACGCAGCAGTAAAGATGTTGCTGATGCAGAACGAGCCTGGAGAAAAAAGAGCCAAATGGATCACCACGCTGCAAGAATTTGACATGGAGATCATTCCCGCAAAGCTGGTCAGAGGGCAGGCGTTGGTGCAGACAATAGCAAACATGGATCCAAATCTGATAAAACAGCAATATGTATTGAATTCCTAAGACGCATCAGGCTGGTACGATGATTTAAGCACCTTCCTGATAGCTGGAAAGTACCCAGGCAAGATGAAGGCTTCTCAGAGGAGAGATTTGAAGATTAAGGCACAGCATTATATGGTGCAAGGAGGTCTTCTATTCAGGAAGAACCATGATGGAATTTATTTGAGATGCATAAACAGAACTGAAGCTGATAAAGTGTTGACAGAACTACATGACAAGTACGGAACCGGCCATGGTTCCCATTTAGCTACAGCACACAAAATACTGAGAGCGGGCTATTACTGGCCCACTATATTCAAAGATACTAAGAGTCACATCAGAAGCTGCCACACCTGTCAGACTGCAGCAGACAAAGGAAGAAATCTGGCCAATCCACTGCAGCCTGTGATCGAGTCCAGACCGTTTGCACAATGGGGCTTGGATTTTATCGGAGTCATCAATCCCCCATCTTCTGCAGGACACAAGTTTATATTGACGGTAACGGACTATTGTACAAGGTGGACTGAGGCCACCTGCTGCAAATTTTCCACAACTGAGGTAGTTATCAAGTTCCTTGAAGAAAACATTATCACCAGGTTTGGAACGCCCTATTCATTGCTATGTGATAACGGCCCTGCTTTCTCTTCTTTAAAATTTTCTAAATGGGCATTTGAATATGGGATCATTCTAAGGTTTTCTTCGAATTATTACCCTCAAGGTAATGGACTGGCTGAATCAACAAACAAAATCTTATTAGACATCATCAAGAGGTTAATTGCCAAAAGTCCTAGAGAGTGGAATACCCTATTAAGATATGCATTATGGGTAGACAGGACTAAGTTCAAAACAGCTTTAGGTAGCACACCTTACCACCTAGTTTATGGGACTGATCCCATACTTCCGGTCAATCTAAGAATACCAACCTGGAAGTTTGCCAATGAATATCTAGGCTTTGATAACCATAGGGAAGCCAGAATAGTGCAAATGTTGCAACTAGAGGAGAAAAGAGGTCAAGCCCTCGAGAAGTTTTCCAAACACCAAGCAGTTGTTAAGAGGTGGTTTGACAAAAGGGCAAGAGTCAAAACATTTAGGATATCAGACTTAGTGTTGTGCTGGGACAAAGCACATGAAAAGAAAGGAAGCCATGGAAAATTCGATAAATTATGGCTGGGTCCATTACAAATTTCAGAAATAATAGGAGACAACACCTTTAGACTTAAGACCTTGACTGGAGAAGATGTGCCATTACCAGTTAATGGCCAGCATTTGAAACACTACTTCCAGGCTTGAAGGTCAGGATGAGGCAGTCCTTTCTTTCTTAATGTAAAATGCTGTAGATAATGTACAGTTCTTCTTTTGCTGTTTTCTTCTTGGGTTGGCTGTTTGTGGCTTGTCCTCTGTTTGTTTTTTGCTTTTTGTTTCTGTCTGTTTGTACAGTTTTTTTTGTTGTTTTGTTGTTTGTACAGCCTGTTTGTTTGGTCTGTTTGTTGTCTCCTCAGCAGGGATCTTTATTTTACTGTAGAGTATTAAGGAGTAGAACTAGCAACCATTCAAAACAGTATATAATTTAGGATATTCAGGTTAACCATTTGCAATTTACACATAACTTGTCACTGTCATGAATGTAGAGAGTTGTTCATCTTCTAAAGTTTCGTATTCAATAAATGTGATTGAGAATTCGAAGCAGGTTTCTCACGATGACACACCTAAAATCATTGGGTTTGTTGAACCTACCAGTGTAGATATTAGGTGAAAAATCAGAGGTCACCCTTGCTACCATTACAATTCTCAGCTTGATTTTAGCAAGTGCCCACTCCTTGCATCATGAAGTTACAAATTGCTATATCTTATGAAATCTTTCAAAATTAGAAAACAAATAAATAAATAAATAAATGAATAAAGCGGATTATACTGAAAATCTAGATTAAGCCATCTAAGTAACTCTACCGGGGCTATGGACGCTCGCTGGCAGTGGGGCTCTACTTAGGAGAATTGTAACGATAACCTTGCCGGGGCTATAGACGCTCGCTGGCAGCAAGGCTCTATCTGGTCGGCTATGAGGGAATATCCTCATCTACGTAGGCTAATGTCAGTCACTGGTTTGTTCAACCGATCTTCAAGATGAGGATAATTAATCACATGCACACAACTAAACTGAAAATGGAAATTCATGCATCTTTATTGAACACTTTGAGTCTCAAGCTGAATAGTAATTTGCAGGAAAGATAGTTGGAAGTTATGAGTTCATTTCACCTAGTTTCCTTGAACACTCTGAATTTAATTGTTTTGTTTTGGTTGCTAGTTGTTGTGATGTTCACAACACGCCCCATTATGCTCCTTAGCAAAATGGGGACCCCTGCTGATGTTTGCTTTTTGCTTCTGCTTGTGTTTTTTTTCTACTTTCTGGCGGTCTGGTAAAAATGAAGGTCAGGTGCATCATCATCATGATATATGATAAGGTAGGTCATCATCATGAGGTCTGTTTGTCAAAGTTCATATTTTGTTTCTGTGACCTCATATTTTAAAAGAGCTTGAAATTCCATGCAGGTTTGCCTTTTACTTCACTTGAAAATTCGTCCATATGTGGAAGTTATGCACGGTCAAAGTCTTGGTCAAACCTGATATTCGCAGGAGGATCATCATATTTTTATATCCTAAGTCATGTTGACAGGATCATCATGATCTTGGTCTATCACCCGCTAAAAATCATGCAGTCGCAATATCCGGACGTCAATTTTAGGTGGTAGTTCCCTTTACCCGTCAAATGGCCCCAGGCGCATCATCAGCATCATGATTTTCTTAGGAGCATCATATTTTATAAACTTGGTTTTGCTGTATGAGGACATCATCATCATATTTGAAACGCACCCCCCCGACAATATCCTGAGGTTCAAATATCATGATGACATCGGCTTTAAGTCAAGGTAAGTTCCCCGTCGAAGTGGTCTTTTGTATCGCAAGCATCATCATGATAATTCAACATTACCTGATCTTATATTATCATGCTGATCACCCAGACTTAGAAAAATCCACCTTCGGCATATTTGCGTGCACGTGTTATAATCCTATCGCAGGGTCATCATCATGATATTTGCTGAACTTCGAATTATGATGATGACGACTCCATATCATCTTGATCTTTCACGAGTCATATTCGCTGAAATTTGCTAAGTGATGGAAGCATCATCATCATAATTCGATTAAGAGGATCATCATCTTCATATCCTCCTGATCTCTGGTTAGCGAATATCATGATGATCACCCTATCTATTCAGAGGGGGTCGATATTGCATTTCTCAACAGCATGATCATATTTCACAATATCACCCTAGCGCAAATATCATGATGACCTTAACTCATCCTTGTGCTCCGAAGACAAATTATGATGATGACATCATCATGATAAATCGATGAGGGTCATCATCATCATATGTTTTATCCTGTCCTGTAGTCAAGATCATCATGATCTTGTTTGTCCACCTGATATTTCGCAAAGTCCTCCTGCCGATGAAATACAACCTTTTGCACATATCCTGATGATCATCACCATCACATTTTCCCTTCGGCAGGATTTTTTCCCAAACATGATCCGGTTGGCGAAATATCATGATGACGTCTTGTTTTAAGTTTAACAAAGGCCCCGGATATCATGATGACGTCATCCCGATCTGATAAACAAAGAAGCTAATATCCTGATGATCATCATCATCATTTTTCCTTCAACAGGATATTTTCAAGCACGATCCGTTTGCCGAAATATGATGATGATGTCTTATTCTAAGTTCAACAAAAGCTAATATGATGATGATCATCATCATCCTGATCTTTCGAGAGGGTTACCTTGGCCGCGAAAGGGTCATATTCACTTCATCATCCTGATCATGCTCCTTAGGTGACCCGATATCACAATTATCCCCTGATCTTAATTGAACACCATGATGACGTCATCCTTAGCATTTCAATGAAGCCCGAATATCATGATGACATCACCATCATCTTCCTTTCCCAAGCAGCATGATTATATTCATATCCTCCTATTCTTCTTCAACATGATGATGATGATGATGTTGTTCTTTTCTCCAATATGCAGAAGCGGAATATCATGATGATGAAGTATATCGACCAGCATGTTTTTTGACGCACCGACAGGGATGATCATGCTGATGGGCGGGAAATGAGGCGGTGGACATTTTAAAGTGTTTTTTTTGGCGCCTCTGGCATTTTTTTCGGTCAGCGATGGTTGACCCGATGAAGTTTGGGCAGTCTGAGCGCATTTTGGACGCGTTTTTGAGTGCATTCTGATCCGATTTTCTCAATCTTGCGCTGTCACCTGGATTTAAACGCTTATTTTAATTTCATGCTATTTTTTGTGATAAATGTGAAACTTATTGCTTTTCTTGTCTTGCAGGCTTGCAGTTGAGGAAGCAGCTGGAAGGTCAACACAGTGACCTCATGGAGGCAGAAGATCTGATCTCAGGAGCAAGAAGATAGGGATGAAATGCAAAAAGTCAAAGCCATTCAAGTGAAGAGGAAGGTCGCAGCTGGAGGTATTACCACAAAAGACAAACATAAGCTATTGCCCAGCTGCCGGAACTTCTCAGAAGGGGCAATATTTCGCCCAGATTTGACAACTGCTCAGAGATATTTTTGAGAACTGGTTCACCTGCATTTATTGCTGTAAGTAGGGGTTTGAACCAGGGGTTCAGTTAGGTTTTTTGCTGTAGTGAGGACAATCAGAATGTCTTTATATTGTGCCTCTCTACACTGTAATACTTTACAACAGGGGCTACACAACAGGGATTTTTAGGGCCTACAACAGGGATTCTAGGAAAACACAGCATGTTAGCTTAGCATAGTTTAGAGGTAGAAGAAGGAGGTCGCCTGTTTGTCTGCAGTAAGGTGCGCGTGGAATGTCTGGCTGCCTTACTGTATCTGTAAAGCTTGTAAGTTCTCTGTAGTATGATCAATGAAACTAAGAGTCATTCTTACATTGTAAATCATGTATGGCTATTCGTTTCTAATGCAATAGAATCTAGAGTTCTGCATCTATCTTCTGAGTGTTCTCTTGCTCTTCTTTGTGTTTTGAAATATCTTCTTTGAGAGCTTGGAATTTTAAATGTATGTTTGTGAAAATGCTCAGAACTTACATTTAGGGTTTTTACTGTGGATTTGATCAGATTACTGTAGTGTTTACATAGTGCATAACAGAAACAATTAGATCCTTCGGTAGATTAAGTGAGGTATAGTTTAGATCTTTCTAACTTTTCCCAACCCATCTGAAATATTTAGCTGAAAACGTAGAAATCCAAAGGAAATTGTCTCAAATTTGAAGAAGCATGCATAACAGAGCTATAAATAGACAGTTTTCATAAATAGATAAAGAAGAAAGCTGCAAAAAAAATCCAAGAAAACCCTCTGAAACTTGCAGCCCGGTATCACTTGTATGCAAATGAACAAAATACTTGTTGAAATCTATGACCTCTTTGCATATTCTTAGTCCAGTAAACCACAAAACAAACCTAAACTACGTAAGGCCCCTTGAACATTACAGCTTCACATTGACCAACTGAACTTGACCAACCGAACCATTGTAGACTTGGGATTAGTTGAATCACCAAATGATTCCTTCTTGTCTTTCAAGTATAGTTTCAGTTCATTTTATGTGAATTTTAACTTATTGTTATGATTGCATCAAAACAGTCATCAACACAAACATGCTTCAGGCCAAAAGAGGGTGTCACTTCATGACTTGTACCTCTTGTGATAACTAACAAATATTTAGAACATAATTAAGAAATAAGCAAAAGTAAACAGGATGGGCATTCACAATTGTCAGGATCTGAGTCCGTTAATCAACGTAGGGAACCCGTGATCATTTCAATCTGGTAAGGTTCTCTTCTCCAATGATCTAGAGTCTTGATGCATATGCTTTTCCCATTGCTGTTGTAAATTTCTTCTTCTGTACTTCACCAAAAAATTCTTTAATTAGCATTGGCAAAATTTCTAAGTATCAAAAGATTCTTCAGATTTTATAGCTTCTTTAGGTTCTTTCTTAACCATTGTCTTCCATTTTTTTAATCAGCTAAGGATGTAGACATGGCTAGTAAAATGCATCCTAACCCTTTATGCTACTCTGGCAATGAATAAATTAATCTTAGCAATGTGATCAACATACTCGTGAGTCACATAAGTTTTTGTGGAGATTATATCATCCATGACAGATTCCAAAGTGGAGATTCTGTCTAAACATGTATGTGTGCTTTCTATCATTCTATCCTCATCATTGATCTTCTCAAGAGCTATTGGTAACAATTGGGCTAATTCATATTTCCAAATACCCTTTTCATGTAAATTGCCTTCATTATCAAAGAAATTAGGAAATGCCATATCCAGCTATTGATCAAAATCACCAAGGTCTTATGTTAACAAAGTGTTGAACTTTTCATGCTCACTGATTAATTTATCATATTCCTTAAACACCTATTTATCAACACTTGTTTTGGTTTTTAGTTCCTCTTTCTTCTCCAACATCTTGAGGTGCAATCTCCTATGCTCTTGGTAGGCACTGTGTGTTCTCTTGTGCAATTTATCACTCTTTCCCATCATTTTCTCAAATCTTTTCTTAATTAGTTCAGAAGCCATTTGGTATTTAACAACTTTCATTTCAGTTTCCAATTGATCACTATTCTTTCCAAATTTTTCTGCCCTAATCTTCTAATAATTGGTATCAACACTAGCCTCCACCACACTTTTGTCAGATTCTAAGGTGAATAGATACTTGATAATGATGGAATCCTATCCTTATAAGTGCCAACTTCTTGCCACAATTTTGCATTCTCTGCCATGTATGCATTATTATTTCTTACCAGTTTCTCAATTTGAGCCTTTGTAAATCAAGCAACATTCACATTTAAATTAGCAGTCTCAATAGGATCTGTGTCCTCAACCCTCTGTATCAAGAGATGACCAAATGCTTCATTCGGTTTGTTAATGATTTGAGGTCTCTTATTAGGAGGGTATAGTGCCCATATTAGTAATGTCACCTTATCAGGATGATATCCTAAACCTGTTTTGATCTTATCTAGTGCTTCAATACTTAGCTATACTTTTTTATCCTAATTTCTTCTAAAGGTATCAAAAACAATGGCCGAGCTCATATCCCACCCGGAGAATAGCTAATATTACCCCTGCTTCTTCAAGCAGTGTTCTCCCCTTTTCTAAAGTCATAGTTTCTAGTACTTTGTCAATTTCTATTTGGAGCTCCTTCAATGCCTTAGCCTGTACTTGGGGAGTGATGTCCTTCATTTTCTCTCTAGCCTGTTTGCCTTTGTACTAATACAAGAAGGCTTTGAATTCAGGGGTTTTGATAAAATCATCATCTGAAACAATTTTTTTTCTTGTCATATGTCTTATATCTTCTGATAACTCATCAGGGGATTCCATCCTGATCATTTCTCTATCCACAGGAGGCTCATACTCTTCAATTATAGGCTCAAAGCCTTGCACACCTTCATCTCCACTTTCAAACTCTTCATCCTCTGCAATATTGGTGTCAACAAAGAAGCTACTGTCTGGTGTAGGATGAGGGAAAAGATGGCCCAAAGGTACTTCACACTCAGCTTATGTCTCTTTGATATTTTTACCTCTTTTCTCAAAAACCTTAGGAGGAACATCCACAGTTAATTCTAATGCATGTGCAATTAACATGTCCAACCTTTCAACAGGATAATCAACCTCCAAAAAAGCTCCTTTATAAGTGGGATTTTCGGCTATCCTCCAAGCCTCAGCTAGTATTATTTTATGATACAAGTTTCATTTTTCAACTGCACTATTCTCATCAATATTTCTGATCAAATCATCATCAACAAATAGCACATGGTGATACCTTTTCAAATTTTTATTAACTTTGACACTATTTATGAAGTGTTTAGGGTCAAAGTTTTCTCTTGCATTTCTTGATGGCAGTCAAAATTTTTCTAACTTTTTTATCAATTATTTGATATCCCTTTTCAACAAGAACTGTAAAATCTCCAAAACACAAAGTACCAGGCATCAAAGACTTCTTATTCTAACTTTTAAGGTGCATAAAGTCATAGTAAGCTAACTACCTCACAATCTCTAAATAGGCAAATTCTATTTGGACAGGGTTTTGGCAACAAAAATGGTGGTCCTTCATACCCAAATACTCTAACCTTTGTGCAGTCATTATAAGCATACCAGTCACCCCAGTTGTGATTGAATCTTCCTCTTTCATTCTTTTCCTTTGGCCTAAGAAATTTCTATACTTCCATTGACAGGCTGTAATCACATGGATGACCTAGCAATTTAAACACTAGTTTTAGAAAATTTTCTTCAAAATATAGATAATGGGATCTTTCACACCTTCTATCCCAGATAGCTGTCCACATCTACATAGGTTTAATGTGTCCATCCCTATCCAAATCTCTCACCCTTAAGCATTCATCCCACAGACACATATTTTATTCCTCATACAAGACAAGATGCATGAGCAAAGAGTAATGCCTAAATTTATTACCTCCATTTTTTATAGAAACCAAATCATTGTGAAGATCATTAGCAAGGTACTCAGTATAGTCTAGATACCGTGCATCCTGGCTTTGCACATCTATAGTTAGAACCATTGGTGCAACTTCCATAAACAGAGAGGCTTCCAAACCAAGCAATTGACAGACATAATAGTAGGTGCATCTAAAGTATTCCTCAAATGACTCGACATAGTAGGGTGGATCCTCAACTCCTGAGAATACTCTGAGCATATTTCCTTCATCTCAAGGCCTATGTAAAGGTAGCCTCCATCTCTTGTAATTATTGCTCAGATTATAGTACTCATTCAACAGGTCTCTAATTATGAATTTCACATCAAGGCTAGTTTTCATTTGAAACACCATTGATATATAGTCTTTGGTGACAGGGATGAAACCGGACCCATTATTCAACTCAATTATGTAGGTTTGTGGATTGTATTTCTTGGCCAAAGCTTTTAACAACTCCACATTGATAAACACATTTGGCACTATAAGTTTTCCCAAGTTTAGTCTCCACAGATTCGATACAGGTTTATGCCTATGCATTTTCCTATAATGATAGAGAAAAAGATCATACCCCCATGTGTCCCCTATTTGTTTATATATCCTCCAATTTTTCAGCTTGGGGGTTTAATTGGGTATTTCTCCTAGATCTCTGTCCTGACCCTGTGCATTGATCTATCAAATCCTGGTTTAAGTGCCTTTCTTCTAATTTCTACCTTTTACCCTTAGGGTTTTCAGTCATATCTTGCATGATTCAAACTGTGTAAAAGAACTCTACTTCTATGAATTAATTTGAACCAGTATATTGTAAATTCTAAGCCAAATTCAGGGTACTTACTTGGATATGTTCTCTGGTTCTCAAATTATTATTTTCTCTGTGCCCTACCTTCATTCCTCATGGTTGCTTAATTGTTCAATCTTCTCAAGATTTGCCTTAATATACTCAGTTCTGGTGTATTAATGGTGTCTCATGACAGCTCTCATATCATCAAAGGGACATTTAATTTTCAAATAAGGGTCATTTCATCACTGCCAAACATGTCTTGTCATTATTCTATCGAGATGATCAACTTTATAAACCTATCGATATGTATCTTTGCCTTTGATATTCTTTTATTCCTTTTACTTCCCTTAGGATTTTAGAATGACCCTAGATGGTATCATACGGATAACATGGTTTCCTTCTAAAATCCCCTTTATGAAAAGTCTCTTCGTCATTTACTTGTCTCTTCGATGTCCCTTTTCTTATTATGTCATTTGCCTTTTCGAAGGGACAAGAAATCACCTCACTTTGATATTTCAAAGTCACTTTGAAATACCTTCAATGTTCTCCTTCATTCATAAATGTTGTCAGCTTATTGGTGGGATTGGAAATTGTGTTACTCTGATATTCCAAAATCTTTTCAAAATGCTTTTGGTTACCCTTTGTAAGTGCTATCGCTTTATCGACGGGACACATTTAGGTGTCATGCCGATATACATTAGTCCCTTTGATATGCTTTTGATGTCTTTATAATATCAAGAGACCCTAAAATGACTTACTCTGATAATCCTTAGTCTCTTTGATCTTTAAGTCCCTTTGATTTTTTGATATCATCCCTATATGCTGCTGAGTTGTGTTTTTCTACCCTCTTAGTTTTTTGGATTATCAAAGAGACTCCAAAATGAGTCTCCCTGATATGGTGGTTTCTCATCGATATTATTCATATTCATTTGTTGAAAAGATTCTAGGGTAGTACTTAGGCAATATAGAAATGCTTTTCTAATATGGCTTTCTTCTTTTAGGGTGAAGGTGACAAGACATGAACTTATTAGAGTTAGGATTTTGGGTGCAATGGATGTATTATTTTGGGTAGGGAAAATTTAAAACAATATTTTGGGGATAATATGATGGCAAGAAATGAATTTTTTATAAAAAATTTAGGGTTAAAATTTTGTTCCAACATTGGCTCTGGCTGGGGATGAATGGTTGTGAGGTCATTGCAAGAATTTAGAAAATACTCTCTGGGATGCAGACCAATGGTAGTGGGGAGGGGTGGGAAATGGAAATCCTAATCTACTGTGCATGGAAAAAGAAAGTTTTTAGGAGAAGTATTTTAGGAATTGTCCATGCACTGGAAATTCCTGTACTTCACCACTCATATTCTGTAGGTAATAGGAATCTTCACCACATTTACTAGTGATGATAAATGGGCCTATGCATAATGCTTCCAATTTACCATGTTTCCCTTTGTCCTGTCCTCTGGCATTCCACATGAGGACCATGTCATCCACCTTGAATTTTCTATCCTTAGCCCTTTTATCAAATAGATATTTCATCTATAATTACTTTTTTTCATTTTGTTCCTAAGCTTGAGCCCTTACTTCATCCAATTTAGCCAACTATTCCAAACTCTCTTCCATAGGTTCAGGAATGTTTATATCTTCTTGGAGGATAAATCTATAAACTGGCAATATATTATGTATAGGAAGCCTAGCTTGTGCATCGTATACTAGTTCAAATGGGGATTTTCCTGTATCCTTCTTTATAGTAACCCTATCTGCCCATAAAGCCATTTTTAATTTTGAATCCCATGCCTTCTTGTTATTTTTCAACATCCTCTTGATTATTTTTAGGATGCTTTTGTTGCTTGACTCTGGCTATCCATTGGCCTGAGGATGCTATGGGGAGGCATATGAAATTACTATTCCATAAGATTCATAGAATGTTTTGAATTCATCTAATCTAAAGCACATGCCATTGTCTGTAATGAGTCTCACAGGAACTCCAAACCTAGTGATGATATTTTCTAATAGAAAATTAACCACCACCTTACTAGTAGCTTGTCTAGTTGGAATTGCTTCTATCCATTTTGTAAAATAATCTGTAGCTACTGGGATCCATTTGTATCCACCAATGGATCTTTCTATAATTTCCCCTACAAAGTCAATTCCCCATTGATGAAATGGAGCTTCAACTTGCATTGGTCTTAACGATAAGGCTCCTTGGTAGTTTAATTTGCCAGAGAACTTTTGACAGGCTTCACATTTTCTCACATATCTGTGGGCATCTTGAAAAAAATCAATCTAGTACTATCCTACTCTCATTATCTTATGGGAAGTAGTCTTTGCTAAGAAGTGTCCTCCACACACACATTTATGCATTTCTTGTAACATCTTCTCAGTTTGTGTTTTATCCAGGCATAAAAGTAAGATACCATCTCTATTTTTCCAGTATAGATCTCCATCCATGGAGACATATTTTGGTGCAATGAGTTTCAAAGTTCTTCTCATTCAGGCCTTGAGGACACTTCATGTTTTTAAGATAATACATTACATTGGTGTACCAAGGTGTATGCTCAATGCTTGCAATAATGTTATCTTCTTCTTTTATGTTGTAAAATTGTGCAACCTCCAAATTTGATTCAACCATTAACTTGGCCAAACCTTGATCTCTAACAAGCCTGGTAATTTGGATGTTGATGTTAAATTCTTGGATTCTATTGATCCATCTACATCTTCGTCCTGTGAGTTCATTTTGGATAAAAACATCCTTCACAGCAGCATTTGGTACATAGGCTATTACATGGGCTCCAACCACATAGGGTCTGAATGCCTTCACTGCTTTTACTAGGGCATAGGCATGTTTCTCAGTAATGTCATACTTCAACTTTGCCCCCTGAAGTGATTTACTGAAAAATGAGATGGGTTGTTCATATCCTTCATTATTCTTTTGTAACAATACAACTGCTACTATATGAATGGATGCAAAAGAAAATATTTGGAATGGCTTATCAAAGTTTGGAGACTTTAGTACAGGAGCTTCTTTAATATCTTTCTTAATGGACATAAATGCATCAATGGCCTCCTTAGTCCAATCTATTTTTGCACCATTCTTCAACATTCTCGAAACTAGCTTAACTATTTCTGCAAAGTTTGATATGAATCTCCTAACAAAATTTATTTATCCAAAGAAAGACTGAATGGCTTTCACATTTTCTAGAATAGGAATTTTATCAATAGCCTCTACCCTTTCAAGATCAATCCTTACACCATGCTTTGAGACTATGTGTCCTAGAAGTTTTCCTTCTATTACAACAATAAGGCATTTCTTTGGATTTAGAGAAATACCATATTCCAGTGCCCTAATGAAAATTTTCTCCAGATGTAAACAATGATCTTTTGCTTTTTTAGACTATGCTGTAAGATCATCTTGGTAGACTACCATTATTGTGCTAATAAAAACAACAAAGGCTACATCCATGGCCCTTTGAAATGTTGCCCCAACATTTGTAAGGCCAAAAGGCATTCTCACATAGACATAGGTACCCCAAGGTGTTGTAAAAGAATTTTTATATTGTTCTGATTCCTTAACCTTTACTTGGTTGTACCCAAAAAAGCCATCCATCATGGACAATAATTCACATCCTATCACTTGTTGTAACATTGTCTCCATGTTTTGAAGGGGATAGTTATCTTTTAGTGATGAGATGTTTAAATTTATGAAATCTACGCACAATCTTATATCACCATTCTTTTTTATTATAGGTACTAGGTTTGATACCCAAGAAGAGTGTCTTATTGGTTTAATAATACCTCCTTCTCTAAGCTTCATGAGTTCTTCTTGCATCTTAGGTGCCAGTGTAGGATTTATATGTCTTTGCCTTTGTCTGAATGGTTTGGCATTAGGTTTTAATGGTATTTCATGCCGGAATATGTCTTCCCTGTATGCCTTTAAATCATCATAGGACCAGGTAAACACATATTTATATCTTCTAAGCAGGGATATAAGCATTTCTCTAACTTTTGGGCTGATCCTTTTTCCAATGTAGACCTTATTAGGAGCTATATTTGTTCCCAGATTAATCTCCTCAACATCCTTAAGGTTGACTGGTGTAGGTTTGAGATTATATTTGTCTTGTCCATCAAATACTCTTTCTAGGGCTATAAGGCCTTTGGGTATTTTGTTTGTTTTGAGCTGCACTTCTTGCCCAAAAAGAGTTTCCTTGCCATCTACCTCTTCCACAAATGCATTGAAATCTATTTCTTGGGATTCATATTGATCTACACAATGAAGGAACTTAATCATATCCTCATCATCATTAAATACTTGCCAGTTATAGATATTATAGGGATTGCAGACCTAGTCTTGAATTCCACTTCTATTATTCCTGATAAGGTAATATCATCTCTCTTCAGGGCCACATTTGCCAGGAAAACTTCCATTATGTTTTTAGATCTTTCTATCCAATCTATAGAGAATGCATCAAAATGTTCAATGGTGTCCTAGAGAAAATTTCTATATTGTTTTAACCTCTTGTTCTTTGATGAATATTTTGCCCTAATCTTTGAGATAATTAATTCAGAGTCTCCATATACTGCTAGCAGTTTGATTTTATGTCTTAGAGAAATGTTAAATCCCAACAGTAATGCCTCATATTCAACGATATTTTTAGTACATTCAAAGGTCAACAAAAATGAGTACTTGAATGTCTTGCTTGCTGGTGAAATGAATACTACTCCTACCCTATTTCCTCCTTTACTGCATGCATGATCAAAATACATTTTCCATACACCATGTTCATCTAATTGAAAATCTCTTTTTATTCTTTCTGTGTTTTGTAACTCAGGTTGTGATTTTTCAATCCTAAAACTCTCAAGATCTATATCACAAAAATAATTCATCTGGTTTGGATCCATACGTTCTATTATATTTTCATATCTTGGCTCTTTGGAAAACCTGACTTCCTTCCTTCCCATTTATTGGTATTATTGCATATGATAAGTCCAATTGGACATTTCCCCCTACTGCAGCAGTCCATTGTCTGGATAATAACATTCCATAGTATGGTGGAGTATCTACTATAGTTATATCCATTCTATAAGTGGCCTTAGGACATGAGGCCAATTTCAATTCAACATCCTTCATAACTCCTAAAACCAGGATGGACCTATTGTCCATTGCGTAGCATTTACCATATGTTGTCTCCACCCACAAACCTAATTCTTTCATAACAGCTATTGGTATAATGTTAATTGCAACTCCAGAGTCAATCATACAATTTCTTACAAGTTTGTTGTTGATCAATAGTGTTATATAGAATGGGTCCACATGGGAAGGGTTCTTTGTTATGGTATTACCAAGATAGATTTTAGGGGTTTTCATGACTTTTTGTCCAAGATTATATATTCTATTTTTTGGCCCATCTTTGTTTTTATTTTGATTTTGTTGCTGACTTGGTATATTAGAAATCAATTTCAAGGCACTGTCTCTATATTCATCTATTTTCATCATTTCAAGTAATGGTACTGATATCTTTATTTGAGACAATGCTTGTGTTATGTCAAATGAAGGAGTAATGTTGATTTTGCTCTATTTTTTCTTTATTTGATCCTTTCTCTTCAGATTGCTTCTTACTACTATCCTTTGTCTTATTTTTCTCACCCTTTGATATTTCTTTGTGTATTTTTTTGAATTTCTCCTTCTTCTGGTTATCCAAGGTACCCTTCTTATGATTTGGTTCTTTGATGAACAAGCCTCTAGGTGTTCCTTGATCTGCATTTATGGTTATATTCCTCAGATTGTAATCAATTCTCACTTGAGCCACAACAACAATTGTAAGAGCTCTTTTCTCTTCCTCAGTGGGATTTCTTAACTAGAACCATGGGGCTATGTTGGGTATGTAAGTGGTTCCTTCATCATTATCTTCCTAATCAGAGATGGTTTCTTCTTAACCCATGTTAACATTGTAATTTTGGTTTCTAACATCATATTCAAACCCATCTTCTTCAAAGGATGAGTATTATTCATCAATTTGGTGAGGTCTCATTCCCAACATGTTTATAGTATGATCATCCCTGCCTTGATTATAAGATACTTCATTTTCTTGTAATGATTGAGCTACTCAGGTGAATGTGGTAGGCTGCATGTCAAACACCATGGATTATTTTCTACCACATGTGTCCCTTGTCTCTTTAAGGGATTGGGGGTGTCTTTTCCATAGTTTTATTTTTATTTGTTAGCCACAGGTCTCCCATCCTTCCAACTTGTATTGTAGGGCATATCATGTAACCTATGCCTTTCATTTCTATAATAATTTTTTTGCCTAGTCTGAAGGTTGTTAGGACTTTGTGGCTCCCTTTTACCAAGCTTTCCAGTAACTCTTCTATTGTTTTCAATATTCACAACGATCTTTTGAGCTTCTGCAAGAGAATTAGGAGCTCTATTTCAAAGTTCATACCCAATTTTGGGGTCAAAGGCCTTGAGATACAAGGCCAGGGCCATACCATCTGGAGGTTTCATTTCAAGTGATATTTTATGGTATAATTTTGAAAACCTCTGGTTGAAGTTCACTACTGACTCATTCTAGTTCTTTTGAATGCTTGTCAATTCATGTATAGAAAAATTTGGATCAGAATGACTCCCAGACTGCTTTTTGAAATCTTCAAATGAACTGATTGAAGCATCAGGAAAATTCTTATACCAATCCCTAGCATCTTCAATCAGAGATAGCATAAATAATTTCATGAGGACATCTTCATATTGCACTTCATATCTATCCATAAATGTCTCAAAGTTTTTGATATGTTTATCTGCTGCAACAACATTATTTCCATAAAATGTTGGGATTACATTTCTCAAATCATTGTTAATGGGATCAAGATAGCTTTGATACCTAGACAAATCTAACTGCCTATATCTGTTTATATTGAGGGGTCCTTATAGGTTTTGGTTTGCCTAATATTGTTGGTGGCGATGGTGAGGTACATGTTGCTGTATATTATGGTGTAGATTTGTACTTACATTTTTCTAACGAGGAGGAACATGCTGCTTACTAGGAGGTGGATAGGTATTAGCCATATGTTGGGAAGTAATATGAACATTATGTGTTCTTGGGTTTCATGGTCGAATGTTCTATTGCACATAATTAGTATTACTTGGATGTTGTGGTGCTTTTGAAACATTAAAACCACTTGCACTCTAATGTGACCCTTGTAGATTGCTTGTAGGAACATGCTCACTTTGCTTATGGGGAGGTATATACTTTGAGCTGCTTGTTGCACATTGAGATTTTATTTGCTGCAACTCTTTCTTTATTCGTTCTTCCTCTTCTTTCAGTTTGGCTAGCCTAAGCTCTTCATGTAAATTTTGTAAATTTTATTGCACCTCATCAAAATTTCTTTTGTCTTTTGGTGGACTATATTGAGTCTCTGTGGATGCCATATGAACCATAGACTCATTTTGAAATTCCCCACTTTGATATTTTGTAATCATATTCTGCTTGCTTTTGTATCCTTTCCTGTTCAAGTTGTGCCTCAAATTCAAGTTATTTTTTAGGGTCAAGTCTGTATTGATCAAGAACATCATCAAATTTGTTTTGTTTAGACTAGGTAATATTAATTTTTGATTGGACTCCTTCATGGAATTCTAATTCATGCAAAGGAGTAAAATTGTTATGTGTTAGTAGAGGCTATTCTGATGTATTTTCCAGAGTATTCTGGTTATTAATTCATTATGACTTATTTGATATCTTAGTCTTCTTAGTAGGGACCTTTGAAGGTGGGGATGATTGCAACTTTTTCCCATCAGTTTTGGATCTCCTATCATCCATGTTATAAGAGATTATGACACTTTAATACATAAGATGTCTTGAATTTTGTATAGAGTTTCCACCTCTCTAAAGAGGACTGAATTATCTATTGAGTTCATTCTTCACCAGTAGAGTTATGATTCTTTGATTTCCTAACTCTATTGAGATGGTCTTCTACTAGGTTTTCTTGTGTTGACTCCCTAGTAGAGTCGCCAATTCTATTAGGTCTCAAAAACGTAGGTTGTAAACCTTAAGAGGTTACCAAGCTCCCTTAACATTTTTAGCTAACAAAATGGGGTTGATATGATTGAAAACCCCCTTCTCTTTAGGCTCTGCCAGACCTAGGTGGGTGTACCTTGATAGATGATGCAGATTTAAAAGTTGAACTTAGGGATCTATTCACAGTAGCATGTAAGTGTGAGATAGATATAATCTTTAATAACTACTCCTACTCCTAATGTGTGAGATTTTGAATATGTAAATAAGGTTTTTGAAATGTTGCTTTATTGTGAATATGACCAGTGCCTAATTCTATTGGGTGAATGGGGTCAAGAGTTGTATGATTGCAGACTTATCTACTTGGTTTAACTCTAACTGCCTGGCACTTTTTTAAATGTTTATACCTTAGATAAATGTGCAAGACTATTGGT
The DNA here is from genome assembly GCA_027924645.1 of Cunninghamia lanceolata. Taxonomy (NCBI): domain Eukaryota; kingdom Viridiplantae; phylum Streptophyta; class Pinopsida; order Cupressales; family Cupressaceae; genus Cunninghamia; species Cunninghamia lanceolata. The sequence continues at coordinate 1,029,833 of BSBN01001019.1, forward strand.
TATTAGGATCTTCTTTAAAATCCCATTGATACCTCTTCAAGTTACTATGATTACATGAAAGGATATTAATTCTATCTTGAAGGAAACCAACTGAGATGATCTATTTAAAGGATTTTAACTCTGGGCAGAGATCAATTAATAGAAATCACTTAGAAGGACTTAAATCAACTTCTCACATAAATTAATCAAACATACCACATAGAGACATCAAGTGTGCCTTGATAAATCAAAATGATTTAAATAACAGGAATAGACTAATATATAGATAGCCAAATAACTCATAGAATAAATATCCACAAAGTAGTTGAACACCAAAGATAAATCCACTGATTAAACCATCTTTCCCAATATATAATTTAAGATTTCATAGAAGTCTCTGTATTTGGTCCTACAAATAGAACTGAAAATAATAGTATTATATGATAATTGTTCTTCAACTGATGATAAAATGGCCTTGGTTTCCCTTATATATATGGGAAGCAAACAAGCTTCAAGATGAAAGAGGGTGTCACTTCATGACTTGCACCTCTTATGATAACTAACAAATATTTAGAAGATAATTAAGAAATAAGAAAAAGTAAACAACTTATGGGCATTCACAATTGTCAGAATTTGAGTCCGTTAATCAACATAGGGAACCCATGATCATTTTGATCTAGTAAGGTTCTCTTCTCCAATGATGCAGAGTCTTGATGCATAGCTTTGCCCATTGCTGTTGTAAATTTCTTCTTTTGTACTTTGGCACAAAAATTCTTGAATTAGCATTGGCAAAATTTATAAGGATCAAAAGATTCTTTAGATTTTATAGCTTCTTTCTTAACCATTGTCTTTCCATTTTTTTAATCATCTGAGGATGTAGACATGTCTAGTACAACGCATCTTGACCTTTTATGCTGCTTTGGCAATGAACAAATTAATCTCAACAATCTAATCAACATACTCTTGAGTCGTATTTAAGTTTCTGTGGAGATTATATCATCCATGATAGATTCCAAAGTGAAGATTCTGTCTGTAAAGGGGAAAATTTGGATAATTGGTTTTTTATTAGTTTGTATGTATCCTCCTTTCACCCTAATACATTCAATGACTTTGGGTCGAGTGGCAATGCACTATCAGACCCTTGGTCACTTAGGAATGTTGGGAAGATTGGATTTGTGTGATTTGATTACCAATTATGCTCAATTATACATCAAAACCCTAATTATGCAAATACAAAAGCAAACAAACAAATTACTGAAAATGCTGAGACAGGAAGATGTAAAATGATAGATAAATGTGCACTTATTTTCAAAATTTAGAAAGTGGAACAGTCAAGGAATAATGGGCAGGTGCCCTAGTCCAGTGCTCTAATTTTTTTCAGGATCTGACAACTTGATCTGCAACCTATTCCTATTGTCTCAGAGATTTCTCCATTGTGGGATCTAGAGGACTAATGAACAGGTGCTTGAGTCCAAGGCCCTATTTTTAACTCTAATCTACAATTCTGACACTCTGTAACCCTTCTCTGCAACTCCACTTTTCCTGCTTCTTTAACCTATAACATGCAATCATTGGAAAATGGGGAGGGGGTTGTGGTGTTTAGAGGCTTGCCTCAGTCAAGCCCCTGAGAGTCATTCAAGTCTTCCAAACACCATTGTCAGATAGAGAGTGTGTGCCCTTGGAGGATAGAGGAAAAAAACAAATGATAAATGCTTGAAAACATAAATGATATCACCTTGTAGTGAAGATCTCATGGAAGGAAGAAGCTCTTCAAGCCATGAGGAGATGGATGCTCAAATATGCAAATACAAACACATAAACAACACAAAATCTACTCTGCAACACCAATGCCTCGAATCACCTTAACATAAGCTTGCCAATCACAATGTCCATCTAGTTTTCAAATGAATGCCTAAACATGCTTATATATACAACTACAAACACTCCTGCCAAGAATTTCATAATTCAAACTTACCGTGTTGGCATAGGACCTAAATATCGGTCATAAACTGACACTTAAAATTTGGGCCTAACCCAAAATAGGGCAAGACTAGGGCGCAGGCGCCCAAGTCCTCCTTCCCTATTTTGGTTAGGGATTAGTTCAAGGGATCCCCCTAGGTCCCATTTACCATGAAACTTAGGGTTCATTTCATCAGGATGCCAAAACATGATCCAAGATGTCCTAAATGCATATTAAAGACACAAGAGCTAAACCTTAAGAGGGACAAGCCCCCAAGGGGACATTTTACAACATTACATTTAGCCCCCACTTTAATGTATGTATGAACAAGAGGCCAATACATGCATTGAAGTATGGTCAACAAACACAACAAACACGCCAACCATGAAGAAGAGATGCCAAACACATAGAAGACAATAACAGACATGCAAAACACAGAGAAGACAATTACAGTCACGCAAAACATGGAGAATACAATAAATGCACAGAAGACAGTTAATGCATGGAAGACACGAATGATTTGTTTTCTTTTCTTTTTCCCATATATAGGAAATGCAAATTTGTAAGTACAAGAAAGTAAACACACCTCCCATAATACAAGAAGCACTCATCACGCTGGTCTTTAAACTACATATATGGAGCAACACACATGCAAGACACACCAAACCTCCCAAAATGCATGAAGCACTCATCGTGCTAGTCTTTAGACTGCATATGGGGCAATAGACACACCAAACAAAGCAAGCATGCTAAACACACACACTTTGAAGACACGAAGAAAACATGGTAGACAAGTGATGGAGTGTTCCTATTTCTAGGCTCATCACCATCTCAGGCACATTACAGGCACACACCAATGATTGGGCTTCACCACAACAATCGCCAAAGACATGTTTAAGGGTTGAGTTAGTCACATAACTGCTCCTTGCCTCTCGATGAGGAATTTTTTGAAAATGATAGGATGGGCACTCTCTGCAAGAGATACACCACCCCCACCTCCGCAGAGGGCTTAAGATGATTGATTGATTTATTGATTGCAAACAAACTCAGAGTGCATGAAGTATTCATCACACTAGTCTTTAAATTGCACATGAGGACAAGTAAATTGCTAACCTCTACAACAAACAGCTTACCTTATATATGCCGCCACCTTAAGGTGGTTGATATCAGGTATCAATATCAAGCATGTTAAGGTAGGAAGAAAACACACAAGGGAACACAAACTTTCATAAAGTCCATGCCCCCTAGAGATGACATGTACTTTATGATCGTTAAATGTTCCCACAAACACATCCCTGCAAGAAACATGTCAGTGTCCACATAATCATGATAAACAACATCAATGCATATGATTAATTACCTAAAAAGCCAATGTTATACTATGAATTCAGAGATTGAGGATAACCGTGGGGCTATATCACAAAAATCTTAGAACCAAGTGTCACCAAGGCGAGATTCAAAGACAAGAAAAGTGCATGGAGCAACAGTATTGTTAAGGTTTGTAAGAGAGATAAGACATCATCAAGATCACTATGCAAAAGTATAGAGTACTTCTACTAGCTAAGCATCGGATAATATATTACAACCCATCGTCATATTAGGAACTAAGTCCAATTTTTGATTTCTTGCTAGAGGGACGCTGGGTCCGCATCAGTATAATGTTTTTCATCATCCACCTACTAGATAGTGGCACTAGAGGAAGGGAAACAATAAATCAAGAGAGGAGAAACAATTTCCTTAGGGACAATCACATAGGAGGGTGCGCCCAAGTCACCAACTGCAACACTATGTCCATAAGACACAACACACAATAGTGAAAAATAGAGGAGAAGCAATATAGAAGAGTGATGATACAAATAGAAGAAGGGTTACAATAGAGGTAGTCTCCTGGTATCTCAGACTTTACAAGAGAATTAGGGGTCATCCTAGGAGGCCTAAACGACACATAACATATCATGGGGGAAGCATATTATGAGAGATAAAGGGTTAGAAATTCTTTCCTGGTAGGATCTTCATATCAGACTTTTGAACTTGCAAACCTCTTGGAGAGGTATTCGATCATGTTGAGTGCAAAGTTTGAGTGGTTCTTGTGAAAGTCTTGCTTATTATCATATGATACTTGTTTCTTAAATCCTTGTGTAAATGAGACTTTTTGTTGCTTGTGAGGAGGAGAACCATAATTATCTCCAACTGCTAACAGTTGTCTTACTCTTTTCCAATTTTTAGTGAGTTTTCGTTGTTGAAGTCATCTAACACAGTAACAAGAATCATCCTATACCCTCTCACTCGTCTGTTATATTTTTTTTCCAATGCATTTTGGTTATCTCTTGATCCTATATAGGATAACGGAGGAGGGACCTTAGCATAAATCCCATTTCTTCATGGACACAGTGGGTTATCCAGCTTTTCCTTATCCACTTCAATCATACCCATGATGTTACCATATTCCAAATAATCATCATCAGCTACTTCCACTAGACCTTGTCCCAACATGTTGTTATTAGTATGCTTAGGGAAAGGATTAGTGAAGATTTGTAAATTTTGATTCGGCAGAGCAACCGACTTATTTCCATTATCATTCACACCCGATACCTGTATGACATTTGAATCAATGAGGTCTTGTATTTCATGTTTAAGATGCATACATCATTCAGTATGATGTCCTTGTCTTTGATGAAAATGACAAAAGGCATTAGCATCAAAGCAAGGTCCTTGTTTGTTAGGATCCAAAGGCTTAATTGGGGGAAGCTTCATAAGATTATTACTCACATCTTGATTCATGATAGAATGGTAAGACTCAGATATCAGAGTAAACTTTCTTTGTTGATATGGTGCCTTCTTCAGATTAGTGATAGCCGACACGTTGGAAAAGTTATTTGAATTTGGTCCATTAATCTTGATGAAGCTCCTATTATTGTTCCTCTTGAAGCTGTTTTGTGATGGTCCACCCATGGATTGATCAACTTGGGCCAATGAGTTTTGGTTTTCATACTGACTAGACAAATGTTGATAATCATGAAGGGTGGTACATAAATGTTGAAAGGAGTCATGCTTCATCAAGAGAATCTTATCATGAATGTTAGGTTGTAAGTTTGTGATAAACACCTTCTAAACATCCTCATATTTCATCTGATATTGAATTTGTGCATAGAGAGATTGATACCGACTAATAAACTTGGTTAACTTCTCTTTTGGACCTTGCTTGAAATGAACTAAATCAATCAAAGAGACTTGAGGTCCAATGTTTGCTTGAAAATGTTGTAAACATTGATCAACCAATTGCAAAAAGGAGTGTATTGAATTCGGAGGTAAAGAGAAAAACCATTCTAAAGAAGAATCTTTGAGAGATCACAGGAAAAGTTTTACTAACAAATCCTCTTCAAAGTTGAAATCACTACACATAGCCATGAATGCTGCCACATGACTATTAGGATCACCTTTTCCACCATATTTTTCAAAGAGAGGGGTCTCAAATCTTTCAGGCATAGGAGTTCTCAAAATTGCATAGGATAGGGGATTACGGGCATGATAAATTAGTATATTAGGTTGTGAAAAATTTTTCAAATTTGTCACTTTTTGTTGTAAAGCAGTCATGCCCTGCAAGAGTTGGTTTAGGATGGCATCATTGGGAGATGTGGGTTGCTGTGAGGAATTAGAACCAAAGTGAGGAGGTGATTGAGCCTAAATAGTAACAAGCATAGGTTATGAGTGAGTGGTGGTTAAACATAATAATAGGTGGAAGGTGTTTGCGAGTAGTTATATGTAATAGGTGGTTGAGAATAGGTAGGATGGATAGGTGGTTGAGAATAATTATTCATAAAAGAGGTCCACTTAAGAACCAAATTCTGATAATTAAATCCCACATCTTTGTAATTAGTGCCATTAGATACTCCAATACCAGTGGTAGCATTACTACAAGCATTCACATCAGTTGTTAAGATCGTTGATGTAAAGGTAGATATTCTCGTAGTCGATATAGGTGCCGATACTTGTGTATGAGATGGTGACAAAGTGTTATTTATCACTTTTACACATTCAGTCACTGGCATTATATTGGTTTGTACAATATGTGCTAAACCACGGATTGCATTAACACCATCTTGTCCATCTTTTATCAATTCTCTTACATGGTGAATCACAGGTATAGCTTCTTCAACTATCCTCTCAGTTTGCACATAGTCTTGGAATCCAGCTAGGTCTTTATCAATTTTATCTATTTTCTCATTAGATACATGTCCTATTGCCTCAATAGTGTCATCAACATCATGAAAAGTTTGCTCTTCCATTGTACCTGTGGTAGGTGCAATATCTTGTAACATTTGTGTCTCTCCTTTTGTAAAGAAGGTGTTCAATGTACCAACTTCTTCAAGAGCACTAGTTCCCATGTGTCTTATGCTTCTTCTTAAAGGAATATTTCTCTTAGGGTAGTGAGTTATGAGACTCATGCAGTAATATGTAAAAACCTTAGGCGCAAGATATGTTTAAAAGCTTGATTTTTTGTACTTTTTCAATGAAAGAAAAAGTGTTGTAAAGATTTTTATGAGGGGAATCAAATGATATATCTATTTTCAGTCCAATAAAGCAATAAAACCCTTTACAACACACTTTTGATGCAGATCTATGATGACGACAAGTCAACACCTAGTGAAAATGCCCTAAAATGTAAATTTTCACAGTTTTTTCAGTCCCAAGACCTAATGAAAGAGGTGTTGTAAGGAATTTTAGGAGGTACAAAAAATAATAGAAATGATATCAGTCACCTAAAATCATAAAATCATTTACAACACACTTGGAGTGCAAACTAGGTCAAACCCTAGGGCAAATATAGCAAAAATGTGCAATTTTTCACCAACTTTTCGATACAAGAGCCCAATAAAAAGGTGTTGTAAACAATTTTAGGAGGAGAAGAAGATAATAACCCTAATATCATACAATTAGTGCAAAAATATTCTTTACAACAAGCCTATAGTGCAAATCTAGAGAGTCGATAAGACCAAATCTAGTGAAAATCAAGGTTTTTCAAGCCCTAGGTATGAGATCTTAATGTAAAATGTTATATGGATGTATTGCAATCTGATTTATGATGAAAATTAGTTCTCCTAAGATCTGAAAATTATTTTCAAACCCTACAATGCAAAATGCAAGTGCAAATCTAAAGAAAAATCAATGAAAATGCTAGTTTTTTGTTGAAATTTTCTATGTAAAAATACAATTTTTTGAGATCTAAATGCAAATTTACACTCAAATACAACACTGAAACCAAATGAAGATTTGAATGAGTGTCTAAGATCAGTAGAATAATCTGAAACAAGATTTTGCCTACAAACCCTAGTTTTTGGAATTACTAGGTTATATGAGAATTCAAAATTTCTAACAAAACCCTAGCAATTTTATGATGAAATGCAATGCAAGTGATTGAATTTTTGTAATTTTATGAAATTTAGCTCATATCTAATGCAAAAATTAGAAATTTGATGAAATTCAAATGAATTGATGCCAAATAGAAACCTTAGAATTCAATTTTTAAAAAAAATTTCAAAATTTTTAAAATTTTTTGTAATTATTCCAATGCAATAAGATGAATGATGATATGAAAGAATGAAATCAATGTAAATATGAAGCAAAAAACTTAGCAAGGTTCCAAATTCATTAAAAACATGGGTTCACCAGAATGTAAATGGGAAAATTTGGATAGTTGGTTTTTGATTAGTTTGTATGTATCCTCCTTTCACCCTAATACATTCAAGGACTTTGGGTCGAGTGGAGATGCACTATCAGACCCTTGGTCACTTAGGAATGTTGGGAAGATTGGATTTGTGTGATTTGATTACCAATTATGCTCAAATGTTCTCAATTATACATCAAAACCCTAATTATGCAAATATGAAAGCAAACGGATAAATTACTGAAAATGCTGCGACATGAAGATGTAAAATGAAAAATAAATGTACACCTATTTTCAAAGTTCAGAAAGAGGAATAGTCAGGGACTAATGAGAAGGCACCCTAGTCCAGTGCCTTGATTTTTGTTGGGATCTGGGAACTTGTTCTGCAACCTGTTCCTATTATCTTAGGGATTTCTCTGTTGCAAGATCCGGAGGACTAATGAGTGGGCGCCTGAGTCTAAGGCCCTATTTTCAACTCTGGTCTACAATTCCAACACTCTACAACCTTCTCAACAACTCCACTTTTCTTGCTTCTTCAACCCATAACCTACAAGCACAGGAAAATGGGGAGGGGGTTGTGGTGTTTAGAGGCTTGCCTCAATCAAGCCCTAGAGAGACATTCAAGTCTTTTGAACACCATTGTCAGATAGAGAGTGCATGTCCTTGGAGGATAGAGGAAAAAACCAAATGATATCACCTTGTAGTAAAGATCTAATGGAAGGAAGAAGCTCCTCAAGCCATGAGGAGATGGATGCTCAAATCTGCAAATACAAACACATAAACAACACAAAATCTACTCTGTAACACCAAATGAATGCCTTGAATCACCTTAACATAAGCTTGTCAATCACAATTTCTATATAGTTTTAAAATAAATGCCTAAACATGCTTATATATACAACTACAAACACTCCTACCAAGAATTGCATAATTCAAACTTACCGTGTCGGCATAGGACCTAAATAATGGTCATAAAACGACACTTAAAATTTAGACCTGACCCAAAATAGGGTAGGACTAGGGCACGGGTGCCCAAGTCCTCCCTCCCTATTTTGGGAAGGGATTAGTTCAAGGGATCCCCCTAGGTCCCATTTACCATGAAACTTAGGGTTCATTTCATTGGGATGCCAAAACATGATGCAAGATGTCCTAAATGTAGATTAAAGACTCAGGAGCTAAACCTTTAGAGGGAAAAGCCCCCAAGGGGACATTTTCTGATGTTTCACTATCTAAACATGTATGTGTGCTTTCCATCACTCTATCCTCATCATTGATCTTCTTAAGAGCTGTTGGTAACAATTGGGCTAATTCATTTTTCCAAATACCCTTTTCATGTAAATTGCCTTCATTATCAAAGAAACTAGGGAATGCCATATCTAGATGTTGATCAAAATCACCAAGGTCTTCTATTAACAAAGTGTTGAACTTTTTCATGCTCACTGATTAATTAATCATATTCCTTAAACACCTGTTTATCAACACTTGTTTTGGCTCTTAGTTCCTCTTTCTTCTCCAGCATCCTGAGGTGCAATCTCTTATGCTCTTGGTAGGCACTGTGTGTTATCTTGTGCAATTTATCACTCTTTCCCATCATTTTCTCAAATCTTTTCTTAATTAGTTCAGAATCCATTTTGTATTTAACAACTTTTATTTTAGTTTCCAATTGATCACTCTTCTTTTGGAATTTTTCTGCCTTAATCTTCCAATAATTGGTATCATCTCTAGCCTCAACCACTCTTTTATTAGATTCCAAGTAAGGTGAATGGCTTCTTGATGACGATGGCAACCTGTCCTTATAAGTGGCAACTTCTTGCCTCAGTTTTGCATTCTTTTCCTTGTATGCATTATTATTTCTTACCAGTCGCTCAATTTGAGCCTTTGTAAATCTAGCAACATTCACATTTAAATCAGCAGTCTCAATACGATCTGTGTCCTCAACCCTTTGTCTCAAGAGATGACCAAATGCTTCATTCAGGTTGTCAATGATTTTAGGTCTCTTATTAGGAGTGTATAGTGTCCACATTAGTAATGTCGCCTTATCAAGATGATATCCTGACCCTGTTTTGATCTTATCCAGTGCTTCAATACTCAGCTGCAGTTTTTTCTCCTGATTTCTTCTAAAGGTATCAAAAACAATGGCCGAGGTCATATCCCACCCGGAGACTAGCATTACCCCTACTTCTTCAAGTAGTGTGTTCCCCTTTTCTGGAGTCATAATTTCCATTTCTTTGTCAATTTCTATTTGGAGCTCCTTTAATGCCTTAGCATGTACTTCAGGAGTGATGTCCTTCATTTTCTCTCTAGCCTGTTTGCCTTTGTACTCATACAAGAAGGCTTTGAATTTAGAGGTTTTGATAAAATCATCATCTGAAACAATTTTTTTGCTTGCCCTATGTCTTATATCTTCTGATAACTCATCAGGGGCTTCCATCATGATCATTTCTCTATCCACAGGACACTCATACTCTTAAATTATAGGCTCAAAGCCCTATAGACATTCATCTCCACTTTCAAACTCTTCAACCTCTACAATATTAGTGTCAATAGAGAAGCTGATACATTCTAGTGTAGGCTGAGGGGAAAGATGGCTCAAAGGTACTTCACACTCAGCTTTTGTCTCTTTGATATTTTTACATCTCTTCTCAAAAACCTTAGGAGGAACATCCACAGTTAATTATGATGCATGTGCAATTAACATGTCCAACCATTCAACAAGATCATCAACCTCCAAAAAAGCTCATTTATAATTGGGATTTTTAGCTATCCTCCAAGCCTCAGCTAGCATTATTTTATGATACAAGTTTATTTTTTCAACTGTACTATTCTCATAAATATTTCTGATCAAATGATCATCAACAAATAGCACATGGTGGTACCTTTTCAAAATTTTATTAACTTTGACACTATTTATGTAGAGTTCAGGGGCAAAGTTTTCTCTTGCATTTCCTGATGGCATTCTGAATTGTTCTAACTTTTATCAATTAATTGATATCCTATTTCAGAAAGAACGGTAAATCTCCAAAACACAAAGTCCTAGGCATCAAGGATTGCTTATTGTGACTTTTAAGGTGTATAGAGTCAGAGCAAGCTAACTGCCTTACAATCTCTAAATAGGTAATTATGTCTGGATAGGTTTTTGGCAACAAAAATTGTGGTCCTTCATACCTAAATACTCTAATCTTTGTGCAGTCATTATAAGCATACCAATCACCCCAGTTGTGATTGAATCTTCCTCTTTCATTCTTGTCCTTTGGACTCAGAAATTTTTGTACTTCCATTGACAGGCTATAATCACATGGATGGCCTAGCAATTTATACACTAATTTTACAAAATATTCTTCAAAATATAGATAATGGGATCTTTCATACCTGCTGTCCTAGATACCTATCCACATCTGCATAGGTTTGATGTGTCCATCCCTATCCAAATCTCTCACCCTTAAGAATTCATCCCATAGACACATATTTTGTCCCTCATACAAGACAAGATACATGAGCAAAGAGTAATGCCTAAATTTACTACCTCCATTTTTTATAGCAACCAAACCATTTTGAAGAAAATTGGAAAGGTAATCATCATACTCTAGATGTCATGCATCCTGGCTTTGCACATTTGCAGTTAGAACCATTGGTGCAACTTCCATAAATAGAGAGGCTTCCAAACCAAGCAATTGATAGACATAATAGTTTGTGTATCTAAAGTATAACTCAAATAACTCTATAGAGTAGGGTGGATCCTCAACTTCTCAGAATAATTTAAGCCTATTTACTTCATCTCAAGGCCTATGTAAAGGTAGCCTTCATCTCTTGTAATTATTGCTCAGATTATAGTACTCATTCAACAGGTCTCTAATTCTGAATTTCACATCAAGGTTGGTGTCTAATTGAAACACCATTGATATATAGTCTTTGATGATAGAGATGCAACTAGACCCATCATTCAACTTAATTATGCAGGTTTGTGGAGTGTATTTCTTGGCCAAATCTTTTAAGAAGTCTACATTAACAAACACATTTGTCACTATAAGTTTTCCCATGTTCAGTCTCCATGGATTGGATACATGTTTATGCCTATGCGTTTTCCTATAGTGATAGAGAAAAAGATCATACCCCCTTAACGGGCCCATGTGTCCCCTATTTGTTTATATATATCCTCCAATTTTTTAGCTTAGGGGTTGAAGTAGGTATTTCTCCTAGATCTCTTTCCTGACCCTAGGCATTGATCTATCAAATCCTGGTTTAAGTGCCTTTCTTCTAATTTTTGCCTTTTACCCTTAGGGTTTTTGGTTGTATCTTGCATGATTCAAACTGTGTAAAAGAACCCTACTTCTATGAATGTAATTAAAACCAGTATGTTGTAAATTCTAAGCCAAATTCAGGGTACTTACTTGGATATCTTCTCTGGTTCTCAAATTATTATTTTCTCTGCACCCTACCTTCATTCCTCATGGTTGCATAATTGTTCAATCTTCTCAAGATTTGCCTCAATATACTCAGTTCTAGTGTATTAATTGTGTCTCATGGCAGCTCTCATATCATCGAAGGGACATTTAATTTTCAAATAAGGGTTGTTTGGTTGCTGCCAAACATATCTTGTCATTATTCCATCGAGATGATCAACTTTATAATCCTATCGATATGTATCTTTGCCTTTTATATTCATTTATTCCTTTTACTTTCCTTAGAATTTCAGAATGACCCTAGATGGTGTCATACTGATAACATGGTTTCCTCTCAAAACCCCCTTTATGAAAAGTCTCTTCGATGTCCCTTTTCTTATTATGTCATTTACCTTTTCGAAGGGAATAGAAATCACCTCACTCCGATATTCTGAATTCACTTCAAAATACCTTCAATGTTCTCGTTCATTCATAAATGTTGTTAGTTTATCGGTGGATCTAGAAATTGTGTTACTCTGATATTTCGAAGCCTTTTTGAAATACTTTTATTTATGCTTTGTAAGTGCTATCACTTTATCATTGGGACACATTTATGTTTCATGCCTATATACATCGGTCCCTTCGATATGCTTTTGATGTCTTCAAAATATCAAAGAGACCCTAAAATGACTTACTCTGATAATCCTTAGTCTCTTCGATCTATCAATCCCTTCAATTTTTTGATATCAGCCCAATATGCCACCGAGTTTTGTTTTTCTGCCCTCTTAGTCTTTCATATTATTGAAGAGACCGCAAAATGAGTCTCCCTGATATGGTGGTTTCTCACCATTATTCTTCATATGCATTTGTCAAAAATATTCTAGGGTAGGACTTAGGCAATATAGAAATGCTTTTCTAATATGGATTTCTACTTCAAGGTTGAAGGTGACAAGACATGAGCTTATTAGGGTTTGGATTCTGGGTGTAATGGATGTATTATTTTGGGTGGGGAAAATTTAAAATGGTATTTTTATGATAATATGATGGAAGGAATGAATTTTTTATAAAAATTTTAGGGTTAAAATTTTGTTCCAACATAGTGCCTGAGGCCAACCCTATGCAAGTAAAAATGTGGATCTTAAACAAAATAGAAGCCGATATAAGGATTGGTGGCCAGCACAAAAAGCCTGTGTCTATACAAGCCAAAGTTTGTTGATTATCATGAGTAGAAGAGACTATAATGGTTAAAAATAAAATATGTTCAGTTAAGACTCTTGCATTTCCTTGGCCTATGCTAATGCAAATCAAGGATCTTCCTCCTCTTTCTTTAGGCGATGGACCAGTTGAAGTCAATAAGGCCCCCACAAGAGAGCTTGTTCACAAGAGGTCAATTTAGGAGGCCGTCGGCCACAGAAGGAGGTCGGTCTAGATTATTTCACATCGCAGGCTGATTAGATGTTTAAAAAGAGGTTGTTTAGGTGAGATTTTAGGTTAGAGTTTAAGGACTAAGGCCGTTGTATTTATAAATCATGAAACAGATCTATAGTATTCACCTAGATCAATCTAAGGATATGCAAATCGATAGGACGATGGAAAACATAAAAACAATCCAAAGTTCATTTCAAGAACAAGAAGATAAAAAATGAAAGAAGATGAATGATTCAATATGCTGAGTTATCTCTAATATATAATATAATATATAATATACAAGGTTGTTTAAGAGAAAAAGAGGTCATTTTGAGAGAGAGGCATAGGAAAATACTAGGTCTTTGAAGTATTTCTTTCTCCTCTGTCCTTTTTGTTGTAGCTCCAATGCCTTATATTTTCTTCTTTTTCTATTCCTATCACCTTACTTTTTCCATCCTTCTCCTTTGCGTATGTGTATGATGCTTCTCAGAAAGCTTTTCTTTTCTTTTATTAACTCCAAAACCCTAAATTTTGCCTCACTTCATCGATCCTTCATGTAGAAAATTTCTTTTCTTGTTCTTAAAAAAACTTTCCTTTTGCATGCGTAGCATGCGCTCTTTCTTTTATATATTAATATTAAAACTATAACATAAATAAAATTATCTATCGGAAATAAACAACTATAGATTAATAGCTTTTGATTTTAAATAAATAAAGTGTATATATATATATATATATATATATATATATATATATATATATATATATATATATATATGTATGTATGTATTTTATCTTCTCTAAATGGAAAAACTATATATATATATATATATTATCGAATGCATCTATATATTTTTATAATTAACATTTATATATATATATATATATGATTATATTTCAATGATAATCCTTAATCATATGCATAAATATATAATTACCAAAACCAAATAAGTTTATTTAAATTAGCAGATTGACATCTAGATTATGCATGTAACAATAAAACACAGTCACATACGTAAGCACCACGAAGCATGTTTAGACAAATAGTTAACAAGCAAAAATGATTCTACATGAGTGTGTGTGATAGGGCACCAAATAGAACCCATATGTGTGTTGAGAACCGACTAGGTCCCTTCTACCTGAAACATGTTCTTGCCTTTGATAATACCTGCGGTCAATCCCATTCATTTCCCACTGTCAATAGGTTAGTTCTGAAAAATATAGCCAAAGTGACATAATCATAAGAAAAATAATATATCCTTATCAAATATCATCAATTAGTGTTCAATAGTTTCCATGTATTAATGTAAATGAAATCAATCCCAAAAGGGCTGAGACGTGACACCTTGAAGGATGATGTAGATGAGAATAATTGTCAACATAAGAGGATATTACCTAGTATTGTATCCAATTACAATACAACAATGACACAATCCATGAGGTGTCATGTCTCAATTATGGAGGTGGCGGGATGAGGTTTAATAAGGGGTTAGGTTTAAAGTATAACCTAAAGAACAGAAAATGGAACAAGGCAATAACATAAAGATAAAGCAATGAAACCAATACCTTTTACCTTAGACTATTCCATCTCCTTGATATAGAAGAAGTAGCCTGCACCCAAATACTACTTAGCTATGCTCTTGATAAGATACTATGTGGATTGTTCTCCAAACCAACATAACCTAGGGTAAGTGCAAAAATATGGGGGACCAAAAGGGGGTCTTAATATGCCACTTATTTTTTGAAATCAGGAAAGACTAATGTTGGATGAGAAATTGAAGATAGTTACACTCAAAATTTGAAGATTCAACAAAAAAAGAGTCCTAGTGCTATGAATCTAGTCTCTAAACTACTAATTTTTTTCACAAATGGTTGAGATTAGAGGGTTCAAAAAGGGGAGCCACACAAATTGGTCCTATTTTTTTTTAAAACATAACAGTGTTTGGTGTGGTCCCCCTAAAATGTTAACTTTTTTTAGTACTTCAAAAATTGCTTCAGTGAGAAATTAGCTAACACCATATAGTTTATCCCCAATTTTTTTGATAATATTTTCATGAATAATTAATTTTTACTAATTTTCAAAGTGGACACATTTTGAAAAATAGAAAATTGAGCATGCTTCCCCCTATTTTTTTTGAAAACTAATCAAAAATCCAATTTTTTTTGAATACGTGTAGAATGGAGTCTAGTTTCAAAAAATGTAACTTATTTGAAGTTTCGATGAACGGTTAAAGAAAGTCAAAAATACCACATATTGGTTTTTGAATAAAAATGGATACACTAACAAAAGAAATTAAATATGAAAACCTTAACATACTAAAAATGTGAAAAAAATTATATGATTAGAAAGCTAAAGAGAGAGCTTAAGATTATTATGGTATTTTTTTGTTGTCATTGAAACAAGTGCAAACCTGATGGGGAGCATGCTCCAGATTATGTAATTTTTTGACTTGTCATTGAAATAAGTGCAAAGGATTGGAAATTGCCAAAGCAAACAATAATGTGAGCATGTTATAACATGCTCACATTATTGTGAAATAAAATCATCTCACCATCTCTCCTTCCCTCCTTACCCCTCTCTCTATTATTCTCTCCCTCCCTCCCTCCCTCCCTACCCCTCTCTCTATTATTCTCTCTCCCTCCCTCCTTACCCCTCTCTCTATTATTCTCTCTCCCTCCCTCCTTACCCCTCTCTCTATGATTCTCTCTCCCTCCCCTCCTCTATCCCTCTCACCTCTTTACCTCCTACCCTCTCTCTCACTCGCTACTTCCCTCCCCTCTCTACCTCCCACCCTCTCTCTATCAACCTTAAACCTAAAACTAAGAAACCCTACAAACCTAAACCCTAAACCCTAAAACCCAAACCCCTAAAACCTAAACCTAAGGAACCCTAAACCTCTATCTCCCTATCTCTTCCCTATCTCCCTACCTCTATCAACCCTCTACCTCTCTATCTCTCTCCCTATGTCTCTGGCCATGTCCCTCACACTCTATCTCCCTATCTCTCCCCTCATTCTCCTCTATATCTCCCTATTGGCCCTCTCTCTATCTCTAAACCCTAAACCTCTAAACCTCTAAACCTTAATCCCTAACCCCTAACCCCTAAACCCTAAACCCTAAATAATGCCCCTAAACCCTAATCCCTAACCCTAAACCCTAAACCCCAAATCCCTAAACCCTAAACCCCAAACCCAAGCAACCCTAAACCTCTATCTCCCTATATCTCTGCTATCTCCCTATCTCTATCATCCCTCTACCTCTCAATCTGTCTCCCCATGTCTCTAGACATGTCCCTCACTCTCTATCTCCCTATCTTTCCCCTTTGTCTCATCTACCTCTCCCAATGTCTATCAGTCCCCTCTCTTTATCTCTCTATAAACCATAAACCCCTAAACCCTAAACCCTAAACCTGAGCAACCCTAAACCACTAAAACTTAAATAATTCCCCTAAACCATAACCCCTAACCCGTAACCCCTAAATCGTAAACCTAAGCTTGACCCTAAACTTATAAACCCTAAATAATGCCCCTAAACCCTAGCCCCTAACTCCTAAACCCTAAACCCTAAGCTTGAGAAACCCTAAACCTCTATCTTCCTATCTCTCCCCCTCACTCCTCTTTACCTCCTACCCTCTCCCTCCCCTCTCTACCTCCTACCTCTCTCTCACCTCTCTACCTCCTACCTCTCTCTCACCTCTCTACCTCCCTCCCCACTTTCCATGCACTTAAAACACTTATAACTTTCCATGCATGACAACACTTAAAACTTTCCATGCATGAAAACACTTGAAACTTTCCGTGCATGAAAAAACACGCTCATGTTATAACGTGAGTGCATTTTGGTGAAGCCAAAAAAATAGACAAAAAGCATGCGAGATTCGTGATTTAGACCCACATACTCTGTTATTCCCTACTTTTCATGTATTATTAGACAAAAAAATGTTTTTTCATGGTGTTGATATTTTGACAATCATTGTTTACTAAATCCACAACCTTTTTTGGTTTTGTCGACATAGGTCTAAATGGAACATTCTCAGCTGCCATGAATTCTAAGAACCACTCTATCAAAGTTTGCCAGTTTTTTGCTCTTCAGGATCTTAAGTGACTTTAATGGTAGCCTACATCCCAGAATGACTGGGATACTTGGCACATGAAATGAGACCTCCCCTAGCATTTACACACCCACCCCGACATTTTGGCATAGTTGGTTTGGGCCCCTGATGACCATAACAAAAAATATGGCTCTGGCAAGGTTGTGTTGCATGCCATTGATGCATTTTGCAAGAACACATTTAGTTTCGACATGGTTAAATGGATTGGAGTTGACCAAAACTAGGTGATATTATTGTGGATGGACCCCACATGTACCTATAGTTCTGAACAAAACATTACCAACTACAACAAATTTTTAGGAATGCTCTGTCAAAGTTTGATAATTTTTTGCTCTTAGGAATCTTAAGTGACTTTGTCGATAGCTTGCTTCCAAGAATGACTGTGACACTTTGTGCATGAAACAAGACCTCCCATAGCATTTATCCACCCAGCCTGATGCATTGGCACAATCGGTTCAGCCCCACGATGAGCAAAATAGAAAATATGACTCCTGGCAAGGTTGTGTTGCATGCCACTAATGCATTTAATCTTAGCACAATCAAATGGATTGGAGTTGACCAAAACTAGGAGACATTATTGTGGATAGACCCCACATGCACCTATAGGTCTAAACAAAACATATTGAGTTGCCATGAATTCCAAGAATTGCTCCATCAAAGTTTGGCAATTTTTTTTCTCTTAGGGATCTTAAGTGACTTTAACGATAGCCTACTGCCTAAAATGCCTACTACACTTAGTGCATGAAATGAGACCTCTCCTAGAATTTACCTACCCAACCTAACATTTTGGCACAATCAGTTTGGCCCCACGAGCTATGGAATCCAAAATTTTACTCCTAACACCTATCCACTACATGAAACTAAAGCATTTTGCAGGAATACATTTAATTTTGGCACGGTCAAACAGATTCAAGTTGACCAAAACCAAGAGAGGGTATTGTTGATGGATCCCACATGCACTTTTAGATCCAAATAGAACATTCCTAGCTTACAAGAATTCTGAGAACTGCTCCGTCAAATTTTGATAGTTTTTTCTCTTAGGGATCTTAAGTGACTTTGTTGGTAGTTTGCTGCACAGAATGACTGTGACACTTGGCCCACAAAATGAGACTTCCCCTAGAATTTACCTACACACCCAAATGTGTTGGTGCAGTTAGGTTTTCCTTACAAGCTATGGAATGCAAAATTTCACTCCTAGCACCTTTCCATTGCATGAAACTGAAGCATTTTGCAAGAATTCTTTTAATTTTGGTATGGTCAAATAGATTAGAGTTGACTGAAACCAGGAGAGGTTATTGTGGATGGACCCCACATGCACTTGTAAGTCCAAACAAAACATTCCTAGTTGTCATGAATTTAGAGAATTGCTTTGTCAAAGTTTGGTATTTTTTTGCTCTTAAGGATCTTATGTGACTTTGTCAATAGCCTACAACCCAGAATGACTGGAACACTTGGCACATGAAAGAAGACCTCCCCTAGCATTTATTCACCCACCTTGATGCATTGGTACAGTTGGTTCATCTCCATGAGTTGTGGAATGCAAAATTTCATTCCTAGCACCTTTCCACTGCATGAAACTGAAGCATTTTGAAATAATGTGTTCCTTGCCACCATAAGCAAACAAAATTGATTTAAAAAACTTAGGAGGTATATATTTGTAGATGGACTTGACATCTATCTATACATGCAAAGAAGATGTTCCTACGTGTCACGGTTTGACAGAACAGTCGGTCAAAAGTTTGACACCTTTTTTGTCTTAGGGCTCTTAAGAGACTGTCTTTGTCCAATGTAGCCAAGAATGACTAGGAGGCTTCACCACTGAAAAGACATCTCCCCTAGCATTTACCCACCTACCCAGACACGTTGGAATAGTTAATTTGACCCCACAACCTATATGGAATACAAAATTTCACTCCTAGCACCTTTCTAGTAGATGAAACTAAACTAAAAGCTATGTTGTTATCTTTATTTTTAGGTCTTTTCTCTACTCTCCTTAGGTTGATATGGGGTTCTGACTTGATCCAATGTGTTCTAATTACATCCATCAAAGCATAAAGGATATTGGAATTTTATTAGATGTTGTAGTTGTAATCTCCATGATAGACATGTATGCAAAGTGACAGGTGTAAAACAAATGTAGAAAGGTGAAATGAGGATATGTGAATCATGCCAAAAGTCTCTCTCTCTCTCTCTCTTACTCTCTTCCTAATTTTGCAAGAGAAAGCAAAATGTACAATTAATGTAGGTAATGAGAAATTTGCATAAGATCTACAAGAGAGTTGTTATCACATGTATTTACATAAATTCTATTGTGAATTGTAGCTAACTTCACTCACTAACTAGTGAGTGTGAGAAAACAAGTCTACTTGAAGGTAATGAAGGACAAGAAGGTAAAGTTTATGAGGTAATGTAACTTCAACCCTCACATTTCTTGAAAATTATACAAAGAACACATCCATTATCATTGATAGTAAACATGTACACATCCATTATCCATTATAAGATGAAAACATAGTCTATCCATTTGTATGAGAAAGTAAGGAATATAAACTTTCAAGCAAATGAAATTGGCACATGTAAAACTGGTGCAGTCATGGTCCGAGAGTCCACATAGTGAATAGTCCAGGTCGTGCAACAAGAGTAAACACAATGGAAGCAACTCAAATATGGAATGCAAATTATGATTCAAATGCTCACTGTATCATACATGTACAATGAATATATGCAGGCAACATACGGGCTTATGAATTAGGGCTCACAGGCCTGAATTCTAGTACAACAGATATGTAAGATATTACAATGAATTACCTTTCTGGAACAAAAGAACTAATCTAATCTATCATGATCACTAACTATCCACTATTGACTTCCTAATACATCCTAAGGATCTATATATATCATCTCCAAGCTCAAGAAATCCTCTGCATTAGCCAAGGAAGAAGTTACAATCTCCAATGAAGGTGTAGTGCATGAAAACAAATAGGCCAGCCTTAAGAAATCGATACTCCTCCACAAATGATGGAAACTTGATGCAGATCATAGGGAAGGTCATCCATGTCCCAAAGTACCTTGAATGATGTTGCATTTAGCTTCGCAAGTCACAGAAGTGCTCCACAAATCTTCTTCTTCAACTGACTATCTGAATGCTCTGTTATGAGAAAACACTTGATCTTCTGAGAGCGATAACTTTCTGAAAAATGATCAAAACGATCTAAATTTTGGATATGATGTGCATGATGATGTCTAGATGCTAAGTCCTACTCTACAAGCTCTGAAATGTAAATGTGGAAAAATGCGGTACAAAATGCTAGAACTGCTACTAACTGAACTAGATTGAAATAAATTAGAAAATGAAAGAAACAAAGAAAGAATGCAAATATTTTTTTTGATGCAAGATTGCTATGTAACCATTGATGCTCCTACCTCATACACCTGGGGTTGTTGAAAAAGTGAGTCCCTCACTTTGCTGGGGCTCGATGAAAACCAAGACCATCCACCTTAGCCTAAGAAATCCAAAATGAATCTTCTTCTAGCTTGCCTTTCCACTTTACCAAATATTCCTTGTATTGCTTGCCTCTAGTACTATGTCCAATTTTGCTATCCAAGATGTCATCAATCTGCTCTATTGCTTGCTTTAGTAATTGCTTCTTCAAGTCTTCTTCAATGCTATCATTGAACTCTCCTTCATGATACTGATATAGGTCTGCAATGTTGAAAATAGGTGATATACCTAATGTCTCTGATAGCTCCACTTTATATGCATTTCCTAAATCAAAATTTCTGAGTATCCTACATGGTCCAAATTTCTTCATCTTCAACTTGTTATATGTCCCTACAGGAAATCTCTCTTTTCTTAGATATACCATTACCTCATCTCCCATTGAAAATTCTTTATGTCTTCTCTTCTCATCTTCTTTCTCCTTATACTTGATGTTCATCTCCTCCAAATGATTCTTAACTTGATTATGTACTATCTCCATGTGTCCTGCAAATTCTTCTACCTCTACACTCCTCTTATTCTCCATACTGATATCTCTCAATTCTACTACTCCTCTAGGGTTAGTTCCTGTCACAATCTCAAATGGTGTCTTTCCTATGCTCCTATTCACTAAATTATTATATGCAAACTCTACTTGTGATAGAACAAAATCCCAATTTCCTGTCTTTTCTCCAACCAAACATCTCAACAAGTTACTCAAACTCTTATTTACCACTTCTGTCTGTCCATCAGTTTGTGGATGAAATATTGAACTAAACTTCAAATCTATCTTCATCTTCTTCCAAAGTATCCTCCAAAAGTATCCAATGAATCTTATATCTTTGTCTAAAACTATGCTCTTAGGTAATCCATGCAATCTCACAATCTCCTTGAAAAATAGGTTAGTGACATGAATTGCATCAGTTGTCTTCTTACAAGGTATGAAATGTGTCATCTTTGAAAATCTATCCACCACTACAATTATAGAATCATGTCCTCTCTGTGTCTTTAACAATCCTAATATGAAATCCATACTTATGTCTTCCCAAGGTCTCTCCGGTATAGTCACAGATTTGTACAACCCAATATTCTGACTACTTCCTTTTGCAACATGACATACTCCACAGTTTTGCACAAACTTCCTTCATCCTTATATATTTGAGGCCAAAAGTAATTTGCACTTACCAAATCCATTGTCTTGTCAATTCTGAAATGTCCTACCATTCCATCACTGTGCTTCTCCTTTATCAAATTGTCTCTCATTGAACTCCTAGGTATACACAATTGATTTCATTTGAACAGCATATCCTCCTGAATGAAATAATCCAACCACTTACTCCTATCTATCACAACAGGTTCCTTACATGCTTTCCATGGTTTTACAAAATTAGGGCCTTCTTCATACATGTTCTTCAGTTCTTCAAAACGTAATACTTCAACTCTCATCTCTATCAACAAATTTCTTCTTCTACTCAATGCATCTACAACCTTGTTTGACTTTCCACTCCTATGCTTCAGTACAAATGTATAACTCTGCATTGACTCTACCCATCTCATATTTCTCTGATTCAACTTTCCTTGACTGTTCAGATATTGCAAAGCTTGATGATCTGTATGCAACACAAATTCCATAGGCAACAAATAGTGTCTCCACTTCTTCAAGGCTTGAATTATAGCATAGAATTCTTGAACATAAACTGAATATCTTCTCCTTGCATCATTCAACTTCTCACTGAAATATGCTAGAGGTCTACCTTCTTGACTTAACACTGCTCCTATTGCATTTCCACTTACATCACAATCTACTTGAAATACTTTGTTGAAATCTGGTAATGCTAACACTAGTTGCTTTGTCACTTTCTTCTTCAACAATTCAAAACTTTTATTTGCTCGTTATGTCCGCTTAAAGTCCCTTCTGTCACCTCTCATTATCTCTTTCATATGTGTGCATACTGAACTAAAATTTTTGATGAACTTCTAGTAGAAACTAGCCAATCCATGAAATGATCTAACTTCTCTAATACTCTCAGGTGTTGGCCACTCAACAATTGCTCTAACTTTCTCAGGGTCCATGTTCATTCCTTCCATAGAAATCACAAATCCCAAGTATACCAATTCTTCATTCATGAAACTATACTTCTTGATGTTTATCAACAATTTCTCTTCTCTCAGTCTCTGTAACACTTCTCTCAGGTGCCACAAATGTTCCTCTTTTGTCTTACTAAAAATCAAAATATCATCCAAGTATACAATAAAAAACTTACCCAAGAATTTCTTCAATTCATTCATCAACCTCATGAAAGTACTTAGTGTATTTGTCAATCCAAAAGGCATTACTAACCATTCATACAATCCTTCATTTGTCTTGAAAGCATTCTTCCATTCATCTCCTTCTCTAATTCTGATATGATGGTATCCACTCTTCAAGTCTATCTTTGTAAAATATTTTGCTCCATTCAAACAATCCATAATGTCATCCATCCTAGGCAATGGAAACATATACTTAACTCTAATCTTGTTCATTTTTCTAGAGTATGTACACATCCTCCATTCTCCATCCTTCTTCAGTGCTAGCATTTTAGGTACTACACAGGGACTCAAGCTTTCTTTGATCAAGCCTTTCCTCAACAACTCCTGTATTTGTCTATTCATCTCTACATTCTTTGCTGGTGTCATTCTGTGTGTTGCTTTATTAGGAAAACTAGCTCTAGGTATAAGATCCATATGATGACTAATACTCTTGATTAGTAGAAATCCTTCAGGTACATTATCTGATATGATGTCTTCATACTCTTTCAATGATTCAGTTATCTCCTTCGGCTATGATCCTTTATTCTCTATCTTTAGGGTTCCACGCTTCTTAGGAATCAAAGCATAACATATATTCTCATGTCTCAAACCATCCAAAAATTTCCTTCCGTCAACCAAATAGATTCTAGTATTCCCACATACTTCACTTTTAGGTTCATCTTCCAAAGGAATCAAGGTAATTCTCTTTCCATTTGATGTTATAGTATAGGTATTCTTTCTCCCATCATGTATATCTTTTCTGTCATACTTCCATGGTCTACCCAATAATATATGACATACATCCATAGACATAATATCACATAATACTTCATCATGATAAGATCCAATATAAAATTTTACCAAACATTGTTCACTCACCAGTACCTTGTGTTCATCCTAAATCCATGCTATCTGATAGGTCTTAGGGTTTTTCAATCTCTCCAATTCATCTTAGTCACCATCTCCTCTGAAACCAAATTATCAGAACTACCACTATCAATTACAACCATACAACATTTACCTCTTGATTTGCATATGTTCTAGAACAAAAATTTTCCTCTGCGGTGGTTCCTCATTTGTCTCTGCTTGAAATAGTGCTGTCCTCATGACAAGTGATTCTCCTTTCTCAAGTTTACCAACTAAATTAGGTGATCCAAGAGGTTCTTCTTCTACATAAGTTGTTCTTGCATTATTCTTTGTCTTCTTTCTTGTACTTCCTTGATGACATTCATATACTTTGTGCCCTTCACCTCCACACTTAAAACAAGTTCCTCTAAATGTTCTCTTATCAAACCCTATTTCATCTCTCTTATACCCTTCACTTTGGTAAGAATTATGATTCCTTCTATGGTAGAAAGTTCTGTCATCTTTCTGGTATGAATTACTATCTCTATCCTCCTTCTTGAATGTGCTATCATGTCTATTTTGCTTTGCATATGATCTTTTTCCTGCAGAAAATGTTCTACCTCTCTAAAATTTACCTCCTCTACCTTTCTGTCGCTACTTATGCTTCTTGTTCAACTTTTCTTCATCTTTCAGGGAAAACTGATATGCTTCTTCTAGTGTTGTCATCCTTACCAAACTCAGTTCTTCTTGAATGTTCAATCTTAGTCCATTGATGTATCTTGCCACTTTCTCCATGCTTGATTCACTATGTCCTATCCTTATAATCATCTTATGAAATTCTTCAGTATACTCCATAGATTTCTCCTTTTGTATCAGGTTTTGCAATCTCTTCAACAGTTCCAACTCAGCCAACAGGCATAAACTAATTCTTCAACTTTGTCACCATTCTATCCCATTTTATGATCTTTTCTTTTCCTCTTCTATTTCTATCCAACTGAACTTCCTTCCACCAAATAGCAGCATGTCCTTTCAATATAGTCTTGCAAATCTCACCTTCCCTGGATCTTCAATTCTTCATATTCAAAGTATTCTTCCAAGTCATTTATCCATTCAATTAATTCTTTCAGATTCAAATTGCTAGTATAGTTTAGTACATTCAATCTTGGTCTTTTCCCAATATTCAAAATAGCTCTCAACATCTTCACTTGATCTGATTCTTCTTCTTCTTCTTAGATTCTTCTAGGGTTTCTTCATTTTGATCAACAGATTGAAATTCTTCATCATCATCACTTTCAACATTAGGTCATGGTGTAAGTCTTCTTCGCCTATCTTCTTCAACAACATCCAATTGAACTTGCATTTTTTTCATTATCTCCATAATCTCATCCATTCTTCCAACCATAGTACCAACATCAGGTATTCTCCTCAGTGGCATCTCTTCCTAGGATCAAGTGTAACTACCTCAAATTCAATGATCTGGCTATAAGGTGACAGTTGCCTCACAATCGGTGATCAATTGACAACAAAGGTAGTCTGCCTTGGGTTCAACAATTTGTTCATAGCAAGATCTTATAGAATGCCTTCACAACTTTGCTCCCAAAGGATTCAAACTTCTCTCTAATACCACTTGGTACAGTCATGGTCAGAGAGTCCACAGAGTGAACAGTCTAGGCCATGCAACAAGAGTAAACATAATGGAAGCAACTCAAATATGGAATGAAAAGTATGATTCAAATGCTTAATATATCATATATGCAAAATGAATATATGCCGGCAACATATGAGCTTACAAATTAGGGCTCACATGCTTGAATTCCAGTACAACAAATATGCAAGATATTACAATGAATTATCTTTCTAGAACAAAGGAACTAACCTAATCTATCATGATCACTAACTATTCACTACTGACTTCCTAATACATCCTAAGGATCTATATATATCATCTCCAAGCTCAAGAAATCCTCCGCATCAGCCAAGGAAGAAGTTACAATCTCCAATGAAGGTGTAGCAGGTGAAAACCAATAGCAACTGGTACTCCTTGGCAAATGATGGAAACTTGATGCAGATCATAGGAAAGGTTGGCCATGTCCCAAAGTACCTTGAATGATGTTGCATTTAGCTCCACAAGTCACGGAAGTGCTCCAGAAACCTTCTTCTTCAGCTGACTATCTAAATGCTCTATTATAAGAAAATAGTTGATCTTTTGAGACCGATAACTTTCTGGAAATTGATCCAAATGATCTAAATTTTGGATATGATGTGCATGATGGTGTCTAGATGCTAAGTCTTACTCCACAAGCTCTAAAATGCAAATGTAGAAAAATTCAGTACAAAATGTTGGAACTGCTACTAATTGAACTAAACTAAAATGAATTGGAAAATGAAAGAAACAAAGAAAGAATACAAATATTTTTGGTTGATGCAAGATTTCTCTGTAACCATGGATGCTTATAAATCAAAAATCAAATTCCATAACCTTTGCAAGCATCCTCGCTACCTGTGCCAAATTAGGATCTTTGGGACAGGTTACATGGACAACCATGAAAGAATAAAGGAGAAAGGAATTTTGATAGATGTTGTAGTTGTAAATGCCCTAGGAGACATGTATACAAAGTGTTGAAGCATAGACAAGGCACATGAACTATTTGACATGATTCCTCAAAGAAATGTTGTCTCATGGAATGCATGATTGCAAGATATATGCACACAATGGATTTTTTTCAAAAAGGCTTTAGAAACTTTCAACCAAATGCAATTGGTGGGTGTAAAGCCAAATTCCACAACCTTAGATAGCATCCTCCTTGTTTATGCCTGAAAAGGATCATTATAATCCTCTTCATTTAATTTATCAATCTAGGGTGGTGTCCAAAGGCTGGCACATTAGGAACCTAAAGATTTTTGGCAAACAATTCTTTCTAATAAAAATAGAAAAAAAATTAAATTAATCTAATGAAATCACACATGTAAAATTTAAAAACACTTGCATAAATTAAAACTATAAAATAAAAACATGTTTCCATGAATTAAAAATACATAAATAAAATAACTCTTACACTAAAATCTAATTTAATACATTTAAAATAAATAAAAATACATAAAACTAAAATAATACAAACAATCAAATAAGTACCAAATGTTGTTCTCTTCCTTGGGATGAGTAGCCTGCTCCTCCCTTGGATTTGGACCAAGATCATTCACCCAATTTTGTGTTCAATGCTCCATATATCTTTTCTTCAACAAAATATTACAAATTTATTTCTAAAATTGTTGTAGTTTTCTTATTCTAAAAACTTGCCAAAATAAAAACTCTCATTTTCTTTAGAGTTGAGAGATTTATTTATACATTGAAGATCTTCACTCAACTCCCTACACTAGTGGAAAGCATAAGTACACTTGTCTTTCACATTTCTATGATAAAGAAACAACTCCCTTTATTCTCTATACCCATTTCTCCTACTCCTATGCTAAAGGAAACAAATTCCTTTATTCTCTCTATATGGGAAACAAACTCCTTTATTCTCTCTACTAATTCTATACTAAAGAAACACCATCCTTTATTCCCTCATTACAAACTGACAACACATCCACATCCTTTTAAGGGAAAAAGGTTGGATAGACTTATTTATTTTTGGTCCTTTTATTATTTTCCCTCAACAATTCATCTTCAATTTTTTAGAAAATAAAAGGTTGAGAGAATAATAAATCTATGATTTAAGCCAAATTATGAAGTTGAAATACCTTTGGCTGAAATTAAGTTGGAATACTTTTGAAGTTGGCTTTGAAAGTGATTTTACAATAATTTAGAATGCTTCAAGGTTGGTTGAAAGAGGTTGGAATACTTTGAGACTAATTCTGCATCATTTTAAAACATATTGCATTCTATTTTTTTCAATAAACATTAGAAAATGTTAGCAATTAAATTGCAATAGACTTCTAAGAAACAAACCATTATATATTTATATTCTATTTCAAATAAGCTAATAGTTTGTAAAACTATATTTAAATCCACTTTTAATACTAATTTTAAGAGAAAATAGAGATGAATTTAGAGGAGACATTTCTAGTGTCATCATCTCCCCCACACCTAAATTCTTCCAAGTCCTCCTGCAAGCTACTGCTCTCTTTTTTTTTCATAACTGATGACCCTTATATGTTTCAATTCTTTTCTCTTCTCTTTTTTTTTATCATCTTTGAAAGTATACATTGATTATTCTATGGCATTCATCCATGATAAGACTCACTGAAGCTTATCAATTTATATGTTCTTACAAAATTTCTCTCCTTTCCAGATTTAACTTTATTCAGTTGAATTTAAAAAAAAAAACCGTTAGACATTAATGAGCATAAATTTCATGTTTCCAAATGAAATTTTAAAATTTAATATGTTCTAAAAAGTTGAGATAGAGGAGAATAAAATCTAAAAATAGTTTGATGAGATTCTTTAATATGTGTGAGCAATTCTTTCTGCAAATATCTTGTATCATCATGACAACAACAAAGGTTAACAGGGTAAGATAACTATTTTTTCTATTTTTTTTTCATCACCTCCCTTTACACATTTAGATTCTTTCTATGCCATCATATTCTCACTTCAATTTTTTTCTTCAAAAAATACTTTTACTGAAAATATCTTAGCTAGAATAAGTGAATTGGTGTAATAGTTTATGTTTTTAATTAGATTTCCTAAAAGTTGATTTATTTGTAATTAAAAAAACTAATAGCTATATTTAAGAATAAAATAGTAGAATATACCTTGGCTATATTTCAAAGTTATCCTTGCTTTCTTCATGCCATTTGAGTCTAATTTCTACTTTAGAAAATCTTTAGAACTTTAGTTCTAGAAAGCTAGAACAACTTTAGAAGATTAATCTTTGGAACTCTAGAACAATGGATAGTTCTAGAACAATGGACAGAAAAGTACTAGAATAGTGGATAGCTCTGGAAGGACATAACAACTCTACAACAATGAACAAATGTTCTGGAGCATCATTGAAAGAATGCTTTCAGAATGACTAGCAACAAAGTTCTAGAGCATCATTGAAAGGATGCTTTTGGAACAAATAGCAACAAAGTTCTGGAGCATTGTTGAAAGGATACTTTTGGAACAAACTGCAACAAAGTTCCAAAGCATTGTTGAATGGATGCTTTTGGAACAAATGACAATAATGTTTTGGAGCATTGTTGAAGGGATGCTTTTAGAATAAACAACAACAAAGTTCTGGAGCATCATTGAAAGGATGCTTACATAACTAAATGACAACAGAAGTTTTGGAGCATCAAAGTTTCAAAGCATCAAAGTTTCAAAGCATCAAAGTTCTACAGCATAGAAGTTTTAGAGCATTGAAATTCCTAAGCATCGTTCAAAGGATGCTTTTGTAATTGAGTGACAAGAAAAGTTTTGGAGCA
The DNA here is from genome assembly GCA_027924645.1 of Cunninghamia lanceolata. NCBI lineage: Eukaryota > Viridiplantae > Streptophyta > Pinopsida > Cupressales > Cupressaceae > Cunninghamia > Cunninghamia lanceolata. The sequence goes on from BSBN01001019.1 coordinate 1,059,356, forward strand.
TCGTTGAAAAGATGCTTCCAAAATTTAGGCAACAAAAAGAGGTTTTAGAGCATTGTTGAAAAGATGCTTTTGGAACTTGAACAAAAACAAAAGTTCCAGAGCATCATTCAAAGGATGCTTATAGAACTAAATGACAATAGAAGTTCTAGAGCATTTAAGTTTTGAAGCATCGAAGTTCCTAAGCATCGTTGAAAGGATGCTTTTGGAACTTGAACAACAACATAAGTTTCTCTAGAGAAATATTTAAGAAAACACAAAACACTTTTGAAGCACTATTAGAAGGATTCTTCCAGAGAAACTTACATAAGAAAAAAATAATTTCTGAAGCATACATGAAGATTTTTCGAAGACCAATGAAACAAATTTTTTTTTAACTTCATTTTTTTTTCAAACTTCAATTTTTTTAAACTCCGCTGATAGCTTAGGGTGCATCTTTGGAAAACAACTCTACAAACTATCTTTGGAGATGCTTAACAAAACTTTAGTTCTGGAGTGTTGATTATATCTCTATTAACATGCATGAATCTAAATTTAACTTTTTTTTGTTGATCTTGCAAAAATATTAGTAACTTTGCACCATCCAATATAGTAATATGTCATAATGAATAAATGTATTGGATGAAAAGTGGAAACTAATGAGACACATGCAAGAAAGAGATTTTTTATTTAGAAATCCTCAATGTAATATGGAATAAATACACATTTGAGAAACAATAATCACTTGTTTGTCATTTTCTTTTTTTTTTAATGGTTGTAGGGTGTTTTTTTCTTCTAAATAGTAAGATAGACCAGTAGATAGTATTTTTGCTCCAATTTTTTCGTATAATATCAAAATCAAATGATTCAAAATGTTTTAGAAATAGGCCTATCATCACTATAAATAGATTTTTCAAAAAAAATTATTTACTATGTCAAATTTGGTAGAAAACAGTCATGTTCACAATAGTTTTTGACAGTTTTGACTAGCAATCACTATTTTTGGGATAACGTTTTCGTTTGATATCGAAATGACACAATTCCACTTGGATCTAAATCTAGACTTAAGGATCTATCTCATTTATAAATATGTTTTAAAAATTTAGAGTTTTTATCCTCCAAATATTCAACCAAATAGACTATTTTTCTTCTAAACTTGACAATTTTTTTCTTTTCTGAAATGCAACGGTAATATTTGGGCTTCTTGATCAAATTTTGAAAAGAGATGAAAATTTACAATGAGGATTTTATTTTATTTTTTTAGCTTTTTTTTTTGTTGGGGGGTGGGGGCGGGGAGGGGGGGTGGTAGATAAAAATCTTTTAGATTCCTCGAGCTTGTTCATACAATTTTATTTTTTTATAAATTTTAGGCATAAAAAGAAAAACATCTATAGAACTGTTTGCTTATAATTTTTAGATCAAAGCTATTTAATATATTAACTTCTTCTACTCTTTATGGCATAAAGAAAATATTACTGGGTATTACCAAATAATAGAAAACTATATCCAAAAAAGAAACAAATATGTATTCTTCCCTTCTATTTAAATTCTTTTGAAGTTAGAATAAATGATATTTGATAATTTGTAGAGTTGAATCTCAAGCATTAACAACCTATTTACTTTTATTTATGCTGTGTAAGTTAATTTATAAATATTATTTGCTCCATAAAAAAATAGTTATATTTTTTTTTTCTGGAATTAGTTTCATTATATATATTTTTACATATTTAAACTTTAAGAAATTTGAATAAGAATTATTGTCATTTAATTGCTTTATATAAACTAATATATAATTAGTAATTGTTGTGCATTTCTTATTTTGGGAAAAGGTTAAATGATACAAACACAACATCGATTTTGGGTGGGATGGTGTGGGACTTTAGAGGCTTCCCCTTGCCATTTCTCACTTTCATTCATGGATCACACTTGAACTTTGCTCCCTCTGTGATTTGTGTTAATGGTAGTGTTGCCACCATTATTTCCATGGTAATGATAAATAGGCTGTATCTAGAGGTCATGAATTCAATCAATGCCTAAGCTAGGATTGATACTCTTTCGCTTTCCATCCTCTACACTTTTTCATCTTTTTTTAATTCACTAATGGATGTTCATATGTTATTCCAAAGATCTCCACCATATCTTAATAAATATGTTTGCTAACTATCGATTTGACTAAAATACTTTTATTTATCAAAAAATTACCACCAATGGGGATGTGATACTTCTTTCTCTATCTTTCTCTTCCTCCCCCATCCCCCTCCTCTCTATATAAATATATATCTTATCTATATCTCTCTCTACCTCTTTATCTATTATCTCTATCTCTCTCTTTTGGTCTCTCTTTTTCACTCTCTCTCTTCCTCCCGCCATTATCTTTTGTTCCTAATACCTACATAATCATTAATGCATCATTCTCTACTGTTGAAACACTTAATTACATCATTCTATGCAAACCCTTATCTAAAAAACATAATAATATAACAAATCACAAGTATTATGTGTTGAGTTCAAAACCCCACAACTTTTTTAATATTAAAAAAATATCACCGACTTATATATATACAACTACAATTTTTGACAAATTTTGAGAGTCCATCAAAATTCTGTCATTTCATGTTATACATCTTCCTAAATTTTTTGACCAAGCTTTTAGAAACTGCAATTGCAAAAGCTGCGCAGGAAGGCCTTGATTTGAGCTGCACCATGCTGCTTCTTGGCAAGACAGGAGTGGGTAAGAGCGCAACAATCAATTCAATCTTTGATAAGCTCATGTCTGCCACAGATGCATTTCAGATGGGAACAAGAAAAGTTGAGGAGATTGTAGGTACAGTTTATGGAATTAAAATTAGGGTAATCGGCACACCTGGGCTTGATCCGTCCCTAACTGGTTACCATCACAACAAGAAGGTCCTGCAATCGGTCAAGCATTTCATCAAGAAAACACCACCAGATATTGTTTTGTATTGTGATCGTTTGGATATGCAGAGTATGGATTTATTATTGTTGGACACAATCACCGAAAGTTTAGGTCCAAAGGTAGATTTATTGTTGAATACGGTTCTAGTTCTGACTCATGGCGCACAATCACCAGCAGTAGCGGATGGCCCTCATGGCCTTCCTCTCACCTTCCCCGAATTTGTAACCCAGCGATCGGATGTGATAAGATGGCAAATTCGTCAAGTTGCATGGGACATGGAACTTGAAAATCCTGTGGTTTTGGTGGAGAATCACTCTGCATTGACGGTAATTACATAAAATAATTCTATGTTTTTTACATCTTTAAAGTTTTTTGAAAATAAATAATGACCTGTAGTTTAACAATTGGTATCCCAAACATGCCCACCCTAAACAGTGTACTAGTTGAACTACAAACATTTTGACTAGTTTTACAGAGGTACAATGATTTTGTGCCAACTGTTTGTCGACAGGATTTTGTCAACATGTTTGTCAGGATTTTGACTGCATGTATGTTTTACAACGTACAGGTTGTTTAAGTTTTACCTTCCAAATCCCTGTAATATGATTTAGGAAGGTTTTAGAAATATTTACCACTTTTTATTGCCAATGAAGTTTAAAATTGCTATTGACTGTTTGACGATTGAAATAGATGATATTTAAGTAGAATGATATAGAGACACAACGTGCTTTAACTACAGCTCACTGTTCATAGCAATGTTTGATAACTTGCAGCATGTGCTTGAAAACTACTCTGCCTATGCTGGAAAAAGAGATTTGCCAAGTGCACAGACTTGGAAAGCCGAGCTTCTACTACTGTGTTTATCGTCGAAGATCACTCAAGCAAGAGCACAAATCAACCTGCAACAGAGCACAAGCCCATTTTCACATTTGTATTCAATCCTTTCTTCTCTGGTTGATTCTCTGGTCCATTGGAGAGTTAGAATCAGATGTCAAATTCGTCAAGCTTCAGCAGACATGGCACTTGAAAATCTAGTGGTTTTAGTGGAGAATCACTCTGCATTGACTATAAATACATAAAATAGTGCTGAATTTTATGTTTTTTACATCTTTAAGGTTGGAAGTAATTAATTTTCCAGAGTCTATAATGTTGGATTGAATGTTTTTGGATTTGATTGTGATAGATCTCAATGTTTTTCTTCTTTTGCTTTCTTTTTCCTAATGATGAATCACAGAATGTGATCGAAAACATTAAGAAAAAAATATCCATCACAATCAAATCCAGAAGCACTCAATCCATCTTTAAAGTTTTTAAAACATAAATAAATAATGAATGTTTTGGAAATATTTTGATATTTTATATGGAGACACAGCCTCCTTTAACCCAGCGCACTGACTATAACTCTGCATATGCTGGAAAAAGAGATTTGCCGAGTTCACAGATTTGGAAAGCCGGGCTTCTTCTGCTGTGTTTATCGTCGAAGATCTCTCAAGCAAGAGCACTCATCAACCTGCAGCACAGCACAAGGCCATTTTCACATTTGTCTTACATACTTTCTTCTCTGTTCGATTGGAGAAAGACCTCTCAACATCTCTACCCAGTTTTGATTGGAATTATACCAATTTTGACGTATCTTCAACAGAGATGGAGAGGACAATCTTGTTAGGAAATAAGGTTTACATTTAATAATTTAGTTTTAGATTAATTGTTAGTTTTTGGGAAGTTATTCCTATAAGGTTTATAGATTTATAATTTATTCTACAGCTATAGAATACTCATATTTCACTAAACTTCTAAATTGTGGAAGTATGTTGTGCACATGGTGCAAAATAAAGTGTCTGATTTGTACTTGGTAAAGAAAGGGAAGATGATAACTCTAGGGCTTAGATTTCTTGGCAGTCATTCTGTTTGTTTCGTTTTTTTTTTTTTTTGGGTTACAAAGTCATATTCTCTTCTTCATCAACTGTAGAAGCAGTGTTCCTACATTAGTATGTATCATCTGTATTCTGGAGAGAGTGGCATGACCCTCATATTCGAGTGTAATTTAATTTAAGAGATTGCCTTTCAATTAGAAGAAGCAACCAGAATGATTTGGTTTAGGAGAATCACTTTCAATGTGAAGGAAACGAGAGATGAACAAATCAACTTCTATTCTTCCACTCATTTTTTATTCTTAGATCTTGTTCTTCAATATTGTCTAAAGTTTAGCACATAATTTTTTTGGCAACCACCTACTGTGTAATTTTTTGGGGGGTTTCTACACGAATTTAAAATCCCAGAAACAGATAGCTATGAGAATTGTTGTGTATAATTACAGGAATTTAAAAACCATGCAGCCATGGAGGCTTGCTGGATGAGGGATGTAAATACTTCATCACCATGGGTGACTCTTATTGCATTTCACCTATTATTGATCATTATGTGTGCATGGTTGACCTTCTTGGCCATGTTGGCTATCTTGAGGAAACTCTATAAAAGTTTATCTTCAAAATGCCAATTAAACATGTTGTGGTGTTGTAGATCGCATAAGAATATAAGATTAGGAGTATTTACAGCATCTCTCCTTTTGAGCTAGATCCTAAAAATGCTGTAACTTATGTTCTTCTGTCAGACAGTTATGCAGAAGTGGGCAGGTGGGATGAGGCTCAAATGGTAAGGAGATTGATGAAAGAGAGAGAAAATAAAAAGGTACCTGCATGTAGTTCGATTAAAGCCCATAAAATGGTACATACTCTTTTGGTAGGAGACAGATCACCTCCAAAAACAAATGAAATCTTTATTCTCTAATGCAGACCTGCCCTCAAACGTGGGTGTTGTGCCTTCACAAACAAGAGCTATAATTAATTCTTTTAGATTTGACAAGAGTCGTAGTTAATTGTTTTAGATAAGAGCATTTTTTTAAAAGGAAGCACTACGACAAGAGTCGGTTAATTGTTTTAGATGCAACAAAAGCCATGGTTAATTTTTTTATTTGGGATTAGATGAGAGCTGTTTTTTTTTCAAAGGAAGTACTATAACAAGAGTCGTAGTTAATTATTTTAGATTGAAAGCAATTTTTACGCTGAGAGGTGTTTTCCACTCATAGTAAGGGTTGAAAGATTCAGATTCCTGTAAACAATTAAGATTCAGATTCCCATAAACAAAATTCATGCAAATAAATAAATAGAAAAACTTGGGTAGTTATGGAGTGAAATATTTATTATGTTTGAAGAATATGAAAAGTCTCAGCAGCATAGTCTCTTTAAATTAACTCATGTGAAAAATAGAAAAACTTCAGCAGTTATGGAGTGAAATCTTTATTATGTTTGAAGAATATGAAAAGTCTCACAGCATACTCTCTTTAAATTAACTCATGTGAGCATATCAAATATTCTAACTGCAAGTAATTTATAAATGCCAACAAATTGGAAGATATCTCTCAGCGTACTATAGATATATTTTTTAAAATATAAATATACTAGTTTTATTACAGAAAAAGTCATATTTAATAAGTTGTTCATGTTATAATCTAATATTCATCTTTTGTAAGAAGTGGAGAATAAATTTGTAATGCACATTTCTTTGTTAACAAGGTCAATAAAGAGTCATAGTTAAGGATAAGTTGTTATGGTATAATGTAAATATTTTTCTTTTGTAAGAAGGTGAGAGCAAATTTCTAGATGACACATTTTTTAAAGCATTAGTGGAATATAGTTAAGGGTTCTCAATAGTTAAGAAGTTGAGAACAGGTTGTACCACCAAAAACATGTAACAAACATATTCAAGTTTAAATGTTGCTAAAACACTAGAGAAATGTAACATGAAGAACATATTACTATTTTAGAAATCTGTAATTATTCCATGAATCTTTTACATTATATAGTACTTAAACAATTGTATGATAAAAAATTGATAATCTTTCCTCAATTAAAATTCAGTTCACAATTTGATATGTTGTAATATAAAAAATAATTTATAACATGTTATAATTGTTTAGAATATTATTTATTATGCTTGAACAATTGAAAGACATAAAATTGATTGTCTTTCCTTGATTAAATTTATTCCAAAACTTGATATGTTATTGCTTAAAAAGTATTATAGATAGAGAAATATTTAAAAGTTGAGTAGAGTTAAATTTAGTTGAATTTATGCTAGAATCTTGTGATGTTAAGTGTACTTGGAAATGCTGTTTTGTTGAAATACCCATATGCAAAATTATTAATTGCCAGACTATTAAAGACCCCTGAAAATTAAAAAATTACCAAAAGTGTTTCTTTCCTTTATGGCCAATTGAGGATTCAAATAATGCTTGCTTCGTATAATCTAATCAAATCAAAGATATTATTAGAGGGAAACATGTAACAATTCATGAATTAAAAAAAAAAATATTTCTTGATATTATTAGATTAGATTAAATCAAAGATGTCGTGTTTTTACTTTTTAACGAGACTCCAACATTATCAAGTGTGTTGGTAAAAGATGATTGCCCTATTCATTAAATCAAATCAAAGAGGTCATGTTTTTATTTTTTAATGGGACTTCAACATTATCAATAGTGTTAGTAAAAGTTGATTGCACTATTCATTGACACTATAGAGATCTTATAATCATAAAACAAAGACAAGAATATTAATGGTGTAAACTTGATATAGAGAACAATGGATTAAGCTTAGAGATTCAAAGTTATCTTTGTTCCATAGGATACTTCAAATTGGATAATTCATAAATAGGGAAAACGTTATATAAAAAAAAAGATTAAATTAAGTGGTCAGATTTGATTTCAAGGTGGAGAAAAGGTGTAATATTTATTCATTACCATGTTAATTTGAAAAAGGTGGGGTTTTGAGTAATAATGGAAATAAAGTTTTCAAAAAATAAATAATCTACAAAATAATGGATTACTCTTACAAAATAATAGATTACTCTTGGGGATTCCAATTCAACTTTTTGGAAATTAAAATAATAAGTCCTAATCTATTTTTAAATATTTATTTGATGTTACCTAAAACGGTGAAAGATGAGCATATGAAATTAGAGCTCTAAAGTATAAGTGTTTTTGCATAGCATTAACTTCTACATATGAAAATGTTGGTCTAAAGTTTTAGAAACATTTTCTGGAGTATACTTCTTAAACGTTTAGCCCCTTGTGATGTTTATGAAAACTACAAATCGAAAGATCAAAATTGACATTACATATACAATCAATAATCAAACATTATTTCTTAGAAGTAATTATTGATTGAAAAATATACCAAAATGACGAACATATAATGCAATGTTCTAAAATCAAAGGTAAATTTATTTGGTAATAATAGTTCTTATTCAAGGGTTATCAAGTTTTTAATTGAGTATGTTCTTTTTATCTAGAATGACATTTGTTTGTAATGAGAGGTTGTGCAAAGTGAGAACTATTATTGATTTCTCATGAAGGTATTCTTCATTATTGATGTTTTGAAGTTTATGAAATTGCTAAAATTCTCCCTTTTCAATAAAAAATGTAATGTAGTCTTATTTTTAGTTATTATGATGTATTTGAGGTGAAGATAGTAAGTGGGCTGAAATGGATTAGAGAATGGGTTTGTTATTTTTAAAGTGCCAGGTACATCATTTATTTGGCAATGTAATTTTTTTTGTATTTCAACTATTTTTGTTGTTTATATTTAGAAAAATAAATGTAAATATTTAGAAATGTAAGAGTTACCTCAAATGTGGACAATAATAAGCATTAAAAATGATCTAAGGTTTGTTTGTTTGTTTGTCAATGTGTCAGGGTGTGTGCAAGAAGTTGAGTCCACTTTTTGGCCAAAAAGTGGAATTGTTTTCCCTAATTTTTAGAATTTGTCACATTTGACCTAAAAATTTGAAACACTTAAAGGGAGAATCTTAAAAAAGTCAATAAATATAAAATGTAGTACTCGGAGTCTAGTTTCCAAATATGTATTTTTTTTTAATACCCAGATGATACAAATTGATTTTTAATAGGCTTTTCTAAAAATCACTATTTAAAAGTCAATTTTTTTTACTATACCATGCACATGTACGTCATCCATATTTTGACCTAAATAATCATAATTTTATAAATCCTTTTGAGAAAAGATTTGTAATTCATTGAAGCATGTTTTCCATTTTTTTTGTAATTTTTTTTGGTTAATTTTTTATTTGCCATTTTGGTGTTTTAAAAAATCGTCATGTACGTCACACATAAGATGACCTAAACTTATCATTTTTTGAATTTTTTTTTCTAAATTGAAAATAATTGTCTGAAGTATGTTTTCATACAATTTTTTTTACAAAAAAATATTTTAATAAAAGTTATTAAAATACTAAAAAACCCTAATAATTCAAGTTTATGGACCTGTTTCATCAGAAATTAATTGAAAAATAGAAAAAAAAAATCAATTATAAAAAAATTAAATATTTGGAATCTACACTATCTCATCTATAATGGGTTTTAATTTTGTCAAAAAATTCTACAAAAAAGGCCTTCAGACATATGCCGAAAGTCACTATTTTGTTGTGACATTGATAGAACCTTCAACTTGTAGGTCAAACTAGGTCCAAAGCCAAGGGTCAAGTTCCCAAGCCTTTTTTCCAACCCAAAACCCATAGCAAAAAGTGGGTCAAAAATTCAAATTTTATGAAATGGGATCCCATTTCATAAAAGGTTAATATTTTAATCTTGTATGAAACGGGATCCCATTTCAAAACAGGATCCCATTTCATAAGGGTTAAAATATTAACCTTTTATGAAACTCAAAACGGGATCCCATTTCTAGAAAACGGGATCCTGCTTTTAGCTCAGGATCCCGAAGCAAAGCGGGATCTCGTTTCATAAAAAGTGGGATCCCATTTTAGTTAACCTAATTTTGAGTTTTTTTCTAAGTCTGAAACCTTCACCTTAAGTGGACTCATCTTTGTGCATTTACCCGTCAATGTATGTTGATTGACATGTGCAAAATATTTTGTCCATTGCATCTTCTTTCTTCACTGTGTTTCTAAACAACATTGAAGAGAACACCTCTTGGAACTTGTTGATCAATAGTGGAGAAACCATGAATAATTTTGGATGTAATTGTAGTTGTTGAAAGAAAAAATAGGATTTTTTCATTTAGACTGAACATATGTATATAAAAGAGGACTTTATAAGTGGAAACAAATTAGAAGAATGTATTCATATTCTTACATGTGCTTTTTCATATTCATAATTGCCATTTTATTTGTAACAATGATTAGAAAGTTGTTGTTATTGTGGAAACAAATGTGCACCTATAGTTCCAATTTCATAGTCATCTATTCCTATATCCTATTTAACTTGTATTAAAGAAATAAATAGTACATATTCACAAAAAAAGGATGGGTGGTCAAAATTCACATCCACGCAGTCACAACCTCAATGGGAAAATAAAACATAAGCCTCAAAAGGCGAATAGAATGAAAGTCACAGCCTCAAAGGCTAAGCATAATGTCTAACAAGAAAAGAAAAAACATTAAGCAACACCAATAGATGATCATTAGGTGCATTTTTAATTGTAGTATTAGGTATAAATTTATTTTCTTATTGTAGCCATGGTATAGATTCAATTGTGCCTGATTAGTTCAACAACAATATGGATTCGCAATCACCATGGTCATATTGTATTTGAGGAGTGATATGAAAGCAAAGATAAATGTTGTTTTTGGAGTTATTCTTTGTTCATATTGGTGGAGAAGATATTAAGTTAAGTTAATTATGATCATCATTTCACCTTGACAACCTATTAGGTCAGCACAAGATACTTCTTATGTATTGTAGATTTTGTCCAATTTTTTTAAATATCTATGATATCACCTTCAAGTACATTTCTAGTTTTTTTATTGTTGATATTTTTTATGAATAGTGTTTTATGTTTTAGTTGACACAAGAAATAGTAAGTGTTAGAAAATTGGTGAGTGTTACTTCTAATATTACAAATTTGAGAATATTCTAATTAGAAATAGTTAGAATATTTATTTATGTGGAAAATGACAACTCTTATTGGTAATCTAAGTTATACATGTATGAGGTGGTGAGAAATTGCAAATATAAATCTTTCTTCTATAATAGAATGGAAAAAATAGTCAAATGAATTTGTATATAATTTTTAATTCTATTATTACTTTTTGTGGCTATTTTTGTTGTGTTGGTTGATTGAGATGTTTTCATTAATGTTGTCAATGTGTAGGAAAATAACATCACAATTAGTCCAATATGATTATCTTTTGTAGATGTTAATTGTTTTTGTATATGTAATTGACCCACATATGATTATCTTTTGTAGATGTAATTGTTTTTGTATGTGTTTCATGGATTTTTCTTTTTTATTAATTTTAGACATATCAATATTGAAATAACCCACAATGTACATATGAGTTTGTTCATATGCATATAAGAATGCTTGATAAATCATTTCTATGACACGTGAAATTGTTCCTGTTGTTCTTGTATAAATACTACAAATTTTAATTCTCTTACCATTAACAATTATTGTAAGCAAGAAACCTTATTATAAATCTCATGTTTTCAAAAATAAATTAGGCTAGAAACCTTCTATCAAGAATTTTTAAATATCCATAGAAAAACTATCATTTTTTCTAAGATCGATTCCTCATAAAGAGTCTAGTGAACTAAGGATGACATAAACTCCAATACCCATTGTTACCATTTTTTACCACAGCTCAAAATTGGCTGAGCAGATGTGACAAATTCATTTTTTTGAGTGAAGGTTAACATTCTTCTATTATGAGTTAGTTGCATAGTTATTATGTTTCAGTGTTAAATCCAATTCAATTGTTCAAAAAGAGGAAAAGATTTCAGATCATTCATTACATTGCAGGATATTTATAGGAGATATAAGTATTTCATTCATCACAATAATTATTCATTTACAAATTGAAATACATAAAAGAATAAGCATTGCATTGAAAGAAATAATGACATATCAGATTCCCACACAAGCCATGGGTTATAGCTGAACATATATAGATATAAAGAAAATACTATGCATCTAATGAGGAGAAAAAGGAAGGTCATAGCCATCATTGTCTTAGGGGTTGTAGATTTTTGAAGTTGTCTCCTATCCTGCTCCTGATCTTCGACATGAACCTGCAAAAATGTGGAGGGACCTGCTAGAGCTTTGGTTATGAAATCCCTATATCCTATTAGAAGAAGCATATAGCACTTTGTTTATAATGCATTGATCAAATGAACATCATTCACATGCAAGAGGAACTAAGAAAGAAACAATCATGAACTTCATTGTTTTATTCTAATTTGTTTGTTTCATGTGTAGGTATAGGATAAGTCATGTAGCTGATTGAAGACATTTAGCATGTGGTATCAAGAGGGCTCCCACAAGGGTTGAGCCCAGCATGCTGCTTCCCCTTAATCCTAGAAGGGATGAATGGAAAAAAAAAAGAATCATTATTCACATTTACATGACACACTGAAGGAATAACAAAAGCAATCATATGCATTGGTTTATGTTTCAGGACATAGTCATGATTACAATTCAAAAAGATGAAATGGAACCATAAAGATGAACTGAACTAAAGGGACAACATTCAATGCACAGATAGATGTCATCATTGCTCCAATTGTTACAGAAAAATGACATTCACAGTTATTTCATTTTTATATCTTTCATAGTATACATTAGAAATTAAGAACCTCAAGTACATCTCATAATTTGAGTGTCAAAAATTGCCAATGGACATATCATGTAATAGTGCATAACTATTTGTTCATAAAGAAATATTAGAAACATATATCATTTTTTATGTATGATTTAAATGAATTGCAAATGCAAGTGAACAACAAAACATGAAACAACATGTGTTGTTATTTCTATTTCATGTTGAAACAAGGCACCATCATCATATGGAGCTATCATTTTTTAAGTATGAGATGATCTTATGTCATGGAGAGATCAAGATAAGTCTTAGTAGACACTGCTACAGGAGTAGTCAAGATAGAACAGCCAAAAAATGAAAGTGGCCAAACCATGCTTTGCCAGTGCTACAAGGAAAGTGCTGCTATTCAGAATGATAAAGATATTTGTGCCAAGTGTCTTCTTGTAGGAGTAGCCATATAAGTATCCAAGTATTATACATAGTGTGGAATAGAGCAATCATAGTGTATGTGTCATCAAATACAATGAGTCTACAATATAAATGAGAGACCTCAAAAGAAATCAGAATAAAGAGCATTCACAAATGAAACAGACAGAGTTGAGTTTGTTTTGCATATTCAAGAGACATACATCAATGATACAAATGATCATAAAGCAACTTGCACATGTGTATGGTGAATTGAATAATCTACAGGTAACATCAATAAAGATTCCCACAATAGCCAATGATGATGCCATACTATGGAATGTATGAAAAGAGACAGTACCCTAGACCAACATCACATATATATGCTACAGATTACATGATCATTTCAGGAATGTGCATACATAAAGGGTGTCTTCCTTAGAAGGTGTAAAAACATAATGAAAATAGAAGCTATGTTTTCATCATGACAACAGTATAAGAAACCTCAATGTCCATATGCCTCAGCAGTACCAAGTATCTGTATCAGGTAAGAGAAGGAAGAGAGAAAATGACATTGAAATGATAGAATTGAAAATGCATATTCATTATATCATATGATATATCTGCCAAAGTGAATGAGTTTTGCCTTAAGAGTAGTTAAGGAATAAATATAGAAATGAGGTATATATATCTAAACGGTGAAATGTTGTGCACAGGAAATTGTTTTTTCTTCTTGATTGTTCATAACCATTCAAGTTTTGCACACTACCACATAAGGGTTTTGACCCATGAAATAAAGAAAACTAGATACAGAGAGCCCACGGCCCTTTTGAGTATGACTGTTGCTTTTGAATGAATGAAATATAAACATGGAAATGAGACTATTGTAGCCAAGGATTTCATAAAATTTAAGACTCACATAAAAAATCATTAAATGAAATACATTTTGTGCCAGTCACGGCCCCATGGCCACTGAAACAAGAGTATATCAAATAAGAAGCTCAGATTGATTTAGAAGAGGATGCCATGACCTCATGAAGAGGGTTTGTTATACATTTAACTCAAATGTATTGCTACAGGTTGCGGCTTCCCAAGTGTCATATACAGAAATACATAAGTAAAATGAAAGTTTTGTTCAAACCCTCTTAGGATTTCAAAGGAGCAAATGTAATATACAGAGGTTTTTATGCAGATACAGAGTAAGACAAGGGTTTCAAACTTTCAGCCACAATGTTTAGAGGTAAATAATGCTAGTCGCGACCTTTCAATGGTAGCATACACATAGATACAAGTGAAGTGAAAGGTTATTAGAATCCTCTTAGGGTTTTGAATCAGATACAACTTTATAAGGAAAATGACAAGTACAAAGTTCCGGTCATGGCCTTTGAGGGGTATCAAATATAGACAGAGAAAAGAAGAAACTATCTTTTGTTTGAACCCACTTAGGGTTTTAGCAGAAAGTGTTCCAGTATGAAAAATTTAGAAGTTTAGCTACAACCACTACCAAATATACTCTTCCCTTTAAAAATTTAGAAACCCTTTTCATTTTGTGAATAAATGCACAGCTACAGGATAAAAGAACACATGGCTGCGAGTTTTGGCAACAGAGGATACACAAAATGCTATAGAGAATGAAATATACAGTAATAAATATGAAGTTACCTATGTGTGAAGACAATGTGTAGTGGTGCAGAGTTGAAAGGCTTCCCTTTTATTTTATTCTTCTTCTCAGAAATGCAATAGTGGCGGCCAGGTATAATGGAGAGGTGACACAATATGACAAGTGACAACAAGTTCATTAGAAATAACACACAAGCTATGGCTTACAAGGCCTTTTATCTTAGAAATCTTAAGTAGAATGAAAGAAATCGAAGGGAAAGAGCCAAATATAAATCAAATAAACCATTTACCTTCGTTTCCTGCAAAAATTCATAAAGGTCAAGCATAGAAGAGCCAAAGAGATGAAGTTTGCATGTAGAAACCCTAGGGTTTCATTGTTGGCCAAAGCCCTTGTTGTCAAAAATGACATTGCAAAATGAGCCCGACAAGATAAGGCAAACATGTTTTGATCTTAGGGTTTCTTTTTGCCCTAATTGAATAGTGGCATTTTGTCACATTCTTTTCTTTTTTGGTGGCTCAGATTAATACCTTCGTGGTATTAAGTCATCAACATATTGCCTAGGTTTCATGACTTGATGAAGTCAAGCTATTGCTCACTCAATATATTTCATGCCTCAAAACATACTAAGTCACCTTATGATATGGCATATGCCTTGCCACTTGGATCAGTCATGCCTTAGTGTTTTGTAAACCTTCATTTTGATGAAAGACAAGTTATGTGCTATGTATACCATAGAGATTGCCAGTCCATGTGGAGATAGGCCATCAGGGCCTTTATTTTACAAAACTATATACCATGCCTTTATATTTTTTATGATTTTTTTTAGAAAAATCAAGCATTGTAATTGTGAATGTTGAAATTATAAGCCATATAGTTTTATTTTTTTCAAAAAATCAAATCAAATGGGAAATGGAATCAAACTGCCAAAGCATTGTAAAGATAGTTTTAAAGCAATCATTTATAAATTGCTATTAAAAATTTAACTATTTTTAGGCAGTTAATAGGCTAATAAAACAAATTAGATATTCTTTTTAGATTTGTTTTATTTAGAGGCAGATATGGACAAAATTTGAGATCTCATGGGTAGAAGAAAGTAGATTTGTGACGGGGATACATCAGAGAGTCTTTTGGCATCATGATTTGATGGTTTGGACTCTTTTGGAGAGCTTTTACTTTTGCTTTTCTGAGTAGCTAAAAAATGGACTTAGAGTCTATTTTTAGGAGCTTTTTTCTAGCTTTCAGGGGAAGATCTTTCATAGCATGTATCTTAGATATCCTTTCTTTTCAGTAGTTCTAGTTAGAGTTTTTTAGAGATAGAGTAGAGATTAGAGTGCAGAGATACCAAAGTCTTCCTCTTACATCAAGAGTGTTGTATGCATTTCATTGTACTCATTATTCCTTCAGATATAGAGCATCAGTTTTCCTTCATTTTTGCCTCTCTTTTGCAGAATTGATTTGATATAACATTGTGATAAACATTTATCCTCTTTTTTTGTCTTGGTTTTGTGATAAGATATGCAATTTTTTTCTTAATTCGGGTTGCATGCGATGTTTAATCAAACCTTTATGCAAAATATTTATGAATTGGGTAAAATAAGAAATGTTGTGAAGATCAGAGTTTTGTGGTCTAACTATGAGTAAGATCTGATTGTGTATCACCTAGATTATATTTTAGTTATTTATTTCAGCATATTGTTCTATCCCTTTTCCCCTACAAGTCATTAGATTAGGAAAATCATAAGGAGAACTAGCTCACTCTAGAGATTCCCTCTCGAAATAGATCACTCACAATCTAGGAGGGTTTCCATGTTTCAACAGGTAGCTAAGTTTTTTGTGAGCTTAGCAAGGTGCATACTTGATTGACAACACCCATATCTCAAATACCTTATGTACAAGGCCTTGATCTTTCCCATACCTTTGGGTATATTAGAAGATCCCATCTAGTTGTTTTTAAAACCTGAGCCTAGGAAGCATTCAAGCATTTATAATTTATGATGCACCAATAGGTAGTTAGCCTTGGGAAGTTATTTGCATCATACCTCAAAGATGAGATGATGGGATAGTGGAATGGTCTATCCTCTATAGTTAATCCATTTATGAACAAGATCAATATGTTTGTGAGCTCACAGAACACACACACCTTGTTGAATCCTTCCCTCTTATATTTTATTTCATTCCATGAATTTGATCATATTATATAAAAATCTATTTCTAATTTTGAGTATTAGACTATTTAATAGTTTTCTACATTCAATAGAATAGTTCCTTGTGTCTTTTGGTGTACTTTGTTCCCAAATTATGTTTCTTTTGCCACAAGTTTTTTTTTTGCTCTCTTTTTTTGCTTCAACCTCTAGTACTTTTCTTCATTGTGATGCAAGAGCATCTGGGCTCACAAGCAATCTTGCATCAACCAAAAAATTATTTTATTTATGGAGAATCACTCTGCATTGACGGTAAATACATAAAATAGTGATGAATTTTATGTTTTTTATGTCTTTAAAGTTGGAACTCATTAATTTTCCACAGTCTATAATGTTGGATTGAGTGCTTCTAGATTTTATTGTGATAGATGTTTTTCTCTCAACGTTTCTATTCTCTTGCTTTCTTTCTCCTGATGATGGATCATGGAGTGTGATCCGGAACTGAAAGAAAAATATCTATCACAGTCAAATCTAGAAGCACTCAATCAATCTTTAATGTTTTTTAAAAATAAATAAATAATGAACTATAGTTAAACAATTGGTATCATTTAAAGGGAGTTATGGAAATATTTTAATATGTTTATATGGCGACACAACCTCCTTTAACCCAACACACTAACTATAACTTGCAGCATGTGCTTGAAAATTACTCAGCCTATGTTGGAAAAAGAGATTTGCCCAGTACACACACTTGGAAAGCTGAGATCCTACTACTATGTTTAACATTGAAGATCACTGAAGCAAGAGAATTCATCAACCTACAACACAGTACAAGCCCATTTACACATTTGTATTACTTCCTTTTTTCTCTGCTCGAGTGGAGAGATAAAATTTAGACAAAGACCTGTCAACATCAATACCTATTGGTGTAACACCTAATAAAGCTCAATAAGACATGATTGACACCTCTTGTGTAACGCACCTGACACTACTCTATTTTCCCTTTGATATTCTCTACTCATTGGGGTTAAAGATAGTGAGTCTTTCAGGGGTTATTATTCTTTAGCTATTGTTAGACATTGAGAGAAGTTGAGTGTATATTGTTGTAGGATGAGGATATAACTATGACTTGTTGTAACAAAGTTTTATTCTTGTTGGTGTTAACCACCTCCTAGGAGCACAACCTGTAAATAAATCTTCACAGGTGAGAGAAGCAACATAAGGCTATTTCACCAGAGATGAAAATATTGATGAGATATATGAGCTTTTTGTTGGGATTTAGTCCCACATTCAGTGTATTGGAGGTTTTTTGGCTATTGAAATACCTTTTATTCCATACTTATGTTGTGAGAAAGACTCATGTGGAGTTGTCTCTCCCATATGTGGAAATCACTTGCATGCCTTTATTGATTGATGATTGGGTATTGAGATTTTGTTGATTGGTGCTTGACATCTAACGACTCTATCTAAGCCTTTCTTTTTTCTACTCATTGGTTGTAGGTGGTCACGTGGGTGACCAAGGGCTCAATCTATCCCTCTCTCTCATTAAGTGGGCTCCATATAGGAAATTTTATTCCACGAAGGATATCTTAGGCATCTGAAGTCAGAATTTTAAGTTTTATATATCATCAGAAAGTTGATTTCACCAAGCTCATGGTGGTGCAGGTTAATCTACTTGATTTCACCTTTATCAGCATTTTTTGCACCAAATCAGGTTTAATTCTTTTTTTTGGATGTTTTTGAAAGCACTATCTTTGAAAGTTTTGAAGAATTTAGTTATAATGGTTTCTTTGGAGAAAGGGAACTTTAGGAAATGGATTGATTTTATTCTCACTCATCTTAGTGAGTAGAATCTATTGCCATATTTATATAATGAAGTTCTTATTCCAGGCACACATAGTAGGTATATGATTTGGAAAGGATTAGGGCTCAAGTCTTTAGAGTTATTTATGAGCGTATAAATGATGATGACCTTTTCGATTCACTTGTTCATTTTGAGTGCCCTTATGCTCTTTGGACTTACATTTGAGAATCATATGGAGATCATGATACTCCTCTATCTCTCGATGACCCTCTTTCTAATACAAATGTGCCTTGTTATTCTTTAGAGAAGATAAACCATGATTGTGATCCTTTGGAGGTTTTTGAGA
Source organism: Cunninghamia lanceolata (assembly GCA_027924645.1). Taxonomy (NCBI): domain Eukaryota; kingdom Viridiplantae; phylum Streptophyta; class Pinopsida; order Cupressales; family Cupressaceae; genus Cunninghamia; species Cunninghamia lanceolata. Next base: position 1,078,196 of record BSBN01001019.1, read on the forward strand.
CTTCAGATGAGGTTACAGTTGCTTTAGAGGTTCTTGATTCTTTTTGAGAGATAGTTGATCCACCTTCATTAATTACCTCCATCATTCCTGAGCAACATGATTTTCATTATCTGCCTGATTGGGATTCGTATTTGCCAGACATTGGTTCATTGTTCATGGAATCTCACATTTCAGAATTGGAAGACACATTTGAGGGATTAATTTTCCTATTTGATGATAGTTGTGGTACAACTATTGTCACTCCATCTCTGTCTTTGGAGAATGTTCAAAATCAGTTTCCATTGGTACCTTGTTTGTCACCTTCTATTGTGAGTGGGCATGTTCTTGACTGGTTTGTGGCATCATTTTCCAAGGTCTTGGTGACACGTGAGAAGATTTTAGAGACATTGTCATCCTACATTTGGATTTTACTTTCTAATTCCTATCCAGAATGGGAAGCATTCCTACATTTGTACTTGGTTTTGTTTCTTCCAAAAGGAAGACAAGTTGTTTGTCAACATTGGATCATGTTTTGTCTTCAAGCACTTAGCATTTTTGGAGGTGATTACACGTTATGGGGGGCTACATAGTCTCTGTCTTTCCCCCTTATGGGGGGTCATTGATTGTATATACATAATGTATGTAGTCCTTGGGGGGTGTTATTGACTCCTCCATCCATGCATCTTGTATTTCTTTTCTCTTTTTGGAGAGGGGTTTTTTCCCACAGGGTTTTTTTTCCTTTTCTTTGTTTATGAGATATTTCTTTTTTGCATTGTACATGGGTACCTAACATGGCATAGTTACTGGGACCCATATTACATCTTATTCATATTGTATAATAATATCCCTAAGTTGCACTTAAGGGGGGTGTTAGTGTAGAGTTAAGTTTTCATGTAGGTTTAATCATGTAGGTGGTTTTTTCCCATATTGGGTAGTTGTTCACCTGTCACATATTTCATGCCTTTAAAAGGCTTGTATACTATGTAATTTGTCATCTCATCATATAATTTCATCTCTAGTGAAATAACATTGTGCTTCTCTCATCTGTGAAGATTTATTTACAGGTTGTGCTCCTGGGAGGTGGTTAACACCAACAACTCTGGCTTCAATAGAAACAAAGCTATCCCCTTCTCTATGTGGACGCAGTCATTTGGTGAACCACGTTAAAAAACTTGGCTCTTCTTTCTTGTTGTTGTTTGTATTTGTGTGTGTATTTTTTATTTATTTATTAATTGCATTTAGGTTTATCTATTTGTTATTCCTCAACAATTGGTATTAGAGCACAATGACGAGATGCTTGGAAATCTATGATGAATTTCTAAAAAAAGGAGGAAACAGATAAATGGAACATAGAAATGTTTTCAGGATAGAACTTTAGTTTGTGGAAGCTTTAGATTCGTGCTTTGCTGATTCAGAAGGATCTTGCTATTGCACTGTAAGGGAACTCTAAGAAGTCAGAGAAGATGTCAGATGATGACTAGAATGTTCTATACCAAAAGGTAGCTACAACTATTATTTTGTCACTATCCTGTAATGTCCTCTTCAACGTTGCCATAGAGACAACAGCTAAATAGATTTGGGACAAGTTGTGTGATATGTATGAAAGAGCTTTAGCAACAAATCAAGCTTTCTAGTTGAAGAAACTAGTAAACTTGAAGATGAAAGAAGGTAACAGCATATCAAACCATTTAAATGAATTTAATGTTGTTATCAATCAATTACTTTCTGTGGATGTAAACTTTGAAGAAGTTTAATGAGAGCCATCTTGTTCTTGTGCTCTCTTCTTGATAGCTGGGATGGTGTGATAATGACCATAAGCAATTATGTATCTAGAAAAAGTAGATTCCAAGAAGGGAAGGATAACAAAAAAGAAACAATGCTGAGGTATGATGATGTTGTAGCCACACTTCTCAATGAAGATATGAGAAGAGGGCAAAATAGAACAACTGGTGATGCCTTGACTACTGTTAGTATGGGAAGGCCTCAAGATAAAGGTACAAATAACAATAGAAGAAGGTCTAAATCTACAAGAAGATCAAAGTCCAAGGGCAAAAATGGAGAATGTTGGTTTTGTGGCAAAACATGACACACAAAAATGAATTGTTGGCATTACAAAAAGATGCAAGAAAAGGTGAATGATAGTGAAGCCAACACTGTCTATGACAAAGATGTAGGTGTTCTAGTTTTATCAGCAAGTGCAACTTCTATGGATTCATGGGTGTTGAATTTTGGTGCCTCTTTCCATGGTACTCCATGCTGGGAGGTTTTCACAAACTATCAAGAAAATCAGTTTGGTAGAGTTTTTCTTGGTGATAATAAAGCATGTGAAATAATAGGCAAAGGTGATGTAATGTTACAATAGAAAAATGGAAATAAATGGCTTTTGAAGGATGTAAGAGATGTTCACATGCTAAAACAAAATCTCATATCTGTTAGTCAGCTTTATGCTCAAGGGTGTAATATCAATTTCTCATTAGATTCTTGGAAGGTAACCAAGGGAGCCTTGGTGATTTCCAAAGGACACAAGTTAGGTAGTCTATACATGTTAGAGACAAAGGATGAAATGGGATCCGCAATGGTGATTGTGGACAACAGTTCTAAACTTTGACATAAAAGACTTGGACACATGAGCAAAAGAGGACTTGAAGTTATGTTAAGGAGGGATCAACTTCCTGGATTGAAGTTCGTTGGTTTGGAGTTCTGTGAGCATTGTCTCCATGGAAAACAAAGGTGAATCAACTTCTTGAAAACTGGTCATGAGAAGCGGACAACACCTTTGGAGCTTGTGCATCCCGATGTGTTTGGACCTACGAAGGTAACATCTTTTGGACAAGCTAATTACTTTATCTCCTTTATTGATGATTGTACTCGTAAAGTGTGGGTATACATGATGAATAGAAAATCAAAAGTTTTCTCTAAATTCAAAATTTTCAAAGCCTTGGTCAAAAATCAAACTAGGCATAAAATTAGATGTTTACAAACAGATAATGGGGGAGAGTTTTGTTCCTTGGAGTTTGATGGTTTTTGTGTAGATAATGGCATTAGATGGATTTGGTACAGCTGAGATGATGAATAGAACCATTCTTGAGATGGCTCTATGTATGTTGTCTAATGTAGGTCTAAGGAAGGAATTTTAGGCAGAGGCGGTTAACACATCTATATATCTAATTAATAGAAGCCCCTCATCTAGATTGGATTTTGATATTCCGGAAGAAGTATGGCTAGGCAAATGGATTTCTTATTCTCATCTTCAAGTTTTCGATTGTGAAGCATTCGTTCATGTCTCGAAGGAAAAGAAAATGAAATTGGACTCCAAGTCAAAATGATGCATATTTGTTGGCTATGGTGAAGAGCAATATGGTTTTCACTTGTGGGATCCTATTGACAAGCAGCTTGTTCGTAGTAGGGATGTGGTTTTTAATGAAAAAGTCTTTCTTGCTCTGCAAAAATAGGGGTCATCCTCAAAAGAATGTATACAAATTGATATGTTTGAAAATGCAACAAATTTGAAAGAACCACAAGGGAAAATCAATGTTACACAGCCAATTGAAAAGTCTACTCAGCCTTTCCCAGACCATTCACTACCTTTGAATCTTCAAAAAGAGTAGGAGTTAACTCTATTTCCTGTGCAGCCTATTGGAGAAAGTACACAGCCTAGTTTGGCTGGGACATCAGCTGTAAGGAGAGATAACACTTCAACATAGTCATTAAATCCTCCAACACTGCCTGTTAGCAATGAATCATAGGCTCTAGAAAGGTATTTTGGTCATTTAATTTCTAATCAATCATTTCATACTTAAATGCAGCCTTACAATATGCCATTGCAGCTATTTAAAACTCCCATTCTACTAGAGGATGTTGGATATGAAACATTGACTTTTAGAAATTAAAGGCACACTTTCTATGAAGGGCAACAAGTCTAGGGTTTTAGCAGCCTCATTCACAATCTTTAGCGCCTTCTATCCCTCCCATCGAGACATCAACACATCAAACACAACCCTTAATACCTGGAATATAGCAATTTGTTGAAACTCCTATGTTGCTAGAGGAATTTTCTAAGGAGCCTATGATGAATGTTCATAGTGTGCCAAGTCTAGTACTTGAAAATTTGTGAAATCAAAATGTACAGATACAGAGGAATTTTCCTGAAAAAGGTACATTGATAGAGAAAGCACCTCAATTGAGGAGCTCTACCTGGTAGAAGAGCCTTCCGACAAAATTTTGTGACTATGAATTATTATTTTTTGATCAACCAGAGTTATTGCTCTCTAATCAAGCAGGACAACTTTTTGGGATGCTTGCAATGATAGCCTAATCTGAAACCATTAAAGAATAAGTTGGTGTATCGGCTAAAAGAGGAAGATGGAGTCAAACATTGCTACCAGGCCAGATTGGTAGTGAAAGGCTTTGATCATAAAAAAGGGGATTGATTTCAACAAAATCTTCTCACTTGTCAAAATGACCACAATTCGTGCAGTCTTGGGTATGGCAGCTATATGAGATCTTGAGCTTGAACAACTCGATGTCAAGACCACATTTCTACATGGAGATGTTGAAGAAGATTTACATATGGAGTAGCCTGAAGGTTTTATAAAATAGGGGCAAGAACACTTATTGCAAGTTGAAACATAGTTTATATGGGCTCAAGCAAGCCCCTAGGCAATGGTATCACAAGTTTGATAGCTTCATGACTGAGCATCAATTCATTTGTTGTGAATTTGATCCGTGCCTTTACTTCAAGTAGCTTGCAAATGGTGAGTTTGTCGTACTTTTAATTTATGTTGATGATATGCTGGTCATCGGTAGAAATATAAGAGTTGTTAGGGAATTGAAGCAACATTTAGCTCAACAGTTTGCTATGAAAGATTTAGGGCCAACCAAGAGGATTCTTGGCATGACAATAATCAAGGACATATATAAGAGATAAATCAGATTGTCTCAAGAGAAGTATACTATCAAAATCTTGGATAGGTTTAACATGACGAATGCCAAGCCTATTAGTACTCCATTAGCTGATCATTTTTGTTTATCATTAGCCATGTGTCCTCAAACTCAAGAAGATCAAGAACACATGAAGGGTGTCCCTTATTCATATGTAGTTGACAGTCTCATGTATGCCATGGTTTGTACTCATTTAGATATTGCCCATGCAGTGGGAGTTGTGAGCAGATTTATGAGCAATCCAAGTAAACTTCATTGGTAGGTAGTACAGTGGATATTATGGTATCTCAGAGGTACTTCAGATCATGCTTTGTTTTTTGGAGGACTAGATACTCAACTACAAGGGTATGTTGACTCCGATATGGCCAGAGACTTGGACAAATAGAGGTCTACAACAAGTTATGTGTTTACATTTTCTAGGGTTGTAATTAGTTGGGTTTCACGTTTACAACAGGTGGTTGCACTCTCTTCAACTAAGGCTGAATATATTGCTCTCACCAAAGGACCAATGGAGATGATATGGCTGGAGTGGTTATTGGGAGAATTGTGGTATAAGAAATCTATTAAATCACTTTGTTTTTTAATAGCAACAATGCTATTCTCTTGGCAAAGAACTCCACTTTCCATAATCAAACCAAACATATAGAGTTGCAATATCATTTTATTCGACATATTCTTGAAGAGGGTAAGTTGTAGGTGAAGAAGATTGATACGAAAGTAAATCCAATGGATTCTTTGATGAAGATTGTACCAAGGGAGAAGTTTTAGTTATGTAGGACTTCTCTTGACATTGTCAAGTAATGAGAATAAGCCTGGAGTGGGAAATAACTCTGCACATCTCTCTTGTATCCATGACTAGACTTCAAGTGGGAGATTATTGGTGTAATGCCTAATGAAGCCCAATCAAACATGACTGGCACCTCTTGTGTAATACACCTGACACTACTCTCTATTCCCTTTGATATTCCCTGCTCATTGGGGTTAAAGATAGTGAGTCTTTCAGAGGTTATTATTCTTTGTCTATTCTTAGACATTGAGAAAAGTTGAGTGTATATTGTTGTAGGATGAGGATATAGCTATGATATGTTGTAACGGAGTTTTATTCTAGATTCAATAGAAATAGAGCTATCCCCTCCTCTCTGTGGACATAGCCATTTGGTGAACCATGTTAAAAAAATTAGCTCTTCTTTCTTGTTGTTGTCTGTGTCTGTGTGTGTTTTTTTTTATTTATTAATTGCATTTAGTTTTTATCTGTTTTTAATTCCTCAACAATACCTAGGTATAAAAATTCTCTATTCCATTGGAATGTAGCTACTACTACGTTACTGTTGCAAGTATGGGCCTAAATAGTGTTGTCATTGATGTCAACATACTCTTGTTGCATTGATGTCAAGGATTGGATGAGTTGTATGCTAAGGATATTAAGAAAATTAGTCCTATCAGAAACAAAGAAGAACAGTGAAGATAGTGAAGTGAAGGTCCCAGCTAAGATGAAGATCAAAGGATGCACATCAAAGGGTTTGTAGATACGTGTCTAAAGGTGATCCAGTAAATATTTGAGAGGTCTGCATTAAGATTTGAAGAAGTTATGGCCACATAAGTAAAACTAGTTCTGGCAGATGTTCAGAGGTGACATAGTAACACAGATAGGTCCGGTGAGATCTAGAAATGCAATATCTTGTTCTGTAGATTTGGTGGAATGTTTAGGAAGTCAATGTGAATTGACAACTCAATAGGTTCATGGTCTGGAGGTCCGTAAGCACTAATTCCAATATGACAGTAATGACAGACTGTGTTCTTGAGGTTCTGGATGAAGAAGAGAATGATTTTAGTAAGCAGAAGTAATGTGGATGTTCTTGGTGATTTAGGCAAGCTTGTGGGGGTCTCTAGATTGTGTCTAGTTTGTGTTGGTGGTCCACATTGAAGATTGAGCTCGTAATTGAAGAATTACTTCCAGATGATGATGTTCTTCCTAAACTTGGCTGACCGGATGATTTACACATCTTGCGGATGATCTTGAAGATGTTCTATGAAGGATGGTGTGCTCCTCAAAGAATATTGAAGTCCCAGATATATGTGGCCGACAGTGTGGTGATTCGCATGAAGTCTTTTGTAATAAGTCAAGTTGTATTTGTGTATTTGTTCTGTAAAGTATGTTGACTTCTATGATTATCCAAAAGTTGATGTCTTGTATAAATAAGAGTTGTGAAGTCATTTCAATGGTATCTTGGTCGAAATGAGAGTGTGGTAGAGAGGAGAAGAGCGAAAGGCAGAACAAAAGTGTTGAGCTTAAATGGAATTGACTCAAGCATGGTGAAGATGTTATTCTTTAGTTCAAGTATGTAATATTTATTATTCTGTAGACAGCGTGTCTCTTGTAGGCAGTGGGCCTCTTATGAGTAGTGTGCGTGGGCCGTGAGCCCTAATTAGCATGTGCCATTTTATTCTTCTTATTCTTTTAACAGAGAATACAATCTTGGGTTAGTCACCCCATGGTTTTTCCCTTAACCAGGTTTTTCACTTTAAAATCTTAGTGTCATATGTGTTAATGTGTTTTTGCTCCTGAATTGTTGCATTATGTTTCCATGATTGATTTATTATTATGTTGCTGAATTACAAGAAGGATTTAAGTGGTTAATAAAAGAAAGTTTTGGGACAACTGATTCACCCCCCTCTCAGTTGTCTGTCTTGAAACTAACAATTGGTATCAGAGCTAAGTTCCTCTTAAAGAGCCTAACTGCTTGAGGAGATCCAAGATGTTTTCCTACAAGAAGGATAGTCTGAGGTTTGATGGAACCAATTACACTCTTTGGAAAAGCCACATGGAATGTCACTTGCAATGTATGGGAATGCAATATTGGAACATGGCTTCAAAGAAGTATGTTCCTCCAAAGGATGGTCTAACAAGTATAGATGAAATAAAAGATGATGAAGATAATCTTCAGGCTAAAGAAGCTTTACTAAGTGCCTTATCTGATTCAGAACTGACAAATTTCATAGATTTAAAAACTACATATGAGATTTGGGAAAAACTGGAACTTCTGCATGAAGGAGACAAATATGTTAAATGTGCCAAGCTACAGAGTCTAAAAGGAAAATTCAAAAACCTGAAGATGAATGAAGATGAGAATATCACTACTTTTATGCCAAAAGTAAATGAGCTTGTTTGTGGCATTAGGTGTTTTGGTGGAATCTTGGATGAAGATGAGATTGTTGCCAAAGTTCTCAGATCCCTACCTCCTACTTACAAATACAAAGTTGCTGCTATTGAAGAATTTAGATCTTTTTCAAATATCAAAAGAGATCAATTGGTTCAAAAATTAGCTGCATTTGAATTCGCTGAGTTTGGAGATGCCCCCCCAAGTTTGAATCTACATTCAAGGCTAGTGCCTCTATAAAAGGCAAACAAATGTTTGATCTAGGAGAGAACTCCTCAAAGAAACTATCATGGTATGAAAAAGAAAGAAAAGATCTAGAAGAAGATAAAGTAGAAGCTACTCAACTTGAAGCCTTTATTACAAAAAGACTTCCAAGAGGTTCTGGTAAGTATGATGGAAAATTGCCCTTCATATGTTTCAACTACAATAAGATTGGTCAATTTGCCTCAAGGTGTCTAGAAAGATTTTCAAGGGCAAATTCTAACAGATCAAGATTCCAAAATAAATGTTACTATGTTCATGAAGATGATGATGATGAAGGAGTAACAGATGATGAATCAGAGACATGGAACAAATCCAGAAGTGACTGGGTGTTTATTGCCATCAAGGAAGAAGATCCAATGGCCTCTGAATCTGTCAATCATAAAATGATAGAAAGAGCTCTAGCTGACCAAGTTGAAGAAAAGGATGATTGGGTCATTGACAGTGGATACTCCCACCATATGATAGGTGACAAAAATAAGTTTATAGATTTGGAAAGATATGAAGGAGGAGTTTGTAAAATTTGGTGATAATTCTGTTGGCAGAATCAGAGGTAGAGGAACTATTTCTTTTGATGGAAAGAACAAAACCAGTAATGTACTATATGTTGAAGGTCTAAAGCACAATCTTCTCAGTGTTAGACAATTGGTGGACAAAGGCTATGATCTCCGATTCAAAAATAGAAAATGTAAGATCTTTGAAAGTTCTGGAATAGAGATTGCATCTGGTACTCAAACAAAAGGTAACATCTTCCACTTGGTTGGTACTGGCAAAAGTTGTTTATTTGTTCAAATTGATCAAAGTTGGTTGTGGCATAGGAGAATGTGTCATGTGAATTTTGATAATATCATCAAGATAAGCAACACTCAGGCTATAAGAGATCTTCCAAGACTGGTGAAACCTACCAATAGTTTGTGCAAAGAATGTCAGTTGGGTAAGCAGAGTAGAGTCACATTTAAAAGTAAGGACTAATCTTCTATTGGATTGTTGGACTTAGTATATACTGATCTATGTGGACTAGCAAGAATCAAGAGTTTGCAAGGTGATAGATACTTCATGTTATTAATTGATGATCACTCTCGGATGATATGGGTGACTTTTCTGAAAGAAAAATCTGAGGCTCTTGAGAAATTCAAAATATTCAAGGCTATGGTAGAGAATGAAACTGGATTAAACATAAAATGTCTCAGGTTTGATAGAGGTGGAGTATTCACATATGGAGAGTTCATAGAATTCTATGAGAAACATGGGATAAAAAGATAGTTATTTGCTCCAAGGACTCCATAGCAGAATGGAGTAGTGGAGAGAAAGAACCAGACCATCCAGGAAGCATCTAGAATCATGATGATGGAAGAAAATGTTCCTCAGATCTACTGGAGAGAAGTTGCAAGCACTGCTATCTATACTCTTAATCGAGTACAAATCAGAAGCAATACTAGTAAGACCCCTTATGAACTCTAGTTTGGCATCACTCCCACTATGAAGTATTTTAGAGTCTTTGGTAGCAAATGTTACATTAAAAGAGATGAAGACCTTGGCAAATTTGATTCTAGAAGTGATGAGGGAATATTCTTGGGTTATTCTACTCAAAGCAAAGCATATTAGTGTTATAACAAGAGATTGAGAAAGATTATACAAAGTACAAATGTGAAGGTTGATGAAGGTATTGAAAAACCCTCAAGGTTTTATGAATATGAAGAAGATGATCAGAATGATGTTTTGGTCCAAGAAGTCCAAGCCCCTTCTGAAATTTACATCCAGAGAATCAAGAAGAAGAGATAAGTTTGAATGAACCTATTCAAGAAATAGACGTGTAAGAAATTCCCAAAACTCCCAGGTATGTATGATTGAATCACTCTGAAGATTAGATCATAGGTGATAAAAGCAAAGGTGTTCAAACAAGAAGAAAGATTTCTCAAGACTCAGAAAAATATTGTCTGATTTCAAAGATTGAACCAAAAATAGTGAGTGAAGAATGCAATGATGAAAGCTGGACTAAAGTAATGAAGGAAGAGCTGATGCAAATTGAGAAAAATCACACTTGGGATCTTGTTCCCAGACCTAGAAACAAAAATATGATTAGAACCAAATGGGTCTTCTAGAATAAACTGAATGAAGATGGTGAAGTAGTCAGAAACAAAGCCAGATTGGTCTGCAAGGGTTATTCTCAAGTAGGAGTTGATTTTGAAGAAACTTTTGCTCCGGTGGAAAGAATTGAAGTAGTCAAATTATTTCTTGCCTTTGCTACCTTCAAGGATTTCAAAGTATATCAGATGGATGTCAAGTCTGCCTTCCTGAATGGTGACCTAGAAGAAGTATATATTGAGAAACCAGATGGATTTCAATTGTTTGATCATGGTGATATGGTCTGTAAGTTGAAGAAAGCACTGTATGGACTCAAACAAGCCCCAAGAGCATGGTATGAAAGACTGGATAAGCATCTTTTGAAGATTGGTTTCAACAAGGGTACTGCTAACAGTAACTTGTACTTCAAAATTGATCATGAAAATATCTTGATTGTTGAAGTATGTGTTGATGATATCATTTTTGGAGGAAGAGATAGTATGTGTAAAACTTTTGCAAATCAAATGAAAAGTGAATTTGAGATGTCCATGTTTGGGGAAATGAATTCCTTCTTGGGTCTGTAAATCACTCAAACAAAGAAAGGAATCTTCATTTCACAGACCAAATATGTGAAAGAATTGTTGAAGAAATTTGGGATGGAAGACTCAAAACCAATTAATACTCCCATGGCAACTGGATGTAAATTGAGCAAAGATGATGACTATCCTAAGGTTGATTAGAAAAAGTATAGGTCAATGATTGGAGGACTACTGTATCTTACTCAAACTAGACCTAACATTATGAATGTTGTTGGTCTTGTTGCTAGATTTGAAGCTGATCCTAGAGAATCTCATGTCATGGCAATCAAGAGGATTCTTAGATATCTAAAAGGAATAGTTGAGTATGGTTTATGGTATCATAGAGATCATGATTTCTCTCTTCATGTGCAGATGTAGATTAGGCAAGAGATGTGGATGACCAAAAGAGTACCAGTGGTGGAGCATTTTTTTTAGGGAAAAGATTGGTTTCTTGGCTTAGTTACATTGGAGTGACTAACGTATTAGAGACACAAAGAGGAAGTTTGCCAAAGGTTGAAGTCATGCCGATGAGTGGTTGGTCCTTCGGTGGATCTGCTTAAGTTGGTAAGTGTTTGCCGATGATAAGGGTCACAACGAAGATAAAAAGTGATTGTGTATCGAAATAAACAAAATGATGGTTGCCAATAGTATAGAATCTCATCAAAGACAAAAGTCATTAGCGTATCAGCAAAGTAGAATCTAAAGTAGCTGATAGTGCTTTTCTTGTCGATAGGTTTGACAGTCATCTGGTAAAAATAGGACTCTCACAGTTAGATCCAACATGATTCAAAATTGAAATGATTGGAGAAAGGAAGATAGATTGTCAATAATCACCAAGAATAACTCTAAGAGCATCTCAGTGATCTGAAAAAGATCTTTCTCAGAACAAGGAGAACAAGGCAACTGGAATAACTTAAGTTGTGTATTTATTGCAATGTGGAATTAGGGTTTGCACAGAAATATAAGGGTTCTCTTGTTGATCATTTGCACACTTACATTCAAGAAGAAGAGAGAAGGAGATCTGCAACAAAATTGCCTCAAACCTCTCAAAGATCAATTGCAGAAGTCGATTCATCCAACAATCCTATCTAGCTCATATCATGAACCCTAGAGGCGTAAAAAGGTATTTTCACTCTTGAATATCTCTCTTTGAATCTTTTGAAAGATGGCTACTCTGAATGTTGTCAAAATCATTGATAGACCATGCCCTAAGTTCAAGAAACACCCTTACAAATCTCTAGATGTTGATCCTTTAGGCGCATTCTCGAGCATTCTGCATGGGGTTCTGCATGTAGAAGATGTTAGGGTTTACATACATGAAAACATTGAAGAATTTGGGGAATCCAAACTAATGGACATCTACCACAAGGAACTAATAGATGAATCACTTGAACTTAAACCTCAATACAAGGCCATCTAGGGTAAGCATTTTGGACAGTGCATCCATTTCCCCTATTTTGCAGAAGATGAATGGGTCCGGTATGTTTTGAACAGAATGCATGACAACTTCATGTGGTTGATGAGGCCATTTAAGATCACAAAAGATGCCATTAGGGTGGTAACCAGATTGCACTCATCCGGTGGGTTGCCTACTCTCAAATCAGTCAAAAACCAAACTGTCAGTGAGGCTACTAGATCAAAATTTGACAAGAAGGAAATGACAATAGAAGACATCATAGATCCGGATATCAAATTTGCCTCTATGATAATTGGTTACAAAATCTATCACTCCAGCAGGGGGAATTTAGTATCTAGAACTACTGTATATACTGCATATGAAATGCTAAGGAAAAATACTGACTATGATCTTTGTGAGCTTCTTCTGAGCCAACTATTGGAAAACTTACAAAAGATCAAGAAGGACAAGAAGAACTCATTCAAATATGGTGGCCTGATATTATGTTTATTCTTTTACTTTATGAATGATCTCCTCGGATCCAGTGGTTGGGTATGGTAAAATGACAAACCGATTGCCATACAAATTAGAGATTACTTGTATGGGGTTGGTGATGCCAAGGCACAAAGCACTGCACTCTAGGGTTACTTCAAAAACTTCCAAGGCATGATGCAGGACAGAAAAAGAATTCCCCAATCTCTAGTTGAAAAATACAAGGATATAGTATGCTTCATGGTAGACACTGATTAATGCCTAATGGAGGCAGTGGAGCCAAGGATAGTCTAGATTATGCCAATGGGGTATGAGGTGGATGAGAAAATTCTGGAACTACATATCCAACACCTACTAAGTCAGCCTAAGGACCCTAAGGCAGAAAAGTTTGGAACCTTCCAAGAGTTGAGTGTAAAAGTTCATGTTGAACTGAGACAGCCCAAGATCAAGAGAAAAGTGAGAAGGGAAGTAGAAGAATTTGCTAAGAGATGTGGAATTTCAAAGGAGGCAGTTGATTCCAACAGAGAGAAGGTGGAAAGGGTAGAGAAAGAAAGGCAAGAAATAGAAAAGGAAAGTGCTCTAGTGCAAGCCCCCTCCTGGACCAAATCCTCCAAAAGCTTTGCACCAGCCACTTCTAAGAGTAAAAAAGCCTCAAAACTGGAAGCCAAGACATCTGGAAAGAGAGAGAAGAGAACTAAGACAAAGACCACAAGGTCTTACACCATCTAGAAGGATGATGAAGAGACAGAATTTGATGAGGAGATCAAGAAAATGAAGAAGAAGAAGAAAACATCTGGTGAACCCTCTACCGGTCATAACAAGGAAGAAGAGGCAGAAGAATTTGTTGAAAGGCCTACTCTCTGCATTGATGATATCATCAATTAGTTACTGTGGATGGGAGCTTGCAACCAATGACTGAATTTTATGATGAATATAGTGAAGCTAATCAGAAGATCTTGCAAGATGCCACAGTCAGGCATCTAAACATCTATAACAAAATATTCATTGAAATTATATCTCTGATTCCCAAAAGCTTAGAGAAGGAACTTGAAATGAGAAAGAACAATGCCAAGGCAAAAGACCTAGAAATCTGAGAGCAGATTGCTATCCAACTCTATCCTTCCATTACCCCTCAACAAAAGAACATGATCTTCAAGGACTGCAAAAATGAACCAGCTTATGCTTGGAGAAACTGACAAAGTGGCAAAAGAAATAGAAGATATCCTCTGGAATGCTTTTAAAAGATTCAATCTTCCTGTTATAGAGGACTTAGGTGATGAACCCTCTTCCATGGGTGACGAAGGAGAATCTACTGTGAAAAATGTAGAAGAGCCAAAGGACATAGGTGAGGAAAGGACTTAGGACTTGGATTCCTTTGCTCTAGAAGAGGAAGTCCCTAAAGAAGTAAACATCTCTCTTCTAAATCCCCCTGCTGACTCTGAAACTAAAGGAGAAGAAAGAAAAGATGAGAAAATCTGTCAAGAAGAAGTCAAGGGAAGAGAAAAAGATCAAGCAAAGAAAACCCCAGATGACAGCTCTGAGGCCACAAAAGGGAAGAAAACTCTATCTCTGGCAAGAGATACTACAGAAGCGGTCAAAGACTTCCTGACAAAAGAAATGATGGAATTAGATGAACCGAAGCTACTTCAAAGACCATTCAACTTTGATTCCCTCTCCCCAGTTCAGACAATGAAGATAGCATCCTTTGCCCAAGCAAAGGCAAAAGAAAAACTTCTGAAGTCTCACATGGAAGACTATGAACTGATAGAGATTACATCCGGTGTGTTGGAGAAGATCATGCCATCCTTCCAGAAGGATCTTTCAGCCTCTTCATCCGGTAATCTAAAATCTCTTATTAATTCTGTTAGCACACATTTTGATTCTTTGGAGAAAGCAATAGAAGAGAAAGTCTGAAAAGAGTTTTTGGGTAAGAGATTCTCTGAGATACAAGGACTTATAACAAATGATAAGAGAAATTTGGATATTGGGATAAAGAGCTTAGAAACTACTTTTAAAGATGGCAGAGATCTATACAAATTTTGTCTATCTTGGTCCACCGTGACAACAGATATCACCAAGAAGGTGGAAGAACAAGAGAGCAAACTATCAAGTTTATCTCAAAATTTTGACCCTCTCACCTCTTCCATAATGAATCAAGAGTGTCAGACTATTGCAGCTATAAATGAAATAAAGAAGCTTGAGAAGGAGAAGAAAAATAGAATAAGCAGGCTAAGTGAACTAAGAGGGATAATTATCCCTAAGTTAGAGGCAATGCATGAAGTACTAACTGATGCCCAGACCATAGCTCGGATTGATGATCCGGTAGACTTAAAGAGGGCACAAGCCTTTGCATTTTTGCTAAGTGGTCACATTTCAATTTTGGACAGGATGAAGAAGAGTTGGGCAACAGAAGTGGTACAGTTGAAGACCACCTTTGCAGATATACTATAGTATATGTAACTATAGCATGTATATATATACTTATGCAACTAAGTATAGTAGGATTTTTGAAAATTTTGGCGTATGGATTCTACCCTTTGCCATTGATGTCAAAGGGGGAGTGAGGAGCAGTGAAAAATGTGGAATCTAGCTAAGGGGGAGCTCCGAAAAAGTGTACATAAGAACAAAGCATCAGCCAAAGGGGGAGTGTGCTATAACACTTAGTCATTTTCACTAAGTGTTGCCATCAATGCCAAAGGGGGAGATTGTTTGCAAAAGACATTGTGTGGCTTCATGAGTGTTTTCATTGATGGCAACAAAGTCCATCCCACACATCCGCAGGAAATGGAATGTCTATACCGAAAGTCAGATTGAAGAATATTTTGGTCCGGTGAGCAAGAATAGAGCATGCAGCAAGGTTCGACAATCAGGTCCAGATATCTCAGAGGAAGTATCTCAGTAAAGTGCAGACTTGGGGAAGTCAAGAGGAGTACCATGACTGATACATTCTAGAGATTGAGCCTCCAGTGATGAAAGAATGAAATGATATGAGCACCTAAGTGTTGGATTCCTATTTGGCATAGTAGACTAAGGAAGAACTGACCGGCAGAGCATCAGACCTTAATCTGGATGAGAAATTGATGGTGATCAAGTTTCTTGAGGGATCATTCATGATTAGCCGACATGATTGATGACTTCTATAAGTATCTCTTTGATATGCATCACTTAGTAAGCAAGGATTTAGCCGACAGACCAGAGTTTGGGAAAATATTGAGTATTATGGATGTCAAGTAGAAAGATGTTGAAATCTTTGGTGCAGATATATATACCAGATGGATTTCGATGTGAAGGTGTGTATGGTGTATTATATTGTGTGAAGAGAAGAAGAGAGCAGAGTGGAAGCAGTAATACAGGTCCAGTATGTGACAGAATAGTAGCACTAAAGCAGAGGAAGAATGAAGTGCAGTAGATCAATATATTGAGCTTGACTAGAGCTGAACCTCAGCATATGTGGATGCTTCTCATCAGTTCAAGTACTTGGTTTCTTTCTATAAACTATTGTAGGCAGTGAGCCTCTTGTGAGCAGTGTGCTCGGGCAGTGAGCCCTAATTGGCAAGTGTCATTTTGTACTACCTTATTCTTTTAACAGAGAATACAATCTTGGGTTAGTCACCCCATGGTTTTTCCCTTAACATGGTTTTGCATGTCAAAATCATTGTGTTATGTGTATTGATTTTATTCCTACTTTCATGGTTATGCATGCTTATATAATTTGATGCTGCACTAGTTGTTAAAGAAGAACACAAAGTTAAACTAATTAAGATAATTGATTCACCCCCCCTCTCAGTTATCAACACACTGATGTGCATCAGTCTAGTGGATCTCACAGTCATATCTTGTGGTCTAGATTTTTTATAGGAAGTTGCTACTTAGGGGGAGCAGTCTGTATGATTTTGAGTGATGGAAGTATGTGCCCTTTGCCATTGATGTCAAAGGGGGAGAGAAGAAATGTGAAAAACAAAAAGGGGTTATTGATCAAATGGGGAGCAGTAAAGGAAGAGAAGACATGTGAATGGTTGTTGTTGATAGGGGGAGTTATGTCAGTTAGTGAGGAGAATTTCTTGTCTTGATGGTTAAAATAGTTTTTCACATCATATGTTGCAATCAATGAAAAAGGGGGAGATTGTTACAAGTATGGGCTTGATCGGTGTTGTCATTGATGTCAACATACTCCTGTTGCATTGATGTCAAGGATTGGATGAGTTGTATACTAAGGATAAAGGGGGAGATTGTTACAAGTATGGGCCTAACCGGTGTTGTCATTGATGTCAACATAATCCTGTTGCATTGATGTCAAGAATTGGATGAGTTGTATACTGAGGATATTGAGAAAATTAGTCTTATCAAAAATAGAGAAGAACAGTGAAGATAGTGAAGTGAAGATCCCAGCTAAGATGAAGATTAGAGGATGCGCATCAAAAGGTTTGTAGATATGTGTCTAAAGGTGATCTAGTAAAGATTTGAGAGGTTCGAATGAAGATTTGAAGAAGTTATGGCCACATGAGTAAAACCTATTCTACCAGATGTTTAGAGGTGACAGAGTAACACAAATAGGTTTGGTGAGATCCAGAAATGCAATATCTTGTTCTACAGATTTGGTGGAGTGTTTAGGAAGTCAATGTGAATTGACAACTCAATTGGTTCGTGGTCTAGAGGTCCACAAGCACTAATTCCAATATGACAGTAATGATAGACTGTGTTCTTGAGGTTCCAGATGAAGGAGAGAATGATTTCAGTAAGCAAAAGTAATGTGGATGTTCTTGGTGATTTAGGCAAGCTTGTGGGGGTCTCTAGATTGTGTCCAGTTTATGTTGGTGGTCCGCATTGAAGATTGAGCTCGTAATTGAAGAATTACTTCCGGATGATGATGTTCTTCCTAAACTTGGTTGACTGGATGATTTACACATCTTGTGGATGATCTTGAAGATGTTTTGTGAAGGATGGCATGCTCCTCAAAGAAGATTGAAGTCCCAGATATATGTGGCCAACAGTGTGGTGATTCTCATGAAGTCTTTTGTATTAAGTCAAGTTGTATTTGTGTATTTGCTTTGTAAAGTATGTCAAATTTGATGATTATCCAAAAGTTGATGTCTTATATAAATAAGAGTTGTGAAGTCATTTCAAAGGTATCTTGGTGGAAATGAGAGTATGGTAGAGAGGAGAAGAGCAAAAGGTAGAGCAGAAGTGTTGAGCTTAAATGGAACTGACTCAAGCATGGTGAAAATGCTATTCTTCAGTTCAAGTATGTAATATTTATTATTTTGTAGATAGTGTATCTCCTGTAGGCAGTGGGCCTCTTGTGAGTAATGTGCTTGGGAAGTGAGCCCTAATTGGCATGTGCCATTTTGTTCTTCTTATTCTTTTAATAGAGAATACAATCTTGGGTTAGTCACCCTGTGGTTTTTCCCTTAACTGGGTTTCCACATTACGATCTTGGTGTCATATGTGTTAATGTGTTTCTGATCTTGAATTGTTGCATTATGTTTCCATGATTGATTTATTATTATGTTAGTAAATTAGAAGAAGGATTTAAGTGGTTAATAGAAGAAAGTTTTGGGACAAATGATTCACCTCCCCTCTCAGTTGTTTGTCTTGAAACTAACAGTTACCAAAAATGCCACAAGGAGGCCATGTTTCCATTTCTGCCAGACAAAACGCTTCTTTTTAAGTGATGTTTATTAAAAACTTCGTGACTTTTTATAATATTGTTTATTTATTATGGAATAAAAGTGATTTTTATTAAAAGCTTGTGAGCTTTTATAATATTGTTTATTTATTATGATATTTTTTTTTTGTTTTTCTAAAACATATTTTATTAAAAAATAAATGTATGGCTTTAATAATGTTTAATTATTATATAAAAATAAATGTGTGGTTTGAAAACTAAGTTTTTTATAAAACAAATTTTGTAGATTTAGTTTTTGTTTTTTTCAAAACAAATTTCATTAAAAAACATAAATGTGTACTATTTAATTATTATGGAAAGTATTTTCATTTTTTTAAAGATAAATGTGTGAGTTGCAAATGAAGTATTTTTTATTCCTAGTTTTTGTTTTTTCCTAGTTTTATTCTCATTTTTTTACTTTATAATAAATCTAAAATTTTGAAAAAAAATATGTATCTAAAATCATTTTCTTTTACGCAACCTCTAGATATTACATTATTGTTTTACTTCTGATTTCTAGTAACATAGATCTAAAAGAAATAGAGAAGCAAACCATACTATTAGAAAATTTTAAATACTACATCTAGGTTAATAATTTGTATAAACAATTATCATTTGTTTCTATCATTCATAATAACAAGTCATGTCATTGTAGATTTATAATTTATTCAATCACTACAAAATATTGATATTTAACTAAACTTATGATTTGTGGAAGTATGTCGTCCACATGGTGCAAAATAAAGTGTTTGATTTGTGCTATGAGACTCTTGTAAAGAAAGGGAAGATGATAACTCTAGGGCTTAGATTTCCCAGCAATCATTCTATTTGTTTCATTTTTTTGGTACAAAGTCATAATCTCTTCATCATCAACTATAGAAGCACTGTTCCTAAAAAAGTATGTATCATTTGTATTATGGAGCTAGTGGCATGACCCTAATATTTGAATGTAATTTAATTTAGGAGATTATTTTTCAATTAGAAGAAGAAACCAAAATAATTTGGTTTAGGAGAATCACTTTCAATGTGAAGAAAAGAGAGATGAACAAAACAACTTCTATTCTTCCACTCATTTTTAATTCTTAGATCTTGTTCTTAAATATTGTCTGAAGTTTTGCACATGATTTTTTTGGCAACCACCTACTGTGTAATTTTTTTGGGGGGTTTCTACAGGAATTTAAAACCCCAAGAACAAATAGTTATGAAAATTGTTGTGTATAATTACAAGAATTTAAAAACCCAGAAACAATAAAGCACTCAGGAGCATACCCTGATCACATAAGCTTTACATGTGTTTTATTTGCATGCAGCCATGGAGGTTTACTAGATGAGGGATGTAAATACTTCAATGGCATGAGTTTCTTATTACATTTCACCTATCATTATGTGTGCATGGTTGACCTTCTTTGCCGTGTTGGCTATCTTGAGGATACTCTAAAGTTTATCTTCAAAATACAAATTAAACATGTGGTGATTTTATGGATGTCTTTGTTTAGTGCATGTATATTGCATAAGAATATAACATTAGAAGAATTTACAGTGTCTCTCCTTTTTGAGCTAGATCCTAAAAATGCTACAACTTATGTTCTTCTATCAAATAGCTATGCAGAAGTGGGTAGGTGGGATGAGGCTCAAATAGTAAGGAAATTGATGAAAGATAGAGAAAATAAAAAGGTACCTGGATGTAGTTGGATTGAAGGCCATAAAATGGTACATAGTCTGTTGGTAGGAAACAAATCACCTCCAAAAACAAATCAAATCCGTATTCTGTAATATAGACCTGCCCTCAAATGTAGGTGTTATGCCTTCACAAGGAAGAGAGCTATAATTAATTCTTTTGTATGTGACAAGAGTCGAAGTTAATTGTTTTATATAAGAGCATTTTTTTAAAGGAAGAACTATGACAAGAGTCAATTAATTGTTTTAGATGCAACAAGAGTCATGGTTAATTTTTTATATGGGATTAGATGATAGCTTCTTTTTTCTCAAAGGAAGCACTATGACAAGAGTCATAGTTAATTATTTTAGATGAAAGCAATTTTTTTATTACAGAAACACTCATATTTAATAATTTGTTCATGTTATAATCTAAGTATTTATTCTTTGTAAGAAATGGAGAATAAATTTATAATGCACATTTGTTTGTTAACGAGCTCAATAAAGAGGCATAGTTAAGGATAAGTTGTTATGTTATAATGTAAATATTTTGATTTTGTAAGAAGCAGAGAACAAATTTATAGATGACACATTTGTTAAAGCATTAGTGGAATATAGTTAAGGATTCTCAATAGTTAAGAAGTTGAGGACAAGTTGTACCACAAAAAAGATGTAACGAACATATTCAAGTTTAAGTGTTGCATAAAAACTAGAGAAATGTAACATGAAGAACACATTTGTTAAAGCATTAGTGGAATATAGTTAAGGGTTTTCAATAGATAAGAAGTTGAGAACAAGTTGTAACACAAAAAAAATGTATGAACATATTCAAGTTTAAGTGTTGCTAAAACACTAGAGAAATGTACCGTGAAGAACATATTACTATTTTGGAAATATGTACTTATTCCATGAATCTTTTACATTATATAGTGCTTAAACAATTGTAAGATAAAAATTTAATCATCTCTCCTCAATTAAGATTTAGTTCACAATTTGATATGTTATAATTTATAAAAAATAATTTATAACATGTTATAATTGTTTACAATATTATGTATTATGCTTGAACAATTGAAAGACACAAAGTTGATTGTCTTTCCTTGATTAAATTTATTCCACAACTTGATATGTTATTTCTTAAAAAGTATTATAGATATAATATAAGAAGCATTTATAAGTTGAGTAGAGTTGAATTTTGTTGAATTTATGCTAGAATCTTGTGATGTTAAGTGTACTTGGAAATTGTGTTTGGTTGAAATACCCATATGCAAAATCATTAATTACCAAACTATTAAACACCCCTCAAAATAAAAAATTACAAAAAGTGTTTCTTTCTTTTATTGCCAATTCAAGATTCAAATAATGATTGCTTCGTATGATCTATTCAAATTAGAGATATTATGTTGTGCATATATGCTGTCATTGATGTCAACAATGGTATGAAGTGTTGCATTGTGAGTGGTGTCACTAGATATGTCAAATGAAGATTGCAATAGTATGGTGATCAATGAAGACAATAGAATAAGTGATCAGAAGTATTGTGAGATAGAGAGAAAAAGTGATGAATATATGTTGAGGTAATCAAAGGAGCAGACAAAGAAAGCTTATCAGAAGAGTTGTGAAGGAGATGGATTAGTATCATCTATAAAAAATTGATGTAGGAGCATCTAGGTTCACGTGCAATCCTCATCAACAAAAAATATTTGTTTTTACTTTCTTGTTTTCTATTTGTTGCAGGGGTTGCTATAGGAGTGAATCGATCAAATTTGGAGAATTTTTCTAAGGAAGTTGGCCAAGTAAGGGATTGATCTTAAAGAAGGCCCAAATGGGTATCCGTACCTCAAGTTTGGTGAAGATCTGATAAAAAATGGTGAAGTAATGCTCCAGCGAAACTTTTGATGTCTACTGCACCTGGTGCTAAATCCCTATGATGCCAGATAACCGCTCTG
Organism: Cunninghamia lanceolata; assembly: GCA_027924645.1. NCBI lineage: Eukaryota > Viridiplantae > Streptophyta > Pinopsida > Cupressales > Cupressaceae > Cunninghamia > Cunninghamia lanceolata. Next base: position 1,100,335 of record BSBN01001019.1, read on the forward strand.
ACGTTCCATAGGCGAGTCTGTGCAAAAAATTTAAGGTAACAAACTTGCACTAAAAATTGGTTCTATTGCACATGTTCACTAGATGTGAAAATCTACGCAATCTAGTAGGATTAAAAATCACCACTTTGCGCTAAAATGCTTGCCTTCTGACTTTGCATTGAAAAATAACTACACTGAACCTATCTGGTACACCCTAATTTCCCTGTCGATTCCAGTGATGTCAGTAAACCCTGCTGGAGGTGTTTTAGTGGCCCAACGCTAAATTCAATTCTTACTGCATATGTCAAATGGTAGTCAAATCCACGCTTTGTCTAGTAGAGGTTGATTTTCCTGCTTTTCTTGCATCAAGTCGGTGGCACCAAATATCCTTGTTGGTAAGGCATGAAATCCCTGTTGACCACCCAAAAAGCACCAAAAGTCAACTTTAATAATGTGTACAACTGTTTCAAGGACAAATAGGGGTATGACACATGGTAATACAAGTAATGAAGGTCAGTGGCCACCTCAGGAGTCTTTAAATACATGGGTTTCATACTTTGGAGGAGATTCTTCTAGACTTCTCCTTGGTCAAAGATTGTAATAAGTTTTTAGAGCTTTCCAGAAGGTTCTCCAAATTGCACGATCAATTTGGTCTACATCTTAAAGTGTTGTAAGGCTAATTCTAGTTCATTTATAATACAAATTGTACTCCTACTATAATATTTCTCTTGCATATGAATAAAAGAGTTGTTTGTTCTTGTTATCTTTGTTAATTATTCTTACTGCTCAATCTGGTGGCTTGACAGAGCCCCTAGATCTTGACCTATATTAAGTGGTATCAGAGCCAAGTTTTTGCACTCCTTAAGGCTATGGGATTATTACAGAGGATCTATAGACATGGCATACCAAGATCAAAGAATGAGAGGACCACCTCCAAGGATTGGAGATGCAGCATTGGCAGAAATACTAAGAGGCATCATGGCTAGGCTGGATGCAATGGAGAGAACGCAACACAGAGGAGTACCCATAGCATCTATGTAAGTGATAATGAGGAGGAAGAAGTTAGAGAAGAGGAAGTAGAAGAAGGAGAAGATGGATATGAGTGGAGGTTTCCAAATGTAATGACAAAGATTGCCAGTAAAGTCCATGTTGAGTTACACAATTATAATGGTAGTCTAAAACTAGATGAGTTGATTGACTAGATTTCAGAGATGGAAAAGTTTTTTGAGTTGGAATCTATTGAGGACTCTAAGAGGGTAATACTTGCAGCTTCAAGGTGAGATCATGTGTAAGTTGAGAGATAAAGAAAAGGAAAGGAAAAGATTAAGACCTAGGAGAGGATGTTAACCAAGTTGAAGGCAAAATTTCTGCCTTCCGATCATCATATCACCATGTTCAAGATGTTGCAGAACCTCAAGAAGAGGGAGAAAAGTGTGCAAGACTATACTAAAGAATTTTATAGATTAAACATCAGGGCTAGTCACGTTCAAGATGATGCCAAGAAGATCTCTAGGTATGTGAATGGGTTGCATTATTTGATTCAAGATGAAATTAGCATGGTCAGAATTACCAACATAGAGGAAGCATACCAATTTCCATTAAAGGTAGAAGAAAAGATCTCTAGAAGGCAAAATATCTCTAGAGGAAGAGGTAAATCCTCAAAAGGAAGAGGACAGTCAAATCCTGGATGTGGATCTCAGGATAAGAAAGGAGAAACAAGTTCTTCTCATACCAATACCCAAGGAAGTAGAGGAAAGGGTGATTATTCCTAAGGCAAAGGAAATTTTGGAAGAGGAAGAGGGTTCAGTGGAACATGTTTCCAGTGTGGACAGGCTAAACATATGGCATTTGAATGCATCAAGTACAATAGAGTAGTAGGAAAGGAAAAGAGACTAGAGTCCATATAGCACAAGTTGAGGAAGAGAGTGTGGCTAGTGCAGCCTCACTAAAGCATGGAGAAGAAGTTGAGGATGGAGAATCCTTGATGATGAGAAAAGTTCTTCTAGCACTAGAGAAGGTATAGGAGGAACCAAAACAACAAACAAATTTATTCAGAACTAGATGTAAGTCTAGAGGAAAATGTTACAAGGTCATTATGGACAGGGACAGTACTAACAATTTAATGTCAAAAGAAATGGTGGAGAAGCTAAATCTGAAGCGGCTGAAACACCTCACTTCTTACAAAGTCTCTTGGCTACAAAAGGGACATCAGTTACTAGTAAGTGAACAATGCCTTGTCAAATTTTAGATTAGAAATTACAAAGATGAGATAATGTGTGATGTTATGCCAATGGATGCATGCCACCTTCTGTTGGGTAGACCTTGGCAATATGACAGGAAGGCCATTCATGATGGCAAGAGTAATTGTATTACACTCAAGAAGGACAGGGTTCAGTATATGTTGAACCCTTTGAAGGATAAGGATGAGGACGTTGAGAGAGGCAATAGGGTGTGTCTAGTAAGCAAAAAATAGTTCCTAAGGGAAATCAGAAAGGATAAGGTTTGTTATGCCTTCCTACCTCAAGTTGTAGAAGCTATGGCAACTAAGAAAAGGATAGAAGTTCCCATAGAGGTCCAAGAAATTCTGAATGAGTTTGATGACATACTAATGGACTTACCTGATGGATTACCTCCAAAGAGAAGAATAAGTCACTACATGGATCTGATACTGCGATCCAGCCTACCAAACAAGGCACCATATAGGATGACTCCTATGGAAAATGAAGAGGTGAATAGGCAAGTGCAAGAGTTATTGGATAAAGGGTTGATTAGGAAAAGTCTCAGTCCGTGTGTTGTACCTACAGTACTGGCACCTCAGAAAGATGGGAAATGGTGGATGTGCGCTAATTCAAGAGTTATAAACAAGATAACCATTAAGTACAGGTTTCTATTACCTCGTATGGATGACTTGATGGATTGCTTGATTGGAGAAAAGTACTTCAGCAAGATTGATTTGAAGAGTGGATACCACCAAATAAAAATTAGAGAAGGGGATGAATGGAAGAAAGCATTTAAAACCAAGGATGGACTATATGAGTGGTTAGTGATGCCAGTTGGGTTGAAAAATGAACCCAACACTTTTATGAGATTGATGAATGAGGTAATGAAGTCATTCCTTGGAAATTTTGTCATAGTTTATTTGGATGACATTTTGTTTTTTAGTAAAATGAAGGAGGAGCATCTATTGCATCTAAGGGCAGTCTTACAGAGGTTAAAAGAAGAGAAGTTTTTGGTGAACATGGATAAGTGCAGTTTTATGCAGAAGGAACTAGTGTATATGGGTTTTGTAGTGTTTGAAGAGGAGTTGAAGATGGACCCTAAAAAGGTTAAGGCAACACTAGATTGGCCTTCACCCAGGAACATGTTTGAGGATAGAAATTTTCATGGCTTGGTAGGTTTCTATAGGAAGTTCATAAAAAAATTTAGTGGAGTATGTGCACCAATCACTAAAACAATTAAGGGTGTTAGGAAGGAGTTCCAATGGACAGCTACCACAGAAAAGAGTTTTCATATGTTGAAGAAAAAGGTGGTAGAACAACCAGTGTTGGTATTTCTAGACTTTGGCAAAGTTTTTCAAGTAGATTGTGATGCTAGTGGTAGTGCAATTGGGGGAGTGTTAAGTCAAGAGGGTAGACCCATTGCATACTTTAGTGGGAAACTCAATGAAGCAAAGAAGAAATACTCAGTTTATGACCAGGAATTCTATGCTATAGTGCAGGCCTTAAAGAAGTGGATGCATTACTTGCTATCAAATGAGTTTGTGTTGTATACTAATCATCATCCCTTGTAGTACCTCAACAGTCAAGATAAGTTAAACCAACGGCATATGAAATGGGTGGAGTTCTTACAAAGTTATTCTTTTGCCTTGAAACATCGAAGTGGTAAGTCAAATCAGGTAGCAGATGCACTTAACATAAGATGTTTATTAATGAATGAGTTAAGGGTCAATGTTGTTGGCTTTAATGCAATGAAGGATTTGTATCTTGATGATCCTGATTTTAAGGAAGCATGGGTTGTTAGTAAAAGTCCAGTGGCAGGAGATAGGATACCATGGTTGGAATATTTTATCCAAGATGGTTTGTTGTTCAAATGAAAAAAATTATGCATACCTAGAGGTTCAATGAGAGAGAACTTAATTAGAGAAAAGCATAGTGGATGCTTGAGTGGACATTTTGGAGTAGATAAAATAGTAGCATAGATGAATGAAAGTTATTTTTGGCTTGGAATGAGTTCATATGTGAAGAGACTGGTACAAGGCTATAGGATTTGCCAACATGCTAAAGGAGCATGACAGAATACAGGATTGTATCAGCCATTACCTATACTTGATAGACCCTGGGAGCATATAAGTATGGATTTTGTTTTGGGATTGCCCTGGACACAGAGAGGTCATGATTCCATTTTTTATGTTGTGGATAGATTTTCTAAGATGGTTCATTTCATACCATGTCAGAAGACTAGTGAAGCATCCCACATAGCTACATTATTTTTCATAGAGGTAGTTAGGTTGCATGGATTGCCTAAGAGCATAGTTTCAGATAGGGATATGAAGTTTGTTGTCCATTTTGGCATACATTATGGAAGAGAATGGGCACTGAATTAGGATTCAATCATCCTCAGACTAATGGACAAACTGAGGTTGTGAACAAAAGTTTGGGAAACTTATTGAGGCGTTTGGTGGGAGATAAACCACATCAATGGGATCTTATGTTGGCACAAGTAGAATTTGGTTATAATAATTCAGTGAACAGAAGTGCAGGAAGGAGTCTATTTCAAATAGTTTATGGGTATAGCCCAAGAGGTGTTGATGAACTCCAAGATAGTGTAGATTTGAGTAGGAAGAGTGTTGTTGCAAAAGATTTCATAGAATACATTCATGAGGTTCACAAGGAGGTGAAGGGATAATTGGAGAAAAGTGCTAGCAAGTACATGGAGTATGTTGATGCGCATAGGAGGGAACAAGAATTTCAGGTAGGAGACTTAGTTTTGGCACACTTGAGGAAAGAAAGGTTTCCACAAGGAACATTTAATAAGTTGAAATAGAAGAAGATAGGTCCATGAAAGGTATTGAAGAAGTTTTCATCCAATACTTATGAGATTGAGTTACCAGCTGGGTAGACATATCACCTATTTTCAATGTTGTTGATCTGTATAACTTTTATGAAGGAGAGTCTAGTTTACAAGGAGGTACACATTCACATTCACCTGATGTGCAAGGGTTGATAGATTAGTTTCTTGAAAAAAAGATGGAAGAAGTAGATAAGGTGATTATCTCTTGAGTGGCTAAGAAAACCAAAGGAAGGGAGTACATGGAGTATCTAGTTAGATGGAAGAAAAGAGTTGTAGATGAAGCCTCTTGGCTGAGTGCTGCAGATCTTGTCATGTTTGGGATTCTGATTCTAGAATTGCCAAAATGTTCATGAGTTTTCAACTCATCAAACATTTTAGTTACCTAGCATGTCTGATGTAGGAGCATCTGGGTTCATGTGCAATCCTCATCAACCAAAAACATTTATTTTTATTTTCTTGTTTTCTATTTTGTTGTAGGGGTTGCTGTAGGAGTGAATTGATCAAATTTGGAGAATTTTCTTAAGGAAGTTGGCCAAGTAAGGGATTGATCTTGAAGAAGGCCCAAATGGGTATCGTACCTCAAATTTGGTGAAGATCTGATAAAAAATGGTGAAGTGATGCTCTAGCAAAACTTTTGATGTTTACTGCACCTTACGCTAAAATCCTATGATACTAGATAACCACACTGACATTCCACAAGTGAGTCTACGCTAAAAACTGGTTCTACTACACATGTTTACCAGACACAAAAATCCATGCAATCTGGTAGGACCAAAAATCGCTACTTTGCTCTAAAATGCTTGCCTTCTGACTTTGCGCTGAAAAATAACTGCACTGAACCTATCTAGTACACCCCAATTTCCCTACCGATTACGATGAAATCAACAAACCCCATTAGAGGTGTCTTAGTGGCTCAGTGCTAAATTGAAGTCTTACTGCATATGTCAAATGGTGGTCAAATCCGTACTTTGTCTGGTAGAGGTCGATTTTCCTACTTTTTCTGCATCAATTCAGTGGCACCGGATATCCCCATTGCTGGTAAGGCATGAAATCCTTGCTAACCACCTAGAAAGCACCAAAAGTTAACTTTATTCACATGTATAGCCATTTCAAGGACAAATGGGGGTATGACAGATGGAAATACAAGTAATGAAGGTTGATGGCCACCTCAGAAGTCTTTAAATACTGGGTTTCGTACTTTGGAGGAGATTCTTCCAGACTTCTCCTTGGTCAAAGATTGTAATACATTTTTGGATCTTTCCATAAGGTTCTCCAGATTGCACGATCAGTTTTGTCTGCATCTTGAAGTGTTGTAAGGATGATACCAGTGCATTTGTAATGCAAATTGTACTCCTATTGTAATCTTTCTCTTGCATATGAATAAAAGAGTTGTCTGTTCTTTTTATCTGTGTTAATTATTCTTGTTGCTCAATCTGGTAGCTTGACAAAGACCCTCGATCTTGACCTGCATTAAAAGTCATACCATATCTTTTGAAGTTCATGTGTAAGTCCACATCCTTGATATGTTTATGTTTGATGTCTATGAGGAGTAGAGTTGGATTCTTTCTATGGACTCATGATACTTGTTGCATGATAAAGAAAGAAGGAAATTGTCTAAGTATATTACAAGTTAGGGAAGGTGTTACAAGCTCACAAGAAGGTAATGTATTCTACTGCAGTTAAAAGTAATGGCCTATGGATTGGACTAATGGCTAGATATTGCATTCAGGTACCTATGCTTCAGGTTTGAGGTCATGAAGCTTACCACAAGATGTTTTGGAGATAGAAGTATGGAGATAATGTTGAGACAGGGTAAGTGTAGTCACAAAGAGATAGGAGAATGCTCAACATCTTTCCATAGATAATGATATGATGTTAAAGTTTGGAGGACAGGTAGATATGGGTATCAAGTATGCATGTTTCAAGATTCAAGTGCTAATATGTATTGTAGTTGCTTCTCCAGAATCAGTAGTGTGATGACACACCTTAGTGCAAATTGAAGCAAGTAGAGGGAGATTGTTGAAGCCACCACAAATAACCGCACAATGGTATTTGGACCTACTAATTGAAATATAAGCTCATATGACTAGTTGGTATGTAAAATTCAAGTCTCAAATGTTTATGATCACCACAATTATTGTTTTCAGTGTTTTATCTTAATAATGTGTAAGCAGAGTTTATCAATGACACCAACATCAAAGTTCAAGTATTTGCACTAGCATGAAATATCAAAAAATGATAAAATAAGTATACAAGAACATTTTACAAGACATATAATGTTCATTGTGTGGTCCACATGATATAATTTGTCCTCTTCGATATTGCTTTAGGTTTGGAGCCAAATGCAAGGAAGGACAAGGGTTTGCGGAGCCAACTTGGTGTATGATAAAGACTTTACTATGTGTTTTAGAGTGTGTTCCAACATAGGAGAGTGTGACAAGGTAAAATAGGACTTGATTATATCTTGCTCTTGAACCCCACTTGATTTCTATTTACTGCATGAGTTTTAGAGCTGACTTTTGTGTCCACTACACATTTCATGTTACATGTTTCATCTTGGCTGACCAAGGAGAAAGATCTTGAATCTTGCAGAGGATATAAATGTAAGATACAAGGTGTCAAGTGAGTTATGAGTGTGTGTGTGTGGTGTGAAGCATTGACTTTGTGCGAATAAATTTACTGAAAAAATAGATTTCATGATAAAATGTGGAAAGGACCAGTGATATTGTTGCAGAGGAAATTATTGATGATGTGATTATGGAGAAGAGTTTTTGAAGTTTTTTTGTTGTGGTAGAGGTTGGTATTGTAGTTGTACAAAAGTGAGATAGTTGTATAGAGGCCCAAGTGATCAACAATTAGTATTGTGAGAAGAACAATTGAGTTAGATAGGTTTTCAGTTGTGTGAAGATTGTAAGGGTTGTAACTATTTAGGGAGTTACAACTTCCTTTGGGTTGGAGCCCATAAATAATATCGTAATCTTATTTTCATTTGTGAGGCTAGATTTGGACAGTAGTTCCAAGGAGCTTGCTCACCGTGGTTTTTCCCTTCTAGGGTTTGCCGCGTAAATCTGGTGTTATGGATGTGTGCTTCTATGTTCTTATGTTTTTCATGTTTTAAATGCTTATGTTAGTTTGAATGTTGTTGGAAGAAAGGAATTTGAATAAGTACTAATTCACCCCCCTCTCAATACTTTTGTGTGCTCAACAATTGGTATCAAAGTTAAGTTACTTAAATGCAACCTAAAAGTTGAGGTAGATCTTGGTGTGGAACACATGGGACCTAAAGTACTGCTTAATAGAAAGAATCTTCGATAAGCTTATGAAGACATGATAGCTTTGAGTCCAAAAGATTGTGAGGTTGACATTGAAGGAGAACTTATTTCTGTCCTAGAATATCTGGATGTTGTAAGAAAAGCAAATGAAGAGAATAAGGTCAAGATTAAAGAATAAAAAGAAGTAGTTGTCAAAATGAAAGCTCAACTCAATGCCAAATCAGTTGAATGCTCCAAACTTGAAGAAAAAATTGCCACTCTAAGGAAAGAACTAGAGAAAGAAAAGGATCAAATAAACAAAGGCCTAAAACTTCAAAAAGGCACCAACATCCTTGATGAGATAATCAGTAATCAAAAATCACTTAAGAACAAGGGTGGCATTGAATTTAAGAAGGCCAAAGTTCAAAAATAGATTTACCTAAAGGCTTGTTTGAAATGGAAAACAAAGATCCCTACACTAAAGAGATTATGTTTGAAACTAGAAAAGGAAAGTCCTACACTGAAAGAGACTAAAGATAAGGAGTAGAAAATAAATGTTGACTTCATACTTGTGTCAGTAACTTGAAGAAATCTTTCAAGGGGTCTCCTCCTAGACAGGCTGCTAATCCCAAGTTCTCCCAATCCTTTTATGGTTACTGTTATTCCTACTTTAAATTTGGTCATAAGGCTATTGATTATAGAACTAAGGTAAGAAGAAATGATTACATAAGGAAGAATCCATTTGTGCCTACAAGACATGATGTTGTGATCTCTCATCCCTTATATGGTTGTTATGCATGTAATAAGTTTGGTCATAGAACTGTTGAGTGTAGAACTAAAGTAAGGAGAAATGGTATGACTCTGGAATATAATGTTTGCTACAAATGTAACAACCTCGAGCATAAGTCAAGTTTCTGCAAGAGTGGTTCTGAGAAACCACCTATTCAGCACAAGAAAATAGAGGAAAATGTTACTCAACAAAAGAAGGAAATGGCAAAGATATAGAGAAGGAAGATATAACAAAGTGATGAAAAGGAGGAATTTGTGTCTCTGCCTAGTGCAGAGGATTCCATTGTTGATTGAGACAAGGCATAGGGTTAGGGGGGAGCTAATCAGGGCATATCTACTCTTTCCCCCTTAAAAAATTGTGGCTTCTACAAGTGGTTCAAGCTTATCATACAGATGAGTTGGATTGGAATCAGCTGATGAAGTTGTTGATGAGGGAAGATAGTTTCTTTCCCCCCAATTTTCTAAGAAAAAATAACATGATGCAGAGGATTGTAGAAGGTTCTTGAGTCTTTGTGAGTTCACAAAGAAATACAATAGTAGTTTATCTACCCAATAAAGGTGCATTAATTATGGAAGGTTAGGGCAAATTACAAGATACTTATGCTTCACTTGCACAATTCAATTGCATTTGAAACTAAAAATTTATAATCGGAGCTGAGCAAAGAAGTCTTTCAAAGCACTTAGTGAATTTGAGGAGAATTAAGCTAAAGTAGAAACCCTAGTGATTTAACAAAGAGGTATTGATTAGTTTGCTACTTATTACAACCCTAGTTGCTAAAATTCAAAAGAGATTTATAATGTCAACTCCACAACTAGTTGATATTTTTGAGAAAACAAGACTGAAGTATAAAAAAATACCCTTTGAAAGTAATGGAGGTTGACAAGAAAGGATATTTTTCAAATATACCAACATTTGTCATTTATATAGAGGATGCTAGGTTTTACATTCACTCTAAGATGGATGAAATTGATCACATGAAGATTGAAGAGCTTAAAAGTCAACTTTAGAAGATGATATTGTTTATAAACCTGAATTTACCATTGTGGGGACCAAGAAACTAGACATAGGGAAGGATTACACTGATTTTTGTAATGAGCATGAATGGATGGGATATATAATGAGTAGAACTCATGATGAGTTCATGTATCTGGATAAGCCCTACCAAATTACTAAAGATGCAATCAAGGCAGTTATTGGGTTGTGTTCCACCAGACCTGTACCAGTAATGAAATCAATCAAGAATTGGAGGGTTACTGAGATGACTAGAGAAAGATTTAACAAGAGAAATCATACTATGAATGACTTAACTTATCCGCATGTGTGCTATGTTGCAATGGGAATTGCATATAAAGTTTACTTCACAAACAGAGAGGGATCAACCACTGATGTAACCAAACTTCACAACATAAAATTCAATGCACAAGAATATCCAGGAAACTCAAAATTATTTTCAATCTCATGCTCATTCCATTCCATCCTGCTACAACTGAAAATAAATAACAAATTTATACATAAATGAAAAATTACCCTTTTTGGCAGATTTTAGCAACTTTCTAAAATTACCATTTTTGGTAACTTCATATCCTTATCCATATGACCATGAAACTTTCCAAATATTTGAAACTTACTAAAAATGACTAATCGTCAACTTTCTAATCTAATTGCAAGTAAAGATATAAAAATATTTACAAAAAACTAGGAAAATTCTGAAAAAAACATTAAAACCTCATTTCGAGGCCCTAGATAATCGGATAAGGTTCTGAAAAAGTGTCAAAATGGTGACCTACTAAATTTACCAATTTGGTGGGAATTTTAATAAACTCTTCAAGACACATCTACCGACCAAATTTTAGCTCCAACAGACCTCTGAATCAAAAGTTATGACCAGCAAAAGTCCTTGCATCATTCCTCTCTGCTTGAAAAAAATGTAGCTCCTACAAGTTGTTTTCTTGGAACTTGTGCCACTTGTCTAGATCTAGCTCCTTCACTTCCCATTCTGGAATCCATGTGTTATCTTCTTGTGTTTGACCTTCCCATTGTACCAAAAACTTGTTGTATTGACCTTGTCGAGTGTTTATAGTATGCTTGTCCAGAATCTATGCAATCTTTTCTCTTTTCTTTCTTGGAACCTGTTGTTTCCAATCTACTTCAGCCTCACCTTATTCATCATGATCATTACCATGAAAATCATATAAATCAGAGACATTATGTTGAAAAGACAGAAGACAACTGAGAGGGGGGGGTGAATCAGTTGTATCAAAAACATTTAACTTCTTTAAGCAAAATCACTTCCACATTCACTTACTTTAATTCCTTATTTTGTTATGAAGATTAAACATGAATAGCATAATCAAAACATAAGCACATCAACACCATACACACATGAACACCATATTTTTACGTGGAAAACCCCATATAGGGAAAAACCACGACAAGTGTTAGTTCACAATATAATGTAGTAATAATACTGAATAACAAAAGAGGTTCATTGCCAAAGGGCTCACTACCCAAATGAAAGGATCACTGCCAAAGGGTTAGCTCACTGCTAAGGGTTGTCTCATTGCCAAGGGTTGGCTCACTGCTACAAGTGGCTCACTGTCATGAACTGATATAGTAGCATCTACAACATGCCTGAGTTTAGTTCCATTGAAGCACAATATATCTCCTCTTCTCTACCTTTACAATTCACACACTTTATCTTCACATCTTTTCACCTACCACACTCACTCACGAATTCATCACATACATTTATACCAATCATCATCCTTGAAATCTACATCAAGGTCAAAATTACATTCTAAAACTGTTGAACTATCTCCAAGGTCAGCATACATACAAAAATCAAATTAGGTCTGGTCCTAAACAAACTTGTGGAGAAAATAAATGAGAGAGAAACACTTCATGGCTTAGTTCAGACCCAAAAACATCTTCACATGCTTGAACATACTTCTACAATCGATGAATCACCACTGCAAGAAGTGTAACTAACCAGGTCGACCCGAACTAGTGCACACATCAAGAACACGTAGATACATGCTTCCAATAACTTCATTGTAACTTGCAGATCAAGTGCACACCTTCAATACATTCTAGAGACATCCATGAACAACATAGAATCACTTGGGATCCAACAAATCCAACTGCAATAGATGTCACTTGAAGACATATCATAGACTGCTTCACAACAAATACTATCAAACTCTGATAATCAATAAATTACCTTATAAAGCATGAAATCACAAATCCTTTGGAATAAAGATAGCTAAGAACCTTATAATCTTAAGTCTAGAACAGAAATACCAAAATCCAAATTGCGGAGAAATGCGGAGCAAAATACTTTCTTCCTATCACACTGCAAACACTGTCAAACACTGTCTTCAAACTGGTGAATAGAACTTTTTCTGCACAATGATCCAAATCACCAAATTCTAGATTTAGTATCTTCAAACACTTCTCTAAATCATATCCAAAGCTCATATTCTAGTCTTCAATATAGAGAAAATGTGGAGCAAACACTCATCCAATGTCCTTAACATAACAACTCAATCAATCAATAGACATCAATATCAGAAGTCATAGTTGGCACTAATGACAACACAAACATGCTGACATCAATGACAACACTAGTTAGCACATACTTGCAACAATCTCCCCCTTTGTCATTTATGGAAACATATGATGTGAAAAATTGAATAGCATGTTTCTTCATCAAGACACAATTTTTCATCAGCACTCCTCCTTTCTTTTTATACATCTGAACTCTTTCTCCCCCTGAGTTTTTCATATTATCTCTCTCCCCCTTTGACATCAATGGAAAAGGGCATCACATCTTTTCTACTACAAATATTGTTGAAAGTATGTGCCTAACCAGTGTTGTCATTCATGTCAGCATATATGTGTTGTCATTGGTGTCAACTATGCTCTTACTTTGTTGCTTTCCTGTATGAAGTGAAATTCTCTACATTTACTTATGTAAATGATCCTGATGTTGAGGATATTGAGAAAATTAGCCCCTCCAATGGTAACTGTGTGTTGCAATATAAATAATGTATTATACTCAGAAGAACAATCTAGAAGCTTGCTCTACATTTCTTGTAGAATGAATAGCTTTGCCTGTGGATTGGGAGTTATTTAGAAGTCTATCTGAAGATGTTATATTCCAAGTTTGAGCCTCCAGAATGAATACTTGAGTGAGTTATTGTCACCACTATGAAAGCTACTTTTTCTGTATGTTTGGTGGTGACGGGGAGAAAGTGTTATGTTCTGCATTCCTCCGCATTGAAGTATTTCGGTCTATGGTTTTGGAATCAAGTTTGTAATGATATTAGGTGCCTTCAACTACAATGGTTTGTGATTTGGTGGTCCGCAAGCTATCCTTTACTTATGACAGTGGTTGACAGTGTTGTTGTTATGCTCCTGTTTGAAGAATCTTCTTAATAGAGTGGTAAAAGATTGTGTGGTTGTTCCTAGTGATTATAATGTGCTTGTGGATGTCTCCTGATCATGTTCCTACCTTTGGATTGGTCTGTAAAGAGAAATTTGGATTGTGGATGAAGTCTGTTCTTTAAAGACCCAATATTATCTCTAGTCCTAGACGACTTGGTTGAATTTTTTATTTGTGGAGATGCCTTGAAGATTGTAGAAGCATGTCATGGCATGAAGGATTGTGATTGAATCCCAGCTAAGGCGTGGCATGATCCACATACATCTTTTCTTTAGCTAAATTTGTGTTAGGTCCAGACCTATTTTATGTGTGATTGTAATGCTGACCTTGGAGATTGATCCAATGGTTGATGAATGTAATGCCAACCTTGATGTACATTCTAAGGTTGATGAATTGTATAAAAACATGTAATGTAGTTGCAAAAAAGTGTGTGTGATGCGAAGATGAAAAGATAAGTACGAAGGTGTGAAAGAGCAGAGCAGAGAAGTTATATTGTGCTTCAATGGAACTGAACCCTAGCATGGAGTAGAAGCTACTCAATCAGTTCACCATTTTGGTTATGAGCCACCCATAGGCAGTGAGCCTCTATTTTTTAGGATTGATATAACTTATATATTTTTGTGGGTTAACACCCACCGTGGCTTTTCCCTTTTAGGGTTTTCCACATAAAAATTTGGTGTCCATGTGTTGATTATGTTATTGTGTTGAGTTTCTCATTTCATTCTTTCATGGTTATATCAGAATATAAGTAATTGATAAGTTGATGTTCATAATTGGTTTAAAGTTTTAGGAAAACTGATTCACCCCCCCTCTCGGTTGTCTAGTGTAGTCCAACAAATACTTGCACACCACTACTCTAATGAGTCTAAAATCATTCTTTACTCCCTCTGAATGTAACAATCATCTCAAGCCACTACCTTCTCCCCCTAAGAGGTAGCCTCTAACATTAGTCCAAAAGAAGAAATGTACTTTGAACCACACTAGACTGATGCATCTTCTTATGCATCTAGTTCAAGGAAGGAGGGGTAATAACCCCTAATTTTTCTCAAAGAAACTCAAATGTGTCTTTTGAAAGAGCCTTAGTGAATATATCAGCTTCTTGATCTTTTGTAGGCACATACTCAAGATTCACCTCATTCTCTGCAACTTTCTCTCTAAAAAAGTTATACTTAATTAAAATGTGCTTTGTCTTTGAATGCATCACTAGATTCTTTGAAATATTTATGGCACTTGTGTTATCACAAAGAATAGGAATTGGCTCATCATACTCAACTTTGATATCCTTCAAGGTCTGTTTCATCCATAGCACCTAAGTACAACATATTACAGTAATATATTTTGCCTCTACAGTAGACAAGGAGATTGATTCTTGTTTCTTACTATGCCAAGACACTACCCTATCTCCAAGGAAGAATGCACCTCCACTTGTGCTTTTCCTGTGATCAACACATCCAACCCAATCTGCAACTGTATAGGCACTTAAAGAAAAATCATTGTTCTTAGGATACCACAAACCATGATCAAGAGTGTCGTTCAACTACCTAAATATTCTCTTTACTACCATAAAATGTGATTCTTTGGGGTTTGATTGAAATTTGGCCATAAGATAGACTACATGCATGATATCCGGTCTAGTAGAGGTTAGATAAAGTAGTCCTCCAATCATTGATATATACTTGCTCTGATAAGTCCTAGGAGATTCATCATTCTTACTCAAATTGCAACTAGTAACCATAGGGGTACATATCAGTTTAGAGTCCTCCATTCCAAACTTCTTCAACAATTCTTTAACATACTTGGATTGAGAAATGAAAATACCTTTACTAGTTTGAATGATTTGCAGTCTAAGGAAGAAATTCATTTTACCACACAGAAATTTCAAAATCTTTTTGCATCTCATCAATAAACTTCTTACACATACCTTCATTTCCACTGAATATAATGTCATTAGCATAGATCTCAACAATCAGAATTTGGTCTTCACTTATCTTGGTGTACATGTTACTATCTACAGACCCTTTACTAAATCCCTATTGCATCAGGTCCTTATCCAACCTTGCATACCATGCTCTAGGATCTTGCTTCAATCCATACAAAGCCTTCTTCAATTTGCATGCCATATCTTGTTTGTCTGATAACTGGAATCCATCTGGTTGATCTATGTAGACCTCTTCTTCTAACTCACCATTTAGGAAAGAAGACTTCACATCCATCTGGTATACCTTGAAATTTTTATGTGCTGTAAATGCCAAAAACAATCTGATAGCCTCCATTCTTGCCATCATAGAAAAGGTCTCTTCATAGTCTATTTCTTCCACTTGTGAGTAGCCTTTACACACAAGTCTTGCCTTATTTCTCACTTCTCCAACTTCATTTAGTTTGTTCTAGAATACCCACTCAGTTCCTATCACATTCTTGTTTGCAAGTCTAGGGACAAGTTCCCAAGTCTTCTTCTTCTCAATCTGCATTAATTCTTCTTCCATTGCCTTAACCCAATATTAATCATTGCATCTTTCATTTATTGTTTTAGGTTCCACCTTTGAAAGTAGACAGAGATTTACTTTCTCTACAACTACAATCCTACTTCTTGTCATTACAAATTTCCTTTTGTCACCAATAATCTAATTTTCATAATGATCTCTTTGTACACATCTGGAAGATTTAGGAGTTCTTACCAGAGCTTTAGCTTGAACTTCTTCTTCTTCTGGAGCAGCTTGCACTTTAGTCTGAGCATCCTTTTCTTTGCCTTTTTCAACTTTTCTATATCAGTAGATCCATGTGACTCATATCCATCTGGTTGAATATCTTCATCTCCCTTCACATTTGCACTTTTAATGATCTTTCTCAGTCTTTTGTTATAGCACTGGTAAGCCTTTCTCTTAGTAGAGTACCGAAGGAATATGCCTTCATCACATCTAGCATCAAATTTTCCTAATTCTTCATCTCTTCTAATGTAGCATTTACTTCCAAAAATTTTGAAGTATTTGACAGTAGGAGTTCTACCATACCACAGTTCATAAGGTGTCTTTGTTTCTTCTACCCTGATTTGCACTCTATTCTGAATATAAATAGTACTATGTGTATTGCTTCTTTCTAGTATACTTCCGGTAGGTCTACTTCCTTGATCATTATTTTGACAGCTTCTTGAATACTTCTATTCTTCCTTTCAACCACTCCATTTTGTTGAGGAGTCCGAGGGGTAGACAAATGTCTCTTTAATCCTTGTTCTTCACAAAAAGCATTGAACTCACTTGAAGTAAACTCACCACCTCTGTTAGACCTTAAGCATTTGATTCTCAAATCCAACTCATTTTCAACCATTAGTTTGAATGCCTTGAACTTATCTAGTGCTTCTTCTTTTTCTCTAAGGAAAGTAACCCAAGTCATTATTGAAAAATCATCAATAAGAAACATGAAAATACCTTTCACCTTGCATACTTCTTGTTCTTGTAGGAAGACACATGTCTGTATGCACCAACTCTAGTAAACTGATAGAGGATTGATCTTTGCTCTTAAAGGTAGTTTTTGTCATCTTCCTGAACTGACATTCTTTGCATATAGTATTTGCAGGGTTCACAATCTTAGGCAGATCACTTATTGCTTGAACAATGCTTATTCTCACCAAATTATTAAAGTTAATGTGATAGATTCTCCTATGTCATAGCTAAATTTCATCTTTCTTAGTCAACAAACAACAATTTTTGATACCTCTCAAATGATAGACATTACCATAAGTCTTCTTACCAACAACAATTAAGGTTCTGGAGCTTTTCCTTCTTACACCCATTGTCCTTGAAAATAAGATTATACCCTTTGTCACACATTTGTCCAACACTTAGAAGATTATGCTTTAAGACCTTGAAATAAGGAACACCATCTGTATTATGCTTGCCATCAAAAGTAATAACCCTTTTCCACAAATATTACCAGCTGCATCATCACCAAACCTAACAAGTCCTCCATCATACTTTTCAAACTCAACAAACTTACTCTTGTCTCCTATCATGTGATTTGAACATCCGCTATCAATGATCCATTCATCTTCCTTTTCAGCATGAAATGCAAACAACTATCTTGGACTTCCTTCCTTCACACAACTTGCAAGATTAGAAGAAATATGCTCTTCTCTAAGTGCAATAAACAAGCATTCACTACTATTACCATCATCAGAATTAGGTTCATCATCAGTTACACCATCAACATCTCTAACATAGTAACTCTTTCTTACCATCTTTCCTTTACTTTCATTGATTTTCAAAGCTCTGTCAGGACATCTTGAAGAATAGTGACCAATTTTACAACAATTGAAACATTGAAAGGTAACTTACCTTTGAACTTTCTTCTGCTAGCTCTTTTCATTCTGCTTGCAAATTTTGCCTCAAGTTATGCAAAATCTTCTTCATCTAATTCCATAGCATACTTCTTTGATCTAGTACTCTTTTCTTCCTTGGCCTTGAAAGTAATCTTAGTATTCATAGGACCATCAGTAGTACCAAATTCTCTTATCTCAAAAGCAGTTAGTTTACCAAGTAATTGATCTTTTAAAACTTTACCCGTATCAATCAATTCTTAAATGGAAGATACCTTGTGACTATAAGATTTGGGAAGAGTTCTGAGTATTTTATCTACAACATATTCATCCTCTACCTTTGCACCAAGACCCTTGATGCCGAGCTGACAACTTCATCAATCTTCTGTATGTAATTTGTTATGTTATCATCTTTAGACATTTGCATGGTTTCATATGTGGTCTTTAAGTTCTATAACTTAGTCTTCCTGACAAATGCATCACCTTTATAGATGTTTTTCAATTTGTCCCAGATCTCATGAGCAATTTCCAGATCCACAACTTTTGCCCTTTCAGTATTAGACAAGGTGTTTAATAGAGCATTTTTATCTTTGTGATTAGTCTCATAATCGTTAATCTCTTCATTAGTCTTTGGACCATGATTAGGTATAGTGTATTTATCTCTAACCATTGTCCAAACATTATAACCAATAGAAATAAGATAACTTTGCATTCATACCTTCTAGTACAGACATAGTTAGATCCATCAAACTGAGGAATGTCTTTGTTGTGTGCCATCTCGGATCTACCTTAAGTTGTTAGGATTTCTTCCAAGGAACCTCACTATGATACCAATTGTTAAAAAGGCACAAGACAACTAAGAGGGGGGGTTGGTGCAAGAGCACCTAGAAAATCATGTTTTCTTTTGTAATAAGGTCTATTTGACCAATGCATTTTCATTTCAGTTTGTCTCTAGGTATTTCACGACCTAGAACCCATTTTGTAAGTCCAATGTGACTTAAAACATAGTTTTGTCATATTGTAATCACATAGTGCCAAAATAGGGCAGTAGGACAGTTTGAAGCAAGTTTGGATCAGTTGGTCTCCCAACTGTTTGCATCAGTTGGTTTTCCAACTGCTGGCAGGTTGAGTTGATAACAACCAGATGAAGGAACCATCAGAGAGAAGAGGGAGAAGTGTGAATGTGATTGTGTATTATTCTAAGGAGAAATAAAACTATTCTGTTCTGTTAATTTGATTTTTGTTCCCTGTAACTACAATTTGTATAACTGTAGATTTCTATTCTTTCTGTGCTTTCCATTGTTGCAGTATGTCAATGTGAAGCATTCCACTAGTATGATTTCTATCGAAATCAGTGGAATGGCTTCGTTGTACAAGTATTTGTTTTGTTTCTTGTTTTGTTTTTTTGTCCGATGGTGTAGAGGATCCAAACAGAGTGTTTTTACATAGTAGGCTGACCTAGCATCCCCATGTGCTAGGGTTCAGTTGAAGAGAAAGTAGATTGTGCATCAACAAATTGCTGGGACTCACAACAAGTCCCCTGAAGTTGAGCAGTCTCTCCGAGGGAGTTGATCCATTGGCACATTGGCTAGAATTTGTGAGTGCTCATCGACGAGAAGAGTCTCACCGAAGACAAATTCCATCGGCATATTAGAAACACATCAAAGGAGTTTACCAATAAAGTCATGCCCAACTGGCATTGACGCTGTCACGGTTAAGACTAGGGGAACTTAACCATCATCGGGGCATCAGTTGAAGGATAGAGGACTTCGCTGATAGAAGTAAGTCTCATTGACGATGAAGAGTTGATCTACTCAGTGTAAGTCCAATTGTATCTCTCCAAAGATAAATTTAGTTGAGCTATCGGTGTAAGGTAGAACAACAGTAAGACTTGAGAAAGTCATACTGATCCTTATTGTCTGATGACCAAGATGTATCGACAGCTCATTTCTTAAGTCTTGCCGTATGTGAGAAAAGTGGGACCCTTTCTACGTTTTTCACTGTGCGCTCCCCATCATATTGGTATCAAAGTGAGTTTTGAAGATCACTCGGGTGGCGTGGTCTTGGTGTATGTCAAATAACGAAAGTGAAGCAGAGGTTGACATGATGCCTCCTAAAAGCATGTCAAAAGATGCAGTGAAGAAACTGATTGAAGCAATTTTTGAGTCCAAGCTCAAGGAGTTGAAAAGAACCAAGGGTAAGGATATGGAAGATGAAAGTGATAGCGATGGACATACAGAAATTAATGGAACCAATAAGAGGACAGAGGAGATACCAGCAAACCAGAGGGCATTTATAGATGCTTTGAAGTTAGTCAATAGGGACACCATAGATGGGTTACCTATGTATGGTGGAAGTATGGAAATTGAAGAGGTGATTGATTGGATTGAGGCATTGAACAATCATTTCGAATACAAAGAAGTCCCTGATGATAAGAGGGTTAAGTTGGCAAAGGCAAGATTGAAGGGGTCTGCTCTTGCATGGTGGAATTATGAGCAAGGAGAGAGAGTCAAGGAGGGGAAGAATATGATAACCTCTCGGGAAAGGATGAAGACTAAAATAAAGGCACAATTCTTACCCCTAGACTATAATGTGCATATGTATAAGAAATTGTAGAACCTCAGACAGAGAGACCTTGATGTGAATGCATACACACCAGAGTTTCATAAACTTAGTCTCAAATCAAAGAGACAAGAAGAAGAGTCAGAGAAGGTGGCAAGGTATCTGAATGGCCTAAGGATGAACATCCAAGATGAGATCAGCATCTTAGCAACAGAAACAGTGAACAAGTGTTTCCAAATGGCCTTAAGGGATGAAGAGAAGATAAAGAGAAAGAGCAAGCAGAATAATAGAGGTAGAGGAAGAAAAAGTTTTAGAAGTAGAGGCAATTTTGGAGGAAGAAGTCCTAACCAGAGGCCTAGTGGTGAGTCTAGCCAAGAAGAGCAAGTTGGAGACTCAAGTAGCAGAGGAGGCTACTAAGGAAGAAGGCCTAATGGAAGGGGTGGGACAAATGGATCAGGTAGAAGATCCAAGTTCTCCAATATGAGATATTATAACTGCAATCAGATAGGGCACCTGACATATAAGTGTCCAGAGAAGGCCTCAACTTCTCATGGAGGTGAGAAGAGAACCACTTTAATTCAAGATGCAAGGAATGTGACATCTCTTGAAGTTAATCTAGCATCATAAATGGAAGAAATTCCGATGATCAAGAGGATGCTGCTCAAGGAACCAATGCATACTGAACCATCTCAAAGAAGGGCTTTGTTTAGAATCAACTGCAAGATCCAAGGTAAGGTTTGTAAAGTTATTAGTGACTCTGGTTCTACTAATAATATCATATCTTTGGAAGCAGTGAATAAGTCGAAGTTAGAAAGGATACCCCATAGCAGTTCATATAAAGTCAGTTGGTTGAATAAGGGGCAACACATAGTCATCAATGAACAAGCATGGGTAGAATTTAGTATTGGGGGGTATAGAGATAAAATCTTATGTGACATCCTTCCAATGGATTCTTGCCATCTTTTGTTAGGCAGACTATGGCAGTTTGACAAAAAGGCTCATCATGATGGAGAAAAGAATGCTTACTCATTCCAAAAGGATGGTGTGACTTATAGGATACAGTCATTGGTAGAAGAGGATCCATAGCATGTAGGGTCTAGTGTAATGATGGTAGGAGAAAATGAATTCATGGACACATTAAAGGAAGGTGGTGGAGTGGGTTTTACTTTGATTGTGAAGCCTAAGGGGGAAAGAGAGGAAAGTGTGAGGGAAGTAGGACCTAAGGAGGTCAGAGATCTGCTTGAAAGTTACAAAGGGGTGATTGCAATAGATATGCCTAATTCTCTATCACCTGTTAGAGATATTAGCCACCAGATAGACCTCATACCAAGAGTAGTACTTCCTAATAAGGAAGCATATAAAATGACCCCTCAACAAAATGAAGAGATAGCAAATCAGATTCAAGAACTCCTAAACAAAGGGCTGATAAGGAAGAGCCTTAGCCCATGTACAATACCTACTATTTTATCCCCAAAGAAGGATGGGAAATGGAGGCTTTGTACTGATTCTATGGCCATAAATAGGATAACCATTAGGTATAGGTTTCCTATTCCTAGAATAGAAGATCTAATGGATTGTTTGGCAGGGGCTACTTATTTCTCCAAGATAGACTTAAAGAGTGGGTATCACCAAATATAAATAAGAGAGGGGGATGAGTGGAAGACAACATTCAAAACCAATGAAGGGTTGTATGAGTGGCTTGTGATGCCTTTTGGTCTTTCAAACGCCCCTAGCACCTTTATGAGACTAATGAATGAGGTGTTGTAGGAATTCATAGGGAAATTTGTGGTAGTCTACCTTGATGATATCTTGGTGTTTAGTAAGAGCAAGGAAGAACACTTGAAACATTTGGAGATAGTCTTGAATAGGCTGTAAGATCAGAAGTTAATGATAAACTTGAAAAAGTGTGACTTCATGAAACAAGAATTAGTTTACCTGGGCTTTCTCATCTTTAAGGGTGATTTGAAAATGGATTCTTCCAAGGTAGAAGCTATTTTGAATTGGCCTACACCTAGGACAGTAGGAGAGGTCAGAAGTTTTCATGGTTTGGCCACATTTTATAGAAAATTCATTAGGAACTACAGTGATATTTATGCACCTATGTTAGAGACCATCAAGGGTGAAGGCAAGGTGAAGTTTGTGTGGACAAAAGAGGTAGATCAAAGTTTTGAAAGTCTGAAGCAGAAAGTTGTCGAGTATCCTGTCTTAGTACTTCCTAATTTCAATAAGGTCTTCACCATTGAATGTGATGCAAGTGGGCTGGCCATAGGGGTAGTGTTGAGCCAAGAAGGCATACCAGTAGCCTTTTTCAATGAAAAATTGAATGAAGATAAGAGGAAGTACTCCTCTTATGATTTAGAGTTGTATGCCATGGTACAAGCTCTAAAAAAATGGAGGCACTACTTGCTTCCTAAAGAATTTATTGTATACACTGACAATCATGCTCTCAATTTTTTGAATGGACAGGAAAAGCTCAGTCATAGACACATGAAGTGGGTGGAAAGTATTCAAGCATACACCTTCATCATCAAACATAAGAAGGGGATAACCAATAAGGTTGTTGATGCTTTAAGCAAAAGGGTGTTGACAATGCAAGAAGTGTAGCTACAAAGCATGGGTGTTGAGGCACTCAAAGGATTGTATGAAGAGGACCAAGATTTCAAGGAGATTTACAAGGTATGCAGTGAGTTTGCCAATGCTTTCCATAGTGAATTTTCAGATTATACATTGCAGGATGGACTTTTGTTTAAAGGGAGTCAACTATGTATCCCTAAGTGTTTAATGAGGGATAATATAGTGAAGGAGAAACATAGTGGTGGTTTAGGAGGATATTTTGGGCTCAATAAGACCTTAGATCTAGTAAGAAGATTTTTTCTTTTGGCCAAGAATGCAATCTAATATTAAAAGGTTTGTTGAAAGTTGTATGATTTTTCGAAGAGAAAAGGGGGTCTCAACCAATGTAGGACTGTACCAACCTTTACCCATACCAAACAGACCTTAGGAAAGTTTGAGTATGGATTTTGTGATGGGGTTACCAAAGACAAGGATAGGTTATGACAGTGTGTTTTTTGTGGTAGACAGGTTCAACAAGATGGCTCACTTTATTCCTTGTAAAACCACCAATGATGCTAGTTACATTGTAGGCTTGTTCTTTAAAGAAATTGACAGGATTCATGGATTGCCTTTGAGTATTGTATCTAACAGAGACAGCAAATTTGTGGGACATTTTTGGAGAACCTTGCCGAAAAGATTGGGTACAAATTTGTCCTTTAGTTTAGCCTATCATCCTTAGACTAATGGCCAAACTGAGGTTGTGAATAGGTCATTAGGTAATTTGCTGAGATGTTTGACAAGAGAACATGGAGGTAGTTGGGATGTGGTACTCCCACAAGCAGAATATGCCTATAATGATTCTACAAATAGAAGTACAGGTCTAAGTCCTTTTGAAATTGTCTATGGTAGTCATCCTAGAGGAGTTTTTGAATTGAGAGATGTTCAAGGGTTGGACAAAAGGAGTGGACATGCTAATGCATTTATAGAGGCTATGAAAGAGATTCATCAACAAGTCAGGGATACTCTACACATGACTAGTCAGAAAATCAAGGCTAGAGTGGATCAATGAAGGAGGGATGTGCAATACTAAATATGAGATATGGTCATGGTTCATCTCAACAAGAATAGATTGCGCAAGGGAAGCCACAACAAGTTGATGATGACAAAAATTGGACCTTGTAAGATTTTAGAGAAATATGGTCCTAATGCTTACAAAATTGAACTCCCTGATGATATTGCTATTTCCCCTATATTCAATGTTGCTGATCTAACATTATATAGGAGTCCTGATACAGGAGAAGGTACAACAGATTCTGTCCAAGACAATGTAGAGTGGGTGCAACATTTACCACCTAAGATGGAGTGCATCTTGGATAGTAGGACAACCAAGAAGACAAGAAATCAGACCTATTTTGAGCACTTAGTCAAATGGCAAGGACTTCCAGACTCAGAAGCCACATGGATGCTGGAAGAAGACATAAAAAAGTAGTGTGATGATTTGCAGCAATTAGTCTCTAGGAGGACTTGAGACAACTTTCACCTGGGGAGTATGGTATAGGAGCACCTAGAAAATCCTGTTTTCTTTTGTAATAAAGTCTATTTGACCAATGTATTTTCATTTCAGCTTGTCTCTAGGTCTTTCAGTACCTAGAACCCATTTTGTAAGGCCAAAGTGACTTAAAACACACTTTTGTCATATTGTAATCACATAGTGCCAAAACAAGGTAGTAGGACAATTTGAAGCAGGTTTGGATCGGTTGGTCTCCCAATTGTTTGCATCAGTTGGTTTTCCAATTGTTGGCAAGTTGAGTTGACAACAACTAGAGGAAGGAACCATCGGAGAGAAGAGGGAGAAGAGTGTGAATGTGATTGTGTATTGTTCTAAGGAGAAATAAAACTATTATGTTTTGTTAATTTGATTTTTGTTCCCTATAACTGTGATTTGTATAACTGTAGATTTCTATTCTTCTATACTTTCCATTTTTGCAGTAGGTTGACATGGAGCATTCCACTGGTATGATTTTTGTCAAAATCAGTGGAATGGCTTTGTTGTACAAGTATTTGTTTTGTTTCTTGTTTTGTTTTTGTGTCTGACGGTGCAGAGGAACCAGACAAAGTGTTTTTGTACATTAGGTTGACCTAGCATCCCCATGTGCTAGGGTTCGGTTGAAGAGGAAGAAAGTAAACTATGCATCGGCGAATCACTGGGACTCACAACAAGTCCGCTAAAGTCGAGAAGTCTCACCGAGGGAGTTGGTCCATCAGTACATTAGCTAGAACTTGTAAGTACTCGCCAATGAGAAGAGTCTCACCAAAGACAAATACCATTGGCATATCAGAAACACATCAAAGGAGTTTACTGATAAAGTCATGTCCAACCGGCGTTGAAGCCATCACGGTTAAGATGAGGGGAACTTAACTGTCATTGGGGCATCGGTTGAAGGATAGAGGACTTCACCGATAGAAGTAAGTCTCGTTGATGATGAAGAGTTGATCAACTCAGTGTGAGTCCTGTTGTATCTCACTGAAGATAAATTTAGTTGAGCTATCGGTGTAAGGTAGAACAAGGGTAAGACTTGAGAAAGTCATACCAATCCTTATTGTCTGATGACCAGGATGTATTGGTGGTTCATTTGTTAAGTCTTTTCATCTGTGAGAAAAGTGGGACCCATTCAGCATTTTCACTCTGCACTCCCCATCAAGGGTGAATTAATTGTATCAAAAAACTATTAAGTTCTTTAAGAAAAATCACTTCCACATTCACTTACTTTAATTCATTATTTTGTTATGAAGATTAAACATGAATAGCAGAATAAAAATATAAACACATCAAAACCATACACACATGAATGCCAAATTTTTACATGGAAAACCCTAAATAAGGAAAAATCACGATGAGTTTTAGCTCACAATATAATGTAGTAACAATACTGAATAACAAAAGAGGTTCAGTGACAAAGGGCTCACTGCCCAAATGAAAGGCTCACTGCCAAAGGGTTGGCTCACTACCGAGGGTTGGCTCACTACTGAGGGTTGTCTCACTACCAGGGGTGGCTCACTGCCATGAACTGATATACTAGCATCTACAACATGCCTGAGTTCAATTCCATTGAAGTGCAATATATCTCCTCTACTTTGCCTTTACAATTCACACACTTTTATCTTTGCATCTTTTCACCTACCACACTCACTCATGAATTCATTACATACATTTATTCCAATCAACAACCTTTGAATGTACATCAATGTCAGCATTACATTCTTCAACCGTTGGAACTTTCTCCAAGGTCAGCATACATACAAAAATCAAATTAGGTATGGTCCTAAAGAAACTTACAGAGTAAATAAATGAGAGAGAAACACTTCATGTCTTAGTTTGGACCCAAATACATATTCACATGCTTTAACACACTTCTAAAATCCATGAATCACCACCTCAACAAGTGTAACTAACTAGGTCAACCAGAACTAGTGCACACATCAGGAACACATAGATACATGCTTCCAAAAACCTTATTATAGCTTGCGGATCAATCACACACCTTCAGTACATTCTAGAGACATCCAAAAACAACATAGAATCACTTGGGAGCTGACAAATCCAACCGCAACAGATCTTAAACTTAAAGACAACAAATATCACTTGAAGACATATCATAGATTGCTTCACAACAAACACTGTCAAACTTTGCTAATCAATAACTTGCCTTCTGAAGCACCAAATCACAAATCCTTTGGAAAGAAGATAGCTAAGAACCTTATAAGCTCAATTCTAGAACCATAATACCAAAATCTAAAATGCGAAGAAAAATAGTTTCTTCCTCTCACACTGCAAACAATGTCAGACACTATCTTCAAACTGGTGAATAGAACTTTTTTCTGTACAACGATCTGAACCACCAAATTTTAGATTTAGAATCTTCAAACAATTCTCTAAATCATATCCAAAGCTCATTCTTTGGTCTTTAATATAAATAAAATGTAGAGTAAAGACTCAACTAGTGTCCTTAACATAACATCTCAATCAATCAACAAACAACAATATCAGAAGTCATAGTTGGGACTAATGACAATAAAAACATGTTGAAATCAATGAAAACACTAGTTAGCACATACTTGCAACACATTAAACATAGGAGAAATGTCTAACTGCTCTGGTAAATCTACCTCATAAGCATTGTCATTCATTTTTTTTGTAATCCTGCAAGGGCCAATTTTCTTGTATTTCAACTTGTTGTAAGTTCCAGTAGGAAACCTCTCTCTTCTAAGATAAACCATGACTAATTCACCTTCATTGAATACTAGATGTCTTCTACTATCATCTACTGTAGTTTTATACTTTTCATTACTTTCTTGGAGCTACTACCTCACCTCTTTCTATAATTGTTGAATATGTTCTGCATATGCTTCTCCATCATCACTAATCCTATCCCCAATTGGTAGCTGCACCAAATCTAAAACACCCTTAGGATTCCTACCATAAATAATGTGAAATGGTGATTTACCTATTGATTGATTTACTAAGCTATTATAAGAAAATTTAACTTGTGGTAAGGCCAAGTCCCACTGTCTAGGTTTCTCTCCAACGATGCATCTTAGTAGGTTTCCCAAACTCTGATTTTCAACCTCTGTCTGCCTGTCTATTTGGGGGTGATAAGCACTACTGAACTAGAGATTGTTCCCATCTTCTTCCATAGGGTCATCCAAAAATGACTAATAAACTTGGTATCCCTATCAGATGTGATAGTTTGTGGAACACTATGCAATCTAACAAAACTTTAAAAAAAATAATTCTGCCACCCTACTTGCATCACTAGTTTTCATGCGAGTAATAAAATGAGCCATCTTAGAGAACCTATCAACAACAAAAATGATGGAATCATTACCTTGTTATGTGTTTGGAAACCCTTACAAAAAGTCCATACTTAAGTTGATTCATGGTTCATTAGGTACTGGTAATGGCATATACCACTAGTACAAAAAGAGCAATATATTACTAAAAAAACTACTAAAAAATGCTTATAGATGACCAAACATGGTCACATGACCATTAGTATTTTATTTCTAGTCATTTATAACATGTCCAAATTGATGACTAAACCATTTTTAGTCATTTATTGGTTGTTTTGATTGATCGATTTGGTAGTATATTTAGTAGTTGATTTAGTCATTGATTGTTGTAATCTGGTCACTTATTTAGTAATTTTTTTTCACTGATATATTTAGTCATTAATTATTTTTAACTGGTCACTTATTTAGTCATTTTTATTCACTAATTTTTGTTCATTGGTAGTGTATTTAGCCATTAATTTTAATCATCATTTTGATCAATTTGGTAGTATATTTAGTCGTTTTTATTCACTGATTTAACACTAGTCATATATTTAGTCATATTTATTCACTGTTCACTGATTTCTATCAATTGGTAGTATATTTAGTCAATTTAATTATTAATTAATGTCAATTAGTAGTATATTTAGTCATTTTGAAGCTTGCATTTAGTCATTAGTATATTTAGTAGTATATTTTGAAGCTTGCATAATGAAACAACTTTGAGAAGGTAAAAACAACTTGTTTTATTGATAAAAAATGCTTACAAATAGCATACAAATATGAAAATAAGTTACAATGCTTTCTCTTTTCTAAAAGAACCTTCATAGCTCAAAGAATGAGCAAGAAAATGATTTTTTGAGTATCACTGAGCATAGAAGCACAAAGACATTCATAGATGTCTTCTTCAAAAATCCATGACTATCCCATGAAGCTCACTATCATCCTAGTTCAAGATCACACTGTCATCTCTATAGAGATCCTATCTCATGCACCTAACTTGCTCTAGTTCATAAGCTACCAATGTGAATTGTTACCTGTAGTAATAAACTATCCTTATCTCTGATGATTATGCCTCTGATGACTATCATCTTTGGTAGGATGCCTCAATTGTCATGGACTGTTATTCAACAATACTGCCTTATGACTAGGCTATGCATTGTCCTAATAAAAATTGTAGCTTCTTGAAATGCATTGTCCAATCACTTGTCAACCTACTATCATGCATTTTCCCTTTATAAAATAAAATGCCTCATGACTGCCACTACCTAGCTCATTATTTTGGCATGCTTTCACTTGTACTCTACCTCCCATCAATGTAGAACACTGCCCCTCTATTGAATGACTTGACTACCTCTGACATCACTGTATCTTTTCCAAATTCCTTGAAAATAGTTCATCACTACTATTGTTACCTAGGTATGCAACTTATGTCATCTACAAAACTATTACAAGTTCACACAGTCCATCATTGGTCTTGTCAGTTATCACATCACTATCATGAAAAACTGCCGTATCATATCATCACCTCTAATATAGAAATCAACATCCCATTATGATACTACTATTGCAAAATATCTGTGTCTTGGCAGATAGCTCATGATAACCCTCAACCCAAATATGGATTTAGATGCTCATGACATGTATCTTCAATACCTCAAAACTATAAATCAAAATATTCACCCAGACTTAACTCTATTCACCCAGACTTAGACATTTCACCATATGACTTTCAGAGGAAGTTAGGACTTGAAGACTGGAACATGTCATCACTAGGTAGTTATAAATAACATACCAAAACTGCTTACAATTATCTTTAACTACGGAGGCATACCATCCCAAACACTATCACTTACTCTGTATACTGTATACTACCCATACTTGGTCATTTAGCCTTCCGGACTAGAATCCCTTTATGCCTTGTTGCCATCAATGACAACATCCAACATTCAGAGTAGTGTCTCTTGACTATGTTGCCAACAATCTCCCCCTTTGGCATTGATGGAAACACTTAGTGAAAAATGATTGTGTTTCTCCCCCTTACTTTGTACACACTAATTCTCTTCTTCTCTTTAGATGTTTGGTCATTTTTCAGTGGTTTTTCCTCTCCCCCTTTGACATCAATGGCAAAGGTGTATGTACAAGTAGCAAAAATTGTATCAAAATTATAAAAATGTCATACTCTGCTACATATGTACAAGTACAATCTTTCATCTTAGTTAGTAGTAGGTGAGAGGATATCATTGTAGACAATCTTTAATTGTGCTACCTCATCATCCTGTCGATTCTTGGCTGTTTCTAAAATTAGAATATGACCATTTATAAAAAAAAACTAATTTTTCTACCTTCTGCACATCTAAGGGTGTATCAATTATTACTTTTACTTTTAGGGCTTCTTCTGTGCAAGATTAGTCATTGAATCTATTTTAGGGCTTATCAGCCCTCTTAACTGGCACAACCTATTTTTAACTTCTTCCCTCTTCTTCATTAGATTACTTAAGTCGTTGTGGATGTTTACAACTTGTATTTCTTTACTCCTTATTGATTCAGCTACCAAATCATATGACTTAGAGATATTTAGCAATTGGAGTTCCAGATCCTTGATTTTTCCTTCCAACCCTTTTGTAACTTCCAGCCATGATAAGCAAAATTTGTATATATCATATGATTCCTTAATAGCCTTCTCTATAATTTTGATTCTATTGTCTAGTAGAATTTTATCATTATCCATCATGGTTTTTAACTCAGCTAACTTTTTCTCATTATATTCTTGTCTAACCTTTATTTCTGTAGACTTTTTAAATGACTCAAAATGTGTACTTATTGAGTTTACTAGTCCCTTAAGTTGATCTGTTGGTGGCAATGATGTGTCTTTTTGGTGTGAAGCCATCAACTTCTCCAGTATATCAGATGCTTCACCAATGAGTTCATTGTCTTGTAAATGTGACTTCATCATTTCTTCCTATGCCTTTTCTTGAACAATTGATGCCAGCTTAAATTTCTACATAGGAGACATTGAGGTCAAATTTATTGGTCCTTGTAGAAGTTCAGATTCATCTAAAACTTGTTGTTTCTCCAAAAATTCTTTGACAGAATCTACTAGATCCTGCAAGGCAACAGTGTCTCTTGCCATATCAGAAACTTCTTCTTCTTTGTTCTGTTCAAGAGGTTCCAGGTCCATATTCTCTTGTTGATCAAAGTTATTCTCTGGTGAAGGGCTTTTCTTAGCTTGTTCCTATTCTTGATCATCAACTTTATTCAGATCATCAGTCTTCTCCCTATTTTCTTGCTCATCTATTTGTTGAACTAGAGGAAGACTTGTCTCAGTTTGGTCCTTGTTAGCTATGTCTATGTCGTTAGTAGCAGGGACTAAATTTTCTTTCTCCTTTATCTCTTCATCATTTTTGTCTAATGCATGGTCCATGCTGACATCTGGAGCAGATGAGTTATCTCCACCACTTATTTCTTCATTATCATATATGGTTGGGAGATGAAATTCCTTCAATACTCTGAAAGAGATTTCCTCAGTCTCCTTAACTACCTTCTCAATGTCATCTACCATGAGAGTGTTCATCCTCCTCTTTGTTCTAAATTCTTTATTAAGAACTTTGGAGACTTTTGCCTTTTCTTCCTGAGTGATTTCAGACATAACTTTATTAGTGTGTGCTCTCTAAGCTCAATGGCCTTAGCCATAGCAGCTTCTTTCCTTGAAGACATTATACTTCCCAAGCTATCTGGGAGATCAACACTTATCTCAATGAGGGCCTTATTGTATATGTCCAAGTATTTGATGACAACAGTCTCAATGACGTATTTGTCTGCATCATTATAGTCATCATACAATAGGGCAATAGGTTTTAGATTGTCATCAACTGTAATGGCCTTCAAGACTTCCTCTAAACTTATTATAGCCTATGCTTTCATAGGCTCTACCTTCTTCTCTTTATTTCTTCTTTTTCTATTAGACGGTTTGTCTGGCTTGCTACTTGAGGCTTTAGTTGACTTGACTTTCATTTTCTTAACCTCCTCATCTGATTATGTTTCCTCCTCATCAATTCCTGTACTCACATGCATTCTTTTAGCTTTTATTTTCTTTCTCTTATGACTTGTTTCAGGGACTTCCACACTTGTAGAGGCTATTGGATCGAAGGATACAGATGTATCTTCTGCAGAGGTAGAACCTCTAGTTCTTCTGTTACTCACTATTGGGTTCTCTGGTTTCCTTTTAGGCTCTTCTAGAGCCTTAACAAGTTCATCTTGCTTCCCTTTGGCTACCCTTTCTACTTTAGCCCTTGTTCTTGTTTCTCTAATTTGTTCTTTGGTAAAATCCTTTTTCAGGGCATAATCCTCTGCTATCTTTTGGGCCTTCTTCAAAATTTCTATCTTTCTTAGTTCAACATGAACTTTTGTTGATAACTCCTCATAGGTCCCAAATCTTTCTTCTTTGGGGTCCCTAGGTTTGCTTAGCATATGTTGGGCATAATTATCTAGTATTTTCCATCTACTTCATACCCCATTGGTAGAACCCAGACTGTTCAAGGCTCAACAACCTCCATCATGCATTGGTCTTTTGTTATAATGAAGCAAATAGTATCCTTATATTTTTCAACTACTGATTTAGGAATCCTTTCCCTAGATTGCATGACTCTTTGAAAATTCTTAAAATAGCCCCATAAGGATTTATTATGTTTATTATAGCCTCCCAAGCTACTTAAAAGATCTCCAATTTGCACTGCAACTGGTTCATTATTTAACTAGAACAAGTTTTTCATTCTAGGTAACTCTTGCATGAAATAGAAAAATAGGCGGATGATCAATGTACCAAATTTAAAGGGATATTTGCTCTCTTTTTGTCTTGTTTAGGTTTTCCATTAATTGCAATCATAGCAATTCATAGATATCATAGTCTGCATTCTCCTTACTCATCAAATAAGTGGTGTATATAGTAGTACCGAAGACTGAGTTCTCCCAGTTGGTGAAGTGAACCTTATATCCAATTAACATTGATGCAAACCTCACTGCATGGTCACTAATATCATTGACTATTAATGCCCTCTTGTCAAATTGAGCTCAAGTTGCTTCTGCCATAGTGCTATTTTTTCACAGTTAGCAAGGGCACACTGCCGGTAGAATTCAGTCTTTCACAACCCTAATCACATTATTAGTGATCATAAAGGGCTTTTTGAGCCACATGAATTCATTGTAGATCCTACTCAAAACATACCAGACCCATTCATCTTCAACAAATGATGGGAAGTATTTGTACTGAATGAATTTCTTTTCTTCCAAAGCTTTGTATTCTTCCTTCAACTCAAATTTGTCACCACTTAGATGTTTTAGATATAAATTTAAGAATTTGTCATCACCATGCTCTTCTAGGGCAACATGAATGTAAGCGCTAACATCCTCCACATGCATTACTCCATATGGCATATCAGAAAATGCACCCATTAGATTGACTTTGATTGATTTGAAGGGGTGTTTCTTAAATTTTGGTTGAGCTCTCTCAGTGATGTCAACAACTTGTGGAGTTATCATTTTGCAAAGATTCAAACAGGTTCACAATAGGGTTTTAGCTGTAAATACCTTTTTATGCTGAACTAGGGTTATCTTCACTTGAATCGCTCTAAGTTTCTTTGAATCTCTAGAAATCATTGGTATCGCTAAGAATTCTACTTTAATTTCTCTTAGACACTTGATAGCTTGAATGTAAAGTGATTTGTCTTTCGAATGAGGCCCTTTTTAACCCTTGTTTATGAAAACCTAGTCATCATAAATGCAGTTTTCAAAAACTATCAAACTTTTCACTATAGAATACAGCCGATTAGGATTGCTCTGCAATGCTCTACATTTAAACCTTTTCTGCCAGAATTTCTTTCAAAAGATCTGTCATATATAAATCTTTTCATCATATATTCATGTTGGATCCCAGCACTGACTATCTGGCTAGGGGATTTGGATTTTCAATACATCTCCCCCTGAGCCAGAGTTCCCAATTTACTTCCCTGAGGAAGTATCCACACTAGAAGCTAGTACGGATCCATTCCTAACCTCATTAACATCCTTCTTAATCCAAACCTTACTCATTTCCTTCTTGATTTCCACCTGATCAACCTTGTTCTTACCTTTATCTTCTCTCTGTTGTGTTTTCCTCTTCTCTATAGGATAGTCTCTTTTCTCATTCTTGCTTTTGTAGAATCTTGCAACATGTCTAAACTTATTGCAATTGTAGCATACCATATTCCTCTATCCCTGATTCCTTCTATTGATTGGATTCATTCTTGATCTACATTGGTTAGCCATATGCCTAAATCTATTGCATGCAAAGCACTTTCCATTGAAAGATTGAATATTCCTCGCATTGTTAAAACCATTCCTTACTAGACTTCTGCATTCATTTAATCTATAACCAATTTTTTGGCAATTGAAACATTGACTAGAGAATGATGGAACATTCTGATCCATTCTACTCCTACACTAATTAGCCTTATGACCAAACTTATTCCAATTAAAACAATAGCCAT
The DNA here is from genome assembly GCA_027924645.1 of Cunninghamia lanceolata. NCBI lineage: Eukaryota > Viridiplantae > Streptophyta > Pinopsida > Cupressales > Cupressaceae > Cunninghamia > Cunninghamia lanceolata. The sequence continues at coordinate 1,134,647 of BSBN01001019.1, forward strand.
TGAAAGATGGGTACCTTTGAGCATTCCTAACTAGAGGTCTTCTAGGTCTTCTTCTATGATTCTGAAACTAGTTGCCTTTGTTTTTCCTCATCTCAATATTTTCTTGACTTGATTTAGAACTTTCTCCTTTTTCAAATCCCAAGTATTGCTTGTCATCTGGACTCTTCTAACTTTAAATCAATTCCTCAAGCTTTGCAGAGCTTATTTTAAATTTTTCTTTATAGCTATTAGCTGCTTCCAAATCATATTTCAAAAGTAACACATCTTTTCTCAATTTTTCACATTCCTCAGACTTATCCTTCACAACTTGATTCACATACTTCCCAACTTATTATCTATAGATTCATGTGCTTCTTTTAGTTGCTCACTTAGCTCTTTTCTTCTTTCTTGGGACTTCTTGACTTGCTCCTTTAGTTTCAGAATGTAGTCATCAACTGCTTTGATATTTTCCACCAAATCTTTGATATCTGCTTTAGACTTGTCAAGATCTTCAAGAGCATCTTGTAGTTTTTCATTGTCAACATATATACAATCACCAATTTTAATGGTTTCTGGATGACTTGTTTCTGGAGAAGTGAGATATCTTTTTATCAGCGATGTGTACACCTTCCCAGATCTTCCTTAAGTTGTTAAGCTCCTTCCAAGGAACCTTGCTCTGATACCAATTGTTAAAAACAAGGAATATTGAGAGGGGGGGTGAATCAGTATTCCACAAAACCACTTCTTTACTTGTTCACTAATCCAATTTCCAAATTCAATAATATGAAAGTAGAATAAACATAAGTAGAGAAATCATAAAGACATAACATATCTAGACACTGGTATTTTTATGTGGAAAACCCAAAAGAGAAAAACCACAGTGACTGTTAGCTCACAATATATTATGATAACAATACTGAATTACATGAAGGCTCACTGCCTTAGGGCTTACTACCCAATGAATCACTGTCCAAAGAAGTTCTCACTGTAATATGATTACTGCCAAGAAAATGGAAGAGAATATAAAAGAAGAATTGGCTCACTACCAAGAAATGACTGCTACAAATGCATCTATAGAATGTTGAGGTACAGTTCCATTTACAGCTTAGTATACAGACTCAAATGTCTCCATAATGTCTGCTCTACTTTTTCTACTCTGCTTCACATATACTTTGCTCTTCTGCCCTAACTATCTTTTACTAGTCACAAAACTACCTTAGATCACATACACATTGAATTCACACACTTATCACACATCGTCATACCTCCAAAGTTGAAATCTATTGAGTATATATATTCACATCAAAAATTTCCACAAACTAGGTCGACATGTAAGAGATAAAGCTTGTATATTCAAGTTATACCTTGTCAACCTGTTATTGTGCCCAAACAACAATGCAGACCCAATCAATCATGCAAGACTCTTCATATGAGTCTAGAATTAACATAGAACCACTTATATTCATGATTCCAATCATATACCTTCACGACATATCGATCTAAGATGACTGTTGGCTTAACCCTTAAGTGCACATCCAACTAGCTTGACTGTCATACCATAACTTTCAATGCGAACCATATGAGACTTTGAAATTCATAACCAACTTTCATTATGGACCTCTTATCATACCTTTAGAACCATAGAGCATAATATTCTTTCATAGAGAAATGCGGATCTCAGAACTATTGTTCTATCACAGAGAAATACTGTCACCCTGAAAGTCGATATTGGAGAACTTATAGAATGTGAACCAGTGAACTTCAAGCTCCACAAATATGGATTTAGATGCTGATGACATGTATCTTCAATGCCTCAAAACTATAAATCAAAATACTCATCAGCAGAGGAATGCATACCAAATTACTCAGGTACTTTGCACTGTTTCTGACTTAACTCTATTCACCAAAACTTAGACATTTCACCATTGGAACATGTCATCACTAGGTAGTTATGAATAACATACTAGAACTACATACAATTATCTTTAACTGCAGAGGCATACCATCCCAAACACTATCACTTACTCTGTATACTGTATACTGCCCATTCTTGGTCATCTAGCCTTCCAAAGTAGGATCCCTTTATGCCTTGTTTCCATCAATGAAAACATCCAACATTTAGAGCAGTGTCTCTTGACTATGTTGCCAACAACTGCATGGGTGTGAATTTTGACCACCCATTTTTTTTTGTGAATATGTACTATTTATTTCTTTAATACAAGTTAAATAGGATATTCATCAAAAAAATTTCTAATAGGAATAGATGACTATGAAATTGGAACTATAGGTGCATTGTTGTTGCGATAATAGGAAAAACTTTCCAATCATTGCTACAAATAAAATGGCAATTATGAATATGAAAAAGCACGTGTAAGAATATGAATACATTCTTCTAATTTGTTTCCACTTATAACCTCCTCTTTTATACATATGTTCAGTCTAAATAAAAAAATCTTATTTTTCTTTCAATGACTATAATTACATCCAAAATTATTCATTGTTTCTCCACAACTGATCAACAAGTTCCAAGAGGTGTTCTCTTCAATGTTGTTTAGAAACATAGTGAAGAAAGAAGATGCAATGGACAAAATATTTTGCACATGTCAATCAACATACATTGACACATTGACAAACAAACAAACCTTAGATCATTTTTATTTCTTTTTATTGTCCACATTTGAGGTAACTCTTACATTTCTAAATATGAACAACAAAAATAGTTGAAATACAAAACAATTTACATTGTCAAATAAATCGTGTGTATGGCACTTTAAAAATAACAAACCCATTCTCTAATCCATTTCATCCCACTTACTATTGCATGCACTTACTATCTTCACTTCAACTACATCATAATAACTAAAAATAAGACTACATTACAATTTTTATTGAAAAGGGAGAATTTTAGCAATTACTTCATAAACTTCAAAACATCAATAATGAAGAATACCTTCATGAAAATCAATAATAGTTCTCACTTTGCACAACCTCTTGTTAGAAACAAACTTCATTCTAGATAAAAACAACAACATACTCGATTTAAAATGTGATAACCCTTGAATAAGAACTATTATTACCAAATAAATTTACCTTTGATTTTAGAACATTGCATTACATGTTCATCATTTTGGTATATGTTTCAAATAACAATTACTTCAAAGAAATAATGTTTGATTATTGATTGTATATGTAATGTCAATTTTGATCTTTCGATTTGTAATTTTCGTAAACATCACAAGGGGCTAAACCTTCAAGATGTATACTCCAGACAAAGTTTCTAAAACTTTAGATCAACATTTTCATATGTATAAGTTAATGCTATGCAAAAACACTTATACTTTAGAGCTCTAATTGCATATGCTCATCTGTCACCCTTTTTAGGTAACATCAAATAAATATTTAAAAATAGATTAGGAATTATTATTTTAATTTCCAAAATGTTGACTTGGAATCCCCAAGTGTAATCCATTATTTTGTAGATTATTTATTTTTTTGAAACTTTGTTTCCATTATACTCAAAACCCCATCTTTTTAAAATTAACATGGTAATGAATAAATGTTAGACCTTTTCTCCACCCTAAAATCAAATCTATGACCACTTAATTTAATCTCTTTTTTATTTATAACATTTTCCCTATATCCATTTTGAACTATCCTATGGAACAAAGATAACTTCAAATCTCTAATCTTAATCCATTGTTCTTTAGATCAAGTTTACACCATTAAGATTCTTCTCTTTGTTTTATGATTACAAGATCTCTATAGTGTCAATGAATAGTGCAATCGACTTTTACTAACACTCTTGATAGTGTTGAAGTCCCATTAAAAAATAAAAACATGACCTCTTTGATTTGATTTGATTCAATGTATAGGGAAATCATCTTTTACCAACACTCTTGATAATGTTGAAGTCCCATTAGAAAGTAAAAACATGACCTCTTTGATTTGATCTGATCTAATAATATCAAGAAATAATTTATTTTATTCATGAATTGTTACATGGTTTCCTCTAATAATATCTTTGATTTGATTAGATTATATGAAGCAAGCATTATTTGAATCCCGAATTGGCCATAAAGGAAAAAAACACTTTTGGTAATTTTTTTATTTTGAAGGGTCTTTAATAGCTCCATAATTAATGATTTCACATATGGGCATTTCAACCAAACACCATTTCTAAGTACACTTAACATCACAAGATTCTAGCATAAATTCAACTAAATTCAACTCTACTCAACTTTTAAATGCTTCTTTATCTATAATACTTTTTAAGCAATAACATATCAAGTTGTGGAATAAATTTAATGAAGGAAAGACAATCAATTTTGTGTCTTTCAATTGTTCAAGCTTAATAAATAATATTCTAAGCAATTATAACATGTTATAAATTATTTTTTATATTATAACATATCAAATTGTGAACTAAATTTTAATTGAGGAAAGATGAACAATTTTTTATCTTACAATTGTTTAAGCACTATATAATGTAAAAGATTCATGGAATAATTATAGATTTCTAAAATAGTAATATGTTCTTCATGTTACATTTCTCTAGTGTTTTAGCAACACTTAAACTTGAATATGTTCGTTACACTTTTTTGTGGTACAACTTGTTCTCAACTTGCTAACTATTGAGAACCCTTAACTATATTCCACTAATTCTTTAATAAATGTGTTCTTCATGTTACATTTCTCTAATATGTTCGTTACATCTTTTTTGTGGAACAACTTGTTCTCAACTTCTGATGCAGTGGCATCCCATTTCCTTCAATTTTGGATTGCATATTTTTAGATTTTTAGATTTTGGGCTTTATTGTGCGCTCCTGTCACCTTTGTGATAGTAATTCTTGTTTGGCTATTTTCTTATCTCTCTGCTGACCGTTTCTGGAAAGTATTTAATATGCATGTTTTATGGGGGTCGTGGCTATTTGTTATCCCTAGATTTAGAAAGAAATAAAGGCCTCATATTGTGCCTTAAGGAATGGACTAGTTGGCAGATTTGATTCCCTTATTGGGATCGACTAGTATAGAAACAATAATTATTTATCATTAAATCTGGGCATCGATTTGTGCATAGCATACTTGGCGTATCATTCCATCTCTACATCATGGGGTATTTATTTCTCTAGCAGTGATGTGAGGAAAAGTTCTTTCTTTCTGCTGAGTCTTTACTAAGTATGGATGACTCCATTCGCATGAAGATAATGATCGACGGTTGTATGGGCAGAGATGTTTTTGTGTGCAGTAGCAAGCGAATTCTTGAGAAAGGAAGGTGCAGGTTGATATATAAAATGAAGTGAGATTGGCATTGTAGGAGAGCAGAGAGAGAGGCCTTTCATAATAGCCGTCGTGACTAAGTGATGAAGGTGAAATTGGAAGTAGAGTAAAGAGAGTGATTGAGGGGGTTTAAAATAGATAGAAAGAAGATGTTAAGAGGAAGAGGAGGCCGATGGTTTGGAGGCTGAGGGTGATATCCAAGAGGAGCTAATGGTGCTGAGGAGAGCCGATCTTTAGGAACTAGACAAGTTTGATATTTCTATATTTGTGCAAGGTCGTTCGGTATAGGCCAAATGGTAGTGATGTAATGTTTGTTTTGACAATAATATAACTCCTGTGTTGGGTTTCTTATCTTAATATTTTCTTCTACTATAAATCTATTCTTCTCAGCATTTGTGTAGGATTGTTTATTAGGCAGAAGCTCACAGTGCTTCCTGTTGCTCTCAATTTAAAGTTCCTGTCATTTGCATTTGTATGCTAAGAAAGATACTCTGTATTCCTATTATTGATTATGGATTTACTCTTAATTCGAGTTCCTATAAATGGATTTTGTGTGGGTGACTAGAAAGTAGCCATTAAACGAGGAAGAAGCAGAGCATGTGCATGAGTTCCATGAACTTGTGCTATCAAATTGGTATCAGAGATTAGTTAATGGTCTGGGAAGAAAAGTGGAGAGCTATGTTCATAAGAATATGAATGTTGTAGTCTTATGAATGCTGCAGAGCACAGAAGGTCCTAAGTGCTAAGTAGATCGCCGAAGTGAGGCAACTTAGCCAGGTTGTGTGGGAAGGAGAGTATATGAGAGTTGCTGATTAATACAATAACAAAAAGGAGAAGCACCAAAAGACTGGGCAGAGAGGAAAGAGAGAAGCCCTAGGTGAGGTGCAGAGGTGTGTTGTTGTGTGTGAACAGATCACCGAAGGAGAGGCAGTTTGCACTTAAAGATTGAATAGAGACTATGGATTGTAGCAGTAAGAGAAATGGATTTTTGTGTAAGAAGACTTGTCATAATCCCATTTTGGGATAGGTATTGGGATGAAGTGGAAAGAAAAAAGTACAATGAGGGATTGGAAGAGATCTCGAGAAGAATGGATATTTTGGAAAAGATTTATTTTCCTAATAAGGTTGTGACTATAGGAAGTAGACAAGGAGAGAAGAAGAAAGTTCTCATTGCGAAGGACTTGGATAAAAGTAAGGAAGAGAAAAAAGATAAAGTGCAGCAAAGAGCACTAGAAAAAGAAGAGAAGAAGGTGTCCAGAACAAAGGCACCTGAGGAGAGATCTTGGTCTCTTGATTTATTTTCTGATGATTTGTTTGAAGTTGTGAATATAGGGGTGAGAAGGAATAAGGACAAGCTATTGAAGGCAAAGAAAGAAAGGGCAAGAAGAGAGCCCATCGATGGAGCTGGAGATAAGAGCAAAAGAAGCCAAATTGCAGCAATAGATAATAAAAGATAGTTTGTAGAAGCAATATCTGAAGGTGGAAAGAGGGCTGATCAAGAAAAGAAGAAAGCCTGTGAAGAGAAGGAATTGGCAAGACATGCAACCAAGAATGTTTGTAAATTGGGGCAGCAAACCTATGGCAAGGTAAAAATTTGTTTTGATGATATTTGTTATTGTGCAAGTGGTAATGGAAATGTAGATAAGCAAGTTCAAAAGGAAAAGGGTAAATTAGTAGATCATAGGTATATAATCCAACCTTGGCAAAAGAAATCAGTTGTTGATGTGCAACAAAGAGGAGTGGTTTGTATTAAACTTTGTGACAAAAAAATAGCATCTAGGGTGGAAGAAGTTGACAATGAGAATAAGACAATACAAGAAAAGAGGGAAAATGTTGATGAGGACAAGTCCAATGAACCAGAGCACATGATAAAGCCCCTAGAAGAAGATGGAAAGGAAAATAGTGCCTAAGAGCATACTGAAAAACTTGAGAAAAAGCAACCTGGTATGTGCAAGGTAGAAGGTAGCCAATTTGATTTTGATGAATTTGAGTCTTTGAATAAAATTTATGAGTATGAGGATAAGATGTGGCTGATTGTGAGTGAAAGAAAAATGATAAGAGAAGAATATAAAAAGGAAAAGGTAGAAAAAGGCATGAAGAATAACGAAGAAACTGAGGTAGTAGAAAGCAAGGAAAAGACGGATAAATGCTTACTTGAAAACCAAGTCAATGTAGAATTTGAAGAAAAGACAACAGACAATGAAGTTGAGGATACAAAGGTTGAAGCCTTACAAATGGAAAATATGGATTCCTATGAGAGGACAACAGTTAAAGTAAGTTCTAATGAAAAGACAAGGAGTACAGTGGAGAAGTTTGTTGGGGTAATCAAGAATGCAAGGTGGCAAATGGCAATAGAACTACAAGGAGAGGTAAAATGTATTCATTTTGTTGATGGTTTGACATATGGGGTAGAAAATCCGCATAAGAATATTATGAGTTATAACATGTATGGGCTGATAGGGAAGAATGATTTTCTTGATGATGAACAAAAGGATAAGAAGACATGGTCCATAATAGGTGATATTGGATGGTTGAGTGAGGGTGAGATGGAGCCCAAGTTTTGGAGGCATATTGAAAGAAAGGAAATGTTTAGAGGACCGCAAGAGCTAAATGAAAGCATTAATTATGTGGAAGAAGAAAGATATGTTTTCTATAATGTATTTGTTTCTTGTGCAGGCATGAGTAAGGAGAATGATATTGTGGTTTACAATAGGAGGAAGGATGGAAGAGAACATAGAATGATGAACATAGACGAGAATTTGCAAGAGATCTCAGGTTGGATGAATACATTGGAGAATTGTTATTTTACTAACTCTATGGTGTTTGAAGGACATGCAGACAAGGAATGAGAGCATGAAGTGGATTTGAAGTGTAGAATAGTTTGAGGATAAACAACTAGAAGTGCAGAATAGTTCAAAGGCAAATTTAGAAAGTGAAAGTGTAGACTTGGTAAAGGTGATTACAACAGAGAAAGAAAACATTGAAGTGAACAAACTAATAGATAGAGGTCTAGATGATTTATTGGTTGCAGGAATGAAGATTCCAGAGGTAATTTCTTTTACACCTAGTATAGATGAAATTTTGTTTGAGATAATGCCAGTGGAAGACCGCAACGATGAATCAAATTGGTGGAGATTTGGGGTTAATAAAGAGAATCAAAGGAGGGAGCATGTACAAAGGGAAAGAAGCTAACAAATGCAAATAGCAAAATTTCAAAGGCAACAATGTAAGCATGGAAGTGTAGAATTAAGGAATTGGAAAGCGAGGAAAAAGAAAAGTGGAATCATGGACCTCATGAGTAGGAGCTCATGAATTTTTCTGCTTAGGGAGTTTGATGCAGTGGCATCCCATTTCCTTCAATTTTGGATTACATATTTTTAGATTTTTAGTTTTTGGGCTTTATTGTGCACTGCTGTCGCTCCTGTCACCTTTGTTACCGTAATTCTTGCTTGGCTATTTTCTTATCTCTCTGCTGACCGTTTCTAGAAAGTATTTAATCTGCATGTTTTATGGGGGTCGTGGCTATTTGATATCCCTAGATTTAGAAAGAAATAAAGGCCTCATATCATGCCTTAAGGAATGGACCAGTTGGTAGATTTGATTCCCTTATTGGGATCGACTAGTATAGAAACAACATTTATTTATCATTAAATCCAGGCATCAATTTGTGCATAGCGTACTTGGCGTATTGTTCCATCTCTACATCATGGGATATTTATTTCTTTGGCAATGACATGGGGAAAAGTTCTTTCTTTCTACTGAGTCTTTACTAAGTATGGACGACTCCATTTGCATGAAGATAATGATCGACAGTTGTATGGGCAAAGACTTTTTTGTGTGCAACAGCAAGCTGATTCTTAAGAAAGGAAGGTGTAGGTTGATATATAAAATGAAGTTAGATTGACATTGTAGGAGAGCGGGGAGAGAGACGTTTCATAATGGCCGTTGCGACTAAGTGATGAAGGTGAAACTGGAAGTAGAGTAAAGAGAGTGATTAGGGGGTTGAAAATAGATAGAAAGAAGAAGTTAAGAGTAAGAGGAGGCCGATGGGCAATGAAGGGAGGAGAAGGATGATGGTTTGGAGGCTGAGGGTGATATCTAAGAGGAGCCGACGGTTCTAAGGAGAGCCAATTTTTAGGAACTAGACTAGTTTGATATTTCTATATTTGTGCAAGTTTGTTCGGTATAGGCCAAATGGTAGTGATGTAATGTTTGTTTTGACAATAATATAACTCTTGTGTTGGGTTTTTTATCTTAATATTTTCTTCTACTGTAAATCTATTCTTCCTATCATTTGTCTTGGATTGTTTAAGATTAGGTAGAAGCTTACAATACTTCCTGTCGCTCTCAATTTAAAGTTCCTGTCATTTTGCATTTGTATGCTAAGAAAGATACTTTGTATTCCTATTATTGATTATAGATTTACTCTTAATTCAAGTTCCTATAAATGGATTTTGTGTGGATGACTAGAAAGTATCCATTAAATGAGGAAGAAGCAGAGCATGTGCATGAGTTCTGCGAACTTGTGCTATCAACTTCTTAACTATTGATAACCCTTAACTATGTTCCACTATTTCTTTAACAAATGTATCATCTACAAATTTGTTCTAGGCTTCTTACAAAAGAAAAATATTTACATTATACCATAATAGCTTATCCTTAACTATGACTCTTTATTGACCTTGTTAATAAACAAATGTGCATTAAAAATTTATTCTCCAATTCTTACAAAAGATAAATACTTAGATTATAACATGAACAACTTATTAAATTTGACTCTGTCTGTAATAATAAAAAAATTGCTTTGATCTAAAATAATTAACTATAACTCTTGTCATAGTGCTTCCTTTGAGAAAAAAGAATCTCTGATCTAATCCCATGTAAAAAAAATTAACCATGACTCTTGTTGCATCTAAAACAATTGACTGACTCTTGTATAGTGTTTCCTTTCAAAAAAAAGGCTCTTATCTAAAAGAGTTAACTACGACTCTTGTCACATCTAAAAGAATTAATTATAGCTCTTGTTTGTGAAGGCACAACACCTACGTTTGAGGGCAAGTCTTCATTATAGAATAAGGATTTCATTTATTTTTGGAGGTGATATGTCTCCTGCCAAAAGAGTATGTACCATTTTTATGGCCTTCAATCCAACCACATCCATGTACCCTTTTATATTCTCTATCTTTAATCAATCTCCTTACCATTTGAGCCTCATCCCACCTACCTACTTCTACATAGCTATTTGATAGAAGAACATAAGTTGCAGCATTTTTAGGATCTAGCTCAAAAAGGAGAGACACTATAAATACTCCTAATGTTATATTCTTATGTGATCTATAGGCACCAAACAAAGACATCCAAAAAACCACCACATGTTTAATTGGCATTTTGAAGATAAACTTTAGAGTATCCTCAAGATAGCCTCACCCTTGCTGATCAAGTATTTACACCCCTCATCTAGTAAGCCTTGCATGCAAATAAAACACATGCAAAGCTTACGTGATCAGGTTATGCTCTTGAGTGCTTCATTTTTTCTGGGTTTTAAAATTCCTGTAGTTATACACAACAATTCTCATAACTATTTGTTTCTAGGATTTTAAATTCCTGTAGAAACCCCCATAAAAAATTACACAGTATGTGGTTCCCAAAAAAATCATGTGTGAAACTTCAGACAATATTTAAGAACAAGATCTAAGAATAAAAAATGAGTGTAAGAATAGAAGTTGATTGTTCATCTCTCTTTTCTTCACATTGAAAGTGATTCTCCTAAACCAAATTATACTGGTTGCTTCTTCTAATTGAAAGGCAATCTCCTAAATTAAATTACACTCAAATATTAGGGTCATGCCACTCTCTCCTGTTGGAGTACACAAGACACTGAGAGGGGGGTGAATCAGTGTCTTATAAAATAGACTAGTTTTTGGCAAAACCTAATTAACTTTTAACAACTGTGAACCTCAACCTTGAATGGTAAAGCAAGACATTCATTTAAGAACCAAGATGAATAATCAAACCAACTTGTGAGCATGAAAAGATAGAACAACTATTTGCGAATTGAGGAATCATTAGAACAATACATCAAGACAAACAATAGAGGCAGATTGTTACTTCATTGGACTAAAATAAGTATCAAAGTATTATGCACGTGTACTAATTTACTATGAGCATCATATAATAGTTAAACTATGAAATAATGAATAAAAACTCATGAGCAGAACAAGTAATCATGACACAGAGGTTATCCTAAGTGGAAAACCCTCTAGGGCATAAAAACCACTCGAAAAATGCCTCACTTGCTTATTTAATAAATCTCACTGATTATAGGCCTCACTAGCTATAAAATGCCTCACTCGCTACACAAAATGCCTCACTGGCTACAGTCGCCTCACTGGCAAAGGTAATTTCTTGTCTCACTGACTTGACCTTTCAATACATGCTTCAATCATAAAAAAAAATACAGAGGGACACTCTATTTCACTGATCCTCAATCTCTGATTTAATATCAATGATAATGCATTCTCAACATTACATCAAGTGTATACACCACCACACACAATTTATGTTCAAAGCCCTTTTTATATATTTCATAATATCTTCCTCTTCTCATGAAAACAATTTAAGCAATAACTAAAATTCAAATCATAGTGTAGGGTCAAGTTAACCCAACCAAAGTCAAATATATCCTCAGTTAAAGTCATTCTTTCTCTCTACAAACAGTTTGAAGAAGCATAATTGTAGTAGCATAACTGTCTGGGGTCATTCATAACTAACACAGAAGTTATATCCCGTAACTCTTTTTAACTACTTCTTTATCCATGATAAGACAATGTTGAAACTGTGTGTAGTGTTAAAGAAGACTCTTCTTTAACTGTCGAAAATACTCGTGCACAACTGAACCAAATAACTGAAATATATTATATACCCATGAAGGAGAAAGCAGTCTTGTTGAGCAAATATAGTTTTTCTTCAGTGTATAGCATACCCACAAATGGGTTTTGATAGATCTGATTATATCATATTGGGTATTATGACTAGCAAAATCATTTTTAAAAACCCCCATTAAGTTTTCGAATAGAAACCCTAGACACCATTCATTATGGCGGTCTTTTGTCAACTATGAAAACCCTTCCATTTTTCAAAAATCAACAACAAGAATAAAGAAAATACCATGATTGTAATCAATCATTTTTTACCATCACAAACTGCTATGAAGAAGGACACAAATATACCTTCGTGTAACCTTGTATATGATTGCAACAGAAAATACTAAGAAAAGGAATAATATCAACTATTGAGTTGACCACAAAAATCATTTGTTGGAGTCAAAAAAACTACAACCCAAATTATCAACTTTGTCATGTCGCATCGATTCACATTCTTGCAACAATATCTATTGTTCATTCTCTTCAATCTTTCATGAATTTGCTATCATGACTCTTCATCATTTCACAGTAGTAACCGAGCTTTGTCACATCAGATTTGAAGATTCTCAAACTCTTCTCCATGATTACCAACATTGGGTCAATGAGCCTTCAACAAACTAGAGTTCCATGCAAATTCATGATGATTTAGCCATGTGAAACCCTTCCATGTGCCGTCAGAGATGAAAAATGAAAAGTATGCAACAATGAGTACAAAACCCTAACATTTGCCAGTAAATATCTAATGATTGGTGCCTTCAGTAAAACTCAAAAGATCCAGTGAGTAATACTCATCTTTTGAATTGTTAAATCCACATTAACTTGTTCGAGAGGTTAAACATTATGACAACATTGTAATCGTTGAAACTTATGAGATTGTAACCCTTGAAACTTGTGAGATGCCCCCTAAAAAAATAGAAGACTGTGGTCAACACCTTTAAACATGCCTTAGCCTTAATAAATATTACATGCCTTTTAATTCCCTTCAGCTATTATAACACCAAACATTTGTGCATACAAGATTATAATTATCTTGTTGAATAAGCTCACCTTCTCAAAAGGAAGGATACGCAAAGTGCCAAGAACAATAACATGAATCCACATTATAGTGCCAAAGATTTAAACTACCCAAAAATGTCATAGAACTAAAGGATCAAACTACCTGTTAGAAGATCACAACTATATCAAATGAATGCCTCATCAATATATAACAACTAAACAACAAGTAGCATCAAACTTTACCAAATTCTATCATATGATGTATCAACTGAATGCCAAGCAAGACCAAACTCCATGTTTAACATCACTGCCACTGAAACATAATACCACATCATGATGCAAATGTGTCAAGTGTATGCCAAAGGTACCATACCAAAGTCAATAAATGTAATCAATGAACCATATCAATGGAGAACTATATCAACTGGTAAACATCATGATCAAATCTTAAACTGTAAACAACATGATCAACTAAATATGTACCAATGGAACCATCACAACTGAATGAGCCATGACAGAGTCACACAACTGAAAGAGCCACATGTACCAAGTTGTGGTTTGATCATCAAGGACAACAACTGAAGGCAAGTCAACAAACTCCCCCTTTGTCCATGGTGGCAAAACACAACTTCCTCTCCCCCTTTTTGGCATCTTGAGGCAAAGGGAGATCAAATTGTGCAAATGTCTCTAAGAGATACACAAAGATCAATATAAACTTGAAATATGAAACAAGATCAGAAATGGAAAACCATACCAACCATACCAAGACTATCCCATGAATGAGAAGTTCCAGAACATCTGAAATAGAAACTAAAATGTTAGCACCAAAATGAGCACAAAGATGGACAAACAACTAAGGATGCTATTACAAATAATGCCAATCATCAATTAGAAACCATGCTAACTATCATAAGATACTGAAACTATCAGGGATCAAAAATATGCAATACAATTAACACTCAAGATTTATGTACTGTCCTTCACTATCAACACCACTGAGACTTCACTAAATATACTATAAAGGAACTATCACCACTTCCATAAGAGCATTAGGTATAGATCATTGTGTCATGCAAATCAAGTTTCATACAGCATTAAAACCAACACACAAAGAACTGTTATGAACCCACTATTAATGAAGATACTTGTCACTGTATTACCCAACCAATCATTCTACCCAAGCTGTTAACTATCAATGCTATCACATATTGACTAAGAGCAGAAAAATTTGTGTACAAACATATCGTTGTCAAAAATACCAGCACTACTCCTCTGAAACAAAGAGTATTGTCTATTGTTTTCTAAGAAAGAAAACATTTGATTCAAGACTGTCCCTGATTACTAATATCACTTATTGGAGTGATATATTACAATTAACTTCTCATAGTAGTATAATGTTGATGCCTATAGCAATCAATCACAAAACATACTTGCTTTACTTTATGCCATCACTATCATAGCTAAAGGTATTGCCATTGACCAAACACTGTGATCTCATAAATGACTACTCAACACATGATGTTGTAACAAGGACAACACAAAAAAGGAACATAATGATACAAATGTGCTAAGAAAATACCAAAGCTCATATATTTGAAATGCATCAAATATATAAGTACCAATGTAGATGTTAGTCACCAAGCACCAAAACGATAAAGCAAAGATGTATCAATGTGTACACCTGATCATTTGCCAATCTTGACTCAAGTCATGCTATTCTATTGAGATTTATGAAGATAGCCTAAAGAGCAATACGTATATCATGAAATCCTCTTTTAAACATGAATATCAAGATGATTCAACACTTGTAGTAATCAATGATATTATACTCAAACTCAGCTATGTCTCACCTTTGACCTTCTTTAAACATTTTGCTAATTTGGCATCTCAAGTTACTTGTTAATTATAAACCTCTTAAGCCCTTTGAAGAAACCAACATGTCTTGCACACCACTATCCTAATGAAGCTTTTAAGAACATAAACATCTTGAAAAAAGAGCAAGATGTTATTAGGCAGTTTAACCATCTGGCATCAAAGATCTTGTTAAGGATACTCAGAAACCACATATACTACTGTCACTGCTAAAACATCAAACACCAAACACTATTTCAATACACTCAAGGAATTGAGCACTATACTTGGCATTGTACATGTTAAGTCACCAAACCACAATTATCATGCAGGCATTGTCTTGCATAAAATATTGTTTGAGAGCTCACAAAGGAGAGACACCAAGATCACTGGAAATATTCACTGAAATTGAAAGTGCCCTATTACTGAAGAATGCTCCTCAAAGAATGCATACTGAAATGAAACATGAATACTATATCTGATAAGAACAATCACAAGGGCCAAATAGTGGCAATGCAAAAAAACTTGCTGCATGAAAAAGTGCTAACAATTAGACTAATATTTAGATTTGGATGGAAATGGTGTTAATATTTCTAGCTCAAATATGTATTCCCTCCTCAAATGCCCTGGGATTACCTCATATTTAGGCAAGTGCTTGAGTCCCAAAACTTGCCAAAGAAACTTGTAAAATCACCCATTTAGTGTTATCCTAAAATTTTCCACAATTTCATCCTTGAAGCTGATAGACTTTCTTGTATCTAAATTTAATCAAATGAAAAGGGGTTATAGAGGAAGTTATTAAGATTCTAAAAATATAATATATGGCTCATAATAATATTAATAAGTAATTATTATTAATTTTCTGCTATGTCTGATTTCCTAATAGATATATACTTTCAACATCCATAACTTTCACCATATTAATCCTTTATTAAATCTAAAAGATGCGTCACATTCTAGGATTTATTGGGTATACATTAAAATTTAAAACTTTTGAGTTTCATATATTTTGACTAAGTTAGGTTGGCTAAAAAATTAATTTTTAATAATTTAAAAAAGTTAGAGTAAAAAATTCATAAATAATTATTTATTTACTTAAAAAATTAAAAAAAATATGTGTCACATCCACTCACGTGTCCTTTACTTAAATCCAAATCATGGAGAAAAAATATTATCTTTTTCTCAACTTAGGTTGGCCGGAATGACACCTATTTTTTACGATTTTCTAAAAATTTTAGTAGTGCTTCATTGAAATATCCAATTTTCACCAAACTATTTTTAAAATTTCCAAAAAAAATGTAGTAGCCCATAAACTACATTCAATTTATTACAACTTTATTACTACCTTATTTATAGATTGTGTAGATAACTCATTCAATTTTTGACATGAATTTAGTTAAGTTTGTTTTTCACATTTACATTGCCACTTAGGGATAGTGTTTGGCCCATCATGATCCTGCACTCACCCAAAACTATTGCCATGTTGTTCCAAAGATCTCCTATTAAAAACATAATGGTATCCTTGATACTATCATCAAATGACTACAATAGAAATCACAGAGAGAGTATCATGCAAAACTTCCATAAAGAGCAAACAATATCTCAGGTCAAATTTTAGTCCACTACATCCTAAGACTCCTTGGGGTTAGAAAATAAAACATTGGATCACTCCCCCTAAAAACATGTCACTTCTCAAGCGACTGGTGAAGTAGCTTGAGCAACATGCACAAGTTTAGGATCCTTCTTGTCATGATTTTGCTTACTTCTCCAAACCTTCCTAGGTTCTTTCTTTTGCTTGTCCATAGTGCTTACCTTTTCGTTATATCTAACTGACCTTACAGGATTACTCCAACAATATTGTGATTTATGTCCAATCCTGTTGCACCTATAACATATGATATTGCTAGAGGAATAATGATGTCTGTTTCTTGAATTTCTATAATGCATCCAACAGTCTCTTTTCATGTGCCCAACCTTATTGCAGTTATAGCAAATAACATTATAGTTTTGATTTGACAAACCATAATAACTACAATTTCTAGCTTTATGACCATACTTATGACAGACATAACAAGAACCATGAAATTGAGAATAGTTATACCTAACAGAATGATATTTCCTGATAGATGAAGGTCTTGAAAAATTGTTAGTTGTTCTTCTCCCAATATCAACAATTTTATCCTTTGCTTTCTTCTTGTCATCATCAGAAATAGCAAAATGATAATTCAGATCTATGTTCTGCCTAGGAGTCTACCTAACCTTGAAACTCTTCCTATCTGCTATTGCAAAAACTATTTCCCTTTTAACTTCATCTTTAACACCAGAGCTTTCCCCTTTTTCATATCCTAAGCCAAAATGCTCCTTGTAGTTTTTTTGACTACTCAATATTTCATTCAAACATTCAATACACTTGTCAAATTGAATATTCTTATGAAGTTTAGAAGAAGCCTTTTCCAAATCCTTTCTTAAAGAGACTTTTTCTGCCTCTAACTTCAGATATTCTATTCTTTTAACTTCAAAATCAGATTTAATCATATCTATTATTCTTTTGGCTTCCTCAATCTCAGTTTTTAAACTAATAATCAATTTATCAGATTCATTAACATGACTTTTTAATTCTGCAATATGATTTTTGGCATTTTCAAACTCTAAAGACACTTTTTCAAAATCTAAACATACCTTATGCTTGGATTCTTTTTCTTGTTGAAGTTGGTCTTTTAATCTTTAGTTTTCTTCATTAAGTTGTTTGACTGTATCTAGGGCACACAGAAGTTCTCCTTCACTATCAACTTCACAATCTTCTTCATCCTCAAAGAAATCTCTTTCTTCATCATTATATTCTTGTTCTCCTTCAAAATCAACAACACAATCATCTTCATCAAACCTCTGACCATTTTCATCCTCAAAGAAATCTTCTTTTGCATCATCAATTTCAACTACAAAATCATCTTCTTTATCACATTTTGTACCAACATTTAGGGGTGACTCATTGCTAAACTTGACCAGGGCAGCTTTTTGCTTGACAACTTTCTTTTCCTTATTTCTTCTACCTTTTCCCATGGTACTCCACTATCAAGACCTACCCAAGCCGGTTGGACTTCAAACAGGGAACCTATGGTCTAATACCACTTGTTGGAGTATGCAAGACATTGAGAGGCGGGGTGAATTAGTGTCTTATAAAACATACTTGTTTTTGGCAACACCTAATCAACTTTTACCAATTGTGAACCTCAACCTTGAATGGTAAAGCAAGACATTGATTTAAGAACCAAGATGAATGATCAAACCAACTTATGAGCATGAAAAGATAGAACAACTATTTGTAAACTAAGGAATCATTAGAATAATACATCAAGACAAACAATAGAGGCAGATTGTACTTCATTGGACTAAAATAAGTATCAAAGTATTATGCACTTGTACTAATTTACTATGAGCATCATATAATAGTTAAACTATGAAATAATGAACAAAAACTCATGAGCAGAACAAGTAATCATGACAGAGATTGTCCTAAGTGGAAAACCCTTTGGGGCATAAAAATTACTCAAAAAATGCCTCACTAGCTTATTTAATGAATCTCACTGATTACAGGCCTCATTGGCTACAAAATACCTCACTGGCTACACAAAATATCTCACTGGCAAAGCCTCACTAGCTACACAAAATGTCTCACTGGCAAGGCCTCACTACTACAGTTACCTCACTAAGAAAGGTCATTTCTTGTCTCACTGACTTGACCTTTTAATACATGCTTCAATCATAAAAAAAATAAATACAGAGGGACACTCTATTTCACTGATCCTCAATCTCTGATTTAATATCAATGATAATGCATTCTCAACATTACATCAGGTGTATATACCACCACACACAATTTTTGTTCAAAGCCCTTTTTATATATTTCATAATATCTTCCTCTTCTCATGAAAATAGTTTAAGCAATAACTGAAATTCAAATCATAGTGTAGGGTCAAGTTAACCCAACCAAAGTCAAATATATCCTCAGTTAAAGTCATTCTTTCTCTCTACAAACAGTTTGAAGAAGCATAACTGTAGTAGCATAACTATCTAGGGTCGTTCATAACTAACAGAGAAGTTATATCCCATAACTCTTTTTAACTGCTTCTTTATCCATGATAAAACAATGTTCAAACTGTGTGTAGGGTTAAAGAAGACTCTTCTTTAACTGCCAAAAATACCCATGCACAACTGAACCAAATAACTAAAATATATTATATACCCATGAAGGAGAAAGCAATCTTGTTGAGCAAATATAGTTTTTCATCAGTGTATTGCATACCCGCAAATGGGTTAGATAGATCTGATTATATTATATTGGGTATTACAACTAGCAAAATCATTTTAAAAAACCCTCATTAAGTTTTTGAATAGAAACCCTAGACACCATTCATTATGGTGGTCTTTGGTCAACTATGAAAACCCTTTCATTTTTCAAAAATCAACAATAGGAATAAAGAAAATACCATGATTGTAATCAATCATTTTTTACCATCACAAACTGTTGCGAAGGACACAAATATACCTTCGTGAAACCTTGTATATGATTGCAATAGAAAATACTAAGAAAAGGAATAATATCACCTATTGAGTTGACCACAAAAATCATTTGCTGGAGTCAAAAAAACTGCAACCCTAATTATCAACTTTGTCATGTCGCATCGATTCACATTCTTGCAACAATATCTGTTGTTCATTCTCCTCAATCTTTCATGAATTCGCTACCACAACTCTTCATCATTTCACAGTAGTAACCGAGCTCTGTCACATCAGATTTGAAGATTCTCAAACTATTCTCCATGATTACTAGCATTGGGTCAACGAGCTTTCAACAAACCATAGTTCCATGCAAATTCATGATGATTTAGCCATTTGAAACCCTTCCATGTGCCGCCAGAGACAAAAAATGAAAAGTATGCAACAATGAGTACAAAACCCTAACATTTGCCAGTAAATATCTGATGACTGGTGCCTTCGGTAAAACTCAAAAGATCCAGTGAGTAATAAGTTCATCTTTTGAATTGCTAAATCCACATTAACCTGTTCGGGAGGTTAAACATTATGACAACATTGTAATCCTTGAAACTTATGAGATTGTAACCCTTGAAACTTGTGAGATGCCCGCTAGAAAAATAGAAGACCGTGGTAAACACCTTTAAACATGCCTTAGCCTTAATAAATATTACATGCCTTTTAATTCCCTTGATATATTATAACACCAAACATTTGTGCATACAAGATTATAATTATCTTGTTGAATAAGCTCACCTTCTCAAAAGGAAGGATACGCAAAGTGCCAAGAACAATAACATGAATCCACATTATAGTGCCAAAGATTTAAACTGCTCAAAAATGCCATAGAACTAAAGGATCAAACTGCCTATTAGAAGATCACAACTATATCAAATGAATGCCTCATCAATATATAACAACTGAACAACAAGTAGCATCAAACTTTACCAAACTGTATCATATGATGTATCAACTGAATGCCAAGCAAGACCAAACTCCATGTTTAACATCACTGCCATTGAAACATAATACCACATCATGATGCAAATGTGTCAAGTGTATGCCAAAGGTACCATACCAAAGTCAATCAATGTAATCAATGAACCATATCAATTGAGAACTATATCAACTTGTAAACAACATGGTCAACTGAATATGTACCAATGGAACCATCACAACTGAATGAGCCATGAAAGAGCCACACAAACCATATCAATTGAGAACTATATCAACTAGTAAACATCAGGATAAAATCTTAAACTGTAAACAACATGGTCAATTGAATATGTACCAATGGAACCATCACAACTGAAAGAGCCACATGTACCAAGTTGTGGTTTGATCATTAGGAACAACAAGGGACAACAACTGAAGGCAAGTCAACATCACCAGAATACAAATGATACATACTATTGTAGTAACGGTGCTTTTACAATTGATGATGAAGAAGAGAATATGACTTTGCACCACCAAAAAAAAAAAAAAAAATTTGAAACAAAGAGAATGATGGCCAAGAAATCTAAGCCTTAGAGTTATCTTCCCTTTCTTTACCAAAGTCTCACAGTACAAATCAGACACTTTATTTTGCGTCATGTGCACGACATACTTCCACAATTCAGAAATTTAGTTAAATATGAATATACTATAGCGCTATAATAAATTATAAATCTACAATGACATGATTTTAGCATATGGTCAGTTGTCCTCTCCATCTCTGTTGAAGATACGTGAAAATTGGTATAATTCCAATCAAAACTGGGTAGAGATGTCGAGAGTTCTTTCTCCAATCGAACAGAGAAGAAAGGATGTAAGACAAAAGTGAAAATGGCGTTGTGCTGTGCTGCAGGATGATGAGTGATCTTCGACGATAAACACGGCAGGAGAAGCTCGGCTTTCCAAATCTGTGCATTCGGCAAATCTCTTTTTCCAGCATAGGCAGAGTAATTTTCAAGCACATGCTGCAAGTTATAGTCAGTGCATTATAAAATATCAAAATATTTTCAAAACTCCCCTTAAATTATACCAATTGTTTAGCTACAGCTTATTATTTATTTATTTATTTTTAAAAAACTTTAAAAGATGGATTGAGTGTTTTTGGATTTGACTGATAGATATTTTTCTCTTAATGTTTCCATCATCAGGAAAAAGAAAGCAAGAGAAGAGAAACTTTGAGAGAAAAATATCTATCACAGTCAAATCCAGAAGCACTCAATCCAACATTATGAACTGTGAAAAATTAATGACTTCCAACTTTAAAGATGTAAAAAACGTAAAATTCAACACTATTTTATGTATTTACCGTCAATTCAGACTGATTCTCCACTAAAACCACTCCATTTTCAAGTGCCATGTAATGAATTTGCCATCTTATCACATTTGATCGCTGGGTCACAAACATGGGGGAGGTGAGACCAAACCCATCTGCTACTGTTGCTGACGCGCCATGAGTCAGAACTAGAATCGTATTAAGCCACACCTCTGGACCTAAACTTTGGGTGATTGTGCGCATCAATGATAAATCGCCTTCATCATCCATACTCTGCATATCCAAACGATCACAATACAAAACAATATCTGGCCGTGTTTTTTTGATGAAATGCTTCACCGATTGCAGGACCTTCTTGTTGTGATGGTAACCAGTTAAGGACTGGTCAAGCCCAGGTGTGTCGATTACTCTAATTTTAATTCCGTAAACTGTACCTACAATCTCCTCAACTTTTCTTGTTCCCAGCTGAAATGCGTCTGTGGGGGACATGAGCTTATCAAAAATTGAATTGATTGTTGCGCTCTTACCCACTCCTGTCTTGCCAAGAAGCAGCATGGTGCAGCTCAAATCAAGGCCTTCCTGTGCAGCTTTTGCAATTGCAGTTTCTGTAGCAGAGTCAAAGATCATATAGCGGGGTACATGTCTCTGTTTCTCCTCAGTAGCGGAAACACTAATGTCATTACAAGAACTGTGGCTGTGCACACTAATCATCTGAGACTTGTCATTGGATGGCGCTTCAGTTGCTTTCCTTTCTCCTTTCCCATTTCCACCCTCTTCTGCAAAGGCGATGTCAGCTGACAAAACAAAGTTCAATAACAAAGCTTTGAGAAGCAGGAAGAAGAGACACCTATAATTAACAACTGTGGAAGCTTTCTTGGATAAGAAGCAAGCCACCAAAACAACTTTTACTAATTGAGAAAGCAAACAATATTTTAATCAAAAATCAATTATAATTAAAAAAAAAAGATACAAAAATATATTATAATTTTAATCAATAGTTAGTAAACATATTTATTAGGGTATGGTGGAGATCTTTGGAACAACACATGAACATCCATTAGTGAAGTAAAACAATGTGAAAGAAGTTTGGTGTTGACAGAAGACATGGGCAATATGTACATAACATTTAATAAAATTAATGAGTGATAAAAAAAGTGTAGAGGATGGAGAGTGAGAGATTATCAATCCTAGCTTAGGCATTGATTGAATTCATGACCTCCTTACACCTTCTTTATCATTCCCATGGAAATAATGGTGGCAACACTACCATTAACACAAAGCACATAGGGAATAGAGTTCAAGTGTGAGCCATGAATGAAAGCAAGAGCAATGGTAATGGCAAGGGGAAGCCTCCAAAGTCCGGCACCATCCCACCCAAAAATTGATGTTGTGTTTATATCATTTAACCTTTTCCCAAAACAAGAAATGTGGAACAATTACTAATTATATATTTGTTTATATAAAGCAATTAAATGACAATAATTCTTATTCCCATTTATTAAAGTTTAACTATGTAAAAAAATATGTAATGAATTCCAGAAACAATATAACTAATTTTTATGAAGCAAATAATATTTATAAATTAATTTACACAGCATAAATAAAAGGAAATAGTTTGTTAATGCTTCTGGAGATTCAACTATACAAATTATCAAATATCATTTAAAAAATTAATGGTTTAGCCTTTTCTGACCCATGAGCACTTCAAAAGGAACCAGTTCTTATTCAATTTAATGAATTAGTTCTTATGCAGAACCACCTAGTTCTTATTCAGAACCACCCATGCTTTACAACACACAAGCCCTGGCGAAGACAATCTTGGGTGTACATTGTACCCCAAGTTGGACACACACTGTGTGCCCTTCTCCAATACTTATGACATGCCAACTCAATAATATTTTCCTTAGTGATCTATGAATAATCTTCTATATTCATTTACATTCATTTCATAGGTTTAAATAATAACCAAAGGGTGGCTTCCAACCATCACACCCAATCATTACAAAATAAGCAATATAATTATTATTTTTATTTGTACTCTCCTCATAACAATCACTTAAATAAGAGTGTTTTGTTTTTATAAGGTTTTTTTTTAACTTTTAACTTCTTTTAACTTGAAAGTAACTTTCTTTTCACTCTTTTCTTTTACACACCTCCTTTACTATTAAATAATTTTTTTTCTCTCTATTTTTTATTCTTCAATAATGTTTTATAAAATTTACTTATTTAATTATTTTCTCAGGGAAAAAGTCCCATAACAATTCTCTCCCTATAGCTTAGCTACTCCCTCAGTAGCTCAAGGAGCATCTACAAAAAATCATATAAAATCATTTGATTAAATAAATGTGGGTTTATCACTGTTACATCCCTAACCCATGAATAACTTAACTTTTGTGATTACATGATAATATGAAAGATTGATTAGTAGTTGGATTATGGCATTGTGGAAATGTCAAATTAATCACTACTTTTACTTTAATGATGGTCAGTTAAAAGATTTAGATTTAAATGGTTATTTAATTATTACAGTTTAGTGATTATATTATGATGCATTGATCATGATTTTTTTAGTTGTGAGTTGGATTAGGAAAGTGGTCATCTTTTGAAGATGGAAGGAGAGTAAGGGAGGAATAGATGTTGGAAAATGGGAAGGTTGCTAGCCATTTGAGTGTTAGACTTTATATCCTTTTGAGTCTTGCAAGTTTGTGTAAGTTTTGCTTGACTTGATAAGTTGTTTTTCCCTTTAGGCAACTTGTCGATTTAGTCATATTGGCAATTTAGTACTGACTCAATTAACGATGATCTTGGATCATTAAATTAAGTTGAGAGTTAGTCTTTTTTAATTTTACCTTGTTGTCCGTAGCGAAGAAGGGAGAGCGATGTTCAATCCCTAAATTGCTCGATGGACCTATCTCCACTTAGAAGAATGCTGTATAATGATGACATGGATTATTTAAGTGTTTATATTATCTTATGATTGTGCATAATAAATCTATATTTCAATGATATAAGATTTATATACAATAGCAATTGAGCCTATTATGTATAAGTATCAATATTGTTGTTGAAGGCATTTGGGATCTTTATGCTCACCTTAGCTAACAAGTGTCATGTTTGTGTGAACCTTCCTAAGGAAGTGGATCGAATGGAGAAACCACTCTCTCTCACCACCTTAGTGTGGGTGGTAGTTTTCCATAATTTGAGGCATGCCTTTATGGATAAGGCAAGAACCTTGGCTTTTGAAGGGTTGGTCAGGCTTGATTTTTCATTGTTGTTTTGGGGAGCGGATTCTATCTGAGAAGAGGGAGCAGAGAGTTGTGCTTGACATTCTGGAGAAAGAACAATGTTTATGAATTTAATACCTCTTAATGATAGGGGTCTCTACTAATGTAATGTGTATTTCCCCTGTATTGGTTATCACTATGGATAAATACCTTTGTTCTGAGCTGGTGTTAAATGGCCATATGACCAAACTATTCTTATCTATGTTAGCACCGTTGTGGCTACAAGCCATAAGGCTGAGTTTCTTTATAGTATTTCTTTTTTTCTATATTGGTCGAGGCATGAGGCCGTTGGGCTAAGCTCTCTTCTTATTGATAGCATATATATATGATTGTAACTACAGGCCAATAGGCCAAGTTTATTTTCAAGATAGATAATCTTTACTTGGCTATTGTTCGAGGCCATAAGGCCAAGCTCCACCATAGTTGATGATAGTCATGCCTTTATGATTCAAAGTAAGCCATTTAAATACTATTAAGTCTTTATTGACTGCAGCTACAGGTCGAAGGGTTGAGCCATTCAAATGTTATTAAGTCTTTATTGACTACAGATACAAGCCAAAGGGTCGAGCCTTGTAATAGTTAACAAATCTTTAATGGACTGTCGTTATAGGCCAAAGGTCAAACCCTTTATTTGTTGACAGGCTCTAGTTAGACTATGGCTCAAGGCCGCTAGGCCGAGCATTGCTTTCCTAGAATCTTTTAATAATTATGGGTTATGGCTGATAGACTTAGTCCAAATTTGCTCTTCACAATCATTATTATGGGTGCAATTCGAGGCCGCTAGGCCGAGAACAATGCATGCTATGAAATCATTCATACAATTGTGCTCCAAGCCATATAGGCTGAGACATTAACATTTTGGAAAATAATATAAGAGTTCAGACTTGCACTACAAGCAAGGTTGAATGTATTCATGATATGAACATACAGTTTTTGACATGGCTATCTTAATTACTGATACAAACTGCATGTAGTCAAAATAGTTCTTTTGCATTGTAATAATGGATGTTAAGTCAAGTTGGAATTGTGCTCATAGCACTTGTGTATTACTTACACCTTTTTCTTGTTATAAGACTACTTTGAATAAATGAGGCAAGGTTTGCCTATGGCTTTTGGAGAGAAATATTAACTTTCTTGATGCCACATTTTGTGTATGTAAACCATGGGAGTCCCAGGAAGGGGTGAACATGATTCATTATAAGATATAACTTAATTTAGAATGACGTGACATGGGTTCACGGATTCCTTGTTACTAAAGTAACCTTATTGGTCAAAACCACCTTAAGAGGGGAGTCGATTTGTTCCAGTGGGAACTATGAATTGAATTGATCCTACTCAAAATAGACCTAGAGTGAATGGTCATTTTATATCTATTGTAGAACATGACAGCTTATAAGTCAAGTTAGGGTGGTGGACATATGACAACATTCAAGATGAAACATCTATGTATGTAAAACTTTGGCCAAGGCAATGTATCTGTCTCTGCATGCATTGTCAGTCCACAGTGCTCCAGATGGCATAATGGTCTCCAAAAGCATCATACATAGTTAGAGGGAATCTATAGTTTTGTGATCATGAGATATTATGAAGGACACAACACCAGATACTCAAATGGCTAACCTAATGGTTCCTAATATCTATCACATTCGTGAAGGGTTGGGCCACTTCTAGGTAGGAAGGTGTACGGGGGACCATCGATCTGTGGTTGCTGGAAGAGCACCTGGATGATGCTATCCTTCCCAAGCTAGAGACAAGATGAGACTTATGGAGATTGATGTCACATGATCCAGATACAGTGTTTCCATTTTATGACTTGTTGGTCAATTGTAATGCTTACTTTGATATGTATAGTGCCTTGAGCATAATTCATACATGCATAGTGAAAGATATTCTCTATGGAAATGCATTTAATTTTGAAATTATAAGCTTCATTATATTCTATTTATGAATATCATGCTTAATTGATAATCTGATTCTAAAGTTGTACTACTTAACTTGAATTGGTTGATTAGGTGGTTAACTTATATCATGATTAAGTTAAAATTGTTATGTTAAATTTGTGGATTAAGAATTGAGTTGTTACATATGGTGATATTAGAGAAACCAGGTTCAATACATGGACCTATGAGCTCACTACTGATGACTATTGGTGTCCAACATTATCTATGCTAATGTTTGTATGTTCTATGCCAGAATGGTTATAATTAGAACAACACCTTGAAGGGAGGTAATGGAACATGGACGTTACCTACATTAGCAAAAGATCTTGAAGGCACAAGCCTCAAGGATGAAGAAACTTGAACAGACTGGATACCTAGTAGGAGCATGGTTATCTGATGAGGAAACTTTCGCTGATGCCATGAAACGCATCAAGCAGGAGTTAAGGAAAGTAGAAAGGATATTGGCTGCCCCTAACTCTACTAATGCATCAGAAACACCCTCTGCCCCTAAAGCACCAACTAAGGGAAATAACCTGAAGGATTGTAATGTATCTAAGGAGAGTGTGAAGGGATATAAATGTGTATCCTCACCTCCTAAGACTTAAAAGAAAATATGAATATAGGAAGTTATCCCAAATTGTAAAAGACTTGTAGTAGCAAGGTGTAAACATAATTTTGTAATTTTTGTGGATTATATGTGTGAGGGTAAAATAGTGCATCAATCAAATGAATAACAGATGACCCAAACATCAACAGAATAGACAAACAAAGAAGATTCAAATGAACAAAGCAACGAACAAACACAGCAAACCTCTTCCGTTTCGAAACTTCTGTTGTTCGCCTATCACGAATCGTCCTTTCGCAGATGAGATGAGCCCTCAGAGAGTGCAATCTTTTAAAAGCTGTTGGAGGAAGTCGATGGTGAACGGCTATAGTGTGATATGCAATGAAGGTGAGCTCCAATGCAACAATGGTGATCTCAAGCTTGTGGATGACAAATGGGTGCCAAAGGCGCGCTGGTGATATTTCTGCAGAGTAACGATGTCAAAAGCCTGGATGAATAGAATGGAGGGATGAAGCTTCATTTATAGACTCGGAGGAATAGGAATCAACGGTTGAGAGAAGATATGAAGATCAACGGTTGAGGATGGTTGAGGAATGTGCAACCAGTGGAAATGTGACAAGTGTCCCAGCTCCATCATGAAAGGTGGGATGTGACAGAACTGATTGGAGAGTTAACTCCATTGACTGGTCTGTTAACAGAATTGATTGATCAGTTAGAAAAGTGGATTGTGGAACTGACTGGATTGATTGAGGATTTGACTCAACTGACAGGTTAGTTAACAGACTTGATTGATTGGTTAACTGACCTCTGATTGAAGAAGAAATAGGCCATGTGGGTGAGGGAAAATAAGATAATTAAATATTAAATATATTTAATTACATGTGCAACCTGATGAGGTGGACAAGGTGAGGTGGAAAGGTGAGGTGGAATTTTGAATTTAGAACTTTAGGATAGAGGAAATAGGATTAATTAAATAATTTATGATTATTTAATTGTGAAGGACAAATGGAAGGATTTTAATTAAATAAATTAAATTTATTTAATTATGGAATAGTGAATCGATTAAATAAATTTAGAATATTTATTTAATTAATAGAAGAAGGGAATAAATATTTAGAATATTTATTTAGGATGATTTGTGTCATTTTTAGGCGTATACATTTTGCCCCTCTTTGATGCAATGCAGTTTACAGCGTTGCTTCAAAGAAATTGATAGTCTGAATGATGATACATGCCCCAGTTTGCCCCTGGTATAGGTTAAATGACGATAGGATGCCCCCTCGGGAGATTGGACGGGAAAAACGGCGAAAGTTTTGGAGACGGACGATCTCACGACGAGGAAGGGGTTAGGATAGGTTGGAGAAAAAGGGACGCGGTCAGGGATGCGGGAAGAAAACGGGAGGAAAAACGGACACGGGAAGTAGTCACAGTCATCACCTAGCCAGAATTAGGGTTTTGGAGGCTATAAATAGGAGCTGGGTCCACAAGAATAGTCATTTGCACACTTGGTTGATCTGGATTGGAGAAGGAGAGCTCAGAGCAAACCTAGAGCAGCATGGCGGCCAGAGCAGCAGACATTCCACGCGAGGAGCACCGATTCGAGCGAGTCCGACGATTCAGGCGGCCAGCAGAGGCAGGACCCCCGGTATGTGCTTCGAAAAAATTCTCCTAGGGTCGAGTTTAGGTGTCATAAATGCTCGTAGAAAATAGGTGAAATGAATGCGCCGAAACGCAGAACGGTGCATGTGCCTCGCGAAGCTGCGCTTTTGTGATTTCGCGGCGCATATGCCTGTTTCGGCGGCGCATGCGTGAAAGCTGCGCATGTGTTCATTTTGGCGGCGCTTTCGTAATTAAGCGGCGCTTTTGTATTTTCGCCGCGCATGCGTGAAATGTAGCAGCGCATTTGCTGAAGTTGCGCATATGTGACTTACTGCGGCGCATCCGTAATTTAGCGGCGCATACGTGGCTTTATACGGCGCATGCGTTAGAACGGCGCATACGTGGCATGTAGCGGCGCATATGCATTTTTGCGGCGCATATGTCGATTGTTGCGGTGCATATACCAGAAATGGCGCATTTACCACCTGTAGTGGCGCATTTGCTTGGGATGGCAAATTACTTAGCCAAACTGATTCGATTAGCGTCCTGTTTGACGCAGGAATCGATGAGCTATCTCCGAGATTGCAGGAATCTAGTCGAGAGATGTAGTGTGCTGTTTTGATCAATTTGAAATGCTAAGTTTAGTTGATATAGTCCAATAGATATGTTGAGTATGGTATATGCGGCTTGAGACTGACGCCTTGCTTTGCGTGCTTGCAGGAGGAGATACGAGAGACATTGCAGTCGAGGGAGACATTCCCTATGCCTCTATTGCAGAGACATATGCTGATGGAGGCTAACAGAGTGGCGCTTGGTGCCATGGGCCTAGATTATGTTTGCTTTATGCTCGAGGTGCGGGCGAACCGAGGACTGTTGACAGCTGCCGTGGAGAGATTCCACAGCGAGGACGGGACCTTCCACTTCCCCACTGGAGAGATGACAGTGACGTTGGAGGACGTCTATAGGATACTGCACTTGCCCGTGGTAGGCAAGTTAGTGGAGTATGATGCACAGCGGGACGCGGGACTCGCCGAGTGTCAGCGAGTATTTGACGATCCCGAGCTGGTGGGACAGGTCATCCCGTGGCAGGACATATGTGACTGTTACGACTACTTCCCTGGGATTGTGGCTGGACTGATTGCGGGCGTTGTATGCCCGGACAGGAGATCGCACGGGTTCCCCATTGGATGGGGCAGGATCATGGAGCGGATGGTGACCGAGGGCACTCGATACGCGTGGGGACCTTGCGTGCTAGCTCACCTATACCATGACATGCATCAGGTGGTGTACCACCGCAGCACGAGTCTATCGGCTCGGGTGTTGCTGTTACAGTTTTGGCTGTGGGAGCACATAGCGGTGACCAGGCCGATATGCGTCTTTGCTAGACAGAGGGGAGAGCCGTACAGCTATGGCTACGCAGGAGTGATTTCCCAGCACAGGCTGGGGAAGCTAGAGTATTGGAGGCATACGTTGGATGGGATAGATGTGGTCGTCTGGCGACCATATCTGGACTGCGAGCCTTGGGATGATGAGGGAGATGAGCTGCCTTTCTGCTTTCAGAACAGGTGGTTGATAGGCCAGACACGGCACATCTTGGAGAGGCAGACGGTGGGCCGAGTACTGAGACAGTTCGGCAGGAGACAGGGCATGCCGCAGGGACAGGCCATGTTTGCACGGACACATGCAGAGAGGGTCCGATGGGGGCCGATGGCTTCTTACGAGGAGGCTCTGGCAGAGTTCCAGCAGTTGCCTTATGTGGCATGGGATATGAGGCGAGAGATTGCAGATGCGGGGGTTACACAGGAGTATGAGGATTGGATTACTGCACATCCATTCCCGAGATATTCAGGACCTGGCATGCTGGTGCCTCGCATTGACGAGGCGGATTCGGAGGAGGAGGGAGAGGCTAGCCCCGGGCGGAGGGCCGCTAGAGGAGGACGAGGACGGGGTGGCCGAGCTGCAGAGAGGCCGAGGCAGCGGAGGAGGATAGACCGGGCTGGGCAGGCAGTGCCAGGACAGGGGGAGGGACAGCAGCAGGCACAGATGCCACCACCCCAGCAAGTACCACAGCAGCAGGTGCCCCAGCAGCAGGGGCTAGGACAGGCAGAGGCAGCACAGGGGCCAGTGCAGGGTGAGGCACATGACAGGACTATAGCCAGTCTGAGGGGACAGGTGCGAGAGCTGCAGGCACAGCTGAGGAGAGTGGAGAGGAGGTGAGATACAGATGCAGCGGTGATTGCTGGTTTGACTCACGAGCGAGACATGGCCGATGCCCGGGTACGCCTTATCCGAGTAGAGAGGGACACAGCAGTGGCTGCCATGGGTACAGATGCAGCGAGCTCTTTTCTAGTTGGGCAGGTGCAGCAGGCGCAGGCACAGGTAGGCCAGTTGCAGACGCAGTTGGCACAGGCGCAGACAGACTTAGCCAGAGCACAGCAGCAGGCACAGTACTACCGAGGCTTGTACCATGGTGCCGTGTCGTCGAGCCAGAGGGCAGGGAGTTTTAGGACTCAGTCTGGGGTGGCCCACGGAGCAGGTCCATCCCAGTCAGGGGCATCTGTCATGGGACCTCAGCAGTCAGGAGCCGGCAGTGGTGGCCCACAGCAGCAGGGGTAGTCAGAGACCAGATTTTGTACATTTTGGGACATGTATCACCATCTATTTAGACGTACATTGTATATGACACTTTGATTTTGAGAGAGATGGTGATATTGTATATTTGGACATCTTTGTATATGATAGTATGGATGATGATGTAGCTTTGTGTATCTATTGCATGCGTTTATGAGATGATTACTTCTATTGCATGATGTGGTTCTATTGCATAGTTAGATGGTTTATATGATGTTATATGAGAAATACTTTGATATGCTGCTATATGATGTCTATATGATTTAATGTGACAAATGAATGCAAAGTTAATATGATGTTCTTGTGATGATGCAAATGTATGTATATGAAACATGATTTCTATGCTATGATGCTGTATAGATATGTGAGATGCTATTGGATATTTATATGATGTAATGCTTTGAATGTATGCAATTGTACCATGAGTACTATGGGGTGATGTAACTATATATGTGATGCACTTAGCTATGTTGTTTGATTTTCTGGGCTTTTAAGATTAAGATGTGATGCAAATGTATTGGTGACTTAATGCCTTGGATGGTGCATTCTACTGACCTAATCATGTGCATGACTAGTTTCTACGAATGATATGATATGCTCCTATATGCCTTGTTTTTGTGATGTCCAAATGTACGCTATCGACAGAAGAATGACATGATGGATAGAGGGATGGTTGCAAAAGAATGACTTAGGAATTTTTCTTGATATCGTTACTCTGCATAGTTTGAATAATGAGGATTGTATGGATGGGTGTATGGATATAGGACGGATGCTTTGCTTTTAGATTGCTTTATTTCATCATTGGGCATTTTGTGTTTTTTTTTTTTTTGGTACTTTTCTGAAATGTTGTAAGTGAATACAAGCACCAAGGTATAATTGAACCAAGATGACCTGAGTATCGCTTACATGGATTGTGATTGAGCAAGTTAATACAAGCATCTAGTCAAAATTTGAATCTAGATGACCTGAGTACCTCTTGCGTTTCAACAAGCAAGGATTGCCCCCGTTCGTGTTAGACCTTTGATGTCCTCGATGATCTTTTGCCGATCACGTCCTAAGACAAGGCTTCACATTACTAAAGTTTAATCCCAAAATAGCAAACAATAAAAGTAATCATGCCCCCATCATAGCATCTCTAGCTGTTGGCATCCTCAAGTAGCATAGGAAGGTATGATAGCAAAATCTAGACTCTGTAACTTAACCCTAGGTTCCAATCTACAAAAGCACATTTGTGTTGATAAGTGTTTATTTCTTGCCTTAATTTGCATAAAATCATTTAGAAGACCTTGGGTGTTTGCTTTGTATTGGATAGGCTAGGATGCTCATTGTCGGGATTTCTGCTTGAAGTGCGGGTGTTTGCTTGCATTTGCTTACCTGACGAGAAGGTTGCACTATCCTTATTGAGAAGACGGACCCTAAGGGACTGACCTAGTGCCTCGGGGGCTCATTGCTAAATGGCCTTGCCTACGTGATGACGCAGAGGCAACGTAGTTCGGGGTAAACCCTAATGGACCATGGATGGACTAGAAGAAAGACGACAAGAATGAAGACAAGAGGGGAGACAAATGGGACTTTGGGAGAGATGGAAGCCTCGGGGGCGCATGAGAATAATGGCCTTGCCTACGTGACAGCGCAGAGGCAACGTAGTTCACAGATTCGGACCACAGACACTGACGAGAGACACTACGCTAGGCTCACTTCGAGGAGACGATATGGGACAAAACCTTGGTTGACAAGGCCACAAGCTGAGTATCAAGCCATGATAGGTAACTGTCAAGTGTTTACTGTGGGATGGATATGGGTCGAATGGGGAAAATAGAGAGAGAATGGGCTCAAGGTGATTGGATTCCCAAAGATGGAGAATGCGGTTTGTCACAAGTAATCCCTGTTTACCAGGTTTTCATCACTTGCTTTTATTTGCACGAGAAGCTAGAAAGTAACATGATGCCTGATTGCCAGGTTTTCATCAGGCTACCTATCCAAGGCGCCTGTTTGCCAGGTTTTCACCAAAGGACGATTTTTTTGTATGCTTTCTATTTTTTTTTTTTTTTTTTTATTGTGCCCCCTTGCATTGGGGTTCTCTTAGGTATAGAACCTGCGAAGGTGCATGCTGTTGATGGGATCATCAAACAACTCACCTTCTGATGTGGCCAACTGATATGCCCCCGATCCGTAAGCTGCTACAATTACATAGGGTCCAAGCCAGTTAGGCTCGAACTTACCTTTCTTTTCTCTGTCCTGCTGGTTGCGAGGGTTCTCTTTTAGGACGAGGTCCCCAATTTTGAAGCATCTTGGTCTAACCTTGTGGTTGTAGCTTCTTGACATCATCTGTTGATAGGCTTTGAGATGGTCAAAAGCTTTCTGGCGTCGTTCCTCTAGCAGTTCTAGCTCTTGCAGTCTGGAGACTCCGTACTCTTCGTCTGAGATGAGACCTTTCAGCGACACCCGAAGGGAGGGGAGTTCGACCTCAATAGGAAGGATGGCTTCGGAACCATAGACGAGGGCGTAGGGTGTAGCACCTGTGGGAGTGCGTATGCTGGTTCGATAGGCCCACAGAGCGGGATTGAGCTGGACGTGCCAATCGCGACCGGCTTCATTGACAGTCTTCTTTAGGAGTTTCAGAATGGTTTTGTTTGATGCCTCAGCTTGGCCGTTACCTTGGGGGTAATATGGGGTCGAGAAGCGATGTTGGATCTTGAACCGTTCACAAAGTTCCTGGACATCTTGATTTTTGAAAGGTCTCCCGTTATCCGTTATGATGGATGAAGGGATGCCATATCGGCAGATAATGTAATTCAGAATGAAAGAGGAAATTTGCTTTCCTGTGACGGTTGATAAGGGAACGGCTTCAATCCACTTTGTAAAGTTTTCAGTAGCGGTTATGATGAATTTATGGCCGTTGGAAGAAGGCGGATGGATCTTTCCTACGAGGTCTAGTCCCCACTGGCAAAAGGGCCAGGGTGTCGTTAGAGGTCGCAACTCCTGAGCAGGTGCATGAATCAGGTTCCCATGTATCTGGCACTGTTTGCACTTTTTGACGAACTGATATGAATCCATTTCCATATTGGGCCAGTAATAACCCAAACGCATGAGTTTCTTAGCTAAGGAAGGACCGCTGGAGTGTGTTCCGCAGATCCCTCCGTGCACGTCTCGCAAGGCAGTTATAGATTCTTCTTGTTCTAGACAACGGAGTAAAGTACCATCCAGACCACGTCGGTAAAGGGTATTGGCGATGATGGTGTAACGGGAGGCTTGTCGGATGAAGGTTCGTTTTTGGTTGGAAGAGAGGTCCAAAGGAAGGATATTGTCCTTGAGGTAAGTGTAGGTCTTACCGTACCAAGGTGAATCAGATCCCACTAGGTGGCAGATGGAATGGGTTTCAAGGAGATCATAAGCCGGCTGTCGAATTGTTTCTACTAGGAACTCATACCGTGACTCCTGTTCAGGTAT
Source organism: Cunninghamia lanceolata (assembly GCA_027924645.1). Lineage (NCBI taxonomy): Eukaryota > Viridiplantae > Streptophyta > Pinopsida > Cupressales > Cupressaceae > Cunninghamia > Cunninghamia lanceolata. Next base: position 1,169,941 of record BSBN01001019.1, read on the forward strand.
CTCAAGAAGAGAGGCTATGGTCGCCATTGCGTCGGCTGCTTTGTTCTCTATCCTGGGTATTTGCTCAAACAAGATGGTCCCAAAGTGTTCTTTGAGATCGTCGACCATTCGCTTGTATGGGATGAGCTTCTCATCTTTGGTCTGATACTCGTCGTTGACCTGGTTTATGACAAGCTGAGAATCACCATAGACATGTAGTGCTTGAATTTTCCACTCAGTGGCCATCTTGAGACCAATTACCAAAGCCTCATACTCTGCTATATTGTTAGTGCATGGAAATAACAACCTGTAGGACTTTGGAATTGTGTCGCCTTGGGTAGTGATAAACAAGATACCTGCCCCCGATCCATGGTTGGTGTAAGACCCGTCGAAGTAGAGTTTCCAAGGAGATGTGGATAGAGTGAATAGAGATTCATCGGGGAACTCAAACTGCATTGGTGAAGTGTCCTATAATGGTGCCTCAGCTAGTTGGTCTGCGATGATTTGCCCCTTGATGGCTTTTCTATCCACATACTCTATATCATATTCGCTAAGAAGCATAACCCATTTGGCTAGTCGTCCTGTGAGAGCTGCCTTGTTGAGAAGATATTTTAGTGGGTCGATCTTGGCAATGAGTTTGACAGGATGTGCCAACATGTAGTGTCAGAGTTTTTGTGAGGCAAAAACCACCACAAGGCATGAATGTTCCACCTGTGAGTACTGCAGCTCATAGCCCACTAAGGTTCGACTGATATAGTACACAGCTCTTTCCTTGTTCTCATAGTCTTGCTGCGTTAGGAGAGCCCCAAGAGCAGTAGGTGTAGCGGATATGTAGAGGATCAAAGGTTTTCCTTGGATCGGAGGCATGCGTATAGGAGGATTCGTGAGGTACTCCTTGAGCTTGTTGAATGCCTCTTCGCACTGCTCATCCCATTTAAATGGAACGTTCTTATGTAGAAGGTGGCTGAAAGGATGGCACTTGTCGGCCAACTGTGAGATGAACCTGCGGATGGCCTGTAGCTTGCCCTGTAAGGATCTCAACTGTGTTAGAGTTTTGGGCGGAGGCATGTCCATGATTGCCTTGACCTTGGCCGGGTCTACCTCTATGCCGTTTGCTGACACGATGAAGCCTAGCAGCTTGCCTGATGTGACCCCAAACACACATTTCTTCGGGTTCAATTTTACTTGGAATTGGTCCAGCCGTTGGAAGACTTTCTCTAATGTGTCCAGGTGTGAGTCCCTGGTGAGTGATTTTGCCAAGATGTCATCAACATAATCTTCCATGGTCACATGCATCATGTCGTGGAATATAGTTGTCATGGCCCGCTGGTATGTAGCACCTGCATTTTTCAGCCCAAACGGCATGACATTCCAGCAAAAGGTACCCCATGGACAAGTGAAAGCGGTTTTGTGCTGATCTTCTGGTGCTATTTTGATCTGGTTGTACCCTGAGAATCCATCCATAAGTGACAACATTGTATGTCCCGCCGTGAGGTCGACTATGATATCGATGTTGGGCAAGGGAAAGTCATCTTTGCGGCATGCTTTGTTTAAGTCTCTAAAATCGTTGCATAGTCGAACCCTGCCATCTGGTTTAGACACTGGTACGATGTTTGATATCCATTCGGGGTAATCAATGGCCCTGATGAACCCCACGTCTAACAATTTCTTGAGTTCTTCCTTGACCAGGAGGGCAATATGGGGATGCATTTTTCTCAGTTTTTGCTTTACGGGTTTCACCCCTGGATCCAATGGCAAGTGGTATAGAATCAGGTTTGGGTCCAAACCTGGCATGTCGGCATATGACCAAGCAAAACTGCCTCTCTTCTTTTTAAAGAATGGTATAAACCTGGTTTTCTCAGGTGGCGTGAGAGATTTTGCAAAGTGGATTATCTTAGGCTACTCTTCAGATCCAATGTTCACTGGCTCTGTTGGCTCTACCACGATCTGTGACCTTTCTTGATACATGTCACTTGGGAGGGTGTCAAGCAATCCATCGTCAGGTGCCACAGTTGGGTTTTCACCTTCAGATACGTCCTTTCTTTTTACTATTTTATGATCTGACACTGCCGCATGGCAGTTTTCACCGTCAGATCCCTTTTTGATCTTTACATTTTTATGACTAGAAGGCTTGGCACCCTCCCCAAAGTATGCTACAGTATTGAGTTCGATAGTGAAACCAGCTTTATGATCTCCTTTTGGTAAATGATCTCAAAGTCCCATATAGTCAATGTAGGCATCATCGTTCTGGAACACATCTAATTGAGGGGTCCCTTTCAGGTCCCAGTCAATAAGCTCAGGGTGTAAGAGGGGAAGGGAGTCGGATGAAAGACCTGATTCATTGATAGTGTGGATGGAAATACTAGGAGCACAGGTGGGGGTAGTGTTCTGGGTGGTACTTTCTTCCAGGTTGTTTATCGCAATGGAATCGATACTTTCCTCGAAAGCCATAACTTCAGGGAGGGGCAAATCAGACTCCAGTGGTCTATCCCGTTGCATTTGTCTCTCATGATATGGGCTAAGGGTTTGGATGGTATCAATCTCCTTGTCATCGTAGGAGTGTTCTGTCAGCTCGTCCCATTCATACTGATTGGAATCATCTGAATCTGCGTCACTATCCCCTTGGAGTGTTTGAATTGTCTCCACTAGGCAGGCATTTTCTTTGGCTTTACCTTTACCTTTGTAGCCTAGGCCAGTCGTGTTTCTAGCCGAAGAGGAGGAAGAGGGTTGTATAGGTTCGATGATCCCCTCTTTTCTGAGGCCGATGGGGCCTTGTCCTTCATATCCCATCCTATGCAAGATGGTTTCACCTCGCCCATAGAGCTCTGTAGGGAGTTTGGGTTGATCTTGGGATGTGTTTTCTTCTTCGGCATAGAGCCATTGTAAGAGATCTCGCTCCTCTGATTCATCTGATTGATTGATTGGTTAACTGACCTCTGATTGGAGAAGAAATAGGCCATGTGGTTGATAGGCCGGACACGGCACATCTTGGAGAGGCAGACGGTGGGCCGAGTACTGAGACAGTTCGGCAGGAGATAGGGCATGCCGCAGGGACAGGTGCGAGAGGTCAGAATCAACCTTGCAGTCAACTTTCATCCATTTCACCCGTTTATCTCTCTTTCGACGGTCGTCCCCGTCGCCTTCTGTCCTGGTCACTCTTACCCCATCGTCATTCTGTCCCATACCGAGTCGACATAGATCCTTCTTTAGTGAGTTCACGTAAGCCTAGTAGGTCACAGTACCTTTTGCTAGTAGTCTTGTTGAACGACTCAGCCCTACACAGTGAGACTGGTATCGACTACCCTTGCTAGTGGCTGGAGTCTTGTGTCAACCGTCTTACCTGAAGTCATTGAGCAAGAGAACCCTTTGTCCAAGTCTTGTCCTAGATATCCCATTCATTACAGTCTTAGTCGGCACCTTGCCAAAATTTCTAATCCTTGTCCATTTTGTCCCACCCCACCTTGCATGGTTCTTACTCGATCCCAGTACAACAAGCTAACTGAAATGGCCGACCCTTCCGATCACATCGCCCCACCACGCGATGATGATGAAGAATTTTCTCGTGAAGAATTAGTGGCACACATGCAAGATAGCAAATTCCAACGCCTAGTGGAGCGAGTACTCCTTGAGGATCCCACCAAATATTTCCATCATCTTGCTAGTCTCGGACTCAAACTCCCCGCAGACTTTGACATTAGCTCCATCATGGAAAATGCAGACAATGAACATGAGAGGGACACAAATGACACAGTCCCAAAGGCACATGAGAGAGGCACAAATGACACGGTCCCCCAGGCCAATGCAAGCGGAAAACAACACATAGATCAAAATGCTCCTATAGCGGATGTGAGATAACAAATTGAGAGTCTCCAGCGAGAAATCTCCAACCTCAAGATCGGCACCAGTTCCAAGAACTACTCCTTGGAAGATATAGCACCATACCCCTTTGACAGAAGTGTGGTCATGAAACCTTTCCCCTTTCAGTTCGGAATCTCAAAATTTGACAAATACAAAGGGAAGGGGGATCCTAGAGATCATATCAGGGAATTCACTGCAGCATGTTTAGAAGTAGCTCACAACGAGACCTACTTAATGAGACTATTCCCAAGATCTTTAGGGGGTCAGGCTATGGAGTGGTTCTCGCGTCTTCCACCTGGAATCAAAACTTTTGATGAACTTGTCAATAAATTCATAACGCACTTCTCTTACAACATAGAACACGAAGTATCTATGCTCGACCTATGCAACACCAAACAAAAAGGTGGAGAGTCTTTCGCCACCTTCTTACAACGATGGCGACAGCTAGCTAGCAAGTGTTCTTACGACATGCCTAAGAAACAACTATTGGAAATGTTTGTCCACAATTTAAATCCCGATCTTAGCTATCAAATTCAGATACAATGCCCTACCTCATTCACCAAAGTCATCGAAATGGGGCTATTCATTGAGAAAGCTATGATCGCTAAAGGAACTCTCAAGCTCTACAAGGACACGCCTCCTTCCAATTACACAACTGACAAGTCAAAGTTTTGGACCAAGAACAAGAATGTGGTCAACGATGGAGTAGTGGATGCCAAGGCGGCAGCCCCTAAACAACAACCCATATTCACTCTTAAGGAAGAAGCAAATAACGGTGCACTCAACAAGCCACCCCCTCGGGAATCTAGACCTTGGTTCAATTCAAACCCAAGGAGAAAATTCACGCCGTTAGGAGAATCTCAAGAGTCTGCTCTCAGGAAGTTGTTGGCTAACAATGAAATTTCTCTACCGCCAACAAGTGACTATGAGCCTATAGTCAAACCTCCCTATTGGAAAGACACAGACTATTGTGAGTATCATCGAGGAAGGGGGCACACAACCAATAATTGCATCCGTCTTAAGAACGTCATACAAGATATACTGGACCAAAATCAGGGAGGAACACAACAGCATACCTCCAATGAATCTCATGTGGCCTATCGAGATCCTCTCCTAAACCACAACCGGCCATATAACAACAATCACAACGGCGGCCACAACAACAATGGTTACAACCACAACAATGGTCACAATGGCAACGACTCCAATGGTCATAACAATAATGACAACAATCGTAACAGGCCAAACCAAAACAGTGGGTCGAGTAATGCTAACTATGCAAGCGTTCCCTTTGAGTACACCATTAACTGCATTTCTGAGCATGTTCCACAAGTCAACGTCATATCCCCCAACCAACAACTAGAACCTAACGGCACTGGTTGTAGTATCATTTCCCGCAGTGGTAGAGTCACGATCAACACCACTCCTCCAAGGTCGTCGCCATCTCCGTCCAACCCCCGCCCATATAATGTCATCAACCAATTGCAAAAGACTCCGGCTCATATTTCTATATTGGAGCTCCTACGTCTATCTCCTTCTCATAAGGAGATTCTTGAGAAAGCCTTAGTGAAGACTACTATCCCCACTAACCTAGCCCAAGAAAAGTTTCAAACCACGGTGGGCGCCAAAAATGTGAGGGTAAAATAGTGCATCAATCAAATGAATAACAGATGACCCAAACATCAACAGAATAGAGAAACAAAGAAGATTCAAATGAACAAAGCAACGAACAAACACAGCAAACCTCTTCCGTTTTGAAACTTCTGTTGTTCGCCTATCACGAATCGTCCTTTCGCAGATGAGATGAGCCCTCAGAGAGTGCAATCTTTTAAAAGCTGTTGGAGGAAGTCGATGGTGAACGGCTATAGTGTGATATGCAATGAAGGTGAGCTCCAATGCAACAATGGTGATCTCAAGCTTGTGGATGACAAATGGGTGCCAAAGGCGCGCTGGTGATATTTCTGCAGAGTAACGATGTCAAAAGCCTGGATGAATAGAATGGAGGGATGAAGCTTCATTTATAGACTCGGAGGAATAGGAATCAACGGTTGAGAGAAGATATGAAGATCAACGGTTGAGGATGGTTGAGGAATGTGCAACCAGTGGAAATGTGACAAGTGTCCCAGCTCCATCATGAAAGGTGGGATGTGACAGAACTGATTGGAGAGTTAACTCCATTGACTGGTCTGTTAACAGAATTGATTGATCAGTTAGAAGAGTGGATTGTGGAACTGACTGGATTGATTGAGGATTTGACTCAACTGACAGGTTAGTTAACAGACTTGATTGATTGGTTAACTGACCTCTGATTGGAGAAGAAATAGGCCATGTGGGTGAGGGAAAATAAGATAATTAAATATTAAATATATTTAATTACATGTGCAACCTGATGAGGTGGACAAGGTGAGGTGGAAAGGTGAGGTGGAATTTTGAATTTAGAACTTTAGGATAGAGGAAATAGGATTAATTAAATAATTTATGATTATTTAATTGTGAAGGACAAATGGAAGGATTTTAATTAAATAAATTAAATTTATTTAATTATGGAACAGTGAATCGATTAAATAAATTTAGAATATTTATTTAATTAATAGAAGAAGGGAATAAATATTTAGAATATTTATTTAGGATGATTTGTGTCATTTTTAGGCGTATACAATATGTAATCCAATGGAAGATGCAATGCAATGGCAAATTCTGACAATATTTCCTTTCTTGTTAAAGATTACATGAATGTGAATAGATTTGTATTATGAATGAGCTAAATAACATGGAAACTAATCTGTGACTCCTCTGCAAACTTGAAGAAAAAGTAGATTGCATAAAAGGTTTAGATTAGAACCGGAATGGGGTATAGCCAAGATGAAGGAGCACCTTCAGGGCAATCCAAGTCTAAATTAGACCAAATCTTCACTTTGTTGAAAGAAACAAGGGCGAGGGTAGAAACTCTCGAACATGAAGTAAGAGGTCAGCTAGAAGATAGGTGGGGTGTTTATGATGGGGGTCATGGCAAGGAATGCCATAATGAATCCACCCAAAGTGAGCATAGAGAAATTAACTCTATGGCTAGACTAGAAGGAGATAAGAGGAGCCTTATGGCTATGGAATTGACTCATGTTATGAATAAGGTCATGCTACCTAAATTTTATGGATTCGTAAGTGGAGATGCCGTAGAGGCATGGCTTACGACAATGGAGAAGTATTTTGAAATCAAAAACTATAATGAGGTTACTAAAGCTGTGTGGGGAGCATTCCAACTAGTAGGTGAAGCATCCACATGATGGATGAACAAAAGATGGAACTTGGCTTGAGGTCTACAAGCCTTACTTGGGACAAGTTCATGGAATTGTTTAGGCAAAGATGGTTGCTGCAGCTATTCTATGACCAGAAGCTTATTGATTTTTAAAACTTGAAGCAGGCTGACATGTCTGTAAATGAATATTGGGAAAAAAATCACTTGACTATTACAGTATGTGCCGCAATATCAATAGGATGAGAAATTCCACATTCGGAAGTTTATAATGGGGTTGAACACCCAGATTGGTGGTGAGGTTGATGTTCACGGTCTTACTACTTGGACCAGGTCTATGAGAAGGCCATCAAACAAGAAAGAAAACTGAAGGCTATGTCAACTTATAGAGAAAGAAATTGAAAGAGATATAATTGGTCTCAATCTTCTCAATCCTCTAGGAAAAAGGGGAAGAAACATGAATATACTAAGAAAAAATGACAAAGGGGATAGAAATAAACAAACTGAGTAGGGGGGAAAAAGAGCAATAATTACTCCAAGAAGAATGGAGACAATTCTAGGAAGCCTTAGGAGAAGTGAGAGCTAGTTGGAGGGTGCTTCACATGTGGTAGAGATCATTATGCCAATCAGTGTCCTAACAAGACACAAGGAGCTCAACCGAGAGGAAATCCTCTACCATCTCAACAAGCAGCGTTTTAGCAATGCATTCATGCAGCTTTGGACAACCAACAAGCCAAGTACCAAATAACTCCCATAGAAACAACATGTACTTTATTTGGACTTCCAAATTTAGTTTTGATTGATATTGGTGCTACTAAATGTTTTGTTTCCCCTAAGGTATAAAATAAAATACCTAGAAAGGTAGGTTTTATGGAAAATACCTGGTCTATAGAATATGCAAATTGTTAGTGTAGGTTTTTATTTCCTAGTTGGCTTATTTATTTTTCCTATATTCCTAGGTTTTTCCTACACTTCTATTAATCTCGCTTAGGTTAATAAAGCATGTCTTATTAGGTGAGTGGTTGCGAGGTGTCACCTTTCTAAATGTGAGCATCCATTAGCTATCTTGGGAAGATACTTTGTTATCTTTAGTCTGATAGATGGTTTCTCCTGATTGGTCGATGTTGCCACCTCCTCCCTTTTCCCAGTCTATATAAGCATGCTACTTGGCTTGTATTTTGTATATTTTGTTTTTGCATCATCTTAATGCTATTTTGCTTCTCGCATTTGCATTACTCTATTGGAGACTAACTCTATGTTGCTATTTTGATTTCATATCATTTGCATTCATAGTTTAATATCTATTCTTTTGCACTAGTTTTCTAGGTTAATAATCTTTTCCAATTCTAACATGGTATCAGAGCTGTTCTATGTGAAAGAGTAAATTTTTAGCTTCCATATTTGAGAGATTCGGGGGCCTGTGAATGCCGCCACTAAGGCCATTTGGATTCAAAATCTTCTCACTAAGTTTGGTATCTAGATTAGACGGCCATCAATCATATTTTGTGACAACCAAAGTGCCATTCAGATCTCATAGAATCCAGTCCATCATTAGCGGACCAAACACATAGAGATCCACATGCACTACATCCGAGAGCTCATCCATGGCCACGTCATCGACCTTCACTACTGTCTGACTTTTGAGCAGGTTGCTGATATCTTCACCAAATCCTTCACTGAGAGCAAGTTTCTTCATTTGCAAGCTTTGCTGGGGGTGCAGGATGCTTCATCTTCTAGGGGGCTTCTTCCTCTCACTCAGAGTCTTGACTCTCTCTACTTTGGGGGGGTCTCTTCTCTCTCTATTTTGGGAAGGGCTTTTCTCTCTCTTTGAGGGGAATTTTATGTACATGGGTACCTCATCAGGCTTGATTTGTTGGGACCCATTTCTACATCCACCTAAGCTTCACTTATGGGGGGTATTAGTGTAGGCTTTTATTTCCTAGTTGGGTTATTTATTTTTCCTATATTCCTAGGTTTTTCCTACACTTCTATTAATCTCGCTTAGGTTAATAAAGCATGTCTTATTAGGTGAGTGGTTGCGAGGTGTCACCTTCCTCTATGTGAGCATCCATTAGCTATCTTGGGAAGATACTTTTCTATCTTTAGTCCAATAGATGGTTGCTCCTGATTGGTCAGTGTTGCCACCTCCTCCCTCTTCCTAGTCTATATAAGCATGCTACCTAGCTTGTATTTTGTATCTTTTGTTTTTGCATCCTCTTAATCCTATTTTGCTTCTAGCATTTGCATTATGCTCTTGGAGACTAACTCTGTGTTACTATTTTGATTTCTTATCATTTGCATTCATAGTTTAATATCTATTCTTTTGCACTAGTTTTCTAGGTAAATAATCTTTTTAGATTCTAACACAAATCACACCAAGGCTCAGGTAGAGCAATGCATGTTTGAGCTAGAATTGAACTTTCAAGTTTCTCTATAGAAATAAACCTTTATGCAGCCCCATTAGGCTCATATGATGTTATCCTAGGAATAAACTGGTTATGGAGACATCAAGCCAAAGTGGATTGTTATGCCAAAATAGTAGAGTGTCTGGATGATACAGGAAATAAGGTTTTTTTGCAAAGGAAACCTAGGGGATTCCAACTACAACAAATCTTGGCTCTGCAAATGAAAAGGCCATAGAGAAAGGGATGCCAACTTTTTTCTATCAAGATGGACAAATTAGATGAATCAAAGGAAACTTACTTCCAAGATGATTTAAAGTTTTATGAATCCCAGAAACTTAATAAAGTTGGGATGAAGGAATCCATAGGTCAGGAAAGATCAGATATGGACAGGTATCCTTTCCTTAGGGACTTTGAGGATGTATTTTCAGATGAGCTACCTGGTTTCCTCCTTGAAGAGCCTTTGATTTCACCATTGATATTATTCTTGGGTCAGAACCCATCTCTAAATCCCCTATAGAATGACCACAACAGAACTAATGGAGTTAAAGGCTCAACTACAAGATTTGCTAGATAAATGGTTAATTAGACCCAATGTGTCACCATGGGGAGCACCAATCATATTTGTGAAAAATAAAGATGGCACCTTGCGATTGTGCATTGACTACCGCATGTTGAACAAAGCAACCATTAAGAATAAATACCCATTACCTTGCATTGATGATCTTTTTGATCAAATGAGGGGTGCAACTATGTTTTCCAAGATTGATCTTTGGTCTAGATACCATCAACTAAGGTTAAAGGATGAGGACATCCATAAGACAACCTTTAGAACAAGGTATAGACATTATGAATTCACTGAACTCTACCTTTTGGATTAACAAATGCGCCAATGACGTTTATAAATCTTATGAATAGTGTGTTCAAAGACTACCTAGACAAGTTTGTCTTAGTATTTGTTGATGACATTTTGAGCTATTCTAAGAATGAGGAAGAGCATATGCAACATTTGAGAATTATTCTTTAGAGGCTGAGAGAGCATAAGTTATATGGAAAGCTCTCTAAGTGTACTTTCTTTCAGAAAGAAGTACAATATTTGGGTCACATAATTTTAGCTAAGGGAATAAATGTGGACCCAACTAAGATTAAGACTATTTTGGAATGGTCAGAACCAAAGAATGTTCATGAGATCCAAAGTATTGTTTATTATAGGAAGTTCGTTCAAAACTTCTCTAAAATTGCATATCTTATAACTTCCTTGTAGAGAAAAGGCAAGAAGGTTGAATGGTCAAAAAAGTGCCTGGAGGCCTTTGACCTACTAAAGGAAAAATTGACTTTAGCACCAATATTGAAAGTGCCTGACCCGGAGGGTCAATTTGTAGTCATTATCGATGTCTCAGGAGAAGGCTTAGGTGGTGTGCTAGTCCATGATGGACAGGTCATCGCATATGAATCATGCAAACTAAAAATTTATGAACAAAATTATGCCCCACATGATCTAGAAATGGAAGCAGTTATTCATGCTTTATAGATGTGGAGACACTACCTTCTTGGGAAACCTTTTGAGTTAAAAATATATCATCAGGGACTCAAGTATCTATTTACTCAGCCACATCTTAATGCCTAGGAAAGGAGATGGCTGGAATTCATCTCAGATTATGATTTTGAGATTAAATACATTAAGAGAAAAGATAATCGAGTGGTAGATGCTTTGAGTAGAAGAAGACACGTCTCCTCTATGATCTCCATACATTCTAATTTTAGGAATTAGGTGTTACAACAATTCAAGGAAGATGATTTCCACAAGCAGGTAAAACAAGCCCTAGAGGAAAATCCACATAATCCAAAATATGAGGGATTCAACCTTGAACCAGATGGGTTACTAAGATTCAAAGGAAGGATGTATGTACCTAACTCAGTAGAGTTAAGGAATATGGTATGGAAGGAGGTACATTCTACACCATACTTTGAGCACCCTGGAGTAACCAAGTTACTCGCTAATATAAAACCCTTATATTTCTAGAAAGGAATGAAGAGGGATGCTACACAATTTGTAGCTACTTGTATAGAATGCTAGAGGGTGAAAGTGGAACATCATCACTCGGTAGGATTGTTATACCCTCATGAAATTCCAGAATGGAAATGGAAAGTTATAAGTATGGACTTTGTGCAAGGACTACCTATGTCAAGAAACAAGTATAATGCTATCTTGGTTGTGGTGGATAGACTCACCAAGACCCCCCATTTTATACTAGGAAACTTGATGGATGGACCACCCATCATAGCTCAAAAATTTGTTCAAGAGGTTTTTAGACTCCATGGCATTCTTATGAAGATCATCTTAGATAGGGATGCACGGATGACATCGAGGTTTTAGAAAAAAATATTCTCTTCAGTTGGAACCCAGTTGAACATAAGCTCCACTTATCATCCTAAAATGGATGGCCAAACTAAAAGGGTGACCCAGGTGTTGGAGGATTTGTTGAGAATGTATTGCATGGATCAATAATACAAATGGGAAGATTATCTTCCGTTGGTGGAATTTGCCTACAATAATTCCTGTCACTTAGCTATTAAGATGGCTCCATTTGAGGCATTGTATGGACAAAAGTTCTGAACCCCTATAAGCTGGGATAAGCTGGAAGATAGGGTTAGCCTTGGTCTAGCAATGCTCTTAGAAATGGAAGATCAAGTGCATTTGATTAGGAAAAGGTTAGCAGAAGCTAACAATAGGCAAAAGAGTTATGGGGATGCTAAGTGCATTAAATGCATTTCATTGTGGGAGAGAAAGTTCTCTTGAGAGTAAAACCTTAGAAAAGTTCCATTAAATTTGGAAAGATGTCTAAATTGGCAACTCGGTATGTGGGACCTTTTGAAGTACTCAAAGAAGTCAATCTAGTGGCATATATAATTGCTCTACCGGCCGCCTTAGCCATGATGCATAATGTGTTTCATGTTTCATATTTGAAAAAGTTTAATGTTGTTGATAATAAAATTCCTATGCTTGATTGGAATGTTCCATAGGTGAAAGACCCAGGAGTGCTGGTGATAGAGTCCATGAAGGTGCTCAAAATGTGTAAGCTACACTAATATAACAAGGAAATAACACAATACAAGGTCCAATGGGACCAATATTTAGTGGAAAATTCCACCTAGGAAAACTGTGATGAGTTTCATGCTAGATTTCCTCATCTTTTCTGAAAAACCTATTTATCATGCTCATGAAACATTTTCTTGTTATGTTAATTTGACTTTAAAATAGTAAATCATCGAGGATGATGATTCTTATGGGGGAGAATATGTTACATCCCTAACCCATGAATAGCTTAATTTTTGTGATTACATGATAATCTAAAAGATTGATTAGTAGTTAGATTATGACATTGTGGAAATGTCAAATTAATCACTACTTTTACTTTAATGATGGTTAGTTAAAAGATTTAGATTTAAATGGTTTTTTAATTATTATAGTTTATTGATCATATTATGATGCACTGATCATGATTTTTCTGGTTGTGAGTTGGATCAGGAAAGTGATCATCTTCTGAAGACAGAAGGAGAGTATCATCCAGGAGGGAGGAATAGATGTTGGAAAATGGGAATGTTGCTAGCCATCTGAGTGTTAGACTTTATGTCCTTTCGAGTCTTTCATATTTATGTTTCACTTGACTTGATAAGTTGTTTTTCCCTTTAAGCGACTTGTCAATTTAGTTGTATCAGAAATTTAGTACTAACTTGATTAACAACGGTCTTGGATCATCAAATTAAGTCGAGAGTTAGTCTTGTTTAATTTTACCTTGTTGTCTGTAGCAAACAACGAAGAGCAATGCTCAATCCCTAAATCACTCTTTGGACCTATCTCCACGTAGAAGAATGTCGTATAATGACGACATGGATTATTTAAGTGTTTATAGTGTCTTATGGTTGTGCATAATAAATCTATATTTCAATGATATAAGATTGATATACAATAGCAATTAATCCTATTACGTATAAGTATCAATATTGTTGTTGAAGGTATTTGGGAGCTTTATGCTCACCTTAGCCGACAAGTGTCATGTTTGTGTGAACCTTCTTGAGGAAGTGGATTGAATGGAGAAACCACTCTCTCTCACCACCTTAGTGGAGGTGGTAGTTTTCCATAATTTGAGGCATGCCTTTGTGGAGAAGGAAAGAACCTTGGCTTTCGAAGGGTTGGCTAGGCTTGGTTTTTCATTGTTGTTTTTGGGAGCGGATTCTATCTGGGAAGAGGGATCAGAGAGTTGTACTCAGCATTCTAGAGAAAGAACAAAGTTTATGAATTGGATACATTTTGGTGACAGGGGTCTGTACTAAGGTAATGTGTATTTCCCCTGTATTGGTTATCACTATGTATAAATACCTTTGTTTTGAACTGGTGTTAAATGGCCATACGGCCAAACTGTTCTTATCTATGTTAGCATTGTTGTGGCTATAGGTCATAAGGCTAAGTTCCTTTATTGTATTTCTTGTTGTCTGTATTGGTCAAGGATTGAGGCCATTGGGATGAGCTCTCTCCTTATTGATATCATATATATATGATTGTAACTACAGGCCGATAGGCTAAGTTTCTTTTCAAGATAGATAATCTTTACTTGGCTGTTGTTCGAGGCCATAAGGCCAAACTCCACCATAGTTGATGATAGTCATGCCTTTTTGATCTAAAGTTGATCCATTTAAATACTATTAAGTCTTTATTGACTACAGCTATAGGCCAAAGGGCCGAGCCATTTAAATGTTATTAAGTCTTTATTGACTACGGCTACAGGCTGAAGGGTTGAGCCATGTAATAGTTAACAAATCTTTAATGGACTTTTGTTATAGGACAAAGGTCAAACCCTTTATTTGTTGACAGTCTCTAGTTGGGCTACGACTCAAGGCCAATGGCCAAGCCATATATTTCAACAGTCTTTATTTGTATATAGTTTGAGGCTGCTAGGCCGATCATTGCTTTCTTGGAATCTTTTAATAATTATGGCTTATGGCCAATTGGTCGAGTCCAAGTTTGCTCTTCACATTCTTGATTATGGGTACAACTCGAGGCTGCTAGGTTGAGCACAATGCATGCTATGAAATCATTGATACAACTATGCTCCAAGTTGTATAGGCTAAGCCATTAACTTTTTGGAAAACAATATTAGAGTTCAAACTTGCACTATATGCAAGGTTGAAAGTATTCATAATAAGAACATATAGTTTTTGACATGATTATATTAATTAGGGATACAGACTACATGTAGTCAAAATAGTTCTTTTACATTATAATAATAAACGTTAAGTCCAAGTTGGAATTGTGCTCATAGCACTTGTGTATTGTTTACACCTTTTTCTTGTTATAAGACTACTATGAATAAATGAGGCAAGGTTTGCCTATGGCTTTTGGAGAGAAATATTAACTTTCTCGATGCCACATTTTGTGTATGTAAACCATGGGAGTCCCAGGAAGGGGTGAACATGTTTCATTATAAGATATAAAATAAATTGGAATGAGGTGACATGGGTTTAGAAATTCCTTGTTACTAAAGTAAGCTTGTTGGTCAAAACCACCTTAAGAGGGGAGTCGATTTGTTCCAGTGGGAACTATGAATCAAATTGATCCTACTCGAAATAGACTTAGAGTGAATAGTCATTTTATAGCTACTGTAGGACATGACAGCTTATAAGTTGAGTTAGGGTGGTGGACATATGACAATATTCAAGATGAAACATTCATGTATGTAAAACTTTGGCCAAGGTAATGCATCCTTCTCTACATGCATTGTCAATCCACAGTGCTCCATATGGCATAATGGTCTCCAGAAGCATCATACATAGTTAGAGGGAATCTATAGTTGTGTGACCGTGAGACATTATGAAGGACACAACACTAGATACTCAGATGGCTAACCTAACGGTTCCTTACATCTATCCCTTCCATGAAGGGTCAAGCCACATCCAGGTAGGAAGGTGTTCAGGGGATTGCTGGTCTGTGGTTGGTGGAAAAGCACTTGGATGATGCTCTCCTTCCCAAGCTAGAGACAAGTTGAGACTTATGGAAATTGATGTCATATGATCCAGATATAGTGTTTCCATTTTATGACTTGTTGGTCAATTGTAATGCTTACTCTGATATGTATAATGCCTTGAGCAAAATTTGAACATGTATAGTGAAAGATATTCTCTATGGAATTGTATTTAATTTTGAAATTATAAGGTTCATTATATTATGTTTATGAATATCATGCTCAATTGATAATCTAATTATGAAGTTGTATTACTTAACTTGAATTGGCTGATCAGGTGGTTAACTTTTATCATGATTAAGTTAAAATTGTTATGTTAAATTTGTGGATTAAGAATTGAGTTGTTACAAGAACCATCAATATCACTTAACTTCATCTATAATTATATTTTTCAAATTTCTTCTAGATCTTTTCAATAACACTTTCTATCATAATTCAATCACAATTAGATTCAACATAAAGATTTTTCTAATCAATAACATGATCAAAGCTATATATACACTTTTACCTGAAACAAATCATGAATTTACATTAGAAGAGTTAATACAAGACTATATGTTAAATCTCCTAGCTTGGAACTTTTAGTTTCATCGTTCATGTACTACTTAGTAAATAATATACATATCTCATACTATGTAATCACCCACCATTCACTGTCATATAACCTACATACTCAAAATATATTCCAAGATGATAATGATGCATTCCAAACTACATAACTAGCCTCTCTTCTTATATAATTTGAATGGAAACAAATACATAATTTATCCCTAAATAAATTTTAATAATTTCCCAATAACTCAAATAGAGATCTAGGACAAGTCTAAATCTAACAAGAATTCAAATACAAATCAATCAAATTACACAAGTTCAATACTATAGCTATATTTGGTATAGTGAGAACTAGCATATTTTACCTTGTCAAAAATTCAATGATATCATACAACATTCCAAGGATTTCATTTGTTTTTTTGGAGGTGATCTATCTCGTCCCAAAAGAGTATGTACCATTTTATGGCCTTCAATCCAACTACATCCAGGTACCTTTTTATTTTCTCTATCTTTCATCAATCACCTTACTATTTAAGCCTCATCCCACTTGCCCACTTCTACATAGTTGTTTGACAGAAGAACATAAGTTGTAGCATTTTTAGGATCTAGCTCGAAAAGACGAGACACTGTAAATACTCCTAATGTTATATTCTTCTACGATCTATAGGCACCAAACAAAGACACCCACAAATCCACCACATGTTTATTGGCATTTTGAAGATAAACTTTAGAGTATGGACTCAAGATAGCCAACACGGCCAACAAGATCAACCATGCACACATAATGATCAATAATAGGTGAAATGCAATAGAGTCACCCATGCTGATGAAATATTTACTTTCCTCATCTAGTAAACCTCCATGGCTGCATGCAAATAAAACACATGCAAATCTTACGTGATCAGGGTATGCTCCTGATTGCTTCATTGTTTCTAGATTTTTAAATTCCTGTACTTATACACAACAATTCTCATAACTATCTGTTTCTGGGATTTTAAATTCCTATAGAAACCCCTAAAAAAATTACATAGTAGGTGGTTGCCAAAAAAATCATGTGTAGAACTTTAGACAAAATTTAAGAACAAGATCTAAGAATAAACAATGAGTGGAAGAATAGAAGTTGATTGTTCATCTCTCTTTTCTTCACATTGAAAGTGATTCTCCTAAACCAAACTATTCTGGTTGCTTCTTCTAATTGAAAGGAAATTTCCTAAATTAAATTACACTCAAATATTAGGGTCATGACACACCCTCCAGATTATAGATGATACATATTCTTGTAGTAACAATGCTTCTATAGTTAATGAAGAAGAGAATATGACTTTGTACCCAAAAAAAATTGAAACAAATAGAATGATTGTCAAGAAATCTAAGCCCTAGAGTTATTGGTGCAGGAGCACCCCTTAAACAAGATAAATATCCATCTGAGGGAGAAGAATAAGGTTTTAATATGTTTTTACATTACATGTTGTCTTGTAGTATTTGTGTTAACATTTCATGTTTGTAAGCCGACCCCCACCATGAGAAACAACCCCACCATATGAACCGAGGTCACAAATTGGGCATTCCAATAAGCCAATTTGGACATCATTAGATATTTGGGGTATGTAGATGATTAAGTCAATGTGTCATATTATTAGGTGTTTTGTTGTCCTAAGCCAAATAGGTGTCGTGTGATTAGTTAGGGTTTTGGCTTATAATCGTAGTTAAGCAAAATCAAAACAGGGTTGTTGGAAATGAAACAGGTAGAGGTGATTGAGGAATAGTTGGCTTTTTTCCATCCTTTGGAATGATCAAATGTATGAATATCTATAATTGGCCTATGTTGCTGGAGGCACAGAGAGATGAAGTTGAAATGAAGAAATAGAAATTCTGTCAGTTGTGTTTTACCAAATTTTGGATTCTATGTAAATTCTCTGTATATCGAATTGTTCTGTGTAGATTAGCTGTATAGAATTGTTTTGTATTTAATTTAGTCTTTTTGTTGTCGATATACATGATTAAAACCATTCCACTGGTGGATTTCTATGAAATCAGTGGAACTTGTAAAATAGTTTTCTGTTTTGTTTTCCTTGTGTTCATGGTCATGGAAAAATAGAAACTGCAAAATTTGCTATAGATGAGGTGATTGGAATGAAATTCAAATATACATTTTATGTATATATGTCAATTGCATGCTGGAACAATTTGTGCATATATCACATTTGTATGTGAGTATCATCTTGTGTATATCCTATGACGAAAGGTAGGTATAAAAGTCCTTCTGGGTTAAGTTCATGTTGTTCATTGAATATACAAGTAGTGTGTGTATATCGCTAATGTACCTGAGTACATTTCATGTGAGTATATCGCATTTGTATGCGAATATACATTTCGTGTGTATCCTGTATCTGTGTATCGGGTTGAAGTATATCAGAGGAATCGATAGTGGCTATTTGCAGGTGGTTGAACCAATTCAAAGGTTCAACAGATTCATTGGTTCAATAGAGTAAGAGGTGCCGATAGTTGAACTGATGGTTGAACCGGTTCAATGGTTCAATGGTTCAATGGATGCAGCAATTCATCGCCGATAGTATTAAAGTGTTGCGATAGTTCAACCAAAGGTTGAACTAGTTCAATGGTTTAATGATTCAGCAAGTTCAGCAAGGTTTGTTTGGTGCGCCGATTCAACAAGGCGGAGATGGATTCAAAGAATTCAACGGTTCAACATATAGTTGCTGACAGCATTTAATCAAAATGATAAGGATAAATTAAACCAATAGTTGCGGTTCAAGGGTTCGCATGATTCAAAGGTTCAACCACAGTGATAGTTCTGCAAGATTAAATTATTCCCACCATTTTGCTGCCCGCTCTACATCATAGTGGTATTAAAGCAAAGGAGTATCCTTTGGGTAGCAGAAGAAGACAATATGTCAGACGAAGAGGGGTCACAAGAGTACCCAACAAAGATGACCAATGCTGAGTTGGTGGCCTTAGTGAGAAAGCAAATGGTAGAGAGCAGAGCAATTCAGGCTCAGAATTAGGCCTTGAAAGAAGAGGAAGAGAAGTTGAGGGATAGAGTAGAGAAAGGGGAAGAAGATTCTGGTAAGCGAGAAGACAAGGATGAAGAGGAGATCCCTAAGTAGGGAGAGATAGAGGTTCCTGCAGACCAGAGACCCTTACTTAATGCCCTCAAATCCATGGAGAGAAGGACCATGGATATGAAAATAGACTTGCCAGCATTTGCAGGCAAAATGGAACCTGATTCAGTGATGGAGTGGATAGACTCCTTGAATAACTTCTTTGAGACCGAGGAAATACTAGACCACCAAAGGGTGAAGATGGCTCAATCCAAAATGAAAGGGGCTGCACTAACTTGGTGGAATTTCATCCAAGATGATAGGGTGAAAGAAGGAAAGAGTAGAGTTACAACTTGGAAGAAGATGATGGCTTTAGTGAAGGAGGCCTATATTCCATTGGATTACAACATCCAACTACATAAGAGGAAACAAAACTTGAAGCAGAAAGAGTTAGATGTTAGCTCATACACATAAGAGTTCATGAAACTATGTGTCAAGACAAAGGTAAAGGAGAATGAAGAAGAGAAGGTGGCAAGGTACCTCAATGGATTGAGGTTTACCATCCAAGAAGACATAAATCTGCATAACCTAGAGACAGTCCAAAAGTGCTACCAATTGGCACTCAAGGTGGAAGAGAAATTCAAGAGAAGACAAAAACAGAATAGTAGAGGAAGAGGGAGACAACAAAGGGGAGAAAGAAGTCCTTTCAGAGGCAGAGGAAATGGATTTGGATTCAAAGGTGAATCAAACCAAGAGAGAAACAAAGGAGACAGCAGTCGAACCCAAGGGGGAAGTTACAATCAAAGAGGAAACTTTAGGGGTAGAAGACCATCATTTGGAGGGAGATCTCAGGACAGAGGACCTATCAGATGTTACAATTGCAATCAAGAAGGCCATATAGCTAGCAGATGACCAGGAAAGGCAACAAGTTCAACAGGAGAAAGGAGGATCAATCTGATCCAAGAATCTAATTGTCAAAGTGTGACAAGCTCAAACACTTCTCAAAGTGTAAATGCTCCTGATAGTTATGGATATCCTGAGAAAGGAGAATCTTTGATGATTAGGAGAGCAATGACCACCATGAAGGTGCCTAACAAAGAACCCCCACAAAGGAAGTCTCTCTTCAGAACTACTTGCAAGGCAGGAGGAAAGGTATGTAAAGTTCTGATTGACTTCGGATCCACTGAAAATTTTGTGTCATTTGAAATGGTAGAAAAGATTAAGCTTAGAAGACTACCACATCCTTGCTCATAAAAGATCTCATGGCTCACCCAAGGTCAGCAAACAATTGTGGAAGAACAAGCTTGGGTGGAGTTTGAAATTGGACCATACAAGGATAGGTTATTGTTTGACATTGCCAAGATGGATGCTTGCCATCTCCTATTTGGGAGACCATGGCAATATGACTTGAAAGCACACCATGATGGAGTTAGAAACACATATTCAATCACCAAGGATGGTAAGATGATAGAGTTACTACCATTGATGGAGAATGAGGTGGAATCAAAAGGGAAAGAAGTCAAGGTGATGATGGTAGAAGACAAACATTTCATGAAAGAGATAGTAGAAGAAGGAGCAGTTGCATCTGCTCTAATTCCATGTCTAAAGGTGAACAAAGAGCAGCAACAAGACGTCAAGGGACAGAAGAGGCAAAGGTTCATAGATCTGGCTATCCAGGAGTTATTGGACAAATACAAGGGCATCATCTCTAATGGAATGCCAAGGTCCCTACAACCTATGAGCAACATCAGCCATTGCATAGATCTGATCCTAGGATCTACACTCCCAAACAAAGTAGCATACAAGCTTACCCCAGAGAAGAATACAGAGGTAGCAAGGTAGATTGAGGAGTTGTTGGAGATAGGCCTAATTGGCAAGAGGTTAAGCCCATGTGTAGTACCGACTGTACTAGCACCAAAGAAGGAAGGCACTTGGAGGCTTTGTACTGATTCAAGGGCTCTCAACAAAATAACAATCAGGTATAGGTTCCCAATCCCTAGGATAGAAGATTTGCTTGATTTTTTTGGGGGTGCTAAGTATTTCACAAAAATAGATTTAAAGAGTGGCTATCATCAGATTAGGATTAGGCCAGGAGATGAATGGAAAACTGCATTCAAGACCAATGAGGGGTTATATGAGTGGAAGGTCATGCCTTTTAGTTTGTCCAACACCCCTAGTACCTTTATGAGGTTGATGAATGAGGTCTTGAGGGAATTCATGGGAAAATTTGTCATAGTATATCTAGATGACATCCTAATTTTTAGTAATATAAGGGAAGAGCACCTCAACCATATAGACTTGGTCCTCAAAAGGTTACATGAAGAGCAGCTAATGATCAACTTAGGAAAGTGTTTGTTCATGCAAGAAGAGATCAGCTACTTGGGATTTGTCATCTCACATAACAAACTGAAAATGGATCAAGATAAGGTAAGTGCCATATTGTCTTGGCCAACTCCTAAAACCTTGAATGATGTTAGAAGTTTCCATGGGTTAGCAACCTTTTATAGGAAGTTTATAAAGGGGTTTAGTCATGTTTGTGCACCCATGCTTGACACCATAAAAGGAGGACAAATGTGCAGATTCACTTGAACAAAGGAGGTAGATGATTCATTTGAAACATTGAAGAAGAAGGTGGCAGAGCAGCCAATCCTTGCATTTCCTAACTTCAACAAGATTTTCCAGGTAGAATGTGATGCAAGCCACAAGGCAATTGGGCAGTACTCAGTCAAGAAGGTAGGCCTATTGCATTTTTCAGTGAGAAACTAAATGATGCAAAGAAGAGATACTCATCATATGATTTGGAGATGTATGCTCTAGTACAGTCACTCAAAAAGTGGAGGCATTACTTGCTGCCAAAAGAATTCATAGTGTTCATAGATAATCAGGCCCTTAGTTTCATAAACAGTCAAGAGAACTTGAACCATAGGCATATGAAGTGGGTGGAGACTTTACAAGCTTTCACCTTCACACTTAAGCACAAGAAAGGGGTCAAGAACAAGGTAGTAGATGCTTTGAGAAGGAGGGCTCTAACCATCAATCAGATCCAGTTGGAGAGTGTTGACATTGACTCTTTGAAGGCCATGTATGATGCTGATGAAGACTTTGGAGAAATCTATAAGGTATGTACTTCCTTTGGTGACAAATATCATGTTGAGTTCTTTGAATTTCTGATCCAAGATGGATTACTTTTCAAGGGTGGATAGTTGTGTATTCCAAGATGTTCTATGAGACTGAATATCATTAGAGAGAAACATTGTGGGGCCATGGTAGGACATTTTGGTCTGGATAAGACTCTTGATCTTGTGAAGATACATTACTATTGGCCCAAGTTACAGTCAGATGTGAGAAGATTTGTAGAGGCATGTGTGATATGTTAGAAAGCAAAAGGGAGATCCACTAATGCAGGTTTGTATCGGCCACTACCCATTCCTTCTAGGTCGTGGGAGAGCATAAGCATGGACTTTGTATTGGGTTTGCCTAGGACAAGGAAGGGGTATGATAGTTTTTTTGTTGTAGTAGACAGATTTAGTAAAATGACACAATTTTTTCCATGCAAAACCACTTGTGATGACTCATATGTTGCAAATCTATTTTTCAAAGAGATAGTGAGGATACATGGTTTTCCATTGAGCATAGTGTCAGATAGAGATGTGAAATTTATTGGCCACTTTTGGAGAACTCTTTGGAAGAAGCTTGGAACAAATTTATCCTTCTCATCAGCCTACCATCCTCAGCCAAATGGTCAAACTGAAGTAGTTAACCGTTCATTGGGAAATCTGTTAAGGTGTTTGACAAGGAAGCATGGAGAGAAGTGGGATAACATTCTATCACAAGCAGAATTTTCCTATAATGACACTATCAATATGAGTACAGGGAAGTCACCTTTTCAGGTAGTATATGGTATTCATCCTAGGGGTATTTTGGAGTTAAGAGATCTACCTACAGGAGAGTCTATTAGTACAGATGGAGAAGCTTTTGCATCAGCCATTAAAGAGGTGCATGATCAAGTTAGGACACAACTCCAACAAACTACATTGAAGTACAAAGCATATGCTGATAAGAAGAAGAGAGATGTACAACTTGATGTTGGAGATTTGGTATGGATTAATCTTAATAAGGAGAGGCTCCCAAAAGGTAAATATACCAATCTCATGTAGAGGAAGATTGGGCCATGTCAGATTTTGAAGAAGTGTGGGCAAAATGCTTATGAGATCCAACTTCCTCCTGATCTTGGATTGTCAGCCATTTTCAATATATGTGATTTAATTCCATACAAGTAGAATGCAGATGTAGGATAGGAACCATTGCAGGATGCAATAGATAATGATATTCCTAAGTAGGATCCACCAAAATTGAAGATCTTAGACTCAAGAGTAACAAAGAAGACAAGGAACAAAGAGTACATGGAGTACTTGGTGGCTTGGCATGGGAAACCTAATTCAGAGGTAGTTTGGATGACTAAAGAGTAGATCATAAAATATGGTACAGATCTTCAAACTCTGATCTCAAGTGGGCTTGAGATCTCTTCTCCCAGGGAGTATGGTGCAGGAGCACCCTGTCAACAAGATAAATATCCATCTGAGGGAGAAGAATAACCTTTTAATATGTTTGTACATTTCATGTTGTCTTGTAGTATTTGTGTTAACATTTCATGTTTGTAAGCCAACCCCCACCATGAGAAACAACCCCACCATATGAATCGAGGTCACAAATTGGGCATTCCAATAAGCCAATTTGGACATCATTAGATATTTGGGGTATGTAGATGATTAAGTCAATGTGTCATATTATTAGGTGTTTTGCTGTCCTAAGCCAAACAGGTGTCATGTGATTAGTTAGGGTTTTGTCTTATAATCTTAGTTAAGCAAAATCGAAACAGGGTTGTTGGAAATGAAATAGGCAGAGGTGATTGAGGAACAGTTGGCTTTTTGCCATCCTCTAGAATGATCAAATGTATGAATCTCTATAATCAGCCTATGTTGCTGGAGGCATAGAGGGACGAAGTTGAAATGAAGAAATAGAAATTCTGTCAGTTGTATTTTACCAAATTCTAGATTCTGTATAAATTCTCTATATATCAAATTGTTCTGTGTAGATTAACTATATAGAATTGTTTTGTATTTAATTTAGTCTTTCTATTGTTGAGATGCATGATTAAAACCATTCCACTAGTGGATTTCTATGAAATCAGTGGAATGGACTTGTAAAATAGTTTTATGTTTTGTTTTCCTTGTGTTCGTGGTCATGGCAGAATAGAAACTGTGAAATTTTCTACAGATGAGGTGATTGGAATGAGATTCAAATATACATTTTACATATATACGTCAATTGCATGCTGGAAGAGTTTGTAAGTATATCGCATTTGTATGCAAGTATCATCCTGTGTATATCCTATGATGAAAGGTAGGTATAAAAGTCCTTCTGGGTTAAGTTCATGTTGTTTGCTAAATATACAAGTAGTGTGTGTATATCGCTAATGTACTTGAGTACATTTCATGTGAGTACATCGCATTTGTATGCAAATATACATTTCGTGTGTATCATGTATCTGTGTATCAGGTTGAAGTATATCAGAGGAACCGATAGTGGCTATTTGCGGGTGGTTGAATGAATTCAAAGGTTCAATGAGTTCATTGGTTCAATGGAGTAAGAGGTGCTGATAGTTGAATCGACACTTGAACTGGTTCAATGGTTCAATGGATGCAGCGATTAATCGCCGATAGTATTAAAGTGTTGTGATAGTTGAACCAAAGGTTGAACTAGTTCAACGGTTCAGCGAGTTCAATGGTTAAACAAGGTTCGTTTGGTGTGCCGGTTCAACAAGGCGGAGATGAATTTGAACAATTCAACGGTTCAACATATAGTTGCCGACAACATTTAAACAAAACGATAAGGATAAATTGAACCGATAGTTGCAGTTCAATGGTTCGCGTGATTCAAAGGTTCAACCACAGCAACAGTTCTGCAAGATTAAACTGTTCCCACCATTTCGCTGACCGCTCTGCATCAGTTATCATCTTCCCTTTCTTTACCAGAGTCTCATAACACAAAATCAAACACTTTATTTTGCACCATGTGGAAGACATACTTGCACAATTCAGAAGTTTAGTTAAATATCAGTATTCTATAGCGGTAGAATAAATTATAAATCTACAATGACATGATTGGTTATTGTGAATGATAGAAATAAATGCTAATTGTTTATACAAATTATTCACCTAGATGTAGTATTTAAAATTTGCTAATAGTATGGATTGCTTTCTCCATCTTTTTTAAAGATTTATGTTAGGATATTTAGAGGTTGCCTAAAAGAAACCGATTTTAGATACATATACTTTTTCAAAATTTTAGATTTATTATAAAGTAAAACAATGAGTATAAAGCTAGGAAAAAACAAAAACTAAGAATAAAAAAAACTTAGTTTGCAACTCATACATAGGGCTTAAATTTGACAGTTGACCTTGCCTGTCAAACAATTTTTTTATGACAGTTATCTATTCAATGGTGCCCTTCAAATACTATGACATACCCTAGTATAAGTAAATCATATAAAAATAAAAAATAGAAATCATCATAATCCTATATAAATTTTGACAGTTTGTCCAAAATCTCTCCTTTCATATGATACAATCTTTTTAAAATTTCAATTATATTTTACAGCAAAAATGCCTAAATACAGCTATACAATTGTCAAATTTAAACCGTGTGAGTCACACATTTATCTTTTCAAGAAAAAAAAACTACTTTCCATAATAAGTAAACTGTACTCATTTGTGTTTTTTAATAAAACTTGTTTTGAAAAAAAAAAAAAATCTATAAAATTTGTTTTATAAAAAAAATTTAGTTTTCAAACTACACATTTATTTGTTATGTAATAATTAGACATTATTAAAGTCATACATTTATTATTTAATAAAATTTCTTTTGATAAAAACAAATAAATAAATAAACGATATCATAATAAATAAACAATATTATAAAAGTCAGGAAGCTTTTAATAAAAATCACTTAGAATAATAAAGCGTGGCACAGAGAATTGGTATAGCTGGGTCTGTATGTTCAGAGGTCTTTTTGCCAATTTGAAACGTGGGGTCCGTTTCAAACGCGGCCTTCTCGTCGTGTTTCAGGTAACATAGCTGGATATACCCTCCAATGGAACGGAGAATTGGTATAGCTGGGTAGAGATGTTCAGAGCTCTTTGTGCCAATTCTAACTCTGCAATGGACCAGAGAATCGACCAGAGAAGAAAGGATCTAATACAAATGTGAAAATGGGCTTCTGCTGTGTTGCAGGTTGATTTGTGCTCTTGCTTGAGTGATCTTCGACGATAAACACAGTAGTAGAAGCTCGGCTTTCCAAGTCTGTGCACTCGGCAAATCTCTTTTTCCAGCATAGGCAGAGTAGTTTTCAAGCACATGCTGCAAGTTATCAAACATTGCTATAAATAGTAAGCTGTCATTAAAGTTAAAGGACGACGTGTCTCTATATCATTCTACTTAAATATCATCTATTTTAATCGTCAAATAGTTAATAGCAATTTTAAACTTCATTCACAATAAAAAGTGGTAAATATTTCCAAAACCCTCTTAAACCATATTACAGGTATTTGGAAGGTAAAACTTAAGTAGCCTCTACGTTGTAAAACATACATGCAGTCAAAATCTTGACAAACATGTTTGACAAAATCCTGTCTCGGCACAAAATCATTGCAGGTCGACACAATTGCAGGTCTGTAAAACTAGTCGACATGTTTGCAGGTCGACTAGTCGACTGTTTAGGGTGGGCATATTTGGGATACCAATTGTTAAACTACAGCTCATTATTTATTTTCAAAAAACATTAAAGATGTAAAAAACATAGAATTATTTTATATAATTACCGTCAATGCAGAGTGATTCTCCACCAAAACCACAGGATTTTCAAGTTCCATGTCCCATGCAACTTGACGAATTTGCCATCTTATCACATCCGATCGCTGGGTTACAAATTCGGGGAAGGTGAGAGGAAGGCCAAGAGGGCCATCCGCTACTGCTGGTGATTGTGCGCCATGAGTCAGAACTAAAATTTGGGTGATTGTGTCCAGCAATTATAAATCGCCTTCACGATCCATACTCTGCATATCCAAACGATCACAATACAAAACAATATCTGGCGGTGTTTTCTTGATGAAATGCTTGACCGTTGCAGGACCTTCTTGTTGTGATGGTAACCAGTTAAGGACGGATCAAGCCCAGATGTGTCGATAACCCTAATTTTAATTCCATAAACTGTACCTACAATCTCCTTAACTTTTCTTGTTCCCGTCTGAAATGCGTCTGTGGCAGACATGAGCTTATAAAAAATTGAATTGATTGTTGCGCTCTTACCCACTCCTGTCTTGCCAAGAAGCAGCATGGTGCAGGTCAAATCAAGGCCTTCCTGCGCAGCTTTTGCAATTGCAGTTTCTGTGGCAGAGTCAAAGATTGTAGCGGGGTACATGCCTCTGTTTCTCCTCAGCAATAGCTGTGCAACACTAACGTCATTAGGGGAAGTGTGGCTGTGCACTATAATCATCTGAAACTTGTTGTTATTGGATGGCTCTTCAGTTGCCCTGGGCTTAAACAGCACATACTAAGCTTTTACTTGCTTAGGTGGCTGGTGGGCCCTTTCTCTTATTCTGTTTTGTTAATGTGTTAATAAGAGAAGGGCCCACCAACCACCTAAGCAAGTCAAAGCTTAGTGTGTGTTGTTTAAGCCCAGCCTTCAGTTGTATTATTGGCTCCTTTCATTCCCTCTGTTTGTTTCTCCTTTTCCATTTCCACTCTCCTCTGCAGAGGCGATGTCAGCTGACAAAACAAAGTTCAATAACAAAGCTTTGAGAAGCAGGAAGAAGAGAGACCTATAAATAACAAACAACTGTGGAAGCTTGCTTGGATAAGAAGCAAGCCCCCATAACAATTTTTGTTTTTTTAAGACTGCAGCAATCAGGTAGGCCCTCTTATAAACTGCAGTGCATTTGGTAAACTTTTTTCACTTAAATCAAAGAATATATTATAGCTTTAATTTAACAAAACAACTTTTTAAAAATATTTTAAATTTAATTAACTAAAAATACCCCCAAAAAAATACAGTTTTAATTGAAAAATAAAATATTTAAAGAAAGAACATTGTTCATACACTCACCCATATATTATAACTAAAGTATCTACTCACTCATTTATTATAACTAAAATATCTATATAAGTATAAATCAACATTCACAACCCTTTTTGAAATATTTTAAAGAATAAATTTTAATTAACAAAGTAAATCAAAATCTATATTATAGTTTTAATTTAACAAAGTAACTTTTTAAAAATATTCTAAATTTAATTAACTAAAAATACCAAAAAAGAAGTTTCAGTTGAAAAAAAAAATATTTAATGAAAAAACAATCTACACTCACCCCATCAGGGCCTAAATTTGATGGTCGTATGGCAGTATTTAGATATTTTTATGGTAGAATACGATCAAAATTTTAAAAATATTTTATCATATGAAAGGAGAGATTTTGGTTAGACCGTCAAAATTTATGTAGAATTGTGATGATATATATATATATATATATATATATATATATATATATATATATATATATATATATATATATATATATATATATATATATATATATATATATATATATATATTGGTAAGTTCTTCCAGTGGGGGTAGATCCCATTTCATATATCAAAACAAAAATATTACATAGCAAGGGAAATGACTTCTATTGCATTTGTCAATACATTGATCCTCTCCAGCTGCTCAGCTGAGAAGAGGTCGCCATAGAGACTTACATAGTTAGCAAAAGTTGTCATATCATAGTTTTTCTAAAACAAAAGAACAAAAAGAAAGTTGCTTTCAATTTAAAAGAAATTAAAAGGTTAAAAGAACATTATAAAAATAAAAACATTCTTATTTAAGTGATTTTTACATGAGAAGAGTACAGATAAAAATAATAATTATATTCGTTATTTTGTAAAGATTGGGTGTCATGCTTGGAAGCCACCCTTTGGGTTATTATTTACACCTCTGAAATGAATGTAAATCAATATAAAAGATTATTCAGAGATCACTAAGAAAAATATTATTGAGTTGGCAAGTCGTGAGCATTGGAGAAGGGGCACACAGTGTTGTCCAACTCAGACCTACAATATACACTCAGGATTGTCTTGGCCAAGGCTTGTATGTTGTAAAGCATGGATGGTTTTGCATAAGAACTAGTTCATTTTGAATAAGAACTGGTTCCTCCTAGAGTGCTCATGGGTCAGAAAAGTCTAAGCCATTAATTCTTTTCTGAAGTGAGGGAATAGAAAATTATATCTGAAATTGAAAGAGATATGTATTCTTCCCTTCTAATTAAATTCTTTTGAAGTTAGAATAAATGATATTTGATAATTTGTATAGTTGAATCACATTAACAAACTATTTCCTTTTATTTATGCTATGTAAATTAATTTATAAATATTATTTGCTCCACAAAAAATTAGTTATATTGTTTCTAGAAAAGGTTAAATGATACAAACACAACATCAATTTTGGGGTGGGATGGTACGGAACTTTGCAAGCTTCCCCTTGCCATTGCCATTGCTCTTGCTTTCATTCATGGCTCACACTTGAACTCTGCTCCCTCTATGCTTTGTGTTAATGGTAGTGTTGCGAGCATTATTTCCATGGTAATGATAAAGAGGGTGTAAGGAGGTCATGAATTCAACCAATGCCTAGGGTAGGATTGATAATCTCTCACTCTCCATCTTCTACACTTTTTTTTCTATCACTCATTAGTTTCATTAAATGCTATGTACAGATTGCTCATGCCTAGGCAAACTCTTATGTCACCACCAAACTTCTTTCACATTGTTTTAATTCACTAATGGATGTTCATGTGTTGTTCGAAAGATCTCCACCATACCTTAATAAATATGTTTGCTAACTATCAATTTGACTAAAACATTTTTATTTATCAAAAAATTACCACCAATGGGGATGTGACACTTCTCTCTTTCTCTATCTTCCTCTTCCCCCCTCCTCTCTATATAAATATATATCTTATCACTATCTCTCTCTATCTCTTTATCTATTATCTCTATCTCTCTCTTTTGGTCTATCTCTCTCTCTCTCACTCTTTCTAGATCTTCCTCCTTGGGCAACTACTCTGGTAGACGCCATTATCCTTTGTCCCTAACACCTACATAATCATTAATGCATCATTCTCTACTGTTGAAACACTTAATTACATCATTCTCTATTCACTTAATTTTTTATATTTTAAACCTTCTTAAACATGATTTCATGTTTTAATCAATGTTATAAAATATTAAAATTAATTATTGACTAATGCAATATTTTGTATATCAATTTAGTATTTTAATAAAGATATGGATAAAACTTAAGTATGGTTTTGAATGTTATGCAAACCCTTATCTAAAAAACACAATAATATAGCAAATTACAAGTCTTGTGTGTAGAGTTCAAAACCCCATAGCTTTTTAATATTAAAAAAATGCAATATTTTGTGTATCAATTTAGTATTTTAATAAAGATATGGATAAAACTTAAGTATGGTTTTGAATGCTATGCAAACCCTTATCTAAAAAACATAATAATATAACAAATTACAAGTATTGTGTGTAGAGTTCAAAACCCCACAACTTTTTAATATTAAAACAATATCATTGACTTATATATATACAACTACAATCTTTTGACAAATTTTGAGAGTTTGTATCCTGTCATTTCATGTTATACATAATTAGTACATTGAGAAGAGTTCTACAATCACAATGGGCAAAAAAGAAATAAAAAAATAAAAACCAAAAAAGAAATTGGAAAAGATAAAAAATTAAAACCCAAAAAAATTAAAAATCATTGAAACACAAAATGTTGGAGAAAATCACAAAAACTATAGAACAAAAAATTTGGAAAAAATAAAAAATAAAAACCACAAAAGAAATTGGAAAGAATAGAAAACTACTAAAAAAGAAATTGGACAAAGTACAAAATAAAAATCCAAAAAAAATTGGAAAAAAAAAAAAATTGGAAACAAGAAGAGAAAAAAAAATGAGAAAATAAAAAAAACTTGGAAAAAAATAGATATTTTAGTTATTCATAATTCTATAGATATTTAGTTATAGTATATGGGGTGAGTGTGATTCAATGAACATTGTTCTTTCTTTAAATATTTTATTTTTCAATTAATTTTTTTTTAATTTTTAGTTAATTAAATGTAGAATATTTTTAAAAAGTTACTTTGTTAAATTAAAGCTATATATATTTTTTGATTTATTTTGTTAATTAAAATTTATTCTTTAAAATATTTTAGAGATTTTAAAAAGGGTTGTCAATGTTCACTCATTTTGTAGATAGAGCACTCATTTTTTCCGTATAAATATATAGCAAAAAATAAAAATTAAAAAAAAAAAGAAATTGAAAAAATAAAAAATAAAAACAAAAAAAATTTGGAAATGGAAAAAAGGTGGATAAAATCACAAAAACGATGGAGAAAATTAAATAAATGCAACAAAAAAAAATCATAAAAACCATGAAAAACACAAAAAAAAAAGGAAAAAAAAAATAAAAAGCTATGAAAAAAAAACTAAGATATCTTTGGGCATACTATAGATATATTGTTTTAAATATAAATATACTAGTAATTATATAAATGTTTTAGTTAATATATGGATGAGTGCACTGTGTATAAACATTGTTCTTTCTTTAAATGTTTTATTTTTCAATTAAAACTATATTTATTTAGTATTTGTAGCTAATTAAATTTAGAATATTTTTAAAAAGCTGCTTTCTTAAATTAAAGCTATAATATATATATATTTATTTACTTGGTTAATTAATATTGTTTTGGGGGCTTGCTTATTATCCAAGCAAGCTTCCACAATTGTTATTTAAGGTGTCTCTTCTTCCTGCTTCTCAAAGCTTTGTTATTGAAGTTTGTTTTGTCAGCTGACATCGCCTCTGCAGAAGAGAGTGGAAATGGGAAAGGAGAAACAACCAGAGGGAAGGAAAGGAACTGAAGAGCCATCCAATGACAACAAGTTTCAGATGATTAGAGTGAAATTTTCGCACAGCCACACTAATTCCCCTAATGACGTTAGTGTTGCACAGCTATTGCACAGGCTTGCGGTAGCTGAGCTGCTGAGGGGAAACAGAGAAACGTACCCCGCTACAATCTTTGACTCTGCCACAGAAACAGCAATTGCAAAAGCTGCGCAGGAAGGCCTTGATTTGACCTGCACCATGCTGCTTCTTGGCAAGACAGGAGTGGGTAAAAGCGCTACAATCAATTCATTTTTTTATAAGGTCATGTCCACCACAAACGCATTTCAGACGGGAACAAGAAAAGTTGAGGAGATTGTAGGTACAGCTTACGGAATTAAAATTAGGCTAATCGACACACCTGGCCTTGATCCTTCCTTAACTGGTTACCATCACAACAACAAGGTCCTGCAATCGGTGAAGCATTTCATCAAGAAAACACCGCCAGATATTGTTTTGTATTGTGATCGTTTGGATATGCAAAGTATGGATGATGAAGGCGATTTATCATTGATGCGCACAATCACCCAAAGTTTAGGTCCAGAGGTGTGGTTTAAAACGATTCTAGTTCTGACTCATGGCTCACAATCACCAGCAGTAGCAGATGGCCCTGATGGGCTTCCTCTCACCTTCCCCATGTTTGTAACCCAGCGATCGAACGTGATAAGACGGGAAATTCGTGAAGCTTCAGGTTACATGGCACTTGAAAATCGAGTGGTTTTAGTGGAGAATCACTCTGCATTTACGGTAAATACATAAAATAGTACTGAATTTTATGTTTTGGAAATCATTAATTTTTCACAGTCTATAATGTTGGATTGAATGCTTTTTCATTTGATTGTGATTGATATTCTTCTTTCAATATTTTTTTAACTTGTTTTTTTCCTCTTGATGATGGATCACAATATTGAGAGAAAAATATCCATCACAATCAAATCCAGAAACACTCAATCCATCTTTAAAATTTTTTAAAAATAAATAAATAATGGAAATTTTGGAAATATTTTGATATGTTTATATAGAGACACAGCCTCCTTTAACCCAGCGCACTGACTATAACTTGCAGCATGTGCTTGAAAATTACTCTGCCTGTGCTGGAAAAAGAGATTTGCCGAGTGCAGAGACTTGGAAAGCCGAGCTTCTCCTGCCGTGTTTATCGTCGAAGATCACTCAAGCAAGAGCATTCATCAACCTGCAGCACAGCACAAGGCCATTTTTACATTTGCTCTACAGAAATCTTCAACAGACACGGAGACAGATGGTCTATTTGGCCGTTTTTGCCATTTTAGACCGTATTGTACAGCACGGCACAAGGCCATTTTTAAATTTTTACATCCTTTCTTCTCTGTTCGGTTGGAGAAAGACCTTTCAACATCTTCAACAGAGACGGAGACAAGCCTGGAAGTTGATGGTCTATTTGGCCGTTTTTGCCATTTCAGACTGTATTGTACAACGTATACCTTGACTTGTTAAATTGTAAAATTTTATTATAAGCAAATATAATATAATACTTATTAAATACTAGTAAAAGCACCAAAGGTGGCCGATATGCACAAATATTTATAGGCCCATATGTACAAATATTTATATTTATATTTTTATGGAAAATTATTACATGTAGTTGTTGGTAGACAAGGCTATAAATACTATAAGAAATTCAATTTTTTTTGCAAATAAAAATAATGGAGTGGTATTAAATGAATAAGCACATGAAGTTGGTAGACAAGGCTATAAATACTATAAGAAATTCAATTATTTTTTTCAAATAAAAATAATGGAGTGGTATTAAATGAATAAGAACATGAAGTAAATCATGAATGAACTAAACCGTGTAGTACCTAAATAATGTAGGATAATAAAAATCCATGTTACTAATTTCCTATCAACCAAATATTGCACAAAATAACTTTTAAAAGACAATATACATTCACATATGACTACAATTTTTATCAACTAACACTATATTAAAATGACATCAAGTTAATAATTAGGACATAATAGAATTCATTGAGTGAATCATAATATCATAAGGGTTTTCAAAATATTTTTTTTAATTTTTTGAGAGAAAAATAAGCAACATAAAAGTACTTTGTTGCAAGATTCAAGCAAGTCATTCATTAAAATGGATCAAATAGTTGATAATGTATTCAAGCAAGTCATTCATTAAAAGGGATCAAATAGTTGATAATAAACACACGTGATTGTTTTTATCATTTGAAGTTATTTTTAAATATGAGGGTTCCTTATCTCTCCAAAAAGGTTTCCCTTTCTTTATACTAAATTATTAATTAAAGGACTAAAAAAATTATAATGTTAATATAAATAAACACTATTTTCATATATATCAATGTAAAATCTCTTATATTTATAGAAATTAATGAGGTGGTGACTGAGGGAGTACACAAAATTCAATAAATCAACTTAACCTAGTTTTGGAATTTTTAAAAGTAACTCAATGTATAAAAAAGATATATTTTAAAAAAGTTCTAAAGTAAAATTAAAATTTTTCTAAATTATAATAAAAATTATTTTATATTTGAAAAAAAAATCTGTAAAAAACCTTCTAAATACAATAAATCAACCTAACACAAATTTGCAATTTAAAAAAGTATCTTTCAATCTAACATAAATTTGCAATTTAAAAAAGTGTCTTTCAACCTAGCATAAATTTGTAATTTAAAAAAGTATCTTTAGTGCATAAAATATATATTCAATAAATCAACCTAAATTATATTTTTTAAAGGACTTAAAAAAATTATAATGTTAATATAAATAAACACTATTTTCATATTTATCAATGTAAAATCTTCTATATTTTTTAAAATTAAATAACTAATTTCAAACTAAATAAAAATCTTAATTAAATTATTTTTAAAGAATTAAAAAAATTATTTTTAATTTTAGAAGAATAATGGTAAAGATCAAATTAAATAAATTTAGAAATTTTATTTAATTTTAGAAGAATAATGGAAAAGATCCAATTAAATAAATCTAGAAATTTTATTTAATTTTAGAAGAATAATGGAAAGACCAAATTAAATAAATTTAGAAAATTTATTTAATTTTAGAAGAATAATGGAAAAGATAATGAGAAGATAGATGATGGAGGAAAAAGTAAAATTTAGAAATTTGGAAACATCAATTATAAATTAAATAAATAAATTAAACCAATTTCAAACTGAAGAGAAGTATAGAAGGCTGGTTTTATTCGATGATTAGAAGGAGATACAAGATGTCAATAAATACTATGTGGTGGACATAGTAGTTGGTAGTTACATCATAACTGCAGCAACTAACGTAACTATGAAATGTAGTTACATAGTAAACAATAGTAAACAATGTAATAACAGACATATATTATGCTAACATTCCCCCTTATTACATCGCTTTTACAAATGTACCCCCTAAATAGTTCAAATTTGATCTTACCAAGAGACTTGGTGAACATATCTGCTATCTGAGAGTCTGTAGGGCAGTACTGGAGCTAGATGTGGTAGTCCAAAACTTGGTCCTGAATGTAATGACACTTGACCTTAATATGCTTGGTACGCTCATGGAAAACTGGATTCTTTACAAGTTTTAACACACCCTGATTGTCGCAATAAAGAATAGGTGACTTCTCTTCAGGAATGTCCATGTCTACCAGAATGTGACGTAACCAAATTGTTTCACACATAGCTCCTCATGCGGCATGATATTCAGCCTCAGTGGATGAAAGAGAAACAACAGTTTGCTTCTTACTAACCCACAAAATTGGCCTAGATCCAAGATGAAAAACATAACCTGGGGTTGATTTCCTATCATCTACAGATCCTGCATAATCTGAGTCTGTATATCCTTGTAAGAAGAACTGATTGTTCTTCTTATATTCTAGACCATAATCAACTATGCCTCAGATATATCTCAACACATACTTTATTGCAACCAATAACACTTCTTTGGCTCCTACATGAATCTAGAGAGATAGCTGACAGCAAAACACAAGTCTGGTCTGGTCTAGGTTAAGTAGATGAGGCTCCCAACTAGCTGCCTGTAGAGAGTGGCATCTACTTGAGGTGAATCTTGGAAGCGGGATAGTTGCAAACCTTTCTCCATTAGAGTGGAAATAGGCTTACAATTGACCATTCTATACTTTTCCAAGAGGGTCTTGGCATATTTCATTTGGGAGATGAATATGTGGTTCTTCTTCTGCCATATCTCCAAGCTAAGACAATAATGAAGTAGCCCCAAATCTATCATGTTGAAGGAGTTCTTGAGATCATTCTTTACATCATCAATGAGACTATCTGAGCTGCCAGTGAGAATAAGATCATCCACATACAAAACCAGAATGACAATCTTTGTACCTACCTTCTTAATATACAAATTAGGATCTAAGGGGCTACGTACCATGCCCTAGGAGCTTGCTTAAGGCCATAAAGTGATTTGATGAGACGATATACCTTGTGAGGATGATGTTCATCAATAAACCCTTCCGGTTAGGTCATGTACACTTCTTCTTTGAGATCACTGTTTAAGAAATCACTCTTGACATCCATCTACCTTGTACTTTGTTTTGAAGATCCATTTGCAGCTAATGGGTTTCTTCCCTTCAGGCAAATCGACAAGTTCCCAAGTATGATTTTGTATCAGAGAATTATACTCTGCATCCATAGCCTTTTTCCACTAAGGTTGGCTTAATGCCTCTCGAATTGTGTCAAGTTTAGTGCTATCAACAACAGTACTCATGAGTGCCAGATTCACGTCATTTGTTGTTTGACTCTTGGTTCTGATTCCTGATGAAGTGTCTAGAAGAGTGTGAAGGTTAGAGTCCCTGATTGTACTTTGGACCCACTTTGGAGGTTGATTGTGCTGCTGCTAGTGTGCAATGTTTTCTAGAGGGCCCAAATCAACATACAACTCTCCTTATAGTTCACTTTCTCCGTGAAAGTCTTCCACATGCTCATCATTTGATTGTGAGAGCAATTTATGAGAAGTAGGAGGTTGTTGCTCTTCTTTTTGTGGTAAGGAATCGAATGACGATTCATCACACACCACATCTAGACTCTCATATATCTTCTTTGTCTCAGGATCTATGAGACAATATGCTTTTGATGTAATACTGTACCCCAACAATA
The DNA here is from genome assembly GCA_027924645.1 of Cunninghamia lanceolata. Classification (NCBI taxonomy): domain Eukaryota; kingdom Viridiplantae; phylum Streptophyta; class Pinopsida; order Cupressales; family Cupressaceae; genus Cunninghamia; species Cunninghamia lanceolata. Next base: position 1,207,246 of record BSBN01001019.1, read on the forward strand.
TACACTGGAGTGTCTTAGGATCAGTCTTCTTTCTCTTATTGCCAGTGACATGCATGTATGCTATGCAACCAAACACCCTTAGATGAGAAATTGAAGTCTTTTGTCCAGTCCATACCTCTTCAGGTGTCTTCTATTGTAGGATCTTTGTTGGTGCCCTATTGATGAGGTATACAGCTGTCCACACTACTTCTACCCAAAATCTTTCCTCCAACTTGGCTATGGAGAGCATGCATCAATCCATCTCCATGACAGTCTGATTGCAATGTTCTACAACTCCATTCTGTTGGGGTGTATAGGGAGTAGTTAGGTGCTTCTTGATGCCATGATGCTTCAGGTATGCCACAAACTCCTTGGAGGTGAATTCCCCCCCTCGATCTAAGCGGAGGACAAGAAGAGACTAGCCTGCTTCTTTGACAACTTGCTTGTGAAAGTCTTGAAAGTTGGCAAAGGCTTCATGCTTCTTCTGGAGGAAGTACACCCAGGTCTTTCATGAGAAGTCATCCACGAACAATTGGAAGTACTTATGTCCTAAAAATGAAGTAGGCATGGGTCCGCACATATAGGTATGTACCAACTCAAGGCGATGTTTAGCAAGGAAGCTACTAGCCTCGAATGGATCTCGGTGTTGTTTACCTGCAAGGTATCTAGGACATATAGGCAATAAATTTGAAATTGGGGGAAGTCCTCTTACCATTTGTTTGGAGTTGAGCTAATGCAAAGAGCTAACTAAAAGGTGCTCATAGCGATAGTCCCAGAGTCCAGTAGATTCTATTGTTGAAGCTGATAGAGCTACTGTAGGGGAGGAGACAACATCTAATGCAAACAATCTATCCTTCATAAATGATCTAGCAAGGATCATACCTTCTCTTGAGATTAGATAGGTCTTGACCCCGTCCTTCACCTGGAACTTAACTTTCAGTTTATGGTTCAAATGCTGACTGATAGATAGCAAGTTTGTTGTCAAACCATGAACATACATCACCTTTGTGAGGGTATAATGGCTTGTCCCAAGAGGAATATTGACCTTGTCTATTCCCTCTACAACATACTCCTTGTTGTCAGCAATTCAAACTCTATCTCCAATAGGTTGTTCTGTCAGTGCATCGAACAACTCGTGATTTCCTGTCATATGCTTGTTGACACCCAAGTCTATCAACCAAATATCCCTCATGGGCTGCGAGGTTTGGGAGACAAGGACTAGATTGTGATGAGTGCCACAGTTGGTTGTTTCTAGTTCATCTTCTTTTGATGCATCATCTTGTTGGGTTGCTACATTGCCTTTGTGCTTTCTACGATGATGATGGCATTTGGATGACTAAGTATCACTACAACCAGAAAAACCTTCTTTACTTGAATTGCCTTGTGATAAGGCATTGTACCAATAGTTGATAATGTCATCATTATTTTTGTTGCATATATGACATCATCGATTTGCCTTTGGAGGCTTCGATTGTTGATGTTCTTGTTGTTTTTGTGGCTGCTTTCTGTGAAATTTTTGACCTTTTGATTGTCTAGAAATCAAGGCCTTGTCCTCAAGTTCACCTTGGACTGATTGAATGGCTTCTTCCTACTGTAATAGATTCACCAATTCATCAAATGTGATGAAGGGGGTAAATCACAAAACACACAATAACAAATATTAAACACAGCAAATAGAACTTTCTTTTATTGAACTGGGCAACTCATTACATTACAGAAGCTCAATTACAATTAGAGGATGAATCCTCTACTGGCTGCAACACATTATAGCTTTCCCAACCTCAAGACTCTAGAATCTTCAGCCTTCTTGTAACCCCAAATCAACTAGGGCTTCTATTTTCCCCCCTATTCTAGATTCTACACTACCCCCCCTCAACTTTGCCCTCCCAAGGTTCCCAAAATAGTTATAAATAGTACTTTTTGGTGGCCTCTAGCTAAATTTTGAAATTTGCAACTCCCTCCAAAAGTAGGTCAACTTCTGGGAAGCATAACTTTTGATCCGGGTGTCCAATTGACGAACCGTTTTAAGCGCCGGAAAGCTCGCAATCTGAACTATCATGCCAGAAATTTGTAAATAGATTTCCATCAACTTTTCAAGATGTTATGAGAAGTTTTAGTGCCTCATATCTCGTTCCGTAAATTTTTAGGGGCTTTTCAGAAAACAAAAACTTTAATATCTTTCAGCTCACAAATGATCTTTGCCCGATTCCTTCACCAAAGGTCTTATATTTTTGTTATGTAACTTTCTGGAAGTTTTTGCTTCATTACGTGCCCAAATGCAAACTTTCCTAAATAGGCAGGTACACTTTCCTAAATAGGCAAGTTGCTATTTCTAGTAGTTTTAGAAAAATTGAAAGTCCTACATTATTATTCTAGATATTATGGAACCAAAAACACTAATTATGGGAAGAAATGAGAACAACTACAATGGTTTTGAATTAACTTCTTTTTGGGTGATGCAAGATTGCCCTTATGCCTCTGGATGCTCCTGCATCAGACACCCAGGGTAAATTTGAGAAGTGACCCTATCACATCTCATGTGTTTGTGTGAGGAAAACCCAAACGGTCAACCTTTGCCTTAGAAAACCAAGAAGAATCTTCAACAGGCCTTCCTTTCCATTTCACTAGATATTCTTCATATTGCCTGTTTCGAGTGCTCCTTCCCACATGGCTATCCAAGATCTCTTCTATCTCCTCTATTGAAGTAGATGCCGAAATACTCCACTGCACTTCTGTTGGTCCATCCTCTGTTCCACCTTCATGATATTTTGATAAATCAGCAATGTTGAAAACAGGGGAAATATTGATCCCACTCAGCAGCTCTACCTCATATGCATTTCCTGAATCATGCTCCTTCATGATTCTGCATAGTCCAAATTTCTTCATTTTCAACTTATTATATGTTCCAATTGGGAACCTTTCTTTTCTTAGGTGAACCATGACTTCATCTCCTACCTAGAATTCCTTATATCTCCTCTTCTGATCTGCCTTAGCCTTGTACTAAATATTCATTTTATTAATGTGCTTTCTCACCTCTTCATGTGAATTCTTAAGATGTTCTGCAAAGTCTTCAGCTTTAGCACTTGTCTTTTCTCCGTTGTCTAGCTTCCTTACCTCAGAAGCATTTCTTGGGCTATTGCTATATACAATCTGGAATGGTGATTTACCAGTACTCCTATTGACAGAATTGTTGTAAGCAAATTCTACCTATGGTAAAATCAAATCCCATCCCTTGGGCTTATCTCCTACCAAGCATCGTAGTAGGTTACCCAAACTCCTATTCACCACTTCAGTTTGTCCATCAGTCTGTGGATGGTGTGCAGAACTGAACTTCAAGTCTGTCTTCAACTTCTTCCACAATGTCCTCCAGAAATAACCAACAAACTTGGTATCTCAGTCTGAAACTATGCTTTTTGGTAGACCATGTAGTCTCACCACTTCCTTGAAAAATAACTCTGCAATATGAACAACATCATTAGTCTTCTTATAAGGAATAAAATGTGCCATTTTTGAGAATCTGTCCACCACCACAAAAATAGAATCATGTCCTCTCTGTGTCCTTGGTAAACTAAGAACAAAATCCATGCTAGTATCATCCCATGGCTTCTCCGGTATAGGTAATGGTTGATACAACCCTGTATTCTGACTTTGTCTTTTTGCCATCTGACACACTCTGCAACTCTACACAAATTTCCTCACATCCTGTTGCAACTGTGGCCAATAATAATTTTCACCAATAATAGCAATGGTCTTATCTCGACCAAAGTGTCTAGCCAATCCCACACTATGCTTCTTCTTAATCAGGTTCTCTCTCATGGAACTCCTTGGAATGCACAACTGGCTTCCTCTAAACAACATGCCATCTTGGATAATGAAATCCAACCATTTTGTCTTGTCTAAAGTAACAGGTTTCAAACAAGCTTTCGAGGTCTCTGCAAAATCTGAATCTTTAGGATACAAACTTTTGAGCTCATCAAACCCAACAACCTCGATCTTCATTTCTGTCAACAAATTTTGCCTTCTACTCAAGGCATCTGCAACTTTGTTGGACTTCCCACTCCTGTGCTTCAAAACAAAAGTATAGCTCTGCAAAAACTCAACCCATTTTAAGTGCCTTTGATTTAACTTTCCTTGACTATTAAGATACTGCAAAGCCTGATGATCAGTATATAAAACAAACTCCTTTGGCAACAAATAATGTCTCCATTTCTTCAAAGCCTGAACTATTGCATAAAACTCCTGATCATAAACAGAATACTTTTTCTTGGCATCATTAAGCTTCTCACTAAAATAGGCAATGGGCTTACCTTCTTGGCTCAAAACAACTCCTATACCATTACCACTAGCATCACAATCTACCTGAAATACCTTATTAAAATCTGGAAGTGCCAAAACAAGTTGTTCTACCACTTTCTGTTTCAATGTATCAAAGCTCTTGTCTGCTCTTTTAGTCCATCTAAACTCTTTTCTATCCCCTTTCATTGTCTCAGTTAGGGGTGCACAAATGCTACTGAAACTCCTGATAAACTTTCTATAAAAACTTGCCAAACCATGAAAAGATCTTACCTCTGTGACACTCCTTGGTGTAGGCCATTCAATGATAGCCCTTACTTTTTTTGGGTCCATCTTAAGACCTTCTTCTGAGACAACAAATCCTAGGTACACCAACTCCTTTGCAAAACTACATTTCTTTAGATTAATCAACAACTTCTCCTCCCTTAGCTTCTCTAGAACTCTTTTGATATGCATCAGATGCTCATCCCAAGTCTTACTAAAAATCAAAATATCATCCAAATAAATAATAACAAAAATTCCCAAAGATTCCTTCAGTACCTCATTCATGAGCCGCATGAATGTGCTCGGTGCATTGGTTAGCCCAAATGGCATGACTAACCACTCATACAAACCTTCCTTTGTCTTGAAGGCTATCTTCCATTCATCTCCTTCTCTAATACGGATCTAGTGATATCCATTCTTTAGGTCAATTTTCGTGAAGTACTTGACTCCACTCAAACAATCCACGATGTCATCCATTCTTGGCAATGGAAATCTATACTTGATCATTATCTTATTGATGGCTCGAGAGTCTATACACATCTTCCATTCTCCATCCTTCTTTGGTGCTAGTACTGTAGGTACTGCACATGGGCTTAGGCTCTCCCTTATCAGTCCCTTCCTCAACAACTCTTGAACTTGTCTGTTCAGCTCTTCATTCTCTGCAGGGGTCATTCTATAGGTTGCCTTGTTTGGCAAACTAGCTCCTGGTATCAAATCCATTTGATGACTTATCTTCCTTACTGGTGGTAAACCTTCTGGTACATTATCAGAGATAATGTCCTAAAACTCTTCCAACATATCTAAAACTTCTGCTGGTACATCTTCACAGTTCTCTTGACTAATCTTAGGAATCAATGCAAAGCAATGACGCTCATGCTTCATACCCTCCAAAAATTTCCTACCATCTACCAAGCAAATTCTGGCAGTACTACATACCTTTTCTTCCACCTCCTTCAAGGGCTTCAATTTATGACGAACTCCATCTTTTGTTAGGGAATATGTGTTTGCACGGCCATCATGGATAGCGCTCCTATCATACTGCCACGGCCTTCCCAACAGCATATGACATGCATCCATCGGTATGATATCACACAGTACCTCATCATGGTAGTCCCCAATCTTGAACTTCACTAAACACTACTCATTGACCAAAACTCTATGGTCTTTCTACAACCATGCAATCTGATATAGATGTGGATGCTTTCTTCTTGTCAACTTCAACTTGTCAACCATCTTTTCTGAAACTAGATTAGCAGTGCTTCCACTATCAATAATAATATCACAACACTTACCTTCACATTTGCACCTTGTGCGGAATAAACTCTTCCTCTGATTTGGTTCTTTCTCCTCATTCAACAACGTTCTTCTGACAACTAGGGTTTCTCCCCTTTCAGCATCTTCAGAATGCTCAAACTGTGCATCTTCATCTACATGTGTAACTTGTGCATTACCTTCAGGTCTCCTATTCGTCCTTCCTTGATGTTGCGAACACTCATATGCTCGATGCCCTTCTTCTCCACATTGGAAGCAGGTTCCTCTGAAACCTCCTCTTCCAGGTCCTTGCCCAGGTCTACCTCTTCCTCTTCCTCTTTGCTCACCACTGTTCTAGTCACAAGGATGGTAGGTGTTATCTCCTCTCTGATTTCGACTTGTGCCAGCTTCTTCACTTTTCTTTGCATCTTCATTTTGGCCCCCATAGGGTCTTCCACCAGTCCTTCCACCTTGACCTCTTCCCCTTTGCTTGCTGTCAAATCTTTTATTCAGCTTCTCTTCAACCTTCAAGGAAAACTGGTATGCATCTTCTATGGTGGTCATTCTGACTAGGCTCAGCTCCTCCTGAATACTCGGCCTCAAACCATTAATGTAACAGGCTACTTTTTCCTTGTTGGTCTCTACATGGCCTATCCTGATAGTAATCTTATAAAACTCTTTTGTATACTCCTTAACAAACTTGTTACCTTGCTTTAGTCCTTGCAGCTTCTTCAACAACTCCATCTCATAGTCCACAGGAATGAACTACTTCTTCAGTTTCTCCACCATCCGATCCCATCTGGTGATCTTTCCTTTTCCTCTTTTGTTCCTCTCTAATTGGACCTCCTTCCACCAAATACTGGCGTGGCCCTTCAACTTTGTTTTTGCAAACTTGACCCGATCTGGGTCCTCCACATCTTCATACTTGAAATACTCCTCCATGTCATTGATCCAATCAATGAGCTGTTTTAGATTCAAATCTCCAGAATATGTAGAAACTTTGATTTTGGGCCTCTTTCCAATCTTTGAAATGGCCCTCAACAACCTAACCTCTGCAGGATCTCCTGCAGCTTCTTGTTCTTCCTCAGATAGCTCCTCTTCGGCTTCATCTTCACTTTCTTCTCTTGTTCTCGGATCAAACCCTCTTTGCAGCTCCTCTTGCAATGCATCGATTTGCCTTTGTAGGGCTCTAAAACCCTCTTCCATCAAAGCATTCCTCCCAACACGATTTCTTCGTGGAGGCATCTTGGTCTCTGCAGCAAACCCACAACCTTAGGTCCTGGTGCAAACTGCCTCACGGTCGGTAATCTGTCTACACACTCAGGAACCCTTGCTCTGATACCACTTGATGAAGGGGGTAAATCACAAAACACACAATAACAAATATTAAACACAGCAAATAGAACTCTCTTTTATTGAACTGGGCAACTCATTACATTACAGAAGCTCAATTACAATCAGATGATGAATCCTCTACTGGCTGCAACACATTATAGCTTTCTCAACCTCAAGACTCTAGAATTTTCAGCCTTCTGTAACCCCAAATCAGCTAGGGCTTCTATTTTCCCCCCTATTCTGGATTCTACACTTCCCCCCCTCAACTCTACCCTCCCAGGGTTCCCAAAATAATCATAAATAGCACTTTTTGGCAGCCTCCAGCTAAATTTCAAAATTTGCAACTCCCTCCAAAAGCAGGTCAACTTCCGGGAAGCATAACTTTTGATCTGGGTGTCCGATTGACGAACCGTTTTAAGCGCTGGAAAGCTCACGATGTGAACTATCACTCCAAAAATCTGTAAATGGATTTCCATCAACTTTTCAAGATGTTATGAGAAGTTTTAGTGCCTCATATCTTGTTTCGTAAATTTTTAGGGGCTTTTCAGAAAACAAAAACTTTCATATCTTTCAGCTCACAAATGATCTTTGCTTGATTCCTTCGCCAAATGTCTTATATTTCTGTTATGTAACTTTTTGGAAGTTTTTGCTTCATTACGTGCCCAAATGCAAACTTTCCTAAATAGGTAGGTACACTTTCCTAAATAGGTAGGTCACTATTTTTAGCAGTTTTGGAAAAACTGAAAGTCCTAATTTATTATTCTGGATATTATGGAACCAAAAACACTAATTATGGGAAGAAATGAGAACAACTACAATGGTTTTGAATTAACTTCTTTTTGGGTGATGCAAGATTGCCCTTACGCCTCTGGATGCTCCTGCATCAAAATGACACCTCTTTCTTTGTGATGTTCAACGTGGTGACAAATATTTTGAACTGAGATGGTAGAGCTCTCAATGTAATTGGGACAAGTAGTTTGTCCTCCACCTTTTCTCCAAGTGCAACAAGCTTAGCTCGCAATACAGATACCCACCGTAAGAATTCCTCAACTTTCTCGCCAGCGTGCATATAGAGTGTATGTAGCTTGGACTGTAGATGGAGGATCTTGGTCTGATTCTTCCCTTGGTAGATTGTGGAGAGAGAATCCCAAGCCACCTTTGATGTTTCTGCATCTTGAATGTGAGGTTGAACTTCATCGGTGATGCTGAGTGTTATCAATATTAATGCTTTGGCATCGGCCTTGTCAAACTTTTGCCTTTCATCTAGGTCTTCTAGTCTGGTTATGTCACCAATGATAATTCCCCATAGCTCCTCAAAAATGAGAATTGTTCACATCTTTGTCTTCCATGTGGCATAATTTGGCCCTTTCAAAAGTTGAGCATCAGAAAGAAGTAATTTTGGGGTTGACATTGTTCACAACAAATAGAAAAAAATAGTCTAGACAACAACTTTATTATTATTTTATTTTTCAATACATTTACTTTCAAGAAGAAATTGTAGCACAAAGATGAGTATGATAGGCTTATGTTGTGAGATGGGGATGCTTGGGAGTGTGTTCTACCTCATCTTCGTCATTGGCATCATAACCCTCATCAAGTTTTGCTCTAATCTTCCTTGCTTGACATTATACATTAAACAAAAAGTAATCTAACAATCCTTGCCTAAACAATTCATCAAATTGAAGATTACTGGTGTTTTGTAGGGCATCTGGAAGAGCAAAGTAGAAGCTTGAACTTTCTGAAACAGCATGATTGCCTCGAGGTGGCTCATTTGCATTGTTACTAGCCACACTGCTGACATCTGGTGCGGTGGACATCCACTTTTAGGTCTACAGACTATTTCTCCCTCTCAATGGTGTGGAGAAGACACACTTCTTGCTATCTTCTACCTTTCATTTAAATCAATCTGCCATGAAACGACTACAAATTCTTCCTTCCAACATTTTCTGGCCTGCAACTTGGGTGCTTAAACTCAACATTATCAAGCTTCTTATGCAATGTTGTCAACAAGATGGTAGCATGCTTGCTAGAGTCAAATACAAAACAATGTTCAATCTTCCAACGTTCTTCCTCCTTGCTGTTTGGCCTGCACCATCAACAGAACTCCATCACTAGTTTGAAGACTCGCATCTTTCTCACCAAGGTAGCTCTGATACCATTTGAAGAGAAGCATAGAAGGCTGAGTTTATTCGATGATTAGAAGCAGATACAAGATGTGAATAAATACTATGTGGTGGACATAGTAGTTGGCAGTTACATCATAACTGCAGTAACTAATGTAACTATAAAATGTAGTTACGTAGTAAACAATAGTAAACAATGTAATAACAAACATATATTATGCTAACACAAACTAAATAAGATTAAATTTCAATCTTAACTAAACTATTTTTTTAAAGAACTAAAAAAAATTAACCATCACCAAATATTTTTGGTTTTTATTTTTTATTTTGTCCAATTTCTTTTTTGGTTTTTATTTTTTAGTTTTTCCAATTTCTATTTTAGTTTCTATTTTTTATGTTTTCTAATTTTTATGTTTGGTTTTTATTTTTATTTTTTTCCAATTTCTTTTTTGGTTCCATAGTTTTTGTTTTTATTTTTTATGTTTTGCAATTTATTTTTTCCAATTTCTTTTTTGGACTACACTCATGCAACTTTAAAAGAAAATGCAACTTTTAAAGGATTTTGTGACTTTTCCATTTTTTTCGTAATTTTTTTTTTACTTTTTATTATTTATTTTGTCCAATTTCTTTTTTGGTTCATGATTTTCTTATTTTTTTATTTCAATTTCCTTTTTAGGTTTTATTTATTATTTATTTTGTCCAATTTCTTTTTTGATTCCATAGTTTTTGTGATTTTCTTATTTTCTTATTTCAATTTCCTTTTTAGTTTTTAGTTTTTATTTTTTCTAATTTCTTTTTTGGTTCCATAGTTTTTGTGATTTTCTTTTTTTCTTATTTCAATTTCCTTTTTAGTTTTTATTTATTATTTATTTTGTCCAATTTCTTTTTTGGTTCCATAGTTTTTGTGATTTTCTTATTTTCTTATATCAATTTCCTTTTTATTTTTTATTTTTCTCAATTTCTTTTTTGGTTCCATAGTTTTTGTTGGACTACCAAATTTATTTTTAGCAATTGGACGACCAAAATTTGGGACTACCAAATTTTTTATTGCTAGAAAATGTGTGCACATATAATGGCCTATCAGCCAAAATATATATCATTTTTTGTTATAAAAATATAAATAATATTTTCTTTTAAATGTTTATCAACTTTATTTTGAATATATATTAAATTAGAATGTTTATCTTGAATAAATTCAAGTTAGAAACAAATCTTTATATTGTTTTTTTTTTTTTTTTAAATCAATTTAGAAAAAAAAAATCTTTGCTTTCTCTATAGAATAACTTATTTATAATTTGTAATTTATTTCTAATGTCTAATTTGTAATTTATTTCTAATTTCTACTATGTAATTTTTTTGGGGAGTTTCTACAGGAATTTAAAATCCCATAAATACATAGTTATGAGAATTGTTATGTATAATACAGGAATTTAGAAACCTAGAAATAATGAAGCACTTTGAAGCATACCTTGATCACGTAAGCTTTGCATGTGTTTTATTTGCATGCAGCCATGGAGGCTTACTAGACGACGGATGTAAATACTTCATCAACATGGATGATTCTTGTTGCATTTCACCTATTATTGATCATTATGTGTGCATGGTTGACCTTCTTGGCTATGTTGGCTATCTTGAGGATACTCCAAAGTTTATTTCAAAATGCCAATTAAACATGTGATTTTGTGGATGTCTTTGTTTGGTGCCTATAGATCGCATAATAATATAACATTAGGAGTATTTACAACATCTCTCTTTTTTGAGCTAGATCCTAAAAATGCTGCAACCTATAGTCTTCAGGTGGGATGAGGCTCAAATGGTAAGGAGATTGATGAAAGATAGAGAAAATAAAAAGGTGCATGGATGTAGTTGGATTCAAGACCATAAAATGGTACATACTCTTTTGGTAGGAGACAAATTACCTCAAAAACAAATGAAAACCTTATTTTGTAATGCATACCTACCCTCAAACGTAGGTGTTGTGTCTTCACAAACAAGAGCTCTAATTAATTCTTTTATATGTGACTAGAGTCGTAGTTAATTGTTTTAGATAAGAGCATTTTTTTTTTCAAAGGAAGCACTACGACAAGAGTCAGTTAATTGTTTTAGATGCAACAAGAGCCATGGTTAATTTTTTTATATGGGATTAGATGAGAGCTTCTTTTTTCTTAAAGGAAGCACTATGACAAGAGTCATAGTTGATTATTTTAGATGAAAGAATTTTTTTATTATAGAAAGAATCACATATATTTTTTTAATGGTGTTCATGTTATAATTTGAGTATTTATCCTTTGTAAGAATTGGAGAATAAATTTGTAATGCACATTTGTTTGTTAACAAGGTCAATAAAGAGTCATAGTGTCTCTAAAACACTAGAGAAATGTAACATGAAGAGCATATTACTATATTAGAAATCTATAGTTATTCCATGAATCTTTTACATTATATAGTGCTTAAACAATTGTAAGATAAAAAATTGACCATCTTTCCTCAATTAAAATTTAGTTCACAATTTGATATGTTATAATAGAAAAATAATTTATAACATGTTTTTGATATAATAAGGTGGCAAAAACTAGGGGCCGAACCCTTTTACAAAACCAAGCCCACGGGGCAAGAAAACAGAGCATTGACAGTACTCAGACAACACAGAGAAAAAACCAATAGCACAGGCCCTTAGTTTCATAAACAATCATAGATAATCAGGCCCTTAGTTTCATAAATAGTCAAGAGAGCCTGAACCATAGGCATATGAAGTGGGTGGAGACTTTAAAAGCTTTCACCTTCACACTCAAGCACAAGAAAGGGGTCAAGAACAAGGTAGCAGATGCTTTGAGAAGGAGGGCTCTAACCATCAATCAGATCCAGTTGGAGAGTGTTGGCATTGACACTTTGAAGGCCATGTATGATGTTGATGAAGACTTTGGAGAAATCTATAAGGTATGTACTTCCTTTGGTGACAAATATCATGTTGAGTTCTCTAAATTTCTGATCCAAGATGGATTACTTTTCAAGGGTGGACAGTTGTGTATTCCAAGATGTTCTATGAGACTGAATATCATTAGAGAGAAATATTGTGGGGCCATGGCAGGACATTTTGGTCTAGATAAGACTGTTGATCTTGTGAAGATACATTACTATTGGCCCAAGTTACAGTCAGATGTGAGGAGATTTGTAGAGGCATGTGTGATATGTTAGAAAGCAAAAGGGAGATCCACTAATGCAGGTTTGTATTAGCCACTACTCATTCCTTCTAGGCCGTGGGAGAGCATAAGTATGGACTTTGTATTGAGTTTTCCTAGGACAAGGAAGGGATATGATAGTGTTTTTGCTGTAGTAGATAGATTTAATAAAATGACACACTTTTTGCCATGCAAAACCACTTGTGATGCCTCATATGTTGCAAATCTATTTTTCAAAGAGATAGTGAGGATACATGGTTTTCCATTGAGCATAGTGTCAAATAGAGATGTGAAATTTATTGGCCACTTTTGGAGAACTCTTTGGAAGAAGCTTGGAACAAATTTATCCTTCTCATCAGCCTACCATCCTTAGATAGATGGTTAGACTGAAGTAGTTAACCGTTCATTGGGAAACCTATTAAGGTGTTTGACAAGGCAGCATGGAGAGAAGTGGGATATCATTCTATCACAAACAGAATTTTCCTATAATGACACTATCAATACGAGTACAGGGAAGTCACTTTTTTAGGTGGCATATGGTATTCATCCTAGGGGTATTTTGGAGTTAAGAGATCTACCTATAGGAGAGTCTATTAGTGCAGATGGAGAAGCTTTTGCATCAACCATCAAAGAGATGCATGATCAAGTCAGGACACAACTCCAACAAACTACATTGAAGTACAAAGCATATGCTGATAAGAAGAAGAGAGATGTACAACTTGATGTTGGAGATTGGTATGGATTAATCTAAAGAAGGAGAGGCTCCCAAAAGGTAAATATACCAAGCTCATGAGGAAGATTGGACCATGTCAGATTTTGAAGAAGTGTGGGCAGAATGCTTCTGAGATCCAACTTCCTCCTGATCTTGGATTGTCACCCATTTTCAATATATGTGATTTAACTCCATACAAGTAGAATGCAGATGTATGATAGGAACCATTGTGGGATGCAGTAGATAATGATATTCCTAAGTAGGATCCACCAAAATTGAAGATCTTAGACTCAAGAGTAACAAAGAAGACAAGGAACAAAGAGTACATGGAGGACTTGGTGGCTTGGCATGGGAAACCTAATTCAGAGGCAGTTTGGATGAATGAAGAGCAAATCATAAAATATATTGTAGATCTTCAAACTCTGATCTCAAGTGGGCTTGAGATCTCTTCTCCTAGGGAGTATGGTGCAGGAGCACCCCATCAACAAGATAAATATCCATCTGAGGGAGAAGAAGAAGCTTTTAATATGTTTGTACATTTCATGTTGTCTTGTAGTATTTGTGTTAACATTTCATGTTTGTAAGCCGACCCCCACCATGAGAAACAACCCCACCATATGAATCGAGGCCACAAATTGGGCATTCCAATAAGCCAATTTAGACATCATTAGATATTTGGGGTGTGTAGATGATTAAGTCAATGTGTCATATTATTAGGTGTTTTGTTGTCCTAAGCCAAATAGGTGTCGTGTGATTAGTTAGGGTTTTGTCTTATAATCTTAGTTAAGCAAAATCAGAACAGGGTTGTTGGAAATGAAACAGGTAGAGGTGATTGAGGAACAGTTGGCTTTTTTCCATCCTCTAGAATGATCAAATGTATGAATCTCTATAATCAACCTATGTTGCTGGAGGCATAGAGAGATGAAGTTGAAATGAAGAAATAGAAATTATGTCAATTGTATTTTACCAAATTCTAGATTCTGTATATATTCTGTATATATCAAATTGTTCTGTGTAGATTAACTGTATAGAATTGTTTTGTATTTAATTTAGTCTTTCTGTTGTCGAGATGCACAATTAAAACCATTCCACTAGTGGATTTCTGTGAAATCAGTGGAATGGACTTGTAAAATAGTTTTATGTTTTGTTTTCCTTGTGTTCGTGGTCATGGCAGAATAGAAACTACAAAATTTTCTACAGATGAGGTGATTGGAATGAGATTCAAATATACATTTTACGTATATATGTCAATTGCATGTTGGAACAGTTTGTGAGTATATCGCATTTGTATGCGAGTATCATCCTGTGTATATCCTATGATGAAAGGTAGGTATAAAAATCCTTCTGGGTTAAGTTCATGTTGTTCGCTAAATATAAAAGTAGTGTGTGTATATCGGTAATGTACCTGAGTACATTTCATGTGAGTATATCACATTTGTATGCGAATATACATTTCATGTGTATCATGTATCTATGTATCGGGTTGAAGTATATTGGAGGAACCGATAGTGGCTATTTGCGGGTGGTTGAATGAATTCAAAGGTTCAACGAGTTCATTGGTTCAACGGAGTAAGTGGTGTTGATAGTTGAACCGATGCTTGAATCGGTTGAATGGTTCAACGGATGCAGCGATTAATCGCTGATAGTATTAAAGTGTTGCAATAGTTAAACCAAAGGTTGAACCAGTTCAACGGTTCAGCGGTTCAGCGGGTTCAGCGGTTCAGCGGGTTCAGCAGTTCAACAAGGCAGAGATGGATTCAAAGAATTCAATGGTTCAACATATAGTTGCCAATAGCATTTAAACAAAATGATAAGGATAGGTTGAACTGATAGTTACGGCTCAATGGTTCGTGTGATTCAAAGGTTCAACCACAACAACAGTTCTGCAAGATTAAACTGTTCCCACCATTTCGCTGACCACTCTGCATCAGTTATCATCTTCCCTTTCTTTACCAGAGTCTCATAACGCAAAATCAAACACTTTATTTTGCACCATGTGGAAGACATACTTGCACAATTCAGAAGTTTAGTTAAATATCAGTATTCTATAGCGATAGAATAAATTATAAATCTACAATGACATGATTGGTTATTATGAACGATAGAAATAAATGCTAATTGTTTATACAAATTATTCACCTAGATGTAGTATTTAAAATTTGCTAATAGTATGGATTGCTTTCTCCATCTTTTTTAAAGATTTACGTTAAGATATTTAGAGGTTGCCTAAAAGAAACCGATTTTAGATACATATACTTTTTCAAAATTTTAGATTTATTATAAAGTAAAACAATGAGTATAAAACTAGGAAAAAACAAAAACTAAGAATAAAAAAAACTTAGTTTGCAACTCATACATAGGGCTTAAATTTGACAGTTGACCTTGCCTGTCAAACAATTTTTTTATGACAGTTATCTATTCAATGGCACCCTTCAAATACTATGACATACCCTAGTATAAGTAAATCATATAAAAATAAAAAATAGAAATCATCATAATCCTATATAAATTTTGACAGTTTGTCCAAAATCTCTCCTTTCATATGGTACAATCTTTTTAAAATTTCAATTATATTTTACAGCAAAAATGCTTAAATACAGCTATACAATTGTCAAATTTAAACCCTGTGAGTCACACATTTATCATTTAAAAAGAAAAAAAACTACTTTCCATAATAAGTAAACTGTACTCATTTGTGTTTTTTAATAAAACTTGTTTTGAAAAAAAAAAAAAATAATCTATGAAATTTGTTTTATTAAAAAAACTTAGTTTTCAAACTACACATTTATTTGTTATGTAATAATTAAACATTATTAAAGTCATGCATTTATTTTTTAATAAAATTTGTTTTGAGAAAAACAAATAAATAAATAAACAATATCATAATAAATAAACAATATTATAAAAACTCACAAGTTTTTAATAAAAATCACTTTTATTCCATAATAAATAAACAATATTATAAAAGTCAGGAATCTTTTAATAAAAATCACTTAGAATAATAAAGCGTGGCATAGAGAATTGGTATAGCTGGGTCTGTATGTTCAGAGGTCTTTTTGCCAATTTGAAATGTGGGGTCCATTTCAAACACGGCCTTCTTGTCGTGTTTCAGGTAACATAGCTGGATATACCCTCCAATGGAACGGAGAATTGGTATAGCTAGGTAGAGATGTTCAGAGCTCTTTGTGCCAATTCTAACTCTCCAATGGACTAGAGAATCGACTAGAGAAGAAATGATGTAATACAAATGTGAAAATGGGCTTCTGCTGTGTTGCAGGTTGATTTGTGCTCTTGCTTGAGTGATCTTTGATGATAAACATAGTAGTAGAAGCTCGGCTTTCCAAGTCTGTGCACTCGGCAAATCTCTTTTTCCAGCATAGGCAGAGTAGTTTTCAAGCACATGCTGCAAGTTATCAAACATTGCTATACACAGTAAGCTATCGTTAAAGTTAAAGGACGACGTGTCTCTATATCATTCTACTTAAATATCATCTATTTTAATCGTCAAATAGTCAATAGCAATTTTAAACTTCATTCGTAATAAATAGTGGTAAATATTTCCAAAACCCTCTTAAACCATATTAAAGGTATTTAGAAGGTAAAACTTAAACAGCCTGTAGGTTGTAAAACATACATGCAGTCAAAATCTTGACAAACATGTTTGACAAAATCCTGTCTTGGCACAAAATCATTGCAGGTCGACACAATTGCAGGTCTGTAAAACTAGTCGACATGTTTGCAAGTCAACTAGTCGACTGTTTAGGGTGGGCATATTTGGGATACCAATTGTTAACTTACAGCTCATTATTTATTTTCAAAAAACATTAAAGATGTAAAAAACATAGAATTATTTTATGTAATTACCGTCAATGCAGAGTGATTCTCCACCAAAACCACAGGATTTTGAAGTTCCATGTCCCATGCAACTTGACGAATTTGCCATCTTATCACATCAAAATTTTAAAAATATTTTATCATATGAAAGGAGAGATTTTTGTTAGACCGTCAAAATTTATGTAGAATTGTGATGATATATATACATATATATATTTTTTGGTAAGTTCTTGCAGTGGGGGTAGATCCCATTTCATATATCAAAACAAAAATATTACATAGCAAGGGAAATGACTTTTATTCCATTTGTCAATACATTGATCCTCTCTAGCTACTCAGCCGAGAAGAGGTCGCCATAGAGACTTACATAGTTAGCAAAAGTTGCCATATCATAGTTTTTGTAAAACAAAAGAACGAAAAGAATGTTACTTTCAATTTAAAAGAAATTAAAAGGTTAAAAGAACATTATAAAAATAAAAACATTCTTATTTAAGTGATTTTTACATGAGAAGAGTACAGATAAAAATAATAATTATATTCGTTATTTTGTAAAGTTTGGGTGTCATGCTTGGAAGCCACCCTTTGGGTTATTATTTACCTTTGTAAATGGATATAAAAGATTATTCAAATATCACTAAGAAAAATATTATTGAGTTGGCAAGTTGTGAGCATTGGAGAAGGGGCACACAATGTTTGTCCAACTCAGACCTACAATATACACTCAAGATTGTCTTGGCCAAGGCTTGTATGTTGTAAAGCATGGGTGGTTTTGCATAAGAACTAGTTCATTTTGAATAAGAACTGGTTCCTCCTAAAGTGCTCATGGGTAAGAAAAGTCTAAGCCATTAATTCTTTTCTGAAGTGAGGGAATAGAAAATTATATCCGAAATTGAAAGAGATATGTATTCTTCCTTTCTATTTAAATTCTTTTGAAGTTAGAATAAATGATATTTGATAATTTGTATAGTTGAATCACATTAACAAACTATTTCCTTTTATTTATGCTATGTAAATTAATTTATAAATATTATTTACTCCACAAAAAATTAGTTATATTGTTTCTGGAATTAGTTTCATTATATAAATTTTACATAGTTAAACTTTAAGAAATGTGAATAAGAATTATTGTCGTTAAATCATTGTATATAAACTAATATATAATTAGTAATTGTTGTGCATTTCTTGTTTTGGGAAAAGGTTAAATGATACAAACACAACATCAATTTTGGGGTGGTATGGTGCGAAACTTTGCAAGCTTCCCCTTGCCATTGCCATTGCTCTTGCTTTCATTCATGGCTCACACTTGAACTCTGCTCCCTCTATGCTTTGTGTTAATGGTAGTGTTGCGAGCATTATTTCCATGGTAATGATAAAGAGGGTGTAAGGAGGTCATCAATTCAATCAATGCCTAAGGTAGGATTGATAATCTCTCACTCTCCATGTAGTGCCCCTCCATTCTCACCTTGGATGTACAGGTGAACTAATCAAGGCGCATGAATATGAAGGTATAATAATAGGAATAATTAAGGTAAGGTAAACAATTGATGTTGTACAATACAGATAGATGTTTCATCCAAGTGTGGTTTTATATGATAGTTAATGTGTTTTATTGATAATCTCTATTGTGACATTGATAATGCAGGCTTTGACATTGTTTTGCATTCTAATGATTAAGATGTCAATCTTACTACAATTGTTACATGTTAGAATGGATCTCATGGACTGATTCTATTAGATTTATTTGTTATGATGGTACTTTTGAGACTTATTCAATTTCATGCACCTATATGTTCAATGTATGGTTCTGTTCAGATAATGAGGTAGATTCGATTTGGTTATGATCATGTGTTATCTAATCTAGATGGATATGATGTGGAAGGGACGATGTTGCATCACTCATTGGCGAGTGCCCTACGATGTTGTGATTCCCTTATTCACCTAGTGCTAGCTTATATGCATCTATACATGCTTGACTATGTGATTTGTTGCAGGATGTAGGTATCAGGGATCGACTCCACCTGAATTAACAGGTCTGAGCGTGCCTTGAACCCAATGGATGAGTTGTTCCAGAGATAAC
The DNA here is from genome assembly GCA_027924645.1 of Cunninghamia lanceolata. NCBI lineage: Eukaryota > Viridiplantae > Streptophyta > Pinopsida > Cupressales > Cupressaceae > Cunninghamia > Cunninghamia lanceolata. The sequence goes on from BSBN01001019.1 coordinate 1,226,293, forward strand.
TTAAGGTCCCACATCCCAAGTCATCATCCTCAATCAGGATGCATGACATGTCTAGTTCAACCTGTCAGTTATGTCAGTATGTCAGGTGTTGCAATTGATTTATATTTGATGGAGCTTGTTGGTTAAGGGTGTTTTGGCCTGGCTTGTGAACATGTTTGATTTGGCTTTTAACGGCTGTCCTACTCAGTGGGTTATGTTGTATGCCTAGATTTCATTATATAGTCATACTAATATTTGATCCACTATAATATTTAATAGGGTTATATAATATTCTCATTATTATTATTAATATTTAATAAGATTAAATTGGTAATTGATAATTACCTAGTTCAAAATAATTATAATATATATATAATAAAATATACCTATATTAAAATATTAAAATAAATAAAATAAAGCATTATAATGTTAAGTTGTAAATTACATCATGAGATGTAAGGGATAAATTTAATAAATAGTTGTTATTAGTTGACAGAGGATTAGGTGCTCACCTGCTATAATGGTGGAGGAAGGTTCTGGAAGAAGGGGGAATTTCTCTCTCTAAAGACAAATTGGCTGAAAAGAATAGGGGGGGAGATTTTTGGAGAGACGAGGAGATGCAAGCTACGATCGGAGAGCAACCCCAAAACGGTCAGCCAGTCAAGTATTCAGAATCCAGGTTCCATTCTCTTTAAGGTTTTTATCTCTAACAAAAAAAATAAAGAAATAAAAATTGAAACTAAATATTGTGTTCATGCTTTGATTTGTCTTCATGTCGATTGTTGTGTTTGACAGTCTTCTGGAATCGCCAAGTTTACTTCGTGTAGCCTGTAATCATTCTTTATGCCTTGATCGATGTCCATAGTTTGCCCCAATGTACCCTTTTCAGTGCAGGCTGGAAGGAAGCTGACAGGGGCTTTTAGATCTGATTTTATGTATGCCTGATACTTTTGCTAAATTCTCTATCTTTCACCAATTCCTTTAACCATCTAAGCCTAGCATAACTACCCACTTTTGCATAGCAGTTTCATTTTTACAATTTAAGGCGGTATTCTGTAAATTCTCCTCAACCTATATTTATATGAGATCGACAGGCATTAAGAAAGACATATCGCTACAGCCAACACAAATTTAATAGGTTTCCTAATGAAAAGCTTAGGGTGTCCTCAGTAGAGCCCGCATGGGCAAGAAGGTTAATCATGCACCATAATGATCAGTTGTATGTGATATGTAATAAGGGTTACAAAGATGATTGATGTATGCACAACTCCTATCCACTAAACCCATAGGGAAGCGCACCCTAGAAACAAATAAAGTTTGCCATGTTAGGATGTGTTCTAGGGTGCTTGTGAGCTTGCAAGTTTTAAGAGCATTTTTGTAAATCCATTTTGTACATATCCTGTAACCAATGCATTCCATAGGACGGCACCTCTTTGAGGATTTCATCATACAAATCGCAGCCATCAAGATTGAATATGCGAGAATGATAGTACCTAGAAAGTGTTTCATGTTTTGTCTATGCTCCCACATTTTGCCTGCATGTTTGTCATAGTTTTCCAACCATAAAGATAGTCATTTATTATCCTCTAAGAGGAATGTCTATACTTGGTTCTAAACTCTCATTTTGGCTTATGCATGTCACTGGAAACTAATGGTTTCTGCATCCTTGTAGGTTTCAGCCATAGAAAACCATATAGAACCTATTAACTTGCACTCAGTCCTTACATATTCTGTCAAGTTCATTAAAAATTTCTGCTACGGGCTGCAGGCTATTCTATATAGAATTGCTTACAATTGGGCAAATTACTTGTTAGAAATATTGTAGGGGACGGTGTACATGCAGTTCGAACATTATGGATTAAACTTGCACCTTTCCGTTTGGAAATGTTCTTGACTACAGTCTTTATCTCAAATAAAGATGGTCAAATATGAAGTTCATGTTATGAAATTAAAACAACATCAATTTTGTTTTAGAGGTTTAAATAGTAAAGATAGTTAATCTATATGATACTTAACTACAATTGAACCATTAATTTATCAAGTTTCATCAAGCTGAGATTAAGCCAACAATTTGTAAAAACTATATAGGGGAGTATTTAAATACTTACCAAATACATGACCAACTAAATATCTATATTTGATAAAGCATCAGTCATCTACGATATACAGATTTGCAAGCAACAAATTGACATAGTACGAGAAAGCACCTGGAACAACCATGCCAATAATTTCCATAAACTATATTAATGATAGCATCTATCCACGCATCTAACAGTCTATAAGAGGCAAGGCAACTTAGTGAAATATGAGTAGAGATGAAATGGAAAACATTTTATACCATTGCCAAATTTGTGTATAGACTTGTAGGTAGAAAAGCTAGTCTCTTCCTATCTGTGGATCTAATGTCTGGATCTTATTTTCTGCTCTTCCATTCTTTTCATAATATAGAGCAGCCTTATTGGACACCTCAATGGATTTTTCCCCACCACTAAATAACTTTCATCTAAATAGAATCATTCCTATACAATGAATACACACTTGCATATATAGAATTGGATTTTGCATAAGATAGAGAGAGGAATTAATATTTTGTGTAATCATATATACAGCTACCACCATCACTAAGATTATGCAAAACCTGTGTTGCACAATCATTTAACAAACCTGATTTCTTTTCATGAGAAATACCTCTTGAGGTAGTTGCTAGAGATGTTGTAATAGTTATCTATGTTTCCACATTTGCATGAATACCTATCAGACAATTAAATACAGCTAACAAAATTCCTCTATTCTTTATGCTTGAGTGATATCGCAATTGAATTTGTTTGATTGTTTTTATAGCCATAATAAAAATACATTCACACAATTACTGCGGGTTTAAATGGCAGCTTAATGTTAAAATTTTAGGGTTTCCTCAAGAAAGTCAGCAGCCAATTGTAGGTCTAGGTAAGTAGGGATTCCCTTAATATTTTATAATTAGGGTTCCTTTAATAATTCGTAATTAGGTATTTTTGTGATAAATATTAATATTAGAGTACTGTTCTTATTATAGAAGATACGAATTTAATTTATAAGGTTAGCTTTGGTATTTAAGTAATCATATTTGGTAAGGTTTTATATATCTCTCCATTTGAATGAATTTAAATGGTTAATTAATGAAGGTTCAAGTTGAGCAATAATATTATGTTTTGGAGTCTTACTTGAGTTTTATTAGTATTTGGTTATTAGTTCAAATCAAATATAAGTTGAATATTATAATTAATTACTTGATACAATTAGATCAAGTTTTTGAAGGTTACTGGATTAAATTATTAGATTATTGAACTGTCAAGAAATGTGGTTGATATAAATCTTATTGTATTGATACAATTTTATAAATTCCATTGATATGATTATTTATTTATAGTAGATTTGTTAATAGAGTGTAACGTTAATTATTTAATGACTTTGGATGAAAAATATTTGCTATCAAATGATCTATGGTATTATTATTATTATTATTATTATTATTATTATATTGGTCACGTGATTTATTTAAATCAAGCTATCAAAATTTATATGATCAAATTATTGGGTTTATTAAATTTAATATGTAAATGGAACATGATAAGGGAAGGTTGTATATTAGATTGGGATAAATGAAAATTCGATATGTTGAATAGTAGTGTGGATAAATGAAATTTAATGTGGTAATGAAATTTATCACTTTCTCTTTATAAATGACTTGTTGAACTAGATCCCTTTTTGTATATGTACTTTGAATACTCATGAATGTTGTGATAGTTAGACCAATAATATTTGATTCCCCAAAGTGAGAAAAGCATTTGCCAACCTAATTTTTATGAAAAGTAAGGTTCCCAAATTATGTGAATAGTGTTTTAGTTGCCTACTCATTTGAGTATCACTATGTACTTGATTGTTTGAGACTTGTCACCATGCAATACGAGAATACTCATCATTAGGTGTTGTTGGGGTGTGGATGTCATTGCATGAGGCATCTTTTGGATGTGGCATGAATGTTGTAACTAAATTATTGGTGAAGGACCTTAGCTTGGCCTATTAGATGATGATGGGCATTTGAGAGTGAATGCTATTGTGAGACTAATATGTTAGTCATGGTCAAGTGTCTGTGTCATTGGGAAAGTTGATTCCAGAGGCCAAGGGGGATAGTCATTTGTATGATTCTTGTGAATATGTAATCATGCTATTGGTTGGATATGTATTGGTTGTATGTATTGTTAACTCCTCTCTGTTTATGGATTCAAGCCATTATGATGACTGTGCAAGATGGATAATGCCTTGCGTAATTATGCAAGATGAGTAATGCCTTGCTCTATGTGATGTGAAACAATGTATATTTTATGTTGTTAATGTATCATTATGAGAAATGTGATGGTTCATGCTTGGCTCATGTTATGGGTTGTGAGAATCTAGATGCAGTGAAGGGGAGTGGCTTCCAATGTGGGGCCAGTGCCCAAAGTGGCTAGCCAGGGTAACCCATTGGGAGTTTGTAATCAAGTGATAACCTAAAAATAAATCTAGGGGTTGGGTAGTTTTCACACTAATAAAGATAATTGGATACCTCACCCATGCTTGTAATGCTCGTTCAGGCTAAGGATGGGATGAGAAGGCCATGATTGGCAAGATCAACTTCCTTGTCCTCATGAAAGGAATGTTGGTTCCGCATGTGTCACCCTATGGGGCCGACGTCTAGTGAGAGACTGCCAGGGTAACCATAGATGGGGGCCAGCGTCTAGTGAGAGACTGCCAGGGTAACCCAAGATGGGGGCTGGTGTCTAGTGAAAGACTACCAGGGTAACCCATGTCAGGACCATGCGATGACACTCTTCCTACTGCAGCCTAGCATTCCCTAGTTGAGATATTCCCATTCATCATGTGTTGCCTCTGGAAGTGCTATTGAGTTGCTTGTGATGTTGTCATGTGTTGGGATGGAGTCATGTTTAGACCTTGTTCCTATTAGGCAATTGTCTACTTGACTGTATGATGTGTTGAGACCTTATGTTATCTCCTAGCACGGGTGGTGGACCTTAGCGTTCCACATGGTCAGGTGGATGTGCTTTATCTCCATTGGTTTTTCCTTGCCATTATTCATGTGTAAGAAGGTTGTATCTCTTGTAGCAGATTCAGATCTTGTCCCATTTTTTAAAGACAGTTATTTATGCTCATGTACTATCCTGTATATCAGATTATTCATAATGTATGTAATCCAATGTAAACAAAAGTTGATGATGTAAACAATGTAATATCATATCCTCATGTGTATGGGAAAATTGTAGTTGTACTTGTTTTGGATGATTATTTATCTGATGTCATGGAAATGTATATGGTTATTCATAAAATGCAATAGATATAAAATGAATTATTGTTGTCCGTTAATACATGATGTATGAGAGATCATCATAGTACTTTGTCAGTAATGCAGCCATGGAACCCTGAGAGAACGTTACTTAGTATAGATATGTTAAATGTTACTTTATTATCTCTTTCAATTAAAAAAAAAGGTTGTTTTGTTTGTACAGTGTAATTGTGTTGTTCTCTAGAGTTCCTTGGTAGAGCATTACACTCCATTTTCTACACTTTTTTTCTATCACTCATTAGTTTTATTAAATGCTATGTACATATTGCTCATGCCTAAGCAAACTCTTATGTCACCACCAAACTTCTTTCACATTGTTTTAATTCACTAATGGATGTTCATGTGTTATTCGAAAGATCTCCACCATACTTTAATAAATATGTTTGCTAACTATTGATTTGACTAAAACATTTTTATTTATCAAAAAATTACCACCAATGGGGATGTGACACTTCTCTCTTTCTCTATCTTCCTCTTCCCCCCTCCTCTCTATATAAATATATATCTTATCACTATCTCTCTCTACCTCTTTATCTATTATCTCTATCTCTCTCTTTTGGTCTATCTCTCTTTCTCTCACTCTTTCTAGATCTTCCTCCTTAGGCAACTCTAGTAGACACCATTATCCTTTGTCCCTAACACCTACATAATCATTAATGCATCATTCTCTACTGTTGAAACACTTAATTACATCATTCTCTATTCACTTAATTTTTTATATTTTAAACCTTCTTAAACATAATTTCATGTCTTAATCAATGTTATAAAATATTAAAATTAATTATTGACTAATGCAATATTTTGTGTATCAATTTAGTATTTTAATAAAGATATGGATAAAACTTAAGTATGGTTTTGAATGTTATGCAAACCCTTATCTAAAAAACATAATAATATAACAAATTACAAGTATTGTGTGTAGAGTTCAAAACCCCACAACTTTTTAATATTAAAAAAATGCAATATTTTGTGTATCAATTTAGTATTTTAATAAAGATATGGATAAAACTTAAGTATGGTTTTGAATGCTATGCAACCCCTTATCTAAAAAACATAATAATATAACAAATTACAAGTATTGTGTGTAAAGTTCAAAACCCCACAACTTTTTAATATTAAAACAATATCATTGACTTATATATATACAACTACAATCTTTTGACAAATTTTGAGAGTTCGTATCCTCTTATTTCATGTTATACCTAATTAGTACGTTGAGAAGAGTTCTACAATCATAACGGGCAAAAAAGAAATAAAATCATTGAAAGACAAAATGTTGGAGAAAATCACAAAAACTATGGAACAAAAAATTTGGAAAAAATAAAAAATAAAAACCACAAAAGAAATTAGAAAGAATAGAAAATTACTAAAAAAGAAATTGGAAAAAGTACAAAATAAAAATCCAAGAAAAATTGGAAAAAAAAAAAAAAAAAAATTGGAAACAAGAAGAGAAAAAAAAAAAGAGAAAATCAAAGAAACTTGGGAAAAAATAGATATTTTAGTTATTCATAATTCTATAGATATTTAGTTATATATGGGGTGAGTGTGATTCAGTGAACATTGTTCTTTCTTTAAATATTATATTTTTCAATTAATTTTTTTAAAAATTTTTAGTTAATTAAATGTAGAATATATTTAAAAAGTTACTTTGTTAAATTAAATATATATATATATATATATTGATTTATTTTGTTAATTAAAATTTATTCTTTAAAATATTTTAGAGATTTTAAAAAGGGTTGTCAATGTTCACTCATTTTGTAGAGAGAGCACTCATTTTTTCTATATAAATATATAGCAAAAAAAATAAAAATAAAGGAAATTGAAAAAATAAAAAACAAGTGCCACTTAGTGGCCAGCCTTGTAGTGTTGTTATTATAGTATTTGTTTAGTTGTAATTTTTTTTTGATTAGCTATTGGTTGTATATAGTATTTGTTTAGTTGTAATTTTTTTGTTGATTAGGGATTGGATGTATAGACAAATTGCATTCCAATAATTGAAAATTTAATTTTTGAAGAGTGTTGAAATGTTTTAGGTAAATAAAATTGAAATCTCAAAATTGGTAAAAATAAAATAGGATTAAAATATTTCCTAACTATAAAACTAAACTTTTACAAAGTCTATTAAATAACACAAATATTTCCTTAAAATGTAATAATACTAATACTTTTATAATTTAAAATGCATTAAAATATTGTAAGTTTGAAGAATAAAATAAAATAAGTAATAACATGGTGAAATTTTTTTGTGATAATGTAGATTTTAAACTTTTGACTAAATAAAATTGAAATCCTAAATTTTTAACTCTTGACTAAATGAAATTAAAATCCTAAAAATAATCTAATTTCATAAAATAAAATGTGTAGAACCCTAACCGTAATTGGGTGTGGATAGATTTGAAATATCTGCCTAAAATATTAAAATGTAATAATATTGAATACCATTACAATTTAAAATGCATTAAAATATTGTATGTTTGAAGAATAATTACATAATATAATAATAGTGTGGATAGATTTGAAATGTCTGCCTAAGATATTAAAATGTAATAATATTGAATACTATTACAATTTAAAATGCATTAAAATATTGTAAGTTTGAAGAATAATTACATAATAGAATAATAAAAACATATTCATATTTACATCACTACAGTATTTTGTCTTAGTCACTTAATTTTTTATTTAAGTAATAATAGTAAGTACTTCTAGACAACATGATTTTAATTAATGTAATATTATGGTTTAGTAATAATTTTGGGTGCATTCATTTAATAAAAATATGTAGTTTAGCTCCATTTAATTAGACATCAATGGTTAAGATTAAATGAATAGTTAAGAAATATTTTAGTGAAATTAGGTTATTTATGTGTAGAACCCTAAAGTATAGTAATAATACTAATACTTTAATAATTTAAAATGCATTAAAATATTGTAAGTTTGAAGAATAAAATAAAGAATATAATTAAATTCATGATATTATAGATTTTAAAGTTTTGACTAAATAAAATAAATAATCTAATTACATAAAATAAAATATGTAGAACACTAAAAACTAAATTAAAATTATATTACTTTTAACTAATGAAGCAAGAAATTAATCGCCATCCATTTAGGCATGACTTAACTAGTGGGAGACAAAATTTGTGTTCATAATTTGTTTACTTGCCATGTACTCCCTTCAAATCAAATCAAAATTCTCTCCGCATTTATAGTTTTTTGTTGCACCCTCCCGACAAACCGACAATCCGCAGAGAAGAGGTCATTTTTTTTCAGCGAATGACAATACAGTTAAATCATTTCTAAATAATTTTTTTGTTAAAAATTTATCATGTTCACATAGGAAAACTACAAATTTAAATGAAATTTGTCCGACAAGAAAAATAATCCTATCTTTTGATTGGGTTGCAATCAATAGATTAATAACTAGATAAGTTGAACTCATTGCAATAGTACCAACCGAAGGCAGGTACTAATATAAACCAAAAAAAAATGGAAATGGAAAAAAGGTGGATAAAATCACAAAAACGATGGAGAAAATAAAAAAAATGCAACAAAAAAAAATCATAAAAACCATGAAAAACACAAAAAAACAAGGAAAATAAAAATAAAAAGCTATGAAAAAAAAATTAAGATATCTCTGGGCATACTATAGATATATTGTTTTAAATATAAATATACTAGTAATTATATAGATGTTTTAGTTAATATATGGATGAGTGTACTGTGTATAAACATTGTTCTTTCTTTAAATGTTTTATTTTTCAATTAAAACTATATTTATTTAGTATTTGTAGCTAATTAAATTTAGAATATTTTTAAAAAGCTGCTTTCTTAAATTAAAGCTATAACATATATATATATATAATTAATATTGTTTTGGGGGCTTGCTTATTATCCAAGCAAGCTTCCACAATTGTTATTTAAGGTGTCTCTTCTTCCTGCTTCTCAAAGCTTTGTTATTGAAGTTTGTTTTGTCAGCTGACATCGCCTCTGCAGAAGAGAGTGGAAATGGGAAAGGAGAAACAAGCAGAGGGAAGGAAAGGAACTGAAGAGCCATCCAATGACAACAAGTTTCAGATGATTAGAGTGAAATTTTCGCACAGCCACACTAATTCCCCTAATGACGTTAGTGTTGCACAGCTATTGCACAGGCTTGCGGTAGCTGAGCTGCTGAGGAGAAACAGAGAAACGTACCCCGCTACAATCTTTGACTCTGCCACAGAAACTGCAATTGCAAAAGTTGCGCAGGAAGGCCTTGATTTGACCTGCACCATGCTGCTTCTTGGCAAGACAGGAGTGGGTAAAAGCTCAACAATCAATTCAATTTTTTATAAGGTCATGTCCACCACAAACGCATTTCAGACGGGAACAAGAAAAGTTGAGGAGATTGTAGGTACAGCTTACGGAATTAAAATTAGGCTAATCGACACACCTGGCCTTGATCCTTCCTTAACTGGTTACCATCACAACAACAAGGTCCTGCAATCGGTGAAACATTTCATCAAGAAAACACCGCCAGATATTGTTTTGTATTGTGATCGTTTGGATATGCAGAGTATGGATCATGAAGGCGATTTATCATTGATGCGCACAATCACCCAAAGTTTAGGTCCAGAGGTGTGGATTAAAACGATTGTAGTTCTGACTCATGGCCCACAATCACCTGCAGTAGCAAATGGCCCTGATGGGCTTCCTCTCACCTTCCCCATGTTTGTAACCCAGCGATCGAATGCGATAAGACGGCAAATTCGTGAAGCTTCAGGTTACATGGCACTTGAAAATCGAGTGGTTTTAGTGGAGAATCACTCTGCATTTACGGTAAATACATAAAATAGTACTGGATTTTATGTTTTAGAAGTCATTAATTTTTCACTTGGATTGAATGTTTTTTCATTTGATTGTGATTGATATTCTTCTTTCAATATTTTTTTAGCTTGTTTTTTTTCTTGATGATGGATCACAATATTAAGAGAAAAATATCCATCACAATCAAATCTAGAAACACTCAATCCATCTTTAAAATTTTTTAAAAATAAATAAATAATGAAAATTTTGGAAATATTTTGATATGTTTATATAGAGACACAGCCTCCTTTAACCCAGCGCACTGACTATAACTTGCAGCATGTGCTTGAAAATTACTCTGCCTGTGCTGGAAAAAGAGATTTGCCGAGTGCACAGACTTGGAAAGCCGAGCTTCTCCTGCCGTGTTTATCGTCGAAGATCACTCAAGCAAGAGCACTCATCAACATGCAGCACAGCACAAGGCCATTTTTACATTTGCTCTACAGAAATCTTCAACAGACACGGAGACAAGCCTGGAAGTTGATGGTCTATTTGGCCGTTTTTGCCATTTCAGACTGTATTGTACGACGTATACCTTGACTTGTTAAATTGTAAAATTTTATTATAAGCAAATATAATATAATACTTATTAAATGCTAGTAAAAGCACAAGCACCAAAGGTGGCTGATATGCACAAATATTTATATTTATATTTTTATGGAAAATCATTACATGTAATTGTTGGTAGACAAGGCTATAAATACTATAAGAAATTCAATTTTTTTTTTTGCAAATAAAAATAATGGAGTGGTATTAAATGAATAAGCACATGAAGTTGGTAGACAAGGCTATAAATACTATAAGAAATTCAATTATTTTTTTGCAAATAAAACTAATGGAGTGGTATTAAATGAATAAGAATATGAAGTAAATCGTGAATGAACTAAATAAATTCTAAGCAATCAAGAGATTAGGTGAACCATGTAGTACCTAAATAATGTAGGATAATAAAAATCCATGTTACTAATTTCCTATCAACCAAGTATTGCACAAAATAACTTTTAAAACACAATATACATGAAATGTGTGTTTGAATCAATTATGTATGAAGTGATTGAACTAACTTAGTGTGAAGAGTGTGTTTTAACTTTGGCATTCACTTTGTGTGTGTTTATTCTTTGGCATATTTCAACTCAAATGTTTACTTGTGTGTGATTGAACTAACTTTGTGCATGAAACATGTTTAAAATTTGACACATGTTGTGAAGTATATGTTTTAACTTTGACATTCATTTTGTGTGAATTGTGTGTGTGAAATTTAATTTGGGCATTCACTTTATCTAGTATGTATTTGTATTTGTACTTTACATTCACATATAACTACAACTCTTATCTACTAAAACTACATAAAAATCACATCAAGTTAATAATTAGGACATAGTATAATTATGAATCATAATATCATAACGGTTTTCAAAATATTTTTTTTAATTTTTTGAGAGAAAAATAAGCAACATAAAAGTAGTTTGTTCCAAAATTCCATTAAAGGGGATCAAATAGTTGATAATGTATTCAAGCAAGTCATTCATTAAAAGGGGTCAAATAATTGATAATGAACACACATGATTTTTTTTCATCATTTGAAGTCATTTTTAAATATAAGGGTTCCTTATCTCTCCAAAAAGGTTTCCCTTTCTTTATACTAAATTATTTTTTAAAGAAATAAAAAAATTATAATGTTAATATAAATAAACACTATTTTCATATATATCAATGTAAAATCTCCTATATTTATAGAAATTAATGAGGCAGCCGTGGTGACTGAGGGAGTACACAAAATTCAATAAATCAACCTAACATAGTTTTAGAATTTTAAAAAGTAACTTAATGTATAAAAAAAATATATTTTAAAAAAGTACTAAAGTAAAATTAAATTTTTTCTAAATTATAATAAAATTTGTTTTATATTTTATATTTATTTTATATTTGAAAAAAAAAAATCTATAAAAAACTTTCTAAATACAATAAATTAACTTAACTCAAATTTGCAATTTAAAAAAGTATCTTTCAATCTAATATAAATTTGCAATTTAAAAAAATATCTTTCAACCTAACATAAATTTGTAATTTAAAAAAATATGTTTAGTGCATAAAAGATATATTCAATAAATCAACCTAACATAGTTTTGCAATTTTAAAAAGTAACTTCAATATATAAAATTAAATAAGAACTAATTTCAAACTAAAGTAACTTCAGTATATAAAATTAAATAAGAACTAATTTCAAACTAAATTAAATAAGAGAGAACTAAATAAATTATATTTTTTAAAGGACTTAAAAAAATTATAATGTTAATATAAATCAACACTATTTTCATATATATCAATGTAAAATCTTCTATATTTTTTAAAATTAAATAAGAACTAATTTCAAACTAAATAAAAATCTTAATTAAATTATTTTTTAAAGAACTAAAATAATTATTATTAATTTTAGAATAATAATGGAAAAGATCAAATTAAATAAATTTAGAAATTTTATTTAATTTTAGAAGAATAATGGAAAAGATAAAATTAAATAAATTTAGAAATTTTATTTAATTTTAGAAGAATAATGGAAAGACCAAATTAAATAAATCTAGAAAATTTATTTAATTTTAGAAGAATAATGGAAAAGATAATGATAAGATAGATGATGGAGGAAAAAGTAAAAATTTAGAAAATTGGAAAGATCAATTATAAATTAAATAAATAAATTAAACCAATTTCAAACTGAAGAGAAGTATAGAAGGATGAGTTTATTTGATGATTAGAAGCAGATACAAGATGTGCATAAATACTATGTGGTGGACATAGTGTTGATGACTGTTTTGATGCAATCATAACAATAAGTCAAAATTCACATGACATGAACTGTAACTATACTTGAAAGACAAGAAGGAATCATTTGGTGATTCAACTAATCCCAAGTCTACAATGGTTCGGTTGGTCAAGTTCAGTTGGTCAATGTGAAGCTATAATGTTCAAGGGGCCTTACGTAGTTTAGGTTTGTTTTGTGGTTTACTGGCCTAAGAATATGCAAAGAGGTCATGAGATAGGTCAATGCTCTTCATTCCTTTGCATAAAGGTGCTACTGTGCTGCAAGTTTCAGATGTTTTTCTTTGATTTATGCAGCTTCCTTCTTCATGTACTTATGAAAACTGTCTACTTAGACTCTGTTATGCATGCTTCTTTAGATTTGAGACAATTTCCTTTAGATTTCTGCATTTTTAGCTAGATAATTCAGATGGGTTGGGAAAAGTTAGAGAGATCTAATCTATACTTCATCTAATCTACCGAAGGATCTAAGTGTTTCTGTTATCCACTATGTAAATACCACAGTAATCTGATCAAATCCACAGTAGAAACCTTAAATGTAAGTCCTGAGCATTTTCACAAACATACATTTAAAATTGCAAGCTCTCAAAGAAGATATTTCAAAACACAAAGAAGAGCAGGAGAACACTCAGAAGATAGATGCAGAACTCCAGATTCTATTGCATTAGAAACGAATAGCCATACATGATTTACAATGTAAGAATGACTCTTAGTTTCATTGATCATACTACAGAGAACTTACAAGCTTTACAGATACAGTAAGGCAGCCAGACATTCCACGCGCACCTTACTGCAGACAAACAGGCAACCTCCTTCTTCTACTTCTAAACTATGCTAAGCTAACTTGCTGTATTTTCCTAGAATCTCTGTTGTGTAGCCCCTGTTGTAAAGTATTACAGTGTAGAGAGGCACAATATATAACATCCTGATTGTCCTCACTACAGCAAAAAAACCTAACTGACCCCCTGGTTCAAACCTCTAGTTACAGCAATAAATGCAGGTGAACCAGTTCTCAAAAATATCTCAGAGCCATGGTCAAATCTGGGCGAAATATTGCCCCTTCTGAGAAGTTCCAGTAGCTGAGCAATAACTTCTGTTTGTCTTTTGCAGAAATACCTCCAGCTGCGACCTTCCTCTTCACTTGAATGGCTTTGACTTTTTGCATTTCATCTCTATCTTCTTGCTCCTGAGATCTGATCTTCTGCCTCCATGAGGTCACTGTATTGACTTTCCAGCTGCTTCCTCAACTGCAAGCCTGCAAGACAAGACCAGCAATAAGTTTCACATTTATCACAAAAAACAGCAGGAAACTAGAATAAGCGTTTAAATCCAAGTGACTGTGCAAGATCGCGGAAATCAGATCCAAAATCTGCTCAAAACGCGTGAAAAATGCGCCCAAGCTGCTCAAAATTGATGGGTCAACCATCGCTGACTGAAAAAATGTCAGAGGCGCCAAAAAAAAACACTTAAAAAACTCCACCGCTTCATTTCCCGCCCATCGGCATGATATTCGCAGTCGGTGCGTCAAAAAAACAGGTTAGTCGATATACCTCATCATCATGATATTCTGGAAAATATGATGCTTTCCCTCCTGAAGGTTCAGATGAACGTCATCATGATATTTGACTTCTGCATATGGAGAAACGAACAACAACATCATCATCATATTTGAAGGAGAATAGGAGGATGCGACTATAATCATGCTGCCGAGGAAAGGAAGATGATGGTGACGTCATCATGATAATCGGGCTTCACTGAAATGCTAAGGATGACGTCATCGTCATGTTCGGTTAAGATCAGGGGGATAATTGCAATATCGGGTCACCTAAGGAGCATGATCAGGATGATGAGCATAATATGACCCTTTTACGGCCAAGGCAACCCTCTCGATAAAAATCAGCATGATGAAGATCACCATCATATTTGGGGCGTATGTCGAACTTGGAATAGAACGTCATCATGATAATCGGGAACCGGATCGTGTTTGAAAAAAAGTATCCCGCTTGAAGGAAAAAATGATGATGATGAAGGATAATCATCAGGATATTTACTTTTGTCGAACATAGAAAAAGAACATCATCATCATGATCGGGAGCCGGATCGGGTCTTGGAAAATATCCTGTTCGAAGGAAAAATGATGATGATGACCATCAGGAGGATATTTGTTTCCTCGTTATTCAGATCGGGATGACGTCATCATGATATTCGGGTCCTTCGTTAAACTTGAATCATGACGTCATCATGATATTTCGCCAACCGGATCATGTTTGAGAAAAAATCCTGCCGAAGGGAAAAATGTTATGATCATGATCATGATCAGGATAAAAATATGATGATGATGATGATCAGGATGTTCTCAAAAGGTTGCATTTTCGGCAGGAGGACTTGGCGAAATATCGGGCGAACAAACAAGATCATGATGATCTTGACAATCCGGACAGGATAAAGAATGATGATGACGTCATCATCATATTCGCGCTAGGGTGATATTGTAAAATATGATGATGCTGATCATCAGGATTTTTACTTCTCATCGATTTATCATGATGACGTCATCATGATATTTTGTCTTCGAAGCACAAGGATAAGTTGGTCATCATGATATTTCGGCTAGGGTGATATTACAAAATATGATGATGCTGTTTAAGAAATGCAATATCGAACCCCTCTTAATAGATAGGCTGATCATCATGATGTTTCGGCAAACGGATATCAGGAGGATATGAAGATGATGATCCTCCTTTGAAATTATCATGATGATGTCTTCATTACTTAGCGAATTTCAGCGAATGTTCTGTGAAAGATCAGGATGATGATCAAGAAGCCGTCATCATCATATTTCGAAGTTCAGCAAATATCATGATGACGACCTTGCGAAAGGGAGACCAGGAGGATATGAAGTCGTCGTCATCATCATATTTCGAATGCCAGCAAATATCATGATGATGACCCTCCAATAGGTTTTGAACGTGCGCATGTAAATATGCCGAAGGTGATTTTGTTAAGTCAGGGTGATCCTATACCATCAGCATGATATTTTAAGATCAGGCGATGCAAGGATATCATGATGATGCTCGCGATACAAAGGCCGCTCGACGGGGGGAACTTACCTCGACTTAAAGTTAACGTCATCATGATAATTCGAACCTCAGGATATTATCGGGGGGGGGTTTAAATATGATGATGATGATGCTCTTCAACAAAACCGAGTTTATAATATAACCTTCCTAAAAGATATCATGATGCTGCATAATGCGAAGATCATGATGATCCTGTCAACATGACTTAGAATAAAAAATAAAATGATGATGCTCCTGCGAATATCAGGTTTGACCAAGACTTTGACCGTGCATAACTTTCACATATGGTCGAATTTTCAAGTGAAGTAAAAGGCAAACCTGCATGAAATTTCAAGCTCTTTCAAAATATGAGGTCACAGAAACAAAATATGAAATTTGACAAACAGACCTCATGATGATGACCTACCCTATGCAATATCATGATGATGATGCACCTGACCTTCATTTTTACCAGACCGCCAGGAAGCAGAAAAAACACAAGCAGAAGTAAAAAAAAGCAAGACATCAGCAGGGGTCCTCGTTTTGCTAAGGAGCAAAATGGGGCGTGTTGTGAACATCACAACAACTAGCAACCAAAACAAAACAATTAAATTCAGAGTGTTCAAGGAAACTAGATGTAATGAACTCATAACTTCCAACTATCTTTTCCTGCAAATTACTATTCAGCTTGAGACTCAAAGTGTTCAATAAAGATGCATGAATTTCCATTTTCAGTTTAGTTGTGTGCATGTGATTAATTATCCTCATCTTGAAGATCGGTTGAACAAACCAGTGACTGACATTAGCCTACGTAGGTGAGGATATTCCCTCATAGCCGACCGGATAGAGCCTTGCTGCCAGCGAGCGTCTATAGCCCCGGCAAGGTTATCGTTACAATTCTCCTAAGTAGAGCCCCACTGCCAGCGAGCGTCCATAGCCCCGGTAGAGTTACTTAGATGGCTTAATCTGGATTTTCAGTATAATCCGCTTTATTCATTTATTTATTTATTTTTTTGTTTTCTAATTTTGAAAGATCTCATAAGGTATAGCAATTTGTAACTTCATGATGATGCAAGGAGTGGACACTTGCTGAAATTAAGCTGAGAATTGTAATGGTAGCAAGGGTGACCTCTGATTTTTCACCTAATATCTACACTGGTAGGTTCAACAAACCCAAGGATTTTAGGTGTGTCATCGTGAGAAACCTGCTTCGAATTCTCAATCACATTTATTGAATACGAAACTTCAGAAGATGAACAACTCTCTACATTCATGACAGTGACAAGTTATGTGTAAATTACAAATGGTTAACCTGAATATCCTAAATTATATACTGTTTTGAATGGTTGCTAGTTCTGCTCCCTAATACTCTACAGTAAAATAAAGATCCCTGCTGAGGAGACAACAAACAGACCAAGCAAACAGGTTGTACAAACAAGATCATGATGATGATGTTGTTAACAGGACAGCAACAAAACTGTACAAAACTGTACAAACAGACAGAAACAAAAAGCAAAAACAAGCAGAGGACAGGCTATACAAACAGCCAACCCAAAAGGAAAACAGCAAAAGAAGGACTGTACATTATCTACAGCATTTTACATTAAGAAAGAAAGGACTGCCTCATCCTGACCTTCAAGCCTGGAAGTAGTGTTTCAAATGCTGGCCATTAACTGGTAATGGCACATCTTCTCCAGTCAAGGTCTTAAGTCTAAAGGTGTTATCTCCTATTATTTCTGAGACTTGTAATGGACCCAGCCATAATTTATCGAATTTTCCATGGCTTCCTTTCTTTTCATGTGCTTTGTCCCAGCACAACACTAAGTCTGATATCCTAAATGTTTTGACTCTTGCCCTTTTGTCAAACCACCTCTTAACAACTGCTTGGTGTTTGGCAAACTTCTCGAGGGCTTGACCTCTTTTCTCCTCTAGTTGTAACATTTGCACTATTCTGGCTTCCCTATGGTTACCAAAGCCCAGATATTCATTGGCAAACTTCCAGGTTGGTATTCTCAGATTGACCGGAAGTATGGGATCAGTCCCATAAACTAGGTGGTAAGGTGTGCTACCTAGAGCTGTTTTGAACTTGGTCCTGTCTACCCATAATGCATATCTTAATAGGGTATTCCACTCTCTAGGACTTTTGGCAATTAACCTCTTGATGATGTCTAATAAGATTTTGTTTGTTGATTCAGCCAGTCCATTACCTTGGGGGTAATAATTTGAAGAAAACCTTAGAATGATCCCATATTCAAATGCCCATTTAGAAAATTTTAAAGAAGAAAAAGCAGGGCCGTTATCACATACCAATGAATAGGGCGTTCCAAACCTGGTGATGATGTTTTCTTCAAGGAACTTGATAACTACCTCAGTTGTGGAAAACTTGCAGCAGGTGGCCTCAGTCCACCTTGTACAATAGTCCGTCACCGTCAATATAAACTTGTGTCCTGCAGAAGATGGGGGATTGATGACTCCGATAAAATCCAAGCCCCATTGTGCAAATGGTCTGGACTCGATCACAGGCTGCAGTGGATTGGCCAGATTTCTTCCTTTGTCTGCTGCAGTCTGACAGGTGTGGCAGCTTCTGATGTGACCCTTAGTATCTTTGAATATAGTGGGCCAGTAATAGCCCGCTCTCAGTATTTTGTGTGCTGTAGCTAAATGAGAACCATGGCCGGTTCCGTATTTGTCATGTAGTTCTGTCAACACTTTATCAGCTTCAGCTCTGTTTATGCATCTCAAATAAATTCCATCATGGTTCTTCCTGAATAGAAGACCTCCTTGCACCATATAATGCTGTGCCTTAATCTTCAAGGCTCTCCTCTGAGAAGCCTTCATCTTGCCTGGGTACCTTCCAGTTATCAGGAAGGTGCTTAAATCATCGTACCAGCCTGATGAGTCTTGGGAATTCAATACATACTGCTGTTTTATCAGATTTGGATCCGTGTTTGCTATTGTCTGCACCAGCGCCTGCCCTCTGACCAGCTTTGCGGGAATGATCTCCATGTCGAATTCTTGCAACGTGGTGATCCATTTGGCTCTTTTTTCTCCAGGCTCGTTCTGCATCAGCAGCATCTTTACTGCTGCGTCTGGTACTATGGCTTTAATCTGGCTGCGCAGGATGTAGTGTCTGAATTTTTTCACAGCCTTCACCAATGCAAATGCCTGTCTTTCGATATCCAGATATCTCAGCTGTGCATCCTTCAGAGGCGCACTCATAAATGCTATGGGCCTCTCGTCATTATTTTCACCTTTCTGTGTCAGGGCAGCAGCGACAGAATGAGAAGATGCAAAGGAGTAGATGTAAAACGGGCATGTGTAGTCTGGACTTGCCAATACAGGGGCATTAGAAATTGCCTCCTTGATATCTTCAAATGCGGCTTTGGCTACTGGCGTCCATTCCATCTGTGCATCTTTCTTTAACATGGCATTCAACGGCTGCACAATCTCTGCAAAACCTGTTATAAACTTCCGAACAAAGTTAATTTTACCAAAAAATGATTTCAATTCTTTCCTACTGTTTGGTATTTGCAAATTTTTTATGGATTCTATTCTATCCGGATCAATTGAAATTCCATTTTCAGAAATGACATGGCCTAATAATTTACCTTCAGTTACGCCAAATATACATTTCTTAGGATTAAGGGAAATCCCATACCTTTCACATCGCTGCAGTACTTTTCTGAGGTCCTCAGCGTGGGTGGATGCATCCTTGGAATACACAGTTAAATCATCCATATACACAACAATGCATTTACCTGATAATCCATGAAAAGCAACGTCCATGGCCCTCTGAAAAGTGGCACCTGCATTAATCAGACCAAAAGGCATTCTTCTATACGCATAATTTCCCCATTTGCAAGTGAAGGTGGTTTTTAGTCTATCCTCTCTGTCAATTAAAACCTGGTTATAACCTGAAAAACCATCTAAAAAAGACATCATCTTTGCGCCATTTACTGCTTGCAGTACTTCATCTATTGGGGGCAAAGGATAATTATCTTTTTCAGATGCCTTGTTTAAATTTCTAAAGTCCACGCACAACCTGATGTCTCCGTTTTTCTTCCTTACTGGTACTAAGTTAGCTACCCAGACAGAATGTCTGACTGGAAAAATTATTCCAGCGGACAGTAGTTTTTTAACTTCCTCAAAGATTAAAGGCTCTAGAATGGCGTTTACAGGCCTCTGTTTCTGCCTAAATGGTTTGACTTCTTTTCTCAAAGGTATGACGTGAGTTATGATGGACTCATCAAATGTTTTCAAGTCTTCATAAGCCCATGCTATGACATGTTTATATTTTTGCAGAACATCCAGAACCTCTTTTCTGATTTTCTCAGAGCAAGCTTTCCCAATTAGTACATTTTGTGGATTTAGCTCAGTCCCTAAGTTGTGTAAATCACACTTACCCCCTTCTGTTTTGGGTAAGTCTTTCTGTCTTATTATTCCGTCGAAGTCAAAGATGTGTTCTAATTCAATTACTCCTTTTGGCAAGAAGTTGCTCTTTAAGTTGATTATATCCTCTTCGTCCCATGTTACTTCAGGCCTTTCTTGTTCATCAATAATTTGGGCCTCAAATGCCTCATTACAAGTCAGAAAATCAATAATTTGCTGATCCTCTCCAAATACCTGAAAGTGTGTAACGTTGTCTAGTATACTGGGCACGTTAACTAGCTCCACAGCAAATCGTCTTAATCCTGACAGTGTCAATGGCTCTAAGGTACTAGCAGCAACTGCTAATGCATCTGGCCTGTGGTTTAGCTCTCTAGGAATGTGCTCTATGTTAAAAGCATCAAATGAATCCATTAAACCCCAAACTCTATGTCTGTAACTGATCATCTTCTTATAATTGCAGGCATATAGTTTCCTCACTTGTCTGACTACTAATTCAGAGTCTGAAAATACTCTGATGGCTCTTACCCCTTTCCTGATGGCCATGACAAGTCCTAAAATTAGGGCCTCATATTCAGCAATATTGTTAGTGCAGGAAAATTGTAATCTATATGCTGCCAAATGAGATTTACCTTGAGGATTTATGAGTTCAATACCTGCACCTGCGCCCTGTTTTGATTTGGACCCATCACATTTTAACGTCCACATGCCATCCTTCTTTTTCTGATCTTTTACCTTGGCACACTTTGTCTCTTTTATTGCCTGTGGGGTGTTGTCTTGTTTATTCATGGGTTTTTCCGTTTGGTTATCTTGCATATGTATGTTTTTAGATTGCAACTCAGAAAGATAACTACCCTTGTCCTCTATTTCTTTCCCTAAATCTGGAATCAAAGCACCTATATTATCCTGAACATATCTCTGTGTTAGATCAGGATTCTCATTTTTCTCTTGTGACTCTACCTTCCCTATGCACTTCTTGTATTCATATTCAATGATGTCTTTGCATATTTCACAATTCTCCTCAGAATGCTGCCTATCATGGACTCTACACCTATTTTTATATAACTTACATTGGACTGGGAGATTGTGTGTAACGCACTCTTCCACCTCTTGTCTAATGGCATGACCAAATTTGCCTATTGCATTGTTTTCCTCATCTGAAGAATTTCCGTCAGACTCAATGAATAGTGCTGTTCTATTGCTGACATACTTCTTCCTAATGTTTAACATCATGATCTCTTCAATCTGCATCCCATTGTTGGTAACTCTATAGACACCTGGTTCAACAGCAGCATATAATATTTCATTGGTTCGATTATACTCTGTTATCATATGTTTCATTCTGGGCTCTGCCCCTATTCTGATCTGGTTTGGGATGCCTCTCCATGGTAACCACATGTGTGAAAAGTCAGTAGCCATATACCCGTTTAATGTCTTGGACCAATCCCTACTCAGCAACATTCCATAATTTACGGGTATATCCACTACTTGGATGTCAATGATTTGGCTCACCCTAGGGTCTGAAGCTAACTGCACCTGTATGTTCATGAGTTCTCCTATCACACTAACCTCGGTCTTATCTAATTGTGTGACAACCTTGGCAGATTTGGTGGGAGTCAGCCCGAGAGTTTTACATATTCCTAAGGGCATTACGTTGGCTGAAGCACCAGAATCTACCATGCAATTGTGTATATTCTTCCCACACAACCTAACAGTTAACAAGAAAGGTTGAGTATCCCTCTTATCCGCATGTATTACTACATTTGTGTTGGAAGGCTGCTCAACTTTCTTACCTTTCTCCTTAGGTGGTGAATCACTACTAGGAACAGTTATATCAGCAGACACCATGTTTGTTATGGATGTATCCAGGGATTTTAAAAAAGCATTTCTGATCCCTGGGGTCTTCAATAATTCATTTAGAGGTATGCTGACCTTCATTTTCTTTATTTCCTCTGACAAGTAATTCATTAGTCTTGTTGTCTCTACTGCTTCTGTCTTACTTGTTTGATCCTTTTGCACTGCTGTTCCATTATTTGTGTGCTGACTAGCTTTAAGTATGGCAGGATTGTTGCTAGCATTCTGATCTGGGGGTGTATTGATGTTATTCGGAGGAGTGGAAGTGGTGAAAGGTCCTCCCGGCCTAGGGTTGTTCCTCAAATGGTAGGTGTGGCTTTTATTTGTCTGTTGAAAGGCCTGCACCTCCTCTGTTTCATTTAATATCTCGTTTTCAGATTCAAAAGGAAACTGAAAAGCATTTAACACAAAGGCTGATTCGGGATAAAGACTTTCACAATAGTATGGTTCATCCTCTAGCAATTCATCCTCCCTCTCTTCTGCAGTTGCAAAGGTAAACGTTTCTAAGACTAATGCTGTGTCATATTCTGAGGGTACTACCTCATTACCCTTAGGAATGAGAAATTCTGAGGTAGGAGGCTGTACATCTACGTTGAAGATACTAGCTGCCAAGTGGAACTGTGGACAGTCATGCTCAGCATGGGCATTAGTATTGTGAAATCTGCACCAATTTTTGGGTGCTGTATTGGCCATTTGTATGTTAGTTATTTGTTTTGCACCATGATTATCCGTATTCTCGAAAGGAGAAGCCAGAGTACCGTTGTTGGGCCCAGTGTTCCATGTCTTGGGTGGCCTAGGTTGATTCTGGTTCTTGTTATTATTGCCCCAGGTTCTATTATCTATCACTGGCCCCCTATTTTGCATTGGTTGCTCCTGACTGGGGCCTTGATGCTGATTGTAGTTTTGGTTCTGATTGTACTGCTGGTTCTGGTTGAGACTATAATTCTGATTTTGGCCTTGGTTGTGACCTTGAGGTGGATTGTAGTTTTGGTTGCTTCTGCCATAGAGATTCTCATTTCTTAGCTGTGTCACTTCGGTTGTTAATCTCTTCAGATGTGCAGTAATTTCTTTGATGTCTTCCCTATCATCTTGTGCTTTTGCCACAGTTACATCCCTAGGAAGTTGGAAGAAAGGCTGACCATTATTTTGACTGTTATTAGAAGTACTAGCTGTGTAAGGAGTTATAGCCTGGATTGGAGTAGGATTATACACAGGTGTGTAAGAAGGAACCGGATTGATTAGTGGAGCATGCTGCACAGGGACTCCATTCCATGGGTGTGCCTGATTCTGCACCCCAAAATTTCCTCCAAATGGACTGTAGGCTGTATGTCTCATTTCTTGGTTCACTGAGGCTGCCTCTTTATAGGCTTTGGATACTGAATCTATGTCAGGTTTCCTTTTGACAAACATGGCAGTTAAAGGATCCAAAGCAGCATAGTACATAGCCAACAAGGGAGCATCAGCTATGGTATAAGGGGCTGCTAGCCTAGAATAGGCCTTTTGGAATCTGTCATTGAAATTATCAATTAACTCTCCCTCACCTCATTTTATAGCAGCCAACTTATGATACAAAGCACAAGGGTCAATGGGTCCTCGAAATCTTGACAGAAATGCTTCTTCCATAAGTGCCCAGGAAGAAATGTAACTATTGGGTAAGTTTACATACCAGCTAGAGGCTTGCTCATTAAAGGTGTAAGGAAACAACCTACACACAACATCCTCGTGCTCTAACATAGCCCTAAAACATGCTTCCTTAAATATTCTAATATGATCTTCTGGGTCTTGATGCAACTGGTATTTGGGACATATCTTTTCGGGATTTTTTGGCATGTCATGATAATCATTGAAGAATATGGGAGAATTGACATCGAAATAAGCCATTGCAGGTGTTTGAGCTTGATTTGAACTCGTAGAAATACCTGGATTGATTGGTGGATTAGGATTTAGAGGAGGATTGAGACCTCCAGGAGTGCCTGAACCAAGATTTAAAGATCTGAACAGTGATCTGTCAGGACTTATAATACTACAGATGTTAAAAGGTGACCCAGGAGGTGTTCTAGATGAACTTCCTGCTTGCGATATCTTTGGATTCCAAATTAAAGGGCTTTTACTTCGCCTTGTATCAGGTAGTTGCACAAATATATCTCCTGAACTGGACCTAGACCTAGTCACTCTGTTACTGTCGTTAGCCAGTTTGAAATGAAACCTAACTCAGGCAGGCCCTCCTTCTAGCGCCAGAAAACTGTTGATGACTGTTTTGATGCAATCATAACAATAAGTCAAAATTCACATGACATGAACTGTAACTATACTTGAAAGACAAGAAGGAATCATTTGGTGATTCAACTAATCCCAAGTCTACAATGGTTCGGTTGGTCAAGTTCAGTTGGTCAATGTGAAGCTGTAATGTTCAAGGGGCCTTACGTAGTTTAGGTTTGTTTTGTGGTTTACTGGCCTAAGAATATGCAAAGAGGTCATGAGATAGGTCAATGCTCTTCATTCCTTTGCATAAAGGTGCTACTGTGCTGCAAGTTTCAGATGTTTTTCTTTGATTTATGCAGCTTCCTTCTTCCTGTACTTATGAAAACTGTCTACTTAGACTCTGTTATGCATGCTTCTTCAGATTTGAGACAATTTCCTTTAGATTTCTGCGTTTTTAGCTAGATAATTCAGATGGGTTGGGAAAAGTTAGAGAGATCTAATCTATACTTCATCTAATCTACCGAAGGATCTAAGTGTTTCTGTTATCCACTATGTAAATACCACAGTAATCTGATCAAATCCACAGTAGAAACCTTAAATGTAAGTCCTGAGCATTTTCACAAACATACATTTAAAATTGCAAGCTCTCAAAGAAGATATTTCAAAACACAAAGAAGAGCAGGAGAACACTCAGAAGATAGATGCAGAACTCCAGATTCTATTGCATTAGAAACGAATAGCCATACATGATTTACAATGTAAGAATGACTCTTAGTTTCATTGATCATACTACAGAGAACTTACAAGCTTTACAGATACAGTAAGGCAGCCAGACATTCCACGCGCACCTTACTGCAGACAAACAGGCGACCTCCTTCTTCTACTTCTAAACTATGCTAAGCTAACTTGCTGTATTTTCCTAGAATCTCTGTTGTGTAGCCCCTGTTGTAAAGTATTACAGTGTAGAGAGGCACAATATATAACATCCTGATTGTCCTCACTACAGCAAAAAAACCTAACTGACCCCCTGGTTCAAACCTCTAGTTACAGCAATAAATGCAGGTGAACCAGTTCTCAAAAATATCTCAGAGCCATGGTCAAATCTGGGCGAAATATTGCCCCTTCTGAGAAGTTCCAGCAGCTGAGCAATAACTTCTGTTTGTCTTTTGCAGAAATACCTCCAGCTGCGACCTTCCTCTTCACTTGAATGGCTTTGACTTTTTGCATTTCATCTCTATCTTCTTGCTCCTGAGATCTAATCTTCTGCCTCCATGAGGTCACTGTATTGACTTTCCAGCTGCTTCCTCAACTGCAAGCCTGCAAGACAAGACCAGCAATAAGTTTCACATTTATCACAAAAAATAGCAGGAAACTAGAATAAGCGTTTAAATCCAAGTGACTGCGCAAGATCGCGGAAATCAGATCCAAAATCCGCTCAAAACGCGTGAAAAATGTGCCCAAGCTGCTCAAAATTGATGGGTCAACCATCGCTGACTGAAAAAATGTCAGAGGCGCCAAAAAAAACACTTAAAAAACTCCACCACTTCATTTCCCACCCATCGGCATGATATTCGCAGTCGGTGCGTCAAAAAAACAAGTTAGTCGATATACCTCATCATCATGATATTCTGGAAAATATGATGCTTTCCCTCCTGAAGGTTCAGATGAACGTCATCATGATATTTGACTTCTGCATATGGAGAAACGAACAACAACATCATCATCATATTTGAAGGAGAATAGGAGGATGCAACTATAATCATGCTGCCGAGGAAAGGAAGATGATGGTGACGTCATCATGATAATCGGGCTTCACTGAAATGCTAAGGATGACGTCATCGTCATGTTCGGTTAAGATCAGGGGGATAATTGCAATATCGGGTCACCTAAGGAGCATGATCAGGATGATGAGCATAATATGACCCTTTTACGGCCAAGGCAACCCTCTCGATAAAAATCAGCATGGTGAAGATCACCATCATATTTGGGGCGTATGTCGAACTTGGAATAGAACGTCATCATGATAATCGGGAACCGGATCGTGTTTGAAAAAAAGTATCCCGCTTGAAGGAAAAAATGATGATGATGAAGGATAATCATTAGGATATTTACTTTTGTCGAACATAGAAAAAGAACATCATCATCATGATCGGGAGCCGGATCGGGTCTTGGAAAATATCCTGTTCGAAGGAAAAATGATGATGATGACCATCAGGAGGATATTTGTTTCCTCGTTATTCAGATCAGGATGACGTCATCATGATATTCGGGTCCTTCGTTAAACTTGAATCATGACGTCATCATGATATTTCGCCAACCGGATCATGTTTGAGAAAAAATCCTGCCGAAGGGAAAAATGTTATGATCATGATCATGATCAGGATAAAAATATGATGATGATGATGATCAGGATGTTCTCAAAAGGTTGCATTTTCGGCAGGAGGACTTGGCGAAATATCGGGCGAACAAACAAGATCATGATGATCTTGACAATCCGGACAGGATAAAGAATGATGATGACGTCATCATCATATTTGCGCTAGGGTGATATTGTAAAATATGATGATGCTGATCATCAGGATTTTTACTTCTCATCGATTTATCATGATGACGTCATCATGATATTTTGTCTTCGAAGCACAAGGATAAGTTGGTCATCATGATATTTCGGCTAGGGTGATATTACAAAATATGATGATGCTGTTTAAGAAATGCAATATCGAACCCCTCTTAATAGATAGGCTGATCATCATGATGTTTCGGCAAACGGATATCAGGAGGATATGAAGATGATGATCCTCCTTTGAAATTATCATGATGATGTCTTCATTACTTAGCGAATTTCAGCGAATGTTCTGTGAAAGATCAGGATGATGATCAAGAAGCCGTCATCATCATATTTGGAAGTTCAGCAAATATCATGATGACGACCTTGCGAAAGGGAGACCAGGAGGATATGAAGTCGTCGTCATCATCATATTTCGAATGCCAGCAAATATCATGATGAGGACCCTCCAATAGGTTTTGAACGTGCGCATGTAAATATGCCGAAGGTGATTTTGTTAAGTCAGGGTGATCCTATACCATCAGCATGATATTTTAAGATCAGGCGATGCAAGGATATCATGATGATGCTCGCGATACAAAGGCCGCTCGACGGGGGGAACTTACCTCAACTTAAAGTTAACGTCATCATGATAATTCGAACCTCAGGATATTATCGGGGGGGGGTTTAAATATGATGATGATGATGCTCTTCAACAAAACTGAGTTTATAATATAACCTTCCTAAAAGATATCATGATGCTGCATAATGCGAAGATCATGATGATCCTGTCAACATGACTTAGAATAAAAAAAAAAATGATGATGCTCCTGCGAATATCAGGTTTGACCAAGACTTTGACCGTGCATAACTTTCACATATGGTCGAATTTTCAAGTGAAGTAAAAGGC
Organism: Cunninghamia lanceolata; assembly: GCA_027924645.1. Classification (NCBI taxonomy): domain Eukaryota; kingdom Viridiplantae; phylum Streptophyta; class Pinopsida; order Cupressales; family Cupressaceae; genus Cunninghamia; species Cunninghamia lanceolata. Next base: position 1,254,270 of record BSBN01001019.1, read on the forward strand.
AAACCTGCATGAAATTTCAAGCTCTTTCAAAATATGAGGTCACAGAAACAAAATATGAACTTTGACAAACAGACCTCATGATGATGACCTACCCTATGCAATATCATGATGATGATGCACCTGACCTTCATTTTTACCAGACCGCCAGGAAGCAGAAAAAACACAAGCAGAAGTAAAAAAAAGCAAGACATCAGCAGGGGTCCTCGTTTTGCTAAGGAGCAAAATGGGGCGTGTTGTGAACATCACAACACATAGTAGTTGGCAGTTACATCATAACTACAGTAACTAACGTAACTATGAAATATAGTTACGTAGTAAACAATGTAATAACAAACATATATTATGCTAAAATTCCCCCCCTTGTTACATTGCTTTTACAAATGTACCCCCTAAATAGTTCAAATTTGATCTTACCAAGAGACTTGGTGAACATATCTACTATCTGAGTCTGTAGGGCAGTACTGGAGCTGGATGTGGTCGTGCAAAACTTGGTCCCAAATGTAATGACACTTGAGCTCAATATTCTTGGTGCGCTCATGGAAAACTAGATTTTTTACAAGTTTTAACACACCCTGATTGTTGCAATAAAGAATGGGTGACTTCTCTTCAGGAATGTCCATGTCTGCCAGAATGCGACATAACCAAATTGTTTCACACACAGCTCCTTGTGTGGCATGATATTCAGCCTCAGTGGATGAAAGAGCAACAATAGTTTGCTTCTTACTAACCCACAAAATTGCCCCAGATCCAAGATGAAAAATATAACCTAAGGTTGATTTCCTGTCATCTACAGATCTTGCATAATCTGAGTCTATATATCCCTATAAGAAGAACTGATTGTTCTTCTTATATTCCAAACCATAATCAACTGTGCCTCGGATATATCTCAACACATGTTTTGTTGCAACCCATGATACTTCTTTGGCTCCTACATGAATCTAGAGAGATAGCTAATGACAAAACACAAGTCTAGTCTAGTGGAGGTCAAGTAGATGAGGCTCCCAACCAGATGCCTGTAGAGAGTGACATCTACTTGAAGTGAATCCTGGAAGCGGGATAGTTGCAAACCTTTCTCCATTAGAGTGGAAACAGGCTTACAATTGACCATTCTATACTTTTCCAGGAGAGTTTTGGCATATTTCATTTGGGAGATGAATATGTGGTTCTTCTTATACCATATCTCCAAGCTAAGACAATAATGAAGTAGCCCCAAATTTGTCATGTGGAAGGAGTTATTAAGATCATTCTTTACATCATCAATGAGATTGTCTAAGCTGCTAGTGAGAATAAGATCATCCACATACAAAACTAGAATGACAATCTTTGTACTTACCTTCTTAATATACAAATTAGGATCTAAGGGGCTACGGGTGAATCCATGTTGCAATAGGTGACCATCAATCTTAATGTACCATGCCCTAGGAGCTTGCTTAAGGCCATAAAGTGATTTGATGAGACGATATACCTTGTGTGGATGATGTTCATCAACAAACCCTTCTGGCTGGGTCATGTACACTTCTTCTTTGAGATCATTATTTAAGAAATCACTCTTGACATCCATCTGCTAAAGCTTCCATCCCTTCTGCGCTGCCAATGCACTGACCATTCTGATAGTTTTGATCTTCGTAGTGGGTGCAAAGGTCTCTTCATAATCAATGCCCTCCTATTGAGCATATCCCTTTGCTACAAGTCATGCTTTGTACTTGTCGATAGATCCATCTACCTTGTACTTCGTTTTGAAGATCCATTTGCAACCAATGGGTTTCTTCCCTTCAGGCAGATTGACAAGTTCCCAAGTATGATTTTGCATCAAAGAATTATACTATGCATCCATAGCCTTCTTCCACTGAGGTTGGCTTAATGCCTCTCGAACTGTGTCAAGTTTAGTGCTATCAACAACAGTACTCATGAGTGCAAGATTCACTTCATTTCTTGTTTGACTCCTAGTTCTGATTCTTAACGAAGTGTATGGAAGAGTGTGAAGGTTAGAGTGCCTGATTGTACTTTGGACCCACTTTGGAGGTTGACTGTGCTGCTAGTGGTGTGTAATGTATTCTAGAGGGCCCAAATCAACATACAACTCTCCTTATAGTTCACTTTATCTGTGAGAGTCTTCCACATGTTCATCATCTGATTGTGAGAGCAATTTATGAGAAGTAGGAGGTTGTTGCTCTTCTTTTTGTGACAAGGAATCGAATGGCGATTCATCACACACCACATCTCAACTCTCATATATCTTCTTTCTCTCAGGATCTATGAGACAATATGCTTTTGATGTAATACTATACCCCAACAATATACACTGGAGTGTCTTAGGATCAGTCTTCTCTCTCTTATTGCCAGGGACATGCATGTATGTTGTGCAACCAAACACCCTTAGATGAGAAATTGAAGGCTTTTGTCCAGTCCATACCTCTTTAGGTGTCTTCTATTGCAGGATCTTTGTTAGTGCCCTATTGATGAGGTATACAGCTGTTTGCACTGCTTCTGCCCAAAATCTTTTCTCCAACTTGGCTGTGAAGAGCATGCATTGAGCCATCTCCATGACTGTCTGATTGCGACATTCTACAACTCCATTATGTTGGGGTGTATAGGGAGTAGTTAGGTGCTTCTTGATGCCATGATGCTTCAGGTATGCCACGAACTCCTTGGAGGTGAATTCCCCCCCTTGATATAAGTGGAGGACAAGAAGAGACTGGCTTGCTTCTTTGACAAATTGCTTGTGAAAGTCCTAAAAGTTGGCAAAGGTTTCATGCTTCTTCAAGAGGAAGTACACCCAGGTCTTTCGTGAGAAGTCATCCATGAACAATTGGAAGTACTTATGTCTTAAAAATGAAGCAGGCATGGGTCCACACAGATAGGTATGTACTAACTCAAGGCGATGTTTAGCATGGAAGCTACTAGCCTCTAACGGATCCCGGTGTTGTTTACCTACAAGGCATCCAGGACATATAGGCAATAAATTTAAAATTGGGGGAAGTCCTCTTACCATTTGTTTGGAGCTAGGCTAATGCAAGGAGCTGACTAAAAGGTGCTCATAGCGATAGTGCCAGAGTCTAGTAGATTCTATTGTTGAAGATGATAGAGCTACTATAGGGTAGGAGACAACATCTAATGCAAACATTCTATCCTTCACAAATGCTCTAGCAAGGATCATACCTTTTTCTTGAGATTAGACAAGTCTTGACCTCGTCTTTCAGTTTGTGGTTCAGAAGCTTACTGATAGATAGCAGGTTTGTTGTCAAACTAGGAACATATAGCACCTTGGTGAGGGTACAACAGCTTGTCCCAAGAGGAATAATGACCTTGCCTATTCCCTTTGCAACATACTCCTTGTTGTCAACAATTCAAACTCTATCTCCAGTAGGTTGTTCTGTCAGTGCATCGAACAGCTCGTGATTGCCTGTCATATGCTTGCTGACACCCAAGTCTATCAACCAAATATCCCTCATGGGCTGCGAGGTTTGGGAGACAAGGACTAGATTGTGATGAGTGCCACAGTTGGTTGTTTCTGGTTCATCTTCTTTTGATGCATCATCCTATTGGGCCGCTACATTGCCTTTGTGCTTTCTACGATGATGATGGCATTTGGATGACTGAGTATCACTACAACCAAAAAAGCCTTCTTTTCTTGAATTGCCTTCTGATAAGGCATTGTATCAACAATTGATAGTGTCATGATTATTTTTGTTGCATATATGACACCATTGGTTTGCCTTTGGAGGCATCAACTGTTGATGTTCTTGTTGTTTCTGTGGCTGCTTTCCATGAAACTTCTGAACTTTTGATTGTCTGGAAATTAGGGCCTTGTCCTCAAGTTCAGCTTGGACTGATTGAATGGCTTCTTCCTGTTGCAACAGATTCACCAATTCATCAAATGACACCTCTTTCTTTGTGATGTTCAGCATGGTGACAAATATTTTGAATTGAGATGATAGAGCTCTCATCGTAATTGGGACAAGTAGTTGGTCCTCCACCTTTTCTCCAAGTGCAACAAGCTCAGCTCGCAGTTCAAATACCTGCTGTAAGAATTCCTCAACTCTCTCGCCATCTTGCATACAGAGTGTATGTAGCTTGGACTGTAGATGGAGGATCTTCATCTAATTCTTTGCTTGGTAGATTGTGGAGAGAGAATCCCATGCTGCCTTTGATGTTTCCGCATCTCGAATGTGAGGTTGAACTTCATCAGTGATGCTCAATGTTATCAACATTAATGCTTTGGCATCGGCCTTGTCAAACTTTTGCCTTTCATCTAGGTCTTCCAGTCTGGTTATGTCACCGATGATAATTCCCCATAGCTCCTCAAAAATGAGAATTGTTCTCATCTTTGTCTTCCATGCAGCATAATTTGGCCCTTGCAAAAATTGAGCATCGGAAAGAAGTAATTTTGGGGCTGACATTGTTCACCACAAATAGAAAAAAATAGTCCACACAACAACTTTATTATTATTTTATTTGTCAATACATTTACTTTCAAGAAGAAATTGTAGCACGGAGATGAGCATGATAGGCCTGTGTTGTGAGATGGGTGTAGACACCCAAAATTGACTCATTATCACTAGCATTCAAACATTGCATTACACATCATCTACATTTGTCTAACACACTTGAACAATATCCTTAACCCATCTATTTCTTCTATTAATTAAATAAATTTATATTTATTGAATTAATTCATTAGCTATTTCCTCTAAGCTATAATTAAACAATCTTTAATTATTTAATTATCTTCATTCTATCTATTTTTAATTAAATAATAAAAATTCCTTTCACAAGCCCACTTTCCAATTAATTAAATAAATTTTATTTATTTAATTAATTTATCTTATCATTTATCTCATGCACCGACATGTGTGCCTCTCTCATTTAAAAAAAAGATAAGTGGTACTACATCCTTTTATTTAATATCTTTCACATGTAGTACTTTTTTATGTACACAAATACACATAAGCCCTATCTTCCCACCACTTGTCATCTACACATTCATCTATGTCTATATTTCAATCTTAGCCATTCACATAGCCATCGAATCTCCACCATTGATTGATTTTGGTTGAGTTCTATACAAATACCCTCTCATTCCATACTACATCCTATCCAACATTCATATAGCGTCCACATTATCATCTTGAGCATATTGAGCACTTGAGCATTCATAGCATCCATTGAGCTTATCATTATCATCCATCCATCATGGCATCTTTTATCTTCATAATTGTTCATTGTTGAAGAAGCAATCTACATCATAAATAAGGAATCACACAATCTAGGTGATATTGTGCTTGAATTGGATGCTTTTGATTTCATTTAGATTAGATTCTTTGATGATGGTAGGGTTAGGTTTCCATGGCTATGCTTGATCTTATTAACCTAATTTTTTACCTATCACATTTTGACACACCCGGTGGGACTCACGTCCTTGATTAACTTTGTTGTTGAAGTTATTTTTATGAAGATCAGATTTTCTAAGCACTTACGACAAGTTCCAGTCACTTTTGAGTAAAAAACCATCACTATTTGAATACATGCATCGCTTTTGAGCTGAAACCTACCGCCTTTAGCAATTCCTCGATTGCTTATAAGCGAACAGTGGTTGCTTATGCATTTATCTGAATTACTTTTGATCTAATAGTGATCACCTTTAGCTAATCGAATCACTTACTGCAAAACTAGGGTTTTTGTTGCATACTATTTCTTTTGCAGATCCAGGTTGCTTATGAGCCGTAACCAATCGCTTCCTACTTTTTTGTATCGCTTGTGAGCTTTAACAATTCACATCTGGCACTCTCAGCACTGCTTATGATCTGTAACATTTCACCTGTGACAAAATAAAGATCACTTTTGACCAACAATGAATTGCCTCTGGTAAACTATGTTGCTTTCAATCTGTATCATTTACAGTTTGTTTTTCATGGTTACTAATTGGGTATTTGTGCAGCATCTTATCGATTGTCCAAGAAAAGGAGGTTATTAAACTACTAACATATCTGTTATAGCTCTGATCGGTCCAAGACTTGTGGTTTATCACTAAATTAGGAACATTTGGGCTTGGTGCTTAAAATGAATCATTACTTGCTCTGTGCTTGATTTATCTTTTTTGATTGCTTGCATGTGATTGATTGTAACCCAAATTTAATAACAAAAGTATCCTCTCCCCTTGCCTATCAAATGGATCTTGGGTGTGTGAGAACTTGTTATTATCTTTAGAGGTCCTGCCTTCCCAGTGTGAGAAGGGATATGACCCAAGCAATAATGGGCTAAAGCCAAGTCCTTCCAAACCGCTATATAAGAAAAGTGTTTGTGTCGAAAGCTACAAATAATGGGTGTTGTTGCATTATACCGACAACCAACTTCCCCCAAAACCCTCCAGGGCGTAACCCTTGAAGGCTGGGAGACTCCGTAACGGAAAGTAGCACTGCCGCATGTATAGCCACCTAAATGAATGCCCTTATTAGCAACTTTGTGTAGTAGCCAAAAACCTTCTATTTGTTGACGCAAAAGGTGGGAGCTTTGAAGCCACCCTGATTCACGTGGGACAAGAATTATAGGAAACCCAGATCGTGGTATGTGTGAGCAGTGTGTGCCGTGGAGAGGAGTCAGTGCTACCAAGATCTTGAAACTATCCGCTTTGAATAAGCATGGCCAGGGGATTCAACAAAGACAGTCATTTCCTAGCCTAGGTTGTACAAGTTTGTGATTGTTGTGAGTGTGATTGTCTGTAATTACTATTTTCTTGTCAAAAATCACAAATCAGACATATTTCCTGATAGACACAATCACTTTTGAGCTTAAACTGCCTACATACAGATAATTGAATCACTTTTAAATAGTAGTTAGCCACTTTTCACCTAAACAGAGTCACTTTTAAACAGCAGTTAGCCACTTTTCTCCTAAACAGAGTTGCATTTAAATAGTAGTTAGCTTCTTTTTGCCTAAACAGAGTCGCATTTAAACAGTAGTTAGCCTCTTTTTCCCTAAACAGAGTCGCTTCTAAACAACAGTCACCTACTTTCTGTCTAAATCGGTTCACCTTTAAACAATAGTCTGTCGCTTTTGGTCTAACCTGCATCACTTCCGATCAGCAGTAAATCACTTTTCAGCCAATATTAATTGCCTATGAAAAATTGGCTCACCTCTAGTTAACATTGTAACCTGTTGTTAGAACCTAAACCAGCCCACATTTGAGCTATTACCAGTCACCTTTAGCATTTTCTGAGTTGCATTTGAGCTATTACTTGTCACTTGTGGTCTAATACTAGCAAATCTTAGTGACTCAATCGACTTAGCCACAAATCCATCTTGCTTAGCTTTAGCATTACCTTTCAGACCTATCTCTAATCATTAGCAGATACCTGAACTTTGTCTCCTACTTTGAGCTTATCAATCAATCAAATTTCATGAGCTTTTCATCTTTTTAAGATCCCAAACCATCAAACCAAACATCAAACCAATCATTTCAATCAATTAGCAAAACATTATCTTTAGCTTTAGCAACATCAACAACATAGCAACTTTTAGCAAACAACTTTTCCCTTGAATGTGTGAGCTATTCTCTAGGGAAAAATAGCCAATCAACCAACCAACCAAAGCAAACCAACCAACCAAAGCAAACCAATCAACCAAACAAATCAACAACCAAGCAAAATAACAAAACACCAACAACCAACCAACCAGCAAACTATCACCTTTCTTTTGGGTCTCAAAACCTTGACAAGCTAAACTTCGATTTTCAACATCAACATCATGCCTCAAAGTAGGAGTCAATAGAGAGCTGAAATGGAAGACAAATTGCGAGCTAAAATGGAAGCCAAATTGCAAGCTGAGATGGGAACTAAGATGCAACAATCTAGATCAACACCTCTTAAAGATGCAATTTAATTTACGACTGGTATGGCTCCTCATATGTTTACGACTCATGGGTATACCATTGGAGAGTCATCTTCACAACAAGTGCAACCTCAAACATTTTTGGAGACTTTTGAAGAACAATCCCAAGAAGACTTATCAGAATTTCAGGATACCCATGTGTGGGATCAAGCTGAGAGACTTGTTTTATCTGAGCCTAATCACTACTTCTTGCAACTTGCTTGCATGGGCGCTAAATTACCAAGAGATTTTGACATATCTGCTATTAGAGAGCACGATCCAAACACTCCCACTGTTGTTGCAAAGGGACCATCCACTATAGTCACACCATCCCCCATCATATCACAAGCTCTATCTTCCACCACATCTCTTTCATTGCCTATTGTTACTTCATTTGATCCACCACGCTCGGAGTACACTCTAGAGCCTTTGATAACACCAACGAATGTGTTCCCTTTAATTTCAAAAAACTTGAACATTCCACCCTTCCACGTTCCTCAACATACTCCTCCTACCATGACCATTTCCATGCCTCAAGTAACACAAGCTGTCCATGTTGCCCAAGCACAACTGCTCCAAACATCACAAGCTATCCCCATATCCCATCGTGTGCAAGCCTCCCAAACTATCCCAACAACACCAACAGTCCAAGCTTCACAACCATCACAACTTTCTATATCCCATATGAATACCACATCTCATATACTAGTTGCTAATATGCTTTCCACCATCTCTACTAATCCCTCCATTACACCATATAATCCCAATGTTAGTCTTATTGATATGAGTGACCCTCCTATTGTTTCTCAAGCCAATCCTAGCACTACGGTCACTTATGTTGAACAACTTAAATCCATTTTGTCACATTCTTACAATCCTTCACACACCATCAATCCATCTTATGCTACCCAAGGCTTGCCTATTATCACCCAACACATGACACATATCAATCCCCATGTTGTCCAAAATACAAACCCAAGTGTCCATCCTTCTTTCGCATCTACCAATCCTTCCATCACTTACCATGTTACAAACCCAACTCCAACTTCCCAACCATTAACTAGTGTCAATCCATCTTCCACTTCTCATGTGATACAAAATCTTGGTACCAACTCATCACAATATACCCAACCACTGCTTGTGTCTTAAGGACAGCACTCCTCAACCACATATGTGTCACATACCAATCCTTTGACATACATTGTGAGTACGCAACCTCAACAAACGGTCATGGCTTCATATATCCCACAATAACAACCTCAATATACATCATACCATGTTTCACCCTCTTTGCAACAACAACAATTATCTCCAGTGGATGTTTAGTAAATGATCAATCAAGCAGTAGGACAAGGCATGAAGACATTTTCTCTAGAAAACCTATGCACTTATCCATTTGACAGGTCTCTTCATATAACTCCTTTCCTGCCACACTTTGAAATTCCACAATTTGACAAGTACAAAGGAAAAGGAAATCTGGAAGACCATCTTAGAGCATTCTTTGTGGCATGTCTCGATGTTGCTTATGACGATACATATCTTTTGAGACTATTTCCTCAAAGATTAGCAAGACAAGCTCTTGAATGGTTCTCTCATTTACCTCCAGGAATTAAATCTTTTTCAGAATTAGCAAATAAGTTTCGATCACACTTTGCTTTTAACATTGAACATGAGGTGAACATGAATGACCTTGTCAACAATAAATAGCGCAATGGTGAACCCTTTTCTTCATTCACTCAATGATGGCGTAATATGGCTAGCAAACTATCATGGGAAATACCTAAGAAGTAACAACTCGATATCTTTGTTCAAAATCTTCATCCCGAGCTATCATTCCAATTACAATTACAAAGTGTTAGCACCTTTGATGAAATTTTTTCCAAAGGAACCATCATTAAATGAGTTTTAATTGCTAAAGGAACTATCAAGATCTTTCGCGATAACAAAGACTATCCTCAAAACTCCAATGATAATTCTCACTTTTGGAACAAAAATAAGAATGTTGTCAATGATGGTGTAGTGGATGCAAAGAACATACAAACTATGAAAGTTCCCATCAACATTCAAGCTGCTTCTACAACAACACAACCTTTCCAATGAATGCGACAACGACAAACTTCCAATCTGCACTGACAATTTACACCATTAGTGGAACCTATGGAAGTTGTCTTTCGAAAGCTTCTCCAAGCGGGCGATATTATGGTACCGAATGCACCACCCAATGGTGAACCGTTCTTCAAAGCTCCTTGGTACAAAGAAAATGAGTATTGCAATTTCCATAGAGTTAGAGGACACAAAACAAACGGTTGTATGTGCTTAAAACATGTTATCCAAGATTGCATCGATCAAGGTTTAATCAAAATTACACCTTCAATAACTCAACCTACACAACAATCAACATTGAACTATGATCTAGAGGCTTTCAAGAATCCACTTCCATCTCATGACAAAACAAGTAACCCTCATGTCAGGAACGCCATTCAGTACAACTATGAATCATCTACCATTGGCCGCATTGACCATGCTCACATTTCTACAATTACTATCCAAGGCAAAGCAACTGACTACGTTGTAACCACTCGAAGAGGTCGAGTTACCATTCAAGGAGAACCTGTTCATCCTCCTCAACCATTCTCTAACTATAATATCTTGGACCACCTTGGCAAAACACCCACACATATATCCATTCTTGAGTTGCTTCGCATATTCCCTGCTCACAAAGCTATTCTTGACAAAGCCTTACAAGAATCTTCGGTGCCCAATGATATTGATATCACACAATTCCAATCTATGGTCACTAGCATTATAGCCCCTTGTCATTTAACCTTCTCTGACAAAGATCTTCAGCCCTCCATTGATCCTTCACACAATGAAGCCCTCCACATTGAAGTGTTTGTTAAACAACGCCGTATCAAATGAATCTTGGTAGATGGTGGAGCTAGTCTTAATATATGTTCCTTGAAATTAATAAAACAATTGGGATATTCTGAGAAAGATGATGACACCTCCAAGGTTATTACTGTCAGAGCATATGATGATGCCGAGCAAGATACTAAAGGGATTATTTTCTTGCCTATCCAAGTTGGGTCGGTCACCATAGAAACCCATTGTCAGGTTCTTGATATTGACCTTCCTTATAACATCATCCTTGGTCATCCATGGATACATGCCCTCAAGGCAGTTCCTTCTACATACCATCAATGCCTTAAATTTCCACACAACGGTGTTGAGATTACTATCCAAGCTGATCCCAATCCATTTGAATTTTGTCATGCCTTTCAAGCTAAATATTGGAGTCTGAACCACATTCCTATCTACACCGAGGCATATCCGTCTTCATCCTATATAGATCCATCCAACCTACTCAAGCCATCATCTAGCCAAGTCGCTTCCAACCTCCATATCAAGTATACCGAACATGGCCCTGGTGAATACACACTACAGGAATCTTGTTGTGTTGGCAACCTTCCCTTATCTCCTAAATCCTATGGTAAACCATCTACTTCCAAACCAACTTCATCTCCTATTGTCATCAAAGCCCCACCCACAATATTCATTAAAGGCGGATTCTTGGATGATGAAGACATTGATGATACAGACTCTTAGATATTCTTTGATGAAAATGACCAAGTCCATCTGGAAGTGGAGAGATACAACAATGGGTTCCGCATCATAAAGAACATGGGCTACAAAGGACATGGTGGATTGGGATCATAGGAATAAGGACCTATTGAACCCATTATTATGTCTAAGAAGTTTAATAAGAAAGGCCTTGGTTATCAGCTGGAGGTACCGCGACTCAAAGACATTAAGTGTCTTTCCGATACTGACGTTGGACCTTCCTCGGCAGGGGAGACTTCTAGTTTGGATACTATCGATGACTCCTCCCTTCATATTATTGACCTTTTCCAAGAAAACTCCATATTCATGATTTCTACAGCTTCCTCTAGCCATAACAATTCCTCCATTAACCTTTCACTTGTATATCCTGATCTCGTCGATTGGGACCACAGGGGTACCGATATTAGATTCATTTGAAAATGATGAAGCTATTGCAGAATTCATGGGCTTATGACAAGGTATTCCATTGGGTGATCACAAAGCAGGTTTCATGATGGATTTACCTAAACTAGCATATTTTGGCAGAAGTATCAAATCCTTCAGTCGCAAAAGTGATATAAACAAAATCAAACAAAGTAGGTCATTAGGTGAAAACTAAAAGGCACCTCTTGACTGTGAAAAAGTAAAAATAAAGGATGTATCTGAAGGTGAAAACCTCTCTGAGGTGCCTAAGGATGGGGGATTTGATCTACCTATTGCCACTGATTATCATGAGAAATCAACCGTGCTAGTTAAACAATCACAAGACATGAACTTGGGTACAGAGCAGAATCCAAAGAACACTTTTTTGGCAACATCACTATCAGAGCAAGAAAGAAGAGACTTCACAGCATTTTTTATGAAAAGAGCTATAAATTTTGCATGGACTTATGTTGACATGCCAGGTCTAGATCCATCACTTGTGGTACATCATCTAGCAGTATCTCCTAATGCAAAACTCGTTAAACAAAAATTGTGTAAAATGCATCCACAGGTAGCGTTATTGGTCAAGGCAGAGATTCAGAAACTATTAAAAGCAAAGTTCATAAAGGCTATTGATTATCCATAATGGGTTTCAAATTTGGTACCTGTAGCAAAACCTGATGGACGAGTTTGTTGTTGTACAGACTTCAGATATCTTAATAAAGTATGTCTGAAGGATGACTTCCCACTACCAAGCATAGACAACATTGTAGATCTTACAGCCAGACATGGAACGCTATCTTTGATGGATGGATTTTTAGGGTATAATCAAATTAGAATAGCAGAGGAAGATCAAGATAAAACATCTTTTATTTTTCCATGGGGCACATACTGCTGGGTGGTAATGCCTTTTGGTCTCAAGAACACTGGAGCTACCTATCAACGAGCCATGATAGTTGTTTTTCATGACCTTTTTCATACTATCATGGAAGACTATGTTGATGACATCTTGGGAAAATCTAAGACAAGAGAAGGACATCTACAGGTATTAGCACAAATCTTTGATCGATTAGAAAAGTATCAAGTTAGACTAAACCCAAAGAAATGTGTATTTGGTGTAACATCTGGAAAACTATTGGGATACATTGTGTCTTGACGACGGATAGAAGTGGACCCAACTAAGGTAAAATCTATCATGGAAATGCCTCCCCCAACAAATCTCAAGCAGCTCTGTAGTCTACAAGGAAGGTTACAATCCATCCGTAGATTTATCTCACAACTAGCAAATAAATATCATCCTTTTCAGCATCTTCATAAGGGTGAACCTTTTAAGTGGGATGAAAAGTGTCAATAGGCTTTCGATAAAATAAAGGAATATCTAGCAACACCTCCTATGTTAGTACCTCCTATACTTGACCGCCCATTATTGCTCTATATATCATCAACAATAGTAGCACTGGGTGCCCTTCTAGATTAACATGATGATTCAGGAAAAGAACAAGCCATCTACTACATCAACAGAACTCTTGTGGGATATGAACTCAGTTATTCATATATGGAAAAGCATGTTTAGCATTAGTGTTTGCTTCCCAAAAGTTGCGACACTATATGCTGAACCAAACAACCAAGCTCATATCTAATGTACATCCACTTAAATATCTTCTTTCTAAAGCAATTCTCACAAGAAGATTAGCAAAATGGGTCATGATCTTAAGTGAATTTGACATACAATATGTGGATCAAAAATCCATCAAAGGACAAGTCATCGCTGATCAATTAGCTATAGCACCCATCACAGATATTTGTCCAATGTATCCAGAATTCCCCAATGAAGGATTGTTCAATCTAACTTCCCTAACATGGTGGCAGCTATATTTTGATGGATCATACACACAACATGGCTCAGGAGCAGATATATTGTTTGTTACCCCTCAAGGAGATTGTATACCCAAATCATACAAAATTGCATTTCCATGTACCAATAATATACCAGAGTATGAAGCTTTAATCACATGATTGCATATGGCAGTACAATGGGCTATCAAATAGTTACAAGTATTTAGTGATTCTCAATTGGTTATCAAACAGGTCTTAGATGAATATCAAACAAAAGATGAGAAGCTTCTTCCACACAAGCTAATGGTTGAAGATTTTAAAAAGTATTTTGACAATATCACTTTTGAACAGAACAGAGCAGCAGATGCCATGGCTATGATTGGGTCTCTTCTAGACATGCCATCTAATACACATAAATGTGAGTTTTTGGTCGAACAGCTTTTGATTCCAACATTTGAAGTTCCACAGTCTGAGCTTATATGTGACATTGTTGGTCTCATATCACCGTGGTACAAGGATCTATACGAGTATCTCCATAATCAAACCTTCCCACTTCAACTATCTAACAACCAACGTAAAACCTTTATCCGTCGAGCCTCTTGCTACATTATTTTGGCAGACACCCTTTTTCGCCAGAGTCTTGATGGTATCCTTCTTAGATGTCTCGATTCTAAGGAAGCAAAAGTGGCCTTACGTGATGTACATGAAGGTGTCTGTGGCTTGCATTCCGCTAGCTTAGGCCTTGTTAAGAAACTTCTACGAGCAGGATACTATTGGCCAACCATGGAAAAAGATGCACAGCAATTTGCAAAGAGATGTCTACAATGTCAGAAACATGGCGATTTAATACATGCACCAGCACATGAGCTTTAGCCTATCATTACTCCATGGCCTTTTTCATAGTGGGGACTTGATCTCATAGGTAAAATCCACCCTACTTCATCAAATGGTCATAAGTTCATTATCACTGCCATTGAAGATTTCACAAAGTGGGTGGAAGCTATACCAATGACTTATATCACAAGCAAGCAAATATCTAAATTTATTCTACACTATATCATTTTCTGTTATGGAGTTCCTCAAGCTATTGTCACAGATAATGGTCATCCCTTCAAGAATCAAGAGGTCAAAGATCTTTACAAGTTCCATATCCAACATCAATTCTCTACCCCTTACTATCCTCAAAGTAATGGCCAAGCTGAAGCTTCTAATAAAACAATCATCAAAATCCTCAAAAAGACGGTTAATGAAACTGGTCGGGATTGGCATCTATAACTTCATCCTGCATTATGGGCATATAGAACAAGTATCAGAACTCTCACTGGAGCCACACCTTATGCTCTTGTATATGGTACTGAAGCTATTTTACCTATTGAGGTTGAGATCCCCTCACTGCGAATATCTCTACAACATACCATCTCAGAGGAAGAATATCGAGTATCCAAACTCCATGATCTTGAGATCCTAGACGAATGGCATCTTATAGCACTCAACCATCTCCAAGTCTATCAAAATCCTCTACACCGTAGCTATAACAAAAAAATTAGAGAACACAGATTTCAAGTTGGAGATCTTGTCCTTAAAGAGAATCAAAGGAATCAATAGCATCGTGAGAAATAGGGCAAGTTTGAACCAAATTTGCTTGGTCCTTTCATCATCACAACAGTTTATGGATCAGGTGCATATACTCTTTCAACACCTGAAGGCATTCCATTGGATGAACCAGTCAACAACATTCATCTCAAGAAGTTTTATCCTTGAATCTTAGCTATCCCACCAAAAAAAAACATCCAACAGTGAAAACCACTTTGTGGCACTTTGGATATCAAAAAAAAGATAGTATAAGATAAATAATCCATCCTTTGGTGAAAACCTGGTAAACAAGTGCCTTGGATAAGTACCATAGTGAAAACCTGGCAAACAGGCACTATGTGTAGTGACCAACCTCCATCGTCTGCTTGGTTTGTTTGATCATCATTCTTCCTACCATATTCCACCATCTTATCCCATATAATCCATATCATAATCCATATGTCCTCACAATAAACATCTTTTTCATCTTCACCTTTGTCAATGCTAGCTATCATACTTGAGACATTGTTCCGATAACTATCTCTTTTGGCACCTTAGCATCTTGACTGCACATCTTCTTTATCATCGCTTCTTCATAACAAACCTCATCCCACACTGGGAGCATTTGTTGAGTCTTATTTGGAAGTGGATACCACTATCTCTAGCTCATAACACATCAAACACTTTATCTCGCAACACAGTAAACTTTTAACTTCAACCATAGCATTTATCCAACGACAAATGTGGAAAAACAATTTACAACCAGGATTCATATCTTTGCAATCAATTCGTGCTCATCTGACTTCCAACAATTGCAAGACATCACCAACGCAAACATTCAAGAAATCACTTGAGTCTTTCAACATCACCCGTCTAGCATAATAAGTAAGAACTACATCCCAGCTCTATCATTATAGCCTTAATCCTGTGGATATAGGGTATGTAGGCAATCTGAGATGTGAAGGAAGCACTCTGATTCAGGCTAAGATGATAGCCCCTTCTCTTCATCATCCATCTTTCAGCTTTCTTCTAATCATCCCCCAATCTTTCATCTCACATTCTTCTATCTTTCATCACATACATCATCAATAAAACCCAGAACTACATATTCATCATGTCTCGTCTTCATCGTAAATGTGCTTTGATCCCATGGATATAGGGTATGTAGGCTATCTAAAATATGAAGGAAGTTTCCAGTACTCAAGCACAGATGATCCACCCCATCTTCTTCATCTTCTCTCATCTTCCATCTTCTTCTCTTTGATCAGCTCAAGCAGAAAGCAAACTATGTGTATACTGAAAGCTCAAGCACTTTAACCAATCAAGAATAAGGTAGAAGCTATTTGTCTGCATTCCTTAAGCCAACATTTGCTATAGTAGTCTATCAACATCTTTAGCCTTCAATAGGATGCAGCTTTTCTCTTAACAAGGCACCAGCTTAAATCCATCTAAGAGCACCTAAATTTGGCAAGAGAACATGATGACAGTATCTTTTGTTTTATCTTTTGATTTATCTTTTGTACCTTTTCTATGCCTAATCAAGACCACCTTGATCTATCTATATCTTGTATGTTGCGATGAAGTAAGGAATGGGGCATGGTCATATTGCTTTCGTATGCCATGTTTGTGGGATGATCTTATTCTCTTCCTAAGCATATTGGTATCTTGTATGTGTTGGGATTAGCATCTTACATATCAATATCTCTAGCATCTGAGAAGCTAAACAGTCTCTAATGCATTTGAGACTATTTTATGTCAAGACTAGCTGCATACATATAACTAGCAAGGTGTCATTATGCATAGTGGAGATAAGTTCAAACCATTGCTTGTAGCATCAAAGTTCATCTCGAAACATTAGTTGTTATTCATATCTTGTGCATGTTGGCTCAACATCTTGACCTCATGTGTTCAGACAAGATTGTAGCATGCTAGTTGTGCATTGGATATCTCGACACCTTGGTCTTCTATACCCTGGTGCATAACATCCACATGCTATATCAAACATAAAGATAGCATTTCTTTTCATTTTGAGCAATTACTTAAAAAGCTGCCTGTTATACCATATATTCATCCTATTATTCGCCTATATAGTCCTCAGCCAAGATCAATCATTTCCATCATCTTTCGGCCACATCTCTTATCCTGCAAAACAAGTGTGTTAGACATACATAAGTCCATCATATATCATCTCATTACCATCTATCTATATGCATATGTCCATATCATATCATTACCATTTACATATTTGCATTATCATACATTTTCCATTCATATCATTTGCATAAACATCCATACATAATCCATAAAAACTACAGATATAACATGCATAACCATCATAATACTAACAGTGCATCCATTCAAACATCATGTAGATCAACAATATGCCATCATATACATATGTGTGTGTGTGTGTGTGTGTGTGTGTGTGTCAATAAACAAGTGTCTACATATACAAGCTAAGCCATAAAGAATATATATATACAATCGACTCTAGGCCTCATCATGATACAACATAATATACATAAAACAATGTAGCCCTAGTGACTACTGGCAGCTCCCTCACCCTGACCACCACCACTGGGTCCTGCACCTACCCCTATCTCTTGATGGCCCCATCACTGAGGCTACTGATTGAGATCCACCTGACCTCTATGAACCTGAAGCCCCTGACCTGCTCTTGATGCTAGGCTACCTCTGCTCTGCTGGCACAACCCCATAGTATAAGCCTCTATAATACTCCACCTCACCCTGTACTCTCTGAAGCTCTTCCTGTACCTGTGTCAACTGTGTGGCCAAGTGCATCATTGCCCCGTCTGTACCCAATGCAGTCATTGCTCTATCCCGCTCACTAGTCATCTCCCGTAGCTGCTACATAGTTGTATCCCTCTCTCCGTGTAGACCATCTCTCTCTGCTCTCATAGCCTACACCTGTTGTACTGTAGTATCTCATTCTAACCTCATTATCTATTCACTCTGTCTAGCTGCATCTCTCTCCCCTATCACTCTAGCAAGTGCACCATCATCCTATCCATCCCCAGCCTATGCTCTCAACTGTAACTAAGCCTGGTATGTCTGAGCCTGAGCCCTAGCATGCTGCAAACCAATCACTACCTGGTGTCTATCTAACTCCACCCTCCTCAATCTCATCTAAGCCTACTACCTCCATCTCCTCTCCTCTCTAATCTTCCTCCGCAGTTGCTAAATCCCAACATCATCACCCACTAATATCTGCCCCTGAGGCTGTACAAGTATCTGAGGCTATCCTGGCATATGTCCCTGCATCTATATCCCTAGCGCTGCTGGTATAATAGCTTGTGTTGGTGGAGCTCGTCATCATCTCCTCCTGACTGGTCTCTCCATCCCTATCTCCCCTATCTCTCCAAACTGCATCAGTTGCATCAGTCTCGCTGTCACCTAGTATGCATCATAATCTGGTAGCGTACCTGGATCTGCAAGACCCTATCCCCACTGCCATACAACTTGCTATAGCCCCTCTCTCTCTCCACCAAATCTGTGTCAACCACAACCTCTGACCCCTAATCAAACACCTCCTATCTAGTCCTCCCAAAAATGGCATCACCAACCGGTACTACCTGTGGGAACCTGAACTATCTCAAAACCCTCTCTGGCAAATAACGCTCTATAATGTATATGCTATGTCCAAAAATATATCTTGCCTACCTAGCATAGACAAACTCAATATCCTCCTCATCCCATCTCTCACATCCCAGCCATGGCCTCCATATAAAGCTATCTACCTCATCCAACCTCCTCCAATACACTACTCCTCTACGCAACTAGTATGTCAAAGCTCCTCTATACATCCTAGTATAAGGCTCTCCTACTGCTCTAGCGACCCATCCCTCTAGTCTTGTCACTAGAATATGCTCATAAGCCCATACATGCAACACTGTAACTCCTGCCAACATACTCACTCCGAACATATATGCACAATCATGCAGGAAATGATAGAGCTATCCAAGAACACACTCTGCCCATGCATATCTCGTACCATACGAGAACATCCCCTCCATCACTATCCCCCATCCTACTGGAAAGCCTTTCGCTCGTCTATCTCCTACTAGCCATCTGATAATCGCTACTACTACTCATTGCAGTCTGTCACATAACTCCTCCATCCTCGCCATAGAAATCTTTGAGCCCTCTACTCCAATGTCTTGTGTCCTAAACAATCTCTTGAACGTAGCTAGACCCATATCAGGATCATAATCTACTTGGTCCCCATCTATAGGAATCTGCAAAATCTGAAACACATCATCTAGTGTGATAGTAGCCTCTCCTATCAGCAACAAGAAAGAACTATGCTCACTCATCCATCACTCCACCATCGTCGTCATCAGTCCTCGATGTGCCTACACCGGCTCCAATCTCCACACATGCTCTAACCCGAGGATCTCTACCACTAGCCGGTCCTCTGCATCCAGCAATCTCACTAACTGCAAATCCCTAGGATGTGGTTCTCGTGATAACAAAGGCAATAGTATATCCTGCATCATTTCATTCATCATATCAATCCCTTCCGCTACTTAAATGCTGTAAAATTTGATCGTTTATTGCTATCCTAGCTTTCATCTACCATAAGCGGTTCATTTTTCCATATACATCTATCTGTTGATCAAATGCGACTTATTCTGCCTATGCGATCACTTCTTGACTATGTGTGAGCTATATTTCCCTATGCGTCTATCTTTCACCCATAAGCGAGCATTTTTTCTTTCTAAGCGAGCTGAACCTATGCATGCGCTTACTTTTAGCCCATAAGTGACTTGATTATATCTATATGCACATTTTGCCTATACATTTGCCTAGCTGACTGGAAGCGACCTATTCTTTCTATATGCGACTAAGCCATGCCTAAAAGTGACCTAAACTACCCTAAATGACCTATTTTCCTACACAAGCGACCTGAACTACCTATTCTAAGACCCAGTCGCTTATGGTGAAGTGTGTGCATTTATGATGCTTCTAGCCTATCAAAATCACGCTTTTAGCAAAAAATTTGATACATACCAGTATGCCTGATCCCTCTGGTCACCCATGTGTCCTCACTCACTTAGCACGATGATCTCTGCATGGAATCACCATCCTGATAGCTCTCAAACTCTTGTCACACACCAACTCTAAGGAGCTCTAGATCTTTATACCTTTCTGAACACAACTGAGCACAAATGAGCCTATTTGCCCTTACAGGACCTGCTTATAGCCCTATCCAAACCCTAATTCTTCTATGCCAAATCCTTTTTTTCTTCTGCTTCATCCCATTTTTCTCCCACCCAACCCCCATTTTTTTCGTGTCAACCTTGTTTCTAGCTTTTCATCTTATCACGAGCCAACCCAGCTCTTCCTAGTTAGCTTGGCTTACCTCTCGAGGGGGCATCACCCACCAGTTACATTGGGACATAACTTGTTTATCAAAGGCATATCGTATCTTCTTTGACACAAGGCTCTAATGAACATTGTATCAAAGAGGGGAAAAATGTAGACACCCAAAATTGACTCATTATCACTAGCATTCAAACATTACATTACACATCATCTGCATTTTTCTAACACACTTGAACAATATCCCTAACCCATCTATTTCTTCTATTAATTAAATAAATTTATATTTATTTAATTAATTCATTAGCTATTTCCTCTAAGCTATAATTAAACAATCTTTAATTATTTAATTATCTTCATTCTATCTATTTTTAATTAAATAAATTTTATTTATTTAATTAAAAATTTCTTTCACAAGCCCACTTTCCAATTAATTAAATAAATTTTATTTATTTAATTAATTTATCTTATCATTTATCTCATGAGCCGACATGTGTGCTTCTTTCATTTTAAAAAAAGATAACTGGTACTACATCCTTTTATTTAATATCTTTCACATGTAGTACTTTTTTATGCACACATAAGCCCTATCTTCCTACCACTTGTCATCTACACATTCATCTATGTCTATCTTTCAATCTTAGCCATTCACATAGCCACCGAATCTCCACCGTTGATTGATTTTGGTTGAGTTCTATATAAACACCCTCTCATTCCATACTACATCCTATCCAGCATTCATATAGCATCCACATTATCATCTTGAGCATATTGAGCACTTGAGCATTCATAGCATCCATTGAGCTTATCATTATCATCCATCCATCATGGCATCTTTTATCTTCATAATTGTTCATTGTTGAAGAAGCAATCCACATCATAAACAAGGAATCACACAATCTAGGTGATATTGTGCTTGAATTGCATGCTTTTGATTTCATTTATATTAGATTCTTTGATGATGGTAGGGTTAGGTTTTCATGGCTATGCTTGATCTTATTAACCTAATTTTTTACCTATCACAATGGGGACGCTTGGGAGTGCGTTCTACCTCATCTTCGTCATCGGCATCATAACCCTCGTCAATTTTTGCTCTAATCTTCCTTGCTTGACATTGTACATCAAACAGAAAGTAATGTAACAATCCTTGCCTAAACAATTCATCGAATTGAAGATTACCAGTGTTTTGCAAGGCATCTAGAAGAGCAAAGTAGAAGCATGAGCTTTCTGAAACAGCACGACTGCCTCGAGGTGGCTCACTTGCATGGTTATTGGCCACACTGCTGACATCTAGTGCGGTGGACATCCACTTTCGAGCTTGTAGACTATTTCTCCCTCTCAATGGTGTGGAGAAGACACACTTCTTTCTATCTTCTGCCTTTCGTTTAAATCAATCTACCATGAAATAACTACAAATTCTTCCTTCCAATGTTTTCTGGCTTGCAACTTGGGTGCTTAAACTCAACGTTATCAGGCTTCTTATGCAATGTTGTCAACAAGATGGTGGCGTGCTTGCTAGAGTCAAATACAGAATGATGTTCAATCTTCCAACGTTCTTCCTCCTTACTGTTTGGCCTGCACCATCAGCAGAACTCCATAACCAATTTGAAGACTCGCATCTTTCTCACCAAGGCAGCTCTGATACCATTTGAAGAGAAGCATAGAAGGCTAAGTTTATTCGACGATTAGAAGCAGATACAAGATGTGAATAAATACTATGTGGTGGACATAGTTGGCAGTTACATCATAACTGTAGTAACTAACGTAACTATGAAATGTAGTTATGTAGTAAACAATGTAATAACAAACATATATTATGCTAACACAAACTAAATAAGATTAAATTTCAATCTTAACTAAACTATTTTTTTAAAGAACTAAAAAAAATTAACCATCACCAAATATTTTTGGTTTTTATTTTTTATTTTGTCCAATTTCTTTTTTGGTTTTTATTTTTTAGTTTTTCCAATTTCTATTTTAGTTTCTATTTTTTATTTTTTCCAATTTTTATGTTTGGTTTTTTTTTTTTTTTTTTTTTCCCAATTTCTTTTTTGGTTCCATAGTTTTTGTTTTCTTATTTTCAATTTCTTTTTTTTTTGTTTTTATTTTTTATGTTTTGCAATTTATTTTTTCCAATTTCTTTTTTGGACTACACTCATGCAACTTTTAATTGATTTTGTGATTTTTCCATTTTTTTCGTAATTTTTTTTTGTTTTTATTTTTTATTATTTATTTTGTCCAATTTCTTTTTTGGTTCCATAGTTTTTTGTGATTTTCTTATTTTCTTATTTCAATTTCCTTTTTAGTTTTTTTTTTTAATTTTTTCTAATTTCTTTTTTGGTTCCATAGTTTTTGTGATTTTCTTTTTTTCTTATTTAAATTTCTTTTTTAGTTTTTATTTATTATTTATTTTGTCCAATTTCTTTTTTGGTTCCATAGTTTTTGTGATTTTCTTATTTTCTTATTTCAATTTCCTTTTTAGTTTTTATTTTTTATTTTTCCCAATTTCTTTTTTGGTTCCATAGTTTTTGTTAGACTACCAAAAAATTGTGGGACTACCAAATTTATTTTTAGCAATTGGACGACCAAAAATTGGGACTACCAAATTTTTTATTGCTAAAAAATGTGTGCACATATAATGGCCTATCGGCTAAAATATATATCATTTTTTGTTATAAAGATATAAATAATATTTTCTTTTAAATGTTTATCAACTTTATTTTGAATATATATTAAATTAGAATGTTTATCTTCAATAAATTCAATTTAGAAACAAATCTTTATATTGTTTTTTTTTTTTTTAAATCAATTTAGAAAAAAATCTTTGCTTTCTCTATAGAATAACTTATTTCTAATTTGTAATTTATTTCTAATTTCTACTATGTAATTTTTTTGGGGAGTTTCTATAGGAATTTAAAATCCCATAAATAGATAGTTATGAGAATTGTTATGTATAATATAGGAATTTAGAAACAATGAAGCACTTTGAAGCATACCTTGATCACGTAAGCTTTGCATGTGTTTTATTTGCATGCAGCCATGGAGGCTTGCTAGATGAGGGATGTAAATACTTCATCAGCATGGGTGACTCTTATTGCATTTCACCTATTATTGATCATTATGTGTGCATGGTTGACTTTCTTGGCTGTGTTGGTTATCTTGAGGATACTCCAAAGCTTATCTTCAAAATGCCAATTAAACATGTGGTTTTGTGGATGTCTTTGTTTGGTGCCTATAGATTGCATAAGAATATAACATTAGGAGTATTTACAACATCTCTCCTTTTTGAGCTAGATCCTAAAAATGCTGCAACCTATAGTCTTCAGGTGGGATGATGCTCAAATGGTAAGAAGATTTATGAAAGATAGAGAAAATAAAAAGGTGAATGGATGTTGTTGGATTGAAGACCATAAAATGGTACATACTCTTTTGGTAGGAGACAAATCACCTCAAAAACAAATGAAAACCTTATTCTGTAATGCATACCTACCCTCAAATGTAGGTGTTGTGTCTTCACAAACAAGAGCTATAATTAATTCTTTTATATGTGACAAGAGTTGTAGTTAATTGTTTTAGATAAGAGCATTTTTTTTCAAAGGAAGCACTACGACAAGAGTCAGTTAATTGTTTTAGATGCAACAAGAGCCATGGTTAATTTTTTTATATGGGATTAGATGAGAGCTTCTTTTTTCTCAAAGGAAGCACTATGACAAGAGTCATAGTTGATTATTTTAGATGAAAGAATTTTTTTACTATAGAAAGAACCATATATATATATTTTAATGTTGTTCATGTTATAATTTAAATATTTATCCTTTGTAAGAATTGGAGAATAAATTTTTAATGCACATTTGTTTGTTAACAAGCTCAATAAAGAGTCATAATGTCTGTAAAACACTAGAGAAATGTAACATGAAGAGCATATTACTCTATTAGAAATCTATCGTTATTCCATGAATCTTTTACATTATATAGTGCTTAAACAATTGTAAGATAAAAAATTGATCATCTTTCCTCAATTAAAATTTAGTTCACAATTTGATATGTTATAATAGAAAAATAATTTATAACATGTTTTTGATATAATAAGGTGGTAAAAACCAGGGGCCGAACCCTTTCACAAAACCAACCCAGGGGGCAAGAAAATAGAGCACTGACAGTACTCAGACAATACAGAGAAAAAACTAGCAGCATAGGCACAACAGCCTTGCTATAAAACAAAAACCAACCAGAGGATCTACACAATAAATCCTGAGCTAACAAACCTGACTCCCCAAACCTGAGGATGTAAAGTTGCAACAGATTTGGGGAGTCCTTTCTTTTTTCTCTAGACCACTGTCCAAGAGGCTTCCAAGTCCAAATCCTCCAAACGGGGTGAGAGGAGAACCTCACCTAACGCCTCAACCAAAGAGGTCTCTTGCAAAGAGGTAACAACAGCACCCCCTACCGCAGATAGGACACTAGCAACGCAATAGCCCCTACCACAGATAGCACTCCAATAGTAGATGACACACCAATAGTAGCAACAACCCCAGTCATGAGTGGAACATCAGCAGCAGAAGAAGAAGTTAAGGCAACAAGAGCAGCAAATGAACCCTACAAAAATAGCTCCTGGGCAAGAAGAGAGAGATGAGAACTAATCTCAGGCTAGGGAGCCACAATGGATGGAGAGGAAGGAGGTGACTCCATAGGAGGAATAGTGAAGTCCAAGGGTTGAACATCACACCACCACGAAGCCACATGATGATGTTGCTTAGATTTAACACACTGCTCAGCTAAGTGACCAGTGCCAAAGTAGCCCCGACAACGAAAAGGAATACCCTCGTAGTCCAAAACCTGACTCCACTAACGATCAGCAACATTGAAGATAATCTCTACAGGTAATGCCTTATTCAAATCTAGATCCACAAGAATTTGAGCATAAGTCGTATGTGTGAACTATAAGGTAACAGGATCAGTCATAATAAACTGCCTAATAGAAAAGCAAGAGTCTTGCCAAAATTGGAGAGGGAGGTTGGGGAGCCTAACCCAAGTGGGTGAAAAGTTCAAAGATTTAGTCACTGGATTAAAAAGAGGAAACTAGGGACGAATCAACAAGGAATGTTGGCCCCAAAACCAAATAGAACCCTCAAACATAACATCCCGATACTTAATATTATCAAAAGTAATAATAAAAAACCCCTACCACAAGGGTAAATTTTGATTGTATCACTAGTAATTGGTCCCCATGTATCAAAGATCCAAGAATTTAGGTCATGGAGGCGTGACCAAAAATGACTGAATCTACAGATCAAAGCATGGGAGAAGTAAAACTTCTCATTCTTCAAAACCTCAGCCCCAAAAGAAATAACAGGTAGAGCACCACAGGGCAAAGGTGACCTCTGACTCTTCCCTTGAGCAGTAGCTAAGAAAGAGGGTGTACCCCCTTCATTGAATCCAAGCCCACCAGTGACACACCAGCCACAATAACCTCATCTGCAATTATGGACAGTGCACCAACAGTGGATGACACACCACCAGACGGTGCACCAACAGTGGATGACACACCACCAGATGGTGCACCAATAGTGGATGGCATACCACCAGATGACGCACCAACAGTGGATGACACACCAATATATGGCACACCAACAGTAGCAAAAGAACCCAGCAACCTCCCAGTGACGGACGATGCACCAACAGCCTCAGTCATGGACAACACATAAGTCTTTGCAACAGGCAGCGACCCATCAACAGACGAATCTTGCAAACTCAGCTCAAGAGTAGGAAGAGGAGTGGGAGAGGCCATTTCTAATAAAAAACTTACCAGGAGGTTTGAATCTGGGTTGTTGGCTCTACAAGCCAAAGCCCCACCATTTCACCATAGAGTCTCCCCTCTTGGAGGGTAAGCAACCTCAATTTTTGATGTGGTAGAGGGCAACCCCACGGGGTTTGAACCTTGGTTGTTGGCACTATATATCTATAATACTTTTTAAGAAATAACATATCAAATTGTGGAATATATTTTGATCAAGGAAAGACAATCAATTTTGTGTCTTTCAATTGTTCAAGCATAATTATGTATTATGCTTGAACAATTGAAAGACACAAAATTGATTTTCTTTCCTTGATCAAAATATATTCCACAATTTGATATGTTATTTCTTAAAAAGTATTATAGATATAATATAAGAAGCATTTAAAAGTTGAGTAGATTTGAATTTAGTTGAATTTATGCTAGAATATTGTGATGTTAAGTGTACTTGGAAATGGTGTTTGGTTGAAATACCCATATGCAAATCATTAATTACCAAACTATTAAAGACCCCTCAAAATAAAAAATTACCAAAAGTGTTTCTTTCCTTTATGGGCAATTCAGGATTCAAATAATGCTTGCTTCATATAATCTAATCAAATCAAAGATATTATTAGAGGGAAACATGTAACAATTCATGAATAAAAAAGGAATTATTTCTTGATATTATTAGATCAGATCAAATCAAAGAGGTCATGTTTTTACTTTTTAATGGGACTTCAACATTATCAAGAGTGTTGGTAAAAGATGATTTCCCTATTCATTGAATCAAATCAAATCAAATCGCTCATGTTTTTATGTTTTAATGGGACTTCAACATTATCAAGAGTGTTAGTAAAAGTTGATTGCACTATTCATTGAAGAATCTTAATGGTGTAAACTTGATCTAAAGAACAATGGATTAAGCTTGGAGATTCGAAGTTAGCTTTGTTCCATAGGATAGTTCAAAATGGATAATTCATAAATAAGGAAAATGTTATAAACAAAAAAGAGATTAAATTAAGTGGTTATAGATTTGATTTCAAGGTGGAGAAAAGGTGTAACATTTATTCATTACCATGTTAATTTTAAAAAGGTGGGGTTTTGAGTAATAATGGAAAAAAGTTTCCAAAAAATAATAATCTACAAAATAATGGATTACTCTTGAGGATTCCAAGTCAACTTTTTGGAAATTAAAATAATAATTCCTAATCTATTTTTAAATATTTACTTGATGTTACCTAAAAAATGTGAAAGATGAGCATATGAAATTAGAGCTCTAGAGTATAAGTGTTTTTGCATAGCATTAACTTCTACATATGAAAATGTTGATCTAAAGTTTTAGAAACTTTGTTTGGAGTATACTTCTTGAAGGTTTAGCCCCTTGTGATGTTTATGAAAATTACAAATCAAAAGATCAAAATTGACATTACATATACAATCAATAATCAAACATTATTTCTTAGAAGTAATTGTTATTTGAAAAAATATACCAAAATGACGAACATGTAATGCAATGTTCTAAAACCAAAGGTAAATTTATTTGGTAATAATAGTTCTTATTCAATGGTTATCACATTTTGAATTGAGTATGTTGTTGTTTTTATCTAGAATAAAGTTTTTTTGTAATGAGAGATTGTACAAAGTGAGAACTAATATTGATTTCTCATGAAGGTATTCTTCATTATTGATGTTTTGAAGTTTATAAAGTAATTGCTGAAATTCTCCCTTTTCAATAAAAATTTAATGGTCTTATTTTTAGTTATTATGATGTAGTTGAGGTAAAGATAGTAAGTGCGTGCAATAGTAAGTGGGGTGAAATGGATTAGAGAATGGGTTTGCTGTTTTTAAAGTGTCATACACATGATTTATTTGATAATGTAAATTGTTTTGTATTTCAACTATTTTTGTTGTTCATATTTTGAAAAATAAATATAAATATTTAGAAATGTAAGAGTTATCTCAAATGTGGACAATAATAAGCATTAAAAATGATCTAAGGTTTGTTTGTTTGTCAATGTGTCAATGTATGTTGATAGACATGTGCAAAATATTTTGTCCATTGCATCTTCTTTCTTCACTATGTTTCTAAACAACATTGGAGAGAACACCTCTTGGAACTTGTTGATTAATTGTGGAGAAACCATGAATAATTTTAGATGTAATTGTAGTCATTGAAAGAAAAAAATAAGATTTTTTTATTTAGACTAAACATATGTAAATAAAAGAGGTGGTTATAAGTGGAAACAAATTAGAAGAATGTATTCATAATCTAACATGTGCTTTTCCATATTCATAATTGCCATTTTTATTTGTAGCAATGATTGGAAAGTTGTTCTTATTGTGGCAACAAAAGTACAGGTGCTTCCAATTCTAATTCCATAGTCATCTATTCCTGTTAGAATTTTTTTATGAATATCCTATTTAACTTGTATTAAAGAAATAAAGAATACATATTCACAAAAAAAAGACGGGTGGTCAAAAGTCACACCCATGTAGTCACAACCTCAATGGGCAAATAAATTATAAGCCTCAAAAGGCAAATAAATCATAAGCCTAAAAAGATAAATAAAATGAAAGTCACAGCCTCAAAGGCTAAGCATAATGTCTAACAAGAAAAGAAAAATATTAAGCAACACCAACATATGACCATCAAATGCATTTTTAATTGTAACTTGTTAGGTATAAAGTTATATTCTTATTGTAGCCATGGTATAGATTCAATTGTGCTAGATTAGTTCAACAACAATATGGATTCGCAATCACCATTGTCATATTCTATTTTAGGAGTAATCTGAAAGAAAAGATAAATATTGTTGTTTTTGGAGTTATTCTTTGTTCATATTAGTGGAGAAGATTTTAAGTTAAGTTAATTATGATTGTCATTTCACCTTGACAACCTATTAGGTTAGCACAAGATACTTCTTATGTATTCTAGATTTTGTGCAATTTTTTTTTAAATATCTATGATATCACCTTCAAGTATATTTCTAGTTTTTTTATTGTCAAGAGATTTGTCGATGGTGTTTTGAACACATAGCAACGTAGATGAAATACAAGGTATTTCACCTCTCTTGAAAGGAATGTTATCCTAGGGAACCTAGAAAAAGATGGCCCCAAGGTTTATAATGTCAGGTCTTGACTTGCAAGATAACTCAGTGGATATGTGATTCACTGTTCCAACCAAGGGGACTTACATGCAATGCAAACAAAATTTATGCATTAGGGTTTGATTGGACATGACCTTGATTAGTTTTTTTATTTGGCAATGCTTAAATGAACTAATGTATACCCTGATTGTTATAAGATATATGATTTCAGCATGTAATCAATAGTCTGCCAACTTGCATTCACTAAGTATAAATTATGTGACAACACTATGCAAGTTTATGAAACCTAATCTAACAAGATCTGATAAACAAAATGCAAAAGGAAAAAGGGAGAGAGAGAGAGAGGATAAAGAGATCCTAGAGACAGCTATAGGAATGATCAACACATAGATAGATAGATTTCCAGCAGTAAATAAATCTCTGCTTAACCAGGCAGCCCACAATGCCACAAAGACTGTGCAATCTTTTAAGGAAACACAAGATTTTTCAAATTGTGAAGGATTCATCGAACACCCAATTCCTGGCATAGTTTAATGGATTTACACACTCAAACTTAGCTCATATAAAATATGCCCAGACTAACTATGCACAATGACATATAATTAGCAAGCCATCAATGGTATGGATAGGAAATCCACAAAATATCTGAAGAATTAATCACAAATGCAACTGAATAACTAATTGGAAAGGTGAAGAAGAACCATGTAACCATATCCAATCAACAAAATGAACTCAAATGGTAGAGGAAAATGAAATTCTAGCTACATTAATTTAGAAAAATGGCAGAGTTTCAATAATTCTTTCTTCAGTCTTTCTCTATCTCTTTATAATAAGAGAGGGTTCCTTTTTATAGAGAGCCAAGCATACTAAGTTTTTCAATGGATCGTGGAGATCAATTCATCACCAAGGGCTCAGACTACATGGCATTTAATTTTGATCGGTGGGCAGTTACAATCCCAGATTTACTTTTGTCCTTTAGAAAAAGATAAAATTACAACTTTTTAGCTCATGATAATAGGACAAAATAGCAATTGTTTTAGTTGTATAATGAGACAAATGGCTTTTCCAATGAGTTGACTTGTTAAGAAGAGTATGTGGAACATTTTATGAGGAAGACATATCCAACTAGATGCTTTTTAGATTGACATTTGATGACTGGACTGTTGGGATAGCTATGAACAAGTCCTGAACATTGAACTGGATCTGCAAGAACAACAGTGATGTAAGCTTGATCTTCTAAGTCTTTCAGCTCCTGAGACTTATATCCATCATCTTGTACATCATACTAACTTCCTTTTGTAGATACAACAGTGATTTGGTTGGTGAAATGATGATTCTACATATCTAGTTCAGCAGTGCATCTCTATGTGTTCATCCTTCCAAGACAACTCCAACAAGCTCCTTTGTGCTTCATCCTCTGCAATCCACAAGGCCAAGCATCAATTTTATCATAAAATGTCATTTTATATCAATATAAATCAAAATGCATCCATTTGTAGCCATGGATCCATCAGGGACAACTCAGAATCAATTTTGCTTCCTTATGAACAACTTCATAAATCTAGTGTTTTCCAATTATTTTCTGAGTTTTTTCATCATTTTCAAGTACCCATTTCTCACTTATAATGATCTGGTATGTTTTGTGACCATTTGGATCTAGTAGGATGTATTTATTTCATGTTTTTATAGTTTTTTTGTAAAAAGCAGGATTTTTTGGGTTAATAGGATATATGCAATAGGGTCAATTTTTAGCGCTGGTGGGGCAAATGAAGTCAGCAATATAGGCATTGATTTTGGTGTCAACAGGATATATCCTGTGGAGGCTAGTTTTAGCGCATATCTAGTTGGAAATAATTTTAGCAGAAAGCACTTTAAACCTTTCCAGTGGGGATTTTTGAGACAACCAGATAACGATGTTTTTAAGTGCTACTGGATATATCCAGTTGAGGTCCCTTTTAGCATAGATCCGGTTAAAACATATTTTAGCACAAAGTCCTCAAAAGGATCTAGCAGGGAAATCTGAGTGTGCAAGACATATCTGGTTAGAGGGGAATTTAGCACAAATCTGATTGAAGTTGTTTTTAGCACAAAGTGGTAAACTGGACTCAGTGCTAATATCCGGTTGCACTAGATATTAGCGCAAACTATAGTAGAAGGTGTTTTTAGTGCCAAATTTTAAAATTCCCAGGGTAAAGTATATTTTAAAATATTCTTATACTTTAAATATTTTAAAATATACTGTCAGGATGTTTAAGATAGGTTTTAGATCCATAGGATTTAACATGCAGATTCTAGATTTTGGAGGATCCACCAAATTTTAGAATTAGCCAATTTTCAAGGTTTTCAGGGTTTTAAACTTAGCCAATTTTAGGGTTTTAGTAACATGCATCAGGGTGAAGGCATATGAACCCCTTAGTGAAATGTTGTGGAATTTGACATGATTTTGTAATTCTAATGCATGAAAAGTAGAAATCCCAACATGACACGTCCTACAATAGAGGTTTCAAGCACTATATCCAGTAACATAGGATTTTGACAGAAACTGTA
The DNA here is from genome assembly GCA_027924645.1 of Cunninghamia lanceolata. NCBI lineage: Eukaryota > Viridiplantae > Streptophyta > Pinopsida > Cupressales > Cupressaceae > Cunninghamia > Cunninghamia lanceolata. The sequence continues at coordinate 1,286,340 of BSBN01001019.1, forward strand.
GTAACACCCAATTTTAGTACAAAAGGAAACAAATGGATATTTCTTAAGCATAAAACCAATCAAGACATCTCCAAATCAATGACGAAAGGCATCAAACAACTTCAAATATGCCAAATATACCCAAATTTGGAACAAATTTTGCATTCTAAGCACCATTTCACTCTCTCATCATCACAAGGAAGAAAGGTTGAGACTCCAAGCCAAGGCAAAAAAGGGGGGTCCCCATTTGGAAAAATGGGGCATGTGTGTAGGGCACAACAAGATTTTTAATGGATAATTTGTTGTAATTTAGTTGACACAAGAAATAGTAAGTGTTAGAAAATTGGTGAGTGTTACTTGTAATATTACAAATTTGAGAATATTCTAGTTGGAAATAGTTAGCAAAGTTAATTATGTGGAAAATGACAACTCTTATTGGAAATGTAAGTAGAATGTGTATTAGGTGGTGCGAAATTACAAATATAAATCTTTCTTCTATAATAGAATGGAGAAAATAGTCAAATGAATTTGTATATATTTTCTTATTTTGTTATCACTATTTGTGGATATTTTTGTTGTGTTGGTTGATTGAGATGTTTTCATTAATGTTTTCTATGTGTAGAAAAATAACATCACAATTAGTCCAATATGATTATCTTTTGTAGATGTTAATTGTTTTTGCATATGTAATTGACCCACATATGATTATCATTTGTAGATGTAATTATTTTTGTATGTGTTCCATGGTTTTTTTAATGTTTTATTAATTTTAGACATGTTAATATTTAATCACCCAAAATGTACATATGAGTGTGTTCATATGCATATAAGAATGCTTGATAAATCATTTCTATGGCATGTGAAATTGTTCCAATTGTTCTTACGTAAACACTACACATTTTAATTCTCTTACCATTAACAATTATTGTGAGCTAGAAACCTTTTTATAAATCTCAAGTTTTCAAAAATAAATTAGGCTAGAAACCTTCTGTCAAGAATTTTTAAATATCCATAGAAGAACTATCATTTTTTCTAAGATCGATTCCCCATAAAGAGTCTAGTGAACTAAGGATGACTTAAACTTCAATGCCCATATCTCAAATACCTTTTGTACATAGCCTTGATCTTTCCCATGGATGTATGCACAAAGATGGGGGACCAAAAAGTCACCACCATGGGACTTTTTGGTCCAAAAGCGAAATTTAACACATCCATTTATGTTGTCGCAACCAATTGTTGAGTGTTTGACAGTGAAAAAAGGGAGTGGAAAGCATGATCGCATTGCAAAGGAGGCTCTCCAAGCAAGTTTAAGGTCAAATACATCAAAGTTGTGATGCCACCTCATCACCAAAGACATCGTGAAGCAAATTTGGAGGGTCAAGCATAGGAAGAAGGTAGGGTTTGATCAAATTTTGTTAGTTTGAGAAGAATTTTTGGTTTTTACATTGTTTGATTAGTTTTTATATTGCATTTATAGTTTTTGATGGAAGAGAAAACCCAAATCCAGCTGATGAGGGTGAAAACAACCCTCAAAACCCTCCAAACCCTCACAGCCCACCTTCACTTCCTCACAATGTAAGAGATAGTCAAGAAAACTACCCATAAATAATTGAATAAAACAAGAAACATCTTCAAACTATTATTCAAACACTAAACAATCCAATTGCAAGCACCGATTGTAGGAGGGCACTTGCAAGGTCACTAGAGGAGATTGTTTCCCACACTAATTTGGTGACAAAACAAGTTAGTGAATTCCAAGAGTATAGGGAGAGGTGTCAGGAATTCTAAGTCGACAAGTTGTCATATGAACAAATGAAGAATGAAAAAATCACAAAATCTCAATTATCTGCACACTTTATTAATCCCAAAAGTGGCTAAAGATTAGAGGAAACTTGTAAATAGTTTCCTATTCATTGGTGTAGAAATGAAGAAATATCCCAAAACTTTTGGGATAGATGGTACATGGTCTTCGATGAGTGCCCATGCAACAAACCACAATATTTCTTGAGGAAACTCTATTGCAAGTTCATCCTCAAGAAGACTCCCAATTATTTTGACATTCGTGAGTTCCAGGGTAGAGGTGGTGGCTCTACCCAAGATAGACCCGAGGCTCAGAGAGATCAAAACTATGTGCCTATACCCCTGGCAAAGCCAGAACGTAGGTCACTCTCTTCAACTTTGAAGGAGAGTGTTGAGGTGGAGACATTACACTCATTGACTACCCTCACCCAATGTCTATCACAGCATGTCAATGATCTTACCCAGGCTAATGAGGGTGAGAGCAGTAGGCGTCATGTGTCCTCACATTTGTGCAGTTCATGTGGGAACCTATGTGATTATAGGACGCAGGACGCATGGCAGGATGCACTGCAGGACTCTCTGTAGGATGTTGCGATGCAGGGGCAGGATGATGCGACGTAGGGGCATCCATATTGGATGATATTGTTCTCAGTGATGATCTCTTATAGCGTACATTTGGCATTGACTCTCAAGTAATTTGTTACAAGTTTCATTATGATTTAATATATTGTTATTTGAAATTTGTAATTATTTTTATATGATTATATATATATTATAAGTCAAATGTATGTATTTGTCTGCACAATGAATTTCCAAGGTTAGAGTTGTGAGGCCAATTATTTTCCTTCCTTATTTTGATCATTTTACATTATAGTTGGTGACATTATCAGACTTTTAGAGACTATTGTTCTATTATGCAGATTTGATTATAGCTCCTGACTTTTGGTTTGACATTGATTAGACATGTGGTGATTTGATTTGATCACATTTTGATGTTATGATGATGTTAGATATATGAGATATAGTTGATGATGATTATTGATGTGATTTCAAGTGCATTATGTGGATATATTATTTGATGATGATTTTGAGACATTAGATAGAAAATGTAGTTTTAATATTAAATTATGTTGTAAATGATTAGTGTTGTATGCAATGACATGAATTTAATTTCAGTTGCTACAGCTATGATTATCCATGATGTGATTGACACTTGATCTAGTTGTGCAGGATTATATTCCCAAGCCATAGGAAATTAGAGGTAGTGTTCACACATATGTTATTCCCTATGAAACTGATCAATTCCCAAGAGGGATGGGGATCACGTGTGATCAGATGTTTCTTGTGTGCATGCTTAATTTATTTATTTTGGCCTAGTGACCCCTTTCTTAGTTGATTTATATCATGTGTTGTATATTTATAATTGTTTTACACCACTTGGTATTATTTTCATTTATGAGCCATTTAAAGTGAATTTATGCCTCCTTAGGTGTACCTTAGTGTCCCAAAACTTACCCTAGGTGGTAACCCTAGGGTCTAGGGTCAATTTTGACTAACTAAACCTTAGGGTAACTCACTTTTGGTCACTCTAAACTAGGGTTTAGTCAAAGTGACGAATTTTGAAATGGCTAAGGGTGGAAGATGAGTCATTCTTTGGGAAAGACCTATCTCCCTTCCCAAAGTTTGGGGATCCCTTCACCAAGAAGAATTGGAAGGTCTCCATGACTCCCAAGTGTGTGGGATCTCCCTCCAAGACTCTCACACATGTGTGAGAGCATCTTGGAGGGAGATGGCTCTCTTGGAGAATAAAAGGATGCCATATGGCATCCCTTATCCTCATGGAGGTTTGAAGGGAATTGCCACCTCACCACTTGGTCTCTCACACATGTGTGAGAGCACAAGTGGATAAGGTGAGGGATAGAATGGAATTGGAGGGTGACACTTATCACCCTCACACTCCTTCTCCCTTGAAAGTGGCATGGGATGAGGAAGGAGAAGGTGACAAGTGTCACCTTCTCATTCCTCAAGGCCAATTTGGGAGGCCTATATTACCTCCTCTTGAAGAGGAGTGTGGGGTTCTTACATTTGGCATTTTTCCTTCTATTCTTGGAGTTCTTTGTTTTGGGGAGTTATAAAAATTTAGAGATTGGGAGACTTGGAGAATCTTGGAGCTCTTCACCAAAGGTGCTTCTATTTTAGGGCTTTTGAAGGTAAGCCCCATGGCTATGGCCATTTCCCTTTGTATGCTTCATTTTATGTTGGTGTTTGAAATTTTATGTTAATTGTTGTTTCATTTTGTGTGCGTTGGGAGTTTGGTGAGAGAACCTCCATTTGGAGGTAAGGCTCAACTTGTATGGGGTGGGGGAGAGTGAACCTCCTCGAGGTCACCTCCTTATTGGTGTGCTACTTATAGCATTGAGGGCTTTTCTATTGTGTTGGGAGCATTTTGATGGCAAGAGTGCCATGATAGTTTTTTTGGAGATATTTGGGGAGAAGAGTGCCATGATAGTGCCAATGTATTATGTGGTTTTGGCTTGAGGCCATGAGACTTGGTGATTTTGAGATCTTGCAGTGACCTCTTGAGTTGAGGGGTCCACTCCCCTACCCCCTTCAAACTCATTTTCATGAGTTTAGTTTTGTGCAAACCTTGGGGAAATTTTATGTGTGTTTAGAAAATTGCATTATTGTGGTGTGTGTGTCAAACCGTGTGAATCCTACCTCCCCAACTCGGGGGTGACCCACTAGGTCTATGGTAGGGAGGAGGGCATTCCTTCATGGCTTGGTTCCCCATTGTTGTGTATTTATTGCAAGTGTTCTTGGGAGAAAATGAAGTTTGGAGTGGATCATTTTTGCCTCATTTTCTTTATTTGTATTGGTTGTTTGAGAGCCATGGCCTTGGAGGCCTTGATGTTTTTGTTATCAAAATGTATTCTCATGTTGAAGGAAGAAATGTAAACTATTCCTATGTATGCAAGTTAAATCTGCCTTTGAATGCCTTTATGGTTGTGGTAATTTGAAATACTTCTCATTGCCTATTCACTTGTAATTTTCTGTTTAAATAAATGTTGTGTATACAAGTTTGAGTGGAAAGAAAGAAAAAAAAATATCCTTGTTGTTTGTATTATATGTATTGTTGATTTATAGGTATGTGGTATTTAAATTAAAAAAAAAAAGAGGAAATAATACTGTCTAAATTTCATTGTATGTTCATAACAAGAAAATAAAGAAGTAGGACTGCCCTTTTTATTGATGTAAAAAAAATTAAAAAAAAAATAAATAGTTGTAGAGGAAAATCTGTTTTAAGATGAATGTATTTTCTGTCTTATTGATTTAAACAAAAGAAGTATTAGTAAATCTATTTTTATTTATTTTTGAAAAAAAAATACATATTTTTACCCACTGGTTCTTTAATAAATTACAGTCTGGTTATTTTTTTCCCCCATCCGAGTATGTTTATATTTAGAAAATATATTATATATATATATATCAATATAATATTATATATATATATATATTTCAGTTTTAGAAACATATTTTTTTTAAACTACTGTTAAAACTTAGCAAAGTTGTGTTTATGTAACTAAGTGTATATATATATACACACATGTTTTAAAATGTTATATAAACTGCAATAAAAACAATGTAAATCAAACATTATGAATAAGGCGGAGTACATGATAAACGGTAGTGTTTTATGTTTAAGCAAAAAAAAAGGTAAGGGGCTATGTGGACGGCGTCGTCGTCCACATAGCCAGCATAAACATTGTAGGGGTGTGGGGAGGGGGGCCGAACCCCCACCCACACCTCAACCCCCCTCCCCACACCAATACCCAACACTTAAACAATATGGGTCATGGAAATCAGAGGGCAGCTTTGCTGCCCTCCCCACATCTCTCTCCCCTCTAACTTTCGATGGTAGCGGCGACACTTTGGGCTTTCACACCCCTCCCTTGTAGATTTCACCACTCAACCTTTGTTCATCACTATCATTTGATTTTTTTTACCTACAACTCAAAGCAGTATATATATATATATATATATATATATATATATATATATATATATATATATATATATATATTGCCACTGTGTTTTTATCAAAATAGTGTATCTATAACTCTTCCAGATCTGAATAAATATACATATACACTTTTATAAATAAATGAAACCGTAGTTTTATACTAAAAGTATATACCTCTGTAAGAGGTAGAAGAAAACTTGAACCTTGGCTACCAAGCGATTATGGAAGAAACCTTTAACCTGCAACAAAAATGGAGAAACAAGGAATGAGAAAAGAAAAGAAAAGAATAAGATAGAGATTTCTAGGGTTAGGGCACTTTTTAGGAAAATAATAAAATATTAGAAGTTAGGGCTCACTTGGAGGTTGAGTAGGATATTAGGAGCTTGTATTTATTTACTCCATTATTTTCTTCCATGTGCACGAGAAACTAAGTTCCCTCCACTTTGGATTTTCAAACCTTTTTGAATTTTTGACTTCCTTTGTGCTTCATGTGAGTTGTTTTAATTTTATTTTGGGGTTTTGAATTTTAATTCCATGTAGAAATTTTGATTAGTGAAATGGGTTGATTTTATTTTAAATGGGAAGTGTTTTTCCCTTTGAAGGTTATTTAATGGGGCTTTCTTTGTAACTATTTGTCCATTTAAATTTAATGTGTTTGGAAACCTTTTGATTGAATTTAATTTTATTCTATCCACCTTTTATCTACTTATTATTTTAACTAGAGTTAATTAATAATTATAATTGTCAAGATTATATTAATTAATGGACTCAAGCATTGAGTTGTTTTTTTTTTGGTCATTGATTTTAATTTTGAATTTTATAACGTTGTTAAATGGTCAAATTTATTTGACCTTGGAAATTTATATTTATTTTAATTTTTCCATTAATTTATTCTTGGAGTTTTCCCTTTCTAAAATATTTATTTCAATTATTGAAAACAAGTTATGCAGTCAAATTTTTCCCAGATTTTAGGGTTTTATTTTGATGGTTTTTTTATGATTTTCATTTTACCACTCCATTTTATCATGTGACCATCATACTATGGCATGCGTTTCTATTATTCGATCTTCATTTATGCATTAGAGTTAGGGCTTGGTTTCAAATCAGTTGAAATCATCGCTTTCACCTAGGAAACTTAGGGTTCGAATTAAATCTGTTCTAACCCTAGAAGTGGCACACATCACGTCGCATACCCCCTAGATAGCTTTCATCACATAAGGGATTGCATAGGTAGACGCACTTCCCCTAATATGAATGACATGTTTACGCCTTATGCGTATTGCCACCGGGCATGCAGACGTGTGCGAGGGGGTTCTTAGGGACATGCAAAAAAGTTTTTGGTAATTCGTGTCATGACCACATGACAAATGTGGGCATGACACGTGTGTTGTGTGTCGTGACCACATGGGAAATGTGGGCATGATAAGAGTCTTCATCCTACCTCTGTTATCCATCCACTGGCAAGTTATGAGAGGAGGTCAAGACAGCAGGTATGTAATTTATCACATGATCGTAACTATTGTAGATATGTCAATGGCAATATTATTTTGTGACAATTTGATGATTTCAATAGTCACCGGCAACTGCACTATATCCTTGGTCCCGTGGACACCAACCCACCAGTTATAAGAAGGTAAATTTAATCATTTCTAATCATTATGCATTTTTAAACTAATGTTAGGTATTTATTTTTGTTGATTAATCTTGAACTTGATTTTCAGATGTTGGTAGTCGAGACTCCTCCTCATGTTCGTGAGTCAGCGTAGAGAGGCCTTGATGTAGCCATAATGTCTACAAATCTTTTGACTGAGTTATGAGCCAATAACATGAAAATGATATACATATTTATGATATTTATGTTTATTTAATTTTGCTTCTTGATGCTTCTTAGAGTAGGTCACAACTCCAACCCATCCAACTACAGATGAAGGGAGAGACAAGATGATTGAGAGTGATCATCAGTTGGCAGTAAGTGATCAATTACATATGTGATGTAATATATTTCATACATTTTCTATACTAATGTGCATATTGTTTGTTTGTATTAATAGGTGCAGCTGGATGAACTTTATTCGAAGAGGTCTACTTGACGACAAAGAGAGGATGAGTCACTGACTAGCTCTCCATCTTCACAGTCAAAGAAGGGTCACCGATTATTTCATAAAAGTCCATAGGAAACTAGTTTTTGGGACATTTTTTGTATGCCTAAATGGCTTTGTATACATATTTTTGTATGTTAAAATGATGTATATTTTTGTATATTTTCCTATATGGCTTTGTTTGGACATGCCCATATGGCTTTTTATATAAACTAGATGTTATGTTCATGACATTATGTATATGACAGATTATATTAAATATTTAATATGATAATCAATTATTGTTACAGGAATTTGGTTTTACATGTGCCAATTGCATTTGCTTGAAATTGTATAAATTATTTTCAAATATTTCATTTTGTGCATAGCTTACAATCATTGACTTCTGTGGGACTGTGCATTTCTTTGAGGAATCATTTCAAATAGTTCATGTGCCTTGTCTATGCTTCCATACTTTCCATACATGTCTACAAGGGCAACTTTGCAAATACAATACATGTGGGAAAATTCCTATATCATTTAGGCTTTGATGGTTGTCCACACCATGTTCTATAGATCCCATTCTAGCATAGGCAAGGAGGAAGTTGGTTAAGTGATGCAGATTAGGGTAGAATGTGTCAAAACAATCTCAACTCAACAACTTTGCCAATTCACTAAACTTAACACATCAAACAAGAAGACTTCCTTCACAAATCACCTCTATGCCTTATAGGGTAGCAGACACCCTTTTTCTGACATCGTTCTCAAACTAGACCTCAAACTCAGAATCTGATCATCATTTGGGATACCCCTTTTGGCATTTGAAAACATACCAAATTTAAAAGGATGGTTGTTTTAGAACATAGCCCTCAAAATTTTGATGCTAAGCTCCTCCAAATGCCTAATTAGGCTTGCTCAACTAGGGGGTTATTGATTCTATATGCTCCAAGCCTTAATCCTCTTCACCAACACTCCAAACACACCTTATAGGGTCTTCCTAATCTCAACAAATTGATTCCCACACCTTTCTAATGATTCTTAATCAAACCCTAGCCTCTATGCTCCTTATTTGCCCAAAAACATGAGTTTTCAACCTAGGGCATCACCCAACTTGCTCAAAATGTTATTCCCTACCCCTGCAACTTCATGAAATCAAAACCTACATCTAAAACTAGTCCTCTTGGGATAGTTCACAGGGACAATCCATTTTGTGCATATCTTGCAATCATTGCATTCCATGAGACAACATTTCTTTGAGGCATCATGTCAAATATTTCATGTTCATTGTATATGCTTCCACACTTTGCATACATGTCTCAAGTAGGGTACTTACAACTACAATATTTGACAAAATTCCTATATCCTTTATGCTTTGATGGATGTCTATACCATGCTCCAAACATACCATTTCTAATGTTTTGGAATTTGGCTTTACACTTGCCAATTGCATTTTCTTGAAACTTTCTAAAGACTTATTAGAAAATCCATTTTTTTATTATCTTGCAATCATTACATTTGATGAGGTGACATTTCTTTGGGGCATCATGCCAAATAGTTCACGTGCGTTGTCTATGCTTCGACACTTTGTATACATGTCTCTGAGGGAAGTTGCAACTACAACATCTAACAAAATTCCCATATGTTTTATCCTTTTGATGGATGTCCATTTTGGCATAGGCAAGGAGGATACTGGCTAAGGTTGTGGAATTTTTCTTTACACCTACCAATCACATTTGCTTAAAAGTTTCTAATGCCTTGTCAAAAAATCTATTTTGTTCATATCTTGCAATCATTGCATTTGATGAGGTGACATTTCTTTGGGGCATCATGCCAAACAATTCACATGCCTTATCTATGCTTTGACACTTTGCATACATGTCTCTTAGGTAGTTACAACTACAACATGTAACAAAATTCCCATATGTTTTATCCTTTTGATGGATGTCCATTTTGGCATAGGCAAGGAGGATACTTGATAAGGTTGTGGAATTTTGCTTTACACCCGCCAATCACATTTGCTTGAAAGTTTATAATGCTTTATCAAAAAATCCATTTTGTTCATATCTTGCAATCATTGCATTCTATGAGGTGGCATTTCTTTGGGGCATTGAATGCCAAATAGTTCATGTGCCTTGTCTATGCTTTGACACTTTGTATAAATGTCTCTAAGGGAAGTTGCAACTACAACATCTAACAAAAGTCCCATATGTTTTATCCTTTTGATGGATGTCCATTTTGGCATAGGCAAGGAGGATACTGGCTGAGGTTGTGGAATTTTGCTTTACACCCACTAATCGCATTTGCTTGAAAGTTTATAATTCCTTATCAAAAAATCCATTTTATTCATATCTTGCACTCATTGCATTCGATGAGGTGACATTTCTTTAGGGCATCATGCCAAATAGTTCACGTGCCTTTTCTATGCTTTGACACTTTGCATACATGTCTCTGAGGGCAATTGCAACTACAACATCTAACAAAATTTCTGAATGTATTATCCTTTTGATGGATGTCCATTTTGGCATAGGCAAGAAGGATACTAGCAAAGGTTATGGAATTTTTCTTTACACCTGCAAATCACATTTTCTTGAAAGTTTCTAATGTCTTATCAAAAAATCCATTTTGTTCATATCTTGCAATCATTGCATCCGATAAGGTGACATTTCTTTGAGGCATCATGCCAAATAGTTCGTGTGCCTTTTCTATGCTTCGACACTTTGCATACATGTCTTTGAGGGTAGTTGCAACTACAACATATGATAGAATTCCCATATCCTTCATGCTTTGATGGATGTCCATACCATGTTCCAAAGATCCCATTTTAGCACAGGCAAGGAGGATGCTGGCAAAGGTTGTGGAATATGGATTTACACCTACCAACTGAATTTGCTTTAAAGTGTTTAAATCCTTTTCAACAAATCCATTTTGTGCATATCCTACAATCAAGGCATTCTGGAATGAGATGGTACCTCTGTGAGGTGTTCTGTTGAATAGTTCATGTGCCTTGTCTATGATTCCGCATTTTGCATACATGTCTCTCAATGCAATTGCAACTACAACATCTAATAGAATTTACATATCCTTCATGCTTTGATGGATGTCCATACCCTATTCCAATGACCTAATTTTGGCACATGCAAGGAGGATGCTGGCAAAGGTTGTGGAATTTAGATTTACACTTGCCAATTACATTTTCTTGAAAGTGTCTAAAACCTTTTCTAAAAATCTATTCTATGCATATCCTACAATCATGGTATTCCATGAGACAACATTTATTTGAGGTGTTATGTCAAACTGTTCGTATTCCTTGTCTATGCTTCCACATTTTGCATACATGTCTCACAGGGAAATTGCAACTACAACATCTAACAAAATTCCCATATCTTTCATGCTCTTATGGATGTCCATGCACTTTTCCAAAGATCCCATTTGGCACATGCAGGGAGGATGTTGGCAAAGGTTTTGGAATTTGTCTTTACACCTGTCAATTGGATTTTCTTGAAAGTGTCTAAAGCCTTTTTCAACAAATCCATTTTGTTCATATCCTACAATCATGTCATTCCATCAGACCACATTTATTTAAGGAGTTATGTCAAACGGTTCATGTTCCTTGTCCATGCTTCCATATTTTGCATACATGTCTCACAGGGCAGTTGCAACTACAACATTTAATAAAATTTCCATGTCAAAACACAACTGTATAGTCATAAATGGGTTTGTACCACAATCTTCATTATCAATTGCCATTATAGTTCTTTAATTGATTCATTCATACACATGTTCAAGCTTACAACCATGTAAAGCTACCTAGGGTTTTTGCTAGACTGTGCATGACAATGTATGACTGTGTATGACAGTCCTAAATTTCCTAAAATCCTCATGGCCACCCTACAAAAGACATAAGAGAAGAGTGTTAGTTTGAAAACTAGATATATAAAGAACAAACACCAATGATATTTATGCATGAATCAAAGATTATGAATGGAGAATAAAAACCTATGCCCCATGACTAAGAATCAACTTCCCTTTGGTGCCTCTATATTATGCCATCTTAGGACATCGATAACTATCATCAACATGGCATGTAGGGTCCGAGGAATGATGATTTCTTCATCATCACTGCCTTAGATAGTGGTAAATTCTATTGCAAGGTTTGATATATCAAGTTCATATTATGAACTTCACAATGAATATCCTTCCTATTAGCTATAATAAGACTGTTATAATAGTTGGAACAACAATTTAGAACTCCCCTACCTTACTCAAAATCATCAAGAGGTATAGTCAAAATCATGTCAAATGTGTCATAGAAGTCTTCCTCCATCCTCATATAGGTGTGCAAGGGGCTAGGAACCAAAACCTAGATAACTAAATGTGTCATAGAAGTGGACTGTGACATCTATTCCATAAATTTAGGCATTAAGACTTATGACCTTGCTGACTAGTTTTAGGACTATGAATGAAGATTGTCAAGGTAGATTATATATATGAACTCGTCCTAATCATGGACACTTCATAACCTAGGAAAGAACATTCTCTCATCATACTCAAAACTCCACAAAACTATGATGAAACAATGAAGCGCTATGTTGAAGATTCATGGCTATTGTAGGTTTGATAAAACTCATTTTTATGATTCCCAGGTTGTCCTAGACATGCATAAGGTTTGTAACTTCTAAAAAATCAATCTGTAGTTCATTTTCTTGACCCATGGAAAAAGTTATAATCGTTGTCCCAAAGTCTAGACAATTATGTAGTAACAAAGAACAATTAGGAAAGGTGCTAGGAGTGACATTTTGCATTCCATAGCTCGTGGGGCCGAACAGACTTTGCCAATGCATCGGGGTGGGTGGGTAAATGCCAAGGGAGGTCTCATTTCATGTGCCAAGTCCCCCAGTCATTCGGGACAGTAGGCTATAGGTAAAGTCCCTTAAGATCCCTAAGATGAAAAAACTATCCAACTTTGACGAGACAGTTATTGGAATTTGTGGCAGCTAGGAACATTCTATTTGGACCTACAGGTGCATGTAGGGTCCATCTACAATAACCTCTCTCGGTTGCATTCAACTCCTATCTGTTTGATCATGCCAGAATCAAACACGTTCTTGCAAAATGCTTCAGTTTCATGCAGTGGAAAGGTACTAGGAGTGACATTTTGCATTCCATAGCTTGTGGGGTCAAACGGACTTTTCCAACACATCGGGGTGGGTGGGTAAATACCAAGGGAGGTCTCGTTTCATGTGCCAAGCACCACAATTGTTTGAGGCAATAGGCTACAGGTAAAGTCCCTTAAGATCCCTAAGACGAAAAAACTCCTAAACTTTGACGGGATAGTTCTTGGAATTCATGGTAGCTGGGAATATTTCATTTGGACCTACACATGCATGCAGGGTCCATCTACAATAACTTTTCTCAGTTTCGTTCAACTCCTCTCCATTTGACTGTGTCGAAATCAAACGCATTCTTGCAAAATGCTTCAGTTTCATGTAGTGGAAAGGTGCTAGGAGTGACATTTTGCATTCCATAGCTTGTGGGGCTGAATGGACTTTGCCAATGCATCTAGGTGGGTGGGAAAATGCTAGGGGAGGTCTTATTTCATGTGCCAAGCATCGCAGTTGTTTGAGGCAGTAGGCTACCAGCAAAATCCCTTAAGATCCCTAAGACAAAAAAATTGCCAAACTTTGATGGGGTAGTTCTTAGAATTCGTGGTAGCTGGGAACCTTCCGTTTGGACCTACATGTGCATGTGGAGTCCATCCACAATAACATCTCTCAGTTTCATTCAACATCATTCCATTTGACCGTGCTAGAATCAAACGCATTCTTGCAAAATGCTTCAATTTCATGCAGTGGAAAGGTTGCCAGGTGCCATATTTTTTGTTTTGCTTATCATGGGACCTAACCGACTGCGTCAACACATTAGGATGGATGGGTAAATGGTAGGGAAGGTCTTGTTTTGTGCACCAAGTGTCTCAGTCATTCGGGGTTGTAAGCTACCGACAAAGTAGAAAGTTGCTAACACTAAAATTTTGTATTCCATAGGTCTTGGGGGCAAATAGACTATGTTAACACATCTGAGTGGGTGAGTAAATGCTAGAGGAGGTCTCATTTCATGCACCAAGTGTCTCAGTCATTTTGGGCTACACACTACCAGCAAACTCTAAAAGGTGGTAGGAGTGGCATTTTGCATTCCATAGCTCGTGGGGCCAAACAGACTTTGCTAACGCATCAAGGTGAGTGGATAAATGTTAGGGGAGGTCTTGTTTCATGTGCCAAGTGCCCTAGTTGTTTGGGACAGTAGGCTACCAGCAAAGTCCCTTAAGATCCCTAAGATGAAAAAATACCAAACTTTGACATGGCAGTTCTCAGAATTCATAGTAGCTGGAAACCTTCCATTTGTATCTACAGGTGTATGTGGAGTCCATCCACCATAACCTCTCTCAGTTTTGTTCAACTCTAGTCCATTTGACCATGCCAGAATCAAACGCATTCTTGCAAAATGCTTCAGTTTCATGTAGTGGAAAGGTTGCCAAGTGCCATATTTTTTGTTCTGCTCATTGTGGGGTCAAACGGACTACACTAACACATCAAGGTGGGTGGGTAAATGGTAGGGAAGGTCTCGTTTTGTGTGCCAAGCGTCCTAGTCATTCTAGCCTACAAGCTACCGACAGCTAGCACCTTTTGAGTTTGTCGGTAGCTTGCAGCCTGGAATGACTGAGACACTTGACAAATGAAACAAGACCTACCCTAGCATTTACCCACCCACCCAGATGTTTTGGTGTAGTTGGTTTAGCTCCACAACAAGTAGAACAAAAAAATGGCACCTGGCAACCTTTCCACTACATGAAACTGAAGCATTTTGTAAGAATGCATTTGATTCAGGCATGATCAAATGGACTAGAGTTGAACAATACCAAGAGAGGTTATTGTGGATAGACTCTACATACACTTGTAGGTCCAAACGGAATGTTCCTAGCTGCCACAAATTTTGAGAACTGCCCCATCAAAGTTTGGTAGTTTTTTTTGTCTTAGGGATCTTAAGGGACTTTACTGGTAGCCTATTGTCTTGAATGACTAGGGTGCTTGGCACATGAAACATGACCTCCCCTAACATTTTCCCACTCACCTCAATGCATTGGCAAAGTTTGTTCAACCCTATGAGCTATGGAATGCAAAATGTCACTCCTACCACCTTTTAGAGTTTGTCAGTAGCTTGTAACCTGGAATGACTAAGACACTTGGTGCATGAAATGAGACCTCCCCTAGCATTTACCCACCCACCTAAATGTGTTGACGTAGTTTGTTTGCCTCCAAGGCTTGTGAAATGAAAAATTTTAGTGTTAGCAAATTTCTATTTTGTCGGTAGCTTACAGCCCCAAACGACTAAGATGCTTGGTGCACGAAATGAGACCTTCCCTACCATTTACCCACCCACCCCGATGTGTCGATGTAGTTGGTTCGGCCCCACGATGAGTAGAACAAAAAATATGGCTCCTGACAACCTTTTCACTACATGAAACTGAAGCATTTTGCAAGGATGCATTTGATTCTGGCACGGTCAAATGGACTGGAGTTGAATGAAACCAAGAGAGATTATTGTGGATGGACTCCACATGCACCTGTAGGTCCAAACAAAAGGTTCCTAGCTACCACAAATTCTGAGAACTACCCCATCAAAGTTTGGTAGATTTTTTGTCTTAGGGATCTTAAGGGACTTCGCTAGTAGCCTATTGTCCCAAATGACTGCAGTTCTTGGCACACAAAACGAGACCTCCCCTATCATTTACCCACCCACCCCAATGCTTTGGCAAAGTCTATTTGGCCCCATGAGCTACGGATTACAAAATGTCACTCCTAGTGCCTTTCCATCGCATGAAACTGAAACATTTTGCAAGAATGCATTTGATTCCAGTAGGGTCAAATGGACAGGAGTTGAATGAAACTAAGAGAGGTTATTTTAGATGGACCCCACATGCACATATAGGTCCAAACAAAATGTTCCCAGCTGCCACGAATTCCAAGAACTATCCTGTCAAAGTTTGGGAGTTTTTTCATCTTAGGGATCTTAAGGGACTTTGTCGGTAGCTTGTTGTCCCAAACGACTAAGGCACTTGGCATGTGAAATGAGACCTCCCCTAGCATTTACCTACCCACCCCGACATGTTGGCAAAGTCCATTCAGCTCCATGAGCTATGGAATGCAAAATGTCACTCCTAGCACCTTTCCACTGCATGAAACTGAAGCATTTTGCAAGAATGTGTTCCTTGCAAAATTGAGGTAGGTGTTTGTAAGTGGACTTGTCATCCACCTATACATGGAAAGAAGATGTTCCTAGGTGTCACAATTTGATGTAATAGTTGATCCAAAGTTTGTCACATTTTTTTTCTTAAGGCTCTTGATAGATTGTCTGTGTTTGATATAGCCAAGAACGACCATGAGGCTTTACCACTGAAAAGACATCCCCCTAGCATTCACCCACCCACCCAGATGCGTTAGCACCATCCGTTTGGCCCCAGGACATGTCTATCCTAAAAATTCAGTCATAATACCTTTCTAGTAGTTGGAAATTCAATACTATAAAGATGTTCTCACTTGATCCAATGTCTTGTAGGGCATCAATTGAGGTTGCCCTTACCGCTGCTATCAATTATTTATCATTAAAACTCATTAACACTCATTATGAAATAGTAACATCATTAAAATGAAATAGAACTCATAGTAACATCATTAAAACTCATTATGAAATAGAAAGTAAATGACATATCAAAGTGAAATAATCATGAAAACCCACCTTACTTTTTGTCCAAAGGCAACTTCATAAGGATTATGTTTACCTCCATCATACTAAAATCCTGAATGTAAATGCAATTGCACTATTTAGGTAAAATATACAAGGTGAAATGAAGATAGCAAAGAAAACTAACATACTTTTCTATCATTCCACTAATTCACTCCAATGAACCATCAGGGTCTGCTCTACTCTTTATTGTGTCGAGTATTGCCTTGTGATCAAACTCACGAACCTTCCACAAGGTCCTATTCAATGGTCTACCCCATATTTGATCAAATGAATGTTTGAAGCCACAACAAGGTTAGAATAATGAAGAATCTTCCTATGTGGATCAAAGTCCTCGAACACCCACACATTAGACTTCTTCAATGGGTACCTTCTAAGCCATGTTCCAGTAACAACCACTGATCTTGTAGGGTACTTGATGTTTTTTCCATCTATAATAGGGGAATCTAATTTATTTTTTGCCTCAACACAATGATACAAATAATAATATGTTCCTTCTTCATTGTCTTCAGCTGCAATAACTGCACAAACATGCCCTACATTGATACATGCATTCAGTTCAATGATTATAACTTTAACAATACAATATTAATTTTTTTAAATTTGAATGCTGATAATATACCTGGTTGTACTAGATCTAAGAGATGGTCAAAATCAACTGATGATTCAATGTCTGTCATTTGTAGTGCTATTGGTAGTCGATACATGTCAACCAGGCTTAGGCCTCTTGTACACCATTCATCAACCCACTCCTTTAACTCACAATCATACCAAGCTTCATATGTACATGAAGAACAAAAGCATGCCATATGTCATGTATGAATACTCCATGAACCTATATTAGAGCTTCTAAAAGAGTGTAGCTCATTGGATCCTGTCAATGTACAATAGTCCTCATATGGTGCAATGTTAGTATCATCTATCAACCAAAAAAATCTACAAACTGAAGACTTACCTTCATTATCTAGACCCATTGTAGTGTTACACCATTCGACAATAGATCTCGCATCTATCAACTTTGCATTGTCTTTGTACTTCAACTCTTCTTGTGCCAATGCTCTTTTGATACATGCTCATGCACCATCATGCTCTCCCTTTCCATGCCTGGCCTCACAAAAATTCCACATATGTTGAACACCATGCATATTATTCATCCTTCTCATCCAAAAGAATATCTGTGCGTTCTTAAATTGTGATGTACAATTATCTGACCATATGATATGCTGACGAAATGATATGTTCCTCCTGGCCAAATCACAGTAGAACAACTCAAAGCAACCTTACACAAACTCTGTAGAATGTGTGCGATCATCTCTAATATAAAAATGATACTCCCTCAAGATCTTCCTGTCATCCTCTATACTATCCGAAGCATGCATGAATACTATATGCACAAATAGAGCAACTTGTGTGGAGTTGTAATATTGTGATTGCACCTCATGTTGTGGCTGTAGTGTGTAGTTCTCCACAAAGTCAACAACTAATATGATGGTACCAAGTGGAAATGTGTCCTTGCATAACTTGAATTGCATGTCCAACCATTGAGCTCTATGGGTATGCCTTGCATACTCGTACACTATATTGTCACAAAATGTAGACATAAATGGATAC
This sequence comes from Cunninghamia lanceolata, assembly GCA_027924645.1. Classification (NCBI taxonomy): domain Eukaryota; kingdom Viridiplantae; phylum Streptophyta; class Pinopsida; order Cupressales; family Cupressaceae; genus Cunninghamia; species Cunninghamia lanceolata. Next base: position 1,304,625 of record BSBN01001019.1, read on the forward strand.
ACTAGAATCTTTTGAATAACCAAATCACACCTCTTTGCTTCTTTATAATCTTTTGTATTGTAGGGCACTATTTTATATTTGTTGAACTCTACTAGTTCTTTTCCAAGACCATGTGTACTTTCCATATGTTCACATATTGGCTTATTTTGCAAGCCACCACAATACTGACATGTGACATCCAAGCATGATTTCTTGTAGAATATTTGACCTTCCTCTCTTTGACATAAAAGAGTTGATATGAAGTCTTTGGAAGATGTTGGTGGGGCACGTATGGCACAACCCTGCAAAACATTGTTAGTATGCAAATCTAAACATATAAACCGACAAACATCAAAATAGTTAGAAAATTCAATATGTAATCTACAACAACAAGTAGTGTGTGTGTGATTTATTTTGACATAGAAAGGTTTTAGTATTTCAAAATATCTTTGACTAATTTTAATTTGAGGATACATCTCTAGAAATTTACCAAAAAATTATGTTTGAGTCATATCCAAAAAATGCTTTGGATGTGGCTCACGGTTTCGACAACCAATTCTCCTCTCACAACATCTCTTGCATTAGGAGATACTCTTGTGTTGTTTTTCTAAAATTCTTTGATGAGGGATCTCAACGCTTCAACAACAACTTTGTCTTTCTGTGGGAATCTCCCAGAGAATGCCCACAATTCATTGGTGTTTGGGTCCTCAACTCTTTCACATCTTCCAATGGCTCTCATTAGAGTTTTTCTACTGATTTTCAATGCTTGACTTGTCTTTCTAATGAGACAAGCTTTCTTTATTTGTTGGCTTACTATTGTCGATGTAATGACATGTCATGTGACATTACTATCCTTGGTTTGTGAGGTGGAACCCACACTCTCATATGCACTCATTAGATTCTTGACAATTGATTTTTCACTTGAGGCATCTCATATTCTTAGGCCAAGAATCTTCATAGTGGGCCTAAGTTTAGATTTCTCATCAATTCAACAAATAGTTGACATCTTCCAATTTGATTTAAATTCTCAAAGAATGATTTCCATATCTTATTGGCATATCTCTGGCAAGTGCGCTTGGGAATCTTATCTTGCATGGGCTTCAACACATTCTCATCAATATCAATTAGAAACTTAGGCTTCCTATGCAAAATTCTAGGAGGTGTTTTAATTGGTAAAGTTGACTGAACATTAGGAATTTCTTCAATATTTACTTGAGAACAGATAGATGGCATACCTTCAATTAGAGATGAAAAAGATGAAAAGGCTTCAAGTTGAGATGGAGAAGATGGTGTACCTTCAACTTGATGTGTGAATGATGTCGTGCCACCAAGTTGAGAAGAAAATGAAGATGTACCTTCTACTTCACCTGTGAAAGATGGAGTGTCTCCAATTCGAGAAGATAATGATGGTGTTGAACCTTCAACTTGACTTGTGGATGATGGAGTGCCTCCAACTTGGAGATTAACTTTCCTCATTGCATGGAGGTTTTGCATTCGTTCCCTTTGTGCCACCAATTCCATCTCTATCTTAGCTTCATGAGATGTGTCATGTTCCTCTTCAATTGGCAATGGTGGAATGTCTTCTTGTATGGTTGACAATTTCCTACTTTCCCAAAAAATATCTCCTAATTATCAATTTCCTACTTTCCTGAATTTGCCTCATTCTTTCTCTTTTCCTCTCATTATCAGCTTCACGCTCCTCTAGTGTTAAAGTCTTTGCTCATTTCCTTGGCATGATGATGATTTCTACAAGCATGATGAACAAGACAATGATAATTAGAAATTTTATAATGACAATGAATAGCACAGTCAAAATGAATAACAAGGTTCTATAAAATTTTGAATAAGACACCTCATATCAAGATCACACAAAAAACATGAAGCATGCACACAGAATTCACAAAGTATATGCAATACATAAGGTGTGAAGCATACATGTAACACACAAAGTAATACACGAATATGAAACATGAACATGAAGTATGAAACAAGTAAGTTGTGAAGTGTGCACTTGAACATACATAAGTCATGGAGTATGCATTTGAACACACATATAAGTCATGTAGTATACACTTGAACATACAAATTCAAGAAGTATACACTCAAATACACGAAGTCATAAATGATGCAGAGGAAGGGTGGAGTTCATGAAAACAGACCCAAAAGACAAATTGTTCTTGCATGTTCTCCATTGTTGCTCCTATGTACACCTTCCTATATGACTTCAATGAACTAAGGTAAATCCACTTGGAATGCTTTCAAAAACCTCAATACAGATTTGGGAGCCTCTTTCATACATTGTAAAGGTGATTCCAATAGGTATTAAACACCTAGACTCAAAAGCAAACCCTAACTTGCTTGGGTGCCAGCACTTACTCAATGATTGTAAAACTAGTCCTCTTGGGATAGTCACAATAAAACTTGTCTAACCCTTGAAGAATGATCTAAAATCCTTTGTTCAGGTCTGTAGGACCTTCTAAGACCCCTTCCCAACAAGGAATGTGCACAAACAACACTTTTAGACTTAGATTTGTTGAACTTCCAATTGCTGCCCCAACACTGTCATACAGAATCATTTAGGATAGTCATAACACTTTGTCAAATAATGGCCAAGAAAGCTTCAAAACTCCTTGTATAGGTCTAAAACACCTTCATATAGATTCTTCACACCTTTTTCCCTTTTACAAAACCTACCAAGTATATAATGGAATACACAAAGTTATGGAGTATACACTCGAATACATAGTCATGATATACACTTTCAAATATAGGTCATAGAGTATTCACTCGAATACAAATACAAAGTCACAGAATATACACTTGAATACCTAATCATGAAGTATACACCTAAATGGAAAGAGGAAATTTAGGGAAGAAATTTAATACACTTGAATTATGGATTGATGTACATAATAGTATGATAGTCATAATGGATTGATGTACATAAATAGTTTTGTTGGACTTCAAGACTGTAATGAGTATTTCCGTAAAGGAAAATAGGGCTGCCAAGAGACAAGTCAAAACTATTTGAAACCATAAGGTGTTGAGAGATCACTATTTAAAGGTAAAAATTCATGCATACGTTGTTGATCAAGTGTCATAGGGGACTCTCACAATCAAGAGACAATCATAAGGTCATGTTTGTAACCTTCATTCATTTGATGATTCACCATCCTCCATGCAAGGATATCTCTAATACTAAGCCTCCCTTTGACCTATCAACTCATAAGAACATCACCTAGTGAAGGTAAGGGCCTAGTAGCATCTAACAATCATGCAAAATGGCTAGACTATCACATTTATGCAACTTCCCAATTGCCATCTTGACTGTCTTGCCCCTTGAAGGCCATTGTTTGGGCTCTTATATGTGTATTAAGTCATTATTTTAGGTTTGGAAATCATGCATTGTATGGTTAATTTTTTAAATATATGAGTTGTATGGAGGTTATTTTGAAGGATGACAAAATGAATGCCATTGAAGGGGACTATTAATCAACATAAATTGATTATCCTAATAGTCTTAAACCAGTCCAAAAATTTTGTGATAGTCAAAAGAACATTAACCCTTGAAGATAACCTTCTAGGTACTCGTGACAAAAGATCAAAGACATATTAAGTAATTCATAAATTAAAAACAACTTCATGATGGTCATGACTATGATAGTTGATGTAGAGACACTAGGATAGAGGGAGGATAGAACAATTTGACAAGGTTTTCACTACACCTAAAAACCCAAATTCAAAGATCAATTTGCAAAAGTGGTAACAATAGTTAGAGGCTCTTAAATATTCATGTAAAAGTTGATTTGGTATGCCATGGAACCCATCCAAACCATTGGAAAAGGCAGAACAAACTTGGGTTTAGTACTTCCTTCTTTAGGCCTCCAAATCCCTTGTAGCCCTCCAAACATGAACAGTCAGCAATAACTTCTTACACAAAACTACAAAATTAGAACCTAGACAATCTAGAGATACCCATTTAGATCCCCCATGACATATTACAAAATGGGTATGGGTTGTTTTGGATAGTATGGTCCAACCTATAACCCCTCCTAGTGACCTAGAGACCCAATTAGGCCAAATTTGTGAAGCAACTACCCTTCCAAAGACTCACATAACTCAACCATTCAATTGGACACCTCAATTCCATTCCCAAACCAAGACTTTTCTAGGTTTTGAACTCCTACAATCAATTTTTCCCTCAAATGCCTCTATGGTTCCTCAAATTGGCTTAATACATGGACATATTAAGCCTCCTCTATCAAATCTTGCAAATACCAACTCTTTCTCCCCTACAAACACCAAAATCAATTGAAATGAAAATGGACACATCCATCCCACTGGTCTTATGGCCTTGAAAGACAATGGGATGGTCACTTTTCCATTGCTTGAGGCAAACCCTAGATTAGGTTCTGTTAGGACTGTTTTTGAAAGAAAACCTTATATCTCCCTACAATGCAAATGTCAAAACTCCTAAACCACTTCAAATGAAATACAACTCCATTATTCAATAATTTAGATCATGAATAGATGTAGATAGTATGGTACCTAAGAAATGTAAGGCCTGTAGTAGTGTTATTCTTCAGGAAAACAGAGTTTTCTTAGTGAGCAGTCCTAGAAAAATGGCTATAAAACACTTCCTAGTTAATGCCAAGACACCAAAATGGATTTGATTGAAATATAATCCTTCACCCTACTCATCCCATACATTTGGGACTCATGACTATTTCATACATGTGAATGGTACAGACTATTTGAACAACAAAAGCAAAAAAAAGGCAATAACAGCAGAGAATTGGTATTTTATTGCATTGAAACTTCTTGCACACCTTACAATGATCTTGTTCAAGGGTATTTAAACTTTCATACACCTTTAAAAACTCCTTGGAGATAGTCAATGGGAAGATCCATAACTACTTCTTCCACCATCGAACTTCCTTGTTCAGTTTGAAAACTGCAACTAGTTACCAATTTTGTCACTACCCTGTTTAGGACTATTTAGGCTTAACAAATGCCTTCAAACACTTGGAAATGTAATTCAACCTTTGAAAAACATTTATACTTCTATATGCCTTAGCACTATATGCCTTAACAAGGCTTACAACATGAAGTTTGTATTACTGCCCCTTATGACTTTATGACTGCCTCCTATTACAAGGTGCGATTGTATGATTGCCTTACAAATATGAGATGTTTATGGACATGGTCCTTATTACAACATGAGAATGGTCTTCAAGACCTTCTGGAATCAACAAGACAAAATGAACATCAAAAACAAGACAGAAGTCCTTTAGTCTCCTTGGTGCTCCTACACCATACTTACCGGGTGGAAAGAGAACTCAAGTCTCTTGAGGAAGTAGATCAGCAATTGTGACACCATGCTTCAAGATGTCTTCTTCACTCATCCAAGTGGGATCTTCAATGGGTAAGCCACTCCACTTGACAAGGAACTGTTTGTATGTCTTCTTTCTAGTCTTCTTCAAGACCTTGGTGTCCAAGATACATTCCAGCTTCAAGGGTTGAGTGTGTGGAAGACCCTTAACCCATTCTTCATCTCCTACTGCCGTCATATATGCCTCTGAATCTGCATTATGATCACCTTTGAAATGGAACGAGTCTAAAATATTAAAGATAGGAGATATGGCCAAGCCTTGAGGAAGTTCAATCTCATAGGCATTGGTCCCAAACTTGTGTACAATCCAGTATGGTCATATCTTCTTCATGAGGAGTTTGGTTGGTTGCCGCTTTGGAAGTCTCTCCTTCTTCGAATGTACCATGACCAAATCCCCAACCTTGTATTGTACATCTCTCCTTCTCTTATTGGCTTTCTCCTTGTACTTTTCATTGTTCCTTTGAAGAGTGGCGCTTACATTATCACGGATGTCCTTCATGGCTAATCCGAAGTCTTCACCTTGAGCACTCTTCCTCTCCAATCCATGGAGATCTCTCAATTCAAGAATACCTCTTGGGTGAACACCATAAACAATCTCAAATGGACTCCTTCCTATCCTTCTATTGGTGGAATCATTGTAAACAAACTTAGCTTGAGGGATGATCATATCCCATGCCTCTCCATGTTGTTTGGTAAGACACCTAAGAAGATTTCCCAAGGACCTATTCACCACCTCAGTTTGGCCATCAGTCTAAGGGTGATAGGCTAAAGTGAATGACAACTGAGTGCCCAAATTCTTCCACAAGGTATGCCAAAAGTGGCCTACAAACTTTGGATCCCTGTCAGTCACAATGTTAAGAGGCAAACCATGGATTCTAACAATTTCTTTGAAGAACAAACCAGCAATGTGTGAAGCATCATTAGTGCATTTACATGGTAAGAAGTGAGCCATCTTACTGAATCTATCCACCACAACAAATATGCTATCAAAGCCTCTTTGAGTCCTAGGAAGACCCTAGACAAAATCCATGCTAATACTTTCCCATGGCCTATTAGGAATAGGAAGTGGCTAATATAGACCAACATTAGATGAAGTACCCTTTGCCCTTTGACAAATACTACAACATTCAACAAATTTTCTGATATCTAATTGTATTTTTGGCCAAAAATAAAACCTCTTCACCTGATCCAATGTTTTATCTAGCCCAAAGTGACCTCCTAGTCCACCGCAATGTTTTTCATTTATGATGTTCTCCCTCATGGAACACCTAGGAACACATAGTTGGCTTCCTTTGAACAACAACCCCTGCTGCAACAAAAACTCAGAAAAATCATAATGATAAGAGTTTGAAAACTAAGAAAAAACTTCATATACCTCCCTGAAATCTTCATCATCCTGATACATGTGTTTGAGAGCATCAACCCCCACACTTTGCAACTAAATTTCTTAAACCATACACACCCTTCTACTCAATGCATCTGCCACTTTGTTGGCCTGCCCCTTCTTGTGTTTGATTGAAAAGTTATATGCTTGGAGTTGTTCAACCCATTTCATGTGCCTATGGTTGAGTTTCTCCTGTGAATTCAGAAAACTAAGTGCATGGTTGTCAATAGAAACAATAAACTCTTTAGGCAAAAGATAGTGCCTCCATTTTTTCAAAGCTTGCACCATTGCATACAATTCCAAGTCATAAGTAGAGTACTTTCTCTTAGCATCATTCAATTTTTCACTAAAGAAAGCAACAGGCCTACCTTCTTGACTTAGGACAGCCCCTATAGCAAGATTACTAGCATCACATTCCACCACAAACAACTTGTTAAAGTTGGCAAAACAAGAATGGGCTGTTGTGCAACTTTTTGTTTCAGAATTTCAAAAGAATCATTGGTTGCCTTTGTCCAAAAAAACTTACATTTCTGCCCCCCTTTGATGGTATCCAAAATTGGTGCACAAATATGACTAAAACCCCTTATGAACTTCCTATAAAATGTTGCCAAACCATGAAAACATTTCACATCACCTACTATTTTTGGAGTTGGTCATGACAAAATGGCCTCTACCTTTGCTGGATCCATCTTCAAACTACCTTGGTAAATGGCAAAACCAAGATAGGTGAGTTCTTCCTTCATGAAGACACCCTTTTCCATGTTGATTATCAATTGTTCATCATGTAGCTTCTTCAAAACTTGATCCAAATGTTGAAAATGCTCTTCCTTAGTCCTGCTGAAAACAAGAATGTTATCCAAGTATACCACAACAAATTTGCCAATGAAATCCTTCAACACTTCATTCATGAGATGCATAAAAGTACTTGGGCAATTAGATAGACCAAATGGCATCACCAACCACTCATAAAGACCCTCATTAGTTTTGAATGTTGTCTTCCATTCATCCCCTTGCTTTATCCTAATTTGATGATACCCACTCTTAAGATCAATCTTAGAAAAGTATCTAGCCCGTCCCAAACAGTCCATTAGGTCCTCAATCCTTGGCATAGGGAACCTATATCTTATGGTAATCTTGTTAATGGCTCTAGAATCTGTACACAACCTCCATTTACCATCTTTTTTAGGGGCTAGGACTATTGGGATAGCACATGGGCTAAGGCTCTTTCTTACCAATCCCTTATCCAACAATTCTTGCACTTGCTTGGCAATCTCTTCATTTTGAGAAGGTGTCATCTTGTAGGCTGCTTTATTTAGCAAAGTAGATCCTGGTATGAAGTCAATTTGATGGCTTGTGTCCCTAATAGGTGGCAACTCATTAGGTATTTCTTCTACGATAATCCCCTTATACTTCTCTAACAATTGCTGCACCTTCTTAGGAACCTCTTCCTTACTAGGATCATGCAAACTAGGACTGTTTTAAGGCTTCAAAATTAGAGCATACCCTTGGGTTCCTTACTCCTTAAGGGTATCTAGAAACTCTTTACCACTCACAATCATGACACTTGAGCCAACACTCTTCTTTACATTCTCATCAGGCAATGGATCCATTCTATACTTCCTACCATTCTTGGTTATAATGAAAGAATTAGTTTTACCATCATGTTGTGATTGAACATCATATTGCCATGGATGTCCTAACAGCAAATGACAAGCATCCATGGGAATTATATCACACAAAATCTTGTCCTTATATTCTCCTATCTCAAATTCTACCCATGATTGTTCATCTACCAAAACTTGTTGCCCCTTATTCAACCATGAAACTTTATAAGTACTAACATGAGGAAGTCTTTTCAATTTTAACTTGTCTACCATTTCAATAGAAACCAAATTTTCAGTTGAGCCTGAATCAACAATTACCTTGCAAATCTTACCATAGGCCTTGCATGTTGTCCTGAACAATGTCTTCCTTTGAGGGGGTTCTTATGTTTGAGGCACCTTCAACATGGTTCTTCTCATCATCAAACTTTCTCCTTCATGGACTGGGACTGCACTTCTAATTGGTGAGTTAATACTTTGGTAATCTTCCTCTTGGTTCAATTGGTTCCTTCTCTCTCCTCCATGAGAGCTTGAGGCTTTCTTTTCAAGACATTTGAAGGCTGGATGTCCCACTTGGTTGCAATTGTAGCACCTTCCTGTGAAGACATTAGGACCTCTCCCTAGTCCACCAAATCTACCCCTTCCATTGGGCCTCCTTCCTCTAAAGCTTCCTCTAGAACTTGATTCTCCACTTTGCTCTTGGGAACTAGATTCCCCTTGACTTCTTTGGGACTGATTTTTGCCTCCAAAACTGCCCCTACCTCTGAAATTTCTACCACCTCTTCCTCTATTTTGCTGCTCACCTTTCCTCTTCAACTTCTCTTCAGCCCTTAATGCCTCTTGAAAGCATTTATCCATGGTTTCAAGGGTTAATAAACTGATTTTATCTTGGATATTAAACCTCAAACCATTTAGGTACCTTGCCACTTTATCTTTTTCATCCTCCATGTACACACAACGAAGAGAGAACTTGTGAAACTCCTTGGTGTAGGTGGCCACATCCAAATCTCTTTGCTTGAGATTTTGCATCTTCTTGTAGATCTGCACCTCATAGTCTGATGGAAGGAATTGGGACTTGATCCTCTCCAACATTCTGCTCCATGAAGAGATCATACTCTTCCCATTCTTTACCCTCTCACCTTGGGTGTAATTCCACAATGTGAGGGCAACACCTTTGAGTTTAGTTTTTGCAAACTTCACCCTCTTATTCTCAGGAACTTCTTTGTATTCAAAGTAGTTGTTTAGAGCCTCAATCCACTCCATGACTTCATCAGCATTCATCTTGCCACTGAACATGGGAATCTCCATCCGAGCCTCTGAAGAATCCTTGCCAATTGCCTTGATGGCTTCAAGGAATTATTTTTGATCTGCAGGTACCTCTACCTCTTCTTGATCTTCTTCTTCCTCCTCTTTTTCTTCTTCTTCATCAGAACCTTCATCTATCCTCTTCCCTATCCTCAATGCCTTCAACTCTGCTTGGAGTGCTTCCTTGACTCCAGTTTTGATCTTTTCTTCCATCTCCTTGAACTTCTTAACCACTTCAGTGGTCATCCCCTTTGGAGGTATATTGCTAGCCTCTCCTTCACTCTCCTATGTTGACATATACCAGGCCTTACACAACCAACAACAAAACCTTTTATGGATCTGATACCACTATGATGTAGAGACACTAGGATAGAGGGAGGATAGAATAATTTGACAAGGTTTTCACTACACCCAAAAACCCAAATTCAAAGATCAATTTGCAAAAGTGGGAACAATAGTTAGAGGCTCTGAAATCTTCATGGAAAAGTTGATTTGGTATTCCATGGGACCCATCCAAATCATTTGCAAAGGTAGAACAAACATGGGTTTAGTACTTCCTTCTTTAGACCTCTGAATCCCTTGTAGCCCTCCAAACATGAATAGTCAGCAATAACTTCTTACACAGACTTGTAAACTTAGAACTTAGATAATCTAGAGATACCCATTTAGATCCCCCATGACATATTACAAAATAGGTATGGGTTGTTTTGGACAGTATGGTCCAACCTATAACCCCTCCTAGTGACCTAAAGCCCCAATTAGGCCAAATTTGTGAAGCAACTACCCTTCCAGAGACTCACATAACTCAACCAATCAATTGTACACCTCAATTCCATTCCCAAACCAAGACTTTTCTAGGTTTTTCACTCCTACAATCAATTGTTCCCTCAAATGCCTCTATGGTTCCTCAAATTGGCTTAATACATGGACATATTAAACCTCCTCTATCAAATATTTCAAATACCAACTCTTTCTCCCCTACAAACAGCAAAATCAATTGAAATACAAATGGACACATCCATCCCACTAGTCTTATGGCCTTGAAAGGCAGTGGGATGGTCACTTTTCCATCGTTGGAGGCAAACCCTAGATTAGGTTTTGTTAGGACTATTTTTGAAAGAAAACCTTATATCTCCCTACAATACAAATGTCAAAACTCCTAAACCACTTCAAATGAAATACAACTCCATTATTCAACAAGTCAGATCATGAATAGATGCAGACAGTATAGTACTTGAGAAATGTACGGCCTGTAGCGACGTTATTCTTTAGGAAAACAGAGTTTTCTTAGTGAGCAGTCCTAGAAAAATGGCTATAAAACACTTCCTAGTTAATTCCAAGACACCAAAATGGATTTTATTGAAATAAAAGCCTTCACCCTACTCATCCCACACATTTGGTACGCATGACTATTCCATACATGTGAATGGTACAGACTGTTTTAACAGTAGAAGTAGAAAAAAGGCAATAACAGTAGAGAATTGGAATTTTATTGCATTGAAACTTCTTGCACACCTTACAATGATCTTGTTCAAGGGTATTTAAACTTTCATACACCTTGACAAACTTCTTGGAGATAGTTTGATCAATGGGAAGATCCATAACTACTTCTTCCACCATCGAACTTCCTTGTTCAATTTGAAAACTGCAACTAGTTACCAGTTTTGTCACTGCCCTGTTTAGGACTATTTAGGCTTAAAAAATGCCTTCAAACACTTGGCAACATAATTCAACCTTTGACAAACATTTATACTCCTATATGCCTTAGCACTATATGCCTTAACAAGGCTTACAACATGAAGTTTGGATGACTGCCCCTTATGACTTTATGATTGCCTCCTATTACAAGGTGTGATTGTATGATTGCCTTACAAATATGAGAGTCTATGGACATGATCCTTATTACAACATGAGAATGGTCTTCAAGACCTTATGGAATCAACAAGACAAAATGAACATCAAAAACAAGGCATAAGTCCTTTAGTCTCCTTGGTGCTCCTACACCAATAGTGGACTATTATATAGACTTGTGACTATCCTACACTCATGAAAACCTCCTTTTTAGTGTTTTATCTCCTTATAACTCCCTTTGTATCATCCTTTGTATACCCTAAGACAACCCATAAACCTCTTTTCATGTATATTTCTTAGATAATGGGCATGATACAAATTGTATATAACTATCACAATGGCAAATCTAGCCTTGAAACCCTTTATGTAAATTGTCTTTTTCTCCTTTACATGGACTATCCTCTCTATCTCTAGTTGATGGTATCTTCAAAATTTATCTAAAATGAATGATACAACCTAAATTTATACCATACTAAGATCACAACCTGAATTTATAACATAAAAAAATGATCCTAAATGAATTATGGTAGCCTCTTAATATGACAGCATAATCATGAAGGGTTGAGACAGTCGTGGTAGCCTCTTAATATCCCAAAATTCATAATGGTCATGAAGGGTTGGGATAGTCATTGATCCTAGATAACTATTGAATCTAACCTCTATGATAGATTCAATTCATCTCAAACATTATAGGGGTTGGATATGTTGTATGAACTTGGATTCTCTATTTGAGTATGACTATGATAGTAGGGTTAAAGAAGAGGATAGTCACAATCTAAAATGGTTAATAAAACTATAAAAAACACTCATAAAGTAAGCATTAAGATGATCTAAGATATAGGTTTGTATGGATTGTTGTAGCATCTAGACATGAGCAACATTCGGTATGAGTAGTTTACAGATAGTTGAAATAGGACGAAAATCCTAACATTGAAACAAGATGAAAGACATATATATATATATATATATATATATATATATATATATATATATATATATATATATATATATATATATATAAGTGAATTAAAATGGATATAATTTAGAACATACCTTTAAGACTTTTCTATTGGAGTTGACAAATTCTCCAAATTTTGGCTTCAAAATCCTCAAATTCTTCTTTTTTCACAAGTTTGATTACAAATTCTATATAACTCTAGAGTAGGATTACTAAATTTATGGAGAAAACAAACATATATATCATTAAATTCAATCTATATATCAATGGTAATTAGCTTTGAAACAAAATCACACATGAAACATGAAATTTTAGGTTTAAATAATCAAATTTTTTTCAAAAACATGCAAAATCAGTTCCTCTACGTTGAAAAACAAAAAAGGTAGTGGATTGATCTAAAAATGATTGATAATATGTCAACCAGCATGAAAAGCATTTTCTTGTCTGATATAGTGCATGAAAAGTAGGAATAACAGGCATGTGGATCTAAATCATGGATCCCACATGCTTTTTTGCCCATTTTTTTGCTTCCCATAACGCGAGGGCGCTATAATGCGCTCATGTTATAACGTGCTCACGTTATAATGCAATCATGTTTTGGGAAGCATGAAAATATTTGCCACTCTTTCTCTATATATCTCTCCCTCTCTTTGTCGACCCCTTGGAATGTGAGGGAGAGAGATATAGATATATGGATAGATAGAGATAGAGTTAGAGAAAGGAAAAAATATAGAAAGAGGGGGAAATAGAGAGATATAGAGGGATACATGGAGATAGAGATAGGGAGAGGGAGAGAGGAGAATTGAGATAAACAAAGGGTTCTAGATAGAAGGAGACAAAAAGATAAAGAGGGAGAGATGGATAGGGAAATACAAAGAGAGGTAGAGAGGGATATATTAAGAGATAGGGTTATGGGGAGAGATAGAGATAGGGAAAGAGATGGATAGATGTCTAGAGACATACTGGGAGAGACATTTCAAGAGGTAGATGGATGGGGAGAGAGATAGAGAGGACGAGAGACATAGAGAGGGAGGGAGAGAGAGGTAAAGAGGGATAGATTAAGAGATAGGGATCTATGTGGAGAGATAGAGATAGGGAAAGAGATATTGAGAGATGTGGACTGAGATATAGAGATAGATTTGAGGTAGAGGGATTGAGAGAGTGATAGAGAGGGGGAGTGAGATAGTGAGGGATAGAAAGATAGAAAGGTACAGTTAGAGAGAGGGGATCGATAGAGAGACCAACCTTAAACCCCTAAACCCTGAACTTGAGCAACCCTAAATGTGAGAGGGATAGAGATAGAGAGAGATAGTTTAGGGGTTAGGGGTCAAGGAACTTAGGGGCATTATTTAGGGTTTCTCAATTTTAGGACCTTTAGGGGAATTATTTAGGGTTTAGGGTTGCTCAAGTTTAGGTTTTAGGGTTTAGGGTTTCTTAGGTTTAGGGTTTAGGGGTTAGGGTTTAGGGTTTAGAAAGAGATAGAGAGAGGGTACCAATAGATATTAGGAGAGATAGAGGAGATAGAGGGGAGAGATAGGGAGATAGAGAGTGAGAGTGAGAGATAGATAGTGTTTAGGGTTTAGGGGTTTGGGGTTTACAGTTTAGGGGAATTATTTAGGGTATAGGGAGAGAGAGAGATAGGAGACAAATAGGGAGAGATAGAGGAGAAAGAGGGGAGAGATAGGGTGATACTGAGTGAGTGAGATGTCTAGAGAGATAGGGAGATAAGGGAGATATAGGGATATTGAGGTTTGGCCTTGCTCAAGTTTAGGGTTTAGGGGTTATGATTTAGAGGCATTATTTAGGGTATAGGGGTTTAGAGAGAGAGGGAGGGAGAGAGACTGCTTTTGACAAGCAACCCTAAACCCCTAAACCCTAAATAATGCCCCTAAACCCTAAACTTGAGAAACCCTAAGCCTCTAAACCCTAACCGCTAAACCTAAGAAACCCTAAATCTCTATCTTTCTATCTTTATCATCCCTCTACCACTCAATTTCTCTCTATAAACTTGAGAAACCCTAAATAATGCCCCTAAACCCTAAACCTCTCTCTCTCACTTACTCCCTCACTCCCTCCCTCCTGCCCTCTCTCTCTCTCTCCCTCTCTCTCACTGTAGCTCTCCCTCTCTCTCTAAGAGAGAGAGAGAGATAGGGAGATAGGGATATAGGGAGAAAGTGATATATAGGGAGAGAGAGATAGAAAGAGAGTAATAATTTTCTTTTTTCCATTTCCTTCATTGATAAGGGAGAGGGAGAGATAGGGGAGGAGGTAAGAGATATGGAGATAGCAAGAGATAGATAGGTAGATAGATATTATTTGGATGTTAAGGTTTGGAGGTTTAGGGTTTAGGGAGAGAGGACCGATAGGGAGATATAGAGGAGACTGAGGGGAGAGATAGGGAGATAGAGAGTGATGGACATGGCCAAAGACATAGGCAAAGAGATTGAGAGGTTTTAGGGTTTAGGGTGTTTAGGGTTGCATGTCAAAAGTAGTCTCTCTATCTCTAAACCCCTAAACCCTAAATAATGCCCCTAAATTATAACCCCTAAGCCCTATACTCTAAACCTGAGCAACCCCAAACCTCTATCTCCTGATATCACTGGACATCTCACTCACTCTCTATCACCCTATATCTCCCCTCTTTCTCCTCTATCTATCCTTATATGTCTGCTCTCTCTACCTATCCATCTCTCACTATCTCCATATCTCTTACCTCCTTCTTCCCTATCATTCCTCTATTTCCCTATCTCTCCCTCTCCCTTATCGATGAAGGAAATGGAAAAAAGAAAACTATGACTCTCTTTCTATCTCTCTCTTTCTCTCTCCCTATATATCACTATCTCCCTATCTCTCTCCCTCTCATAGAGAGAGAGGGAGAGAAAGAGAGAGAGAGAGAATGTCGAGAGTGCTTCTGGATTAAACTATGTATGTTTTTTCTTCAACGCTTCAGATCACACTTAGTGATTCATCATCAAGAAGAGGATGATGGATCACTAAGTGTGATCCGAAACGTTGAAGCAAAAACATACACAGTTTAATCTAGAAGCACTCTCTACATTATTTCAAGGACTATGGAAAACTCATGCTTGCTAGGGAGAGAGTTGTTTTAGCTTACCATAATGTGAGCGTGTTATAACACGCTCGCGTTATGTGAATTCACATAATGTGAACATGTTATAACATGCTTGCATCATGGATTTCACATAACACGAGCATGTTATAATGCGCTCATGTTATGGTGAGCTTCCTTTGACATGTTTTTACTAGTTTTTAGCAAAATCTAGAGATAATCTAGAGCGTGCTCCCCATCAGGATGGTACCTTTTTCAATGAAAACTAAAAAAACTACCACCATAATCTTAATCTCTCTATTAGCTATCTAACCGTATATTTGTTTTTCACATTTCAAGTAGGTTAAGGGTTTCATCTTGAATTTATTTTGTTAGTGTGTCGATTTTTTGTCAAAAACCACTATCTAGTATTTTTGACTTGTTTTTTAAACCATTCATCAAAATTTGAAATAAGTTACATTTTTAGAAACTAGACTTCATTCTACACATATTAAAAAAAATGATTTTCGATTAATTTTCAAAAATTTTAGGGGGGAGTACGCTCAAATTTCTATTTTTTAGGATGTGTCCACTTTGAAAATTACTAAAAAATCAATTATTCATGAAAAAATTATCAGAAAAATTAGGGATAAACTACATGGTGTTAGCTAATTTCTCACTAGAGAGATTATTAAAATACTTAAAAAAAGTTAACATTTTAGGGAGAGCACACCAGATGCTATGTTATGTTTTTTTGAAAAAAATAGGACAAATTTGTGTGCTCCCCCTTTTGAATCTCTAAATCTCAACCATTTTGTAGAAAATTAGTAGTTTAGAAACTAGATTCGGAGCACAACTCTTGATTTTGTTCCATCTTCAAGTTTTGAGTGTAGCTATCTTCAATTTCTGATCGAACGTCAATGTTTCCTGGTTTCAGAAAAAAAAAAGTGGCATCTTAAGACCCCATTTTAGTCCCTCATCTTTGTGCACTTACCCCCATACCTTTGGGTATATTAGAAGACCCCGTAGTTGTTTTTAAAACCTGACCCTAGGAAGCCTTCCAGCATTTATAATTTGTGATGCACCAATAAGTAGTTAGCCTTGGGAAGTTACTTGCATCATACCTCAAAGATGAGATGATGGGCTAGCGGAATGGTCTATCCTCTATAGTTACTCCATTTATGAACAAGATCAATATATTTGTGAGCTCATAGACCACACACACCTTGTTGAAGCCTTCCCTCTTATATTTTATTCCATTTGATGAATTTGATCATATTGTATAAAAATCTCTTTCTAGTTTTGAGTATTACACTATTTTATAGGTTTTAACAATCAATAGAAGAATTTCTTATGTCTTTTGGTGTACTTTGTTCCCAAGTTATGTTTCTTTTGCCTCAATTTTTTGTTTTCTCTCTTGTTTTTCTTCAACCTCTAGTACTTTTCTACATTGTCTTTTCCTCGAATTTTTTTATGCTCACCCTCCTAGCCTTAGTTTCCCTTTGCTCCTACCTTACTCCATCAAGATCTTACAACACCTCTCCACTTTGTTACAACACATTCATATCCCTTTCCTACACTTTACTACATAATCACTTTTGCATTTTCTTCCCTCTAGCCCTTACCTAGTTCTACTATAACTTTCACAACATCCTCTTAAAATTTTCCAAAACTTCCAAAACTCTCTTTCTTCTTAAACTCTCGAGTCTCTTCTTGCAACCCAATTTTGAGACAATGATAATATTTCCACATTACATTATCAATTTTGCCAAGGGAAAGAGAAAAACATCAAACACAACCCTATTCACTTTGAATATTGAATCCCACATATGATCAACATAGAAGTCCTAGGAAAGTTGATAGTGAGATATTGTAAACAAGCAATTTTTAGTCATTCAATATTGGGAATAACAGCCATGACATTCTCAAACCCATAAATGTATCTTCATTTTCTAAGTACTGGGCATAGAGAAATGAAATGGCTAAAGAATGTATTGTCAATTGGACTCTAACGAGGAAGAAAGAAGTAATATGGTGGAATCCAATGAAATTAGTGGGAAAATGGGTGAGAATACATTTTATGAGTATGAGTGAGGTGAGTTGAGTGCATGAGAAATAGAAGAAAGTGGGATGATAAAAATGCAAAAATGCTATCTTCTATTATTCTTGCAAAGAAAGAATGTATTTGAATATCATAGAATGCACTTTGAGATATTTCTCACAAAAAAATATTTAGATGTATGAGAAGTCTCAAGATATCAATGAAGCATGCCATAAATTTGACAAAATGTCTCATTAAAATGTAGCATAATGGAATGTTTTGATTAGATTTTAAGTTCAATGTGGGGAAGAAGATGAAGCATTGAAATTATTCTATCTAATTCAAACAAAGATGATAAAAAATGGGCCATTTGTATAGCCAATATTCTCAAGGCATGTGTTTCCCTCTCAGTGCTTAAACATGGCATGGAATTGCATAACCATGTCATAATAAATGAACTTTAATTGGATATTATTTCACAAACTTTTTGATTGAGATGTACTGGAAAGGTGGGAACAAGTTGGATGTGTGCAAAGTGAGATGAAATACCTTGCAAAAATGTCCATTTATAGAATGTTATGATATTAGATTATCTATGGAATGGGTCTAAGTATGAGGCAATAGATATCCTTTTACAAATGTAGGAGGTGGGTGTCAATTCCAATCAGTACATCTATTCTAGTATCATAAAAGCATGTACATGTTTTCTACTTATGGAGAAATATAAATAACTACCTACTTTGGTTTCTAAACTTAGATTGGAGTTAGATGTCTTTGTTGGGAATACACTTGATAATGTTTATGTTGAATGTGGGAATATTCAACCAACATAAATTATTTTTGGAAAAATGCCTAGATAAGATGTGATTTCATGGACCATTATTATGCAAAACAAATTGGTATTACTAAACAAAATATTCAATAGGTGTAATAAAACTTAAGAAGTAATTAATTTCTTCATATTGTTTAATGTAGATGTGAAGCCACATGTTTGCCTACCGATGTCATTGTTTATATAAAGGATTTTAGCTTCAAGCTCCATAAGGTGGAGAAATAATATTCATCCTTGAATATGATTATAATATCTTCTCTTTTTCCAATTTTGAGCTCTGATTCTAAATAAATTGTGGTTTTTTAAGCATAATTACATAACATGTACGGTGTTTATCTCTTGTTTAAAAAAGTGGATATTTGAAATAGAATTTATCCAATGCATCAGAGATCACTCAAAAAATACAAGTTTAAATATTTGATCTTATTGCAACCTTTGTTATGGGTCAATGATATACTTATGGACCCCTTCAATGTTGCTAACTTAAGATGTGCATTAAAATAAATGAATGGTATGGAAGATGAAACCTTTGTGATAGAAGTGCTTTGTATCTTAGTCAAGTTGTCCTTCAAAGCTAGTAGGATACCTTTGTTGTTCTTAAGATATATGTCAAGATTTACTTCCATAACGTAGGGAAACTCATATTGTAACCAGATGCATAGACTATTTAGCCTATATTACTTGCATGGAAGTTCATGATCTTAAATAAATAAATGTAAAATCAACACAATGCCACTTTTGGAGCAATGTTAATGCAAGTTTAATATAAATGACTAATATTTAATGGATGTTAAAGGATATTATAACCATGTCACTGGAACTATTGAAGAGGATTGTTGCTTCAATGTAATATTAGGGAATGGACAGATGGTAGTCAGTCAAGTTATTATTCAATATGGTGCCAAATATATTCTCATGGAGAAAAGACAACAGGTTTCATGTGGTGTAGCTAGAAAATAAAAGAGAAATGATAGATTAAATTATTTATTAAAATGTCATCACTAGACTACTTTCTATTGAAGGACATTCCATACCTCCCAACATCCTATTTGCATTACTTCATGTATTTTTAGGCCACAACCTTAATAGTGAACATAAAAATCAATTGGAAGCAAGAATTGTTTCTCAGTTGGAATATGTGATAGTTGATATGTTCTCTAATGGGGTGCAATGATTGTAGGATATGCACAAAATGGGCTTGTTGAAAAAGTGTTGGAAATTTTTGAGAAAATGCAAGGGGCGAGTGTAAAGTCAATTTCTAAAATGTTTATCTATATCCAACCAACCTATGCCAAAAATGGGAGTTTTAGAATAGGCTAGATACATCCATGGAAGGATGATGGAAAGTAGATTTTTATCAAATGTTGTTGTTGGAAATTCCTTGGTAGATATGTATTCCAAGTGTGGGAAAATACAAAGGGCACATGAACTATTTGATAAATTCCTAGAAAAATTGTGGTCTCATGGAATGACATGATTGCAAGATATGTACAAAATGATATTTTTCATTATGCCCGAAGGATTTTCAATGAAATGATCTAAAGAACTGTGGTCTCCTAGAATGTAATGATTGTTGTATATGCACAAAATGGTTTAATTGAAAATGCCTTGGAAAATTTTAAGAAAATGCAATTGGGAGGTTTACAACTAGTCTCCATAAAATTTGCCAACATCCTCTATGCCTGTGTAAAAATGACCATTTAGAACAAGGTATGGATATCAATCAAATCATAATAGAAATGGGACTTTTGTCTAACATAATATTTGCAAATACATTGGTACAAATGCATGCAAAATGTAGAAGCATACATAAGGCATGTGAATTGTTTAAAAAAATAACTCAAAATAACATGGTTTTATGTGTAAGATAGAAAAGAGAGACGTAATCACATTAAACTATCTCTAGATCAATCCTTTCAATCAAACATTGGAACACAAGCCACCAATGGCTTTAAGTAAGGCTGATATCCCTCAAGAAGAGCCTTGATGCATTGGTGAGAGCTATGTCCCTTTTTTGTAATAAAAAATATTGAGGAAAATAATCTAGATCTAGGGTTTCTATTTTGAAATAGACTAAAATAGAAGTTACAGACTTGACAAAGTTGAAAACCCAAAAAGTAGGGCCTAAAATGAGATGAGAAGAGCTGTTGGAGACCACCACAAGAATTACGGCCAGATCTAGAGGGACTATGGTGCCTAGGCACTATGTCCTAGGGTTTTAGGTTGTCTAAACTTTGAGATGCTCCTAACACCTATACTTTCATTCTTCCATCAATTATTTATGTCTGAAACTTCGTCTTCAACCTGCAAACATAAAAGAGGGAAAATGTTGGTGTTGTTTGGGGGCTTTCCAAAGTCAAACCCCATGAATAGTGTTCCAACCTCCACAACAATGAACAATGATGATCAAGAGTGCATGTTCTTGTAGAACAAAGGTGAAATACAAGATAAACAAATGTTGTAAACAAGCATAAATGAAGGATGTTACCATGAGCATGAAATCTTTGATGGGATGATGCCACTTTCAAATCACCATAAGGAAAGTATTAAGGAGGAAGGAGCTTCCACAATGATCTAGAACAAGGGTTAGTACACATAGCAATAATATGCACAAATAGAGAGCTTGTAGATAGATTAAGAGTTAGAACACTTGTTAGAGAGAAATCGCATAGAGAGTCATTAAGAGGGTTACGTGTGTTCAATACTTTTTATATATGAATCCTAATTACCTTCCAAGGGACCAAAATGAACTAAGGACGACATGGTGCATTTACTCAAGGCAGTAAGGTTGACATATTCAAATTTTGGGGCAAAGAGGCATGACACTCGAGCTTGGGTGCTCTAGTCCTGGACCTATTTTTCCTCAAAATTCCCATCACAAAGGGACTTAACCATGATCCTTAATCAAGTCCAAAAATGGGTATGTCATAATTAGGGATAAAAATACAAGTTATACATGCAAATGTTAAGCCTAGTGTGAAATTGTGATAGATGACAATTTACTACACTACATTTAGCCCCCACTTTAGTAGGAGTAGGAACTTACACTCGTACTTGTGCTAATGTATGGAGAAACCAAAAACCCCTCATAAAATGTCACTAAGTTTTGAGAGATGTGCTAGCCCCCAAGATTAGGATTCTATGAGTCACAAAAACACATGGCATAATCCATACACATATACACACATACACATGAGATAAGACAAGGCATACATAGAGAATACATGAAGCATACATGTTATGCACGAGGAAAATATGTAATACATGAATAAAACAAGTAATAAATGAAGCAAACACATAATACACAAAGTAGACATAGAGAATACACATGAAAAACACATGGAATACATGCAAAACACACACAGAATACACGCAAAACACACATGAAGCATACATGAAGAGCTACATGGAAGACAAAAGCATACAACAATTAAGTTAGCAACAACTACATAAGCACATGAAGAAAAATATTGAGTTGGCAAGGTACAAGAGATCTCAATCTAAAAAGTTGTCTTAATTACCTTGCATCATCCCCAAGATGTAACCGAAATAGAGGAAATCTAAAAAGGAGATAGAAGAATGTAAAGAATACATACAAATAGACAAGGGAGAAATCAATGTAAAAGAAAAAGATAACATGGCATGGACACTAGCTTGCTTTGTCACTAGGGGTCAAGAGCAATGCTTCTCACAGGTCACGAGCTAGTAAGGACCATTGAATTACTAGGTGAGCATGACCATAATAATGATAGGTTGCATGAAGCACGCAGGCTAGCAAGTGACATTATGCTAGGCAGCTCATGAACAAGAAAAAGATGGAAACATCATAGGCTAGTAAGGACCACCAAATTACTAGGTGAGTTTCATGTCAAGTGAAGACATCACAGGCTCGTGAGGACCACTAAATCCCTAGGTGAGATCCACATCAACCATATAAGAGATTGCAGGCCAAGTAAAATATATTTTTTGTTGGCTAACTCTAGTAAGGTGCTATAAAGATGATCAACAAGTGTTGTAATAGTAAGACCAACCATGTGGTGCATGAACAACGTAAAGCGCATAGTATAATGTATGCCTCCACCTTAAAGTGATTGCTAACTCTATTAGAGAGAAATTTCCTTTAAGGTTGAAAGAGTGATATATGCAAAACAAGCATGAGAGATTTCTAGAAGCACATGCCCAAATGATATTTGTTCTCAAAAGGTTCGTCACAATGAGGGTTTGCCCCTAGAACAGGCCAACAAGGCAATGCTGCAACCATGATACACAATGGCTTGTGTAGTCATGGTATGACATCGAGCATTACAACAAGGTGCCACAAAAAATAACATAACTACAAAGACAAAGGGAGGAATATCACATGAAATCTAACATACATATATACATTACAAAATTGCAAATTATGACATATAGAAGAATGAAGATACACAAAGAGGAATGTCAAAATAGATTTGTTCTCCTCATATCCTTGTGCCAAAAAAGCATCAAGGGTCTTCAACGAGAACTAACAATCAACATCATATACATGAAGCATTACAATACGGGGATAATAGTACATAAAAGCATAAATGAGAAGGAGGGACCACTCTTACGAGTTAGCCTATAGAAAACAATCCTCCCCCAAACTTGCTAATTATAAAATGGATGGAGGAAAAGTTTCTAAAGGGACTACATCAAGTATGATGCAAGGTGCTAGAGCCATACTTGGTTCAGAGTTGTTGAATTTTGTCACACAAGGCTCGACATTCATTTGTGGAATGGCCAAGTTCTTGGTGATATGCACAGGAAGGAAGCATTGAATGACTATCATGTAAAATCTTTTTACATGTTAGAGGACGGAAGAGTGACCAAGTGGTCCTTGAGAAGACTCAGAAAAATGTACTCTTATTGAGATAGGAGAGAAGAAGCAGGTGGAGTAAGCAACAATCCTTTCCATTGTGAAGAGGAGCTTGATTTATGAAAAGAAGAAGCCATATAAACTTTAGAAGATGGTGGCAGAAACGTAGGAGAAGGTTGGAAACCTAAACCTACTTTAGACAAGTGTGGTTTTAGTTTCACATGAATCTTAATTCCTTTCCATGCATCCTAAACCATTTCCATTGTATCCATATTTAGAAAGAATTTTAAATCCATGCCCATAATGTGTCTCTAAATCAACAAGAAGAGGAGAAGCCATATTACAAGTCTTATTGAAATGAGGATTGTGATCATATTTTGAAGAAGTAGAAGGATCATTCTTTTTATCAAGGTGAGGAGGGTCAACTTTAGATTTAGCATGCCCAAGGGGGTTGAAATCTAAAGAGCCCTAGTCATCACTAAGACATGCATTGGAAGAAGAATGTATGTAATGTCATGAATAGAAGGAGAAGAGCTAGATTCAGATTGTTTAGAAGAACTAGGTTGTGTAGAATAAACTAAAACAACCTTCAAGATTTCAAGATTAGATTGATGGATTTTGTACTCTCCAAGAAAGGAGGGTGTAAAATCTAGTGAACCGGGCAATCATCACCAAAAATGCGCTCAAAGGATCAACATTATCCTGATCATCACTATTGTTAGTAGCAAAGGATAGTCAAACGGCTTTTGAAGAAGAAAACAAATTTGAAAGGGGGGGTTGATGCCCCATTATTTCTTGCAAGAAACATTCTAGATTTGGATCAACTTCAACCTATAGAACTTGTTGTTATAAACAAACTTCAATGTATGATGAAGAGTAGATGGGATTGCCCCCATGACATGAATCCACAGTTTACCAAGAAGAAGATTGTATGAAAGAGGGTTAGGCATGACATGGATAAGCATAGGTAAACTCATAGGTCCAACCTTAACAAGTAGTGTAATGTACCTAGTGATTGTCTAGCAACATTATTAAAGCCATGAATATTGAGTTTATTTGGTTTGATCAAAGATGTATCTACACCTATTTTCTATAGTAGGTCTATGCCACAAACATTAAGGCTTGATCAATTATCAATCATAGTGTTTTTTATTCCATTTCTATTAATGATGAAAAATATCATGACAGGATCATATTGGTTTTGTACTTATATGGGAGGTAATTCATGTTATGGAAAGGTGATATCTAGACTCATCGTATGCATACAATCAAACAAGGATGATACATCATTTAGTCTAATAGAAGGCATAATGACTACCTTTTGTAGAGTCTCCTAGAGCATCTCATGGTATGTAGGCGAAGTTTGTATTAAATCCTAGAGTGAGATCTTAGCCAAAGTAGCATGAATTTTCTCAAAAAAGATCATATTCTCTAGTAGTATGTTGAGAAAGATGAGGATGTGGAGGAATAAAAGGTTGAGGAGGTGGAAGAGAAGTAGGAATGCTCAGTGCTTTCTTACTTTTTTTGTTATTTTGAGTGTTGTATGTGTGAGAAACCGCATGATAATGAGGTTGTTGCAACACATTTTGAACACATTTCTTATTTTGAGTAAGTTGTTTTGCAAAGTTGAAAATGTAACCAAGAGGTCGAGATGGGTTTGGAACACCTTGAACTATAATTATAGGCTTAGAGAGAGGAGGTGGATCAAGTGCCTTATTCACAATGATTTTAGGAACATTTTGAACATTAATGCACTTATCCAGCATTCCCTTAGTGGGTGGAATAAGTCTATTGATGATGTGGAATTTACACTATTATCTTTTTGAGAATTTGCATTGCTATCTTCATCCACTAATGCTTCATCTTTTTAAGGGAGAGCATTGGAAGGAAGAGAGGGTAGATTTGTATTAAACAATGTATTGATGATATAATATTCTTGCACCAAGATGTCCTCATAAGTAGGAGAAATCTTAGGAGAGGGATAAAAGGAAGACATAGGAAATTCTTTATTTTTACCATATTCAAGGAATGGAACATTGATTTTACAAGCCTTTCAAGACATGTTTGCATTTAGATAGTTTTGTTTATGTTTATCTTTCAAATCTTAAAGAAAAGATAGATGTATGAATGTTCTTACTTTCTAAATTAAACACAAATGATAAGTATGATATTCTACAGTAATTTTCTCTACCTTTCTAGTAGACCTATGTCTTGCTATTCTAGACCACTATCTTGTTATACTTGCCTTGATCACTATTAAGACTTGTCTTTTCCTTCTATCTATAGACATAGATCTCTGTTAGGATTTGTATTTCTTTCCTCATGCATATTGTTCAACTTACCTATAATCACTTCTTGGTATAATTCTAAACTCATGACAAGGCTTTAAGGCTTCTGCAGACCTCTAGCTTGATATGATTGTTGCCTTTGCTATGTATGACTATCATACTCTTGTTCATTGTTTTAGACCTCCTTACAGGATTGTTTGTTGATCTTAATGATTGTATTTTCATTAGTATCCATCTTATGGCCACCACAAGAGTGTCCCTCTAAACACTTTGATAACTTGAAAACACCATTTCAAAACCATATTCTAATGATGGACACCATTTCAAAACCATATTCTAATGATGGTAGGTTCAGGGACTCTATTTGACTACATACATGCAACAGTGGGTGGTCTTATTCAGAGGTCCATAGTAGCAATATTTCCTCACTATGAAGATTCTTAGTAGTAACTTCATGAATGCATAATGTCCCTTATCCAAGCATCATTTGGATATCCAAGGTCATAGGATTTGGTCGACTATCCTTGGTAATTACATCTGGCACTAAAGGTATAATCATTATTTATTTTAATTCATACTTTTCCTTCTTTACAAGAGCCATGAAGCCATTAAGGTTATGGAATTTCTCTCAAACATAAGGACCTTGATATGATGCTAATCTCTCTTTACTACTTCCTCGACCACCATAGATTTCTCCACTTGTAGTTTGAATATACCATGTCAGGTAGAATTGTACATACCTATTTTCAAATGACCTTGAAATATGAAATGACCATAAAAGGCCCTATTCAGAGATCATAAAGGCATTCTTCCCTAGTAGTACTCAATACACTTAACCTTGCCATTACTAGTGATCCTTGGCTCAAAGTACACCAAACACTGCTAGACAAAATTTGAATTAGGTTGTAGCTTCTGAGTATGTTGGTGCCATTGTTTGACCCATTGGAGTAACTAAGCACCACCTTAACTCTTGACACAATAAACCATTGAATTAGAGCATATAATATCCCCAAAATAATAGCCATATGTATTAGAACCTCAGTAATTATTGAACTCAGAAGAGCTCCCCCCACTGTCTTCAAACTTCTCCCCACTGTCTTCAAACTTCTCCCCTAGACTTATACAAATTCTTCTACTTTTGACAGAGCATAAAAAGTACTAGTTGTTGCAAGTATGGGTCTAACTAGTGTTGTCATTGATGTTAACATGCTCCTATTGCATTAATGATAAGGATTGGATGAGTTGTAAGCTGAGGATATTGAGAAAATTAGTCTCAATCAGGAACAGTGAAGAACAGTGATGATAGTAAGGAAAAAGTCCAAGATAGGATAAGGATCAGAGGATGCAGATTAAAGGGTTTGTAGATATGTGTCTTAAGGTGGTCTAGTAGCAATTGTAGAGATCCACATGAAGATTTAAAGAAGTTATGGCCTCTCAAGTAGAACCAGTTTCGGCAGGTGCTCAGAGGTGACAGAGTGACACAGACAGGTCCGGTGAGATCCGGAAATGAAAGATCCTACTCTACGGATTTAAGGGAGTGTTAAGGAAGTCTTTTGGAATGTTATCTAGATTGGTTTATGGTTTGAAGGTCTGGAAGCATGTATTTTTCTATGACAGTGATGACAGACTGTGTTCTTGAGGTTCCAGATGAAGGAGAGATGGTTTTCAGTAAACAAATGAAATGCGGATGTTCTTGGTGAGTTAGGATTTCTTGTGAAGGTCTTTAGATCGTGTCTAGCCCATATTGGTGGTCCACATTAGAGTTGGAGCCCGCAATTAAAGAATAACCTCCGGATGAAGATGTTCTTCCTGAGACTGGCTGACCAGATGAGTTACATGTCTTGCAGATGTTCTTATGGATGTTTGCCGACTTAGATGATCATTCCTAAGTTGATGCCTTGTATAAGTAAGGGATTGCGAAGTCATTTCAAAGGTGTCTAAGGTGTGATGAGAGTGTGGTAGAAAGGAAGAGAGCGAAAGGCAAAGCAGAAGTATTGAGCTTAAATGGAACTGATTCAAGCATGGTGAAGATGCTATTTTCCAATTCAAGTAGGTGATACTTATTTATTTGTAGATAGAGTGTCTCCTGTAGGTAGTGGGCCTCTTGTGAGCAGTGTGCTTGGGCAGTGAGCCCTAATTGGCATGTGCCATTTGTTCTTTCTATTCTTCTAACAAAGAATACAATCTTGGGTTAATCACCCCGTGGTTTTTCCCTTAATCAGGTTTTCCACGTCAAATCTTGGTGTCTTATGTGTTGATGTGTTTCTGCTCTTGATTTAATTACATTGCATTTCATGATTGATACACTGCTAATTACTTAAAGGATTTAAGTGTGAAAATTGGAGAAGTTTTGGACAACTGATTCACCCCCCCTCTCAGTTGTGTGCCCTACATCTAACAATTGGTATTAGAGCTAAGTTCCTCTAAAAGATCTTAACCGCTTGAGGAGATCCAGGATGACATCTTACAATTAGGACAATCCAACGTTTGATGGAACCAATTTTAATCTCTGGAAAGATCACATGAAATGTCATTTGAGATGTATGGGAATGACATATTGGATCATGGCTACAACACAGTATGTTCCTCCACAAGGTGGTCTGAAAACCCAAGATGAAATCACAAATGCTGAAAACAATCTGCGGACTATAGAATCTCTTCTAAGCACATTATCTGATTCAGAGCTCTCAAATGTTATTGACCTACCAACTTCTTTTGAGATTTGGCAAAAAATGGAACTTCTGCATGAAGGAGACAAATATGTCAAATGTGCAAGGTTACAAAGTCTGAAAGGAAAATTCAAAAATTTGAAGATGAGAAAAGATAAAAATATCACTACCTTTATGCTAAGAGTAAATGAGCTTATTTGTGGAATTAGAAATGCTGGTGAAGTCTTGGATGAAGATGAGATTGTTGGCAAAATTCTCAGATCCCTTCCTGTCTCTTATAAAATCAAGGTTGCTGCCATTGATGAATTCAAAGCTCATACAACTGTCACTAGAGATCAATTGGCTAGAAAATTGGTTGCATTTGAAATGACCGAGTTTGGAGATGAACCCCCCAAGACTGAATCTGCATTCAAAGCTAGTGCCTCTGTAAAAGGTAAACAAAGGTTTTATCCGAGAGAGAACTCATCAAGGAAACTACCATGGTATGAAAAGCCAAGAAAAGACCTGGAAGAAGAAGAAGTAGAAACTACTCAACTTGAAGCCCTTATTGCAAAGAGACTGCCAAGAGGATCCGATAAGTATGAAGGAAAATTGCCTTTTAAGTGTTTTAACTGCAATAAGATTGGTCATTTTGCCTCAAAGTGTCCAGAAAGATTTTCAAGGCCAAACCCTAATAGATCAAGGTTCCAAAAGAATTGCTACTATGATAATGAAGGAGTAACAGATGATGAATCAGAGACAGGAAACAAATCCGGAAGTGATTGGGTGTTTATTGCCATCAAGGAAGAAGAACCAATATCCTCTGAATCTGTCAATCATAAAGTTGTAGAAAGAGCTTTGGTTTCTCAAATTGAAGAAAAGGATGACTGGGTCATTGATAGTGGTTGCTCTCACCATATGACAGGTGACAAAAATAAGTTCATAGATTTGGAAAGGTATGAAGGAGTGGTAAAGTTTGGTGATAGTTCTGCTGGTAGAATCAGAGGA
Source organism: Cunninghamia lanceolata (assembly GCA_027924645.1). Classification (NCBI taxonomy): domain Eukaryota; kingdom Viridiplantae; phylum Streptophyta; class Pinopsida; order Cupressales; family Cupressaceae; genus Cunninghamia; species Cunninghamia lanceolata. The sequence continues at coordinate 1,333,798 of BSBN01001019.1, forward strand.
AGAGGAACTATTTCTTTTCATGGGAGAAACAAAATTGGTAATATACTATATGTTGAAGGTTTGAAGCACAATCTTCTTAGTGTTGGACAGTTGGTGGATAGGCTATGATCTCCGGTTCAAGAATGGAAAATGTAAAATCTTTGAAAGTTCTGAAATAGAGATTGCATCCGGTACCCAAACTAAAGGTAATATCTTCCACTTGGTTGGTACTGGTAAAAGTTGCTTATTTGCTCAAGTTGATCAGAGTTGGTTATGGCATAGGAGAATGTGTCATGTGAATTTTGATAATATCATCAAGATAAGCAATACTCAAGTTGTAAGAGATCTTCCAAAATTGGTGAAACCTACAAATAGCTTGTGTAAAGAATGTTAGTTGGGCAAGCTGAGTAGAGTCATATTCAAGAGCAAGGAATTATCTTCTACTGGATTATTGGACTTAGTTCATACTGATCTTTGTGGTCCAGCAAGAACTAGGAGTGTGCAAGGTGATAGGTACTTCATGTTGCTAATTGATGACTATTCCCGGATGATGTGGGTAACCTTTTTGAAAGAGAAATCCGAAGCTCTTGAGGAGTTCAAAATATTCAAAGCTATGGTAGAGAATGAAACCGGATTAAAATTGAAATGTCTCAAGTCTGATAGAGGTGGAGAATTCACATCTGGAGAGTTCATAGAATTCTGTGAGAAGCATGGAATAAAGAGACAATTGTTTGCTCCTAGGACTCCACAGAAGAATGGAGTAGTGGAAAGAAAGAACCAGACCATCCAGGAGCATCTAGGACCATGATGAAGAAAATGTTCCTCAGATCTATTGGAGAGAAGTTGTCAGCACTGCAGCCTATACTCTCAATTGAGTTCAAATCATAAGCAATACCGGTAAGACTCCTTATGAACTATGGTTTGGCATTACCCCTACTGTAAGGTACTTAAGAGTCTTTGGTAGCAAATGTTACATCAAAAGAGATGAAGATCTAGGAAAGTTTGATGCTAGAAGTGATGAAGGAATCTTCTTGGGTCACTCTACTCAAAGCAAAGCATACCAGTGTTATAACAAGAGATTGAGAAAGATAATAGAAAGTACAAATGTGAAGGTTGACGAGGGAATTGAGAAACCCTCAAGATTTTATGAATATGATGAAGATGATCAGAATGATGTTCTAACTCAAGGAGCCCAAATCTTTTCTGAAAGTCAGATTCAAACTGATCTGGTAAATCAGGAAGAAGAGTTAAGTTTGAATGAGCCTGATCAAGAAGCAGAAGTGCAAGAAACTCCCAAAGTTCCAAGGTATGTAAGACTGAACCACTCTGAAGATCAGATCATAGGTGACAAAAGCAAAGGTGTGCAAACTAGAAGGAGAATTGCTCTAAACTCATATGAGTATTGTCTGATGTCAAAGATTGAACCTAAGACAATAAATGAAGCTTGTAATGATGAAAACTGGACCAAAGCAATGGAGGAAGAGTTGAAGCAAATTGAGAAAAATCACACTTGGGATCTCGTTCCCAGACCTAGAAACAAGAATGTGATTGGAACCAAATGGGTCTTCCGAAATAAACTAAATGAAGTTGGTGAAGTAATCAGAAATAAAGCCAGATTGGTCTACAAAGGATTTTCTCAAATAGGAGTTGATTTTGAAGAAACTTTTTCTCCAGTAGCAAGAACTGAAGCAGTTAGATTATTTCTTGCATTTGCTGCAATATTTCAAAGTATATCAAATGGATGTCAAGTCTGCCTTCCTAAATGGTGACTTGGAAGAAGAGGTGTATATTGAGCAACCGAATGGATTTCAATTGTCTGATCATGGTAATATGGTCTACAAGTTGAAGAAGGCACTGTATAAACTGAAGCAAACCCCAAGAGCCTGGTATGAAAGATTGGATAAACATCTTTTGAAGATTGGTTTCAACAAAGGTACTACTGATAGTAATTTGTATTTCAAAATTGATCATGAAAATATTTTGATTGTTGAAGTGTTTGTTGATGATATCATTTTTGGAGGAAGAGATAGTATGTGTAAAACTTTTGTAAATCAGATGAAAAGTGAATTTGAGATGTCCATGCTTGGTGAAATGAACTTCTTCTTGGCTCTGCAAATCACTCAAACAAAGAAATGAATCTTCATTTCTCAGACCAAATATGTGAAAGAATTGTTGAAGAAATTTGGGATGGAAGACTCAAAACCAATGAACACTCCCATGGCAATCGGATGTAAATTGAGCAAAGATGATGATTCTCCTAAGGTTGATCAGACAAAGTATAGATCAATGATTGGAGGACTGTTGTATCTCACTCAAACCAGACTAGACATTTGTTGGTCTTATTGTTATATTTCAGGCCGATCCTAGAGAATCTCATGTCATGGCAATCAAGAGGATTTTTAGATATATAAAAGGGATAGTTGAGTATGGTCTATGGTATCCTAGAGATCATGATTTCTCTCTTCATGCATATACAGATGCTGATTGGGTAGGAGATGTGGATGACCAGAAGAGTACCAATGGTGGAGCATTCTTTTTGCGGAAGAGACTGGATTCTTGGCTAAGCAAGAAACAAGAGGCAATATCTCTATCTACAACAGAAGCAGAATATATTGCAGCAGTAGGTAGTTGCACTCAGGTTTTGTGGATAAAGCAAATGCTAAGAGACATAAGAGTGGAGTATGAGGAGCCTATCACAATCTTCTATGATAATTCAAGTCCAATAAGAATATCTAAGAATCTGATATTGCATTCAAAGACTAAGCATATATCTATCAAGTTTCATTTTCTGAGAGAGCAAGTGAACAAGAATGAAGTCAGATTGGAGTTTGTGTCTTCCAAGGATCAAATTGTATATATCTTTACTAAACCTCTACCTAAGGACTCTTTTGAGTATCTCAGGGAGAAGTTAGGGGTTATTGCCCCTCTGGTGATGAACTAAGGTGCACTGATGTGCATCAGTCTGGTGGGTATCACAGTCACATCTTGTGATCTAGATTGATGTTGGGGAGCTGCTACTCAAGGGGAGCAGCAGGTATGACTCTGAGATGGTGGAAATGCAAGTATGTGCCCTTTTCCATTGATGTCAAAGGGGGAGAGAAGACATGTGAAAAACAAGTGGCTGCTGATCAAAGGGGGAGCAGTAAAGGGAGAGAAGCCATGTGAATGGTTGTTGTTGATAGGGGGAGTTGTGACAGTATGGAGAAGTTCTTGTCTTGATGGTTTTTCACATCATATTTTTCCATCAATGACAAAGGGGGAGATTGTTGCAAGTATGGGTCTAACCAGTGTTGTCATTGATGTCAACATACTCCTGTTGCATTAATGATAAGGATTGGATGAGTTGTGAGCTGAGGATTATGAGAAAATTAGTCTCAATTAGGAACAGTGATGATAGTAAGGCAAGAGTCCAAGACAGGATGAGGATCAGAGGATACAGATTAAAGGGTTTGTAGATATGTGTCTTAAGGTGGTCCAATAGCAATTGTAGAGATCCACATGAAGATTTGAAGAAGTTATGGCCACTCAAGTAGAACCGGTTCCGACAGGTGCTCAGAGGTGACAGAGAGACATAGACAGGTCCGGTGAGATCTAGAAATGAAAGATCCTACTCTGTGGATTTAAGGGAGTGTTAAGGAAGTCTTTGTGGAATGTTATCTAGATTGGTTCATGGTTTTAAGGTCTAGAAGCATGTATTTTTCTGTGACAGTGATGACAGACTGTGTTCTTGAGGTTCCAGAAGAAGGAGAGATGGTTTTCAGTAAACAAATGAAGTGCGGATGTTCTTGGTGAGTCAGGATTTCTTGTGAAGGTCTTTAGATCGTGTCTAGCCCATATTGGTGGTCTACATTGGAGTTAGAGCCTGCAATTGAAGAATAACCTCTGGATGAAGATGTTCTTCCTGAGACTGGCTGACCGGATGAGTTACATGTCTTGCGGATGTTCTTATGGATGTTTGCCAACTTAGATGATCATTCCTAAGTTGATGTCTTGTATAAGTAAGGGATTACAAAGTCATTTCAAAGGTGTCTAAGGTGTGATGAGAGTGTGGTAGCAAGGAAGAGAGAAAAAGGCAGAGTAGAAGTATTGAGCTTAAATGGAACTGATTCAAGCATGGTAAAGATGTTATTTTCTAGTTCAAATAGGTGATACTTATTTATTTGTAAACAGTGTGTCTCTTGTAGGTAGTGGGCCTCTTGTGAGTAGTGTACCTAGGCAGTGAGCCCTAATTGGCATGTGCCATTTGTTCTTTCTATTCTTCTAACAGAGAATATAATCTTGGGTTAATCACCCCGTGGTTTTTCCCTTAACCAAGTTTTCCATGTCAAAATCTTGGTGTCTTATGTGTTGATGTGTTTCTACTCTTGATTTAATTACATTGCATTTCATGATTGATGCACTACTAATTACTTAAAGGATTTAAGTGTGAAAATTGGAGAAGTTTTGGACAACTGATTCACCTCCCCCCTCTTAGTTGTGTGCCCTAAATCTAACACTAGTAGACTTCCTAGATTGGCACAAAAATTCTAATTTGGCTAAAGATTTGAGCCATGTCAATAGGGAGATAGTTGGGTAGAGGAGTATTACATGAAATAGTTATATCATTTGCAGAAGGAATGTAGGGTATTACTTGACTAGATGAAATATCCTTACCTTCTTCCTTCATTTTCTCCTCCTTTTTTGGTTCCTTTTGTGCTTGAGGTTGATCACGCTTGTAAACACAATTTGGGTAATGAATCCCTGACACAAGTATAGTAACTAGTTGCTCAGTTGATGATGGGTTCTTTTGTACATATTTTTGTTTTGTTGCTACAAGCTATAATGGAAACTTCTTCTGAAGCACAATCTTCTTTGGAACAACACTACTTTCATGTTCCACATTCACCTTTTGCTTTTTCTTTCCATCATCCTTTGTATCATGACTTATCTCAGCAACAGGAGAGTTTTGCATAGGTACTTGCCTACTTCTTAACTAATAGCCCCCTAAACCTATAGGATGGCGGCATCAGTGAGAGCTTTCACGTCCTTCTTAGAAGGTCTGGATTGTTTGTACTTATTTTGCATGAGATCCCTCAAGTGCTCAAAATCATTAGCGAGCAAGTGATATCTATTTTGATCTTCATCATGATCATATTGAAAAATATGATCATTATCCTCATAGCTTTCATAATCTAAATCATGATCCATCTGCTCATACTCCTATGTGTCAAACTGATTTATCTCCTCATCATAATATTCAACTCCACCTTCTTCATTGGGAAATTCCTCATCTTTTCTCATTGAATGAGCAACTGCACAATTTGCTGGGTCATGGGGAAAGAAACACACTTGGCACCAAAGGTTCTCATCTTGAAAATTTGCTTGATCCTTACTCAATGGATCAGGAGTATCCCTCTCAAGTTGTTTGAAACTAACATGCCTAGGGGCAACTTTTCTGTTATTCTATTGAGGTCTCTTAGACCAATCTATGTTGTAAGGTTGGTTATGCAACCTTTGACCTTCATTGAAATGTGTTGCAACATCTTGTGGTGGAAACCCTTTGTCATTTCGAGCAACTTTGTAGGATAAGTCTTTCATAACCCCCATAAGCTTATCCAACTTGTCTTCAATTGTGAGAGACTTATTAAAAGCTTCTATATCTAGTTAAGAGATCTTCACATCAAATCTCTTAACATGTTTGCTGGAGCATTTCATGTTACTTTCAATATTGATGGCCACAGTATAGGCCTCCCTCAGTGTTTGAGGATCGTTGTCCCTCAAGAAATAATAAATTTTAGAATCAAAGGCAACATAGTATAGGACCAAACACATGGATTCATTGGGTCTCATTTGAGGATGTACCTTTCTCATTGTCATAATGAATCTGCTATTGAAGTCAACAACAGTCTCATTGATTCCCTTTTTTATTGTTGTGAGCTCATGAATGGTAAATTTGGGGTCAATCCTATCCCCATATTGCAACCTAAATGCTTTCAAGAAATCATCATATGAGTCAATATTGTTATCCAAAAGAGCCTTGTACCATTCTTTTGCACTTTCTTCCAATGAATGCACAAACAACTTCATCACCACATCTTCATGTTCAATCTCATACTCATCTGTGACATTAATGAAGTGTCTCAAGTGTTCCTCACTCGTAACAGCATTGTTACCTTGGAACCTTGGAATTTTTCCCCTAATCTCATTGGTAATAGGGTTAGGAAAGTTAAGGATGCTAGAGAAGTCAAGTTTCTTGTACCTTTCAGGTCCCAATGGTTTCCTTTGTAGAGGGAAATCGTGTGCTTACCTTCTTAGCGGAGGCATGACATTCTAGACATTACCTTGTTGTTGATTCACTTGATTCTACAGGGGCAGATTATGCATATTCTAAGCATAGGTATTATTTACACCCTTTTGTCCCATTTGTTGTTGCCTATGTTGTTGTTGTTGTTGTTGTCTTGGATTGGCCTAAAAGTTATGCCCCTGTTGATTATGTTGTTGATGATGTCTTTTTTGTTGTTGTTAAGGTATATTGTGGCATCGGTGTTGTGCATTTTGATTCATCTAGGTCTGCTGGGTAATTTGAGATTGATTTTGTTCAAGTAAGGCCTGCACCTCTCTTTGCCTATTTCTGATATGATCTAGCAGGTCCAGTTCTTCATAGAGAGTTATTTCTCTCTCCTCAGCATCAATTCGTTCCTATTGTTTTTCCTCATTAGGAGTGTTATCATGCTAACCTCTAAGTAATCTTGTGGGTGAAATATGTTGCTGATCATTTTGATGAGGCTCTTCATTTTCATGAGGTATGCCAAATGTTCTCATGTCCACATCATGAGACCTATTACTTCTTTCTTTGCCAATGATATTCTAATTTCTTTAGACATCATACCCATCTTTGTTTATTCTCCTATTAGTTCTAAGTATGTTATCAGCAGAGTCTTCAGAAGTATACTGATGTTGACTTCTATAGTAATCGAGTGCATCATCTCTTCCAAAAGTACCCACTTGATCCTGGGCATTCAAAGGTGGTACCACATTAAGGTATCTTCTTATATCCCTATCATGTTGACTTCTTGAGTGATTTAAGGAGCTTTTAGGTTCTGAATAATCTTCTGGTCTTCTGCTATGATCCATTTCAATGTCTTTCTTGATTGAAAACTGATTTTCTAGGTTTGACTAATAGAGTCACCACTTCCCTACTAGAAAGAACTTCTTTAGTAAATTTGTTGTAGAGATTTCCAAATTTGAACTCTAAGTATGAGTCCCTAGAAACAATGCAAAAAATGTTGACTCCAAACATAACTACAACCCAAAACCCTAAAACATTTTATAATCACCTAGGCCAGGGGTGTTATCAGGGTGACTAAAAGAGGTTCATCAACAAGTTCTAGGTGATTTTGGACAATCTACAGGAGTGGGTAGGCTCCTCTGCACTTTAGGTTCAACTAGACCTAGGAGGGATACTCATAGAGGAAGTAAATATGGCACAAACAAACAAATATAGCTATACCTAATGTACACTTGACACTGAAGTTGTCACTAGGTTAAGACAAACTAACTGCACTAGCCTCTGACTAAGCTAATAAAAGCAATCCTACAGAATGAGGATGCTGGAAGAACTACAACTGTGATGAAATCATGATGTATTGTTGTGATTTTTAATAAAGTGTGTATGATCATGAGTCTCTCAAACTGGTGCCTATCCAATGGGCTACAGAGTTTCAAGTTTATCAAAGGAAAACATTAAAAGGGAGTGTATGAATGCCTATCTAGTTATTCAGATGCACAAAACCAATATCAAACCATGAAAATACTTAATAATCCAATGCCATAGAACATTCTTTCATATGTAATACTGAAATGACCATTTACAAAGCTTGAAAATGGATTAAGAACTTGTCACATTCATTCGAATCAGATTTTACAATCATAGCACGAAGTGTGGCAAAGGAAAACCCTAACTGTGATAGAGATTTCCTGAAAGAACATTTATAGTAATGGAGAAAAATAATGAATTGATATCAACATTACAATATAGTTCGCATACACTTTCTAATGAATGCACCCTGAAGAATTGAAATTAAACAACAAATGAAGCCCTAACTTCCTTGGACGCACAACACCTGTAGAGAGAAATTTTACTCAGAATGACTAACCCTTGAAAAGAGTTCAGATCTTGCCTTTATAGCCTTCACATCACATCTGAGAATGAAAAAGGTGCCAAAATCCTCAACCACCCCACCAACTACATTAAAAATCATTGAATTCAAACACCCACTTCACATTAATGGCATCCCTGGAAGTAGTTGGCACGTTCCTAAGAGGTTGGAAAAGTTTGGAAGGCCAGGAAGCCAACCTCTAAAAAATTAGACTTTCAGACCTTAGACTTTCAGCCTTCATCCCTCTTCCTTTGTCTTTTTACCTTTGTCTCTTTATCTCCATTTCCCCAATCAGACTTTAGGCTTCAGGTGTTCCACATTTCTCCTTTTAAAAGGAAGAAGAGAAAACATCATAACTCCAACCCCTGAAAGCTTGCTTTACTTTGAATATTCTATTAGACCTTAGGCAGACTTCAGCCTTTTGGTCTTCCACCTTGTGCTTGTCTTAATGAAGGAGAGATGAATCCCTGACTCCTGCCTTCCAAAACACAGTCAAATTTGAAATCACCGAGGGTTAGCAGTCGGACCTCCTCCCTTCTTCCTTCCAAAGAAAGAAGGGAAACAAAGCAAATCCCACCCTTTGATACTGCCATGTGTCTATTTTCTACCATTCTACCAGCTATCTTGTGGGCCCACTAAAAGGTCCACAAAATGGTGGAAAACCTTAGGAAACTTTACCTATTGGGGGTCAGTTTTCGAGCATTCCTCCTTCCATCTTTAAAAGGAAGAAGGCAAAACTACACAACCCCAAAGTCTGACACCCCGCATCATTTCTCCATACTTAGAATAATTCTTCATCTCTTTGAGTGGACTTTGGCCCTCGGGGCTTTGTCCCTACGCTTACTATTAGGAAGATGGAAGGGAGGAATTTTGATCTCTGAAATTCCACCGAACACTTAGAGAACCAATCACTTAGGCAATCTTTAGGGCCAAAAGGGGAAGCATAATGGAAGGAGGAAGCCCAAAACTTCAACCTCCGACAAAGGGAAAAAACACAAGGGGAAACTTAGGTTATTGGGACTTGGCCAATTTTTGGGCTTTTCAACCTTTCATTTTCAAATGGCAAACACATGAAAATCTATGAAAGATGTCTCTGATCGGTTATAAGCTATAGATTCAAGTGGGACTCAAATGGAACATGGGGGCATTTTGGGGACTAATTTTTTAGGTGTCAATATGCTCACCACATGTCCACGTCTGTAAATTCAAGAATCGGCTAAGTGTTTCGAGTGTTGGACTTCAAGAGTTTCTTCTTCCTCCTTTTCGGCAGGCGAAAGGTGGAAGGCCTGGGTCCCAATCTCCATCATTTTCAATGTTCTAAGGTGTTGTGGAGTGTGGATGTCAAGCTTGTTGTATTTTCCCTTTCCATTTGGTAGAAGGCAAAATATGGAAGGCCTGAAGGTTGAAGTCCACTGAGTTACAAATATTTCTAAGTCTTTCAAAAAGAGAAGGTCAAGAGTTCTCTCTTCTCTCTTCTTCTTTTCCAAAAGTGACAAGCGGAAGGCCTAAGACTTGATCTCCAGCGATTTCTCAAATCAGCTAAGTGTTGTGGAGGTGGAGGTCGAGTTATTCTTCTTTCCAAAGAATGATGTAATGGTGGAGGCTCGACCCCCGAAGTTCAATGATTTCTCTTCTCTTAGACTTCAGAGGTTGGGGTTTCCTCTTTCATCTTTCTAATGCCTGATCAATGGAAGACCAATCAGAGGAAGCCCAATCAGTCAGATCCTGACACTTTTTCCTTTCAGGCACATATTCTACTATTCCAAACATGACGGGACTACTCAACGAGCCTCGTGGTCACCATTAATGCTTCTTTAGAGCCTGATTTCTTATAGAAGATAGATTTGTCACCCCCCCATGCCATTGTATCATCTCTTGTATTAAATCCAGACACTCTTCTTCCATGGATTTCCCAAGAATAGCCATGTGGGCACACTCCAAGGACACCAGATGAAGTTATTGTAGTATGGGCAACATTCTTTCCTTGTTGACTTATCTTTCCATGTCCGTGGTTGCTACAGTGTGATCTAAAAAGTTATATATGCATGTAAAAAGATGTAATCATTGTTGGTTATCTATTCTTTTGGGATATTATACTAGGCTAATAGTTTGTTATCACAGACCTTGTAACACATCTGCAAGAACCCACCAAATCTAATACATTGTGCTTGAAGCTGAGCCTTTGATGTCTTTGATAATGGTTCACCAATAAATATAGATGATTATTTTATGTCTAATCCTCTATAACAAGTTATTTTCCTTTTGTAATGGCTATGTAGCCTTCATGATCAATATAATCACTGATATTTTTCCTCTCTTATGCTTTTTTCTCTATGTTTATTTGAAGTTTGTAACTCATTCCATGGATAAAACAGTCCCTCTATTAGTTACAATTTTCTATTCAAGCCTCTGTTAAAGCTATAAGTATGTGTGAGTCTCTTTCACTATTTAAGGTCATTTTTATGTTATATCAATCTCAACTAACATCCATAAATCTTTGTGTATCACCTCCCTTTTAATTTCAGTCTCTTTCTTCTCATTTTCCTTGGTGATCGGTAGCATAGGTTGAGTTGATTCTCTAGATCTTAAGTTTAGAAAGAGGAACTAGCCTTCTCTAGAGATTTGATCTCATTTGCAAGGTCCCACACATTAAGATCAATCCCATGTGTCACTATAATGCTTGAATAGGCTTTAAGCATGGTGCAATTTCACGTGATAATAGCTACCTGGAAGGCGCATGGTTATCTGATATTGAAACCTCCGTTGATGTTATTAAATGTATCAAGAAGGAGAAGTACAAAGCAGTTAAAGCTATTGTTCCTACCTCTGAAAAATGAATCAGTGAAGCCCTCTACACCTAATGACTTACCATTTGGAAGTGGTTCTAATGCTCCTATTATCACTCAAGAGGTCATGGATGAGTACCTATGAGTACATCCACCTCCTAAGTCTGATTTGGTAAACCTCAAGGATGAGGATAAGCCTAGGAAGATCTCCCAACCTAAAAGTGACTTGCAGTTGTAAGACCTAAAAATTTGTAATAAATGATGGCTATTATGTGATCCATGGATACTATAATACAATATTGAAATCTTGTCAAAGTTTTTCCTTTCTTGTTTAAGATTGCATAAAATAGAATGGATTTATGTTTATGAATAGATTCAATAGTATGAAAAAAAAACTAATTCAATGCTTAACTTGAAAACTTCAAGAGAAGTATATTGTAGCATGGTTTACATAGGAACTAGCACTAAGGGTAGCTAAGAGGAAGGGCAACCTTCTAGCTACTCCAATTCAAAACTTAACTAGATCCTTGCTATGCTCCAAGAGATGAGGGCAAGAATTGGAAATTTAGAGCAAGAGGTCAGGGGTCAAAATGAACCCAAGCAGGAAGCCTTCCATAGGGGTGAGGACAAGGAATGTCATGAAAACACCACCCAAAGTGAACGTGGAGAGAATAACTCTAAAATGAGACAAGATGAAGATAAAAGGAGTCACTTGGCTCTAGAATTATCCAGAGATATGAAAAAGATTGCACCTCCCAAATTTGATGGGATTATAAGCAAAGATGCCATGAAGGCATGGCTTATAGAAATGGAGAAATACTTTGAAATAAGAAACTATTCTGAAATCACCAAAGTGGTATGGGGATCATACCAATTGGCAAGAGAAGCATCCACCTGGTGGAAGAACAAGAAGATGGAATTAAAATTGAGATCCATGAGTCTAACCTGGGAAAGGTTCGTGGAAATTTTTAGGAAAAGATGATTGCCTCAGTTGTAGTTTGACCAGAAGCTTATAGACTTCCAAAATCTGAGATAGTGTGACTCATATGTGAATGAGTACTAGGAGAAATTCACTAGTCTCCTCAAACATGTTCCCCAATATCTATAGGATGAGAGATTTTGCATCCGAAAGTTCATCATGGGCTTGAATGCCCAAATTAGAGGTGAAGTTGATGCACATGGTCCCATTACAATGGACCAAGTTTATGAGAAAGCTATTAAATAGGAACAAAAGTTGAAATCCATGTCTGTAAACCAAGAAAGGAACTGTAGAAAGTTTAGTTGGTCCCAATCCTCCTAGTCATTTAAGTAAAAGGGCAATAAACAAAATTTCCAAAGGAAAGGTGATAAAGGATTCAAGGATAATCAAAATGAATCCAAGGGTGAAAAGAAAAATAATAATAAGTCCAAGAAAAATGGAGACAATTTAGGAAATCCTTATGAAAGGTGAGGACCTACGGGAGGGTGTTATTCATGTGGTGGTGACCATTATGCCAATCAGTGTCCCAATAAGACACAAGGGACTCAACCATGAGGAAACCCTTTACCCTCGTAATAGGAAGCTTCCCAGCAATGGATACATGTAGCCTTGGATAATTGGAAAGCAGAGTATCAAATTAATCTGATTGAAACCACAAGTATTTTATTTGGTATTCTAATTTTAGTTTTGATAGATACTTGCGCTACAGAATGTTTTATTTCTTCAAAAATTTTAAATAAGATATCTAGAAAAGCTAGTTACATGGCAAATACATAGTCAACTGAATATGATAACTAGACAAGGGCTCAGGTAGAGCAATGTTTGTTTGAGTCCAAGGTTGAACTCCTAAGTTTTTCCAATGAAGTGAACCTTTATGTAGCCCCATTAGGCTCATATGATGTCATCCTTGGAATAAATTGGTTATGGAGACATAGGGCTAAGGTGGATTGTTTTGCTAAAACAATAGAATGCCTAGATGACCTTGGGAATAAAGTTTTTTTGCAAGGCACTCCTAGAGAGGTTAAGCTGAGGTAAATATCTACCCTACAAATGAAAAGAGCCTAGAGAAAAGGATGTTAACTCTTTGTTGTTAAAATGAAGAAAATAAATAGTCACAAAAAATTTATTTTTCAAGATGATTTGATGTATTAGGAATCTCAGAAACTCTAAGGAGTTGAAGAAAGAGAATCCATATATCAAGAGAGATTAGATATGGATAGGTACCCCTTTATTCAAGATTTTGAGGATGTATTCCTAGATGAAGTACCAGGATTTCCTCCTAAGAGAGCTTTTGATTTCTCAACAGATATAATTCCAAGATCAAAACCTATATCTAAAGCTCCTTATAGAATGACCACAATAGAGTTAATGGAGCTAAAGGATCAACTACAGGAATCACTTGAAAAAGGATTGATAAGACCCAATGTTTCACCTTGGGGAGCGCTAATATTTTTTGTTAAAAAGAAAGATGGCACATTGTGTCTATGCATAGAATATCATATGCTAAACAAGGTAATGATAAAGAACAAGCATCCCTTGCCTTGTATTGATGATCTCTTTGATTAAATGCGAGGGACAACTATGTTTTCAAAAATCGATCTTCAATCAGGATACCATCAATTGAGGCTAAAAGGATATTCATAAGATGACCTTTAGAATGAGGTATGGGCACTATGAATTCATTGTCCTACCCTTTGGATTAATGAATGCACCTACAACATTTATGAACTTAATGAATAGGGTGTTCAAAGATTGTTTGGACAAGTTTGTCCTTGTTTTCCTTGATGATATTTTGATTTACTCAAAAAATGAGGAAGCACACCTTCAAAATCTAAGGATTGTTCTTCAAAGATTAAGAGAGCATAAACTGTATGGAAAGATCTCAAAGTGTACTTTCTTTCAAAAGGAAGTACAATATTTGGGTCATATAATTTCAGCTAAGGGAATTGCTGTGGACCCAACAAAGATTAGAGCCATTTTAGAATGGCCACCACCGAGAAATGTGCATGAAGTATGTAGTTTCATGGGCCTAGCAAGATATTACAGGAAATTTGTGACTAATTTTTCAAAAAGGGCCTATCTTATCACTTCATTAGAAAGAAAAGGACAAAGATTTAATTGGTCAGAGAAATGCTAGGAGGCATTTGACCAACTAAAATAAAAGTTGACTACGACACCTATTTTAAAGGTACCTAACCCAGATGGTCATTTTGTAGTCATCACCAATGCCTCAAGAGAAGGATTAGGTGGTGTACTTGCCCAGGATGGACAAGTTATTGCATATGAATCCAAAAGATTGAAATCATATGAGTAACATTATGCTTCTCATGATATGGAGTTGTAAATAGTGGTTCATGCACTACAAATGTGGAGACATTATTTGCTTGGGAAACCTTTTGAACTAAAAATAGACCATCAAGGACTCAAATATCTGTGTACTCAACCACATCTAAATGTTCACCAGAGAAGATGGTTAGAATTAATATTTGATTATGATTTTGAGATTAAATATATATAGGGCAAGGAAAACTGAGTGGGGGATGCCTTAAGTAGGAGAAGACATATCTCCTCGATGATCTCCATACATTCTAATTTTAGGAATCAGGTATTGCAAAGGTCCAAGGGAGATGATTACTATGATTAGGTAAAACAAGCTCTTGTGAACAATCCTCATGATGCTAGGTATGATGGATTTCACTTTGAACCAAATGGACTATTAAGTTTTAAAGTAAGAATGTACATTCTAAACTTCGTGGAGTTAAGAAATATTGTGTGGAGGGAGGTTCATTCTGCACTCTATTCAGGACATCTTGGAGTGATGAAATTGCTATCTGATGTTAAACCATTATATTTCTAGAAAGGAATGAAGAGGGATGCTGCAAGTTTTGTAGCTAGATGTCTAGAATTCCAGAGGGTGAAGGCAAAACACCATCACCCGACATGACTTTATACCCTCATGAGATTCTAGAATGGAAATGGCAAATCATTAGCATGGATTTTATGCAAGGACTTCCTATGTCTAGAAATAAACACAATGCTATTTTGGTTGTTGTGGATAGACTCACCAAGGTAGTACATTTCATACTGGAAATTTGACAAATGGGGCACCACTCATAGCCTGTAAATTTATGCAAGAAGTATTTAGATTGTACAGTATTCCTGATAAGATTAGCTCAAATAGGGATGCCCGTATGACATCAAGATTTTCACAAACCTTATTTTCCTCACTTGGAACTCAATTGGACATAAGCTCTTCTTATCATCCAAAGTTGAATGGTCAGACAGAAAGAGTAAACCATGTTTTGGAAGATCTATTGAGGATGTATTGCATGGACCAGCAATACATGTGGGAATATTACCTTCCTCTTGTGGAATTTTCCTACAATAATTCCTATCATTCTTCTATTATGATGACTCCATTTGATGCATTATATGGAAGAAAGTGTTGAACTCCTATAAGCTAGGATAAGCTAGAAGATAGGATTAGCCTTGGTCTAGAAATGCTATTAGAAATGGAAGAGCAGGTCCATCTAATTAAGAAAAGGCTAGTGGAAGTGAATGATAGGAAGAAAAGTTATGTGGATGCTAAGCGCATCGCAAGGTATTTCTCAGTGGGAGAAAAAGTCTTCGTAAGAGTTAAACTGCAAAAGAGTTCTATTAAGTTTGGAAAGACGTCCAAACTAGCTCCTAGGTATGTGGGTCCCTTTGAAGTTCTCAAGGAGGTCAACCTAGTTGCATAAAGGATTGCTCTACCGCTAGCTCTTGCCATGATGCATAATTTTTTCCATGTTCCATATTTGAAAAAGTATATTGCAAGAGATAATCATGTTCCTATTCTTGATTGGAATGCCATACAAGTGAAGGACCTAGGGGTGGTAATGATCGAGCCCATCAAGGTGCTCAAAATACATAAGTTACGCTTGTGTAATAAGGAAATTACTCAATGCAAGGTCTAGTGGGACTAGTATGTAAAAGAGAATGCCACCTCGGAGAATTATGATGATATTTATCAAAGATTCCCTCATCTATTTTAAGCTTTTATTTATGATAAACAAAACTCTTTTTATGTTATAAACTTTAGATACTTTAAATCATCAAGGATGATGATTCTTATGGGGGGAGATATGTTACATCCCCAAACTTTAACTATGTTTTACTTTTTCTTTCATGTGATTAGATGAATAAGTAATTGTAGATTAATGATTTGATGTTTGGGAAAATGTCAGGATAAATCATTGATTATATGGATTATGATTAATGCTTAGAATTGGACATGAGATTACATGTTGTTGAGATTATTTTATTATGAGGAGTAATGATTTATTGATGATACATTGATCATAGTATGTATGACTATGATTGTAGACAAGAAAAGATTTCCACCTCCAGAATGGAAGGAGAGTATCACTAGAGAGAAGGGTAGAGATGTTTTTGAAAAGTCAAGTTCCCATCTAAGTTCCAAGTTGTGTACTTAGTGAACCATCTTGAGATAGGGTACTTAATAGCTGTCTATTCTTCTTTCTTTAGACATCTCAAAGTCAACCATTATCAATTTGATGTGAGGAAAAGGTTTTCCAACATCAAACTTTGTTTAATTTTGTCAAGAGAGTTTTCTAATATATTTCTCTGTTTTGTGTAATCTTGCGTAGGGGGAGAAGATCTCAACCCACTCTCACACCTTATTAAGCGATTAATATCAACCTTTGTTGAAATGGTAATGTTACCATTATGTTGGTATAATAATTATTTATTTGTTTATATACTATTATATTGATATAGAAAATCTATTTTAATAAGTAATAAGAATTATCTCTTTATTTGTGTTAAGATTCCTTTGGTGCTATCACTACATTTACATGGTGAGGTGTATTCTCCATAACCAATGTTAAGTGGAGTGAGTAGGAATAATCCCACTATGGCTGCCAGAATGTGAGGGAGTGGGAGAATAGCTATAGAGTTGCATGCTCCCTTCGAGGAGATTTCTGTGGAGAAAGATTATGGTTACTCCACGTAGTGGAAGGAGAGATAATTATTCTCTTGATGATATTTTGGTGGTTATGCATTCTCTCAATACGGAAGAGAAAAGAATGATTGTGTGGGTAGAGCCTTCGGGGTTTATGGTAAGAGGATACAACAACTTCATAGAGGGAGACGACTATTATCTATGAAGAGAATGAAGCTTACTTACTCGGAAAAGAGTAATAGAGCCTAGGAACTATAGAGGCTACATAATATATTATACATATCTTATCCTAAGGGTTTAAAGAGTGCAGGAGTGCCAACTCAAGCAACATTATGTTAATTTGTGGCATATCAGACTATTGTTATTATTGTTGGCTCAACCAAACTATTCGACAGGTATAGTTAAGACTTACTATTATTAACTTTGTTTATATGAGTATCATATCCTATATACTATTGTGTGCTATTGTGGGTAGTTCTTTTAATAAATAGAACTAATGCATTTAAACATAGTATGAGATAGAGAGCCGAAAGGCTTAGAATCTTAAAACTACCTAGTGGTTAATAGGATCATTATCACTATGTATAACTTGAAGCCTCTATATGCCTCAAATGACTGTAAACCCTATTACTTTATACAAACAAACTCTTTTGAGTTATTATGACTAAGAAAGCATATGTGAAACTAATTATTTGTTTTATTTTCAAGCCATATTGAAAAAGATTCATACAACTCGATGAGCTAAAGGATCATTATAACTGTGTGAGCAGGAAAATCAGGTTAGGAAGATCAAACAATGCAAATCAAACCTAATCCTACCACCTTCAAAGAATCCATCTAAATGACATGAAAATGAAAGCAAATCAAATCAAAGCCACCTAGATTGTATTGATTCCTTGGTTGGATTGTCGATTGCTTCTCAATAGTGAACAACCATAGTTCTCAAAGCTGCCATGATGATGGATAATATGCTCAAGATGTTTGATGAATGCTCATTGAATGTGTTATGTATAGGACAATAATTTGGATGCTATATGGTGAGATGATAATAATGAAGATGAGAGGGGGTATATATAGCACTCAATAAGGATTCATCAACAGTGGAGAAGAAAAGGTGGAATCAATGGTTGAGATGAGTCAAAGATCATGGGTAAATGTGCACAAGACAAGTGTCCTTGGAGCTTGCTTTTATTAAATGATTTAGTTGGGTTTGTTAAATGGAGATAAGATAAGTTTCCTTAAAATAGGATGCTTTTCTATTTTAAAGATTTTATGACAAGGATGATTGATTTTATAACCAACTAAATCATTCTTCTGCTTTAATTTAGGGTAGGACCTATCTTGTACACATAGAAGAAAGTGATAAGGTAATATAATAATAAGGTGGATGATAGAAGAAATGTTATTTTTAGAAGATTGGAGGAAAAGTCATAAATTAAATAAATAAATTTATTTAATTTAAGCACATGATGAGAAGATAAATAAATAAACTAGCAATTGCACCTTAGTGTGCAATGGGTATGTCGAAAATGATTGTAGAAAATTATATGTCACATGTAAATTATAATAGTAATTACAGTTAACAATTAACCATCCATAGTTATTCTTAGAAATGTAATAATAGTAATTACATTTTAGAATTAAATCTCCTAAATAGATTGTAAGGAAGCTTATCTATCTTTGTTTCTAGATGATTGCACAATGAACATTGAAAAGTTGTTAATATTGGAATCAAAGAATAATAGAGCATGATTTTTTTGGAGAGAAATTAGAATTGAAAGTTCTATGTGAAAAATCAAACCAAATATAGTAAGTTTTTTTTGGGTAACATACTATATTGTACAAATGTGCACACTCTACAAAATATTGAAATCTATAATGCAAGAAGGTGCTAGTATAGAATTGATATTGAGAACATAATCCATAATATTCATTTGTTAAAAATTTATTAAGCAATGAAATCAAAATCACAGTTGTAACCTATCTATATAAACAAAGGTAAGAAAATGGCATATTTACAAGAATGTTTTGAAAATTTACTTAGTTTTATTTGTGACAATAGTAGAAAAGATTTTGCCCAATGGGTTTGGGTCTAGTGGTGGGGAGCGAGGAGTTTCACACCATAGACCCAAGTTCAAATCCCACTAGGTGGGGGCTCCCTTGTAGTGGCCATGGGGACACCTAGAGGTAGGGGTCGCACTTATGGAAATGCATGGACCAATTTCCACTCCCATGTTTCACCATGGAGGCACCTTGAGGTAAGGTTGAGTGTAACCATATTAAGGAACCAAGCCCGCCCCAATGTCCTCTATGAGATGCCCTCCACCAGCTCAGGCTGGTGTAAAAATTTCCTGAGGCCCCCAAGATATTGTATCCTGAATTACCCGTGACATGTGGAGTAAGGCATTTGCATGTCGCCCAAGGGGTACATCCCTAGTCTAAACTTTAGTGAACGAGGTTGTGGTTGAATGGCATAGGCCAAATGGTTCTCATGATGGAGATCAAAGTTTGAATCCCCCAAGTAACACGTGGTTTCTATGTGGTCTCTAAGTTGACTAAGTTGATTAAGTGGATATGTTGATGGGGAGCAGGTCCCCCTTGTGACCTCCAATGATTACGAATAAAAAAAATAGTAGAAAGGATTTTTTCCCCTTTCTTCTAATATTAGTATCCTTGAGAAAAGAGTATCCAAAATATATCCATTTATGTCTTAATAATTGACATCTTTGTTTCCCATTTTTATTGCCTACTGTCACTCCATCCATTTGAAAGTGCTCTTAATCAACCTTCTTCTTGCTTTCTTAGTGCAACATACAGACTAAGTTGCATGCATGCATATCTTTAGAATGTGAATTTGGTTCATATTCAAAGACCTACAAAGTTACGTACTCTTGGTATAGTTGTGAATGTGAGTCCATGTTGATTAATGTTGTCGATGTTGACTATTTCCCTTTCAAGTGTTAGACCTTATGATTTATGTATTGTTAAGGCCTATGCCATTTGTAGAGGAGTTTGGTGACACATGCCATGGCTCAGTGGGATGATGGGAACTTTTTTGGTTGGGTGTGATCCTAGGATGGGGCTATGTAATGCTTGAATTGTACTACAACAAATAAGGGAAGGTTCATTTTTGTATACAATTTCTTTAACCTAGCCAATTGCATAATTCACAAGGCTTTCCTACACCCACAAATTAGAACATAGAATAACTTCTTGGACAATACATAAGAGGATCTTAGCTTCAATTTGTTCATCCTTTGGAGTTGGGCATGATGTCCTATTAAGTTTCTCAACATTGGACTTAGCAATTAGCACTACTAAAGATTGGAGCATATGTTTAATATGATACTAACTAACTTGTTTGAAATAAATGTATAGTGGATAAAAAAGATGATTTCTCAATTAAGGTAAGTGAAGAACTTGAACATGACATTATAACCTTCCAATCTGTAATTGTTGGCTCTGCATTTCTTATATGTGAGAGAAGAGCGCAAAAAGCAACTTGTGTTGGGTCTAGATCAATTTGTTAGAATATATTGCTTGATTTAACTACTACTATGGAGAAGCTCTGGTAGACCATTCCCCCATATGATGTTGCAGCATACATAGGAATGTCTTTGACTAGGGGGAGTTTACAAAGGTTACAGAAGAGGATGATTGAAGAGGCTCCAAAAGGGATTTGATTATGGTTGGGGAATGCTTTAGACAACCTGATGTCAATGTACTCCAACAATTTTTAACCAATGAAAATTATTTAGATAAAAATAATTCATGGTTTGCTTATAATTTCACATTAAATATTGAAATTTATTGAGAAGAGAGCATGCAATTTTCATCCTAGAAATTTTCTTACTCTCTCTTACTCTTCCTCTATATGCCAACAATGGTTCTAGATATTTTCATCATTAATGTCTATATGAATGGCTGGTATAACAATATAGCAATATAGATGAGTCATGATTTGGAGTGAACTATTGTTATACCAGCTATTCATAAACATTGATAAAAAATATGTTTATGAATGGATGGTATAGCAATAGTTCACTCAAAGAGAATGCTTGAAAACATTGATCATCTACTATTGGGGTGGTGGTGAAACGAGGGGAGACTTAAACAATAGAAGGTGTTAAGTGTTCTTTCAATTTGTTGGACTTCTAGGATAACTCATGTGGAATTAAAATAGTATTTGAAAATTAGAAGTCATGACCAACACCTTGACAATTAAGATCGAGAAGTTCAATAGGTAAAACTCTGAGTTTTGGAAATTGAAGGTTGAAGATCTTTTAATGGAGATAGATCAATGGATCATAGTAATTGTTGCACTAAATTTTCTACCATCAGCAATGGATCAAGATGAATGGGACAAGTCGGATATCAATGTAATTTGTAATTTGGATACATTTAAATGATTTTCATCTAGACATGAGTCAATTAGCTTCCATAGATGTAAAAATGCAAGAATAGGAAAAATGTATCACTTTGATTTGTTAATTAAAGGATACCATCTTTCTATTTTGAAGCCTATCTATCTAAAGGGGATCAATATCCTTTCTTGGTTAGCTAGAATTCGGGGTGTAGAGGTTGCTTTGCATCATTTGGTTATACCACTCAATTATGTTGTATCTACAAAAATTTGTAAAGAAAAAAAGCTTGTCCTCAAAATTTGGGTAGAAAAAACACATCGAAAGGGTAAATTGATTCATACCCTTACTATGCAACACCATAATAACTATTGGTGTATGGATGGATACAATAACTTTTGGTGTATGGGTGGATATTGAAGTGGATGTTGAGTACATTTTGACAAAAAATACATAGTCGAAATGTATTTAATGAGGTTGGTGGTGGAATTTTAAGAAATACTTGATGAAACAATTAATTTAATTTGAGGTTTTGATGTGATAATAGGTGGAAGCCCCTATAATATTCTAACAAGCAAAAACAAGAACACAAGTGATGGTGTAGAGGGGAAGCATTCCTCTATTTTGTATGTAAGGCTTGCAATTCATTCAAGCGTAACTTGATAGAATAATGAAACCTTTATTTTGTACTAATCTAGATTTCAATAGATTATAAATTTCTTATTTTTCATATCCAAGTTCCTACCCAAATTAAAGAGGCTACCAAAAATAAGTATTGAAAATTATGGACATTATTATTATTTTGATTTTGTGTAGAAAATTTGTTTGCATAATTAGCATGGGACTAATTGTAAGTATGGATGTTGCCAATTGTAGGCTTGTATGGACATTATTTTGATTATATGGAGCAAATTTGTTTACACAGTTAGCATGGGACTAATTGTAGGCTTAGATGTTGTTAATTACAATCCTAGCATTATTAGTTTAATTAGCCATGCTAACCATGGTTTCCTTTTGCGAGGATTGAATGAAAGCCTAGAGGTTTGCAAAAAATCAAATTTCATAAAATAAAACACTTAGATTTAGAAAACAAGTACTATGAAACTCATCATAAGAAATAATTTCAAAAGATAAAGGTAAAATAAAGTATGTCTTCCAAATGTTTGTCTATAGAAAATAAAGATATAAATTTGTATTTACCACAACATGTTAAAGGATTGGTTGGATTTGGAGTTCCAAATCACCTTGTGGGTCAGTAGTGGAAGTTTAAAGAGTTTGAGAAAGGCCCACCATACTTTTACTTTGAATATGTGTATAATATGCCAAAGGGTAACTATAAGTTATGGATCGAAATCACTTTTTAGTTTCAAGTAGAAAACATGGCTACATGCATAACCTTTGTATAAATAATTATTTTAATATTTACTATTAGGTTGTGTCTTTGTAATTCAATCTTCATGAATGTTTAGTTAAAAACTTTGTGAAGAGTTTATGAGATAAAATTATTGCATTATATCAAACTAAGTGTCTTGTAAATATGTTATTTTTGAAAAGAAATTTGTATTCTTTAAAGATGCATGAAGGAGACAACACTAAGCTTAACTGCATAGACATAGTGGCAAGAAGTGTTATGTTGTGTGATAGAATTGGTGTTAAGTATTCTTTCCATTTGTTTGACTTTCAAGTTAGTTGTTGCAAATGTCCATTTTTAGCCTAAGTGGCATTGTTTCCAATTGTATTGAGGTCATTCCATGTACGAATGAATGAAGCTTGGAGACATGGGATGTTGCTATTGTTAGATATAACTACACTTCAATGTGCAATGGGTACACTAAAGAGGTCTTAAAAGTAAATTATCAGGTCCTTAAGCAAATGACATGTTTCACTAATATATTAAGGTTTACTTTTGGTGGTGGGTGTCTTACTCAAAAGGGTTTTCCTAAGCATATATGTCATCTTATCTTCACTATTTCTTTCACTTATTCTTCTATTTTTAATTAAGATTACATGTGTTTTAGATCAACAAATTTTAAATTACTATCCATTGCTCCTAATTGAGGAATAAACATTGTATGAAACCAAACATTTACATAATTTTCCTCTAGTAGTGAGTTAATTGGCTTCCATAGATGTAAAAATGGAAGAGACTAAAAATGTATCAATTTGATTTGTTCATTATAGAATACCATATTTCTCTAGAATTGGGGGTGCAGAAGTTATTTTGCATCATTTGGGTATACCACTCAATTATGTTGTGTCTGCAAAAATTTGTAAAGAAAACAAGCTTATCCTCAAAAGTTGGGTGGAGAAAGCACATAAAAAGGGTATTAACTTAATGTAGTAAAATATAAATTATAATTTATTAATGTCATATTTAAATTGTTATGTATTAAGAATAAGCAAATAATTATAACTAACTCATTTATAATGTTTTAAAATGACTCTGAGAGTGGTTTAATTTATCAATTTTTTAAATCCAAAGTAGTATTGTATTTTATTATTTAGATCTCATTAGGGTTTGATCTTTTTCTAAAAATTATATAAAAACTAAAAAACTTGAACAAGAGACATAATACCTTACCCTCACATCCACTTGACCTATGCAATTATCTCCACGGAAGAGTCTCAAATTTTATCTTTATAAAAATAAAGATATATCAGGGAAGGGATAAACTGTCATAGCTAGGTGTAATATAAGGGAAAAAACTAGTAATTCCCTCCAAGCAATCCATACAAATTTAAAATAGCATTCCCACCGACTCTTTTACTTGGTGTGCCTCTACCAAATTAAGAAAAAGTTAAAGACACCAAAGTCAACTAAAACCTGACTATTGTGACCATCTCTAAGAGTCAACACAAGATTTGTTTAAAAATATTTGACACACTGTGGCCCAACATTCTTTTCTTACCATGTGCTTTCATATTCCATTGCCATTCCTGACATTCTTCTCCTACCATGTGCTTTCTTATTGCATGTCAATTCAAAATTTCTAGGGTTGTTTGGCTTCTTTGTCTTCTCCTATTGACACCATCATATATCACTTTAGAATCTTGGGAGACATTTGTCAAAGACATTGCAAATACTACAATATTAGAACCACAAACAAACACTTTCAAAAAAGTATGTATAGTGACAACACTAATAACACTTGAAGAGCACATGCTCCTAGTTAAAAGTTTGCAACCAAATAAATAAATCCAATTTAAAAGTAATTTTAATATGAACATAAACTATCCATATTGACCACAACATAGGGTACACTTGAAAGACAACATTCTCCTAATCAAATGCTTATCCTTGTTAGCTATTTCTTCCCAATAGGAGGATATCAAATTTTGTATTTTAATACTATATGCCCCCACCCATATTATTATACTTCACACACTATAAAATTCGTTGGGATTTTAATATCTCTTTATATCTCCCCTCTCTCTATGCCTCCTCCTCCTCTCTCTCTCTCTCTCTCTCTCTCTCTCTCTCTCTCTCTCTCTCAACCCATGATATATATAATAATTTATATTACATTGAATATAATATATAATAATAAATATAACTACAATATAGATTTTATATAAAAATAAATATATAATTAAATCATTACAAGTTACCACTTGGACAATAAGCATGGAGATCTAATTTATTTCTCTTTATCTCTCTCTCTCAACAACTTGCATTAGGATCTTGCAAAGGAAAAAAGTGGGTACCTACCAATAATGAAGCATAATGGATGACATTACTTTTGCAACAACTTGAGGAGCTTTTAGGAAACACACCAAAGGAATTGAATGTGGGGAATGTCTGGAATAAAATCCTAGTTTCCAAACTTCTTGCTAAGGCATTTTAGGTGTGCATCTACTCCTCTAAAGTATAGGACAAGCTTACAAAAGATTAGATTGGGAAGATTAGATTACTGGTGATGTAGTCATAGACCTAACTTCCTACCTTATGAAATCAAACTTGTTGCCATTTCTTCTTGTAAATTAGATACACATGGCCACTTCTCCATGCAAGTTTAATGCATTGTGTTATTCCCTTGGTGATTTAGGCCCTTTCAAGCTATGACACACATGCAATCAGGAGTGTCTAAAGATTTTATAGAGTTTGAATACCATAATATTATGAGTTTTAAAAATGTTAGATTTTAATCTCTTAATGATTTTTAATGTTTATTTTATAATAAAATAAATATAATTTAAAATTAATTAATATTTGTAAGGTTTCTTTGTTTTATTTTCAATCTTACTTATATTTAAATATATATTGCTATACATTAAAATTTATATAAATATTAAAATTAAATATTATATTAAATTAAATTAATATATGATTTAATTAATTATAATACTAAATATATAAAAAAATTATATAAATATAAATTGATAATACTATATGCCCCCACCCATGGAGCGAATTCATTTTATTTTTCAAACAATGAACATTTTTATTATATTGAAATATTTTTGTTTGAATAAAATATATATGAGAAGTCAAAGAAGTAAGTTTGCTCCATGGATATGACTTTATTTGCATGTAGTTATGTATAACTAAAAGGACTGTGGAGCTTCGCTAAATGTGGAGCTTCTCTAAATTGGCATTCAAACAGGACTTCCTGTTGTCCCCCATGGTAAACAAATCCTTCGTGAAGGATTTAAATGCTCAGAGAAGAGGAAAAAATTATTGAACAGAGTGGAAAGAGTACAAGTCAACGATGATGGAAACTGAGTGACCAGATACCGAGAACGAAAAAATGGAAACAGAAGGGAAAAATGGCAAAGTGGTGGCTTCGTATTGGTTTAAAATAAATAGATGAAACAATTTCGACCTTCCCTCTCACAAATTTTAAGTTTGGACTTTTACGGCGACAATGAAATCGAATGGCCAACAGTTGTTCAATCGTCTTGCACGCATTTTGGGAGACGTCAACCATTGATTTCAAAAGTCAGCTATCTCTCTCACAAAGGGAACACGTTCGGCATAAATATTGATTTTATTTATTTGAGGAAGAATTAAATTAAATAAATTTGAAATTTATTTAATTTTAGAAGAATAATATAATAATTAAATAATTATAGATTATTTAATTATAGATTAGAAGAAAATAGAAGAAAATGGATGAAATTAATTAAATAAATATAATTTATTTAATTAATTGAGAAGATGGATGATTTAGGAGAAAATATGAGAATAATAAAAATGTGTTAGTCAACATGCATAATAGTGAATAATGCAATGATTTTATGAATGATGAACAGGTTAATTTTGGGTGTCTACTTTTTGCCCCTCTTTGAGACGATGTTAATTAGAACATTGTTTCAAAGAAGATGTGATTGATATGTTGGATAAATAGGTTATGCCCCAATGAAACTGGCGGGTGATGCCCCCTCAAGAGGAAACCCAGGAAATCGGGAAAAGACTGGGTTGACTAGCGAATAGATGAAAAGACAAGGGTGAATGAGGTGGACATGAAGAATTTAGGGTTGGGTGGGTCAAACTAGGATGGTATAGAAAAAAATAAGGTGTTGGTTCAGAAGAATTAGGATTTTGGCTCTATAAATATAAGCTCGAGGATCACTTGGTTTCAATTGCTTCATTTATGCTTTGTGATTTTGAGCTCTAGAGCTTCCTTGCTTTTTAGTGTTTCGAGACCTTTTAGAGCTTCAAGATGCCAATTCCACATGAGGATCACCAAGCGGAGAAGGTGAGGACACATGGATGACCATTAGGAGCTCCCGCACCGGTATGTATCAAAAGCCTTAACCATAAGCATCATTAATTAAGTCCAAAAGTGTCATAAATACACCCATGTGACCAAATGTGCATGGGATTAGGATATGCGCAATTGAACAACAATGCATCACATATTGCGAAACACATCGCAATTGAGCGTGGTTTTGTCACAGGTGGAAAGGTAGGTCACAATTGGTTAGGATAGGCAGGTTGAGTTTTTCTTGCGTATTTACTTTAAAAACTCATAGTTAAATAACAGTGCGTCACATATGGTACATTGCATCGCAAATGAGTGACAGATAGTCACCTTTGGCTAGTTGAATCGCATATGGTTAGGGCAAATTTGCCTATGGTAAAATGAATCGCAATTGGTCGTACCTAGGCAGCACTTAGGGTTTGATGAAAATAAATGCCAATTTGTCATAATTAATGAGTTATCTAATATTTGTAGGTAGTATTGCCACCATTATTGTCACAGGAGGTACATCCATCTAACTTGGGATTTTTCAGATAGCTAGATGTAGAGGAGCACATGTTCCTCGAGATCATAGGGTTACATCATGCGGCTGAGATCACACTTGTGCAAGTGCATCTTGTGTTGATGATAGTGATAGCAGAGCACTGGCATAGTGAGCATAGTTCATTTTTGTTCCCTACAGGTGAGGTTACCATCACATTGGAGGATGTATGGAAGATATTGAGGATTTCAATTGATGGCGATCATGTAGATTATGACACAAAGCACAGACCTATTGCCTTCCATCAAATTTTTAGGGTAGATGATATCAGAGATGATTATCATGAGATTCCCATGTAGTGGATGAGGGAGTTATGTGATAGACTGGAGAGGGTGGTCGTGGCATTTATTCAATTTCTAGTTCTAGATAGATGAACACGAGGATTCTTGACAGGATGGGGGACAATGATAGAGGGATTGTCTATGTATGGGACCAGATATGCATGGGGTCCTTTCATTCTAGAGTAGCTATATCACTACCTTCATGATTGTGCATACTTGGCAGGATTGAGCATGTCTGCTAAAGTGACACTATTACATGTATGGGCATATGAGCACATTGCAGTGACGAGGCCACTAGGAGGTCGACAGAGATTACTGGGACAACCCTATGTTTATATATATGGAGGAGTGACTACATACCAGGGACTTAATTCTCATGTATACTGGTGACAAATTATAGATGAGATGGACCAGTTCACATGGAGGCCATATCGTGATTGTGAGAGCTAAGAGGATGACCACAAAGAGTTGTTATATGCTAGGCAACCTTGATATTTATTTGGACAGGGTATTTATATCATTGAGATGTATCTTCTAGAGTGAGTGCTATGACAATTCGTCTTGCCCTAGCCTGAGCCTGTGGGTGATGTAATATATGGGTGAACACGACAGGAGGTTTCTACATGGGGACCTAAGATAGTGGTTAATACAACGTTGGCAGCAGTAGAGGGTTTACAACCAATGGTGTGGGATTGGATACTAGGTCTTGCAGATCCTAGGATGACACTAGAGTATGATGCATACTGGATTACACATCATCTGACTAGATTGACTATTCCTAGTGAGATTGGTGAGGTGGTGGTATGGAGACCAAGTTGAGGGAGATGGAGAGGATAGAGGAGACCTCTGAGACTACAGGTGATAGTACCAGTGTTAGGGGCACAGGGATAGGGATAGGGATAGGTACAAGGACAAGGACAGGTACCTAGATAGGTACAAATTCCACCACAGTAGCAGCAGGCTATGGGAGGAGGAGACGAAGATAGAGGAGAGGTAACTCAACTACGGTGACATTTACAGCATGAGATGTACTGATAGATTAGGTTGGAGGCTCATTTTAGGCGGATGCAGAGGGACAGAGATAGAACAATGGTGGCAATGAGGCAGGTCTAGGCCTATCAAGCATAGGCTGCACAAGCAACATAGCCAGTACATGTTCAGCCGGCACCAGATGATGGCATGGTTATGAGGCTTACGACACAAAGGGATGCAGTGGTACAAAGACTGCACAAGATCACAATGGAGAGGGATGCTGCAATAGTTGCACTAGGGATAGACCAAGCTAGTCTATTCCTAGCTAGAGAGTTGACTTGGGTACAAGGGGAGATAGGGATTGCTCAGGCTGAGGTAGAGTACTACTAAGGCTTGTATTTTGGAGCAGTTCCAGCTGATTAGTGACAACCTAGCTTCAGGAGTAGATCAGGGGCTTCACAGAGGATGAGGAGTTCTAAATCAGTGGCTTCAATGATGGGACCCCCTTAGCATCGAGATGCAAGAGGTGCTGGCAGAGATCGGGATGAGGCTTCCATAGGGAATGCCACCCACATGAGACCTGGGAGTTAGCCTGTTTATATGTATCATATTATATCATTATGGGTCTTGATGTACATACATTATTTTAGCTCTCGGATAACCTATGTTATATATTATTGATTCATTTTGTACAATGACGAGACACTTGTATATTGACCTATATATATATATGAGATGGATTTTTGGATGGCGATACATGATGTATATATGTTTTATGGATGTACATGCATGTGATGATATATTTTTGTAGATGTTTTATGATTTTGAGATGCATATGTGGGATTTAGTATATGATGATTATGTTTTTATGTTGATGCTAATAGATATATGATAAATGTATGAAAATGCAATATGTATATACATGCAATGGATAGATGAGTAATTGATATATGATGGAATATGTCTAACACATTTGTTTTGTAGGATAAGAAGAATGAAGATGATGATAGAAGAAAGGTGAAGATCAATCCTTATAAATGCTATGGTCTTATGACAAGATAGATAGATGAACGATAATGACAGCTTTAACAATTGTCACAAAATTATGAGATTTGCAATCCTTATGTTTAATATAGCATATAGATAGTATGCACCAAGGTATAGAAGACCAAGGTGTCAAGTATCTATTTCTTACAGCATAATACAATCTTGTCTATTGTATGAGGTCAAGATGTTGAGCCAACATACACAAGATATGAATATTAGTTGTTTTTCAAAATGGACCTTGACTCTACAAGCAAAGATTTGAACTTAGTTTCCACTAGACATAATGAAACCTTGTGGGTTATATGTATGAGTAGTCCTAGCATAAAATAGTCTTAATCCATAAAAGACTATTTAGCTTCTCAGATGCAAAAGGAGTATTAATATGCAAGATGCTAATCCTAACACGTGATCATCCTACAAACACAACATACAAAAGCAATTAACCATGCCCCAGTCCATACTTCATCGTAACATACCAAGATATGATAGATCTAGGTAGTCTTGATTAGGTATTAGAAAGGGACAAAAGATAAATCAAAAGAGAAAATAAAAGATATAGTCATCATGTTATCTTGCCAAATTTGGGTACTATTGGATGGTTTAGATAGCGCCTTGTTGGATGGAAAGATATATCCTATTGAAGGCTAAGGTGATTGGCTTGATTTTAGTAGATGTTGGCTTAAGGCATGACAAACAAGTAGCTTTTGGTTCCACCTTTGATTTGATACATTCTTGAGCTATCAATACATGCTGAATTTGACTCATGCTTGAGTTAGTCAAGGGGAAGAAGATGGAAAAGAGAAGAGATGAGATGGGAATGGAAGAATGTATCGTCTATACTTACATACTGGATGCTTCCTTTGTATTCCAGGCTGTCTACATACCCTGTATCCACAAGATCAAAGCACAGTACATTGAAGATGAAACATGATTATATGTAGTTCTGGGTGTTTTATTCGACAATATGAGAGATAGATGATAGAAGAAGATGAGATGGATGACAGAAAGGATGATTAAAAGAAGGATGGAAGATGAAAGAGGAGTATCATCTTTGCCTGAATCTGAGTAATTCCTTCATATCCTAGATTGCCTACATACCCTGTATCCACGTGATCCAGGCATTGAATAATAGGAATGATATGTAGTTCTTGTTTGTGATGATGGTATGGTGATGGAAGTAATGATAATGATATAATGATAGTGATAATAGTGATTGATGATTGATGTGGAAATGTTGTGTTTGTTCGGATATGGATGAGGTGGATTATTGATGGGATGGATGATATTGATGCTTTGAATGTCCACTACAAAATAAGGTGCAAGCAAGTGCTCCCAGTATGGGAAGGACTTATTATGGGATGTGACAGATATGGATATAGGATGGATTTATTATGGGATGAGATGGGTATGGATATAGGATGTAAAGTGAAAATAACATGTCAACTCCAACAGCTTCTTACCATGGTAGCATACAAAGGGGAATGGTTTTAATATGGATAAGTAACTTTGTGGGAGATGGATAATGGATTATGATGTGGATTATGTACAGGAGCTGAGTGTTAATATGAAGGATGGGTAATGTTGTAAACGAAGACTTAGATAGATGATAAGAGCTAACTGCTACACATAGCGCCTATTTGCCAGGTTTTCATTATGGTACTTATCCAGGGCGCCTGTTTACCAGGTTTTCACCATTAGACAAAAGGATTTCTCTTTATTATTATTATTATTATTATTATTGCATAAGGATATTCTGAGGATCAAGCATAAAATTTTTTGAGATGAACACTGTTGATGGGTTCATCTAAGGGGATACCATTAGGTGTTGATAAAGTGTATGCTCTGGATCCATAAATTGTTTGATTACAAATGGTCTTAGCCAATTTGGCTCAAATTTTCCTTTCTTTTCACAATCCTATTGATTTTTCTGATTCCCTTTAAGGACAAGTTCATCTACTTGGAACCTTCTTTCTCTGATCTTCTTGCTGTAGCTGCGACGAAGACAGTTTTGATATGCTTGAAGTCGGTTGAGTGCTATGAGATGTCTTTCATCTAATAACTCAAGGTCATTCAATCTAAATTTTATGTATTCTTCATTAGAGATAATGTGTTGTAGCGAGACTCTTAGTGATGGGATCTCAACCTCAATAGGTAGAACAACTTCAGTTCCATAGACTAGGGCATAAGGTGTAGCTCCAATAGGAGTCCTAACGCTTGTGTGATAAGCCCACAAGGCTAGGTTGAGTTGTAAATGCCAATCACGACCAACTTCATTGGCTATCTTCTTGAGGATTTTGATAATAGTTTTATTAGAAGCCTCAGCTTGGCCATTACTCTGAGGGTAGTATGGTGTGGAAAATCTATGTTGGATATGGAACTTGCGACACAAATCACGGACCTCTTGGTTCTTGAATGGGCATCCATTGTCAGTGATAATAGCTTGGGGAACACTATATCAGTAGATGATATAGTGAAGAATGAACTTGGATATCTACTTACCAGTGATGTATGTCATTGGTATGGCTTCTACCCACTTTGTAAAATACTCAGTAGCAGTGATGATGAACTTATGGCCATGAGAGGAGGATGGATGAATTCTTCCTATGAGGTCAAGTCCCCACTATGAAAAAGGCCAAGGAGTTGTGACTGGTTGTAGTTCATGTGCTAGAGCATGTATCAAATCACCATGTTGTTGACACTGTAAACATCTTTTGGCAAATTGTTGTGCATCTTTCTCCATTGATGGCCAATAATATCCTGCTCTCAAGAGTTTTTAGTAAGATTAGGGCCAGTAGAATGTGATCCATAGACACCTTCATGTATCTCACATAGGGAAACTTTATCTTCATCTGAGTCAAGACATCTAAGTAGGATGCCATCAAGACTCTTGGGGTAAAGTGTGTCTCCAATGATAGTGTAGCGAGAGGCTCGATGGGATGAAAGTTTTGCGTTGGGTATTAGGTAGTTCGAATGGAAAGGTATGGTTGCAAAGGTACTCGTATATGTCCTCATACCAAGGTGAATTGGGACCAATAACTTCACATACAAGTTTTGACTGTGGTACTTCAAATGCTAGGATCAATAATTGTTCAACTAAAAATTCATACTTATGTGCATTAGTAGGCACGTCTAAGAGAGAGCCAATTGTTGCCATCGCATCTACTATTTTGTTGTTTATCCTGGGAATTTGCTCAAATGTGATCTTAGAGAAATACTTCTTGAAATCATCCACCATCAACTTATATGGGAGAAGCTTTTCACCTTTTGTTTGGTATTCACCTAGGACTTGTTTGATGACAAGCTCTGAATCTCCAAAGACTTCTAGTTGTTTGATGTTCCACTGCACTGCCATTTGTAATCTTGTGATCAAAGCTTCATATTCTGTAATATTGTTCATGCACAGAAAGGCTATCCTATATGCTTTGGGTATACAATCTCCTTGCGGGGTGATGAATAATATGCCTTCTCTAGATCCCTGTTGTGTATATGAACCATCAAAATATAGCTGCCAAACTATTGAAGGATGCAAGCTGAATAATTCTTCATTAGGGAATTCTAAATGGATAGGATAAACATCTACTGTTGGGGTTTCTACCAGTTGATCTGTGATTACTTTTCCTTTTATGGCTTTGTCATTAGTTTATACTGTATGTCAAATTCACTAAGAATCATTACCCATTTTGCTAGTCTTCCTGTGAGCACTACCTTTGACAACAAATATTTGAGTGGGTCAAACTTAGATATGATCTTTGTTCTTTGGTTCAGCATATAATGCTGTAACTTTTGGGAAGCGAACACTACTGCTAAACATGTTTTTTCCATTGATGAGTAATTGAGCTCATAACCAACCAAGGTTCTGCTGATGTAGTAGATGGCTTGTTTCTTTCCTAAATTGTCATGCTGCGCTAATAAGGCACCTAGAGCTGTTGTTGTTGTGGAGATATATAATAGCAATGGTTAATCTAGCACAAGAGGTATCAACACAAGAGGCATTGCTAAGTATGTCTTGATTTGTTCAAAATCCTGTTGGCACTTATCATCCCATTTAAAAGGTTCTCCCTTTTGAAGTAAATTTTGGAAAGGATGGAATTTGTCTACTAATTGTGTGATGAATCTGTGCATAGCTTGCAACCGGCCTTGGAGACTATAGAATTGTTTGAGATTTTATGGTGGAGGCATGTCCATTATTTCTTTCACTTTCTTTGGATCTACTTCGATGCCTCTTCTAGATACTATTTAGCCCAATAATTTTCCTAAAGTTACTCCAAACACACATTTCTTGGGATTGAGTCGCACTTGATATTTTTCTAATCTGTCAAAAATCTATTCCAATACCTTTAGGTGGCTTTCTCTAGTTTTGGACTTTCCCAGGATATCATCAACATAGTCTTCCATTATAGTGTGAAAAAGGTCATGGAAGATAACAGTCATTGCTCATTGATATGTTGCTCCAGCATTCTTAAGACCAAAAGGCATCACTCTCCAACAATAGGTACCCCATGGAAAAATAAAAGTTATTTTGTGTTGATCTTCGGGAGCAATTAAGATTTGATTGTAACTAGAAAAACTATCCATTAATGAAAGCATTTCATGGCCAATTGTAAGATCTATAATGATGTCAATGTTTGTTAGTGGTAAGTTATCTTTAGGACATGCTTTATTTAGATCTCTGAAATCAGTCCAAGGGCGGATACTCCCATCTGGTTTTGATACTAGGACAAGATTTGACACCCACTTAGGATAATCAATGGGCCTTATGAATTTAGCATCCAAGAATTTTTGAATTTCTACTTTGACCAATAAAGCTACTTGGGAATGCATCTTGCGAAGTTTTTGTTTGATTGGCTTGGCAATTGGATATACTGTTAGGTGATGCACTACAAGTGAAGGATCTATCCCCAGCATATCTGCATATGTCCATGCAAAGTTAATTGCTCTTTTCATTAAAAAATGCCATGAAATCTACCTTTTCTTGATCTAATAATGATGTTGCTAGAAATGTGTTCTTGAGGTTTTGTACTATGTCGAGATTGATTTCCTGAGATTTTTCTACTAGCAATGGTGATTGTTCCTGATATTCTGTTAAAGGAAGGTCAAATACTCCATCTTTGGGTGCTTTAGGGAGGTTTTCACCTTCAGATACATCCTTTATTTTTACTTTTTCTGGTCAAGAGGCATCTTTTGGTTTTCACCTAGAGACCTTTTATTTTCTATTTTGTTTATTTCACTTTTGCGACTAGAGGATTTGACACTTCCCCCAAAGTATGCTAGTTGAGGTAGATCCATCTTGTAACCCAATTTATGATCTCTAAGTGGTAGACCTGTTCTTAGACCTAGAAATTCTACTATAGCTTCTACATTTTAAAATGTCTCCAATATAGGTGCCCCCTATTGGTCCCTATCGACGAGGTCAGGATACATGAGTGGTAAGTCAAGTAATGTGGCTCAAGAGGAGGATGATGTGAATGAGATCATGAAAATGGATAGATCATGGAATAGCTCAGTGATATGGAAAGAAGAGTCATCGATGGCATCCGGGTTAGAAGTTTCTCCCGCGGGAAAAGCTCTGGCTACCGTGTCAAGAATACATTCGATGTCTTTGGAGGGCGAGAGCTCCTTACCATACCCTAGACCTTTCCTATTAAACTTCTTGATAACAGTGATTGGTTCCATAGGTCCTTGTCCATGTAGTCCTAGACCACCTTGTCCTTTATAGCCCATGTTTTTGATGATGTGAAAACCATTGTTATAACGCTCCACTTCAAGGGTTTTTTGATATTTCTCATCATAAAAGATCCATGAATGAATATCATCAATATCCTCATCATCTAATAGTCCTAACTTGATAAACATAGTTGGAGGAGCTTTGATAATAATTTTTGATGAGGCAACTTTAGAGACGGATGGTTTACCATAAGATTTTGGAGATAAAGGCAATGTTCCAATGCAATAGGATTCATGTATCTTGTATTCAC
Source organism: Cunninghamia lanceolata (assembly GCA_027924645.1). Lineage (NCBI taxonomy): Eukaryota > Viridiplantae > Streptophyta > Pinopsida > Cupressales > Cupressaceae > Cunninghamia > Cunninghamia lanceolata. The sequence goes on from BSBN01001019.1 coordinate 1,369,525, forward strand.
CAAGTCTATTTTCCTTGTATTTAACTTCCATGTTGGGAATGGATTTGCTTGAAGAGGGCTTATTTAAGTTAGTAGGATCAACATAAGAAGTCGATGGGTGTGCTTCGACATTGATAGGTACATGGTTAGGATTTTGATATTGGGCTTGATAGGCTCGACAAAACTCATATGGATTGGGATCAGTGGGGATGGTAATTTTGACACCATTATGAGGGAATTTGAGGCATTGGTGGTAAGTGGATGGGACAGCTTTCATAGCATGTATCCAAGGATGACCAAGGATGATATTGTAAGCCAAATCTATATCAAGGACTTGGCAATGGGTATCAATAGTGACCAGACCAATTGTGATTGGTAAATGTATGATCCCTTCGTATTCTCACTTGACATCATCATATGCTTTGATAATTATGCTTTTAGCTGTGTCAATTCGATCCTCAAAATATCCCAATTATTTTATTAATCTTAGAGAGCATATGTTTAAGCTAGCTCCACCATCTATTAGAATTCACTTAACACGGCATTTCTTGATGAAAACTTCAATATGGAGAGCTTCATTGTGTGATGGATCAAGTGAAGATAAGTCTTTGTTAGAAAAGGTTAGACGGTATGGAGAAGTGATTCTTGCTACCATGGCTTGAAACTGTATAGTGTCAATGTTATTAGGCACCAATGACTCTTGTAAGGCTTGATCTAAGATGGCTTTATGAGCACGGGATATGCGTAGCAATTCCAAGATAGATATATGTGTAGGATTTTTGCCTAAAAGATCATGGATATTATAACCCAAGGTTGGCCTTGGAAGGGGTGATGCAGCTTGGATAGAGACATGACTACGATGGCTAGTAATAGTGTAATTAGATTCTTGTGTAGCATGGATATGTACAGGCTCTTTTGCTCTAATGGTAATAGTGCATATGCGAGCTTTTTTAATGCAAACAATGGTGGATGACTCATATGTATATTGGACATTTTTCCCTGAAGTGGAGGCACTTGGTTTGTCATGAGATGGGAGTGGATTTTTAAAAGCATCAAGATCATAATTTGTTGTTTGCTTGGGAGTACCTAAAATAACTTTGCCTCAATCGATCAGATTTTGAATCAAATGTTTTAATTTCATGCATCTAGTAGTAGTATGTCCTTTCAACCTATGGTATTTACAATATTCATTATCTTTATACCAATTAGGTTTAAATGATGGCTCTTCATTTGGTCGTGCCTCTAGTAAGATGATATCACCGGATTGTATCAATTTCTCAAGAACAACCTCAATAGGCTCTCGCAAAGGGGTGAATTTTTGTCTTGGTGATGGGTTTATTTTATTTTGGTTCCTTAGAGGAAATGGTGTGTTTTGGTTTGTGACTTGGATGTGTACAAGAGCTTTCATGGTTTGGACATGTTTTGCATTGACAATGCCATCATTGACAACATTTTGTTTTTGTTCCAGAAATGAGATTTATCATTTGAATCTTGTGAGTTGTCTTTGTTATCTTTGAAGATCTTGATGAATCCTTTGCTAATTAATGCATTTTCAATATTCATTCCTTTAGCAATGATTTCAGCAAAGGTGGTGGCACTTTGTAATTGCAATTGGAAGGACAGCTCAGGATTGAGATTTTGGACAAAGATATCAACTTGTTGTTTTTTGGGCATTTGACAAGGGAGTTTGCTAGCCATGTTTCACCATCGTTGTAAGAAAGATGCAAATGTCTCGCCATTCCTTTGTTTGTTTGTGACAAGGTCATTCATAGAGATCTCATTTTCAATGTTAAAGGTGAAGTGTGATAAGAACTTTTCAGCCAATTCTTTGAAAGTTTTAATACCCAGAGGGAGATGAGTGAACCATTCAATAGCTTGTCCCCCAAGGATATGAGGAAATAGACATAGAATATATGTATCATCATATACGACATCTAAACAAGCCACATAAAAATGTCAGAGATGGTCATGAGGATCACCTTTTCCTTTGTATTTGTCAAATTGCAGAACTTCAAAATGTGGTGGGAAAGGTGTCATTTGCAGTGATTTATCAAATGGATAATGACATACATCTTGAAAAGAGAATGTCTTCTTGGTGCAGCCCATTTTTATATGTTTGACATCTTGTCGTAACTTCTCAAATTCTTGTGGTTACATGGATGTAAAGATGTGTTGTTGCTGTATAGGATTTTGATGGTTGGGATGTGGTATATGATATGTTGTGTTTTGATTTGGAGGATTTTGTTGTTGTATGTTGTGTGATTAAACATATGAGGTGTGCCCTTGATTGCCAAATGGTGGGGATGTGTATGAGTGTATTGATGGATTGGCACTTGATGTTAGTGTCGCATGTGAACCATAGGAAGGATTGACATAGAATATTTGTGGAATAGAGGTTTGAGGTGCTTGGGATATGATCGGTGGATTTTGGACTACAGAGGATGGATTAATATATGATATGTATGGAGAGAAAAGGGGGAGAGCTTGAGATGGGATTGGTGGATTTTGGATATTGGAAGATGGATTGATATATGAAATGGATGGATTAACTTGGGATATGGAAGGGACATATGTTGGTTGAGCTTGTGTTATGAGGGGTGGACTTTGGATAGTGGAAGTTGTATTAGATTATATCGGTGCTTGAGAGACAATGGGGGGATTGACATGAGACACATGAGTGTTATATGGTTGCGGTCCAAAAAGGAGATGGTCAAGGGATGAAGGATTGGTGTTGGTATATGATTGTGAGTTGAATGTAGGGTCGATGAACAAAGTATTGGTGCTAGTTTGTCTTATGGGAATTGTATTGAGATGGGAAGATGGATTGGATGGTTGGGATAATTCAACATGCAACACATTTGAAATTGGAGCTTGAGTGACTTGTGGGGTTTGCAAAATGTTTGTGGTAGTGTGTTGTGAATATGAGATAGCTTAATAAGAGGTACATTTTGATGTGAGCTTGGAAGTGCTTGTGAACCCAGTATAACATTTGGAGTTGGAGCTCAAGAAATTAATGACTCTTGTATTTCAGCAATTTTAGTTGGTTGTATCAAAGGTTGTGTTGTCATAGGCATATGGAATGGGGGGAAGTGTGGATCGACCAATGGTGTTGATGCATGAGGTGTAGATACTGTAGGCTTATTGGACATGGTAGTGATAGCTGCAGGACTAGCATTAGCAACATCAGTGACATTTGTAGGAGCATGTTTTTGAGTGGTAGAAACATCAAAGTCACTTGGCAATTTAACTCCTTGTTGAATTAGTTTTAAAAGGACTTCTTCTTGATTGGCTTGGATGATTATGTTAGCATGTCGTAAAGCTATGGGATCTTGAAGATCCATTCAGTCCTCATCCTCTGATGAGTCATCATAGGCAATTGTTTGTTCTTATGGCACCGGGGTTGAGGATGAAGCTCCTATAGTGTAACCTTCAGCTAGAAAATGATGAGGATCTATTCTAGTTGTAAATTGAGAAGCATCCTTAAGAGGAGTGGATTGAAAATGTTTAAGATTTGCTTCCATGGCTTCTCTATATTGTCTCCTAGTTTGAGGCATTGAATGAAAATGGCCCAGATTGTAGGACTTGTTCGCTAAAATTGAGACTCCTAGATTGGTTTGGTTGATGGTTTGTTGTTTTGATTGCTGTCTTGGTTTGATTTGGTTGATTGAATTGTTTGATGTTGGTTTGCTTGATTGATTATTGGTTGAGATTGCCTGGTGATGGATTTGATTGATTGTTTGTTTGATTATAGATTAGATTGATTGATTAGATAGATCACTTGATTGGCTTGGCTAAGATAGATAAGCTTCCAAGAGATAGACTCATGAACTCAAGGGCAACTTCTTGATTGATAGGATGCTTTTGATTGGATGATCTGAGCTGAATGATGATTGCAGCTATAGAATCGTGTTGATTGGATAAGATTTGGTTGATTTTAATTGTCATTTGTGGGAGTCTCAATGGATACAAGGGCTCAAAAGTCTAAGATATGATTATAGGCTCAATAAGGTTGATTGATGGATGTGTATGCTTAAAATGATGTTCTCAAACAAGTGATGTTTTTCAGAGATTATTAGAAATGATGATTTTGGCTAAAATGTCTAATAGTTGTCTGTATGTGACCAAAGGTGATGTAGGATAAGCCAGATGTGACTCAGGATAATGCATATGCGACCGGGAATAAGCCAAATGCGAGTGACTACTATGTAATTGTGACCAGGTATACTACAAATGTGAGTGACTATTAATCAATTACAATGAGGGATAATGCAAATGTGCATATAGGGTAATATTAAGTGTTTTGCAAGATTGAACAAATGCAACTATCTATAGAGCATATGCGAGTGGTTGTTAATCAATTGCAATTTTTTGTTGTTTAATTTCAAGTTTTTGTGACAGGATTTATCAAGAAATTAGATGACTGTAAGCATGCAAATCATACAAAACTATACAACCCTAGGCAAGGCAAGGATAATATATGTTGGGTTCCCACTTAGATTGCTCCAGCCGCACTTATTCAAAGTAAATAACCTACAAATTTGGTAGCACTGGCTCCCCCTTGCTCAACACTCACTACTCAGGCATACCAAACTTCAAATTCCCAAAGAGAATTTTCTATCTCTACTATGAACTATGAGAGTGTGGGATGGCTCCAAGGGTCTTTCTTCTGACCTTCTACACCAACAAATAGATGGGATTTTGGCTTCTACACAAAGGTTTTTAGTAAGGGCATCCATTCAAGTTGGCCATATATGCGATGATTTACTTTGTTTAGGAGGCCTCCCAGCCTACAGAGGTTATGCTCTACAAGTTTTCATGCACCATAAGGTACTAAGGGAGACATTCGTTGGTATGACATAACAACACCCATTTCTTATGACTTTCATCACAAACACATTTTTTATATAGTGGTTGGAATGAGCTTGGCTTTAGCTTGTTACCACTTGGGTTGTTCCCTCTCACAATGGGAGGCAGGTCATCTAAAGATAATAACAATTTCTCTTACACCCAATATCCATTTGATAGGCAAGGGGAGAGGATACTCTTGTTATTAGCTTGGGGTTACAAAACGTGCACAACAAGCAAGAAAAAAAAGATAAAACAAGCATAGAGAAAACAAGGTTCTTTTTTAGCACCAAATCCAAATGTTCCTAAATTAGTGAAAAATATGATGAGTCTTCGATTGATCAATCCTACAATAGAGATATTAGTAGTTTTGAATCCTCCTTTCTTCGACAAATGGTAAGATGTTGCACAAAAATATGTTAGATGCCAAAGAAAAGCAATCTAGAACAAGGTTAATCAAATGTGTATAATAGAGACCAAATGTGACAGAGTGTAACTCAAATGTGACTGACTAAAGACCAAAAGCGACTATCTATAAATCAAATGTGACTGTGATTTTACCAACTACGACTCACTAAAATGCAAATGCGAGGCTCTGTGATGTGATTGTGATCGTCTGCGAATCAGTTGCAACTAATTGTTACTCATGCATTCAGATATTGCAAAACCCTAGGTAACCAGATGTAATGCCTATGATACAAATGCAATTTTTTGCAATTCAATTGCAACTGGGGATCGTGCAAATATGATTTCCTACGTATCAAATGTGATTGATTGTCATACAAATGTGATTGTCTATAGTTCAAATGTACTCCGTCTATGGTTCAAATGCGCTCTGCAAAATCTAACTTTAAAAATGACTTCACAAAAAAAATGTTAATCAAGGACGTGTCTCCCATCGGGCGTGCCAGAATGTGTGAGTAGGAAAATCAAGTTAGGAAGATAAAACAATGCAAATCAAACCTAATTCTACCACCTTCAAAGAATCCATCTAAATGACATGAAAATGAACAGAAATCAAAGCAAAGTCACCTAGATTGTATTGATTCCTTGGTTGGATTGTCGATTGCTTCTCAATAGTGAACAACCATAGTTCTCAAAGCCACCATGATGATGGATAATATGCTCAAGATGCTTGATGAATGCTTAATGAATGTGTTATGCATAGGATGATAATCTAGATGTTATATGGTAACATGATAATAATAGAGATGAGAGGGGGTATATATAGCACTCAATAAGGATTCATCAATAGTTGAGAAGAAAAGATGGAATCAATGGTTGAGATGAATTAAAGATCATGGGTGAATGTGCACAAGACAAGTGTCCTTGGAGCTTTCTTTTATTAAATGATGTAGTTAGGTTTGTTAAATGGAGATAAGATAAGTTTCCTTAAAATAGGATGCTTTTCTATTTTAAAGATTTGATGACAAGGATGATTGATTTTAGAACCCATTATATCATTCTTTTGCTTTAATTTAGGGTAGGACCTATCTTGTACACATAGAAGAAAGTGATAAGATAATATAATAATAAGGTGGATGATAGAGGAAATGCTTTTTTTAGAAGATTGGAGGAAAAGTCATAAATTAAATAAATAAATTTATTTAATTTATACACATGATGAGAAGATAAATAAATAAAATATTGATTTTATTTATTTGAGGAAGAATTAAATTAAATAAATTTGAAAATTTATTTAATTATAGATTAGAAGAAAATGGATGAAATTAATTAAATAAATATAATTTATTTAATTAATTGAGAAGATGGATGATTTAGGAGAAAATAGGAGAATAATACAAATGTGTTAGACAACATGCATAATAGTGAATAATGCAATGATTTTATGAATGATGAACAGGTCAATTTTGGGTGTTTACAATAACTAGTCTTTCTTAAGAAAAGACATTATTGTCATCATTGTGGATGACTTGAGATACCAAATTATTTATACTTGGCTGCATGATAAGTAATATCATGAAAGATGTAGAAACTAAAACTTTGTTTATTTAATTCTTTCTTTATGGAAGGAAATACAACCCAAGATGACCAAGAGGCCAGACTTATAAATATGGGTTATAAACTTGAAAACTACTGAGTTGATAGATTGAGATTTACAAAAAGATTAGTTATGAGAAAACAAGAAGCCCTAGTAAGTTAATGCATGTAATGAGGGTATACTTGGTAGATGATGCCTACTCTTGTTGTATAAATTGAAAGGTCAACATTACCAAATGGTTGAAGTAAACTAGAGAATTCTAGTATGATATATCTATTAAATCAAAGAACAAGAGTGTTTGTTATTTAATGTTACGGGTTAGAAAGGCTAACCCTCGAGTTAAATTAGAAGAGTTATGAAAACTAAAAATCTTGAGTCAGAAATGACTTTATTTATAATTATTAAAGTTATAATTATGAGATAGAATGAGTCTAAATGGTATTTTGATGACTCTAAATGAATTTTGTTCAAGTGATACTTATTTAAAGTATAAGAATATTGGATATTTGTAACAGATAGTAGCATGACAGGAAGTCATAGATCCTAGAATTTGCAAGGATGCAAAAGAGGGACTCTTTGAAAAAGGTAGAATTACCTAATCCTTTTTACCATGTATGTATATATCCTGGACTAAGGATTGATACCAGGTCAGATTGACTAGAAAAGAAATAATGAACATACAAGTTATGTCTAAAATCATTGTAGGATGAGATAACTTCTAAGTCCAGTTATATGTGTGTGAACAATTGACTACGTTCATTGTGAAACATCTATGTATATTAAATCTTTGGCCAAAGTAATGCATCCACCTCTGCATGCATTAGTCAGTTCATTGTGCTCTAGATGGCATAACCATCTAGTAGTGTCATACATAGAGTGAATCTATAGTTGTATGACCATGATGAGTTATGAAGGACACAACACTAGAAACTCATATGGCAAACCTTATGGTTCCTTATATCTATTCCCTTCATGAAGGGTAGGGCCGCTTCTAGGAAGGAAGTTGTGCGGGGGACTATTGGTCTATGGTTGGAGGAAAAGCACTCGGGTGATGCTCTCCTTCCCAATCAGATGACAAGTTGAGACTTATGAAGGCAAATATCAAAACTCCAGATGTAGTATATTCTATTTGTTTGCCTTGACAAGCAAATTCTATGTAAATTTATCATTGTTGCCTTGAGAAAAATATTATGATTATAAAGTGAAGGAACTCACTAGCATGCTATCTTTGAATATGTTGTAAATTTTTAGTTTGAAATTATTTAGAAAAGATATGCTTTTTTTTATATAATGATAATGCAAATGATTATTGCTAAACAAAAATATGATTATGATGATCATGATTATTTACTTGATAGTAAATTGGGAATGTTAATCCAGGTAATATGAGATGACATGTTACATGATATAAAGCATACAAACAGAAGTGCTAACCTGAAAAATGGCATACCCACAAGTAAGTAAATAATAAAACTAAAAATGGGTGGAAGATCCTATAAGAAAATAGATAGAAGAAGACCATCCAAGCAAGGAACCAAAATCCTCAAGTGTCAACATTCTAAGATGCACTGGAGGAGCCAACAAAAATGCCATCGATCATAACGTGAGTACCAATGCAGAATCTTAGAATGGTTTCCATGGAGAGTCCAGAGCTAAGGGGGTTGGGTTGGACAATCCTATGAGATAGTTGTTACAGTGTCTAACCTCTCCTAACATTCAAGGCTAAAGAACTATTGATAATGGGGAAAAATTTGGTAGTGTGAACCTGCCTATTAGATCTGCACCATGGAAGGAGGTGAGTTAGGGTCCCTGAGACCAAGATAAGATAGAGCCACAACCACTAGAGTGAGTATCGGGGTGTAAAGGAGCCTCAACAATAGATTATAGATTTTGATTGACTTTGGAAAGGCCTTTTCTTAACAAGGACAATTTATAACACTGCATTGCAGACAAAGTTGTAAAGTAAAACATATTGAGTACAAAAGAATACTATAGAACAAGAGGGATACAACTCACAATAGCAAATCTTGGGTGCAATCTGGTGATGACCCATTTAAGTTTCTTTTCAATTTTCTTAATCATAGAAATAATCACTTGATGAGAGCATCAATAACTCAAAAAATTCTTAGAAATGTGTAATGTCCCATTTTCATGCGTAAAGGATTCTTGTGATGTCCCTATAAGCACAAAAATCATGCACAGCCTCCACAAGGGCCCTTATGATGATTTTAATCATTGTCATGTACATATAAGCATGAAATAATGTCCTCTAAGTAGAAAACCTCTTGGTGACATGTCTTCTCTTTCTTCTTATGTTGTTTTGCTCTTTGCCATTTTCTCTCTCTATGTCGTTGATGTTTTTCGATACTTTTGCGACACTTGTCAATTTGCATTTTTTGAGCTTTTAACCCTGTTCTTAAGCCTTGTAAGCATCTTGTAGGTGAGTTTTCACCTTTCCCCTATGTTTTTCATCCTCTCCACCCCCTAGAATCCTTCTAGAGGCCCCTCCTAGCCATCCTCCACTTTCAATTTTTAGTTTCACTCAACCAATTCAAATCTTTCCCTATTATTTCCAGATCTCCCACCAAGAGATCCTACTTTGCAAGTGGAGATTTGGCTTCTTGCACATGATTGACCTATTTCTAGAGGCAAATCCCCTCCTTTTCATCTCCTCTACCATCTCCCATCATGCATTTCTACCCAGACCCCTTTCTTTCCAGATCTCCCATTGGGCGAAGGTACTAAATCAAGATCTCCCCCCAGGTGACCAAGGGTCCCCCCCTAAGTGACCCATGGGAAACCCTACTGGTAAAAGGGGTGACCCATGGGTGACCCTATTACATTTCCATCCACATAAAACTCAAGTTTCTAACTCAAAAAAGCTTCGTTTTCACCCATTTTTCTTCTAGTTTGCATTTTTTTTATGCCTAATATGGAGTTGTTTATTCCATGCACCCACACATTCATAATTAGCTCCATTTGATCTAAAATTAACAACTCATTCTCTCTCATGCATCTCTTCTTCTCCACTTCCTCTTGAGTCATACCTGTTATGTTTGTTTTTGGACAAGTCAACAATTAGAGTGAAATACCAAGTATCTGACTCCCTCTTGAGCAAAGCCTCTCAAATGCTGAACGAAATGATCAAACAAGATGACTCCATGGTTCCTTTCTTATGATTTTGTAAGAGACAGCTCAGTCACTAAGTATGATTTTACTGTTAAACACAAAGGGACTTACGCAGATTCTTCTCCTTTCATTCAACTTATTCCTCTTTCGATGTGGATCATTTATATACAAGGTATCAATGATAAAGAAAATGAAAAGGGGGTTAAGGGTTCAGAAAGCTAATCTAAGGTCAATGAAGTAATGATGAGGTATTGAATAGACAAACTCCTAAGTAAACCTAACTTCACTTCGCCAAGGATGCCTACAACTACATGAAGTTGGTGCAATCTCTCAAGGTTTGCGAATGGTTTTCAAATCATGAAGGTTCATATGAGCACCCATAAGACGGCGTAGCTCAAATAAGCATTCACAATCGAACTTATACAAATATGGCTCAGACTAGCTTTACACAACATTTCACCGGCAATGAATGTTAAAAGCATGAGCTAGGAGTTGATTAAATATTCAATACAACATGCATTACAACAAAGAGCTTCTAATCTACTTCTAATCTACTTGAAACATCTCTCCATTCAATTCAAGATACCAAAAATCATGTTACTCCACAAGATAACACTTAACACCAAATAAACTTCCAATGTTTTGCATTACTCTTGAGAAATATTTACAACAATTCCAAGTCCTCTTAGAAAATTTCGAGAGTCTCCTATTCTACTCCTACTTGTCTACAATCTAATTTCTATATATTACAAATGAGGCAACAAAGCCTTTATATAGTGCCCAAAATACATTGAATGGCTAAGATCAATTTGATAGCCAAGGGCTCAGATCATGCCACCTCAGAGGTAGTTACAACAACTTGCTATTTTTAGCAAAAAAGAGAGAGGCAATGAAGGCACGTTTTCCAATGTGATAAGGTAAGGCGAAAGCATTTAAAATATCTTCCACATAGGAATCCCTTTGGCTTTTTTCATTAAATGATACATTGAATGCATTTAAAATGATGTGTACTCACCACATAGATGCCACTTCAGCATACTTTGAAAATTGTATCATCTTTGTGTGATGTATTCAATGTGATTGCTTGAACTTGTATGTTTAAGAATACATCTTGTAGATCTTGCCTTGTTTTTTCTTCTTGTAGACTGGATGTAAGTTACTTGTTACTCATTTGACTAACACTGTGATGTTCCTTCTTCTTGTAGGATTCATGATGATCTTCTCTGGATGCAACTTCTTGAAGGGTAATGTATATGATGATGCTGCCTCCTTCATCATGTAAGAGTAGATGATGAAGCTTCATAGATGACATGAAGTAGAATATATAATGATGTTTCATTCATGAAGAGTAGGAGATTTCTTGGACTTGAAAATTGTAGAGTCTTGAAACTTGGATGGATGAAGTGCATTGCTTGATGATGCCATTGATGAAGTATACTTGAACTTGATGTGATCAAACATGATATCATTGATGTAGAGACTTGAGGTATGATCCTTTGGAGTGGTGTTCCCTCTGCAAGGTGAAAGTGATTCAAACACTTGCTCTTGATGATCATGATGTAATTGATGAAATGCTTCCTTGAAGATGATCTTGAAGCTCGAAGGAACTTGAAGTAGATTGGATGTCTTAGAAAGTCTTGATGAAGATGATGTCCTTCGGATGGATGTCTTCTAGACAATCTTAACTTGATGCCACTTGATGAAGAATTCCAACACAAGGATGATGAAAGGTTCCTTTGAAGCAACTACATTATGCTTGAAGTGATCACTTTGAGCAGCTTATGATGCCTTCTTCTTGAAGACTGCTTCCTGACTTTCCTTCCTACATGAAAGTGTTTCCAACCTTTAGCTCCTGCAACACAAAGAAAGAAATAATATCAACCTTCTCGATAAACATGATAATATTTGATTTATAACATATAAGAATGCATTTCCAAGCCAAGCGCACTAGATGACAAGTTCTTGATCTTCATTGAAACTCTTAAAATTTGCATTCTAACACTTAGAACCTGCCTTTCCATCTTGATGCATTGCTTCAAGATTTCAAATCCTCTGGAAAGGTGTTGAGCACATTAGATCAAGGTCATTGGATCTTCTCTTGAAATTTACATTGATACTAAAATTTAGCCTCATTATGGAAGTGGCGTATTGCTTAAAGGTATCTGAAATCTTCTTCTAACCTTCACCTTAGCGGATCACTTTCACCTTGGTTGCATTAGTTGCTAATTTTGAGATCTTCTTCTACTAGGCACTTTGGTTGAGGGTTTTGAAATCCTCTAGAACTTTAGCATTTTTGCCTTGGTTAAGGGGTTGAAGATCTTCTTGATGTTGGCGCAGTGGTTCAAGTGTTGGAAATCCTCTTGAATTTTGCTTTAAAACTTGACTTTACTTCCCTCCATAAGGTGACGCACTAGATAGAGGTTTTGGTTTCTTCTAGAATTAGCACGCTAGATGGGTCGCATTGGATAAGGATTTCAAAATCCTCTTGATTTTTACCTTGTAATAAACCCCTCCTCCAAGCGTATTAGACCTTGATTTCAAACTCTTCTTGAAGTAGTCGCATTGGTTCACACCTTTTGAATCCTCCTTGTTTAGCGCACTAGATAAGGGATTTGAAATCCTCTACCTTATCCCTCCACAAGGGCACATTGGATGGGGTATAAAGAATCCTCTAAAAACATGCCTTCAACACTCAACTTTTACTCTCCTCTACAAGGTGGCGTAAGAGAACAAGATTTTAATTTCCTCTAGAAATTCGCTCTAAGAATTTTCCTTGGATTCTTCTTGAAGAGGTCGCATTGGTTTGAGATGTTAGGATTTTCTAAGATTTGTGCATTGGTTAAGGATTTGAAATCCTCTGGAAACATCAAAACTTACACCTTGACACCCAGCATTTTTCTTTCTCCTTAGCACATTGGATGGAGGTATTGATTTCCTCTGAAATTTTTGCACTAGATAGGCATGTCACAATCCTCTTGAAACTTGCGCAATGAATAGCACCTTAAAAATCCTCTTCAAGTTGGCGGATTAGATGGGGAAGTCAGAATCTTCTAGAAATCGGCGCATTACTTCAAGGGAATGAATTCTTCTTGCAATTTGCGCATTGGTTGGAGGGTTCAGAATCCTCTTCTATCCTCTATCCTTGGGCGCATTTGTTCAAGCGCGAGGGATCCTCAACTTGAAATCCTCTTAAACGTGGCATGATTTATGAAGATTTTGCACCACTTGGATATCCCGTCGCATTGGATCAGCTTTTTGAATCCTCTGGAGTTGTTGGGCATTTTCAGGGTTCGTGAGGTAAAGGTATATTGAAAAATATTGAAAAATATACTTTAAATATTTTTCAATATACCTTTCAGGATGTTTTAGATAGGTCTCGAATCCATCGGATTTAACATGCAAAATCTAGAATTTGGAGGATTCACCAGATTTTAGACTTAGCCATTTTTTCAGGATTTCAGGGTTTCAGGCTCCAGACTTAGTCTTTTCAGGATCTCAAACATACATTAGGAAGGGTCTCATTGTTCATCACTTGGAAGGAATTTAATCAAGATTCTTCATTTTCTAGATGAGACCTCGAGTTATGACAAAAATCTCTTAGGAGAAAGACTTCTTATTGGATTGACAGAGGAAATGAACCCAAGGCATCGTCCAAAACTAATGCAAAGCATCAGAGCTCAACAAAAAAAAAGGGGGTCCCCATTTGCAATGGGGCGATGTGTGATTTGGTCACAACATCTAGTGTCAACCCGAATAAATGTTCCTAAACATTTCAGAGACAAAAAACTCAATCCAGACTTAAAAAACTTCAGACACTCCTCTTCTATCTATCAGCTAGCTAGACAACAAAATCGAAAAGGAAAAGAATCATAGATTCAATCAAGACACTACATCTCTTCTGATGTGTGATTAAAGATTGATTTCAATTAAAACAACTTCTTAAATGTTCCAAAGATAAACAAATGTCAGGCTTCAACATTTCCATGTACACCCACACACTAGATCAAATAGACATAACTACCCGATCAGAGAATCAAAGCCAGTTGCCAGCACGACTATCCATATCTGAGATTTGAAGTGCAAGCACTTATGTTCATTCCCATCCCTTAGAAACTAGGATTATCTAAGCTAACCTATCTCAAGCTAGGTATATTCATGAAAGTGGATGGATGATGAATACATGTACATATGATGGCATGCAATGATATTGAACGGGGTGATAGTGGGATGAGGGTGATATTGGAAATGAAATGAACTGGAGAAGAGTGAAATGAGACAAGGTGTCTCTACCATGACACCTGTTTGCTAGGTTTTCATCATGGTACTTATCCATAGTGCCCGTTTGCCGGGTTTTCACCAGTGGACGAAATTTTTCTCTTTACTATTTTTCATTTTTTTTCATTTTTCATTTTTTCTCTTTTTTTTTTGTTTTTTTTTGTTTTTCAAACTTACACATTACACACGGTGCCTGTTTGCCAAGTTTTCACCATGGTAGCGAATAGACAGAACTCTAGAGTCTGACTCTGCATATAACATAGTGATCCATAACCATGTCAAGTTAACATATACACTGATGTCGACAGGTAATAACAAAATGATAGGGTGGATGGAAATAGATTTGCTATTTAGCGGAATGAAGTGAAATGGAACCATGATCAACCTCTGTTCGTATCTACCTAAACTTTGAAGCTTGCAAGTGGGAAAGGGATATATGACAGGGAACGGGATGAATGATAACTGATAATGATACCTTCATGACCTCCATGAACTTAGGATTTCTCCCTTTAATTTTGGTTCACGGGGTGAAGTAATGGATGGAATGGAAAGTAAAATGGAATGAATGGATGAATTGGATGCGGTAGCCTCTTTGGATTCGGCTACAAGTACCCAGAGTTTCATTCTTCAAGCATTTATTTGAAAGTATAGCTTTTGAACATGCCTAGCTTAGAATTTTGGTATTTGTACCATGAGGCATAGAGATCTATAAAATTTTCAGGAAGTTCTTGTTTGATGGGTATAAGCATCCAAGTATTTATTTTATGGAAATATAGGGGAATGATTAGAAGGAATTGCAAGCTTCTTACTTAGACGACACTCACATTTATCAATCATCATTAGGAGATGGGTGGAAGGTAAACGGTATAATAATATGATAGGAAAGGCGGAGGTAAGATGGATGATGAAAGGTATGAATAGCTACATGCTTTTAGACTTTGCATGATAACGAAGGCAGGTTGAACATATATGATAGGTGGATGATAGACAACGATGGATTAGAATAGAACACCAACATCTTGACCTTGACTTGTATGTAGTGAACAAGGTCCTTTGAAAAGGACATTGACAGGTAGATACTCCAAATGATTCATACTTCCACTTTTATCCTTTTGAAGTATACAACGAACAATAGGACCGTATAAATGATTCAGACATCAAACTTGAATTCATTATTGGATGAAAAAATGCAATGTGGATGGAGGTTTTATTGATATATGTGAGGTGGAGGTGATAAGTGGAATGATGGATGGAAGTATACCGAATGCTTATTATGGAGCAAAATGGAAACATGAATTACCTTGAGATGTTCACTTGATCCAGGCTTACAAAGACGTTCCTAGGAACTTCGAGATCATTAAGATGTGTAAGATATAAAAACCTCAAAATACTTCAATCAATACCGAACAAATGACTCATCTCCCAGGAGCAAGCAGTCATGCTATCTGATACTAGCGATGGAATCCACGGGAAATCCATCAATCATGACCTAAGTTTCTCAAAGGAACACATAAGAATTCATAAAATTTAGATTCAGCATTTTAGAATATTATGATCAAAAGAAAATAGTGTCAAGACACAATATATGGTTAACTTCCAAGTCAAGTTCAAAGTTTAACAAGATGATAAACCGAAGGAAAAACATCTTCCAATTCTAAGACATTCACAAATGGATGTCTAAGAAATGAACTAATATATCATCCGGAGTTGACACCAGAGTGTGTGTTTGAGATACATCACCTTCTTACAAATGAGAAACCGACACAACAAAACAACTAAAACAACTAAGAAAAACAAACAGCTAATCTATGAAAGCAAACGACAACCAACCACTAAGCTAAGGAAAAGACAACAACAAACAAGCGACTTGAAAACAAAACTAAGCTAAGGACAAACCAAGACTTGAGTCAAATGACATCAAGGAGCAAATCTATTCTAATACGCAACAGAAAGGAAAATCCTAGTCTAACCTAGTTATGTACAAGCAACAGAGATGCAACCCAGGACACAGAGTATATACAAGCCCTGGCATGATTATTAAGTATGTACAATAGAAGCAATCCAACAGTGACAGTTCTCAACCGGGCAAATTCATCTTTGAATGCAGAGAGAAATTCATTTTTCAGGCGACAGTCCTCAAATGTAGGAAAAATTTCTGGAGGTATTATGATCAATTGAGGATTTTCATCAGGACCATGATTTATCCAAATGCAGGTTGTTCTACCCAATTCTCCATAATCAAATTCATATTCAATGTGTTCAATACATTCAAGATTATCATCATTACTATCATTGCTATCAATGTTATCAACTAGAAGTTCATGATGTTCAAATTCAAAATTGCTCCAATCAATAGAAGGGAAAGATACAACCTGATGCTTGCTGTTTTCAATGAGACATGGCCTACCCAACATTTGATCATACTCTAAGCATCTGTCAGGAGGTCACCATTGATGGTAGATGAGGCTCTCATCTTCTTCATATTGCATGATCTCATCGTCAAGCTCCTTTGTGATCTCTAGCAACGGTGTCAACAACTTCTTTATCTCAGCATCCATAACAACAACATGTTCTTCAATTGTCTGTCTTTTCTTCGGCTTGATATCTTCTTGTATAATGATGGCAGCATCAAGCGTCGACCCAAATTGCTCTTGTATATTCCCAGGCTCTTCATCAGTAGCCTCTTGAATGATAGCTTCTAAATTTCTTTGCAATGCTTCTAACTCATGATCTTTTAACAACTTTTTCTGTACTTCTTGTAGCTCATTCTCAAGGATCTCTTGATGTAATGTAGATGCATACTCCTCAAGAAACTTATCTTCATCAAATTCAGGTTCCTACCACAAGCTCGAACTTCTTTCTTCCGCAATTGCTACTTCAAGTGCTCTAACATTTTCTAAATCCTGTTTACAATCCTTTGATGTTTTTGATAACCTCTGTCCGAATGCTTCTATCTCTTCAGGATTGATAAACTCGTATTCATATTCCTTGTCACTGGTACTTTGCTTATCAAGATTTTTTTTAAAAACTTCTTCCTCAATAGGTACACCAGCTTCTACTTCCTGCATGGCTTGATGAACTACTTCCCAGCATTTCTCACAAGTATATTCCAAATGATCTATATCATGCACCCTGCACCAATTTCTAGGAAGCAATATGCCGTCTACACTTAAATCCTTGTCATTCTTCAATTCCTTCTTGATCTTCTCCTTCAACTTCTTGAATGCTTCACCATCAACAGGAGTATTAGGATCTATCTTTGAAAATGCTATCGGCTCATGTACTTGTAAAAATGAAATTTTCTTTTGCACTGCTAAGTCCATCCTCGATAAGAATGTTATACAATCTGCTTCTATATGATCATTTGTATTGTGAATACGACATCCATATCTGCACTTGAAGTCTTTCAAACTCTTGCCACCAAGACGTTGATTCAATGACCACTATAGTTGAAGAACAATTGGAGTTGAACTTGCAGGATCATACCCAACAACTTGCCGCATATCCACTTCTGAATCCATGGTTGAGAACTCCATCTTCTAATTTTTATTTTTTTTTGAATTTTTTGACTTTTTACTTTTTTTGTATTTTCTGGAATATCAATCCACCACTTTGGAGTGTCTAGTGCTCTACTTGAAATGAAGAATATCTAGGCTCACGCCCTCCTTCTAGTGCCAAAAAATGTTGATGTTTGTTTTTGGACAAGTCAACAATTAGAGTGAAATACCAAGTATCTGACTCCCTCTTGAGCAAAGCCTCTCGAATGCTAAACGAAGTGATCAAACAAGATGACTCCAAGGTTCCTTTCTTATGATTTTGTAAGAGACAGCTCAGTCACTAAGTATGATTTTGCTATTAAACACAAAGGGACTTACGCAGATTCTTCTCCTTTCATTCAGCTTATTCCTCTTTCGATGTGGATCATTTATATACAAGGTATCAATGATAAAGAAAATGAAAAGAGGGTTAAGGGTTCAGAAAGCTAATCTAAGGTCAATGAAGTGATGATGAGGTATTGAATAGACAAACTCCTAAGTAAACCTAACTTCACTTCGCCAAGGATGCCTACAACTACATGAAGTTGGTGCAATCTCCTAAGGTTTACGAATGGTTTTCAAATCATGAAGGTTCATATGAGCACCCATAAGACGGCGCAGCTCAAACAAGCATTCACAATCAAACTTATACAAATATGGCTAAGACTAGCTTTACACAACATTTCACCGACGATGAATGTTAAAACCATGAGCTAGGAGTTGATTAAATATTCAATACAACATGCATTACAACAAAGAGCTTCTAATCTACTTCTAATCTACTTGAAACATCTCTCCATTCAATTCAAGATACTAGAAATCATGTTACTCCACAAGATAACACTTAACACCAAATAAACTTCCAATGTTTTGCATTACTCTTGAGAAATATTTACAACAATTCCAAGTCCTCTCAGAAAAATTCGAGAGTCTCCTATTCTACTCCTACTTGTCTACAATCTAATTTCTATATATTACAAATGAGGCAACAAAGCCTTTATATAGTGCCCAGAATACATTGAATGGCTAAGATCAATTTGATAGCCAAGGGCTCAGATCATGCCACCTCAAAGGTAGTTACAACAACTTGCTATTTTTAGCAAAAAAGAGAGAGGCAATGAAGGCACATTTTCCAATGTGATAAGGTAAGGCAAAAGCATTTAAAATATCTTCCACATAGGAATCCCTTTGGCTTTTTTCATTAAATGATACATTGAATGCATTTAAAATGATGTGTACTCACCACATAGATGCCACTTCAGCATACTTTGAAAATTGTATCATCTTTGTGTGATGTATTCAATGTGATTGCTTGAACTTGTATGTTTAAGAATACATCTTGTAGATCTTGCCTTGTTTTTTCTTCTTGTAGACTGGATGTATGTTACTTGTTACTCATTTGACTAACACTGTGATGTTCCTTCTTCTTGTAGGATTCATGATGATCTTCTCTGGATGCAACTTCTTGAAGGGTAATGTATATGATGATGCTGCCTCCTTCATCATGTAAGAGTAGATGATGAAGCTTCATAGATGACATGAAGTAGAATATATAATGATGCTTCATTCATGAAGAGTAGGAGATTTCTTGGACTTGAAAATTTTAGAGTCTTGAAACTTGGATGGATGAAGTGCATTGCTTGATGATGCCATTGATGAAGTATACTTGAACTTGATGTGATCTAACATGATATCATTGATGTAGAGACTTGAGGTATGATCCTTTGGAGTGGTGTTCCCTCTGCAAGGTGAAAGTGATTCAAACACTTGCTCTTGATGATCATGATGTAGTTGATGAAATGCTTCCTTGAAGATGATCTTGAAGCTCGAAGGAACTTGAAGTAGATTGGATGTCTTAGAAAGTCTTGATGAAGATGATGTCCTTCGAATGGATGTCTTCTAGACAATCTTAACTTGATGCCACTTGATGAAGAATTCCAACACAAAGATGATGAAAGGCTCCTTTGAAGCAGCTACATGATGCTTGAAGTGATCACTTTGAGTAGCTTATGATGCCTTCTTCTTGAAGGCTGCTTCCTGACTTTCCTTCCTACATGAAAGTGTTTCCAGCCTTTAGCTCCTACAACACAAAGAAAGAAATAATATCAACCTTCTCGATAAACATGATAATATTTGATTTATAACATATAAGAATGCATTTCCAAGCCAAGCGCATTAGATGACAAGTTCTTGATCTTCATTGAAACTCTTAAAATTTGCATTCTAACACTTAGAACCTGCCTTTCCATCTTGATGCATTGCTTCAAGATTTCAAATCCTCTGGAAAGGTGTTGAGCACATTAGGTCAAGGTCATTGGATCTTCTCTTGAAATTTACCTTGATATTGAAATTTAGCCTCATTATGGAAGTGGTGTATTGCTTAAAGGTATCTAAAATCTTCTTCTAACCTTCACCTTAGCGGATCACTTTCACCTTGGTCGCATTGGTTGCTGATTTTGAGATCTTCTTCTACTAGGCGCTTTGGTTGAGGGTTTTGAAATCCTCTGGAACTTTAGCATTTTTGCCTTGGTTAAGGGGTTGAAGATCTTCTTGATGTTGGCGCGATGGTTCAAGTGTTGGAAATCCTCTTGAATTTTGCTTTAAAACTTGACTTTACTTCCCTCCATAAGGTGACGCACTAGATAGAGGTTTTGGTTTCTTCTAGAATTAGCACAGTAGATGGGTCACATTGGATAAGGATTTCAAAATCCTCTTGATTTTTACCTTGTAATAAACCCCTCCTCCAAGCGTATTAGACCTTGATTTCAAACTCTTCTTGAAGTAGTCGCATTGGTTCACACCTTTTGAATCCTCCTTGTTTAGTGCACTAGATAAGGGATTTGAAATCCTCTACCTTATCCCTCCACAAGGGCACATTAGATGGGGTATAAAGAATCCTCTCGAAACATGCCTTCAACACTCAACTTTTACTCTCCTCTACAAGGTGGCGTAAGAGAACAAGATTTTAATTTCCTCTAGAAATTCGCTCTAAGACTTTTCCTTGGATTCTTCTTGAAGAGGTTGCATTGGTTTGAGATGTTAAAATTTTCTAAGATTTGTGCATTGGTTAAGGATTTGAAATCCTCTGGAAACATCAAAACTTACACCTTGACACCTAGCATTTTTCTTTCTCCTTAGCGCATTGGATGGAGGTATTGATTTCCTCTGAAATTTTCGCATTAGATAGGCATGTCACAATCCTCTTGAAACTTGCGCAATGAATAGCACCTTAAAAATCCTCTTCAAGTTGGCAGATTAGATGGGGAAGTCAGAATCTTCTAGAAATCGGCGCATTACTTCAAGGGAATGAATTCTTCTTGCAATTTGAGCATTGGTTGGAGGGTTCAGAATCCTCTTCTATCCTCTATCCTTGGGCGCATTTGTTCAAGCGCGAGGGATCCTCAACTTGAAATCCTCTTGAACGCGGCGTGATTTATGAAGATTTTGTGCCAAGATTTTGCGCCAATTGGATATCCCGTCACATTGGATCAGCTTTTTGAATCCTCTGGAGTCATTGGGCGTTTTCAGGGTTCATGAGGTAAAGGTATATTGAAAAATATTGAAAAATATACTTTAAATATTTTTCAATATACCTTTCAGGATGTTTGAGATAGGTCTCGAATCCATCGGATTTAACATGCAAAATCTAGAATTTGGAGGATTCACTAGATTTCAGACTTAGCCATTTTTTCAGGATTTCAGGGTTTCAAGCTCCAGACTTAGTCTTTTCAGGATTTCAAACATACATCAGGAAGGGTCTCATTGTTCATCACTTGGAAGGAATTTAATCAAGATTCTTCATTTTCCAGATGAGACCTCCAGTTATGACAAAAATCTCTTAGGAGAAAGACTTCTTATTGGATTGATAGAGGAAACGAACCCAAGGCATCATCCAAAACTAATGCAAAGCATCAGAGCTCAACAAAAAAAAGGGGGTCCCCATTTGCAATGGGGCGATGTGTGATTTGGTCACAACAATACCCTATTACTAGGTAGATCACTCTTTAGTCAACCTTGTTAACTCTTCAGTCTAATTGAGTTAACACTTTCTCTTCCTCACCTCTCATCCCTTCTTCTAACCTATAAATATCCCCCTCCCTCAAGCACAAAGGGAGGCAAATTCATTATGCACACAGCTCTTGCTATTTTTTTCCTCTCTAATCAACATTCTTATGCTCACATAGGATGAAGGTGCCTTTTGTTTGTTCATTGTTCATCAAGCTTTCACATAAATCTCTTCAAGTGTCCTTACTCTACTTCAATCAATGCTATTGTGCTCATCAAAATCTCTCATTGAGCTCTCTTTGCAAAGCTTCTATAGCTTCTTTTTCTTCTTTGTGTTATCTTGTCACCAAGAGGTATTCCTGCTACTTCAAGAGGATACGAGGTTGCCATCAAGGATTTTTAAGGGTGGTGGAGACTCACAAGTCTTCTTTATTTCAGGTTCCTCTATGCTTTTTGTCCATTGGTAGTAATTAGAAAATCAAAATTTCTCTTGGGATTTGTAATTTATTGCTTTTTCCTTGATAGAATAGTTAGATCTAGCATCCTAGAAGTAATTTGCATCCATAGTTTAATTCATTTACTTGCAATTTCCTTTTCTAGATTAAATCATTTCAAAACATTTGAAAACCCCCAAAATATAGAATAATTGCATTAGGTAAAATTCATTCTAGTTACATTCATATTTCCTTTCCTAGATTAAAAGGCGTCTTTTATTTCTAAAATATCAAAAAAAGCACAAAAACAAGTTTGCATTTCATTTAGCATTACATGCATAAAACCCTAGAAAAGAACAAAAAAATTAGACAAACAGATAACTTGAAAACCCTTGATACAATCACAAGATCAACCACGGTCAACTATTTGGTCAAACCCTTGATATCATCACAAGGTCAACAAAAGTCAACTCACAACTAAACCCTAGGTCAACCAAAAGCCTAGGTCAAACCCTAAAGTCTAGTCAAGGTTAGTCCACATACATCTATCTCTTGTCTTGGCTCATGAATGTACCCAAGATTAAGAGGTGAGTGAGTGAGGGCAATCCTCAACAAGATTAAGGAGATCCATCTATGACCACAACAAGATCCGCTTGTCCTTCAACAAATAGAAGAGCATAGACAACATTTTCTACAATAGGCATTCATTAGATACTTTGAAAGATAGAAAGCCATCAATGAAAGTAGCAGCTTACCCACACAGAGGTGGAATAGCAGAAACCCCAACAGGAGAAGAGTAACTAGTGACCCTTCAGGTCATACGGTTATCTCTACAACAACAATCATTGAACAAAGCATCTACATTAGCACGCAACAACAAAGGCCCCAAGACATGCCAGCCCCTCTCTGCGAAGTCCAGCTCTCCAATGAGCTAGACCCCCATTGTGTCTTGCCTCCTCTCGACTAGCTACTTCCATGAGAGTGAGAGTGATGTGACGATTCACCCCATGGCAAGGAGGGAAGGGTCCATGTGTGTGTTGAAATCCAACTCGACAGCCCCAAGCAATCGAAGTCATGATTTTAAGCGTACATATTTTGGTGAACCCAACATGAACTACAAAACCTTTTGGCTAGTTTGTTTAGATCCTTGCAAAACAATAAACACTTCGAAACATTTTCACATTATTTTTCATAGCCGCTTTCTCTTTCATCACCTTCGCTATCACTCGCTCCATTTATTCTACAGTGTCTACGGCACCCCTGAATATGAATGAGCCCAATCTAAACCAAGGGAGTATCCCTTCAAGGGAACCAAAAACTCTCTTTCAACAGATACGTGCCTCCCCATCCAAATGCACCTATCCCAAACTATTACGATTACGAAGACTCTGATTACGAATAAGATCAATGAGACCAAAGAGAACCTAGGCATTCTCTATCTTTCAATAGCCTAGCATG
The DNA here is from genome assembly GCA_027924645.1 of Cunninghamia lanceolata. Taxonomy (NCBI): domain Eukaryota; kingdom Viridiplantae; phylum Streptophyta; class Pinopsida; order Cupressales; family Cupressaceae; genus Cunninghamia; species Cunninghamia lanceolata. Next base: position 1,393,188 of record BSBN01001019.1, read on the forward strand.
GGAACACTAAGGTCAGAAATTCCTAAAGGTGATCAACCTTTGTCAAGCACCTCAAGTACTCATCTTGATGAGGAGGTAAAAAGACTAGAAAAGCACTTGCAAGAGGCAAGAGACACACAAGAAGCCTTAAGAATTGCCTTGCAAGAAGAACAAAGAGAAAATGTTGCACGAGAGAAAGCACAACATCATACCAACACTAGAAGAGACAATCCAAGGAACAAAAAAGACCTAGAGCTACCACACCCATAGATTTAATCACAACTTTAGTGCAAAGGATTAGAATGCAAGAAGCAGAGCAAACAACTCTTGAAAGAAGACAAAAGTCCCATGATGACATCTAAATTGAATAGGACTAGGGGGCATCTCAAAATCCCCCTACCTCAGTTATTATTCAAGGAACGCAAGTAATGACATACGCCAAAATGGGAATCCTCCCATGCAAAACATTCAAGCGATGTTGGGAAACCCAACAAATTAGACAGTAGGGTACCAGCACCCTCCAGCAGGGTTATTATCTACTCCCCAATCGTAAAGCACCTTCCTTGGGACGTATCTCAAGTACTTGAAAGAACCTCTTGATCAAAACATAAGGAATGTGCAGTTACCTCATCCACTGATAGATCTCCTAAAGTTCAAAGGAGAAGGAGATCCAAACTCCCACATTAAAGCCTACACTACAGTGATAAGAGAACTCCTCCCTTGGGATGGGGTTGTTGCCAAAATCTTTCTAAAAACTCTTGAAGGAATAGCTCTAGATTGGTACTATCATCTACCAAAATCTTTAATTCACTTGTTCAGACAACTAATCAGAGAGTTTGTTATGAATTTTGACATGAAGAAACTCATCAAAACAGGGATCAGAGAATTCATCACCATGAAACAACAAATAAATGAATCTGTAGCCCACTTTGTCACTTGATGGAGGCAAGTCCTTTATTCCTCAACTAGTGCCCCAAAAATGGATCACCGTGAACTATGTGATCTTTTCTCACATGCCTTAAACAAAGATATGAGAGAGGACATTCAAAAATTGCCATATAAATCCTATGAAGAAGCATTAGAAAGTGCTTTAAGGATCAACCAAGCCACCATCGACAATGGCCGGAAGACTTATGATACCAATGGAAAGTTCAAGATATCCAAAGGAGTTGAAAAGACCAAATCCAATGTTCCTCCAGACAAAGATGTTAATGTTGTGAAAAGCAATCCCAGCAATGACAAGTGGCAATAAAAAGGAAATCAGGGGTCAAATTGTCACCCCTATGACCCCAACACTTATTGTTGGTTCCATGGAACAAAAGGTCATGAAACAAAAACCTACTATGGATACAATAAAGCTATCTCCAAACTTACTCTGGATCAACAGTAGAATTTCTTCAAACTCCTTCAATCTAAAAGGAAAGAGAAAGAACCACAAAAAAAGAAAGGGAAGGCCAATCAAAATAATTCCAATCAAGTGGAATTGAACCAAGACTTGTATTTGTAGTCCAACAGGAAGAACAAATAGATCAGATGAAGAATGTCTTCTCACAAGTGATAAATTTGTTGAGAGCCTCCCCCTCACACCGAAAAACATTCTTGAAAGTATTAGAAGTAGGGTGTTCAACACAGGAGGAACCACCTCCTCTCACATTTGATATTTCCAAACTACCTCAAAATGAAGGAGAAAAGAAAAAGAATTCACCTCTATACATACAAATTCAAGTTGAAGAGATTACCATAAAAAGAGTAGTGGTGGGCGAAGGATTAGTAGTCAATCTCTAGTCAATGTCATTCCTACGGAGAATGGGATACATCAAAACAAGAATCAAGCAACAAACTTCCACATTAAGAATATACGACAGTCACAACATACAAACAGTTGGAAAAACCAGCCTAGCACTTATGGGTGTTGCCACAATAATGGGTTAGACTTTCTGGGACATCCTAATTTTTGTTGAAATCACATATTTTTAGAAAATATAATGATTTAAGCCTTAAAAGGTTCCATTCAAAGGATTTTAATTGAAGAGGGTTTAATCAAACCCCCTTAGATTCAAACCCCCTTGGATAGAACCCTACTAGTTTTAAACCATACCTATAATGGAGTCTCCTCTACACCTATCAAAATTTTAATAAAAAACCACTTTTGATTTACCTTTTGGGTGATCAAATGAATTCATTTAAAATTTATTCTTTGTAAGTATGTAGTCCTTATTATAAGCTTCCCAAAAAGTATAATTTTAAATATATTTAATTTGATTATTATATTTATTTTTTATTTCTTGTGAATGTATGTTTTTCAATGAACATCAAGGTCTTTGTTTCACACATGAAAAAATAGGAAAATAGTGAATTTTTTTTTGAAAAATATCTATGCCCTAGGTATTGATGTCCTTGTTTCAACAAAAAAAAATGAATTTCAAGACATACAGAAAAAGTTATGTTTTAGAGAATATGCCTATGTCTAAATTATAATTGGTTTGACTTCAAAACTTAATAAAAAAAATATTCAACAAAATATTAATAAACCAAATGCATGCCCTATATATCGATGTTACCAATCTAAATTCAAAAGAATCAGAATTTTAACCTTTGTAGAAAAAAAGTTATATGCTATAGAATACACATCACTTTAAAAAATGTTGTTTACTATTAAAAACTAGTTATCAAAGGAGATGCAAAAAAATTTACAAAATAACTCCAATTTTTTTAAAAAATATATATTTAGAATCTATAGACAAAATCTCACAAATCCCTAGTTCGCATCATCTTCAAATTCCTAACAATTTAGCAGCTATAGGCGTTAGAAAGTCAATATTTAGTTCAAAATGTTGATTTTAATGTCAAGTTTGGCAGAAAAGTGTAACCCATTATTGTGGGATTACCCTTACTCTAATGGATAAAACTATCTCCGCATATTTCTATGCTATCAACAGAGAAATCAACTATAATATGATCCTTGGAAGACCTTGGATTCATGCTATGAAAGCCATCACCTCCACTTTGTTTCAAGAAATCCACTTCCACCATCTGGGAAAAGTTAGCATTATCAAAGCAAACCCTGATCCTTTCAGTATTTACAAGAAGGACAAGGAAGAGAAAGATAAAAAGTTAAAGACACAAGAGAAGGTGAAAGAAGAAGTTCAATATACTCAACCAAATACAAGTACTCACAACATATCATATCAAAGAATGAACGATCTTAGATAATTCCCCTTCGATCCTCATACCACCAAATTGTTGATAACTGAGAGGGGGGGGGGTGAATCAGTTATCCTAATTATTTCCCTTAATGAACTTTCCTCTTAATTGAAGCAGCATAAAATCAAACACAAAACATTAACCATGAAATAAGAAACACATGACACAGTATTTTTGACGTGGAAACCCTGTTAAGGGAGAAAACCACGGGGTGATTAACCCAAGAATTATTCTCTGTTAGAAGAATAGGAAATTACAAAAATGGCACTTGCCAATTAGGGCTCACTGCCCGAGCACACTGCTCACAAGAGGCTCACTGCCTACAAGAAGACACACTGTCTTACAAAGTGATAAGAATCACAGTCTTGAACTGATTGGAAGCATCTGCATATGCTGGAGTTCAGTTCCGGTTAGGTTCAGTATACTGATCTGCTGCACTTCATCTTTCCTCTGTTCTTTAGTCTGCTATCCTTTCACATACCGGATCCTTCTTGCTACTTCTGCTCTACTCTGGACTTGTTCGCATATCCTTTTCGCTCACTCACACACTTTACAACTAAATCCATCCTCTATATGTATCCGCACAAGTAATTTCATCATCTTTCTAGTCGGCATCCGGAACAGTCTAGTTTCTTACAAACTTAGTTCTGTCGGCTGAATCCTTGCTCACCAAGCAATGCGGATCAAGCATATATTTGTAGATATCATCAATTATGTCGGCCAAACATGATTCATGCCTCCGCAACCTTTATCATCATCTGTAACACATCCGGAAAGTAGTTTGATACTCAGTCAGTCAGTTCTTCCTCTGTTTTCACTGTCTCTCAGGAATCCGGTACTCAACTATTCATATCTTTTTCTTTGTCCATCTCCGGAGGCTAAATCCTTGGAATATACTACTCAAGATAGTCCTCTTGACTTCCCCAGATCCGCACTGTGCCAAGACACTTCCTCTGAGAGATCCGGACCAATCTGTCGGACCTTGCCACATGCTCTGTTCTTGTTCACCGGACCACAACAATCTTCAATCTGACTTCCGGTAGAGATATAACATGACTTGCGGATATGTGGAATGACCTTTGTTGCCATCAATGACAACAACCATGAATCCATATAGTGTCTCTTGCCAACAATCTCCCCCTTTGGCATTGATGGCAACACTTAGTGAAAAATGACTAAGTGTTTACACTATGCTCCCCCTTTGCTGATGCTCTGTCTTTATATACAATTTCCGGAACTCCCCCTGAGTTGGATTCCTCATTTTTCACTGCTCCTCACTCCCCCTTTGACATCAATGGCAAAGGGTAGGGTCCGCACACCAAAATTTTCAAAAATTTTCTATATGTGGCCGCATATTTACATACTCACATATACTGCAGAATGTCTGCAAAGGATGTCTGCAGTTGAACCATTTCATGCATAATTCGGCTGTGTATTGATGAATGGGGACATCAAGAACCTCTAGACTAGAACAATAGAAATCATCAAAGAAGGAGAGGAAAAAGAGGAAAAATAGAATTCCACTTACGAGTTTGGAGAAACATCTCAACCGCAAAACCATCAAAACCTATGGACTCTACATTTTGACTAAGCTAGTTGTAAAATTGGGGCAAGGATGGGGATAATCTTGACATCCCCGGAAGGAAAAGTCCTCCCCTTTGCCTTCAGACTAGATTTCTTTTGCACAAACAATATCACTGAGTATGAAGCCCTATTCGTAGGAGTCATGTTGGCCATGATAATGGGGATCAAGAACATCTCTACCTTTGGAGACTCTTAATTAGTGATCAACCAAGTCACAAAGAATTACAAAACAAAATCAGAATGACTATGACCTTATAAAGAAACTATTAGGAAATTGGTTCAGTTCTTTGACTTCTTTTCCATAAAAGCCATACCCAGAGAAGAGAATCAAGTAGCACATTCAATGGCTATGTCGGTTGCATTATTTTTGCCACATGCTCAACTTCAAAACTTAGAATACATTGTGTCAGTACATGGAGAACCATTATTAGAAAGTGAAGAATTACCAAGCATCCTAAATTATTCCATAGGTCAAACGAAGAAACCAGCTCAAGATTATGCTGAAAATGGTGAAGCCATCCTCAAATATCTACATGCCTATGATGGACTTCCAAGAGTATACCACAAGAAAGGATACATGCTCGTTCCTCATCTAGAGGACCATTTTGGAAGTGAGAAAGAAACCCTTCAGATCGAAGCAAATTCGGATTTACCACCTACTCCTCAAAAGTGAGGGACACCCATCCCTAACTAGAGATACTATCGACATTAACGTTTGGACACCTAAAAAACCTAGAATGTTGAAACTAGGAGCAGAACTGAATGATGAAGAACTAGAGGAATACATAGAATTCCTCATTGAATATTCTGACATATTTATCTGGACATATTCAAACATGCCAGGATTAGATCTAAAAATCGTGGTGCATAACTTAGTAACAAAACCAAACACAAAACTAGTGAAACAAAAATTGAGGCCCATAAAGCCACGGGTACCCAAAATGGTAAAAGAAGAATTGAAGAAATTGTTGAATGTTAGATTCATCAAACTAGTAGACTATTCAAGTTGGGTGTCAAACATTGTCCCAGTTTTAAAGAAGAATGGAAAGATTTGGATATGCCTTGATTTTAGAGATATCAATCAAGCTTTCCCAAAAGATCATTTCCCCTTGTCCTCCATCAATCAAATTGTTGATTCAACTGCAGGATATGAGATCCTCTCTCATGGATGGGTTTTTGGGATATAATCAGATCAATATTTCAAAAGTTGATCAAAACAAAACAACATTCACCACCCCTTGGGGAACCTTCTATTACATAGTCATGCCATTCGGGCTAAAAAATGTAGGAGCAACCTATCAAAGGGCAATGACACATATCTTCCACAATTACATCCAGAAGATAGTAGAAACTTACGTTGATGATCTTCTAGATAAATCAGAGAAAAGGTCGGCACATGTGGAAAATCTTCACAAAATATTCAATAGGATTTGAGAATACAAAGTAAGGTTAAATCCTGAAAAATGTGTTTTCGGGGTCATGGCAGGAAAGTTGTTAGGTTTCATTGTTTCATGAAGAGGAATAGATGTTGACCTAGCCAAAGTTAAAGTAGTCTTAAATACAATGCCACCAACAAGTGAGATAGCGATATGAACCTTTTTGGGACAATTAGGTGTAATCAGGCGCTTCATACCAAACATGACTTTCAAAATTCACTCGATCAATCAATTACTGAAGAAGAAAATTGGCATAACTTGGATGGTGGATTGTCAAAACACATTCGAGCAAGTGAAGAAATTCTTGTTAACTCCACCCACATTGATGCTACCAAAACACGACAAGCCCTTCATCCTATATTTCAGAGTGGTTGATATCTTTGTAGCATGCATGCTGCCTCAAGAAGATGAAGGTGGGAGAGAAAGAGCCATATATTTCATAAGTCAAACCTTGTTGGACTATGAGAAGAACTACACTCAGGCTGAAAAAGACTGTCTAGCCATAGTCTTTGCAACTCAAAGATTACAGCATTACATGTTGAATCAAGAAACTAGAGTTATGATATGATCCGAACAATTGAGGACTTTCCTGAATTAGCCCATGCTATCAAGAAGAGCTGGCTGATTCATAACATTACTAAGTGAGTTTGAGATAACCTATGTCAATCAAAAATTAGTCAAAGGACAAGTAATAGTAGATTGGTTAGCAGACAATCTAGTTCCCCAAGAGGAACCCATAAACGAAGATTTCCTTGATGAAGAAATTTGTGTAGTTGATCTTGAGAAATATGTCACTTCATATTGGTATAGAGATATTGTGAACTACCTTTCAATCAAGACTTACCCTAAAAACGTGGCCCCCTTGGGAAAAAGACCATTGCACATCCTCACTGCAAGATATGTTCTAATAGATGATGTGCTCTATCGGAGGGCCTTAGATGGGATGTTGCTTCGATGTGTCAACAAAGAAGAGGCACGTAAGATCCTAGAGGAATGTCATAGTGGAATATGTAGAGGACACTTTGGTGGTCATGCCATGGAAAGAAAAATACACAAAATGGGATACTTCTAGCCATGTTTGCAAGGAGATGCAATTAAATTCATAAAAAGGTGTCTAAAATGTCAAGCCTACTCTCATGTCCACCACACACCAACGAGAGATTTACAACCAATTGTTACCCCTTGGCCCTTTCCACTTGGGGCTTAGATTTGGTGGGGAAGATATCTCCTCCATCAATAGATGGACATTTGTTCATCATCACCACGATAGAATATTTTACCAAATAGGTAGAGGCCATGCCTCTCACTAGAGTTTTAGGGACCGTATTCGCCAAATTCATACTACGATCTCAGGAGAGTCTTTTTGTAGATTTTTAGCAGGAGATGGAGGGGTTTTCAAACATTTAGGGTAGAAAGACTTTTTTTCAAGACCTCCAATGCTTGGAAAAGAAGGTTTTATCCCAAGATACAGGTGGTTTGGAAGGTCATTTCAGGATATGAAATATTGAACTTTTAAGAAGATCTGGGTTCTAAAAGATATATCTACGGGTAAGGATTTTACTATAATTAAGGATATTTAGATTTAGCTTCCTGAAGACCTTATTCGTCCTCATGTCCTAGATCTAAGTCAACATGCGTTAATAGGTAAGATCTAGAATTTTACTGATGAAGCTCATTTTTTGGAATCTTGGGTATTTGATAATTGGGGCGAAGTTTCCAATTTTTGGTTATTGGATAAGGGTTTAGGGTTTTTCATTGTTATTTTCTCAAATAAGGAAGCAAGAGATAATATTTTGAAAATTAAATCTTGGTTTTTCAAAGGTAAAGGAATTTATCTACAAGAATGGATTCCAAATTTTGATCCCCGAGCTAATACAAATAACTATTTTCCTTTTTGGATTAGTCTTCATAATTTACCTTTGGAATATCGAGATTTGGGTGTTCTAAAATTTATTGTTGAAAGAGTGGGGTTTTTTGTGAATCACAATATGTTGACTTACAAAAACCATAGTCATCCAGTAAGAATGTGTGTGGTCATGAACACCTTTTTCCCATTACCATCTTCGGTGATTTTGAAAAATACTAAGAGTGTCTGGGTTCAGAATCTTGAATTTGAAGATCCTCAAACTATTTTAAATTTTGATAATCTTTGTAATTCAGAGGAATGGGGGGTTTCGAAAAAATCTCCTAATCTTTTACTCATTGTTAAAGATGCTTCTCTAGATTTAGATATTGATAAATCAAATTGCTTGGAAGAAGATCATCTTTTAAATGTGTCAAATGAATCTGGTTCCTTAATTTATGTGCAGAGTGAAAATCAAGAAGATTCTGTAATCACTAGGGAAAGTTCTATGCTTTCAACTGAGAAGAGTTCTAAAGTGCCTGTATTAGACATTGGGGATGAAGGAGTTTCAGGTTTAGAGTGTTCCAATAAGGTTTTACCTTCTTTAGATGATGGGGTTTTTGGGTCTAAGGATTATGAGTTGTCTCTTAATTATTTGGTTAACCCTTCTTCTGGATTGGGTAGTAATGCTATCTCCTCCTCCCAAGCTCCTATTTTGGCAGAGCAGGGTGATGTGAATCTTGACTCTGTTTCTAATTTTTTGGATAGTGCTAATATTGCTTCTGATTCCTTGCATGTTGTGACTAATGTAGTAAATAAGGACCCTTTACTTTCTTCTGTAGATCAGATTTCAAGGGAGCTTAAAGACTCTTTCCCTTTAGAGGAGGCAGAAAAGTTCATTAATGAAGTATTTCAAAAGTAGGGGAGGAATTAATCAATAAGATAGCTGATGAAGTAATGGTTGAAGACATTGTGGAAGGAAGTGTTGTTCTTTCCTTGATTTCTCAAACTCCTTTAGAGGAAAAATGTTCCCACTCCTCCTGCTAAACCCTGGGGAAGGAAACCAAAATCCAAGGTTACAGAAGAAGAAATTCAAGCAGGAGTTCAGTCAACTTTGGAGAAAATGTTAACTGGATCATCAGTGAGGAGAGCTTGTTTCTCTCCTCAAGACCAATGAAAATCCTAACATAAAATGTTAGGGGTATTAACACCCCTAACAAAAGACGCCTGATAAAACATCAGTTGGATTTATCAGGTGTCGATTTAGTCTTTCTCCAAGAAACAAAACTCTCTGTGTCCTTAGCAAAAATTTATTTTAGTAAATGGAAAAAATGGAATTTCTCTACTGTGGCAGCTTCTGGTGCTTCAGGAGGTTTGGCTCTTCTATGGAATAAATTGTCAATGGATGTTCAAGTTGTTTCTACAGCTTCCAATTGTTTGCTAGCGGAGATTCATTCTGGTTTAGAATCTTTTTGGATAATTAATGTTTATGGCCCTACTACTGTAGAGAAAAAAAGACTTTGGGATTCCTTAAGTGTTATTTTACAAGATCTTCACAATGAGAAATTAATTATTGGTGGAGATTTCAACGCCATTTTGAGTTCGCATGAAAAATCGGGGGGTATAAGCCCTCCCTTAAAGACTATGGCCAATTTTTCTGACTTTACTTTAAATAATGGTCTGATTGATTCAATTCCCATTAATGGTAAATTTTCTTGGTCAAATAGAAGGAAGGGTTTCTTGTAGATAGCAGAAAGGTTGGATAGATTTCTCCTTTCCTCCTCTTGGATCTTTCCACAGTGTTCATTTTCTTCTTCAATTCTTTCTTATTCAGGGTCAGATCATTTTCCTGTTCAACTCAATTTGGATTTTGTGGAAGTCTTTCAAGGTAATAAAAAACCTTTTAGGTTGGAAGCAATGTGGTTTCATGATTCTAATTTTGTCCCATTAATAAAAATGTGGTGGGAGTCTCTTCCTTTTATTAAGGGTTCTAGAATGTTTCAAATCTGTAGAAAACTCTATTTTCTTAAAGAGAAAATTAGAGGTTGGAATATTTCTCATTTTAAAAATATATTTCAAGAAGAGATTATTTCAGATAAACTTCACTTTATTAATCAGAAAATCATTAATCAAGGAATGGATAATAACTTGTTTGAATGTCAAAAAAGTGTTATAGTCAGATTTGGAGGAAATTCTTTCGAGAGAAGAGATCTTTTGGAGACAAAAGTTGAAAGAAACTTGGTTACAGGCGGGAGATAGAAATACTAGATTTTTTCATGCCTCCGTAAAAATGAATAGGCATTTAAATAAAATTCAGCTCATCCAAAATAAGGAAGGAAATCTCTTGTCTGATTTTGGAGATATTCAAAAAGAGGTTGTTTCCTTCTTCTCCTCTCTTCTTTCAAATAGTAATACTTCCTTTTTAGAAGAGTAGGGTAATTCTCTATTGAGTAATATCCCTAGTTTGGTAGATAAAGAAGATAATCTTATGTTGCTAAAAGAATTTTCTCTAGAAGAAGTTAGGGGTGTTGTTTTCTCCATGGATCCAGATAAGGCACCAGGTCCGGATGGTTTCACTCCTTTGTTCTTCTAGAAATGTTGGGATATTGTAGGTCGAGATGTTTGGCTTGCTTTGGAAGAGTCAAGAAAGAATACTAATATTTTAAGGGAAATGAATTCTACTTTTATAGCCCTAATTCCAAAAATTAGTTCTCCAACTTCTTTTACTCATTTTAGGCCTATCTCATTGTGTAATACCTTGTATTAAATCTTTACTAAAGCCATTACTATGAGATTGGCCTCCTTAATTCCAAAATTAATCTCTGATGAGCAAGGAGGATTTGTTCCAGGAAGAGAGATAGCAGATGGAGCTTTAATAGCTCATGAAGTTCTTCACTCTATTAAGGAGTTAAAACAACCGGCCATGATTTTAAAATTAGACATGAAGTAGGCTTACGATAGAGTTTCATGGGATTTTTTGTTGAAAGTTCTTGGGAAATTTGGTTTTTTGACAAAATGGTGTAAATGGATTTGGTCCTGCATTTCAAAAGTAAGGTCAGCAGTTTTGTTAAATAGAAGTCCTACTAATTTTTTTCAAGTCTCTCAAGGCATTAGACAAGGTGATCCTCTTTCTCCTTACCTTTTCATTTTGATGGCAGAAGCTTTTAGTCAGGCTATCATTAGTCAATGTCAACTTTCTAATTGGAAGGGTATTGCGATTCCTCGGGTTCCTTTTCCTTTTACTCATACTCTTTTTGTGGATGATACTTTATTGTTTGGATTTCCTTCTTTATGTGAGGCTAAATGCATGTTGCAAGTATGGGCCTAACCGGTGTTGTCATTGATGTCAACATACTCCTGTTGCATTAATGATAAGGATTGGATGAGCTGTGAACTGAGGATATTGAGAAATTTAGTTTCAATCAGGAACAGTGAAGAACAGTGATGACAGTAAGGCAAAAGTCCAAGATAGAATGAGGATTAGAGGATGCGGATTAAAGGGTTTGTAGATATGTGTCTTGAGGTGGTCCAGTAGAGATTTCAGAGGTCCACATGAAGATTTGACAAAGATGTGATGGTTCAAGTAAAACCGGTTCCAGCAGATGTTCATTGGTGACAAAGTAATACAGATAGGTACGGTGAGATCCAGAAATGCATTATCCCATTCTGTGGATTTGAGGAAGTGTTGAGGAAGTCTTTGTGAAGTGTTAACTAGTTTGGATCATATCTTAAAGGTCTGGAAGCATCTATTCTTCTATGACAGTGATGATAGACTGTATTCTTGAGGTTCCAGATGAAGGAGAGAAAGAATTCAGCAGATGAAGTGCGGATGTTCTTGGTAAGTCAGGAAATCTTGTGAAGATCTTTGGATCGTGTCCAACCCACATTGGTGGTCCACGTTGGAGGTGGAACCCACAATTAAAGATTAACCTTTGGATGATGATGTTCTTCCTGAGACTAGCTGACTGGATGAATTACACGTCTTGTGGATGTTCTTATGGATGTTTGCCGACTTAGATGATTATTCCTAAGTTGATGTCTTGTATAAATAAAGGGTTGCGAAGTCATTTCAAAGTTGTCCTTGTTGTGATGAGAGTGTGGTAGCAAGGAAGAGAGCAAAAGGCAAAGCAAAAGTATTAGGCTTAAATAGAATTGATTCAAGCATGGTGAAGATGTTATTTTCCATTTCAAGTAGGTGATACTTATTTCTTTGTAGACAGTGTGTCTCCTATAGGCAGTGGGCCTCTTGTGAGTAGTGTGCTTGGGCAGTGAGCCCTAATTGGCATGTTCCATCTATTCTTTCTATTCTTCTAACAGAGAATACAATCTTGGGTTAATTACCCTGTAGTTTTTCCCTTAACCAGGTTTTCCACGTCAAAATCTTGGTGTCTTGTGTGTTGATGTGTTTCTGCTTCTGATTTAATTACATTACATTTCATGATTGATATACTGCTAATTACTTAAAGGATTCAAGTGTGTAAGTAAGAGAAGTTTTGGACAACTGATTCACCCCCCCTCTTAGTTGTGTGCCCTAAATCTAAAAATTGGTATCAGAGCCAAGTTCCTCTAAAAGAGCTTAACCGCTTGAGGAGATCCAGGATGACATCTTACAAGAAGGATAGTCTAAAGTTTGATGGAACCAATTTTAATCTTTGGAAAGGTCACATGAAATGTCATTTGAGATGTATGGGAATAACATACTAGATGGCTACAACACAGTATGTTCCTTCACAGGGTGGTCCGAAAACCCAAAATGAAATCACATATGCTGAAAATAATCTGCAGACTATAGAGGCTCTTCTAAGTGCACTATCTAATTCAAATCTCTCAAATGTTATTGACCTACCAACTGCTTTTGAAATTTGGCAAAAAATGGAACTTCTACATGAAGGAGACAAATATGTCAAATGTGCAAGGTTACAAAGTCTGAAAGGAAAATTTGAAAATCTGAAGATGAGAGAAGATGAAAACATCACTACTTTTATGCCAAGAGTAAATGAGCTTGTTTGTGGAATTAGAAATGCTAGTGGAGTCTTGGATGAAGATGAGATTGTTGGAAAAATTCTCAGATCCCTTCCTGCCTCTTATAAAATCAAGGTTTCTACCATTGATGAAATCAGAGCTCATACAACTGTCACTAGAGATCAATTGGCTAGCAAATTGGCTGCATTTTAAATGACTGAGTTTGGAGATGAACCCCCCAAGACTGAATCTACATTCAAAGCTAGTGCCTCTATAAAAGGTAAACAAAAGTTTGATCCAAGAGAGAACTCATCAAGGAAATTGCCATGGTATAAAAAAGCAAGAATAGACCTAGAAGAAGAAGTAGAAACTACTCAACTTGAAGCCCTTATTGCAAAGAGACTGCCAAGAGGATTCGGTAAGTATGAAGGAAAATTGCCTTTTAAATGTTTTCACTGCAATAAGATTGGTCATTTTGCCTCAAAGTGTCTGGAAAGATTTTCAAGGCCAAATCCTAACAGATCAAGGTTCCAAAAGAATTGCTACTATGTTCATGAACAAGATGATAATGAAGGAGTAACAGATGATGAATCAGAGACAGGAAACAAATCTGAAAGTGATTGGGTGTTTATTGCCACCAGGGAAGAAGAACCAATAGCCTCTGAATCTGTCAATCATAAAGTTGTAGAAAGAGCTCTGGCTGCTCAAATTGAAGAAAAGGATGATTGGGTCATTGATAGTGGTTTCTCTCACCATATGATAGGTGACAAAAATAAGTTCATAGATTTGGAAAGGTATGAAGGAGGAGTGGTAAAGTTTGGTGATAATTCTTCTAGTAGAATCAAAGGAAGAGGAACTATTTCTTTTGATGGAAGGAACAAAACCGGTAATGTACTATATGTTGAAGGTTTGAAGCACAATCTTCTTAGTGTTGGACAGTTGGTGGACAAAGGCTATGATCTCTGGTTCAAGAATGGAAAATGCAAGATCTTTGAAAGTTCCAAAACAGAGATTGCATCCAGACCCAAACTAAAGGTAATATCTTCCACTTGGTTGGTACTGGTAAAAGTTGCTTATTTTCTCAAGTTGATCAGAGTTGGTTATGGCATAGAAGAATGTGTCATGTAAATTTTGATAATATCATCAAGATAAGCAATAATCAAGTTGTAAAAGATCTTCCAAAATTGGTAAAACCTACAAATAGCTTGTGTAAAGAATGTCAGTTGGGCAAGCTAAGCAGAGTCACATTCAAGAGTAAGGAATTGTCTTCTACTAGATTATTGGACTTAGTTCATACTGATCTTTGTGGTCTGGCAAGAACCAGGAGTGTGCAAGGTGATAGGTACTTCATGTTTCTGATTGGTGACTATTCTCGAATGATGTGGGTAACCTTTCTAAAAGAGAAATTAGAAGCTCTTGAGAAATTCAAAATATTCAAAGCTATGGTAGAGAATGAAACCAGATTAAAATTGAAATGTCTCAAGTCTGATAGAGGTGGAGAATTCACATCCGGAGAGTTCATAGAATTCTGTGAGAAGCATGGAATAAAGAGATAGTTGTCTGCTCCTAGGACTCCACAGTAGAATGGAGTAGTGGAAAGAAAGAACCGGACCATCCAGGAAGCATCTAGGACCATGATGATGGAAGCAAATGTTCCTCAGATCTATTGGAGAGAAGTTGTTAGCACTACAGTCTATACTCAATCGAGTTCAAATTAGAAGCAATACTGGTAAGACTCCTTATGAACTCTGGTTTGGCATTACCCCTACTGTAAGGTACTTTAGAGTCTTTGGTATAAAATGTTACATCAAAAGAGATGAAGATCTAAGAAATTTTGATGCTAGAAGTGATGAAGGAATCTTCTTGGGTTACTCTACTCAAAGCAAAGCATACCGGTGTTATAACAAGAGATTGAGAAAGATAATAGAAAGTACAAATGTGAAGGTTGATGAGGGAATTGAGAAACCCTCAAGATTTTATGAATATGATGAAGATGATCAGAATGATGTTTTGATTCAAGGAGCCCAAACCTCTTCTGAAGGTTAGATTCAAACTGATCTGATAAGTCAAGAAGAAGAGTTAAGTTTAAGTTAGCCTGATCAAGAAGCAGAAGTGCAAGAAACTCCCAAAGATCCAAGGTATGTAAGACTGAACCACTCTGAAGATCAGATCATAGGTGACAAAAACAAAGGTGTGCAAACTAGAAAGACAATTGCTCAAAAATCAGATGAGTATTGTTTGATGTCAAAAATTAAACCTAAGACAATATATGAAGCTTGCAATGATGAAAACTGGACCAAAGCAATGGAGGAAGAGTTGATGCAAATTGAGAAAAATAACACTTGGGATCTTGTTCCTAGACCTAGAAACAAGAATGTGATCAGAACCAAATGGGTCTTCCGGAACAAACTAAATGAAGTTAGTGAAGTAATTAGAATTACAACCAGATTGATCTGCAAAGGATTTTCTCAAATAGAAGGCATTGATTTTGAAGAAACTTTTTCTCCGGTAGCAAGAATTGAAGCAGTTCGATTATTTCTTGCATTTGTTGCCTTAAAAAATTTCAAAGTATATCAGATGGATGTCAAGTCTGCCTTCCTAAATGGTGACTTGGAAGAAGAAGTGTACATTGAGCAACCGGATGGATTTCAATTATCTGATCATGGTAATATGATCTGCAAGTTGAAGAAGGCACTGTATGGACTAAAGCAAGCCCCAAGAGCCTGGTATGAAAGATTGGATAAGCATCTTTTGAAGATTGGTTTCAACAAAGGTACTGCTGACAGTAATTTGTATTTCAAAATTGATCATGAAAATATTTTGATTGTTGAAGTGTTTGTTGATGATATCATTTTTGGAGGAAGAGATAGTATGTGTAAAACTTTTGCAAATTAGATGAAAAGTGAATTTGAGATGTCCATGCGTGGTGAAATGAATTTCTTCTTGGGTCTACAAATCACTCAAACAAAGAAAGGAATCTTCATCTCTCAGACCAAATATGTGAAAGAATTGTTGAAGAAATTTGGGATGGAAGGCTCAAAACCAATGAACACTCCCATGGCAACTAGATGTAAGTTGAGCAAAGATGATGATTCTCCTAAGGTTGAACAGATAAAGTATAGGTCAATGATTGGAGGGCTGTTGTATCTCACTCAAACTAGACCAGACATAATGCAGGCTGTTGGTCTTGTTGCTAGATTTCAGGCTGATCCTAGAGAATCTCATGTCATGGCAATCAAGAGGATTTTTAGATATCTAAAAGGGACAGTTGAGTATGGTCTATGATATCCTAGAGATCATGATTTCTCTCTTCATGCATATACAGATGCTGATTGGGCAGGAGATGTGGATGACTGGAAGAGTACCAGTGGTGGAGCATTCTTTTTGGGAAAGAGATTGGTCTCTTGGCTAAGTAAGAAACAAGAGCCAATATCTCTGTCTACAACTGAAGTAGAATATATTGTTGCAGTAGGTAGTTGCACTCAATTTTTGTGGATGAAGCAGATGCTAAGAGATATCAAAGTAGAGTATGAGGAACCTATCACAATCTTCTGTGATAATTCAAGTGTAATAAATATATCTAAGAATCCAGTGTTGCACTCAAAGACCAAGCATATATCTATCAAGTTTCACTTTCTAAGAGAACAAGTGCAGAAGAATGAAGTCAGATTGGAGTTTGTTCCTTCCAAGGATTAGATTGTAGATATCTTTACTAAACCTCTACCTAAGGACTCTTTTGAGTATCTTAGGGAGAAGTTAGGGGTTATCTCCCCTCTGGTGATGAACTAAGGTGCACTGATGTGCATCAGTTCAGTGGATATCACAGTCATATCTTGTGATCCAGATTGATGATGGGGAGCTGCCACTCGGGAGGATCAGCTGGTATGTTCTTGAAGAGTTGAAGTTGCAAGTATGAGCCCTTTGCCATTGATGTCAAAGGGGGAGAGAAGACATGTGAAAAACAAGTGGTTGATGACCAAAGGGGGAGCAGTAAAGGGAGAGAAGACATGTGAATGGTTGTTGCTGATAGGGGGAGTTGTGACAGTAAGGAGAAGTTCTTATCTTGATGATTTTTCACATCATATGTTGCCATCAATGACAAAGGGGGAGATTGTTACAAGTATGGGCCTAACCGGTGTTTTCATTGATGTCAACATATTCCTATTACATTAATGATAAGGATTGGATGAGCTGTGAGCTGAGGATATTGAGAAAATTAGTCTGAATCAGGAACAGTGAAGAACAGTGATGAGAGTAAGGCAAAAGTCCAAGATAGAATGAGGATCAGAGGATACAGATTAAAGGGTTTGTAGATATGTGTCTTGAGGTGGTATAGTAGAGATTTTAGAGTTCTGCATGAAGATCTAAAGAAGGTGTGGCTGTTCAAGTAAAATCGGTTCCGGCAGATGTTCAGTGGTGACAGAATAATACAGATAGGTCTGGTGAGATCCGGAATTGCATTATCCCGTTCTACAGATTTGAGGAAGTGTTGAGGAAGTCTTTGTGAAGTGTTAACTAGTTTGGATCATAGCTTGAAGGTCTGGAAGCATTTGTTCTTCTGTGACAGTGATGATAGACTATGTTCTTGAGGTTCTGGATGAAGGAGAAAAAGAATTCAGTAAGCAGATGAAGTGCAGATGTTCTTGGTAAGTTAGGAAATCTTGTGAATATCTTTGGATCATGTCCAGCCTACATTGGTGGTCCGCATTGGAGGTGGAGCCCGCAATTGAAGATTAACCTTCGGATGATGATGTTCTTCCTGAGACTGGCCGACCGGATGAATTACACATCTTGCGGATGTTCTTATGGAAGTTTGCTGACTTAGATGATTATTCCTAAGTTGATGTCTTGTATAAATAAAGGGTTGCGAAGTCATTTCAAAGTTGTCCTTGTTGTGATGAGAGTGTGGTAGCAAGGAAGAGAGAGAAAGGCAGAGCAGAAGTATTGGGCTTAAATGGAACTGATTCAAGCATGGTGAAGATGCTATTTTCCAGTTCAAGTAGGTGATACTTATTTCTTTGTAGACAATGTATCTCCTTTAGGCAGTGGGCCTCTTGTGAGCAGTGTGCTCAGGCAGTGAGCCCTAATTGGCAGGTGCCATCTGTTCTTTCTATTCTTTTAACAGAGAATACAATCTTGGGTTAATCACCCCATGGTTTTTGCCATAACCAGGTTTTCCACGTCAAAATCTTGGTATCTTGTGTGTTGATGTGTTTCTGCTTCTGATTTAATTACATTACATTTCATGATTGATATACTGCTAATTACTTAAAGGATTCAAGTGTGTAAGTAAGAGAAGTTTTGGACAACTGATTCACCCCCCCTCTTAGTTGTGTGCCCTAAATCTAACAATGCATTCTAACTACAGTCTCAAATTATTGTGATGTTTCCAATCAAGAGGTTAATTTGGGTAAATCTAAAAAAAAATTCTTTAACACCAAGGCAAATATTCAGTCTAGAATCATTTCACTTTTGAAATATAAATTGGGCTCATTACCTAGCCAATATTTGGGCATTCCTTTATTTTTTGGTCCTAATAGGAAGTCTTTTTGGGCAAAGATTTCTAAGTCAATTCACAATAGAATTGTTCAATGGAAGGGCATATAGCTTACTTTGTCTGGTAAGATTACTCTCCTTAAGTCAGTCTTGACTGCTCTTCCAATCTATATGCTCTCATTCTTGTAAATTCCTAAAGGAATTATTGAAGATATTCAGAAATCTCTTAGGTCTTTTCTTTGGAAGGGTAGTTCAGAAGTTAGTAACAAGATCCCATTGATTTCTTGGGATAAGGTTTGTATTCCTTAATCTTTAGGGGGAGCAGGTATTCATAACTTAGAAGCTCAAAATAAGTCTTTGGGTGCTAAATTGGTGTGGAAGCTTTATTCCAAACCTTAGTTAAAGTGGTGTAAACTTATGCAATATAAATATTTGGATTCTTCTGATCCTGAAAGAATTTTCACAGTAGAGAATCCTCCTAAGGGATCTAGTATGTGGAATTTTTTAGTGACCTGTAGGGGGTTATTCTCCCTAATCTTTCCTAGAAGGTTTTTAATGGTTCTAACGTTAGTTTTTGGGAGGATTCATGGAATGGTTTCTCTCCTCTTTCTCTTTGTGATGGTTTGGATCAGGCCAGAGATTTCCTTTTACTTAATTGGGGGAGTAAGGTGAGAGATTATTTTTTAGTAATCAGGGATGGATCCTTCTCCTCAGTGGTGTGGAAAGATTTTCAGTAGTGTGATTTTCCTCAGGATAAAAAAAAATTACTTTCTTTTCAGCTTCAAAAGAGGAGGATTTGTTTTTCAGATAAAGTAGATGAATTAATTTAAACTTTTGCAAATAATGGTTCCTACTATGTTCATGATGGTTATAGATCCTTGGTTTTCAAACAGGGAAGTCAGATGTTGGACTAGCCTTTCTCTCTTTGTTGGAATGTTTCTTCTCTTCCTAAAGCGGGTGCTTTTGCTTGGTTGGCACTTCAAAGGAAAATTTTGACTAGCCAAAGGCTTACTAAACTTGGTTTAGCAGATCCTTTTAAATATGTTTTCTATGGAGAGTGTGAGGAGGAGCCTGATCATCTCTTTTTGCTTTGTCCTTTTTCTTTAATTTGTTGGAATTGGTTATTTTCAAAGCATAATTGGTTTTCTCCTTTACCCAATTCTATTTTGGACTTGTTCCAGAGCTGACCAATCCTTTATAAAGGTTCAACTTTCTCTTCTATTTGGATTGTCTCTCCTTCTATTGTGATATGCAATTTATGGTTAGAGAGAAATAGGAGGATTTTTAGAAAAGAATTCCAAACTTGTGAAATTTTATTGTCAAAGATTGAGAAGTCTATCTCAGAAGTGGTCATGAGCAATTTACAAAGGAGGGGTTCTTCAAATTTAAATTTTTCCTTTAGGGATGATAAGTTTTTGAAATCTTGGAAACTTTTAAAGCCTTTGCCAGATTTGGGTTTTTCTCCAAATCTTAAAATTGATAGAAGTACCATTAGTTGGTTGCTCCTTGTTCAAGGGTATATAAAGCTTAATTTTGATGGTGCTTCTCGTGGTAATCTAGGTCCTACCTCAATTAGGGGGGCTTTAAGAGGGGATTCAAGACAATTTTTAATGGCCTTTTCTTTAAAAATCCCAGAAACCACTAATAATTTAGCTAAGGCTTTGGCTCTGGTTGAAGGTTTGAAATTAGCCAAGTAGGTGAATATTGTTAACCTACACATAGAAGGGGATTCTTTGATAATAATCAATGCTTTGAAGAAAAATGTTGCATTAAATTGGAAGATTAATTATATTTTACAAGAGGCTCAGGATTTGTTGAAATTCTTTGATAACTTTATTATCTCTCATTGCTTTAGAGAAGGTAATCATTTGGTGGATGCTTTAGCTAATTTAGCATTTGATTTGGAGGTAGATCGTTTGTTTTTAGATAGTGGGAACATTGTAGATTATCCTAATATTTTAAGCTTAATTGAGAAAGAATCTAGTACATGTAAAGTTTGAATGCATGCAAAGCATGCTCCTCCTAATATCTCCTATTTATCCTTTATTGGCATTAAAGCTGGTTATTCATGTGAATTTATTGTTTCATGAGAACATTTGCTTGTGCTCTACTTTCACAGCAGGGTAATCTACACTGATTCCAATTTTCAGTACTTTTCTTCAGTTTTTCAAAATGTGGCATGATCTGAGAGGACTTGCAATGATGTTATGCATTATTTTTTAAAGTCCCTTAGTTTATTTAACTTCATTCAAAGTTTGGTCTTTTCATCCCCTATTTCTAAGCTTAAAAGATGGAGATCCAATTGAATCACAGACTTCACTTTCCAGTACATAAATGGGAAATGACTTTTTTTGGTAATGTAAATGCAGAGGGTCTAGTTTCTGTGTTTGCAATTGATAGTCAAGATTCTAAGGAAGTAGTGCGTGAGGTGGTAGGTAATGAATTATTGGACTCTCATGTGCCTTCTCTTTATCCCTCTCAGATTTTATCTGTGTTTGCTTCTAATGCGATAGACTTGGTTCAGGACTCCTCTGTGGTAAGGCAGTTAATTACAAAGTTTGTTAATTATTTTTTGTATTCAGAGGACATGTTATTAGATGCCTTTCAGAATTATGACTTTTTTAAATCAGGTGCTCTAATTGGTGGTTTGTTTTCTAAATGCAATATTCTTCATTCTCCTGCTCACAATTGCACCTTTAATGCCTTTGGTTCGGCCATCCGTCTCCAGAATGAGCATTTGTTGAATATCTCTCTTCATGCTCATAGAACTGAGTTGGGTGATTTACTGGTGAATTAGGTGGAAGAGAAGTTTCATGCTCTGCTCTTTTTGATTTAGTTCCATCCTTAGATTTCTCCTCCTCCTAGGTCACTAGTTGTACTGGATGCTACCAAGGGTAATGCTATGTTGCAAGATCTTAATGCTCCAATTGATGGTTAGAGTGGCCATTTGTATTTTGTCTCTAGTTTTGTGAATTTTTTGGCAAAGGTTTCTCCTCTAAAGCTTTGTACAGTTCGGTGGAGATGTTTTCCTTCAACAATTTTACTCCCTATCTGCTGATGCTCCAAGGGATATTTTCAAAATCCTATCTTTTCTTGTGGAGTTTTTGGGGACAAAGATTATAACTCTTTTTTGTATTATTCTATTTTCCCCTTTCTCGTTATTGTAAACCCAATAAGGGATATTGTAAATTTTGAGCTACAATTGAAGGTTTTCTTGTTGGCTCTTTCTTGCCGGTATGCTCTATTGAACTAGCATTTTTAACTTTTTAATATTAATATATATAATTATAGTGGCTTGCCACTTTCGTTTTAAAAAAAAAGTTATATGTCGATTTGGGATTCCCCAAGTGATAGTAATAGCTAATGCTTCATCATTCAAATATCTATAAGTGAGAGTTATGTGAGAGGTTCCATATCAATCATAACTCTCCCTCAATCTATTATCCTCAATGGAATGGACAGGCAAAAGCCACGAACAAAACATTGAAATCAATACTAGTCAAAATCGTAAAAGACTCTAAAAGAGATTGGCATTTCCAACTATATCCAGCTCTATGTGCTTATAGTACAAGTGTAAGGACTCCAATTGGAACCACCCCTTATGCCCTCACTTTTGGGTTAGAGGTGGTATTACCATTGGAAGTAGAGTTGCCTAGTCTGAGAGTATCATTACAAAGATTATTGGATAATGAGGAATATCAAGCAATAAGATTGGTTGAACTAGAAATGATGGATGAAACACGCTTAAGAGTTGTCCAGAGATGTGATTCCTATCTCACAAGAATGAAAAAATAGTATAACAAAAAAGGTTATCCCAAGGCCTTTTCAAGTGGGAGACCTAGTGCTCAAGATAGACAACTTGATTAATAAAAGAGCTAGTGAAGGATGCAAGTTCAAACCCAATTGGATAGGTCCTTACATGGTCAAAGAAGATGTTAGAAATGATGCCTATCTCTTGTGTACAATGGAGGGAGAGGAATTTGGTGAAATGGTCAATGCCTTTAACCTCAAGAAATACTATATCTAAAAAACCATAAAAATCATAAAACATAAAAACATAAAAAAATTATAAAAAATCAAAATGTCAAAAAAGAATTTGTTGCTTGCATTTCAATTTCATTATGTTCATCTTGCATTACAGTGAATAACTTGCTCTTGTATTATTTTCTTGTCAATAAGGAGTCTAAGGTTGCCTAGATATACATCATCCTTTCAAGTCCTAGATATTCCCCATTTTTCACAATCACCATTCTCCCCCTTCAATCCTAGTGATTCTAATCAAAGCCTAGCTCTTAGCTTTACACTAATCCCAGTCTTAGTGAGCCAAGAAATTAGGTCTAAACAAAGTCAATATTCAAACCTGCAATGTTCAAAGGAAGCTTGCAAGTAGACCTTCCCAATTCTTCCCTAGTAGAAGAGAAGTCCAAACAAGTTACAAAAACTTTAGGTGGCACTCAGCCCCTTATCTTCCCTGGCCAAAAATGTCAGGAGGATCAAAAATCTAAAGGAAGCAATCTAAAATCCAAAGGAATAAAAAATGAGTGGTCAAAATAAGAGTATTGAAATATCAAATTGTTGTACATCAAAGTTCCAAAAGCATTCATTTATTGAAAAGTTAAAAATCCAAAAAAATAAGAAAATCAAGTGAGGCATTCTAGAAAATACAAAAAAATGAAAAAGCAAAAAAAAGAGAGATACAAAAAAAGAGTGAAAGAGAGAATATTTTTGAATGTCTGAACTCTTGGGTGGAGATCAGTCTAAGATCGAAGCCTCAAGGGTGGCATTCCTAATAGAGAAGATAAAAAGAAAGGTACAAAGCACACACACGCACTAGCTGGGCAAAGCCAAGAGCCTAGTAGTCTCTAGGATCATCTTCTATTTAGGGACCCTTGTTCTTTCCTACTTATCCCTCACCGCAAGTCTATCTTGCTTGCCATCTATGATATAAGTCTAGCAAACATCAATAAAATTTGTTACTTGCCTAAGTTGAAAGCTTTTAAAATTGTCTTATCTAGATAAGGATCAGTGTTTAACCTTTAGCAAAGCCCAAAATCAAAAGCACTCCATTTTCACTCCCGCTCCCCACTTGAGTTCTAAATCCCATCTCACAACCTTGAATAGGTCTCTTATATTAGGACAACTCACAATCCCCTGGATTAAAAATCATATTAAAGAGCAGTCATGTTGTTTGTTCTGCAATGCATATATATCAAAATCAAAAAAAGAGTCTCAATGCAATAAAGTCAATGTCATAACTCATGACATTCTGTAGAGGTAAATGTTTCATTTCAGTATCCCTTGTGTTCTTGCATTTGCTCTAATGTCCCCATTTTTGGGATCTCTAGTAGTGCAGTTGTCGTTGACCTTTTACGTCTGTGCCATCTTGTTAAGAGGGGTAAAATTGATCTTACCAATGAGCCCTGATGGTTTAGAGGAGTCATATGATGCTCTCAAAAGTTATTTCCAGTTTCCAATATGGGCTCCAAGATTCTTGGAGAGGGTGTCTATTTATGGAAAGTCACTCGGTTGGCTCCGTTCATCATTATTCTTCATTGAGATCACTCAAGTGCAGTCAGATTTTGATTCTGATGCATTCCGGTAGTTTCTGCAAAATGAGTGTATTAATGGCTTTATTTAATTATTTTACTAAGGTTGCTAAAATATTATTTAAAATAATTTAAGAGCACCTTAGTGTTATAGATCATTGGAACTAGGATGAAATGTTTTAAATCATGGATGCATTAAATAGGGACCTTGTGTGTCAAATTATCATTATTTTATTTAAAAGGTCATTTTCAGAGCTAAAATGGAGTTTAATTAAAAAAAGTGACTATAACATGATGTTATAAAAGTGACTTAACTTTATGATGTTATAAGTCATAACTTGAAGTTGTGTGCTAGGATATGGCCCCCTTCATGAGGACTCATGGGACTTAATGAAATAAAATAAAATCAATAAAAGAATTCCTACATGGGTGTTGGAAGTCAAGAAATATAAAGGGGAAATGAGACTTCATTTGCATCTATTGACTTGCAAAAAAAGAGACAATGTTGTGAAGCCTGAAGCTTGGTTTTCTTGTTGATCTAGGGTTCTACTGAGATGAAATCCTTTGTACAATCACTCACTTCATGTTTGGAAGACAACATCAGGTGGGTTGTGGGAAGTCTCATCCAGGGGCTTCATATTGAGCTAACGTTTATGCATTTTGGTGAAGATTTGAGGGTGTTATTGTGCATTTTGAATACAGATTTTGGGTGATCAGACCACTAAAAATATTATAGAGGCAGTTTTGAGGAGTTTATCAATACTTTGAACTTCAATCCTTGTTGGCCACACCCTAATAGATTAGGCTGTACCCCTATAGTAGCATATACTTCATGTTTTTTGTGGATTTTCCCCTTCAAGTTTGGCGTAGGAGTACTATAAGCATCAACAGATTTAGATTGAATTACTTCTAGGTAATTTTACAAGGGTCTAGGGTGGATTTGTTGTTGCATTTTAACTACAGCTGGGATGTACAGGTACAGAAAGAAATGTGGGTTTCCTTGAGGCTCAAACACCTCTCTTTTGGGTTGTTTAAAGCTTGTAATAGGGTTCCCTAGGACCATAGAACACATTGGTATTCATTGTTGGTGGGAGAACCTTCATTCTTAAGCAAATTAGAGGTGATTTCCACTATCCAAGTTGTTGGTCCATATATATTAGATTTACAAAGTTGTAGAACTCAAAATGGGTATGTCACTGTAATTCATTTTAAGCAATTATATGAACTAGGTCTTTGATACTTTGTGCATATCTATTGTAGTTTTCCTAGGTTTTCATTGTATGCTCTATTTTCATTGTAAACTTGCCTATCTAGCTAGTTCACATACAACAGAAAATTCCAAAGTGAAGAAAATGATATGGGTACATAACTATAATTTATTTTGAGCAATATTATGAATTGGGTCTTCGATACTTTTTGCATATCTATTGTAGTTTTTCTAGGTTTTCATTAGATGCTTGTATTTCATTGTTAAACTACAAATATCATATGTAAAGACCATACACAAACCCTATAAACAATCAACAGTGAGAAATGGGAAAAAAAATTGGCATAAAAACCTACGAGGATGGTGACCATTACAGTGGTATCAGAGAAGTAGTATCTTGCCATCCTGTGTGGTTAGATTGAACATGCAGAGAGGGTTTTGAGGCATGTAGCCAGGTACAAGCAGATATTACCTCAAAAGAGATAGATCACAGCCAGAACTTGAAGTACCATAGATAGACACCTTTCCAGGTGAAGTACCACAGATGGACCCCTTTTTAGGTGAGGTTGAGGTGCAGGTTGAGGAAACGGGTGACCGAGAGAATGAGGAACCTAGCATGCGAGATATTTTGAACTCGTTGGCTAGGGGACAATGAGAAATAGAAAGGAGTTTTACTTGGATGAATGAGACAATGTGAGATTCACAAACAAAACTGGTTTAGATCCTTACGCAGTTGATACCTCATGATGCTAGAAACAATAGGGACAATAACAACAATAACAATAATGGAAGGAATTGAAATAACTTTGGGGACAAGAACAAAGCTAATAATGGAGGTGAAAGGTGTTGGAAAGAGACACATTGTAGCTTCATGATTGTTGTCATTGATGGCAACAAAGTTCATCCCACACATCCGCAGGACATGGTGTGCCTTCACTGGAAGTCAGATTGAAGAATACTTTGGTTCGGTAAGCAAGAACAGAGCATGCAGCAAGGTCTGACAGACAGGTTCGGATCTCTTAAAGAAAGTATCTTTGTAAAGTGCAGACTTGGGGAAGTCAAGAGGAATACATTGACTGATAGATTCCAGGGATTGAGCCTCTGGTGATGTATGAGTGAAGAGATATGAGCATCTAAGTATTGGGGTCTGGTTTGGCAGAGTTGACAGAGGAAGAACTGACTGGTAGAGTATCAAACATTAATCCAGATGAGTTGTTGATAGTGATCAAGATTCTTAAGGTATCATTCATGATTAGCTGACATAATTGATGGCTTCTATAAGCATCTCCTTGATACGCATCACTTGATAAGAAAGGATTCAGCTGACAGATTAGAGTTTGGAAAAATAATAACTATTCCAAATGCCAACTAGAAAGAGGATGAAATCTGTTGTGCGGATATATATACCAGATGGATTTGGATATGAAGGTATGTGTTGTGTGGAGGTGTATGTGAATAAAAGAAGAAGACCAATGTGAAATCAGTAAAGTAGGTCCGGAATGTGAAAGGACAGTAGCACAAAAGAAGAGGAAGAATGAAGTGCAATAGATCAGTATACAGAGCCTAACCAGAACTGAACTCTAGCATATATGGATGCTTCTCATCAGTTCAAGTATCTTGTTACTCTCTTTATAACTTGTAGATAGTGAGTCTCTTGTAGGTAGTGAGCCTCTTGTGAGCAGTGTGCTCGGGCAGTGAGCCCTAATTGGCAAGTGCCATTTTGTATTTCTATTCTTCTAACAGAGAATACATTCTTGGGTTAATCACCCCATGGTTTTCTCCCTTAATAGGGTTTCCACATCAAAAACATTATGTCATGTGTACTGAGTTTATTTATGCTTTCATGTTCATTTAAGCTTATGTGTTTTAATACTGTACTAGTTGATAAAGAAGAACAGAAAGTTAAAATAATTAAGATAACTGATTCACTCCCCCCCTCTCAATTATCAACAAAAGGCACACTGGTGATAGGCACACTGGAGATAGGAATAGAGATAGGGATGATGAGGGTGAAGAGTCAATCACTAATAGGAGAGCTTCCCAGTTGACATCAGGTGACAAACCTGGTATACCTATATTTGCACCCAGGAACAATGTTCCTGAACAAGAGGCTACACAGATTGAGTTTCAGGATGAGATACTGAGAGACTGGCGAGCTTCTAGTGATGAATTCAGAGCTAAGATGACTTTTGGAGAGTATTCTGACCTCAGGATGAAAAATAGACCCCGCAGGGGAAACATACAACAAAGTCAAGAGCTCCAAAAGAAAGTTAGCAAAATGACTTTTCCCTATTTTGATGGTTCTGGAAAAACCACTGCTAGAGCGTGGGTCCAGAAGTTGGATAGTTATTTGCAAATCAGCCCAATGCCTAAAACTGATGCTATCACATATGCAGCCTTACATTTAGAGGGAAGCACTCATAAATAGTGGAGTAATGGTAAGGTAACCTTGGGTCACAACCAGATCACTTCTTATGTCGAGTTCACTACCAGACTAATAGATAGATTTGATAAGAAGGATCCAGAGATGTAGTTTAAGGAGTTGGCACAACTTACATAGGTGGACTTAGTGGATTCCTATATCTCAGAGTTTCAGGGCCTATCCCTATCTATCATGGTCTTAGATATTTTAGAGCTCAAATTGGTAGTGTTATTCATTGATGGATTGGCAGATCCCTTGCGTGGTTGGGTTAAGGGTTTAGACCCATCATCACTATAGGAGGCCATGAAAAAGGCCCATGACATGGAGTCTTCTATATGAAGGAATAAATTGCAGTCAAAGGAATTCTAATACAGGAGGGACAAGGAGAAGGATAGGAAGCCCTTTCATAAGGACAATAGCTAGGAAAAGGAAAAAACAAACTAGCTTAACAATGACCAGTTGAATGAGTACCGACGGAAGAAACTTTGCTTTCACTGTAAGGAGCCTTGGGACCCTACACATAGATGTGTTATTAAGGAAAAAGAAAAGTTAATTGAGTACTATTCAGTAGAGGAGTTACATTTGGAGGCATCAAACCAATCATTAGGTAAGGAGAATAGTGGAGATGAGAGTGCCTCATAGCATAGCAGTGATAGTGATGGAACATTAGCACAACTTTCTAGCTTTCAGAAAGTTGGTTCCTTCAGAGTGAGAGGAGTCCTTGTGGGACAATGCATCATCACCCTTATTGATATAGGTGCCACACATAATTTCATTGATAAGGGGTTGGTGGCTAAATGAGGACTTAAAGCAGAGGAGTGTGAAGGCTTCAAGGTAATGGTAGAAGATGGCTTCAAACTCATGTGTACTAGAAAGATTCCTAGGTTGAGCATACGACTCGGAGAGTATGAGCTCAGAGATGACTTCTATGTTGTGGGTATAGGTGAGACCAATGTGGTGTTGGGCATGCATTGGATGATGACCATTGGAGAGTTCACTATGAACTTATGGAATATGGAAATGAAATTCGAATCCAATGGGAAGAAGATAGTACTTAGAGCCTTATCAGATGGAAGGCCTCGAGTAGTCTCTTTTAAGAGGCTGGAGAGAATGTTGAGACATGATCAGGTCAAGTGGGCATCTGAATGCCTAATTACGCCAGAGGTTCCCCAACAGCCAAAGAACAACTATCATCTAGATATTACAGTGGTATTAGCTAAAGAGGAAGAATATGATGTAGAATACTCTACTCATTATTTTGATAGAGATCCCTTGATGGATCATGATGAAAACCTAGTTTCTACACATGCAAATTTACCTTGCATCCACAGGATAGAAATTATGGCATATGGCACACTTGATTTTCCATTGAAGCCACTTCTTGGACCAGCACTTGGCAATGGACAACTAGCAAAGGATGAAGATTTGGTTGAGTCCCTTGAAGACACTACAAATATGTATGATGTCATTTTTGATTTTCTGTTCTATGACAACAATCATCTTCCTGAGCATAACCATGAGATAGCAGCTATGGCACCAGAGGGGAATGATGTTGAGGAATCTTGTAATGTTGGCATTCAAGATGTGAACGTCAAAAATAAGGAATGCATGGGGAGTTCAAGCCACAAAGATTTAGGTTTTGCATATCATAGTATGAAGGATGTGGAAAAGACACAAGATAGGTGTAATGAGTGGTTACAAAGAGCTAGAAGGGCAAAGATGTTGGTTGCTCAAGAAAAATAGTGCTTGCAAGAGGTCAAGGAACATTGTTGTCATATAGATCAAGCAAGACAATGAAGAGAAGCCTATCTTCGATCACTATTTCTTCCAAGGGAAGAAGACATGGAGATGGGGTATACAAAGGATGGGCCTCTTGAGATGAGGAAGCAAGAGGAATGTGCATATGTGCATGAACAAGAGAAGAGGTATAATTCAGAAAGTTCTATTTGTGCACCTAATTTACATCTTGAGTTTCATGAGTTGCCTCTAGATGAGAGCCCATTAAAGGCTCAAGTCCTAATGTTGGGAGGAATAGTTGAACACACACTTGGTGGATCAGCCACTAATGTCATTACTTCACATGTGGATGGAAACATAGGTGACGTAGATTTGTATTTGTTTGTGAGCATTCATGGCATACTTAATGAGATACAAACCACTCACATTGTTGACTCGTTGGTAGAGTATGTAGCTGCTCTACTTCAGAGATTTGTGTTGTATGCCATGGAGATAATTGCAATTGATGGGCATACATTGGAGGAAAATTCAAACTATGACATAAGCACTTGGAGTTTACCTAATAAGGTTATTCAACATTTTTTGACCAAGTGTCCAAATGAGAGACCATTAATGGTTGTACCCAAAGGTATTTTGTATTCTTGGATGACTAAATTTAAGAAATGGCAAGCGGAGGAGATTCCTATGCACAACTTACATGAGGATGACAGTCAGATTTTAGATCCATGAATTTGCATGATTAATGGAATGTGTCCCAGGTTGTTGCAGAATGACAGTTATATCAGAGTAGTGTAGCGGATGGGTGCAGCAGTAATTCAGATATGGATATGGGATGCAGGTTGAGGTATGTTTGGCATATCACTTTATTGGAGTGTTCATGGGTCATTCCACATTTCATATGGTACTTCCATTGACTATACTAGAGTAGCACAACAACAATATGATGGGCATTTCCATAGATTGATTTGGGACCTCGGGATCACTCTTGGATTTAGTTCGGATCAGTCTGATGATTGTGAGGTTGTTATGCATTGCTTGAGGACAAGCAATCTTTGGGGAGGGCAAACTATAATGTCCCCATTTTTGGGTTCTCTAGCAGTGTAGTTGTCATTGACCTTTTGGATTTGTACCATCCTATTCAGAGGGGTAAATTGATCTTACCTGTGAGCTCTGATGGTTTAGAGGAGTCATATGATGCTCTTAGAAGTTATTTTTAGTTTTCAGTTTGGACTCCAAGATTCTTGGAGAGGGTGTCTATTTATCGAAAGTCACCTAATTGGCTTTGTTCATCATTATTCTTCATTAGGATCACTCTATTGTAGTTAGATTTTGATTCTGATGCATTTTGACAGTTTTCACAAAATGAGTGTATTGATGGCTTTATTTAATTATTTTACTAAGCTTACTAAAATATTATTTAAAATATTTTAAGAGCACCTTAGTGTTATAGCTCATCGGAACTGGGATGGAATGTTTTAAATCATGGATGCATTAAATAGGGACCTGTTGTGATGTTCACAACATGCCCCATTTTACCCCTTAGCAAAATTAGGACCCCCATTTTGTTTTGTTTTTTTGCTTTTTGCTTTTGTCGCTTGCTTGTTTTGCTTATTGGGTGGTATTGGTAAAATGTCCTAAGTGTTTGAAATACAAGGTGCAAACTTCTTGGCAGGAAAAGGTTGTTACTGGTAGAATCAACATGAAAATTTAGCTAGGGTTGCCTTTTGAATTATTTGAAAATTTGGCGTATTTTGGAAGACATGCCTTGGTTAAGAAAAGTCAATGTTACATATTTGGTCAACGGGATGTTGGGTTCATAGGGTGTTCTTTGAGTTTGTATGCAAATTGTTACAATGGGATATGGATCTCAGATTTTGAAACATCCATATCCATATCCAAGTCCCAGAAGTCAGACCCGAAATCTTATTTAAAACTCGTTAAATCTCATTTACCTTAAAGTGGGATGTGGATCTTGGATATGTCATGCTTATGGATATACTAAATGAAACATAGTGGGATCTGGATCTTGGACATCGAAATATCCACATCCACATCCAAGTTCCTGAAATCCTTCATATCCTAGTGAGTACGTTATCTGAGGCTCCGAGAAGTGATATTAAGAGATTCTAGGATATGGATATATTAAGAGAAATACAATGGGATGTGTATTGTGGATATCGAAATATCCACATCCATATCCGATTGTTGATTCATATCCTACTCTTCGAAGCAAGAAAAAGGGAATTAAGGGATAAACTAAGTGAACTTTGTGTTGGATGTGTATCTCAAATATTGAAATATCCATATCCACATCTGAATTTCAAAAATACTTTGTATCCGAGTTAACATCTTATTGTCTATCATGAGTCAATAATAGTATGATCAACAAAAGTGAATCCAAATCCTATCTAAATGGTATGAGCTAAAGTGGGATGTGGATCTTGGACATTGAAATATCCACATCCGCATCTGAATTATCCCATTCATATCCCAGTTTTTGAGTTAGCACAAAATGATTGTTGGATATATGTAAGTGCATTGAGTCATGAAATCAACACCCGATAGTCATTCTTGTGATCCTAACTAACAAAGTCAAATGAGTCAACTGTCCCAAATCCAAAATTTAGTGACATTAGCATATCCAAAGATTGTTGTTATATGGAGTCTAATCAGACTCAGAGATTAAATTTACTCCAGTTTTATCAGTACGGTTTCCCCCCAAATTCCTACGGGGTCAAGGGTCAGCACCCCTTGTGGGGGTTTGGGGGCAGTGCCCCCAAAATGGGATCAAGGGGCAGCGGTATTTTATTAAGGTGTTAGGAGTTATTTTTTCATTGGCTGACATAAAAAACCCTATTTTGTAACTGACAAAAGTTGTGATAAAAATGGCTAAGGGTTAGGGTTTCTGTAGATATTGTATTGTAGCATTTGCAATGGTATTGAGTTGCAGGGATTGCTAGTTGTAATCAGTTTGATTTACTAGATAATAATATTGGACTCTCTGTTTGGTGGATGTAGCCTAAGTTTGGATGAACCACATTAAAACTTGTCTCTCGTTGTTATTATTTTTGTGTATTTCTATTCCTCTTTTTAATCTTTATTTGCATTTAATTGATGTCTTCTGCTGGCTAACCCTAACAAGTGGTATTAGAGTGGGTTGTGTTTAATTATCATTTGTAGGAAGGTCTCACAGTTGAGTGGGAGTCTCATAGTTGAGTGGGAGTCTCACAGTTGAGTGGGAGCAATGGCGGATGAGGGTAAATTGAAGGTAGACAAATTCAATGAGCAGAACTATCAGTTATGGAAGATGTAGATGGAGGATTATCTCTATTAGAAGGATTTATGGAGACCGTTAGAAAGAGTATCCAAGAAACTGGCAGGAATGACAAATGAGTATTGGGAACTTCTAGATAGAAAGTCACTAGGAACCATTCGGTTGTGCCTAGCACCATCTGTGGCATTCAATATAACAAAAGTGAAGACAACAAGTGAATTGATGAAAGCTTTGGCTAAGTTTTATGAAAAACCCTCAGCTTCAAATAAGGTATTTCTCATGAAGCATTTGTTTAATCTGAAAATGATTGAAGGTGGATCTGTGACAGATCATTTAAATGAGTTTAATA
This sequence comes from Cunninghamia lanceolata, assembly GCA_027924645.1. Classification (NCBI taxonomy): domain Eukaryota; kingdom Viridiplantae; phylum Streptophyta; class Pinopsida; order Cupressales; family Cupressaceae; genus Cunninghamia; species Cunninghamia lanceolata. Next base: position 1,426,227 of record BSBN01001019.1, read on the forward strand.
TGATTGTTAGTCAGTTAACTTATGTAAAAGTGAAATTTGATGAAGAGGTGAGGGCTCTCTTGGTTTTATGTTCTTTGCCAGAAAGTTGGAATAGCTTGGTAATGGCTATAACTCTGTCTCTGGTTCAAACACTTTAAAATTTGATGATGATACTAGTGTTATCCTCAGCGAGGAAATGCGATGGAAAAGCTCAAGAGGGTCCACATCAGGTAGTGTTTTGAATGCAAAAAGCAAGGGCAAATCAAAGGAGAGAGGAAAAGGTTTTGGAGGTCATGGGAAGTCATGAGGAAAATCAAAGGACAAGACATCCCAATCTAGAGGACAAAAGGATTGCTGGTATTGTGGGAAACCAGGTCATCTGAAGAAAGATTGTTGGTCTCAGAAGAATAAAGGAGACAAACAAGAAGGAAACAAGGAGGCAAATGTGGTAAGTAATAAATCTGAAGATGATGCTTTGATTCTTTCCCTAGATAATGCTGATGATTCATGGGTTTTAGATTCAGGGGCCTCATTTTATGCTACACCCCCTAGAATTTATTTTCTTGATTATGTCCAAGGGGATTTTGGGCTGGTTTATTTGGGAGATAATGAACCCTCTTAGATTTTTGGAAAGGGAAGAATTAAGATTAAGTTGCAGAATGGGAATCATTGGCTACTACAAGAGGTAAGGCACGTTCCAAGGCTCAATAGGAATTTAATTTCAGCAGGGTAGCTAGTTGAAGAAGGTTGCATTATTACATTTACTGATAAAAAAATGGAAGGTTTCAAAAGGTGCCTTAATAATAGAAAAGGGTGTGAAAATAGGCACCTTATATCTTTGTATAGGTCATACTATTCCTTCTACTTTATCTGTTGCAGAGAAAAAATAAACAGGTTCAGGAACAGTTGTTGCAGGCTCACGGGAAGAGACTGAAATAGTTGCTACAGGTTCTGGGACAACATTATGGCATAATAGACTTGGGCATATGAGTGAAAAAGGATGAAGGTACTTCATTCTAAGAAAGTTTTACCAGGTCTCAAATATATTAATATAGATTTATATGAAAGTTGTGTGTATGGCAAACAAAAGAGAGTTAGTTTTCTAAAGGATGGGAAGCAAAAGAAAGATGAAAAGTTGGAGCTTGTGCATATAGATGTATGGGGACTGACTCAAGTATCTTCTCTTGGTGGCTCTCGGTATTATGTTACATTCATAGATGATGCAATTGGGAAGGTTTGGATTTATTTCCTCAAGAAAAAATTTGATGTATTTGAAACATTTAAGAAATAGAGAATCTCGGTTGAGAATAAGACGGGTAAAAGATTAAAATGTCTAAGATCTGATAATGGTGGTGAGTATTGCAACAAAGAATTTGAGGATTATTGTTCCTTTAATGAAATTCATAGGCAAAAAATAGTTCCAAGGACTCCATAGGAAAATGGAGTGGCTGAATGCATGAATAGGACAATAATGGAGCATGCAAGGACCATGAGATTGCATGTTGGGCTGCCTTTAAATATGTGGGCAGAGGTTGTCAACACCGTTGTATATTTAATTAATAGATGTCCTTCAGTTCCTTTGGGCTATGGTACTCCAAAGGAAGCATGGACAGGTAAGAAGGTGAGTTATTCTTTTCTCAAAACCTTTGGATGTGAAGCATTTGCACATGTAGATTCTAAAAATAGAACCAAGCTAGATGTAAAATCAAAAAAGTGTACCTTCATTGGATATGGCATTGATGAATTTGGTTATAGGCTTTGAGATTTTGAGAATCAGAAAATTATGAGAAGCAGGGATGTTGTATTCAATGAGAAGGTGTTGTACAAAGATTAGTTGCAGCAGCATGAGAAGAAAGAAAAGGATTATGTGGTGCTAGATGATACTCCAAATAGTGATGTTCCAGTGGTTCCTCATGCTCTACAACAGCAACCAAAAATACCACAAACTCCAGTGAATGTTAGACGATCAACAAGGCTAAGTAAACCTCCTAAAATTTGTTCTCCCTCTTTGTATTCTATTTTGTTAACAGATGCTGGTGAACCGGAAGGGTATGATGAAGCTATGCAGGTGGATACACAAGTTTAGTGGGAGCTTGCAATGAAAGAAGAAATGGACTCGCTGAAAAATCAGACTTGGGAATTATGTAAGTTGCTTGCAAGTTAAAAGGCTTTACCAAACAAATGGGTTTATAGGCTGAAAGAGGAAGATGGAGGTAAGAAAAGATTTAAAGCCAGGTTAGTTGTACAAGGATTTGCACAGAAAAAGGGCATTGATTTTGATGAGATTTTTTCTCTAGTTGTTAAGATGACTTCTATTCGTACTATTTTTAAGTATTATGGCTGCTGAAGATTTGCATTTGGAACAGCTAGATGTGAAAACTGCCTTTCTCCATGGTGATTTGGAGGAGGAGATATATATGGAACAGCCCCAAGGATTTCAGGTCAAAGGTAAGAAGAAACTGGTGTGCAGATTAAAAAAGAGTTTGTATGGCCTGAAACAAGCACCTCGGCAATGGTATTTGAAATTTGATAGCCAGTGTAATTCTAACCATTGTGTTCATTTTAAGAGGTTGGATAATGACAGCGACATTATTTTATGTTTATATTATTTTATGTTTATATGTTGATGACATGCTTGTAGAAGGGTCTAACATGGATCACATAAGAGAGTTAAAATAGTAATTAGCATAGTCATTTGCTATGAAGGATTTAGGGGTAGCAAAACAAATCCTTGGTGTGAAAATTTGTAGAGATAGGAAGAACAAAAAGTTGACTCTATCTCAGGCTGATTATGTTGAAAAGGTGTTGTAAAGATTTCATATGGAAAATGTAAAAGCTATCAGCACACCTTTGCCTAGTCATTTAAAATTGACTAAGGAGATGTGTCCAAAGACATAAGAGGAGGAAGACAAAATGTCCAAGGTACCATATGCTTCAGTTGTAGGAAGTTTAATGTACGCCATGGTATGCATGAGACCAGATATTACACATACTGTAGGAGTCGTAAGAAGGTATATGAGTCATCCCAGATTGGAGCATTGGAATGCAGTAAAATGGATTCTCAGATATTTGACAGGTACATCCAATAAACACTTATGTTTGGGGGCTCTAATACTAATTTAGCAGGTTATGCAGAGTTAGATTTGGCAGGAGATATTGATACCAAGCAGAGTACTACAAGTTCTGTCTTTACTGTAGGTGGGACAACAATGAGTTGGATCTCACGGTTGCAAAAGGTTGTTGCTTTATCCACCATAGAGGCAGAGTATGTAGCTGCAATAGAGGCAAGCAATGAGATGATATGGCTACAATCTTTCATGGAAGAATTAGGCAAACAACAGACTAATAGTTATTTGTTTACAGACAGTCAGAGTGCCATACATCTTGCAAAGAATTATGCCTTGCATTCAAAGACCAAACACATATAGTTGAGGTATCACTTCATTCGGTCGGTGTTGGATGATGGACAGTTAAGGGTGGAAAAGATACATACAGATGAAAATTCAGCGAATATGTTTACAAAGGTAGTGACAAGGGAGAAGCTGAGCTCCTCTTCAACTTCAGTTGGTCTTCAAGACTGAAAAATAAAAAAAATCAGAACAGCAGAGTCCAGGGTGCTTATTTCCAGTGGGAGCTACAGGGTTAGTGGTGTTATGATCAGTCTCCAAGTGGGAGATGATATGGTGTGGAGTATGATCAGTCTCCAAATGGGAGATTATTGTTATATGGAGCCTAATTAGACTTGGAGGTTAAATTTACTCCACTTTTATCAGCACAGTTTCCCCCCAAATTCCTACGGGGTCAAGGGCTAGTGCCCCTTGCGGGGGTTTGGGGGCAGCGCCCCCAAGATGGGGTCAAGGGGCAGTGGTATTGTATTAAGGTGTCGGGAGTTATTTTTCATTGGCTGACATAAAAAAACCCTATTTTGTAACCAACAAAAGTTGTGATAAAATGGGCTAAGGGTTAGAGTTTCCTTAGATATTGTATTGTAGCATTTATAGTAGTATTGAGTTGTAGGGATTGCTGGTTGTAATCAGTTTGATTTACTGGATAATAACATTGGACTCTCTGTTTGGTGGATGTAGCCCAAGTTTAGATGAACCATGTTAAAACTTGTCTCTCATTGTTATTATTTCTATGTATTTCCATTCCTCTGTTTAATCTTTATTTGCATTTAATTGATATCTTATGCCGACTAACCCTAACAAATATATCCAAGTCTTTTGAGAGCATAAAAGTGAATATCCCAAAATTCAAAAGTGGATACAATGAAAAGTAAGATCCCAAACTCAAATTAGTAGGATACATTGAGCTCCTCACCTGTGCATTCAATGTTGACCTACCTCTCTGCCATTAATGCATTTAGGTTATCTATAATCCTTTAAAACATTTATAAATGCATATTTTCAAAATTACAAAGTAATTTGCAGAGAATTTCAAAGGCGATTGAATAGTGATTCAAAGGCAATACAAAAGCGATTGAAGGGTGACTTATTTGGCAAATTGGAGTAGGGAGTACGCATGAAAAGGCATAACAGATCAACATATGATTTGTATTGTCTAAATTTGCATCTACAAATACAAGTACGTACCCTAAATCTTATCATTTTCATGTTGTAATGTTTTATCAGATAATTAGGGTAAATTGGCAATGAATTAGCAAAAATGCAATGGTGAATTCATAGATTTAAAGCATAATTTGAGAAATTTGTCAATTACTGGTAGAATCTAGGGTTAAAGTAAAATTTGTGTTTTCACAAAATGGTAAAACCTAGAAAATGAAAAAGTTGGGTTAAAAAGGTGTTGTTTATAATAGGAACCGTGACAAGGGCAAAAGAGACCCATGAGAGGTTCACTTCACCTGGGTTGAGTTCCAAGATCATCCCATTGGGGCATCACATAGTGGATACACAAGCAGGGGATTTTGATTTTGTGGGATTGATACAGAAAGATAGGGCCTCAAATGCCACTTTGTTATTACAGAACATAATGGTCAACAAATTGTATCAGGAAGCTAGTTTCCATCTGGAAATGGAGGCTAGGGAGTTGGTTCTACAATGCATTCATCTCTATAACTTGCAGACGAGAATGGTTGTTCATGAGGGCAGGATGTATGCAGATTTGACTAAGCAAGGTATTGCTAACACCTTTGGCATACCAATAGTTTCCAAAATGATGGAGGTAGATATAGCCAAGTATGAAGAGGATTATGCGAAGAATGAATTAGCTTACAAGACCACATTGTTCTATGGATGGTACACTTATGATAAGAAACCCAAATATCTTTCCAAAGTGCCCAAGAAACCCTACAGAGTGGAGTTTCAAGAAGATATATACATAGCGATTATGCTATTGAATAGAGTGGCAAGAGTAATTGATGTGGTTGAAATGGATCCATGGATGTATAATGTGATTCAATATATGAAGACAGAGTCAAGGGTTATCCATTGGGCCCAAGCTATTAGCAATGTTATTCACAATCAGGTCATGAGGTGGAAGAAAACAAATATTTTTAATATGATATCTTATGTAGTTTATTCCTATGCAACCTTGTTGGACTTGAAACAACTAAGAAGAGTTGGCCAATTGGGGAATGGTCTAGACCTTACTTTAGTTTATGACTATTATCTAGAGTTATAGAATGTTAATGAGATGAAGGAATACAAGAAGGTAAATGATATATTTTATATGTGGTTGGTCAGGATGATGGAAGGGGATAGATCAAACAGAATATATGTGGAGGCCCATAGTGCCCTTGATGTACACATCAGTTGGTACATACAATTTCCAACATTCACATACCTAAGGACTAAAGGATTCCCTGACAAACCTTAGAAATTGCCTAGGTACCCTACAGATAAGGTTATCCTATTAGAATTTACAAGGAAAATTTTATATTCATACAAAGCATACATGAACAAGTTTGGTCGAGGGAACATCACTTTTCCTATCACCATGGGGAACTATCAGTGCATAAATGAAGTAGTGGTAGGTGAATTAGATGTGGATTTGTACGCCATGGGCTTACAGACATATGATGTGATCATAGGATTCGATCCCTTTGGGAGGATCCAAACACTAATTGATCTTGAGTACATCCATGAATCAAGCATTTAAGATTACTAGGTAGATGGGATGGATGACCATGATATAAGGAAGATGTCATACCAAAGGCTGACATTAGAGAGGATCCAGACCTTGGAAACACATGAAGTGCCACCAGAGCTACATGACGATGATCAGGAGGATTTAGAGCATCCTGCATATGAGATCAACAAGTTATATAATGAGGCTATTACAGATCTAGATTGGGATCAACCAGAAGAGAATGCCTTGTAGGTGATATCTCAGTCTATCTTGGCCAATATTAAATTGTGGTTGAAGGCTTAAATAGAAAAGGTGAAGGGTAAATGGATAGTCATCACCTTCTAAGGCAAGCAGGATAAGAAAATAGCCTGAGAGGGGAAAACTAGCTTTGATGATTGCTTGTTGAATAAGAGAAGATTAGTAGGAGCAACAGTGGTTCAACATAATAAAAAGGCTACTTTGTTGGACACATACAATTTTGGATGGGTAACTTCCACTAAAGGTGAGCCAAGTGAACCCAAAAGGCCTAGAACCACGAGAAAGGTAGCTCCCAAAAAATCTCCTCAAGCACCCAAGAAGAATACTAAGGCCAAGAGTATGCCTAAAGTTAACCCACCCATAGGGGTATGAATAATGGAATCTATTGAAGAACAGAGTGAGATGGAGGAGGAAGATGGGATAGCAAAGCTAGTGAGGAAACCAAAAGGGGCCTCATCATTAGCTCTAGTAGTGCCCACCCAATAGGAGAAGCTTCAAAGTTTCATAGAGGTGAAGAAGGAGAAAACTGAAGAAATGATGCACACTAGGGCAGAAACACCTCTAAAGGTAGTAACAGAGGTGGTGAATGTGCAAGATGATGAAGGGGATGAGGAAATGGAAGAGAGCACACAACAAATCCCCATGTCATCTCTAATGTTGTGGGCATTCTAGAAGGATGCTATAATATTAGCATGAGGAGAGGAGGTTGTAGCTAAATATGCAACTTCTGAGAACATGGATCCCTTTGGAGAGTTGGTGGCACCTAACCTTATCCAGGATGTTAATGAGACTGCACAAGCCTTAACTACAAAAAGTGAGAAGGATAAGGTAAAGGAAACTATAGGGGATGCACCAATAAAGGAAAATGAGTCTTTGGATACCCAAGGTTAACCACATATAACATCAGTGGAAGAAACCAAAGGCAAAGAAGATACACTTGAGCAGGAGACTCCACAACAAGAGAAGGGGGGAGAAAGCATTGAGGGTAATATCCAAGATAGGGATACAACAAAGCTCCCTTCTCAGCAAGAATAAAAGGAACAAAGGGAGGATATACCAATACCAGAGATCCCAATTCAAGAAGAGGGAGAGAAAGACTCGAGAGAGGTTGCAAGTCAAAATTGTTGGTGTGAATAGGGTTATCACCTAACTGGTTTACTCTTGTGTTGATAATTCACATTATTTAATATTCACACATCACACATAATTCACACATGTTAAGTTGACTTAGTGAGTCTTCTAGATGTTTCTAGTTGAGTCTAGTTGTGTGTTGAGTTGTTGATAGTTGGAGTGAGTTGTATTATCTTCCACATGTGCAATTAGTTATCATCCTCTAATTGTCACATGTAGGAATATCTCCACTTTCCACTCCACCTTTCTACCTCTCACCTTGCCTTTATATGAAAGGCTCTCTTCATGTAATGTAATCTCCTGTAATATTGTAATATTTTGCATTCAATGATAGAATAGCATTATTCTCTCATCTAATCTTTCTTGTGCTTTCATGAAGTACTAGATCTTGGGTGGCTCCAATCATACCCAACTCTAACATGGTATCAGAGCTCTAGGAAGAATCACTTTGGGTTAGTCATTTTTTGAGGGATCTTGAGTGCAAATTCATGGTGGATCTTGATAGTTGAGTATGCTCTTCTCTTGCATCGCATGATGATCTAAAGAATCAGAACAACTTGATAGAAATTTTAGATTTGTGATGGTTTCCCTTTGGTAGCCTTGTATTACAGGTTCAAATCTAGGCACACATTGTGTTCAGGAGGTCCGAGATAGTCAAGATCAGCTTTTGTTTCATCCAAATCAGACACCGGAGGCCAAATCTATAGTGTTTTCAATCTGGGTGATAGATACCTAATTTGGAAGGCATCTACAATTTTGTAGTTTGAGCAAAAATTGACCCTGCCATCATGCTCAAGATGCTTGAAAACCTATAAATCAATTGTAAAATTGTCCAAATTGGACAAAGTTGCAGTGAGAGGCAATAAAAACTTGCTTCTTGGTCGTACGAAATCTCTGCAGAGAGTATTCTCTACACAGAGCATATTCCTTGAGAATCTTTGGCACATTGGTAGATTCTTCGTTATTGTCCGTCAGGTAATAAAATGTTTATTCATAGGTTAAAGATTTAAATCTATGAATTAATATTTTGTCTGCAGAGTCATACCCTATTGTCGTAGGGTACCTGTAACTATAGACACACCCCCAGGTGCCACGTGGCCTCTTGTGAACTCCATCGGCAACCATCAATCAAATCATGGCGGTGTCGTTGAAATAGTCCTATGGTCAAATAAGGAGATCAACAGTTTAATTCTAACAGGTTTTACATTTCCCACAGTGGTCTTCTATGGATTTAATGCCCTACAAATTTCACACCAGATTTTTTTTCTTAACTAGTTGATGGTTTTTAATGGTGTATGCCTTTTAACATCCATGCTGGTAGTTTTAGAGAAATCTAGTAGTTTAAAATTATTTTATCAGTAGGCCCTGCATCCTTCTTGTTGGACAGGACTTTCTTCAAACACTCAGCTAGTAAATACTAAACCCATCGATAGTTATAAGTTAGGGTCGAGCAAAATTCTAGCGGGAGATTTAAGTAAAACCTGTCACCATCTAGCAGACTTTGCACACTCATCGACAGTGTTTAAGCAATGAACGGAAGACAAGCATCAAAGCCCAGTGGCCACATTCAATAATCCCCAAACAAAACCTGGTCATCATCCATCAAATCAAAACTTCGGCGATCCTATTAACCACATCATCAGGTTTTAAAATGGCCCAGCCAAATAAAATCCAAACAGGCAATGTTTAAGAAGGGTAAAGTCCACCAGTGGCTAGATCATTGGTGGGCATCCTTCTGGTAGTCTTTTGAAAAGCAGTCATATGGACAAAATCACCAAACCGTAGGTAGTTATAAATCCACCCAGCAGTGGCTTAACTAAACCCCCGGTGGTCACGCACTTCCAATAGGTGGTTTTAATCTCCTGGCCACAAAAAGCGGTATCCTGCCTGAATCTGGTAGTTTTCAAGAAAAACTAGCTAGTTTCTGCACATGATTGGTGGTTTTTGTAGTGCATAGGTTGTTCTCCACCAAACACAAGTAGTTTCCAACAGTTCAAATAGCGGTTTTGGGCCATAAAAATAGTTCCTAAACAAAAATCGGTGGTTTTGACTGCATAGTTGTCAGCTTCTAGAATCGAAGGCGGTTCCATATATTCTAAAGGTGGTATTAAAAAATAATTGGTGCTTTTTCACCTTAGACAGCATTTTTTCTTTCTGTAGAGAATATTCTAGTAGATTGAGGGAATATTTCATCAGCTGGGGGGGCATTTTTGCCCCTCCAAGCCCTAAATAGGGGCTTTTTTTCTTTTTTACATAACTTTTGTCCACAGAGATGAAATCGGCCAAATGAAATATCGTTGGAAAGATGATAGAGACCACTTTGTAGTGGTGTAGATCATTTTCTAATATTTTTCTATAGTTGCCTGCTATAGCAATTTGAAGACAGATCTTCATTTTTGGCTTCCGAGCTCACAACTTTTTGCCACGATCTCCAATTTTTACAATTCTTGTAGCATCAGAAAGGTATTTGGGAGATCTTCAAATCCATCCATGTACTTTTCTTAAATTCTGCTCCAAGTTCATTTTATTCCTTTTGTCCATTTTTTGTCTTTTGTGTGATAACTTGGACATTTTGGCACTTGAGGAAGTGAAACTTGTTTTGAAGGGATTTATTTGCTCTGATCAATCAGTGTGAGCAATTGTAATCTCCCTTGGATCTTTGTTTTAAGATATTTTCATAATTTCCCAATTTTGGTCCCTTGAGGACAATTGCAAATCACACTAAGTATAAAGTGCCACAATCATTCTTTTTTGTGGGTGATCTCTTTGATTGAGTAATAGGGGGGTTGTACTTGTGTTCTTTTTTGTACTCTTGCATCATGGATCCAAACAAACTTCCTCTACTCACACCATATAACTATCATGAGTGGAAAACTAAAATGGAGATTCATTTAAGAAGTTTGAAAATTCATAGAGTAGCAATGGGTATAGAAATTGAACCAACAACAGCTACATAAAAGAGAAAGTGGTATAATAGATATGATCAAGCCTATGGAATACTATGCTTGTCTATCTCTCCTGATCTTCTTTTTCATATTGAATCTTGTACTACACCTAATGAAGTGTGGAGTACCTTAGAAAATCTCTTTGGTAAACAAGATACTATGAGAGGTTTCAAATTGGAGAATGAACTAATTGGTTTGAATCCAACCAAGTTTGTAAGCATCCAAAACTTCTTCACAAAGCTAAAGTCACTTAGATTGTAGCTCAAACAATGTGTAATTGAGAAAGAGGACACTTAATTGATTGTTTCAATCCTTGCCAAGCTTGGTCCTAACTATTCAATTTTTGTTTCCACCTTCTATGCTACTAAGGATGCATTTGGGAAAGCTTCCACAATGCCTTCACTTGATGTGTTTGCCGCATCACTCACAAGGGAGCAAGCTAAATTAGTACACATGGGCACATTGAAGTCCCCTAGAAATCAAGCACTTCTTGCAAATCAAGGCCCAAAGGATCAAAAGGCTTCACCTAGCAAAGGCAAGAAACAGAAAAATAAGGATCTCAAGAACAATGAGCAAGCAAAAGAGTCAACCAAATCACCTAAGTCCTCATCCTCTCCCAAGGAGGAATCATCTAAGAAGGAGATACCAAAGTGTGCATATTGCAAGAAACTAGGACATGATGAGCATAAGTGTTATGAGAAGAAAATTGATGAGTTGACTCACATTATTCAAAAGCACAATATCCAAATGCCATCATCATCACCTAGTCCATCCTCTTCTTTGACACCATCATCATCTACACGGATAGGGATAGTAGGCATTGCCAATGGGATAGACAAAGGAAAAGGCCAAGCACTCTTTGCTTCAACAAGTCTACAGTCAGAGAGATGGCTTCTTGATTTTGGAGCTTCTCATCATATGGCATCTTCACAAGGGATTTTCTCTTTATTTGAGTCATGTACTTCGCCACCTATTTTGATGGGTAATAATACATATGTGCATGTATCTAGAAAAGGGACAATTGATATTGGTGAGGGCACTTTTAACAATGTGTTGTGTGTACCTTCCTTGTCAACCTATCTCCTTTCCATCTATCAGATTACTCATTATGGTGCGGGCAAGATAGTTGAGTTCACTCCTAATTTTGTGATCATATGAGACTTGGAGAGCAAAGATATCATTGCAGTTGGGATGGCTGATCATGCATCTCGCTTGTATACTTTCTCCCATTTTGATTCTTTTGATGATGTAGATCCATTGATTGATATTCACACTCATGCATCAAGTGTGGATCATGTTTCTGAGGAGAAGTTTGGTCACTTGAACCTTGGTATTATTTCACCCACTTTGGTTCATGAGACTAGTGCAGAGCTTCCATCACCTCAACCTCCTACTTCTTCAAAGATTGACATCAACATGGTTTCATCTACTTCAGTTGAGCAGGATCATACAAGTCTTTCAAACATAGCTTTGTGGGATACTTTCTTGGTAGGTATATCAAACTTGTTTTGTGAGTCTCATATTGCAAATTTGGAGGACATACTCGAGGGGATGTCTCTCCTCTTTGATGACAGTTACAACACAACTGTTACCCATCTACTTTGTCTTTGGAAGTTGTTCATCATGAGTCTACCTAGGATTTTGGATTGGTCACACCTCATTGTATTGTGCCATTCCTTGATTCTAACATTTCAACATTTTAGTAGTCTTCAGAGGCATACATCATGAGGCTTTTTCCCTCATACCTTGAGATGGAGTTTCTTCTACATCATCCTTCAAACTTGTTTCTTCCTTAGGGGAGAAATGTTGTTTGTAGATACTGGACACTTTCCAGCATTCATCTTTAGGCATTCACCATCGGCATAGGAGCTTCTTCATTGTGGGGGGGACCTATAGTCTCACACTTTCTCTCCTATGAGGGTGTAATTGATCATACATATGTGATAGAAGTTGTCCTTGGGGGGTCATGTTGAGTCCTTCCTACTATCACTTCTTCTTTCACTTTCATGTTTCATGCATTCTCACTTTTGGAGAGGAGTTTTTTCCCATGAGGTTTTCTCCTTTTCTCCACTTGAGATTTGTTGTACATGGATACCTAACATGGCCTACTAGCTGGGACCCATCATTTTCATCCATCTTTGCATCTTGCTTTAGTCAACTACTCCCTAAGTTGTACTTATGGGGGGTGTTGGTGTGAATAGGGTTATCACCTAACTTGTTTACCCTTGTGTGGATAATTCACATTATTCAACTATTTAGTAGTAAAATATTATTCACACATCACACATAATTCACACATGTTAAGTTGACTTAGTGAGTCTTCTAGATGTTTCTAGTTGAGTCTAGTTGTGTGTTGATTTGTTTTTGATAGTATAAGGCAGAAAAATGAGGGGCCGAACCCTTACAAAGTAGAACCCAAAAAGGGCAAAAGAGGCTTAGGAGACAAAAAGAGACAAAACCACCACAGACAGGTTACATACAGCAGATATATAGCAAATAGAAACTATCAGTAAAAAACTAGCTATCAGAAAGCTAAGAAAGAAAACTAGGAGAGGGTGTCTTCCCAGTCTTTGAAAAGAAACTCAAACATTCTGTCAAATTCTTTACCCCTATTATCATCAACACCATGAGTGAGAACTTCATGTTCCTGCAGCGGAGACAGATTATCCATAGTCGGCCTACAAAGCATGCTTGTAATGAGTCTGGCAAGAGAAAAGACCTTTTCCAGAAAATTAGCCTGCTCCTTCAACTGAGTCAAAACATTAGAATGATTACCTTCCTCATTAACTTCCTCCTCCATACCATTTCCCATAATGAAAAACTAGTAAACCCCAAAGAGCTCAGAGAAGGAAGTAGCAGAGGTTTGAAAAACTTCGACCTAAAGGCTCGCAACAATATTATGAAGAATTTGAGAGACTTCGATCACAGAGCAATGTATAATAATAAAAAAGGCAATAATGTTAATATGAGAAAAAGTAGGCCAATCATTACACCGATAGCCCCAAGTTTTTATGCAATAATTTCTCATTAACTGCTTGTCCTTCACATGCGTGCTTAGCTGTCTGAACTCACTCCAATCACCAGCAATGTGTCTAATCAACATGAGCTATGTTAAAAGACAAGCCACATAGGTAAGCCAAGTGAAGTGATGTGTCATCATCATAAGGTAACTTGCTCTTTTTGAATGATATCCCCAATGTGACGTGGGATATTATGAAAATGGCACCAACAACACCAGTTTTGAAACTACTGACCAAAATTTGCCAGGCCGTCAGCAACAATGTTCCCTTCTCTATAAACATGAGAGAAGGAAATGATAGGAATGACTTGTATAAGAGTTTGAATATCAGACACAATATCACTAAGTTTCCATCCACACTCTGAAGCTTTGGTGACAGCATCAATAATAATTTTAGAGTCACCGTGAACATGAAGTTGGCAAATTCCCAGAGAAATAGCCAACTTGAGACCCCATAAAAGAGTAGAGGCTTCAACAAAATTATTCGTGTGGTTCCCAATTCCTCTAGAATAAGGAGAAATTAGATCACTTCTATCATTCCTTATAGCTCCTCCTCCACTAGCCTTGCCATTTGACTTAGCAGCACCATCAAAATTTAGTTTAAGCCACCCTGGATCTAGGGGAGTCCAAATAGTATTTAGCCTTTTAAGATGTTTCGAATCATCAAATGCAAGAATTTGATTCATAATCCCCCAGTTTGAAGCCACAAGGATCTCATGCTAGGTAAGAGGTTTATCGGCAATTTTGATGGTGGAATTTAAAACATTTTCCAGGAGGGCCTTAGATAAAGAACAGAAAACCTGTGAAGGATTCCTAGAAGTTTCTCTAAAAATTCTATTATTTCTTTCTTTCCAAAGGAACCAAGAAATAAAGGAATAGTTTGATTCCATAGTTCCACTAACCAAGGATGGGATAGAGGAGGGATCCAATTAGAAATGAGTTCTCTTATTTCTTTATTGCAAACCCATTGTAAACCAAAATTCAAAAGGACTTTGCTCCAAATATCAGTCACAAAATCACAGTGCAAAACAAGATGAGAGACAGACTCTTCCTCTTTCAAAAACATGACACATCTATTAACCAATTGAAGACCCCTTCGCTGAAGATTGTCATCAGTTAATATCTTATTATGAACAGTTGTCCACCAGAAAAAGTTAACCTTAGGAAGGAGTTTGTGATTCTAGACTTTCCTCCAAATGTCATCCATAAGATCTTTCTCAACCAGCAAATGGTAAGCTAATTTAACTAAAAAAACACTTTTTTATCAACAGACCAAACAAGTTGATCATTTCTAGGAAACCGAGGAATCTGAGTATTAAGAAGCATTTGTTGTATGGCATTAGCCCAATGATTAAGATTAGGATAATTAGTACAGCATTCCTACAGATTTTTCCATTTTCTAACACCATGGTCTTGACAAATATAATGGCTAACTTTAGTGCCAAAAAATTGTTTGGCAAGAGCAACAATAGCTTCATTTCCCATCTGATTAGAGAGAGGTCCATCTCCCAACCAAGGGTCTTCCCAAAAATTGATGAGAGATCCATCACCAAGCTTCCATTTCATTCCCTTATTAACAAGACTCCTGGACTTAATCATTTTGTTCCAAATAACAGAACCTTGAGGAAGACCCTCTTCATTGAGAAAATAATATTTGCCAGAGTCTTGTAAGTACTTAGCCTTTATAATACCTCCCCAGTTAGTATCCATGTTTATGAAGTTCCAAATAATCTTAGACAAAAGAGCCTTATTCATTTTTTGAATGGTTCTGATGTTGAGCCCACCATGAGACTTAGGAAGACAGACTTTGTCCCATTTAACTAGAGAAATTCTCTTTTTCTCCTTTGTGCCTGTCCACAGGAAAATTCTCTGGATTTTCTCCAGTTTGTCAACGAAATATCTAGGCATTTTGAATAAGGATAAAAAGTAAGTAGGTATACCCTGAAGAGAAGCCCTTAGAAGCTACAATTTACTAGTACTGCTTAAAAGTTTGCCTTTCCAGCCCAACAATTTCTTCTGAGTTCTTTTAATGATTTTATGCCAAAAACTGGAAGTAACTTCCCTAGTAGTTAAGGAGAGACCAAGGTAGACAAAGGGAAGGTCAGCAGCTGCACATCCAAGGATATTAATAATTTTCCTTTGAAGATCCCCTAGAGTATTAAAAATGAAGACATTGCTTTTTTAAAAATTAATATGCTAAACAGAAGCCATGGCATAATCACTGAGTAAAGATTTCCATCTTGAAGCTTCTAAAAAAGAGGAAATGCCAAAAAGAATGGTATCATCCACAAACTATTGAATGGGCATCAGAGAGAGAGAGAAGAAGCCAATTTAATCCCAGTTAATTCTTTTGAGGTGATCTTGTTGAGGACTAATCTACCAAGAGCTTTAGCAAGCATAATAAAAAGGTAGGGGGACAAGGGATCTCCTTGTCTTATTCCTCTAGTGGGAGAAAAGAAACTCCTAGGAACCCCATTAACAAGGATATAGTATTTAGCAGTAGTAATAGCCTCCTTGATAAGAAGGGACACCTTATCATTAAACCCAAGCTTCTGAATGATTTTAAACAAAAATTGCCATGAGACCTGATCATAAGCTTTAGAAATATCAAGTTTGAGAACCATACCTGGGATGCGACTCTTGTCCATAGAATGAATAGTTTCATGAGTAGTAATCACAGCATCTAAGATCTGTCTCCCCAGAACAAATTCCTTCTGTGAGGGAGAGATAATTTTGTCAAGAAGGGGTTGCAATCTAACTACCAAAAGCTTTGTGCAAATTTTATAGATTGTTTTACAGAGGCTAATAGGCCTGAAGTTAGCAAGCATCTTTGGATTAGGCTTCATAGGAACAAGGAAAATGAAGGTATTATTCAATTGTTTCAGTAATTTCCCAGGTTTGAAAAAATCTTTGACAAAAGCAGTGACATCATATCCCACTATGTCCTAAAACTCTTGGAAAAAGAAAGGGGGAAAGCCATCTGGGCCTGGAGCTTTGAAAGGGCCCATAGAAAATACCATAGCACAAACCTCTTCCTTAGAAATAGACTTTAAAATATCAACATTGTCTTCTTCAGAAATCATTGAAGGAATGTTATTCAGAAGCTAATTGACAATCTGAGAATTGTCAGCACTCGTACCCTATTCAGACAGCAAATTATGAAAGAAGCTAACAGCATGATCTGCAATCTCCTCAACCTCAGTAATCATTCTACCATCCTCCAATCTCACTTTGGAAATAGAGTTAGATTTTCTATGCTTTAGGGTAGAAACATGAAAGAAAGTTGTATTACGATCACCTTCCTTAAGTCATTGCACTCTAGATTTTTGTTTCCAGAATAACTCTTCTCTGTTCATTGAACTCTTCCAATCTCTAATAAGATCATTCTCTAATTGCATAAAAGTATCAGAAGTATCTCCTTGAGCAATCTTATATTAAATATCAGCCAGTTTCTCAAACAAGAACTTTTTCTAGGAAAAGACATTGCTAAAACTATATTTATTCCAACCATAAACTTCTCTCTTAACATGCATCAACCTTTTAAATAGTCTAAACATGGGAGTACCCAAAACTGGGAGTTCCCACCAATTAGAAAGAACATTTCTAAAATCATGATGTTTAATCCACATAGCCTCAAATCTAAAGGGAAATGGGCCTTTCTTCTTCTGATTATCCCAGTCCAGAATGATGGAATTATGATAAAAAATAGTCCTAGGCAAAGCAACTAGTTTAAGAGAGACAATATTTGGCCAGTTATTAGAAATAAGAAATTTGTCCAACTTCACTTGAATCATTTGGTCCCCTTTCCTCCTATTGGTCCAGGTAAAATTTTGATTCATCAAATCAATGTCAAAAAGCCCAAAGGAATTTATAAAATCGGAAAAGTCCAACATACTATCAAAGTAGTCCAAAATTCCCCCAGACTTTTTAGAAGGATATAGAGGGGTATTATAATCCCCCACCAACATCCAATAAGAATCAAGATGAGAATCAAGTTGGTTAGCCAAGTCCTCCCAAAGATTCTTCCTTAGCACCCTAGTGTTAGGGGCATAAACATTAACCAAACTCCATCTAAAGGAAGGTAAAGAAAAATCAATCACCAAACAATGTTTGTTCAAAAAAGAAAGTTTACCTCAAATTCTGGAAGCATTCCACATAGTCACTATTCCCCCAAACGCACCAACAGTGGGGCTTATGCAAAAGGAAGCATTAGGCCAGATACTATCAGTAATCAATTTAAAATTCTCTTCAGGCATTTTAACTTCCTGAAGTAAGAGAATATCCACCTTGTGGTCAAAAATACATTTTTTGACCTCAAATTTTTTTGAGGGGTTGTTAAGGCCCCTCATATTCCACAAAAGAATCTTCATTTAAAAATATTTCTGGAGTTTTCTAGTGTCTTTTGCTTACCACTAGCAATCTCCCTAGCTACTTCTCTTTGTCTAGTTTCTCTCAATGTAGGTCTACCTTTCACAAGATCCAAACCCACATCAACAATCTTTTTTAATTTATGAAATTTTTTCTTCTAAGATGTCCACTCCTCATGGTCATTTAGGGAAGCACTAGCTACTCCAAGAGAAACAAGAGGCAGATCAGATTGTTGTCTTGGAGAAGGAGGAAATAACCCTCCTTTGAGAGAACCCGAAAAGAGTTTCCCTAGGGAAGAGAAAGACATTTCCTGAGCTGCAGAATGCATATTGTCATTTGACTGCACTCAAGCTCCTTGAATAGAGTTAGTCTTAGTATACTGGTGCACATGAACTTGAGTCAGTAGGTTGCAAAGAGAGGAACATTTATCTTGATTCTCCTTCTCTTTGAAACATTCCATCTGGGTCTCCTTAACTTTGTTAGCTTCAACTTGAACCTCTTCAAAGTTACCAAACTTTAACTGGGTTTCCTTAACTTGATTTGGAATCTCGCCATCTTCCAAGTTAGGTTGAGAAACCTCCTAAAGATGGAGGATATGTTCCTCAAAATCCCTAACCGGCTTGGAAACCTTTGAAGTATCAAATGTAGTTTCTTTCTGTGCATTCTCCTTACCAAAGTGAGTGGATTCATTAGCACTGGTATCCTACTTATTCTTGAACTGGGTTTCCTTAACTTGATTTAGAATCTCACCATCTTCCAAGTTTGGAACCTCAAGAAGAGGGAGATTTTGTTCCTCAACATCCCTAACCCACTTGGAAACCTGTGAAGCAACTAAAGCAGTTTCTTCCTGTGTATTCCCCTTACTAGAGTGATTAGATTCATTAGCACTAGTATCCCCCTTATTCATATTATCCATATCAGATTCCTTATTAGTATTTTCCTTAGCTTTCTTGAACTTACAATGCGAAATGAGATGTCCTTTCTTCTTACATTTCTGACAGTAAGCCATGGAATTCTCATAAGTGATGGACTGCCTCTAGATCCATATTTAGAGTTAATGATAATGAACATGGTCAAAGTCTTATTGATTTCCACATTTACATAGAATCTTGCATAAACAAAGAGAGATTTGGTGTGTGTGGAGTTATCAAGGGTAACAAAATGACCAAAAGTATTAGCAATGGAACTAAAAATAGTTTCATCCCAGTATTCTAAGGGAAAACCAGGTAGACGAACCCATACTAGGGCAGTTTTATTGAAATCAGCACCAAGGTCAAACCCTGGTCTCCAACATCCCAATGAAAGTGAACGGGTACCATAAAGCCATGGTCCACCAGACAAAATAGCTAACATGTCTTCTTTTCTGGTGAAGTGAAATAGGAATAGCCCTCGCGCCATACCCATGACAGTCACACTGCCTTTAACACGCCAATGATTGGAGACCCATGTGCAAACCATCTCAATGTTGGGTCAGAGAGAGAAGAACTTGCCAACCAAAGAAAGATCCATAGAAGCAACAATCGTATCCACCAAATTGTTAGGAACCATGAGGGAAGACCCTTCTGTCATCTCCTTTTGGTGGCAGACCATTGTCTGTCCATCCTGAGGAGAGTCCATTTGTCCCATCAGAACATGTTTCAAGTTTGGATGCCTGGCAGAGTCTGAAACGGGTAGGGGACTAGAGGTACTGCCAGCTACAGTACCCTCCATCCCCAACCAGCACACAGAAAGTAGACTAACAAAACCCTAGAAAACCTAAAAAACTAAAAACCCTAGTAGAGCCGTCTTTAATATAATTTATGATATGACTATTCGTGTTAATTTGTTGATAGTTGGAGTGATTTGTCTTATCCTCCACATGTGCAATTATTTATGATCCTCTAATTGTCACATGTTGTAGGAATATCTCCACCTTTCTAGCTCTCACCTTGCCTTTATATGCAAGGCTCTCTTCATGTAATGTAGTCTCTTGTAATATTGTAATCTTTTGCATTCAATGATAGAATAGAATTATTCTCATCTGATCTCTCTTGTACTTTCATGAAGTCCTAGATCCTGGTGGCTCCAATCATAGCCAACTCTAACAAAAATATCTTAGATACATACGTAGCTAGGCCTCCTCTTAAGGAAGGACAACAGGAAGATCCCACTATCGAACCTCATGAAGAAGAGCAACAAGAAGAAGAAAGGCATGATGAGATGCCTGCAGATGAAGAAGAGGGTGACCAAGAAGAAGAAGAAGATAGAGAGGAAGTTGTCAATGAGAAACCCTTGGAGCAATAAGAGATGCAAGTAGTCCTAGCATGGATAGGAGTAGAAGTGCAACCTAGTCAGCCAATCAAACTAATTCCAATTGATATTTAGATCTTATTAGCTACAGATGTGGAGCAAAGGGGAAGGATAAAGGCCAGAATGATATCTATGATAAAGAGGGATGCCTCAAGTTCCTAATCAATGTAGATGGCTATTCCCTAGGTGGACAAGGAGAAAACAAGTATAAGGATGGGTGTGTTAGGTATCAAAAATGTAGGTTGCTAATCCTAAGAGGATGCCAGGTTCTATGTTTAGATTCGCAACATTTTTGAAATAACACAACGGAATCAACCTTTTGGGTTTGATGAGTCCCTGCACTTTAGGTCCTGCTACACCTAGCTGGGTGAAACTTGGAAATTAAAGCAGATTGAATGTAAATATTTTGACTAAGTAAATGGATCTACCTACAATGGCAAATGGTGTAGAATAGATGAAAGCTTGCTAACTAATTCTATATGTAATATTTGATGAACGGTTGGTATAAATTATATAAGCAATATCAAGGTTAATTTTATGACTGTGCTCAACTAATAAAAAGGGTTTTTAAATGATGAATTGAAATAAGACCAGTGCCTTATTGGGTAAATAGAGTCAAATGGAAGACTAAGACTAGTGGCTTATAGTTGGCAGTAACTCTAACTATTTGGCACAATATTTTAGTTTATAACTTGTATAAACGTGCAAGGAAATGACTGACAAACTCTTCTTAATAATCCAACCAATATAATCAGATTTCTTGTTATTCACTAGAAGGTAATTTAATCCTTTCTTGAAGGAACCAATTGAATGAAATATGTAAGAATAACAGATAATATTAACATGGAGACAGAGTGGCAATCCTAATTATACGGTTCTTCTTAGTAATCCAAACTAACACTTCCAGGTTACTGTGATTGATCAGAAGGATTTTTAATTCCTCTAATGGAAACCAATTAATTCAATCACACAGATACAACAAATGTGCATTGACAAATTAACTATATACTTGATATATTAATTTGAATAAGAAGGAAATATTGAACTGGAGATAACCATACAATTAAGTAATTTTAACAAACAATTGATGCCAGAATAAAACCACAGAATCACAGAACTTCAATTTACTTCTTCAATAATATACTTGCAACATGGTCTTTTAAAAACATTGTAAACTTTATGTATTATATTCTACCACTAATGATAATTCAACATCATATGTTCAACTTATATAGGAATACTTATGAAGAGACATAACTCTTCAAAGAAGTCTTTTGGGAATCAACATGATTAACATAACAACAATAAAATAACAATGCTTAAGCTCTATTCAACCACAAGTATAGCTGAGCAATATGATCTAAGTAATCCTAGCTGTGATGTGAATTAGTAAATTCAATGGCATTTCTTGTGATCACATCAATTGTAACCATCTTCTCCAAATGCTTGCAGGCTTCCTCGGATGCAGAGTCTTTGTCCTTAAGAGCTTCTAAGGCTTCATGCAATATCATTTGATAGTCTCTTCTCCATTCCTCTTTTCTCTTTAATTCTTCATCGCTCTTGAACAATGTGGGCACTCCTACTTTTGAGGCTTCAACACATTCTTTGGCATCATTCTTAAGTTGGTCATAATACTTCTGATGCTGCTCAATCAATTCTTTTGCACTGGAGATATCTGTAATGTCAGAAGTATCTTTACTTTATGTCTCATTTAGTTTCTCCTATAGCCTTTTGTCAAGCCTCTCATGCTCTTGGATTGCTTTATAATTTTGAGAATAATTATCCCAAAATTGTTTCAGCCAATGCATCATGTTGGTATGCCTGTTTTGGAGTACTGTGGCAAGTGTATCAATCTGGATTTGAGCTATTTGGTCGATGGATGGTGGTTGGACACTCTGTGAGCTTTCACCCTGAGTTAATCTATTTACTGATCCCCTGAAGGTGCTCTTAACATCTTTTAAATAATCATTTTCTTTTGTTAACCTTTCACAGCTCAATTTGTATGCATCTCTTTCTTTGACTAACATCTGAGCATGTGCCTTATTCATCTTTGCAACATTAATGCCAATGTCTGCAGTGATCAAGGGGTTAGTCTCCCCTACCTTCAAAGTCATGACATGCCAAAAGTCTTCTCAGTATCTATAATTGATGTCTTCTTGTGGGAAGGATATAGGGCCCATATCATTAATGAATTTTCATCATTATTGTATTTGGTGCCCATATATACTTCAGTGACACCTTCTGGAGTGAGCTTGTATTTATCATCTGTATTATACAGAAAACTATCAAATACTAAAGAAGAATTCAAATCAAGACTAGGAAAGATCATCACACCTGCTTCTTTGACGAGCTGTCTACCCTTACTAGGGGTCATATCTTGTAATTCACCGTTCACAGTTGGTTTCAACATATCAAGTAACTACCTTTCATTGTTGGCGAAGATATCATCAACTGACTCTCTAATTTCCTTCCCTTTGCATTTATATAAAAATGATTTGAATTCTTTAGAATGAATAAATTTATCATCTGAAATAAAAGAATCATTTGCTATTTGTCTTGGGTCTTCAACAGTAGACCCCTCCTCATCATGTGCTATACCAAGAGACTGATAATGTTGCATTCTTCTTTTGGACATTCTTGTTGTCTGTTGTTGTGGTTCCTTTTGTTCTACAGGTTCTTCATCACCAGAAGATATCAACTCTACCTCTGCCAGTTGTTTCTTCTTCTCATCTAAGTCCCTATTGTATTTCTCAACCACCAATCCAACGTCAGTCTCTTCTAAATTCCTGATAACATCATCATGGGGGTATGGGACATGTGTGTATCCACTGAGGTTTTGTTTTCTCTGAGTAAGGTCAATGAAACCCTCAGGATCAAACACTTTTCTTGCCTCAGAACACCTCATATTATAATGCATCATCTTATCCATAATGAGACCATAACCCTCCTTGGATACCACAGTAAAATCTCCAAAACAAAGAGTACTGGGCATAAAAGATTGTTTGTCATGGGAGCTCAAGTGCATCACATTGGAACAATTCATTTGCCTAACTATTTCTAAGTAGGCAATTCTGTCAGGGACGGTCTTAGGCAAGATAAAAGGATTATCCTCAAAACCATAAACTCTAACCATGGTAGCATCCTCAAAATAGTACCAGTCTCCCCAGTTGTGAGAAAT
Organism: Cunninghamia lanceolata; assembly: GCA_027924645.1. Taxonomy (NCBI): domain Eukaryota; kingdom Viridiplantae; phylum Streptophyta; class Pinopsida; order Cupressales; family Cupressaceae; genus Cunninghamia; species Cunninghamia lanceolata. The sequence goes on from BSBN01001019.1 coordinate 1,449,481, forward strand.
AGTAGGAGGACCACCAAAATCTTTTGGTCTAAGAAAACTTTTTATTTTATTTGAGATTGAATACTCACAGGGATGACTAAAATATCTATATAACACTTTCACACAGTAATCTTCAAATTGCACATAGCTAGAATAGGAATATCTACTATCCCATATTCTGGTTTGCATTTGCACGGGTGACTTTTGCCCCCTCTGGTCTACTGGAACAACTTTGAATTCAGTTGGCCATAACCCCACTTCCTAGCCATAATAGAGCACTATGTGCATGAGAAGTGAGTAATGTTCAAAGGAAACTAATGGGGCATTGTTCTTTATTGTAGTTAGACCAGAGTCAATTCTACTAAAAATATAAACAGCATAATTAAACTACCTGGCATTGTGGCACTGAATGTCTATGGCTATCACCATCAAAGGAATTGTCATGAAATCAGGGACCTCTGATCCTAGGAGCTGGCCCACAGAGTAGTATGTGTATTGTATGTAGGGTTTAAATAATGACACATGAAAAGAAGGACCATCATTCTCATTAAGGAGCACCATATCTCCCTCTGTCCTGGGCCTATGAATAGGCAACCTCCATCCATTATAAGTAGTATCCATTCTCCAGTACTCTTTATCCAAATCCTCATAAACAATGGGGACAGTACATAAATCATCCAAGTCAAAAACTTCACAAATGGCATTCTTAGACAAGTGTATAATAGGCTCCCCTTGTGGGTTGCATAGCCTTAAGACGTGGATTATACTTCTTAGCAATAAGTTGGAGGAGTTCAGCATTCAAAAACACATCAGGAACAACTAATTTACCCAAATTCAAATGCCATGGGTTTGACACTGGGAAATTCTTGATTCTTCTATTGTAGTGGAATCTAAACAATTCATAACCTTGAATCGGGGTCTAGACATTTCCTATGTATTTACATTTGTCTTCTAGTTTCTCCACTTCTGCCCTAAGTTGTGCAAACCTTCAGGCTTTGGGAGTCAATCTAGGTAGTTGATCAATTAAGTCTTGGTTTAGTTTCCTTTCTTTTGTTTGCTCTTCAAGGGTTTTGTCAATTCTTTGTTTTTTAGGTTTATTGGTATCACCCTATGGTTTTCTGGCCTTTCCTTTCCCTGGAGTTTTCATTTTAGTTTTGGACAGCAAATTCAAATAATAAGCTACTACACAAAAGTTAGTGTATGGGTACCTATTATCAGAGGCTCTGATTGAATTCCCCTGTTTCCTCCTCCAAGTCTTTGCTTGTAGGCTCTTCTCAAACAATTCTTCCAAACATAATTGCAATGATTTCAAATGGTATCTCAGAGGATTTCTTCATCGTCTGCAATTAATTGTTCGAGCATTTTAATTTTCTTGATTGTTGTGAAATGTCACATCATCATAACTTCTCTCATCGGCATGACTTTCATAATGTCAAAACGATTTTAATATCTTCTTATGGCGTGAACATTTTCTCGTGAATCAATCATTGTAACCCTTGAATTTTCTCCTTGACGTCATATTTCATTTGTAAGTTTGCATCGGCAAGATATCTTCAAGATCTACCCAATGTAGAAGTGGGCATGATTATCATCAGCCTAACTTTCTTCATCATTATAAGAATAATGTTCTCCTCAAATATGTCAAGTGTCCCCGATGTGACTATCAGTGAGAGTCTTGTCGATGAACTTGATCCTCATTGTTATCGGAGTAAGATATATTATCAGGATAACTTATTTCAAGTCACCTGATCGTGGTTGTTTCCCTGATAGCCTTTTATATCCTTGATCGAAGAGACCTTCACAACATGTCACCGACATCATTGTGAGTATTGCTTCGGCCAGACTTAGGAGCTTTGTTCTGATTCATTCGCTTTCGCCGATGGTTCTTATACATGTCGGCATGACTTATACCGAAACACTTTCGTTAATCGCTGAGACATTAGAGTGTCAAAAACTCCTTAATTTTTCATTCTGATACTTATTTCTTGCTGATGGCCACTAGTTTACTCCATTCTATTGGATGATTGGTGAGAGTCCTACCAAGCTCCTCCATCGATATGACTTATACTGTCGGGCGGGTTTTCAGAGTATTCTCCGATAGTCTTTCCTTATGCCGATCGGCATGACCATGCATTCTCTCTCTGATGAAAGGTCATCGATGCCACTTTCTTCATCGGTGTTCCCTAAAATATTCTCCCCGATCCTTACTCTCATGCCGATAGCCATTTCAGCTAGTTTCTCATGGATTGATATAACTAGAATGAGGTCTTGTCGATATTAGGAAATTTGAACCCTCTTATTATTATGATTTTGGGCATAATGTTTTATGATTTGGTCAGATATGGATGAGTAAGAATACAAGAAAATTTTAAATTTCCTATCCCAACAGTGGTTCTGTCTAGCATGTATACTCCTTGTGAGTATAACAAGAATTCAGATCTCTTGGGGGAGTAGACCATATGTTTTATTTATTTGGGATGACAGTTTTATGAGAATGGGAGATGGAGGTGATAATGATGGGGAATTGGGATGATCCTACACTACTCTACATGGAAAAGATTATATATTTATATATATAGAGAGAGAGAGAGACAATAAGTAGTAAGTGTGAGTGGAACAGAAGACCATCAAATTGTATGTTGAATTCATTATTATGAGTGATAGGGGAAGAAGGTGGGGCAAATCAATAGACCATCAGATGTGAAATGATTGGAGAGAGGTTGGATATTAAGAAGGCAAAAGAGTCTTAAAGGATCTTGATCTAGTAAATTTGTGGACAGGTTACATTGTAAGTAATCACTATTTGATTCCTTTTCATTTCCTCTCTAGTTCTAGCATGCAAATATATATATATATATATATAGAGAGAGAGAGAGAGAGAGAGAGAATATATATAGAGATTCGTAGGATTGTCCATGTACTGGCAGATCCTAATCTCTTTTGATTTCCCTAGAATAGTGTGTATGGAATAAAAGTATTTTGAGAATTATTTAAGGGTTGTCCATGCACTGGCAACACTCAATCCTCTTTGTTCATGATTACAAAAAGAAAGGCTTCAGATATTGCCCATGCACAGGCAGTTCCTACTCTTCTCCAGACATGTTTTGCAAATAGTAAGAGTCATCACCTCCTTTGCCAGTTATAACAAAAGGATCTAGCCATAAAGCTTCAAACTTTCCATGCTTTCCTTTCTCTTGGCACCTAGCATTCCACATTAGTACTAAATCATTTATCTCAAACTTCCTATCTTTGGCCTTCTTGTGAAAAAGGTATTTCACTTGTGATTGCAACTTGATATTCTACCTTTGGGCCAGTCTCCTTGTTTCATCAAGTTCTATAAGATGTTCTAATCTTTCATCCATTAGTTCAGGAATGTTTAAATCTTCCTGAAGAACAAATTTGTAAACTGGTAGGAGATTTTCTAATGGTATTCTTGCTTGTGTTCCATACACTAGTTCAAAAGGAGATCTCCCAATTGCTCTTTTCATAGTAATCCTATCAGCCCATACAGCCATTCTTAACTTTGAATCCCATGCTTTCTTGTTTCCATCCAACATTCTCTTTATAATTTTCAAAAGGCTTTTGTTGCTAGATTCTACCTGTCTGTTTGCTTGTGGATGATAAGGGGCAGCATAGGACACAGTGATGCCATGTGTACTACAGAAATTTTTGAATTCATGAGACCTGAAATACATTCCATTGTCCGTGATTAACCTTACTAGAGTGCCAAATCTGAATATAATATTTTCCATCAAAAAGTTAATCACCACCCTTCTTGTTGCTTGTTTGGGTAGGATTGCTTCCACCCATTTTTTGAAGTAATCTGTCACCACTAAAATCCATTTGTGTCCACTACTTGACTTCTCCACAATTTCTCCTATGAAGTCAATACCCCATTGATAGAATGGAGCCTCCACCTGCATGGGTTTCAAGGGTAGTGCTCCTTGATATTTCAACTTTCCTAAAAATTTCTGACATGCTTCACATTTTCTTGTGTAATGATATGAGTCATTAAAAACTTTAGGCCAATAGTATCCAGCCCTTAGGATCTTCTAGGCTATAGTCTTTGCTGAAAAATGACCTCCACACATGCCTTCATGTAACTCTTTCATGATATGTTTTGATTGATGCTCATATAGGCATGATAGTAGAATTCCATCCCTATTCTTCTAGTAAAGATCCCCATCAATAAATACATATTTTGAGGCCTGTAACTTAAGTGTCCTTCTTTTGTTATCATCATACCCCTCAAGACATTTCATGTGTCTTAGATAATATGTGATGTTAGTATACCATGGAGTATGCTCAATGCTAGAACTTGTATTATCAACATCATTAGCACTACATATTTGAGAAGCCTCAAGATTACTTTCAACCATTAACCTAGCAAGACCTTGTCCTCTTACCAGTTTGGTGATTTGAATTTCAATGTTGAACTCCTAAATTCTATTGATCCATCTACATCTTCTACCTGTGACCTCAGTTTGGACCAATACATCTTTTACTCCAACATTAGGCACATATGCTATTATTTCATCTCCCACCAAGTATGTCCTAAAAGCTTTGACTGCCTTCACTAATGCATATGCCTATTTTTCAACAATGTCATATTTCAATTCTACATTTTGAAGAGATTTGTTGAAAAATGAAATGGGCTATTCATGTCCTTCATTATTTTTCTACAATAGTACTGCTGCAATTGTATGATATGAGGCAAATTAAAATAGTTGGAATGGTTTACTGAAATCAGGGGATATCAGGATAGGGGCTTCTTTGATTGCTCTCTTAATAGTGGCAAATGCTTCTATTGTTTCTATTGTCCACTTTACTTCTGAGTTTTTCTTCAACATTCTAGATATAGGACTAACAATTTCTGCAAAATTTGATATGAACCTCCTGACAAAGTTGATTTGGATAAAAAATGATTGTATAGCTTTTACATTTTTAGGAATAGGAACTTGATCAATTGCTTTTACTCTCTCAGGATCTATTCTCACTCCATCTTTTGAGACTATGTGACCAAGCAACTTCCCCTCTGTCACTGCGAAATGGCATTTCTTAGGATTCAATAAAATCCCATATTCTAGGGCTTTAATAAATATCTACTCTAAATGTGCACAATGATCCTCAGCCCTTTTGGAATATGTTGTCATGTCATCCTGATATACTATCATGATTTTGTTGATCAATTCAACAAATGCGACATCCATTGCTCTTTGGAATGTTGCTTCAGCATTAGTGGGCTTGAATGACATTCTTAGATATACATATGTTCCCCATGGAGTGGTGAATGTAGTCTTATATTGCTCTGATTCCGTGACTTTCACCTGATTATATCCTGAGAAGCCATCCATCATTGACAATAGTTCACATCCGATAACCTTTTGTAATATTGCTTCCATATTTGGGAGGGGATAGTTGTCCTTAAGAGAGGATTTGTTTAAATTCCTAAAGTCCACACATAATCTAATATCACCATTCTTCTTCCTAACATGCATCAAATTAGAAACCCAAGAAGAATGCCTGATGGGTTTAATGATAGCTCCACCTCTTTATTTTGTGAGTTCTTCAAGCATCTTAGGAGCTAATATAGGATTGATAGGCCTCTATTTTGGCCTGAATGGTTTGGCATCTAGTTTTAATGGTATTTCATGCTAACAAAGGACTTCCCTATATGCTTTCAAATCATCATATGACTAGGCAAATACATGTCTATACTTCCTAAGTAAGTTAATGATCATGCTCCTGATTTTGGGGTTAAGATTTTTTCCAATATATACATTCTTTGGGGCTGACTGTGTCCCCAAATTAATCTCTTCAAGGTCATTTTGCACCACTGGTGTGTCTTTCATTTTAAATCTATCATGTCCATCAAATGTCTTTTCCAATGCTATAAATCCCTTAGGTATTTTATTTGTTTTTGTAGACACCTAAAATTGGCTCAGGTTGAATTAAGTAAATATTCTAATATTTATCTTAATTCATATTTTCTTCTGTCAATTAAATAAATATTATAAGTTTATTTGATTGGTTCATTATCCTACAATTAAATAAAATCATTTTATTTAATTAAATTCCCTAAATTCTTCTAATGTCTCAAGTCCTAAATCCACCTCACAAAATCCACCTCATCAATCCACCTCATCTCTTCCACCTCACCATGTTGCACATATAATTAAATATTCTTAATATTTAATTAGCTAATATCCTCTATTATCCAAAATTGAATTCTTAATTCAATTGTCCCCCATTATCCTCCACTAATTGAATTCTTAATTCAATTGTCCCCCATTATCCTCCACTAATTGAATTCTTAATTCAATTATCCCCCAATATCCTCCACCAATTGAATTTAAAATTCAATTGTCATAACCCACTCTTCTCAAATAAGAATTTTTAATTCATCCATTATGAATTAAAGATTCACAAATAATGAGAGCCATTGATCTCATCTTTTGATCCTCACCCTCCATTGCCTTTTCAGAAAATCTATAACTAAAACCCTTCTCTAAGTAATTAAGGGGACTTCATTCTTACATCCTCATAATGCCCAAATTCCTCTAGGGAATCTTCTTCTTCTCAATTCTCTTCTTCATACCATCATAATGCCGAAAGTATCCTAGCCATTCCATATCCTCCTTCATTGTCCCTGTGTTTGAGGCTCATCTTCAACACAACACATATCACAAACCATTCTTCCTTTGTCATCTTCAACAAGCAAGCAAGCAAGGAAAGCTTCTGAGGGCTTCACAATCAAGATCAAAGAAAGATAGGCAAACAATGGAAGTAGCAGGGTAACAAGTTTTGTGAGTTTCGTACTTCATTTGTTTATTCTTGTTACTTACATATTTCATTGATGTTTGGGTTTTACATTTTTTATCGATCGATCTATTTTCCCATTCACATTTTGGCGCCCACCATGATCTAACCCCATTTGTTTGTGAGAGTTTGTTTTAAGTTTTTGTCGTAGGATCCAAGTGTTTTTCAAAGGAAATTTGGGAATCAACTTTCACAAGCGGCCTCCTACACGTAAATCAAGCTCACCATTGGGTCCAGACGACCTCGAAGGTAAGAAATAACATATAATTTGTCTAGGTTGCTTTTTGAAATTTTTTTTACATCTCAATGTATTTTTGCAATTAAAAAAAAATTGAAAAAAAAAGGGCAATAAGTTATATTTATTTCTTTTATTTAGTTTAACATTTTCATTTTATTGCAAAAAAATAAAAAATCAAAATCAAAATACCTTTTCTAAAGCTTTTGTGTTAGTTCAAAAATCAAAAATCAAAATAAAAACATAATAAAAAAAAAAAAATTTAAAAAACAAACAAAACAACACACAGTAGGGGCCGAAGCCCCTGCCTCCACCCCACCCCTCTCCCCACCCTCCCCCCCATAGCCTTACTCCCTCCCCCACCTACGCATCGTCTTCCCCCCTGCGTGCACTCCCCGCAACCTCCCCACCCTCTCCCGCAGCCCAGCCCTCCCATTCCCCATTCCTAACTCCCTCCCACGGCCCAACCCTCCCATCCCCCATTCCCCCAACACCCCCCAGATCCTCGGCCCCCACGGCTCCCCACCCCCCGTAGCCCTACGTACCTACTACCCCCGACCCACCCTACCCACCTCCCGCAGAAATCCCCCCTCAGCCCTCCCTCCCACCCCACCATCCCCAGCTGCGCCACCCAGCCCCGCAGCTCCTCCGCGCCGCCCAGCCCCACCGACCTCCACCACTCCTGAGCGCCACCTCCCCTCTGCCCAGCCACGCCGCCCAGTCCCGCTGCCCCCAGCACCTCCTTCTCCCCTGGTCGCCGCCCTCCCATGCCACCTCTTTGCCACCACCCTCCAACCTACCTACACTTCTGCCCAGCCACCACCGCACTAGCCACCTCTGCCCAAACCTCCACCACCTGCGTGCACACACACACATACATTAAAAACATAAAATCACAAAAAAAAAAAGCAAAACAAAAAATTTTTACACCAACTTTTAACAACAAAAAAATAAAAAAATCCCAACAAAAAAAAATAATAATAATAATAATTAAAAAAAATCATCAAAAAAATCCAACATTACAAAAAATTAAAAAATTAAATAAATTAAAAAATCAAAAAAAAGGAGGGAGTTCATTTCTTCTTTCCACATAGCGAAATAGGGTCGTTTTTTCAAATTTTCACAACTTTTGCATACGGTAACAAAATCGCACAAAATTAGTGGCGTTGGAAAGCTGGCTTCATCCACTTCACAGTTGTGAGAATTTTATCAGGTGACTATACCATTTTATTATTTTTTTCGCAGTCAAAATCAAACCTACTTGCAACCTTCAAACACACATAACTGGAGCAAATTTGATCATTTTTCAGTGAAATTTTTTTTTTCAAAGTGTATGGAATTTCATCTAGAATCTGATTATGCACTTCATTTTTCTGTATCAATTCATTTTTCATCAGATTTTATCATATTCCTGATTTTTGCATAACAATCGTCTTGGCTAGTCTACTTGCTTTGTTTTCAATTCTGTGACTTGCAGGTGATCATTCGGGGCTAGAACAACATCAGGATCAACATCTACATCAATTTGGATAGCGAATAATCAGGTGCACTCATTTCATCTTCAATCTTGTTTTCATCACACGCTTCAATTTGGGCTCATAAAACGAACATTGATTGATCACACATCATTGAAAATTGAGCTTAAAATAAACCAGTGTCTTCTATCACATTTGGATTTTGGGATTTAAAACAGAACAAGTGTTTGAAGTGCCTTCCTCACATTTCAATTTCTAAGGGATAATTTATAACTGCAAGTGTGAATCAAGTGTGTGTGTATGCTCTCTCCTCGCACCGCAAGGTGATCTTGGAGATCAAAAACACTTCACTTGATTTGCTTTTGTTTACCTTTCTTAGGAGGCTTGCTAGGGGATTTCATCACCCCTAGGGATGACCTCATCCGAGGCTGAATCAAAAGACACCCTCATTGAAATCAGAATCTTATCACTCTTGGCTAAGCCCCAAAGAACTTTCTACCTTTGGGAAGTGAAGGTGAAGGGTGGGTTACCCCCTTCTCCCGAGTGTGTGACAGGATTTCACTTTCAATCCCTAGTCAACCTCATCTAAACATTGCCCCCAAACCTAATTGGGCATACCCTACATCAAACTAGACATTAGGGCATGTTGATGTGTCTTCCACGTGTGCTTGTTTACTCATCAGCATATTCTTCAAATTCAACAGTCAAAGTTGCTTATGTGTCTTATGTGAGTGACTCATGATTGTACATGTGTGATCATTGAACATTGCCAAACCAATCAAAAACTAGAATTGGCACACTTACCTCAACTTGTGACACATCTGCACTCTGTTATGGCACATTTACTACTACGCATTCCAAACTAGTAAGCTCTCCCAGTCTTGTGTCCATGGGAAACCACCTAGAATATATTGATCAAGAAATCCAATATCTGTAATTGCAAATAAACTTAGGTCCCTCGCCCCAAGACTGTATAGCAATTTGTCAATAAATCCAAGCCTTAAAACAAGAATTGACAAGCTTACAAGCTGAACGTGCCAGTACTAGCTATGCCTCACCCCAAACTCCTATGTCTTTTTCCCATACTTATGACAAGGCAAGCACCACTTCAAGTTAGAAATCATATACCACTTTGGCTCCTAATCAACCTTCACCTCCAACATACCACCAAGCCCATCCATGAGGCAACCAAGTGTCTTCACAACAAGAACATGTAAGCCCAAATCCACTGTGGCAACAAGATCAAATGCCCTCAACTTCATACCATCCCCAAGATCTTTTGTCTACATATCCTACCATTTTACCCAACCACCAAAACTATCAATTGCCTCCACAACAAGCACAAGTGAGCCTAAGTACACCTTTGCAACAAGAAGCACATGCAAATCCAAGTGGTCCCTGGTACATAAATCAAATGAGTCCAAGTTATCCTAGGCAAGATCTAATAACCTTTGACAAGGGAGATACCAATCTAGAGTGGCCTCCCCCATCCAATCCCATGCCAACACATGAGCCAACAAGTCCTATCATAACACCACTATATGATCCTACCCCTAGTCCATTGGTCCACCAACCTTCATCACCTTCATCCCCATGTTCTACCAATCCTCCAGTACAAGATCCCTTGGACATAATTGTACAACAATTGGTTTAAAAAAATTTGATTGAGTTGCCACCGATAGAACCTTTTGAACAAATCCTTAAACCCCCTCAGTATAATGAAAACCATTATTATGCATACCATAGATATAAGGGCCATACAACAACCAATTGTGTCAAACTTAAGAGATTGATCAAAAACCTCATAAATTGTGGTAAGATTATCCCTTCATCCAATCCAAATCCTAATCCACCCAATCCAATTAGCCCCCAACCTAATCCTAGTCCTAAGCCTACAACATCATCCGTTATTATTGCTCATCCATTATATCATCCATCTACCCATACATTGGCGAAGGATGTGATCCAAGGACTACTAGCAGAAAGTCAACCATGTCCCCAAAGTCTGGTCCTTGACCTTACCAAAGATTCTTCCAATACCATGTCAAATCCTCCAACCCCTTCATGTCATCCACAACCCCTTGAGCTTCTCAAAGAGCCTTCTACCATGCACCAGAGTCAAGGTCTATCACACCCTCATGTTGTTGGCCAAGAGCCTATCCAAGAGCCCTCAATTAACATTCTTAGCCCTTCAAGCCCATCATGTGACCAACAAGCCATCAAGCCTATTCAAGAGTCTCCTATTGTGAATCCAAGTCAAGAGTCATCATGTTCTCATGTTGTTGACCAAGAGCCTATCCAAGAGCCTTCCACTTCCATTCAAGCAACCCAAGAGGTATGTCAAGAGTTTAATCCTAAGCATGTGGAAACATTTAGCCCTAGTCCAACTCAAGATCAAAACACTTTCATACAACCCATCCATAACCTTTACCTATTCTACGATCAAGATATGCCCTATGAAGAGGATGTCCTTGAACAACTTGATCCCATACCCATCCATGAACGAGAAACTTCCATTACTCCTATCCATATTCCACCTAGTCCCATTCGTGATCCAACAACTTCCACTTCCTATGATGAGACACTTGCCTCCCAAGTGCACATGGATGATCAACCCCATAACCGGGACCATAAAGAGCATAATGATGATCAAGATCCAAACGATTCTTCACCATCCATTATTGACCAAGCTACAAATCCTCCACTGTATATCCTTGGTCTTACTACCTTCATGCATGAATGTTCTTTCTTAGAACACCAGCAACCATTATCTACTATTGCATCTTCCTCATCCAATAAAGAACTTGCTGCTAGTGCACATATACATAATCTTGTTGTCCACCGCATACTCCAGAATATGAACTATCAAGGTAAAGGCTTAGGCCTTCATGAACAAGGTATTTTGGAGCCCGTCCATGTCAATGTCCCTCCTTCATACAGCATGGGATACATACCCCAAGGTGAGCAAACTTGAGATGTTGGTACTTCCTCCACTCCTCCAAAGTCCATGACTTTCCATCGCAAATCCTATCATATTCCCAAAACATATGTCGCTATCCCACCTCCCTTATCATACACATCCCAAAAGCATGTGACCATACACCTTCCACCATCCAATTTACCTCCGCTACTTCCAACTCCTAATATTCCACCATCCAATCTACCTCCGCTACTTCCAACTCCTAATATCCCCCCATGCCGTTTACCACCACTTCTTCCAACACCTTATCCATCCATCTATAAATCCTCTTAATATCCCAATCATGGCCAACAAATGCACATGGTGTCTAAATAAAGAGCTTTCACCAACCCCACTTCTACCATCCCACGGGGATTCAATGACAAATATGTGGATGCCTCTACCTATAAAGTAAAAAATCCTAAGAGTCCTCATGACCTAGGACATAAAAGCTAAGAATCAAAGCATTATCCATATCAAAAGCTGCATACACCCATACACCTCAATGCCAAACTGAAATAGGTGTGGATCCCCAAGCAACAAATGATTACTCCAAAAGCTACACAAAAGCTGCATACACCCAAACCCATACCTTCACAAGTACTACCTAAAAACAAAATGGTTTGGGTACCCAAGCAAAAATCCCTAAGGTTACATTAGGCATCCACCTCTCAAGAATTCCAACCATTCACTTTCTCCCATTCCATCCAAAAGTCTCAAATTCTTCCCTCCCATATGGCAAGCCAAAATCAGAAAAATACTAAGTCTATGTGGGTCCATAAATTTCTAAATCATTCATCCACCAAGCAAAAATCTCCATTGCTTCCTACACCACCCTCATATCATCAGCTTCAATGTTTATCATGGTATGTGCAACCATTGGTCATGGTTCCCTTCCATTCCACAACACTTCCGTACAACTCCATCTCCCCTCCCTTCCACTACTATCCTACATATCTCCCTCATCCTAGGGTCCATGCTTTTGCATAAACCTTCCATCCACTATCACACCTTCCATAATCCTCTATCTACATACTCATATCTCACTTTCATGCAATCCCCTACCAACATCTATGAGAACACTGAACATGGTCCATTTGACAATATCTATCTAGCAAGACTATCACCTTTCAAGGAACTCTATACTTGAGTCTTTCCATATCCACCTTCTCCAAATCTAAATATTCAAAAACAAAAAAAAAAATAAAGAAAATAAAAAAGGAAAAAGTAAAGAAAAATCCCTTCATCCAATGGTGAAAACTAGGCAAATAGGCGCCTTGGATAAGTACCATGATGAAAACCTGGCAAACAGGTATCATGTGTAAGTTGATATTCTATGTCACTCACACTTGGGGGCACCTTGTCTCATCAGCATATCACTCTTCCATTACATTTCATATCCTATCCTCTATCCATTGCATTTCCTATCCTATCCTCTATCCATTCTATACCTATCCTGTCCCATCCATCCAAACTTCCTTTCCTCTATTCTTTGGTCTTGATAAAGATTGGGGGCACAATGTTGGCAAATGTTTTAGATGTCTCTTGACATACCTTATCCCTCCATAATATGCAAATTATTCATTATCCTCTCATCCTCCTATCATCATTAGCATTGTCATGAACAATCCTACGTACTCTACCTATAATGGGGCATGTTACACTTATGCGACATAGTCCTTGGAGATCACATCCTTGTTTCCTTCTACCTCTGTATCTACTATCACCCATACAACTACATATCCGTGGTATTTCCTTGTCATCAGTATTGTTTGTTCCATATCTGATCCATATCAGTTCCATATCATGTCTTATCTAATCCATATCTGATCCATATCGTGTCTTATCTGATCCATATCGGTTCTATATTGCATCTCATCTGATCCATATCTTAGGTCAATTAGGGTTCTTCCCCGAACTACATTGCCTCTGCGTTGTCACGTAGGCAAGGCCATTTAGCAATGATCCCCTGAGGCACTAGGTTAGTCCCTTAGGGTCCGTCTCACCAATAAGGATTGTGTAATCTTCTCACCAGATAAACAAGAGCAACAAAGCAAGCTACCAAAAAAACAAAAATCTTGATGCAAAACATCAACCTATCCAAGACAAAACAAGAGTACCATATCAAAACACTCAAGCTAATTCTATCTCAAATTATGGCAAGAAACAAACACATCTAAATGTAAGAATGTTTTGTAATTGGTTAGATTAACTTACAAAGTCATGATTTATGCTATCATGCCTTTCTATGCTACTCGAGGATGCCAAAAGCTAGAAATGCTATGATGGGGACATGATTATTTTCTTTGTTTGCTGCTTGTGGATTAAACTTTAGTAATGTGACGACTTTTGTCTAACGACATGATTGGCAAAAGATCATCGAGGACTCTAAGGTCTAAACATGAAAAGGGGCAATCCTTGTCTGTTGAAAAATGCAAGAAATACTCAGGTCATCTAGATTCAATTTTGACTAGATGCTTGTATTAACTTGCTATATCAAAATCCATGTAAGTAATACTTAGGTCATCTCAGTTTAATTATACCTAGATGCTTGTATTTTCTTACAACATAATAAAGCCCAATGATGAAAGCGCTTCAAAATACTTGCTATATCAAGGTGACAAATATCCATCTCCATATCCATACCATATCAAATTGTGTCTCATATCTGTATCCATATCCATACCATATCCAATTGCAAGTCTATCCTTAATCCATGTCAATCAAGTCAAGTCAATCTTGTCAAATGATCCAATCACAATCAATGGTCTTGATCCTTGTTTGGTTGTAAACCAACTCGATCAGTTAATCAATCAATTGTCTTATACAGGATGTTGCATTGTTGAAATCAGACCAACACACGCATCTTACATGACATGCTTATTTCCTGAAACTAGAAACTATCCTTCGTGTTGCTCTAGGGATCCATCATTCCCCACCATGACAACACGCCTGCTATGTTGGTCTAGGGATATATTGTTCCCCGCCATGACAACACTATCATATCAAATGTCTTAGACAATATGTTATATTGTCGAAACCAAACCCGGAGTCTTATACGGCATATTTTATTCTTGAAACCAGACATCATCGACCTATATCATTGGTTTACCACTCGACAGGGGCAATACCTTGGTTATTCATGTATCATTTGTGCATACTTGCTTACTTGCTTGTGTGTGTTATCATTTTTATCTTGCATTCCATATCATTCATCCCTTTCTTTTGCATTCAACCATTTCATTTCCTGTCAACATATCTCATCGTGAGATTGTCTGTCTCATGCCTTTCGCCTTCTCCCCGTCCAATCTCCCAAGGGGGCATCCTATCATCATAACCTGTACCAGGGGCAAACTGGGGCATGTATCATTATCAGACTATTCTTATTCTTTGAAACAACATGATAAAACACATTGCTTCAAAGAGGGGTAAAATGTAGACACCTAAAATTGGCTTAGGTTGAATTAAGTAAATATTCTAATATTTATCTTAATTCATATTTTCTTCTATCAATTAAATAAATATTATAAGTTTATTTGATTGGTTCATTATCCTACAATTAAATAAAATCATTTTATTTAATTAAATTCCCTAAATTCTTCTAATGTCTCAAGTCCTAAATCCACCTCACAAAATCCACCTCATCAATCCACCTCATCTCTTCCACCTCACCATGTTGCACATATAACTAAATATTCTTAATATTTAATTAGTTAATATCCTCTATTATCCAAAATTGAATTCTTAATTCAATTGTCCCCCATTATCCTCCACTAATTGAATTCTTAATTCAATTGTCCCCCATTATCCTCCACTAATTGAATTCTTAATTCAATTGTCCCCCATTATCCTCCACTAGTTGAATTCTTAATTCAATTATCCCCCACTATCCTCCACCAATTGAATTTAAAATTCAATTGTCATAACCCACTCTTCTCAAATAAGAATTTTTAATTCATCCATTATGAACTAAAGATTCACAAATAATGAGAGCCATTGATCTCATCTTTTGATCCTCACCCTCCATTGCCTTTTTAGAAAATCTATAAATAAAACCCTTCTCTAAGAAATTAATGGGACTTCATTCTTACATCCTCATAATGCCCAAATTCCTCTAGGGAATCTTCTTCTTCTCAATTCTCTTCTTCATACCATCATAATGCCGAAATTGTCCTAGCCATTCCATATCCTCCTTCATTGTCCTTGTGTTTGAGGCTCGTCTTCAACACAACACATATCACAAGCCATGCTTCCTTTGTCATCTTCAACAAGCAAGCAAGCAAGGAAAGCTTCTAAGGGCTTCACAATCAAGATCAAAGAAAGATAGGTGAACAATGGAAGCCGCAGGGTAACAGGTTTTGTGAGTTTTGTACTTCATTTGTTTATTCTTGTTACTTACATATTTCATTGATGTTTGGGTTTTATATTGTTTATTGATCAATCTATTTTCCCATTCACAGTTTTAAACTAAACTATATCTTGACCAAAAAGGGTTTCCTTCTCATCGTGTTCTTCTACAAATGCATTGAAATCAATCTCTTGGTTTTCATAATAATCAGCACAATGCAGAAAGTTGATTATATCAGCATCATTATCAAGCACTTGCCAGTTATGTACATTATCTGGGATGGTGGGTCTAGTTTTGAATTCAACTTCTATAATACCTCCTAATGTGATATCATCTCTTTTTAATGTGATATTCACTAGAAAATCTGCCATAATGTTTTTTGACCTATCAATCCAGTTGATTGAAAAGGCATCAAATAACTCAATATCATCCCAGACTGCATTTATGTACTATCTCAACCTCTTGTTTTTTGACAGGTATTTCTCTCTCACTTAAGAAGTAACCAATTCAGAATCACCATATATAGCTAACTTCTTTATCTTATGCTTGGTGGCTATATTCGGACCAATGAGCAAAGCCTCATATTTTGATACATTGTTTGTGCATTCAAATGTTAATAGAAAGGAGTATTTGAAATTTTTACCTGCTGGTGAGATAAACACTACTCCGGCCCCATTTCCTATTTTGCTACATGCACCATCAAAATACATCTTCCATACATCATTTTCTTCTTTCTTAGATTCAACATGTATTGGATCAGTTTTCTATAATTCTGGCTGATTTTTCTCAACCTTGAAGGCTCCCAAATCTGTATCACAAAAGAAATTTATCTGATGTTGATCCAAGCATTCTATAGTATTCTCATATCTTGGCTCCCTACACAGGTTGATCTCTTTACCTCCCACTGGTATTGTGGCATATGATAAGTCCAATTGGGCATTCCCTCCTACCATTGCAGCCCATTGTCTCGATAGAAGCATTCCATAATATGGTGGGATGTCAACCCCAGTAATATCAATGTTATAAGTTGCTTTAGGGTATGAGGCAAGTTTTATCTCCACATCCCTAATAATACCAACAACTGGGATGGATCTATTATCCATTACATAACACCTACCAAATGTAGTGTCAACCCACATTCCCAATTCTTTCATAACTGCTATTGGCATGATATTCATGGCCGCACCTGAAGCAATCATGCAATTCCTCACTATCTTGTTTTTGATCAATAATGTAGTGTAGAAAGGGTCTACCTATGAGGGATTCTTTGTCAATGTATCACCTAAGTATACCTTAGGAATTTGGAATGTTTCTTGGTGAACATTGTTTGTTCTATTCTCTAATCCTTTATGTTTTTGATTTGGTATATCTGAAATCAATTTAACTACTGTATTCCTGTATTTGTCTATCTTCATCATTTCTAGAAGTGGAACTGATATCTTTACCTGAGATATTGCATGAGCAATGTCAAATGAATGGTCCATAGTCTGATCATTATTTTCTGTCTTTCCATGTTCCTTTTCTTGATTTTGTGATTTATCTTTTGTTTTATTTTTATCAGCCTTCTCTGGTTCTTTGAATGAGGACTTTACATTATTCTTTTTGTAATTCTGATCTTTTATAAAGACACTCCCAGGTGTTCCTTGTTCAACATTCATTGTCATGTTCCTTAGGTTATAGGCATTTTTAGCTTGAGCTATTGCAGCTATTGTAAGAGCTTCTCTTTCATTTTTAGTGGGCTTTCTCCACTAATCATATGGCTAATTGTTATAATAGGTAGGTTCCTCATAACTATCCTCCTGATCTGAGAACACTTCCCATTTTCCCATATTGACATGATGTCTCTGATTTCCCACATCATATTCATATCCATCTTCCTCTGTAGAAGAATAGTCTTCATTTAGCATATATGGCATATCTTGCATCATGTTTATTGTGTGATTGTCTCTGTTATAATTATATAATGCTTCTTCTTGTTGTACTATTTTAGCCACCTCACAATATTCAGGTGAGTGTGGTAAATTGCACACCAGACACCAAGGTTTATCTTCTACCATATGCGCCACATTTCTTTTTAGAGGGTCAGGGGTATCTTTGCCATAATGTTGCTTTCTGTTGTTTTCAATGGGTCTCCCATTTTTCCAATTTGTATTATATGGCATATCATGCAACCTGGGCCTTTCATGTCTATGCTGACCTTCTTGTTTAGTCTGTTGAATGTTTGGTTTCTAAGGATTTCTAGGGTTATTCCTCTTGCTAACCATACCTGTAGCTTTCCTATTGTTCTCAATAGTTAATGCCACTTTCTGTGCTTCAGCCAAGGTCGTAGGGCACTGATTTCTAAGTTCATGCCCTGTCTTGGGATCAAATGCTTTTAGATAAATGCTCAATATTGCTGGGTCAATCAATTTAGATCCATGTGGTATTTTGTTGTGGAATTTGGAGAATTTCAGATTGAAATCATACACTGGTTCATTCTGGAATTTTTAGATGCTTATCAATTTGTGCAATGCAAACTCAAGGGCATATTGATTACCATACTGCTCCTTGAATTGATTGTGGAAATCAGTTATTGAACTGATTCAAGCATCAGGGAAACTGTTGAACCAGTCTCTTGCATCTTCAGTCAGGGACATCATGAATAACCTCATTCTAACATCTTCAAAGTCCATACCAATATCTTGTATGAAAGCATTGAAACTTTTGATGTGATCTTCAGCTGATATTGCACTGTTCCCAATGAACTTGGGAACTATATTTCTCTAATTACTATCCATAGAATATGGATACAACTGATATCTAGTCAGATCAAATTGGCTACATATGTTTGTGAGGTTTTGAGGTGGAAAATTCATGGGTGGTGGGTTAGGATAGTAATTATATCCTCCTGGAGGCTGATGATAAGCATATTGTTGTTATGGGTTTATGTGGGGATTTAAATAAGGGTTTTGTGGTCTATAATATTGTTAGCCAGGGGGTGGATAAGGATTAGCCATATGTTGAGAGGTATTATGCACGGGAGGTGGTCTAGGATTTCTAGGGAGGGTATTTTGATGACTTTTGAATGTTCATGAATTGGATACACCACTTGTATTTTGGTGTAGGTTTTGTTGTGGATTCTTTGAAGTGTTTCCCCTATGTGGAGGTACATATTTTGGGGGGGTTGTTTTAGCCCTACTCTTTATCTGTTGAATCTCTTGTTGCAACAACCTCTTATTTTCCTCTATCTTGATCATTTCAAGTTCTTCCTGGAGCCTAAGTAGATCCTGTTGTGATTGATTCATACCTCCTGAATTCTTTGGGCTTTCATTTATTTCTTGAGTTGAGAACCCATGTTTTATCCCTTCTCCTTGATGTAATGACATTTTAAAATCATATTCAGCTTGCCTTTGATCAATTTCCCTCATTGCCCGTGCTTCACACTCAAGCTGTTCTTGAGGATCAGGTCTATATTTTGCCAATATATCATCAATTGAGATTCTCATTTGATTCATGCAGAGGTGTAAACTTATTGTGAATTGCAATAGTTTGCTCAGCATTATCTTCTTGAGCCTCGTGGTTATTATTTTGGTGAGAATAGTTTGATGTTCCATTTCTCTTAGAGTTGTTTCTAATTGGTGGAGATGATTGCAATTTCTTGCCTTCCATTTTAGATCTCCTACCATCCATTTGGTATCAACTTTCTGTTATAACAGGTTTTAGAGTTGCCACCTATTTTGCAAATAGGAAAAAGTTTATATTTATCTTTCTAGATTCTTCTTGCTAGCAGAGTTACCAAATTAAAGTTTCTGACTCTATATAATGGTTTCTTACTAAGGTCTTTTATTTAGTCTCCAGTAGAGTCGCCAAATTGTTATGTCTCAAAAATACAGGTTTCTAATCCTAAGAGGATATCAGGCCCTGTTTAGATTTGCAACATTTTTGAACTATCGTGATGGAATCAACCTTTTGGGTTTGATGAGTCCCTGCACTTTAGGTTCTGCTACACCTAGGTGGGTGAACCTTGGAAATTAAAGCAAATTGAATGTAAATATTTTGACTAAGTAAATGGATCTACCTACAGTGGCAAATGGTGTAGAATAGATGAAAGCTTGCTAACTAATTCTATATCTAATATTTGATGAAAAGTTGGTATAAATTGTATAAGCAATATCAAGGTTAATTTTATGACTGTGCTCAACTAATAAAAAGGGTTTTTAAATGATGAATTGAAATACGACCAGTGCCTTGTTGGGTAAACAGAGTCAAATGGAAGACTAAGACTGGTGACTTATAGTTAGCAGTAACTCTAACTGTTTGGCACAATATTTTAGTTTATAACTTGTATAAATTTGCAAGGAAATGCCAGACAAACTCTTCTTAATAATCTAACCAATATAATCAGATTTCTTGGCATTCACCCTAAGGTAATTTAATCCTTTCTTGAAGGAACCAATTAAATGAAATATGCAAGAATAATAGATACTATTAACTTGGAGATAGAGTGGCAATCCTAATTATACGGTTCTTCTTAGTAATCCAAACTAACACTTCCAAGTTACTGTGATTGATCAGAAGGATTTTTAATTCCTCTAATGGAAACCAATTAATTCAATCACACATATACAACAAATGTGCATTGACAAATTAACTATATACTTGATATATTAATTTGAATAACAAGGAAATACTGAACTGGAGACAACCATGCAATTGAGTAATTTTAACAAACAATTGATGCTAGAATAAAACCACAGAATCAGAGAACTTCAATTTACTTCTTTAATAATATATTTTCAACATGCTCTTTTAAAAACATTGTAAACTTTATGTATTATATTCTACCACTGATGATAATTCAGCATCATATGTTCAACTTATATAGGAATACTTATGAAGAGACATAACTCTTCAAAGAAGTCTTTTGGGAATCAACATGATTAACATAACAGCAATAAAATAACAATGCTTAAGCTCTATTCAACCACAAGTATAGATAAGCAATATGATCTAAGTGCTCCTGGTTGTGATGTGAATTAGTAAATTTAATGGCATTTCTTGTGATCACATCCATCGTAACCATCTTCTCCAGATGCTTGCAGGCTTCCCCGGATGCAGAGTCATTGTCCTTAAGAGCTTATAAGGCTTCATGCAATATCTCTTGACAATCTCTGCTCCATTCCTCTTTGCTCTTTAATTCTTCATCGCTCTTGAACAATGTGGGCACTCCTACTTTTGAGGCTTCAACACATTCTTTGGCATCATTCTTAAGTTGGTCATAATACTTCTGATGCTACTCGATCAATTCTTTTGCACTAGAGATACCTATAATGTCAGAAGTATCTTTACTCTGTGTCTCATTTAGTTTCTCTTGCAGCCTTTTACCAAGCCTCTCATGCTCTTGGATTGCTTTATAATTTTGAGAATAATTATCCTAAAATTGATTCAGCCAATGCATCATGTGCCAAGTGTATCAATCTAGATTTGAGCTATTTGGTCAATGGATGGTGGTTGGACACTCTGTGAGCTTTCACCCTAAGTTAATCTCTTTACCTGTCCCCTGAAGGTACTCTTAACAACATCTTTTAAATAATCATTTTCTTTTGTTAACCTTTCATAGCTTAATTTGTATGCATCTCTTTCTTTAATTAACATCTAAGCTTGTACCTTATTTAGCTTTGCAACATTAATTCCAATGTCTGTAGTGATCAAGGGGTCAGTCTCCCCTGCCTTCAAAGTCATGACATGGCCAAAAGGATTCTCAGTAGCTATAATCGATGTCTACTTGTGGGGAGGATATAGGGCCCATTTCATTAAGGAATTTTCATCATTATTGTATTTGGTGCCCATATATACTTCAGTGACACCTTTTGGAGTGAGCTTGTATTTATCATCTGTATTATGTAGAAAACTATCAAATACTAAAGCATAATTCAAATCAAGACTAGGAAAGATCATCACCCCTTCTTCTTTGAGGAGCTGTCTACCCTTACTAGGGGTCATATCTTGCAATTCAGTGTCCATGGTTGTTTTCAACATATCAAGTAATTGCCTTTCATTGTTGGCAGAGATATCATCAATTGACTCTCTGATTTCCTTCCCTTTGCATTTATATAAAAATGATTTGAATTCTTTAGAATGAATAAATTTATCATCTGAAACAAAAGAATCATATGCTATTTGTCTTGGGTCTTCATCAACAGGCCCCTCCTCATCATGTGCTATACCAGGACACTGATAATGTTGCATTCTTCTTTTGGACATTCTTGTTGTCTGTTGTTGTGGCTCCTCCTATTTTGTAGGTTCTTCATCAGCAAAAGATATCAACTCTACCTCTGCTAGTTGTTTCTTCTTCTCATCTAAGTCCCTATTGTATTTCTCAACCACCAATTCAACTTCAGTCTCTTCTAAATTCTTGATAACATCATCATGGGGGTATGGGACATGTGTGTATCCACTGAGGTTTTGTTTTCTCTAAACAAGGTCAATGAAACCCTCAGGATCAAACCCTTTTCTTTCCTCAGAACACCTCATATTATAATGCATCATCTTATCCATAATGAGACCATAACCCTCCGTGGATACCACAGTAAAATCTCCAAAACAAATAGTACTAGGCATAAAAGATTGTTTGTCATGGGAGCTCAAGTGCATCACATTGGAACAATTCATTTGCCTAACTATTTCTAAGTAGGCAATTCTATCAGGGACGGTCTTAGGCAAGACAAAAAGAGTATCCTCAAAACCATAAACTCTAACCATGGTAGCATCCTCAAAATAGTACCAGTCTCCCTGGTTGTGAGTAACAGTAGGAGGACCACCAAAATCTTTTGGTCTAAGAAACCTTTTTATTTCATTTGAGATTGAATACTCATAGGGATGACTGAAATATCTATATAACACTTTCACATAGTAATCTTCAAATTGCACATAGCTAGAATGGGCATATCTACTATCCCATATTCTGGTCCACATCTGCACGGGTGACTTTTTCCCCCTCTCATCTACTGGAACAACTTTGAATTTAGTTGGCTATAACCCCACTTCCTGGCCATAATAGAGCACCATGTACATGAGAAGTGAGTAATGTTCAAAGGAAACTGATGGGGCATTGTTCTTTATTGTAGTTAGACCAGAGTCAATTCTACTAAAAATATAGGCATCATAATCAAACTGCTTGGCATTGTGGTACTGAATGTCTATGGCAATCACCATCAGAGGAATTGTCATGAAATCAGGGACCTCTGATCCTAGGACCTGGCCCACAGAGTAGTATGTGTATTGTATGTAGGGTTTAAATAATGACACATGAAAAGGAGGTCCATCATTCTCATTGAGGGGCATCATTTCTCCCTCTGTCCTGGGCTTGTGAATAGGCAACCTCCATCCATTATAAGTAGTATCCATTCTCTAGTACTCTTTATCCAAATCCTCATAAACAATGGGGACAATGCATAAATCATCCAAGTCAAAAACTTCACAAATGGCATTCTTAGACAAGTGTATAATAGGCTCCCCTTGTGGGTTGCATATAGCCTTAAGATTTGGATTATACTACTTAGCAAGAAGTTGGAGGAGTTCAGTATTCAGAAACACATCAGGATCAACTAATTTACCCAAATTCAAATGTCATGGGTTTGACACCGGGAAATTCCTGATTCTTCTATTGTAGTGGAATCTAAACAATTCATAACCTTGAATCAGGGTCTAGACATTTCCTATGTATTTACATTTGTCTTCCAGTTTCTCCACTTCTACCCTAAGTTGTGCAGACCTTCAAGTTTTGGGAGTCGATCTAGGTAGTTGATCAATTAAGTCTTGGTTTAGTTTCCTTTCTTTTGTTTTCTCTTCAGGGGTTTTGTTAATTCTTTGTTTTTTAGGTTTACTGGTATCACCCTATGGTTTTCTTCCCTTTGCTTTCCCTAGAGTTTCCATCTTAGTTTTGGAGAGCAAATTCAAATAATAAGCTATTGCACAAAAGTTAGTGTATGGGTACCTATTATCGGAGGCTCTAATCGAATTCCCCTATTTCCTCCTCAAAGTCTCTGCTTGTAGGCTCTTCTCAAACTATTCTTTCAAACTTAATTACAATGATTTTGAATGGTATCTCAGAGGATTTCTTCATCATCTGTAATTAATTGTTCGAGCATTTCAATTTTCTTGATCGTTGTGAAATGTCACATCATCATAACTTCTCTCATCGGCATGATTTTCATAATGTCAGAGCGATTTTAATATCTTCTTATGGCATGAATTTTTTCTCGTGAATCAATCACTATGACCCTTGAATTTTCTCCTTGACATCATATTTCATTTGTAATGTTGTATCGGTAAGATATCTTCAAGATCTACCCAATGTAGAAGTGGGCATGGTTATCATTGGCCTGACTTTCTTCATCATTATAAGAATAACGTTCTCCTCTAATATGTTGAGTGTCCCCGTTGTGACTATCAGTGAGAGTCTTGTTGATGAACTCGATCCTCATTATTATCGGAGTAAGATATGTTATCAGGACAACTTATTTCAAGTCACTCGATTGTGGTTGTTTCCTCAATAGCCTTTTATATCCTTGATCAGAGAGACCTTCACAACATGTCACTAACATTGTTGTGAGTATTGCTTCGGCCAAACTTGCAAGCTTTGTTCCGATTCATTCACTTTCGCTGATGGTTCTTATACATGTCAACATGACTTATACCGAAACACTTTCGTTAATCGCTGAGACATTATAGTGTCAGAAACTCCTTAATTTCTCATTCTAATACTTATTTTCTGCTGATGACCACTAGTTTCCTCCATTCTATTGGATGATCAGTGAGAGTCCTACCGAGCTCCTCCATTGGTATGAGTTATACTGTCGGGAGGGTTTTCAGAGTATTCTCCGATAGTCTTTCCTTATGCCGATCAATGTGACCATGCATTCTCTCTCTGATGAAAGGTCATTGGTGCCACTTTCTTCATCAGTGTTCCCTGGTATATTCTCCCTAATCCTTATTCTCATGTTGATAGCCATTTCAGCTAGTTACTCATGGATCAGTATAACTACAATGAGGCCTTCCCGATATTAGGAAATTTGAACCCTCTTATTATTATGATTTTGGGCATAATGTTTTATGATTTGGTCGGATATGGATGAGTAAGAATACAAGAAAATTTTAAATTTTCCTATCCCAATAGGGGGTGGGTGCAAAAAGTTGGGGGGCCAAAAAGTGGCCAACATTTTTTCAAAAAAAATTAAGACATAACGCGAGTGCATTATGGTTTGGTGATGACAAGCTTGAGGCTCCACAAAACCAAGCCATAACATGCTCATGTTATAATGCACTCACGTTATAATGCGAGCACATTCTTTTTAACTATATATAAGAAAAAGAGCATTTCGACTCATTAATTTCTTTTATTCTCTCTACACCCACAGCCTACAAAATCTAAAGAGCACGCTCGCGGTTTTGAAGACCCAATTCGACACTAAAATCTCACCAATTCATCACCAAAATGCTGCCACGACGTCAAGCAAGTCGAAGGAGTGAGTTTTATTTATTTTTGTCTGAATTTGTTTCTAAATAGGTATGTTTGAGTTGATTTTTGATGTAAATCTCCTTAATTGTCAGGAAATGTCAATGCACCTCCTCCTCCTCCTCCTCAAAATCCATAAAATCTTGAATCACCTAAACAAGAAATACCTACTAAACAACAAACTCCTCCATCCATTCCTTGACATGCCCCTGGAATGCAAGAAAATCTAATCAAGCAAATTGAAAACAATAAAAAAGAAATTGAAGACATAATTGCAAGGTTGAAAGACCCTGCAACTTCAACCTTGTATAGATTTATGCTTGCTCAATCCCTTGAATCTATGTTATCAAATGTAGATTTAATTATCAAGCAAATCACTAGTTGGACATAAAAGAAGAGAGAATTTAGAGAGTATTATGCAGACAAGTTGTCATATGAACAAGTTAAAAATGAATAAATTACAAAAATGGGCTTGTGTTCTATTTTCACAGACCCAGGAACAAATCAACCTCTACCTCTTACATGCAAGAGGTTCCCTATCCTTTGGTGCAACAACCAAGAGATAAGGGACAATTTTGTGCAGAGGTGGTGGATGGTTTTTGACCATCCTCCATGCAACAATAATGAGGTCCCGCAATATTTTTTGAGGACACTCTACTATGATTTTATCAAAAATAAAGTACCAAATTATTTTGATATGCAGGAGATCCAAGGTAGAGGTGGGGAGTCAGCACAAGATAGACCAGGGGCACATGTTGACCCACAGTGGCCAATGAGATGAGCCTTGCCAGACCATCCCATGAGCACATTTCTATCCCTTCCATTGTGAAGGAGAGTGTTGAGGTTGAGACACTTTAGTTCATTAGTGCCTTGACCCAAAGCACCACACAGCATTCTAGTCCTACAGCGCAACATGGGCCAAGGGAGAGTTCAAGTATGGTTCCACCCCATACTTGTTGGTCTTGCAGGTTAGCATGTGGTTATGACTCCATGGATAGTCATGACGTAGGTGCGCAGGCTACATCTGCAACTGAGCAGATGGTGATGATAGATGCCCTCCTAGGTGAGACTTTCGACATTGATACTCAAGTAAATCTTAGCAAGTTCATTGAATTTAATTTATTGAATTTCATTTTTGAAATGCAAAATTAACTAATTTAGTTTGATGATTTTAATTAAATTTTAGGGTCATAGCGTTGATGCAGTTTTCAGTGGTACTCCACCTACATATTACACTAGATCATCTACTTTTAGGGTATGTAACTAGTAAACAATTATAAATATTACATGTGAATAGCATCATTATATGAATGCTATTCTAATATCTGATTTTGGATGTTGAATAGGTTAATATTGGAGATTTCATGGCAACACCTGCCAGTGGTGGTGGACTTCAAAGCTTCACGGAGGTAATAAAATAAATAGTTTAATGAATGAATTGTACTTACTAGATTTTTCTATTTTATATTCATATCGTTGGTTACATTTCATTGCACATCTTTCAAACTCAAAGCATTACTATACATTGTATAACTAATAACTAGATGTTGATAGATGACAAAATTTCAATTACAATATAGTTATTTGAAAAAATGCCTCAAAGAAATGTGGTCTCATGGAATGTCATGACAAGCAGATGCATAGACAAGGACATCACCATGAGACCACATTTCTTTGAGGCATCTTTTCAAACAATTCACTACCTTGTCTATGCTACCACATTTTCCATACATGTCTACCAAAGCTTGTTGATCCACTCCACACTATTCTTCGACAAATTCTCTCTAATAAACTCATCCAATTACCACCAATTAGACCCTAGGACATGACACTAGAGAGGGGTATGAGCCTATGATATCTTATATAGCATATGATTGACTCCAACATCAGGTAGGTCCCTCCTTTGTTGACTCTAAAATTCCCCATGATGGTAATGTCTTCACCATTTCTCATAGCCCATACCAACTACTTGTTACCTTAAGACACTTCTCCTTTTATTATTTTTTGTCAACCCCTTCTGGTCTACCTCAACCTCATACCAATTTCCTCTTTCACCTTTTCCTATCTTATTCCTCTAAACGCATTGTTGCCCCAACCCCACAACCTCTTTCTATTACTTCACCTACTCCACTAGCTATGCCCCTATCTTCCCCACCATATATCCACCTATTACTACTTCACCTTCCTCATTGACTTCTATCTCCCCTCTAACACCCCTCCAAGATAAAGTAAAAGTAAAAGTGTAGGACCTTTCCTCATCTACTTCTAATAGCAGGCCTAAGAATCTTCCCCAACACTACACCCAACCTACTAACCAACACATATCTACCCTAGCTATTTCCTAATATACCCCTACCAGATGTCTCGACCTAGTTTGCTTCCAACCTAGCCCCTGACAAACCTCAAGACAAAGAAAATGATAACAAATTTTTAAAATAAGGTTTTTCTTCTCCTATCTAGTATCTTTCCTCCCTCATATTATCCCACAAACTCTTGATATTCCTCCTTCCCATAAACCCATAAACTTACCTAATGTCTATGTGATTTCTAGTTTAGGCATTGTCTTGTAAACCTACAAAATCTATCTTAGGTATTCTCCTACCTCCATGACAACCAAACAAAAAAAAAATTGAGCACAACCCTACCACCAACCTAAACCTAAACTAACACCTTCACTCCCTCTCTAACTTCTTAAACCTAAAATTTGATGGTACTATGGCACCTCCTTTGTTGACCCTTATACCACACAATAGTCATGAATCTTCGTCTAATTTGTATATATGCATGTGACTTGTGTGCTTTATTTTGTTTACTTCCATGTTTAGGTGAACGTGTGTGTATGTTAGGAGCCATGACTTGCATCACTATGATAGTTTTTGTAATTGAATAATGTTGTTTTATTTTCAGATGATGTAGGCTATAGAGACACCTCCTGATATTCATAGAGAAATGGAGCATGGTGTGTCCTCTATGATTCATAGCTCCATACCATTGATGAGGGTATGAGGCGGATTAATAAATTTCAATTTACATTCATTGTTATAGTTCATTATTTTTGAAAAATCAAATGATTATTTATTTGAAGTTTAATTTCTATCTGGATGGTTTCTATAGGACATGACATCACCACAGCCTAATCCTGCTACTAAGGCAAATGAGGAGACAAATTATAAGGTTGCGGTAAGTGTTTATTTTGTTAAATGTTTCATTTTTTATAACATGTAATTTCTATATATTAATGTCTATACTTTTTATTGTAACAGCTATAGATCCACAAAGAACTAAATAGGAGGAGCATTCCTTGGGTTCATAGTAGACCACCCTCATACGTGTCTCATTCCTCTAGAAGATCAAAGGCTACATGTGATCTATTCTCTTCACCAGATAGAGGGGAATGACTTTTTATTGTGTTCCTTTGTTGTATGCCTATATGGCATTTGTGGACATATATTTTGTATTGCATATAGCTGACATTATATGCCTATATGGCATTCTTGTAAGCCTATATGGCTATTTTGTATATATGTTATATTGACAGATATTGATGTATGCCTATATGGATATTTGGTTAATACAAATCATTTTTGTTGATCATTATGTAATATGGATAGGTGCAATGTAGATGACATTGTAATATGGATAGGTGTAGTTGACATTGTATGTTGTTATATGGTATTGTTTTTGTGTGTGTGTGTTCAAATGCATATTTGAATTGTTATTTTATGTATGTTTGGATACTTGTGTTGTACTAAGGTTAAGATTCTTGTAGTATCGGATGCATATAATTCTACCTTGGGCATGTGTTCTTAGTAAGAAATATATCCTCACCTGAAGAGAGCTATCATAATATGGGATGTGATTAGCAATTCATGTGGATTTGGATATGATCTTGGATGTATAGTTCTAAGTCAAACTTGTAGGATTAAAATGACTTGTGGTTACTATCAATGGTCATATTTGGCTTGATCATGTACTTGTATTTATTTGTGTATTAGATGCTAGAAAGGATATATTGTTGTTAGTTGATAAATCTATGTCCATGCATTTGAGATGTTTTGGATCCATTATTTTGTGTGTATACTTATGTGTTAATAAGGAAATGAATTAAATAAGATAATCACCATTCTACCACACTTTTGAATTATGGATGGTGCTTGATCACCTTGATTTATGGATGGGGAGGAAAGGGAGATCCTTGCGATATCGGGTTCAACCCCTTCCTCAATTAGCACCAAGACCATAGGATCTTAGAGGATTCATTTGTAGAGTTGAGCTTGGAGTTATTCAAATATTGTTCATGATGTACATTGTAATATGGCCACTTGTATTTATGGTGGGTGGTTCATGGCTTATTCTTTTCATTATCATTGATGATCTAGTTTTAGTATTTGACCCCTTGTATATCTTGGCTATGTAACGATGTTATCTTCAAGCCTAATAACACAGTGACCTAAAGGTGGAAGAAGATGAGGGTTGAACAACATGGATATGACAACATGAAGATGACATTAAGGTTTAAAAGAGTAGCCTAACAGAGGCCTATTTCAAGCCTAATAGGGGTATAAGATTTCAGTGATGGAACAATGCATTGAAGGACTAAAACAAACCCTACAGAGATAGTACTAGAGAATAAAGTCAAGTTGAACCAAGATAAAAGAACAAGCAGTTCATATATGACTGTGTTGACTTCTATAACAAGTATGTTAACAGCCATAAGATGTATGTTGACATGTGAAGACTATAATAGTTATAGCAAAGATAATGTCTGAGGATATCGCCTGTACAATATAGCTCAGACTATTTCAGCATGTTTGGGTGTGAAACAGGACCATGCCTAGCCTAAATGTACCCATCCTAATGTGTTGGAATAGTCAGTTTGGCCGCACAAGGAGAAGAATGAAATTTACACCCCTTTACAACTTTACACTGCATGCATCTGACCATTTATGGGGCAGTAGAAAACATTTCACCATGGGCAAACAACTCAGAGATATAAAAAACTGAGAGAGGATATTATAGAGGGACCATGCATGCTCCCGTAACCTCAGACAAAATGTCTCTAAGTGACACAATTTTTGAGTAACAACTCATCAAAGATTGTTGCCTTTTTGCACTTTGGACTCTTCAGGGATATCACTAGTACAATGTATCTCAGACTATTTCAACATGTTTAGGTGTGAAACAAGACCATGCCTAGCCTAACCATACCCATCTGGATGCAATGGAATAGTCAGTTTGGCCGCATCATGAGCAAGACAAAAGTTACACCCCTTTGCAACTTTACACTACCTCCTGATATTTTTGGGGTAGTAGAGAACCTTTCACCATGGGCAAACAACTCAGAGATATAAAAAATGAGAGAGGTTATTGTAGAGGGACCATATGTGATCATGTAACCTCAGATGGAATGTCTCTAAGTGACACAATTTCTGAGTAACAACTCGTCAAAGATTCCTACCTTTTTGCACTTTAGACTCTTCAGGAATATTGCCGGTACAATGTAGCTCCGACTGTTTCAGCATGTTTGGGTGTGAAAAATGACCATTCTTAGCCTAAAAATACCCATCCAGATGCGTTGGAACAATCAGTTTGGTAGCATCACGAGCAGGATGAAAGTTACACCCCTTTGCAACTTTACACTACCTCCTTCTGACAATTTTTGGGGCAGTAGAAAACCTTTCACCATGGGCAAATCGATTATAGATATAAAAATTGAGAGAGGTTATTGTAGAGGGACCCCACATGATCCTATAGCCTCAAACAAAATGTCTCTAAGTGACACGGTTTCTAAGTAATAGCTCGTCAAAGATTGCTACCTTTTTGCACTTTAGACTCTTCAAGGATATCACCGGTACAATGTAACTCGAACTATTTCAGCATGTTTGGATGCAAATCAGGACCATACCTAGCCTAAACATACCCATCCAGATATGTTGGAATAGTCAGTTTGGCTGCATCACAAGAAAGATAAAAGTTACACCCCTTTGCAACTTTACATTATCTCCTTCTGATGATTTTTGGGGCAGCAAAAAACCTTTCACCACAGGCAAACGACTGAGATATAAAAAATTGAGAGAGGTTATTGTAGAGAGATACTACATAATCTTGTAGCCTCAAACAGAATGTCTCTAAGTGACACAATTTTTGAGTAATAGCTCGTCAAAGATTGCTACCTTTTTGCACTTTGGACTCTTCATGGATAGCACTGGTACAATGTAGCTTAGACTGTTTCAGCATGTTTGGGTGCAAAACAAGACCATACCTAGCCTAAGTGTACCCATTTGGATGCGTTGGAACTGTCAGTTTGGCCACACGAAGAGCAAGTTGAAAGTTACACCCCTTTGTAACTTTACACTACCTCCTTCTGACAATTTTTGGGATAGCAGAAGACCTTTCACCACGGGCAAACAGCTTAGAGATATAAAAAATTAAGAGAGTTTATTGTAGAGGAACCCTACGTGATCCTATAAGCTTAAACAGAATGTCTCTAAGTGACATGGTTTTTGAGTAATAGCTTATCAAACATTGCTTCCTTTTTACATTTTAGACTCTTCAGGGATATTGCCAGTACAATGTAGTTCAGATTGTTTCGGCATGTTTGGGTGAAAAAAAGGACCATGCCTAGCCTAAACATACCCATCTAGATGTGTTGGAACTATCAGTTTGACCGCATGAAGAGCAAGATGAAAGTTACACCCCTTTGCAACTTTACACTGCCTCCTCGTGACAATTTTTGGGGTAGCAGAAAACCTTTCACCACGGGCAAACAACTTAGAGATATAAAAAACCAAGAGAGGTTATTGTAGAGGGACCCTATATGATCCTATAACTTTAGACAGAATGTCTCTTAGTAACACAGTTTCTGAGTAACAACTTGTCAAAGATTGATGCCTTTTTGCACTTTGGACTCTTCATGGATATCATTGGTACAATGTAGCTTGGATTGTTTCAGCATGTTTGGGTATGAAACAAGACCATTCCTAGTCTAAACGTACCCATCCAAGTCCATTGGAACTATCCATTTGGCTGCACAAGGAGCAGGATGAAAGTTACACCCCTTTGCAACTTTACACTGCCTCCTTCTGACAATTTTTAGGGTAGCACAAAACCTTTCACCACAGGCAAATGGCTCAGAGATATATAAAATTGAGAGAGATTATTATAGAGGGACCCTATGTGATCCTATAACCTTAGACAGAATGTCTCTAAGTAACACAGTTTCTAAGTAATAACTTGTCAAAGATTGTTGCCTTTTTGCACTTTAGACTCTTCATGGATATCGCTGGTACAATGTAGCTTAGACTCTTTTGGCATGCTTGGGTGCAAAAAATGACTATGCCTAGACTAAACATACCCATCCAGATGCATTAGAACTGTTAGTTTGGCCGCATGAGGAGTAGGACGAAAGTTACACCCCTTTGCAACTTGACACTGCCTCCTTCTGATGATTTTCAGGGTAGCAAAAAACCTTTCACCACAGGCAAATGGCTTAGAGATATTAAAAAGTGAGAGAGGTTATTATAGAGGGACCCTATGTGATCTTGTAGCCTTAGACATAATTTCTCTAAGTGACATGGTTTGTGAGTAATAGCTTGTCAAAGATTGTTGTCTTTTTGCACTTTGGACTCTTCATGGATATCGCTGGTACAATGTAGCTCGAACTGTTTCAGCATGTTTAGGTGTGAAATAGTACCATGCCTATCCTAAATGTACCCATACAGATGCATTGGAACTATTAGTTTGGCCACACAAGGAGCAAGACGAAAGTTACACCCCTTTGCAACTTTACACTGCCTCCTTCTGACGATTTTTCGGGCAGTAGAAAATTGTTCACCACGAGCAAATGGCTCAGAGATATAAAAATAAGAGAGGTTATTGTAGAGGAACCCTACGTGATTGCATTGCCTTAGACAAAATGTCTCTAATTGACACAGTTTTCAAGTAATAGATTGTCAAAGATTGTTGCCTTTTTGCACTTTGGACTCTTCAGGGATATGGCCGCTACAATGTAGCTCAGATTGTTTTAGCATGTTTGGGTGCAAAACAGGACCATGCCTAGCCTAAATGTACCCATCTGGATGTTTTGGAACTATCAGTTTGGTCACATCAGGAGCAAGACACCAAAAATTTAAAAATGCAAAAGTTGTTTTGTGCAACTTGACAACATTGACACTCTTTTGCAACAAGACTCAAAGACTCAAATTGACCCCAAATGACTCAAACTGACTCAAAAACATATGAAATGGTCTTAGAAGACATTATTACATACAATTGACTCAATCAAAATAAAATTTCACTTTTTGACCCCTCTTGGAGGCATGACAACCTGGGTGCCCCTACACCATGAGGACACTGAAGTCAATAAAGTTTTCCTATTAAGAAAAAGAGTTTCCCTTAGCTTCAAGAAATATAAATATTCTATATTGATGTCACCAACTACGTGAAGGTGGAAGCTCATGTGGCCTCACCTAAGACCTAAGACCTATGTATTCTAGTAGACGTAGGACACCTAAGACACATATTGTATAGTATGTATCTAGATTTTATAGGCATAGTAGACCTAAGGCACCTAGTATTTATACCTTATTGTAGTCTAGACCTAAGTCACCTAGACACCTAGATTATAGTTCTACCTAAG
Organism: Cunninghamia lanceolata; assembly: GCA_027924645.1. Classification (NCBI taxonomy): domain Eukaryota; kingdom Viridiplantae; phylum Streptophyta; class Pinopsida; order Cupressales; family Cupressaceae; genus Cunninghamia; species Cunninghamia lanceolata. Next base: position 1,483,430 of record BSBN01001019.1, read on the forward strand.
ACACCTATTATGGTAGACCTAGTTGACATATAGTACCTACCTATGACACCTAAACATGAATGTTATGAACTAAACATCCAAACCCTATGACATGAATCATGAAATGATATGAGTGAACAAGCAAGTGTCTTTATATCACAAAACCCAACTCCCCTAGGGTTTGAGGTATATTCGAAGCAAGTGTCTTACTATGTAGGGGAAGTGTTCGAATCTTTGAGTGATATTGAGACAAACATGGGTCCATCCCCTTAGAGTTGGATGTGAGACTCCAGCATTCCAGGTGAATAGACTGGATGGATGATTGATTAGGTTTGAGTAGCTCAATGTGACTAGCACAAAGGTGTGTTGGTTCATGTTAGTTTGATAGTTGAATAGGTGAGAACTTGTGGTGTTGTCATGGATGCAGCAAAGTAGGATGCAAGGAATCTGTGTGGTCTTGGATCTAGGTACTTGTAGGAAAGTCTGAGTAGGACAGGCCTAGTGTACAAGTTGGGTTCAGGGTTGCATTGTGAAGAATTGGAGGTCTGAAGCTAAATGAACAGATACATGGGTGGACTCAGAATGGGGCCATGTAACCATGCAAGGCTGGGACACGTAGTGTTGTAGCTAGGTTGCGAGTCTGAGGGGAACAGTACAGAGTGTTGTGGCACGAGGATGAGTAGTTAGGGTGGTAGCTGGTGTTGCAAGTTTGAGAGGATAACGCAATGGGGAGTTGTGGCATGAGATCAGGATGAAGAGCATAGACATGGGATCAGAGTTGTAGTGCTTCAATGTATTAGTCCGTGAGTGCATGAGCCAGTGAGCTAGCGCAGTGCATATGTATTCTACCATGCATATTGTGGTTTGTTGAGTTGCATGGAGCATGGACTCGACTAGATAAGAGAAGGTGTAGTCCAAAGTTCGTGGAGAGTTATGTTCTTAGTGAAGGACTCAAAGGGAATTAGCGGTGCCGCATGTGGTTGGCTTGGCAAAAAAGCTCAGGTGATTTGGGCCGTGAGGCTGACCCTGTGACAAAACCCAACTCCTCTAATCCCTCAACACTAACCCCTCAACCCTTATCCCTAAATCCTTAACCCCTAATCCCTTAAACCTTAAATCCTAAACCTTATCCCTAAACCCTCAACCATCAACACTATATCTGAAACCCTAATCCCTTATCCCTAAACTCTAAACCCTATCCCTAAAGCCTCAACCCTCAACTCTTAAACCTTAAATCCTAAACCCTATCCCTAAACCCACAACCCTCAACACTATACCTCAAACCTTGATCCCTCAACCCTAAACCCTAATCCATTATCCCTAAACCCTAAACCCTATCCCTAAAGTCCCAACCCTTAACCCTTAAACCATAATCCTAAGCCATATCCCTAAACCCTCAACACTATACCTTAAACCCTAATCCCTTAAAGTGTTTTCATGTTGTGAATAAAGGAAGGAAATATTAAAAATATGGAAAGATAAATGTGCATGTGAACTTCCCAACAACATGAGAATGCTTTTTTTGTCAGAACACACACATAAATAGAAAAAAATAGAGTACGTTGGCCTAGATCACGGGGGTCCAGGCCTTTGTACCATTTTGTCCTGCTATAGAAAAATCTATATTATTCATTTCTCCATGTATTTTGTCTCTCACCTTTCTATCCCTCACCTATCTCTCCCCGTCACCTCTCTACCTCTCCCCTCTCTACATCTCTCAGTCACTCCCTATCTAACTCTCCATCTATCCTTAGCCATTTAGGTCTCTCACTTAACCCTAAAGCCTCAACCCTCAACCTTTAAACCTTAAATCCCAAACCATAAACACTTTACCTTAAACCCTAATCCCTCAACCCTAAACCCTACACCCTATCACTAAACCCTCTACCCTCGACACTCTACCTAAACCCTTATCCCTAAACACTAATCCCTCAACCCTAAACCTTAAACACTATCCTTATTCCTAAACCCTCAACCCTTGACACTATACCTTAAGCCTTAATCCCTTATCCCTAAACCCTCAACCCTAAACCTTCAACCCTAAACCCTATCCCTAATCCCTCTACCCTCAACACTCTACCTTAACCCTAATCCCTTGACCCTCAACACTCTACCTTAACCCTAATCCATCGACCATGAACCCTAAACGCTATCCCTAAACCCTCAACCCTCAACCTTAAACCTTAATCCCACAACCCTAAACCTTAATCCCTCAACCCTCAACCCTAATTCCTTATCCTTATACCCTAAACCCTAATCCCTCAACCCTAAACCCTAAACACTATCCATAATCCTAAACCCTCCACCCTTGAAACTATACCTTAAACCCTAATCCCTTATCCTAAATCCTCAACCCTTAACACTAGACCTTAAACCCTAATCCCTTATCCTAAACCCTCAACCCTTAACACTATACCTTTAACCCTAATCCCTCAACCCTAAACCCTAATCCCTCAACCCTAAAACCTATCCCTAAACCCTCAACACTATACCTTAAACCCTAATCCCTAAACCCTAAATCCTATCCCTAAACCCTCAACCTTAAACCCTAATCCCTCAACCCTAAACCCTAAACCTTATCCCTAAACCCACAACACTAAACCTTAAACTCTAATCCCTCAACCCTAAACCCTAATCCCACAACCCTAAACCCTAATCCCTTATCCCTAAACCCTAAATGCTATCCCTAAACCCTAAATGCTATCCCTAAGCCTCAACCCTCAACCCTTAAACCTTAAATCGTAAGGCCTATCCCTAAACCCTCAACCCTAAACACTATACCTTAAACCCTTATCCCTTAACCTTCAACCCTAATCTCTTATCCATAAACCTTAAACCCTCTCCCCAAAGCCTCAACCCTTACACCTTAAATCATAAACCCTATCTATAAACCCTTAACCCTTGACACTATACCTTAAACCCTTTACCTTATCCCTAAACCCTTATCCCTAAAGCCTCAAACCTCAACCCTTAAACCTTAAATCCTAAAACCCTATCCCTACACCCTCAACCCTCAACACTATACCTTAAACCCTAATCCCTCAACCCTAAACCATAATCCCACAACCCTAAACCCTATTCCTAAACACTATACACTATACCTTAATCCCTAATTCCTTATCCCTAAACCCTAAACCCTATCCCTCAACCCTTAACCCTTAAACCTTAAACCCTAAAACCTTAACCCTCGACACTATATCTTAAACCCTAATCCCTTAATCCTCAACCCTCAATCCTTAAACCTTCAACCCTAAACCCTATCCCTAATCCCTATACCATCGACACTCTACTTTAACCCTAATCCATCAACCCTCAACCCTATCCCTCAACCCTCACCCTCAACCCTCAACCCTCAACTCTCAACATTAAACCCTAATCTGTCAACCCTAAACCCTAATCCCTCAACCCTAAACCCTTGACCCTCAACACTATACCTTAAACCATAATCCCTCAACCCTAAACCCTAATCCCTCAACCCTAAACCCTAAACCCTATCCCTAAAACCAACAAAACTACTTTGCCTTATGTTAGGTTGTTAAACTAATCATTTTTGACACTCTTCTCTTAAAGATATTTGAGTTGTAAGAATATGTCAGAAAAATGGCTATGAACTTTTGTGGTAATTTTAGAAATTAGTTTTAAAGTATTTTTCTTAATGCCCTTTTTAATTATGCATGTCTACAGTAAATCCTAATTTAAGTTTTTTGTAATGTCTTAGTAAAGAAGGTTAGCAAGAGGACTTGATTGACTACAAAGAACCCAATGGTAGGTTTTATGCAATGCTATTAAAAATTGTTTACAATGAATTCTATCCCTGGCACATGGGAACCTATTTGTCTTGAAAAAAAAAAGATGGCATGAAGACCAAGTATACTATCCAAGATTGGTGCTATGGTATATGCTTCTCTCTTGGATAATGAAAATAAAGTCTGCAAAACTACAGTATTTACCATCAACTAGCAAGAACAACTATCATCCATTGAAATTAGGAAAGGTCCAAGTGCACCTTAACTCTTTAGATTCATGAGTTGTCTTTCTTGCATCTCACATCTTGGGCCATATTTCGCCCTGTCAACTCTCTGAGTTTCTAGCTCCATCAGTAACAATTTCTAGCTAAAGTGAGTATTTGAATTATATGGCATGTTTTTCTGGCCCATTTGGGGTTCATTATGCCAATAGGTGTACTGTTGATCATGATATTAATCATAAACAAACATAGAATAAAAGTACACATTAACCTTTATTCATCTTGTAAGATACGATGAATTCAGAGAATTCATGATCGCATGTCTCTGGTGATTAGGTCTTAATCTTTTGACATTATTCAGAGGTTGATGTGTGTTTCTGTTTCCATTTTGGGGCCTTACGTAAGTCTCATCAATAAGATAATGCTTCCTGTAATGATGCTACACAAATAGCTATTCTACACAAGATATGCTTCAAATATTATGTCTATCTTTGAATCTTTGCATGATATTTATCATTTTTGACATGCTTCAACTTCAAATATGCTAAATATATTCAATTATCTACGAGATGTCTGCATATTTGTATTATTTGCTTAAGATTGTCAATTATTTGCAATTATGATAGTGAAATACTCTGAAATTGAAAGAAATTGAAAGAAATACTCCAAATTAATGTTGAACCTTCAGCTATTGAACCACACATACATCAGATATAGTCATGAAGAGAAGAAATCAAACCATATGTTCACTAGGACATTCCACAGCTAGATACAGTCGATGGTAACTTCAAAGGGATTGTATGAAAAAAACACATGTAAGCAGATATGCACTCCAAGGGACACAGCAAATCACAACATGTATCAAGATTTCATACACTGATTACTCAAGATTTGTTATGGATTGTAATCAAATCAGTCTTCTTCTTCATTAAATATGCAAGAACATATATGTATACAACAACTTTGAAATAAGCCCTGAATATTTTAGAAAACAGATTTCAATTAAGTTTCAAATGTTTTAAAATGAGGCATCCCTGCACCTTTTATAGAACAAGATGAGAGAGCAGTTACAATTGATCTATGCTCAGGATTTATCCCTCTAAGATCTACAGTTCACATTTCTCTTTGACTTTGTCAACATTATCATGTGGCACAGGTTGCCAGCTGGCAACCATCTAGGTAACTCATATTTTCCTAAGTATTTGATGCATATGTTCCCTTTATGGCATACCTTCATCAGGTTCTTCATCATCATCATCATGTGCATTAGGATCATCACTTTCAAAATCTTCATCATCCTGATGAGCTTCTCCTTGTACATGGACCTGCATGGATGTCTGGATATTTTCATATGACTGTACTATTTTCTCTATCTCCCCGCCATCTTGAGTTCTTGCTTTGATGATGGCGTGCCTGTGCATTTGATATTTGCCTCAGAGATTCTCTAATTTACTTTTCCTACTGCTAGATGTCTCATTATAATTCTCCATCCTGACCCTGATCCTCATGATCTTATCCATAGTTTCTTCCGTCAGGTGATTTAAGGGATCATCAGCTACCTGTTGGAAGTTGTTATGTAGAGCTTTAATGGCAAACTCTTCATCTTGATTTTCTATTTTGCCTTCCACCTTTCCCTCCAGTGCTTCCAAAATTTCAGCTTCACATGACATCATATCATGTAGCCTCATGCTAGTATCTCTTAGTTTACTATTGTATCTTTTAAGTACATCACATTCAAATCTGATGCCTTTGTACCATATTTCTATCAACAGTGCATTATTGTTATTTAGCACCTGGTCGCTTATGAGAACCTGAGGGTCAATTCTCTTTATTTCCTCCAAAATAGTCAAAATTTTCCCCAGCTGAAAAGACCTCTTCCCAATCTCCATCTGCAATTTATCAACTTTTCTCCTGGAGACACTTAAAGAATTCCACCTCTTCAAAGATGTTTTTACTACTTCCTCTGCTTTGTCAAATGTGGATAACATCCACTTTCTCATTATGGATGACTCATGCTTCATGAGATCTACTTTATTTACCTCATCTTGAGAAATAGCAGTCAGTGGGACTGCATGACCATTAGATGTATCCTCAGGGTTAATTAACCCTTTTATGTAAGTATGCAACTAAGCAATGTGCTCCTTGTGTTGTTTATTTTTCTCTTTTCTCTCTTCACCTTATGGGTTAATGAATCCATTATATCTTTCACTTCCTGGCCCTCTTGATCTTCATTAACAAACCCCAGATCAACTGTGCTAATCTAGAATTCCTCCAGAGTGATTTTACCTTTTTCCTTATCCACAGTAGGGAATGCTACCTGAGGTGTTCTTCTACTAGTTATAGGATCTCTTCTTATTGCAGAAGTTATTCTAGACTTCCTCTTTGGCTTTATCAAGGTTTCTAAAAATAAAGTGGATACATCAAATTCTTGTACCCCTATGCCTGACTCTGTGCCAATTTCTTTCTCGAGCCATTGAGGAATTGGATCCTTTGACTGTTGGTCTCCATCATCATCATAATGATCACCCTGATCTTCTGTATCCACCATCATGTTTGATGGGGAGGATGATTTTCTTTTCTCCTCCTCATGATGCTCTTCATGAGGGCAATCTTTAGGTATATCCTCTTGTTGAGGAACTTCTTTTTCTGGAAGGTGATCCTGTTGATCATCTGCATCTTTATCATGATCCTAATCTTTTACTTCTTCTGTGGGTATCTCATCCATTTTAGCATTTTCCTCATCTTGAGGTATGTTAGTATCTGTGGATATTGCAGAATCTTTCTTCAGTGTTTCTACTTGGTCCTGCATCACATCTTGCTCCGCACCTGAGGTGGATGTCTCTTGAACTTTGGGAGGACGATCAATAGATGCATCCTTTTCTTCTATTTTGGGTTTAGCTAATGTATCACACTGTTGCTGACCCATATCTAGAGCTTTGCTTTCCACTTCTTTCTATTTTAGCTCCTCAATACTTTCTGTTTTATCAGGTGCATCTGCTATATCCTTAGGATTTACATCCGCTTCATAGGTCAAATCTATTGTTGCAGGACCTGTTACCTGATCAATTAATGCATCTAGTCCCATTTGCTATACAATTTTCTCTGGGATCTTTTCTTTTTCTAATTCCACTTGCTTCATCTCCTCTAACACCATTTGTACTAATGGAGTTCCATGAGGAGTTATCTGAGTGCCAGCAGCAAGGGTTTCCATTCTTTGTGAAGCTACATCTTTCACCACCTCATCATCAGATAGGTCAACTATCTCATCTAATGAGATTAGACCACTTTGAAGTATTTTAAAGGTTTCTTTCACTTGTTCTCCTGCAAGTTCAGTTTTAAACTTTACAATGGTGGGAAGTGGAATGTTATGCTACAATTCCTTCTTAAATACTTCTCCACCTGCTCCCCTCAACATTATGGGAGTTTGTTTTATTTCACCTCTCATAGAAGTCCTTGGTTTCTTAGGTGTAGTGGCTACCACCTGAGGTGCTTTTCTTTTTCTAGTGAATGATATAGGGCCTTCCTCTTCCTCAGGCTCCTCCTCTAGAGGGATATCCTCTTCTACTTCCTTATGTGAGGCTTGACCCTCCTCATATGCTATAGTAGGTTGTGCATCTAGCCTCTGGATCTTTTTAGCTTTTTGTTTGGTCCCGAGGAGACTGTGCTGATGATGCTGATGCTTGTTTCGATTTTGGTGCATCTTCAGCTGGCACTATCACTCTTTCAATTATAGCCCCTTTGGGTTTAGTATCAATTTTCTTACCTCTTGGAGGTCTTTTGCTTTTCTCAGGAGGTGGTACTCTTTCTCCTTTAGTCTTTCTCTTCTCAATTAAGAAGTCATCATATTCATCTTCAACAATTTCTTGTCTTTTCTTCTTATTGTCCACCGTGATGACAACACCTTTTTTCTTCAGTACATTTATCTGCTGATCCACCCAAGCTTGGGTTAGCTGTAATATCCTGCCCGTGAATGGATCTAAGGAGATATCCTCTTGTATAGTGAGATCCAGCGTAGAGATGGTATCATTATATATCTTTTTCTCTTCATATTCATTAGCCATTATCATTCCATCGTCTTTCTTCAATTGTGCTAGGATGGAGATGCAATCAAAGTTCTTGATTTGGTTAAGTGTTAACCTTTGATACCTTCTTCAGGCTTTAGCTTCATCTTCACAATCTACCCAGAAATCTTCACGATGCCTTCGGTGGATGGGTTTCCCCATGATCTTCTACATCCTCCCATATGGATCATATGATCTTATCAATGGAAAAGGCTAGAAATTCATCATCGCTAGACCATCTATGGCCTTCTTTATATTCTCAGAATTTGGGCACATATACCAGCCCATTGTAACTAGAAACAATACTGGTGGAAGCTTGTTGTTTGCCTTATAAGCATTCAGTATTGTAGAGATTTGTCTTAGAAACTCCATTAAGACAACCACATCTTAGGGTACCTTGGGAGCATGAGAGGCTCCCCCTCAAAACCTTCAATCCTGATATAGGAGAAAGTGGCAAATTGGATAAACTAGGCTCCATGCCTGTAGATAACTTCCTGAGCCTCCATGCTCAGTCTCTTGGTTCTGTCCTCTTCCATTGTTCTCACCAGGTGCATAGAGAATGCATCATTTACCAGTTTGTAATCTTGGAGGTAATTCACTCTTTGTAGTTGGGGATGATGATGTGTGCATCGTTGGTTGTGCCACCAATTTTCCCATCTGTAATTGATGCATCAAATGTACCTTTGTAGGCACATGAATAAACTATATATGAGGTCATATAGAAGGAACAATCTTGACCTCCTAGGTTCATCAGCTGCTCATTCAGAGCATCACTTATCATCTTGGCCCACATTGGCTTGTTATCTGTGTAAAGGCACATCAGGATGACTGCATACATCCAGTCCTTAAAACTTCCAGCATCAAGCTGGCCTATCACTCTGCTTAGCAAGGCTATCATGTACTGGTACTCATTATCAAAGTTGAATTTATATAAATGTACAAGAAGTTTAGCTGCTACAGGATAAGGACTATTCTTCACCCTCCATTGATACATTTTCTTCCTAGCAGACTTCTTGTTATTCTCATATTCTACTTCTGATTTCTTCAAATCTATGTTAGCAACTTTCCTACCCAACGACAAACTGAATGTGGCAGCAAGACCCTTGATTGACAAATCAGCATATACTCTGCCATGCTTCTCTACCCTCCTTGTCTGCGGGTTATAATTTCTTGCACACTCAATGACTAACTCAGGAGTTTCCATGGAATAGGGAAAACCTGCCACATTCCACATCCCAGATATAAAGACTACATCTAGCAGGGTGTTGTTACTCTTCTCGTTGCTTATCTTAACCGACCGTGCAACCAGATCAATATTTCCCTTGTGTGTATCTGTAATGGCTCCGTATTTGAATTGAACACCCTCAGGATGAGCAAACATTAGTTTTAGGAATTCTGCCTCTGACTTAGCTAACCGCTTGTCCGCCATGAGTGCCTACAATGGAACAAGGTTTATCTTACAATTTTATACCACATGCATTCATATACGTTATATTTTTATTAATCATCATGCATATTATAGTTTTTCATCATCTAATTTATGTTGATATGCATAACTTCAAACCAGTAAACACCATGATACCTAGATATGCAAAAGATGTCAACAAGAGGGCTTCAAATTACTTACCTGATGCACTTATCCTCTTAATTATGCTAATGATTATCTGAAAGTGATCTTGATACTGATGACTTTCGCTTGTTTCGTTCTGCTGTAAACTGTGTGTGTTCAGATGTTGTTCGTCAGAGAGTTCAGAAGCTTAGTTCTCTGTTAAAACTAGTTTATCTCAAGGTAAATGTAAAATGACTCAGTAAATTCATTTTAAACCTATGCATCAGGTCACTTAGGGTAAAATTAGGACAAATTTAATTGAAACAGCTGATTTTCTATACGAGACTTTCAGATCTTGCCAGGTGTATGTATCGGGTTCGTAGTCGGTGGGAACCACCTACCATATCTGCGTGCATTTAATGTCAAAGGCAGCAAAAGAGCGGGGTGATCTATGCAGGATAGGATGATATTCAAATATCGGGTGATATTTGGATATCGGGTGATGTTCAGATATGATGATCTCTTGGACTAAAATGACTTCTCGTCGAAATATTAGGATGACATCATCAGGATAATGACTTAATTCAGCGTTGTAGCACTATGATGTCATCGTCATGTTTTGTGAAAGGGTGATTTTAGGAAATATACCTCCGCGAGGTAAAATGATGATGACATCATCATCATGCATTTATTTCTTCATCTACCAGGTTTGGATGATGTCATCATGATATTGGCTTAGGGTGATATTTTGCGACAGGATGATATTCAAATATCGAGGTGATAATCAAATATCGAGTGATATTTAGGAATATGATCTTCGTGAAAATATGATGTGATTTGACAGGTAGATATCGTTATCTCATAAAGTTGATGTCTGAATGTTCGGAGCAAATGATTTTGTCAGGTGATAAATTGGATCGGGGTGATCTTTCGTAAGATGACTGATATTGAGAAATATGATCTTGCCCCTACAAATATCAAGTTTGACCAGGATTTTGACCATTCATAACTTTCACACCTTAAGGAATATCAGGATGATGTAAAAGGCAAACCTTCATGAAATTTAATGCTCTTTCCAACCATGATGTTACTGTTATGAAATAAAAAATTTGACAAACTGACCTCATTATGATGACTTACCTCAGCTTTCTATGTAGGACATCTGTATGACTTACTTTTACCAAACCACTAGAAAGCAGAAAAACACAAGCCAAGCCAAGCAAAAAGTTGGGTCCCTATTTTGTCAAGTCAAAATGGGGCATGTTGTGTAACCACACAACATGTACCCATTATGAGAAAAACTTTGCATCTGGTACATCCACAATGAGTAATTAATAGTTGAAATCAGAAGGATGATCATTATGAGAAAATCTTTGCATTGGGGCACATCCACAGTGGGCAATGAATGGTTGAAATCAGAACCCCTAGTCAACATTAAGTGAACATTTTTTCATTAAGATTTTTCTAAAAGATCAGCATACTCTCTCCACCTATTTGCTTGAATTTAAATTGGGGCCATAAAAATGTGCACACATATGCTCCCAATGTATAACCTGGGTGTAATTAAAACCATCAACTAGGTAAAATAAACAACTTTGGCCATCAGTCTTTTAAAAATAGATATTAGTAACTATACATTTTAGATATCAGTAACTATACATTTTAGTACCATTTCTTTCTTGATTTTCTATTTTTAATTAACTAATTTTTGTTTGTTTTAGACAAAATATTACAATCCTCATGAAGATATTTTCTTGCATAATTTTTTCCTTTTATCTTTGGCATGTCCTTTCCCTCCTCTCTTTCAGAAGGATACTTATTTTATCTTTTGATCTATATGAACTCTAAACATAAACCTATGTTTCTTGTTGTCCACCTGCTCAAAGATGCAAACGTCTCCTTCCTTGATATTATTATGATGTACAAAATATGCCCACTCCGTACTTAGGGCAGGTATATTGTTATGAAACAGGGAAATAATTTCCCATTGTTTACTGGCTCTATCCACAAGAACTACTAAACATTTTTCTCTTGGTAATTGTAGAGGACATTCACCTATTTTTGGCAACTCTTGTATTCCCAAACCATTAAAAAAACTAAGTTATTTTAACCCAATAAATAGTTGATTGCTGTTGGGTGAATATTTTGCCGTTAACTCACTAACAACAAAATGGGTATATCAACCACAGCTATGATGAGACAAAGTCTCTCCTCTCAACAAGGGGAGGTTCCCTCTAGTTACTTGACTTTTACAAACAAAACAACTTATGAAATTTATGTACACTAAAAACTATGTTCGTGGTGGTTCCATCTCATCTCATTCTCTTTTTTCAGAATAGATGTTTATAATTAAAACTCTTGATAAAGGACTTATAAATTATCAAAAAATCACAGAAACACAAAGTTTTCTGTTACCTCACTTACTAATTGCAAATAGAACTATTTGAAGTTGAATGCAGTCCAAAGTCTTCACTCCTCTTCAAGATGATAAAAGTAAATTGAATATAACAACATGCAACGCAAAGTCTCCAAACTATTGTATTCTCACAAACATGAACATAATCCTCACAAATGATTTGATAACACAAAGTCTATCAAAATCAAATTAAGAATGCTCTTCAATCACTTGAAACAAACTCCACACTTCAATTATTAACAAAGAAGATTATGATATCAAGACGTAAGAACAATACTATCACAACACAAATAATCCCAAGACAAAGATTGGAATTGAACTTGCTTTCTTGTATTGATAAATATTTGATAATTGATTTTCACAAAGAAGCACAAAGTCTTGATTTGCTTTTCAATTCGCTAGAGTATTCTTGCAATGGATAAAAGATAATATTTACAAAAGAGGCCCTCTTTATTTATAGGGAGAGGCCTTGAGAAAATTTAGGAAAAACCTAACTACTTTGACTTATTCAAAAATAGGAGTCCTTATTGACTTGAGACTTCCTATATTTTTACATGTAATTACATATGAAAAATGTACATGTAAAAATGTCCAAAATTGTTTTGAAAGTACATAAAAAAAAATGGAAAATAAACTAAGAAAAAATTGCTTCAAGTTGTGTCGTCACTTTTCCTCATGTGATCATCATACATAGTGAAAGTTGCTTGCATCTCAATGCTATCCAAGTTGAATGTGTTCCTGAAGATCATCTTGGCTCTCACTATGGCATCCCTCACTGTAGTGATTGATTTTGCATGACCAGTTAACTTGGTTTTTAGATTATCCAAAGTTAACTAGTTGTCTAAAATATTGTCCACAGAAGTCATTGAAAATGTTTTATCTTTGAATTCTTTCTGGAACATGTCTTCAAATTCTCAAACCATTTCTTCTGGAGAAAGAAATTGGTTGTCCTGTGATATTAGCTTACAAGGCAACTCCTCCAACTTATGCAAAAGGTTGACATCACTTTGTTCACTGATTTCCTTTGCAGCTTCAAGATCATTGATCAAATTTCTAAGCATACTGCTCCTGTACATCAAAGCCTCCTTCGTTTATGTATAAGAATCCCTATTAGTGATGGCACCAATTGATATTAGGGTGCTTATTTTCAATTTCCTCATCTCTGCCCATTTATCATGAGTATTCTCTATGCGTTCAATATCTTGAGAAATAGTATCAATGAGGTCATTAAGTTCTGCTCTTATTTTCCTCATTTTATCTGTCTTCTCAGATACGTCTGTGAGCAGAGAGATTCCTTGTCTAAGTACTCTTCAAGTACTTTCCCTTTGAGATGAGTCCTTTCCACTTTCAGGATGATGGGGTCTTCTACAGAAACAGCTTCTGGAGTAACTGCTTCTGAGTTCAAAGTGATTTTCCTTACCACCACAGTGAGCTGTTCTACCATTGCCTTGTAGTGATCCTTCATTTCTTTTTCCCTATCAAACTTCTAGATTAGGATGTCCATGGCTGACTGCATATCATTTTTAGCGCTTTCATGGGTTATTTTGCCCAATTCAACTCTAGAAATAGAGTAGTCATTCATATCAAAACCTTCAATAGTTGCATCCTGTGGAGGTTTTGCTATCTCCAGAATTTGTGTCCCTTGTCTTCAAGTACCCTGGAAAGAATCTTTGGTTTCTTCGGGGCCTTAGGCTTTGCAGGTCCTAGCTTAGTGAAATCAAAGTCATCTGGGGAGATGACTTGCAATTTTCCTTTTTAGTGTGTAAGCTGATAACCAAGGTGGGAGCAGAGAAGTACTCACATTGGGATCCATTCCTACTACTGGTGTTCCCGGAACTGTGCTTGTACTGATAGTAGAAACAATAGGCAGGGTGTTAGTAAAAATTGCACCTATTACATTTGCACTAGAGACTTGCTTAGTATTCATTACAAAATGATCAAAAATGGATGCATCCTAGTATCAAAAGATGAAGAAGACAAACTAGGAATAGACCCTGAAGAACAGAGAAGATCTTCTACCATGGGTTGAGGATTATCAAAAACTATTTTAGGAGAGGGAGATTCAAAAGAGGGAATATCAATAGGGGAAATAGACACAGGAGCTGCAACAGGTGTATCAGGCAATGGAGATGATACTCCTGTTTCTTGTGGTGTATTTTCCTATGGAGACAAAGCCTCCTTGCCTTGTTGATCTATAGTCCTATCTTCAACATCCATCTCTTATGTGGCTATCTCTTCAGTAACTAGCTCCTCAACTTCCATATCTTTTATTTCAGGTTCTTCCTACACAGCTTTTGATTTCTTTGTAACAAATCTGATCTTAGGCTTATGTGTTTTAGAGGATGAGGGAACATCACTCTTGTTCTTTGTTCTATTTTCCACCTTTTTACCAGTTTGCTCTTGAACTTCAATTTCTGATCTAGTGAGGAATTCTTTCAGAGTAATTCCTTTATCTGTCAGCCAATTATTGGTATTAGTCAATATAGGCTCAAATCTTTTCCTCAAAGAGGTCAACTCCTTATGGCACCATTGGATTGGAGGGAGAGGAGTATTAGCAATCTGCTCAGCATTATATTTGTCAACAACCAATTCCCCATCATCTGCAAAATCCTCTGGAATATCAGCAAGTCCCAGATATTCAATCTGTTTAAGGGACAACCTACTGTAGTCTAGCTTCCTGATATCTTCCTCTGTCCTCAAATCTACCCAAACATCTTCTACCATGGGTTCATGAAATTGAGTTCTCCTTCTGATTTTATCCTTTATGCCCTTGTAGTCAAACTTTGGTCTCCTCTTGAATTGCTTCATGGTGACCAGCTGCATCTCTGTCTCCATGGCCCTTGCCTTTGCGGCAGTCATTACTAAATATCTGCTGATTTCCACTGGGAATCTGAAACCAGGCTTCTTAAGTTCCATTTGTTTGTTATGCACAACAATCATTTGTCTGCACAACTCCATTAAGACTAGTTTGTCTGAAGGGAATCTTGGAGGCATATAAGGGTAACCTTGGAAAAAGCCAACCGTTAAGTATGAAAAACAAGGAAATTGCAAGAACATACACCCAAAGTCATTTACCACTGTCCATACCTCATCTGAAACTCTTCTCTATTCTAGTTGGGGATCAAAAAGATACAAGAATATAGCAAAGAATGCATCATTTACTCTTCTAAAATGATGAATTGAACCTTTCAATGTCAACTGGGAATAATATTGGTATACAGGAACTACCCTCCTATCCCCTTTTGATGTTAATCCTGGAAAGATTCTCATAGAGGCTGCAATGTACACTAGATAGGAAGCCAGGTAGAACTTGGAGGTAGTGGATACCTTCGTCAGCTGTTCATGCAAAGTGTTACTGATTTGTTCTCCCCAGAAAATGGTTTGCTTACCCTGGAGTATGACCTTAATGAAAGGATACATCCATTCATGAAACTATGAAGAGGAAGACAAACCTTTTATCCTGTTGAGGAGAGTAATCAGGTCACCAACTTCCTCTACAAAATCACTTCGAGGGAAACTATTTGGCCACCTCGATAAATTTGACCTTGCAGTCTTTAGCCATTTATTGTTGATCACTTTCTTTGCTTTCTCTGGATTCTTGTCATATTCCTTCTGTGCTTCAACAAAGTCAAGCTTCAATACCTCTATTGCAGAAGGACGCATGAACACCTTATCAATGAACTTAGGATCCAACCTGATTATCACATTACCACTGGCGTCCACCATAGCTCTAATATCTTTGTTATAGAAATGGGCACACTGAAGAACAAATTCTCTGTTGTGAGCTGCCACTGGGAAGGATGACACCAGATGAATATTACTTTCCACTATCTTCTTCATCATAGCACTAGGGTTGTTAGACTTGGTCCTCTCTACAAACTCAGCCATATCAACATGGCCAATCTTCGTATCTCTAATGTCATCAACATTAGAATAGACTGAGGTGATTGGGAAAACACCTTGATATTTATACTTCATCACTTTTGATTTCTTCAGGGACAACTCAGTCATTTGAATGAGCTTTCACCAAGAAGAAGTTTGATGTAGAACGAAGCTCCACAGAAGAAACTGCAACAAAAAGTCATGATCATGCAATTAGGGAAAATACTGGCAATCTGGGAAAATTGCATGTCGATGATCACGACTATGGGAACGCGTTTGAAAAAGGGCTATAGTGCGAGCTGGCCAAAAATCAGAGGAAAAGTGGGCTCAGAAAATCAAAACTGGAAATTTTCCAGAGTTAGGAAATTTTGGGATAGTTTTTGCATGGGCGGCAAAATTTGCCACTCTTGCATGTGAGCGTTTTTTGTATATGCATTGGCAAAATTCACCGCCACTACATGTAATAAGAGTTACAAGGTGGTATGAGCAGTGAATTTTACCGCTATCGCAGGTAACAAGGATTTTGTAGTCTTGATGTTAAAGCAACAAATATTACCGCTTCCGCATGTGGTAGGAACTGGACGATCTTCATGTAAGGGCAGTGAAATTTGCCGCCCATACACCTTCATACAAAAATCTTTAAATATATATACAAGCGGCAAATTTTGCTGACGACGCATGTGGGGTTGGAATTGAAACCTAACGACGCTGCTCAAAATATGAGTTATGGGGTCACTTGTGTTAGGGCGGCGAATTTCACCGCCCATACACATCTTGGTATATGGCAAATACACAAGGTTTTGAGAGTGAAAACCTAGCGACCTCCAGATAGAGAAAAACACTTAGGGCACCATTGGTCTGGTTTATCAACAAAACCGATGCATAAAACAAACCAGCACAACAAGTAGAAAAACAATCACAAAACAACAACAACAAACAAACACGAAACAAAACCTAACAAAACAATATTTAAAAGACACAACGATAGTTATAGCAAACAAAACATTTAGGAAGGGAAATGGGAGCAAAAGAGAGGCTTACCCGTAGTGCCGGCGGAAAACCCTAATGATGATGATGAATTCGATTAAGTATCAAATCGGCACGATTGGTCAGCGCGAGGGAAAACCAGAGATCGGCTAAGAAGGAGAGAAAATGACAAAAAGAATGGCCAAACAAGTATTTAAAACCCAAAAACTGACATTAAATGAATGGCATGAGTGGCCATTAATGGTACTCAGCGTTTAAGAACCTAAGAATCTAGCTCGAGCGGTAAAATCGGCCACTATTGTATGAGTAAACAACACACATGTAACGATGGCAAAAATGGCCAACACTGCATGTAAACATTGGGGTAATATGTAATAGCGGAAAAATTCACTGCCTTTACATGTTTAAAGAAAAACACATGTAAGAGCGGTGAAAAATGCCACTATTACATATGTTATAAAAATAACTCAAAAAGAGATATGTAGGAGTGGCAAAAAATGCCGCTATTACATATCAAAACTCAAAAATTTTACTAACTCCTAAAAATGGCTAAAATTGACATTTTAACCATTTTGCGCCTTGACCGATCTTCATGAATATCAAGAAACCAATTCAAGGGAATGTCGCAGACTAGTTTAGAATGTTAAATGACTTCACACAAGATCAAGGGAATCTTGTCTCGATTTGTGAGCTTAGAGTGTAGATTCATGAAATGGACAAGTTTCGTGGGGGTTGTCTACAAAACTGAGCGCAGCTGATTTTGAGAACAACAGTTAGCTCTAACTAGGGAACTTCCTTCGATCGAACTTTGAAATGATTGAAGAGAGTAGAATCCAGTCTCTAAGTGCCTTCATCCATGCCATTGGGCTATAGAGTCAAGGTAAAAAGAAAAAGACACAAAAACTAAACAAAAATACAAAATTAAAAACACACAACTATACAAATCTACAATTGAACTTATCTGATACTTCAAGGAATGAAGTGCTTCAGATGTTGCCCACTGTGATTTAGCAAGAATGGTGTCCCATCCTGATACTCCAGCAAGAAACTGTTTTCACCACAGAATTGATGAATGGTGAATGGACCTCTCCATAAGGAATCAAATTTTCTATGCATTCCCTTTGGTTCTCTCCTCTTGTCCCACAACAAGACTTGATCTCCAATCTGAAACTCACAAGCCTTTGCCTTCTTGTCGAAGAGTTTCTTTACTTGACTTTGGTGTTCAGTGATACGATCCACCACCATAGTGCGCTGCTCCTCAAGTTCAGTTAGATACATGATCCTTTTATCAATAGAACTATCAAAAGTTCTATCTTCCAATGCCTTTACCAACCTCAATGCTAGCAATTCCAAGGTAATTGGTATCTCCGCATTCAGACCATATAGAAGCTGAAATGATGACATGCCTATTGCCCTTTTGGGGGTAATTCTATCTGCCCATAAAGCATCAAAAAGTGCTTTATGCCAAGTTCTCTGATTCTCATCTACCAATTTTCTGATGATGGTAACCAGATCTTCTTATTACTTGATTTTGCTTGACCATTCCCTTGCGGATAATAATCTAAAGAATGGGAAAGAATGATCCCATGCTCATAGAAAAATTCAGCAATCTCATGAGAAGAAAAACAAGTAGCATTGTTTGCTACAATCTTGTTTGGAACTCCAAACCTGGAAATAATGTTCTCCTTAAGAAAACTGCATACCACTTCAGAAGTAGCATGTTTGACTGGGATGGCTTCCACCCACTTGGTAAAATAGTTTGTCACGGTGAGAACATAGTTATGTCCTGCACTTGATGATGGATTCACAGCACCAATGAAGTCAATACCCCATTGCTGAAAAGGCTCCTCAATCACCACTGGTTTGAGAGGTAATGCTGCCAACTTCAGTTTCCCAACAAACTGTTGACACAACTCACACCTACGTACCCAATTGTACGCATCTTGGAATAGTGTGGGCCAATAGTATCGAGCTCGCAGAATCTTGTGAGCCATTACAGGTGCAGAAAAATGTCCTCCACAAGCCAAATTGTGGAAAGACTCCAAAAGTCTACTTTGTTGCACTTTATCCACGCAACAGAGAAATACACCATCAAGGCTTCTCTTGTACAAACCATTGTCCCAAAGGACGTAGTTAGCAGCTTTCAACTTGACAATTCTTTTTTCCTTATAAGACAAGTGAGAAGGACACTCACCCTAGGTAAGGAAATGAGTGATATTGGAATACCACTCGTCAGTTGTAGTGACAAAAAGAACAGTTGGTGTGTCCTCAACTTCTTCTTCATCCCCTGTCTCTTTTGGAACATTATCAATGATCAATTGACACAAACCTTTACCACGCGCAAGCTTGGTAGGTTTGATAGCCAGATCAAATTCTTGGATCTTAGCAATCCAATTACCTCTCTTTGTTCTGAACTCCTGTTGAGTTAGGATAGATTTGACTATTGTATCAGGCACCATAACAACAGTGTGTGAATTTAGAATATAGAACCTGAAATGCTTCACCGCTTTGACCATGGCATAAGCATGTTTCTCCATATTCAAAGACTTCAATTCATGAGCTTTGAGAGGGCAACTCATAAATGATATAGGAGATTCTACACCTTCTTCATTATATTGAACCAAAATAGCTGAAAGTGTGTGTTCTGAAGCGTAGCTATAAACTACAAAATCTTTGGTGTAATCAGGACACACAAGAACTGGAGCATGAGCAATACCCCTCTTGATATCCTCAAATGCTACTTTGCCTTCCGTAGTCCAATGGAAAGTAGCCTTACCCTTCATCATGTTGACGATGTGATGGGTTTTCTTTGCAAATTCAGGAATGAACCTTCGCAGAAAATTCACCTTTCCAAAGAAAGAATGAATGGCAGTATTACTAGTAGGTAGATAAGACTTTGAATGGATTTAACTCTTTCTGAGTCAATCTTAGTACCTTCCCAAGATACAATGTGTCCAAGAAGCTTACCTTCTATTACCCCAAAAACTAACTTCTTAGGGTTGAGAGAAATACCATTTTGCCGACAACGTTCCAGCACTTGTCGTAAATGTTGTGCATGATCATGATAGTTTTTGGAGAAAATAGTCAAGTCATTAAGATACACCACGATGAATTTTCCCATCTCATCTCTAAAAGTAAGATCCATTGCTCTTTGAAATGTGGCGCCAGCATTGACGAGACCAAAAGGCATTCTGCGATATGCGAATGTGCCCCATGGTGTGGTGAAAGTAGTTTTGAACTGATTTGCTTCATTGACCTCCACTTGGTTATACCCTGAAAATCCATCAAGCATAGACAACATTTCTAAACCAGTCACTATTTGCAATACTTGATCCATGGTGGGCAACGGGTAGTTATCTTTTAGGGAAGACTGGTTGAGATTCCTAAAATCAACACAGATACGGATTTCTCCGTTCTTCTTCCTTACGGGAACTATGTTCATGATCCAGGTGGAATGATGAATTGGAAAAATTATCCTTGCATTCAGCATCTTCTGAATCTTAGAAAGGATTGTACCCGATATCTTGGGGTTATATTGCCTCTGCTTCTGCTTGTGAGGCAATGATCCAACTTTGGGGAGAATTTCGTGTTGAACCTCCTTAGGCTTGAAAGACTTTAGATCATCATAGGAGTAAGCCAAAACATCAATGTAATGGCAAAGGAGGGTAATGAATTTGAATCTTTCATCAGCAGTGCAACATTTTCCAATGTTGACCATCTTAGGATCTGCTTTCGAACTCAAATTTACCTGCTCAAATTCCATAGAGGAACTTGAATCTTGTTGTTGCCGCTACTTGATATACCTATCATGTTTATCAAAAAGTTTCTCAAGGGAAACCAAACCTTTTGGGATTTTATTCCCTTTCAATTGTAGAAATTCTTCGCCGGTTTGTGAATCTATCTCAGAAACATATTCCTGCAGTGGTGATTCACTACCTTCAAAGTAAAGCTCATCAAAGCTATCCATCTTTTCTAGGAAAGCAATGATTTGGTTATCACCATTGAACACCTGCCAATGATCAACGTTATCAGCTACACTTGGTTGGAAGACCAGCTCAATAGTGTACTTGTTTCCTTTGAAATCCTTGTGAGGCACCATGAGAGTGGTGGAAACAGCCAATGAATCTGCACAATCATTGAACTCTCTTGGCACTGCAGAAATGTTGAAAGCATCAAAACCTTCAATGCAATCCCATACGCGATTGCGATAGTGTCTCAGTCTTTCATTTTTGGTTTGGTACAAATTCCTCAATTGACAAACCACCAATTCGGCATCCCCTTGAGCATGAAGGATTTTAACACCTCTAGCATGAGCAACTTCCAATCCGAGCAACAAGGACTCGTATTTAGTGGTGTTATTGGTATTGTCAAATTTTAACTTGTATGAAAAAGGTAAGATATCACCTTGTGGCGATATCAAGACCACTTTGGCTCTAGAATCGGTAGAAGAACAACTACCATCAAATTCTAAAATCTAGACTTCATCAGAATTTTATTCCTTGGAATTTCTTTGATCAGAAGATTCCTCTTCATCAGTGAGGGAAGAATCTGGCATTATTATACCTTCACCTGAAATTTCATCTGAAAACTCCTCTGATTCTCCATCTGAATGATCTGAGCTATCACTTGATGAACTCTCATCTGATGAAGAAGAAACGTCTTTAGTAGATAGGAAATAGTTACCCATTCCTGATGACTCAAACAAAATTTGAGCTTTGGGATTTGTCGTTTGGGTAACAATGTACTTTGCCTCCTTTTCAGGAAGCAACTTCTACATAACCCCTTTTACAGGTATCCTTGCTTCAGATAGATCCATGTTCAACTC
Source organism: Cunninghamia lanceolata (assembly GCA_027924645.1). Taxonomy (NCBI): domain Eukaryota; kingdom Viridiplantae; phylum Streptophyta; class Pinopsida; order Cupressales; family Cupressaceae; genus Cunninghamia; species Cunninghamia lanceolata. Next base: position 1,505,096 of record BSBN01001019.1, read on the forward strand.
TCCACCTACATCCTTGCAAAAATTTTGCCCAAGCAAGATGCCATAAGAAGCTGGGACATCAGCTACTAGGACTGTCATCTTAATCCTTTTGTCTGGAAAGGCTGCAAATGCAAATTGGGTGTCTTTGATTTGACCCAAAAGTGGAACTTGCTTATTTTCCATAGAGAAACACCTCCCAAAAGTTTTGGTTAAGGTGAGGCCAAAGGCGTCTACTACTTTGGCAGGCATAACATTGTCAAAGGCTCCATAATCTATTACACAATTGCTCAATTTATGCCCATTTACTAATAGGGAAACATAGAAAGGTTCAATTTTTCCAAAGGCTTCAAGGGGAGTAGTGACAAGGTTATTTTGGGTAGGTTTGTTTTTTGGGGAGTCATGAGTACTTTTTGGAAAATCTTGTCCTGCAGGGATGGTCTTGTTTTTGACATATTTAGCTAATCTATCAAATTGTTCAGAATTAGCTTGCAAATACTCAACTTCAGACATTTGGATTTTAGTCTTCCTAGCATGATCTATTATATTGAATTGCTGAAATGAATTCAAAACGGAAGAAGAGAATCCATCATTCTGATTTTTGGTAGAGATAGTACTAGTCTGAGGAGTAGAAGTGAAAGGTACAAATTCATTAGAGGCACTTACTTGTTTATTGCCTACCGGGTCTTTTGATTGGAAAGGTAGCAGAGTCCCCCATTTAGCGATTGAAATCACTGGTTGAGATTCTTCTCTCACTTTTCCTTTATCAGATTGAAGAGCTGACTGATTTTGAGACCTAGTGAAAACAGCATATGCTCCTTCACACACTTCTCCTTTTTCAACTTCATCTTGGTAATTCAAAAAGCTGATGGTAGAGTCACCAACTAATTCTTCTTCTCCTTCTGTGAAGAGATTAGCACCATTTTCATAGTCCAACTTAGGTTGGAAAGAAAGTTCATTTTCAGCTTCATAATAGCCAACTACTAATTTGACCAGCACTGCTTCAATGGCAAGCTTCCCCTGTGTAGGCGGAAGACGGTTGTGTTGTCCTTGATTTCTAGCAGCATTGCCTTGGTATGAATTATTTGGAAATGTCCTCCTTGGTATATCCTGATAATAAGGAGGGGCAGACATACCTTGGGACATTTGTCTCTTCAGAGCTAGCAATTCATTTGCTAGCTTTTGCACCATAGGGTCCATGGTGCTAGTGGAAGAATTCTCAGTAGAAGAGGAGCTTTTATTTCTATTAGAATCCCTTCTTATCTTACCCGCAAGGATAAGATCATCTTCCACTTCAGTTGCTAGAATCTGAGATGTAGCAAGATCTGTAGGAGCAGCTCGCCTTAATAGAAACTCACCTCAGGAAGTTGTGTATTGATAAAGAAACATTTAAGGTTCTCCGCTATTGGCTCAGCAGTGGTGGGAATCCTATTTCTCAACTTATTGAACTTAGTGATGAAGTCTCGCATAGGTTCATGAGGTTCCTTTTTCATTTGTGTTAGTTGTGCCAACAATGCATGTGCATCTTCTGTAGGTTTAAACTTGGCTTTGAACTTGGTTTTGAGAGTATTCTAGTTCATTATGGTCTGAGCTCGAAGATGCTAAAACTAGTCTACAGCCGCACCTTGCAATGTTTCTACAAAAAGTCGTACAACTACATCTTCATGCTTGACACCTATCACACCACAGGCTATACAGAAAGCTGCAATGTGTTCATCAGGGTGAACTTTCCCGTCACCATAGAATTTGGGAAAATTCTTTCTTGAACTATGAGGTAGTTCATGCAATGGTGGGGTCAAATTTAGAGGACCAAAAGTATTACCCCAAGGGCCTTGGGCAGCCATGACGTGCTGACAGAAAGGTGGGATAACAAACCTTGGTGTCATATGAACAGAAAAAACTCTGCTAGCACTAGCACTAGAAGCTTCACCTGGTATTGGAGACCTAGCATTTGTAGGAGGAAAACTCCTAGTGCGCTCAAGACGAGGTTGTGGAGGCAAGAGTCCAAAATTATTTTGCTGCATCAATTGAAATGCAGGATCAATAATACCTTGAGCTCTCTTGCTTCTGGTATACCGTGAATCTGCCAGAATGTAGTATGCCTAAAAAAATTTTACAACAAAATGGAAAAGAACTAAAAATGCTTCAACTCGGAGCGGGAGGCTTCAAGTTGCACATTCCTTCCCCAGCAGAGTCGCCAAAAAATGGTTGGGTGAATATTTTGTCCTTAACTCGCTAATGGAAAAATGGGTATATCAGCCACAGCTATGATGAGACAAAGTTTCTCCTCTCAGCAAGGGGAGGTTCCCTCTAGTTACTTAACTTTTACAAACAAAACAACTTATGAAATTTATGTACACTAAAAACTATGTTTGTAGTGGTTCCATCTCATCTCATTCTCTTTTTTCAGAATAGATGTTTATACTTCAAACTCTTGATAAAGGACTTATAAATTATCAAAAAATCACAGAAACACAAAGTTTTCTGTTACCTTACTTACTAATTGCAAATAGAACTATTTGAAGTTGAATGCAACCCAAAGTCTTCACTCCTCTTCAAGATGATAAAAGTAAATTGAATATAACAACTTGCAGCACAAAGTCTCCAAACTATTGTATTCTCACAAACATGAACATAATCCTCACAAATGATTCGATAACACAAAGTCTATCAAAATCAAATTAAGAATACTCTTCAATCACTTGAAACAAACTCCACACTTCAGTTATTACCAAAGAAGATTATGATAGCAAGATGTAAGAACAATACTATCACAACACAAATAATACCAAGACAAAGATTGGAATTGAACTTGCTTTCTTGTATTGATAAATATTTGATAATTGATTTTCACAAAGAAGTACAAAGTCTTGATTTGCTTTTCAATTCGCCAGATTATTCTTGCAATAGACAAAAAATAATATTTACAAAAGAGGCCCTCTTTATTTATAGGGAGAGGCCTTGAAAAATTTAGGAAAAACCTAACTACTTTGACTTATTCAAAAATAGGAGTCCTTATTGACTTGAGACTTCCTATATTTTTACATGTAATTACATATGAAAAATGTACATGTAAAAATGTCCAAAATTGTTTTGAAAGTACATTAGAAAAAATGGAAAATAAACTAAGGAAAAACTGCTTCAATTTGTGTCGCCACTTTTCCTCATGTGATCATCATACATAGTGAAAGCCACTTGCATCTCAATGCTATCTAGGTTGAATGTGTTCTTGAAGATCATCTTGGCTCTCACTATGGCATCCCTCACTGTAGTGATTGATTTTGCATGACCAGTTAACTTGGTTTTTAGATTATCCAAAGTTTACTGGTTGTATAAAATATTGTCCACAGAAGTCATTGAAAATGTTTTATCTTTGAATTCTTTCTGGAACATGTCTTCAAATTCTCAAACCATTTCTTCTGGAGAAAGAAATTGGTTGTCCTGTGATATTAGCTTACAAGGCAACTCCTCCAACTTATGCAAAAGGTTGACATCACTTTGTTCACTGATTTCCTTTGTAGCTTCAAGATCATTGATCAAATTTCTAAGCATATTGCTCCTGTACATCAAAGCCTCCTTTGTTTCTGTATAAGAATCCCTATTAGTGATGGTGCCAATTGATATTAGGGTGCTTATTTTCAATTTCCTCATCTCTGCCCATTTATCATGAGTATTCTCTATGCATTCAATATCTTGAGAAATAGTATCAATGAGGTCATTAAGTTCTGCTCTTATTTTCCTCATTTTATCTGTCTTCTCAGATACATCTGTGAGAAGAGAGATTCCTTGTGCACGCATCCTGTCTAAGTACTCTTCAAGTACTTTCCCTTTGAGATGAGTCCTTTCCGCTTTTAGGATGATGGGGTCTTCTACAGAAACAGCTTCTGGAGTAACTGCTTCTGAGTTCAAAGTGATTTTCTTTACCACCGCAGTTAGTTGTTCTACCATTGCCTTGTAGTGATCCTTCATTTATTTTTCCCTATCAAACTTCTGGATTAGGATGTCCATGGCTGACCGCATATCATTTTTAGCGCTTTCATGGGTTATTTTGCCCAATTCAACTCTAGAAATAGAGTAGTCATTCATATCAAAACCTTCAATAGTTGTATCCTGTGGAGGTTTTGCTATCTCCAGAAATTTGTGTCCCTTGTCTTCAAGTACCCTGGAAAGAATCTTTGGTTTCTTTGAGGCCTTAGGCTTTGCAGGTACTAGCTTAGTGATATCAAAGTCATCTGGGGAGATGACTTGCTTTTTCCTTTTTGGCGTGTAAGCTGATAACCAAGGTGGGAGCAGAGAAGTACTCACATTGGGATCCATTCCTACTATTGGTGTTCCTAGAACTGTACTTGTACTGATAGTAGAAACAATAGGCAGGGCGTTAGTAAAAACTGCACCTGTTACATTTGCACTAGAGACTTGCTCAGTATTCATTACAAAATGATCAAAAATGGATGCATCCCCAATATCAAAAGATGAAGAAGACAAGCTAGGAATAGACCCTGGAGAATGGAGAAGATCTTCTACCATGGGTTGAGGATTACCAAAAATTATTTTAGAAGGAGAGGGGGATTTAGAAGAGGGAATATCAATAGGGGAAACAGACACAGGAGCTGCAACAGGTGTATCAGGCAATGGAGATGATACTTCCATTTCTTGTGGTGTATTTTCCTGTGGAGACAAAGCCTCCTTGTCTTGTTGATCTGTAGTCCTATCTTCAACATCCATCTCTTCTGTGGTTGGCTCTTCAGTAGCTAGCTCCTCAACTTCCATATCTTTTATTTCAGGTTCTTCCTCCATAGATTTTGATGTCTTTTTAACAAATCTGATCTTAGGCTTATGTGTTTTAGAGGATGAGGGAACATCACTCTTGTTCATTGTTCTATTTTCCACCTTTTTACCAGTTTGCTCTTGAACTTCAATTTCTGATCCAGTGAGGAATTCTTTCAGAGTAATTCCTTTATTTGCCAGCCAATCATTAGTATTAGCCAATATAGGCTCAAATCTTTTCCTCAAAGAGGTCAACTCCTTTTGGGACCATTGGATTGGAGGGAGAGGAGTATTAGTAATCTGCTCAGCATTATATTTGTCATCAACCAATTCCCCATCATCTGCAAGATCCTCTGGAATATCAACAAGTCCCAGATATTCAATCTATTCAAGGGACAACCTACTGTAGTCTAGCTTCCTGATATCTTCCTCTATCCTCAAATCTACCCAAACATCTTCTACCATGGGTTCATGAAATTGAGTTTTCCTTCTGATTTTATCCTTTACGCCCCTGTAGTCAAACTTTGGTCTCCTCTTGAATTGCTTCATGGTGACCAGCTACATCTTTGTCTCCATGGCCCTTGCCTTTGCGGTAGTCGTTACTGAATATCTGCTGATTTCCACTGGGAATCTGAAACCAGGCTTCTTAAGTTCCATTTGTTTGTTATGCACGACAATCATTTGTCTGCACAACTCCATTAAGACCAATTTATCTGAAGGGAATCTTGGAAGCATATAAGGGTAACCTTGGAAAAAGCCAACCCTTAAGTATGAAAAAGAAGAAAATTGCAAGAACATACACCTGAAGTCATTTACCACTGTCCATGCCTCATCTAAAACTCTTCTCTGTTCCAGTTGCAGATCTAAAAGACATAAGAATACAACAAATAATGCATCATTTACTCTTCTAAAATGATGAATTGAACCTTTCAATGTCAACTGGGAATAATATTAGTATACAGGAACTACCCTCCTATCCCCTTCTGATGTTGATCCTGGAAAGATTCTCATAGAGGCTGCAATGTACACTAGATAGGAAGTCAGGTAGATCTTGGAAGTAGTGGATATCTTCATCAGCTGTTCATGCAAAGCATTACTAATTTGTTCTCCCCAAAAAATGGTTTGCTTACCTTGGAGTATGACCTTAATGAAAGGATACATCCATTCATGAAACTGTGAAGAGGAAGACAAACCTCTTATCCTGTTGAGGAGAGTAATCAGGTCACCAACTTCCTCTACAAAATCACTTCGAGGGAAACTACGTGGCCACCTCGATAAATTTGACCTTGCAGTCTTTAGCCATTTATTGTTGATCACTTTCTTTGCTTTCTCTAGATTCTTGTCATATTCCTTCTGTGCTTCAACAAAGTCAAGCTTCAATACCTCTGTTGCAGGAGGACACATGAACACCTTATCAATGAACTCAGGATCCAACCTGATTATCACATTACCACTAGCGTCCACCACAGCTCCAATATCTTTGTTATAGAAATGGGCACACTGAAGAACAAATTCTATGTTGTGAGCTATCACTGGGAAGGACGACACCAGATGAATATTACTCTCCACTATCTTCTTCATCATAGCACTGGGGTTGTTAGACTTGGTCCTCTCTACAAACTCATCCATATCAACATGGCCAATCTCCGTATCTCTAATGTCATCAACATTAGAATGGACTGAGGTGATTGGGAAAACACCTTGATATTTGTACTTCATCGCTTTTGATTTCTTCAAGGACAACTCAGTCATTTGAATGAGCTTTCACCAAGAAGAAGTTTGATGTAGAATGAAGCTCCATAGAAGAAACTGCAACAAAAAGTCATGATCATGCAATTAGGGAAAATACTGGCAATCTGGGAAAATTGCATGTTGATGATCATGACTATGGGAACGTGATTGAAAAAGGGCTATAGTGTGAGCTGGCCAAAAATCAGAGGAAAAGCGGGCTCAAAAAAACAAAACTGGAAATTTTCCAGAGTTAGGAAATTTTGGGATAGTTTTTGCATGGGCGGCAAAATTTGCCGCTCTTGTATGTGAGTGTTTTTTGTATATGCATTGGCAGCAAAATTTTCCGCCACTGCATGTGATAAGAGTTACAAGGTGGTATGAGCAGTGAATTTTACCACTATCGTAGGTAACAAGGATTTTGTAGTCTTGATGTTAAAGCGGCAAATATTACCACTTCCGCATGTGGTAGGAACTAGATGATCTTCGTGTAAGGGCGGCAAAATTTGCCACCCATACACCTTCATATAAAAATCTTTAAATATATATACAAGCGGCAAATTTTGCCGACAACGCATGTTGGGTTGGAATTGAAACCTAATGACACTGCTCACAATATGAGTTACGGGGTCGCTTGTGTTAGGGCGGTGAATTTCGCCACCCATACACATCTTGGTATATGACAAATACACAAGGTTTTGAGCAGTGAAAACCTAGCGACCTCCAGATGGAGAAAAACACTTAGGGCACCATTGGTCTAGTTTATCAACAAAACTGATGCATAAAACGAACCAGCACAACAAGTAGAAAAATAATAGCAAAACAACAACAACAACAAACAAACAAACACGAAACAAAACCTAACAAAATAATATTTAAAAGACACAATGATAGTTATATCAAACAAAACATTTAGGAAGGGAAACGGGAGCAAAAGAGAGGCTTACCCATAGTGCCGGCGGAAAACCCTAATGATGATGACGAATTCAATTGAGTTCAAATCGGTGCGATTGGTCGGCGCGAGGGAAAACCAAAGATCGGCTAAGGAGAGAAAATGACAAAAAGAACGGCCAAACAAGTATTTAAAACCCAAAAACTAACATTAAATGAATGGCACAAGTGGCCATTAATGGCACTCAACGTTTAAGATTCTAAGAATCTCACTCAAGCGGTAAAATCAGCCGCTATTGCACGAGTAAACAACACACATGTAACGACGGTGAAAATGGCCGACACTGCATGTAAACATTGGGGTGATATGTAATAGCGGCAAAATTCACCGCCTTTACATGTTTAAAGAAAAACACATGTAAGAGCGGTGGAAAATGCTGCTATTACATATGTTATAAAAATAACTCCAAAAGAGATATGTAGGAATGGCAAAAAATGCTGCTATTACATATCAAAACTCAAAAATTTTACTAACTCCTAAAAATGGCTAAAATTGACATTTTAACCATTTTATGCCTTGAACGATCTTCATGAATATCAAGAAACCAATTCAAGGGAATGTCACAGACCAGTTTAGAATGTTAAATGACTTTGCACGAGATCAAGGGAATCTTGTCTCAATTTGCGAGCTTAGAGTGTAGATTCACGAAACGGACAAGTTTTGTGGGGGTTGTCTACAAAACCGAGTGTAGCTGATTTTGAGAACAACAATTGCATTGATTTAATACTCTACTATTAAAGCTTAGCATTCACACCCTAATCCCTTAACCCATAAACCCTAAACCCTAATCCCTTAACCATAAACCATAATCCCTAATCCCTAAACCATAAAGGTCCTAATCCCTAATTATAGTTTATGGTACCCTACTATCTCAACCCTAAACCCTAATCGCTTATCTCGAAACCCTAAACCCTATCCCTAAATCCTCAACCCTCAACACTTAAACCTTAAATCCTAAACCCTATCCCTAAACCCTCAACACTATACCTTAAACCCTAATGATCCCTCAACCCTAAAGCTTTAAAGCCTCAACCCTTATCCACCCCTTTCCTCCCCTATCTGCCTCATCCCATCTCTCCCCTATCTCTCAACCCTTAGCCATTTAGGTCTCTCTCTTTGTTGATAACTGAGAGGGGGGGGGTGAATCAGTTATCCTAATTATTTCCCTTATTGAACTTTCCTTTTAATTGAAGCAGCATAAAATCAAACACAAAACATTAACCATGAAATAAGAAACACATGACACAGTATTTTTGACGTGGAAACCCTGTTAAGGGAGAAAACCACGGGGTGATTAACCCAAGAATTATTCTCTGTTAGAAGAATAGGAAATTACAAAAATGGCACTTGCCAATTAGGGCTCACTGCCCGAGCACACTGCTCACAAGAGGCCCACTGCCTACAAGAAGACACACTGTCTACAAAGTGATGATAATCACAGTCTTGAACTGATTGGAAGCATCTGCATATGCTGGAGTTCAGTTTCGGTTAGGCTCAGTACACTGATCTGCTGCACTTCATCTTTCCTCTGTTCTTTGTTCTGCTATCTTTCACATACCGGATCCTTTTTGCTACCTCTGCTCTTTCTCTGGACTTATTCGCATATCTCTCCACATCCACACTCACTTCACAACTAAATCCATCCTCTATATATATCCGCACAAGTAGTTTCATCACCTTTCTAGTCGGCATCCGGAACAGTCTTAGTTTCTTACAAACTCTCATTCTGTCGGCTGAATCCTTCCTCACCAAGCAATGCGGATCAAGCATATACTTGTAGATATCATTAATCATGTCGGCCAAACATGATTCATGCCTTCACAACCTCTATCATCAACAGTAACCCATCCGGAAAGCAGTCTGATACTCTGTCAGTCAGTTCTTCCTCTGTTATCACTGTCTCTCAGGAATCCGGTACTTAACCATTCATATCTTTTTCCTTGTCCATCACCGGAGGCTAAATCCTTGGAATATACTACTAAAGGTAGTCCTCTTGACTTCCCCAAATCCGCACTGCACCAAGACACTTCCTCTGAGAGGTCCGGACCAATCTGTCGGACCTTGCCACATGCTCTGTTCTTCTTCACCGGACCACAACTTTCTTTATTCTGACTTCCGGTAGAGACACATCATGACTTGCGGATATGTGGGATGACCTTTGTTGCCATCAATGACAACAACCATGAATCCATATAGTGTCTCTTGCCAACAATCTCCCCCTTTGGCATTGATGGCAACACTTAGTGAAAAATGACTAAGTGTTTTCACTATGCTCCCCCTTTGCTGATGCTCTGTCTTTATATACAATTTCCGAAACTCCCCCTTAGTTGGATTCCTCATTTTTCACTGCTCCTCACTCCCCCTTTGACATCAATGGCAAAGGGTAGGGTCCGCATATCAAAATTTTCAAAAATTTCTTATACTTAGCCGCATATTTACATACTCACATATATTGAAGAATGTCTGCAAAGGATGTCTGTAATTGAATCATTTCGGTAGCCCAACTTTGCTTCATTCTGTCCAAAATTGAAATGTGACCACTTAACAAAAATGCAAACGCTTCTGCCCGCTTGAGATCTGTCGGATCTTTTGTTTGGGCGGTGGTCCTAGCATCACTGATGGCCTCATGCATGGTTTCCAACTTAGGGATTATAATCCTTCTAAGTTCTCCCATCCGGTTGGTGATGTTCTTCCTTTCCTTCTCAAGATTCTTAATTTCGTTCAAGACTGCAATAGTCTGACATTCTTGATTTATTATAGAGGAAGAAAGAGGATCAAAACTTTGAGATAAGCTTTGTAGCTTATCCTGTTCCTCTTTTATTTTCTTGTCAAATGCTGCTGTTGCCTTTGACCAGGATATACAAAATTTATAGATATCACCGCCATCCTTAAGAGCATTCTCTAAGCTCTTTATTCCAATGCTTACAATCTTTTTGTCTTTAGAGATTAATTCTAATATCTCTGAAAATCTCTTATCCAAAAATTCCTTCCGGACCTTTTCTTCAGCTGATTTTTCTAAAGAATCAAAATGTGTATCAACACTGCTGACTAAGGTTTTTAGATTACCGGAAGTGGAGGCTGTCGGATCTATTTGGATTGATGGCATGATTTTCACAAGTACTCCGGAAGCAGCCTCTATCAACTCACAGTCTTCCATATGAGACTTCAGGAGCTTTTCATTTGCCTTGGCATTTGCAAATGAAGCTATCTTCATTGTTTGTACCGGAGAGAGAGAGTCAAAATCAAATGGGCCTTTTAGAAGCTCCGGTTCATCAATCTCTAGAGTTTCTTTGCTCAAAAATTGTTGAACAGTTTGTGCAGTGTCTCTTGCCAGAGACAGATGTTTCTTCTCTTCTGCAGTCTTAGAACTGTCAACCTCTTTGTCCTTCACCACTGCTTCCTTCTCCTGTAATTGCTCTTCTTCTTTGGATCCGGAGACTGTAGGAGAAACCGGAGGAGAGATGGTAACTTGTTCATGGGCCACTTCTTCTGGAGCAGAGGGTCCCAAGTCCTCACTTGTCTGTTCAGGGCTCACTTCTTCCGGAACAGAAGATTCCAAATCAGCAGCTGTTTCTGTACCTAAGTCCTCTACAACAGGAAGATTGAACCTTTTGAAGGCCTTCCGGAGGATCTCTTCTGTTTCTTGAGCCACTTTGTCAGTCTCACCAAGCATGAGTTGATTCATCCTGGCTTTGCTTCTGAACTCATCTTTGCAGTCCTTGAAGATGATGTTCATTGTCTTGGGATCAATTTGAGGATATAGCTGAATAGCTATCTGCTCCCGGATCTCAAGATCTTTGGCATGAGCATTATTCTTTCTTACTTCCATTTCCTTCTCTAGGCTCTTAGGAATGAGAGATATGATCTCAATGAAAGCCTTATTGTATATGTTCAGATATTTAACTGTGGCTTCCTGCAGAGTCTTTTGGTCTGCCTCACTGAAGTCATCATAGGATTCAGTCATTGGTTGAAGGTTTCCATCCACCGTGACCGACTTGATTATGCTCTCTAGAGACAGAGTGGGCTTCTCAACAGATACCTCTGCCATTTCATCCTTGTCTTGGCCTGTGGAGGGCTTACCGGATCTTTTCTTCTTCTGTTTCTTTACTTCTCTTACTCCCTCATCTGATTCTGTTTCCTCTTCATCCTTTTGGCTTTCATAAGCCCTTGTGGCTTTTGTCTTGGATCTCTTACCGGATGCCTGGACTTCCGGTTTTGAACTTTTGGTTGAGGGAGGTGCAGATCTCTTTGTTGATCTGGTCCGGGTGGGAGCTCCAACCGGAGCACTTTCTTTGCTTTTCTCTTCTTCCTCGGCCTTCCTCCTCTTTTCCCGGCTGGCATCAAGTGCCTCCTTTGAGATGCCAAGACCTTGAGCAATGTGCTCTACTTCTTTTCTCACTTTTCTTTTGATCTCAGGTTCCCTGAGTTCTACATGTAATTTTATACTCAGCTCCTCAAAGGTTCCAAACCTTTCTGCCTTAGGATCTTTGGGCTGACTTAGCATGTGTTGAACATGCAGCTCCACTATCTGTTCATCAACTTCATACCCCATGGGCATGATCCAGACAGTCCTTGGCTCCATTGCCTCCATCAGGCACTGATCAGTGTCAACCATAAAGCACACTGAGTCCTTGTATTTCTCAATGAGAGACTGGGGAATTCTCTCTCTTGCTTGCATCATGCTCTGAAAGTTTTTGAAGTATCCCCATAGAGCTGAATTTCTCGCTTTTGCATCCCCAAGTCCATGCAAGTAATCTCTTATCTGGACTGCAACAGGTTTGTCATTCTGCCATACCCATCCACTTGTTCCGGGTAGCTCATTCATGAAGTAGAAGAATAGACATACAATAAGAGTACCATACTTGAAGGAATTCTTCTTATCCTTCTTGATTTTCTGTATATTTTCCATTAATTGGCTTAGCAGTAGTTCGCAGAGGTCATATTCTGCATTTTTCCTTAGCATTTCAAAAGCAGTGTATACTGCAGTTCCGGATACAGAATTCTCCCTGCTGGAGTGATAGATCTTGTATCCTATTATCATTGATGCATATTTGATATCCGGATCCGAAATATCTTCAATGGTCATTGCCCTCTTGTCAAATTTTGATCCGGTGGCCTCAGTTACAATGTTGTTCTTGACAGATTTGAGGATAGGTACTCCTCCGGAAGAGTATAGGCCAGTTACTGCTCTAATTGCCTCTTTTGTGATCTTGCAGGGTCTATCTAGCCATAGAAAGTTGTCATGCATCCTGCTCAGTACATACCGGACCCATTCATCTTCTTCAAAACAGGGGAAATGAATAAATTGCTCAAATTGTTTCTTCTGAATATCCTTATACTCTGGTTTAAGCTCAAAGGCATTGTCAATCAGCTGCTTGTGATAGAGGTCTCTTAATTTGAATTCCCCAAATTCCTCAATGTTTGCATGTATGTAAACCCTAATGTCTTCGGTGTGTAAAACTCCGTGAGGAACACTAGAGAAGGCTCCTAGAGGGTCTACCTCCAATGATTTGTAGGGATGTTTCTTGAATGAGGGGTGAGGTCTATCAGAGATCTTAACTATGTTTGGAGTAGCCATTCTTCAAAGATTTGCAGTGAGGTAATGAAAAACGGAGAATACCTTATGCGCCTTCGGTTTGCACGGAGTGGTTGGATTGATTTCTTTATCCAATAGCTTCGGCAGGAGATCCTTGGTGTGCTTGAAGAACCTTGTTGCAGAGCTCCACTTTTCGCTTCTTCTCGAGTGCAGAATGAGCAAATGACCTTTGAGAAATCCCTTAAATTGCTCCGCGAACCCTAATACCTGTCTGCAATAAATGCTTCACCTACATCATTCCGGTTTGCCTTGTCTGGATAGCTTGGAGTATCCCGGATTAGTCCTGATCTGTGGATATTATCCGGATCTTTCAATCATGAATAAATCGAGGTGGCATATTACAAGATCATCTCAAACACTCTGTCCAATCCGCAGGACAAGATAGTGCATTTCTGGATCTTTCCGGACCTTTTTGTAATCTTTTATCATACCGGAGCATCTCCCTGAACAGGTCTTATTTGATCGATCATAGCTTCTTCATAACTCCATGCGGACCTCTGAAAACTTGACTGAAGTATCTCAAGACTCATATCTACAAACCCTTTGATCCGCATCTTGTGCCACATTCGGCACCACTTGTTTGGCTGGGGGAACAAGATTTTCTTTGAGTCTCCCCCTGAGCCTGAGCTCATTTTTAATTTCCGGAAGAAATATCAGCACCAGAGTCTGGTGCGGATCCAACCTCTACATTCTCTGAACTTTTCTTCACCCAAATCTTGCTCATTTGATTCCTAACCTCATCCGCATTCATCTTTTGTTTACCCTTGTCTTGATTCTGATTATACACCGGACCTCTTTTGTCCTGATTCTTGTTTCTGCAGACTTTAGCATTATGACCGGACCTATTGCAGATTTGGCAAATAACATCTCTTTGCATATTTGACTGATATCCTCTTGATCTGCATTGATTAGCCATATGACCTATTCTATTGCATGTGAAGCATCTACCTTTGAATGATTTGTTTACTTGCATAATTCTGCATTCATGGGATTTGTGTCCATACCTTTTGCAGTTGAAGCACTGTCCGGAGAAGGATGAATTATTCTGATTCATTCTTATCCTGCACTGATTAGCTTTGTGACCAAAGTGGTTGCAGTTGTGGCAGTATCCATTGAAGGATGGATATCTTTGAGCATTTGGCTGTCTTACCGGAGGTCTTCTAGGCCTGCTCCTTGGATTTTCTGATCCAAGATTCTTCTGACTGGATCTGGAGCTTTCTCCTTTCTCATATCCCAAGCCATACTTGTCATCTGTCCTCTTTTGACTTCCAAGAAGAACTTCAAGTTGAGCAGAACTTATCTTGAATTTCTCTTTATATTCATTTGCTGTTTGAAGGTCTCTTTTGAGAGAGGCAATTTGATCCTCAAGTTTTCCTTCATTATCTTTGGCATCTTCAAGATCAGATTCAAGATGCCTGATAATCCTGTCCATCTGGTGGCATTCTTCTGATTTTTCTTTGAGAGATTGTCTTAGATTGTCTTCAGCCTTTCTTTTTTCTTCAATTTCTTGAGTAAACTTTATAATTCCTGATTCCATTTCATGTCTTAACATAATGACTTCTTTTGATAACTTTTCACATAACTTGGTTTGCTCAGTCAATTCCTCATTTGTATTGTTTTCTTCACTTTGTCTTGCCAACTGTTGAAGCAGCTCCTTTCTCTTTTTCATAGAGAGACTTAATTTGTCTTTTAATTCTCTCATGAATTCATCAGCTTGTTTGAGTCTTTCCTTTAATTCACTGACTTAAGAATTTGACTGTTCAAGATCCTCAAGGGCAGTCTTGAGTTGCTCCCTTAAACCATATGCATCCATTTGAAATCCCAGATCTTCCTCAAGCTGTTAGGCTCTATTAGGAGGAACTTGGCTCTGATACCAATTGTTGATAACTGAGAGGGGGGGGGGTGAATCAGTTATCCTAATTATTTCCCTTATTGAACTTTCCTTTTAATTGAAGCAGCATAAAATCAAACACAAAACATTAACCATGAAATAAGAAACACATGACACAGTATTTTTGACGTGGAAACCCTGTTAAGGGAGAAAACCACAGGGTGATTAACCCAAGAATTATTCTCTGTTAGAAGAATAGGAAATTACAAAAATGGCACTTGCCAATTAGGGCTCACTGCCCGAGCACACTGCTCACAAGAGGCCCACTGCCTACAAGAAGACACACTGTCTACAAAGTGATGATAATCACAGTCTTGAACTGATTGGAAGCATCTGCATATGCTGGAGTTCAGTTCCGGTTAGGCTCAGTACACTGATCTGCTGCACTTCATCTTTCCTCTGTTCTTTGTTCTGCTATCTTTCACATACCGGATCCTTTTTGCTACCTCTGCTCTTTCTCTGGACTTATTCGCATATCTCTCCACATCCACACTCACTTCACAACTAAATCCATCCTCTATATATATCCGCACAAGTAGTTTCATCACCTTTCTAGTCAGCATCCAGAACAGTCTTAGTTTCTTACAAACTCTCATTCTGTCGGCTGAATCCTTCCTCACCAAGCAATGCGGATCAAGCATATACTTGTAGATATCATTAATCATGTCGGCCAAACATGATTCATGCCTTCACAACCTCTGTCATCAACAGTAACCCATCCGGAAAGCAGTCTGATACTCTGTCAGTCAGTTCTTCCTCTGTTTTCACTGTCTCTCAGGAATCCGGTACTTAACCATTCATATCTTTTTCCTTGTCCATCACCGGAGGCTAAATCCTTGGAATATACTACTAAAGGTAGTCCTCTTGACTTCCCCAAATCCGCACTGCACCAAGACACTTCCTCTGAGAGGTCCGGACCAATCTGTCGGACCTTGCCACATGCTCTGTTCTTCTTCACTGGACCACAACTTTCTTTATTCTGACTTCCGGTAGAGACACATCATGACTTGCGGATATGTGGGATGACCTTTGTTGCCATCAATGACAACAACCATGAATCCATATAGTGTCTCTTGCCAACACTCTTATCCCTAAAGCCTCAACCCTCAACCCTTAAACCTTAAATCCTAAACCCTATCCCTAAACCCTCAAGCCTCGACATTGTACCTCAAACCCTAATCCCTTATCCCTAAACCCTAAACCTTCAACCCTAAACCTTCATCCCTAAACCCTATCCCTAATATCTCTACCCTCAACACTCTACCTTAACCCTAATCCATCAACCACCAACCCTAATCCCTCAATCCTAAATGCTATCCCTAAAGCCTCAACCCTAAACCCTAATCTCTCAAGGTCCTAAACCCTAATCCCTTATCCCTAAACTCTAAACCCTATCCCTAAACCCTCAACCCTCAACCTTAAACCTTAATCCCTCAACCCTAAACCTTAATCCCTCAACCCTCAACCCTAATTCCTTATCCCTAAACCCTAAACCCTTACATCCATCAACCCTAAACCTAAACGCTATCCCTATTCCTAAACCCTCAACCCTCGACACTATACCTTAAACCCTAATCCCTTATCCCTAAGCCCTCAACCCTAAACCTTAATCCCTCAACCCTAAACCCTATCCCTAATCCCTCTACCCTCAACACTCTACCTTAAACCTAATCCCTTGACCCTCAACCCTAATCCCTCAACCCTAAACGCTATCCTTAAAGCCTTAACCCTAAACCCTAATCCCTTATCCCTAAACTCTAAATCCTATCCCTAAACTCTCAACCTTCAACCCTCAACCTTAAACCTTAATCCCTCAGCCCTAAACCCTAATCCCTCTTGACCTTAAACCCTCAACCCTTATCCACCCCTCTCCTCCCCTATCTACTTCACCCCCATCTCTACCCTCCTCTACCCTCGACACTATACATACACACATACATATATCCATACATATATATATATACATACATACATGTACATATAAGTATATATACATATATAGGCATACATACATATAGGTGTACATACATACATACATACATGTTTAATAACCTTAAACATAAAACATTCCAAGGGAGACATAATGCGAGCACATTATAACATGCTCACGTTATGTTGAACATGACAAAAATCGGATAAACTTTTGCGAAAAATAGAAAATGCAAAACAAAACATAATGCAAACATGTTATAACGCGCTTGCATTATATTTTTCTTTGGGAATCCCAAGCCTTAATCTTGGCATTTGGTTTGGATTTCCAACCCAAAGGCTTGGAGTGCCTTCCCAACCTCCACAGATGTGTTTTCGCAAATTCTATAGGATTTCACATAATTTTGTTTGTGCTAACCCTCAGATTTGCATGTGTTTCAAGGTCAAACAAATCAAACACCTAGGTAATGTTAGGCTTTCTCTTAGCTATTTAACAATGTAATTTTTTTCACATTTTGACAATGTTAAGCCTTTCATCTTTAATCTCTTTTGTTTGTGTGTTTGTTTTTGGGCAAAAACTAGTGTTTGGTCTTTTTTCATTGTAAATTAACCATTCATTGAAATTTAAAAAAAAATACATTTTTATAAACTAGACTCCATTCTACACATATTAAAAAACAATTGATTTTCAATTAGTTTTCAAAATTTATAGGGGTAGCATGGCCAAAATTCTATTTTTTAGGATGTGTCCACTTTGAAAATTAGTAAAAAATCAAATATTCATCAAACATTTATCAAAAAAATTGGGCATAAACTACATGCTATTAGCTAATTTCTCACTGAAGCAATTTTTAAAATACCAAAAAAAAGTTAACCTTTTGAGGGAGCCACAAAACATGCTATGTTATGGTTTTTTGACAGAAACAACACCAATTTCTGTGGCTCCCTCTTTTGAACCCCTTAATCTATACCATTTTCAAAAAAATTAGTAGTTTAGAAAGTAGACTCGGAGCACTATGAACATTGTTTTGGTTGCATCTCCAAATTTTGAGTGTAACTATGCTCAATTTCTCATCCAAGGCCAACATTTCCTAATTTTAGAAAAAAAGTGGCCACTTAAGACCCCTTTTTGGCCTCCCATCTTTTTGCACTTACCCATGGAGGAGTATAAAATAGTAAGCATGGATTTGGGGCATGTAACTATGGAATAACATGCTGAAGAACTATAGGATATGGCAAGTATAACTACTACAAAGCTCTTAAAGAGTAAGCAAAGAAAGAAAGTGTAGTGCCCCCTCGTCGTTGGCTGGTGATAGTGGTAGTTCTGTATTCCTCTTTGTCAGTCAGAGATAGTTGTTAGTCATTCATTGCATTGATATAGTTCTGAGACATTTGATTAGTAGGTAATGATTTATGTTTATTTCAATCTTGATGAACTATGTTTGACTGATATAATTAGACATGTGCTAAGAGTTCGTGATGGAATTACTATTATTTCAGTTATGATGCGAATTACTCTCATCATGTGTCATTTGACTTGTGGTATTTGAATTCAGATAAAAGTTGTTATGATATTATTTCAAGAGCAGAGACAGTGTAGTACTACTCGCTTCGAGTACTCTACTACACCGTGACTCTCTGACTCTCTATGTGTAGACATATATGTACTTGATTGTATACAACCAATTGTTTGAATGCAGGCTGCAGGTACTAAACCTCGACTCCACCTGATATAGTAGGTTTGAGTAGGTTCTCGTACCAATGGGTATCAGTGATGGGACATAATGTGAGGTCTATTCCACTAGGTCAGTCCTTGTCTTCTGTTGTGGTCTCAAGTCGTGTTGTGTCGCTTGGTCCTTGCCTTGTATGTTGGTAATCTCATGTTGTGGTGTTTAGTCGTGTTAATTATGCACATGTGTGTGGTTGGAAAATACTTTAATGATTTATTATTAATTAATAATGCTCCTATATTGATTATTGGATAATATTTGTTTTGGTTTAGAACTTGGGTTGACACCTTGGTTAAATTTTATGATGGTCTAGAATTAAATTATCTACTGACCAAGAGTTTGGAGTTATGGGTCATTAATATATTTTGTGCAGAATAATCTTAATATGTAAAATAAATGCCTTGAGTTGTCAAATTTGAATCCTCTTATTTGTGGAATCTCTATTATTAGTAAAATTTTAAATTTCCTGAGGAGTGGGTTGTTGGGTAACGGATGCATGTCTGCATTTATTTTTATGAATTGAATCATTTTTGTAGAGGGGGATAGAGTCATTCAGGGAGAAAGGAGGCAAAGAACAAATATGATGAAAAAGAAGATTAGGAGAAGAATGTAGAAATAATTTTAGGTATGGATTTGGGGGATCTTTCCTCTGCCTGCTCGGCTGGGGCTTGAATTTGCTCTTTATGGTTGCAATAGCGAATGGAAGATTTGTTTTTGTGGGAAATTATTTGATTTGCAATAAGGGTTGGAAGTGGAGAAATGTTGAAGGTGTCTGGCTACTGCAGTGGTGTGGAGGCTAGAAAGAAATATATTCTCAAAGGAAAGACCAAGATAGTTTAAAACTTCCATCTTCATACCCTTCTATTCCAGGTAAGTTTCAATTATCCATTTCCTTGGCCATTTATTTACTAGGCACTTGAGCTATAGAGAAATACCATACTTGGGGTAGCCTCTCTAACCTTCACTTTGATCTAAGCACTTAATCTACAACCTACTTTAATTCATGATGTTTGTCCATGCTCTGTTTTAGGTTCTGATTGAATAGATAACTATCATAAAAATTCCTGATAAGCAAGGTCAAATGTCTAACCTTGGTACCTATAAACACATTCATTCAACCACCATAGGTTTTTGGTGGCATCTTAATGACAATTTTAGGGTGTCTTCATGAGATCCAGTACTGATGAGAAAGTCAACCATGCACACATAACAATCCACTATAGCTGAAAAGCAATAAGGGTTTTGTGAATGAAGTATGTTTAGCTCTCATCGCAGATTATGAGAGAATCATTGCCAAATACATATTGTGCATACCCAAAATCATTATATTCCACAAGATGACACCTCCTTGAGGCATTCTGTCAAACAATTCACATGCCTTGCCTTTGATTCCACTCTTTGCTTGCATGACAAACAGGGCATTCCAAAATTTAGTTGTGCATCATGGAAAACATTGGCATATGTATGAGGAGTCTGGTTTTCTCTTGTCAACTATGTTCTTTTGTATGAAGTTTTTAAATCCTTTTCAATGAACCCCTTGTGCAGATTATGAGATTGCATACTTTTTAGGCTTTTTGTGTCAATGGTGGTTGTACGGATCCATCATCTGATAGAGAATCCACTTCCACTATGCTTTGAGGTTGATGCATTTTGTCATCATGTAGTAGAGATTCTACGAATTCGTCGCTGCCTTTTCTCTCCTTAGACGCCAAGTTTTCATCTTTTTAGAATCTCAATCTATAAAGTGAAGGATTCCTCTCATAGCTTGTGTTGTTGAGTATTTCTTCTTTACATTAGAACCCTTCTAATTAATGTTTCTAATTCCAATAACATTCAAAGTCCTTCTTTAAGAGAATTATATAAAGAAACTTTCTTTAAATCAGTTTCCTTTTGTGCCAATCTTGGAGTTCAATCTTGTTTCAACGTAGCTTTTTGTGCATAAGGATCTTAAGATTTTAATAGCTACCTTTCCTTTATGTAATGGCAATCTTTCTCTAGGGTGATAGAGAAATAATTATCCTTTTTCTTTGACTCTTAGAAGAATGCAATCTGCAAAGTCTATATTTTTAGTGGTTTCTATTAATACTTGCAATCTAAAGTTTTCATCACAAACAATGAATAGTTCTTCACCCAAACTATAATTTTAATTTCTTGTTTTTTTAGATTTTTAAAAGATTGTGTTTTTCTTCATCTTTCTTATTACATTTTAGACAGCTAATAGTTCTTTACTTATCCTCTCTATTATTAGGCAACTCATTTCTATTTACTCATTATGAGCTCCTCTCTAATGCATGGGATTAAATGTTTTTGTATCTTCTTATAATGAAATAAATAAATACTTAAAAAGGTTATGATTTAATTCTATTATCCCTTTAATAATGTAAAAAGGTTATGATTTAATTCTCTATGTAATATTTAGATTATTATGAATGTTTTTATGTTAAAATATAATCTTCTATTATTTTCAGTTAAGAGGCTTCATCTTTATAAGGTTGAAGATTTTAAAATTAATCTTTGAATTAAGTAGTTCTTTTTTTAAAGTCATCACTGTAGTCTTTCTTATTGTTAGCAAATAAATCTTATGGTAGTTGTTATATTAGAAAGCTTAAGTGATAAAACAATAGATGGAGATCCATGTTCATAGGAAAATACATAAGGTTGTTTGATTTTATAAGTTGATTAACTGTTAAGGAAATATATATATTCTTGTTAGTGTTTGATTTGAAATGATAATGGTAAAATGTTAGTTGGGAAGAATTAGGCTTATAGATGTTTTAATTAGAAAGGGTATGTGGCAAATCTTACATTGTAAGTTGCCTATTTAGGTTTATAATGTTTTGATTGTGGAATGTGTTAGTTAGTAGGTCTACTTAAAGGAAATTATAGTGATAAATGTTGATAGTTATTAGAAACTAAAATAGGAAATTATATTTTCTTATAGTTGTGGCTAATGGGAAGTAAATGTGTATGTGTAATTGTCTCTTGAAGATTTAGTAGTGGGTAAGATGTTTACGTTTTAGGTAACAAGTTGTATTATTTAGTTGTTTTCTTTATTTAAATTGTAGGTAGTAAACATGTCGATGAAATTTTAGAGTAATTTGTATTAATGTTCTTGTTCCATGAGGTAACAATATTGTGCTTCGAGTATCAATTACCTTGTTAAAATATTAATTTGTTTGTCTGGGCTTGTAATATTCTTTTTTGTGCTTCGTAGATGGTGGATATCATTGTATATGTATTTTCTTCATTTAGATACTTTTATTTTGGAAAACAAGGTAGTATGTTAGAGGAAATTAAGTGAATTGTTTAGTGAAGGACTTAATTTATAACTTTTCATGATTTTGTTTAGTGATATTAAGTTTAGAGGAAATTAAGTGAACTGTTTAGTGAAGGACTTAATTTATAACTTTTCATGATTTTGTTTAGTGATATTCGGATTATGGTTCTCCATCTTTGTGTCTTTAATTCTTGGAGGTTTAAGTTGTCATTTGGGATATCACTGTGGAAATTGGTGTTTTATCGTAATTTGGGCAAGTGGTCAAGTTGTTTTTCTTCGAAAGAAGTTATAACCTTATCTATATTTCCATGTTTTAAGTTATGAATTTTTTAATCTCATTTTCTTATCTTCCCTCCTAGTCGCATCTTTATGCTTGTATTGGATCATTGTGTTTACTTTGGGGTAGAGTTTATGTCTATGTGTTGGTTTATTGGGAAGTAGATATCTTGTGGGATGTCATGGCCACTTGTTGTCAATGTGGAAGTGTTGTCCTTGTCTGATCATGGTTCTCAACTTTGGTTGTACCTAACTCCAGAGGTAAGGTGTCTTGATCCTGGTTCAGATAGTATTATGTCATTGTAATGGGCTATCTGGACTTTTGTATCTTGTAATGATTGGGGAATGGCCCTTTGGATATAGTACTTGGTTTCTTGATGGTATTGCTCCAAAGTTTCTAAGGACTTTTCTGTTGTGGCCTAGTGAATGGCGAAAGTTATGGGTCAAAACTGATTGTGACTTTTTACCTATATGTTGTGATATGTATGAGAATGCTAAGGGAGTGGCCTTCATGGTGGGGCCAGTGCCTAGTGAGAGGCCGCCTGGGTAACCCCATGGAAGTTGTAAACTTGTGGAAAACTTAATAACTTAATCAAGAGGGTTGGGGTATTAAAACACTTAACGAGATAAGTAAGAAACCTCACCCATGCCTTAAGTGCTCTCACAGGCTAAGGATGGGATGAGAAGGCCTAGTTGGCAAGGCTGATCTCCTTCTCTCCATGAGAGGACCTGTCGGCTTCGCATGTGTCACCCTATGGGGCCGGTGCCTAGAGAGAGGCTGCCAGGGTAACCATAGATGGGGGCCAACTTTTGGTGATAGATAGCCTGGGTAACCCATGCTAGGACCATGCGATGACACTCTCCTTACGCAGTTCAGTTATTTCTTTTTGGTTGTGCCTCTGGAGTGATGTCTTGGCTTGTGCAGTTATGTTGATATGGTTGGTTGTGTCAAGTGAGTTGTCATCCTATTATTTTGGATGTTGTTATTTGGCTTAGTGGAATCCTCGTTGTTATCTCCTAGCTCAGAGGGGTGGACCTCAAGGTTCCACATGGTTGAGTGGCAAAGCTATCCATTGGTCATCTTAGAGATGCGGTTCGTGTTCTGTGAAGAGGTGTTCTAGTTCTAGATTGTTTTCTACCTTCTGTGATGATTGTATACTTCCATATGTATTCTTTTGTAAACTGACTCGATCAGTCTTGTAATCTTGTTTTGTAACTTTGTAAATTAACTATCTTGCTAATGTAAAAGTTGATCTTATCTATAGCAGCAGTAAACTGTTTATCACTTGTGTGGTTTTTACTTTTTATTCTCTAATGTAGTTATGTTTCCCTAGAGGAGTTAGAAGTGCACTTTTCTTTATGTTGCGCATTATGTTATCCTTGGTTACTATTATTGCATTTTCTTGCTTCAAAAAAAAAATTATTTCTAGAATTTTGCTTTTGTTAGCCTAACTCTCTAGGGTTGCATGACGAGGCATTACAGAAAGAACTCAAAGGACAAATCACACAGTTGCAACAGTTCATCAAAGAAATAATAGGTCCAGAACAGAGTGTCCCAGAATTTCCAAAGCACTTGGCTCTTGTGTCAAGGGAACACATAGATGAATTTGAAAATAAAAAGCATGAGGCCTAGGTACTAGAAAAATGGGTTAATTCATTCCTAAGGAATGGTGAAGAGATAATAAATATGGCAATCAAAATTTGGGATAAGGCTTTGATGGAGAAGAATCATTGTGCAGCTACATTACATTCTTGCACCCAAAGGGTAGAGTAGAATAAGCATGAGCTGAAGAAAATAATGACCATCCAACAACATCACATTGATGTTTTATTAAAAGAGGGGATCCTAACCCCTGCCTTAGCCCAAATGATCCCAAAGTGGATATTGGAACTGAAATTAGAGAGGAAACTCTTAAAACCATGTATAGTGAAATTGTCAGAATTGGACAAGCAAATCCAAGAAATGTTACAGAAGGATGCAAAAATGGTAGAACAGCTAGTAGGCCATCCATGTCCAAGTGCACAGGGTTATAATGCACAATAGGCTATTCATGAATTCAAAGGTATCTTCCAACCCATGTTGGATATTCCTAACCTAGTATTGACTGAGGATACACTAGATTGGATCACCAAGATGAAAGAGAAAATCAAGAAATATCTAGGACTCATTGATGGGAAAGCAAGAAAGATCCAAGGTTTGGTGAAAGAATATGAAATCTAGAGATACATCTAGGATGCATCCATAACTTACGAACATGGGCATATCACCACCCTGGTATTGCAGTGTGACAGCTACATGGCTAATATTAAGGGTGAGTGCTTTGGAGAAGACTATCAGGACAGTGATTAAAAGGTGAAGTGGCCACTCCTCCAGATTCAGATATCCTTCATTCCTTATTCATCTTATATTCTTCATTCTTTATTTTTGTCCTTAATCTTCTTAAGTAAAAATGGGTCAATAAAGGACAAAAGTTGCCATGGTTGTAACAAACTCTTTGGAGGGAATTTTGAAAAACATTTAAAGGGGTATCCAGGCTGAAATTCTAGGTGCAAAGGATGGAAGATATTATAAGAGAATATTCTAAGGATATTCCAAACGTGCTGACTAGAGACAACTATCAGAAATGTTTCAGATCATTGATCTTTTTCAATGAATTGTAACCATGGATGTAAATGTAACCATTGCAGAGGATTCAATCCTATATGAGGATCTTTGTTGTTCTATTTTGAGGATGTGTGTGTGAGATAAGAACTTGTTAAAGTGAAATTGTATCTGAGAATTATGGAATTCATATGTGTCTACAAAGATAATGATGATGAATTGACATATCTAATTTTTGTATCTACTAAAACACTTGTGTTGTGTATCTGAAATGTATCTTTTGACAGAATGAAAGTCATAACTAATTGTCTATTTCAAGTAACAATTACATTCAATAATGAAAATATTATACTGTTGCATCTTACTTGGGAGTGCAATTTGAGTGTTTTGAATTATTGAATGTTTCCTTTGAAGCTTGCATCCTTTCCATGGTGGTTGTGACCTTGTCTGGCTAATTGTGAGAAAGATTTTACTGTCAATCTGTATAGTTCTACATGATGCCTTTGTGTATAGTTCTAAACCCTATCTTTTGTCTTTATTTGTTTAGACTTCTTATAATTAGCCTAAAACATGAAAATTCAAAGGAAATTGTTTGAAATTTGTGCAAGGATTGTGTAAATGATTAAAGATTCAGGTGATTTTCATAAATATAAGTAAGTTGGAATGCAAACTCTAAATCTTTAAGAAGATTTGGATGAAATTTCTAAAGTTTGTGCCAGTAAGTTGTAATTGGCAAAGTATTTTGATATTTGATAATTTGGAACTAGTGAGCAAAGAGTGTAATAAATCTAGTTCCCCTTAAATAAACAGCTTCACATTAAACTACTGAGTGATCTGACATAGTCATGACCTAACTAACAGAGCCTTGGGATTATAAATTCTTAATGAATTTATCATATCTTTCAAGAGAGATCAAGTTCCTTTGTGAATTTTATCTATGTGTTGTGTGTGATTAACATTCGCATCAACATCTTTTTGGCACTAGAAGGAGGGCCAATAAGATTTAGAGTAGACTTTGTAAGTTGGCTCACGAATCTGGTCCAACAACCAAGTCCAAGTCAAATCCAAAGGCTGCTTTTGTACAATTACCAAATAAGTGAGGTAAAGGTGCAAGGAATACCGCAATCTTAAGTCCAGGGGCTAGTCAACCTAAGAGTCTATCTCAATCTTCTGTAAGTCTTTTAAATTTACCTTTAGTCTAATTGAATTTAGCGAATCCAAGCACTTCCACGTTTAATTCCTTGAATTTTGGTTTAGTATTGCAAAATCAGCCAAATTTAGGTCAAAATTCACCTAGAATCCCAACCATGGCATTCTTTAATGTAGAATCTCCAATTAACTTTGCAGCATATCATGATATGCCAAAGAATCTTGATAAAATTTGTCCTAAGTATCATTTGCATCATGATGCAGATGATCACGTGAGAATTTTCAAGGAAACCTACTTCAAAGCACGTTTGCAACATGAAGATGTGATCTGCAGACTTTTCCCTTTCACCTTAACCGAGCAGGCCTACAGCTAGTATGTTAATCTACCAAATAATCATATAACTAGCTGGCAAATCATGAAGGAGGCATTTTTGTCTAGGTTTAGGGTTCCTATTGACCCTGCCACACTATATCACCAATTGGTAGAGGTTAAGAGAAGTGAAGGAGAGTTCATAACAACTTTTAATGATAGGTTCCAAAAGGCTTATTCTAGATTAGTTGCTCCTTATACTTTAACAGACAATGTTGCATTACAAATGTATTATTCTACTCTAGACCCTTTAACTACAATGTTTGTGAAAAGACAAATCCAAGCCATTGTGAATATATCACAAGCATACAAAGAGGTAATAAAGATCAACTAGGAAATGAGACAGGTAGGTCATGGTCCTTTGATTAGTTTAGGATAGGTTGCAGTACCAAACTAGATGTAGCAATTAAATGGAGCTCTTGTTTAGCATACACTAGTGCTTAACACTATGCCTAGCTAGGCTATGGTTTTACATCCTCAATAAACAGTATATGATGGAAGAATAAATACACAACCATTATTTTAGGTCCCTTAAGATGCATTCATTACAAAAGCACAGGATGATAAGGATGATCTGAGAGAGATCATAGCACAACTGCGAAGACTAACAACTAAGGTGACTCGGTTAAGAAATAATAACTTCTATAGTCAAAACCATAGTCAAGTTAACATCCAAAGCCATGGTCATTCTTCACAAAATCGAGGTCAGAATTCAGATAGCAATAGAAATTCCAATCAACCAAGACCTCCAAGGGTATGGAATACTAGGCCTAATAATGGGATGATTGCCTCACCTTTAGATCATCCAGATAATCAAGAGTCAAAACAACTAGCTAGAGTGAATGTTGTTGAGGTAGTCCCTAGTAATTGGTGTAGAATCCATAAAACAAATGCACATGCAGAGTTTGACTATCCGCAGTTCCATTTGGTAGCTAGTATCTTCAAAGTGGAAGTATAGAGTCCTACTTCTGAATTCTTGATACCTAAAGGGAATGAAATTATGCCTTCTGGTCCATGATATGAGTCAGCCATGTTCCTGGAGAGTTTTACCTTTGCACAAAATCAAGATCCAAATGAAAGTTTTCAACATAATGAGTGTTTGAATCCTAAGTCAGCTCTGGATTTGAAACTTTCCAGTTTCCCTTTGAGACAGAAAATGAGATTGAAACTAAGGTAGATGAGGTGCAAGCCTTACAACAGTTACAAAAGAATCATAGCTATAATTTGAGGAGCAACAATAGGTCAAGAGGACCTTTTACCTCTTTTATTCCACCAAATAATCTTAACACCCCACCAGATCCTAATTCAAGTAACAATCCTCAACCTCCAAAGATGATTGCACAGACTAGTGCTGCCTTGCAACCAAAGACGTAGGTAAATAGATCTGAACCTAAGGAGGTTAATGGATTAACTAACTATCTGTTTGAAAAAATCAAAAGGGTAAAAGTAAGTGTGCCTTTGTTTGAATTACTTAAAAGTCTTGAAGTTAAGAATGCTTTTATGAAGTCTTTTGAGCAATCAAGTCTAAAAATGAGTCAAACCATTAAGGAAGCACAAGTTGAAATTAGGTCAAATAGGCAAAATGATAATTGTCTTGAACATTCTGTGGATACTCAGAGTGCATTCCACAAAGATAGGAAGGATTCCCCACCTTTTCTCTTGACCTTAAGAATCTTTGGGAAGAATGTTCATAATTGTATGGTGGACTTGGGTGCATTAGCAAATGTCATGCCACTATCCATATGTCAGACCTTAGGGTTAACTCCTACAAAGTCCACCAAAGTAGTCATGTAACTGGATAAGTTAAAGGTAAATGTGGTAGGAGAACTAACTCACATCCATATGCAATTAGCAACAAACCCTAGGATTCAACAATTCATAGATATTTAGGTAGTAGACATCCTAGCAAATTACGGGTTGCTACTTAGCAAGGATTGGGCTAAAACACTTAATGGATACATGTCCATTGACTTTTCCCATATGTGGTTGCCGTGGAGAGGGATTGCCAATCAGATTAGGATAGATGTCAAACCCAAGATGAAGCATATGATCACATAATACAATAAAACCAACGAGGTCATGTACATTGGGATAGAGCCTAGAGTTTATAGGCATGAGGAAAAAGGAATTAGGATAGAAGAGATTCTAACTTTTGATTTAGGACAAATACCTACTTTCTCAAGAACTAGTGAATTTATTAAGTCTGATGTAGACTCTGCAGATGACATTGAAGATCACATAGGAGACTTGGATGCTTTATTGCCAAACAAGTAGAAACTTGCCAACAATAAGGAGTTGCCATCCAAAGTGTTTTACACAAAGGGAGGTGCAGGATCCATAAAACTCCACATTCTGAGGAAAACTGTGGCATGTGTCAAGAAGTGATCCAGTATCAATACAACCAGCTCCTTTAACAATCACGAGAAGAATCTAGAGCTAGGTGTTCAATTGATATCAATAGAAAATTAGAGCCTAAGCATGTGAATGATTTAAGAGGTGATTCATTCATTAGTGATAAGATGAAAGAGGTTCAACAAACTGTGCAAGAAAGTTGTGGAGAAAACCTTGTTTCACAGACTGATAAAAAAGGGTCAAGAGATGATAAGTCTAAACATGAGGAACCACTAGCCAAGGTAAGTTCCCTAGAGAAGAGTAAAAGGCATGTTGTCAAGGTGAAAAAAGATGAAATATGGACCCTAAGATGTGATGGATCCAAATCTAAGCAGGGAGTGGGTGCTGGAATTAAACTCATAAGTCCACAAGGAAAATCCTTCCTTGTGGCTTATAGACTTCAGTTTCCATGTACTAATAACATACTAGAGTATGAAGCTCTAGTACATGGACTATTAATGGCTATTAAGAAAAGGGTAAAAGTGCTTCGAGTCCTTACTGATTCAGATTTGGTAGTGAAATAGGTGAGAAAACACTATGCTTGTAATTACAAGAGGATGATTAGTTATAGACATGGGGTTTGGGATTTGATAGAGTCCTTTAATGCTTTCAATATTTTGCATGTCCCTAGGAGGATGAATCATCATCTTGATGCTTTAGCTATAGTTGTTAGTTCTCTTGAACCCTTGTCCTTGTCTGGATTAAAGAAATTTGTAGTTGAGTTAGTAATAATACCATCCATCCCTGACAATGTGACAAATTTTCAAGTTTTTAGTAATGACCAACACATCCTGAATTTCATAACCAATCATGATATCTTTGAATCTCAAATAATAGATGAGCAAGAAAGACCTAAGTTGACTTGGGATGAAGAGGAAATTGTGGACTTAAAAAGCAATATCATGCCTAAGGGAATAATAGAATTAGAGAAGATATTTGACTTTGACAGAATCAAGAGGCAGAAAGATCTTCAAAAAATAGATGGAGGGAAATGTGAACCCTTTAACCCAGGAGAGGATGAAAATCCAAAGAGGGTTTTGGTTGGAAAGGTATGCTCCCAATTAGAAAGAGATGAAATACTGGATGTCTTGAAACAATATAAACATGTTATTGTTGATAACTGAGAGGGGGGGTGAATCAATTATCTTGATTATTTGATCTTTTTGAACTTTCTTAACTATTTATGCAGCATTAATTCAAATAAGCAAACATAACCATGAAATGGAAATACACATGACACAATATTTTTGATGTGGAAACCCTGTTAAGGGAAAAAACCATAGGATGATTAACCCAAGATTGTATTCTCTGTCAGAAGAATAGAAATATAAAATGGCACTTGCCAATTAGGGCTCACTACTCGAGCATACTGCTCACAAGAGGCTCACTGCCTACAATAGTTTATACAAGAAAACTAGATACTTGAACTGACGAGAAGCATCCACATATGCTAGGGTTCAGTTTCGATTAAGCTCAATATACTGATCTACTGCACTTCATTCTTACTCTCTTAGGTGCTGCTGTCATGTTACATTCTAGACCTGTCTTACTGTCTTCACACTGCTCTTCTGCTTTCCTTATTACACTTCCCCACCTTCGCATCCAAATCCATCTGGTATATATATATCCGCACAAAGGATTTCATCCTCTTTCTAGTCAGCATCCGAAATAGTCAATATTTTCCCAAACTCTAGTCTGTCAGCTGAATCCTTGCTTACTAAGTGATGCGGATCAAAGAGATACTTATAGAAGTCATCTAACCAGTCTGCCAATCAAGAATAATACCTTAAGAATCTTGATCACCATCAACATCTCATCCGGAATAATGTCTAATGCTCTGTCAGTCAGTTCTTCCTCTGTCTGCACTACCAAATAGGACTCCAATACTTGAATCCTCATATCTCTTCACTCTTTCATCACCGGAGGCTCAATTCCTAGATTCTATCAGTCAAGGTACTCCTCTTGACTTTCCCAAGTCCGCACTTTCCAAAGATACTTCCTCTAAGAGATCCTGACCTGACTATCAGACCTTCCCACAACACTCTGTTCTTGCTTACCGAACCATAAAACTCTTCAATCTGACTTCCAGTATAGGCACACTATGTCTTGCGGATATGTGGGATAAACTTTATTTCCATCAATGACAACAATCATGAAGCTCCAATGTGTCTCTTGCCAACAATCTCCCCCTTTGGTATTGATGGCAACACTTAGTGAAATATGAAAGTGTTATACTATACTCCCCCTTGGTTGATGCTCTCTTCTAATGTACACTTTTTTGGAGCTCCCCCTTAGTTGGATTCCACATTTTTCACTGTTCCTCACTCCCCCTTTGACATCAATGGCAAAGGGTAGGGTCCGCACACCAAAATTCCCAAAAATTGAACTCTACTTAGCCGTATAAGTATATACACAAGTTATACTTACATATACTGTAGTATGTCTACAAAAGTTATCTTCAACTGTACAACTTTTGTCACCCAACTCTACTTCATCCTATCCAAAATTGAGATGTGACCACTCAATAGGAATGCAAAAGCTTTTGCCCTCTTCAGATCTGTTAGATCACTGGTTCGGTCTATGGTTTGAGCATCATTTAGGGCCTCATGCATGGATTCTAACTTAGGGATAATTATTCTTCTAAGTTCATTCAACCTGCTTATTATGTTTTTCTTCTCCTTCTCAAGCTTCTTCATTTCATTTATGACTGCAATAGTCTGACACTCTTGATTTACTATGGAGGAGGATAGAGGATCAAAACTTTGAGATAAACTTAATAGTTTATCCTCTTGCTCTTTTGCCTTCTTCTCAATGTCCTTGGTCACTTTAGGCCAAGATAAACAAAATTTGTAAATATCACCGCCATCTTTGAGAGCATTTTCTAAGCTCTTTAACCCAATATTCATAACTCTCCTATTATTGGTTATTAACCCTTGTACTTCTGATAATCTTTTTACCAAAAAATCTTTCCAGACCTTCTGCTGACTTCTCTAAAGAATCAAAGTGTGTGCTAACACTATTTACTAGAGATTTGAGATTACCTGATGAGGATGCTGAGGGATCCTTCTGAAAAGATGGCATGATCTTTTCCAGTACACCGGATGCAATGTCTATGATCTTGCAATCCTCCATGTGAGACTTTAGGAGTTTTTCTTTTGCTTTTTCCAAAGTAAAGGATGCTAGCTTTTTGGTTTGAACCGGGGAGAGGGAGTCAAAATTGAGCGGTCCTTGAAGAAGTTCTGGTTCATCAAATTCCATCATCTCCTTGGTTAAGAATTCTTCTACTGCTTCTACTGTGTCTCTTGTTGGTGACAGGGTTTTGTCCCCTTCTGCAGCCTTATCACTAACATCTATGGCCTTTTCTGTTTGAACTTCTTCTCTTCCCTTTGCTTGTTCTCCTTGACTGTAGTTTTCTTTTATTCTTTCTTCTCCTTTAGATCCGGAGTTAGTAGGGGAGACCGGAGGAGAGATGTTTGCTTGTTCATGGATCTCCTCTTCTGGAGCAATGAATTCTAAGTCCTTATCCTTTTCCTTTACTTCTTTTGCTACCGTCTCAATAGATTCTTCTTTTTTATCCATTTCTGTGGGATCATTACCTAAATCCTCTATAACAGGAATATTGAATCTTTTATAGGCATTCCGAAGGATTTCTTCTGTTTCTGTTGCCACTTTATCAGTTTCTCCAAGCATGAGCTGATTCATTCTAGCTTTACTCTGGAACTCATCCTTGCAATCTTTGAAGATCATATCCATTTGGTTTGGAGTAATTGAAGGATAGAGCTGAATAGCTATCTATTCTCTAATCTCTAAGTCCTTAGCCTTGGCATTTTCTTTTCTCATTTCAAGTTCCTTTTCTAAACTTTTAGGAATTAGAGAAATTATTTCAATAAAAGCTTTATTGTATATGTTCAAGTACTTAACTGTGGCTTCCTCCAAGATTTTTCTATCTGCATCATTATATGCATCATAAAATTTTGTTATTGGTTGCAGATTCCCATCCATAGTAACTGCTTTGACTACATCATCTAAGGATAGAGTGGTCCTTTCAACAAACTCTTCTATCTCTGCTTTCTTGTCTTCATCGGATACTTTCTTCTTTTTCTTCATCTTCTTTACCTCCTCATCTGACTCAGTCTCTTAATCTTCCTTCTGACTGATATAAGACCTTGTGGCCTTTGTCATAGTTCTTTTCTCTACTTTACTGGATGATTTTACTTCCAGTTTTGATGCCTTTGAGCTTTTAGTAGTTGTAGGAGCAGAGGTCTTAGAGGATCTGGTCTGGGAGGGGAATTCCACCGGAGCACCTTCTTTCTCTACTTTTTCTTTTTCTTTCTCTGGCCTTTCTATCTTTTCTCTATTTGTATCAAGTGTCTCCTTGGATATCCCAAATTTCTTAGCGACTTCTTCAATTTCCCTTCTTACTTTCCTCTTTGTCTCCGGTTGTCTAAGTTCTACATGAATCTTTACACTCAACTCTTCAAAGGTTCCAAACCTTTCTGCCTTGGGGTCCTTGGGTTGACTAAGCAAGTGTTGAACATGTAGATCTACAATTTTATCATCTACTTCATACCCCATTGGCATGGTCCAGACTATCCTTTGCTCCATAGCCTCCATTAGGCACTGATCAGTTTCTACCATAAAGCAAACTGTATCCTTATACTTTTCAACTAGAGATTTGGGAATTCTCTCTCTTGCTTGCATCCTACTCTAAATTTTTTTGAAATAACCCCACAGAGCTGTATTTCTAGCCTTAGCATTCCCAAGCCCATGCAAGTAGTCTCTGATTTGAATGGTAATAGGTCTGTCATTCTGCCATACCCAACCACTGGATCTGGGTAGCTCATTCATAAAGTAGAAAAACAAACACAATATTAGTCCACCATACTTAAAAGAGTTCTTCTTGTCCTTCTTGATCTTGTGTAAGTTTTCCATCAGTTGGCTTAGAAGGAGTTCACAGAGATCATAATCTGCAATCTTTCTCAACATTTCATAAGCAGTATACACAGCAGTTCCAAGTACTGAATTCTCCCTGCTGGAGTGATATATCTTATAGCCAATTATCATAGATGCAAACTTGATATCCAGATCAGAGATATCTTCTATGGTCATTACTCTCTTATCAAATTTTGATCCGGTGGCCTCACTCACAGTTTGGTTTTTGATAGATTTGAGAACTGGTATCCCACCGGAAGAGTGCAAATCAGTTACTACCCTAATTGCATCCTTAGTGATCTTAAATGGTCTATTCAACCATAAGAAGTTATCATGCACTCTGCTCAACACATACCGGGCCCATTCATCTTCTTCAAAACAAGGGAAATGAATGCACTAACCAAAATGTTTATCCTGGATGGCTTGGTACTGTGGTTTGAGTTTAAAAGCATCATCTATTAATTGATTGTGATAGATATCTGCCAGCTTGGATTCCCCAAAATCTTTAATGTTTGCATGAATGTAAACCCTAACATCTTCTACATGTAAAATACCATGCAGAATGCTGGAAAATGCACCTGAGGGATCCACTTCTAGATATTTGTATGGATGCTTCTTAAATTTAGGGCGAGGCCTATCAGAAATCTTCACCACATTTAGAGTACCCATCTTTCAAAGATTTATAGAGAGATATTTAAGAATAGAAAATACCTTTTGCGCTTCTAGGTTTTACGAAGTGAGCCAGATCGATTGCTGGATGAAATCAACTTCTACAGATGATCTTTGATGGGTTTGAGGAAATTTGTTGCAGAGCTCCTTTTCACTTCTTCTTGAATGCAGAATGAACAAATGTTTATTCAGAAAAAACCCTTATATTGCTCCGCAAACCCTAATACCAAGCTGCAATAAATGCTCAACTTAAGTCATTTCAGTTTGCCTTGTTTTCCTTATCCGGATGACTTGATGAACCAAAATGATCTTGTTCTAAACATCTTGCAGATCTTCCATATCTTAACCATAGTTTGTTTAGATGTTTCTCTGAGAATCCTTTAATCTGTAACTCTCCTTGTGCCAATTCCGGCACCAATTAACTGGCTGGGGGAAGAATGTTTTTCCTTGTGTCTCCCCCTGAGCCAGAGCTCCTTTTTTAATTTCTAGAAGGAATATCAGCACCAGATTCTGGTGCAGATCCATCCTCTACATTTTCTGTACTTCTCTTCACCCAAATTTTGTTCATCTCACTTTTAACTTCATCTGCATTTACTTTTCCTTTTCCTTTGTCTTGATTCTGATTATGATATACTGGACCCCTTTTGTCCTAGTTCTTGCTTTTACAGAATTTGGCAATACGACTAGATCTATTGCAATTGTGGCAAACAACATTTCTTTGCATATTTGAATGAAATCCTCTTGATTTGCATTGATTAGCCATATGTCCCATTCTATTGCATGCAAAGCATCTACCATTGAATGAATTGATCATTTGCATATTTCTACATTCTTGAGATTTGTGACCATACCTTTTGCAGTTGAAACACTATCTGGAGAAGGATGTATTAGTCTGATTTATTCTCTTTCTGCACCAATTAGCTTTATGACCAAAGTTATTGCAGTTGTGGCAGTATCCATTGAAGGATGGATATCTTTGAGCATTAGGTTGCCTTACCGCAGGTCTTCTAGGCATGTTCCTTGGATTTTCTGATCCAGAATTCTTCTGACCAGATCTAGAGATTTCACCTTTCTCATATCCTAACCCACACTTGTCATCTACCCTCTTTTGGCTTTCAAGAAGAACTTCAAGTTGAGCAGAACTTATCTTGAATTTCTCTTTGTATTCATTTGTTGTTTGAACATCCTTTTTAAGAGTGTCAATTTGATCCTCAAGTTTTTCTTCATTATCTCTAGCATCTTCAAGATCAGATTCTAGATGCCTGATTATTCTATCCATTTTGTGGCAATCTTCTGACTTCTCCTTGAGGGATTGTCTTAGATCATCTTCAGTTTTTCTTTTCTCTTCAATTTCTTGGGTGAATTTCATAACTCCTAATTCCATTTCATGTCTTACCATAATGACCTCTTTTGATAACTTTTCACATAACTTGGTTTTCTCCTTCAGATCTTCATTTGTACCATTGTCTTCACTTTGACTTGCCAATTGCTAAAGTAGATCTTTTCTCTTTTTCATAGAGATACTCAGCTTCCCTTTTAGTTCATTTATGAAATCATCAGCCTGTTTGAGTCTTTCCTTCAATTCTCTGACTTTAGAGTTTGGTTGCTCAAGATTATCTAGGGCAAACTAAAGTTGCTCCCTCATACCATACACATCCATTTTAGTTCCTAGATCTTCCTCAAGCTGTTAGGCTCCTTTTGGAGGAAC
Source organism: Cunninghamia lanceolata (assembly GCA_027924645.1). Taxonomy (NCBI): domain Eukaryota; kingdom Viridiplantae; phylum Streptophyta; class Pinopsida; order Cupressales; family Cupressaceae; genus Cunninghamia; species Cunninghamia lanceolata. The sequence goes on from BSBN01001019.1 coordinate 1,541,039, forward strand.
TTGGCTCTGATACCAATTGTTGATAACTGAGAGGGGGGGTGAATTAGTTATCTTGATTATTTGATCTTTCTGAACTTTCTTAACAATTAATGTAGCATTTATTCAAATAAGAAAGCATAACCATGAAATGGAAATACACATGACACAATATTTTTGACGTGGAAACCCTATTAAGGGAAAAAACCACGGGGTGATTAACCCAAGATTGTATTCTCTGTTAGAAGAATAGAAATACAAAATGGCACTTGCCAATTAGGGCTCACTGCCTGAGCATACTACTCACAAGAGGCTCACTGCCTACAATAGTTTATACAAGAAAACTAGATACTTGAACTGATGAGAAGCATCCACATATGCTAGGGTTCAGTTTCGATTAAGCTCAATATACTGATCTGCTACACTTGATTTTTACTCTCTTAGGTGTTGTTGTCCTGTTACATTCTGGACCTGTCTTAATGTCTTCACACTACTCTTCTGCTTTTCTTCACACTTCCTTATCACACTTCCCCACCTTCACATCCAAATCCATCTGGTATATATATATCTGCACAAAGGATTTCATCCTCCTTCTAGTCAGCATCCGGAATAGTCAATATTTTCCCAAACTCTAGTATGTCAACTAAATCCTTGCTTACTAAGTGATGCGGATCAAAGAGATACTTATAGAAGTCATCTAACCAGTCGGCCAATCAAGAATAATACCTTAAGAATCTTGATCACCATCAACATCTCATCCGGAATAATGTCTGATGCTCTATCGGTCAGTTCTTCCTCTGTCTGCACTGCCAAACAGGACTCCAATACTTGAATCCTCATATCTCTTCACTCTTTCATCATCGGAGGCTCAATTCCTAGATTCTATCAGTCAAGGTACTCCTCTTAACTTTCCCAAGTCTGTACTTTCCAAAGATACTTCCTCTGAGAGATCTGGACCTAACTGTCAGACCTTGCCACAACACTTTGTTCTTGCTTACCGGACCATAACACTCTTCAATCTGACTTCCGGTATAGGCACACTATGTCCTACGGATGTGTGGGATGAACTTTGGTGCCATCAATGACAATAATCATGAAGCTCCAATGTGTCTCTTGCCAACAGTTATAGCCGGATCATATGATGAACTAAAAACTTATGATACTTCTATCATAACTAATGTCATTCCATTAAAACTAGGTATAAAACCCATTAGGCAAAAGAAAAGGCCAGTTAATGCTATACTAGAAACCTTCATATTTGAAGAGATGAAAAAGTTGTTAATAGCAAAGATACTCTTCCTAGTAAGACATTCTACTTGGGTGGCTAATTTAGTGCCTGTGAGGAAGAAGAATGGGGATATACTTCTCTATGTAGATTTCATAAATCTGAATAGAGCCTCCGAGAAAGATAACTACCCTTTACCACCTTTAGATGAAGTCTTAAAAATAGTGAATGGGGCCAAGATGATGTCTTTTTTGGATGGATTTTCTGGCTACAACCAAGTGTTGGTAGACAAAGAGGATAGATTAAAAACAACTTTCACTTGCAAATGGGGAAATTATGCATATAGGCGTATGCCTTTTGGCTTAATTAATGTTGGCGCTACTTTCCAAAGGGAAATGGACATAGCTTTTAGAGGTTTATTTGGAAAATGCATAGTTATTTATATGGATGATCTAACAATGTTTTCAAAAGACAGGGCTAACCATGCTGCAAATCTTAAAAAGGTGTTGCAAAGATGTGAAAAGTATGGGATATCCCTGAATCCCAAAAAGTGTATGTTTGAAGTAACAGAAGGAAACCTACTAGGACATGTCATTTCAGAAAATGGCATTTCCATAAATCTAGATAGGGTAGAAGCAATTGGGAAGCTTCAAAGACTAGCGAGTAAAAAAGAGATAAAATCTTTCTTCGGGAAGATAAATTTTGTCAGAAAGTTCATCACTAGATTTGCAGAAATAATGCAACCTTTGAATGCCATGCTAAAAAAGGATGCCAAAATTGAATGGACACATGTGGCCAATGAAATGTTTGAGGACATAAAGAATGCAATTAGAAATGCACCAGTACTAACCAGTCCTGACTATGCCAAGCTATTTTACATCTATTCTTTTGCCTTAGAACATTCATGTGCAGCTGCTCTTACTCAGAAAAATAAAAAGAAAGAAGAGAAACCAATAGCATTCGTGAGTGCACCTCTGAGAGATGTCAAGTTGAGGTACTTGGATGTAGAATGACAAGCCTTGGCATTGGTCAAGGTAGTCAATAAATTTAGGCATTATATTCTCAGGAGTAAAGTAATTGTTGTCGTGCCTGATGCAGTGGTGAAGATGTTGCTAATGCATAATGAACATGGAGAAAAAAGGGCTAAATGGATTACAATATTGCAAGAATTTGAAATAGAAATCATGCCCATGAAAGTGGTTAGAGGAAAGCCTTGGTGCAAACCATAGCCCACATGGATCCCAAAATCGTGAGTCAATAAAATGTGGCAAGCATGGATACTAAAAAAGAGTGGTATAAGGATATCTCAACTTTTCTGATTACTGGGATGTATCCAAGTAACACGAAATCTTCACAGTGTAGGGCATTGAAGATAAACGCTCAATGGTATATGATTCAGGGAGGGCAATTGTTTAGAAAAAATCATGAAGGCATATATCTCAGATGCCTTAATAGAAATCAAGCGGATGAAGTGATGAGAGAATTACATCATAAATATGGGACTGGCCATGGATCCCATTTAGCCACAACACACAAAATTTTGAGGGCTGATTATTATTGGCCAACAATCTTCAAAGATATAGAAGAGCATATTAAACATTGTCACATTTGTCAAACAACAGCTGACAGAGGAAGATATATGGCCAAGCCATTGCAGCTAGTTATTTAGACTAGGCCATTTGCTCAATGGGGTCTCAATTTCATTGGAATCATTAATCCTTCTTCTTCCACTAGTCATAAATTTATTCTAACTGTGACTAATTATTGTACCAGGTGGACTGATGCCACATGATGCAAACAATCCATAACCGAAGTGGTTATCAAATTCCTAGAAGATAATATCATCACCAGGTTTGGGGCACCTTATTCACTGGTATGTGACAATGGCCCTGCTTTCTCATCTTTGAAATTTTCAAATTGGGCATTTGAACATGGAATTTTGTTGAAATTTTCTTCAAATTACTATCCTCAAGGTAATGGTTTAGTTGAGTCTACCAATAAAATTTTGTTAGATATCATTAAGAAGTTGATTGTCAACAATCCCAAGGAGTGGAATGCCTTACTAAAGTATGCCTTATGGGTTGATAGAACAAAGTTTAAAGCAGCATTAGGCATCTCCCCTTATCATTTGGTATATGGAACAGATCCCATCCTACCAGTTAATTTGAGAATCGCTACATGGAAGTTTGCCAATAAGTATCTAGGTTTTGATGACCTTAGAGAGGCCAGGTTAGTCCAACTATTGCATTTAGATGAGCAACAAAATCAAGCCATAGATCACTTTTCCAAGCATCAATCTATAGTTAAAAGGTGGTTTGATAAAAGGGCGAGAGTCAAAACGTTTAAAATTTTGGATCTAGTTTTATGTTGGGATAGAGCTCATGAAAAGAAAGGAAATCATGGGAAGTTTCATAAACTTTGGATTGGTCCACTACAAATTATAGAGATTGTAGGAGACAACACCTTTAGGTTGAAGACACTGACTAGAGAGGATATCCCATTACCTGTTAATGGTCAATTCCTCAAACATTATTTCCAAGCCTAAAGGTGTCAAACTGAGTCGTGTTGTGTATCATAATGTAAGTATTGTATATTCCTGTGTAGTTGTTTTGGTGTGGTTTTTTGTTTGTTTGTTTCTATTGTTGTTGTTGTTTGTGGTTGTTGTTGTTTGGTTGCTTCCTTGCTTTTGGTGTGTTTGGTTGTTTCTTTGTTTGTGGTTTGGGTTTCTTGGTTTTGGGCTTGCTTGGGATCTTCATTTTGATTTTGGGATATAACAGAGCAAACTGCAACCTTAGAAAATAGTGGAATTTCTTGAATTTAGGAAATAATTAAAAAATTTCTGCATAGGTTGTAATTTTTATGAATGTAGTTTGTCTGATTTTGTTATTTAAAAATATTATTCACCAATAGTCGTATGAAGCATTCAAGGAATCATATAAATACATACATTTAAAATTCTTTGAATTGGATTGGGGGTAGTAGATGTTTGCATTAAGTGAAAAATCTAAAGGTTTGCCTTTCCTACCACTATAATTCCCAGTCTAGCCACAGGTTCCATGACTGTGCAAATAATAAGCTAAAATGATATATCTTACACAAAAGGAAAATATTGAAAATCAAAAGAAAAGAGAATGTATTCTCTCTAGGTCATCCAAATAACTCTACCAGGGCTATGGACGCCTGACTGGCAGTGAGGCTCTATTTGGGAGAATTATAGGCGATAACCTTGTCAGGGCTATGGATGCTTGACTGCCAACAAGGCTCTATCCAAGATTAGCTTAAAAGATTAAATCAAACTATGTAATTTAATGCAAATAACTCCTTCTTTCTTGCTTTTCTAAAGAAGGAAATAAATCAATTGCACACACTTAAATTCTTCTGGAAAATTCATTTACGTTGTTGAAAACATTTTTCATTAGCTTATCAACATTCTTCCATTTAATGAAAGTTAGAAATTCTATGGTTAAATTTCTATTTATTCCTTAGATTGTTTGAAATTTAGTTGTTTTATTTGGTTGCTAGTTGTTGTGATGTTCACAACATGCCCCATTTTACCCCTTAGCAAAATGGGGACCCCCTTTTTGTTTTTTTTTTTGCTTTTTGCTTTTGTGGCTTGCTTGTTTTGCTTGTTGGGCAGTATTGGTAAAATGTCCTTAGTGCTTGAAATACAAGGTGCACACTTCTTGGTAGGAAAAGTTTGTTACTGGTAGAATCAGCATGAAAATTTAGCTAGGGTTGCCTTTTGAATTATTTGAAAATTTGGCGTATTTTGGAAGTTATGCCTTGGTCAAGAAAAGTCAATATTACATATTTGATCAATGGGATGTTGGGTTCATAGGGTGTTCTTTGAGTTTGTATGTGGATTGTTACAATGGGATATGGATCTTGGATGTTGAAACATCCATATCCATATCCAAGTCCTAGAAGTTAGACCCGAAATCTTATTTAAAACTTGTTAAATGTCATTTGCCTTAAAGTGGGATGTGGATCTTAGATATGTCATGATTGTGGATATACTAAATGAAACATAGTGGGATGTGGATCTTGGACATCAAAATATCCACATCCAAATCCAAGTTCCCAAAATCCTTCATATCCTAGTGAGTGCATTATCTAAGGCTCTGAGAAGTGATATTAAGAGATTTTGGGATATGAATATATTAAGCGAAATACAATGGGATGTGCATTTCAGATATCTAAATATCCACATCCACATCTAATTGTTGATTCATATCCTACTCTTCAAAACAAGTAAAAGGGAATTAAGGGATGCACTAAGCAGACTTTGTGTTGGATGTGTATCTCAGATATTGAAATATCCATATCCACATCTGAATTTCAAAAATCCTTTATATCTCAGTTAGCATCCGATTGTCTATCATAAGCCAATAACGATATAATCAACAAAAGTGAATCCAAATCATATCTAAATGGTATGAACTAAAGTGAGATGTGGATCTTGGACATTGAAATATCCACATCTGCATCCGAATTATCCCATTCATATCTCAATTTTCAAGTTAGCACAAAATGATTGTTGGATATACGTAAGTGCATTGAGTTGTGAAATCAACACCCAATAGTCATTCTTGTGATGGACTAAATGACAAAGTCAAATGAGTCAACTATCCCAAATCCAAAATTTGGTGATGTCAGTGTATCCAAGTATATCCAAGTCTTTTGAGAGCATAAAAGTGAATATCCCAAAATTCAAAAGCGGATACAGTGAAAAGTAAGATCCCAAATTCAAATTAGTAGGATACATTGAGCTCCTCACTTGTGCATTCAATGCTGACCTACCTCCTCACCATTAATGCAATTAGGTTATCTATAATCCTTTAAAACATTTGTAAACGTGTATTTTCAAAATTACAAAGTAATTTGTAGAGAATTTTGAAGGTGATTGAACAGCGATTCAAAGGCAATACAGAGGCAATCGAAGGGTGAATTATTTGGCAAATTGGAGTAGGGAGTACACAGGAAAAGGAAAACTAAATTAGCATACTATTCGTATTGTCTAAATTTGCGTCTACAAATACAAGTATGTACCCTAAATTGTATCATTTTCACATTGTAATATTTTATCATATAATTAGGGTAAATTGGCAATGAATTAGCAAAAATGTAATGGTGAATTCATAGATTTAAAGCATAATTTGAGAAATTTGTCAATTACTGGTAGAACCTAGGGTAAAAGTAAAATTTGAGTTTTCACAAAATGATAAACCCTAGAAAATGACAAAGTTGGGTTAAAAGGATGTTGTTTATAACAGGAACCATGACAAGGGAAAAAGAGCCTCATGAGAGGTTCACTTCACTTGGGTTTAGTTCCAAGATCATCCCATTGGGGCATCACATAGTGGATACACAAGAAGGGGATTTTGATTTCGTGGGATTGATACAGGAAGTTAGGGCCCTAGATGCCACTTTGTTGTTACAGAACATAATGGTCAATAGATTGTATCAGGCAGCTAGTTTCCCCATGGCAATGGAGGCTAGGGAGTTGGTTCTATAATGCATTCATCGCTATAATTTGTAGATGAGAATGGTTGTTCATGAAGGTAGGGTGTATGCAGATTTGACTGAGCAAGGTATCGCTAACACCTTTGGCATACCAATAGTCCCCAAAATGATGGAGGTAGATATAGCCAAGTATGAAGAGGAGTATGTGAAGAATGAATTAGCTTGCAAGACCACATTGTTCTATGGATGGTACACTTATGATAAGAAACCCAAATCTGTTTCCAAGGTGCTCAAGAAACCCTACAGAGTGGAGTTTCAAGAAGATATATACATAGCAATCATGTTGTTGAATAGAGTGGAAGGAGTAATCGATGTGGCTAAAATGGAGCCATGGATGTATAATGTGATTCAATATATGAAGACAGAGTCAGGGGTTATCCATTGGGCTTGAGTTATTAGCAATGTTATTCACAATCAGGTCATGAGATGGAAGAAAACAAAGAGTTTTACTATGATGTCTTATGTAGTTTATTCATGTGCAACCTTGTTGGACTTGAAAGGAATAAGAAGAGTTGGCTAGTTGGGGAATGGTCTGGGCATTACTTTAGTTTATGACCATTACCAAGAGTTACAGAAGGTTAATGATATGAAGGAAAACAAGAAGGTGAATGATATATTTTATATGTGGTTGGTCAGGATGATGGAAGGGGATATATCAAAGAGAATATCTTTGGAGGCCCAGAGTTCCCTTGATGTACACAATAGTTGGTACATACAATTTCCAACATTCACATACCTAAGGACTAAAGGATTCCTTGACAGACCTTATAAATTGCCTAGGTACCCTACAAATAAGGTTATCCTATTGGAATTTACAAGGCAGATTTTATATTCATACAAAGCATACATGAACAAGTTTGGTCAAGGGAACATCACTTTTCCTATCACCATGGGGAACTATCAGTGCATAAATGAATCAATGGTAGGTGAATTAGATGTGGAGTTGTAGGCCATGGGCTTCCAGACATATGATGTGATCAAAGGATTCAATCCCTTTGGGAGGATCCAAAGACTAATTGATCTTGAGTACATCCATGAACCAAGCATTGAAGATTACTAGGTAGATGGGATGGATGACCATGATATAAGGAAGAGGTCATACCAAAGGCTGACATTAGAGAGGATCCAGACCTTGGAAGCACATGAAGTGCCACCAAAGCTACATGATGATGATCAGGAGGATTTAGAGAATCTTGCATATGAGCTTAACAAGGTATATAATGAGGCTATTATAGATCCAGATTGGGATCAACCAGAAGAGAATGCCTTGGAGGTGATATCTTGGCTTGTCTTGGCCAATACTAAATTTTGGTTGAAGGCTCAAATAGAAAAGGTGAAGGGTAAAGGGATAGCCATCACGTACCAAGGCAAGTAGGGTAAGAAAAGAGCCCGAGAGGGAAAAACTAGCTTTGATGATTGCTTGTTGAATAAGAGAAGATTAGTAGGAGCAAAAGTGGTTCAACATGATAAAAAGGCTACTTTGTTGGATCCATACAATTTTGGATGGGTAACTGCCACTGAAGGTGAGCCAAGTGAACCCAAAAAACCTAGAACCATGAGAAAGGTAGCTCCCAAAAAACATCCTCAAGCACCTAAGAAGACTACTAAGGCCAAGAGTATGCCTAAAGTTAAGCCACCCATAGGGGTGAGAATAATGGAAGCTATTAAAGAACAGAATGAGATGGAGGAGGAAGATGAGACATAAAAGCTAGTTAGGAAGCCAAAAGGGACCTCATCAATGTCATCAGCTCCAGTAGTGCCCACCCAATAGGAGAAGCTTCAAAGTTTCGTAGAGGTGAAGAAGGAGAAAATTGAAGAAATGATGCAGACTGGGGAAGAAACACCTCTAAAGATAGTAACATAGGTGGTGCATGTGCAAGATTATGAAGGGGATGGGGAAATGGAAGAGAGCACACAACAAATCCCCATGTCATCTCTAATGTTGGGGGCATTCTAGAAGGATGTTGTAAGATTAGCACGAGGAGAGGAGGTTGTAGCTGAATATGTAACTTTTGAGAACATGGATCCCTTTGGAGAGTTGGTGGCACCTAACCTTATACAGGATGTTAATGAAGTTGCACAATCCTTAACTATGGAAAGTGAGAAGGATAAGATAAAGGAAACTACAAGGGATGCACTAATAAAGGAAAATGAGTCTTCGGATACCCAAGGTTCACCACATATAACATCAGTGGAAGAAACCAAAGGCAAAGAAGATACACTTGAGCAGGAGATTTCGTAGCAAGAGAAGGGGGAGAAAGCATTGAGGGTAATATCCAAGATAGGGATACAACAAAGCTCCCTTCTTAGCAAGAAGAAAAGGAACAAAGGGAGGATATACCAATACAAGAGATCCCAGTTCAAGAAGAGGGAGAGAAAGACTCGGGAGAGCCTGCAAGTCAAAATATCTCAGATACAAGCGTAGCTAGGCCTCCTCTTTAGGAAGGACAACAAGAAGATGCTACTGCCAAACCTCATGAAGAAGAGCAACAACAAGAAGAAAGGCATGATGAGATGCATGCAGATGAAGAAGAAGAGGGTGACCAAGAAGAAGAAGAAGATAGAGAGGAAGTTGGGGTGCTGCCACAATAATGGGTTACACTTTCTGGACATCCTTATTTTTGCTGAAATCACATATTTTTAGAAAATATAAAGATTTAAGCCTTGAAAGGTTCCATTTAAAGGATTTTAATTGAAGATGGTTTGATCAAGGGTAAAAGCACAAAGTTGTGTCACACTTTCGGCCAACAAAACAATTTAGAGCGAGTTGATTTCATGCGAATCTATTTGGGGGTGAGATAGTTTCGCCTGAATACACGTAGCCATTGTGTGGTGCATATGTGGCAAAATATTTTTAGGTGAGTCAATCTGGGGGCAAGATAGTTTCACTTGAAATTAGGCTATTAAAAACAAAAAAAATGAAATTGCCACATTTCATGGCAGTCATTTTCTGACAGGGACAATGACCTAGGGTTCAAAAGTTTTTTGCACAAAGGGCATCCCCGCCACCTTTTCCAATAGTCTCGTCACTTTGAACCGGGTATGCCATCTTCACCTTGGCATACATTTTCTGTCAAACATTTTGTATGGCACGATGTATAGATCTTCACCTTGGCATTTTCTGTCAAACATTTTGTATAGAACGATGTATAGTTCAGTGTTTGAAATAAACTTGCACCTTATATGATTGTATACAAAATGGGTTTGTAAAATTTCATCCACACAATGTATGCTAAAAAAATATATCAAAATTTGAAATCATTCCAGAGAGAATTTGTGCATAAATTATTCTTTATTGTATTTTGTGCATAAGTTTTTATCAAGGTTGTGGTGATGGAAAATTAATCACAATTTGAAACCATTCAAGAAAGAATTATGCATAAGTTATTGGAAAGGTTGTGGCATGATCAAAAGCAGCAAGTGGATGATGGTTGCTAGATGGGAGTTAGTTCACACATAAAACAAGTCAAATCAAGTGCTACAGCAATGCAGGACATGCACTTTTATCCCTTGTAAGGTTATCCATTCAAATTTGCCCATCAAATGCTAGGGAAGATGGCTTAAATACTATGACATACCTTAGTATAAATAGATTATATAAATAACCAAATATATATATATATCAACATAATCCCATATAAATTTTGACAGTTTGTCCGAAATCTATCCTTACATATGATAGTCTTTTTAAAATTTTGATTATATTTTATAGTAAAAATGCCTAAATACAACTAAAAATAGGTCAAATCAAGTGGCTGATGGCTGCTGGGTGGGAGTCAGTTCACACATAAAATAGGTCAAATCAAGTGCTACAGCAATGCAGGACATGCACTTTTATCCCTTGTAAGGTTATCCATTCAAATTTGCCCATCAAATGCTAGGGAACATGGCTTAAATACTATGACATACCTTAGTATAAATAGATTATATAAATAACCAAATATATATATATATATATATATATATATATATATATATATATATATATATATATATATATATATATATATATCAACATAATCCCATATAAATTTTGACAGTTTGTCCAAAATCTATCCTTTCATATGATATAGTCTTTTTAAAATTTTGATTGTATTTTATAGTAAAAATGCCTAAATATAACTAAAAATAGGTCAAATCAAGTGGCTGATGGCTACTGGGTGGGAGTTAGTTCACACATAAAATAGGTCAAATCAAGTGCTACAGTAATGCAGGACATGCACTTTTATCACTTGTAAGGTTATCCATTCAAATTTTCCCATCAAATGCTAGGGAATAACATGGTTAAAGAAGGAAACAACATACACTAGATCTATGTAAGCCTATTTTAGAAATTTTAAAGCAAATATAATTGGCTGGTGTAAAGCCAAATTCCACAACCTTTGCCAACATCCTCCCTTATATCCATCAATACATCTATGAATCTAAATGGATATGAGGGAGTTAACAGAGTCACACCTACCCTATACCATGATGCAATAGGAAACTACAAGGAACATCAAATTTCATCCACATAATATAATCTAAAAAAAATATCAAAATTTGAAATCATTCTAGAGAGAATTTGTGCATAAATTCTTTTTTATTAAATTTTGTAAATAAGTTTTTATCAAGGTTGTGGTGATGGAAAATTAATCACAATTTGAAACCATTCAAGAAAGAATTTGTGCATAAGTTATTGGAAAGGTTGTGGTGATCAAAAGTAGCAAGTGGTTGATGGCTACTGGGTGGGAGTTAGTTCACACATAAAACAAGTCAAATCAAGTGCTATAGCAATGCAAGACATGCACTTTTATCCCTTGTAATGTTATCCATTCAAATTTGCCCATCAAATGCTAGGGAATAACATGGTTAAAGAAGGAAACAACATACACTAAATCTACATGTAAGCCTATTTTAGAAATTTTAAAGCAAATACAATTGGCTAGTGTAAAGCCAAATTCCACAACCTTTTCCACCATCCTCCCTCATATCCATCAATACATCTATGAATCTGAATAGATATGAGGGAGTTAATAGAGCCACACCTACCCTATTAATAGGGCTTAAATTTGACAATTGTATAGCTATATTTAGCCATTTTTACTGTAAAATACAATCAAAATTTTAAAAAGACTGTATCATATGAAAGGAAAGATTTTGGACAAACTGTCAAAATTTACATGGGATTATGCTGATATATATATATGATTTTTATATAATCTACTTATACTAAGATAGGTCATAGTATTTTAAAGGCAACATTGAATAGATAACTGTCACAAAAAAATTGCTTGACAGGCAAGGTCTGTCAAATTTAAGCCCTGACCCTATACCATGACGCAATAGGAAACTACAAGGAACATCAAATTTTATCCACACAATATAAGCTAAAAAATATAGATCAAAATTTGAAATCATTCCAGAGAGAATTTGTGCATAAATTCTTCTTTATTGAATTTTATGCATAAGTTTTTATCAAGGTTGTGGTGATGGAAAGTTAATCACAATTTGAAACCATTCAAGAAAGAATTTGTGCATAAGTTAATGGAAAGGTTGTGGTGATCAGAAGTAGCAAGTGGTTGATGGTTGTTGGGTGGGAGTCAGTTCACACATAAAACAGGTCAAATCAAGTGCTACAGCAATGCAAGACATGCACTTTTATCCCTTGTAAGGTTATCCATTCAAATTTGCCCATCAAATGCTAGGGAACATGGCTTAAATACTATGACAATTATCTATGGCTTAAAATACTATGACATACCTTAGTATAAATAGCTTATATATAAATAACCAAATATATATATCAACATAATCCCATATAAATTTTGACAGTTTGTCCAAAATCTCTCCTTTCATATGATACAGTCTTTTTAAAATTTTGATTGTATTTTACAGTAAATATGCCTAAATACAACTAAAAATAGGTCAAATCAAGTGCTACAACAATGCAGGACATGCACTTTTATTCCTAGTTTTGTGTTTTATGGTTGATTCAGATTTGGTTGATAGGCCTATTATTTATGAATTTGCAAGCATCTAAGGTGTAGGTTAATTTGAGAAGCACATGTGCATGTGTGCATTTATATCATGGATTTTTTAAAGATGTATGTAGTATTGGAAAATTTATATGCAGGTTTATTTACATCGTGACATACAATATGTTTGATAGAAAATTTAATTATCATACTGCAGATAAATTTAGGTCCACATGGATGACCAATCATCACATCAATCACATGATCAGTCATGTCAACCTAATGATACTGATAATTCTACATTATATGCTAAGACTATTAAAATGTTTCAAAGAGCTTTGGATGAACTGAATAGTTCTATTCACAATACACCAAACACGTCAGGTAGAGACAGGTTGGTTAGGATTAGGGATGAGATCACACGTATGATCAAAATTGTTTGATCATACAATCCCTATGATGCCATTAGTGTTGAAAAGTTCTATGCATTGCTTTCTCAGAGTGTTGTTGGCTAGGAGAAATGGCCAAACATTTCTAGGCTTGTTTCAGTAGATAATGTTCTCAGCATGTTCCCTTGTTATAGGGGAAAAGAGAGAGTGACAGGGTATTCTCCCACTAAGTGTGTGGATGTAGTTGTTGATCCTTTCATTTATCCTAGGTTTTTGGTAGCTCATCACAAATGGCCAAACAATGATGAGTTGCCATTATATTTTTGCAAACAATTATATGCAGAGTTCCATTTAGATTTATCTGTTGATTATACATCTTTCCCTAAACATGCTGGTCAGGGGAAAGGGAGGTTTACAGACCTAAGTATAGAAGAGTAGATGTGCCACCTCTTCAGAACAAGAGGTCCTTAGTTGGCCCAAATCTTTTGGTTCTTCCAAAACATGTGGATCTAGAAAATGTCACCCAACCAGCATTGACCCCCTCGAGACGCACATTTTTTGAGATCATGGCAACTATTTCCACTGAGGTTGATCAGTTGTCATCTGATCATGTTGACAGGTATTTGTTACGCCCGAGGATTGACATTCCATCCATTGAGACCACATCAACCAGCTATTCAAATCGTTACATTTGTGTTGATATACCATTGCCACATGATGTGGCACAGGTTAGTGGAGAGAGTGCTTTGCAGAATATGACTAGATGCCTAGCCAGTGATTTATTAGATTCATACCAGTTCATCAGTGATCAGTATGCAATCCCACGATGTTGTATCCTCACATATCGAGCAATATTTTGGTAGATGGAGGAGCCATGGTGAGTCAGGTTCACAGGGTTTGGAGGGACATCAAGATGTTCCAGTTGGTCCTACAGGCTCTGCCCCTCTGCATGTTCTAGTTGGTCCTGAGGTTGAGGTTACTGCACATGATGTTATGGGAGGTGAGTATAGCAAACTTCTTTTCGCCACTAATATTGCAGTGCCATCTACACGTGTATCATTGTCTCTCCATGATTCTGACCTCAGTGGGATTGGGAGGGCCTTTGATGGTGCAGTTGAGGTATAATTTATTTAAAAATTATAATCTAAATTCATAAATTATATATTTAAAAATTATAAGTTCAATTTTAAATAAAATCACATACACTGAATCTTTGACTCTTGATTGCAATCTTAAATGTACATGTGTATTAGACACAGTCTACTATTTTACAACCTGGATATGGAGATTTGCATCATGCTGGTGATCCTAGTCATCATCATGAGGTATTTAAAAACCAGACCTCTATATATCACATGTACATATAAGTTTGATTTAAGTGTACACATATATATATCAAGTTAATTTTCTACATACAAACATCAAGTGTACAAGTTTTCTAACTAAATACACATATGCTTATATATTGTATGAACACATGTCATATATAGGTTGCAGGATCAGGTCATGCTTCTATTGAGACTCCTCTACATGATGCAGACCGTGTTTGTCAGGTAATTTAGATTTGTCAAGTATTATTTATTTATTTAAAATCAAAACAAATTATATTTGTACATGTATATAAATAGAATTTGAAAATTTTATGGTGTTTCATGTGCAGACCCCGACCCACAACTCAGCACAATGCTCGGGTCATGGATCAGTCTAGGGCTCCAATCAGGGATCACGATGTCACAGCTTGAGACACAACTTGAGATAGAGCGAGGCTCAATCCACTCGTAGAACGAGACATTTATGAGTTGTTATTATGATTTAGATGTTTTATATTTACAGTACATTTAGACATTATGACTTACATGTTATTATATTTTATCTAGACATTTTTATGAGTCACATGAACTTTTATATCTAGATGTTGTTATTATGAGTCACATGTTTTATATTTGGACATTATATGTATGTACTTATGTTTTATATCTTAGAGACGTTCTTATTATGAGTCACATGCTTTATATTTACATTTCAAAATTATTTATATTATGAGTTACATGCTTTAGTGTTATTTTTCCTTTTATCTAAATTTATAAATGTGTCCTAATTAGGCTATATTCCTAATCTAAAATAAGATTAAGTAGGGAAATAGAAAATGAATATAGGAATCTATATCTAAGCAAATGAAGTAGTACATATTTAAACCTAGTAAAATTAGAAACTACCTTAGAGAATTTAGCTAAAGTTGCTAGATTTATCAAACTTAAATTATTTTTAAAAACCATAAATCCAACAAAACATATCTATTAATAAATATAAATTCCATTATCTCATATATTAAATTATAAAAGTGGGCAATATGGTAGTGGTCCTTTAAAGCATAGGATATATATGTGCCACCACTAACAAAATTTATTATTAAGAAAATCAACAAAATTCTAGAGGGTACATGATAGGTCAATATTTAAGTCATAAAAAATGCTAATGTTGCAAATTTGTGGAAATATCTACCAATCACCCACATTATTAATCACAAATAATTTATGAGCCACACAAACATAAAAAAATCTTAATTAGAGTTGTCAAGTAAGAAGTTCAAAATGGGAAAATATGGTTTGCATCTTTTCATCAACACCTAATAGGAAGAGTATTTGGGGATCCCATCCAATGCCATGTGTTCCTAGTGCCTCTAATCTCCCCATGTTCAAGCTAAGTGTCCTAATATGAAGCTCTACCAATGAATATGTGAATTGTGTATTCAATCTACACTAAAGACTTGTGTTAGTGACTTAAACTAGGATTGTGAATTTTGATTCTAAGGTTGTTTATGAACTTTGAGTGTTGAATATTAGGAGTGCAAATATAAGTGTGTTCAAAGGTTAGTTGATTACTCAAAAATGTTTGAGTAATTTGATTTAATCCAGTGTATAGACTGTTATCTTCAAATTCACATTTAATTTTATCCCATTCGATGTATAGCTATGAAAATATTCAATATACTATCACAATTGTACTAGGTTGCAAATGAAGAACACTAATATAGCTATATATTTTTTCACTATTTGTCTACTTAATAATTTAATTTTCATGGTACTATAAATTTTTTAAAAGTTAACTAGGATTTACAATTGCAAAAGAGACAATTCTAAGGTTTATTGTTTATCAAGGACTTTAACTTATTCTATATTTCTCTAAAGGAAAATCTAATTGCTAATGTTATGTTTAATTTCAAACAAAATAATTAAACAATTTAAGATTATACAATATCTAACAAGCCTCATAACACACTATTTCAAAGGTAACAAAATCTAAATTATTCATGATTAAACATGTAGTAAATGAAGTAAAGCGACCATTGATTATATGAAATTTAAATAACAATATCAAGCCACCTTTCATTTAAAAGAACTTAAAATAACATAAAAATAATTGTTCCTTTTGTAAACATACTTAAATATATTTTCTTTTCCATACAATAATATACAATACAACTTAGTTTGTCATTACATGTGATAAGTCATAATCACATGAACATATTCCTCTTTCTCAAATAATAAAATAGGTACTTTAAGTCCACTATCTCATATATTAAATTATAAAAGCACCTACAAAAGAACCTTAAATTCCACTATCTCATTCCTCCAATATATAAATTTTAAAACAAGAAACCATCAAGTGGTCTCTAAGTCTTGTTGTCCTCATTTTTATTCTTCTTGACATAGAGCCTTGTTACTTGGTCATATCAAGTTGAAGAGAGTTTAGTATGATTGAAAAATGGGCCCATTGTTGTGAAATATGCCTCCACTGTGTTGAATTGAACCCCTTCAAAGGTTATTTATCAACTTTAGAGATCACTTGAATACTTTTAGACAAATTATACTAATCTTGGGCTTGGGAGTCATTATTGGTTTACTATATGATGTCATTCCCACATAGTTCAAGTTGTTTCAATTGTTTGTTTAAGAGATTGTCTAGTGTTAGTGCCATTTGAAGCTGTGTAGCCTAGTTACTTGGTCATATCAAGTTAAAGAGAGGTTAGTAAGATTGAAAAATGAGCCCATTGTTGTGAAATATGCCTCCATTGTGTTGAATTGAACCCATTCAATGGTTATTTATCAACTTTAGAGATCACTTGAATACTTTTAGATAAATTATACTAATCTTGGGCTTGGGAGTCATTATTGGTTTACTATATGATGTCATTCCCACATAGTTCAAGGTGTTTCAATTGTTTGTTGAAGAGATTGTCGAGTGTTAGTGCCATTTGAAGTTGCGTAGCCTAGTTACTTGGTCATATCAAGTTAAAGAGAGTTTAGTATGATTGAAAAATGAGCCTATTGTTGTGAAATATGCCTCCATTGTGTTGAATTGAAGCCCTTCAAAAGTTATTATCAACTTTAGAGATCACTTGAATACTTTTAGACAAATTATACTAATCTTGGGCTTGGGAGTCATTATTGGTTTACTATATGATGTCATTCCCACATAGTTCAAGGTTTTTCAATTGTTTGTTGAAGAGATTGTCCAGTGTTAGTGCCATTTGAAGCTATGTAGCCTAGTTACTTGGTCATATCAAGTTAAAGAGAGTTTAGTATGATTGAAAAATGAGCCCATCGTTGTGCCTCCATTGTGTTGAATTGAACCCCTTCAAAGGTTATTTATCAACTTTAGAGATCACTTGAATACTTTTAGACAAATTATACTTATCTTGGGCTTTGGAATCATTATTGGTTTACTATATGATGTCATTCCCACATAGTTCAAGGTGTTTCAATTGTTTGTTGAAGAGATTGTCCAGTGTTAATGCCATTTGAAGTTGTGTAGCCTAGTTACTTGGTCATATCAAATTAAAGAGAGTTTAGTATGATTGAAAAATGAGGCCATCGTTGTGAAATATGCCTCCATTGTGTTGAATTGAACCCCTTCAAAGGTTATTTATGAACTTTAGAGATCACTTGAATACTTTTAGACAAATTATACTAATCTTGGGCTTGGGAGTCATTATTGGTTTACTAATATATGATGTCATTCCCACATAGTTCAAGGTGTTTCAATTGTTTGTTGAAGAGATTGTCCAGTGTTAATGCCATTTGAAGCTGTGTAGCCTAGTTACTTGGTCATATCAAGTTAAAGAGAGTTTAGTATGATTGAAAATGAGCCCATTGTTGTGAAATATGCCTCCATTGTGTTGAATTGAACCCCTTCAAAGGTTATTTATCAACTTTAGAGATCACTTGAATACTTTTAGACAAATTATACTAATCTTGGGCTTGGAAGTCATTATTGGTTTACTATATGATGTCATTCCCACATAGTTCAAGGTGTTTCAATTGTTTGTTGAAGAGATTGTCCAGTGTTAGTACCATTTGAAGTTGTGTAGCCTAGTTACTTGGTCATATCAAGTTGAAGAGAGTTTAGTATGATTGAAAAATGAGCCCATTGTTGTGAAATATGCCTCCATTGTGTTGAATTGAACCCCTTCAAAGGTTATTTATGAACTTTAGAGATCACTTGAATACTTTTAGACAAATTATACTAATCTTGGGTTTGGGAGTCATTATTGGTTTACTATATGATGTCATTCCCACATAGTTCAAGGTGTTGAATCAATTAGTTGTTGAAGAGATTGTATAGAGTGTTAGTGCCATTTGAAGCTGTGTAGCCTTGTTACTTGGTCATATCAAGTTGAATAGAGTTTAGTATGATTGAAAAATGACTGAAATATGTACCTATTTGTTAAGTTTGAGACCCCTACATGATAAGGATACAAAAAAAAGAGCTTCCCTTAGCCATGAGAAATATTTATTCTGTATTGACAAGGCCAAGCACATGAAGATGGAATCTTAGTGGCCTCACCTAAGACATAGAACACAACTAAGACCTAGAAGACACCTTTAAGACACTTAAGACATACATTAAGATACCTAAGACCTTTAAGACACTTTTAAGACATACACTAAGACACCTAAGACCTTTAAGACACTTAGAAGACATACCTACTTGACATAGTTAAGACACCTAGACACCTAAGTCTTAAAACACCTAGAAGAAACCTAAGACCTATAAGACACCATAGTACACCTCTAAAACACCTAAGAATTAATACATATCTAAGACACCTAAGGAACTTAAGACATATAGTAAGACACCTAAGACCTTTAAGACACTTACTTGACATATCTACTTGACAAATTTAAGACACCTAGACACGTAAGACACCTCGACACCTAAGACCTAAAACACCTAAGAAACTATAAGACCTTTAAGACACCTCTAGACACCTAAGACATCTAAGACTATCTATATATAGTTTAGAAATCATACCTGCACAACATGAAGTTCAATTTTATAATTTGAAATCCTTATAGCCATAGACCTACATAATTGCAAAAACAAAAATCTATGTAAATAAATTTATAGCTCGTTTGTAGCTTGATCATGTTTGATTATAATAAAATTTGAACTAAGAACCATTGAAATTAAAATTTGAAAAGAAAGAACTATCAAGAATCATGTACATTTTAAAATAAATCAATAATCAATAGATAATTCAAGTGTGCATATACCTTCATACCATGTATTGATTGGTTCAACTCGCTCTTCAAATAATGTAGTTAGAGCTCTTGATACATATAATATGGATCTTCTCTATCTTTTATTATCTCTAAAATCTTTTCGTGATCTTCAATAGACAACCTCCACTTTTGTTGGCGACGACCTCTTTTTTGTAAAGTTTCCAAACTTAATCTTGTTGCTATAACTAAGTGACTATAATGTAGAACCTTTTGTCCTGGCATATAATCAATAAATATAATACCATTTTTATCTATCTTTACTTGTTGATAATAGGTGCCTTCAACAACTGATCCAATGGGATATGATTGTCCATCATCATCTGTCATTGATTCTAACAATTTTGATTTTGCTTGTGTGCATCTTAGTAGATAGTAATCTACACCTTCTGTATTGTCAGGATCTGCAACCATAGCAAAAATATATCCTATACACACCACAAGTAAACATGTTTGTACATTTGAGTTGAACAAAGTAAATCAAATGTTCAAAACTTCTTTACAATCTAGAATATAAATCAATTCTGTAACTTACCTATAACAACTAAATCTGATAGACATTCATAATCAGCTGAATATATAGGATCATATACATCTACAATGTCACTATCTTCAAAAGGAGGCATTGATACTATGTGTTTCATTTCCTATTGTGAAACATATCCATCCCTTATATTTGGACATTGTAGAATATTTGCATTGTTCTCAATGCAATCAACACAGAAACAAGATTTTTCTATCACTTGAATAGTAAGAGGCTTGCTATGTCTTGTAGTCATGACTTGATGCAAACTTCTAACACCGTTAATTGTTTGACAATTATATGGATTCGATCAATCAATATCTGTACATATGAACAAATTCTTGAGCATCTCAATGAAAACTAAAATTCAATTAAATCACATGTACATACTTAAATTTAAATATTAAAGTTTTCAATTGACATAAATTCAATTAACATACCTTTAACTTCCTAGAAATAGCGTTGGTTGTATATTGAGTCACGAGCACCAAAATGGCTTTTGCACCATTCAACAATTTGATTTGCATTTCATATGGTGTTACCTACAATTTCATGTTGGTGAAGTGTCTAGGTAAGAGGTAAGAATTTAAAAAGTTCACATGTACATCCAACTATTACAATACATGTAGATCAATTACATAAATCATTGTATAAGTATTTGAAACAATTTTAAATTTTTATAAATTTCGTATCAAGTACAAATTACCTGCAAGTTCATATTGGCGAAGTGCACGCTTTACACATGCTCCTACTCCATCATGCTCTCCGTTTCCATGTCTGCTCTCAAAAAAATTCCACAAAAATTTTATGCTAGATTTAGCATGTTGTTGCATTAACTAATTAAATATTTTTGCAGACTTAAATTGTCCTGTATAAATAGTTATATATAAACAAGGATTTGAAAACCAAAAATTAATTAAAAATTCAAGTCTTAAAATTTTATAAATTTATAAATTAAAAATTAATTAATAATAATAAAATCAACACTTACTAGCACATCCATCAGACCAAATCTAGTGTTGTAATGCATTAATGCCATGTTGTCTCAAATCTTCAAAAAACATTCGAAAGCAATGTGCTACATAGCTTCTATCATGACCCATATCATCACTAATATAAAAGTGAACCTCCTTGATGATACTTCGATCATCTTCGGTACTCTTTACCTCATCTACAAATAACTCAGCATGTCTATAGCAAACTTGTACAAAGATTGCGACTTGCTCTGAATGATACTATTGACTTTGAATCTTAGTTTGAGGACTAAATGTATAATTTTTAGAAAAATTTACAATAGAGAGAATACAACCCGGTGGAAAACAATCCTTTGAGTCACAAAATTGATTAGCCTGCCATCTTGCACCATGACAATGTTGGATATGTGGGTATACAATATTACGAAATTTGTTCATAAACTCGTTGCAGGGCAATTCACTCTCTCAAAACAATTTTTTTGGATTTAGCTCCTGACTTCATTGAGTATTTCTCATATTCAAATCTCTTCCAAACAACTAACATTAAATGATCAATATTCTCAAATAGTAAAAATTTCGTCAAATTTCCACAATCTACACATACATTTCTTATACACTATACATTGAATTCATCTGAATCTTCTAATTTTTCACATAGGATAGACTTCACAAATTGTGTTGTACTTCCAGGGATGGCTACATTTGGATTAATTATTGCCATAAGATTTTTATATGACTGTAGGTGTAGATGAAATTCAACATGATTTCGACAGCAACAAGTTTCACGTACTTTATTTATATGTACAAAACTTGGTCGTAAATTCTCAAACATCCTTTGAGGAATCTTCACCTGAGAAAATTTTTGCTTGAATGCTTCAAACAATTCAATTTGTATTGTATCTATAAAATGCTTTGGATGAGCAATTTTTTTACCATCTTCATCTTTTATTTGTATAGTGTCCCTTCTATTGGAAGAAACATGGGAGTGATCGGTCCAATATCCAATTACTTTCTGTTTTACATCTTCTAAAATTCTATCTCTCTGAGGGACTTGACAAATATTTACCCAATTATTTTCAATGTTTTCATCTAATCTATTTCTCTTCTTGATATATCTTTGAACAGTTCTCCTAGATACATTTACTAATTGGGCAATTGCTTTAACTTGTCTTCTATGTGATAATTTCTTACTAGAAATTACAGTCATCAATGCTCTACGTGCAGCACTTAAATCAGAACTTTGAGTCTTGGTTTGAATAGAATCCAATGTTGTTTGCAAGTTTTCAATTACTGTCTAATTTACTAAATTTCAAGATTTTTTCTTGTTATCAACTCCTAACAACTCCAAAATAGGGGTCATTTCTTTTCACCTAAATAACTTTGCACATAATTGTGCTCTTCCAATTAGAGAATTATCTTCAAAAAATTCATCCCAAATTCTTTTAGAGTGCAATTTTATTGTGCTTTCAGCTAACATATGTTCAGGTGAAATGTTTTTAAAAAGAGCATCATCATCCATCTCCATAATATTTTCCATTCCATGGAAAAAATTTCTATCACTGCTACCAATTTCATCTTGTACTTATTTATTAACATGCACTTCAACTTGTTCATCAATAATTTCAATGGGTTGTTCTTGACTAGATGTTCCTAGGGTTTTTTCATCTCTTTTTCGGTCATACAACCTTGCTCTAGTTCTTTTATTCCCCATCACAAATTGCTTGTTTTAAATCACCTACACACACATATACATTCTAATAAATAACTCATGAAGTTCAATTTCTACATGGTAAAATGAGTAAATAAGTTGAGAATCATGTTACATACCTTGAAAATTTGTAGCCTCTCTTGCCAAAAAAACTCCTTTTGTGTGGTTTCTCCAAATGCTTGAATTGAAAAAAAATTTAAAAATAATTTTTAGCCTCTATTGTGAAAAATTATGCTTCTTCTATTTTCTCCTTGATGCTTGAATTGAGAAAAAAACATAAATAATGAAGCCATATATATATTAAAGTTTTAAAAAAAAAAAACCGCCAACTAGTGGTGGTCACCGGAATGCTATTGACAATTTCGGGTGAGTCAATTTCACCCCCAAATTGGTTTGGGTGAGTCTATCTCACCCACAAATCGATTCGCCCGAAATTATCTATGTGGCATCTTACATGGTAGCCACCTCCTCATTTTCTAGTGTTTTCTAAAATTTTCAACTTAAACTAAATATTTCTTCAATCAAAATGGATTATTTCAAAAATTAAAAAAATACCCTTTTGTAGAGCTCGAAGTCTAGAATCCAAGTATGATTTTTTTTTAATATTTTGATTAGTTTTAATATGTTTTTTTTAAATTATTGCAAGTAGGTTGTTAAAATCAAAGATGACACTAATTAGAAATTTAAAAAAATATATCAAAACACATCCATTTTTTTTCAAAATTATATGGTGCACTAGAGGAAAGAGTCCTCTCCAAAAGGGTATAATTGGTTTTGTGAAAATGATAAAAAAAATTATACAAAAGTTGACGTGGAATGAAAACTATCAGATTCTGTAAAGTATGACTTTAAAATGATATTATAAAGAAAAAATGCATTGCAAACTAATTTTTTTCTCCATGCACTAGATATTGAACTCCTCTATTTGGGAAAAAAATTAAGAGAAAAATAAGATTGTTTGCTCTTTTTTTTGTGACGTGGACTCAAAGTCATTTTTCCTGAATCTTCAGCAATTCAAAATTTGCTCTTAAATTTATAAAAAAATTGTCAAAATAATTTTTTTTAATTTTTGAAAAATTACAAGCATAAAATTCATCAAAAGATCTGCATTTCATTAGTTTACATTATTTTGAAATTCAAAGCATAAATGCCACTTTTATGAGGTCGAAGTTCAAAAAAAAATTTATTGTTGGCCAATTTCTTTATAAAGTGTGACACAGGTTTGTGCTTTTACCCTCAAACCCCCTTAGATTCAAACCCCCTTGAATAGAACCCCGCTAGTTTTAAACCATACCTATAATGGAGTCTCCTTTACACCTATCAAAATGCTGATAAAAAACCACTTTTGATTTACCTTTTAGGTGATCAAATGAATTCATTTAAAATTTATGTTTTGTATGTATGTAATCTTTATTATAAGTTTCCCAAAAAGTATAATTTTAAATATATTTAATTTGATGATTATATTTATTTCTTATTTCTTGTGAATGTACATTTTTCAATGAACATTAAGGTCTTTGTTTCACATATACAAAAAAATAGGAAAATAGTGAAAAGAAATTCTGAAAAATATCTATGCCCTAGGTATTGATGTCCTTGTTTCAACCAAAAAAAATTGAATTTCGATACATATAGAAAAAGTTACATTTTACGGAATACGCCTATGTCTAAATTATAATTGGTTTGACTTCAAAACTTAATTAATAAAAATATTCAACAAAACATCATGAAACCAAATGCATGCCCTATATATTGGTGTTACCAATCTAAATTCAAAAGAATCAGAATTTTATCCTTTGTAGGAAAAAAGTTATGTGCTACAGAATACACATCACTTTAAAAAATGTTGTTTACTATTAAAATTTAGTTATCAAAGGAGATGAAAAAAATTACAATTTAACTCCAATTTTTTTAAAAATATATATATTTAGAATCTGCAGACAAAATCTCACAAATCACTAGTTCGCATCATCTTCAAATTCCTAACGGTTTAGCGGCTATAGGTGTTAGAAAGTGAAGATTTAGTTCAAAATGTTGATTTCAATGTCAAGTTTGGCCAAAAAGTGTAACCCATTATTGTGGGATTACCCGTTGTCAATGAGAAATCCTTGGAGCAAGAAGAGATGCAAGTAGTCCCAGCATGGATAGGAGCAGAAGTGTAGCCTAGTCATCCAATCAAATTGATTCCTATTGATATTCAGAGCTTATTAGCTGCAGATGTGGAGCAAAGGGGAAAGAGAAATGCTAGAATGATGTCTGCAATAAAGAGGGATGCCTCAAGTTCCCGATCAATGTAGATGGATATTCCCCAAGTGGACAAGGAGAAAGGGAGTATAAGGATGGAGGAGTACAAACTAGTAAGCATGGATTTGGGGCATGTAACTATGGAACAACATGCTGAAGAACTATAGGATATTGCAAGTATAACTGCTACAAAGCTCTTAAAGAATAAGAAAAGAAAGAAAGAACTCAAGGGACAAATCACGCAGTTGCAGCAATTCATCAAAGGACTAATAGGTCTAGAACAGAGTGTCCCAGAATTTCTAGAGCACTTGGCTCTTGTGTCAAGGGAAGACATAGAAGAATTTAAAAATATAAAGCATGAGGCCCAGGTACTAGAAAAATGGGTTAATTCATTCTTGAGGAATGGTGAAGAGATAATAAATATGGCAATCAAAAATTGGGATAAGGCTTTGATGGAGAAGAATCATTATGCAGCGACATTACATTCTTACAACCAAAGGGTAGAGTAGAATAAGCATGAGCTGAAGAAAATAATGGTCATCCAACAACATCACATTGATGTTTTATTAAAAGAGCAGATCCTGACCCCTGTCTTAGCCCAAATGATCCCAAAGTGGATATTGGAGCTGAAATTGGAGAGGAAACTCTTAAAACCATGTATAGTGAAATTATTAGAATTGGGCAAGCAAATCCAAGAAATGTTGCAAAAGGATATAAAAATGGTAGAATGGCTAGTAGGCCATCCATGTCCAAGTGCACAAGGATATAATGCAGCATAGGCTATTCAGGAATTCAAAGGTATCTTCCAACCCATGTTGGATACTCCTAACCCAGTATTGACTGAGGATACACTAGATTAGATCACTAAGCTAAAAGGGAAAATCAAGAAATATCTAGGACTCATTGATGGGAGAGAGGGAAATATCCAAGGTTTGACAAAAGAATATGAAATGCAGAGATACATCTAGGAGGCGTCTAGAACTTACAAACATGGGCATATCACCACCATGGTATTGTAGTGTGACAACTACATGGTTAAGATTAAGGGTGAGTGCATTGTAAAAGACTATCAGGACAGTGATTAAAAGGCAAAGTGGCCACTCCTTCGAATTTGGATATTCTTCATTCCTTATTCATCTTGTATTCTTCATTCTTTATTTTGTCCTTAATCTTCTAGAGCACAAAAGGGTCAACAAAGGACAAAAGTTACCAAGGTTATAACAAACTCTTTGGAGGGAATTTTGAAAAACATTGAAAGGGGTATCTAGGCCAAAATTCTAGGTGCAAAGGGTGGAAGATATTATAAGAGAATATTCCAAGGATAATCCAAAAGTGCCAACTAGAGACAACTATCAGAAATGTTTGGGATTGTTGATCTTTTTCAATGAATTGTAACTGTGGATGTAAATGTAATCATTGCAGAGGATCCAGTCCTATATAAGGATCTCTGTTATTCTATTTTGAGGATGCATGTGTGAGCTAAGAACTTGTTAAAGTGAAATTGTATCTGAGAATTGTGGAATTCATACATGTCTACAAAGATAATGATGATGAATTGACATATCTTATCTTTGTATCTGCTAAAACACTTGTGTTGTGTATCTGAAATGTATCTTTTGACATAGTGAAAGTCATATCTAATTGTATATTTCAAGTGACAACTACATTCAGTAATGAAAATATCAAACTATTGCATCTTACTTTGGAGTGCAATTTGAGTGCTTTGAATTCTTGAATGTTTCCTTTGAAGCTTGCATCCTTTCCATGGTGGTTGTGACCTTGTCTAGCTAATTATGAGAAGGATTTTTCTATCAATCTGTATAGTTCTACATGATGCCTTTGTGTAAGTACTAGAGAACAAGATTCCAGAGTGAGAATTGTTTCTAAACCCTATCTTTTGTCTTTATTTGATCAAACTTCTTATAATTAGCCTAAAACATGAAAATTCAAAGGAAAATGTCTAAATTTATGCAAGGATTGTGCAAATGATTAAAGATTTAGGTGATTTTCATAAATATAAGTAAGTGAGAATTCAAACTTTAAAGCTTTAAGAAGATTTGCATGAAATGTCTAAAGTTTGTGCCGGTAAGTTGTAATTTGCAAAGTATTTTGATATTTGATAATTTGGAACCAGTGATCAAAGAGTAATAAATCCAGTACCCCTTAAATAAACAACTTCACATTGAACTACTGAGTGATCTGACACAGTCATGACCTAACTAATGGAGCCTTGGGATTATAAATTCTTAGTGAATTTATCATCTCTTTCAAGAGAGATCAAGTTCCTTTGTGAATTTTATGTGTGTTGTGTATGATTAACATTCGCATCAACAGGACCTTGTGTGTCAAATTATCATTATTTTATTTAAAAGGTCATTTTCGGAGCTAAAATGGAGTTTAATTAAAAAAAGTGACTATAACATGATGTTATAAAAGTGACTTAACTTTATGATGTTATAAGTCATAACTTGAAGTTGTGTGCTAGGATATGGCCCCCTTCATGAGGACTCATGGGACTTAATGAAATAAAATAAAATCAATAAAAGAATTCCCTCATGGGTGTTGGAAGTCAAGAAATAAAAAGGGGAAATGAGACTTCATTTACATCTATTGACTTGCAAAAAAAGAGACATTGTTGTGAAGCTTGAAGCTTGGTTTTCTTGCTGATTTAGGGTTCTACTAAGATGAAATCCTCTATAGAATCACTCGCTTCGTGTTTGGAATACAACATCAGGCGAGTTGTTGGAAGTCTCATCCATGGGCTTCACATTGAGCTTACTTTTATGCATTTTGGTGAAGATTTGAGGGTGTTATTGTGCATTTTGAATACAGATTTTGGGTGATTAGACCACTACAAATATTATAGAGGCAGTTTTGAGGACTTTATCAACACTTTGAACTTCATTCCTTGTTGGCCACACCTTGATAGATCAAGTTGTACCCCTGTAACAGCATATACTTCATGTTCTTTTGTGGATTTTCCCCTTCAAGTTTGGCACATGAGTACTATAAGCATCAGCAGATTTAGATTGAACAACTTGTAGGTGATTTTACAAGGGTTTATGGTGGATTTGTTGTTGCATTTTACCTACAGCTAGGATGTACAGGTATAGCAGGAAACGTGGGTTTCCTTGAGGCTTAAACACCTCTCTTTTGGGTTGTTTAAATCTTGTAATAGGGTCCCCTAGGACCATAGAATGCATTGGTATTCATTGTTGGTGGGAGAACCTTCATTCTTGAGAAAATCGAAGGTGATTTCCACTATCCAAGTTGTTGGTCCATATATATTAGATTTACAAAGTTGTAGAACTCAAAATGGGTATGTCACTATAATTCATTTTGAGCAATTATATGAACTGGGTTTTCGATACTTTGTGCATATCTATTGTTGTTTTTCTGGGTTTTCGTTACATGCTTGTATTTCATTGTTAAACTTGAAATATCATATGTAAAGACCATACACAAACCCTATAAATAATCAACAGTGAGAAACGGGAAAAAAATTTGGCATAAAAACCTACAAGGACAGTGACCATTACATTTGCATATCGTAAACTGCATCTCATACATATGCCAAAAATTACTACAAAAACATGTCATCATTATCATACTAGCATTATTAAGAGTACCTGGAATTTCCTTCTTTGCTTTCATCAACTTTAACATTCACACTGTCAACAATCTTCTTCAATCATTTATTGAAGCACTGACATACCTTACTTTGAGTTGAGTATCCCAAAAATATTCCTTTATCACTTCTTGCCTCAAAAATATTCCTTTATCACTTTTTCTAGATTTGATAAGTAGTTTTTAAACCAAAGACATTTGTCATTTTTGAATCAGTCAGGGCATTCAACAAGGCTTCTTTAGCTTGAAGATTATTTTTAGCATCTTTGACTTGATCAGGAGTTGAAGGACCTTTCTCTAGAGGTTTATACTCCACACTAGTTATTGCCCAATAGGCATCACCCATGTATTACAAATGGCATTCCATGCAATTTTTCCAAATAGAATAATTTGTTCCATCAAATCTTGGACTATCCTTCTTGTAGGTCAACATCCTAGGTCTCCTCAAGTGGTTAGGCTTTTATGAGAGTATCTAGCTCTGATACCAATTGTTGGAACTAGACAACTGGGAGGCGGGTGAATCAGTTGTCCCACAATAAAACTTTTCTACTTTTCATCTTTATTATCTTACTATCAGATTAGTCATGTAAACATTTAAGCATAAATCAACAACATAAGAGCAGAAACATAATCAAGACACTTAACACCAAGATTTTGATGTGGAAACCCGGTTAAGGGAAAAACCACAGTGGGGGTTAAGCCACAAAATGTGTACCCTGTTAAAAGTACTTAATAAAATAGAAGGCACATGCCTTCAGGCACACTACCCAGAGCTCACTACTCAAAAGAGAGGCTCACTGCCTATAGAGTTTACATAGAAATAATTAACTGAGAAATAGGATGTACTTCATGCCTGATTTAGTTTCAATGAATGCTCAAGAACTTTCACTTTGCCTCAAACTCTTCTTCACACTCTATACTACTCTCGCTCCTTTTCTTCTCTGCTCTGCTCTTGATCCTTTCTTCAGATTTTATCTATTTTGCACAAGGATAATTTCAATACTCCTTCAACAAGTATTTATATACTTCATCAACCTTGGAATGATCAATAAGGTTGGCTAAACTAGATGAAGATCATCACACTATTGGCCAAACACAACTGAGACTTAAATATGCCTCTACAACCACTCCACACTTTATAAGAATGTTTTTAAGGCATCCATAATACGCTAGGAACATCCAGTTTGCCAAGACTGGGAAGAACATCAACCTCAAAGAAGAAATCTTGAATCAACAAGCTCAAACTTCAATGTGGACCTCTAACATAGTAGCCATACAATCCAGAGACCTCCACAAGCAAATTGAATTCACCAGTAACATCCATTCTAAACCAAACTACTAGAAACATTTGAATCTTCCTCTAGAACCTCAAGAAGACTCTGCCATGACTGTCAAACTAGAAGGATATCTTGCGGACCTCCAAACCATGAACCACTGATGTTGATGATACACATTGACTTCCCAAACATGCCTTCAGATCCACAAATCATAATTTTATATTTCTAGAGCAATCTAGACCTCTTTCCTGAGTATTGCAGGAACCAGTTTTGCTCAGATGGCCATAACTCCTTTAGATCTTCATGCAGACTTCTCAAGTCTTAACTAAAGTAATGTCTAACAATCATCTACACATACACATGATCTGCATGCATTGATTATCATTAATTTTCTCAATATCCTCAACAGTCTAGTATTCTATGTAGACAGCAAAACAGGATACAGTTGACACTAATCGAAACAAGGACATGTTGACATCAATGACAACCCACTTAGGCACATATTTGCAACATTTCTAACCCTAAGCCCAAACCTAATTCTAACCATAGTTGTAACCCTAATTCTAGACCTAATTGTAATACTAATTGTAAACCTAATTTTAACATGAACCCTAACCCCAATCCTAATTGTAACTCTAACTCTAGTTCTAATAATAATTGTAAGCATAATTCTATCCCCAACCCTAACACTAACCATATTTATAACCCTAATTCTAACTTGGACCTGAAACCTAACCCTAACCCTAATTTAAACCTTATAATTTTCCTGACTCTTGACCATTTCTTTCCCACCATTAGATGACTTGGTACACATTTTGTATGATTTATCACTTTTAGGGTCTTAGATATATCATTTCTGCTCGTATTATCATTTTTTATTTCTTTTGAGGGATTGTATTCTTACTTATCATTATTCCATTATTATATCTTTTCTTTTAGACTTTTGTTCTTTGTTGAGATCTATCATTTACCCACCCTAACCACTCTTGCTAATCACATTAGGTTTCCATTTTGATATCTAATATACCACTAATTCTAATCCTAACCCTAATTCTAACACTGGAGTTAGTGTTAGGGTTAGAATTATGGTTAGGGTTATGGTTAGGTCATCTAAAATACTTCCATTGGTGCAATATTAATTGCCAAATTTATATTAATAGATAAAACCATTTGGTATGGAGTAACTGTTTAAAGACATCATTTGACATCATACGACAAACATATAATATGTAGTATTCCAATGCATGTACATTGCCACCTTAGTACTTGTACACATAAGAATAGTATTTTTCAACATACTATTCTTTTATGATTCTTTCCAAGTACTCTTACCCTTCAAAATTACACAAATCATTCATATCATGGTTGTTTGATTTGAGTTCCACAAATCACTCATTTTTTGTTTGGATCTCTTTGTCTGCCACAGCTGAGCTTGCGTTTAGCCCAACATTTCCTGGCCGCATTTACTAGACAAAAAGTTTGATGAATCTTTTCAAAATTTAGATAGGAATGAAGAAATAAGGGCTAAGAATAACCACAAAAATAGCAAAGCAAAGATAGAAGGCGATTCTTTTGTTTTCTATTTGCACTCCCTTTTAGCTAATCTAAAAGCTTTCAATTTGATATGCTCGCTATAGGTTTTGTGTGGTTAATGAAACTGACAGGGTGTGTCATTCCTTTCACCTTCCCCATTGAGTATTTGCATGTTTGAACTACCCTCTGCCTTCTTGTCCATCTGTCTTACTGTCCATATATTTTGAATCTGGAGTGATTATTTGTATTATTTTTTTTATAAAGATTCTATAGTAGAATCTTATAAGTTTACAGAGAAATTATAGAATCTTTCAACTCTTGTTTTTCATTCGTGTTGTAAATGTAGGAATGCCTCTCCGCATAATTATTATTATATTTTTGTTTTTTCTTTGTTTTTTAATTTTATTTTTTATTTTTTATTTTTTTGTTCGATGAACACTTTTGATCGGAGCTATGAACCGGTGAGGCCACAACATGGGGGACCTTGGTGGCCACCACTATAACCAAGCTGTGACTTAACCGCCCAACCATGCCCTTAATGGCTCTTTGTTTTTTGTTTTTATATATTTTGATTTTTTTCAATTGGGATATCTCAAGGGTTAGGCATAGAAATTCTTGACGTCCATGATGTTCATTGGCTCTTCCAAAGGCTAGCCCTCTATTTTGGCAATTTGATAAGAAATAAGGATAAAGGGTCCGAACCAATTACACTCAAACTTCCCTTTGTTATCTCAATTTTGCAAATTCTTTTGATTTTCTTTTAGCACAAGGTTACCAATCTCAAATCGATGAGATTTTATCTTCTTGTTGTAACTACAACAGAGATGATTCTAATAGGCTTACAAATTATTCAAAGTGGTGACATGCCCCTCATCTAGTATTTATAGCTCATGCAACCGAGAAAAATGATACTCCTCCTTATGAATGAGATTGTGCAAAGAAATTCTTAGTGAGGGAATCATGAAGTCTATTGGAAAAATAGACGTAGAGCCAAAGATGAGGGAATATAGTGTGGCTCTAGTAGGTGTGCAAATGCTAGTACAGTAGGCCCATAGAGAAGGGTTAAGTTGAAGATGCCAGTCACGACCAAATTCATTCATTATCCCCTTAAGTATTTTGAGAATGGTTTTGTTTGAAGCCTCTCTTTGATTATTAGCTTGAGGATAGTATGGGGTGGAAAAGTGATGATGGATATGGAATTTATGGCATAGGAAATGGAAATCTTAGCTTTTGAAAGGTTTGTCGTTGTTGGTGACAATGGTAAGGGGAATACCATACCGACATATGATATAGTGAAGAATAAATTTTGCAATCTATTTATCAGTGTATATGTGAGTGGAATGGCCTCAACCCACTTTGTAAAGTAGTCAATGGTGGTGATGATGAATTTGTTGCAATGGGAAGAGAAGGAGTCTTATCAGAATTTCCTTTGATCTGCACCTGGTTAAGAGTGTAGACAGCAGTACTCACTGCTTCTCTCCAATAAACTTGAGGAACATTTATTTCCATCATCATGGTTCTAACAGCTTCTTGACTGGTCTGGTTCTTTCTTTCCACAACTCTCTTTTGCTGAGGAGTCCTAGGAGCAGATAATTGTCTTTTTATTCCATGCTTTTCATAGAAGGCATCAAACTCATTGGAGGTAAATTCTCCACCTTTGTCAGATCTCAGACACTTTAGTTTCCCACCAATCTCATTTTCAACCATCATCTTGAACACCTTAAACTTGTCAAGGGCTTCTGATTTTTCTCTCAAAAAAGTTACCCACATCATCTAGGAGTAATCATCAATTAGCAACATGAAATATCTATCTCCTTGCACACTCCTAATTCTAACAAGACCACAGAGATTAGTATGTACCAGCTCCAATCTCTCACTTGAACCTTGTTCCTTACTCTTGAATGAAATTTTGTTTAGTTTACCCAATTGACATTTTCTACATATGTTATTAGATTTCACAAGTCTTGGAAGATCTCTTACAGCTTGAGTGGAACTTATTTTGACAATGTTGTCAAAATTCACATGACACATCCTCTTATGCCATAGCCAACTTTGATCTGTCTAAGCAATCAAACAACTTTTCCCAAAACTACCTAAGTGAAAGATGTTACCTCTGGTTTAAGTATCAGATGCAGTTTCAGTTCCAGAGCTTTCCAAGATTCTGCATTTTCCATCCTTGAACCGAAGATCATAACCCTTGTCAACCAACTGTCCAACACTGAGAAGATTATGTTTCAGTCCTTCCACATATAGAACATCATTGGTGTTGTTCTTGTCATCAAAAGAGATGGATCCTCTACCATGGATTCTACCAGCTGAGTTGTCTCCAAATTTCACAAGTCCTCCTTCATAGTTTTCAATGTTCACAAACTTACTCTTGTCACCAGGCATGTGATGAGAACATCCACTATCAATCACCCATTCATCCTTTTCAATAACCTGAGAAGCCAAGGCACTTTCCACATTTTCATAGGTAGCAGATTCAGTAGACACCAGATCTTCTTCTTTGATAGCAATAAACACCCAATCATTTTCAGAGGAGCCTCCATGATCAGATTCATCATCTATTACCCCTTCTTCTCCATTTTCTTGGACATAGTAACATTTCTTCTGACCTTTATACCTGTTAGGGTTAGGTTTTGAAAACCTTTTCGGATATATTGAGGCAAAATGACCATTCTTATTACAAGCAAAGCATTTGAGTGGTAATTTTCCTTCATACTTACCAGATCCTCTTGGCATTCTTCTGGCAATAAGAGATTCAAGATCTGCTATTTCTATTTCAACATCTTCAATATCCTTTCTTGTCTTTACAAATCTATTTGATCTTGCAGAAGAGCTTTCACCCAGATCATATCTTTGTTTTCCATACACACTAGCCTTAAATGCAAATTCAGACTTGGGAAGAGAATCACCAAACTCACTTAATTCAAAATCTGAAATTCTGCCAAGTAGATGATCTCTTGTAACCTCTGAGACTGTCTTGATTTCTTCTATAGCTACAACCTTATGTTTGTATGAATCTAGTAAAGATCTGACTACTTTTGACACAATTTTTGATTCTTCCAAAGTTCCACTAGCACACCTTATGCCACACACAAGTTCATTCATCTTTTGCATGTAGATTGTGATATTTTCATCTTCGCTCATTCTCATAGTTTCAAATTTTCCTCTCAGACTTTACAGCTTTGCACATTTGACATATTTATCACCTTCATATAGATACTCCAACTTTTTCTAGATTTGATAAGTAGTTTTTAAACCAAAGACATTTGTCATTTTTGAATCAGTCAGGGCATTCAACAAGGCTTCTTTAGCTTGAAGATTATTTTTAGCATCTTTGACTTGATCAGGAGTTGAAGGACCTTTCTCTAGAGGTTTATACTCCACACTAGTTATTGCCCAATAGGCATCACCCATGCATTACAAATGGCATTCCATGCAATTTTTCCAAATAGAATAATTTGGTCCATCAAATCTTGGACTATCCTTCTTGTAGGTTGACATCCTAGGTCTCCTCAAGCAGTTAGGCTTTTATGAGAGTATCTAGCTCTGATACCAATTGTTGGAACTAGACAACTGGGAGGCGGGTGAATCAGTTGTCCCACAATAAAACTTTTCTACCTTTCATCTTTATTATCTTACTATCAGATTAGTCATGTAAACGTTTAAGCATAAATCAACAACATAAGAGCAGAAACATAATCAAGACACTTAACACCAAGATTTTGATGTGGAAACTCAGTTAAGGGAAAAACCACAGTGGGGGTTAAGCCACAAAATGCGTACCCTGTTAAAAGTACTTAATAAAATAGAAGGCACATGCCTTCAGGCACACTACCCA
Organism: Cunninghamia lanceolata; assembly: GCA_027924645.1. Taxonomy (NCBI): domain Eukaryota; kingdom Viridiplantae; phylum Streptophyta; class Pinopsida; order Cupressales; family Cupressaceae; genus Cunninghamia; species Cunninghamia lanceolata. The sequence continues at coordinate 1,576,402 of BSBN01001019.1, forward strand.
GAGCTCACTACTCAAAAGAGAGGCTCACTGCCCATAGAGTTTACATAGAAAGAATTAACTGAGAAATAGGATGTACTTCATGCCTGATTTAGTTTCAATGAATGCTCAAGAACTTTCACTTTGCCTCAAACTCTTCTTCACACTCTATACTGCTCTCGCTCCTTTTCTTCTCTGCTCTGCTCTTGATCCTTTCTTCAGATTTTATCTATTTTGCACAAGGATAATTTCAATACTCCTTCAACAAGTATTTATATACTTCATCAACCTTGGAATGATCAACAAGGTTGGCTAAACTAGATGAAGATCATCACACTATTGGCCAAACACAACTGAGACTTAAATATGCTTCTACAACCACTCCACACTTTATAAGAATGTTTTTAAGGCATCCATAATAGGCTAGGAACATCCAGTTTGCCAAGACTGGGAAGAACATCAACCTCAAAGAAGAAATCTTGAATCAACAAGCTCAAACTTCAATGTGGACCTCTAACATAGTAGCCATACAATCCAGAGACCTCCACAGGCAAATTGAATTCACCAGTAACATCCATTCTAAACCAAACTACTAGAAACATTTGAATCTTCCTCTGGAACCTCAAGAAGACTCTGCCATGACTGTCAAACTAGAAGGATATCTTGCGGACCTCCAAACCATGAACCACTGATGTTGATGATACACATTGACTTCCCAAACATGCCTTCAGATCCTCAAATCATAATTTTATATTTCTAGAGCAATCTAGACCTCTTTCCTGAGTATTGCAGGAACCAGTTTTGCTCAGATGGCCATAACTCCTTTAGATCTTCATGCAGACTTCTCAAATCTTAACTGAAGTAATCTCTGACAATCATCTACACATACACATGATCTACATGCATTGATTATCATTAATTTTCTCAATATCCTCAACAGTCCAGTCTTCTATGTAGACAGCAAAACAGGATACAGTTGACACTAATGGAAACAAGGACATGTTGACATCAATGACAACCCACTTAGGCACATATTTGCAACATTTCTAACCCTAAGCCCAAACCTAATTCTAACCATAGTTGTAACCCTAATTCTAGACCTAATTGTAATACTAATTGTAAACCTAATTTTAACATGAACCCTAACCCCAATCCTAATTGTAACTCTAACTCTAGTTCTAATAATAATTGTAAGCATAATTCTATCCCCAACCCTAACACTAACCATATTTATAACCCTAATTCTAACTTGGACCTGAAACCTAACCATAACCCTAATTTAAACCTTACAATTTTCCTGACTCTTGACCATTTCTTTCCCACCATTAGATGACTTGGTACACATTTTGTATGATTTATCACTTTTAGGGTCTTAGATATATCATTTCTGCTCGTATTATCATTTTTTATTTCTTTTGAGGGATTGTATTCTTACTTATCATTATTCCATTATTATATCTTTTCTTTTAGACTTTTGTTCTTTGTTGAGATCTATCATTTACCCACCCTAACCACTCTTGCTAATCACATTAGGTTTCCATTTTGATATCTAATATACCACTAATTCTAATCCTAACCCTAATTCTAACACTGGAGTTAGTGTTAGGGTTAGAATTATGGTTAGGGTTATGGTTAGGTCATCTAAAATACTTCCATTGGTGCAATATTAATTGCCAAATTTATATTAATAGATAAAACCATTTGGTATGGAGTAACTGTTTAAAGACATCATTTGACATCATACGACAAACATATAATATGTAGTATTCCAATGCATGTACATTGCCACCTTAGTACTTGTACACATAAGAATAGTATTTTTCAACATACTATTCTTTTATATTTCTTTCCAAATACTCTTACCCTTCAAAATTACACAAATCATTCATATCATGGTTGTTTGATTTGAGTTCCACAAATCACTCATTTTTTGTTTGGATCTCTTTGTCTGCCACAGCTGAGCTTGCGTTTAGCCCAACATTTCCTGGCCGCATTTACTAGACAAAAAGTTTGATGAATCTTTTCAAAATTTAGATAGGAATGAAGAAATAAGGGCTAAGAATAACCACAAAAATAGCAAAGCAAAGATAGAAGGCGATTCTTTTGTTTTCTATTTGCACTCCCTTTTAGCTAATCTAAAAGCTTTCAATTTGATATGCTCGCTATAGGTTTTGTGTGGTTAATGAAACTGACAGGGTGTGTCATTCCTTTCACCTTCCCCATTGAGTATTTGCATGTTTGAAACTACCCTCTGCCTTCTTGTCCATCTGTCTTACTGTCCATATATTTTGAATCTGGAGTGATTATTTGTATTATTTTTTTTTTTATAAAGATTCTATATTAGAATCTTATAAGTTTACAGAGAAATTATAGAATCTTTCAACTCTTGTTTTTCATTCATGTTGTAAATGTAGGAATGCCTCTCCGCATAATTATTATTATATTTTTGTTTTTTCTTTGTTTTTTAATTTTATTTTTTATTTTTTATTTTTTTGTTCGATGAACACTTTTGATCGGAGCTATGAACCGGTGAGGCCACAACATGGGGGACCTTGGTGGCCACCACTATAACCAAGCTGTGACTTAACCGGCCAACCATGCCCTTAATGGCTCTTTGTTTTTTATTTTTATATATTTTGTTTTTTTTCAATTGGGATATCTCAAGGGTTAGGCGTAGAAATTCTTGACGTCCATGATGTTCATTGGCTCTTCCAAAGGCTAGTCCTCTATTTTGGCAATTTGATAAGAAATAAGGATAAAGGGTCCGAACCAATTACACTCAAACTTCCCTTTGTTATCTCAATTTTGCAAATTCTTTTGATTTTCTTTTAGCACAAGGTTACCAATCTCAAATCGATGAGATTTTATCTTCTTGTTGTAACTACAACAGAGATGATTCTAATAGGCTTACAAATTATTCAAAGTGGTGACATGCCCCTCATCTAGTATTTATAGCTCATGCAACCGAGAAAAATGATACTCCTCCTTATGAATGAGATTGTGCAAAGAAATTCTTAGTGAGGGAATCATGAAGTCTATTGGAAAAATACATGTAGAGCCAAAGACGAGGGAATATAGTGTGGCTCTAGTAGGTGTGCAAATGCTAGTACAGTAGGCCCATAGAGAAGGGTTAAGTTGAAGATGCCAGTCACGACCAAATTCATTCATTATCCCCTTAAGTATTTTGAGAATGGTTTTGTTTGAAGCCTCTCTTTGATTATTAGCTTGAGGATAGTATGGGGTGGAAAAGTGATGATGGATATGGAATTTATGGCATAGGAAATGGAACTCTTAGCTTTTGAAAGGTTTGTCGTTGTTGGTGACAATGGTAAGGGGAATACCATACCGACATATGATATAGTGAAGGATAAATTTTGAAATCTATTTATCAATGTATATGTGAGTGGAATGGTCTCAACCCACTTTGTAAAGTAGTCAATGGTGGTGATGATGAATTTGTTGCAATGGGAAGAGAAGGAGTCTTATCGGAATTTCCTTTGATCTGCACCTGGTTAAGAGTGTAGACAGCAGTACTCACTGCTTCTCTCCAATAAACTTGAGGAACATTTATTTCCATCATCATGGTTCTAACAGCTTCTTGAATGGTCCAGTTCTTTCTTTCCACAACTCTATTTTGCTGAGGAGTCCTAGGAGCAGATAATTGTCTTTTTATTCCATGCTTTTCATAGAAGGCATCAAACTCATTGGAGGTAAATTCTCCACCTTTGTCAGATCTCAGACACTTTAGTTTCCCACCAATCTCATTTTCAACCATCATCTTGAACACCTTAAACTTGTCAAGGGCTTCTGATTTTTCTCTCAAAAAAGTTACCCACATCATCTAGGAGTAATCATCAATTAGCAACATGAAATATCTATCTCCTTGCACACTCCTAATTCTAGCAAGACCACAGAGATTAGTATGTCCCAGCTCCAATCTCTCACTTGAACCTTGTTCCTTACTCTTGAATGAAATTTTGTTCAGTTTACCCAATTGACATTCTCTACATATGTTATTAGGTTTCACAAGTCTTGGAAAATCTTTTACAGCTTGAGTGGAACTTATTTTGACAATGTTGTCAAAATTCACATGACACATCCTCTTATGCCATAGCCAACTTTGATCTGTCTAAGCAATCAAACAACTTTTCCCAAAACTACATAAGTGAAAGATGTTACCTCTAGTTTAAGTATCAGATGCAATTTCAGTTCCAGAGCTTTCCAAGATTCTACATTTTCCATCCTTGAACCGAAGATCATAACCCTTGTCAACCAACTGTCCAACACTGAGAAGATTGTGTTTTAGTCCTTCCACATATAGAACATCATTGGTGTTGTTCTTGTCATCAAAAGAGATGGATCCTCTACCATGGATTCTACCAGCTGAGTTGTCTCCAAATTTCACAAGTCCTCCTTCATAGTTTTCAATGTTCACAAACTTACTCTTGTCACCAATCATGTGATGAGAACATCCACTATCAATCACCCATTCATCCTTTTCAATAACCTGAGCAGCCAAGGCACTTTCCACATTTTCACAGCTAGCAGATTCAGTAGACACCAAATCTTCTTCTTTGATAGTAATAAACACCCAATCATTTTTAGAGGAGCCTCCATGATCAGATTCATCATCTATTACCCCTTCTTCTCCATTTTCTTAGACATAGTAACATTTCTTCTGACCTTTATACCTGTTAGGGTTAGGTTTTGAAAACCTTTTTGGATATCTTGAGGCAAAATGACCATTCTTATTACAAGCAAAGCATTTGAGTGGTAATTTTCCTTCATACTTACCAGATCCTCTTGGCATTCCTCTGGCAATAAGAGATTCAAGATCTGCTATTTCTACTTCAACATCTTCAAGATCCTTTCTTGTCTTTACAAATCTATTTGATCTTGCAGAAGAGATTTCAGCCAAATCATATCTTTGTTTTCCATACACACTAGCGTTAAATGCAAATTCAGACTTGGGAAGAGAATCACCAAACTCACTTAATTTGAAATCTGAAATTTTACCAAGTAGATGATCTCTTGTAACCTCTGAGACTGTCTTGATTTCTTCTATAGCTACAACCTTATATTTGTATGAATCTGGTAAAGATCTGAGTACTTTTGACACAATTTTTGATTCTTCCAAAGTTCCACCAGCACACCTTATGCCACACACAAGTTCATTTATCTTTTGCATGTAGATTGTGATATTTTCATCTTCGCTCATTCTCATACTTTCAAATTTTCCTCTCAGACTTTACAGCTTTGCACATTTGACATATTTATCACCTTCATACAGATACTCCAACTTTTTCTAGATTTGATAAGTAGTTTTTAAACCAAAGACATTTGTCATTTTTGAATTAGTCAGGGCATTCAACAAGACTTCTTTAGCTTGAAGATTATTTTTAGAATCTTTGACTTGATCAAGAGTTGAAGGACCTTTCTCTAGAGGTTTATACTCCACACTAGTTATTGCCCAATAGGCATCACCCATGCATTACAAATGGCATTCCATGCAATTTTTCCAAATAGAATAATTTGTTCCATCAAATCTTGTACTATCCTTCTTGTAGGTCGACATCCTAGATCTCCTCAAGCGGTTAGGCTTTTATGAGAGTATCTAGCTCTGATACCAATTGTTGGAACTAGACAACTGAGAGGGGGGTGAATCAGTTGTCCCACAATAAAACTTTTCTACCTTTCATCTTCTTTATTATCTTACTATCAGATTAGTCATGTAAACATTTAAGCATAAATCAACAACATAAGAGCAGAAACATAATCAACACACTTAACACCAAGATTTTGATGTGGAAACCTGGTTAAGGGAAAAACCACAGTGGGGGTTAAGCCACAAAATACGTACCCTGTTAAAAGTACTTAATAAAATAGAAGGCACATGCCTTCAGGCACACTACCCAGAGCTCACTACTCAAAAGAGAGGCTCACTGCCTACAGAGTTTACATAGAAAGAATTAACTAAGAAATAGGATCTACTTCATGCCTGATTTAGTTTCAATGAATGCTCAAGAACTTTCACTTTGCCTCAAACTCTTCTTCACACTCTATACTGCTCTCGCTCCTTTTCTTCTCTGCTCTGCTCTTGATCCTTTCTTTAGATTTTATCTATTTTGCACAAGGATAATTTCAATACTCCTTCAACAAGTATTTATATACTTCATTAACCTTGGAATGATCAACAAGGTTAGCTAAACTAGATGAAGATCATCACACTATTGGCCAAACACAACTGAGACTTAAATATGCTTCTACAACCACTCCACACTTTTTAAGAATGTTTTTAAGGCATCCATAATAGGCTAGGAACATCTGGTTGGACAAGACTGGGAAGAACATCAACCTCAAAGAAGAAATCTTGAGTCAACAAGCTCAAACTTCAATGTGGACCTCTAACATAGTAGCCATACAATCCAGAGACCTCCACAAGCAAATTGAATTCACCAGTAACATCCATTCTAAACCAAACTACTAGAAACATTTGAATCTTCCTTTAGAACCTCAAGAACACTCTGCCATGACTATCAAACTAGAAGGATAGCTTGCGGACCTCCAAACCATGAACCAATGATGTTGATGATACACATTGACTTCCCAAACATGCCTTCAGATCCACAAATCATAATTTTATATTTCTAGAGCAATCTAGACCTCTTTCCTGAGTATTGTAGGAACCGGTTTTGCTCAGATGGCCATAACTCCTTTAGATCTTCATGCAAACTTCTCAAATCTTAACTGAAGCAATCTCTGACAATCATCTACACATACACATGATCTGCATGCATTGATTATCATTAATTTTCTCAATATCCCCAACAGTCCAGTCTTCTATGTAGACAACAAAACAGGATACAGTTGACACTAATGGAAACAAGGATATGTTGACATCAATGACAACCCACTTAGGCACATATTTGCAACATTTCTAACCCTAAGCCCAAACCTAATTCTAACCATAGTTGTAACCCTAATTCTAGACCTAATTGTAATACTAATTGTAAACCTAATTTTAACATGAACCCTAACCCCAATCCTAATTGTAACTCTAACTCTAGTTCTAATAATAATTGTAAGCATAATTCTATCCCCAACCCTAACACTAACCATATTTATAACCCTAATTCTAACTTGGACCTGAAACCTAACCCTAACCCTAATTTAAACCTTATAATTTTCCTGACTCTTGACCATTTCTTTCCCACCATTAGATGACTTGGTACACATTTTGTATGATTTATCACTTTTAGGGTCTTAGATATATCATTTCTGCTCGTATTATCATTTTTTATTTCTTTTGAGGGATTGTATTCTTACTTATCATTATTCCATTATTATATCTTTTCTTTTAGACTTTTGTTCTTTGTTGAGATCTATCATTTACCCACCCTAACCACTCTTGCTAATCACATTAGGTTTCCATTTTGATATCTAATATACCACTAATTCTAATCCTAACCCTAATTCTAACACTGGAGTTAGTGTTAGGGTTAGAATTATGGTTAGGGTTATGGTTAGGTCATCTAAAATACTTCCATTGGTGCAATATTAATTGCCAAATTTATATTAATAGATAAAACCATTTGGTATGGAGTAACTGTTTAAAGACATCATTTGACATCATACGACAAACATATAATATGTAGTATTCCAATGCATGTACATTGCCACCTTTGTACTTGTACACATAAGAATAGTATTTTTCAACATACTATTCTTTTATATTTCTTTCCAAATACTCTTACCCTTCAAAATTACACAAATCATTCATATCATGGTTGTTTGATTTGAGTTCCACAAATCACTCATTTTTTGTTTGGATCTCTTTGTCTGCCACAGCTGAGCTTGTGTTTAGCCCAACATTTCCTGGCCGCATTTACTAGACAAAAAGTTTGATGAATCTTTTCAAAATTTAGATAGGAATGAAGAAATAAGGGCTAAGAATAACCACAAAAATAGCAAAGCAAAGATAGAAGGCGATTCTTTTGTTTTCTATTTGCACTCCCTTTTAGCTAATCTAAAATCTTTCAATTTGATATGCTCGCTATAGATTTTGTGTGGTTAATGAAACTGACAGGGTGTGTCATTCCTTTCACCTTCCCCATTGAGTATTTGCATGTTTGAAACTACCCTCTACCTTCTTGTCCATCTGTCTTCCTGTCCATATATTTTGAATCTGGAGTGATTATTTGTATTATTTTTTTTTATAAAGATTCTATATTAGAATCTTATAAGTTTACAGAGAAATTATAGAATCTTTCAACTCTTGTTTTTCATTCGTGTTGTAAATGTAGGAATGCCTCTCTGCATAATTATTATTATATTTTTGTTTTTTCTTTGTTTTTTAATTTTATTTTTTCTTTTTTATTTTTTTGTTAGATGAACACTTTTGATCAGAGCTATGAACTGGTGAGTCCACAACATGGGGGACCTCGGTGGCCACCACTATAACCAAGCTGTGACTTAACTGCCCAACCATGCCCTTAACGGCTCTTTGTTTTTTATTTTTATATATTTTGATTTTTTTCAATTGGGATATCTCAAGGGTTAGGCATAGAAATTCTTGATGTCCATGATGTTCATTGGCTCTTCCAAAGGCTAGCCCTCTATTTTGGCAATTTGATAAGAAATAAGGATAAAGTGTTTGAACCAATTACACTCAAACTTCCCTTTGTTATCTCAATCTTGCAAATTCTTTTGATTTTCTTTTAGCACAAGGTTACCAATCTCAAATCGATGAGATTTTATCTTCTTGTTGTAACTACAACAGAGATGATTCTAATAGGCTTACAAATTATTCAAAGTGGTGACATGCCCCTCATCTAGTATTTATAGCTCATGCAACCGAGAAAAATGATACTTCTCCTTATGAATGAGATTGTGCAAAGAAATTCTTAGTGAGGGAATCATGAAGTCTATTGGAAAAATAGATGTAGAGCCAAAGACGAGGGAATATAGTGTGGCTCTAGTAGGTGTGCAAATGCTAGTACAGTAGGCCCATAGAGAAGGGTTAAGTTGAAGATGCCAGTCACGACCAAATTCATTCATTATCCTCTTAAATATTTTGAGAATGGTTTTGTTTGAAGCCTCTCTTTGATTATTAGCTTGAGGATAGTATGGGGTGGAAAAGTGATGATGGATATGGAATTTATGGCATAGGAAATGGAAATCTTAGCTTTTGAAAGGTTTGTCGTTGTTGGTGACAATGGTAAGGGGAATACCATACCGACATATGATATAGTGAAGGATAAATTTTGCAATCTATTTATCAGTGTATATGTGAGTGGAATGGCCTCAACCCACTTTGTAAAGTAGTCAATGGTGGTGATGATGAATTTGTTGCAATGGGAAGAGGATAGGTGGATTTTGCCAATGTGATCGAGCCCCCATTGTGAAAGGGCCAAGGAGTAGTAAAGGGTTGTAATTATTGTGATGGTGCATGTATCAAATCATCATTCTATTGACATTGTAGACATTTATTCACAAATTGATAGGCATTTTGTTCCATAGTTGGCCAATAGCAACCCATTCTCAATAGCTTCTTACCAAGGGCATGACCACTAGAGTGTGCACCATAGATTACCTCATGTACTTCATGTAATGTAGTTTGGGATTTTTCATAGTTAATGCACCATGATAGAGCTCCATCATGACTCCTTTGATATAGCGTATCACCAAGGATGGTGAAGCAGGAGGATCGATGGATGAAGGTTTTATGTTGTGTGTTGGATAGATTGGGTGGGAGACTACGATCACAGAGATATGTGTAGACATCATGATACCATGAGAAATTGGGACCAACAAGTTTATGTATGAGCTCACTAGGAGTGATATCATATGCACAGATTAATATCTATTCTACCAAATATTCACACTGATGACTATTTTGAGGCATGTCTAGAAGAGATCAGATGGTAGCCATAGCATGAAGAACATTGTTATTCAATCTAGGTACTTGCTCAAAGATGATCTATGAAAATTATTTTTTGAAATCATCTACAATCTACTTATAAGGAAGTAACTTTTCATATTTGGTTTGATACTCATCATTGACTTGTTTTATGAGAAGTTGTGAATCGCCATATAGACATGTAATTCATCAATCTTCCATTGAGCAACCATTCTTAGTCTCGCGATAAGAGCTTCATTTTCAACAATGTTGTTGGTACATGGAAAAGCTATTCTATAAGACATCAGGTTGCAATCACCTTGCAGAGTGATAAATAGGATCCCTGCTCCTAAACCATGTTGTGTGTAGGACCCATCAAAATATAGCTTTGAATTTGTAGGTGGTGTAACAACAAATACAACTTCATCAGGAAGCTCTAAAAGGAGTGGATTGTCTTCTTGTAAAGGTACATCTACTAGTTGATCTACTATCACTTGTCCTTTGATGGCTTTGTGGTCTACATATTCAATGCCAAATTCACTTAAGATCATTATCTATTTTTCCATACATCCTATGAGAGTATCCTTTGACATGAGGTACTTAAGTGGGTCTACTTTGGAAATGAGCTTAGTCTTATGATTAAGCATTTACTGTCTCAATATTTGTGAATTTAAGACAACTATCAAACATGCTCATTCTATTGGTGTATAATTGAGCTTATACCCCACTAAAGTACAACTAATGTAATAAATGACTCTCTTTTCTAGCATCATTGTGTTGTGCCGAAAGTGCCCCTACTACTACTAATGTGGTGAAAATGTATAACAAGATGGGCTTCCCTGAGATGGGTGGCATGAGTACAAGAGGAGATCCAAGATACTATTTGAGTTGATCAAAATTATTTTGATAGTTAGAATCCCATTAAAATGTCACATTCTTTTGAAGGAGAGGTGAAAAAGGATGACACTAATCCACAAGTTGTGAAATGAAACATCTTATTGATTGGAGCTTTCCTTGTAAGCTACGTAGCTACTTTAGATTTTGAGGTGGAGGCTTATCAACTATAGCACTTAATTTTGTAGGGTCCACGCCAATGCCTCATCATGATACAATGTAGCCCAATAATTTCTCAAAAGTCACCCTAAAAACATACTTTTTTTGATTGAGGCACACCTTATATTCCTCTAATCGATCAAAGATATTTTCAAGCACATAGAGTTGACCTTCTCTTATCTTAGATTTTCCTAGGAGGTCATCAACATAGTCCTCCATTGTTTGATGTAGTATATCATGAAATATAATAGTCATCGCTCATTGGTATGTGGCCCTAGAATTCTTAAGACCAAAAGGCGTGACTTGCCAATAGTATGTTCTCCATGCACAAATAAAAGAAGTCTTATGTTTGTCTTCTTCTATAATCTGGATTTGATTATACACTGAAAAACCATCCATAAGGGATAACATTATGTGACCAGTGGTAAGGTTCACTATAATGTCAATATTGTGTTGTGGAAAGTTGTCCTTAGGGAAAGCTTTGTTAAGATCTCAAAAATCTATACAAATGCATATGTCCCCAGTGACCTTTGCTACTGAATCATATGTTGGATACCAATTCTAGATAATCAATGGGTCGAATAAATCTAACTTCTAGTAATTTATGGAGTTCTGCTTTGATTAAAAGTGCTATTTGGGGATGCATTTTCCTAATCTTTTGTTTTACCATTTTCACATCAGGATATACTATTAGGTGATGTACCACAAGTGATGAATCTAGTCCAGACATATTAGTGTGAGACCACGCAATTTTTTAGACCTTTCTTTGAAGAATGTGGAGAAGTCATGCTATTCTTGTGGTGTTAGCGATGCTTCCACAAAAGTGATTTTTGGGCCGTCTTCAATGCCCGAGATTAGCTCTTGTGCTTCTTCTATCAAGACTGCTGATTTTTCTTGATAATATTTTTGTATTTCAAGGAGGTCAAATTCCTCATCTTCTGGTGCCTTGGAGAGGTCTTCACTAGAAGATACATCCTTTTTTTACCTTTTTATCATCCTATAGCAGCACATTGTTGTTTTCACTAGGGTCCTTTGTTATTCTTTTTATTTTTTCATTTTTGCAACTAAGAAATTTGATTGTCTCCCCAAAGTTCAACATGACATATCCTACCTTATGATTTCCAAGTGGTATATGCTCTCTAAGTCCCATGATCTCAGCAATAGCCTCATCATTTTGAAGATGTCTAAGACAGGAGGCCCTTGTTGGTCCCAATCGATGAGTTATGGGTAAACGAGTGGGAGGTCGGTGGATGCAAATGGGGTGGATGAAATGCTATAAATGGTACAAATGGATACATCTTGGAAGAGGTCAGTGATATGCTCAAAGGAGTCTTCATATGTCCCTCCATTGGTGCTCTAAACAATGGGAAAAAGCTTTAGCTACTTCACAAAGGACACATTCAAGTTCCGAGGATACAAGCTCAGGCAATCCAAACCCATGCCCTTGGTGATGATATCTACTTGTTATGATAAGGGGTTCATGAGTACCTTGTTCATGTAAACCTAGTCTTCCATGACCTTTGTAGTTCCCATATTTTGAAGTAGGTAAGGATACAACTTTTTCTAGTTCATCTTTGTAGAACCAAGATGATAAGTCTTCAATGGATTCTTTATCTAGGACTCACCAACGGTGAAATGTTATGAGCTTGAACTTGATAACAACTGTAGCAACTAAGCCAAAAGGTTGTGGTTTGCCGTATGATTTAGGGGAGGGTGGGAGTTGTTCTGCATAGAAAGAATTGTGTAGGAGGCATTCTACAATCACAACAGGGAATAAATAAAATAAATAAATAAATAAAAATAAAATAAAATAAATAAATAGAAATGAAAAAAGAAATTGGAAACAGTTGAAAGTAAAAAACAGTGGATAAAATAAAATAAAAATATACAACCAAAAAGAAAAAATCACAAAAACCATGGAAAACACAAAAAAAACATGGAAAATAAGAATAAAAGCTATGGGAATCACAAAAAGCACCGTCTCACATACTATAGATATATTTTTTTAAATATAAATATACAAGTATATTTTTTGTTTTACCTTGTTAATTAAAATTTATTCTTTAAAATATTTTAAGAATTTTAAAAAAGGTTGTGATTGCCATATTTTATCATTCTTTTTTAATTATAATCGATTTTTTATTAAAATATTGTTTGCTTTCTTAATTAGTAAAAGTTGTTTTGGTGGCTTGCTTTTTATCCAAGCAAGCTTCCACAGTTGTTATTTATAGGTGTCTCTTCTTCCTGCTTCTCAAAGCTTTGTTATTGAACTTTGTTTTGTCAGCCGACATCGCCTTTGCAGAAGAAAGCGGAAATGGGAAAGGAGAAACAAGCAGAGGGAAGGAAAGTAAGTGAAGAGCCATCCAATGACAAGTCTAAGATGATTGAAGTGCACAGCCACACTTCCCCTAATGATTATAGTGTTGCAGAGCTGTCGCAGAGGCTTGCGGTAGCTGAGCTGCTGAGGGGAAACAGAGAAATGTACCCCGCTACAATCTTTGATTCTGCCACAGAAACTGCAATTGCAAAAGCTGCGCAGGAAGGCCTTGATTTGACCTGCACCATTCTGCTTCTTGGCAAGACAGGAGTGGGTAAGAGCGCAACAATCAATTCCATTTTTGATAAGCTCATGTCCCCCACAGGCGCATTTCAGATGGGAACAAGAAAAGTTGAGGAGATTGTAGGTACATTTTACGGAATTAAAATTAGGGTAATCGACACACCTGGGCTTGATCCGTCCTTAACTGGTTACCATCACAACAAGAAAGTCCTGAAATCGGTCAAGCATTTCATCAAGAAAACACCGCCAGATATTGTTTTGTATTGTGATCGTTTGGATATGCAGAGTACGGATCATGAAGGCGATTTATTATTGTTGAACACAATCACCCAAATTATAGGTCCAGAGGTGTGGTATAAAACGATTCTAGTTCTGACTCATGGCGCACAATCACCAGCAGTAGAGGATGGCGCTGATGAGCTTCCTCTCACCTTACCCGAATTTGTAACCCAGCGATCGGATGTGATAAGATGGCAAATTCGTCAAGCTGTATGGGACATGGAACTTGAAATTCCTGTGGTTTTGGTGGAGAATCACTCTGCATTGACGGTAATTACATAAAATAATTCCATGTTTTTTACATCTTTAAGGTTTTTTGAAAATAAATAATGAGCTGTAGTTTAGCAATTGGTATCCTAAATATGTCCAACTTAAACAGTCACTAGTTACCTGTAAACATGTCAACTAGTTTTACAGACCTGCAATTGTGTCAACCTGCAATGATTTTGTGCGTGATTGTTTGTCAACATGATTTTGACAAACATGTTTGTGGGCAGGATTTTGACTGTATGTACGATTTACAACATACAGGCTGTTTAAGTTTTACTTTCCAAACACATGTAATATGGTTTAGGAGGGTTTTGGAAATATTTACCACATTTTATTGCTAATGAGATGTTAAATTGCTATTGACTGTTTGACGATTAAAATAGATGATATTTAAGTAGAGTGATATGGAAACACAACATCCTTTAAAGACAGCTCACTGTTTATAACAACGTTTGATAACTTGCAGCATGTGCTTGAAAACTACTCTGCCTATGCTGGAAAAAGGGATTTGCCGAGTGCACAGACTTGTAAAGCCGAGCTTCTACTAAAGTGTTTGTCGTCGAAGATCACTCAAGCAAGAGCACAAATCATCTTGCAACAGAGCACAAGCCCATTTTCACATTTGTATTCCATCCTTTCTTCTCTGGTCGATTCTCTGGCCCATTGGAGAATTAGAATTGGCACAAAGACCTCTGAACATCTCTACCCAGCTATACCAATTCTCTGGAAGATTCTCTGGTCCATTGGAGGGTATATCCAGCTATGTTACCTGAAACACGAGGAGGTATATTCATTGAAGATTCTCTGGAAGATTCTAAGTGATTTTTATTACTAGTATGCCTATATATGTAAAGTGCAATGAGAGATATCTTCTCTATTCAACCTTAAATTGATTTAATAATTTTAAATATCAAACAAGATTCTCCCTAAAACTGTACATTGCAATTAGATCTTGACTTTTTATAATATTGTTTATTTATTATGGAATAAAAGTGATTTTTATTAAAAGCTTGTGAGTTTTTATAATATTGTTTATTATTTACTATGATATTGTTTAAAAAATAAATGCATGACTTTAATAATGTTTAATTATTATATAACAAATAAATGAGTAGTTTGAAAACTATTTTTTTTTTTATAAAACAAATTTCATAGATTTTTTTTTCAAAACAAGTTTTTTTAAAAAATATAAATGAGTACCCTTTAATTATTATGTAAAGTAGTTTAATTTTTTAAAAAAGATAAATGTGTGAATTGCAAGCTACGTTTTTTTTATTCCTAATTTTTGTTTTTTCCTAATTTTATTCTTATTGTTTTACTTTATAATAAATCTAAATTTTTGAAAAAGCATATGTAATTAAAATCATTTTCTTTTAGACAACCTCTAAATATCCTAAAATAGATCTTAAAAAAAGATGGCGAAGCAAACCATACTACTAACAAATTTTAAATACTACATCTAGATGAATAATTTGTATAAACAATTAGCATTTATTTCTATCCTTCACAATAACCAATCCTGTCATTGTAGATTTATAATTTATTCTACCGCTACAGAATACTGATGTTTCATTTTGTGTTGTGAGACTTTGGTAAAGAAAGGGAAGATGATAACTCTAGGGCTTAGATTTCTTGGCAATCATTCTATTCGTTTCAAAAAAAAATTTTGGGTACAAAGTCATATTCTCTTCTTCATCAACTATAGAAGCACTGTTCCTATAAGAATATGTATCATCTATAATCTGGAGGGAGTGGCATGACCCTAATATTTGTGTGTAATTTAATTTAGGAGATTGCCTTTCAATTAGAAGAAGCAACCAGAATAATTTGGTTTAGGAAAATCACTTTCAATGTGAAGAAAAGAGAGATGAACAATCAACTTCTATTCTTCCACTCATGTTTTTATTCTTAGATCTTGTTCTTAAAATTGTCTGAAGTTTCGCACACACCTACTGTGTAATTTTTTTGGGGGGGGTACAGGAATTTAAAATCCTAGAAATAGATAGTTATGAGAATTGTTGTGCATAATTACAAGAATTTAAAACCCTAGAAACAATGAAGCACTCAGGAACATACCCTGATCACGTAAGATTTGCATGTGTTTTATTTGCATGCAGCCATGGAGGTTTATTGGATGAGCGAAGTATATTTCGTGAGCATGGGTGACTCTTATTGATCATTATGTGTGCATGTTTGATCTTCTTGGCTGTGTTGGCTATCTTAAGTCCATACTCTAAAGTTTGTCTTCAAAATGCCAATAAACATGTGGTGGTTTTGTGGATGTCTTTGTTTGGTGCCTATATATCGCATAAGATATTTATAGTGTCTCCCCTTTTCGAGCTAGATCTTACAAATGCTGCAACTTATGTTCTTCTGTCAAACAACTATGTAGAAGTGGGCAGGTGTGATGAGGGTCAAATAGTAAGGAGATTGATGAAAGATAGAGAAAATAAAAAGGTACCTGGATGTAATTGGATTGAAGACCATAAAATGGTACATACTCTTTGGGGATTAGATAGATCAAATCCAAAAAAACAAATGAAGTCCTTATTCTGTAATGCAGACCTACCCTCAAACGTAGGTGTTGTGCCTTCACAAACAAGAGCTATAATTAATTCTTTTAGATGTGACAAGATTCATAGTTAATCGTTTTAGATAAGAGCTATTTGCTTCAAAGGAAGAACTACGATAAGAGTCAGTTAATTGTTTTAGATGCAACAAGATTCAAGGCATAAGATGAACTTGTCTTAATAAAGTAGTAGTTATAGTTACAAAATTGTCAATTCAAATGTCACATGGTATTGGTTGTTTCTCATTAGCAAATGCATAGTTTTGTTGTTGTATACTTATAGCTAGAATGGGTACAGTTTGGGAACTTTAGTACTACATGTTTTTTCTATTTTTTTTATTTGGGTACATTGTAGGATTGTTTGTACTATCTTTTTAATTTTATTGTGTTTTTCTATTGGACCTGATCAACCCAATAACATTATACATGTTCTTTATGCAATATTATATAGGACTAAAATCCTTGGAGTGTTGTATTATATCATTGAATTTTTGACAAGCTAAAGTATGCTAGTTCTCAGTATAACAAATATAGCTATAGTATTGAACTTGTGTAATTTGATTGATTTGTATTTGAATTCTTGTTAGATTTAGACTTGTCCTAGATCTCTATTTGAGTGATTAGGAAATTATTAAACTTTATTTATGGATAATTATATATTTGTTTCCATTCAAATTATATAGGAAGAGAGGCTAGTCATCGAGTTTGGAATGCATGATTATCATCTTGGGATATATTTTGTGTATGTAGGTTATATGATAGTGAATGGTGGGTGAATGCATAGTATGAGATATATATATTATTTACTAAGTAGTACATGAACGATGAAACTAAAAATTTCCAAGCTAGGATATTTAACATATAGTCTTGTATTAACTCCTCCAATGTAAATTCATGATTTGTTTCAGGCAAAAGTTTATATATAGCTTTGATGATGTTCTTGATTAAAAAAAAAATTACATTGAATCTAATTGTAATTGAATTATGAATTACCATCTTTCTTTTTGACAAATATGATTGGTGATCCCCATGGTGACACACTGGGTCTAATTAACTTTTTATCTAGCAACTCTTGTAGTTGAGCCTTTAACTCCATTAGTTATGTTGTGTTCATTCTGTAGGGGATTTTAGATATAGGTTCTGACATAGGAATAATATTAATGGCAAAATCAAGGGCTCTTTTAGGAGGTAACCCCAGTAGCTCATCCAAAAGTATGTCCTCAAAGTCCCTAAGGAAAGGATACCTATCCATATTTGATTTTTCCTAACCTATGGACTCCTTCATCCCAACTTCATTAAGTTTCTGGGATTCATAAAATGTTAAGTCATCTTGGAAGTAAGTTTCCCCTGATTCATCTAATTTGTTCATCTTGACAGCAAAAAGTTGTCATCCCTTTCTCTGTTCCCTTTTCATTTGTAGAGTCGAGATTTGTCTTAGTTGGACTCCCCTAGGTTTCCCTTGTAGAAAAACCTTGTTTCCTATATCATCCAGACACAATCTCTATTTCTGGCATAACAATCCACTTTGGCTCAATGTCTCTTAACTAGTTTTTTCCTAGGATAACATCATACAAGCCTAGTGGGGCTACATAAAGGTTTACTTCTGTAGAGAAAATTAGAAGTTCAATTCTAGCCTCAAACATGCATTGCTCTACATGAGCCTTGGTGTGATTTGCATATTCTACAGACTAGGTATTTGTTATAAAACCTGCCTTTCTAGGGTTTTTTTTGCTACCTTACAGGAAACAAAACATTCGGTAGCACCAGTATGAATCAAAACTGAAATTTGAAGTCTAAATAGAATACCTGTTGTTTTCCATGGGAGTTATTTGGTACTCGGCTTGCCGGTTGTCCAAAGCTGCATGAATGCATTGCTGAAAAGCTGCTTATTGAGAGGGTAGAGGATTTCCTCTCTATTGAGCTCCTTGTGTCTTGTTAGGACACTGATTGGCGTAATGATCTCTGCCACATGTGAAGCACCCTCCAACTAGCCCTGGCCTCTCCTAAGGCTTCCTACAATTGTCTCTATTCTTCTTGGACTAATTGTTACCCTTTTTCACCCATTTGGACTCAGTTTGTTTATTTTTGGCCCCTGTGTCATTTTTCTTAGTATATTCATGTTTCTTCCCCTTTTTCCTATAAGATTGAGAAGATTGAGACCAATCATATCTCTTTCAATTTCTTTCTCTATAAGTTGACATAGCCTTCAGTTTTTGTTCTTGTTTGATGGCCTTCTCATAGACCTAGTCCATAGTATTAGGATCGTGAACATCAACCTCACCCCTAATCTAGGTGTTCAACCCCATTATAAACTTTTGAATGTAGAATTTCTCATATTGTTGATGCTATGGTACATACTGTAAAATTTGGGTGATTTTTTCCCAATATTCATTTATAGACATGTCAACCTACTTCAAGTTTTGAAAATCAATAAGTTTCTGGTCATAGAACATCTGCGGCAACCATATTTGCCTAAACAATTCCATGAGCCTATCCCAAGTAAGGCTTGTAGACCTCAAGCCAAGTTCCATATTTTTGTTCATCCACCATGTGGATGCTTCACCTGCCATCTAGAATGCTCCCCACATAGATTTAGTAACCTCATTATAGTTTCTAATTTCAAAATATTTCTCCATTGCCATAAGCCATGCCTCCACAACATCTCCACTTATAGATCCATCAAATTTAGGCGGCATGACCTTTTTCATGTCATGAGTCAGTTCCATAGCTAAAAGGCTCCTCTTATCCCATTCTAGTCTAGCTGCAGAGTAATTTTTTTAGTGCTTACTTTGGGTGGTGTCATTATTGGAATTCCTCACCATCACCCCCACCATAAGCACCCCACTTATCTTCTAGTTGACCTCTTACTTCATGTTTGAGAGTTTCTACCCTCACACTTCTTTCTTTCAACAAAGTCAAGATTTGGTCTAGTTAAGACTTGGATTACCCTGAAGGTGCTCCTTCATCTTGGCTATCCCCCATTTCGGTTCTAATCTAAACCTTTGATGCAATCTACTTCTTCCTGATGTTTGTAGAGGAGTCACATATTAGTTTCCATGTTATTTAGCTCATTCATAATACAAATCTATTCACATTCATGTAATCTTTAACAAGAAAGGAAAGATTATCAAATTTTGCGATTGCATTGCAGTTTCCATTGGATTACATATAATCCACCAAAATTATAAAATTGTGTTTACACCTTGTTACTACAAGTCTTGTACAATTTAGGATAACTTCCCATATTCATAGTTTCTTTTCAGTCTTAGGAGGTGAGGATACACACTGATATCCCTTCACACTCTCCTTAGATACATTACAATCATTAGGGTTATTTCCCTCAGTTGGTGTTTTAGGGGTAGAGGGTGTTTCTAATGCATCAGTGGAGTTAGGGGCAGCCATCCTTTCTAATTTCCTTAACTCTTGCTTGATGTGTTTCATGGCATTAGCAAAAGTTTCCTCATCAGATAACCATGCTCCTATAAGACAGCTAGTCTGTTCAAGTTTGTTCATCCTTGAGGCTCATGCCTTCAAGATCTTTTGTTGACATAAGTAACATCCATGTTTTGTTACCTTCTTTCCAGGTGTTGTTCGAATTATAACCATTTTGGCATAGAAAATCCAAACATTAGCATACTTAATGTTGGACACCAATAGTCATCAGTAGTGAGCTCATAGGTCCATGTATTGAACCTTGTTGCTCTGATACCATATGTAACAACTTAATTCTTAATCCATAAATTTAACATAACAATTTTAACTTAATCATGATAAAATTTAACCACTTAATCAACCAATTCAAGTTAAGTAATACAACTTCAGAATCAAATTATCAATTAAGAAATATATTCATAAACATAATATAATGAAGCTTATAATTTCAAAATTAAATAAATTTCCATAGAGAATATCTTTCACTATGCATGTACAAATTATGGTCAAGGCATTATACATATCAAAGTAAGCATTACAATTGACCAGAAACTCATAAAATGGAAACATTGTACCTAGATCATATGACATCAACTCCATAAGTCTCATCTTGTCTCTAGCTTGGGAACCTGAGAGCATCATCCAGGTGATTTTCCACCAACCACAGATCGGCAGTCCCCCGTACACCTTCCTACCTAGAAGTGGCCCGACCCTTCATGGAAGGGATGTATATTAGGAACCATTAGGTTAGCCATCTAAGTATTTGGTGTTGTGTCCTTCATAATGTCTCACGGCCACACAACTATAGATTCCCTCTAACTATGTATGACACTTATAGAGACCATTATGCCATCTAGAGCACTATGGACTAATAATGCATGCAAAGACAGATGCATTACTTTGGCCAAAGTTTTACCTACACAGATGTTTCATCTTGAGTGTTGTCATATATCCACCACCCTAACTTGACTTATAAGTTGTCATGTCCTACAATAGATATAAAATGACCATTCACTCTAGGTCTATTTCAAGTAGGAACAATTTGATTCATAGTTCCCATTGGAATGAGTTGACTCCCCTCTTAAGGTGGTTTTGACCAATAAGGTTGCTTTGGTAACAAGGAAATCCTAAACCCATGCATGACCACCTCATTCCAATTTAAGTTATATCTTATAATGAATCATGTTCACCCCTTCCTAGGACTCCCATGGTTTACATACACAAAATGTGGCATCAAGAAGTTAATATTTCTCTCCAAAAGCCATAGGCAAACCTTGCCTCATTTATTCACAATAGCCTTATAACAAGAAAAAGGTGTAAGCAATACACAAGTGCTATGAGCACAATTCCAACTTGGACTTAACATCCATTATTATAATGTAAAAGAACTATTTTGAGTACATGCAGTCTGTATCACTAATTAAGATAATCATGTCAAAAATTGTATGTTCATATCATGAATACTTTCGACCTTGCCTGCAGTGCAAGTCTAAACTCTAATATTGTTTTCCAAAAAGTTAATGGCTCAACCTATATGGCTTAGATTTCATAGCATGCATCATGCTCGTCCTAGTGGCCTTGCGTTGCACCCATAATAAAGATTGTGAAGAGCAAACTTGGACTCGACCTATTGGCCATAAGACATAATTATTAAAAGATTCCAAGAAAGCATTGCTTGGCCTATAGGCCAACCATTAGCCCTGAGTCATAGTCTAACTAGAGACTATCAACAAATAAAGTCTTTGACCTTTGGCCTATAATGGTAGTCCATTAAAGATTCGTTAACTATTACATGGCTTGATCCTTTGGCTTGTAGCCGCAGTCAATAAAGACTTAATAAGATTTCAATAGCTTGGCTCTTCGACCTATAGTTCTAGTCAATAATGACTTAATAGTATTTAAATGGAATGGCTTCAAATCATAAAGGCATGACTATCATCAACTTTGGTGGAGTTCGGCCTTACATCCTTCAACAACAGCCAAGTAAAGATTATCTATCTTGAAAAGAAACTCGGCCTATTGGCCTATAGTTACAATCATATATATATGCTATCAATAAGAAGAGAGCTCAGCCCAACAACCTCGAGCATTGACCAATACAGACAGCAAGAAATATAGTAAAGAAACTCAGCATTATAGCCTATAGCCACAACAATACTAACATAGATAAGAATAGTTTATCTATATAGACATTCAACACCAGCTTAGAACAAAGGTATTTATCGATAGTGATAACCAATATAGGGGAAATACACATTACCTTAGTATAGACCCCTGTCACCAAAAGATAGCCAATTTGTCAACATTGTTCTTTCTCCAAAATGTTGAGCACAACTCTTTGCTCCCTCTTCCCAGATAGAATCCACTCCCCAACACAACAATGAAAAACCAAGCCTAGCCAACCCTTCAAAAGCTAAGGTTCTTGACTTCTCCACAAAGGCATGCCTCAAATTATCGAAAGCTACCACCCCCACTAAGGTGGAGATAGAGAGTGGTTTCTCCATTTGATCCACTTCCTCAAAAAGGTTCACACAAACATGACACTTGTCAGCTAAGGTGAGCATAAAGCTCCCAAATGCCTTCAACAACGTTGATACTTATACATAATAGGATCAATTGCTATTGTATATCAATCTCTTATCATCAAAATATAGATTTATTATGCACAACCATAAGACACTATAAACACTTGAATAATCCACATCGTCATTATACGACATTCTTCTATGTGGAGATAGGTCCATCAAATTATTTAGGGATTGCACGTCGCTCTCCCTTCTTCTCTATGGACAACAAGGTAAAATTAAACAAGACTAACTCTTGACTTAATTTGATGATCCAAGACTATCATTAATCGAGTCAGTACTAAATTGTTGATACGACTAAATTGACAAGATGCCTAAAGGGAAAAACAACTTATCAAATCAAGAGAAACTTACGCAAACTTGCAAGACTCGAAAGGGCATAAAGTCTAACACTCAGATGGCTAGAAACCTTCCCATTTTCCAACATCTATTCCTCCCTCTTGGATGATACTCTCCTTAGATCTTTGGAACATGATCACTTTCCTGACCCAACTCACAACAAGAAAAATCATGATTAGTGCATCATAATATGATCAATAAACTATAATAATTAAATAGCCATTTAAATTGAAATCTTTTAACTGACCATCATTAAGTAAAAGTAGTGATTAATTTGACATTTCCACAATGTCATAATATAGCTACTAATCAATCTTTGAGATTATCATGTAGTCACAAAAATTAAGCTATTCATGGGTTAGGGATGTAGTATATTCCCCCCCTTAAGAATCATCATCCCCGATGATTTACTATTTTAAAGTCTAATTAACATAACAAGAAAATGTTTCATGAGCATGATAAATAAGTTTTTTAGAAAAGATGAAGAAATCTAGCATGAAAGTCATCATAGTTTTCCCAAGTGGCATTTTCCACTGAATATTGGTCCCACTGGACCTTGCACTATGTTATTTTCTTGTTACATATGCATAGCTTACACATTCTTAGCACCTTGATGGGCTCAATCACCACCACTACTAGGTCTTTCACCTGTAGAACATTCCAATCAATCATAGGAATTTGATTATCAACAGCATTAAACTTTTTCAAATATGAAAAATGAAACACATTATGCATCATGGCTAAGGCGGGCAGTAGAGCAATTCAGTATGCCACTAGATTGACTTCTTCAAGTACTTCAAAAGCTCCCACATACCAAGGTGCAAATTTAGACATCTTTCCAAATTTAATGGAACTTTTCTGAGGTTTTACTCTCGAGAGAACTTTCTCTCCCACAGTAAAATGCCTTTCAATGCGCCTATCATCCACATATCTCTTTTTCCTATTGTTAGCTTCTGCTAACCTTTTCCTAATCAAACACACTTGATCTTCCATTTTCAAGAGCATTTCTAAACCAAGGATAACCCTATCTTCTAGCTTGTCCTAGCTTATAGGGGTTCAACACTTTCATCCACACAGTGCCTCAAATAGAGTCATCTTAATAGTTGAGTGATAGGAATTATTATAGGCAAATTCCACCAACGGAAGATAATCTTTGCATTTGTATTGCTGATCCATGCAATACATTCTCAACAAATCCACCAACACTTAGTTCACCCTTTCAATTTGGCCATCCATTTCAGGATGATAAGCAGAGCTTATGTTCAACTGGGTTCCAAGTGAAGAGAATAAAGTTTATCAAAACCTCAATGTCATCCATGCATCCCTATTTGAGATGATCTTCTTAGGAATGTCATTGCGTATGAAAACCTCTTGAACAAATTTTTGAGCTATGATGGGTGATCCATCCATCAAGTTTCCTTGTATAAAATGGGAAGCCTTGGTGAGTCTATCCACCACAATCGAGATAGCATTATGCTTGTTTCTTGACATAGGCAGCCCTTGCACAAAATCCACGCTTATAAGTTTCATTTCTATTCTAGAATTTCATGAGGGTATAACAATCCTACTAGGTGATGATCTTCTGCTTTCACCCTCTAGCATTCTATACAAGTACCTACAAATTTTGCAGCATTCCTCTTCATTCTTTTCTAGAAATATAAGGGTTTTATATCAACGAGTTACTTGGTTACTCTAGGGTTCCCAAAATATGGTGTAGAATGTACCTCCTTCAATACCATATTCCTTAACTCTATTGAGTTAGGTACATACATCATTCCTTTGAATCTTAGTAACCCATCCGGTTCAAGGTTGAATCCCTCATATTTTGGATTTTGTGGATCTTCCTCTAGGGCTAGTTTTACCTACTTGTAGAAATCATCTTCCTTGGATTTTTTGTAACACCTAATTCCTAAAATTAGAGTGTATGGAGATCATAGAGGAGATGTGTCTTCTTCTACTCAAAGCATCTACCACTTGATTCTCTTTTCCCTAAATGTATTTAGTCTCGAAATCATAATCTGAGATGAATTCTAGCCATCTTTTTTGCTGGGCATTGAGATGTGGCTAAGTAAACAGATACTTGAGTCCCTGATGATCTATTTTTAACTCAAAAGGTTTCCCAAGAAGGTAGTGTCTCCACATCTATAGAGCATGAATAACTGCTACCAATTCTAGATCATGTGGGGCATAATTTTTTAGTTTGTGTGATTCATATGTGATGACCTATCCATCCTGGACTAGCACACCACCTAAGCCTTCTTCTGAGGCAT
The DNA here is from genome assembly GCA_027924645.1 of Cunninghamia lanceolata. Taxonomy (NCBI): domain Eukaryota; kingdom Viridiplantae; phylum Streptophyta; class Pinopsida; order Cupressales; family Cupressaceae; genus Cunninghamia; species Cunninghamia lanceolata. The sequence goes on from BSBN01001019.1 coordinate 1,601,633, forward strand.
CGGTAATGACTACAAATTGACCCTCTAGGTCAGGCACTTTCAATATTGGTGTTGAAGTCAATTTTTTCTTCAGTAGGTCAAAGGCCTCCTGGCACTTTTCTGAACATTCAAACTTCTTGCCTTTTCTTTGCAAGTAAGTTATATAGGATATGCAATTTTAGAGAAGTTCTCTTTGAACTTCCTATAATAACCAACAAGGCCCATAAAACTTCAAACCTCATGAACATTTTTTGGTTCCAACCATTCCAAAATAGTCTTAATCTTAGATGGGTCCATAGCTATTCCTTTAGCAAAAATTATGTAACCCAAATATTGTACTTCTTTCTTAAAGAAAGTACACTTAGAGAGCTTGTCATATAACTCATGCTCTCTTAATCTCTAAAGAACAATTCTCAAATGTTGCATATGCTCTTCCTCATTCTTAGAATAGATCAAAATGTCATCAAGAAAAACTAAGACAAACAATTCTAGGCAGTCTCTGAACACATTGTTCATAAGATTCATAAATGCCACTGACACATTCATTAATCGAAAAGGTAGAACAATGAATTCATAATGTCCATAGCTTGTTCTAAAGGCTATCTTATGGATGTCCTCATCCTTTAACCTTAGTTGATCGTATCCAAACCGAAGATCAATCTTGGAAAACACAGTTGTACCACTCATTTGATCAAAAAGATCATCAATGTGAGGTAATGGGTATTTATTCTTAATGGTTTCTTTGTTTAGCATGCAGTAGTCAATGTACAAACATAAGGTGCCATTTTTCTTTTTCACAAATATGACTGATGCTCTCCATGATGACACACTCGGTCTAATTAAACCTTTACCTAGTAACTCTTGTAGTTGAGCCTTTAACTTCATTAGTTATGTTCTGGTCATTCTATAGTGGGCTTTAGATGTAGGTTCTAAACTAGGAATAATATCGATGGAAAAATCAAAGGCCCTTTTAAGAGGTAACCTGGTAGCTCATCTGAAAATACCTCCTCAAAGTCCCTAAGGAAAGCATACCTTTCCATAACTGATCTTTCCTGACATATGGACTCTTTTATCCCAAATTCATTAAGTTTCTCAGATTCATAAAATTTTAAGTCATCTTAGAAGTAATTTCCTCTGATTCATCTAATTTGTCCATCTTGACAAAAAAAAGTTGGCATCCCTTCCTTTGTGCCCTTTTCATTTGTAGAGCTAAGATTTGTCTTAGTTGGACTCCCCTAGGTTTCCATTGCAGAAAAACCTTGTTTCCTATATCATCCAGACACTCTACTATTTTGGCATAACAATCCACTTTGGCTCAATGTCTCCATAACCAGTTTATTCCTAAAATAACACAATACGAGCCTAGTGGGGCTACATAAAGCTTTACATTTGTAGAGAAACTCAAAAGTTCAATTCTAGCCTCAAACAAGCATTGCTCTACCTTAGCCTTGGTGTGATTTGTATATTCTACAGACCAGGTATTTTCCATATTAAAACCTACCTTTCTAGGTATTTTATTTGCTACCTTAGGGGAAACAAAACATTCAGTAGCACCAATATCATTCAAAACTAAAATTGGAATTCCAAATAAAGTACCTATTGTTTCTATGGGAGTTATTTGGTACTTGGCTTGCCGATTGTCCAAAGTTGCATGGATGCGATGTTGAAACGCTGTTTGTTGATAGGGTAGAGGATTTCCTCTCGATTAAACTCCTTATGTCTTCTTAGGACACTGATTGGCATAATGATCTCTACCACATGTGAAGCACCCTCCAACTCGCCCTCATCTCTCATGAGGCTTCCCAGAATTGTCTCCATTCTTCTTGGAGTAATTGTTGCCCTTTTCCCCCCTTTTGGACTTAGTTTGTTTATTTTTTGCCCCTTTGTCATTTTTCTCAGTATATTCTTGTTTCTTCCCCTTTTTACTAGATGATTGAGAAGATTCAAACCAATTATATCTATTTCAATTTCTTTCTCTATAAGCTGACATAGCCTTCAGTTTCTATTCTTGTCCTATGGCCTTCTTGTAGACCTAGTCCATAGTAGTAGGACCGTCAACATCAACCTCACCCCCAATCTAGGTGTTCAACCCCATTATAAGCTTCTGAATGTAAAATTTCTCATCCTATTGATACTCCGGTACATACTGCAGCAGTGTTGTGAAATTTTCCCAATATTCATTTACAGACATGTTAGCCTACTTCAAGTTTTGAAAATTAATAAGTTTTTGGTCATAGAATAGCTACGGTAACCATCTTTGTCTAAACAATTCCACAAACCTGTCCCAAGTAAGGCTTGTAGACCTCAAGCCAAGTTCCATCTTTTTGTTCATCCACCATGTGGATGCTTCACATACCAACTAGAATGCTTCCCACATAGCTTTAGTAACATCATTATAGTTTTTGATTTCAGAAAACTTCTCCATTTTTGTAAGCCATGGCTCTGTGGTATCTCCACTTATAGATCCATCAAATTTAGATGGCATGACCTTTTTCGTGTCATGAGTTAGTTCCATAACATTAAGGCTCCTCCTATCCCCCTTATGGTCTAGCCGTAGAGTTATTTTCTTTGTGCTCACTTTGGGAGGTGTCATTATGGTGTTCCTCGCCATCACCCCCTTCATAAGCACCCTACCTGTCTTCTAGCCAACCTCTTACTTCATGTTCAAGAGTTTCTCCCTCCTCCTTGTTTCTTTCAACAAAGTCAAGATTTGGTGCAATTTAGACTCGGATTGCCTTGAAGGTGCTCCTTCATCTTAGCTATCCCTCATTCTAGTTCTAATCTGAATGTTTGATGCAGTCTACTTCTTCCTAAAGTTTGTAGAGTAGTCACATATTAGTTTCCATGTTATTTAGCTCATTCATAATACAAATCTAATCACATTCATGTAATCTTTAACAAGAAAGGAAGGATTGTCAGAATTTTCCATTGCATTACAGTTTGCATTAGATTACATATAATCCACCAAAATTATAAAATTGTGTTTACACCTTGCTACTGCAAGTCTTACAATTTGGGATAACTTCCCATATTCATTGTTTCTTTTCAATCTTAGGAGGTGAGGATACACACTGATATCCCTTCACACTCTCCTTAGATACATTACAACCCATAGGGTTATTTCCCTCAGTTGGTGCTTTAGGGGCAGAGGGTGTTTTTGATGCATCAGTTTTGACTTAGGGGCAGCCATCCTTTCTACTTTCCTTAACTCCTGCTTGATGTGTTTCACGACATCAGCGTAAGTTTCCTCATCAATTAACCATGCTCCTACCAAGAAAATAGTCTGTTCAAGTTTCTTCATCCTTGAGGCTCATGCCTTCAAGATCTTTTGTTGACATACGTAACATCCATGTTCCATTACCTTCTTTTGAGGTGTTGTTCTAATTATAAACATTCTAGCATAGAACATCCAAACATTAGCATACTTAATGTTGGACACCAATAGTCATCAGTAGTGAGCTTATAGGTCCATTTATTGAACTTGGTTTCTCTGATACCATATGTAACAACTCAATTCTTAATCCACAAATTTAACATAACAATTTTAACTTAATTATCATAAAAGTTAACCACTTGATCAACCAATTCAAGTTAAGTAATACAACTTTAGAATCAGATTATCAATTAAGCATGATATTCATCAACATAATATAATGAAGCTTATAATTTCAAAATTAAATACATTTCCATAGAGAATATCTTCAACTATGCATGTGCAAATTATGCTCAAGACATTATACAGATTAGAGTAAGCATTACAATTGACCAACAAGTCATAAAATGGAAACACTATATCTGGATCATATGACATTAATCTCCATAAGTCTCAGCTTGTCTCTAGCTTGGGAGGGAGAGCATCATCCAGGTGGTTTTCCACCAACCACATACCGGTGGTCCCCCGCACACCTTCCTAGCTAGAAGTGGCCTGACCCTTAACGGAAGGGATATATATTAGGAACTATTAGGTTAGCCATCTGAGTATATGATGTTGTGTCCTTCATAATGTCTCACGGTCACATAACTATATATTTGCTCTAACTATGTATGATGCTTCTGGAGACCATTATGCCATTTGGAGCACCGTGGACCGACAATGCATGTAGAGACGAATGCATTACTTTGGACAAAGTTTTACATACATAGACATTTTATCTTGAACGTTGCCATATGTACACCACCCTAACTCAACTTATAAGTTGTCATGTCCTATAGTAGATATAAAATCACCATTCACTCTAAGTCTATTTTGAGTAGGATCAATTTGATTCATAGTTCCCACTAGAACAAATCAACTCCCCTCTTAAGGTAGTTTCGACCAATAAGGTTACTTTAGTAATAAGGAATTCTTGAACCCATATCACCTCATTCCAATTTAATTTATATCTTATAATTAATCATGTTCACCCCTTCAAGGGACTCCCATGGTTAACATACACAAAATGTGACATCGAGAAAGTTAATATTTCTCTCCAAAAGCCATAAACAATCCTTGCCTCATTTATTCACAATAGTCTTATAACAAGAAAAATGTGTAAGCAATCTCAAATTTCTATGAGAACAATTCTAACTTGGACTTAATGTCCATTATTATAAAATAAAAGAATAGTTTTGACTACATGCAATCCATATCACTAATTAAGATAGTCATGTCAAAAATTGTATGTTCATATCATGAATACTTTCGACCTTGCCTACAGTGCAAGTCTGAACTCTAAAATTGTTTTCCAAAAAGTTAATGGCTTAGCCTATATGGCTTGGAGCACAGTTGTATCAATGATTTCATAGCATGCATTGTGCTCATCCTAGCAGCCTTGAGCTGCACCCATAATAAAGATTGTGAAGAGCAAACTTGGACTCAGCCTATCAGCCATAAGCCATAATTATTAAAAGATTCAAGCCTATATATATATGCTATCAATAAGAAGAGAGCTCAGCCCAATGGACTTGAGCCTCGACCAATATAGACAGCAAGAAATACAATAAAGAAACTTGGCCTTACGGCTTGTAGCCACAACAATGCTAACACAGATAATAATAGTTTAGTTGTATGGCCATTTAACACCAGCTTAGAACAAGGGTATTTATCTATAACAATAACCAATAAATGGAAATACACATTACATTAGTACATACCCCTGTCACCAAAAGATATCCAATTCATAAACATTGTTCTTTTCCCAAAATACTGAGCATAGGTCTCTGCTCCCTCTTCCCAAATAGAATCTATTCCCCAAAAAAAAATGAAAAACCAAGCCCAACCAACCCTTTGAAATCCAAGGTTCTTGCCTTCTCCACAAAGGCATGCCTCAAATTATGGAAAACTACCACCCCCACTAAGGTGGTGAGAGAGAGTGGTTTCTGCATTCGATCTACTTCCTCAAGAAGGTTCACACAAACATGACACTTGTCAGCTAAGGTAAGCATAAAGCTCCCAAATGCCTTTAACAACAATATTGATACTTATACATAATAGGATCAATTTCTATTATATCAATCTTATATCATCAAAATATAGATTTATTATAATCCACAACCATAAGACACTATAAACACTTAAATAATCCACGTCATCGTTATACAACATTCTTCTACATGGAGATAGGTCCATCGAGTGATTTAGGGATCGAGCGTCACTCTTCCTTCTTTGCTACGGACAACAATGTAAAATTAAACAAGACTAACTCTTGACTTAATTTGATGATCCAAGAGTGTCGTTAATCAAGTCAGTACTAAATTGCTGATACGACTAAATCGACAAGTCACCTAAAGGGAAAAACAACTTATCAAGTCAAGCGAAACTTATGCAAACTTGCAAGACTCGAAAGGACATAAAGTCTAACACTCAAATGGATAGCAACCTTCCCATTTTCCAACATCTATTCCTCCCTCCGAGATGATACTCTCCTTCTGTCTTCAGAAGATGATCACTTTCCTGATCCAACTCACAACTGAAAAAATCATGATTAGTGCATCATAATATGATCAATAAACTATAATAATTAAATAACCATTTAAATCTAAATCTTGTAACTCACCATCATTAAAGTAAAAGTAGTGATTAATTTGACATTTCCACAATGTCATAATCTAACTACTATTCAATCTTTTAGATTATCATGTAATCACAAAAATTAAGCTATTCATGGGTTAGGAATGTAGCGGTGCTAAACCCAGAGGGGGAGAATTGTTATGGGGCTTTTTTTGGAGAAAAGAATTAAATAAGTAAAGTTTATAAAACATTATTTAAGAATAAAAAATAGAGAAAAAAGAAAATTATTTAATAGTGATGGAGGTGTATAAAACAAAAGAATGAAAAGAATGTTACTTTCAAGTTAGAAGAGGTTATAAGGTTAAAAGAACCTTATAAAAATAAAACACTCTTATTTAAGTGATTGTTACGATAAGAGTACAAATAAAAATAAAAATTATATTCCTTATTTTGTAATGATTGGGTTTGATGGTTGGAAGCCACCCTTTGGGTTATTATTTAAACCCATAAAATGAATGTAAATGGATATAGACGATTCTTCAGAGATCACTAAAGAAAATATTATTGAGTTGGCAGGTTGTAAGCATTGGAGAAGGGGCACACAGTGTGTGTCCAACTTGGGGTATAGTATACACCTAGGATTGTCTTCACCAGGGCTTGTGTGTTCTAAAGCATGGGTGGTTCTAAATAAGAACTATGTGGTTCTGCATAAGAACTAATTCATTATGAATAAGAACTAGGTTTCTTCTGGAGTGCTCATGGGTTAGAAAAGGCTAAACCATTAATTATTTTTTGAAGTGAGGGAATAGAAAACTATATCTAAAACTAAAAGAGATATGTATCCTTCCCTTCTATTTAAATTCTTTTGAATTTAGAATAAATGATATTTGATAATTTATATAGTTGAATCTCCAAAAGCATTAACAAACTATTTCCTTTTATTTATACTGTGAAAATAAATTTATAAATATTATTTGCTTCATAAAAATTAGTTATATTGTTTATGGAATTAGTTTCATGATATTTTTTTTTACATAGTTACACTTTAAGAAATGTGAATCAGAATTATTGTCATTTAATTACTTTATATAAACTAATATATAAATAGTAATTGTTCCACATTTCTTGTTTTGGGAAAAAGGTTAAATGATACAAACACAACATAAATTTTTGGGTGGGATGGTGTGGGACTTTGGAGGCTTCCCCTTGCCATTGCCATTGCTCTTGCTTTTATTCATGGCTCACACATGAACTATGTTCCCTCTGTGATTTGTGTTAATGATAGTGTTGCCACCATTATTTCTATGGTAATGATAAAGAAGGTGTAAGGAGGTCATGAATTCAATCAATGCCCAAGATAGGATTGATAATCTCTCACTCTCCATCCTCTACACTTTTTTTTTATCACTCATTAATTTGATATTGATGGCATAGCGACTATATCGACGATGAGATCCCCCTCCACCACTAGTACATGTTTTTGGTGTGATGGCAAAAGTCAACATGGTGTCAGAGCACAGGTCATTGGTTCGAGTCCTTCGAGCCCTCGACCCTTCGTCTAGGTAAGCCTGCCTTACCGATGTGGTATGTAGTGGGTACAAATCCCACATGGTACATGGTTGTATCTGGCTCCATCATGTGGGAGGGTGTTGGCATAGCGACTATATCAATGATGAGATCCCTCTCCACCACTAGTACGTGCTTTTGGTGTGAACACAAAAATAGACATTGTATTAGAGCGCAGGTCATCGGTTCGAGTCACTCGAGCCCTCGACCCTTCGTCCATGTAAGCTCGGCTTATCGGCGTGGTACGTAGTGGTTACGAATCCCACATGGTATGTGGTTGTATCTGGCTCCATCGTGTGGGAGGGTTTTGGCATAGCAATTATATCAACGATGAGATCCCTCTCCACCACTAGTACATGCTTTTGGTGTATCTTTCCTTTCTCATGCCAAAGATATGAACCAACAATCTTTAACCAGCAAGGCTCTGATACGATGTGAGAGAAGCCAGGAAAACTAGACAGAATGTCAATATCAAATATGCCAAGAAAATGCAAGAGACATGAAAGATGATTAATTACATAATCACATAATCGGTAATGAATTTTGAACAAGTGTGGTGTACAAATAGTATTGAGAGTTTGAGTTAATGGGAGTCAATCCCATAACTTAAGGAGATCTCAAGTAGATGTGGCAAGCTAAGGAGAGTGAGAGTTTGAAGGACTCTTCCTAACTACCCACACACCCTGAGGTGTCTTATGCCATGTGGGGAATATACACATAATTACTTATTTAAATATAAGTAATAGTGTTAATATTCCTACACTAACAGGTATAATGTTATGTACATATTACCCATGCCTAGGCAAACTCTTCTATCACCACCAAACTTCTTTCACATTATTTTAATTCACTAATGGTTGTTCATGTGTTGTTCCAAAGATCTCCACCATAACTTAATAAATATGTTTGCTAACTATCAATTTGACTAAAATATTTTTATTTATCAAAAAATTTACCACCAATGGGGATGTGACACTTTTCTCTTTCTCTATCTTCCTCTTTCTCTTGGGCCACCCCCCTCCTCTCTACTTAAATATAAATATTATCTATATCTCTCTCTACCTCTTTATCTATTATCTCTATATCTCTCTTTTTGTCTATCTCTCTTTCTCTCACTCTTTCTTTATTCCTCATCAAAGCCTTGGGCAACACTCGTATACACCATTATCCTTTGTCCCTAACACCTACATAAACATTAATGCATCATTCTCTACTATTGAAACACTTAATTACATCATTCTCTACTCACTTAATTTTTATATTTTAATCTTGCTTAAATATGATTTCATGTCTTAATCAGTACTTTTGGGAAAAGGTTAAATGATACAAACACAAAATTGATATTTGGGCGGGATGGTGTGGGACTTTGGAGGCTTCCCCTTGCCATTTGCATTGCTCTTGCTTTCATTCATGCCTCACACTTGAACTATGTTCCCTCTGTGCTTTGTGTTAATGGTAGTGTTGCCACCATTATTTCCATGGTAATGATAAAGAAGGTGTAAGGAGGTCATGAATTCCATCAATGCCCATGCTAGGATTGATAATCTCTCACTCTCCATCCTCTACACTTTTTTCTATCACTCATTAATTTTATATAATGTTATGTACATATTGCCCATGCATAGGCAAACTCTTCTGTCACCACCAAACTTCTTGCACATTGTTTTAATTCACTAATGGATGTTCATGTGTTGTTCCAAATATCTCCACCATACCTTAATAAATATGTTTGCTAGCTATCAATTTGACTAAAATATTTTTATTTATCAAAAAATTACCACCAATGGGGATGTGACACTTCTCTCTTTCTCTATCTTCCTCTTTCTCTTGGGCCACCATGCTCCTCTCTATATAAATATAAATATTATGTTTATCTCTCTCTACCTCTTTATCTATTATCTCCATATCTCTCTTTTGGTCTATCTCTCTTTCTCTCACTCTTTCTTTCTTCTACCCTGAAGCCTTGGGCAACACTCATAGACGCCATTATCCTTTGTTCCTAACACCTACATAAACATCAATGCATCATTCTCTACTATTGAAACACTTAATTACATCATTCTCTACTCACTTAATTTTTATATTTTAAACTTGCTTAAACATGTTTTCATGTCTTAATCAATGCTATAAAGTATTAAAATTAATTACTGACCATTGCAATATTTTGTGTATCAATTTAGTATTTTCATAATGATATGGATAAAACTTAAGGATGGTTTTGAATGCTATGCACACCCTTATCTAGAAAACATAATAATATAATAACAAATTACAAGTATTGTGTGTAAATTTTAAAACCTGAGAAACTTTTTTAATATTAAAAAAATATCATTGATATATATATATATATATATATATATATATATATATATATATATATATATATATATATATATATAGACACACACACAACTACAATCTTTTGACAAATTTTGAGAGTCTCAAAATTATGTCATTCATGTTATACATCTTCTTAAAATTTTTGACCACAATTTTATAAATTTATTGTTAAAAATATTTACACCTAAGGCGTTCCTACATTCACAATATGAATGGGAGCTCAAGGATTGTGGAATTTCTATGTAAACTTATAAGATTCCATTCTAGAATCTTTATTAAAAAAAAAAAAGTCACTCGGCAAATTTAAAAAAAAACAAAAGAAATTTTAAGATAAAAAGCCAAAATTAAAAAATAAAAAATGGTTGAAGAAGAAAAAGTGGAGAAAATCACAAAAACCATGTAAAAAATAAAAAATAAAAACAAAAAAAAAGTGAAAAACAAAGAAATGTGAAAAAAGGATTATTAAATATATAGTATAGATATTTTTAGTTATAATATATGGGGTGAGTGTATGAACATTGTTCATTCTTTAAATATTTTATTTTAGGGATTTTAAAAAGGGCATAATTCTATGAATATTCATTATTCATTCATAATTATATAGATATTATCACAGGAAGCTCTTGCCAATCCAATAGGACCCCCACTCTCATGAGCTTATGAACATTGTTCTTTCTTCAAAAAATTGATTTTTTAATTAAAACTATAATTTTCTTTTGGTATTTTTAGTTAACTAATTATGCTGAGAGGAGAGCTGAAAGATTTAGATTCAGATTCTATGAAATTTTATAAGATTCTATAAAGATATAAATATAAAAAAAGAGAAGGTGAAAGAAATTAAAAATAAAAAAATAAAATACAAGTGGGATGGAAAAGAAGGTGGATGATAATTTAGATATATTTTTTTAAATAGAAATATACTAGTTTTAAAATATTTTTTAAAAGCTACTTTGTTAAATTAAAGCTATAATAAGTTACTTTGTTAATTAAAATTATAATATTTTTTTACTCTTTCTTTTTTAATTCTAATTGATTTTTGATTAAAATATTGTTTGCTTTCTTAATTAGTTATTGATTAAATTGTTTTGGGGGCTTGCTTCTTAGCAAGCTTCCACAGTTGTTATTTATAGGTGTCTCTTCTTCCTGCTTCTCAAAGCTTTGTTATTGAACTTTGTTTTGTCAGCTGACATCGCCGCTGCAGAAGAGAGTGGAAATGGGAAAGGAGAAACAAGCAGAAGGAAGGAAAGGAAGTGAAGAGCCATCCAATGACAACAAGTCTCAGATGATTATAGTGCACAGCCACAATTCCCCTAATGATGTTACTGTTGCAGAGTTGTCGCAGAGGCTTGCGGTAGCTGAGCTACTGAGGGGAAACAGACAAATGTATCCTGCTACAATCTTTGATTCTGCCACAGAAACTGCAATTGCAAAAGCTGCGCAGGAAGGCCTTGATTTGAGCTGCAACATGCTGCTTCTTGGCAAGACAGGAGTGGGTAAGAGCGCAACAATCAATTCAATTTTTGATAAGCTCATGTCCACCACAGACGCATTTCAGACGGGAACAAGAAAAGTTAAGGAGATTGTAGGTACAGTTTACGGAATTAAAATTAGGGTAATCGACACACCTGCCTTGTACCGTCCTTAACTGGTTACCATCACAACAAGAAGGTCCTGCAATCGGTAGAGCATTTCATCAAGAAAACACCGCCAGATATTGTTTTGTATTGTGATCGTTTGGATATGGAGAGTATGGATGATGAAGGCGATTTATCATTGATGCGCACAATCACCGAAAGTTTAGGTCCAGAGGTGTGACTTAATACGATTCTAGTTCTGACTCATGGCGCACAATCACTCTGCATTGACGGTAAATACATAAAATAGTGCTGAATTTTATGTTTTTTACAACTTTAAAGTTGGAAGTGCTGCTGAATTTTATGTTTTTTACAACTTTAAAGTTGGAAGTGCTTCTGGATTTGATTGTGATAGATATTTTTTTCTTAACATTTCTTTCTCTTGCTTTCTTTTTCTTAACGATGGATCACGGATCCCAAATTTAGAGAAAAATATCCATCACAATCAAATTTAGAAGCACTCAATCCATCTTTAAAAGATTTTAAAGATAAAAAAATAATAAACTGTAGCTAAATAATTGAAACAATTGATATCCTTTAAGAGTTTTGGAAATATTTTTAGCCGATAGGCTATTAGTGGGAGCTTTTTGCTCCCGGAAAAATCGGACGCCGGAAATATCGGACTCCCGGAAATCGTCTTCTGTTTTTCGGGCCGGGCCTGGTACGTTCGTTTCTGTCCCGGAAAATCGTCAGACGCCGTTCGCCGTTGGTGTTTTTCGTTTTCGGGGTTTCGCCCTTTTTTTCTGTTTCGTGGTCACCATTACCAAAGCACCAGGCCGTGGCCCTTCGCGTGGGATCAGATCTGTTGGCATTCTTTGAGGGGTATCAGAACACCTTTACGTTCACTCCCTTCGCCAGTTCTACCCACAATGTGTAGATTTCATCTTCAGAAACGCTGCAATGGTTTTGCATAATTGTAATCTCATGGCCCGAAAGTCCTTAACAAACCAAAAGATAATGTACACTGCTCAGGGCAGAGAGGATCCCAATCAAAAACACAGGCATCTCCACTCAAAATTGTAGGAGATTAGTAGGGTGCTGACCAGCAATGATTGCCAGGTCCATCGAACAAACATCCACAACTTTGTCTCTGCGCTCAAAGACAAAGTCCCGCGCCGGATACATTAGGATTTCAATGTGTTTTTGGAATCCACCAAGGATTACCGCCTGCTGAGGGAAGATCTGCACCGGGCCGGCATGTTTAATGGCGGACTCAGCTTGTATTACAAGATTCAAAGCTGGATTATTGCAATGCTCTCACTCTGCATCTGCGGAGTGGTTTTCAGTTCCAGCATTTTCGTGCCTATGATCTCGGCGGTATTGCTAGGGCTTGCCTGGATGTTATAATTCACTAAGTTTATAGTATGCAATTTCAGAGTTTCATATTCAGCAAGTTTTCAAGTTTAGGGGATTAGCAGTTTCAGTAGGCTTTCTATTTGATGGATTTTCTGATTTAGTAAGTACCCAGATTAAGTGGATTATAGTTTCAGAGTTTCAGTTTCAATATGTTTCAAATCAAGTGGAATGATAATTTATTCAGTGTCAAGCTTTTGTTTTAAACGCCACCAGTACCACAATTCGCCTCCATTTCCCATCCAAAGCGTTTTCAAGGGGCATATTTAATGTCTCTCTTTCAGCCAAAAATGTCCTTAATTCTTCTTAGAAGAAAACGGAGTTGAGAAAAGCTTTAAAAAATCAAGTCTACCTATAAACAGCGAACGGAAAGATTACTTTATGGATTAGGGCAAGAAGCCGAGAATTTGAAGGTTACTGTCGGGGAGTCAAAGGGCTTGATTGATGACCTCTTTGGTGGCAACTTCCTTGGAAAAGATGGTAATTCTATTCGTTACCCATATATAATTTTTGTAGTTTCTTTTTTTCGAAATACAGTTTGGTATTTTTGAAATTCTACAATCTACAAATTTTTTTCATTAATCTATTTAGCAAATTATACTTTAAAAATGGTAATTATTATTATTTTAAGCTTTTTATTATTTAATTAGTTAGTCAACCCTCCTTATAAAGTAATTTTAGAAAATTTTTAAAATTTTTTAATTTAATTAATAAATTCTCTTCTAAATATCATAATTATTGTTATCTTTAAATTTTCTTTTTCATTTGTTTCTTTAGTAAATTTAACTTTGTAAGAAAAAAAAATTTAGAACTTGTATCCAATAGTTGAGATAAGCTACATATACTAAGTTTACCTAATATCAATATTTTACCTTATTTAATATAAAAGTTAGAGTTCCCTAATAAAATCTAAGATTTCTTATAGTTATTAGAAATTGTTGCATAAGAACTTCATTAGGGATTTTTTTGGGGGTCATTAGAGCCTATTTCAATACTTTTTGTTGTTCTCTAAGAATTTAAACCTAAGATTCCTTATAGAAGCCCTAAGATTTATTTTAACCTTTTGAATGCATTCCATTACAAACTAAGAATTCATTGCGTGAGCATTGGGCAGTAGAAAAAAAGCCACTTATGATTTAACATAGGGTTAGTTTTTTTTTTAAATTAAAGTTATTGGTTAGAGTGGTTTAGTCTTAAACATGATCAAAGCTAAATCTGGGAAATTAGATGATTAGATTTAAGTTCTTAAGAGTTGTAGTTAGTGTTTAGTGTATTGATATTATTAATTAGAATATTTAGAGGTAAATACAAAGATAGTATAAGTAAAATAACTCAATATGGAGTTGACTTCCTCAAGAGTCATAGTTAGTGGTAAGAGTGTAGTGAGATTTAATCCTATATATGATTAGTAATAAGTTTCAATGGTGAGTACAAAGACAAAGTATGTAATGTGAAATGATTCAATATAGGCATCACTTCCTTAAAAGTTGTAGTTAGTAGTTATAGTATAGTTAGTTTTAGTTATAAACATGCAATTAGCAAGAAGATTGAAAAAAAAAAAACACAAAATATGTAAATGTAGGATTGTTTAGTCCTAAACATAATTAGTAAAAAGTTCCACTAGATTCATTGCTTCTTTCACAAAATATAATTCATTAAGAATCTCAAATTTCAACAACATAACATCTTGATCTAATATACTATTTTAATAAACAATTTACTTTTTATTTCTTTCATTTACTCTTAAAATTTATAAATAAAATATTCTTTTATTTTAATCTCATTAATATATTATAATTATTTTAAAAATGTAAGATTTCTAATTATATTATACTTATTATAAAAAATTATAAATTTCAATGTTAGTGAGAGAATTATAAATAAAATATTCTTTTATTTTAATCTTATTAATATATTATAATTATTTTAAAAATGTAAGATTTCTAATTATATTATAATTATTATAAAAAGTTATAAATTTTAATCTTTATAGAGAATTATCTACCCTTTCAAATAAAGTGTAAATTTTATCTTCAAATGACCTTCAGCCTTAAAACAAGATATTTTAAAAATAAAAAAAATAGTAAAAAAAATTAAAAAGATAATACCACCCCTAATTTAAAAATAAAAATAAAATAACTTAATTTTGACTTTTATATTTCCTAACAAGATTTATCTCTTTGATTTGTAACTTTGATCTCCTACATTTTATTAAGGAGATATTAGTGGAATGTAATCACAATTTTTCTTTTAAAGAGCAGTGAAGCTGGAACCACTGCTTACCACCTATAATTTCATTTAGTTTTTTTAAGTCCGTATCCAACTTAATGTAATAAACACATTAAAAAGGTATTCAATTTGTTTCTTAATATTTCTACAAGTTATTTCTCAATGTCTTTGCTGCATTTCAAATTTACGACCCTAATAATATATAATTAGAAATATGTTTTTTTTTCATGCATTTCAATTTTACAGTTTGAGATGAGATTTTGATACAGCCTATCAGCTATTCCGTTGCGCATAAATTTCGAGCAACTGCTAGTGATATGTTTATATGGGGAAACAGCCGCCTTTAACCTAGCGCACTGACTATAACTTGCAGCATGTGCTTGAAAATTACTCTGCCTATGCTGGAAAAAGACATTTGCCAAGTGCAGTAGAGACTTGGAGAGCTGAGCTTCTCCTGCTGTGTTTATCGTCGAAGATCACAAAAGCAAGAGCACTCATCAACCTGCAGCACAGCACAAGGCCATTTTCACTTTTGTCTTACATTTTTTCTTCTCAACATCTCTACCCAGTTTTGATTGGAATTATACCAATTTTCACGTATCTTCAACAGATATGGAGAGGAGATAACAAACTTAAAATTCTCTACTACTAAAATCTTCGTGACGAATGGAGATGGAGGGCCAGTTTCTTTTTTTTAAAGTGATTTTTATTAAAAACTTCCTGACTTTTTATAATATTGTTTATTTATTATAGAATAAAAGTGATTTTTATTAAAAGTTTGTGAGTTTTTATAATATTGTTTATTTGGACTTTTTTAAAGTAATTTTTATTAAAAATTTGGTGACATTCTATAATATTGTTTTTAGTACCTGCCTTCGGCTGGTACTATTGCAATGAGTCTTGTCTGACAAATTTGATTTAAATTTGTACTTTTCCTATGTCAATATGATAAATTTTTAACAAAAAATTATTTAGAAATGATTTATATGTATTGTCACCTAAAAGTAATTTAATTTTAATTTAATTTTTAGGGTTCTACACATTTTATTTTATGTAATTAGATTGTTTATTTTATTTAGTCAAAACTTTAAAATTTATAGTATCATGAATTTAATTACATTTTTTATTTTATCATGTATTAGTATTATTACATTAATTAATTATTTAATTATTATAATCATTATTATTATATTATTTAATATTTAATATTTAATTTTTTTTAAATTGTTTTATAGTTCACGAACCTTTTAACCCCTTTATCCAGTAGTATCATTGTCTTTGCTATAACTCTTTTACAGTTCATAGTATATTATTTTATCTATTCCCTTGTGCTCATGTAGGTTTTTCAATTGATTTGGGTTGGTGCAATGGTTGTTATTTACTTCATTAGCTCAATAGTTTCTTGATAGTTTTTTGTATGTGAACATTATAGTGCTTTAAAAATTTTCTCGTGCCGTAAAGCAAATTCACTCCAGGTAATGAGCTTGTGCCAAGGAAACTATAAGAATGCATGTTCTTAACTAGTTATTAATAATTATTTTTACAACAATGAAAACTGATAAAAAAATATTTAGCTATTGCTATTGTATAGATGCAAATATTATAACAAATTGAAAATTTATTTTTCTGATTAATGTGCCTTAAAAAAGAAAAGTATACAAGGAAGTGCATTATATTTTTAAAATTTTACTAACTATATTTAGGAACATGGCATCACTTGATTTAAATATTTTTCATCACACTAGATTTTTAATAGTTGAGTAAATAAAATTGAAATCTCCAAAATAAAAGTATTTTTCATGACACTCTAGATTTTTAACTCTTTGAGTAAAAAAATTAAAATTCCAAAAATAACTTAATTTCGTAAAATAAAATAACACTAAAATTTTTCTTTACAAAGCATGCATATTTTTATTTATTGATTTCTATTCACAACTATTTTATAAAAAAATTATTAGACTTTAAATTTGTTTTATAACTATACTTTAGGGTTCTACACATAAATAACCTAATTTCACTAAAATATTTCTTAACTATTCATTTGATCTTAACCATTGAGGTCTAATTAAATGAACCACATACTTTTATTAAATGAACACACCCAAAATTATTACTAAACCACAATATTACATTAATTAAATATGAATATGTTATTGTTATTATATTATGTAATTATTCTTCAAACTTACAATATTTTAATGCATTTTAAATTGTAATAGTATTCAATATTATTACATTTTAATATCTTAGGCAGACATTTCAAATCTATCCACATTGTTATTATATTATGTAATTATTTTTCAAACATACAATATTTTAATGCATTTTAAATTGTAATGGTATTCAATATTATTACATTTTAATATTTTAGGTAGACATTTCAAATCTATCAACACCTAGTTAGGGTTAGGGTTCTACACATTTTATTTTATGAAATTAGATTATTTTTGATATTTCAATTTCATTTAGTCAAGAGTTAAAAATCTAGGATTTCAATTTTATTTAATCAAAAGTTAAAAAATCTACATTATCACAAAAAATATTTTGCCATGTTATTACATTTTTTATTTTATTATTCAAACTTACAATATTTTAATGCATTTTAAATTATAAAGGTATTAGTATTATTACATTTTAAGGAAATATTTGTGTTATTTAATAGACTTTGTAAAAGTTTAGTTTTATAGTTAGGAAATATTTTAGTCCTATTTATCTATAATTAAATTTTCAATTATTGGAATGCAATTTATCTATACAACCAATACTTAATCAACAAAAAAAATTACAACTAAACAAATACTATATACAACCAATAGCTAATCAACAAAAAAAAATTACAACTAAACAAATACTATAATAACAACACTACAAGGTAGGTACTGGCCACTACCTAGCACTTGTTTATTATGGAATAAAAGCAATTTTTATTAAAAGTGTGTGAGTCTTTATAATATTGTTTATTTATTACGATATTGTTTATTTTTTTTAATTTTTCTCAAAACAAATTTTATTAAAAATTTAATGTATGGCTTTAATAATGTTTAATTATTATATAAAAATAAATGTGTGGTTTGAAAACTAAGCTTTTTTTTAATAAAAAAAAAAATTCATAGATTTAATTTTTGTTTTTTTTCAAAACAAATTTCATTAAAAAACATAAATGCGTACTGTTTACTTATTATGGAAAATAGTTTCATTTTTTTTGAAAGATAAATGTGTGAGTTGTAAACTAAGTTTTTGTTTTTTCCTAGTTTTATTCTCATTGTTTTATTTTATAATAAATCAAATTTTTTGAAAAAATATATGTATATAAAATTAGTTTCTTTTACCTAACCTCTAAATATCCCTTTGTCATGTTGTCGTTTGTATCCCCTTGTCATGTTGTCGTTTGTATTTGTCATGTTGTTTCCAAATCTCTTTTCTGGTAACATAGATCTAAAAAAAAGATTTATATAAACAATTAGCATTTATTTCTATGGTTCCTAGTAACCAACCCTGTAGATTTATAAATTATTGTACTGCTACAAAATATTGATATTTAACTAAATTTCTAAATTGTGGAAGTGTGTCATCCACATAGTGCAAAATAAAGTGTCTGATTTTGTGTTGTGAGACTCAAGTAAAGAAAGGGAAGATGATAACTCTAGGGCTTAGATTTATTGGCAATCATTCTGTTGGCTTCAAAAAAAAATTGGGTACAAAGTCATGTTCTCTTCTTCATCAACTATAGAAGCACTGTTCTTAGGGAGTGGCATGACCCTAATATTTGAGTGTAATTTAATTTAGGAGATTGCCTTTCAATTAGAAGAAGCAACCAGAATAATTTGGTTTAGGAGAATCACCTTCAATGTGAAGAAAAGAGAGATGAACAATCAACTTCTATTCTTCCACTTCTTAGATCTTGTTCTTAAATATTGCCAGAAGTTTCACACATGACTTTTGTGGCAAGCACCTACTGTTTATGTTTTTTGGAGGGTTTCTATAGGAATTTAAAATCCCATAAACAAATAGTTATAAGAATTGTTGTGTATAATTAAAGGAATTTAATGCATGTGTTTTATTTGCATGCAGCCATGAAGGCTTACCGCATGAGGGGTGTAAATACTTGATCAACATGGGTGACTCTTACTACATTTCACCTATTATTTATCATTATATGTGCATGTTTGACCTTCTTGGTCATGTTGGTTATCTTGAGGATACTCTAAAGTTTATCTTCAAAATGCTAATTAAGTATGTTGTGGTTTTGTGGATGTCTTTGTTTGGTGCCTATAGATCGCATAAGAATATAAGATTAGGAGTATTTACAACGTCTCTCCTTTTTGAGCTAGATCATAAAAATGCTGCAACTTATGTTCTTCTATCAAATAGCTATGTAGAAGTGGGAAGGTGGGATGGGAAGGTGGGATGAGCCTCAAATGCTAAGGAGATTGATGAATGATAGAGAAAATAAAAAGGTACCTAGATGTAGGTAGATTGAAGGCCGTAAAATGGTACATACTCTTTTAATAGAAGACATATCACCTCCAAAAACAAATGAAATCCTTATTCGTAGACCTCCCTCAAACATAGGTGTTGTGCCTTCACAAACAAGAGCTATAATTAATTCTTTTAGATGTGACAAGGTTCGAAGTTAATTGTTTCAGATAAGAGCATTTTTTTTCAAAGGAAGCACTACGACAAGAGCTAGTTAATTGTTTTAGATGCAACAAGAGTCATGGTTAAATTTTTAATATGGGATTAGATGAGAGTTTTTTTTTCTCAAAGGAAGCGCTATGAAAAGATTCATAGTTAATTATTTTAGATGAAAGCAATTTTTTTATTACAGAAAGAGTCATATTTAATAAGTTGTATATGTTATAATTTAATATTTTCCCTTTGTAAGAAGTGGAGAATAAATTTGTAATGCACATTCGTTTGTTAACAAGGCCAATAAAGAGTCATAGTTTAGGATAAATTGTTATGGTATAATGTAAATATTTTTCTTTTTTAAGAAGCCAAGAACAAATTTGTAGATGACACATTTGTTAAAGCATTAGTAGAATATAGTTAAGGGTTCTCAATAATTAATAAGTTGAGAGCAATGTGTACCACAAAAAATATGTAACGAAAATATTCAAGTTTAAGTGTTGCTAAAACACAAGAGAAATGTAATATCAAGAACACATTTATTAAAGCATTAGTGGAATATAGTTAAGGGTTTCCACTAGTTAAGAAGTTGAGAACAAGTTGTACAAAAAAAAAATGTCACAACATATTGAAGTTTAAGAATTGTTTAAACACTAGAGAAATGTAAAATGAGAAACATATTACTATTTTAGAAATCTATAATTATTCCATGAATATTTTACATTATATAGTGCTTAAATGACTATATGATAAAAAATTAATCATCTTTCTTCAATTAAAATTTAGTTCACAATTTGATATGTTATAATATAAAAAATAATTTATAACATGTTATAATTGTTTAGAATATTATTTATTATGCTTGAACAATTGAAAGACACAAAATTGATTGTCTTTCCTTGATTAAATTTATTCCACAACTTGATATGTTATTGCTTAAAAAGCATTATAGATATAATATAAGAAGCATTTAAAAGTTGAGTAGGGTTGAATTTAGTTGAAAATGGTGTTTGGTTGAAATACCTATATGAAAAATCATTAATTACCAAACTATTATATGGAAATGGTGTTTGGTTGAAATACCCATGTGCAAAATCATTAATTACCAAAATATTAAAGACCCCTCAAAATAAAAAATTACCAAAAGTATTTCTTTCCTTTATCGCCAATTCAAAATTCAAATAAATGCTTGCTTAGTATAATCTAATCGAATCAAAGATATTATTAAAGGGAAACATGTTTAACAATTCATGAATAAAAAAAAATTATTTATTGATATTATTAGATCAGATTAAATCAAAGAGGTCATGTTTTTACTTTTTAATGGGACTTCAACTTTATCAAGAGTGTTGGTAAAAGATGATTGCACTATTCATTGAATCAAACCAGATCAAAGAGGTCATGTTTTTATTTTTTAGTGGGACTTCAACATTATCAAGAGTCTTAGTAGAAGTTGATTGCATTATTCATTGACACTATAGAGATCTTGTAGTCATAAAACAAAGAGAATAATCTTAATGGTGTAAACTTGATCTAAAGAACAATGGATTAAGCTTGGATATTTGAAGTTATCTTTGTTCCATAGGATAATTCATAATGGATAATTCATAAATAGGGAAAATATTACAAACAAAAATGAGACTAAATTAAGTGGTCATAGATTTGATTTTAGGGTGGAGAAAAGGTGTAACATTTATTCATTACCATGTTAATTTAAAAAAGGTGGGGTTTTGAGTAATAATGGAAACAAAGTTTCTAAAAAGTAAATAATCTACAAAATAATGGATTACTCTTGGGGATTCCAAGTCATATTTTTGGAAATTAAAATAATAATTCCTAATCTATTTTTAAATATTTATTTGATGTTACCTAAAAAAGGTGAAAGATGAGCATATGAAATTAGAGCTCTAGAGTATAAGTGTTTTTGCATAACATTAACTTCTACATATGAAAATGTTGATCTAAAGTTTTAGAAACTTTGTCTGAAGTATACTTCTTGAAGTTTTAGCCCATTGTGATGTTTATGAAAATTACAAATCGAAAGATCAAAATTGACATTACATATACAATCGATAATCAAACATTATTTCTTAGAAGTAATTCTTATTTGAAAAAATCTACCAAAATGATGAACATGTAATGCAATGTTATAAAACCAAAGGTAAATTTATTTGGTAATAATAGTTCTTATTCAATAGTTATCACATTTTGAATTGACCATATTGTTGTTTATATCTAGAATGAAGTTTGTTTGTAACAAGAGGTTGTGCAAAGTGAGAACTATTATTCATTTCTCATGAAGGTGTTCTTCATTATTGATGTTTTGAAGTTTATGAAGTAATTGCTAAAATTCTCCCTTTTCAATAAAAATTATAATTGTTGCCCTCTCAGTTGTTGTCCTTGATGTCAATACACAAACTCTCCAGTTTGTGGTTTGCTCATGTTGGTTTCTTGATACTTGGTATTCCTGACACTTGGTATGGTGGTTTGCTCAAGTTGGTTTCATGACAGTTGGTATGATAGTCATGTGGTAATATGGCTGCATTGATGACATAGATGACTTTCATATTGTTGGTATATTGTTGTTGCCCTCTCTTTCACATTACAGTTCAGTTTGGATGTACAGTTTTGGTGATCCTGTTTTCTGTTTACTTTGGCTTATCATGATACAATTCATTGATTCCATTCATTGGCTTTGGTATGGTATCTTTGGCATACATTTGGTACAATTGTTTGATATAGTTGTTTGGTACATGCTGGCATATGCTTCACAATTAGTCATATGGACATATGGTTGTTATGGTATCATGCTCATGACACAGCATCACACTATTGTTGGTTTGACACATGGTAGTTCTTATATGTTCTCATAGTTCATATTGTCTATGCACTTGATCTTCTATTTTCTTATGCTCTCTTGAGATGATGACATTTGGATATCATTTGATTGATACAGCCTTACAACCATGTATTGTAAGTATGGTCATCTATAATAGTTTGATATCATATAGCATCTTCAATATGACACCTTTGGTAATCTGGCATTGGCCCTCTTGATCATGTTGGCATGGTTTGGTATTGATCATGTTCAGAACATCTTTGACGGTCATACACACTTTGATGATCATGTTCAGTTTGGCACCTTTGATCTTGGCATCCTTGATTATATGGTTGATTGGCATGATCAGTTTAGTTTGGTTATCATGATATTGGTTTGTTGATCACATGATGGCATCACTTGTCTTAGTTGTGAGCTCCTTTCATAATGGCATAAATCACATGATGTGTGGTAGTTTGATACTTACATGTCAAATGAGGTAAAGCAATGTTGTTTTTTTTACTCATTATTTTGGCCTCACATTTGATTGGTTCCTAAGGTGGCATTTGACATCTTGTTCATAATCACAACTTGGTTCCATTGTTTGTTATTCACTCATGAGGATCTCACAAGTTATAAAGGTTTTCAAATGTTTAATTTTCAAGAGGCATTAAGTGATGACCATAGTCTATTTCCTAGCAAAAAAAAAAATCAAATTTTGCCATTTATCTTTCGCACATTATTGAGGTTACTTTCCAGCTGGGTCACTGACTACTGAATGAAGGTAAAGTGATTGTTTGGTTGTCTCAAGTCACCGAATCTTTGAAACTTATCAAGGGCACCAGTTAATCAAACATATTCTGGCAAAAAACTTAGGGTTAAGCATCATTTTACATTTTCTTTGCTATTTGGTCTTCGACGGCAAAGAATAGGGTTTCACATGGAAAAATAATCATGAGGTTTCGTGGATCTATATCTGTTGGTAATCATGGAAGGTTCTGGAATAAACATGGGCTTTTGTGACTATGTCGGTGTTACTTTTGGTAATAGTTGACATTGTTATGATTTTTTTTTCAGCGACCGTTATGATTATGTGATCTTTTGCATAGAGTTTTACATTTCAGTGATAGATATAGTTGGCCATGAATGATTCAAAGGAAATATGTTTTTATTAAGATAGTTTTTAGTTAAAATGCACATTGTTTTCACGTCCATAAATCTTTTCTTTGATGATGTGAATTGGGGTTATAACCCTAGTTAGGGTTTTGGCAAAGAAACATAATGGATATTATGTTATGTTTAATATTTGATGATATCAATAAGAGATTACAAGACTGGTGAGGGTTATTGACATATCTTACCCTGTTATGGTTAATAACTGATAACAAAATGGGCATTTGACCAGAAAATTGTATGACAGTTATGGAACCACCAAAATGGTTATACCCAAAAAATAGAGAAAAAATGTAAATGATATGATATAAATATGTTACTAGTATAATGTAAATGATGCAGTGAGTACAAAAATTTGTTCATGCGTTATTGATATTATATTAGTATGGATAAAAGTGAAACAGAGTATCCCTCTGGATGTAAACTTTTCATATAATAGTCTTTGTCAAAAATATGATAGTGAGGCTTGAATTAATATCCAGTGAGGCCTATAATCACTGAGATTCTTTTATTAAGCTAGTGAGGTACTTTTTTGAGTGGTTTTTATACCCCAGAAGGTTTTCCACTTAGGACAATATCTATGTTATGGATTGTCATTGATGAGTTTGATTCTCATGTTTATTTGCTTATCATGTGTCATTTATTTTAAAGTCATTTAATTTACTTTGGTCTATATGAACACATACTTGTCTTATATCACTGTCTGAAACAATGATATTGTGCATGTCCACTTTATGAACAATCATATTTCACAGTTAGTCTCTATATGTTAAGATTTATGATAATGAGTCATTATTTTTAGTCCCTACATTGAGTTGATACATTCTTGACTTTGATCAATCTATTTTAGTTGTCCAAAATTTTCATGATATCATCTACAGTGAATGGGAATTGTTTTTTTTATCAAAGTTTTGAAATACAAATTTTAAGGTCACTAAGTCTTGTTAAACTTTGTATACCACTAATTCACCCCCCCTCTCAGTAGTACTGTAGTCCAACAAGTGGTATCAGAGCCAAACCCATGTTTTTAAGTTTAACCAACTTAGGGGATTCCTGGTCATGGAGTATTCATCATGGGTAAGTGTAAAAGAAATAGAAGTCAAAAGAAAAACACCAATGTCAAGCAAAAGAACAATCAAACAATTCTTGTCAATTCAAATGTAGTCATGTCTCAATAAAAGTTTTGTTAGTTGAGTCAATAAGTGATAATAAGAACAATTCTGTAGAAGAAGAGTGTGTTAGTAACCCTGAAGGAGTTGCTATTTTTGAAGGAGAACAAGAATTTAATGATAAAAAAAGAGAGTTCTTTGAGGATGAAGAAGTTTGTGGAGTTGATATTAAAGGAGAACTTCTGTGTGCCCTAGATATAATCAAACAACTTAATGAAGAAAATAGGAGGCTAAAAGACCAGTTTCAACAACGAAAAGAATTCAAGGACAAGGTATGTTTAGATTTTGAAAAAATTTCTTTTGAGTTTGAAAATGCCAGAAATCAGAGTACAGAATTAAAAAGTCATGTTAATAAATCTGATAAATTGATTATTAGTCTAAAAACTGAGATTGAGGAAGCCAAAAGAATAATAGATATGACTAAATCTAATTGTGAAGTAAAGAGAAAAGAATGTCTGAAGTTAGAGGCAGAAATAATCTCTTTAAGAAAGGATTTGGAAAAGGCTTCTTCTAAACTTCACAAGGATATTCAATTTGACAAGAGTACTAAATGTTTGAATGAAATATTGAGTAGTCAGAAAAACTACAAGGATCATTTTGGTTTAGGATATGAAAAAAGGGAAAGCTCTAGTGTTAAAGATGAAGTTAAAAGGGAAATAGTTTTTGCAACAGCATATAGGAAGAGTTTCAAGGTTAGGCAGAATCATAGGCAGAAGATAGCTATGAATTATCATTCTACTATTTCTGATGATGACAAGAAGAGAGTAAAGGATAAAATTGCTGATATTGGTAGAAGAAGAACTAACAATTTTTCAAGAACTTCATCTATCAGGCAATATCATTTGGTCAGGTATAATTATTCTTAGTTTCATGGTTATTGCTATGTCTATCATAACTACGGTCATAGAGCTAGGAATTGTACTTGTTATGGTTTGTCAAAGCAAAACTACAATGTTGTTTGCTATAACTGTAATAAGGTTGGACATATGAGAAGAGACTAATGGATGCATGAAAGATATTATTATAGAAATTCAAGGAATAGATATCATTATTTCTCTAACAATATGATATGCTATAGATGTCATAAGTTAGGACGTAAGGCACTGCATTGCAGAAGTAAGTTGAAGAAATCATCTGGTAACAAAAAGGAAATAGTTGACCTGATTAAGCAAAAGAAAGAACCTAGGAAGGTGTGGAAAAGGAAATATGAACAAAAATAGAAAGAACCTAATCTTGTGCATGATACACAAGAAACATGCATAACATCTTAACAAGAGAAGCATAAAGATAGGGGGAGAGTTTATGGTTTTATCTTTTTAACCCCATATAAATCAACCAAGAAGGTTGTAAAGGTTATGGTTGTATTAGTTTTTCTATCTTCCATGGTTTGCTCTTAGTGAAATTTACAGCTTAATTCATTAGACTGTCATCTTCAGGAGGCTCTTGAATCTTAAATTGTTTTCAATGTTCATCTTGTCAATCAAAGATTACCTATTGCTATGTCAGGATAATTGGCAATGATTTCAAAAACAACTACAAGTGTTTCCAATGTGCAAGGATTGCATGTGACAGTATTCTTTGTTATCATTTGGTACATGACTAACAGTACTCAGTTTTATTTTTAACAGTTTTGATAGTCCTATGAAATGTCTAGTGACAAGTGATAGACAATGTTGAGGTGAAGATATGATGTGCTAAGCCTATGTGCCTAGTAGTATTGCTCATACTAGTGAAGAGGAGCTGCACTGAATTGTGTTATGATAAGCTTGATAGTCAATAATTAGCAGTCAAGGTTTCATGTCAATCATACATGCTTTGACAAAGATAGCGGTTGAAGTGCCATATTGAGTAATGGTTGGAGAAGTGAACAGTGAAAGTGGTGAAGTTTGGTTTCTTTACTTTCTTTACCTTCTTGTTTCATGCTTATAATGCATATAGAGTAATCTTTTTGTTACAAGACAACAGGAGTGAGAATTTGGTTTCAAAGTATAGTTCATAAAAATCTCTAAAAGGTTGTATATGATAATGATAGTTTTTAATCCCTTGACAGTGTGCTTTGGCTAGTTGCAATGTTGAAGATAGTACAACCCTGTTTTATGGCAATGTAGCTTTGTCTTTTTGACGACAGTGAGTATATGAAATCAATGTGTTTTAAATTTTATTTTATTATTTTACCGATACTACACCTAGTATAATCTTTATATTACTAATACTACTCTACTATTTCAAGCAGTGATATTACCTAGTTTTTGACAGTGCTTCAGTCTCTAAATAGTGATGATTGATTGAGTAAAGATGACAAATGGTTATTTCTAGGCACAATGTTCAATGGTTGCTTCACAAGTTATTTCATAATGTTTGGCAATACTAAAGTGATATGGCATGATGGTAATATTGATCTAGATGGCTATGATCTTGCAGTCATGATTCCATTTTACTTTGACAATATCTAGTCAAGGGGAGTTGACAATGGTCACATATTTCTATTGTTTCTCATGGTTGGAACATTAAGTTGTCATTATTTTTATACATGCTCTAATAACAGTGATAGGTTGGTGATTCTTTGACAATGATTGAATATTATCTCAATCACAATTAGTAGGTGCAGTCAGTCTTGGACTGACACTTGATAAGTCTACTATCATTATTGCCAAGTTGGTATTATAGGGATATTTCATTCATCAGTGACATTTTATGAGTGGCTTGGTAGTTCATGTGCACAATCTAGTGACATTTTTGGTTGTTGGACTCAGGGGAGTATCTTACATATTTCTGATCCTTGATAGTTTTCAGTATCTTATGATAGTTAGCATGGTTTCTGATTGATGATTGGCATTATTTGTAACAGCATCCTCAATTGTTTATCCATCTTTGTGCTCATTATGGTACTGACAATGCAGTTGTGTTTCAGGGAATTCTGGATGTTTATTCTTCATGGGATAGTCATGGTATGATTTACATTTTCTATTTTGGCTTATCATTTCTGCAACATGTTGAATTATGATTCTTAATCTATCTTGAAGGCAATTGCTAAACTCTTCCTCCCTTTGTCTTTGATATAAAAAGGGGGAGAGAGAGTTGTGTTTTTCCATCAAGGACAAAGGGGGAGTTTGTTACCCTCTCAGTTGTTGTCCTTGATGTCAATACACAAACTCTTCGGTTTGTGGTTTGCTCATGTTGGTTTCCTGATACTTGGTATTCCTGACACTTGGTATGGTGGTTTGCTTGGGTTGGTTTCATGACACTTGATATGACAGTCATGTGGTAATATGGCTGCATTGATGACATAGATGACTTTCATATTGTTGGTATATTGTTGTTGGCCCATGTTTAGTTTAGTCAGTTCCCTTCCGCATTGTAGTTCAGTTTGGATGTATAGTTTTGGTGATCATGTTTCATGTTTACTTTGGCTTATCACGATATAGTTTGTTGATTCCATTCATTGGCTTTGGTATGGTATCTTTGGCATATAGTTGGCATAGTTGTTTGATATAGTTGTTTGGTACATGTTTGCATATGCTTCACAGTTAGTCGAATGGACACATGGTTGTTATGGTATCATGCTCATCACACAACATCACACTGTTGTTGGTTTGACACATGGTAGTTCTTATATGTTCTCATAGTTCATATTGTCTATGCACTTGATCTTCTATTTTCTTATGCTCTCTTAAGATGATGACAATTGGATATCATTCGATTGATACAGCCTTGCATCCATGTATTGTAAGTATGGTCATCTATGATAGTTTGATATCATATAGCATCTTTAGTATGGCACCTTTGGTAATCTGGCATTGGCCCTCTTGATCATGTTGATATGGTTTGGTATTGATCATGTTTAGAACATCTTTGGTGGTCATACACACTTTGATGATCATGTTCAGTTTGGCACCTTTGATTGGCATCCTTGATCATATGGTTGATTGGCATGATCAGTTCAGTTTGGTTATCATGATATTAGTTTATTGATCACATGATGGCATCACTTGTCTCAGTTTTGAGCTCCTTTTGTAATGGCATAAATCACATGACATGTGGCAGTTTGATACTTACATGTCAAATGAGGCAAAACAATGTTGTTTTTCTGACTCATTATTTTGGCTTCACATTTGATAGGTTCCTAAGGTGGCATTTGGCATCTTGTTCATAATCACAACTTAGTTCCACTATTTGTTATTCACTCATGAGGATCTCACAAGTTATAAAGGTTTTCAAATGTTTAATTTTAAAGAGGCATTAAGTGATGACCATGGTCTATTTCCTAGCAAATAAAATAAAATCAAATTTTGGCATTTATCTTTCGCATGTTATTGAGGTTACTTGCTAGCTGGGTCACCGATTGTTGAATAAAGGTAAAAGTGATTGTTTGGTTGTCTCAAGTTAATAGATCTTTGAAACTTATCGAGGGCACCAATTAATCAAACATATTCAGGCAAAAAGTTAGGGTTAAGCATCATTTTGCATTTTCTTTTCTATTTGGTCTTTAGTGGCAGAGAATAGGGTTTCACATGGCAAAATAATCATGAGGTTTAATGGATCTATCTCCACTGGTAATCATGGAAGGTTCTGGAATAAACATGGGCTTTTGTGACTACGTCAGTTTGACTTTTGGTAACAGGTGGCATTGTTATGATTTTCTTTTTTCTTTAGTGGCCATTATGAATGTGTGATTTTTTGCAGAGTTTTACATTTCGGTGACAATTATAGTCAGACATGAATGATTCAAAGGAAATAAGTTTTTATTAAGATACTTTTTAGTTAAAATACACATTGTTTTCATGGCCAGGAATCTTTGCTTTGATGATGTGAATTGGGGTTACGATCCTCGTTAGGGTTTTGGCAAAGAAACACAATGGATATTCTGTTATGTTCAATCTTTATTGATATCAATAAGAGATTACAACACTGGTGAGGGATTTTGACATATCTTACCCTGGTATGGTTAATAACTAATAATGAAATGGGTATCTGACCAGAAAATTGTATGACAGTTATGGAACCACCAAAATGGTTATACCCAAAAAATAGAAAAAAATGTAAATGATATGATATAAAAATGTTACTAGTATAATGTGAATGATGCAGTGAGTACAAAAGTTTGGTCATGCATTATTGACATTATATTAGTATGGATAAAAGTCAAACAGAGTATCCCTCTATATATAAACTTTTCATATAATAGCCTTTGTTGGAAATAGGCCAGTGAGGCAACTGTAGCCAGTGAGGCCTGTAATCAGTGAGATTATTTTATTAAGCCAGTGAGGCACTTTTTCAAGTGGTTTTTATGCTCCAGAGAGTTTTCCACTTAGGACAATATCTGTGTTATGGATTGTCATTGATGAGTTTGATTCTCCTGTTTATTTGCTTATCATGTGTCATTTGTTTTAAAGTCATTTAATTCACTTTGGTCTATATGAACACATACTTGTCTTATATCACTGTCTGAAACAATGATTCTATGCATGTCCACTTTATGAACAACCATATTTCACAGTTAGCCTCTATGTGTTAAGATTTATGATAATGAGTCATTATTTTTAGTCCCTACATTGAGTTGATGCATTCTTGACTTTGATCAATCTATTTTAGTTGTCCAAATCTTTCATGATGTCATCTATAGTCAATGGGAATTGTTTTTGTATCAAAATTTTGAAACACAGATTTTAAGGTCACTAAGTCTTGTTAAACTTTGTATACCACTGAGTCACCCCCCCTCTTAGTTGTATTGTACTCTAACAATAATGTAGTCTTATTTTTAGTTATTATGATGTAGTTGATGTCAAGATAGCAAGTGCATGCAATAGTAAGTGGGTTGAAATAGTTATTATGATGTAGTTGATGTGAAGATAGTAAGTGCATGCAATAGTAAGTGGGTTGAAATGGATTAGAGAATGGGTTTATTATTTTTAAAGTGCCATACACATGATTTATTTGACAATGTAAATTGTTTTGTATTTCAACTATTTTTGTTGTTCATATTTTGAAAAATAAATGTAAATATTTAGAAATGTAAGAGTTACCTCAAATATGGACAATAATAAGCATTAAAAATGATCTAAGGTTTGTTTGTTTGCTAATGTGTCAATGTATGTTGATTGACGTGAGCAAAATATTTTGTCAGTTGCATCTTATTTCTTCACTATGTTTCTAAAAAAAATTGGAGAGAACACCCCTTGGAACTTGTTGATCAATTGTGGAGAAACTTTTGGATGTAAATATAGTCATTGAAAGAAAAAATAAGTTTTTTTTGTATTTAGACTGAACATATGTATATAAAAGAAGAAGTTATAAATGGAAACAAATTAGGAGAATGTATTCATATTCTTACATGTGCTTTTTCATATTCATAATTGCCATTTTAATTTGTAGCAATGATTGGAAAGTTGTTCTTATTGTGGAAACAAAAGTGCACCTATAGTTCCAATTTCATAGTCATCTATTCCTATTAATTTTTTTTTTCTATGAATATCATATTTAACTTGTATTATAGAAATAAATAGTACATATTCACACAAAAGAAAAGATGGGTGGTCAAAAGTCACATCTACGTAGTCACAACCTCAATGGGCGAATAAAAAATAGGCCTCAAAAGGTGAATAAAATGAAAGTCACAGTCTCAAAGGCTAAGCATAATGTCTAACAAGAAAAGAAAAAACATTAAGCAGCACCAATAGATGACCATCAGGTGCATTTTTTTATTGTAGTGTTAGGTATAAATTTATATTCTTATTGTAGCCATGGTATAGATGCAATTGTGCCAGATTAGTTCAACAACAATATGGATTCGCAATCACCATGGTCATATTCTATTTTAGGAGTAATCTGAAAGCAAAGATAAATATTGTTATTTCTAGAATTATTCTTTGTTCATATTGGTAGAGAAGATTTTAAGTTAATAATGATAGTCATTTCACCTTGACAACCTATTAGGTCAGCACAAGATACTTCTTATGTATTCTAGATTTTGTCCATTTTTTTAAAAATATCTATGATATCACCTTCAAGTACACTTCTAGTTTTTTTATTATTGAGATTTTAGTGGATAGTGTGTTGTAATTTAGTTAACACAAGAAAAAGTAAGTGTTAGAAAATTGGTGAGTATTACTTGTAATATTACAAATTTGAGAACATTCTAATTGGAAATAGTTAGAAAAGTTAATTATGTGGAAAATGACAACTCTTATTCGCAATGTAAGTAATACATGTATTAGGTGGTGGTAAAATGCAAATATGAATCATTCTTCTATAATAGAATGGAGAAAATAGTCAAATGAATTTTTATATATATTTTCATTTTGTTATTACATTTTATGGATATTTTTTGTTGTGTTGGTTGATTGATATGTTTTCATTAATGTTACCAATGTGCAAGAAAATAACATCACAATTAGTCCAATATGATTATCTTTTGTAGATGTAATTGTTTTTCTATGTATTTCATGGGTTTTTCTTTTTTATTAATTTTAGACATGTCAATCTTGAAATCACCCACAATGTACATATGATTTTGTTCATATGCATGTAAGAATGCTTGATAAATCATTTCTATGATTTGAAATTGTTCTAGTTGCTCTTTCACAAACACTACAAATTTTAATTCTCTTACCATTAACAATTATTCTAAGCTAGAAACCTTATTATAAATCTCAAGTTTTAAATAATAAATTAGGCTAGAAACCTTTTGTTAAGAATTAATATGCATAGAAGAACTATTATTTTTTTCTAAGATTGATTCCCCATAAAGAGTCTAGTGAACTAAGGATGACTTAAACTTGAATACCCATTTCTTAAACACCTTCTGTACATGGCCTTGATCTTTCCCATACCTTTGGGTATATTAGAAGACCCATAGTTGTTTATAAAACCTAACCCTGGGAAGCCATCAAGCATTTATCATTTGTGATGCACCAATAAGTAGTTAGACTTGGGAACTTCCTTGCATCATACCTCAAAGATGAGATGTTGGGATAGTGGAATGGTCTATCCTCTAAAGTTACTCCATTTATGAACAAGATCAATCTATTTGTGAGATCATAGACCAGACACACCTTGTTGAATCCTTCCCTATTATATTTTATTTCATTTGATGAATTCGATCATATTGTATAAAAATCTCCTTCTAATTTTGAGTATTAGACTATTTTATAGTTTTCTACATTCAATAGAATAGTTTCTTGTGTCTTTTGGTGTACTTTGTTCCCAAGTTATGTTTCTTTTGTCTCAAGCCTTTGTTTGCTCTCTTTTTTTACTTCAACATCTAGTGCTTTTCTACATTGTCTTTTCATCCTTCTTGAAATTTTTATTCTCACCCTCCTAACCTTAGTTTACCTTTGCTCCTACCTTACTCCATCAAGCTCTTACAACACCTATCCACTTTGTTACAACACATTCATAACCCTTTCCTACACTTTACTACTTAATCACTTTTGCATCTTCTTGCCTCTAGCCGTTACCTAGTTCTACTATAACTTTCACAAAATCCTCCAAAACTCTCTTTGTTTTACTCTCAAGTCTCTTTTTGCAACCCAATTTTGTGACAATGACAATATTTCCACATTGCATAATCATGTTTACGAATGGAAAGAGAAAAATCATCAAACACGATCCTATTCACTTTGAAATATCGAATCCCACATATGATTAACAAAGAATTCCTCGGGCAGTTGATAGTCAGGTATTGTAAACAACCTGTTTTTAGTCATTTAATATTGAGGATAGCGGCCATGAGATTCTCTAACCCATAAATGTATCTTCATTTTTTAAAGTACTGGGCATAGAAAAATGAAATGACTAAAGACTATATTGTCAGTTGGACTCTAATGAGAGATGAAGTAAGATAGTGGAATCCACTGAAAGCAGCGGGAAAATGGGTGAGAATGCATTTTACGAGTGCGAGTGAGGTGAGTTGAGTAGATGAGAAAGAGCAGAAAGTGTGATGATAAAAATGCAAAAATGCTATCTTCTATTATTCTTGCAAACAAAGAATGTCTTGAATATCCTAGATTGCACTTTGAGATCTTTCTCACAAAAAAATATTCAGATGTATGAAAAGTCTCAAGATATCAATGAAGCATGCCATAAATTTGACAAAATGTCTCATTAAAATTTAGCATAATGGAATGTTTTGATTGGATTTTCAGTTCAATGCGAGGAAGAAGATGACGCATTGAAATTCTTCTATCTAATTCAAACAAAGATGATAAAAAATGGGTCATTTTGTATAGTCAATGTTTTCAAGGCATGCATTTCCCTCTCAGCCCTTAAACATGGCATGGAATTGGATGACCAGCTCATCAGAAATGAACTCCAATTGCATATTATTTCACAAATTTTTTGAGTGAAATGTATTAGAAATGTGGGAGCAAGTTGGATGCATGCAAAGTGAGATGAAATGCCTTTCAAAAATGTCCATTTATAGAATGTTATGATATTAGATTGTGTATGGAATGGGTCTAAGGATGAGGCATTGGGTATCCTTTTACAAATGTAGGAGGTGGGTGTCAATTCCAATCAGTATATCTATTCTAGTATTATAAAAGCATGTACAAGTTTTGCTACTTATGGAGCAAGGTAAACAACTACATGCTTTGGTTTCTAAACTTAGATTGGAGTTAGATGTCTTTGTTGGGAATACACTTGAT
The DNA here is from genome assembly GCA_027924645.1 of Cunninghamia lanceolata. NCBI lineage: Eukaryota > Viridiplantae > Streptophyta > Pinopsida > Cupressales > Cupressaceae > Cunninghamia > Cunninghamia lanceolata. The sequence goes on from BSBN01001019.1 coordinate 1,636,156, forward strand.
AATGTTTATGTGGAATGTGGTGATATTCAACCAATATAAAATATTTTTGGGAAAGTGCCTAGATAAGATGTGGTTTCATGCACCATTTTTATGCAAAACAAATTGAGATTACAAAACAAAATATTCAATTGGTGTACTAAAATTTAAGAAGTAATTAGTTTCTTCATATATTTTAATGTAGATGTGAAGCCACATGTTTTCCTACTGATGTCATTGTTCATATAAAGGATTGTAGCTTCAAGCTCTATAAGGTGGAGAAATAATATTCATCCTTGAATATGATTATAATATCTTTTCTTTCTCCAATTTTGAACTCTGATTCTAAATAAATTGTGATTTTTTAGCATAATTACATAACATGTACGATGTTTATATTTCTTGTTTAAAAAAATGGATATTTGAAATCGAATTTATCCAATGCATCAGAGATCACTTAAAAAATACAAGTTGAAATATTTAATCTTATTGCAAACCTTTGTTATGGGTCAATGATATTTTTATGGACCCCTTTAATGTTGCTATCTTTAGATGTGCATTAAAGTTTTTATAAATAAATGAAGGGTATGGAAGATGAAACCTTTGTGAGAGAAGTGATTTGTATCTTAGTCAGGTTGTCCTTCAAATCTAGGAGGATACCTTGGTTGTTCTTAAGATATGTGTTAGTCCGTTCTTGACCTGGCCAATTTTTAAATTTCTAGTACACTCCCATGCAATTTAGCATGTCGCATCACAAAAACAATTATCTTTGAAGATGTATAAAAGCTGGTGCGCAACCCTAACCTCAGTTTACCCAATGTGGCCAGTTTTTATGCCACAATTCCTCACTGTTTGAGATATTTTAAAGTTCTAAGTTTCTAGCCCGCAATTCACAAATGATATTAATTCTTGGATTTTTACCTCGGAAACCAAAATGATTTCTGGGTTTTGCTCTAAGAAGCCCAATCATTATTTTATCAAAATTTCATAGAAAACGGAGTGGTCATTTGAGAGACATGGAATTTTCTGTCTAAGCATGGTTTCAACATTCCTAAGTTTTGAATAAGGTTTCTATTTCAGAAAAGTGAATAGTGAATAAAGGCATTGTTATTGAGGACAACTTTATTCTTCATGGTGACAAGTTATAAAGTCTAATGTTTTATAAGGTTAATGACTTTATTAAAATCAAATATTTATAACTGCCCTAAAATCTTTATGTGAAGTTTGAAGACTTTAGTGAACTATTTATTGTCAGGAATTTTCTTAGTTCAAGAACCCCATACATCGCCAACTCTTTGTTGTCCGGTGTTTCATGGTACGAGAACTCCTTACATTGCCGATTCATCATGCTGCGATTTTAAAGTTCCTTAAAATTGACGACACCCTACTTTTTGTAGTCGGGGAAGTTCAGGAGTTTTGGAACCTTTTTCATCGGGGACTTCTAGGGCTTTGGAAACCTCATTTGTATAGGCTGAGAAGAATGGAACGGCGTGGACTGACAGACCGGGCTATATTACACTATGTATCTTCGCCTGTGCCGATGGTCGAACCTCTCAAAAGAATGTAATCTCGTGAAATGCAGTGTCGCAGGATATGCATAAAATGTAGTTGTTGATCGATTGAGGCTCATCAAATGAGGCCTGTAAACATCAAGCTCATGCTATTAGCCTCACGTCAGCACTAAACTGACTTACACTCATAGTGACCCAGCAACGAGTAACCTATTATACATATGCCAGCAACGAGTAAACTTGTGTAGGTATCAGTATATCTGATCAAGAGAGCAAGTACCAGATCTGCACAAAAGGATTTGTTGAAGAGGTTTTCAAACAAATACAATGTATTGTGAAGTCGCTCCATAATAATTTTCGGCATCCTCACAACCTATCCAAATCACGAGCTTAGGAACGAAGGCTTTGTCAAATTGAATGGTTGAAAATGCCCTGGAAGAAATGTATGCAAATTCTGGAAACACAGACAAAGCAGGTAAACTGTTTGACAGAACGCTGTTGAGACATGGACCAGTTAGGACTCGAACCTAGGACCTTCCATACGCTGCTGGAGTGCTCTACCACTGAGCTACTGGCCCCTCTTGGACCTGTCCATCATCGGTCCGGGTGTGGCTTACACCAACACCCCCCCTAAGCCACATCTCTCGTGTGCTTGGGGCTCCTAGCCTGGGCCTGGCTCTAATACCATGTTGAGACATGGACCAGCTAGGACTCGGACCTAGGACCTTCCATATGCTGCTGGAGTGCTCTACCACTGAGCTACTGGCCCGTCTTAGACCAGTCCATCGTCGGTCCGGGTATGGCTTACACCAACAAACGCCTCATACAATACAATGATGGTTGGATTCCGCAAACGGTTCATTGAAAAGAGTCTAGAAAATTCTCAAGCAGATGCAATCGGCATGTATTGTGCCAAACTCCACTGGGCACCATAACAGGAACATTTAGAGTCGTCACATTGAAAAGAGTGCAGATGTGGAAGTAGAGTGGACGGCTGTACTTGCAGATTATGAGAAGAAATACCTTGAAAAGCTGCAGAGTCCAAAATACTAATATCTGGTAAATTGCCTGAAAGGTGGGAGAAGGCACTCCCGACATACACCCCAGAGAGCCCTGCTAATGCTACACGAAACTTGTCTCAATAATGTTTAAATGCACTTGCAAGGGTTCTTCCAGGATTTCTAGATGGAAGTGCAGACCTTGTATCATCTAACAATGACTTTGCTAAAAATGTTTGAGAATTTCCAGAAGGATACCCTGGCAGAGTGTAACTTTCATTTTGGTGTGCATGAACATGGCATGGGAGCAATATGCAATGGAATAGCCCTCCATGGAAGTGGCTTCATTCCTTACTGTGCTACCTTCTTTGTTTTCACAAACTACATGAGAGTTGCAATGAGATTTCTGCGCATTATAACTGTCCACAATCAGATATAGCTATCACATTAAGGGAAGTGTTGGCGGCCCGGTCCATTCATACAACAAGACACTTACGGCTTACAAAGTATAGAGGAGGGACTTAATCCCGTATGTTGCCCCTGAACTCTTACAGCGAAACTATGGCCTAGAAGCTGATGTCTGGAGTACTCGAGTTATACTGTATATTCTTCTAAGTGGTGTGACCCCTTTTTGAGCTGAAACACAGCAAGGAATTTTTTATGCTATCCTATATGGACATATTAACTTTCAAATTGCACCATGGCCATCCATATCAGCTAGTGCAAAAGATGTGGTGAAGAAGATGTTGGATCAGGACACATAAAAATGTCTTAAAGCTCAGCAAGTTTTAAGTAGACCACCAATGGGTTAGAGAAGATGGTGAAGCACCTGATAGACCAATTGATAATGCAGTATTGACTAGGTTGAAGCAATTCAGGGCAATGAACAAGCTTAAAAAGGTTACTTTGTAGGTGGTTGCAGGAAGTCTATCAGAAGAAGAAATAGTGGGTTTGAAGGAAATATTCAAAAGTATGGATACTGATAACAGTGGCACAGTAATTCTTGAAGAATTGAAGATTGGTCTTGCAAGACAAGGCTCGAGAATCTCTGACTCTAAAGTTAGACAATTGATGGAAGCTACGGATGTAGATGGGAATGAGACCATTGATTATCTAGAGTTTATCATAGCCACACTTAACATGAACAAGATTGACAAAGAATATCATTTAGAATATCATACATATTTGTCTTGTGAGAAGTATAGAGAATTTAAACAAGACCCTGATGCTTCTCTGAAAGAATGGTGCTAAGGCAAAGCAGTTGTCGAAGAGTCTCCTTCTTGTGGTTTCATAATTGCAATCATATCAGTTATAAGTGTGGCAAGCATATTTGTTGGGTATATACATCAATGGTTGTTATAGCCATTTACGTTCTTTACATGGTGGCTATAGTTCAATCAACTTGAGAAAGATAACGAGAACATCACAATAAATGAAGTTTTGAATAAGGTTTCTATTTCAGAAAAGCGAATAAAGGCATTGTTCTTGAGGATAACTTTATTCTTCACGGTGACAAGTTAAGTCTGATGTTTTAAAAGGTTAATGACTATTAATATCAAATATTTATAACTACCCTAAAATCTTTAGGTGAAATTTGAAGATTTTAGTGAACTCTTTATTGTCGGGAATTTTCTTAGTTCAACAACCCCATACATGGCCGACTCCTTTTTGTCAGGTGTTTCATGGGTACGAGAACTCCTTATATTGCCGATTCATCATGTCGTGATTTCAAAGTTCCTTAAAATCGCCAACACCTGACTTTTTGTAGTTGAGAATTTCAAGAGTTTTGGAACCTTTTTTGTCGGGCACTTCTAGGTTTTTGGAACCCTCATTTCTAAGGGCTGAGAAGAATGGGATGGCGTGGACTGACGGACTGGGCTATATTACACAGTGCATCTTCGCCTGTGCTGATGGTCAAACCTCTCAAAAGAATGTAATCTCGTGAAATGCAGTGATCGCAGGATCTGCAAAAAATGTAGTTGTTGATCGATTGAGGCTGATCAAATGAGGCCTGTAAACATCAAGCTCATGCTATTAGCCTCATGTTAGCACTAAACTGACTTACATTCATAGTGACTCAGCGATGAGTAACCTGTTATACATATGCCAAGAAATCATCCTTTCAGTGATAGTAAGTTTGAAGAATCTCCAAAAAGCGGATCCACAAAAGAAAAAGACCGTGTGATAAACTTGTGTAGGTCTCAGTATATTTGATCAGGAGAGCAAGTACCAGATCTGCACAAAAGGATTTGTTGAAGAGGTTTTCAAACAAATACAATGTATTGTGAAGTCACTCCATAATAATTTTTGGCATCCTCACAACATATCGAAATCACGAGCTTAGGAACGAAGGCTTTGTCAAATTGAATGGTTGAAAATGCCCTGGCAGAAATGTATGCAAATTCTGGAGACACAGACAAAGCAGGTAAACTATTTGATAGAATGCCTCATGCAATATGATGATGGTTGGAATCTCGTAAACAGTTTCATTGAAAAGAGTCTAGAAAACTCTCGAGCAAATGCAATCGGCATGTATTATGCGAAACTCCATTGGGTGCCATAACAGGAACATTTAGAGTCGGCACATTGAAAAGAATGCAGATGTGGAAGTAGAGTGGATGGCTGTACTTGCAGATTACGAGAAGAAATCACCTGAAGAAGCTGCAGAGTCCAAGACACTAATATCTGGTAAATTGCCTGAAAGGTGGGAGAAGGCGCTCCCTACATACACCCCAGAGAGCCCTGCTGATGCTGCACGAAACTTGTCTTGGCAATGTTTAAATGCACTTGAAAGGGTTCTTCCAGGATGTCTAGGTGGAAGTGCAGACCTTGCATCATGTAACAATGACTTTGCTAAAAATGTTTGGGAATTTCCAGAAGGATACCCTAGCAGAGTGATGTGGGCAGAGGCAAAACATATAAAATAGAACAATGTGCTACAGCACAATCAAAAAAATCCTTTTCATTTCTCTTTGAATAAAATGTTTACATTTGCCTCTATTTATAGAGGTCTTTGGAAGGATCCAGAAGATCTAGAAAAATCTTCACATGTATCAAATGGAGCTAGAAAAATCTGTACATGTATTTGGAGGTCGGTGAATGGCAGCGAAGAAATGGTCGGTGGAGGATGGTAGAAGCTTCTGTTTTTAATGCAGATGGTAGAGTACTTTGACTGTGGTTGTTTCTAGATGGTCGGTGGTAAAGTTGAATTTAATGCATATAATTGTGGTAGAAATTATTAGATCGTTCTAACATTCCCCCCTAATTTCTACTATCAACAACTAATTACATCAATATTTACAATGCCCAAAATTTCTCTCAAATAGTCAAATTGGTCTTGTGCTAATGCCTTCGTGAATATGTCTGCAAGTTGCTCCTTTGATCGGCAATGCTATAGGATGAGTTCTCCATTGTTGACCAATTCTCGAATGAAGTGATATCTAGTGTCAATGTGCTTTGTCCTCTTGTAAAAAACAAGATTCTTTGATAGTGCAATGGTGGACTTGTTGTCACAATAGATTTTAGTAGGCTCCTCTTGCTCGTGCATTAGATCCTTCAAAAAATTTCGCGTCCAAACTGCTTGACATGCTGCTGATGTACCTGCTACATACTCTACTTCTGTTGACGAGATTGTCACTATTGGTTGTTTCTTTGATGCCCATGCTACAATACCTATTCCAAGATGAAATACATACCTAGATGTGCTCTTTCTATCATCTATACTTCCTGCAAAGTCACTATCTATATATCCAATCAACTGAAAATCACCTGAAGTAGAATACATTACGCCATAATTCATAGTTCCTGCAATATACCTCAATAACCTTTTCCCTGTTTGCCAATGTGAGTTCTTTGGTGATTCCATGAATCTAGAAATCAAACTAACTCCATACATTATATCCGGCCTAGTTGCTGTAAGATACATCAAACTACCCACCGATTTTCTAAATATAGTTGAATCAAAGTCCATCTCATTATCTTCTCTACTTAGTTTTATGCCTATTGCCACAGGTGTAGAAACTGGACTACAATTTATCATTCTAAATCTTCTCAAAACATCTTTTGCATATTTACTTTGACAAATAAAAATGCCTTTATCATTTTGTGTAACTTCAATGCCAAGAAAATATTTCATCAAACCCAAATCTATCATCTCAAATTTTTTCTTTATTGTAAATTTAAATATTTCTATAGAAATATTTTCTGTAAAGATCAAATCATCAACATATAAGCAAACAATCAAAATCTGACCTAGTTCATTGACCTTGGTGTATAGGGTAGGCTCACTAGTGCTTCTACTGAATCCATTCTTTATCATGTATGTATCAATCCTTTTGTACCAATCTCTTGGTGCTTGCTTCAATCAATAGAGTGCCTTCTTTAACCTGTAAACCTTGTCTTCATATCCTTTTATTTCATATCCTGGTGGTTGTTATACATAAGCTTCTTCTAAATATGCATTCAAGAAAGCTGATTTGACATCCATTTGATAAACTTTCCAATTGTTTTGAGCTGCAATAGCTAGTACCATCCTAATTGTGTCAAGTCTCGCTACGGGTGTAAATGTTTCGTTGTAATCAACTCCATATTCTTGTGTAAATCCCTTAGCTACTAATCTTTCCTTATATTTAGTTTTATAAACCCATTTCACACCTATGGATTCTTTATCCTTAGGTAAATCAACTAGATCCCATGTATCATTTTTCTCAATAGATTTCATTTCATCATTCATTGTATTAATCCAATGTTCTTCCTTAATTGCATCTTCAAAATATATAAGATCTTGAGCAAATAAAACAAAATTAGATTACAAATCTATCCTATCTCCTTGAGCATATATTTCTTGCAAGCTTCTAGTCTTTTCGTCTCTTAGTCTTGGTCTCAATGATGCAAGTGTAGGATTTCAGTCATTACTTATTTGTGGACTTGATGATTCTCCTTGCTCAACTTGCCTTTGTGAGTTTTCTCCTTGTGAACTTTTTGATGGTGTTCCTCCTTACTCATTTGATTGTTCTCCTTGTTCTTCTTGTTCTCCTTGACCTTTTTCTTCTTGTTCTTCATATGGTATTGTTGTTGTACCTATAATTGTCTTGTCTATATTTCCATCCCAAGATTCTTCCTCTTTGAATACATCTCTACTTACAATGACTTTCTTGGTTATAGGATTAAACAACTTATATGCCTTAGATTGTTCAGTACAACCAGTAAAAATATATTTTTCACCTTTATCATCTAAGTTACTCGTTTCTTTAGGAACATGTGCATATGCAATACAACCAAATACTCTAAAATGAGAGATACTATGATGCTTACCACTCCATGCTTGTTGTGGAATTACGTCCCTCACAATCTTTGTTGGACACCTGTTCAAGGTGCTACCACATAATGGGTTACACTTTCTGGGACATCCTATTTTTTGCTGAAATCACATATTTTTAAAAAAATATAATGATTTAAGTTTTGAAAGGTTCCATTTAAAAGATTTTAATTGAAGAGGGTTTGATCAAACCCCCTTAGATTCAAACCCCCTTGGATAGAACCCCACTAGTTTTAAACCATACCTATAGTGGAGTCTCCTCTACACCTATCAAAATACTAATAAAAACCCACTTTTGTTTTAACTTTTGGGGCATCAAATGAATTAATTTAAAATTTATATTTTGTATCTAGTCCTTATTATAAGCTTCTCAAAAAGTATAATTTTAAATATATTTAACTTGATTATTATATTTATTTTTATTTCTTATGAATGTAGGTTTTTCACTGAATATCAAGTTCTCTGTTCTACACACATGGAAAATTACTAAATTAGTAAAAAAAAATTCTGAAAAGTATCTATGCCCTAAGTATTGATGTCCTTGTTTCAGTGATTTTTTTTTTGAATTTCAATGCATACAGAAAAGGTTATGTTTTATGGAATACACCTATGTCTAAATTATAATTGGTTTGACTTCAAAACTTAATTAAAAAAAAATATTCAATAAAAAATAATGAAACCAAATGCATGCCCTATATATCGGTGTTACCAATCTAAATTCAAAATACTCAGAATTTTATCCTTTGTAGAAAAAATATTATGTGCTACAGAATACACATCACTTAAAAAAAATGTTGTTTACTATTAAAAACTAATTATCAAAGGAGGCACAAAAAATTTTACAATTTAACTCCAATTTTTTAAAAATATATATTTAGAATCTACAAACAAAATCTCACAAATCACTAGTTTGCATCATCAAATTCCTAACGGTTTAGCAGATATAGGTATCAGAAAGTGAAGATTTAGTTCAAAATGTTGATTTCAATGTCAAGTTTGGCCAAAAAGTGTAACCCATTATTGTGGGATGACCCTTCAATATATAAACCACACAAGCTACTACTTCAACCTAATATTCATTAGATAGATTCTTTCCTTTCAACATGCTCCTTGCCATCTCTATTATTGTATGATTCTTCCTTTCTACAACACCATTCAGTAGAGGTGTGTAACTTGTAGTGAACTACTTCTTTATTCCATGATACTTGCAATAATCCAAAAACTTATTTGACTTGTATTCTCCTCATCTATCTGATCTCAATAGCTTGATAGATAGACCACTTTGTTTCTCAACCAATGCTTTGAACTCCTTGAACTTTCCAAATGCGTCAAATTTATATTTGAGAAAATAAACCCATGTTTTCCTACTATAGTCATCAATAAATGTTAGAAAATAAATGCTCCCCCCTAATGATGGTGTTTCTATTGGACCACATATATCTGTATGCACAATTTCTAAAGGTACCCAAGCTCTATATGAGATTTCCTTTGATCCTCTATGTTGCTTAGCTAAAATATAACTTTCACATGAGCTCAATGGTGCTTAAATGGGGGGTAAACCTCTTACCATTTCCTTTCTTTACAACAAACACAATCCTTTGAAGTTTAGATGACCATACCTCAAATGACATACCCATTCTTGATCTTGACTTGATGCCTTGAAACTTGTTCCAATCTCTTCCATCATTTTATTTTTCATGCAAAGTGGGAACATTCTGTTATTTGTCATTACAACTTTTGCACTCACCATGTTACTTGGAGAAATATCAAATATAATGCAAACATTTTCCTCAAAAGAAACTCTATAACCCTTTTGAATAAGTTGTCCCACACTTATGAGATTATGCTTTAAACCAAGTACAAAGTAAACATTGGGAATAGTCTTCTTACCAAGTTTTGTTATCACATTAATTGCACCTTTTCTCATGGCTTCAACTATGTTATCATTACCCAATTTGATTTCTAATTTAACTGAAGTATCCAAATTGTGAAATAACTCTTTGTTTCTAGTCATGTGATCACTACAACCACTATTTAGAAACCAAATGTTACTAGAACTTTCCTGAGCTACATGACATGTAATAAATAAAGACCATGAATTACTTTCAAAAAAGTTTGCATATTACTTGCTCATATTAGCTTGTTTCTTTCAACATTCATTAGCAAAGTGACCATACTTGTTGCAGAAACAACATTGCACATTTGATTTGTCATACCTTTGTGATGCCTGATTGTTATTGCATCCCCTTGAGCTAAAATTTTGATTTCTCCTTCCTCCTGGATTTGGACTCTTTCTTTCTTCTCTTTGAAAATTGTTTCTTCCTCGTCCTCTTCCTCTGAATCCTAGATTTCTTCTTCCTCTGCCTCTGCTAAATTTCATTTGTGTTTTGAATGCATGCTCTAATGAGGTATTGTCATTCTTGTTTATCATATCTTCATATTTCTTCAAAGAACCAACCAACTCATCTATAGAATATTGAGTCAAATCCTTAGATTCCTCAATTACCACAACAATTGTATCAATTTTTTTAGCCAAACATCTTAAAACCTTTTCTACAACCTTTTGATCTGTTAGCTCATCACTAGTCTACCTTATTTGATTAACCAAATCCATAACACGATATGTGAATTGATCTACTGATTTAGAATCTTTCATTTGCAAATTTTCAAATTCTTTTCTAAGTGCTTGTAATTCAGTAATTTTTACCTTACTAGTACCTTGATATGTCATCTCTAGGATATCTCATGCTTTCTTGGCTGGCTTAATCCTTCCAACAACTGAATCATCCAATGCTTGTCCAATTATCTACAAAGCCCTTCTATTCTTTTGCCTATTTTCCTCAAGCTTTTTCTTATCATCTAGACTCAATGTAGACTCATCTTGTGGTTCAGTATAACCATTTATAACTATGTCTGATAACTCATATGCATCAAATGTCAACTTCATTCTAAAAGCCCAATTATCATAATTCATGCCAGAAAATATTGGAATAAGAGGTTGAAAATTATTAGATGCCATACTTTTCCAAAACAATTCTCTTCAAAAGAAAAAAAAACTTCATTCCTTAACTAGGGCAATTATATGCTCACAGATCTTTTAAAAAAAGACTAATTATAGTTTGCATAAAACAATTTTACTAGTTTGGACAATGATGCCTTAATTTTCTACACTTATACCATGATCTCAAGTTTTCTTAATCTGAGATAGTCCACATAACCTTTAATCTATCTGGTGGTGGATGCCATGGTCTGTAATATGGAAACAGAACAACACCTTTTACAATGGTTCTACAGTTTCAGTGATCACAACCTTGCATAGACTCACGATCTTCAAACAAAATATGCCTACACTCTTTTCTCTTGACTGCTGCTAATACAGTGATCTCTTCTATTTGATCCTTCTTCTTCTTGCACAGTGATGAATCACAATCTTGTAAACATCTGTCAACCCTCTAACCTATGCTCTGATACCACTTTGATGTGGGTAGAGGCAAAACATATAAATAAGAACAATGTGCTACGACACAATCAAACAAACAATTTTCATTTCTCTTGAATAAAACATTTACAATTGCCTCTATTTATAGAGTTCTATGGAAGGATCCAGAAGATCTAGAAAAATATTCACATGTATTAAATGGAGCTAGAAAAATCTACACATGTATTTGGAGGTTAGTGAATGGTAGTGAAGAAATGGTCAGTGGAGGATGGTAGAAGCTTCTGTTTTTATTGTAGATGGTGGAGTACTTTGACTGTGGTTGTTTCTAGATGATCAGTGGTAAAATTGAATTTAATGCATACAATTATGGTAGAAATTATTAGATCGTTCTAACATAGAGTGTAACTTTCATTTTGGTGTGCATGAACATGGCATGGGAGCAATATGCAATGGAATAGCCCTTCATGGAAGTGGCCTCATTCCTTACTAGGCTACCTTCTTTGTTTTTACAAACTACATGAGAGCTGCAATGAGAATTTCTACACATTATAACTGTCCACTGTCAAATATACCTATCACATTAAGGGAAGTGTTGGTGGACTGGTCCATTTATACAACAAGACACAGCTTACAAAGTATAGAGGAGGGACTTAATCTCGTATGTTGCCCTTGAACTCTTACAGCGAAACTATGAGCCAGAAGCTGATGTCTGGAGTGTTGGAGTTATACTATATATATTTCTAAGTGGTGTGCCCTCTTTTTGAGCTAAAACAGAGCGAGGAATTTTTGATGCTCTCCTATATGGACATATTGTCTTTGAAACTACACCATGGCCATCCATATCAACTAGTGCAAAAGATGTGGTCAAGAAGATGTTGGATAAGGACACACAAAAATGTCTTACAACTCGGAAAGTTTTAAGTAGACCACCAATGGGTTAGAGAAGATGCTGAAGCACCTGATAGACCAATTGATAATGTAGTATCGACTAGGTTGAAGTAATTTAGGGCAATGAACAAGCTTAGAAAGGTGACTTTGTAGGTGATTGTAGAAAGTCTATCAGAAGAAGAAATAGTGGGTTTGAAGGAAATGTTTAGAAGTATGGATACTGATAATAGTGGCACAATAATTCTTGAAGAATTAAAGATTCCTCTTGTAAGACAAGGCTCGAGAATCTTTGACTCTGAGTTAGACAATTGATGGAAGTTGCAGATGTAGATGGGAATGAGACCATTGATTATCTAGAGTTTATCAAAACCACACTTAACATGAACAGGATTGACAAAGAAGATCATTTGTATATGGCCTTTCAATACTTTGACAATGACAACAGTGGGTACATTACAAGAGAAGAGCTAGAGTAAGGTCTAATAAAGTATGGAATGATTGATGAAGGAGACCATCAAAAGGTATCCAGTTTTGGAAAACTCTTTATTTGTGGCAGTTGTTTGGTAGAGTTGTATATCACCAACCATTTAGAATATCATACATATTTGTCTTGTGAGAAGTATAGAGAATTTAAAGAAGACCCTGATGCCTCTCTCAAAGAATGGTGCTAAGGCAAAGCAGATGTCAAATATTCTCCTCGATGTGGTTTCATAATTGTAATCATATCAGTTATAAGTGTGGTAAGCATATTTGTTGGGTATATACATCAATGGTTGTTATAGCAATTTATGGTCTTTACATGGTGGCTATAGTTCAATCAACTTGAGAAAAATAACGAGAATATCACAATAAATGAAGGTGGACCACGGTGGCCTTAACACATAGAAATACTTAACAAAGTAGCATGACATTCACTCATCAGCAATTTCTAAATCAAGGCATGATGTTTTGTCATATATGTCATTCCATAATGTTTTGACTCATTTTTGGGGTTAAATTGTTTTGTGCACTTGGAGAGGAAAGACTTTTGTCTTTCATTTCAAGAAACTGTTACGAGAAAAAAAAAAAGAGTTTTTATGGGGATTTATTTTCAAGAAGTAGTTACAAAGGGGGAAGGATATACAATTTCACTTTTTCTTTTATAAGGGATCTTTTTTTTTGTTTGGAAAGGGGGAAGCAGGATCAGTTGGATTTCCTTTTCAACACAGTTTTGTTGTACAGAGATGTTGGGTCTATGAACTCACATTTTGCATTGGAGAAATAAGGAAGATGTTTTAAATTTGTGAATTTATTAATGTTTTCTTTTGATTACAAATGTCCTATGTGTCTTTGTAATCAATCTTCAATTCATTGTCTATTATATCAGATTTTGTAGGTGTTTATTTATGAATCTGTGAATTCAAATTAACTCATCTATTGAAAATGATCTATTGCTCATCCTTTCCTAATTGTCATTTATGGGTGTGGAATAGGTGAACTTCATGTCATTTATTTGTATTCTCATCATTTTAAATTAATCAATCACATTTGTGTCATGGTTATACGCAATTGTTAGTTTTTCCTTTCTACTTTCAGGTTAAAAGCATACCGTGTTTTCATTCATTGGACATCATTTGAAGCTAGTTGCACCTTGTAAATTAAGAAGAGTCTCATTGTAGAAATCATTGCAATTGACTAAAATTTTGGTTCAGTTGTCATTGGTGTGGGTAAGAGAGTATAAACTTAAGTGACAAATCTGTTAAGCAACAGATTTTTGGTGACTCTACTAGGGAAGAATCGAAGGGTCAATGTCTTCTTTTGTCACAAATCTTCTGGTACCTCCCTGAGGATGGAGGTTGGCGACTCTGTCATATGGAACATGCTCACAAAATATTTTTGGTAGAAGATCTAGTCACTCTTTCTCTAAATTTGCATTATGGCATTGTCTTCACCCCAACCATGGTGTTCTTAATTTAGGGCTTTATTGTTGTCACAATATTCAGACTTACCTACAAGTTCAAGGAAGCATTTTCTAAAGTTTAATGGAGAAGACTCACATGATGCAGATGATCATATTCAAGCCTTCACTATAGCTTGTGGAGTTTTGGGGGTAAAGGAGGAAAATGTGTTTGTTTGACTATTTGTTGAATCTCTCATTGGAGCTGCTGCCATTTGGTTTCAATCTTTAGAAGATGGATGTATCACTAATTGGGACATTATGAAGAAGAAATTTCTTGGAAGATTTAAACTAGCAGTGGATGTATGTGTACTTCTATCTCAAATTTTAAGTATTAAAAATAAAGAAGACGAATCTATGAGAGAGTTTTTACAACGGTTCGATAGATGTTTAATGAGGATTCCTCATAATATTCAGCCAAGTAAGGAGATAAAACTACTCACTTTTATTATAGCATTACATCCTGACATCAATTTCCTCTTGAAGCGACATATGGTATGTGATCTTGAGATTGCAAAACAAGAAGTTGTTAATATTGAAGATGACTTTATTTTATCTCAGGTGTGGAAGAAAAATAAAGTTGAAAGATATGCACAAAATTTTTATGATTCAAAAGCATAAAACACCAAGGTTTCAAAATATGCATTCATGAAATCTCTTATGCCCTTCTTTTCAAATCTAACATTTTTTTATCAAAACCATTTTCAGAAAAGTAAATTAAGGGATGTGGGGATTGAATCTTTTAATGTTGATATATATTGCTTCAATTATGAGGAAGACAAAGATGGTTTAAATTCCTCAAGTAATGAAGAAAATTACTTTCCTTATGAGCAAGCATTATGTATGTTGTCTTCCTTTTGGACTGCAACAATCACTGAACAATCCTCTATTGGTATGAGTAATTAGGATGAGCAATTGTTGACAACTCTACATGCCCCAGAAATTGAAACCTTCACATCTAAGAGAATTCGTATAACGTTATATTCAGCTAATATGCAGGAAAAAGATCAATTTTCAGAGAAAGAAGATGCCAACAAATTATTAGAAATAGAGGCCTTCACTTTTGAAGATGTTAATGTACATTGTGAAGCTAAGCTTGAAATTAAAATTAACTCCAAGAGGTAAGTGGGTCATCGAACAACCTTTCTCCATGTATGCAGTTTGAATATGAAACATTTTAGTTTATTGATGAAGTCTAGGTAGCCAAGGAAGAGGTAATAAATCATTGTATTCTATAATCTCTTCATTTTGAAGAAAAAAATTTAGTTACATTGCTAGACTCAATATTTGGGATGGATAAAAATGGAGAAGAATCTGAAATAGTTGAGTCAAGGTTTGATTTTGATGAACCTGTCAATACATATAATGCAAGTTGGGGTCCAAAACTTGTAAACAATATAGTCACTTCCACATATAGCACCAAAGAAGGGTCTTTATCTCATGGTTTTTGTGTGGGATGTCCAATTCAAGGATTGGTTTCACCTAGGTTGAAAAATCAAGGGTAGTATGATATCACATCTAATGTTATATAGGTAGATTCTAGTAGCCAAGACAATATTGATATGAGTCATCTAATTGTAGAAGTATATAATGAGGAGTGGCTTTCTGAACATCAAATCCTATCCAGAGAGTTTTTACATGATGTTATTCATATCCCTCTAATTGTGGTAGTCACTAGTTGGCAGTTGGCTACTTGTACACTCCTCATTCACCAGGCATTATTTCACATAGGCAACTACTTCTCCCATCTTGTTAATGTATTTGCATGATCACCTTGGAGTCATGTGAGGTAGGGTCTTCCTACCTAGTGCAGTCACGGTAGGAGGGTTCATAAAATGAACTGTCCATACTGTGGAGCAAGAGTAAACACAACGGAAACAATTCAAAGAAATAAAGAAAATATAGATTCATTCATTTAGTATATCATAGAATTCAAATAGATATCAGCTGGCAACATGTGGGCTTACAACTAGGGCTCACAGGCCTGATTACATACATGTGCAAGGTAAAACATTGAAGTTCCTTCGCACCAAAATCTAAACTATCATATCTTTCTCATGTGAATAACTTGATAACTACTTTCCTAAGGATCTATTACATCTTTATATATCATTTTCAGACCAATAGATTCCTTCGCATTAGCCAAGGAAGGTCACAAACTCCAATGAAGAGTTGTAACGTGTTCACAGATTGGTCAGACCTAAATGCATGGATCACTTCCTCAAATGAAAGGAACAACACGCAGACCCTAGGGGAAGGTCGACCATGAACCAAAGGATGTTGAATGATGTGTCATTGAGATGCACAAGTCAAGGAATGATCCGCAAGCTTTCTCCTTCAATTGATTATCAGGAACTGTTAGAATGCTTTGCTCTCAGAAAATAGTCAACTTCTGATAGCGATATCTTTCCGATAACTGATCCAAATGCTCTGAATTCTTGATATGATGTAGATGAATGAATGTAGATGCTAAGTCTGGATCTGCAAGGTGTGAATTGCCAAAACTGAACTGCAAGCTGAAACTACTTCTGACTGAACTGGAAAATGGAAGAATTGAAATGCAAACAAACTAAAATGCAAATGTTTTTGGTTGATGCACGATTACTCTTGAACTAGGGATGCTCCTGCATCACTACCATGTACATATTAGGAGTTTTTGTTGTGCTGGTAGTCAATTTATTTCCCTACTTTGTCTCATTTTTTGTTTGCTCTTGTTGTGTTTCCCTCTGTACTCTTTGACTCTATTGCCCATAGAATTTAAGCACTGGTCCATGCTTGAGATTCTAGATTACTCACTTCATCCTTTGTAGTCCTCATCCCCAGACAGAGCCAATTGTTAGCCTATTCTTGACCTGGCAAATTTTTAAACTTCTAGTACACCCCCATGCAATTTAGCTTGCCACATCACAAAAACAATTAACTTTAAAAATCTATAAAAGCTAGTACAAAATCCTTTCATGAACTTGAACCTAACCTCGTTTAACCTCATTTGGTTAGTTTTTATGCTGCAATTCCTCACTGTTTGAGATATTTGAAAGTTTTAAGTTTCTAGATGATAATTCGCAAATGATATTAATTCTTAGATTTTCTATATCTGAAACCAAAATGATATCTAGGTTTTTCTCTAAGGGGCCCAACCATTATTTTGTACAAATTTTATATAAAATGGAGTGGTCATTTGAGAGATATGGAATTTTCTATCTAAGCATGGTTTCAAGGTTCCAAGTTTTGAATAAGGTTTCTATAATAACCACCACAGAGCCTAATATATTTCCAAGGTTAGAAAAGCAAATAAAGGCATTGTTATTGACAACTTTATTCTTCATGGTGACAAGTTCTAAAGTCTAATGTTTTAAAAGGTTAATGACTTTATTAAAATCAAATATTTATAACTACCCTAAAATCTTTATGTGAAGTTTGAAGACTTTAGTGAACTCTTTATTTTTAGGAATTTTATTAGTTCAAGAACACCATACATCGCCGACTCTAATTTTTTCAGGTGTTTCATGGGTATGAGAACTCCTTATATTGCCGATTCATCATGTCATGATTTCAAAGTTCCTTAAAATCACCAACACCTAACTTTTTGTAGTTGAGAATTTCAGGAGTTTTGGAACCTTTATTGTCGGGGACTTCTAGGTTTTTGGAACCCTTATTTCTAAGGGCTGAGAAGAATGGGATGGTGTGGATTGATGGACCGGGCTATATTACATAGTGCATCTTTGCCTGTGGCAATGGTCGAACCTCACAAAAGAATGTAATCTCGTGAAATACAGTGATCGTAGGATTTGCATAAAATGTAGTTGTTGATCGATTGAGGCTCATCAAATGAGGCCTGTAAACATGAAGGTCATGCTATTAGCCTCACATTAGCACTAAACTGACTTACATTCATAGTGACCCAGCAATGAGTAACCTGTTATACATATGCCAAGAAATCATCCTTTCAGCGATAGTAAGTTTGAAGAATCTCCAAGAAGTGGATCCACGAAAGAAAGAGATCATGTGATAAACTTGGGTAGGTCTTAGTATATTTGATTAGGAGAGTAAGTACCAGATCTGCACAAAAGGATTTGTTGAATAGGTTTTCAAAAAAAATATAGTGTATTATGAAGTTGCTCCATAATAATTTTTGGCATCCTCACAACGTATCCAAATCACGAGCTTAGGAACGAAGGATTTGTCAAATTGTATGGTTGAAAATGCCTTGGCAGAAATGTATGCAAATTATGGAAACACAGACAAAGTAGATAAACTATTTGATATAACACCTTATGCAATACGATGATGGCTAGATTCTCGCAGACAGAATCATTGAAAGGAGTCTAGAAAACTCTGAATAAGATGTAGTCGACATGTATTATGCCAAACTCTACTGGGCAACATAACATGAACATTTAGAGTCAGCACATTGAAAAGAGTGTAGATGTGGAAGTAGAGTGGATGGTTGTACTTGTAGATTACGAGAAGAAATGCCCTGAAGAAGTTGTAGAGTCCAAGACACTAATATTTGGTAAATTTCCTGAAGGGTGGGAGAAGACACTAATATTTTATCTTTAGAAAGTAGGAACTTTCTCTATCAGAGCTTCATGACCTCAAATTGGATCTCAAATTGGACCAACAAATTTATAAATTTATCTTTAGAATGTAGGAACTTTCTCTATTCGATATTCACAACTTCAAATCAGATCCAAAATTGGACCAGTAGATTTATGATTTTCTCTGTCCACCAACATTTGTATTCCTATATTTAGGTTCTACTTCTGAGTGAAAACACCCGGAAGTGTTTCAGACCAGCTCAAGGTACTCTCCAACCTGGTTATGTTAGTGATAGAAATCCAAGTTTGCTTGAACTATCCATACCCGAATGTTGCATCATAATCTATTCTTCCTGCACATAAAAATGCCACATATTAACCCCTTCTAAATAAAACATTTGATCATCATAAAACCATAACTAATAAATCATTTCAAATTCAGAAAGAATCCAATGTGATTTACTATCAAAACAAAAGCTATATAAATCACAAAAAATCCATGAAGCCTCCTAAATATATCTTAAAGCAAGTTTACATGATGGGTTTCAGCATAAGAAGCTTTCTACTATAGCTCTCAATGAATGTATTATAAGTAGAAAACAAAATTCTTCACACTCGAAGTAATGCAGTCAAACATTTATTCCAAAAGTATGTTAGCAGGAGTTAACTAAAAACAAAATGTTTTTTTGCTTGGTTTCTTTTATCAATATGCCACGTGGAAATGGAATAATCACTAAGAAATCCTAACAATAAAAAATGAAGTAAAGGTTCAAGAAAGCAAATTCCAATGTACTATTGTGTAATAGTGACGAAGACACTTATATGAGCATGACCTGCATATAAATCCCTGCCATTGAATTGCCATCCATCCAAAGAGAAAATACACAATGTAAGGATTTCAGGAATATAAGTCCAAAGGATTATGCTATAATGGTAATGGAATCACCATAAAAGCACAACCAAGGAACAAATTCTTGCGACTATAATTATATGATCCATAACTCTATTGGTCATGTGGCACAGTTGTGCTATAACAAATACAGGATGCATTCACGTGTGACCCAAATTTAATGTGGCTATGTTGTGATAGAAATGGAGGTACTCATATGAGCACAATTCATGTACAAATTAATCACTGCCATCACAATTAGGTGTCAACCATCATTGGGTGCATTCAGGGTGACTCAAGTTTAATAGGTTACAATGTAATGATAGCATGATCCAAGATCGATAACCTCTTGTTCTAATAAAGAGCCTATAACTCTAGTTGATATGCAGAGTGGTTGTGTTATATCAATTATGTAGTGCATTCAAGCACAACCCATGTTTAATGGACTATTCTAGAGAGTGATCAAGATTTTCTAAACCTTTTGAATGTTACTTAAAAGTGTACAACCTAAACTATAGACCAAGTTTGTTACATACTTGAATGTAATCTTGGGTTACCACAAACTATAATAATGTGATATGCTAATAACTATTATGGGAAGTATTAAATCAAGACCCATGCTATATAGGATACATTTCCCTGATCAGGTTTACATACCTTAATGATCAAACACAAGCTTCCCACACACTCTAGGATAAAATCCAAGATCATACCACACCCTGTCAAGACAACTAATTTTCTGACCCAAGATTTAAGGTTGTTTTTTAATACCAACAAAAGCATTGGTAAGATCATGACTAGGGTACAAACCCTAGGCCTCCGTAGAAACATAAACTATAACTCTAGTGGATTAGTGAGGTTGCAATACTAGAAAGATTGAGACATTGAAGCCAATATCAAGAACACTATGTAGCTTAGTGACATTTGTAAATGCAATCTATGGTAAGAAGAAAGACAGTCCACTTGAGGTGTGACAGTCAAAATGAGGATGAGCAGTGACAAGATAATAAAGCTCAAACCTTGCATAGTAAAGTGGAGATTATAACAGTGAGTTTCCTTACCCCCTTGCTGACCTTAAAGGTTTTTCAAATGCTACTGATAGTGTTATACAAGGTAAATGCAATTAGGGAATGATTGTCCAAATGAAGTAACAATGGTAATCACGAGTTCAATGTTTCTTCTTAGCCATTGTATAATGGAGGTAGTGGATTGCATGTTTGAGTAGTGCTTTGAGACTCATCAAAGATGGGAGAATAGTGAATAATACCTTGTAGACTGTGAAGTAGTGACAATAAGGTTGATGGATCTTAAGACCCACAATACCATGAAATAATGAGTCTAGTGTAGTAAGTAAATATGCATTCTATAGGGCATGGTTTAATTTTATAGAAGGATGCTCATGAAATGAATCTTCAAGTGACAGTGAGTGAGCTATTTGAGATTGCAGTTGAGGGTGCAATATCCAGTCTTAAAGGCAGTTAGCAAAGTAGTAAATATGCAAGAAAATCAAACCCTACACAACAAACAATTCACAATGTTATCTTGCATAATGCCTTGAGTTTGAAGACAAAAATCTCATTGTATCTTGATGAAAGTAGTGACCTTAATGGTCAATCACTAGAAACCATGGTTTTAAAACATGCTATTCTGCTTATGGAGGCAGTATTTTAAGCAAGGCAGTGAGTGGTGGTTTGGAACAATGGTAGGTATGAAGGACTTGCTTTATATGCATACCATGCAGTCTAGCTTAAGACAACGTTCTTAGAAGAGATTGAAGGTGGATTATGGAACTCAAGGGTTACCATGATAAAGATTAAAGAATAGACTAAGATCTATTTAAAATCCACTGTCATGAAGATATTAAAGATGCCACATGCAAAACCCTAGCAACTGGAGTAATGAATACAATGCCAAAGAGGACAGTGAGTTGGGGCAGATTTAGGAGATCTCCACATTATCTAATCACAAGAAAATACATCATTTATTTATTTATTTAAATTAAAAGAAATTATTCTAAACCCTATATAGGATACATTTTAAACCCTATATAGCATACATTGATACTTCAAAAGCATCTGAATTAGGAATTTGAGATTATGCAAATATATGTCAATTAAATACCTGGATTAAAAATAGTAGCACGAACAATATAACCCTTGTTGAGCAGGGTAGTAATGAGATAAGAAGCAATGAATCCTATGCCTCCTGTCATGCACATCTCCTTACCATTCTCTGTCATTCTTTACTGAAAAACTTCTCCATGTTGGCAGGCTACACCTAAAAATGAGGTTTGGATGAAGGTATTAGAGTATGTTTATTAAAATGAAAACTCCATTTTGGCGGGCTACGCCTGAAAATAATATTCCGATGAAAGTTTTAGAGTATGGTTATTAAATTTTTAGATTATTTTGGCGGGCTATTGATTTTTGATTACTTAAATGATTTAGTCAAATGGATTGTGATAAATAAATGACTAACTATTTAGTCATTTTTATTTGTGTGACTAAATATTTTTTTAGTCAATGACGAAATTAGTCATTTATTTACTCATTTATAGCTGAGTTACAAAAAATTAGTAGAATTTAGTCATTTTTAGTTGTTGTGACTAATAGTTTTAGTCACTTAGTCATTTATTTGCCAAAATTCTACTAGTGTACAATCCTATATTTTGTGAATGTCCTTTAGCTATCTGACAAATTCTACACCTTGTCACATATCTTATTGTGTCTCTTTTCATCTTCAGCCAATGGTATTTATCTTCTACCGGAGATATGGTCTTATCCTTCCCAAAATGTCCAGCCAACCCACTGCTATGAAGCTCTCTTATAATATCTCTCATTGACTCAACTAAAATACATAATTTCTTTCCTTTAAAGAGATAACCATTTTGCATAAGATATTCAACTTGAATTTGGTTCATGTTGCCCACTACCGGGGTTTTGAACTATTCCACAATCTCCCAAACATCATTGTGAGGTTCATATAGGTCTTTGATGGCATCAAAACTAATCACCTCATTTTCCATTGTTGTCAATAGTGTAACATGCCTACTTAAAGCATCTATAACCTAGTTCTATTTTCCTGACTTGTGCTTGAGAACAAAGTTGTAGCCCTGTAAGAAAGAGACCCATTTTGCATGCCTACTATTCAATTTTTTTGTGTGTTCAAGTATTTCAAGGCAATATGGTCTATAAACAACACAAACTCCTTCGGCAGTAGGTAGTGCCTCCAATGTCTTAATGCTTGTACAATTGCATAAAATTATACATCATAAGTTGAATAGTTCTTCCTTACCTCATTCAATTTTTCACTAAAGAAGGCTATGGGTTTACCTTCTTGGCTAAGGACAGCTCCAATGCCCACATGCAAGGCATCACAATCCACTTCAAATACCTTATCAAAATCTAGTGGTCCTAAAATAGGAGCTTCTATCACCTTCTTCTTCAGAAACTTAAAAGCTTCCTCAGCTTCCTTGGTCCACACAAATTCCCTTCCTTTGATGCAATCTATTATGGATGCTACAATACTACTAAAATTTTGAATGAATTTTTGATAGAATGTGGATAACCCATGAAAACTTCTTACCTCTATTATGCTCCTTGGACTAGGCCATTCTAGAATTGCCCTAACCTTTTCTGTATCCATTTTGACACCATCTGTAGAGATGACAAAGTCCAAAAATACTAGACTTTCTTGCATTAATCTACACTTCTTTAATTTTGCATAGAGTTTTTATTTTTTCAACACATCCAATACAATCCTCAAGTGCTTCAAGTGCTCTACTTTTCTCTTGCTAAAAACCAAAATATCATCAAAATAAACTGCCACAAACTTACCAATATAAGGATGCAGTACAATATTCATTAGCCTCATGAAGGTGTTGGGCACATTAGATAACACGAATGGCATAACCATCCACTCATATAATCTATCCCTATTCCTGAAGGTTGTTTTCCACTCGTCCCCCTCTCGAATCCAGATCTGGTGATAACCATTGTGTAGATCAATTTTACCAAAGTATTTAACCCCTATAAGCACATCCATCATGTGTCATCAAAACGAGGGATGGGGAACTGATACTTGATGGTGATTTTATTTATTACCCTACTATTTGTGCATATCCTCCACATACCATCCCTCTTTGGAGTTAATAGTGCAGGTACAATACATGGGCTCATACTCTCCCTCACCGCACCTTTCTTTATGAGGTATGTCACTTGTCTATTGAGTTTTGCATGGTGTGTAGGGCTCATTATGTAAGCCACCTAATTAGGTAGAGATGCTCCTAGGATCAAATCATTGTGGTGCTAAATATCTCTCTTTGGTGGTAGACCATCATGTAATTCATCTGGTGCAACATCCACATATTCTTCTAGTGTCTTTTCTGCTTCTACTGGTACTGGTATTTCCTCACCATCTTCTTTTTGCACCACTAGTGCATAACAGAACCCTGACACCTTTATTTCCTTGATAAGTTCTCTTGTGGACAACATACTCTCAACCTTCTTTTCATCCTTAAGAGGCAATAAAATCACTTTAGAACCTTCTTTCCAAAATGTGTATGTATTCGCCGATGATGGCATGGTTCAGTGGTTAAGTCGCTCAGGATGTAGTGGCAGCCACCAGAGTTCAAACCCCTGCTGGGCCAATGAGCTCGCAAGGCTTTACGCCTTCGCTGGGCCAATGAGCTCGTGGGTTTGAAGTGTTCTTCCTAGGGGATGAGGTCCCCCAGTTGTGGCCTCATCGGTTCATTGCTCCAGGCAAAAGCATTCGCGTGGAGCCGGAGGGCGTGTCGAACCAGCATCACCGGTCACATTAAAAAGTTTACTAGGCGCATTTAAAAAAAAAAAAAATGTGTATGTATTCTTTTTTCCATCATGCATTACCTTCCTGTCGTATTGCCAGAGCCTTCCCAACAAGACATGGCATGCATCCATTAGAATGACATCACACCATATTTCATCCTTATAAGTCTTTTCTATGGAAAACTTAATTAAACACCTCTTATCAATAGTGACCTCATTTCCCTTTTTGAGCCATGCAATACAATAAGCATGAGGATGTTTTTCACGATGTAGATTCAATTTATCTACCATTTCTCTAGAAACCATATTTTCACAACTACCACTATCAATAATAACTTGGCACAGCTTTCCTCATGAGGTGCACCTATTTCAAAAAATATTTGTTCCAAGCCAAGAATCATCGGAACCTTTAATCTATATTTTCTCCTTTTCTAGAATCACCATTGTTCTTCTCATCATGAGATTCTCACCCACATCTATTGGAACCTCTAGTTTTGCTCCTTCTCCTTCATGCTCACCTTGAACCAAGTTCAACCTGGGTTGTTCTCCTTGTTTCCTTTATTGCATGTGATTGTTTGGACATTCAAATGCCCTATGACCCTCTTCACCACATCTATAACAAATGAAAGGTTTTTGTGGGCCTTCCCATCCTCTACCACCACCATAACCTCTGCCCCTCTGAAATCCTCTTCCTCTTTGTTGACTTTGAGAGTCTTGTCGGATATCTTATGATTTCTCTATTCCTTGGGATGATTCTCCCCAACTATAATTCAAAACACCTTGCAATGGAGATGATGTACCTCTCCTTGCTCTTCTAGTCCTTTGAAAATATTATCTACTTTACTTTTCTTCTACCTTTAACGCTAATTGGTATGCCTCTTCCGTATTGTTAACCCTCTCCATGCTCAATTCATCTTGAATAGAGAATTCTAGACCATTTACATACATTGCAGCCATCCATTCATTAGTTTCTTGATGCTCCATGCAAATGGACAACTTGTAAAATTCATTTGTATAGTCTTGCACAATAGATAAATTTTGTTTCAAATTTTGCAATCTACGAAAAAGAGCTTGTGCATAGTCTACAAGCAAAATATTCTATCAGCTTCTTCTCCATTTTGCTCCAAGTTTTGATTTTATCCTTTCCTTTTCTAGTTCTTTCCTTTTGCAGATGATCCCACCAGATCATTGCACGACCCTTTAATTTGGTGCATGCAAACTTCACCTTCTTTTGCTCTGTCATAGTCTTCCATTCAAAGAATTTCCCCATGTTGAAGCAATCTATCAACTCCTCTAGTTTGAGATTGCTTGTATACTCATAAACTTCAATTTTAATCCCATCATTTTTCTCCTTTAATGCTTTGAGCATCCTTTCTTCAAAAGTCAGGCTCTCTAATTGTGCTTCCTCTTCAGCTCGTATATGCTAATCTTCATCTTCTTGGCCTATTTCTTCATCAGAATCATCTCTTCTTGGTCTAAATCTCTAATTGGCCATCATACCTGCAAGTTCTTGTACTTGTATTTGTACATTTTGCATATCATTATGCATCTGGGCAATCCCTGCTCCTCCTCTTCCTCTCCCAGCCATCTTCCCGCTCTAATACCAGATGATGTAACCAAACTTCTCAAAATAAAATTCAATGCACAAGAATATCTCAAAAACTCAGAATTATTTTCAATGTCCTTCTCATTCCATTCCATCGTGCTACAACTGAAAATAAATAACAAATTTATACATAAATGAAAAATTACCATTTTTGGTAGATTTTAACAACTTTCTAAAATTGCCATTTTTGGTAACTTCGTATCCTTATCCGTATGACCATGAAAGTTTCCAAATATTTGAAACTTACTAAAAAATGACTAATCATCAACTTTCTAATCTAACTGCAAGTAAATCTAGAAAAATATTTAGGAAAAACAACTAGGAAAATTCTAAAAATAAAACATTAAAACCTCATTTTGAGACCCTAGATGATCGGATAAGGTCCCGAAAAAGTGTCAAAATAGTGACCTACCGAATTTACCAATTCAGTGGGATTTTTAATAAACTCTTCAAGATGCATTTGCCCACCAAATTTCATCTCCAATGGACCTCCGGGTCAAAAGTTATGACCTCCAAAAGTCCTTGCATCAACCACTGGTATTGCCATTCTCACTGCCTACGAAATGGTCAAGGAAGGTAAAGGTTTTGACTTCTATGAGGTCATGAGAGAAAAAATCCTAGGGAACCTAAGAAGGACAAAATAAACTGGATACATTTTTAGGTATGTCACCCTAATTAGCTATCTTGCATTCTATTTTCTAAATGAGCTACTTGGCTTTAACCCAAAGTTCTGGCAACAACATATCCCTATTGTTGCTCAAATTAAAAGTCACATAAGGGGGTTTAGTGATCCAAATCACTATAAGACAATGTACTGGGGTTTTTTCAAAACCCGTTAAACTAATATCCATGCCAGAGAAAGAGTTCCTTACAATTCTGTATAGAAATATAGGGAGAAGATCACATTCTTAGTTGACAAGGACTATACCTATATGCAGGATGTTAAGCCTAGAACTGCATGGATCCCTAAACTTCCATATGAAGTCTCCAGAGAAGAAATAACTTGGTCTATGCTAGTATGTTGCTCATCAAACCCAAAGACACTGTTGTTGAGAGGTTTGGAACCTATGATGAGATTATGAACAAAATGCATAAGAAAAATGTAGAACAACTTGAGAAGAATAGGGGTGAGCTACATAAATTATGTGGCATTTCATTTGAAACCACTTCAAAAGCCCCTATGGAGGAGACACATCATTGTTCTGTTGTTTTACTAGGTAAACAAGGTTTAATAAGGACTAGTAGATCTACTTCTCCTACTATAAATGCACTGAAGCCCTCTAGATCTGTACAAACAAGGTCCACTAAAAGAAGGGAAGCCTCTGAAATACTAGCATAGAAGAAGACCAATGAAAAGAAGCATGCAAGACCCAAAACACAAGCCAAAAGAAAGAAGGTTAAGGCAGAAGAGATTGAAGAGGAAGAAGAAGAAGGAGAAGAGGAAACTTCTAATCTAAAAGGAAAAGCAAAGAAATCTAAGAAAAATCCTCCGATGACTCATATAGAAGCCCTTCAATTAGAAGCTATTTTTAATGGAACTGAACAACATGGGTTATTGAAGCACACAACTGACTTTTATTTGGATGTTTCTCTTGAGGATCAAAAGACCATTGAAAAAGTTGTAGTTATGTATATGCTTAAATACAACTTGCCCATGATTTCATTGAAAAGGTACCAGAAAGCCTAGCTCAGACTCTAAGGCATAAATTGAAAATAGTTGAAGGAAAAAAAGTGGAAAAAATCACAAAAACTATGGAAAAAATAATCCTCAAGACATCTCTTGGCATCATGTAGATATAGTAGGCATGAGTTTTCCACAGTCCATGATAATATTGAGTGCTTCTAGATTTAACTGTGTCTATTTTTGAATCAATGTTTCGGATCATACTCAATGATCCATCATCCTGATGATGGATCATTGAGTATGATCCGAAACGTTAATTCAAAAATAGACACAGTTAAATCCAGAAGCACTCAATATTATCATGTAGATATATATTTTTAAATATAAATATACTAGTAATTATTACGTCGAGAGGTGAGAGCACTCATTTTCTCTGTAAATATATAGCAAAAGAAATAAAAAATGAAAACCAAAAAAGAAATTGGAAAAAATAAAAAATAAAAACCAAAAAAGAAATTGCAGCAGAAAAAGTTGGAGAAAATCATGGAAAAAATAAAATAAAATAAAATAAAAACAATTGAGAAAAAAAAAAAGTGAAAATCAAAGAAAGTATGGAAAAAAAGACATCCCTTGGCATACTTTAGATATATATTTTTAAATATAAATATACTAGTACAGATATTTTAGTTTTTCATAGATATAGGTAGTTTAGTTATAATATATGGGGTGCAGGGCCTAAATTTTATGGTTGACCCTACCTGTCAAACAATTTTTTTGTGATGGTTATCCATTCAAAGTTGCCCTTAAAATACTATGACATACCTTATTATAAGTAAAACTATATATAGGTCAAACATATATATATATATATATATATATATATATATATATATATATATATATATATATATATATATATATATATATATATGTCATCCAAAACATTAGGAGGGATGATATCGGATGGCCAAAAAATCCATGTTGGAATAAATGTCTCCTGCCCAATGCTGGTACGTTTTTATGGACTACCCTACACAAAAGAATTTTAACTAGAGATAGACTTTGGTCCATTGGATTTGAAGGACCTAGCAGATGCCCAATGTGTAAAAAGGAGAAGGAAATGGTGAACCATCTTCTATTAAATTGTAGTGAGGCCACAAAATGTTGGGATTGGCTAATGTCATCGATTGGCTAATCCTTAGCCAGACAAAATGATCTAAAGAGGTTTTTTCTTAGTTGGCCAAGATTTGGGGTCAAGTTGACTTGCGGTGACGTATGGACAATTGTACCCTCAATGGTTGTGTGGCATATTTAGAAAGAGAGAAATAGGCACATCTTCTATGATCAAAGGCTTAATATTGAGGAAGTCATAAAGAAGATTCGGGAAGGCATTTGTGAGGTGGTCAACTCCAAAGCCCGTCCTAAGAAGAACTGTGCTTTTACATAATGGGATGAGCATTTAAAGAAGTGTTGGCCTAAACTAAAATGCCTTGCAATTCAAACAACAAATGCAGAGAACAAAAGAAAATGTGTTAAATGGACAAAGCCTACCTTAGGACATTTCAAATTAAACTTTGATGGCTCTACAAAAGGGTATCCAGGGGTTGCTGGTGGAGGCTGCATAATAAGGGATGATACAGGTAGGTGTGTGGGGGGGCTCTCTCCTATCACTTTGGAACTGCAACTAACAATGAGGTTGAAATGGAAGCCCTCCTTCGTGGTCTATGGTTTAGTGAGAAGCTGAATCTTAAGAACTTGGATATTGAAGGAGATTCTCTCTTGTGCATTATTGTGATAAAAACCAAGGAAGTTTGTAATTGGAAACTTAGAGGATGGTTGGAGAAGATCTGCACTACTTTAGGAAACTTGGAATACCACACCATATCCCATATTTATAGAGAGGCTAATGGAGTGGCCGATTTATTGGCCAACATTGGAGTACAACAAGAAGAATCTGATGTGGAGTATTGCTCAGCTAACCTAGATGATAGGGTAGTGAAACTGGTTGACTTGGAAAGATCTTAACAGAGAGCAAGAACATTGAAATATGAAAAGACTAATGGTACCACACTTTGTGGTCTATGAAGATTGTGTTTAGATTTGTAAAGTCTAGGTACTGTATTGTTCTTTCTAGACATTTGGGATGCTCAGACTTCATGCCTAGATTGATGGCAGGAGCTCCCCAAAAAGGATTGGAAGGATAGATTGACTGCACTTTGATAAAGGAAAGCTCATTTTTTTGAATGAATATAGGCAAGTAGGTCCGATCCTCTGCTAAAATTGTCTCTGTCATAAGATTCTACCTACCCAAATTGATATTTTCTCATGCTTTAAAATTTTTCAAGATGTTCTTCAAATTGGCCAATCTAGAAGATGGCTGGAAAAACCACTTTGGAGTCAAATGCCTATGTACCGATGAATCAATCGACGAACAAATAAGATGACTGTTCAAAACTGAGGAAGAGGGGCTGAGGGTGGCAATCAAAGATATAGCTAGTCTAAATGCCTCTCAAGAAGTCATGTTCATGATGGTATTCTGGTGGAATGATTCTATGTAATGGTGGCACAGGCAACTAGCTACCTCCATCGGGCCTCGAGGATTTTGAGTTTCCTGGTTTGGAATGAGATCATGGATGACATTCTTATTGCTGGGTAGAATGTACATCTGAACCCAAAGAAAGGATATATCTATGGTATCTTAGATGTTGAGGCTGTAAAGAAGAAGCAGAAGGTGGCAGAGGCTCTTAAGATCTTCAAAGAAGGTTTAGAAAAACTATGATATGATGACTTTTGCTAACTATGTAAGTCTCTATGGCGACCTCTTCTCGGCTGAGCAGCTGGAGAGGATCAATGTATTGGCAAATGGAATAAACGTCATTTCCCTTGCTATGTAATATGTTTGTTTTGATATATGAAATGCGATCTACCCCCACTGGAAGAACTTACCAAAATATATATATATATATGTATACATATCATCACAATTCTACATAAATTTTGATGGTCTAACCAAAATCTCTCCTTTAAAAATATCTAAATACTGCCATACGACCATCAAATTTAGGCCCTCATGGGGTGAGTGTACATTGTTTTTTCATTAAATATTTTATTTTTCAACTGAAACTTCTTTTTTGGTATTTTTAGTTAATTAAATTTAGAATATTTTTAAAAAGTTACTTTGTTAAATTAAAGCTATAATATATATTTTGATTTACTTTGTTAATTAAAATTTATTCTTTAAAATATTTTAAAAAGGATTGTGAATGTTGATTCATAATTATATAGATATTTTAGTTATAATTTATGAGTGAGTAGTTACTTTAGTTATAATATATGGGTGAGTGTATGAACAATGTTCTTTCTTTAAATATTTTATTTTTCAATTAAAACTGTATTTTTTGGGGGTATTTTTAGTTAATTAAATTTAGAATATTTTTAAAAAGTTGTTTTGTTAAATTAAAGCTATAATATATTCTTTGATTTACCTGAAAAAAGTTTACCAAATGCACTGCAGTTTATAAGAGGGCCTACCTGATTGCTGCAGTCTTAAAAAAAACAAAAATTGTTTTGGGGGCTTGCTTCTTATCCAAGCAAGCTTCCACACTTGTTTGTTATTTATAGGTGTCTCTTCTTCCTTCTTCTCAAAGCTTTGTTATTGAACTTTGTTTTGTCAGCTGACATCGCCTCTGCAGAAGAGAGTGGAAATGAAAAAGGAGAAACAAGCAGAGGGAATGAAAGGAGCCGATAATACAACTGAAGGGCTGGGCTTAAACAGCACGTACTAAGCTTTGACTTGATTAGGTGGGTGGTGGACCCTTCTCTTATTAACACATTAACAAAACAGAGTAAGAGAAAGGACTTACCAGCCACCTAAGCAAGTCAAAGCTTAGTGTGTGCTGTTTAAGCCCAGCGCAACTGAATAACCATCCAATGACAACAAGTCTCAGATGATTATAGTGCAGTACAACCACACTTCCCCTAATGATTATAGTGTTGTAGAGCTGTCGCAGAGGCTTGCGGTCGCTGAGTTGCTGAGGGGAAACAGAGAAATGTACCCCGCTACAATCCTTGACTCTGCCACAGAAACTGCAATTGCAAAAGCTGCGCAGGAAGGCCTTGATTTGACCTGCACCATTCTGCTTCTTGGCAACACAGGAGTGGGTAAGAGCGCAACAATCAATTCAATTTTTGATAAGCTCATGTCCCCCACAAACGCATTTCAGCCGGGAACAAGAAAAGTTGAGGAGATTGTAGGTACATTTTACGGAATTAAAATTAGGGTAATCGACACACCTGGGCTTGATCCGTCCTTAACTGGTTACCATCACAACAAGAAGGTCCTGAAATCGGTCAAGTATTTCATCAAGAAAACACCGCCAGATATTGTTTTGTATTGTGATCGTTTGGATATGCAGAGTATGGATCATGAAGGCGAATTATTATTGTTGAACGCAATCACCCAAATTATAGGTCCAGAGGTGTGGTATAATACGATTCTAGTTCTGACTCATGGCGCACAATCACCAGCAGTAGAGGATGGCCCTGATGAGCTTCCTCTCACCTTCCCCGAATTTGTAACCCAGCGATCGGATGTGATAAGATGGCAAATTCGTCAAGCTGCATGGGACATGGAACTTGAAATTCCTGTGGTTTTGGTGGAGAATCAATGCAGACGGTAATTACATAAAATAATTCCATGTTTTTTACATCTTTAAAGTTTTTTGAAAATAAATAATGAGCTGTAGTTTAACAATTGGTATCCTAAACATGTTCACTTTAAACAGTCTCTAGTTACCTGCAAACATGTCGACTAGTTTTACAGACTTGCAATTGTATCGACCTGAAATGATTTTATGCCTGACTGTTTGTCAACATGATTTGGACAAACATGTTTGTGGGCAGGATTTCGACTGCATGTGCGATTTACAACGTACAGGCTGTTTAAGTTTTACCTTCCAAACACCTATAATATGGTTTAGGAGTTTTGGAAATATTTACCACATTTTATTACTAATGAGGTGTTAAGTTGCTATTGACTATTTGACTATTAAAATAGATGATATTTAAGTAGAGTGATATGGAAACACAACATCCTTTAAAGATAGCTCACTGTTTATAACAATGTTTGATAACTTGCAGCATGTGCTTGAAAACTACTCTGCTATGCTGGAAAAAGGGATTTGCCGAGTGCACAGACTTGGAAAGCCGAGCTTCTACTAAAGTGTTTATCATCGAAGATCACTCAAGCAAGAGCACAAATCAGCTTGCAACAGAGCACAAGCCCATTTTCACATTTGTATTCCATCCTTTCTTCTCTGGTCGATTCTCTGGCCCATTGGAGAATTAGAATTGGCACAAAGGCCTCTGCACAGGGCTTAAATTTGACAGTCGACCTAGCAATTTTTTTATAACAGTTATCTATTCAATGTTGGCTGTAAAATACTATGACATACCTTAGTATAAGTAGATTATATAAAAATCAAATATATATCTTAGCATAATCTTATATAAATTTTGACAGTTTGTCTAAAATCTTTCCTTTCATATGATACAGTCTTTCTAAAATTTTGATTATATTTTACAGCAAAAATAGCTAAATACAGCTATACAACTGTCAAATATTAGCCCCGCCTCTGAACATCTCTACCCAGCTATACCAATTCTCCGTTCCATTGGAGGGTATATCCAGCTATGTTACCTGAAACACGAGGAGGAGGCAGCGTTTGAAACGGACCACACGTTTCAAATTGGTGCCACCTTTTATTATTCTATGTGATTTTTATTACTAGTATGCCTATATTTAAAAATATATCTAAAGTACGTCGAGAGATATCTTCTCTATTCAACTTTAAATTGATTTAATAATTTTAAACATCATACAATATTCTTCCTAAAATTGTACATTGCAATTTAGATCTTGACTTTTTCTAATATTGTTTATTTATTATGGAATAAAAGTGATTTTTATTAAAAGCTTGTGAGTTTTTATAATATTGTTTATTATTTACTATGATATCGTTTAAAAAATAAATGCATGGCTTTAATAATGTTTAATTATTATATAACAAATAAATGAGTAGTTTGAAAACTAAGTTTTTTTTATAAAACAAATTTCATAGATTTAGTTTTTTTTTCTTTTTTCTTTTCAAAACAAGTTTTATTAAAAAACATAAATGAGTACCTTTTAATTATTATGTAAAGTAGTTTAATTTTTTTTAAAAGATAAATGTGTGAATTGCAAGCTAAGTTTTTTTTATTCCTAGTTTTTGTTTTTTCCTAATTTTATTCTTATTGTTTTACTTTATAATAAATCTAGATTTTTGAAAAAGCATATCTATCTAAAATCGGTTTCTTTTAGACAACCTCTAAATATCCTAACATAGATCTTAAAAAAAGATAGAGAAGCAAACCATACTATTAGCAAATTTTAAATAGTACATTTAGATGAATAACTTGTATAAACAATTAACATTTATTTCTATCGTTCACAATAACCAATCCTGTCATTGTAGATTTATAATTTATTCTACCTCTACAGAATACTGATATTTAACTAAACTTCTGAATTGTGGAAGTATGTCGTCCACATGGTACAAAATAAAGTGTTTCATTTTGTGTTGTGAGACTTTGGTAAAGAAAGGGAAGATGATAAATCTAGGGCTTAGATTTATTGGCAATCATTCTATTTGTTTCAAATTTTTTTTGGTTACAAAGTCATGTTCTCTTCTTCATCAACTGTAGAAGCACTATTCCTACAAGAATATGTATCATCTATAATTTGGAGGGAGTGGCATGACCCTAATATTTGTGTGTAATTTAATTTAGGAGATTGCCTTTCAATTAGAAGAAGCAACCAGAATAATTTGGTTTAGGAGAATCACTTTCAATGTGAAGAAAAGAAAGATGAACAATCAACTTCTATTCTTCCACTCATTTTTTATTCTTAGATCTTGTTCTTAAATTTTGTCTAAAGTTTCGCACATGATTTTTTTTGGCAACCACCTACTGTGTAATTTTTTTTGGGGGTTTACATGAATTTAAAATCCCAGAAATAGATACTTATGAGAATTGTTGTGATTAATTATAGGAATTTAAAAACCTAGAAATAATTAAGCACTCAAGAACATACCCTGATCACATAAGATTTGCATGTGTTTTATTTGCATGTAGCCATGGAGGTTTACTTGATGAGCCAAGTATATTTCGTGAGCATGGGTGACTCTTATTGATCATTATCTATGCATGTTTGATCTTCTTGGCTCTCTTGGCTATCTTGAGTCCATACCCTAAAGTTTATCTTCAAAATGCCAATAACCATGTGGTGGTTTTGTGGATGTCTTTGTTTGGTGCCTATATATCGCATAAGATATTTATAGTGTCTCACCTTTTCGAGCTAGATCCTAAAAATGCTGCAACTTATGTTCTTCTATCAAACAACTATGTAGAAGTGGGCAGGTGTGATGAGGGTCAAATGGTAAGGAGAATGATGAAAGATAGAGAAAATAAAAAGGTACCTAGATGTAATTGGATTGAAGACCATAAAATGGTACATACTCTTTGAGGATGAGATAGATCACATCCAAAAAAACAAATGAAATCCTTATTCTGTAATGCAGACCCACCCTAAAATGTAGGTGTTGTGCCTTCACAAACAAGAGCTATAATTAATTCTTTTAGATGTGACAATATTCATAGTTAATTGTTTTAGATAAGAGCTATTTTCTTCAAAGGAAGAACTACGATAAGAGTCAGTTAATTGTTTTAGATGCAGCAAGATTCAAGGCATAAGATGAACTTGTCCTAATAAAGTAGTAGTTATAGTTATAAAATTGTTAATTCAAATGTCATATGGTATTGGTTGTTTCTCATTAGTGAATGCATATTTTTGTTGTTGTATACTTATAGGTAGAATGGGTACATTTTGGGAACTTTAGTATGACATGTTTTTTCTATTTTTTTTACTTGGGCACATTGTAGGATTGTTTGTACTATCTTTTTATTTTATTGTGTTTTGCTATTGGACCTAATCAACCCAATAACATTATACATGATCTTTATGCAATATTATATAGGACTAAAATCCTTGGAGTGTTGTATTATATCATTGAATTTTTGACAAGGTAAAGTATTCTAGTTCTTAGTATAACAAATATAGCTATAGTATTGAACTTGTGTAATTTGATTAATTTGTATTTGAATTCTTGTTAGATTTAGACTTGTCCTAGATCTCTATTTGAGTGATTGGGAAATTATTAAACTTTATTTAGGGATAATTATATATTTGTTGCCATTCAAATTATATAGGAAGAGAGGCTAGTCATGTAGCTTGGAATGCATGATTATCATCTTGGGATATATTTGAGTATGTCAGTTATATGACAATGAATGGTGGGTGAATACATAGTATGATATATTATATTATTTAGTAAGTAGTACATGAACGATGAAACTAAAAATTTCCAAGCTAGGATATTTAACATATAGTCTTGTATTAACTCCTCCAATGTAAATTCATGATTTGTCTTAGGTAAAAGTTTATATATATATTTGATCATGTTATTGATTAAAAAAATCTTTACATTGAATCTAATTGTGATTGAATTATGAATTGCCATCTTTCTTTTTGACAAATATGACTGGTGATCCCCATGGTGACACATTGGGTCTAATTAACTTTTTATCTAGCAACTCTTGTAGTTGAGCCTTTAACTCCGTTAGTTCTATTTTGTTCATTCTATAGGGGCTTTAGATATAGGTTCTGACATAGGAATAATATCAATGGCAAAATCAAAGGCTCTTTTAGGAGGTGACCCCAGTAGCTCATCTAGAAATATGTCCTCAAAGTCCCTAAGGAAAGGATGCCTATCCATATTTGATTTTTCCTGACCTATGGACTCCTTCATCCCAACTTCATTAAGTTTCTGGGATTCATAAAATGTTAAGTCATCTTGGAATTAAGTTTCCTCTGATTCATCTAATTTGTCCATCTTGACAACAAAAAGTTGACATCCCTTTCTCTATACCCTTTTCATTTATAGAGCTGAGATTTGTCTTAGTTGGACTCCCCTAGGTTTCCCTTGTAGAAAAACCTTGTTTCCTATATCATCCAGACATGCTCTCTTATTTTGGCATAATAATCCACTTTGGCTCAATGTCTCCATAACTAGTTTATTCCTAGGCTAACATCATACGGGCCTAGTGGGCCTACATAAAGGTGTACTTCTGTAGAGAAAATTAGAAGTTCAATTCTAGCCTCAAACATGCATTGCTCTACATGAGCCTTGGTGTGATTTGCATATTCTACAGACTAGGTATTTGTTATAAAACCTGCCTTTCTAGGTTTTTTTTTGCTACCTTAGAGGAAACAAAATATTTGGTAGCACCAGTATTAATCAAAACTGAAATTTGAAGTCTAAATAAAATACCTATTGTTTTCCATGGGAGTTATTTGGTACTCGGCTTGCCGGTTGTCCAAAGCTGCATGAATGCATTGCTGAAAAGCTGCTTGTTGAGAGGGTAGAGGATTTCCTCTCTATTGATCTCCTTGTGTCTTGTTAGGACACTAATTGGCGTAATGATCTCTTCCACATGTGAAGCAGCCTCCAACTGGCCCTAGCCTCTCCCGAGGCTTCCCAAAATTGTCTCCATTCTTCTTGGATTAATTGTTGCCCTTTTTCACCCCTTTAGACTCAGTTTGTTTATTTTTGGCCCCTTTGTCATTTTTCTCAATATATTCATGTTTCTTCCCCCTTTTCCTATAAGATTGAGAAGATTGAGACCAATTATATCTCTTTTGATTTCTTTCTCTATAAACTGACATAGCCTTCAGTTTTTGTTCTTGTTTGATGGCCTTCTCGTAGACCTAGTCCATAGTAGTAGGACCGTGAACATCAACCTCACCCCCAATCTGGGTGTTCAACCCCATTATAAAATTTTGAATGCAGAATTTCTCATCTTGTTGATATTGTGGCACATACTGTAAAATTTGGGTGATTTTTTCCCAATATTCATTTATAGACATGTCAGCCTGTTTCAAGTTTTGAAAATCAATAAGTTTATGGTCATAGAACATCTGTAGCAACCATATTTGCCTAAACAATTCCACAAACCTATCCCAAGTAAGGCTTGTAGACCTCAAGCCAAGTTCCATATTTTTGTTCATCTACCATGTGGATGCTTCACCTACCATCTGGAATGCTCCCCACATAGCTTTAGTAATGTCATTATAGTTTATGATTTCAAAATATTTCTCCATTTCCATAAGCCATGTCTCCATGGCATCTCCACTTACATATCCATCAAATTTATGTGGCATGACCTTTTTCATGTCATGAGTCAGTTCCATAGCTAAAAGGCTCCTCTTATCCCATTCTGGTCTAGCTATAGAGTAATTTTTTCAGTGCTTACTTTGGGTGGTGTCATTATTGGCATTCCTCACCATCACCCCCACCATAAGCACCCCACCTGTCTTCTCACTGACCTCTTACTTCATGTTTGAGAGTTTCTACCCTCGCCCTTCTTTCTTTCAACAAAGTCAAGATTTGGTCTAGTTGAGACTCGGATTGCCCTAAAGGTGCTCCTTCATCTTGGTTATCCTCCATTCTAGTTCTAATATGAACCTTTGATGCAATCTACTTCTTCCTGATGTTTGTACAGGAGTCACTAATTAGTTTCCATGATATTTAGCTCATTCATAACACAAATCTATTCACACTCATGTAATCTTTAACAAGAAAGGAAAGATTGTCAGAATTTTTCATTGCATTGCAGTTTTCATTGGATTACATATAATCCACCAAAATTATAAAATTGTGTTTACACCTTGTTACTACAAGTCTTGTACAATTTGGGATAACTTCCCATATTCATAGTTTCTTTTCAGTCTTAGGAGGTGAGGATACACACTAAAATCCCTTCACACTCTCCCCAAATACATTACAATCCTTAGGGTTATTTCCCTCAATTGGTACTTTAGGGGTAGAGGGTGTTTCTGATGCATCAATGGAGTTAGGGGCAGCCATCCTTTCTGATTTCCTTAACTCTTGCTTGATGTGTTTCACAACATCAACAAAAGTTTCCTCATTGGATAACCATACTCCTACCAAGCAGCCAATCTGTTCAAGTTTGTTCATCCTTGAGGCTCGTGCCTTCAAGATCTTTTGTTGACGTAAGTAACATCCATGTTTCATTACCTTCTTTCAAGGTGTTGTTCGAATTATAACCATTTTGGCATAGAACATCCAAACATTAGCATACTTAATGTTGGACACCAATAGTCATCAGTAGTGAGCTCATAGGTCCATGTATTGAACCTTGTTGCTCTGATACCATATGTAACAACTCAATTCTTAATCCATAAATTTAACATAACAATTTTAACTTAATCATGATAAAATTTAACCACTTGATCAACCAATTCAAGTTAAGTAATACAACTTCAGAATCAAATTATCAATTAAGCAATATATTCATAAACATAATATAATAAAGCTTATAATTTCAAAATTAAATAGATTTCCATAGATAATATCTTTCACTATGCATGTATAAATTATGCTCAAGGCATTATACATATCAAAGTAAGCATTACAATTGACCAGTAACTCATAAAATGAAAACATTGTATTTGGATCATATGACATCAACTCCATAAGTCTCGGCTTGTCTCTAGCTTGGGAAGGAGAGCATCATCTAGGTGATTTTCCACCAACCACAGATCGGCAGTCCCCTGTACACCTTCCTACCTAGAAGTGGCCCAACCCTTCATGGAAGGGATAGATATTAGGAACCATTAGGTTAGCCATCTAAGTAGTTGGTGTTGTGTCCTTCATAATGTCTCATGGTCACACAACTATAGATTCCCTCTAACTATGTATGATGCTTCTAGAGACCATTATGCCATCTAGAGCACTATGGACTGACAATGCATGTAGAGATAGATGCATTACTTTGGCCAAAGTTTTACATACATAGACGTTTCATCTTCAACATTTTTGTATATCCACCACCCTAACTCGACTTATAAGCTATCATGTCCTACAATCTAGATATAAAATGACCATTCACTCTAGATCTATTTCAAGTAGGAACAATTTGATTCATAGTTCCCATTGGAATGAGTCGACTCCCCTCTTAAGGTGGTTTTGACCAATAAGGTTGCTTTAGTAACAAGGAACTCCTAAACCCATGCATGACCACCTCATTCCAATTTAAGTTATATCTTATAATGAATCACGTTGACCCCTTCCTAGGACTCCCATGGTTTACATACACAAAATGTGGCATCAAGAAAGTTAATATTTCTCTCCAAAAGCCATAGGCAAACCTTGCCTCATTTATTCACAATAGCCTTATAACAAGAAAAAGGTGTAAACAATACACATGTGCTATGAGCACAATTCCAACTTGGACTTAACATTCATTATTATAATGTAAAAGAACTATTTTGACTACATGCAGTCTATATCACTAATTAAGATAGTCATGTCTAAAATTATATGTTCATATCATGAATACTTTCGACCTTGCCTGCAGTGCAAGTCTGAACTCTAATATTGTTTTCCAAAAATTTAATGGCTCAGCCTATACAGCTTGGATTATAGTTGTATCAATGATTTCATAGCGTGCATCGTGTTCATCCTAGCAGTAGCTACATCAATAATAAAGATTGTGAAGAGCAAACTTGGACTCGGCCTATCAGCCATAAGACATAATTATTAAAAGATTCCAAGAAAGCATTGCTTGCCCTAGAGGCCTCAAGCTATATACAAATAAAGATTGCTGAAATATATGTCTTGACCATCAGCCTTGAGTCATAGTCTAACTAGAGACTGTCAACAAATAAAGTCTTCAACGTTTGGCCTATAATGGTAGTCCATTAAAGATTTGTTAACTATTACATGGCTCAATCCTTCAACCTGTAGCCACAGTCAATAAAGACTTAATAAGATTTAAATAGCTTGGCTCTTTGGCCTATAGTTGTAGTCAATAAAGACTTAATAGTATTTAAATGGAATGGCTTCAAATCATTAAGGCATGACTGTCATCAACTCTAGTGGAGTTTGGCCTTATAGCCTCGAACAACAGCTAAGTAAAGATTATCTATCTTGAAAAGAAACTTGACCTATTGGCCTATAGTTACAATCATATATATGTGCTATCAATAAGAAGAAAGCTCAGCCCAATAGCCTTGAGCCTTGACCATTACAGATAGCAAGAAATATAGTAAAGAAAATCAGCCTTATGGCCTATAGCCACAACAATGCTAACATAGATAAGAACAATTTATCTGTATGGTCATTTAACACTAGCTTAGAACAAAGGTATTTATCGATAGCGATAACCAATACAGGGGAAATGCACATTACCTTAGTATAGACCCCTGTCACCAAAAGGTATCCAATTTGTAAACATTGTTCTTTCTCCAAAATGTTGAGCACAACTCTCTGCTCCCTCTTCCTAAATAGAATCCACTCCCCAAAACAACAATGAGAAACCAAGCCCAACCAACCCTTCAAAAGCCAAGGTTCTTGACTTCTCCATAAAGGCATGCCTCAAATTATGGAAAGCTACCACCCCCACTAAGGTGGCGATAGAGAGTGGTTTCTCCATTTGATCCACTTCCTCAAAAAGGTTCACACAAACATGACACTTGTCAGCTAAGGTGAGCATAAAGCTCCCAAATGCCTTCAACAACAATATTGATACTTATACATAATAGGATCAATTTCTATTGTATATCAATCTTATATCATCAAAGTATAGATTTATTATGCACAACCATAGGACACTATAAACACTTAAATAATCCACATCGTCATTATACAACATTCTTCTATGTGGAGATAGGTCCATCAAATGATTTAGGGATTGAGCATCGCTCTCCCTTCTTCTCTATGGACAACAAGGTAAAATTAAACAAGACTAACTCTCAACTTAATTTGACAATCCAAGATTGTCATTAATCAAGTCAGTACTAAATTGCTGATACAACTAAATTGACAAGTCGCCTAAAGGGAAAAATAACTTATCAAGTCAAGTGAAACTTACGCAAACTTGCAAGACTTGAAAGGGCATAAAGTCTAATACTCAGATGGATAGCAACCTTCCCATTTTCCAACATCTATTCCTCCCTCCTGGATGATACTCTCCTTAGATCTTCAGAAGATGATCACTTTCCTGATCCAACTCACAACAAGAAAAATCATGATCAGTGCATCATAATATGATCAATAAACTATAATAATTAAATAACCATTTAAATCAAAATCTTTTAACTGACCATCATTAAAGTAAAAGTAGTGATTAATTTGACATTTCCACAATGTCATAATCTAACTACTAATCAATCATTGAGATTATCATGTAATCACAAAAATTAAGCTATTCATGGGTTAGGGATGTAACATATTCCCCCCATAAGAATCATCATCCCCGATGATTTACTATTTTAAAGTGAAATTAACATAACAAGAAAGTGTTTCATGAGCGTGATAAAAAAGTTTTTTAGAAAAGATGAGGAAATCTAGCATGAAAGTCATCATAGTTTTTCTAGGTGGCATTTTCCACCGAATATTGGTCCCATTGGACCTTGCACTATGTTATTTCCTTGTTACATATGCATAGCTTACACATTTGTAGCACCTTGATGGGCTCAATCACCACCACTACTAGGTCTTTCACTTGTAGAACATTCCAATTAAACATAGCAATTTGATTATTAGCAGCATTAATCTTTTTCAAATATGAAACATGAAACACATTATGCATCATGGCTAAGGTGGGGAGTAGAGTAATTCGGTATGCCACTGGATTGACTTCTTTGAGTACTTCAAAAGGTCCCACATACTAAGGTGCAAATTTAATGGAACTTTTTTAAGGTTTTACTCTCAAGAGAACTTTCTCTCCCATAGTAAAATGCCTTTCAATGCACTTCACATCCACATAACTCTTTTGCCTATTGTTAGCTTCTGCTAACCTTTTCCTAATCAAACACACTTGATCTTCCATTTTCGAGAGCATTTCTAGACCAAGGATAACCCTATCTTCTAGTTTATCCTAGCTTATAGGGGTTCATCACTTTCATCCATACAATGCCTCAAATGGAGTCATCTTGATAGTTGAGTGATAGGAATTGTTATAGGCAAATTCCACCAACTGAAGATAATCTTCGCATTTGTATTGCTGACCCATGCAATACATTCTCAACAAATCCACCAACACTTGGTTCACCCTTTCAGTTTGGCCATCCATTTCAAGATGATAAGCAGAGCTTATGTTCAACTAGGTTGCAAGTGAACAGAATAAAGTTTGTCCAAACCTCAATGTCATCCATGCATCCCTATTTGAGATGATCTTCTCAAGAATGTCATTGCATCTGAAAACCTCTTGAACAAATTTTTGAGCTATGATGGGTGCTCCATCCATCAAGTTTCCTTGTATAAAATGGGAAGCCTTAGTGAGTCTATCCACCACAACCAAGATAGCATTGTGCTTGTTTCTTGACATAGGCAGCCCTTGCACAAAGTCCATGCTTATAACTTTCCATTTCCATTCTAGAATTTCATGAGGGTATAACAATCCTGCCAGGTGATGATGTTCTACTTTCACCCACTAGCATTCTATACAAGTAGCTACAAATTT
This sequence comes from Cunninghamia lanceolata, assembly GCA_027924645.1. NCBI lineage: Eukaryota > Viridiplantae > Streptophyta > Pinopsida > Cupressales > Cupressaceae > Cunninghamia > Cunninghamia lanceolata. Next base: position 1,679,325 of record BSBN01001019.1, read on the forward strand.
TGTAGCATTCCTCTTCGTTCTTTTCCAAAAATATAAGGGTTTTATATTAACGAGTAACTTGGTTACTTTAGGGTGCCTAGAATATGGTGCAGAATGTACCTCCTTCAATACCATATTCCTTAACTCTGTTGAGTTAGGTACATACATCCTTCCTTTGAATCTTAGTGACCCATCCAGTTCAAGGTTGAATCCCTCATATTTTGGATTTTGTGGATCTTCCTCTAGGGCCTGTTTTACCTACTTGTAGAAATCATCTTCCTTGGATTTTTTGTAACACCTAATTCCTAAACTCAAAGTGTATGGAGATCATAGAGGAAATGTGTCTTCTCCTACTCAAAGCTTCTACTACTCGATTCTCTTTTCCCTAAATGTATTTAGTCTCAAAATCATAATCTGAGATGAATTCTAGCCATCTCCTTTGTTGGGCATTGAGATAAGGCTGAGTAAACAGATACTTAAGTCCCTGATGATCTATTTTTAACTCAAAAGGTTTCCCAAGAAGGTAGTGTCTCCACATCTATAGAGCATGAATAACTACTGCTAGTTCTAGATCATATGGGGCATAATTTTGTTCATAATTTGTTAGTTTGTGTGATTCATACGTGATGACCTATCCATCCCAGACTAGCACACCACCTAAGCCTTCTCTTGAAGCATTAGTAATGACTACAAATTGACCCTCTGGGTCAAGCACTTTCAATATTGGTGCTAAAGTCAATTTTTTCTTCAATGGTCAAAGGCCTCCTGGTACTTTTATAACCATTCAAACTTCTTGCCTTTTCTCTGCAAGCAAGTTATATAGGATATGCAATTTTAGAGAAGTTTTGAATGAACTTCCTATAATAACCAACAAGGCCCATAAAACTTCGAACCTCATGAACATTTTTTGGTTCCAACCATTCCAAAATAGTCTTAATCTTAGTTGGGTCCATAGCTATTCCTTTAGCTAAAATTATGTGACCCAAATATTGTACTTCTTTCTGAAAGAAAGTAGACTTAGAGAGCTTGCCATATAACTCATGCTCTCTCAGCCTCTAAAGAACAATTCTCAGATGTTGCATATGCTCTTCGTCATTCTTAGAATAGATCAAAATGTCATCAAGAAATACTAAGACAAACTTTTATAGGTAGTCTCTAAACACATTGTTCATAAGATTCATAAATGCCACTGACACATTCGTTAATCCAAAAGGTAGATCAATGAATTCATAATGTCCATAGCTTGTTCTAAAGGTTGTCTTATGGATGTCCTCATCCTTTAACCTCAGTTGATGGTATCCAAACCAAAGATCAATCTTGGAAAATACGGTTGCACCCCTCATTTGATCAAAAAGATCATCAATGCGAGGTAATGGGTATTTATTCTTAATGCTTACTTTGTTCAGCATGCACTAGTCAATGCACAACCACAAGGTGCCATCTTTCTTTTTCACAAATATGACTGGTGCTCCCCATGATAACACACTGGGTCTAATTAAACCTTTACCTAGCAACTCTTGTAGTTGAGCCTTTAACTCCATTAGTTCTGTTGTGGTCATTCTATAGTGGGCTTTAGATATAGGTTCTAAACCAGGAATAATATCAATGGCAAAATCAAAGGCGCTTTTAGGAGGTAACCCGGTAGCTCATCTGAAAATACCTCCTCAAAGTCCCTAAGGAAAGCATACCTTTCCATATCTAATCTTTCCTAACCTATGGACTTTTTCATCCCAGATTCATTAAGTTTCTCAGATTCATAAAATGTTATCCTAGAAGTAAGTTTCCTCTGATTCATCTAATTTGTCCATCTTGACAGCAAAAAGTTGGCATCCCTTTCTCTATGCCCTTTTCATTTGTAGAGCTGAGATTTGTCTTAGTTGGACTCCCCTAGGTTTCACTTGCAGAAAAACCTTATTTCCTATATCATCCAGACACTCTACTATTTTGACATAACAATCCACTTTGGCTCGATGTCTCCATAACCAGTTTATTCCTAGGATAACATCATACGAGCCTAGTGGGGCTACATAAAGCTTTACTTCTGTAGAGAAAATCAGAAGTTCAATTCTAGCCTCAAACAGGCATTGCTCTACCTTAGCCTTTGTGTGATTTTCATATTCTACAGACCAGGTATTTTCCATTTTAAAACATGCCTTTCTAGGTTTTTTATTTGCTACCTTAGGGGAAACAAAACATTCAGTAGCACCAATATCAATCAAAACTAAAATTGGAAGTCCAAATAAAGTACCTATTTTTTCTATGGGAGTTATTTGGTACTTGGCTTGCCAGTTGTCCAAAGCTGCATGAATACATTGTTGAAATGCTGCTTGTTGATATGGTAGAGGATTTCCTCTCGATTGAACTCCTTGTGTCTTCTTAGGACACTGGTTGGCATAATGATCTTTGCCACATGTGAAGCACCCTCCAACTCGCCCTCATCTCTCCTGAGGCTTCCCAGAATTGTCTCCATTCTTCTTGGAGTAATTTTTGCCCTTTTTCCCCCTTTTGGACTCAGTTTGTTTTTTTTTTGCCGCTTTGTCATTTTTCTCAATATATTCTTGTTTCTTCCCCTTTTTCCTAGAGGATTGAGAAGATTCAAACCAATTATATCTCTTTCGATTTCTTTCTCTATAAGCCAACATAGCCTTCAGTTTCTATTCTTGTCATATGGCCTTCTCGTAGACCTAGTCCATAGTAGTAGGACTATCAGCATCAACCTCACCCCCAATCTAGGTGTTCAACCCCATTATAAGCTTCTGAATGTAAAATTTCTCATCTTGTTGATACTTCAGCACATACTGCAACATTCAGATGAATTTTTTCCAATATTCATTTATAGACATGTCAGCCTACTTCAAGTTTTGAAAATCAATACGTTTTTGGTCATAGAACAGCTATGTCAACCATCTTTGTCTAAACAATTCCACAAACCTGTCCCAAGTAAGGCTTGTAGACCTCAAGCCAAGTTCCATCTTTTTGTTCATCCACCATGTGAATGCTTCACCTACCAACTGGAATGCTCCCCACATAGCTTTAGTAACCTCATTATAGTTTTTTATTTCAAAATTCTTCTCATTTCTATAAGCCATGGCTCTGTGGTATCTCCACTTATAGATCCATCAAATTTAGGCTGCATGACCTTTTTCATGTCATGAGTCAGTTTCATAGCCATAAGGCTCCTCTTATCCCCCTTTTGGTCTAGCCGCAGAGTTATTTTCTTTGTGCTCAATTTGGGAGGTGTCATTACAGTGTTCCTTGCCATCACCCCTTCATAAGCACCCCACCTGTCTTCTAGCCGACCTCTTACTTCATGTTCAAGAGTTTCTCCCTCATCGTTGTTTCTTTCAACAAAGTCAAGATTTGGTGTAATTTAGACTCAGATTGCCCTGAAGGTGCTCCTTCATCTTAGCTATCCCCCATTCTAGTTCTAATCTGAATGTTTGATGCAATCTACTTCTTCCTAAAGTTTGCAGAGGAGTCACATATTAGTTTCCATGTTATTTAGCTCATTCCTAATACAAATCTAATCACATTCATGTAATCTTTAACAAGAAAGGAAAGATTGTCAAAATTTTCCCTTGCATTGTAGTCTACATTGGATTACATATAATCCACCAAAATTAAAAAATTGTGTTTACACCTTGCTACTGCAAGTCTTTTACAATTTGGGATACCTTCTCATATTCATTGTTTCTTTTCAATCTTAGGGGGTGAGGATACACATTGATATCCCTTCACACTCTCCTTAGATACATTACAACCCATAGGTTTATTTCCCTCAATTGGTGCTTTAGGGGTAGAGGGTGTTTCTGATGCATCAGTTTTGACTTCGGGGCAACCATCCTTTCTACTTTCCTTAACTCCTGCTTGATGTGTTTCACGGCATCATTGTAAGTTTCCTCATCAAATAACCATGCTCCTACCAGGAAAATAGTATGTTCAAGTTTCTTCATCCTTGAGGCTCATGCCTTCAAGATCTTTTGTTGACGTAGGTAACATCCATGTTCCATTACCTTCTTTTGAGGTGTTGTTCTAATTATAAACATTCTAGCATAGAACATCCAAACATTAGCATACTTAATGTTGGACACCAATAGTCATCAGTAGTGAGCTCTAGGTCCATGTATTGAACTAGGTTTCTCTGATACCATATGTAACAACTCAATTCTTAATCCACAAATTTAACATAACAATTTTAACTTAATCATGATAAAAGTTAACCACCTAATCAACCAATTCAAGTTAAGTAATACAACTTTAGAATCAGATTATCAATTAAGCATGATATTCATAAACATAATATAATGAAGCTTATAATTTCAAAATTAGATACATTTCCATAAAGAATATCTTCAACTATGCATGTACAAATTATGCTCAAGGCATTATACCTATTAGAGTAAGCATTACAATTGACCAACAAGTCATAAAATGGAAACACTGTATCTGGATCATATGAAATCAATTTCCATAAGTCTCAATTTGTCTCTATCCTGGGAAGGAGAGCATCATCCAGGTGCTTTTCCACCAACCACATACCAGTGGTCCCTCGCACACCTTCCTAGCTGGAAGTGGCCCGACCCTTCATGGAAGGGATATATATTAGGAATTGTTAGGTTAGCCATCTGAGTATATGGTGTTGTGTCCTTCATAATGTCTCATAGTCACATAACTATAGATTCCCTCTAACTATGTATGATGCTTCTGGAGACCATTATGCCATTTGGAGTACCGTGGATTGATAATGCATGTAGAAACGGATGCATTACTTTGGACAAAGTTTTACATACATAGACATTTTATCTTGAACGTTGGCATATGTCCACCACCCTAACTCAACTTATAAGTTGTCATGTCCTATAGTAGATATAAAATGACCATTCATGCTAGGTCTATTTTGAGTAGGATTAATTTGATTCATAGTTCCCACTAGAACAAATCAACTCCCCTCTTAAGGTAGTTTTGACCAATAAGGTTACTTTAGTAACAAGGAATTCTTGAACCCATGTCACCTCATTCCAACTTAATTTATATCTTATAATGAATCATGTTCACCCCTTCCTGGGACTCCCATGGTTTACATACACAAAATGTTGCAACAAGAAAGTTAATATTTCTCTCCAAAAGCCATAAACAAACCTTGCCTCATTTATTCACAATAGTCTTATAACAAGAAAAATGTGTAAGCAATATAAAAGTGTTATGAGCACAATTCAATCTTGGACTTAATGTCCATTATTATAATGTAAAAGAACTATTTTGACTACATGCAGTCCATATCACTAAGATAGTCATGTCAAAAACTGTATGTTCATATCATGAATACTTTCAACCTTGCGTACAGTGCAAGTCTGAACTCTAATATTGTTTTCCAAAAAGTTAATGGCTTAGCCTATATGGCTTGGAGCACAGTTGTATCAATGATTTCATAGCATGCATCATGCTCATCCTAGCGGCCTCGAGTTGCACCCATAATAAAGATTGTGAAGAGCAAACTTGGACTCGGCCTATTGACCATAAGCCATAATTATTAAAAGATTCAAGCCTGTATACATATATATATGCTATCAATAAGAAGAGAGCTCAACCCAATAGACTTGAGCCTTGACCAATATAGACAGCAAGAAATACAATAAAGAAGCTCGGCCTTACAACTTGTAGCCACAACAATGCTAACACAGATAATAATAGTTTGGTTGTATGGCCGTTTAACACCATCTTAGAACAAAGGTATTTATCCATAACGATAGCCAATACAGGGAAATACGCATTACCTTAGTATAGACCCCTGTCACCAAAATATATCCAACTCATAAACATTGTTCTTTTTCCAGAATACCGAGTACAACTCTCTACTCCCTCTTCCCAATTACAATCCGTTTCCCAAAAAAATAATGAAAAACCAAGCCCAACCAACCCTTCAAAATCTAAGGTACTTGCCTTCTCCACAAAGGCATGCCTCAAATTATGGAAAACTGCCACCCCCACTAAGGTGGCGAGAGAGAGTGGTTTCTGCATTCGATCTACTTCCTCAAGAAGGTTCACACAAACATGACACTTGTCAACTAAGGTGAGCATAAAGCTCCCAAATGCCTTTAACAATAATATTGATACTTATACATAATAGGATTAGTTTCTATTGTATATCAATCTTATATAATCAAAATATAGATTTATTTTAATGCACAACCATAAGAGACTATAAACACTTAAATAATCCATGTCGTCATTATACAACATTCTTCTATGTGGAGATAGGTCCATCGAGTGTCGCTCTTCCTTCTCTACAGACAACAAGGTAAAATTAAACAAGAGTAACTCTCGACTTAATTTGACAATCCAAGACTGTCGTTAATCAAGTCAGTACTAAATTGCCGATACGACTAAATCAACAAGTCACCTAAAGGGAAAAATAACTTATCAAGTCAAGCGAAACTTACGCAAACTTGTAAGACTCGAAAGGACATAAAGTCTAACACTCAAATGGATAACAACCTTCCCATTTTCTAACATCTATTCCTCCCTCCTAGATGATACTCTCCTTCCGTCTTCAGAAGATGATCACTTTCTTGATCCAACTCACAACTAGAAAAATCATGATCAATGCATCATAATATGATCAATAAACTATAATAATTAAATAACCATTTAAATCTAAATCTTGTAACTCACCATCATTAAAGTAAAAGTAGTGATTAATTTGACATTTCCACAATGTCATAATCTAACTACTAATCAATCTTTTAGATTATCATGTAATCACCAAAATTAAGCTATTCATGGGTTAGGAATGTAGTAGTGCTAAACCCACAGGGGGAGAATTGTTATGGGACTTTTTTCCTGAGAAAAGAATTAAATAAGTAAAGTTTATAAAACATTATTGAAGAATAAAAAATAGAGAAAAAAGAAAATTATTTAATAGTGAAGGAGGTGTATAAAACAAAAGAATGAAAAGAAAGTTACTTTCAATTTAGAAGAAGTTATAAGTTTAAAATAACCTTATAAAAATAAAACACTCTTATTTAAGTGATTGTTACAATAAGAGTACAAATAAAAATAAAAATTATATTCATTATTTTGTAATGATTGGGTGTGATGGTTGGAAGCCACCCTTTGGGTTACTATTTAAACCCATAAAATGAATGTAAAAGGATATAGAAGATTATTTAGAGATCACTAAGGAAAATATTATTGAGTTGGTAGGTTGTAAGCATTGGAGAAGGGGCACACAATGTGTGTCCAACTTGGGGTATAGTATACACCTAGGATTGTCTTCACCAGGGCTTGTGTGTTGTAAAGCATGGGTGGTTCTAAATAAGAACTATGTGGTTATGTATAAGAAATAATTCATTTTGAATAAGAACTAGGTTCCTTCTAGAGTGCTCATAGGTCAGAAAAGGCTAAACCATTAATTCTTTTCCAAAGTGAGGGAATAGAAAACTATATCCAAAGTGAGGGAATAGAAAACTATATCCAAAGTGAGGCAATAGAAAACTATATCCAAAACTGAAACAGATATGTATTCTTCCCTTCTATTTAAATTCTTTTGAATTTAGAATAAATGATATTTGATAATTTATATAGTTGAATTTCTAGAAGCATTAACAAACTATTTCCTTTTATTTATGCTGAGTAAATTAATTTATAAATATTATTTGCTTCATAAAAAATAGTTATATTGTTTCTAGAATTAGTTTCATTATATACTTTTTTACATAGTTAAACTTTAAGAAATGTGAATAAGAATTATTGCATTTAATTGCTTTATATAAACTAATATATAATTAGTAATTGTTCCACATTTCTTGTTTTGGGAAAAGGTTAAATGATACAAACACAACATTAATTTTTGGGTGGGATGGTGTAGGACTTTGGAGGCTTCCCCTTGCCATTGCCATTGCTCTTGCTTTTATTCATGGCTCACACTTGAACTATGATCCCTCTGTGCTTTGTGTTAATGGTAGTGTTGCCACCATTATTTCCATGGTAATGATAAAGAAGGTGTAAGGAGGTCATGAATTCAATGAATTCCCAAGCTAGGATTAATAATCTCTCACTCTCCATCCTCTATACTTTTTTCTATCACTCATTAAATTGATATTGTTGGCATAGCGACTAAATTGACAATGAGATCCCTCTCCACCACTAGTACGTGCTTTTGGTATGATGGCAAAATTTGACATGGTATCAGAGCATAGGTCATCGGTTCTAGTCCCTCGAGCCCTTGACCCTTTGTCTGCATAAGCTTGGCTTATCGACGTGGTACGTAGTGGGCACGAATCCACATGGTACATGGTTGTATCTAGCTCCATCGTGTGGGAGGGTGTTGGCGTAGAGACTATATCGACGATGAGATTCCTCTCCACCACTAGTACGTGCTTTTGGTGTGATGACAAAAGTAGACATGGTATCATAGTGAAGGTCATCGATTCGAGTCCCTCGAGCCCTCGACCCTTCGTCTGCGTAAGCTCAGCTTATCGGTGTGGTATGTAGTGGATATGAATCCCACATGGTACGTGGTTGTATCTAACTCGATCGTGTGGGAGGGTGTTGGTATAGCGATTATATTGATGATGAGATCCCTCTCCACCACTAGTACATGATTTCAGTGTATCTTGCCTTTCTCATGCCAAAGTTATGAACCAACAATCTTCAACCAGCACGGCTCTTATACCATGTGAGAGAAGCTAGGAAAATTGGACAGAATGTCAATATCAAATAAGCCAAGAAAATGTGAGACACAAAAGATGATTAATTACATAATCACATAATCGGTAATGAATTATGAACAAGTGTGGTGTACAAATAGTGTTGAGAGTTTGAGTTAATGGGAGTCAATCCCATAACTTAAGGAGATCTCAAGTAGATGTGGCAAGCTAAGTGGAGTGAAAGAGTTTGAAGGACTCTTCCTAACTGCCACACACCCAGCTGAGGTGTCTTATGCCATGTGTGGAATATACACACAATTACTTATTTCAATATAAGTAATAGTGTTAATATTCCTACACTAACAGATATAATGTTATGTACTTAGTGCCCATGCCTAGGCAAACTCTTCTGTCACCACCAAACTTCTTTCACATTGTTTTAATTCACTAATGGTTGTTCATGTGTTGTTCCAAAGATCTCCACCATACCTTAATAAATATGTTTGCTAACTATCAATTTGACTAAAATATTTTTATTTATCAAAAAATTACCACCAATGGGGGTGTGACACTTCTCTCTTTCTCTATCTTCCTCTTTCTCTTGGGCCATCCCCTCCTCTCTATTTAAATGTAAATATTATGTCTATCTCTCTCTACCTCTTTATCTATTATCTCTATATCTCTCTTTTGGTCTATCTCTCTTTCTCGAGCACTCTTTCTTTCTTCCTCCCCAAAGCCTTGGGCAACACTCATATACGCCATTATCCTTTGTCCCTAACACCTACATAAACATTAATGCATCATTCTCTACTATTGAAACACTTAATTACATCATTCTCTACTCACTTAATTTTTATATTTTAAACTTGCTTAAATATGATTTCATGTCTTAATCAGTGCTTTTGGGAAAAGGTTAAATGATACAAACACAAAATCAATATTTGGATGGGATGGTGCAGGACTTTGGAGGCTTCCCCTTGCCATTTCCATTGCTCTTGCTTTCATTCATGCCTCACACTTGAACTATGTTCCCTCTGTGCTTTGTGTTAATGGTAGTGTTGCCACCATTATTTCCATGGTAATGATAAAGAAGGTGTAAGGAGGTCATGAATTCAATCAATGCCCATGCTAGGATTGATAATCTCTCACTCTCCATCCTCTACACTTTTTTCTATCACTCATTAATTTTATATAATGTTATAGGCAAACTCTTCTGTCACCACCAAACTTACTTCACGTTGTTTGAATTCACTAATGGATGTTCATGTGTTGTTCCAAAGATCTCCACCATACCTTAATAAATATGTTTGCTAACTATCAATTTGACTAAAATATTTTTATTTATCAAAAAATTACCACCAATGGGGATGTGAGACTTCTCTCTTTCTCTATCTTCCTCTTTCTCTTGGGCCACCCCACTCCTCTCGATATAAATATAAATCTTATCTCTACATCTCTCTACCTCTTTATCTATTATCTCTATATCTCTCATTTGGTCTATCTCTCTTCCTCTCACTCTTTCTTTCTTCAGCCCTGAAGCCTTGGGCAACACTCGTAGACACCATTATCCTTTGTTCCTAACACCTACATAAACATTAATGCATCATTCTCTACTATTGAAACACTTAATTACATCATTCTCTACTCACTTAATTTTTATATTTTAAACTTGCTTAAACATGATTTCATGTCTTAATCAATGCTACAAAATATTAAAATTAATTATTGACCATTGCAATAATTTGTGTATCAATTTAGTATTTTAATAATGATATGGATAAAACTTAAGGATGGTTTTGAATGCTATGCACACCCTTATCTAAAAAACATAATAATATAATAACAAATTACAAGTATTGTGTGTAAATTTTAAAACCCCACAACTTTTTTAATATTAAAAAATTATTATTGATATATATATACACACACAACTACAATCTTTTGACAAATTTTGAGAGTCTGTCAAAATTATGTCATTCATGTTATACATCTTCCTAAAAATTTTGACCACAATTTTAGAAATTTATTTTTAAAAATATTTACACCTAAGGTGTTCCTACATTCACAATACGAATGGGAGCTCAAGGATTGTGGAATTTCTATGTAAGCTTATAAGATTCCAGTCTAGAATCTTTATTAAAAAACTAAATAGTCACTCCACAAATTAAAAAAAAAAACAAAAGAAATTTTCAGTTAAAAAAATAAAAACAAAAAAAGAAAAAAAAAATGGTTAAAGAAGAAAAAGTGGAGAAAATCACAAAAATTATGCAACCAAAAACAAAATTAGAAAAATTAAAAAACAAAAAACAAAAAAAGAAATTGGAAAAAAAAAATTAGAAAAAATCAAAAATAAAAACCATGTAAAAAATAAAATTAAAAATTAAAAAAAAATGAAAATCAAAGAAATGTACATAAAAGATTATTAAATATAAATATATAGTATAGATCTTTTTAGTTATAATATATGGGGTGAGTGTATGAACATTGTTCTTTCTTTAAATATTTTATTTTAGGGATTTAAAAAAGGGCATAATTATGTGAATATTCATTATTCATTCATAATTATATAGATATTATCACAGGGAGCTCTTGCCAATCCAATAGGACCCCCACTCTCATAGTGTATGAAAATTGTTCTTTCTTAAAAAAAATTATTTTTCAATTAAAACTATTTTTTTTTTTTGGTATTTTTAGTTAACTAATTATGCTGAAAGGCGTTCCTACAACATGAATGGAGAATAAGAACTGAAAGATAAAAGATTCAGATTCTATGAAATTTTATAAGATTCTATAAAAATATAAATATAAAAAAGAGAAGGTGAAAAATTAAAAAATAAAAAATAAAATGCAAGTGGAATGGAAAAGAAGGTGGATGATAGTTTAGATATATTTTTTTAAATATAAATATACTAGTTTTAAAATATTTTTTAAAAGTTACTTTGTTAAATTAAAGTTACAATATATTTTTTGATTTACTTCGTTAATTAAAATTATAATATTTTTTTAATCTTTCTTTTTTAATTCTAATTGATTTTTGATTAAAATATTGTTTGTTTCTTAATTAGTTATTGATTAAATTGTTTTGGGGGCTTGCTTCTTATCCAAGCAAGCTTCCACAGTTGTTATTTATAGGTGTCTCTTCTTCTGCTTCTCAAAGCTTTGTTATTGAAGTTTGTTTTGTCAGCTGACATCGCCGCTGCAGAAGAGAGTGGAAATGGGAAAGGAGAAACAAGCAGAGGGAAGGAAAGGAACTGAAGAGCCATCCAATGACAACAAGTTTCAGATGATTATAGTGCACAGCCACACTTCCCCTAATGATTATAGTGTTGCAGAGCTGTCGCAGAGGCTTGCGGTAGCTGAGCTGCTGCGGGGAAACAGAGAAATGTACCCCGCTACAATCTTTGATTCTGCCACAGAAACTGCAATTGCAAAATCTGCGCAGGAAGGCTTTGATTTGAGCTGCACCATGCTGCTTCTTGGCAAGACAGGAGTGGGCAAGAGCGCAACAATCAATTCAATTTTCGATAAGCTCATGTCCCCCACAGACGCATTTCAGATGGGAACAAGAAAAGTTGAGGAGATTATAGGTACATTTTACGGAATTAAAATTAGGGTAATCGACACACCTGGGCTTGATCCGTCCTTAACTGGTTACCATCACAACAAGAAGGTCCTGAAATCGGTCAAGCATTTCATCAAGAAAACACGGCCAGATATTGTTTTGTATTGTGATCGTTTGGATATGCAGAGTATGGATGATGAAGGCGATTTATCATTGATGCGCACAATCACCCAAAGTTTAGGTCCAGAGGTGTGGCTTAATACGATTCTAGTTCTGACTCATGGGGCACAATCACAAGAAGTAGCGGATGGCCCTGATGGGCTTCCTCTCACCTTCCCCATGTTTGTAACCCAGCGATCGAATGTGATAAGACGGCAAATTCGTGGAGCTTCAGGTTACATGGCACTTGAAAATCGAGTGGTTTTAGTGGAGAATCACTCTGCATTGACGGTAAATACATAAGATAGTACTGAATTTTATGTTTTTTTACATCTTTAAAGTTGGAAGTCATTAATTTTCTAGTCTATAATGTTGGATTGAGTGCTTTTTGATTTGATTGTGATTCATTAGATATTTTTCTCTTAATAGTTTTTTCTCTTGCTTTTTTTTCTCTTGATGATGGATCACAATATGATCAGAAATATTGAGAAACATTAAGAAACATTGAGAGAAAAATATCCATCACAATCAAATCCAAAAACACTAAATCCATCTTTTTTAAGTTTTTCAAAAATAAATAAATAATGAGAGTTTTGAAAATATTTTGATGTTTTATGTCTCCTTTAACCCAGCGCACTGACTATAACTTGCAGCATGTGCTTGAAAATTACTCTGCCTATGCTGGAAAAAGAGATTTGCCGAGTGCACAGATTTGGAAAGCCGAGCTTCTCCTGCTGTGTTTATCGTCCAAGATCATTCAAGCAAGAGCACTCATCAACACAAGGCCATTTTTACATTTGTCTTACATCCTTTCTTTTCTGTTCGATTGGAGAAAGACCTCTCAACATCTCTACATAATTCTTCAACAGAGACGGAGACAGGCCTTGAATTTGATGGTCTATTTGGTCCTTTCTGCCATTTTAGACCGTACTGTACATCAGCACAGCATAAGGCCATTTTTAGATTTGTTCCTTACTTCTCTGTTCACTGATTGGAGAAAGACCTCTCAACATCTCTACAGAAATCTTAAACAGAGAAGGAGACAGGCCTGTAAATTGATGGTCTATTTGGCCGTTTTTGTCATTTTAGACTGTATTTTACAACGTATACCTTGATTTGCTAAATTGTAAAATTTTATTATAAGCAAATATAATATAATACTTATTAAATAATATATATCATTTTTTTTTTATAAAAATATAAATAATATTTTCTTTTAAATGTTTATAACTTTATTTTGAATTAAATTAGAATTTTTATCTTCAACAAATCTTTATATTGTTTTTTATTTTTTTAAATCAATTTAGAATAGAATAAATTATCTTTATATTGTTTTTTATTTTTTAAAATCAATTTAGAATAAAATAACTTAATTTATTTCTAATTTTTAATTTAGAAAAAAACAAGCAAATTTTTTTTTTAACTCATTGTTTATTATATATGGAATAAGGATAACTTTACAAATTATAATTATAGAGATTAAGAAGAAGCAATTGAAAGTTCTCTGGGACTTCAAGTGTTCTTAAGGTATGGCAAAAAACATTATTGCTTTGTTATTTTTTGTATTAAAGTGTTTATATTATTGCTACTTGTATGGATTTGGTAGGATAAAGTAAAATATTGCAATTTGCAAGTGGCTGTAGAAATTGTATTAAATGTTTTGCAGTCTTTGCAATCATAGAATTAAAAAAAAAACACTAATAAACTTCATCACAACTTCATTTAAATTTATGAAACAAAAAATAATTGAATCAACTACATTTTATCCTTTTTAAATATTTGCGAGGTTGGAAAGTAAATCCATGAAAAGAAAACCTGATTACTTCATTGCCTCACTAATTTATATATATTTTTTTACAACATCCCTAGAAATCAAGAGCAAAACCAAAGTACGTTTGAACCCTAGTGTCCTCTTATCCATCAAATGATACAGTTTGTAGCTACCTATTTTTATTTGACAATTTATTTATTTTTTAAAATGTCAATTGAAAGGTAGTTAAATATAAAACCATCATAAAATTTTATATGATAGACAAGGGTGACCGTCAAATTCTAGTCTTGGAGGGAGAGGACAACAGTATTAGGAAATAAGGTTTACATTTAATAAATTCATTTTAGATTGGTTGTTAGTTTTTGGGAGGTTATTCCTTAAACAGTTACAAAGGAAAAATAAAGTTTTATAAACAAGTATGGAATGTAAAATTGAAAACTCCCCTTTGCTTTAGTTATTATTTATAGTGTAATTTTATTTTTTTTAGTTTTGTTGCTCTACCTAATTCAACATTGGTATTAGAGGGGAATTATTTTCTCTCCTTGTGGGAGATGAAATTTAGGTGAAGAAAAGCACACAGATTGACAAGCGCTTACTGCAGCATATAGAAGACATGGAAAATGGCATATGATTACAACTGGGTTTTGTTCCAAAAAGACCGCTGAAATCATTTATGCTACACTTAGAAGAGAGTAAGGCATGCCAAAAAAAAAATTGAAGGCGCTGAGATCATTTAAGTTTCAGCTATTCTAATAAGCAGATTGGGTCGCTCCATGGTTTTATCCCTCTTTATCCTCAGAGACATGGTAGATCAATCTGGATTAAAAGGAGTCAATGAAATTTCAAGTCAATGTGCTGCTGGGAGTTTGATGCCACTTCTGTTGTTTCATTTCCTATGGAGTTCAATCCCCATTTCTCAAAAAAAAAATGTGGAAGCATAAACAAGGCTACACTGAAGGATGAAATTGACAGAAATCCTTTGTCAATTACAAGGTATGTGTTGGCCTCTCTATTGCCCTATAATAGAATAGTTAATATCAGTTTCTGTTAAATAAAATAAGAAGTGAGAAGTTTTAAAAAGCGTTGAAATTGTTAATATTAAAACAGAATGATATTACACAATGATATGAATTTACATGAGAGAAGAACTCTTTAAATAGATATAGAGATATGTTTCTATAAAGAAACGACAGCTAGTAAAATAAAACAAAAGAAACATTCTATGCTATCTAAGCTAAAACAGAAATAGAATAATCTAATAAGATGACCATTAATATTATAACTAATATTTTAATATCCTCCCTTAATGGTCATCATACAAACAAAAACTAAGTCAACCCATAACCATATGGTGTTCTGGTCCTCAAAATGCATAAAATGCAGACTCCTCAATATACTCTGCCACTTGAGCACTTTTGCTGAGACTTTTCCTAGTTGAACTTCTCATGAAATCTACTATATGATGTGAATGAAATCTTTTGCAATCTTCCTATGCCAAGCACATTGGTTAACATTGCATTTTAAGAAGAAAAGTTTATGAAAAGGTGCTCAACAAATACAAATTTCAGTGATAATCTATGAATGTATAGAATAATTGGAAGAAAGTTGGAGGCTATTTTACATTGAAGTTTTTATTTATTTCTACCATGATGCTTATGTGGACATGTGAAGATTTATAAAAAAAACAATTGTCTTGGCTTTTATTTTATAAGGAGTTATAAGGATTATATTCCATTGTTTTTGTGTGAGGTTTGTAAAAATAAAAATTGTATGAATTGGAGTGATAAGGATATTTTTGTAAGGGTGTATTATTAGTTGAATCTGACATCCAATTCCTTGTCTTTTAATATGGCTAAACTTGTATCAAATATTGTTTGTACTCTTGAGGCCATGCATGTTACACCTAATAGAGCATTCAGAGGCTCACATGTGCCATCAAGTGAATAAAGTGTAACAATGTTTTATTAGAGGATGGAGGTATCGGAGGAAGGAGGATCTTCATCATCCTGAGTTAGTTTTCACTCAAGGGTGATTTAATGCATGAGAAGCACTAGTTTTTATCTCCAGTCTCTTCAGGAGTAAGGAGGAAGAAATTGTGGATATTGAATCCACAAATCTGTTGTTGTTTGTGTGTGGTATCTATGGATAGTTGAGTGTGTCTCACTTCATAGAATTGTTGTTTGTGTGTGGTATCTGTGGATAGTTGAGTGTGTCTCACTTCATAGGTTGATGAGTTGGAGTTGTACAATCAAACATTTACCTAGACAGAGAAGTTTAGGTCGATGTTGATGGAGTGGTTTTAACATTTACTTAGACAAAGAAGTTTAAGTTGATGTTGATGTAGAGTTGGACATTTGCCTAGACAATGAAGTTAAAGTTGATGTAGAGTTGGTTAATAAGATATTTACTTAGATAGGAGGAGTTTAGATTGATACTGATACAGTATTTGTTTTATTTTTTTCTCTTTTGTAATGTAAACCTTAAAGGGGGTTTGTTAGGAAATAATCTTTACATTTAATAAATAGTTTAAGATTAATTGTTAGTTTTTGGGAAGTTATTCCCATAGGTAGCTACAAGGGAAAAGTAAGGCTTTATAAGCCATTATGTGGAATGTAAAATTACAACAAATTATTATGTTAAAATTCCCCTTTGTTTTAGTTATTATTTACAATGTAAATATGTAATTTTGTTTTTTAGTTTTGATGCTCTACATAATTCAACAAACAGACTATAACTGAATTCTACTCATGCTAAAATCATATCAATGTAGATTTATAATTTAATCTACCACTACAGATTACTCATATTTAACTAAACTTCTGAATTATGAAAGTATGTCATGCTAATGCAGACACGACAAGAGAATCCAATGAAGGATTGTCCCATCATGTAGCCCAATCAACTTCTCTTATATGCATTGTGATAACAACAATATTCATGCCTTCAAATTATCATAATCATGTGCTCAAAACTTCAAAGATTGAAACAAATTGTATGTGCCAACTGTTAGAGTTGGCTATGGTTGGAGCCACCCAGGATCTAAGACTTCATAATAGTACAAGAGAGATCAAAAGAGAGAATAATGTTATTCTATCATTGAATGCAAAAGATTGATACAAGATTACAAGAGATTACAATACATGAAGAAAGACTTGCTTATGAAGGCAAGGTGAGAGCTAGAAAGGTGGAGATATTCCTACAACATGTGACAATTAGAGGATGATAACTAATTGCACATGTGAAGGATACGACAACTCACTCCAACTATCAAAAACTCAACACATAACTAGATTCAACTAGAAACATCTAGAAGACTCACTAAGTCAACTTAACATGTGTGAATTATGTGTGATGTGTGAATATATTATTTAACTAATAAATAGTTAAATAATATAAATTATCCACACAAGGGTAAATCAGTTAGGTGATAAGCCTATTCACACCAACACTCCCCCTTAAGTGTAACTTAGGGAGTAGCTGACTAAATCAAAATGCAATGATGGATGGGACCCGGCTACTAGACCATGTTAGGTACCCATGTACAAACAAATCTCAAGTGGAGAAAAGGAGAAAACCACATGGGAAAAAACTCCTTTCCAAAAGTGAGAATCCATGAAACAATGAAAGTGAAAGAAGTGATAGTAGGAGGACTCAACATGACCCCCCAATGACTACTTCTATCACATATATACAATCAAATACCCCCATAGGAGAGAAAGTGTGAGACTAAAAGTCCCCTCCCACAATGAAGTAGCTCATGTACTGATGGTGAATGCCTAAAGATGAATGCTGGAAAGTGTCATGTACCTACAAACAACATTTCTCCCCTTAGGAAGAAACAAGTCCAAAGGATGATGGAGAAAAACTCCATCTGAAGGAATGAGGGAAAAATCCTCATGATGGATGATGTCTTTGAAAACTACTCAAGTGTCCACATGTCAGAATAAAAGAATGACACAATGCAAAGACGTTTGACCAATCCAAAATCCTTGGTAGACTCATGAAGAACAACCTCCAAAGATGGAGTAGATGGGATAAGAGTTGTGTTGTAACTATCATCAAAGCGGAGAGATATCCCCTCAAGTGTGTCCTCCAAATTTACAATATGAGACTCACAAAACAAGTTTGATATACCTGCCAAGAAAGTATCTCACAAAGCTATGTCTGAAAGACTTGTATGATCCTGCTCAACTGAAGTAGATAAAACCATGTCGATGTCAATCTCTGAAGAAGTAGGAGGATGAGGTGATGAAAGCTCAGCACTAGTCTCATGAACCAGAGTGGGTGAAATAACACAAAGGTTCAAGTGACCAAACTTCTCCTCAGAAACATGATTGATACATGATGCATGAGTGTGAATATCAATCAATGGATCTACATCATCAGAAGAAACAAAATGAGAGAAGGTATACAAATGAGATGCATGATATCTCTGCTCTCCAAGTCTCGAATGATCACTAAATCAGGAGTGAACTCAATTGTCTTGCCTACACCACAATGAGTAATCTGATAGATGGAAAGGAGATTGGTTGACAAGGAAGGTAAAAACAACACATTGTTGAATTTATTCTCACCAACATCAATAGTTTATTTACCAGTTGCATGCATGTATGTATTTTTACCCATCAAAATAGGTGGCAGAGTACATGACTCAAATGAAGAGAACATCCCTTGTGAAGATACCATATGATGAGAAGCTCCTGAATCAAGAAGCCATCTCTCTGAATGTAGACTTGTAGAAGAAAAGAGTGCTTTTACTTTTCCTTTGTGTGTTCCATTGGCAATGCCTGATGTCTCTATATGTGTAGATGATGTTGATGTCAAAGAAGATGATGTAATAGGTGATGATGATGGCATTAGGATATTGTGTTCATGAATAATGTGAGTCAACTCATCAATTTTCTTCTCATAACACTTATGCTCATCATGTCCTAGTTTCTTGCAATATGTACACTTTGGTCTCTCCTTCTTAGATGATTCCTCCTTGGGAGAGGATGAGGACCTAGGTGATTTTGTTGACTCCTTTGCTTGCTCATTGTTCTTGAAATCCTTATTTTTCTGTTTCTTGCCTTTGCTAGTTGAAGCCTTTTGATCCTTTGTACCTTGATTAGCAAGAAGTGCTTGAGGTCTAGAAGACTTCAATGTGCTCATGTGTACTAACTTAGCTTGTTCCTTTATGAGTGATGAAACAAACTCATCAAGTGAAGGCATTGTGAAAGCTTTCCCAAGTGCATCCATCATAGCATAAAAGGTAGAAACAAAAACTGAATAGTCAGGACCAAGCTTGGAAAGGATTGAAAGAATCAATTAAGTGTCCTCTTTCTCAATTCCACATTGTTTGAGCTGTAATCTAACTGATTTTAGCTTTGTGAAGAAGTCTTGGATGCTTACAAAATTGGTTGGATTCAAACCAATTAGTTCATTCTCCATTTTTTTTTTTTGATGCAATATTGCTTGTGAGCCCGGATGCTCCTACATCAAACACGTCAGGTAAGAAGTTTATGAGCATAGAGTTGAGTAGTTGAACTACCCTTTCATGTTGCAACCAACCTACAATGAACTACATCATTGTTAAATGTGCACATGTTATTCTTCTTTCTCTTTTTTTAGCACCTCATCAGCACAAGTGTCATCCTCCTCCCACAACTCCATTCACCATTCCTCTCTCCTCTCATGATTCACATCCACCATATGCCATCCTCCTCCACCAAATCCTCTCTACTCTCCTCTCCTCCTTTGTGGGATCCATCCTAGCATCAACTAACCACCTCCACCAAAATATTTCACCATCCACATCACTACCTACAACATCCTCAACAAAATTTACATCTACAACTCCATGAAAATTAAAGTTTTCCATGTGCTTTTCTTCATACTCTCTAACCCTCATCATAGAAAACAAAGGGAAATCAATATCATCACAAAATACAATAATATTTAGCTCTTCATTCTTTGTTATTCCATCATCATCCTTCACTGCAATGTTTATCTCCTCACCTTCATCTACAACAACAAGTTTCTCACGCTCAATCACTACAATCTTCTCTAACCATTCTTCCTCTATCACTGAAATTTGTGTCAACAAGTCATCATCTTTTCCATTTGCTGCAACCACATCCTCATGCTCCATGGCTGCAACTTCAACATCTTCATTCTTGTTTCCCTCCTCTTCATATTCAACCACTGCTGCACACAACTTTTCATCTTGCATGACCGACTCACCATGCTTCCATGCTTCCAATCTACTTAATCTCTTATCTAATCTCTCACATATACCTACCAACATCTCAATAGTCTTTTGTTCTTGATACATCCTCCAACCTTGTCATATCACAAGTCTCTTCCTCAACAATATCCCCATCTCTCTCACTGCTACAATCTCATCTCAATCTATTGTTGTGATCTTACCTCAATCTGCATCACACTCTTCACAATCTACTATTCCTCGGGGCTCTTTAGCTCTCGATTGCTTAGGGCTTCTCTACCTATAACAATCCTCACATGAGCTCTACACAACTGCTTCACTCTCCTATAGGTCTAGGCGTAGGTTGCCTCATGATTGGTACTCTTCCTATACACTCAGGAACTCCAGCTCTGATACCATTTGATGTAGACAAAATAAGAGAATCCAATAAGGACTGTCCCATCATGCAGCCTAGTCAACTTCTCTTATGTGTATTGTGATAAAAACAATATTCATCCCTTCAAATTATCATAATCATGTGCTCAAAACTTTAAAGATTGAAATAAATTGTATGTGCCAACTTATCCTTGTTAAATTTCATCCTTAAGATTGTTGTTTGCCAAGATTACTCTTCTCTTAGATGAAAATTAACTTTGATAATTTCCAGCCATTAACAATTTTTTCTTATCCCTTTCATTCCTTTAGTTGCAGCAAAATAAATGTATATTAATCTCTTAAACTTGTAGCCCATATGTTCAAAAAACAATTTTGAATGTTGTAACAACAATTTTAGCTATGAAGTAACACCATATCTTCAGAATTTCATAAAATATGAAGAACAACAAATACTTACAATCCAAATTATTTTATGTAGCCTTGCCAAGATGGTAACACACATACATAACCTCCACAAATCCAATTATGAAATATCTCCAACAAACTTTCCAACTATCCACCTCCACAAGCTTACAAATTTAGAAATTTTTCATCTAACAAGTCACCATGGATGTTCACCTTCTTTACCTCATCAAAATAAATGTATTTCCCTTAGAGAAATATTTTCAACATCTCCCATGGATGTCCTCTTGATGACCTGCAAAAATTAGATATAAACTTGGGCTCGTCTCTTACTTTTTAATGTCTCTTTAGAGCCAAACTTCCATCTATTTATAATATCTCCTTTGCCAAGTTTCATCTTCCTCATTTGGGCTCCAATGACTCTTGGTATTCCTCTTCTTGCTTTGTGGTGTCCAACTTGGAGAAATGTGACTCTTGGGATTCCTTTGTTTCTTTCCTTCATGATTTGGGTTCTTGAAAACTCTTTGATTGTCCAACTTTTGTCTTCTAGCATATAGGTGACTAGGATTTTGTCCATATGCAACTTACCTTGTCTTTTCCTTGGAGAGTTGGAGAATTAAAATATTTATTTAATTTTCCCCAATGTTGGTGTATGTTGTTGATTAGAAACCTACAAGCCAAACAAAAAGAGTAAAAGAAATAGAATATTTTTTTGGTTGATGCAAGATTGCTTGTGAGCCCTGATGCTCCTGCATCACATGCACATGGTGCAAAATAAAGTGTCTAATTTGTATTGTGAGACTCTAGTAAAGAAAGTGAATATGATAACGCTATGGTTTACATTTCTTGGCAATCATTCTGTTTGTTTTGAACTTTTTTTTGGTACAAAGTCATATTCTCATCTTCATCAACTGTAAAAGAACTATTCCTACAATAGTATGTATCATTTGTATTCTAGAGAGAGTGGCATGACCCTAATATTTGAGTGTAATTTTATTTAGGAGATTGCCTTTCAATTAGAAGAAGCAACTAGAATAATTTGGTTTAGAAGAATCACTTTCAGTGTGAAGAAAAGAGAGATGAACAAATCAACTTCTATTGTTCCACTTATTTTTTATTCTTAGATCTTGTTTTTAAATATTGTCTGAAGTTTCACACATAATTTTGTTGGTAACCACCTACTGTGTAATTTTTTTGGGTGGTTTCTACAAGAATTTAAAATCCTAGAAATAGATAGTTATGAGAATTGTTATGTATAATATAGGAATTTAGAAACCCAGAAACAATGAAGCACTCTGAAGCATACCTTGATCACATAAGATTTGCATGTGTTTTATTTGCATGCAGCCATGGAGGCTTACTAGATGAGGGATGTAAATTCTTCATTAGCATGGGTGACTCTTATTGCATTTCACCTATTATTAATCATTATTTGTGCATGGTTGACCTTCTTGGCTATGTTGGCTATCTTGAGGATACTCCAAAGTTCATCTTCAAAATGCCAATTAAACATGTGGTGGTTTTGTGGATGTCTTTGTTTGGTGCCTATAGATCACATAAGAATATAACATTAGGAGTATTCACAGTGTCTCTCCTTTTTGAGATAGATCCTAAAAATGTTGCAACCTATGTTCTTCTGTCAAATAGCTTTGCAGAAGTGGGTAGGTGGTATGAGGCTCACATGGTAAGGAGATTGATGAAAGATGGAGAAAATAAAAAGGTGCATGGATGTAGTTGGATTGAAGGCCATAAAATGGTACATATTATTTTGGTAGGAGATAGATCACCTCAAAAACAAATGAAATCCTTATTTTGTAATGCAGACTTGCCCTCAAACGTAGGTGTTGTGCCTTCACAAACAAGAGCTATAATTAATTCTTTTATATGTGACAAGAGTCGTAGTTAATTGTTTTAGATAAGAGCATTTTTTTTTAAAGGAAGCACTACGACAAGAGTCAATTAATTGTTTTAGATGCAACAAGACTCAATTAATTGTTGTAGATACAACAAGAGTCATGGTTAATTTTTTTATATG
Organism: Cunninghamia lanceolata; assembly: GCA_027924645.1. Taxonomy (NCBI): domain Eukaryota; kingdom Viridiplantae; phylum Streptophyta; class Pinopsida; order Cupressales; family Cupressaceae; genus Cunninghamia; species Cunninghamia lanceolata. The sequence goes on from BSBN01001019.1 coordinate 1,702,461, forward strand.
GGATTAGATGAGAGCTTCTTTTTCTCAAAGGAAGTACTATGACAAGATTCATAGTTGATTATTTTTAAATGAAAGAAATTTTTTTATTATAGAAAGAATCATATATTTTTTTAATGTTGTTCATGTTATAATTTAAGTACTTTTCCTTTGTAAGAATTGGAGAATAAATTTGTAATGCACATGTGTTTGTTGACAAGGTCAATAAAGAGTCATAGTGTTTCTCAAACACTAGAGAAATGTAACATGAAGAACATATTGCTATATTAGAAATCTATAGTTATTCCATGAATTTTTAACATTATATAGTTCTTAAACAATTATAAGATAAAAAAAATTGATCATCTTTCCTCAATTAATATTTAGTTCACAATTTGATATGTTATAATATAAAAATAATTTATAACATGTTATAAATGTTTAGAATATTATGTTTTATGCTTGAACAACTGAAAGACACAAAATTGATTGTCTTTCCTTGATTAAATTTATTCCACAATTTGATATGTTATTGCTTAAAAACTATTATAGATATATAATATAAGAATCATTTAAAAGTTGAGTAGAGTTGAATTTAGTTGAATTTATGCTAGAATCTTGTGATGTTAAGTGTACTTGGAAATGATGTTTGGTTGAAATACCCATATGCAAATCATTAATTACCAAACTATTAAAGACCCCTCAAAATAAAAAAATACCAAAAGTGTTTCTTTCCTTTATGGCCAATTCAAGATTCAAATAATGCTTGCTTCATATAATCTAATCAAATCAAAGATATTATTAGATGGAAACATGTAACAATTCATGAATAAAAAAAGAATTATTTCTTGATATTATTAGATTAGATCAAATCAAAGAGGTCATGTTTTTACTTTTTAACATAGAACTTCAACATTATCAAGAGTGTTGGTAAAAGATTATTTCCCTATTAATTGAATCAAATCAAATCAAACAGGTCATGTTTTTATGTTTTAATGGGACTTCAACATTATCAAGAGTGTTAGTAAAAGTTGATTGCAATATTCATTGAAGAATCTTAATGGTGTAAAGTTGATCTAAAGAACAATGGATTAAGCTTGGAGATTCAAAGTTAGCTTTGTTCCATAGGATAGTCATCATCTTTGCTTAGCTTACATCCGATTACCATAGGTGTACCTACTAGCTTTGAGTCTTCCATTCCAAATTTCTTTAGCAATTCTTTTACATACTTGGACTGAGATATGAAGATACCTTTATCTAATTGAACAATTTGTAGACCTAGGAAGAAATTCATCTCACCAAACATTGACATCTCAAACTCACTTTTCATCTAATCAACAAATGCTTTAGACATGTATTCATTTCCACAAAAAATAATATCATCGACAAAAACTTCAACAATTAGAATGTCCTCATGATCAATTTTAATGTAGAGATTACTATTAGTAGTACCTTTGCTAAATCCTAGCTTAAGCAAATGCTTATCCAATCTAGCATACTAGGCTCTTAGAACTTTCTTGAGTCCATACAAGGCTTTTCTCAATCTACAAACCATATCTCCCTAATCAGACAACTAAAATCCTTCTGGTTGCTCAATGTAGACTTCTTCCTCCAAATCTCCATTTAGAAATGTTGATTTTACATCCATTTGATATACTTTAAAATCTTTGAAGGTAGCAAATGCAAGAAATAATCTAACTGCCTCTATCCTTGCCACTAGAGCCAAAGTTTATTTAAAATCAATTCATTTTACTTGAGAGTAGCCTTTACATACGAACCTTGTCTTATTCCTTACAACCTTGCCATCTTCATTCAGTTTATTCCAGAAGACCCATTTGGTTCCAATCACAATTTTGTTCTCATCATTGCAAGCTTCACTTACTAATTTAGGTTCAATCATTGAAATCAAACAATTCTCTTCTTGATCTTCAGACATTTTTCTCCTAGTTTGAACACCTTTACTCTTATCTCCTATGATCTAATCTTTAGGATGATTTAACCTTACATACCTAGGAGTTTTGGAGATTGTTTGAGCTTCTATTTCTTGAACTTGTTCCTCATCATCTGTGTTGACCTCTGGAGTCACCAGGTCACACTAAATCTTGGTCTAAACTTGAACTTGCCTTCCTTAATTTTTACTTTCATCTTGATCATCTAAATCATATCGAAGTACCTAGAATGTCCTTCTTTGCTTTCATCAACTTTAACATTCACACTGTCAACAATCTTCTTCAATCTTTTATTGAAGCACCGACATACCTTACTTTGAGTTGAGTATCCCAAAAATATTCCTTTATCACTTCTTTCCTCAAACTTACCTAAGTCCTCATCTCTTTGGATATAACATTTACTACCAAAGACTCTGAAGCATCTCACAGTAGGAGGATGACCAAAGCAAAGTTCATATGGAGTCTTACAAGAATTTCCTTTGATCTACACCTGGTTAAGAGTGTAGATAGTAGTACTCATAGCTTCTCTCCAATAAACTTGAGGAACATTTGTTTCCATCATCATTGTTCTAACAGCTTCTTGAATGGTCCGGTTCTTTCTTTCCACAACTCTATTTTGCTGAGGAGTCCTAGGAGCAGATAATTATCTTTTTATTCCATGCTTTTCATAGAAGGCATCAAACTCACTGGAGGTAAATTCTCCACCTTTGTCAGATCTCAGACACTTTAGTTTCCCACCAATCTCATTTTCAACCATCATCTTGAACACCTTAAACTTGTCAAGGGCTTCTGATTTTTCTCTCAAAAAAGTTACCCACATCATCTAGGAGTAATCATCAATTAGCAACATGAAATATCTATCTCCTTACACACTCCTAATTCTAGCAAGACCACAGAGATTAGTATGTACCAGCTCCAATCTCTCACTTGAACCTTGTTCCTTACTCTTGAATGAAATTTTGTTTAGTTTACCCAATTGACATTCTCTACATATGTCAGTAGGTTTCACAAGTCTTGGAAGATCTCTTACAGCTTGAGTGGAACTTCTTTTGACAATGTTGTCAAAATTCACATGACACATTCTCTTATGCCATAGCCAACTTTGATATGTCTAAGCAATCAAACAACTTTTCCCAAAACTACTTAAGTGAAAGATGTTACCTCTGGTTTAAGTATCAGATGCAATTTCAGTTCCAGAGCTTTCCAAGATTCTACATTTTCCATCCTTGAACCGAAGATCATAACCTTTGTCAACCAACTATCCAACACTGAGAAGATTATGTTTTAGTCCTTCCACATATAGAACATCATTGGTGTTGTTCTTGTCATCAAAAGAGATGGATCCTCTACCATGGATTCTACCAGCTGAGTTGTCTCCAAATTTCACAAGTCCTCCTTCATAGTTTTCAATGTTCACAAACTTACTCTTGTCACCAGGCATGTGATGAGAACATCCACTATCAATCACCCATTCATCCTTTTCAATAACCTGAGCAGCCAAGGCAATTTCCACATTTTTAAAGCTAGCAAATTCAGTAGACACTAGATCTTCTTTTTTGATAGCAATAAACGCCCAATCATTATCAAAGGAGCCTCCATGATCAGATTCATCATCTATTACCCCTTCTTCTCCATTTTCTTGGACATAGTAACATTTCTTTTGACCTTTATACCTGTTAGGGTTAGGTTTTGAAAACCTTTTTGGATATCTTGAGGCAAAATGACCATTCTTATTACAAGCAAAGCATTTGAGTGGTAATTTTCCTTCATACTTACCAGATCCTCTTGGCATTCTTCTGGCAATAAGAGATTCAAGATATGCTATTTCTATTTCAACATCTTCAAGATCCTTTCTTGTCTTTACAAATCTATTTGATCTTGCAGAAGAGCTTTCACCCAGATCATATCTTTGTTTTCCATACACACTAACCTTAAATGCAAATTTAGACTTGGGAAGAGAATCACCAAACTCACTTAATTCGAAATCTGAAATTTTGCCAAGTAGATGATCTCTTGTAACTTCTGAGACTGTCTTGATTTCTTCTATAGCTACAACCTTATGTTTGTATGAATCTAGTAAAGATCTGAGTACTTTTGACATAATTTCTGATTCTTCCAAAGTTCCACTAGCACACCTTATCCCACACACAAGTTCATTTATCTTTTGCATGTAGATTGTGATATTTTCATCTTTGCTCATTCTCATAGTTTCAAATTTTCCTCTCAGACTTTACAGCTTTGCACATTTGACATATTTATCACCTTCATACAGATACTCCAACTTTTTCTAGATTTGATAAGTAGTTTTTAAACCAAAGACATTTGTCATTTTTGAATCAGTTAGGGCATTCAACTAGGATTCTTTAGCTTGAAGATTATTTTTAGCATCTTTGACTTGATCAGGAGTTGAAGGACCTTTCTCTAGAGGTTTATACTCCACACTAGTTATTGCCCAATAGGCATCACCCATGCATTACAAATGGCATTCCATGCGATTTTTCCAAATAGAATAATTTGTTCCATCAAATCTTGGACTATCCTTTTTGTATGTCGACATCCTAGATCTCCTCAAGCGGTTAGGCTTTTATGAGAGTATCTAGCTCTGATACCAATTGTTGGAACTAGACAACTGAGAGGGGGGTGAATCAGTTGTCCCACAATAAAACTTTTCTACCTTTCATCTTCTTTATTATCTTACTATCAGATTAGTCATGTAAACATTTAAGCATAAATCAACAACATAAGAGCAGAAACATAATCAAAACACTTAACACCAAGATTTTGATGTGGAAACCCAGTTAAGGGAAAAACCACAGTGGGGGTTAAGCCACAAAATGCGTACCCTGTTAAAAGTACTTAATAAAATAGAAGGCACATGCCTTCAGGCACACTACCCAGAGCTCACTACTCAAAAGAGAGGCTCACTGCCTATAGAGTTTACATAGAAAGAATTAACTGAGAAATAGGATCTACTTCATGCCTGATTTAGTTTCAATGAATGCTCAAGAACTTTCACTTTGCCTCAAACTCTTCTTCACACTCTATACTGCTCTCACTCCTTTTCTTCTCTGCTCTGCTCTTGATCCTTTCTTCAGATTTTATCTATTTTGCACAAGGATAATTTCAATACTCCTTCAACAAGTATTTATATACTTCATCAACCTTGGAATGATCAACAAGGTTGGCTAAACTAGATGAAAATCATCACACTATTGGCCAAACACAACTGAGACTTAAATATGCTTCTACAACCACTCCACACTTTATAAGAATGTTTTTAAGGCATCCATAATAGGCTAGGAACATCCGGTTTGCCAAGACTGGGAAGAACATCAACCTCAAAGAAGAAATCTTGAATCAACAAGCTCAAACTTCAATGCGGACCTCTAACATAGTAGCCATACAATCCAGAGACCTCCGCAAGCAAATTGAATTCACCAGTAACATCCATTCTAAACCAAACTACTAGAAACATTTGAATCTTCCTCTAGAACCTAAAGAACACTCTACCATGACTGTCAAACTAGAAGGATAGCTTGCGGACCTCCAAACCATGAACCACTGATGTTGATGATACACATTGACTTCCCAAACATGCCTTTAGATCTGCAAATCATAATTTTATATTTCTAGAGCAATCCAGACCTCTTTCCTGAGTATTGCAGGAACCGGTTTTGCTCAGATGGCCATAACTCCTTTAGATCTTCATGCAGACTTCTCAAATCTTAACTGAAGCAATCTCTAACAATCATCTACACATACACATGATCTGCATGCATCGATTATCATTAATTTTCTCAATATCCTCAACAGTCCAGTCTTCTATGCAGATAACAAAACAGGTTACAGTTGACACTAATGGAAACAAGGATATGTTGACATCAATGACAACCCACTTAGGCACATATTTGCAACAATTCTAACCCTAAGCCCAAACCTAATTCTAACCATAGTTGTAACCCTAATTCTAGACCTAATTGTAATACTAATTGTTTAAACCTAATTTTAAGATGAACCCTAACCCAATCCTAATTGTAACTCTAACTCTAGTTCTAATAATAATTGTAAGCATAATTCTATCCCCAACCCTAACACTAACCATATTTATAACCCTAATTCTAACTTGGACCTAAAACCTAACCGTAACCCTAATTTAAACCTTATAATTTTCCTAACTCTTGACCATTTCTTTCCCACCATTAGATGACTTGGTACACATTTTGTATGATTTATCACTTTTAGGCTCTTAGATATATCATTTCTGCTGGTATTATCATTTTTTATTTCTTTTGAGGGATTGTATTCTTACTTATCATTATTCCATTATTATATCTTTTCTTTTAGACTTTTGTTCTTTGTTGAGATCTATCATTTACCCACCCTAACCACTCTTTCTAATCACATTAGGTTTCCATTTTGATATCTAATATACCACTAATTCTAATCCTAACCCTAATTCTAACATTGGAGTTAGTGTTAGGGTTAGAATTATGGTTAGGGTTATGGTTAGGTCATCTAAAATACTTCCATTGGTGCAATATTAATTGCCAAATTTATATTAATAGATAAAACCATTTGGTATGGAGTAACTGTTTAAAGACATCATTTGACATCATACGACAAACATATAATATGTAGTATTCCAATGCATGTACATTGCCACCCTAGTACTTGTACACATAAGAATAGTATTTTTCAACATACTATTCTTTTATATTTCTTTCCATATACTCTTACCCTTCAAAATTACACAAATTATTCATATCATGGTTGTTTGATTTGAGTTCCACAAATCACTCATTTTTTGTTTGGATCTCTTTGTCTACCACAGCTGAGCTTGCGTATAGCCCAACATTTCCTGGCCGCATTTACTAGACAAAAAGTTTGATGAATCTTTTCAAAATTTAGATAGGAATGAAGAAATAAGGGCTAAGAATAACCACAAAAATAGCAAAGTAAAGATAGAAGGCGATTCTTTTGTTTTCTATTTGCACTCCCTTTTAGCTAATCTAAAATATTTCAATTTGATATGCTTGCTATAGGTTTTGTGTGGTTAATGAAATTGACAGGGTGTGTCATTCCTTTCACCTTCCCCATTGAGTATTTGCATGTTTGAAACTACCCTCTGCCTTCTTGTCCATCTATCTTCCTGTCCATATATTTTGAATCTGGAGTGATTATTTGTATTATTTTTTTTATAAAGATTCTATATTAGAATCTTATAAGTTTACAGAGAAATTATAGAATCTTTCAACTCTTGTTTTTCATTCGTGTTGTGAATGTAGGAATGCCTCTCCGCATAATTATTATTATATTTTTGTTTTTTCTTTGTTTTTTAATTTTATTTTTAATTTTTAATTTTTTTGTTCGATGAACACTTTTCATCGGAGCTATGAACCGGTGAGGCCACAACATGGGGGACCTTGGTGGCCACCACTATAACCAAGCTGTGACTTAACTGCCCAACCATGCCCTTAACGGCTCTTTGTTTTTTATTTTTATATATTTTGATTTTTTTCAATTGGGATATCTCAAGGGTTAGGCATAGAAATTCTTGACGTCCATGATGTTCATTGGCTCTTCCAAAGGCTAGCCCTCTATTTTGGCAATTTGATAAGAAATAAGGATAAAGGGTCCAAACCAATTACACTCAAACTTCCCTTTGTTATCTCAATTTTGCAAATTCTTTTGATTTTCTTTTAGCACAAGGTCACCAATCTCAAATCGATGAGATTTTATCTTCTTGTTGTAACTACAGCAGAGATGATTCTAATAGGCTTACAAATTATTCAAAGTGGTGACATTCCCCTCATCTAGTATTTATAGCTCATGCAATAGAGAAAAATGATACTCCTCCTTATGAATGAGATTGTGCAAAGAAATTCTTAGCGAGGGAATCATGAAGTCTATTGGAAAATAGATGTAGAGCCAAAGACGAGGGAATATAGTGTGGCTCTAGTAGGTGTGCAAATGCTAGTATAGTAGGCCCATATAGAAGGGTTAAGTTGAAGATGCCTGTAACGCCCGCCTTGAACGCCTAAAAGAATACACACTAATGCAATACGCAACAGGAAATTTTTTTTTTTTTTAAATGATTAAGTAACACAACTAATTACGACATATTCTCTAAGGGATTCAAGGCTGCATCACTTAACAAATCGACTAACACAAATTAACATACATCAGTAACTGATCCAAATTCATGCTCAAATAAATAACTTATTCACATTCATTGCAATCATCAAATAACAGAATCTACATGATTAAATACATAACTGAAATTCTTTCATATAAGTACATCATGACATCATTACATTACCACTTTTAGTCTACATCAAAGTTACATACATAAAGAATGTTCTGTTACACAAATCTGGTGCAAGGTTATGCACTTACATCATCATCATTAGAACAAGTACAACTGGAACAAATCCTGTTCTGCATATGATCTTGACAAGAATAACCAATGGATAAAATAGCTCTTCCACCCGACCATGTGGAACCCTAAGGTCCACCCCCCCGAGCTAGGAGTTAACATGAGGTCCCAAACACTGACAGTCAGGTAGACGAAAGACAAGCAAGAACAAAGGACCACCAAACGCCAATACAACACATGGCAATATCAATACAACACAACATAACTTAACTTAACTTTCACTTCACTTCCAGAGGTGACACAAAACAAATGAGGAGAGACCGAACAAGGAATGCTAGGTTTTAGTAGGGAGAGTGTCATCGCACGGTCCTAACATGGGTTATCCTGACAGCCTCTCACTAGACGCCGGCCCCCATCTATGGTTATCCTGACAGCCTCTCACTAGGCGCCGGCCCCATAGGGTGACACATGTAGAATCGACCTTCCTTTCATGAGGACAAGGAAGTCAATCATGCCGACCAGGCCTTCTCTACCCATCCTTAGTCTAAACAAGCACTACAGGCCATGGGAGAGGAATCCATTAATCTTATTAATGTGAAATCTACCCTTAACCCCCTAGTTAATTTTTAGGTTATCACTTGATTAATCTACTTCCAACGGGTTATCCTGACTGCCACTTTGGGCACCGGCCCCACGTTGAAAGCCACTCTCCTTCCTAACACCTAGTAAACCTTAAAACATCATGCAAGACTTATAACAAAACACGTAAATGAACACTGCAAGGCATAAACCTTCTTGCATAAAAATAGAATCATAACATCAATTGTTATCCAACACTTTTAACATTACAAGACTTTATTCTTTTACAGATTTCAGGTCTCTCCTTACGACAAAATGGTACAATAAGATCACAAGAGGTTTGATATCTCATCCTGAGATTATTACTTTACAAGACACAACATTCAACCGTGACAGTACCTCATTATACTTCATACTTTGGTTGATACACATAAACACTATTACATCGTAATTACAAAAACAACAATACACAAGTTGCAAATACTTAACAACGACAACTTAGCCTCTAGAATACAAGTTTGAACAACCTCAATACGACTCAATACAACACTCAATCAATTCAATTCAAATTCAGGAGATGAAATACTACAATTCATTCTCAGTTTAATACAGACAGCTTCTGAAATAAAATCAACATTATATTACAACAATTAAATTAATACCTTGCAACTAAATCTCCAACTAATCTTTATTTTGCTTCAAAAGATAAATAAATTGATTAACTAAAACATTACAATAATTAATAAAAGAACCACTTAATTCCTGTTTACCATTCGACACTTTCAAAACGATACGATCTTATATACTTTCCTTCAATCTTGTCTAATTAACCTTATTCTATTAATGATGATAGCACTAGGAAAGGTATCTTACGACTAAATGGTAATTACACGAGGAGAGTTCAATCACGAAATGTTTGTTATCCTTCATACGGTCTTGCAGACATTCTAGTGAGCTCAATCAAATGGGTTCTTTAATGATGATTTGAAGATGTTTCTGAAGTTGATCTTATCCGTGGTGATATAATTTCTCAAGAGAACAATCTTAAATGCGCCCTACGCGAACAGCTTGAGATATTTTACTACTGCGATGTAAAATTGCTATTGACTGTTTTGCCACTGACGTGAATGATATTTGATTGTATCAGCGTTCGTCAACTTGGAATTTTAATAAATTGATGGCACAACTTAAGGGTTTTCTCTCTCTAACAAAAAGGCAAGGACTGTAGGAAAACAATGACGCACAGAAATGACGAACTGGAGTTGTCAAAAAGATTACTTACGGCCTCTAACAGCATTCTTCAAATACTCAACGCCATGCAGCTTTCCAATTACAAAAAGATGTGGAAACAGTGTTGTATACTGAAGTAAGTTTATCTCTGACGGAAAGTCACAGATTACAAATCTGCTGTAGATTTCGACTGCTGTTTACTGAGTGAAGGCAGGACCATCTTCCTTGGCAGCGCATGCCTTTCTATGTGCTAACTTAGTTATTGATATATCTGATAACTCTGCACTGATTGTACGAATCGTTTTCCAGAAAACAGTTGAATGAGGGTAAAGGTGAAACTTGAGCGCTCAGCTGAGTACAATGCTCCAAAAAGATGGAATGATTGCAGGCCAACAATACTGGATTTGCATAAACTCTACAAACTCATCATAGGGCGATCTGTGGTTATAAAATTGGATTCTACAGAAATACTGTTTGGAATGCAATTGTATGGTGATCCTATTGCTGTACAAAGTTCGCTAATATAAACAAAATGAGTTTGCCATTTCTCTGTCCTCTTAAAACCCCACCTGCATAGGTTTAGAATTGTTAACATATTCCACTAATCTTTTTAGTAAGTTTGAACAGCTGTCAGGGTGCATGGTAATGTTTCTTGATATATATCATGCATCTCCAAATTATGAGTACCAGTTGTAGATTCTTTCTTTTGTTTCAAGTCTTCTTCTGAAATTAGAGCCTGAGGCTTTCCAAGTGCAGATGAAGTAGGCAAAGCACAAAATTTACAGGCAAGGAATTCATGATGCCAATGAAAACCAAGTAGGGTTACAGTTGGAGGTACTCACGATTAAGATAATGAAGTGCTGCTGTGTATAGAACATTAAAGAGCACATTGTACCCACAGAGCACCCCAACGGATAGCCAGTTCGGCCAGTCATCAGCAAACAGTCCGTGAGAGCACAATAATTTAACACCAATGTTTTCCAACATTTTGCCATCTGCTTGCCAAGAACTCGTTTACTACAATACCATTTTGCATAAATAGAAAGAAACCATTCAGTCAATCTAAGTCTGTGAAACCATTCCCTTAATAAAGAAGACCTCGAGCTTGGTGGCATTTCTAATTGAGTGAATTTCGATATGTAAAATGTGGCAGGAGTATAACTATAAATAGGACATGATTGTCACCGGAGAGAAGATGTAAGGGAGTAGGAACAAAGCCCTTTGTGTGTTGTAACCACCATAACCCCGCAGAATAATATCAGCCTGTGAATCAAATATCATAAATACCATGACCTTCGTTCATCCATTCATTCAAATGCAATTCAATGTAGAAGTTTATATTACTTTGCAAGAGTAGCGTTGGGCGAGGGATGCGCCCCATCCTCCGTCTCCAAATGAGCGCTCTGTAATGGAGTCTCCAAACAATACAAATTGAGGCCTCATTACTGATAATGACTGACGGAGGCCACCAAAACGGGCACGTTGAAAAGAAATCTTTATTGGTAGCGTGTGATCTCCCTTTAGATACGGTTTCTTCAATGAAATTCCTTAGATCCTTCAGATTTACAATCTCTAAGCACATGTGCATCACCAAAAAAAATAGCGATTTCAGTATTTCCTTTGGCGTCCTCTCCCCTTGTTGCCGTCTAGACACAATCTTTGATTTTCAGATATTCTGTGATTGGCCAGTGATCCTATATCTTCAAACTGTGAACAACTTTTGAAATGATAATCTGTGATTTCCACGACTCACGATCTCCTCATGCAATCGATTTGCACCTTCCATTTCGTCCTATCTCAAGCACATTCACCAACTACCAACCTATGCGAGAGGGTCGTTCTCAGCCCTGTGAGCCTTTAACCTAAAAACCTACTGTGCTAAGTTGCTCAATGAAAGATCAGTTAGGGTCTGAGGGAATAGGAAATTTGTGGAGGCAATGCATGATCGAGATTATGCAAAAATAGTTAACCAAGAGAATACTGAAGGAATGCCAACTTATATCTTCTATCCCTATCATCCATATGCCGGGCTGAGATTGCACACAGATGGAATTGCCGATATACATCCTCCAAGACATGAAGAAGATTATCAAAATGAATTGTTGCAGGGATGATTGACCGATTCAGCAAACCAATGGAAGGAAAGACAATCTACTAACGGAATCCTTGAGCAGAAAGGAAGTATTTAAACCCTAAGAGAAGATGTTGATTACACACTGAGAGGACAGTCTACAGAACTATTTGGAATCGAATAAACTATAACCACATTTGCAGATTTGAAATGAAGTTCAGAGATAAGGCATTCGACGGAACCTGATTTCGCAAATCACCTCGACGAACCTGCTCCAATTGTTGCAGTTCCAAGCTGCTTCTTTCCTTTCACCTGTGATGATGTCCTTGATGCACCTACAGTTCTTTTATAACACAACCTCTCTCCTCTCCAAGGGCTTGGCACGCGATCCTGCGCAAACTCCCTTAAAGAATATGTATTTTTATTTAATTTAAAGATCCCAATTATTAGATATTTTATTTTATTATTATTTCTCTTTATAGCCGACCCCAAAATATCGTTATTAATAGAATAGTACCTTTTCGACAATCTATAATTTTTGTACTATACTATAATTTATTTTATTAATCAAGTTGTGACTCACAATTTACAAGCATGATTACATCTATTTATTTATTTAAATATTTATTATAATTAGTATTATATTAAATAATACAAACTTCTTACAACTTTATTTATCAACAACACTTCTATTAAAATAATAATTTATTTATAACGACAATCGACAACAACGACTTTATGCCTATATAACAAAACTTATACCGTAGAATAATTCTAATTAAAGCACAACATTACCACACATACTTAGACACCTGCAGAACTCATTAGACTCCAAGATACAGTATTACCTGACAGTAAGACATGGGCGAATGACAACTAATGACCACAAGGGTAAACTGACAACAAAGGAACACTGACTAGGGACCTCACGTTAACTCCAACCAACTAATCCATTAGCGAAGGCACGCTTAGACCTGTAATCAGGTGGAGTCGATGCCTAGTACCTGCATCCTGCAGCAACGCACGTTAACCATAACAAGATATACATATACATCACATGCGGTCCTATCGTGAATGGAAATCGCAGTGAGGTAGGGTACTCGAGAACGAGTAATACAACATTGTTCCATAAATAACAATCAACTATATTGAACAAGGTATCAGATTACTAATGTACGACATAAAATGATCAACTAACTTCCAATCCCATATAATGAATAACATCAAAGCATCTAAAACATCAGTTCATTTATCAAATTGTAAAGCATAAAGTGACATAATCCATCATCAACATCTGTTGTCATAACAATTAGGTTCATACTGAAATAACAAAATAACTAGAAATCCATCATCAACAATCTAAAAATACTGTCAAAATGTCCAGTACTACTAAGCAAACATCAGTCCAAAAGACGATAAGTTGAGGGGCACTACATCCTCCCCCCCTATGATGAGGCTTACTCCTGGAAGCCTGCGACAAAAAGGGGTATACTTCTCGCATAAAGGTTACGTCCTCCAAGGCAACTAAAACCATGTCATTAGGATCCCAATGGTATAATGCGAAGATCTACTGTGGTAGATAAAGGTCATATCCTCAACTCGCAACCATACACAAGAGAGTCTACTGATACCCTAGATCTAGAGGCCAATTCCACGTGCCACTTAACATCTTCAGGTTGCTAGGCGAGGACTACGAATGAATATGTCCTTCAGAGTTTAAGCAACTAGCATAGCTTAATGGGCTAATTATCAAACCAGAGTACCCAGTGTTAGTAACCTGGCTCTGATACCAAATGTAACGCCCACCTTGAACGCCTAAAAGAATACACACTAATGCAATACACAATAGGAATTTTTTTTTTTTTAAAATGATTAAGTAACACAACTAATTACGACATATTCTCTAAGGGATTCAAGGCTGCATCACTTAACAAATCGACTAACACAAATTAACATACATCAGTAACTGATCCAAATTCATGCTCAAATAAATAACTTATTCACATTCATTGCAATCATCAAATAACAGAATCTGCATGATTAAATACATAACTGAAATGCTTTCATATAAGTACATCATGACATCATTACATTACCACTTTTAGTCTACATCAAAGTTACATACATAAAGAATGTTCTGTTACACAAATCTGGTGCAAGGTTATGCACTTACATCATCATCATTAGAACAAGTACAACTGGAACAAATCATGTTCCGCATATGATCTTGACAAGAATAACCAATGTATAAAATAGCTCTTCCACCCGACCATGTGGAACCCTAAGGTCCACCCCCCCGAGCTAGGAGTTAACATGAGGTCCCAAACACTGACAGTTAGGTAGACGAAAGACAAGCAAGCACAAAAGACGACCAAACGCCAATACAACACAACATAACTTAACTTAACTTTCACTTCACTTCCAGAGGCGACACAAAACAAACGAGGAGAGACCGAACAAGGAATGCTAGGTTGTAGTAGGGAGATTGTCATCGCACAGTCCTAACATGGGTTATCCTAATAGCCTCTCACTAGGCGCCGGCCCCCATCTATGGTTATCCTGACAGCCTCTCACTAGGCGCCGGCCCCATAGGGTGACATATGCGGAATCGACCTTCCTTTCATGAGGACAATGAAGTCAATCATGCTGATCAGGCCTTCTCTACCCATCCTTAGTCTAAACAAGCACTACAGGCCATGGGAGAGGAATCCATTAATCTTATTAATGTGAAATCTACCCTTAACCCCCTAGTTAATTTTTAGGTTATCACTTGATTAATCTACTTCCAACGGGTTATCCTGACTGCCACTTTGGGCGCCGGCCCCACATTGAAAGCCACTCTCCTTCCTAACACCTAGTAAACCTTAAAACATCATGCAAGACTTATAACAATACACGTAAATGAACACTGCAAGGCATAAACCTTCTTGCATCAAAATAGAATCATAACATCAATTGTTATCCAACACTTTTAACATTACAAGACTTTATTCTTTTACAGATTTCAGGTCTCTCCTTACGACAAAATGGTACAATAAGATCACAAGATGTTTGATATCTCATCCTGAGATTATTACTTTACAAGACACAACATTCAACCGTGACAGTACCTCATTATACTTTGTTTGATACACATAAACACTATTACATCGTAATTACAAAAACAACAATACACAAGTTGCAAATACTTAACAACGACAACTTAGCCTCTGGAATACAAGTTTGAACAACCTCAATACGACTCAATACAACACTCAATCAATTCAATTCAAATTCAGGAGATGAAATACTACAATTCATTCTCAGTTTAATACAAACAGCTTCTGAAATAAAATCAACATTATATTACAACAATTAAATTAATACCTTGCAACTAAATCTCCAACTAATCTTTATTTTGCTTCAAAAGATAAATAAATTGATTAACTAAAACATTACAATAATTAATAAAAGAACCACTTAATTCCTATTTACCATTCGCACTTTCATAACGATACGATCTTATATACTTTCCTTCAATCTTGTCTAATTAACCTTATTCTATTAAGGATGATAGCACTAGGAAAGGTATCTTACGACTAAATGGTAATTACACGAGGAGAGTTCAATCACGAAATGTTTGTTATCCTTCATACGGTCTTGCAGACATTCTAGTGAGCTCAATCAAATGGGTTCTTTAATGATGATTTGAAGATGTTTCTGAAGTTGATCTTATCCATGGTGATATAATTTCTCAAGAGAACAATCGTAAATGCACCCTACGCGAACAGCTTGAGATATTTTACTACTGCGATGTAAAATTGCTATTGACTGTTTTACCACTAACGTGAATGATATTTGATTGTATCAGCGTTCGTCAACTTGGAATTTTAATAAATTGATGGCACAACTTAAGGGTTTTCTCTCTCTAATAAAAAGGCAAGGACTGTAGGAAAACAATGACGCACAGAAATGACGAACTGGAGTTGTCGAAAAGATTACTTATGGCCTCTAACAGCGTTCTTCAAATACTCAACGCCATGCAGATTTCCAATTACAAAAAGGTGTGGAAACAGTGTTGTATACTGAAGTAAGTTTATCTCTGACGGAAAGTCGCAGATTACAAATCCGCTGTAGATTTTGACTGTTGTTTACTGAGTGAAGGCAGAACCATCTTCCTTGGCAGCGCATGCCTTTCTATGTGCTAACTTAGTTATTGATATATCTGATAACTCTGCACTGATTGTACGAATCATTTTCCAGAAAAGAGTTGAATGAGGGTAAAGGTGAAACTTGAGCGCTCAGCTGAGTACAACGCTCCAAAAGATGGAATGATTGCAGGCCAACAATACTGGATTTGCATAAACTCTACAAACTCGTCATAGGGCGATCTGTGGTTATAAAACTAGATTCTACAAAAATACTGTTTGGAATGCAATTGTATGGTCATCCTATTGCTGTACAAAGTTCGCTGATATAAACAAAATGAATTTGCCATTTCTCTGTCCTCTTGAAACCCCACCTGCATAGGTTTACAATTGTTAACATATTCCACTAATCTTTGTAGTAAGTTTGAACAGCTGTCAGGGTGCATCGTAATGTTTCTTGATATATCATGCATCTCCAAATTATGAGTACCAGTTGTAGATTCTTTCTTTTGTTTCAAGTCTTCTTCTGAAATCAGAGCCTGAGGCTTTCCAAGTGCAGATGAAGTAGGCAAAGCACAAAATTTACAGGCAAGGAATTCATGATGCCAATGAAAACCAAGTAGGGTTGCAGTTGGAGGTACTCACGATTAAGATAATGAAGTACTGCTGTGTATAGAACATTAAAGAGCACATTGTACCCACAGAGCACCCCAACGGATAGCCAGTTCGGCCAGTCATCAGCAAACAGTCTGTGAGAGCACAATAATTTAACACCAATGTTTTCCAACGTTTTGCCATCTGCTTGCCAAGAACTTGTTTACTACAATACCATTTTGCATAAACAGAAAGAAACCATTCAGTCAATCTAAGTCTGTGAAACCATTCCCTTAATAAAGAAGACCTCGAGCTCGGTGGCATTTCTAATTGAGTGAATTTCGATATGTAAAATGTGGCAGGAGTATAACTGCAAATAGGACATGATTCTCACTGGAGAGAAGATGTAAGGGAGCAGGAACAAAGCCCATCGTGTGTTGTAACCACCATAACCCCGCAGAATAATATCAGCCTGTGAATCAAATATCATAAATACCATGACCTTCGTTCATCCATTCATTCAAATGCAATTCAATGCAGAAGTTTATAGTACTTTGCGAGAGTAGCGTTGGGCGAGGGATGCGCCCCATCCTCCGTCTCCAAATGAGCGCTATGTAATGGAGTCTCCAAACAATACAAATTGAGGCCTCATTACTGATAATGACTGACGAAGGCCACCAAAACGGGCACGTTGAAAAGAAATCTTTATTGGTAGCGTGTGATCTCCCTTTAGATATGGTTTCTTCAATGAAATTCCTTAGATCCTTCAGATTTACAATCTCTAAGCACATGTGCATCACCAAAAAAAATAGCGATTTCAATATTGCCTTTGGCGTCGTCTCCCCTTGTCGCCGTCTAGACACAATCTTTGATTTTCAGATATTCTGTGATTGGCCAATGATCCTATATCTTCAAACTATGAACAACTTTTGAAATGAGAATCTGTGATTTCCACGACTCACGATCTCCTCATGCAATCGCTTTGCACCTTCCTTTTCGTCCTATCTCAAGCACATTCACCAACTACCAACCTATGCGAGAGGGTCGTTCTCAGCCCTGTGAGCCTTTAACCTAAAAACCTACTGTGCTAAGTTGCTCGATGAAAGATCAGTTAGGGTCTGAGGGAATAGGAAATTTGCGGAGGCAACGCATGATCGAGATTATGCAAAAACAGTTAACCAAGAGAATACTGAAGGAATGCCAACTTATATCTTCTATCCCTATCATCCATATGCCGGGCTGAGATTGCACACAGATGGAATTGCTGATATACATCCTCCAAGACATGAAAAAGATTTTCAAAATGAATTGTTGCAAGGACAATTGACCGATTCGGCAAACCAATGGAAGGAAAGACAATCTACTAACGGAATCCTTGAGCAGAAACGAAGTATTTAAACCCTAAGAGAAGATGCTGATTACACACTGAAAGGACAGTCTACAGAACTATTTGGAATCGAATAAACTATAACCACATTTGCAGATTTGAAATGAAGTTCAGAGATAAGGCATTCGACGGAACCTAATTTCGCAAATCACCTCGACGAACCTGCTCCAATTGTTGCAGTTCCAAGTTGCTTCTTTCCTTTCACCTGTGATGATGTCCTTGATGCACCTACAGCTCTTTTATAACACAGCCTCTCTCCTCTCCAAGGGCTTGGCACGCGATCCCGCGCAAACTCCCTTAAAGAATATGTATTTTTATTTAATTTAAAGATCCCAATTATTAGATATTTTATTTTATTATTATTTCTCTTTATAGCCGACCCCAAAATATCGTTATTAATAGAATAGTACTTTTTCGACAATCTATAATTTTGTACTATACTATAATTTATTTTATTAATCAAGTTGTGACTCACAATTTACAAGCGTGATTACATCTATTTAAATATTTATTATAATTAGTATTATATTGAATAATACAAACTTCTTACAACTTTATTTATCAACAACACTTCTATTAAAATAATAATTTATTTATAACGACAATCGACAACAACGACTTTATGCCTATATAACAACACTTATACTCTTCCGTAGAATAATTCTAATTAAAGCACAACATTACCACACATACTTAGACACCTGCAGAACTCATTAGACTCCAAGATACAGTATTACCTGACAGTAAGACATGGGCGAATGACAACCAATGACCACAAGGGTAAACTGACGATGAAGGAACACTGACTAGGGACCTCACGTTAACTCCAACCAACTAATCCATTGGCGAAGGCACGCTCAGACCTGTAATCAGGTGGAGTCGATGCCTAGTACCTGCATCCTGCAGCAACGCACGTTAACCATAACAAGATATACATATACATCACATGCAGTCCTATAATGAATGGAAATCGCAGTGAGGTAGGGTACTTGAGAACGAGTAATACAACACTGTTCCATAAATAACAATCAACTATATTGAACAAGGTATCAGATTACTAATCTACGACATAAAATGATCAACTAACTTCCAATCCCATATAATGAATAACATCAAAGCATCTAAAACATCAGTTCATTTATCAAATTGTAAAGCATAAAGTGACATAATCCATCATCAACATCTGTTGTCATAACAATTAGGTTCATACTGAAATAACAAAATAACTAGAAATCCATCATCAACAATCTAAAAATACTATCAAAATGTCCAGTACTACTAAGCAAACATCAGTCCAAAAGATGATAAGTTGAGGGGCACTACAATGCCAGTCACGACCAAATTCATTCATTATCCTCTTAATTATTTTGAGAATGGTTTTGTTTGAAGCCTCTCTTTGATTATTAGCTTGAGGATAGTATGGGGTGGAAAAGTGATGATGGATATGGAATTTATGGCATAGGAAATGGAAATCTTAGCTTTTGAAAGGTTTGTCGTTGTTGGTGACAATGGTAAGGGGAATACCATACTGACATATGATATAGTGAAGGATAAATTTTGCAGTCTATTTATCAGTGTATATGTGAGTGGAATGGCCTCAACCCACTTTGTAAAGTAGTCAGTAGTGGTGATGATGAATTTGTTGCAATGGGAAGAGGATAGGTGGATTTTGCTAATGTGATCGAGCCCCCATTGTGAAAGGGCCAAGGAGTAGTAAAGGGTTGTAATTATTGTGATGGTGCATGTATCAAATCATCGTGCTATTGACATTGTAGACATTTATTCACAAATTGATAGGCATTTTGTTCCATACCTGGCCAATAGCAACCCATTCTCAACAGCTTCTTACCAAGGGCATGACCACTAGAGTGTGCACCATAGATTCCCTCATGTTCCTCATGTAAGGTAGTTTGGGATTTTTCATAGTTAATGCACCATGATAGAGCACCATCATGACTCCTTTGATATAGCGTATCACCAAGGATGGTGAAGCAGGAGGATCGATGGATGAAGGTTTTATGTTGTGTGTTGGATAGATTGGGTGGGAGACTATGATCACAGAGATATGTGTAGACATCATGATACCATGAGTAATTGGGACCAACAAGTTTATATATGAGCTCACTAGGAGTGATATCATATGCACAGATTAATATCTATTCTACCAAATATTCAAACTGATGACTATTTTGAGGCATGTCTAGAAGAGATCAGATGGTAGCCATAGCATGAAGAACATTGTTATTCAATCTAGGTACTTGCTCAAAGATGATCTATGAAAATTATTTTTTGAAATCATCTACAATCTACTTATAAGGAAGTAACTTGTCATATTTGGTTTGATACTCATCATTGACTTCTTTTATGAGAAGTTGTGAATCCCCATATAGACATGTAATTCATCAATCTTCCATTGAGCAACCATTCTTAGTCTCGCGATAAGAGCTTCATTTTCAACAATGTTGTTGGTACATGGAAAAGCTATTCTATAAGACATCAGGTTGCAATCACCTTGCAGAGTGATAAATAGGATCCCTGCTCCTAAACCATGTTGTGTGTAGGACCCATCAAAATATAGCTTTGAATTTGTAGGTGGTGTAACAACAAATACAACTTCATCAGGAAACTCTAAAAGGAGTGGATTGTCTTCTTGTAAAGGTACATCTACTAGTTGATCTACTATCACTTGTCCTTTGATGGCTTTGTGGTCTACATATTCAATGTCAAATTCACTTAAGATCATTATCTATTTTTCCATACATCCTATGAGAGTATCCTTTGACATGAGGTACTTAAGTGGGTCTACTTTGGAAATGAGCTTAGTCTTATGATTAAGCATTTACTGTCTCAATATTTGTGAATTTAAGACAACTATCAAACATGCTCATTCTATTGGTGTATAATTGAGCTTATACCCCACTAAAGTATAACTAATGTAATAAATGACTCTCTTTTCTAGCATCATTGTGTTGTGCCGAAAGTGCCCCTACTACTGCTAATGTGGTGAAAATGTATAACAAGATGGGCTTCCCTGAGATGGGTGGCACGAGTACAAGAGGAGATCCAAGATACTATTTGAGTTGATCAAAATTATTTTGATAGTTAGAATTCCATTAAAATGTCACATTCTTTTGAAGGAGAGGTGAAAAAGGATGACACTAATCCACAAGTTGTGAAATGAAGCATCTTACTGATTGGAGCTTTCCTTGTAAGCTACATAGCTACTTTAGATTTTGAGGTGGAGGCTTATCAACTATAGCACTTAATTTTGTAGGGTCCACGCCAATGCCTCATGATACAATGTAGCCCAATAATTTCTCAAAAGTCACCCTAAAAACATACTTTTTTGGATTGAGGCACACCTTATATTCCTCTAATCGATCAAAGATATTTTCAAGCACATAGAGTTGACCTTCTCTTATCTTAGATTTTCCTAGGAGGTCATCAACATAGTCCTTCATTGTTTGATGTAGAATATCATGAAATATAATAGTCATCGCTCATTGGTATGTGGCCCTAGAATTCTTAAGACCAAAAGGCGTGACTTGCCAATAGTATGTTCTCCGTGCACAAATAAAAGAAGTCTTATGTTAGTCTTCTTCTATAATCTGGATTTGATTATACACTGAAAAACCATCCATAAGGGATAACATTATGTGACCAGTGGTAAGGTTCACTATAATGTCAATATTGTGTTGTGGAAAGTTATCCTTAGGGAAAGCTTTGTTAAGATCTCAAAAATCTATACAAATGCATATGTCCCCAGTGACCTTTGCTACTGAATCATATGTTGGATACCAATTCTAGATAATCAATGGGTCGAATAAATCTAACTTCTAGTAATTTATGGAGTTCTGCTTTGATTAGAAGTGCTATTTGCGGATGCATTTTCCTAATCTTTTGTTTTACCATTTTCACATCAGGATATACTATTAGGTGATGTACCACAAGTGATGAATCTAGTCCAGACATATTAGTGTGAGACCATGCAATTTTTTAGACCTTTCTTTGAAGAATGTGGAGAAGTCATGCTATTCTTGTGGTGTTAGCGATGCTTCCACAAAAGTGATTTTTGGGCCGTCTTCAATGCCCGAGATTAGCTCTTGTGCTTCTTCTATCAAGACTGCTGATTTTTCTTGATAATATTTTTGTATTTCAAGGAGGTCAAATTCCTCATCTTCTGGTGCCTTGGAGAGGTCTTCACTAGAAGATACATCCTTTTTTTACCTTTTTATCATCCTATAGCGGCACATTGTTGTTTTCACTAGGGTCCTTTGTTATTCTTTTTATTTTTTCATTTTTGCAACTAAGAAATTTGATTGTCTCCCCAAAGTTCAACATGACATATCCTACGTTATGATTTCCAAGTGGTATATGCTCTCTAAGTCCCATAATCTCAGCAATAGCCTCATCATTTTGAAGATGTCTAAGATAGGAGGCCCTTGTTGGTCCCAATCGATGAGTTATGGGTAAACGAGTGGGAGGTCGGTGGATGCAGATGGGGTGGATGAAATGCTATAAATGGTACAAATGGATACATCTTGGAAGAGGTCGGTGATATGCTCAAAGGAGTCTTCATATGTCCCTCCATTGGTGCTCTAAACAATGGGAAAAAGCTTTAGCTACTTCACAAAGGACACATTCAAGTTCCAAGGATACAAGCTCAGGCAATCCAAACCCATGCTCTTGGTGATGATATCTACTTGTTATGATAAGGGGTTCATGAGTACCTTGTTCATGTAAACCCAGTCTTCCATGATCTTTGTAGTTCCCATATTTTGAACAATGTGGAGGTCTTTGCCATATTTCTCTGTAGGTAAGGATACAACTTTTTCTAGTTCATCTTTGTAGAACCAAGATGATAAGTCTTCAATGGATTCTTTATCTAGGACTCACCAACGGTGAAATGTTATGAGCTTGAACTTGATAACAACTATAGCAACTAAGCCAAAAGGTTGTGGTTTGCCGTATGATTTAGGGGAGGGTGGGAGTTGTTCTGCATAGAAAGAATTGTGTAGGAGGCATTCTACAATCACAACAGGAAATAAATAAAATAAATAAATAAATAAAAATAAAATAAAATAAAGAAAATAAAATAAAATAAATAAATAAATAAATAGAAATGAAAAAAGAAATTGGAAACAGTTGAAAGTAAAAAACAGTGGATAAAATAAAATAAAAATAAACAACCAAAAAGAAAAAATCACAAAAACCATAGAAAACACAAAAAAAACATGGAAAATAAGAATAAAAGCTATGGGAATCACAAAAAGCACCGTCTCACATACTATAGATATATTTTTTTAAATATAAATATACAAGTATATTTTTTGTTTTACCTTGTTAATTAAAATTTATTCTTTAAAATATTTTAAGAATTTTAAAAAAGGTTGTGATTGCCATATTTTATCATTCTTTTTTAATTATAATCGATTTTTTATTAAAACATTGTTTGCTTTCTTAATTAGTAAAAGTTGTTTTGGTGGCTTGCTTTTTATCCAAGCAAGCTTCCACAGTTGTTATTTATAGGTGTCTCTTCTTCCTGCTTCTCAAAGCTTTGTTATTGAATTTTGTTTTGTCAGCTGACATCGCCTTTGCAGAAGAAAGCGGAAATGGGAAAGGAGAAACAAGCAGAGGGAAGGAAAGTAAGTGAAGAGCCATCCAATGACAAGTCTAAGATGATTGAAGTGCACAGCCACACTTCCCCTAACGATTATAGTGTTGCAGAGCTGTCGCAGAGGCTTGCGGTAGCTGAGCTGCTGAGGGGAAACAGAGAAATGTACCCCGCTACAATCTTTGATTCTGCCACAGAAACTGCAATTGCAAAAGCTGCGCAGGAAGGCCTTGATTTGACCTGCACCATTCTGCTTCTTGGCAAGACAGGAGTGGGTAAGAGCGCAACAATCAATTCCATTTTTGATAAGCTCATGTCCCCCACAGACGCATTTCAGATGGGAACAAGAAAAGTTGAGGAGATTGTAGGTACATTTTACGGAATTAAAATTAGGGTAATCGACACACCTGGGCTTGATCCGTCCTTAACTGGTTACCATCACAACAAGAAAGTCCTGAAATCCGTCAAGCATTTCATCAAGAAAACACCGCCAGATATTGTTTTGTATTGTGATCGTTTGGATATGCAGAGTATGGATCATGAAGGCGATTTATTATTGTTGAACACAATCACCCAAATTATAGGTCCAGAGGTGTGGTATAAAACGATTCTAGTTCTGACTCATGGCGCACAATCACCAGCAGTAGAGGATGGCCCTGATGAGCTTCCTCTCACCTTACCCGAATTTGTAACCCAGCGATCGGATGTGATAAGATGGCAAATTCGTCAAGCTGTATGGGACATGGAACTTGAAATTCCTGTGGTTTTGGTGGAGAATCACTCTGCATTGACGGTAATTACATAAAATAATTCCATGTTTTTTACATCTTTAAAGTTTTTTGAAAATAAATAATGAGCTGTAGTTTAACAATTGGTATCCTAAATATGTCCAACTTAAACAGTCACTAGTTACCTGTAAACATGTCAACTAGTTTTACAGACCTGCAATTGTGTTGACCTGCAATGATTTTGTGCGTGATTGTTTGTCAACACGATTTTGACAAACATGTTTGTGGGCAGGATTTTGACTGCATGTACGATTTACAACGTACAGGCTGTTTAAGTTTTACTTTCCAAACACATGTAATATGGTTTAGGAGGGTTTTGGAAATATTTACCACATTTTATTGCTAATGAGATGTTAAATTGTTATTGACTGTTTGACGATTAAAATAGATGATATTTAAGTAGACTGATATGGAAACACAACATCCTTTAAAGATAGCTCACTGTTTATAACAACGTTTGATAATTTGCAGCATGTGCTTGAAAACTACTCTGCCTATGCTGGAAAAAGGGATTTGCCGAGTGCACAGACTTGTAAAGCCGAGCTTCTACTAAAGTGTTTGTCGTCGAAGATCACTCAAGCAAGAGCACAAATCATCTTGCAACAGAGTACAAGCCCATTTTCACATTTGTATTCCATCCTTTCTTCTCTGGTCGATTCTCTGGCCCATTGGAGAATTAGAATTGGCACAAAGACCTCTGAACATCTCTACCCAGCTATACCAATTCTCTGGAAGATTCTCTGGTCCATTGGAGGGTATATCCAGCTATGTTACCTGAAACACGAGGAGGAGGCAGCGTTTGAAACGGACCACACGTTTCAAATTGGCAAAAAGACCTCTGAATATGGATACCCAGCTATAGCTATACCAATTGGTGCTACCTTTTATTATTCTAAGTGATTTTTATTACTAGTATGGCTATATATGTAAAGTGCAATGAGAGATATCTTCTCTATTCAACCTTAAATTGATTTAATAATTTTAAATATCATACAAGATTCTCCCTAAAACTGTACATTGCAATTAGATCTTGACTTTTTATAATATTGTTTATTTATTATGGAATAAAAGTGATTTTTATTAAAAGCTTGTGAGTTTTTATAATATTGTTTATTATTTACTATGATATTGTTTAAAAACTAAATGCATGACTTTAATAATGCTTAATTATTATATAACAAATAAATGAGTAGTTTGAAAACTATTTTTTTTTTTTTATAAAACAAATTTCATAGATTTTTTTTTCAAAACAAGTTTTTTTTAAAAACATAAATGAGTACCCTTTAATTATTATGTAAAGTAGTTTAATTTTTTTAAAAAGATAAATGTGTGAATTGCAAGCTACGTTTTTTTTATTCCTAATTTTTGTTTTTTCCTAATTTTATTCTTATTGTTTTACTTTATAATAAATCTAAATTTTTGAAAAAGCATATGTAATTAAAATCAGTTTCTTTTAGACAACCTCTAAATATCCTAAAATAGATCTTAAAAAAAGATGGCGAAGCAAACCATACTACTAACAAATTTTAAATACTACATCTAGATGAATAATTTGTATAAACAATTAGCATTTATTTCTATCCTTCACAATAACCAATCCTGTCATTGTAGATTTATAATTTATTCTACCGCTACAGAATACTGATATTTAACTAAACTTCTGAATTGTGGAAGTATGTCGTCCACATGGTGCAAAATAAAGTGTTTCATTTTATGTTGTGAGACTTTGGTAAAGAAAGGGAAGATGATAACTCTAGGGCTTAGATTTCTTGGCAATCATTCTATTCGTTTAAAAAAAAAAATTGGGTACAAAGTCATATTCTCTTCTTCATCAACTATAGAAGCACTGTTCCTATAAGAATATGTATCATCTATAATCTGGAGGGAGTGGCATGACCCTAATATTTGTGTGTAATTTAATTTAGGAGATTGCCTTTCAATTAGAAGAAGCAACCAGAATAATTTGGTTTAGGAAAATCACTTTCAATGTGAAGAAAAGAGAGATGAACAATCAACTTCTATTCTTCCACTCATGTTTTTATTCTTAGATCTTGTTCTTAATATTGTCTGAAGTTTCGCACACACCTACTGTGTAATTTTTTTTTGGCGGTGGGGGGTTACAGGAATTTAAAATCCCAGAAACAGATAGTTATGAGAATTGTTGTGTATAATTACAGGAATTTAAAACCCTAGAAACAATGAAGCACTCAGGAACATACCCTGATCGCGTAAGATTTGCATGTGTTTTATTTGCATGCAGCCATGGAGGTTTATTGGATGAGCGAAGTATATTTCGTGAGCATGGGTGACTCTTATTGATCATTATGTGTGCATGTTTGATCTTCTTGGCTGTGTTGGCTATCTTGAGTCCATACTCTAAAGTTTGTCTTCAAAATGCGAATAAACATGTGGTGGTTTTGTGGATGTCTTTGTTTGGTGCCTATATATCGCATAAGATATTTATAGTGTCTCCCCTTTTCGAGCTAGATCTTACAAATGCTGCAACTTATGTTCTTCTGTCAAACAACTATGTAGAAGTGGGCAGGTGTGATGAGGGTCAAATAGGAAGGAGATTGATGAAAGATAGAGAAAATAAAAAGGTACCTGAATGTAATTGGATTGAAGACCATAAAATGGTACATACTCTTTGGCGATTAGACATATCACATCCAAAAAAACAAATGAAGTCCTTATTTTGTAATGTAGACCTACCCTCAAACGTAGGTGTTGTGCCTTCACAAACAAGAGCTATAATTAATTCTTTTAGATGTGACAAGATTCATAGTTAATCGTTTTAGATAAGAGCTATTTGCTTCAAAGGAAGAACTATGATAAGAGTCAGTTAATTGTTTTAGAAGCAACAAGATTCAAGGCATAAGATGAACTTGTCTTAATAAAGTAGTAGTTATAGTTACAAAATTGTTAATTCAAATGTTACATGGTATTGGTTGTTTCTCATTAGCAAATGCATAGTTTTGTTGTTGTATACTTATAGCTAGAATGGGTACATTTTGGGAACTTTAGTACAGACATGTTTTTTCTATTTTTTTTATTTGGGTACATTGTAGGATTGTTTATACTATCTTTTTTATTTTATTGTGTTTTGCTATTGGACCTGATCAACCCAATAACATTATACATGTTCTTAATGCAATATTATATAGGACTAAAATCCTTGGAGTGTTGTATTATATCATTGAATTTTTGACAAGGTAAAGTATGCTAGTTCTCAGTATAACAAATATAGCTATAGTATTGAACTTGTGTAATTTGATTGATTTGTATTTGAATTCTTTTTAGATTTAGACTTGTCCTAGATCTCTATTTGAGTGATTGGGAAATTATTAAACTTTATTTAGGGATAATTATATATTTGTTTCCATTCAAATTATATAGGAAGAGAGGCTAGTCATCAAGTTTGGAATGCATGATTATCATCTTGGGATATATTTTGTGTATGTAGGTTATATGATAGTGAATGGTGGGTGAATACATAGTATGAGATATGTATATTATTTACTAAGTTGTACATGAACGATGAAACTAAAAATTACCAAGCTAGGATATTTAACATATAGTCTTGTATTAACTCCTCTAATGGAAATTCATGATTTGTTTCAGGTAAAAGTTTATATATAGCTTTGATGATGTTCTTGATTAAAAAAAAAATTTGCATTGAATCTAATTGTAATTGAATTATGAATTACCATCTTTCTTTTTGACAAATATGATTGGTGATCCCTATGGTGACACATTGGGTCTAATTAACTTTTTATCTAGCAACTCTTGTAGTTGAGCCTTTAACTCCATTAGTTATGTTGTGTTCATTCTGTAGGGGATTTTAGATATAGGTTCTGACATAGGAATAATATTAATGGCAAAATCAAAGGCTCTTTTAGGAGGTAACCCCAGTAGCTCATCCAAAAATATGTCCTCAAAGTCCCTAAGGAAAGGATACCTATCCATATTTGATTTTTCTTGACCTATGGACTCCTTCATCCCAACTTGATTAAGTTTTTGGGATTCATAAAATGTTAAGTCATCTTGGAAGTAAGTTTCCCCTGATTCATCTAATTTGTTCATCTTCACAGCAAAAAGTTGTCATCCCTTCCTCTGTTCCCTTTTCATTTGTAGAGCCAAGATTTGTCTTAGTTGCACTCCCCTAGGTTTCCCTTGTAGAAAAACCTTGTTTCCTATATCATCCAGACACTCTCTCTTATTCTGGCATAACAATCCACTTTGGCTCAATGTCTCTTAACTAGTTTTTTCCTAGGATAACATCATACGAGCCTAGTGGGGCTACATAAAGGTTTATTTCTGTAGAGAAAATTAGAAGTTCAATTCTAGCCTCAAACATGCATTGCTCTACATGAGCCTTGGTGTGATTTGCATATTATACAGACTAGGTATTTATTATAAAACCTGCCTTTCTAGGGTTTTTTTTGCTACCTTAGAGGAAACAAAACATTCGGTAGCACCAGTATGAATCAAAACTGAAATTGGAAGTCTAAATAAAATACCTATTGTTTCTATGGGAGTTATTTGGTACTCAGCTTGCCGGTCATCCAAAGCTACATGAATGCATTGCTAAAAAGCCGCTTGTTGAGAGGGTAGAGGATTTCCTCTCTATTGAGCTCCTTGTGTCTTGTTAGGACACTGATTGGTGTAATGATCTCTGCCACATGTGAAGCACCCTCCAACTAGCCCTAGCCTCTCCTAAGGCTTCCTACAATTGTCTCTATTCTTCTTGGAATAATTGTTACCCTTTTTCACCCCTTTGGACTCAGTTTGTTTATTTTTAGCCCCTGTGTCATTTTTCTCAGTATATTCATGTTTCTTCCCCTTTTTCCTATAAGATTGAGAAGATTGAGACCAATCATATCTCTTTCAATTTCTTTCTCTATAAGCTGACATAGCCTTCAGTTTTTGTTCTTGTTTGATGGCCTTCTCGTAGATCTAGTCCATAGTAGTAGGATCATGAACATCAACCTCACCCCTAATCTAGGTGTTCAACCCCATTATAAACTTTTGAATGTAGAATTTCTCATATTGTTGATGCTATGGCACATACTGTAAAATTTGGGTGATTTTTCCCCAATATTCATTTATAGACATGTCAACCTACTTCAAGTTTTGAAAATCAATAAGTTTCTGGTCATAGAACATCTGCGCTAACCATATTTGCCTAAACAATTCCACGAGCCTATCCCAAGTAAGGCTTGTAGACCTCAAGCCAAGTTCCATATTTTTGTTCATCCATCATGTGGATGCTTCACCTGCCATCTGGAATGCTCCCCACATAGATTTAGTAACCTCATTATAGTTTCTAATTTCAAAATATTTCTCCATTGCCATAAGCCATGCCTCCACAACATCTCCACTTACGGATCCATCAAATTTAGGCGGCATGACCTTTTTCATGTCATGAGTCAATTCCATGGCTAAAAGGCTCCTCTTATCCCATTCTAGTCTAGCTGCAGAGTAAGTTTTTTAGTGCTTACTTTGGGTGGTGTCATTATTGGAATTCCTCACCATCACCCCCACCATAAGCACCCCACTTATCTTCTAGTTGACCTCTTACTTCATGTTTGAGAGTTTCTACCCTCACCCTTCTTTCTTTCAACAAAGTCAAGATTTGGTCTAGTTAAGACTCGGATTACCCTGAAGGTGCTCCTTCATCTTGGCTATCCCCCATTTCAGTTCTAATCTAAACCTTTGATGCAATCTACTTCTTCCTGATGTTTGTAGAGGAGTCACATATTAGTTTCCATGTTATTTAGCTCATTCATAATACAAATCTATTCACATTCATGTAATCTTTAACAAGAAAGGAAGATTATCAAATTTTGCGATTGCATTGCAGTTTCCATTGGATTACATATAATCCACCAAAATTATAAAATTGTGTTTACACCTTGTTACTACAAGTCTTGTACAATTTGGGATAACTTCCCATATTCATAGTTTCTTTTCAGTCTTAGGAGGTGAGGATACACACTGATATCCCTTCACACTCTCCTTAGATACATTACAATCATTAGGGTTATTTCCCTCAGTTGGTGTTTTAGGGGCAGAGGGTGTTTCTAATGCATCAGTGGAGTTAGGGGCAGCCATCCTTTCTAATTTCCTTAACTCTTGCTTGATGTGTTTCATGGCATTAGCAAAAGTTTCCTCATCAGATAACCATGCTCCTACAAGACAGCTAGTCTGTTCAAGTTTGTTCATCCTTGAGGCTCATGCCTTCAAGATCTTTTGTTGACATAAGTAACATCCATGTTTTGTTACCTTCTATCGAGGTGTTGTTTGAATTATAACCATTTTGGCATAGAAAATCCAAACATTAGCATACTTAATGTTGGACACCAATAGTCATCAGTAGTGAGCTCATAGGTCCATGTATTGAACCTTGTTGCTCTGATACCATATGTAACAACTTAATTCTTAATCCATAAATTTAACATAACAATTTTAACTTAATCATGATAAAATTTAACCACTTAATCAACCAATTCAAGTTAAGTAATACAACTTTAGAATCAAATTATCAATTAAGAAATATATTCATAAACATAATATAATGAAGCTTATAATTTCAAAATTAAATAGATTTCCATAGAGAATATCTTTCACTATGCATGTACAAATTATGGTCAAGGCATTATACATATCAAAGTAAGCATTACAATTGTCCAGAAACTCATAAAATGGAAATATTGTACCTAGATCATATGACATCAACTCCATAAGTCTCATCTTGTCTCTAGCTTGGGAAGGAGAGCATCATCCAGGTGATTTTCCACCAACCACAGATCGGCAGTCCCCCGTACACCTTCCTACCTAGAAGTGGCCTGACCCTTCATGGAAGGGATGTATATTAGGAACCATTAGGTTAGCCATCTAAGTATCTAGTGTTGTGTCCTTCATAATGTCTCATGGTCACACAACTATAGATTCCCTCTAACTATGTATGACACTTATAGAGACTATTATGCCATCTAGAGCACTATGGACTAATAATGCATGCAAAGATAGATGCATTACTTTGGCCAAAGTTTTACCTACAGAGATGTTTCATCTTGAGTGTTGTCATATATCCACCACCCTAACTTGACTTACAAGTTGTCATGTCCTACAATAGATATAAAATGACCGTTCACTCTAGGTCTATTTCAAGTAGGAACAATTTGATTCATAGTTCCCATTGGAATGAGTCGACTCCCCTCTTAAGGTGGTTTTGACAAATAAGGTTGCTTTGGTAACAAGGAAATCCTAAACCCATGCATGTCCACCTCATTCCAATTTAAGTTATATCTTATAATGAATCATGTTCACCCCTTCCTAGGACTCCCATGGTTTACATACACAAAATGTGGCATCAAGAAGTTAATATTTCTCTCCAAAAGCCATAGGCAAACCTTGCCTCATTTATTCACAATAGCCTTATAACAAGAAAAAGGTGTAAGCAATACACAAGTGCTATGAGCACAATTCCAACTTGGACTTAACATCCATTATTATAATGTAAAAGAACTATTTTGAGTACATGCAGTCTGTATCACTAATTAAGATAGTCATGTCAAAAATTGTATGTTCATATCATGAATACTTTCGACCTTGCCTGCAGTGCAAGTCTAAACTCTAATATTGTTTTCCAAAAAGTTAATGGCTCAACCTATATGGCTTAGATTACAATTGTATCAATGATTTCATAGCATGCATCATGCTCGTCCTAGCGGCCTTGCATTGCATCCATAATAAAGATTGTGAAGAGCAAACTTGGACTCGACCTATTGGCCATAAGACATAATTATTAAAAGATTCCAAGAAAGCATTGGTTGGCCTATAGGCCAACCATTAGCCCTGAGTCATAGTCTAACCAGAGACTATCAACAAATAAAGTCTTCGACCTTTGGCCTATAATGGTAGTCCATTAAAGATTTGTTAACTATTACATGGCTTGATCCTTTGGCCTATAGCCGCAGTCAATAAAGACTTAATAAGATTTAAATAGCTTGGCTCTTCGACCTATAGTTCTAGTTAATAACGACTTAATAGTATTTAAATGGAATGGCTTCAAATCATAAAGGCATGACTATCATCAACTTTGGTGGAGTTCGGCCTTACAACCTTGAACAACAGCCAAAAAAAGATTATCTATCTTGAAAAGAAACTCGGCCTATTGGCCTATAGTTACAATCATATATATATGCTATCAATAAGAAGAGAGCTCAGCCCAACAGCCTCGAGCATTGACCAATACAGATAGCAAGAAATATAGTAAAGAAACTCAGCATTATAGCCTATAGCCACAACAATACTAACATAGATAAGAATAGTTTATCTATATAGACATTTAACACCAGCTTAGAACAAAGGTATTTATCGATAGTGATAACCAATATAGGGGAAATACACATTACCTTAGTATAGACCCCTGTCACCAAAACATAGCCAATTTGTAAACATTGTTCTTTCTCCAAAATGTTGAGCACAACTCTTTGCTCCCTCTTCCCAGATAGAATCCGCTCCCCAACACAACAATGAAAAACCAAGCCTAGCCAACCCTTCAAAAGCTAAGGTTCTTGACTTCTCCACAAAGGCATGCCTCAAATTATGGAAAGCTACCACCCCCACTAAGGTGGCGATAGAGAGTGGTTTCTCCATTTGATCCACTTCCTCAAAAAGGTTCACACAAACATGACACTTGTCAGCTAAGGTGAGCATAAAGCTCCCAAATGCCTTCAACAACATTGATACTTATATATAATAGGATCAATTGCTATTGTATATCAATCTTATATCATCAAAATATAGATTTATTATGCACAACCATAAGACACAATAAACACTTAAATAATCCACGTCGTCATTATATGACATTCTTCTATGTGGAGATAGGTCCATCAAATTATTTAGGGATTGAGCGTCGCTCTCCCTTCTTCTCTATGGACAACAAGGTAAAATTAAACAAGACTAACTCTTGACTTAATTTGATGATCCAAGACTATCATTAATCGAGTCAGTACTAAATTGTCGATACGACTAAATTGACAAGATGCCTAAAGGGAAAAACAACTTATCAAGTCAAGAGAAACTTACGCAAAATTGTAAGACTCGAAAGGGCATAAAGTCTAACACTTAGATGGCTAGAAACCTTCCCATTTTCCAAATCTATTCCTCCCTCCTGGATGATACTCTCCTTAGATCTTTGGAGCATGATCACTTTCCTGACCCAACTCACAACAAGAAAAATCATGATTAGTGCATTATAATATGATCAATAAACTAAAATAATTAAATAGCCATTTAAATTGAAATCTTTTAACTGACCATCATTAAAGTAAAAGTAGTGATTAATTTGACATTTCCACAATGTCATAATATAGCTACTAATCAATCTTTGAGATTATCATGTAGTCACAAAAATTAAGCTATTCATGGGTTAGGGATGTAGTATTTTCCCCCCCTTAAGAATCATCATCCCTGATGATTTACTATTTTAAAGTCAAATTAACATAACAAGAAAATGTTTCATGAGCATGATAAATAAGTTTTTTATAAAAGATGAAGAAATCTAGCATGAAAGTCATCATAGTTTTCCCAAGTGGCATTTTCCACTGAATATTGGTCCCACTGGACCTTGCACTATATTATTTTCTTGTTACATATGCATAGCTTACACATTTTTAGCACCTTGATGGGCTCAATCACCACCACTACTAGGTCTTTCACCTGTAGAACATTCCAATCAATCATAGGAATTTGATTATCAGCAGCATTAAACTTTTTCGAATATGAAAAATGAAACACATTATGCATCATGGCTAAGGCGGGCAATAGAGCAATTCAGTATGCCACTAGATTGACTTCTTCAAGTACTTCAAAAGCTCCCACATACCAAGGTGCAAATTTAGACATCTTTCCAAATTTAATGGAACTTTTCTGAGGTTTTACTCTCAAGAGAACTTTCTCTCCCACAGTAAAATGCCTTTCAATGCGCCTATCATCCACATAACTCTTTTTCCTATTGTTAGCTTCTGCTAACCTTTTCCTAATCAAACACACTTGATCTTCCATTTTCAAGAGCATTTCTAAACCAAGGATAACCCTATCTTCTAGCTTGTCCTATCTTATAGGGGTTCAACACTTTCATCCAAACAATGCCTCAAATAGATTCATCTTAATAGTTGAGTGATAGGAATTATTATAGGCAAATTCCACCAACGGAAGATAATCTTTGCATTTGTATTGCTGATCCATGCAATACATTCTCAACAAATCCACCAACACTTAGTTCACCCTTTCAATTTGGCCATCCATTTCAGGATGATAAGCAAAGCTTATGTTCAACTGGGTTCCAAGTGAAGAGATTAAAGTTTATCAAAACCTCAATGTCATCCATGCATCCCTATTTGAGATGATCTTCTCAGGAATGTCATTGCGTATGAAAACCTCTTGAACAAATTTTTGAGCTATGATGGGTGATCCATCCATCAAGTTTCCTTGTATAAAATGGGAAGCCTTGGTGAGTCTATCCACCACAACCGAGATAACATTATGCTTGTTTCTTGACATAGGCAGCCCTTGCACAAAGTCCATGCTTATAAGTTTCATTTCTATTCTAGAATTTCATGAGGGTATAACAATCCTACTAGGTGATGATGTTCTGCTTTCACCCTCTAGCATTCTATACAAGTACCTACAAATTTTGCAGCATTCCTCTTCATTCTTTTCTAGAAATATAAGGGTTTTATATCAACGAGTAACTTGGTTACTCTAGGGTTCCCAAAATATGGTGTAGAATGTACCTCCTTCAATACCATATTCCTTAACTCTGTTGAGTTAGGTACATACATCCTTTCTTTGAATCTTAGTAACCCATCCGGTTCAAGGTTAAATCCCTCACATTTTGGATTTTGTGGATCTTCCTCTAGGGCTAGTTTTACCTACTTGTAGAAATCATCTTCCTTGGATTTTTTGTAACACCTGATTCCTAAAATCAGAGTGTATGGAGATCATAGAGGAGATGTGTCTTCTTCTACTCAAAGCATCTACCACTTGATTCTCTTTTCCCTAAATGTATTTAGTCTTGAAATCATAATCTGAGATGAATTCTAGCCATCTTTTTGTCCCTGATGATCTATTTTTAACTCAAAAGGTTTCCCAAGAAGGTAGTGTCTCCACATCTATAGAGCATGAATAACTGCTACCAGTTCTAGATCATGTGGGGCATAATTTTTTAGTTTGTGTGATTCATATGTGATGACCTATCCATCCTAGACTAGCACACCACCTAAGCCTTCTTCTGAGCCATCGGTAATGACTACAAATTGACCCTCTAGGTCAGGCACTTTCAATATTGGTGCTGAAGTCAATTTTTTCTTCAGTAGGTCAAAGGCCTCTTGGCACTTTTCTGAACATTCAAACTTCTTGCCTTTTCTTTGCAAGTAATTTATATAGGATATGCAATTTTAGAGAATTTCTCTTTGAACTTCCTATAATAACCAACAAGGCCCATAAAACTTCAAACCTCATGAACATTTTTTAGTTCCAACCATTCCAAAATAGTCTTAATCTTAGATGGGTCCATAGCTATTCCTTGAGCAAAAATTATGTAACCCAAATATTGTACTTCTTTCTTAAAGAAAGTACACTTAGAGAGCTTGCCATATAACTCATGCTCTCTTAATCTCTAAAGAACAATTCTCAAATGTTGCATATGCTCTTCCTCATTCTTAGAATAGATCAAAATGTCATCAAGAAAAACTAAGACAAACATTTCTAGGTAGTCTCTGAACACATTGTTCATAAGATTCATAAATGCCACTGACATTCATTAATCCAAAAGGTAGAACAATGAATTCATAATGTCCATAGCTTGTTCTAAAGGCTATCTTATGGATGTCCTCATCCTTTAACCTCAGTTGATGGTATCCAAACCAAAGGTCAATCTTGGAAAACACAGTTGTACCACTCATTTGATCAAAAAGATCATCAATGTGAGGTAATGGGTATTTATTCTTAATGGTTTCTTTGTTTAGCATGTAGTAGTCAATGCACAACCATAAGGTGCCATTTTTCTTTTTCACAAATATGACTGATGCTCTCCATGATGACACACTGGGTCTAATTAAACCTTTACCTAGTAACTCTTGTAGTTGAGCCTTTAACTTCATTAGTTCTGTTTTGGTCATTCTATAGTGGGCTTTAGATGTAGGTTCTAAACTAGGAATAATATCAATGGAAAAATCAAAGGCCCTTTTAAGAGGTAACCTGGTAGCTCATCTGAAAATACCTCCTCAAAGTCCCTGAGGAAAGCATACCTTTCCATAACTGATCTTTCCTGACATATGGACTCTTTAATCCCAAATTCATTAAGTTTTTCAGATTCATAAAATGTTAAGTCATCTTAGAAGTAATTTCCTCTGATTCATCTAATTTGTCCATCTTGACAGAAAAAAGTTGGCATCCCTTCCTTTGTGCCCTTTTCATTTGTAGAGCTAAGATTTGTCTTAGTTGGACTCCCCTAGGTTTCCATTGCAGAAAAACCTTGTTTCCTATATCATCTAGACACTCTACTATTTTGGCATAACAATCCACTTTGGCTCAATGTCTCCATAACCAGTTTATTCCTAAAATAACACAATACGAGCCTAGTGGGGCTACATAAAGCTTTACATTTGTAGAGAAACTCAAAAGTTCAATTCTAGCTTCAAACAAAACATTAAAACCTACCCTTCTAGGTATTTTATTTGCTACCTTAGGGGAAACAAAACATTCAGTAGCACCAATATCAATCAAAACTAAAATTGGAAGTCCAAATAAAGTACCTATTATTTCTATGCGAGTTATTCGGTACTTGGCTTGCCTTTTGTCCAAAGTTGCATGAATGCGATGTTGAAACACTGTTTGTTGACAGGGTAGAGGATTTCCTCTCAATTAAACTCCTTATGTCTTCTTAGGACACTGATCGGCATAATGATCTCTGCCACATGTGAAGCACCCTCCAACTTGCCCTCATCTCTCATGAGGCTTCCCAGAATTGTCTCCATTCTTCTTGGAGTAATTGTTGCCCTTTTTCCCCCTTTTGGACTCAGTTTGTTTATTTTTTACCCCTTTGTCATTTTTCTCAGTATATTCTTGTTTCTTCCCCTTTTTACTAGATGATTAAGAAGCTTCAAACCAGTTATATATGTTTAAATGTCTTTCTCTATAAGCTGACATAGCCTTCAATTTCTATTCTTGTCCTATGGCCTTCTTGTAGACCTAGTCCATAGTAGTAGGATCGTCAACATCAACCTCACCCCCAATCTAGGTGTTCAACCCCATTATAAGCTTTTGAACGTAAAATTTCTCATCTTGTTGATACTCCGGTACATACTGCAGCAGTGTTGTGAAATTTTCCCAATATTCATTTACAAACATGTCAGCCTACTTCAAGTTTTAAAAATTCATAAGTTTTTGGTCATAGAATAGCTATGGCAACCATCTTTGTCTAAACAATTCCACAAACCTGTCCCAAGTAAGGCTTGTAGACCTCAAGCCAAGTTCCATCTTTTTGTTCATCCACCATGTGGATGCTTCACATACCAACTGGAATGCTTCCCACATAGCTTTAGTAACATCATTATAGTTTTTGATTTTAGAAAACTTCTCCATTTTTGTAAGCCATGGCTCTATGGTATCTCCACTTATAGATCCATCAAATTTACATGGCATGACCTTTTTCATGTCATGAGGTAGTTCCATATCCTTAAGGCTCCTCCTATCCCCCTTATGGTCTAGCCGTAGAATTATTTTCTTTGTGCTCACTTTGGGAGGTGTCATTATGGTGTTCCTCGCCATCGCCCCCATCATAAGCACCCTACCTGTCTTCTAGCCAACCTCTTACTTCATGTTCAAGAGTTTCTCCCTCCTCCTTGTTTCTTTCAACAAAGTCAAGATTTGGTGTAATTTAGACTCGGATTTCCCTGAAGGTGCTCCTTCATCTTAGCTATCCCCCATTCTAGTTCTTATCTGAATGTTTGATGTAGTCTACTTCTTCCTAAAGTTTGTAGAGCAGTCACATATTAGTTTCCATGTTATTTAGCTCATTCATAGTACAAATCTAATCACATTCATGTAATCTTTAACAAGAAAGGAAGGATTGTCAGAATTTTCCATTGCATTGCAGTTTGCATTAGATTACATAGAATCCACCAAAATTACAAAAGTGTGTTTACACCTTGCTACTGAAAGTCTTACAATTTGGGATAACTTCCCATATTCATTGTTTCTTTTCAATCTTAGGAGGTGAGGATACACACTAATATCCCTTCACACTCTCCTTAGATACATTACAACCCATAGGGTTATTTCCCTCAGTTGGTGCTTTAGGGGCAGAGGGTGTTTTTGATGCATCAGTTTTGACTTAGGGGCAGCCATCCTTTCTACTTTCCTTAACTCCTACTTGATGTGTTTCACGACATCAGCATAAGTTTCCTCATCAATTAACCATGCTCCTACCAGGAAAATAGTCTGTTCAAGTTTCTTCATCCTTGAGGCTCATGCCTTCAAGATCTTTTGTTGACATACGTAACATCCATGTTCCATTACCTTCTTTTGAGGTGTTGTTCTAGTTATAAACATTCTAGCATAGAACATCCAAACATTAGCATACTTAATGTTGGACACCAATAGTCATTAGTAGTGAGCTTATAGGTCCATTTATTGAACTTGGTTTCTCTGATACCATATGTAACAACTCAATTCTTAATCCATAAATTTAACAGAACAATTTTAACTTAATCATGATAAAAGATAACCACCTGATCAACCAATTCAAGTTAAGTAATACAACTTTAGAATCAGATTATCAATTAAGCATGATATTCATCAACATAATATAATGAAGCTTATAATTTCAAAATTAAATACATTTCCATAGAGAATATCTTCAACTATGCATGTGCAAATTATGCTCAAGACATTATACAGATTAGAGTAAGCATTACAATTGACCAACAAGTTATAAAATGGAAACACTATATCTGGATCATATGACATTAATCTCCATAAGTCTCAGCTTGTCTCTAGCTTGGGAGGGATAGCATCATCCAGGTGGTTTTCCACCAACCACATACCGGTGGTCCCCCGCACACCTTCCTAGCTAGAAGTGGCCTGACCCTTCACATAAGGGATATATATTAGGAACTATTAGGTTAGCCATCTGAGTATATGATGTTGTGTCCTTCATAATGTCTCACGGTCACATAACTATAGATTCCCTCTAACTATGTATGATGCTTCTGGAGACCATTATACCATTTGGAGCACCGTGGACTGACAATGCATGTAGAGACGGATGCATTACTTTGGACAAAGTTTTACATACATAGACATTTTATCTTGAACATTGCCATATGTACACCACCCTAACTCAACTTATAAGTTGTCATGTCCTATAGTAGATATAAAATGACCATTCACTCTAGGTCTATTTTGAGTAGGATCAATTTGATTCATAGTTCCCACTAGAACAAATCAACTCCCCTCTTAAGGTAGTTTCGACCAATAAGGTTACTTTAGTAACAACGAATTCTTGAACCCATATCACCTCATTCCAATTTAATTTATATCTTATAATTAATCATGTTCACCCCTTCAAGGGACTCCCATGGTTTACATACACAAAATGTGACATCGAGAAAGTTAATATTTCTCTCCAAAAGCCATAAACAATCCTTGCCTCATTTATTCACAATAGTCTTATAACAAGAAAAATGTGTAATCAATCTCAAATTTCTATGAGAACAATTCTAACTTGGACTTAATGTCCATTATTATAACATAAAAGAATAGTTTTGACTACATGCAATCCATATCACTAATTAAGATAGTCATGTCGAAAATTGTATGTTCATATCATGAATACTTTCGACCTTGCCTACAGTGCAAGTCTGAACTCTAAATTGTTTTCCAAAAATTTAATGGCTTAGCCTATATGGCTTGGAGCACAGTTGTATCAATGATTTCATAGCATGCATTGTGCTCATCGTAGCAGCCTTGAGCTGCACCCATAATAAAGATTGTGAAGAGCAAACTTGGACTCAGCCTATCAGCCATAAGCCATAATTATTAAAAGATTCAAGCCTATATATATATGCTATCAATAAGAAGAGAGCTCAGCCCAATGGACTTGAGCCTCGACCAATATAGACAGCAAGAAATACAATAAAGAAACTTGGCCTTACGGCTTGTAGCCACAACAATGCTAACACAGATAATAATAGTTTAGTTGTATGGCCGTTTAACACCAGCTTAGAACAAAGGTATTTATCTATAACAATAACCAATAAATGGAAATACACATTACATTAGTACATACCCCTGTCACCAAAAGATATCCAATTCATAAACATTGTTCTTTTCCCAAAATACTGAGCACAGGTCTCTGCTCCCTCTTCCCAAATAGAATCTATTCCCCCCAAAAAAATGTAAAACCAAGCCCAACCAACCCTTTGAAATCCAAGGTTCTTGCCTTCTCCACAAAGGCATGCCTCAAATTATGGAAAACTACCACCCCCACTAAGGTGGTGAGAGAGAATGGTTTCTGCATTCAATCTAGTTCCTCAAGAAGGTTCACACAAACATGACACTTGTCAACTAAGGTGAGCATAAAGCTCCCAAATGCCTTTAACAACAATATTGATACTTATACATAATAGGATCAATTTCTATTATATATCAATCTTATATCATCAAAATATAGATTTATTATAATCCACAACCATAAGACACTATAAACACTTAAATAATCCATGTCATCATTATACAACATTCTTCTACATGGAGATAGGTCCATCGAGTGATTTAGGGATCGAGAGTCACTCTTCCTTCTTTGCTACGGACAACAATGTAAAATTAAACAAGACTAACTCTTGACTTAATTTGATGATCCAGGACTGTCGTTAATCAAGTCAGTAC
This sequence comes from Cunninghamia lanceolata, assembly GCA_027924645.1. Classification (NCBI taxonomy): domain Eukaryota; kingdom Viridiplantae; phylum Streptophyta; class Pinopsida; order Cupressales; family Cupressaceae; genus Cunninghamia; species Cunninghamia lanceolata. Next base: position 1,744,117 of record BSBN01001019.1, read on the forward strand.
TAAATTGCTGATACGACTAAATCGACAAGTCACCTAAAGGGAAAAACAACTTATCAAGTCAAGTGAAACTTATGCAAACTTGCAAGACTTGAAAGGACATAAAGTCTAACACTCAAATGGATAGCAACCTTCCCATTTTCCAACATCTATTCCTCCCTTCAAGATGATACTCTCCTTCCATCTTCAGAAGATGATCACTTTCCTGATCCAACTCACAACTGAAAAAATCATGATCAGTGCATCATAATATGATCAATAAACTATAATAATTAAATAACCATTTAAATCTAAATCTTGTAACTCACCATCACTAAAGTAAAAGTAGTGATTAATTTGACATTTCCACAACGTCATAATCTAACTACTATTCAATCTTTTAGATTATCATGTAATCACAAAAATTAAGCTATTCATGGGTTAGGAATGTAGCAGTGCTAAACCCAGAGGGGGAGAATTGTTATTGGACTTTTTTTTGGAGAAAAGAATTAAATAAGTAAAGTTTATAAAACATTATTTACGAATAAAAAATAGAGAAAAAAGAAAATTATTTAATAGTGACGGAGGTGTATAAAGCAAAAGAATGAAAAGAATGTTACTTTCAAGTTAGAAGAGGTTATAAGGTTAAAAGAACCTTATAAAAATAAAACACTCTTATTTAAGTGATTGTTACGATAACAGTACAAATAAAAATAAAACTTATATTCCTTATTTTGTAATGATTGGGTTTGATGGTTGGAAGCCACCCTTTGGGTTATTATTTAAACCCATAAAATGAATGTAAATGGATATAGACGATTCTTCAGAGATCAGTAAAGAAAATATTATTGAGTTGGTAGGTTGTAAGCATTGGAGAAGGGGCACACAGTGTGTGTCCAACTTGGGGTATAGTATACACCTAGGATTGTCTTCACCAGGGCTTGTGTGTTCTAAAGCATGGGTGGTTCTAAATAAGAACTATGTGGTTCTGCATAAGAACTAATTCATTCTGAATAAGAACTAGGTTTCTTCTGGAGTGCTCATGGGTTAGAAAAGGCTAAACCATTAATTATTTTTTGAAGTGAGGGAATAGAAAACTATATCTGAAACTAAAAGAGATATGTATCCTTCCCTTCTATTTAAATTCTTTTGAATTTAGAATAAATGATATTTGATAATTTATATAGTTGAATCTCCAAAAGCATTAACAAACTATTTCCTTTTATTTATACTATGAAAATAAATTTATAAATATTATTTGCATCATAAAAATCAGTTATATTGTTTATGGAATTAGTTTCATTATATTTTTTTTACATAGTTACACTTTAAGAAATGTGAATCAGAATTATTGTCATTTAATTACTTTATATAGACTAATATATAAATAGTAATTGTTCCACATTTCTTGTTTTGGGAAAAAGGTTAAATGATACAAACACAACATAAATTTTTGGGTGGGATGGTGTGGGACTTTGGAGGCTTTCCCTTGCCATTGCCATTGCTCTTGCTTTTATTCATGGCTCACACATGAACTATGTTCCCTCTGTGGTTTGTGTTAATGATAGTGTTGCCACCATTATTTCTATGGTAATGATAAAGAAGGTGTAAGGAGGTCATGAATTCAATCAATGCCCAAGATAGGATTGATAATCTCTCACTCTCCATCCTCTACACTTTTTTTTATCACTCATTAATTTGATATTGATGGCATAGCGACTATATCGACGATGAGATCCCCCTCCACCACTAGTACATGTTTTTGGTGTGATGGCAAAAGTCAACATGGTGTCAGAGCACAGGTTATTGGTTCGAGTCCCTCGAGCCCTCGACCCTTCGTCTAGGTAAGCTTGCATTACCGATGTGGTATGTAGTGGGTACAAATCCCACATGGTACATGGTTGTATCTGGCTCCATCATGTGGGAGGGTGTTGGCATAGCGACTATATCAATGATGAGATCCCTCTCCACCACTAGTACATGCTTTTGGTGTGAACACAAAAATAGACATTGTATTAGAGCACAGGTCATCGGTTTGAGTCACTCGAGCCCTCGACCCTTCGTCCATGTAAGCTCGGCTTATCGGCGTGGTACGTAGTGGTTACGAATCCCACATGGTACATGGTTGTATCTGGCTCCATCGTGTGAGAGGGTTTTGGCATAGCAATTATATCAATGATGAGATCCCTCTCCACCACTAGTACATGCTTTTGGTGTATCTTTCCTTTCTCATACCAAAGATATGAACCAACAATCTTTAACCAACAAGGCTCTGATACCATGTGAGAGAAGCCAGGAAAACTGGACAGAATGTCAATATCAAATATGCCAAGAAAATGCAAGAGACATGAAAGATGATTAATTACATAATCACATAATCGGTAATGAATTTTGAACAAGTGTGGTGTACAAATAGTATTGAGAGTTTGAGTTAATGGGAGTCAATCCCATAACTTAAGGAGATCTCAAGTAGATGTGGCAAGCTAAGTGGAGTGAGAGTTTGAAGGACTCTTCCTAACTACCACACACCCTGCTGAGGTGTCTTATGCCATGTGGGGAATATACACATAATTACTTATTTAAATATAAGTAATAGTGTTAATATTCCTACACTAACAGGTATAATGTTATGTACATATTGCCCATGCCTAGGCAAACTCTTCTATCACCACCAAACTTCTTTCACATTATTTTAATTCACTAATGGTTGTTCATGTGTTGTTCCAAAGATCTCCACCATAACTTAATAAATATGTTTGCTAACTATCAATTTGACTAAAATATTTTTATTTATCAAAAAATTTACCACCAATGGGGATGTGACACTTCTCTCTTTCTCTATCTTCCTCTTTCTCTTGGGCCACCCCCCTCCTCTCTACTTAAATATAAATATTATCTCTATCTCTCTCTACCTCTTTATCTATTATCTCTATATCTCTCTTTTTGTCTATCTCTCTTTCTCTCACTCTTTCTTTATTCCTCATCAAAGCCTTGGGCAACACTCGTATACACCATTATCCTTTGTCCCTAACACCTACATAAACATTAATGCATCATTCTCTACTATTGAAACACTTAATTACATCATTCTCTACTCACTTAATTTTTATATTTTAATCTTGCTTAAATATGATTTCATGTCTTAATCAGTACTTTTGGGAAAAGGTTAAATGATACAAACACAAAATTGATATTTGGGTGGGATGGTGTGGGACTTTGGAGGCTTCCCCTTGCCATTTCCATTGCTCTTGCTTTCATTCATGCCTCACACTTGAACTATGTTCCCTCTGTGCTTTGTGTTAATGGTAGTGTTGCCACCATTATTTCCATGGTAATGATAAAGAAGGTGTAAGGAGGTCATGAATTCAATCAATGCCCATGCTAGGATTGATAATCTCTGACTCTCCATCCTCTACACTTTTTTCTATCACTCATTAATTTTATATAATGTTATGTACATATTGCCCATGCATAGGCAAACTCTTCTGTCACCACCAAACTTCTTTCACATTGTTTTAATTCACTAATGGATGTTCATGTGTTGTTCCAAATATCTCCACCATACCTTAATAAATATGTTTGCTAACTATCAATTTGACTAAAATATTTTTATTTATCAAAAAATTACCACCAATGGGGATGTGACACTTCTCTCTTTCTCTATCTTCCTCTTTCTCTTGAGCCACCATACTCCTCTCTATATAACTATAAATATTATGTTTATCTCTCTCTACCTCTTTATCTATTATCTTCATATCTCTCTTTTGGTCTATCTCTCTTTCTCTCACTGAGGGGAAACAGACAAATGTATCCTGCTACAATCTTTGATTCTGCCACAGAAACTGCAATTGCAAAAGCTGCGCAGGAAGGCCTTGATTTGAGCTGCAACATGCTGCTTCTTGGCAAGACAGGAGTGGGTAAGAGCGCAACAATCAATTCAATTTTTGATAAGCTCATGTCCACCACAGACGCATTTCAGACGGGAACAAGAAAAGTTAAGGAGATTGTAGGTACAGTTTACGGAATTAAAATTAGGGTAATCGACACACCTGCCTTGTACCGTCCTTAACTGGTTACCATCACAACAAGAAGGTCCTGCAATCGGTAGAGCATTTCATCAAGAAAACACCGCCAGATATTGTTTTGCATTGTGATCGTTTGGATATGGAGAGTATGGATGATGAAGGCGATTTATCATTGATGCGCACAATCACCGAAAGTTTAGGTCCAGAGGTGTGGCTTAATACGATTCTAGTTCTGACTCATGGCGCACAATCACTCTGCATTGACGGTAAATACATAAAATAGTGCTGAATTTTATGTTTTTTACAACTTTAAAGTTGGAAGTGCTGCTGAATTTTATGTTTTTTACAACTTTAAAGTTGGAAGTGCTTCTGGATTTGATTGTGATAGATATTTTTTTCTCAACATTTCTTTCTCTTACTTTCTTTTTCCTAATGATGGATCACGGATCCCAAACTTAGAGAAAAATATCCATCACAATCAAATTTAGAAGCACTCAATCCATCTTTAAAAGATTTTAAAGATAAAAAAATAATAAACTGTAGCTAAATAATTGAAACAATTATATCCTTTAAGAGTTTTGGAAATATTTTTAGCCGATAGGCTATTAGTGGGAGCGGACGCCGGAAATATCGGACTCCCGGAAATCGTCTTCTGTTTTTCGGGCCGGGCCTGGTACGTTCGTTTCTGTCCCGGAAAATCGTCAGACGCCGTTCGCCGTTCGTATTTTTCGTTTTCGGGGTTTCGCCCTTTTTTTCTGTTTCGTGGTCACCATTACCAAAGCACCAGGCCGTGGCCCTTCGCGTGGGATCAGATCTGTTGGCATTCTTTGAGGGGTATCAGAACACCTTTACGTTCACTCCCTTCGCCAGTTCTACCCACAATGTGTAGATTTCATCTTCAGAAACGCTGCAATGGTTTTGCATAATTGTAATCTCATGGCCCGAAAGTCCTTAACAAACCAAAAGATAATGTACACTGCTCAGGGCAGAGAGGATCCCAATCAAAAACACAGGCATCTCCATTCAAAATTGTAGGAGATTAGTAGGGTGCTGACCAGCAATGATTGCCGAACAAACATCCACAACTTTGTCTCTGCGCTCAAAGACAAAGTCCCGCGCCGGATACATTAGGATTTCAATGTGTTTTTGGAATCCACCAAGGATTACCGCCTGCTGAGGGAAGATCTGCACCGGGCCGGCATGTTTAATGGCGGACTCAGCTTGTATTACAAGATTCAAAGCTGGATTATTGCAATGCTCTCACTCTGCATCTGCGGAGTGGTTTTCAGTTCCAGCATTTTCGTGCCTATGATCTCGGCGGTATTGCTAGGGCTTGCCTGGATGTTAAAATTCACTAAGTTTATAGTATGCAATTTCAGAGTTTCATATTCAGCAAGTTTTCAAGTTTAGGGGATTAGCAGTTTCAGTAGGCTTTCTATTTGATGGATTTTCTGATTTAGTAAGTACCCAGATTAAGTGGATTATAGTTTCAGAGTTTCAGTTTCAATATGTTTCAAATCAAGTGGAATGATAATTTATTCAGTGTCAAGCTTTTGTTTTAAACGCCACCAGTACCACAATTCGCCTCCATTTCCCATCCAAAGCGTTTTCAAGGGGCATATTTAATGTCTCTCTTTCAGCCAAAAATGTCCTTAATTCTTCTTAGAAGAAAACGGAGTTGAGAAAAGCTTTAAAAAATCAAGTCTACCTATAAACAGCGAACGGAAAGATTACTTTATGGATTAGGGCAAGAAGCCGAGAATTTGAAGGTTACGGTCGGGGAGTCAAGGGCTTGATTGATGACCTCTTTGGTGGCAACTTCCTTGGAAAAGATGGTAATTCTATTCGTTACCCATATATAATTTTTGTAGTTTCTTTTTTTCGAAATACAGTTTGGTATTTTTGAAATTCTACAATCTACAAATTTTTTTCATTAATCTATTTTAGCAAATTATACTTTAAAAATGGTAATTATTAATATTTTAAGCTTTTTATTATTTAATTAGTTAGTCAATCCTCCTTATAAAGTAATTTTAGAAAAATTTTAAAATTTTTTAATTTAATTAATAAATTCTCTTCTAAATATCATAATTATTGTTATCTTTAAATTTTGTTTTTCATTTGTTTCTTTAGTAAATTTAACTTTGTAATAAAAAAAAATTTAGAACTTGTATCCAATAGTTGAGATAAGCTACATATACTGAGTTTACCTAATATCAATATTTTACCTTATTTAATATAAAAGTTAGAGTTCCCTAATAAAATCTAAGATTTCTTATAGTTACTAGAAATTGTTGTATAAGAACTTCATTAGGGATTTTTTTGGGGGTCATTAGAGCCTATTTCAATACTTTTTGTTGTTCTCTAAGAATTTAAACCTAAGATTCCTTATAGAAGCCCTAAGATTTATTTTAACCTTTAGAATGCATTCCATTGCAAACTAAGAATTCATTGCATGAGCATCGGGCGGTAGAAAAGAAGCCACTTATGATTTAACATAGGGTTATTTTTTTTTTTAAATTAAAGTTATTGGTTAGAGTGGTTTAGTCTTAAACATGATCAAAGCTAAATCTGGGAAATTAGATGATTAGATTTAAGTTTTTAAGAGTTGTAGTTAGTGTTTAGTGTATTGATATTATTAATTAGAATATTTAGAGGTAAATACAAAGATAGTGTAAGTAAAATAACTCAATATGGAGTTGACTTCCTCAAGAGTCATAGTTAGTGGTAAGAGTGTAGTGAGATTTAATCTTATATATGAATAGTAATAAGTTTCAATGGTGAGTACAAAGACAAAGTATGTAATGTGAAATGATTCAATATAGGTATGACTTCCTTAAAAGTTGTAGTTAGTAGTTATAGTATAGTTAGTTTTAGTTATAAACATGCAACAAGAAGATTGAAAAAAAAAAAAAACATACAAAATATATAAATGTAGGATTGTTTAGTCCTAAACATAATTAGTAAAAAGCTCCACTAGATTCATTGCTTCTTCCACAAAATATAATTCATTAAGAATCTCAAATTTCAACAACATAACATCTTGATCTAATATACTATTTTAATAAACAATTTACTTTTTTATTCTTTCATTTACTCTTAAAATTTATAAATAAAATATTCTTTTATTTTAACCTCATTAATATATTATAATTATTTTAAAAATGTAAGATTTCTAATTATATTATAATTATTATAAAAAATTATAAATTTTAATCTTTATATAGAATTATCTACCCTTTCAAGTAAAGTGTAAATTTTATCTTCAAATGACCTTCAACCTTAAAACAAATTTTTTTTTTTTTAAATAGTAAAAAATATAAAAAAAATAATGCCACCCCTAATTTAAAAATAAAAATAAAATAACTTAATTTTGACTTTTATATTTCCTAACAAGATTTATCTCTTTGATTTGTAACTTTGATCTCCTACATTTTATTAAAGAGATATTAGTGGAATGTAATCACAATTTTTCTTTTAAAGAGCAGCGAAGCTAGAACCACTGCTTACTACCTATAATTTCATTTAGTTTTTTAAAATCTGTATCCAACTTAATGTAATAAATACATTAAAAAGGGCACTGGAAGGTTTCTTATTCAATTTGTTTCTTAATATTTCTACAAGTTATTTCTTAATGTCTTTCATGGAACGCTGCATTTCAAATTTATGATTACAAGATACACCCTAATAATATATAATTAGAAATATGTTTTCTTTTTCATGCATTTCAATTTTACAGTTTTTTTTTTTTTTTTTTAAACCAGAAAAAGGGGAGTGAACACCCGTATAATAAGAAATAATAAAAGTATTACAGAAAACATGGCCGAAGCCCAGTCAAGAGGAATAAAACCAAAAACACCCCAAGCCATCACAGAAACTAACAAAAGAAAAACGAATGAGAAAAAGTCACCCATTCGATCACCACTTAGGCCGCCACTACGCAGACGGGCAAAGAGAAAACACCAAGGAAAACAACCCACAGCACCCGAAGTCACCACCAAGGCAAGAGCGGAAAAAATGAAACCAGCCATCCACCCACGCCAGACGTAGCCGAAGAAACCGCCAGAGCCACCCCCACACCGACACCAAAATTTTACGGATGAGATATTGATACAGCCTTTCGGCTATTCCGTTGTGCATAAATTTCGAGCAACTACTAGTGATATGTTTATATGGGGAAACAGCCGCCTTTAACCCTGCGCACTGACTATAACTTGCAGCATGTGCTTGAAATTACTCTGCCTATGCTGGAAAAAGACATTTGCCGAGTGCAGTAGAGACTTGGAAAGCCGAGCTTCTCCTGTTGTGTTTATCGTCGAAGATCACAAAAGCAAGAGCACTCATCAACCTGCAGCACAGCACAAGGCCATTTTCACTTTTGTCTTACATTTTTTCTTCTCAACATCTCTACCCAGTTTTGATTGGAATTATACCAATTTTCACGTATCTTCAACAGATATGGAGAGGAGATAACAAACTTAAAATTCTCTACTGCTAAAATCTTCGTGACAAATGGAGATGGAGGGCCAGTTTCTTTTTTTAAAGTGATTTTTATTAAAAACTTCGTGACTTTTTATAATATTGTTTATTTATTATAGAATAAAAGTGATTTTTATTAAAAGTTTGTGAGTTTTTATAATATTGTTTATTTGGACTTTTTTAAAGTGTTTTTTATTAAAAGTTTGGTGACTTTTTATAATATTATTTTTAGTACCTGCCTTCAGCTGGTACTATTGCAATCTGACAAATTTGATTTAAATTTGTACTTTTCCTATGTCAATATGATAAATTTTTAACAAAAAATTATTTAGAAATGATTTATATGTATTGTCATTGGCTGAAAAAAACATGATGTCTTCTCTGCGGATTGTCGGAGAGCACATGGCAAGTAAACAAATTATGAACACAAATTTTGTCTCCCACTAGTTAAATCATGCCTAAAAATAATTTAATTTTAATTTAGTTTTTAGGGTTCTACACATTTTATTTTATGTAATTAGATTATTTATTTTATTTAGTCAAAACTTTAAAATTTATAGTATCATGAATTTAATTACATTTTTTATTTTATTTACATTAATTAATTATTTAATCATTATAATCATTATTATTATATTATTTAAATATTTAATATTTAATTTTGATAACTTATATTTAAATTTTAAGTGAAAATATGAACATTGAATATTTAATAAATAGGAAACAACTTTCTATTATATTAAATATACACCCTAATAATTTTTTTATAAAACAATAGTGACAAATGTTACTTTGCTTGTATTTAATTAAATCTTTCCAGTGTAAATATTAAATTGAAATTAATGAATTTAATTTATTATTTACAAACGTAAAAACCTAAATCAAAACCTATTCGTTTTACTCCAAAATTTTATAAATACCCTACATTTCGCAAATCAAAATTATGATGAGACAATCTACTGAGTTATGCAGGTTTTGGTACATTTATGGAGATATCTCTATTTGCAGGTTTTGCAAAACAATTTGAATTTTTTTAAAATTGTTTTTTAGTTCACGAGCCTTTTAACCCCTTTATCTAGTAGTATCATTGTATTTTCTATAACTCTTTGATAGTTCATAGTATGTTAAATTAGATTCAACAGTTTCTTGATAGTCTTTTGTATGTGAACATTATAGTGTTGCGAAAAAAATTGAATTTTTTTAAAATTATTTTTTAGTTCACGAACCTTTTAGCCCCTTTATCTAGTAGTATCATTGTCTTTGCTATAACTCTTTTACAGTTCATATTATATTAAATTAGATTTTATCTATTCCCTTGTGCTCATGCAGGTTTTTCAATTGATTTGGGTTGGTGCAATGGTTGTTATTTCAATAGTTTAGTCTTTTGTATGTGAACATTATAGTGCTTTAAAAATTTTCTCACGCCGTAAAACAAATTCACTCCAGGTAATGAGATTGTGCCAAGGAAACTATAAGAAGGCATGTTCTTAACTAGTTATTAATAATTATTTTTACAACCAATGAAAACTGAAATAGTTTTTCTATTTAAAAAATATTTAGCTATTGCTATTGTATAGATGCAAATATTATAACAAATTGAAAAATTATTTTTCTGTAGAAAACTTTTACATGGTGATTAATGTGCCTTATGGAAAGGGAGTGGCAATTAATATATTATTCTATCAAATCAAATAAAAAAAGAAAAGTATACAAGGAAGTTGCATTATATTTTTAAAATTTTACTAACTATATTTAGGAACATGGCATCACTTGATTTAAATATTTTCCATCACACTAGATTTTTAACTGTTGAGTAAATAAAATTGAAATCCCCAAAATAAAAGTATTTTTCATGACACTCTAGTTTTTTAACTCTTGAGTAAAAAAAAATTAAAATCCCAAAAATAACCTAATTTCGTAAAATAAAATAACACTAAAATTTTTCTTTACAAAGCATGCATATTTTTATTTATTGATTTCTATTCACAACTATTTTATAAAAAAATTATTAGACTTTAAATTTGTTTTATAACTATACTTTAGGGTTCTACACATAAATTGTAAGGAAATGAAGACCAACGGACACATTATTTTTCCCGCCAATTGCTTGTCCTTTCACATTCCTCTTGTGATGCATAATGAAGCATTATATATGCTTGATATCTCATTGTAAAACACAATTCATTATCAATACAATTCCTCTGCTCAGTGTGGATGTAGCCAAATTTGGTGAACCACAATAAATCTAGTGTCTTATTATTTTTTTCTTTCTAATTACATCTATGCGCTGTTTTTACTTCTCTCTTTCTGCAATTGAGTTCTATTTTCAGTCCTAACAATTGGTATCAGAGCTGTACGGTGACGGTATAGCTGATTGCAAAAATTGGTGTTGAATTTTTGAGCCATGGAGGAACCAAAGATTGAGAAGTTCTCTGGTTAGAATTTTGGACTATGGAAAATACATATGGAGTCTTTGCTAATAAAACAAGACCTCTCACTCATGCTTGAAGGGTGAGCAAAGAAGCCAAGCTCAATGACGGATGAAGAGTGGGACAAGATGGATAAGAAGGCAAGAGCTACAATTTTCCTCTCGCTGTCCAGCAATGTGTTGTTTAATGTTTCAGTAGAGAAGACTTTGAAGGAGCTGTGGGATAACCTTTGTAAGATGTATGAGATGGCTTCAGCATCCAATAAAGTCTTTATTATGAAAAAGCTTTATAACCTGAAAATGAAAGAAGGCAGAATCATGTCAAACCATTTGAATGAGTTTAATACCTTACTTACCCAACTGACTTCGGTGGAGATAAAGTTGGAAGATGAAATTAAAGCAATCTTACTACTATGCTCATTGCCCAATAGCTGGGAAGGTGTCATGATGGCCATAAGTACTTCGGCTTCAGCCAAAATAAAATTGGTGTTTGATGACGTAGCAGCTACACTCCTTAGTGAAGATATGCGTAGAAAGAACCAAGAAAAATCTTTCGGTGAAGCCTTAATTGTTATTAGTAGAGGAAGGCCTCAGAATAGAGGCAAAGACAATAACAGAAGAAGATCAAAATTAGTGAAGAGGTCAAAATCCAGAGGTAGATTTGGTGACTGTTGGTTCTGCGGTAGGCCCGGTCACACCAAGAAAAATTGTTATTCCTATAAGAAGGCGCAAGAGAAGGTTAAAGACAGCGAGGTCAATGCTGTTTATGACAAGGGTGATAATATTTTGGTTTTGTCCGTAAGTGAAACCACTTCAGATTCATGGGTTCTAGATTCAGGTGCATCCTTTCATGCCACCTGTTGCACAGATGCCTTCTCTAATTATCAAGGAGGATAGTTCAGGAAGGTCTACTTAGGGGATAACAATTCATTGGACATCATTGGTAAAGGTGATGTTCTCCTACAATCTAAAAATGGAAGCAAATAGCTTTTGCAAGATGTTAGGCATGTCCCAAAACTGAAAAAGAATCTGATTTCTATAACCCAATTGTTCTCACAAGGCTGCAATACTACCTTCTATCCAGATTCATGGAAGGTTACTAAAGGTGTCATGTAGATTGCCAAAGGAAATAGAGAGGGCAGTTTATATGTTTTTGAGAATGACTCTCAAGTGGGAGCTGCTATGACAGTGACAGACAGCGAAACCGAGCTGTGGCACCAACGGCTTGGACATATGAGTAGGAAAGGTCTTGAAGTCATGATCAAAAGAGAACAACTACCGGGGTTGAAATTCATGGATTTGGATTTTTGCCAACATTGTCTCTACGGCAAGTAGAAGTGGATCAGCTTCATAAAGACGGGTCATGAGAAGAACACCTCACCTTTGGAGCTGGTTTATTCAGATGTTTTTGGGCCAACTGAGGTAACTTCTCTTGGAGGTGCTAATTATTTTTTAACTTTCCTTGATGATTGCACTAGGAAAGTTTGGATTTTTATGCTTAATAAAAAATCTGAAGTGTTCAGCAAGTTCAAAATTTTTAAAGCTCTAGTTGAAAATCAGAGTGGGCATAATATCAAGTGTTTGCAAACTGATAATGGTGGCAAATTTGTTCACTAGAGTTTGATAGTTTTTGTGTTGACAATGGTATTCGAAGAATCAAAGTTGTTCCTTATACACCGCAAGAAAATGGGGCTGCGGAGAGGCTAAATAGAACAATTTTGGAAAAAGCATGGTGTATGCTTTCCAATGCTGGATTGGGAAAAGAATTATGGGCAGAAGCTTGCAACATAGCAGTTTATCTCATTAATCGAGCTCCCTCATCTCTATTAAATCTTGACATTCCCGAGGAAAGGTGGATGGGTAAGCGTATTTCTTATAGTCATCTACGGGTGTTCAGATGTGAAGCGTTTGCTCTTATTCCTCCTAAGAAACGATCCAAATTGGATCCCAAGTCGCAGAAGTGTATCCTTGTTGGGTATGGCGAAGATCAGTATGGATTCAGGTTGTGGGATCCCGTCGCCAAAAAGGTCACTCGCAGTCAGGATGTCATCTTCAACGAAAGAGTTTTCCCAGGTTTGCACAGAGAAAGTACATCTTCAAAAGGATATGTTAATATTGATTTTTTTGACAATGGTGCTTCTTTTACACAGCCATTAAATGGTGCCCCTGTTGTGCACTCTACCCAAGCCCATATCAACTCTCCTCTAATGCAAATGCAGCCTCCCTCACACACAATAGCTGGTCATACACATCCAACGCAGCCTCCCTTACTGCCCACATAGCCTTTAATTGGCTCTCAGCTCCCTGTTGCCACGCTGCCTCTGGCAATTTCCTCTCAGTCTCCTTTGGATATTACGCTGCCTCCTTTTAATACCACACTACCTAACTTAAGTTCGCTACCCCTCACAAATCCAACGCAGCCTTCCACTGTGACATCGCTGCCCCCCCTAACTTCTACGCTGCCTTTATTGGAATCACAGCAAGTCCAAACTACTACGCAGCCTACATTACCTCTAGCATATTCAACGCAGCAGTCTCCTCTTGCTATAGCGCTGCCCCCTAACTCAAATTTGCTGCCTTTGTCTTCATTGCAACCCTCACTACACTCAACGCTGCCTTATGTGACTGGAGGAAGTCACACGCAGCAAATGGTTGGTCAACCACAGCCTATGAATAATAATCTACCTTGTATTGGTAGTTCACACAGGCAGGTGATTAGAGGTAATCTACAGAATCAGGGATTTTTGCCTAAACAGAGCACTATAGGTGCACAGGAAACTCTAAATATGCAAAGGCAGCATATGGGTCAGATTGCACAAGGAAATGTGTAGGCATAGGGAAGTGTTCAGAGGTAGAGTCATGAAGACATTGTTAAGAATGGAGGTAATTTACAAAATGACATAGCAAATATTCAAAATTGGTTACACAGAATGAATCTAGATGATTCAAATTTGCAAGAGGAGCCTTCTCAGTTAAGGAGGTCTACCTGAGAGAGGAGATGTCCTTCTAAATTTTTTGATTATGAGTTATTATATTCAGAGGAGGCACAGCCAGAATCATTAATTTCTGATCAACCTGAACCAGCTACCTATAAACAGGCTTGCAAGGTAGTTGATTCTTCGAAGTGGCAAGAGGCGATGCAAGATGAAATGAGTTCATTGCAATCTAATAACACTTGGGATTTAGTGCCACTTCCGCCTAATCGAAGACCCTTGAAGAACCGCTGGGTATACAAGTTGAAAGAGGAAGATGGAGGCAATAAGCGCTATTGCGCTAGACTGGTTGTCAAGGGGTATGATCATCAGAAAGGCATAGATTTTAATGAGATTTTCTCACCAGTTGTGAGAATGACCACAATCCGGGCAGTTTTGGGTTTGGTTGCAGTTTGGGATCTTGAACTTGATCAGTTGGATGTCAAGACAACATTCTTACATGGTGATGTTGATGAAGAACTGTACATGGAACAGCCAGAAGGATTTAAAAAATAGGGACTGGAATATTGCAGATTGAAGCGCATCTTGTATGGGCTCAAGTAAGCCCCGCGCCAATGGTATCTCAAGTTTGATCACTTTATGACTGAGCATAACTTCTTAAGATGTGAATCAGATCCTTGTGTCTACTATAAACGACTTCCTAATGGTGAGTTTGTCATTCTCTTGCTCTATGTTGATGACATGTTGGTAGCCGGTACAAGTATGAGGATTGTTTCTAAATTAAAGTCTCAATTAGCTAAGAGATTTTCTATGAAAGACTTAGGCCCAGCCAAGAAGATTCTTGGAATGACCGTCACTAGGGATAGACAAAAGATAGAGATCATGTTGTCACAAAAGGCATACATTGACAAGGTTGTAGACAGATTTGGTATGGCTGATGCAAAGGTTGTTTCTACTCCTCTTGCTGCCCATTTTTGTTTATCTTCTGATTTGTGTCCAAAAACACAAGAGGATAAAGAGTTTATGCAAGGTGTTCCTTATACATTGGCTGTTGGTAGCATTATGTATGCTATGATCTCCACTCGTCCCGATATTGCTCATGCAATGGGAGTTGTGAGCAGGTTCATGAGCAATCCTGGTAAGCCTCATTGGGAAGTCGTCAAATGGATATTAAGGTATCTTAAAGGTACTTCTGATTATGCTTTGTGTTTTGGTGGCAATAAGGCACAGCTGCAAGGTTTCACTGATTCTGATCTTGCTGGAGATTTAGATAAACGGAGATCTACTACTGGCTATGTTTTTATGTTTGCTGGAGCTGCCATTAGTTGGGTCTCAAGGCTGCAACATTTTGTTGCTCTTTCTTCTGCCGAAGCTGAGTACATGGCTCTTTCTGAAGGTGCTAGGGAGATGATTTGGTTACAGCAGTTGTTTGGTGATTTGAATTATTAACAAAGTGACTATGTTTTGTTTTGTGATAGTCGCAGCGCCATTTTTATGGCTCATAATCATTCATCTCAGCACCATTCTAAGCATATTGACATACATGCTCATTTCATTCGTCATGTAGTTGAAGAGGGCAAGTTACAAGTTGCAAAAATTGACACAAAGGTCAATCCGGTAGACATTTTCACCAAGGTTGTTCCCAAAGAGAAATTTGAATGTGCCAGGACTTCTCTTGGTCTTGTTAAGAAAAAGTAATCAGAAGTTTAGAGCAGGGGAATGATTGGTGAGTTGCAACATCTGTTGACCTTCAAGTGGGAGATTGTAAGGAAATGAAGACCAACGGACACATTATTTTTCCCACCAATTGCTTGTCCTTTCACATTCCTCTTGTGATGCATAATGAAGCATTATATATGCTTGATATCTCATTGTAAAACACAATTCATATCAATACAATTCCTCTGCACAGTGTGGATGTAGCCAAATTTGGTGAACCACGATAAATCTGGTGTCTTATTTCTTTTTGCTTTCTAATTACATCTGTGTGTTGTTTTTACTTCTCTCTTTCTGCAATTGAGTTCTACTTTCAGTCCTAACATAAATAACCCAATTTAACTAAAATATTTCTTAACTATTCATTTGATCTTAACCATTGATGTCTAATTAAATGAACCACATACTTTTATTAAATGAATGCACCCAAAATTATTACTAAACCACAATATTGCATTAATTAAATATGAATATGTTATTGTTATTATATTATGTAATTATTCTTCAAACTTACAATATTTTAATGCATTTTAAATTGTAATAGTATTCAATATTATTACATTTTAATATCTTAGGCAGACATTTCAAATCTTTCCACACTGTTATTATATTATGTAATTATTTTTCAAACATACAATATTTTAATGCATTTTAAATTGTAATGGTATTCAATATTATTACATTTTAATATTTTAGGTAGACATTTCAAATCTATCAACACCCAGCTTAGGGTTCTACACATTTTATTTTATGAAATTAGATTATTTTTGATATTTCAATTTCATTTAGTCAAGAGTTAAAAATTTAGGATTTCAATTTTATTTAATCAAAAGTTAAAAATCTACATTATCACAAAAAATATTTTGCCATGTATTACATTTTTTATTTTATTATTCAAACTTACAATATTTTAATGTATTTTAAATTATAAAGGTATTAGTATTATTACATTTTAAGGAAATATTTGTGTTATTTAATAGACTTTGTAAAAGTTTAGTTTTATAGTTAGGAAATATTTTAGTCCTATTTTATTTTTACCAAATTAGATTATTTTTGAGATTTCAATTTTATTTACCCAAGATATTTCAACACTCTTCAAAAATTAAATTTTCAATTATTGGAATGCAATTTGTCTATACAACCAATACTTAATCAACAAAAAAAATTACAACTAAACAAATACTATATACAACCAATAGCTAATCAACAAAAAAAAATTACAACTAAACAAATACTATAATAACAGCACTACAAGGCAGGTACTGGCCACTACCTAGCACTTGTTTATTATGGAATAAAAGTGGTTTTTATTAAAAGTGTGTGAGTCTTTATAATATTGTTTATTTATTATGATATTGTTTATTTATTTTTTATTTTTCTCAAAACAAATTTTATTAAAAATTTAATGTATGGCTTTAATAATGTTTAATTATTATATAAAAATAAATGTGTGGCTTGAAAAAAAAAAATTTGTAGATTTAATTTTTGTTTTTTTTTCAAAACAAATTTCATTAAAAAACATAAATGCGTATTGTTTACTTATTATGGAAAGTAGTTTCATTTTTTTTGAAAGATAAATGTGTGAGTTGTAAACTAAGTTTTTGTTTTTTCCTAGTTTTATTCTCATTGTTTTATTTTATAATAAATCAAATATTTTGAAAAAATATATGTATATAAAATCGGTTTCTTTTACCTAACCTCTAAATATCCCTTTGTCATGTTGTCGTTTGTATCCCCTTGTCATGTTGTCATTTCCAAATCTCTTTTCTGGTAACATAGATCTAAAAAAGAGTTATATAAACAAATAGCATTTATTTCTATGGTTCATAGTAACCAACCCTGTAGATTTATAAATATTTGTACTACTACAAAATATTGATATTTAGCTAAATTTCTAAATTGTGGAAGTATGTCATCCACATAGTGCAAAATAAAGTGTCTAATTTTGTGTTGTGAGACTCAAGTAAAGAAAGGGAAGATGATAACTCTAGGGCTTAGATTTATTGGCAATCATTTTGTTTGCTTACAAAGTTATGTTCTCTTCTTCATCAACTGTAGAAGCACTGTTCCTAGGGAGTGGCATGACCCTAATATTTGAGCGTAATTTAATTTAGGAGATTACCTTTCAATTAGAAAAAGCAACCAGAATAATTTGGTTTAGGAGAATCACCTTCAATGTGAAGAAAAGAGAGATGAACAATCAACTTCTATTCTTCCACTTCTTAGATCTTGTTCTTAAATATTGCCAGAAGTTTCACACATGATTTTTGTGGCAACCACCTACTGTGTAAGTTTTTTGGAGGGTTTCTATAGGAATTTAAAATCCCATAAACAAATAGTTATAAGAATTGTTGTGTATAATTAAAGGAATTTAATGCATGTGTTTTATTTGCATGCAGCCATGGAGGCTTACCGCATGAGGGGTGTAAATACTTGATCAACATGGGTGACTCTTACTACATTTCACCTATTATTTATCATTATGTGTGCATGTTTGACCTTCTTGGCCATGTTGGTTATCTTGAGGATACTCTAAATTTTATCTTCAAAATGCTAATTAAGCATGTTGTGGTTTTGTGGATGTCTTTGTTTGGTGATAATAGATCGCATAAGAATATAAGATTAGGAGTATTGACAACGTCTCTCCTTTTTGAGCTAGATCATAAAAATGCTGCAACTTATGTTCTTCTATCAAATAGCTATGTAGAAGTGGGAAGGTGGGATGACGCTCAAATGCTAAGGAGATTGATGAATGATAGAGAAAATAAAAAGGTACCTATATGTAGGTAGATTGAATGCCATAAAATGGTACATACTCTTTTAATAGAAGACATATCACCTCCAAAAACAAATGAAATCCTTATTCATAGACCTCCCTCAAACATAGGTGTTGTGCCTTCACAAACAAGAGCTATAATTAATTCTTTTAGATGTGACAAGGTTCGAAGTTAATTGTTTTAGATAAGAGCATTTTTTTTTCAAAGGAAGCACTACGACAAGAGTTAGTTAATTTTTTTAGATGCAACAAGAGTCATGGTTAATTTTTTAATATGGGATTAGATGAGAGTTTTTTTTCTCAAAGGAAGTGCTATGAAAAGAGTCATAGTTAATTATTTTAGATGAAAGCAATTTTTTTTATTACAGAAAGAGTCACATTTAATAAGTTGTATATGTTATAATTTAATATTTGTCCTTTGTAAGAAGTGGAGAATAAATTTGTAATGCACATTTGTTTGTTAACTAGGCCAATAAAGAGTCATAGTTTAGGATAAGTTGTTATGGTATAATGTAAATATTTTTCTTTTCTAAGAAGCCAAGAACAAATTTGTAGATGACACATTTGTTAAAGCATTAGTAGAATATAGTTAAGGGTTCTCAATAATTAATAAGTTGAGAGCAAGTTGTACCACAAAAAATATGTAACGAACATATTCAAGTTTAAGTGTTGCTAAAACACAAGAGAAATGTAATATGAAGAACACATTTATTAAAGCATTAGTGGAATATAGTTAAGCATTTACAATAGTTAAGAAGTTGAGAACAAGTTGTACCACAAAAAAAATGTAACAACATATTCAAGTTTAAGAATTGTTAAAACACTAGAGAAATGTAACATGAGGAACATATTACTATTTTAGAAATCTATAATTATTCCATGAATATTTTACATTATATAGTGCTTAAATGACTATATGATAAAAAATTAATCATCTTTCCTCAATTAAAATTTAGTTCACAATTTGATATGTTATAATATAAAAAGTAATTTATAACATGTTATAATTGTTTAGAATATTATTTATTATGCTTGAACAATTGAAAGACACAAAATTGATTGTCTTTCCTTGATTAAATTTATTCCACAACTTGATATGTTATTGCTTAAAAAGCATTATAGATATAATATAAGAAGCATTTAAAAGTTGAGTAGGGTTGAATTTAGTTGAAAATGGTGTTTGGTTGAAATACCTATATGAAAAATCATTAATTACCAAACTATTAAAGACCCCTCAAAATAAAAAATTACCCAAAGTGTTTCTTTCCTTTATCGCCAATTCAAAATTCAAATAAATGCTTGCTTAGTATAATCTAATCGAATCAAAGATATTATTAAAGGGAAACATGTTTAACAATTCAGGACATATCTAGGGATGCTGAAGGCAAGCAAGAGACTCATGATATGGGGGCTACCACTGAGGAAGTTGCTGACTCTGCTGACAATGCTGATGAAGTGGGTGAGATGTTCGTGGAAGAGGCTAATGATGATATGGACACTGATGCTGGTCTGGGAGCTGAACTGGCGGGTCTGAGGGCTCGCATCGAGAAGTTGGAGCAGAATCTCTCCACTGTGCTCAGGAGTTTTATTTTCCTTAACATTTCTGTGCTGAAAAACCTGGGGGTGCCTATCAATGCTGACAATGATGATCTTGCTAGGAATTTGGATGACATTGTTAAGTCCATGGTTAAGCAAGGAGAGAATTTGCCTCCTTAGTTTCTGTTTTTATTTTGTTGCTACTCTGCTTCTCTACTACTCTATTTTTACTATCATGGTTATCGGCTGGGTGTGCTGGTTATGATGGATTTACTGTTTTGATGGTTCTGGTTTAAGGCACTTTTTGTGCTTGCTGCCTTTGTGGACTATCTGCTTTTTGTAAGGGTTCGGCCCCTTGTTTTGCCACCTTATATTATCAAAAACAATTCATGAATAAAAAAATAATTATTTATTGATATTATTAGATCAGATTAAATCAAAGAGGTCATGTTTTTACTTTTTAATGGGACTTCAACTTTATCAAGAGTGTTGGTAAAAGATGAATGCCCTATTCATTGAATCAAATCAGATCAAAGAGGTCATGTTTTTATTTTTTAGTGGGACTTCAACATTATCAAGAGTCTTAGTAAAAGTTGATTGCATTATTCATTGACACTATAGAGATCTTGTAGTCATAAAACAAAGAGAATAATCTTAATGGTGCAAACTTGATCTAAAGAACAATGGATTAAGCTTGGATGTTTGAAGTTATCTTTGTTCCACAGGATAGTTCATAATGGATAATTCATAAATAGGGAAAATATTATAAACAAAAATGAGACTAAATTAAGTGGTCATAGATTTGATTTTAGGGCGGAGAAAAGTTGTAACATTTATTCATTACCATGTTAATTTAAAAAAGGTGGGGTTTTGAGTAATAATGGAAACAAAGTTTCTACAAAGTAAATAATCTACAAAATAATGGATTACTCTTGGGGATTCCAAGTCATATTTTTGGAAATTAAAATAATAATTCCTAATCTATTTTTAAATATTTATTTGATGTTACCTAAAAAAGGTGAAAGATGAGCATATGAAATTAGAGCTCTAGAGTATAAGTGTTTCTGCATAACATTAACTTCTACATATGAAAATGTTGATCTAAAGTTTTAGAAACATTGTCTGAAGTATACTTCGTGAAGTTTTAGCACGTTGTGATGTTTATGAAAATTACAAATTGAAAGATCAAAATTGACATTACATATACAATCAATAATCAAACATTATTTCTTAGAAGTAATTCTTATTTGAAAAAATCTACCAAAATGATGAACATGTAATGCAATGTTATAAAACCAAAGGTAAATTTATTTGGTAATAATAGTTCTTATTCAATAGTTATCACATTTTGAATTGACCATATTGTTGTTTTTATCTAGAATGAAGTTTGTTTGTAACAAGAGGTTGTGCAAAGTGAGAACTATTATTCATTTCTCATGAAGGTATTCTTCATTATTGATGTTTTGAAGTTTATGAAGTAATTGCTAAAATTCTCCCTTTTCAATAAAAATTATAATTGTTGCCCTCTCAGTTGTTGTCCTTGATGTCAATACACAAACTCTCTAGTTTGTGGTTTGCTCATGTTGGTTTCTTGATACTTGGTATTCCTGACACTTGGTATGGTGGTTTGCTCGGGTTGGTTTCATGACAGTTGGTATGACAGTCATGTGGTAATATGGCTGCATTGATGACATAGATGACTTTCATATTGTTGGTATATTGTTGTTGCCCCATGCTTAGTTCAGTTGGCTCTCTTTCACATTACAATTTAGTTTGGATGTACAGTTTTGGTGATCATGTTTCATGTTTACTTTGGCTTATCATGATACAATTCATTGACTCCATTCATTGGCTTTAGTATGGTATCTCTGCCATACAGTTGGTACAATTGTTTGATATAGTTGTTTGGTACATGTTGGCACATGCTTCATAATTAGTCATATGGACACATGGTTGTTATGGTATCATGCTCATGACACAGCATCACACTGTTGTTGGTTTGACACATGGCAGTTCTTATATGTTCTCATAGTTCATATTGTCTATGCACTTGATCTTCTATTTTCTTATGCTCTCTTGAGATGATGACATTTGGATATCATTTGATTGATACAGCCTTACAACCATGTATTGTAAGTATGGTCATCTATAATAGTTTGATATCATATAGCATCTTCAGTATGACACCTTTGGTAATCTGGCATTGGCCCTCTTGATCATGTTGGCATGGTTTGGTATTGATCATGTTCAAAACATCTTTGATGGTCATACACACTTTAATGATCATGTTTAGTTTGGCACCTTTGATCTTGGCATCCTTGATCATATGGTTGATTGGCATGATAAGTTTAGTTTGGTTATCATGATATTGGTTTGTTGATCACATGATGGCATCACTTGTCTTAGTTGTGAGCTCCTTTCATAATGGCATAAATCACATGATGTGTGGTAGTTTGATACTTACATGTCAAATGAGGTAAAGCAATGTTGTTTTTTTGACTCATTATTTTGGCTTCACATTTGATTGGTTCCTAAGGTGGCATTTGACATCTTATTCATAATCACAACTTGGTTCCATTGTTTGTTATTCACTCATGAGGATCTCACAAGTTATAAAGGTTTTCAAATGTTTAATTTTCAAGAGGCATTAAGTGATGACCATAGTCTATTTCCTAGCAAATAAAATCAAATCAAAATTTGGCATTTATCCTTCACACATTATTGAGGTTACTTGCCAGCTGGGTCACTGACTACTGAATGAAGGTAAAAGTGATTGTTTGGTTGTCTCAAGTCACCAGATCTTTGAAACTTATCAAGGGCACTAGTTAATCAAACATATTCTAGCAAAAAATTAGGGTTAAGCATCATTTTACATTTTCTTTGCTATTTGGTCTTCAACGGCAAAGAATAGGGTTTCACATGGAAAAATAATCATGAGGTTTCATGGATCTATATCTGTTGGTAATCATGGAAGGTTCTGGAATAAACACGGGCTTTTGTGACTACGTCAGTTTGACTTTTGGTAATAGTTGACATTGTTATGATTTTCTTTTTTTTTCAACGACCGTTATGATTGTGTGATCTTTTGCATAGAGTTTTACATTTCAGTGATAGTTATAGTTGGCCATGAATGATTCAAAGGAAATATGTTTTTATTAAGATAGTTTTTAGTTAAAATGCACATTGTTTTCATGTCCATAAATCTTTGCTTTGATGATGTGAATTGGGGTTATAACCCTAGTTAGGGTTTTGGCAAAGAAACATAATGGATATTATGTTATGTTCAATCTTTGATGATATCAATAAGAGATTACAAGACTGGTGAGGGTTATTGACATATCTTACCCTGTTATGGTTAATAACTGATAACAAAATGGGCATTTGACCAGAAAACTATATGACAGTTATGGAACCACCAAAATGGTTATACACAAAAAATAGAGAAAAAATGTAAATGATATGATATAAAAAATGTCACTAGTATAATGTAAATGATGTAGTGAGTAAAAAAGTTTGTTCATGCGTTATTGATATTATATTACTATGGATAAAAGTGAAACAGAGTATCCCTCTGTATGTAAACTTTTCATATAATAGTCTTTGTCAGAAATATGATAGTGAGGCTTGAATTAATATCCAGTGAGGCCTGTAATCACTGAGATTCTTTTATTAAGCTAGTGAGGTACTTTTTTGAGTGGTTTTTATACCCCGGAGGGTTTTCCACTTAGGACAATATCTATGTTATGGATTGTCATTGATGAGTTTGATTCTCATGTTTATTTGCTTATCATGTGTCATTTGTTTTAAAGTCATTTAATTTACTTTGGTCTATATGAACACATACTTGTCTTATATCACTGTCTAAAACAATGATATTGTGCATGTCCACTTTATGAACAATCATATTTCACAGTTAGTCTCTATATGTTAAGATTTATGATAATGAGTCATTATTTTCAGTCCCTACATTGAGTTGATACATTCTTGACTTTGATCAATCTGTTTTAGTTGTCCAAATCTTTCATGATGTCATCTACAGTCAATGGGAATTGTTTTTTATCAAAGTTTTGAAATACAAATTTTAAGGTCACTAATTCTTGTTAAACTTTGTATACCACCGATTCACCCCCCCTCTCAGTAGTATTGTAGTCTAACAAGTGGTATCAGAGCCAAACCCATGTTTATAAGTTTAACCAACTTAGGGGATTCCTGGTCATGGAGTATTCATCATGGGTAAGTGTAAAAGAAATAGAAGTCAAAAGAAAAACACCAATGTCAAGCAAATGAACAATCAAACAATTCTATGTTGAGGCCATGGCTCTTCTTTGGGGGATTAAATTGGCCATATCCCTTGGTATCAGGAATTTGTACATCCAGGGGGACTCAAAAATGGTGCTTGATGCAGTCAATAATGTGTCGACTATTGGCATCAAGTTGAAAGATGTTATTAGGGATATACATATTCTCCTACAAAAGATTCCCAGTGTGAATATCTCCCATATTTACCATGAGGGCAATCGAGTTGCAGACACCTGTGCCAATCTGGGACAACGGTATTCAAATTGGCGATGTTGGCGCCAATTTGATCATATCCCACCTAATCTTAAGGCGCTCATTCTTAAAGACGTGTCAGGGTATTGATGAGTCAGATTTGTGGGAAAGCTAGCTCATATTGTTAGCACTTTGGGAGGGGGCTGACGTGGTTCTTGAAGTACGGGTACTTTTGTACCTTCTCCATTATCATTTCCACTCCTTGCTTTCATAAGGCAAGTGGGCGGCTGGATCATCATGGCGTACACCGTGTGATTATGACTAAGTACGGGATGTGTAAGCATTGCAAGGTCTCTCATATTTATGATAATGTGTGCGGTGTTATCACCCCCATTATTAGCCATGATCATGCCAGTAATGCTACTGTAAACACGACTGAGGAGATTGGGGTTTTTTGTGACATGCTCTGTAATTCCGTCATGGGTGGAGACTGAATTAGAACTGAGCCTGTCTCTTGCTGTGAGTTCAAAGACAACTTGGTGTTCTGGCATTATTGCAAAGAGGGTGGGATTAGTCCCTATCTGGAGTGGCTCAACGGATATAACGAAAATATCTCTAAACAATTCACCAGGTCTTGGCAGAACCGGTGGGTTTCAGTGGGCAGAATTAGCTTTGAAATTTCTGAAAGAGTGATCGCCATGGCCACTGGTATGTCTACCTAGGGTTTGAAACTGTAGAGGAAAACTAAAATTGTGGACCTTTCTAGTCAGAAGCTCTTCCTTAGAGATGGCGAAGAATTAGTCCCATATCAGGGGGGATTTGACAGAACCAAGCTGCCCGAGCCATGGGATGGTGTTTGTTTTCTCCTCATGAAGTACTTAACCCTAGAGGGGCGCTTCACCAAGTTTTATAACTACCACCTCCCCCTTTTAAATCATTTCCATCGCAATGCTCATATTAGCTTTCCATTTTATCTGCTTTCCTCCCTTGAACATTCTGTCCTTAGGGTTAGGCCTAAACTGGGAAAAAACCCTGCTAAAAGTCCCATCCCTCTTCCCCAGGGCCTTATTCTTTGCCTCTATAATTACCATCTTGCCCTTGAACCCGCTAAGTCCATTCAAACCAATAGTGGGGAACCCTCCTCTAACCCTAAGGATACTCCTAGTGTGGATGAACTCGGGCCATCCCCTGTTCCTACTAAGACCAAAGAAGTTGCCTTCTCCACACCTGAGGATATTCCTATTGATACTCCGGGTCCTCCTGTCAGTACGAAGGGCAAAAAGAGAAAGACTATTGCTCAGGATATAAGAATTGGTAGGGTTGTGGTTGGGACCCCTCAAAATCCTGGTAGGACCCCGGTGGGCCAGAGTAGCAAGTCTCGTTCTTCTACCAAGGTTTTTACGGATAGTCTCCCTTGTGGTGTTAGGCGGTCCAGGCGTATCGCTGGTAAACCCACTCTTAAAGCTAAACTAATTGAGTACTCTGAGAGTGGTTTGGAAGAATCCACTGGGGGGGAAGAGGATAAGGAGATTGAGGTTCAAGACATATCTGGGGATGCTGAAGGCAAGCAGGAGACTCATGATACAGGGGCTACCACTGAGGAAATTGCTGACTCTGCTGACAATGCTGACGAAGTGGGTGAAATGTTCATGGAAGAGGCTGAGAATGATATGGACACTGATGCTAGTCTGGGAGCTGAACTGGTGGGTCTAAGGGCTCGCATCGAGAAGCTGGAGTAGAACCTCTCCACTATGCTTAGGAGTTCTATTTTCCTTAACATTTCTATGTTGAATAACCTAGGGGTGCCTGTTAATGCTGACAATGCTGATCTTGCTAAGAATTTGGATGACATTGTTAAGTCCATGGTTAAGCAAGGAGCGAATTTGCCTCCTTAGTTTCTATTTTTATTTTGTTGCTACTCTTTCTCTCTACTACTCTATTTACGTTCTTGGTTATCGGCTAGTTGTGCTAGTTATGATGGGTTCTTTGTTTTGATGGTTCTGGTTTAAAGCACTTTTTGTGCTTGCTACCTGGTGGCCTGTCTATTTTTTGTAAGGGTTCGGCCCCTTGTTTTGCCGCTTTATATTATAAAAAACAATCAAACAATTCCTATCAATTTAAATGTAGTCATGTCTCAAGAAAAGTTCTTGTTAGTTGAGTCAATAAGTGATAATAAGAACAATTCTGTAGAAGAAGAGTGTGTTAGTACCCCTGAAGGAGTTGTTGTTTTTGAAGGAGAACAAGAATTTAATGATACGATGAAGAAGTTTGTAGAGTTGATATTGAAGGAGAACTTTTGTGTGCCCTAGATACAATCAAACAACTTAATGAAGAAAATAGGAGGCTAAAAGACTAGTTTCAACAACAAAAAGAATTCAAGGACAAGGTATGTTTAGATTTTGAAAAAACTTCTTTTGAGTTTGAAAATGCCAGAAATCAGATTGTAGAATTAAAAAGTCATGTTAATAAATCTGATAAATTGATTATTAGTCTAAAAACTGAGATTGAGGAAGCCAAAAGAATAATAGATCTAACTAAATCTGATTGTGAAGTAAAGAGAAAAGAATGTCTGAAGTTAGAGGTAGA
Source organism: Cunninghamia lanceolata (assembly GCA_027924645.1). NCBI lineage: Eukaryota > Viridiplantae > Streptophyta > Pinopsida > Cupressales > Cupressaceae > Cunninghamia > Cunninghamia lanceolata. The sequence continues at coordinate 1,771,063 of BSBN01001019.1, forward strand.
AATAATCTCTTTAAGAAAGGATTTGGAAAAGGCTTCTTTTAAACATCACAAGAATATTCAATTTGACAAGAGTACTAAATGTTTGAATGAAATATTGAGTAGTCAGAAAAAGTACAAGGATCATTTTGGTTTAGGATATGAAAAAAGGGAAAGCTCTGGTGTTAAAGATGAAGTTAAAAGGGAAATAGTTTTTGCAACAACAGATAGGAAGAGTTTCAAGGTTAGGCAGACTCGTAGGCAGAAGATAGATATGAATTATCATTCTACTATTTCTAATGACGACAAGAAGAGAGTAAAGGATAAAATTGCTGATATTGGTAGAAGAAGAACTAACAATTTTTCAAGACCTTCATCTATCAGGCAATATCATTTGGTTAGGTATAATTATTCTTAGTTTCATGGTTATTGCTATGTCTATCATAACTACGGTCATAGAGCTATCATAACTACGGTCATAGAGCTAGGAATTGTACTTATTATGGTTTGTCAAATCAAAACTACAATGTTGTTTGCTATAACTGCAATAAGGTTGGACATATGAGAAGAGACTAATGGATGCATGAAAGATATGATTATAGAAATTCAAGGAATAGATATCATTATTTCTCTAACAATATGATATGCTATAGATGTCATAAGTTAGGACGTAAGGCACTGCATTGCAGCAGTAAGTTGAAGAAATCATCTGGTAACAAAAAGGAAATAGTTGATCTGATTAAGCAAAAGAAAGAACCTAGGAAGGTGTGGAAAAGGAAATCTGAACAAAAATAGAAAGAACCTAATCTTGTGAATGATACACAAGAAACATGCATAAAATCTTAACAAGAGAAGCATAAAGATAGGGGGAGACTTTATGGTTTTATCTTTTAAACCCCATATAAATCAACCAAGAAGGTTGTAAAGGTTATGGTTGTATTAGTTTTTCTATCTTCCATGATTTGCTCTTAGTGAAATTTACAGGTTAGTTCATTAGACTGTCATCTTCAGGAGGCTCTTGAATCTCAAATTGTTTTCAATGTTCATCTTGTCAATCAAAGATTACCTATTGCTATGTCAGGATAATTGGCAGTGATTTCACAAACAACTACAAGTCAAGGGGAGTTGACAATGGTCACATATTTCTATTGTTTCTCATGTTTGGAACATTAAGTTGTCAATGTTTTTATACATGCTCTAATAACAGTGATAGGTTGGTGATGCTTTGACAATGATCAAATATTATCTCAATCACAATTAGTAGGTGCAGTCAGTCTTGGACTGACACTTGATAAGTCTGCTATCATTATTGCCAAGTTGGTATTATAGAGATATTTCATTCATCAGTGACATTTTATGAGTGGCATGGTAGTTCATGTGCACAATCTAGTGACATTTTTGGTTGTTGGACTCAGGGGGAGTTTCTTACATATTTCTGATCCTTGATAGTTTTCAGTATCTTATGATAGTTAGCATGGTTTATGATTGATGATTGGCATTATTTGTAATAGCATCCTCAATTGTTTGTCCATCTTTGTGCTCATTATGGTACTGACAATGCAGTTGTATTTCAAGGAATTCTGGATGTTTATTCTCCATGGGATACTCATGGTATGATTTACATTTTCTATTTTTTCTTATCATTTATGCATCATGTTGAATTATGATTCCTAATCTATCTTGGAGGCAATCGCACAGCTCTTCCTCCCTTTGTCTTCGATATAAAAAGGGGGAGAGAGAGTTGTGTTTTGCCATCAAGGACAAAGGGGGAGTTTGTTACCCTCTCGGTTGTTGTCCTTGATGTCAATACACAAACTCTCTGGTTTGTGGTTTGCTCATGTTGGTTTCCTGATACTTGGAATTCCTAGCACTTGGTATGGTGGTTTTCTTGGGTTGGTTTCATGACACTTGGTATGACAGTCATGTGGTAATATGGCTGCATTGATGACATAGATGACTTTCATATTGGTGGTATATTGTTGTTGGCCCATGTTTAGTTTAGTCAGTTCCCTTCCACATTGTAGTTCAGTTTGGATGTATAGTTTTGGTGATCATGTTTCATGTTTACTTTGGCTTATCATGATATAGTTCATTGATTCCATTCATTGGCTTTGGTATGGTATCTTTGGCATACAGTTGGCATAGTTGTTTGATACAGTTGTTTGGTACATGTTTACATATGCGTCACAGTTAGTCAAATGGACACATGGTTGTTATGGTATCATGCTCATGACACAACATCACACTGTTGTTGGTTTGACATGTGGTAGTTCTTATATGTTCTCATAGTTCATATTGTCTATGCACTTGATCTTCTATTTTCTTATGCTCTCTTAAGATGATGACAATTGGATATCATTTGATTGATACAGCCTTGCATCCATGTATTGTAAGTATGGTCATCTATGATAGTTTGATATCATATAGCATCTTTAGTATGACACCTTTGGTAATCTGGCATTGGCCCTCTTGATCATGTTGATATGGTTTAGCATTGATCATGTTCAGAACATCTTTCGTGGTCATACACACTTTGATGATCATGTTCAGTTTGGCACCTTTGATTAGCATCTTTGATCATATGGTTGATTGGCATGATCAGTTCAGTTTGGTTATCATGATATTGGTTTGTTGATCACATGATGGCATCACTTGTCTCAGTTGTGAGCTCCTTTTGTAATGGCATAAATCACATGATATGTGGCAGTTTGATACTTACATGTCAAATGAGGTAAAACAGTGTTGTTTTCCTGACTCATTATTTTGGCTTCACATTTGATAGGTTCCTAAGGTGGCATTTGGCATCTTGTTCATAATCACAACTTAGTTCCACTATTTGTTATTTACTCATGAGGATCTCACAAGTTATAAAGGTTTTCAAATGTTTAATTTTAAAGAGGCATTAAGTGATGACCATGGTCTATTTCGTAGCAAATAAAATAAAATCAAATTTTGGCATTTATCTTTTGCATGTTATTGAGGTTACTTGCTAGCTGGGTCATCGATTGTTGATTGAAGGTAAAAGTGATTGTTTGGTTGTCTCAAGTCAACAAATCTTTGAAACTTATCGAGGGCACCAGTTAATCAAACATATTCAGGAAAAAAGTTAGGGTTAAGCATCATTTTGCATTTTCTTTGCTATTTGGTCTTCAGTGGCAGAGAATATGGTTTCACATGGCAAAATAATCATGAGGTTTAATGGATCTATCTCTGCTAGTAATCATGGAAGGTTCTGGAATAAACATGGGCTTTTGTGACTATGTTAGTTTGACTTTTGGTAATAGGTGGCATTGTTATGATTTTCTTTTTTCTTCAGTGGCCATTATGATTGTGTGATTTTTTGTAGAGTTTTACATTTCGGTGACAGTTATAGTCAGCCATGAATGATTCAAAGGAAATAAGTTTTTATTAAGATACTTTTTAGTTAAAATGCACATTGTTTTCATGGCTAGGAATCTTTGCTTTGGTGATGTGAATTGGGGTTACGATCCTTGTTAGGGTTTTGGCAAAGAAACACAATGGATATTCTGTTATGTTCAATCTTTGCTGATATCAATAAGAGATTACAACACTGGTGATGGTTTTTGACATATCTTACCCTGGTATGGTTAATAACTGATAATGAAATGGGTATCTGACCAGAAAATTGTATGACAGTTATGGAACCACCAAAATGGTTATACCCAAAAAATAGAAAAAAATGTAAATGATATGATATAAATATGTTACTAGTATAATGTGAATGATGCAGTGAGTACAAAAGTTTGTTCATGCATTATTGACATTATATTAGTATGGATAAAAGTGAAACAGAGTATCCCTCTGTATGTAAACTTTTCATATAATAGCCTTTGTTGGAAATAGGCCAGTGAGGCAACTTTAGCTAGTGAGTCTTGAATTAATAGCCAGTGAGGCCTGTAATTAGTGAGATTCTTTTATTAAGCCAGTGAGGCATTTTTTCAAGTGGTTTTTATGCCCTGGAGAGTTTTCCACTTAGGACAATATCTGTGTTATGGATTGTCATTGATGAGTTTGATTCTCGTGTTTACTTGCTTATCATGTGTCATTTGTTTTAAAGTCATTTAATTCACTTTGGTCTAGATGATTACATAGTTGTCTTATATCACTGTCTGAAACAATGATTCTATGCATGTCCACTTTATGAACAACCATATTTCACAGTTAGCCTCTATGTGTTAAGATTTATGATAATGAGTCATTATTTTTAGTCCCTACATTGAGTTGATGCATTCTTGACTTTGATCAATCTATTTTAGTTGTCCAAATCTTTCATGATGTCATCTACAGTCAATGGGAATTGTTTTTGTATCAAAGTTTTGAAATACAGATTTTAAGGTCACTAAGTCTTGTTAAACTTTGTATACCACTGAGTCACCCCCCCTCTTAGTTGTATTGTACTCTAACAATAATGTAGTCTTATTTTTAGTTATTATGATGTAGTTGATGTGAAGATAGTAAGTGCATGCAATAGTAAGTGGGTTGAAATGGATTAGAGAATGGGTTTATTATTTTTAAAGTGCCATACACATGATTTATTTGACAATGTAAATTATTTTGTATTTCAACTATTTTTGTTGTTCATATTTTGAAAAATAAATGTAAATATTTAGAAATGTAAGAGTTACCTCAAATATGGACAATAATAAGCATTAAAAATGATCTAAGGTTTGTTTGTTTGCTAATGTGTCAATGTATGTTGATTGACCTGAGCAAAATATTTTGTCAGTTGCATCTTATTTCTTCACTATGTTTCTAAAAAAAATTGGAGAGAACACCTCTTGGAACTTGTTGATCAATTGTGGAGAAACTTTTAGATGTAAATGTAGTCATTGAAAGAAAAAATAAGTTTTTTTTGTATTTAGACTGAACATATGTATATAAAAGAAGAGGTTATAAATGGAAGCAAATTAGGAGAATGTATTCATATTCTTACATGTGCTTTTTCATATTCATAATTGCCATTTTTATTTGTAGCAATGATTGGAAAGTTGTTCTTATTGTGGAAACAAAAGTGCACCTATAGTTCCAATTTCATAGTCATCTATTCCTATTAATTTTTTTTTTTATGAATATCATATTTAACTTGTATTATAGAAATAAATAGTACATATTCACACAAAAGAAAAGATGGGTGGTCAAAAGTCACATCTGCGTAGTCACAACCTCAATGGGTGAATAAAAAATAGGCCTCAAAAGGTGAATAAAATGAAAGTCATAGTCTCAAAGGCTAAGCATAATGTCTAACAAGAAAAGAAAAAACATTAAGCAGCACCAATAGATGACCATCAGGTGCATTTTTTTATTGTAGTATTAGGTATAAATTTATATTCTTATTGTAGCCATGGTATAGATGCAATTGTGCCAGATTAGTTCAACAACAATATGGATTCACAATCACCATGGTCATATTCTATTTTAGGAGTAATTTCAAAGCAAAGATAAATATTGTTATTTTTGGAATTATTCTTTGTTCATATTGGTAGAGAAGATTTTAAGTTAATAATGATCGTCATTTCACCTTGACAACCTATTAGGTCAGCACAAGATACTTCTTATGTAGTCTAGATTTTGTCCATTTTTTTTTAAATATCTATGATATCACCTTCAAGTACATTTCTAGTTTTTTTATTGTTGAGATTTTAGTGGATAGTGTGTTGTAATTTAGTTAACACAAGAAATAGTAAGTGTTAGAAAATTGGTGAGTATTACTTGTAATATTACAAATTTGAGAACATTCTAATTGGAAATAGTTAGAAAAGTTAATTATGTGGAAAATGACAACTCTTATTCGCAATGTAAGTAATACATGTATTAGGTGGTGGTAAAATGCAAATATGAATCATTCTTCTATAATAGAATGGAGAAAATAGTCAAATGAATTTTTATATATATTTTCATTTTGTTATTACTTTTTGTGGATATTTTTTGTTGTGTTGGTTGATTGATATGTTTTCATTAATGTTGCCAATGTGCAAGAAAATAACATCACAATTAGTCCAATATGATTATCTTTTGTAGATGTAATTGTTTTTCTATGTATTTCATGGGTTTTTCTTTCTTATTAATTTTAGACATGTCAATCTTGAAATCACCCACAATGTACATATGATTTTGTTCATATGCATGTAAGAATGCTTGATAAATCATTTCTATGATTTGAAATTGTTCTAGTTGCTCTTTCACAAACACTACAAATTTTAATTCTCTTACCATTAACAATTATTCTGAGCTAGAAACCTTATTATAAATCTCAAGTTTTAAATAATAAATTAGGCTAGAAACCTTTTGTTAAGAATTTTTAAATATTCATAGAAGAACTATCTTTTTTTTCTAAGATTGATTCCCCATAAAGAGTCTAGTGAACTAAGGATGACTTAAACTCGAATGCCCATTTCTTAAACACCTTCTATACATGGCCTTGATCTTTCCCATACCTTTGGGTATATTAGAAGACCCATAGTTGTTTATAAAACCTAACCCTGGGAAGCCATCAAGCATTTATCATTTGTGATGCACCAATAAGTATTTAGACTTGGGAACTTCCTTGCATCATACCTCAAAGATGAGATGTTGGGCTAGTGGAATGGTCTATCCTCTAAAGTTACTCCATTTATGAACAAGATCAATCTATTTGTGAGATCATAGACCACACACACCTTGTTGAATCCTTCCCTCTTATATTTTATTTCATTTGATGAATTCGATCATATTGTATAAAAATCTCCTTCTAATTTTGAGTATTAGACTATTTTATAGTTTTCTACATTCAATAGAATAGTTTCTTTTGTCTTTTGGTGTACTTTGTTCCCAAGTTATGTTTCTTTTGTCTCAAGTCTTTGTTTGCTCTCTTTTTCTACTTAAACCTCTAGTACTTTTCTACATTGTCTTTTCATCCTTCTTGAAATTTTTATTCTCACCCTCCTAGCCTTAGTTTACCTTTGCTCCTACCTTACTCCATCAAGCTCTTACAGCACTTATCCACTTTGTTACAACACATTCATAACCCTTTCCTACACTTTACTACTTAATCACTTTTGCATCTTCTTGCCTCTAGCCCTTACCTAGTTCTACTATAACTTTCACAAAATCCTCCAAAACTCTCTTTCTTTTACTCTCAAGTCTCTTTTTGCAACCCAATTTTGTGACAATGACAATATTTCCACATTGCATAATCATGTTTACGAATGGAAAGAGAAAAATCATCAAACACGACCCTATTCACTTTGAAATATCGAATCCCACATATGATTAACATAGAATTCCTCGGGCAGTTGATAGTCAGGTATTGTAAACAACCTGTTTTTAGTCATTTAATATTGAGGATAGCGGCCATGAGACTCTCTAACCCATAAATGTATCTTTATTTTTTTAAGTACTGGGCATAGAGAAATGAAATGACTAAAGACTATATTGTCAGTTGGACTCTAATGAGAGATGAAGTAAGATGGTGGAATCCACTGAAATCAGTGGGAAAATGGGTGAGAATGCATTTTACGAGTGCGAGTGAGGTGAGTTGAGTACATGAGAAAGAGCAGAAAGTGTGATGATAAAAATGCAAAAATGCTATCTTCTATTATTCTTGCAAAGAAAGAATGTCTTGAATATCCTAGAATGCACTTTGAGATCTTTCTCACAAAAAAATATTCAGATGTATGAATAGTCTCAAGATATCAATGAAGCATGCCATAAATTTGACAAAATGTCTCATTAAAATTTAGCATAATGGAATGTTTTGATTGGATTTTCAGTTGAATGCGAGGAAGAATATGACGCATTGAAATTCTTCTATCTAATTCAAACAAAGATGATAAAAAATGGGTCATTTTGTATAGTCAATGTTTTCAAGGCATGCATTTCCCTCTCAGCCCTTAAACATGGCATGGAATTGGATGACCAGCTCATAAGAAATGAACTCCAATTGCATATTATTTCACAAATTTTTTGATTGAAATATATTGGAAATGTGGGAGCAAGTTGGATGCATGCAAAGTGAGACGAAATGCCTTTCAAAAATGTCTATTTATAGAATGTTATGATATTAGATTGTGTATGGAATGGGTCTAAGGATGAGGCATTGGGTATCCTTTTACAAATGTAGGAGGTGGGTGTCAATTCCAATCAATATATCTATCCTAGTATTATAAAAGCATGTACAAGTTTGCTACTTATGGAGCAAGGTAAACAACTACATGCTTTGGTTTCTAAACTTAGATTGGAGTTAGATGTCTTTGTTGGGAATACACTTGATAATGTTTATGTGGAATGTGGGGATATTCAACCAACATAAAATATTTTTGGGAAAGTGCCTAGATAAGATGTGGTTTCATGCACCATTTTTTATGCAAAACAAATTGAGATTACAAAACAAAATATTCAATTGGTGTACTAAAATTTAAGAAGTAATTAGTTTCTTCATATATTTTAATGTAGATGTGAAGCCACATGTTTTCCTACTGATGTCATTGTTCATATAAAGGATTGTAGCTTCAAGCTCTATAAGGTGGAGAAATAATATTCATCCTTGATTATGATTATAATATCTTTTCTTTCTCCAATTTTGAACTCTGATTCTAAATAACTTGTGATTTTTTAGCATAATTACATAACATGTACGATGTTTATATTTCTTGTTTAAAAAAGTGGATATTTGAAATCGAATTTATCCAATGCATCAGAGATCACTCAAAAAATACAAGTTGAAATATTTGATCTTATTGTAAACCTTTGTTATGGGTCAATGATATATTTATGGACCCCTTTAATGTTGCTACCTTTAGATGTGCATTAAAGTTTTTATAAATAAATGAAGGGTATGGAAGATGAAACCTTTGTGAGAGAAGTGATTTGTATCTTAGTCAGGTTGTCCTTCAAATCTAGGAGGATACCTTGGATGTTCTTAAGATATGTGTTAGCCCGTTCTTGACCTGGCCAATTTTTAAACTTCTAGTACATCCCCATGCAATTTACCCTGTCGCATCACAAAAACAATTATTTTTGAAGATGTATAAAAGCTGGTGCGCAACACTAACCTTAGTTTACCCAATGTGGCCAGTTTTTATGCCACAATTCTTACTGTTTGAGATATTTTAAAGTTCTAAGTTTCTAGCTGGCAATCCACAAATGATATTAATTCTTAGATTTTTACTTCGGAAATCAAAATGATTTCTGGGTTTTGCTCTAAGATGCCCAATCATTATTCTATCAAAATTTCATAGAAAACGGAGTGGTCATTTGAGAGATATGGAATTTTCCGTCTAAGCACGGTTTCAACATTCCTAAGTTTTGAATAAGGTTTCTATTTCAGAAAAGTGAATAAAGGCATTGTTATTGAGGACAACTTTATTCTTCATGGTGACAAGTTATAAAGTCTAATGTTTTATAAGGTTAATGACTTTATTAAAACCAAATATTTATAACTGCCCTAAAATCTTTATGTGAAGTTTGAAGACTTTAGTGAACTATTTATTGTCAGGAATTTTCTTAGTTCAAGAACCCCATACATCGCCAACTCTTTGTTGTCCGGTGTTTCATGGGTACGAGAACTCCTTACATTGCCGATTCATCATGCTGCGATTTTAAAGTTCCTTAAAATTGACGACACCGTACTTTTTTGTAGTCGGGGAAGTTCAGGAGTTTTGGAACCTTTTTCATCAGGGACTTCTAGGGTTTTGGAAACCTCATTTGTATAGGCTGAGAAGAATGGAACGGCGTGCACTGACAGACCGGGCTATATTACACTGTGTATCTTCGCCTGTGCCGATGGTCGAACCTCTCAAAAGAATGTAATCTCATGAAATGCAGTGATCGCAGGATATGCATAAAATGTAGTTGTTGATCGATTGAGGCTCATCAAATGAGGCCTGTAAACATCAAGCTCATGCTATTAGCCTCACGTCAGCACTAAACTGACTTACACTCATAGTGACCCAGCAACGAGTAAACTTGTGTAGGTATCAGTATATCTGATCAAGAGAGCAAGTACCAGATCTACACAAAAGGATTTGTTGAAGAGGTTTTCAAACAAATACAATGTATTGTGAAGTCGCTCCATAATAATTTTCGGCATCCTCACAACCTATCCAAATCACGAGCTTAGCAACGAAGGCTTTGTCAAATTGAATGGTTGAAAATGCCCTGGAAGAAATGTATGCAAATTCTGGAAACACAGACAAAGCAGGTAAACTGTTTGACAGAATGCTGTTGGGACATGGACCAGTTCGAGTCGACCTTCCATACACTGCTGGAGTGCTCTACCACTGAGCTACTGGCCCCTCTTGGACCAGTCCATCGTCGGTCCGGGTGTGGCTTACACCAACACCCCCCTAAGCCACACCTCTCGTGTGCATGCGGCTCCTAGCCTGGGCCTGGCTCTGATACCATGTTGAGACATGGACCAGGTAGGACTGGAACCTAGGACCTTCCATACGCTGCTGGAGTGCTCTACCACTGAGCTACTGGCCCCTCTTGGACCAGTCCATCGTTGGTCCGGGTATGACTTACACCAACAAATGCCTCATGCAATACGATGATCGTTGGATTCCCGCAAACGGTTTCATTGAAAAGAGTCTAGAAAATTCTCAAGCAGATGCAATCGGCATGTATTATGCCAAACTCCACTGGGCACCATAACAGGAACATTTAGAGTCGGCACATTGAAAAGAGTGCAGATGTGGAAGTAGAGTGGACGGCTGTACTTGCAGATTACGAGAAGAAATACCTTGAAGAAGCTGCACAGTCCAAGATACTAATATCTGGTAAATTGCCTGAAAGGTGGGAGAAGGCACTCCCGACATACACCCCAGAGAGGCCTGCTAATGCTACACGAAACTTGTCTCAATAATGTTTAAATGCACTTGCAAGGGTTCTTCCAGGATTTCTAGATGGAAGTGCAGACCTTGTATCATCTAACAATGACTTTGCTAAAAATGTTCGAGAATTTCCAGAAGGATACCCTGGCAGAGTGTAACTTTCATTTTGGTGTGCATGAACATGGCATGGGAGCAATATGCAATGGAATAGCCCTCCATGGAAGTGGCTTCATTCCTTACTGTGCTACCTTCTTTGTTTTCACAAACTACATGAGAGTTACAATGAGATTTCTACGCATTATAACTGTCCACAATCAGATATAGCTATCACATTAAGGAAAGTGTTGGCGGCCCGGTCCATTCATACAACAAGACACTTACGGCTTACAAAGTATAGAGGAGGGACTTAATCCCGTATGTTGCCCCTGAACTCTTACAGCGAAACTATGGCCTAGAAGCTGATGTCTGGAGTACTCGAGTTATACTGTATATTCTTCTAAGTGGTGTGACCCCTTTTTGAGCTGAAACAGAGCAAGGAATTTTTTATGCTATCCTATATGGACATATTGACTTTCAAATTGCACCATGGCCATCCATATCAGCTAGTGCAAAAGATGTGGTGAAGAAGATGTTGGATCAGGACACACAAAAATGTCTTAGAGCTTAGCAAGTTTTAAGTAGACCACCAATGGGTTAGAGAAGATGGTGAAGCACCTGATAGACCAATTGATAATGCAGTATTGACTAGGTTGAAGCAATTCAGGGCAATGAACAAGCTTAAAAAGGTTACTTTGTAGGTGGTTGCAGGAAGTCTATCAGAAGAAGAAATAGTGGGTTTGAAGGAAATATTCAGAAGTATGGATACTGATAACAGTGGCACAGTAATTCTTGAAGAATTGAAGATTGGTCTTGCAAGACAAGGCTCAAGAATCTCTGACTCTAAAGTTAGACAATTGATGGAAGCTACGGATGTAGATGGGAATGAGACCATTGATTATCTAGAGTTTATCATAGCCACACTTAACATGAACAGGATTGACAAAGAATATCATTTAGAATATCATACATATTTGTCTTGTGAGAAGTATAGAGAATTTAAACAAGACCCTGATGCTTCTCTGAAAGAATGGTGCTAAGGCAAAGCAGATGTCGAAGAGTCTCCTTCCTATGGTTTTATAATTGCAATCATATCAGTTATAAGTGTGGCAAGCATATTTGTTGGGTATATACATCAATGGTTGTTATAGCCATTTACGTTCTTTACATGGTGGCTATAGTTCAATCAATTTGAGAAAGATAACGAGAACATCACAATAATTGAAGTTTTGAATAAGGTTTCTATTTCAGAAAAGCGAATAAAGGCATTGCTCTTGAGGATAACTTTATTCTTCACAGTGACAAGTTAAGTCTGATGTTTTAAAAGGTTAATGACTATTAATATCAAATATTTATAACTACCCTAAAATCTTTAGGTGAAATTTGAAGATTTTAGTGAACTCTTTATTTTCGGGAATTTTCTTAGTTCAACAACCCCATACATGGCGGACTCCTTTTTGTCAGGTGTTTCATGGGTACGAGAACTCCTTATATTGCCGATTCATCATGTTGTGATTTCAAAGTTCCTTAAAATCGCCAACACCTGACTTTTTGTAGTTGAGAATTTCAGGAGTTTTGGAACCTTTTTTGTCGGGCACTTCTAGGTTTTTGGAACCCTCATTTCTAAGGGCTGAGAAGAATGGGATGGCGTGGACTGACGGACCGGGCTATATTACACAGTGCATCTTCGCCTGTGCCGATGGTGGAACCTCTCAAAAGAATGTAATCTCATGAAATGCAGTGATCGCAGGATCTGCAAAAAATGTAGTTGTTGATCGATTGAGGCTCATCAAATGAGGCCTGTAAACATCAAGCTCATGCTATTAGCCTCACGTTAGCACTAAACTGACTTACATTCATAGTGACTCAGTGACGAGTAACCTGTTATACATATGCCAAGAAATCATCCTTTCAGCGATATTAAGTTTGAAGAATCTCCAAGAAGCGGATCCACAAAAGAAAAAGACCGTGTGATAAACTTGTGTAGGTCTCAGTATATTTGATCAGGAGAGCAAGTACCAAATCTGCACAAAAGGATTTGTTGAAGAGGTTTTCAAAACAATACAATGTATTGTGAAGTCACTCCATAATAATTTTCGGCATCCTCACAACGTATCCAAATCACGAGCTTAGGAACGAAGGCTTTGTCAAATTGAATGGTTGAAAATGCCCTGGCAGAAATGTATGCAAATTCTGGAAACACAGACAAAGCAGGTAAACTATTTGACAGAACGCCTCATGCAATATGATGATGGTTGGAATCTCGTAAACAGTTTCATTGAAAAGAGTCTAGAAAACTTTCAAGCAGATGCAATCGGCATGTATTATGCGAAACTCCATTGGGTGCCATAACAGGAACATTTAGAGTTGGCACATTGAAAAGAGTGCAGATGTGGAAGTAGAGTGGATGGTTGTACTTGCAGATTACGAGAAGAAATGCCCTGAAGAAGTTGCAGAGTCCAAGACACTAATATCTCGTATATTGCCTGAAAGGTGGGAGAAGGCGCTCCCTACATACACCCCAGAGAGCCCTGCTGATGCTGCATGAAACTTGTCTTGGCAATGTTTAAATGCACTTGCAAGGGTTCTTCCAGGATGTCTAGGTGGAAGTGCAGACCTTGCATCATGTAACAATGACTTTGCTAAAAATGTTTGGGAATTTCCAGAAGGATACCCTGGCAGAGTGATGTGGGCAAAGGCAAAACATATAAAACAGAACAATGTGCTACGGCACAATCAAACAAAACCTTTTCATTTCTCTTGAATAAAACGTTTACAATTGTCTCTATTTATAGAGGTCTTTGGAAGGATCCGGAAGATCAAAAAAAATCTTCACATGTACCAAATGGAGCTAGAAAAATCTGGACATGTATTTGGAGGTTGGTGAATGGCAGCGAAGAAATGGTCGGTGGAGGATGGTAGAAGCTTCTGTTTTTAATGCAGACGTAGAGTACTTTGACTGTGGTTATTTCTAGATGGTCAGTGGTAAAGTTGAATTTAATGCATATAATTGTGGTAGAAATTATTAGATCGTTCTAACATTCCCCCTAATTTCTACTATCAACAACTAATTACATCAATATTTACAATGCCTAAAATTTCTCTCAAATAGTCAAATTGGTCTTGTGCTAATGCCTTCGTGAATATGTTTGCAAGTTGCTCCTTTGATCGGCAATGCTGTAGGATGAGTTCTACATTGTTGATCAATTCTCGAATGAAGTGATATCTAGTGTCAATGTGCTTTGTCCTCTTGTAAAAAACACGATTCTTTGATAGTGCAATGGTGGACTTGTTGTCACAATAGATTGTAGTAGGCTCCTCTTGCTCGTGCATTAGATCCTTCAAAAAATTTCGTGTCCAAACTGCTTGACATGTTGCTGATGTACCTACTACATACTCTGCTTCTGCTGATGAGATTGTCACTATTGATTGTTTCTTTGATGCCCATGCTACAATACCTATTCCAAGATGAAATACATATCCAGATGTGCTGTTTCTATCATCTATACTACCTACAAAGTCACTATCTGTATATCCAATCAACTGAAAATCATCTGAAATAGAATACATTATGCCATAATTCATAGTTCCTGCAATATAGCTCAATAACCTTTTTCCTGCTTGCCAATGTGAGTTCTTTGGTGATTCCATGAATCTATAAATCAAACTAACTCCATACATTATATCCGGCCTAGTTGTTGTAAGATACATCAAACTACCCACCAATTTTCTAAATATAGTTGAATCAAAGTCCATCTCATTATCATCTCTACTTAGTTTTGTGCCTATTGCCACAGGTGTAGAAACTGGACTACAATTTATCATTCCAAATCTTCTCAATACATCTTTTGCATATTTACTTTGACAAATAAAAATGCCTTTATCATTTTGTGTAACTTCAATGCCAAGAAAATATTTCATCAAACCCATATCCATCATCTCAAATTTTTTCTTCATTGCAGGTTTAAATATGTCTATAGAAACATTTACTGTAAAGATCAAATCATCAATATATAAGCAAACAATCAAAATCTAACCTTGTTCATTGACCTTGGTGTATAGGGTAGGCTCACTAGTGCTTCTGTTGAATCCATTTTTTATCATGTATGTATCAATCCTTCTGTACCAAGCTCTTGGTGCTTGCTTCAATCAATAGAGTGCCTTCTTTAACCTGTAAACCTTGTCTTCATATCCTTTTATTTCATATCCTGGTGGTTGTTGTACATAAACTTCTTCTTCTAAATGTGCATTCAAGAAAGTTGATTTGACATCCATTTGATAAACTTTCCAATTGTTTTGAGCTGCAATAGCTAGTACCATCCTAATTGTGTCAAGTCTTGCTATGGGTACAAATGTTTCATTGTAATCAACTCCATATTCTTGTGCAAATCCCTTAGCTACTAATCGTTCCTTATATTTGTCAACTTCTCCATTTGCCTTATATTTAGTTTTATAGACCCATTTCACACCTATGGATTCTTTAGATCCCATGTATCAGTTTTCTCAATAGATTCTATTTCATCATTCATTGCATTAATCCAATGTTCTTCCTTAATTGCATCTTCAAAATATATAGGATCTTGATCAAATAAAACAAAATTAGTTTGCAAATCTATCCTATCTCCTTGATCATATATTTCTTGCAAGCTTCTAGTCTTTTTGTCTCTTAGTCTTGGTCTCAATGATGCAAGCATACGATTTGAGTCATTACTTACTTGTGGACTTGATATTCTCCTTGCTCAACTTGCCTTTGTGGGTTTTCTCCTTGTGAACTTTTTGATGGTGTTCCTCCTTACTCATTTGATTGTTCTCCTTGACCGTTTTCTTCTTGTTCTTCATATGGTATTGCTGTTGTACCTATAATTGTCTTGTCTATATTGCCATCCCAGGATTCTTTCTCTTTGAATACAATATCTCTACTTACAATGACTTTCTTGGTTATAAGATTTAACAGCTTATATGCCTTAGATTGTTTAGTACAGCCAATAAAAATGTATTTTTTACTTTTATCATCCAATTTTCTGATTTCTTTAGGAACATGTGCATATGCAATACAACTAAATACTCTAAAATGAGAGACACTATGATGCTTACCACTCCATGCTTGTTGTGGAATCATGTCCTTCACAATCTTTGTTGGACTCCTGTTCAGGGTGCTACCACAATAATGGGTTACACTTTCTAGGACATCTTAATTTTTGTTGAAATCACATATTTTTAGAAAATATAATGATTTAAGACTTGAAAGGTTCCTTTTAAAGGATTTTAATTGAAGAGGGTTTGATCAAACCCCCTTAGATTCAAACCCCCTTGGATAGAACCCCACTAGTTTTAAACCATACCTATAATGGAGTCTCCTCTACACCTATCAAAATACTGATAAAAACCCACTTTTGTTTTGCCTTTTGGGAGATCAAATGAATTAATTTATGTTTTATAATTTTAAATATATTTAATTTGATTATTATATTTATTTTTATTTCTTATGAATGTAGGTTTTTCACCGAACATTAAGTTCTATGTTCTACACACATGGAAAATTAGTAAATTAGTGAAATTTTTTTTTGAAAAGTATCTATGCCCTAAGTATTGATGTCCTTGTTTCAATAATTTTTTTTTTAAATTTCAATACATACAGAAAAAGTTATGTTTTACGGAATACGCCTATGTCTAAATTATAATTTCTTTGACTTCAAAACTTAATTAAAAAAATTTTCAACAAAACATTATGAAACCAAATGCATGCCCTATATATCAATGTTACCAATCTAAATTCAAAAGAATCAGAATTTTATCCTTTGTAGAAAAAAAGTTATGTGCTACAGAATACACATCACTTCAAAAAATGTTGTTTACTATTAAAAACTAGTTATCAAAGGAGGCACAAAAACTTTTACAATTTAACTCCAATTTTTTTTTAAAAATATATATTTAGAATCTACAAACAAAATCTCACAAATCACTAATTCGCATCATCTTCAAATTCGTAACAGTTTAGTGGATATAGGTGTCAGAAAGTGAAGATTTAATTCAAAATGTTGATTTCAATGTCAAGTTTGGCCAAAAAGTGTAACCCATTATTGTGGGATGACCCTTAAATATATAAACTGCACAAGCTACTAATTCAGCCCAATATTCAGTAGATAGATTCTTTCCTTTCAACATGCTCCTTGGCATCTCCATTATTGTATGATTCTTCCTTTCTATAACACCATTCAGCTGAGGTGTGTAACTTGTAGTGAACTACTTTATTCCATGATACCTGCAATAATCCAAAAACTCATTTGACTTGTATTCTCCTCATCTATCTGATCTCAATACCTTGATGGATAGACCACTTTATTTCTCAACAAATGCTTTGAAATCCTTTAACTTTCCAAATGCCTCAGATTTATATTTGAGAAAATAAACCCATGTTTTCCTACTATAATCATCAATAAATGTTAGAAAATAAATGCTCCCCCCTAATGATGGTGTTTCCATTGGACCACATATTTCTATATGCACAATTTCTAAAGGTGCCCAAGCTCTATATGACATTTCCTTTGGTCCTCTATGTTGCTTAGCCAAAATACAACTTTCACATGAACTCAATGGTGCTTAAATGGGGCGAAAACCTCTTACCATTTCCTTTCTTTACAACAAACACAATCCTTTGAAGTTTAGATGACCATACCTCAAATGCCATACCCATGCTTGATCTTGACTTGATGCCTTGAAACTTGTTCCAATCTCCTCCATCATTTCATTTTTCATGCGAAGTGGGAATATTCTGTTATTTGTCATTACAACTTTTGCAATCACCATGTTACTTGGAGAAATATCAAATATAGTGCAAACATTATCCTCAAAAGCAACTCTATAACCCTTTTGAATAAGTTGTCCCACACTTATGAGATTATGCTTTAAACTAAGTACAAGATAAACATTGGGAATAGTCTTCTTACCAAGTTTTGTTATCACATTAATTGCACCTTTTTCCCATGGCTTCAACTATGTTATCATCACCCAATTTGATTTTTGATTTAACTGAAGTATCCAAATTCTCAAACAACTCTTTGTTTCCAGTCATTTGATCACTACAACCACTATTTAGAAACCAAATGTTACTAAAACTTTCCTGAGCTACATGACATGTAATAAATAAAGACCCTAAATTACTTTCAAAAAAGTTTGCATTTTACTTGCTAATATCAGCTTGTTTCTTTCAACATTCATTAGCAAAGTGGCCATACTTATTGTAGAAATAACATTGTACATTTGATTTGTCATACCTTTGTGATGCCTGATTGTTATTGCATCCCCTTGAGCTAAAATCTTGATTTCTCCTTCCTCCTGGATTTGGACTCTTTCTTTCTTCTCTTTGAAAATTGTTTCTTCCTCTTCCTCTTCCTCTGAATCCTAGATTTCTTCTTCCTTTGCCTCTGCCAAATATCATTTGTGTTTTGAATGCATGCTCCAATGAGGTATTGTCATTCCTATTTATCCTATCTTCATAATTCTTCAAAGAACCAACCAACTCATCTATAGAATATTGAGTCAAATCCTTAGATTTCTTAATTACCACAACAATTACATCAAATTTTTTAGGCAAACATCTTAAAACCTTTTCTACAACCTTTTGATTTGTTAGCTCATCACTAGTCTACCTTATTTGATTAACCAAATCCATAACACGATATGTGAATTGATCTACTGATTTAGAATCTTTCATTTGCAAATTTTCAAATTCTTTTCTAAGTGCTTGTAATTCGGTAATTTTTACCTTACTAGTACCTTGATATGCCCTCTCTAGGATATCTCATGCTTTCTTGGCTGGCTTAATCCTTCCAACAACTGAATCATCCAATGCTTGTCCAATTATTTACAAAGCCCTTCTATTCTTTTGCCTATTTTCATCAAGCTTTTTCTTATCATCTAGACTCAATGTAGACTCATCTTGTTGTTGAGTATAACCATTTATAACTATGTCTGATAACTCATATGAGTCAAATGTCAACTTCATTCTAAAAGCCCAATTATCATAATTCTTGCTAGAAAATATTGGAATAAGATGTCGAAAATTATTTGATGCCATACTTTTCCAAAACAATCCTCTTCAAAAGTAAAAAATACTTCATTCCTTAACTAGGGCAATTATATGCTCATAGATCTTTTAAAAAAAGACTAATTATAGTTTGCATAAAACAATTTTACCAGTTTGGATAGTGATGCCTTAATTTTTTGTGCTTATACCATGATCTCCAATTTTCTTAATCTGAGATAGTCCACATAGCCTTTAATCTATCTGGTGGTGGATGCCATGGTCTATAATATGGAAACAAAATAGCACCTTTTACAATGGTTCTGTAGTTTCAGTGATCACAACCTTGCATAGACTCATGATCTTCAAACAAAATCTACCTACACTCTTTTCTCTTGATTGCTGCTAATACAGTGATCTCTTCTATTTGATCCTTCTTCTTCTTGCACAGTGATGAATCACAATCTTGCAAATGTCTACCAATCCTCTAACCTATGCTACTTGGGTGATGACTCTCATCTAAAGATTGTTGGTCATGGAAGAGTCTCTATCCGATTCCCTAATGGACGAGTGAAGGGGATCTTTGGGGTTATGCACATCCCAGGCTTAGCATGAAACCTACTTTCTATAAGTATGTTGAATGATGTAGGTGTGCAGGTTGTCTTTTCAAAAGAAGGATGCAAGATGACTAGAGGAGCTATGGTTCTTGCTAAGAGTACTACGTTTCAGCTGGAGGCATGCATTTCACAATGCAATAGTTCTTCCGACTCAAGGAAGAGAGCAGCAGTCACTTCATCCCCACCATTTGAATGAGAAGTGAAGAAATATGTTGTATCTAGTCCTGATGGTTGTATTCATGACTTGGAAGTTAAGCTTCCTAGTGAAAAGATAATGTTATGGCATAAGAGATTTGGCCACATTGGTGAGAAGGGTTTGTGTACCCTGAAAATTAAGAACCTCAATGAGGGGTTGGATGATTGTAATCTTGAGTTTGACTTTTGCGAACATTGCATATATGGAAAATAAAACCATGTTCAGTTTTATTCAAGTTCTCATAAGTCTTCTGGTGTGTTGGACCTCGTTCATTCTAATGTATTTGGTCGTATTAATGTTCCTTCGTTATCAAAATCTATATATTTTGTATCTATCATAGATGACTACAGTA
The DNA here is from genome assembly GCA_027924645.1 of Cunninghamia lanceolata. Classification (NCBI taxonomy): domain Eukaryota; kingdom Viridiplantae; phylum Streptophyta; class Pinopsida; order Cupressales; family Cupressaceae; genus Cunninghamia; species Cunninghamia lanceolata. The sequence continues at coordinate 1,791,152 of BSBN01001019.1, forward strand.
CAAGGACATGGATTTATTTTCTCAGAAGCAAATCTGAAGTCTATAGTAAGTTTAAGGAGTTTAAGGCCTTTGCTGAAAATTAGACTGGTAAAAAGATTAAGCGTTTGAGAACTGACAACGGTGGTGAGTTCTATTCTACAGAATTGGATAAATCTTGGAAGGAACTTGGGATTGAAAGACATAAGATAACTCCATACACCCCGTAGCAAAATGGAGTTGCAGAGAGGATGAACAGGAGACTGATGGAGAAGGCTAGGAGTATGCTTAGTGGATATGGCCTAGAACAAAAGTTTTGGACTGAAGTTGTTGCCACTCCTTGCTATCTTGTAAATAGATCTCCTACATCAGCTCTTGTTGGAAAGACACCCATGGAAGTGTGGTCTGGTAGAAAGCCTTCAATAAGGCATCTTTGTGTTTTTGGTTGTGAGGCATATGTACATGTGCTTAGGGAGAAGCGGTCAAAATTAGAAAACAAGGCTGTTAAGTGTATCTTCATTGGCTATGGTGTCAGTGTGAAAGGATATAAGCTTTGGGACCCTGTGGCTGAAAAAGTGTTGTATAGCAGAAGTGTCATCTTCAAAGAGCTAACACCTTCTTCCATTGTTTTACAGCTAAAAGAAAAAGAAAAGAAAGAGGATGTTGTTCAGTTTCTTGCTACCCCTGAGAAGACTGAACAGAAAGACAATGTTGGACCTGACGATGAGGAGAGCTTTAGCATCTCTGAAAGCTGAAATGAAGAAGCTGAACCTCAACCTTAGCTCTTGAGGAGGTCTACATGAATAAGAAAGCAACCTGAGAGGTTTGGTTATACATTGCTTGATTCTAGTTGTGCTTTTAGTTTGCTTACTAATAGTGATGAACCTAGAACTATATCAGAGGCTATGGATATGAAAGATGTAGGTTCCTAGAAGGAGGCCATGGAGGATGAGATGTCTTCTTTGGAAAAGAATCAAACTTGGGACTTGGTGCCTTTGCCTCTTGGATGGAAACCCATTGGATGCAAATGGGTGTTTAAGAAGAAATTTGGTGCAGATGGCAATGTTGAGAAGTATAAGGCCATATTGGTTATGAAGGGGTATTCACAAATGGAGGGTATAGAATATGATTAGATCTTCTCTCCCATTTCAAAGATGACATCCATTCAATTCCTATTATCTCTTGCAGTAGCTTATGACTTAGAGGTAGAAGAGATGGACGTGAAGACAACTTTCCTTCATGCTGATTTGGAGAAAGAAATCTACATGTCATAGCTAGAACATTACATGGTGAAAGGTAAAGAAAATTTAGTTTGCAAGTTAAATAAGTCTTTGTATGGTTTGAAGCAGTCTCCTAGGAGGCGGTACTTGAAGTTTGATGCCTTTGTGTTGTCAATTGGATTTGTGAGATCCAAATCAGATCACTGTGTCGATTTTAAGTTTGATGGTGATCATATTCTCATTGTTACACTGTATGTTGATGATATGTTGCTCATTGGGAAGGGTAAGAATATGATTGCTGATTTTAAATCTCAGTTGTCAGTATAGTTTGAAATGAAAAATTTAGGGGCAGCCAGGTACATTCTAGGAATAGAAATCAGAAGAGACAAAACTAACAAAATTTTTTGGTTAAGCCAGAGTAAGTATGTGAAGACTATGTTGGATAGGTTCACCATGGTAGATTGTAGACCATTGTGTGTTCCTATTTCTTTGGGGACAAAGTTGTCTATTAAGGATTGTCCAAAATCTCCTAGTGAGGTGGAGGACATGAGAAGAGTACCTTATGCTATTGTTGTTGGCAATTTGATGTATGCTATGGTCCGGACAAGACCAGACATTTCCCAAGCAGTGGGAGTCCTTAGTCAATTTATGGCTAATCCTGGACGGGTACATTGGGATGCAGTTAAGTGAGTGTTCAGATATTTAAGGGGTACTTCTCAGTATTCCATATGCTATCATGGTAATGTTACAGGACCTCCACATTTTGTTGATATTCATGGATTTGTGGATTCAAATTAGGCAGGTGACATTGACAGTAGGAGATCCACCAATGCTTATGTGTTTACACTGTTTGGTGGTGCTATTAGTTGGATGAGTAAATGACAACCTGTGGTTACTTTGTCCACGACAGAAGATGAGTATATGGTAGAAATTCATACTTGTAAGGAAGCCATTTGGCTTAAGAGATTATGTTCAGATATTGGTGTTGATGCAGGTTAGATTACGATCAATTGTGACAGTTAGGGTGTGATTTGCCTTGTGAAGAATCTAACTTTCCATGCTAGAACAAAGCATATTGATGTTCAATTTCACTTCATGAAAGACATGGTAGAGGATGGCAAGGTAAATTTGGAGAAGGTAGATACTTTGAAGAATATTGTAGATGCATTGATGAAATTAGTTAGCATAGAGAAGTTTATATGGTGTTTGGAGTCTATGGGCCTCTAAGCCTATAGCAGTTAAATCCTGTTATTTTATTAGCTCTTACAAGGTGTTCAACAAGTGGGATAATGTTGGGAATTAAGATATCTCAACCTTGGTAATTCCATGCATTATTTATGATTGTATTTATTTATTCATTGCCTATGTTATAAATTAATTGTAAATTCCATATTGTCATTTTGTGGGATGTGGCATGGTGATGTGTCATCCTATATGGAAGATGACAATTTGTAATTTTGTCCTCACATGAGGAGATAGGCATCCCACTTTGTGGTAGGAGTATTTTGCCATGTGTTGGCATCTTGGATGTTGTGTAAGGGAATGTTGACTGAAACAGTTATGACAAATTCTTATGATGAAGTTATGACATGTAAGAGTCAGAAATAGAAGCTTGTAAGACAGGTGAAGACATGTGTCATGAAGCATCTTTGAAAAAGGCATCTTTGGGCATCCCAAAGTGGAATGTGACATGTTGTAAGAGAATATGCTATTTATATCCTATGTATGATAGATTCTCTTATAACTGTAAGTTGTAACTGCTATGACAGATTCAATGATGACCGTAAGAGTCGTAAGAGCATCTGTCATAGCTCATTTTGGAAATAGGCAACCTCTTTGGGATGGGAGCTGTGGACATGTGTCAGGAACATTCTACAATGTTGACCAAGTGTCCATAGGCATCAGTTTTGGGTGATGAGGCCAAGTTGGATGCCCATTCCAAGATAGAGCCAATTTTGCCTTGTATATTCTATATAAACAGGTGTTTGGAGGAGGAGATGTAGTATCTGATTGACTGTACTGTTATGTTTCCGGATTGACTCCAGACATGACTGTCAAAGACTATTGAAGCTTGCATTGCAAGTTTATTTTAAACCATATTTAGTTTTGATAATACATTGTGTAGGTTTCTGAGTGTGGGGTTTTTCACCCGATAAGGGTTTTCCCAATGATATATCTTGTATCTCTTCTTCTGTCTTTTTTGTAGTTCTATGTGTATTGCTGCAATATCTCTATTATCTATTTCATGTTTCTGTAATTGTAAGGATTAAATTGAATTTACATAGCTCTCCCCTCATTAGATTAGCGTAGGAAGCAATTTCTGCTCACCTAGCTTCCTTTCAAAGATCGAAAATGGCAACCTATAACAATACTTTCTTTCATAAAAGAAAATGTTATATGATCAACGAATTAAACAATAGTATGAACAATCAATACAAGGATAGTTTGAGAGAAGTAAAAGAAATAGGGTAGTAGTCAGTGCATTGTTAAGACTCATTATCAAGAAGCAAACCATGAAATCCTTGCACATTCATCTAGGAGTACAATGTAGTAGCCATTAAGGAGATCAGTCTACCCTGTAGCATACAGTGAGTAGAGGAGCACCAGATGGTAGTAGATCTTGATGATAGGTTTAAGTTCCAAGAGACAATCTACAAAAAGTCATAGCAGGAAACACTAAGGAGAAGATAGTAGATAAAGAGAATATAGAATGTCACTATTTTGTTCACAAGCCAATCATAAGATGACATATTGTGTGAGCAACACTATACAATAGGTTATATGATAGCACAAATACTCATGATTAGGTACAGTAACATCTTGATAGCAGCAATAAGGAAACAACATTACAAAACATGTCACAGAGCTGAAGGAAAATAGAAACCATCTAAAAAATAGTCATGTTGTTTACTGTTTAAAGGCTGTCCCAGCATAGTAAAAAAATGTCATTTTTGGACTGTTAGAACAACAACAACAATACAGTCATATAATGACTATAGGCAGCCAAAAAGTAGTCATGTTATGACTATCTTATAACAGAAAGAAAAAGTCATGATAATGACTGATAAAAGAGGTCAAAATGTAGTGAAATTAGTCATAAGAATGACTGTCCTAGCAAGCACCAAATCAGTCATAAGAATGATTGTTCTAAAGGTAAAAAAAAGTCAACAAAATGATTGTTTAAAAGCTTTTCTATCAAGGAGAACAGTCACTTACAGTGTAGCAATAGTTATTATTCATGAAAAAGAGTAGTTTGCCAAAAGCAACAAAGAGCAGACCAACATCAAGCATAGAGGCAATCTCCAAGTCAAACAGGAGCAGTCATGGAAATAACAGACAACTGACACCATGAGGGAGTGTAAATCAATCATATTAGAGAATGTTGATAATAGTTATGCAAGCACAATCTTGAAGGCACATATATAGCCAACTACCCATATGACAGTTTGATATTACAAAAGAGCATGCAAGGACAATCTTAAAAGGAACATCTTGAGTTGTGGAGGGTTACAATCAAAGTAAAGAGTATGCACAGAGTGGAATAGGAACTATGGTTGATCACATCATGTTCAAGGAGGAGGATCATCAGAACCCAGGCTACCATTTAGTGAAGGAACATTTATAGTAAGGATATATATATTCCTGCCTCTGCCAATAATAATGATACAATGGAGAAAGCTTCCATGTGAAAAGATAAACATCACTGTCAATAACAAGAACATACAAGAGATAGGAAGAGTCAAGCAAATATAATAATGAAACCCTACAGGGAAGTCTGTCAACAATGTCATGAAATTATAAAAAGACTTATAACCTCACAGAGATTTGTATGAACAACAACACTATGATAGCAGTAGACAATGAAATATAGTTTCATGGAAAAAATTACAATCTACAGAAATCACCAAAATAACAATATATGTAGCTAGAAAAAGCCCTTCTTCCATCATTTCCATCTCAGAACCAACAACAATGCAGCATACAATAAACATAGAGGGGTTTAGTCACATTTTCGTTCAAGTATCAGTGAAGGGATGCCATCTTCATTCTTTTCTCATGATAAGCATAGAAATATGAAGAAAAGAAATACTACTAGAGCAGCAAATATTATGCAATGAATATTGGGAATTAAGGTGTCTCAACCTTGGTAATTCCTTATATTAATTAATTGTATTTATTTATTTATTTCCTATTAATGTATTTTGGATGCAAGTTTTGTTTCATCATCTTGTGGGAGTTGACACGGTGATGTGTCATCCTACATGGAAGGTGACCACATGTAATTTTTTCCTCACATGAGGAGATAGGCATCTCACTTAGTGGTAGAGGCATTTTTCCATTTATCGGCACTTTGACTAGTGTGTAAGTGAATCTTGACTGAAATGGTTATGACAGATTCCTATGACATAATCTATGATGCGTAAGAGTCGTAAATGGAATGTTCTATGACAGGTGAAGACATGTGTCACAAGGAATCTTGGAAGAAGGCATCTTTGGGTGTGCCAAGGAGAGTTATGACATGTTGTAAGAGAATATGCTATTTTTAGTCAGTGTATGACAGATTCTCTTACAACTGTAAGTACTGTCAGTACCCAACTTGGGAATAGGTGACCATATTGGGATGGGGTGATATGACAAGTGTCATGACCATGCTGCAGTGTTGGACAAGTGTCCCTAGGCATGGGTTTTGGGCCATGAGGCCAAGTTGGACGCCCATCTCAAGGAAAGTTCATTTTTGCCTTGTAAACTTCTATTTAAGCAGGTTCTTTGAGAGGAGATGTATTATGTGATTGATAGATATTGTTATGCTGCCGGATTGTCTCTAGATATGAGTGTCAAAAAATCCTATAAAGACTTTCATTGAAAGTGTGTTGTAAACCTTGTTGTTTAGATAATACATTGTGTAAGTTTTAGAGTGTGGGGTTTTTCACCTGTAAGGGTTTTCCCCACGTTATATCTTGTCTCTCTCTTTTTCTATCTTACATTCTTTTGTTGTGTATTTCTACAATATCTCTATTGTTGGGTTAATAACACTATAATTGTAAAGGTTAAAAAGAATTTACACTCATCTCTCCTCATTAGATTAGTGTAGGAAGCAATTTATGCACACCTAGCTTCCTTTCAGTTGGTATCAGAGCTTGATCACCTTTGGTTCTAGTTGTTGGGTAGGGATTTTTTGAAATGATCTTAGATTGAGTGGGAGTCTGTACAGAGTATTCTATAATCTTGTTGTACCAAAGAGATGGCAGGCACATCCGGAAGATTAGAGGTGGAGAAGTTTAACAACACAAATTTTGAGTTATGGAAACTTAACATTGGAAGTCATGCTTGTTGATTGAGACATATGGGAAACCATTTCTAGTGTAAAACCAATGGCAATGGCACAAGCTGATTTGGATCTTAAAGATCGGAAGGCTAAGGGTCTTATAAGACTCAGTCCAACTAATTTTGTCCTATTAAATGTCCATGAGGAGAAGACCACAAAAGATCTTTGGAAGAAGCTGGGAGATGTTTATCAAGCCAAATCTCTAGTGAACAAGTTTTTTTTGAGAAAGAAGTTGTATTCTCTAAGGATGGAGGATGGAGGATTTGTTGCAGATCATCTAAATGCTTTCAACATGTTAGTTCTACAATTGACTTTCATTGGTGTGAAGATGGTGGAGGAGGAGGATCATTGTATGACCTTGCTTTGTTCTTTTCTAGACTCATGGGATCATCTTGTTATGGCTATTGGGAGCACCACATCCACTTTTAAAATGGATGAAGTGGTATCTTCATTGTTATCTAAAGAAGTGTCAAGAAATTCTTCTGAAGAAACCAAAGAGGCTCTTGCAGTTCATCGAAGACCCAAAGAGAAAGGGAAAAATGACAAGAAAGATTTGAAGGGTAGATCCAAATCTCCTAGAAAGTCCAAGGCTCTCTGTTGGAACTATAGAAAAATTGGGCATTTCCAAACGGAACGCAAAGAGGAAAAGAAAAAGAAGAAGAAGAATGTCCTAGACTCAGATTTTGACAAGTCACAAGATGATGGTGATGCTTTCATCGTAGCCCTGGCCACCCATGCATCTAATGATGCATGGTTGTTTGATTCTAGTGCATCATTCCACATGACCTTGAATTGAAGTTGGTTCATGAAGTATGAAGAGTTCAATGGTGGGAGTGTACTTGGGTGATGATTCTCATATGAAGATTGTTGGTTGTGGAAGAGTCTCAATCTGATTCCCTAATGGATGACTAAAAGGGATCACTGGGGTCATGCACATCCCAGGCTTGGAAGAGAACCTACTTTCTGTAAGTAAGTTGAATGATGCAGGTGTGCAGGTTGTCTTTTTGAAGGATGAATACAAGATGACTAGAGGATCTATGGTGCTTGTGAAGGGTACTCGGAGAGGTACTCTATTTCAGCTGGAGGCATTCACTTCACAGTGCAATAGTTATTCTGACTCAAAGAAAAGAGCTGCAATCACTTCATCCCCACCATTGGAACTGACAGTGAAAAATTTTATTGTAACAAATTCTGATGGTAGTGCATTTTGGGTACCCAAGGGTGCTCATGCTTTGGAAGTTAAGCTTCCTACGGAAAACACAATGTTATGGCATATGATATTTGGCCACATTGGTGAGAAGGGTCTTAGAACCCTAAAAATAAAAACCTCATTGAGGGCTTAAATGATTGTAATCTTGAGTTTGACTTTTGCAAACATTGTATATATGGAAAGCAAAATCGTGTTCAGTTTTACTCTAGTTCTCAGAAGTCTTTTGGTGTGTTGGATCTTATTCATTTTGATGTGTTTGGTCCTGTTAGTGTTCCTTTAATTTCCAAATTTGAATATCTTGTATCTTTCATAAATGATTACAGTAGAAGGACATGGATTTATTTTCCTAGAATCAAGACTGAAGTCTTTAGTCAGTTCAAAGAGTTTAAAGATTTTGTTGAGAATCAAACTAGTAAAAAGATTAAGTGTTTGAGAACTGATAACGGTGGTGAGTTTTTTTCGACAGAGTTCAATAAGTTTTGTAAAGAGAAAGGGATTCAAAGACATAAGACAACTCCATACACCCCACAACAAAATGGAGTTGCAAAGAGGATGAATAGGACACTGATGGAGAAGGCTAGGAGTATGCTTAGTGGAGCAAGCCTCAAACAAAAGTTTTGGGCTGAAGTTGTAGCCACTGCTTGCTAGCTAGTAAACATGTCTCCTACATTAGCTCTTATTGGTAAGACACCTATGGAGGTGTGGTTTACTAAGAAGCCTTTAGTTAGACATCTTCATTTTTTTGGTTGTGAGGCATATGCACATGTGCTTAGGGAGAAACGGTCTAAATTGGAGAACAAGGTTGTTAAGTGTATTTTCATTTGCTATTGTGTCGGTGTGAAAGGATACAAGCTTTGGGGACCTGTGGCTGAAAAAGTGTTGTATAGAAGAAGTGTTATTTTTAGAGAGCTAACACCTTCTCCCATTGTTCTACAGCTAGAAGAAACAGAAAAGAAAGAGGATGTGGTTCAGTTTCCTTCTACCCCTGAGAAGACTGAACCGATAGACCTTGTCAAACCTGATGATGAGGAGAGCTCTAGCATCTTTGAAAGTTTAGAAGAAGAAGTAGAACCTCAACCTTAGCCATTGAGGAGGTCTACATGAAGAAGGAAGCAACCTAATTGGTTTGGTTATTCATTGCTTGATTCTAGGTGGGCTTTTGCCTTGCTTACTAACATCAATGAGCCTAGAACTGTGATAGAGGCTATGGGCATGAAAGATGCAGGTTGATGGAAGGAGGCCATGGAAGATGAGATGGCTTCTTTGGAGAAGAATAAAACATGGGACTTGGTGCCTTTGCCTAAAGGACAGAAACCTGTTGGATGCAAATGGGTGTTCAAAAAGAAATTTGGTGCAGATGGCAGTGTTGAAAAGTACAAGGCTAGACTAGTTGCAAAGGGGTACTCACAAGTGGAGGGAATTAATTATGGTAAAATTTTCTCTTCCTTTCCAAAGTTGACATCTATTTGGTTCCTATTATCTCTTGCAGTAGCTTATGACTTAGAGGTGGAGTAGATGAATGTGAAGACAACATTCCTTCATGGTGATTTGGAGGAAGAGATTTACATGTCACAGCCAGAGCATTACATAGAAAAAGGTAAAGAAAATTTGGTTTGTAAACTAAAGAAGTCTTTTTATGGTTTGAAACAATCTCCTAGGATGTGGTATATGAAATTTGATGCCTTCGTGTTGTCGATTGGATTTCTGAGATCAAAATCAGATCATTGTGCATATTATAAATTTGACAATGATCGTATTCTCATTATTTCATTGTATGTTGATGATATGTTGTTAATTGGGAATGGTAAGAATATGATTTCTGATTTGAAGTCTTAGTTGTCAACATAGTTTGAGATGAAAAATCTAGGGGCAACGAGGTACATTCTAGGAACGGAAATCAAAAGAGACAAAGCTAATAGAAAACTTTGGTTAAGCCAGAGTATGTATATGAAGACCATGTTCGATAGGTTCAACATGGCAGATTGTAGACCATTGTGTGTTCTTGTTTCATTGGGGACAAAGTTATCTATTAATTATTGTCCAAAATCTCCTTCTGAGGTGGAGGACATGAGTAGTGTACCTTATGCTAGTGTTGTTGGTAGTTTGATGTATGCCATGGTCTACACAAGACCAGACATTGCCCAAGCAGTGGGAATCCTTAGTCGATTCATGGCTAATCCTAGATGAGTACATTGGGATGCAGTAAAGCTAGTGTTTAGATATTTGAGGGGTAATCTAAGTATTCCATATGCTATCATGGTAATCCTATAGGACCTGTACATTCTGTTTGTATTCATGGATTCATGGATTCAGATTGGGTGGGTGACATTGACAGCAAGAGATCTACCAGTGCTTACGTGTTTACTATGTTTGGTGGTGCAGTATTAGATGGATAAGTAAGCGACAACCTGTGGTCACTTTGTCCATGATAGAAGCTAAGTATATGGCAGTAACTCATGCTTGCAAGGAAGCCATTTAGCTTAAGAGATTGTGTTTAGATATTGGTGTTGATGTAGGACAGATTACGATTTGTTGTGGTCCAGTCAAGGGGCGATTTGACTAGCAAAGAATCCAACTTTCCATGCCAGAACAAAGCATATTGATGTACAATTTCACTTCATGTGAGACATGGTAGAGGATGGGAAGGTGAATTTGGCCAAGGTAGACACTTTGAAGAATGTTGCGGATGCATTGGCGAAACTAGTGGGCACAAAGAAGTTCAGATGGTGTTCAGAGTCTATCGGCCTCTCGGCCTATAGCAGTTAAATCCTATCTTTTTCATTGGCTCTTACAAGGTGTTAAACAAGTGGGAGAATGTTGGGAATTAATGTGTCTCAACCTTGGTAATTCCTTGTATTAATTAATTGTATTTATTTATTTATTGCCTATTAATGTATTTTAGATGCAAGTCCTATTTTGTCATCTTGTGGGAGTTCACACAGTGATGTGTCATCCTATGTGGAAGGTGACCACATGTAATTTTGTTCTCACATGAAGAGATAGGAATCCAACTTAGTGGTAGAGGTATTTTGCCATGTGTCAGCAATTTGACTAGTGTGTAAGTGAATCTTGACCAAAACGGTTATGACAGATTCCTATGAGAAAATCTATGATGCGTAAGAGTTGTAAATGGAATGTTCTATGATAGGTGAAGACATGTGTCACAAGGCATCTTGGAAGAAGCCATCTTTGGGTGCCCCAAGGAGAGTTATGACATGTTGTAAGAGAATATGCTATTTTTAGTCAGTGTATGATAGATTCTCTTACAATTGTAAGTATTGTCAATATGATGGATGACGGTCGTAAGATGCATAAGAGCATCCATCATTGCCCAACTTGGGAATAGGTGACCATATTGGGATGGGGTGATATGAAAAGTGTCATGACCATGCTGCAGTTTTGGACAAGTGTCCCTAGGCGTGGGTTTTGGGTCATGAGGCCAAGTTGGACGCCCATCTCAAGGAAAGTTCATTTTTGCCTTGTAAACTTCTATTTAAGCAGGTGCTTTGAGAGGAGATGTATTATGTGATTGACAGGTGCTGTTATGCTACCAGATTGTCTCCAGATATGAGTGTTGAAGACTCCTATAAAGACTTGCACTGCAAGTGTGTTGTAAACCTTGTTGTTTAGATAATACATTATGCAGGCTTTGGAGTGTGGGGTTTTTCACCCATAAGGGTTTTCCACATGTTATATCTTATCTCTCTCTTTTTTTGTCTTACATTCTTGTGTTATGTATTGCTGCAATATCTCTGTTGTTGGGTTAATAACATTGTAATTGTAAAGGTTAAAAAGAATTTGCACTCATCTCTCCTCATTAGATTAGTGTAGGAAGCAATTTCCGCACACCTACCTTCCTTTCAACGAAATAAAGCTCAAAACATTCAACATGAGCATATCCATGGGTAGAGCATGTAAAAAAAAATTTCATCAAGTCTCCATAACAATAATAAAGCATGCAAAGCTCCTTCATAAGTTCTCACAAGACCACAGAGAAAATCCATTTTTTCTATCATTTTATCACAAAGCCAAAGTAAGGAGAAGAATACTACAAAGAAGAGGTGAATGAGGAGAAATAAATACAGAAGAAGAGTTTCTTTTTCACTATTGTGTTCAAAACAGAAAGATATATGAAAGTTCTTAATAGAAACATCAAACAGAGAAGTGTTTTTCATCATTTTTTTGCATAAGAAGCATAGTGAAGTGAAAGAGTAACTCACAGGAAGCAAGAAAATGACAAATTTGCCCTATATCTATAGAGAAAAACCCTCCAGAAGACTGTAACAGTCATCCAAACTCTAGAAAAGCTTGGTGGTGGCACACTAGAGCTCCCACAAAAAAAGTAAAAGAGACAAATGATGGTTTTTAGGGTTTGGAGTATGTTTTGTTGTAAAGGAGCCCTAGCTTGTCGAATGATTGCATTTTTTTTTTTTACTTTCATTTTAAGAAAAATCATTGCATTCAAATGTGTCCATGGTCACTAAACCTCAAGTCATAAATCCTAATGATGCTGGAGGGCTCGTGGGAGGTCACAAAGTAATGAGATGTTTTGTTAATTTTAATATTTCTTTTTAAAACCTAAGTCAAAAAATGGAAGAGAAGTTAATGATTAAAGGTTAAAGGATGAAGGAGATAATGAATGTCTTTTGACTTTATCAGTTGACTAAGGCCAAATTGAGCAAAGGTATATGCTTTTATAAGCTAATGGTAAATTTGATGTGATGTAGACCTCTTTTGATGACTAAGGGCAGAATGGGTGTTTTATTTTGCATGGAAAAGAGGAGGAGGTTATTTTTTCCTTAGAGGTTATTGCATGACATAATGTAAACCCCTTTATTTTTGTGTTAATTCAAAGACAAAACAAATGTATTTTAACAAATATTAAGTGTAATAATGTTATAAATTGCCTTAATACTTTTTATATCATAACCTAGAGGAGAAATAGGCATAATATAACACTTATTAAGGTGAAATCAAAAGTTTGCCTTTAATTTTTGTTAAAACATGTTATATTTTGCCCCCTAATCATGCAAAAATAGGAGAGGAGTTGAACTGAAGTACATATTCATGTAGGAGGGGTATCTTTTTTCTAGTTTTGACTTGAAGTCAAACTAAACTAATTTTGGCATTTTGGGGTCAACTAACTTTGGAGGGGGAGTTCTAAGCTATTTTTGCTCATCTTGGAGTATTTTTGGGGCCTTAATTTTAGGCTTTTCTCTTGTGCTCACCCAGGAACTTGGAGTTACTTTTTCAAACTCATTCATGCATATTTTGGAGTCCAGTTGAGTTGGAGTTGACTTCCCATTCACTTTTTGGGAAAGATTTTGTATTATAGAAAAAAAATTTCATGCTTTTTTCTAGTTCTTACTTTTTTACTTGCCTTTGCACATTGTAGAGAGAGAGATTCAGAATTGCAACTTAGTCAATTTTTATAGTGTTATGCAGTAGCAATAGTTTATTTTAGTAGTTCATTGTTATTTTGCAGAGTATTCCTTCTATTATCAATACAATTAAGTGTTCCTCTATTCAGATTAAGGTGTCTTGTCTCATTTTTTGAGTGATTTGATAGGAATTTACTGTGTTTTACCTTAAAAACTATGAATTTTCTGTCTCATTTATTGAATGCAAGTACACAAAGTGTAAGTTTATTACAAGTTACAGATTGTGCAAGTCATTTCATGCCTTTCTGTGAAACTCTTATGTGGTAAATTTGATTAGTTTGGGTTGTAAGAATAGATGTATTGGGAAGTAATTGTGAGTCAACTTGCAAATTAGAATTAAAATATTGGTGCATCACCCCCTTTTGGATAGATTTCAGTTTTCATTTCAGTTTATTTAAGCATTCTTATTTCTCTTTTCTACAAAAGTATACAGATCCAAAGGGGCATTTAAAGGGAACCGAATCTTCCAGAGGTTCATTCTCATAATAGACAAAACCATAGTCTGAGAATGTTCCCATGTTGCATAGGATTGCCAAGCTTGTAAAGGCTTTGCATTCAGGGTACAATCCTTCCTAACAATCCTTTTTGAGGTTATAAACATATACCTAGCAACTTTGTTCACTGATTTTTAAGTAGATCTAGCGTGAACAACACATAAGAAGAGTACATACTAAAGGATCTATTGTTTTCTTAAGTGTTATCAGCCTTTGGAGGCAAAATCATCAAACACTATGGTGACTCTAAGCATATGTAAGCTAGTTTCAGTAGTCCAGGAATCTACAATGAATCAAGTTGGTGTTGTCTTTTAATGTTCATGTTTTGATGGTCATATGATTCAGAACTTTCATTTAAAATGTCTAGATATTGTAGCAATTATGGTGATTCTTTGTTGTATCATGAAAATCCAAGCTTTAGGCCCCCAAACAATAATTTCCCTCATTATAATCAACATTATTAGCCTTCTAGCCAACCATACCAGATGGAAAATGTTGTTGGTTTCATCCCAAATAGCGATGCAATAGTAATATATCACCATGTTGAACATGCTTTCCTCCCACCCACCCCTGCTCAACCTTGAAGGCAACACACCTATGCTCATAATTAGCCCTAGGAAGACTATTGTGTTCCCAATCAACATACTTTTTCTATTGATCAGCCTTAGTATGATAATAGCATGAGGATTAAGGATATGATTTTAGATCTTTGAGATTTTGCTTTGAGTTTTCAAAGATAGTTAGATGATATTGACAAAGACTGAGAGTACAACATGCAACAAGAAGAGCTTGCTTATCAAGCCTATCTTTAACAGCAGGAGCAACAATCTTATGAGGCCTTTTGTTGTCAGCAAGAGATGGAAGAAAAGAGAATGTATGAAGAAGAATGTCTAAATAGGCAGATTATTGTTGACGAAGAACAAATGAGTCAACTTCTGGCCCAAGTTTATACTTGGTTACAGGATGAAGCTATCCAAAACTAGCCCATTGATCCTTAGTTTCAGTCATATCAATAGCCTAAACCAAGTCATAAAAGTTTTAAACAGCCATGGCCGCCTTCTTGGACTAAGCATCCTGATTTTAAAATGCCAAACCTTGTTAAGGCTACTCCTTCCATACCAATCCAAAATCAAGAAGAAAGAGTAGTAAAATCTAAACCAATTAAGATTCCAATTTGGTGTGGTGGGCAAAAGGAACAGTTAGTGAAGACAAAAGGAGAGTCATATGCTATCTACAAGCCTCCATATGATATAGTTGAACCTATTTCTCCTAGCACCATTTCCCTCTTCCCAGGTGGACCTGTTGTGTGGTAAGCAAGTGAAAGATCAAAGAGCAAGAAGAAGTAAAGTGTGAGATTAGGGAGGCAATGAATGCTATCATTCAGTCTTCTCATGAGGAAAAACTAGACTTGCTACAAGAGGAGGTTTTAGGGTTCAAAACGCCAAGTTTCAATCAAGAAAATTTTTATGGATTAGAAAGTAAGTCTTCTCATGTTAAGATTTCAAGTTTTAGAGATTCAAGCCTTTTGCAAGAGCCATTATAGGTACAAAATCGGTCTATCATCTGTCAAGAATAGCCCACTCAAAAACCCATTCTTCCTCTTGCATGTGCAGAGGAGGTTGGTTCATGCTTGACACTAAATCCTTTGCATTTTGATTCATTTGAAAAGTTTTCTAATGTTGTTTTTAAGATGAATAAAAGTAGGGTATAGAGGTCACAAGGTGAATGTTGCATCCCCAATTTTTGTCTTGCTATAATTTTAATTTTTACTTGGACATAAGTAAATTTATTATGATGTTTAGATTAATGACAAGGAAAGAAATGGATTATATTTAAAGTCATTTATGAAATTATGGAAATGATTATGTTATTATCAATTTAATATTTGCATTATGAGATTTGATCTATTATTTGAATAATGATGCACTAATCATAATTTGTTTGGTAACGAGTTTGATACAGGATTACAGGTTATCAGATGACTCTCAGAGAAAAGAGAGAGAGAGAGTATCTTTCCAGGAGAGAGATATAGACCTCAGGTTAAGAGTGGCCTATTTTCCAAATCAAGTATAAGTATTTAATGAAAATGTGAACCAATGTGTTGAAGAGGTAAGTCTTGTCTTGTCAGTTTACTTTTGAACCTAATCAATAGGTAATCAATATTATTTAAAAATATTTCTAAGTCGTAGTAAGTCATCTTAGTCATTAATAATGTCAACAACATCGTTTGAAGTGTGATTTGTGACTATTTACGTTTAACATAAGTATTATGACGTTATTGTCGTAAAATGGTTGTCTTATTATTATTAAGTCCCCTTGAGGTGTTATAAATGATTCTTAACGTTAAGAATTTTTTGTTGAGTTAAGAAGATGTGAATATTGTCGATGAATTGTGATGGGGAGACAAGCTCAATCCAATCACAATTATCCATAATCCTTTGTCATAATATTATATTTTTATTCAATTAAAACATAACTATCTAATTTCGGTGATGTTATGTGAATCATATTTGACATAATTAAATAAGAATATGCTTATGTGTCGAATGAGGATAATACCTCATAATAAGTCAATCTTGTTATACTAGCTTGCAAATAGGAGAGCCTTCAATAACACTAGTAGTGAGTCGAATCACTTATTAGTGATCATTTAATGGTCAGCAGAGTTTAAACGATGTGTCAGCCTCATTCAAAAGAGAAGGACTATGGTATTAACTACCACCATCGACGAGCCCATGGGATGGTTATCTCCTATCGACATACATAAACCTTGCGTTAAACTTGGCTTTAGTTAGAACCAAATTGAACATGGACTGTTATGCATTCAATTAAGTTGTAACTAAAATGAGTGGAAATGAGAAGTAAGGTGACTCTATAGGAGTCATGCCTAAGCATTTATTAAACAACTCAGTTGAGCTGTGAGGCAACGAAGAGGAATAAGGAGAAACTTGTGTGAAGTTTAGGGATACGCAGAGGAGAAATTGTGGCTGAGAGGAGATACACACCCAGAGGCATCGACTGTGGAGTTCTATCAGCAAGTATTTCCAACATTAAGACCATCGACTAATAGGTATTCCTCAGTTCTATATGTTAATAGCAATGAGGAGATCATATGATTCGTTTAGGATGTCCATCGTTGTGTTGTTTTGGACAGTCATATGAGAATGCGAGTGAGGCATATCCTCTGGTATATTACGAGCCGTTTCTGTTGCTTGAAGCTGCTCACTGCTTTTTGCTTCATACTGTCATCAAAAGGCTTCATAGCTAGCTCTAAGGGATACCTGAAAGCTCAGTATGAAGGTCCAAGCCTCACACATAAGCCTTCATTAGTTGAAGAAGTCAAAGTCTATAACCCTCAGACGGGTTTATATGAAGAAAAGCCACCAGTTGAAGGTACAGTCAATATGGCTCGTGGAAATGGTACTCCTGCCAAGGAAGATCCATTTAAGAACATCCAAACATACAAAGTTGACACACCCCCACTAGTCAATTTTGACAAACTTGAAGTATTGGAAAATACTCGAGGTATTGATGCAATGCGGTCATGGATAACCAATTACATGTCAACAAATGAGGATGCTATTGAGAAGGAAGTGATCAAGCAAGCTCTCAACGCAATGACCAGAACAGCCAAGCACGTGTGGGACCGTCTGGAAGATGACTACAAAGAAAGACTTCTGGATAGTGGAACTGATCAGGTATGTGCACAACTCTTAAGGTTGTTTGTGGGAAAAAGAGATGTCATGGAGAAATTGGAATATCAAAAGTTTATAAAAGGAAAATGTAAGGATCTGCGAGATTTTAAAAAATACTATAAACAGCAGTATGAGCATTTTTATCTCTCAGGTCATGAACAGCAACATGATTTAATGTACACAACTTTCTTAAAAAGTTTTGGTCCTACCATAGGAGAATTTTATCATAAGAAAGTTTTAGAGAACATGGTTACTGATGGAATTGAAATGAAAGAAGTTACTTTTCCTCAATTGGTCCAATTTCTAGAACAAATAAATTCTGACATCTGTGAAGAGGCTAAAGCGAAAAAGGAGATAAAGAAGGTCCAGCCAATCTTGTCGACCACTATCTGCCACAGCAAAAATGATGAAACAGTAGATGCATGTGCTGGATGCTACCAAGGAAAGCCTGACAAGAAATTCCGGAAAAAGTTCAAAGGATTAGATGTCCAGGATAAGAAATTCAAAAAGAAGAAAAAGAAAGGTTTTTTCCGCAAGAAAGACAAGCAAAAGAAAGGCAGCAAGTGGAAGCCAACTTGCTACATCTGTAAAGGTGAGCACTTTGCCAATAAGTGCCCCGAAAGAAAAAAGAAGAAAGGACGTGGTAAGATGCGTGCAATGAAAGCACACGGCATCAGTGATGATTATGTCTATATATATGATTATCCCTCTGATTCTGAAGACATAGTCATAACATCTAAATTTGAATCCTCTTCAGACGAAGAAGATTATCTTTCTGCTAAAGAAGAAGTTTCTACAAAGCTGAATCGGATGACTTTCTCAAAGTCCGATCCAGAGAAAGAAGAAGAGTCTGAAGACTCCGGTAGTGAAGTCTCGTTCTATTGCTGAATGCTTAGAGGAAGAACTAAGAATGAGCTGGATAAAATAGTCGATCAAATTGTCAATATTGAGTGTCGACTACAAGAAATGAATATGGGTCCTGAAACATGGAAAAAGCTAAATGCCCAGCTTGAGCAGCTCAAAGCAAGAAAGCTGTATCTCCTCCAGCCACAAGAAAGTAGAGTATCTGTTAGATCCTCTGGTGCAAGACTTCATGAGTCTCATGGATATCGCCCTTCTCCGTGGTATCCTCGGCCCTCAGAATCCACAGCAGAAAGCGGTCAAAGAAGTCTAGCTTCAACAACTCCACTACCAGAAAGAGGATTGCTCAAAGCCCCAGCTCCAGGAAGTATGGCACGTCGTCTTTGGCGTCATCATCGAAACGAATTTCTTCTCAAGGTAATTTCTCAAGCCCAATCAGAAGTTTTAAAACTTGAAGAAGAAGAAAATGTTTGTCTAAATGAAGAAGTTGAGTCTTCTCCTGAATTGGATAGATATATCAATAGGTTCAATTCAGCTGGTTCTTTGCAATTAGCCAGATCGACTGATCCTAGAGAAAATCAATTGTTCTGTGAAGAGAAACCTTACAGTCCAATAGTCAGTCGGTCTTTAGAAGAAGTTCATTCTCCTTCTAGTTCTCATAAGTCTATTGAACAACCGTCTCAATCTATGCCTAGATTGATTCGTCCAAAACCCGAACTAGATGAATCAGATCCCTCAGGTATTTAAGTGATGAAGCCTTTCATGGATCACCTGTCAGAGAAGTAGGATCTAGTGGCCAATGCAATATGATTCAAGATTACAAATATGTTCGCAGTGCCAAAATTGCATCCATCTGCCCAGCTGTAATTGTCACAATACACTTTAGAGGAATTCAGGGTTATCCTCTGTCATTTCTAATTGATACAGGTGCAGATCTCAATCTTGCACGTAGAAATGCCTTCCCTGAAGATACATGGCAACAAGGTAAAACCAATATTACGTTTGCCAATCAAAACAAAGAAGGTAGTAACTCTTTTTGCATTGCTCCTGTGCGACTAGGAACAGAAGACCATCCTGTTAACATTCTGTTCGTTGAATATGAAGTAGAAGATTATGATGGTATTCTTGGAAGCAATGCTGTAAAAGAATGGGAACCATTCACTATAGATAAAGAGTTTCTGACATTCAAAGGTCTGTATCAGTTACCCATAGTCTACCAACCATTATCCTTTTCTTCCATCACAGAAAAGAAGAATGAAAAAAGAAAGAAGCCAGTCAGTCATGCCTATCTTATCAAGTAATTTGAAGAAAGTGAAAAATATATTGCTGATCTGAAAAAAGAATTTGAAGCATCTGTTATGACTAAAGATCCGTCAAAACATTAGCGCAAACTAACTTGTAATTTAGTCTTGAAAAAGAATGTTAATGGTGAAGAGCTCTTGCCCAAGTGCAAAGCTAACTATTTTTTGATGTCTGCTACTGAAACTCAGACATGTGCTAAAGAAATTGCTTCTCTTCTGGAACAAGGTTTAATCCAGGTATCTAACTCCCCATTTTCCTGTCATGCTATGTATGTACCAAAGGTAGATGAAAATGGTGTCGAGCTTCCTGAGAAAAGATTGGTAGTCAATTATAAGCCTTTGAATGAATGCCTTGTGGATCACCGTCATCCTTTACCCAGCAAAGACCATATATGGCAATCCATCCAGGGTAGTAATGTCTATTCTAAGTTTGATTTAACCAAGGGATATTGGCAGGTTAAGCTAAAACCTTCAGATTATTTCAAAACTGCATTCTCTATTCCCCAAGGTCTTTATGAATGGAAGGTTCTTCCATTTGGCATTAAAACTGCACCCTCCATTTTTCAGCAAAAAATGGATGAGCTTTTTCAACCTTTCTCTAAGTTCATTCAGCCCTATATTGATGATATTCTTGTTTTTAGTCCTGAAATGAACTCTCATATGGAACACCTCAAACAGTTTCTCTCTGTCTGCCAACATCATGGGTTAGCCATTAATCCTTCCAAATCTATCTTTGCTCAGCCTGACATTGTTTTCATCGGCATCAAGCTTCTTCCGGGGGGGAGAATGGAGGCACAACCTCATATTCTTCGCAAAATCACTCACCTCCCTATTACCAATGTAAAAGAATTGCAGCGGTTTCTTGGTCTTGTCAACTACATTGCTGGTTTTTACCATAAGCTTGCAGAAGATCGCCTTGATCTTAATAAGCTTCTAAGCAAGAAACCACCTCCATGGACTCAGTATCATGATAAGATAATTCAGAACATCAAAGATAAATGTTCTCAGTTGCCACCACTAAAACTACCAGGACCTGGCTATAAAATAGTGGAAACAGACGCAAGTGAATTTGCATGGTCTGGTATTTTGAGAGAACAGAAAACTCCTGAATATAATCCGAAGGACAAAGGAGAAATTGTCAGGACAGTCTTAGGAGCTTTCCATAATGCTGAATTAGACTACCACAGCGCTCATAAGGAAATCCTTGCTGTAGTTAATACTTTTCAAGCTTTTCAAATGTTTATTGCTGACAAGCGTTTCCTGTTGAAAAGTGATCTTCAGCATCTCAGGGGTTTCTTCAGAAAGGAGTCCAAGAATAAGGTAACAAGAGGCCATCTTCTCAGATGGGCACAACTTCTCAGCACATATGAATTTGATTTTATTCATCTGCCCGGTGTTGAGAATATATTTACTGACTTTGAGTCTAGAGAAGGCTTTAAGATTAAGCTTGATCCCGTCAAAAATCAAAGTCCTGATAGAAAGGGAAAGAATCGTCAACTGCATGGCACAGTTCGAGTCATTCGAGTCCGAGAACAGAGATGGACAGAACCATGTTGTGAACAATGGAGTTGTAACCCGTTTCCTCATAGGGATCTTCATAACCATCAGATGGCTGCCGATTTCCTTCATGATCGTTTTCAAATGCTTGTTTCAAAGCAGCAGCTCACAACTCCTAGTTTGTGGACCGAAACCCCTTTCTTTCAGTTTTCTGTAGAAGTTGAACCGATTGATCCAGATGTGGGTCATATTCTTCAAAACTGGTGTGGAGACTTCGTGCTCCCTATTAAATTCTTGAATCCGGTCATTGGAAATCCTTTCCAGTGGTTACACAATGAATTTGGTGTCTCATTGATCAAAAGGATGTTTTCTGGTCCTTATCCTCAAGCGGATGAGTTACAGTTCACATGCACTACTGCATATACCGGATGCATCTTCAAGCTTCAGTTCAATTCAGATGCAGAAAATGCCATCAGTAGACATCTCTGCCAAATGTATGGTCCCAGAGGTGTTGATTCAGTTTTCAGTCATTGGACAATTGGTAATCGCCTTCGCTACTTTGTTTAGCATCAAACACCCATTTGGCTGCACACAAAGACATATAGAGTAAGTCGAGGAACTCCTTACTCTTCAAATCAAGTTCTGGCAGGACCACATAAAGTAAAGGTGATGAGTATAATTTGGCGAGAAGAAGATCGTTTGTCTGGTTGTATTCCACACGTGTCCTCACAAGTGTGTGCGAATTGCTATGACTTTTCCCAAGATGATCCCAGAGTACTGACATATGATTCCCATGGTTTCTATCGTGCGCCAGATTGCACACATCCAGAAGGAGAGCTTTGTGAAGGTTGCCTTGGGTGGGCTCCATATGAATCCAGTACTTCCACCCATAGCACAGGCTCAAGATAAAGGCTAATGAGTGGGCTTGTCACTCATCAAGGGAATCTTTCACCTCGTTATGAAACGAAGGACATGGAGCCCACCATGTGCTAAAAGGGGTTAACACGTCGCCTTAGTGCGTGTACGAGTTATTCCTCTCGTTTGTAAAAGGAATCTCTTTTCGTGTGTCGGTTGCCGCCCTTATCTTGTTCACGGGTATTTGGGTCCCACCAGAGGAATCTTTCTCACATGGGATGCCCTTCGGATAAGGCTTTGTCGGTGTCTTCGTGTCGCCCTTCCATTGACGGACTCCAACGGATTATGTGATCGGGGTTAAAAGATCTGCCCTCGCTTCCCTATATAAGGGCCCAGGGCTGCCTGCATTTCACAAGAGCAATTCAGGGCTAGTCTAAGTCTGGAAGAAGCAACTTTTAGTTCTAGAATAGTGTGATAATCTCTGAGATAGTCTCTGAGTAGTGTGATAGTCTCTATGCCAGTCCGGCATTAAAGTGTTGCAAAAGCTTGCAGTCCCAAGCTTTATAACAGTCCATAGTATGTTGGTATTCCAAGCGAGCATTGTAAAAGATGAACATCTATGTATCTTTCATGTTTGTTGATAATAATAGATTGCATATTCGTATCAGATATATGTGTTTCAATTGTGTTTGTCTATTGCAGCTTAGACTAGCCCCGAATTGCTCTTGTGAAATGCAGGCGGCCCTGGGCCCTTATATAGGGAAGCGAGGGCAGATCTTTTAACCCCGATCACATAATCTGTTGGAGTCCGTCAATGGAAGGGCGACACGAAGACACCGACAAAGCCTTATCCGAAGGGCATCCCATGTGAGAAAGATTCCTCTGGTGGGACCCAAATACCCGTGAACAAGATAAGGGCGGCAACCGACACACGAAAAGAGATTCCTTTTACAAACGAGAGGAATAACTCGTACACGCACTAAGGCGACGTGTTAACCCCTTTTAGCACATGGTGGGGTCCATGTCCTTCGTTTCATAACGAGGTGAAAGATTCCCTCGATGAGTGACAAGCCCACTCATTAGCCTTTATCTCAAGCCTGTGCTATGGGTGGAAGTACTGGATTCATATGGAGCCCACCCAAGGCAACCTTCACAAAGCTCTCCTTCTAGATATGTGCAATCTGGCGCACGATAGAAACCATGGGAATCATATGTCGGTACTCTAGGATCATCCTGGGAGAAGTCATAGCAATTCGCACACACTTGTGAGGACGCGTGTGGAATACAACCAGACAAACGATCTTCTTCTCGCCAAATTATACTCATCACCTTTACTTTATGTGGTCCTGCCAAAACTTGATTTGAAGAGTAAGGAGTTCCTCGACTTACTCTATATGTCTTTGTGTGCAGCCAAATGGGTGTTTGATGCTGAACAAAGTAGCGAAGGCGATTACCAATTGTCCAATGACTGAAAACCGAATCAACGCCTCCGGGACCATACATTTGGCAGAGATGTCTACTGATGGCATTTTCTGCATCTGAATTGAACTGAAGCTTGAAGATGCATCTGGTATATGCGGTAGTGCCTGTGAACTGTAACTCAGCCGCTTGAGGATAAGGACCAGAAAACATCCTTTTGATCAATGAGACACCAAATTCATTGTGTAACCACTGGAAAGGGTTTCCAATGACCGGATTCAAGAATTTAACAGGGAGCACGAAGTCTCCACACCAGTTCTGAAGAATATGACCCACATCTAGATCAATCGGTTCAGCTTCTGTAGAAAACTGAAAGAAAGGGGTTTCGGTCCACAAACCAGGAGTTGTGAGCTGTTGCTTTGAAACAAGCATTTCAAAACGATCATGAAGGAAATCAGCAGCCATCTGATGGTTATGAAGATCCCTATGAGGAAACGGGTTACAACTCCATTGTTCACAACATGGTTCTGCCCATCTCTGTTCTCGGACTCGAATGACTCGAACTGTGCCATGCAGTTGACGATTCTTTCCCTTTCTATCAGGACTTTGATTTTTAACGGGATCAAGCTTAATCTTAAAGCCTTCTCTAGACTCAAAGTCAGCAAATATATTCTCAACACCAGGCAGATGAATAAAATCAAATTCATATGTGCTGATAAGTTGTGCCCATCTGAGAAGATGGCCTCTTGTTACCTTATTCTTGGACTCCTTTCTGAAGAAACCCCTGAGATGCTGAAGATCACTTTTCAACAGGAAACGGTTGTCAGCAATAAACATTTGAAAAGCTTGAAAAGTATTAACTACAGCAAGGATTTCCTTATGAGTGCTATGGTAGTCTAATTTAGCATTATGGAAAGCTCCTGAGACTGTCCTGACAATTTCTCCTTTGTCCTTTGGATTATATTCAGGAGTTTTCTGTTCTCTCAAAATACCAGACCATGCAAATTCACTTGCGTCTGTTTCCACTATTTTATAGCCAGGTCCTGGTAGTTTTAGTGGTGGCAACTGAGAACATTTATCTTTGATGTTCTGAATTAGCTTATCATGATACTGAGTCCATGGAGGTGGTTTCTTACTTAGAAGCTTATTAAGATCAAGGCGATCTTCTGCAAGCTTATGGTAAAAACCAGCAATGTAGTTGACAAGACCAAGAAACCGCTGCAATTCTTTTACATTGGTAATAGAGAGGTGAGTGATTTTGCGAAGAATATGAGGTTGTGCCTCCATTCTCCCCCCCGAAAGAAGCTTGATACTGATGAAAACAATGTCATGCTGAGCAAAGACAGATTTGGAAGGATTAATGGCTAACCCATGATGTTGGCAGACAGAGAGAAACTGTTTGAGGTGTTCCATATGAGAGTTCATTTCAGGACTAAAAACAAGAATATCATCAATATAGGGCTGAATGAACTTAGAGAAAGGTCGAAAAAGCTTATTCATTTTTTGCTGAAAAATGGAGGGTGCAATTTTAATGCCAAATGGAAGAACCTTCCATTCATAAAGACCTTGGGGAACAGAGAATGCAGTTTTGAAATAATCTGAAGGTTTCAACTTAACCTGCCAATATCCCTTGGTTAAATCAAACTTAGAATAGACATTACTACCCTGGATGGATTGCCATATATGGTCTTTGCTGGGTAAAGGATGACGGTGATCCACAAGGCATTCATTCAAAGGTTTATAATTGACTACCAATCTTTTCTTAGGAAGCTCGACACCATTTTCATCTACCTTTGGTACATACATAGCATGACAGGAAAATGGGGAGTCAGATACCTGGATTAAACCTTGTTCCAGAAGAGAAGCAATTTCTTTAGCACATGTCTGAGTTTCAGTAGCAGACATCAAAAAATAGTTAGCTTTGCACTTGGGCAAGAGCTCTTCACCATTAACATTCTTTTTCAAGACTAAATTACAAGTTAGTCTGCACTGAGGTTTTGACAGATCTTTAGTCATAACAGATGCTTCAAATTCTTTTTTCAGATTAGCAATATATTTTTCACTTTCTTCAAATTGCTTGATAAGATAGGCATGACTGACTGGCTTCTTTCTTTTTTCATTCTTCTTTTCTATGATGGAAGAAAAGGATAATGGTTGGTAGACTCTAGGTAACTGATACAGACCTTTGAATGTCAGAAACTCTTTATCTATAGTGAATGGTTCCCATTCTTTTACAGCATTGCTTCCAAGAATACCATCATAATCTTCTACTTCATATTCAACGAACAGAATGTTAACAGGATGGTCTTTTGTGCCTAGTCACACAGGAGCAATGCAAAAAGAGTTACTACCTTCTTTGTTTTGATTGGCAAAGGTAATATTGGTTTTACCTTGTTGCCATGTATCTTCAAAGAAGGCATTTCTACGTGCAAGATTGAGATCTGCACCTGTATCAATTAGAAATGACAGAGGATAACCCTGAATTCCTCTGAAGTGTATTGTGACAATTACAGCTGGACAGATGGATGCAATTTTGGCACTGCGAACATATTTGTAATCTTGAATCATATTGCATTGGCCACTAGATCCTACTTCTCTGACAGGTGATCCATGAAAGGCTTCATCACTTAAATACCTGAGGGGATCTGATTCATCTAGTTCAGGTTTTGGACGAATCACTGTAAGGTTTCTCTTCACAGAACAATTGATTTTCTCTAGGATCAGTCGATCTGGCTAATTGCAAAGAACCAGCTGAATTGAACCTATTGATATATCTATCCAATTCGGGAGAAGACTCAACTTCTTCATTTAGACAAACATTTTCTTCTTCTTCAAGTTTTGAAACTTCTAATTGGGCTTGAGAAATTACCTTGAGAAGAAATTCTTTTCGATGACGTCGCCAAAGACGACGTGCCATACTTCCTGGAGCTGGGGCTTCGAGCAATCCTCTTTCTGGTAGCGGAGTTGTTGAAGCTAGACTTCTTTGACCGCTTTCTGCTGTGGATTCTGAGGGCCGAGGATACCACAGAGAAGGGCGATATCCATGAGACTCATGAAGTCTTGCACCAGAGGATCTAACAGATACTCTGCTTTCTTGTGGCTGGAGGAGATACAACGTTCTTGCTTTGAGCTACTCAAGCTGGGCATTTAGCTTTTTCCATGTTTCAGGACCCATATTCATTTCTTGTAGTCGACACTCAATATTGACAATTTGATCGACTATTTTATCCAGCTCATTCTTAGTTCTTCCTCTAAGCATTCGGCAATAGAACGAGACTTCACTGCCGGAGTCTTCAGACTCTTCTTCTTTCTCTGGATCGGACTTTGAGAAAGTCATCCGATTCAGCTTTGTAGAAACTTCTTCTTTAGCAGAAAGATAATCTTCTTCGTCTGAAGAGGATTCAGATTCAGATGTTATGACTATGTCTTCAGAATCAGAGGGATAATCATATATATAGACATAATCATCACTGATGCCGTGTGCTTTCATTGCACGCATCTTACCACGTCCTTTCTTCTTTTTTCTTTCGGGGCACTTATTGGCAAAGTGCTCACCTTTATAGATGTAGCAAGTTGGCTTCCACTTACTGCCTTTCTTTTGCTTGTCTTTCTTGCGGAAAAAACCTTTCTTTTTCTTCTTTTTGAATTTCTTATCTCGGACATCTAATCCTTTGAACTTTTTCTAGAATTTCTTGTCAGGCTTTCCTTGGTAGCATCTAGCACATGCATCTGCTGTTTCATCATTTATGCTGTGGGAGATAGTGGTCGACAAGATTGGCTGGACCTTCTTTATCTCCTTTTTCACTTTAGCCTCTTCACAGATGTCAAAATTTATTTGTTCTAGAAATTGGACCAATTGAGGAAAAGTAACTTCTTTCATTTCAATTCCATCAGCAACCATGTTCTCTAAAACTTTCTTATGATAAAATTCTCCTATGGTAGGACCAAAACTTTTTAAGAAAGTTGTATACATTAAATCATGTTGCTGTTCATGACCTGAGAGATAAAAATGCTCATACTGCTGTTTACAGTATTTTTTAAAATCTTGCAGATCCTTACATTTTCCTTTTATAAACTTTTGATATTCCAATTTCTCCATGACATCTCTTTTTCCCACAAACAACCTTAAGAGTTGTGCACATACCTGATCAGTTCCACTATCCAGAAGTCTTTCTTTGTAGTCATCTTCCAGACAGTCCCACACGTGCTTGGTTGTTCCAGTCATTGCGTTGAGAGCTTGCTTGATCACTTCCTTCTCAACAGCATCCTCATTTGTTGACATGTAATTGGTTATCCATGACCGCATTGCATCAATACCTCGAGTATTTTCCAATACTTCGAGTTTGTCAAAATTGACTAGTGGGGGTGTGTCAGCTTTGTATGTCTGGATGTTCTTAAATGGATCTTCCTTGGCAGGAGTACCATTTCCACGAGCCATATTGACTGTACCTTCAACTGGTGGCTTTTCTTCATATAAACCCGTCTGAGGGTTATAGACTTTGACTTCTTCAACTAATGAAGGGTTATGTGTGAGGCTTGGACCTTCATACTGAGCTTTCAGGTATCCTCTAGAACTAGCAGGGAAATTCTTTATTTTAACAATCTGCTTACTTGACTGGGCTGCAGTCTGCATTACCACTAACTCATTCCTGATGGTAGTTTGAACATTAGCAGACTCAGTTTGAACCAGATCTTTTATTTCTAAATTATACTGTCGGATGGAATTGAATTCATCATGCATCTCTGAGATGCGCTGACCATTATGTTTTATATGCAAATCCATAGTATTGACTTGAGTTCCTAGCACATCCATTTCTAGCTTAAGAGCATTACGAGCCGTTTCTGTTGCTTGAAGCTGCTCACTACTTTTTGCTTCATACTGTCGTCTAAAGGCTTCATAGCTAGCTCTAAGTTCAGAAATTTCTTTTCTAACTGTATTTGTCCATTCCTCAGAAAGTCTTCTTTCTAATTTTTCTAATAGTTGGACTACAGTGTGGAAATTTTCTTGATGGCTGAGATGTGCTCTTTGACTTTTGACTGCTTCTATTTCTGCCCATTTCTTTCTATCTTCCATTAGAAGCATAGTCTTTCTCATACAAAGATTTGTCCAATTCAACAGGTTACTCTGACTGGGAGCACTTCCTCCTATAGGAAAGACATGGACTGGCCAACACTGGACTTTGTAATGACCTTTAGTATCTATGATCATGAAATCCTTAAAGGGAGGTAGGCGACCAGGAATTGTACAAGTTCCACTTGGGGTATCCACAACTCTACTGTCTTCTACTTCAATAGCTTGTTCAGGTAGATCAAAAACTGTTGAGGACATCATTCGGACTTTACCAGTTCTTGGAGGGAATACACAGGAACAATCTTCACATTTGAATAGACCATTATCTAACTCAGAATACTTTTGATGAGTACATTGGACTACAGACTGGGTTCCTGGTATGGTTGGATTTGCTTCTAAATTTCTTCTGACAGGAGGTATTTTAAACAAACTTTCAAAACCTTTATTAGGGTGTAGACGCATTGATTGTGACCATGGCAGGATGGATGGATTAACAACTAGATTAACTTCCAGGTAATTAAAGGAAGTTTCTCTACTGATGGAAGGGGTCGACCTCTTACTACTAGAGAGGGGAGTAGATCTTTCACTACTTGACGACTGAGACCCGCCTGAGCTTCCAAACTTTATAACTGCTTGATCATCCAGTTCCTCAATTGAGATTCCTCTCAATCTACTTCTTGATCCATAATCGGGCTCTTGAGATTCTGAATCCCATAGTTCCAAAGCCCACTCTTCAGGCATTTTTATATCCTTATGTCTAACTATTTTTGGAGCTGTTAGCTGAGTGCTGTCGCTGGACGAAGTCCAAATAGTCGACAGACCTTCTAAGCCTTGTGTCCTTTTAGGATTTATCATTAAGGGCATAACCTTATTATACAGTCAGTAATGTACTAGGAAAACTAGGGAATGATCCACTGAATCCTTTTTCATGAACAGATTCATGGTATTAAACTTATATTCCAAAACATCCCTAAGGTTCTCATCTTTAAGGCTTACTGGGAAGTCTAACAGACAATCTACAAAAATAGGACCTTTTGCCATAGAGTCGCAACCTGCTCTTAGCAGTGAATGGGACAGCTTAAGGAACCTTGCATCTTTAAGCATCATTAGAACTATGATTGGCAGACCTTTTCTGTAATGACCACAGATACCAATCCTAACATATGATAGATGCATAAACTGGGGATTGTTCTTACTTTCATACGCCTTTTTTCTAAACTTCTTAATTAATTCATCAGAGAAAATATTCATCTTTCCCTGATTACCTCCTTGTACAACATGCTGCAATTCGGCTACATGACAATTCTGGGAAGACTTATAACCAAACCATTCTTTCAAACCTACGTTCTTATTATTTATCATATCTATGAGACCTTTAGGTATATCTTTATAAATCTCATGTGCAGGAATTTTAGGAACCTTAAATGGCTTTTCAGGTTCTGCACCTACTACAGACAATTCATCTATAACATTACTAGAACTTTCTCCTGAAGTAAACATAGACTTGTTATTTGCAAAAAAGTTGGTAAACCTGACCTCTTGGTTTCAATCAGCTGTGAGATCGATGTTGCCTGCAGACTGAGAACTAGAATTAGAATGAGAATCCATCTGCGCTCAAAAGGACCAGATAACCGCCCAAACTGCCCTTCAACGCCAACACCACGGCTTCACACAGGTCTTACCACTGGGACTTACAACACACAGTGATGGCCTGAGACAATACAGAGAGCTTTACAGATATAGAAAAGAGATTATTGAGGAGTTATCGTTAGACAACAACGATGACAGACAGCAATAATATCATCTCCTAAGGCTCTGATACCAAATCTTAGCTGCAAAAGACAAACACAATTGAAACACATATATCTGATACGAATATGCAATCTATTATTATCAACACACATGAAAGATACATAGATGTTCATCTTTTACAATGCTCGCTTGGAATACCAACATACTATGGACTGTTATAAAGCTTGGGACTGCAAGCTTTTGCAACACTTTAATGCCGGACTGGCATAGAGACTATCACACTACTCAGAGACTATCTCAGAGATTATCACACTATTCTAGAACTAAAAGCTGCTTCTTCCAGACTTAGACTAGTAAACCATTTTGATCTATTTCTGAAATGATTAGGTATCAAATGCATTTTATATGGTCGATACTTGGTAATACAAGTGAACACTATGTTATAGTATTTTGAATCAACTATTTTCTTATAGATATCTAAACGATAATCATATCAAATCATAGTATGGAGGATAAACGATCATCATAGTAGGAGGTTGTCTTAGTTGATGTTTGTTTTGAAAAATAGTTTACTTATTGAATAAATCTGTAGAAACCAATGATATGTTCATGAGATAATCATATATTAGACTCTTGAATTTTATTAGTATTGATTAAACTTGAATAGTTATATTCATAGCCTTGAGTTATATAGTTTAGACCTTGAGTCGGGGTAATATTATTTCAAAAACATTTCCTTGTTAAGTTTCTATACATGTTGAAAATGATATCTTATCCCATGAAACTTAGATTCTTAGTGTTCTATGGTAATTTTCGTATAATCTATTGAATGGTAGAAGAACTAGGATTAGTGGATAAATGGGATAAATGTCCAAAGATCTTAATGTCTATACTTGTAAACTTGATGAGATTAGCTATAGTAAACCATTATGGGAAATAAACTAAGTCTATATAGAAACAACCTTGAATAAAATCATATATGAGTATATATTTGTAGTGATGGTTAATGACATCACATAGAGGTAATTTGAAAGGTAATCATATTCCTTTCAATAGAAGTTAATATCTTCACAAGAATTATAGTATTCTTAGCCTTGAAAGAGATAAACCAAAGGTCGAATGATATATATATATATATATATATATATATATATATATATATATCATAATATTCTATGGGTTGTTATAAAAACCCAAGAGTCAATTATGAACCAAAATATTGGTTATGTTTTTTAGACTTATCTAATTCAAGAAAACTTTTATCATGGCAAGATGATTAAAACATTACGTAAATATAGTCAGTGGGAATATCTGCAAGAATACGACAGTATCCAAGTCGAGTAGGGGTGGGTGAACACAATGACTACATTCATTATGAATGATATTGTTATTAAAAACTTTGGCCAAAGTAATGCATTTGTTTTCTGCACGCATTGTCAGTTCACTGTATCCAGATTGCTCATCCTATTGGAAATCATAATTATCTAGAGGGTATCTAGGGTTGTATGATTGATAGAGTTGAGTAGGATACATCACTTTGTACTTGGGAAAGGTAAATTACCACTAGTCACCTAAGGTCTATATTCCTCGTGAAGGGTAGGGCCACTTCCTATGTGGAAGATGTGTGGGAGACCACCAGTCTATGGATGGAGGTAAATCACTAGAAAGATACTCTCTCTCCAAGAAGGAAACATGCCAAGACTTGTGATAAAGATGTCAGATATTTAGATGCAGTGGTTATTCCAAAATTTGTTTATGTAATATTTTTACATTTGTAAAGATTGTAATTGAGAACCACAATATGGTTTATTGTATTTTGTAAAGAGAAATCTTGTAATTGTAGTTACTTGATTATATCTTGAATAAAATAAAAAATTTCTCTATCTCATTTTTACCTTGTTGATTTGCTCTATGGTAAATTTCTAGTTTTTCTATTTCTTTTAGAACTTTGATGTTACATATGGTATCAGAGCCACCAGGTTTAACACTAGGGCTTATGAGACCACTATGCTTGTCTGTAGTCAACATTATGTGGTTAGCTAATGTTTAAAAATTTATGTGCTAGGATGGTACATCTTAAGAAGACATCAAGAAAGTCTGTTAATTCGAGTCACCGTTTCCTTAAAGAAAAAAGAGAACGTGAGGCCATTATCAAAACCTTTGAGGGAACCAATGATGAGAGTGACATTTGGTTAAGTGATAATGAAACTTTGGTGACTACCTTAACTTGAATCAAGCGAGTGAGAAGGGAAAACATGGAAAGAGTTAAGATCACTGCCAAAATCATAGAGTATATGTCAGATGAGGAAACAACTATGGTTAGGCAAGATCCCCGCATACCCCCAACCGTTGAGATCATAGAAGTTAGGTTCGATAGTGAGTTAGAGGGTTATATACCTTGAGATTATGTATCTGAAAATGAGTCTAAAGGATATACTCCTCTTGAGCAAGTCATTTCTTGTATAAATGAAGAATAATCTTTACTTTTGAAATGGAAAAAAAGAGTTGTTTTCGTGCCAAACTATTGTTTAATTTGAGTTTATTATGTTTAGATTTAATGGGATGCATTATAATCTTGAACTAATGGACAACTCAATATTCTCAGGTGTGTGAAATTGATAAACATGGTTTGGACAAGAACTAACCAAGGAGAGAGTGAAGAGGAATACCACCTACTAAATAATAAGCTAGACCAAATCATAACCATGCTTGAGGAAACCAAGAAAAGATTAAGTGATTTGGAAAAGAAGGTGGATGATAAGGGGAATACTGGGGGAGAAGGTGAAAACTCTCATGGTGAAAGTGGAGAAAATCATGAAGATCAAAATAAGAGTGTAGAACCTCATAAAGAGGCAAGGGATAGATTGACCTCAAAGCTCTCAAAGGATATGAAGAAGGTTACTCCACCAAAATTTGATGGGACAGAGACTGGAGATGCTGCAAAAGCTTGGTTAACAGAGATGGAAAAATATTTTGAGATAAGAAAATACTCGGAGGTGACCAAGGCAGTATGGGGAGCATTCTAACTGGTAGGAGAAGCATCCACTTGGTGTATGAATAAGAAGATGGAATTGAATTTAAGCTCTCTAAGACTAACTTGGGATGAGTTCGTGGAACTCTTTCACAAGAGATGGTTACCACAACTCTATTTTGATCAGAAACTGACTGATTTTCAGAATCTTCGACAAGGAGATATGTCAGTGGTGGAATATGGATAAAAATTCACTCGACTCCTAAAATATGTTCCACAGTATCAAAAGGATGAGAGATTCAGGATCATAAAATTCATCATGGGCTTAAATGCTCAAATTGGTGGTGAAGTGGACGTGCATGGTCCCACAGCAATGGATCAAATGTATGAGAAGGTGATCAAGCAAGAGTAAAAGTTGAAATCCATCTTGGCTTATTGTGATAGAAGCTACAAGAGGTATAATGGAACTCCTAATAATCAACCATACAATAAAATATATGAAAAGAGATATGATAACAAGAGAAAAGATAAAGGACCTCAGAAGAACAAGGGTGGATCTCACAATGAGAAGAAGAATGGGAACTACAAAAGAAATGAGGATAACAATGGGAAGACTTCAGATAAGAAACAACCCATTGGAGGATGCTTTACTTGCGGGGGTGACCATTATGCAAATAATTGCCCTAACAAGAATCAAAATGGACAACAAAGAGGTACTACACTACTTACTCGGCAAGAAGCATTCCAACAAAGGATTCATGCAGCTCTCAATAATTGTCAAGCAGAGTGTCAAATCACACCCATTGAGATGATAGGTACTTTGTCTGGAGTCCCTATATCTATTTTGATTGATACAGGAGCCAATAAAAACTTTGTTTCTCCTAGAGTTTTGAATAAATTTCCTAGAAAAGTTGGGTACATGCCTAAACCTTGGTTAGTAGAATATGCTAACCAATCTAAAGCTTAGGTAGAGCAATGTTTGGTTGAAGCCAAGATTGATCTCCCTAGTTTCTCAACAGAAGTAAACTTGTATGTAGCTCCCCTAGGCTCCTATGATGTAATCCTAGGAATGAGTTGGTTATGGAAGCATAGAGCTAAGGTAGACTATTTTTCAAAAATAGTTGAATGCTTAGATGATTTGGGAAATCAGACCCAATTCCAAGGGATTATATGAGAAGTTAAAATCATACCTATCTCTGCCAAGCAATTGAAAAGGGCTAGAAGGAAAGGTTGTCAGTTGTTTGCAGTCAAAATGGAACAAGTGGAGGAAGGGATAGAAAACCCTAGTTCATCTTTCGGAGAAAAGTATCCTTTTCTTCAGGAATTTGAGGATGTGTTTCCAGAAGAACTTCCAAGATTGCCTCCCAAGAGGGTTTTTAATTTTGTAATTGACATTAAACTAGGATCTAAGCCTATATCAAAAGCACCCTACCGTATGACAACTGTGGAGTTAATGGAATTGAAAGCACAATTACAAGAATTTTCTGTAAAAGGTTTGATCAGACCCATTGTTTCACCTTTGGGTGCTCCAGTTATTTTTATTAAGAAGAAGGATTGAACCCTTCAATTATGTATAGATTATCGTATGCTTAATAAAGCAACAGTAAAGAACAAATATCCTTTACCACATATTGATGACCTTTTTGATCAAATGCATGAAGCTGCTATGTTTTCAAAGATTGATTTGCGATCACGATATCATCAATTAAGACTAAAGGATGAAGATATTCATAAGACTGCTTTTAGAACTAGATATGGACACTATGAGTTCATAGTGTTGCCATTTGGTTTGACGAATGCATCTGCTGCATTCATGAATCTCATGAATAGTATATTCAGAGATTGTTTGGAGAAGTTTGTTTTAGTCTTCCTAGATGATATACTTATTTATTCTAAGAATGAAGAAGAACATCAACGGCACCTGCAAATAGTTTTGCAAAGGTTAAGAGAACATAAGTTATATGGGAAACTGTCAAAGTGTACATTCTTCTAAAGGAGATTCAATACCTAGGGCATATTATATTAGCTAACGAAATATCTGTTGATCTTACAAAATTCACAGCTATTCTAGATTGGCCTGTACCAACAAATGTGTATGAGGTATGTAGTTTCATGAGCCTGGCAGGCTATTATAGAAAGTTTGTTCTAAATTTCTCTAGTATTGCTAGTCTAATCACTTCCCTCTAGAGGAATGGAAAGAGATTTGAATGGACAGACAAATGTCAGGATACATTTGATCTCTTAAAGGAAAATTTAACTACAACTCCAATCTTGAAAGTTCCTAACCCCAAAGGACAATTTGAGGTAATTAGAGATGCCTCGAGAGAAGGATTAGGAGGAGTGCTTATGCAAGATGGAAGAGTTATAGCATATGAGTCAAGGAAATTGAAATCCTATGAGAAAAATTATGCACCTCATGATCTAGAATTGGCAGCAGTAACTCATGCCTTGCAGCTGTGGAGACACTATTTGTTGGGGAAGACTTTTGTACTTAAATCAGACCATCAAAGTCTTAAGTATATTTTATCTCAACTATATTTGAATGCTCGACAAAGGAGATGGTTAGAATTGATATCTGACTATGACTTTGAGATAAACTACATCAAAGGAAAAGAGAATAGAGTAGCTGATGCTTTGAGTTGTAGAAGACATATAGCTTCTATTGTTTCTATTTGTGGAAATTTCAAGGATTTGGTGTTGCAAAATTTATCTAGTGATGAGTTTTATGGGCAAGTTAAATAGGCTTTAAAAAATAATCCTAGAGATCCAAGGTATGATGGTTTTATGTTTGAGTCAAATGGACTATTGAGGTATAAAGATAGAATTTATGTTCCTGATTTAGCTGGATTGAGGGATCTAGTGTGGAAAGAAGTTCATACTACACCATATTCTGGACATCCAGGAGTAACCAAAATTCTAGCAGATGTTAAACCTATTTATTTCTGGAAAGGAATGAAGAATGATGCTCCAATATTTGTAGCAAGCTGTTTAGAATGTCAAAAGGTAAAAGTAGAGCATCAACACCTTGCAGGATTGTTGTAGCCACATGATGTGCCAGAGTGGAAATGGCAAATTATTAGCATGGATTTTGTTCAAGGTCTTCCTATGTCAAGGAATAAACATGATGTCATTTTAGTGGTGGTTGATAAACTCACAAAGGTAGCACATTTCATACCAGGGAATTTGATTGATGGACCACCTGTGTTAGATTGTAAATTTGTGCAAGAGGTGTTTAGATTGCATGGCTTCCCTGAAAAGATTATCTCGGATAGAGATGCGCATGTAATGTCAAGGTTTTGGCAAACTTTGTTTTCTACACTAGGGACTAAACACAACGTGAGTACAACTTACCATCCTAAAACCAATGGGCAAACTGAGAGAGTTAACCAAGTCTTGGAAGACTTGTTGCAAATGTATTGCATGGATCAGCAATATAAGTGGGAAGAATACTTACCACTTGTGGAATTCTTTTACAATAATTCCCATCATTCTGCTATTAAGATGGCACCATTTGAAGCATTGTATGGAAGAAGATGTCAAACTCCTATAAGCTAGGATAAGCTAGAAGATAGGATTAGCATCGAACCAGAAATGTTAGCTGAAATGGAAGAGAAAGTTAAGCTGATCAGGAAAAGATTGGTAGAAGCCAATGATAGGCAAAAGAGCTATGCAGATGCAAAGCATGTTCTGAGGCAATTCTCTGTTGGATAAAAAGTTCTTTTGAGGGTCAAACCTCAGAAAAGTTCTATTACATTTGGGAAGTCTTCTAAACTAGCCCATCGATATGTGGGACCCTTTGAAGTGCTTGAAATAGTCAATCCAGTTGCCTACAAAATTGCTCTACCACCAGCCTTATTTAGAATGGACAATGTTTTTCATGTGTCTTATTTGAAGAAATATATTGCAGGTAATAATCATATTTTGATTTGGAATTCTTTACAAATGCAAGACCCAAGGGTGGTCACGATCGAGCCAGTCAAGGTGTTAGAAACGCACAAGCTCCACTTGTGTAACAGAGAGGTCTTGCAATGCAAGGTCCAATGGGACCAATATGCTGAGGAAAATGCTACATGGGAGGATTACCATGAATTTTATCAAATGTTTCCTCATTTATTTAATGATGTTACCAGTTGAAAACAATGAACTTGTTTTTTAGTTACTTTTTAATACTTTATATCATCGAGGACAATGAATCTTTAGGGGAAGGATATGTTACATCCCCAATTTTTGTCTTGCTATACTTTTACTTTTTACTTAGACATAAGTAAATTTTTTATGATGTTTAGATCAATGACAAGGAAAGAAATTGATTATATTGAATGTCATTTATGAAATTATGGAAATGATTATGTTATTATCAATTTAATATTTGCATTATGAGATTTGATCTATTATTTGAATAATGATGCACTAATCATATTTTCTTTGGTAATGAGTTTGATACAGGATTACAGGTTATCAAATGACTCTCAGAGAAAAGAGAGAGAGTACTTCTTTCCAGGAGAGAGATATAGACCTCAGGTTACGAGTGGTTTATTTGCCAAATAGAGTATAGGTGTTTAATGAAAACGTGAACCAATGTGTCGTAAGAGGTAAGTCATGTCTTGTCAGTTTACTTTAGAACCTAATCAATAGGTAGTTGATATTATTTACAAATATTTCTAAGTCGTAGTAAGTCATCTTAGTCGTTAATAACGTTAACGACGTCGTTTGAAGTGTGATTTGTGACTATTTACGTTTAACGTTAATATTATGATGTTATTGTCATAAAATGGTTGTCTTATTATTATTAAGTCCCCTTGAGGTGTTATAAATGATTCTTAAAGTTAAGACATTTTTGTCGAGTTAAGAAGACGTGAATATTGTCGACAGATTGTGATGGGGAGACAAGCTCAACCTAATCACAATTATCCGTAATCCTTTGTCATAATATTATCTTTATTTGATTAAACCATAACTATCTAATTGAGGTGATTTTATGTGAATCATATTTGACATAATTAAATAAGAATATGCTTATGTGTCGAATGAGGATAATACCTCATAATAAGTCAATATTTTTATACTAGCTTGCAAATAGGAGAGCCTTCAATAATTGTAGTAGTGAGTTGAATCACTTATTAGTGATCACTTAATGGTCAGCAAAGTTTAAGTGATGTGTTAGCCTCGTTCAAAAGAGAAGGACTGTGGTATTAGTGACCACCATCGACGAGCCCATGGGATGATTATCTTGCATCGACATGTGTAAACTTTGGATTAAACTTGGCTTTAGTTAGAACCAAATCAAACATGGATTGTTATGCATTCAATTAAGTTGCAACTGACACGAGTGGAAGTTAGGAGTAAGATAACTATATAGGAGTCCTGCCTGAACCTTTATTAAATGACTCAATTGACGAGTGAGACAGTGGAGAGGAATAAGGAGAAACTTGTGTGAAGTTTATGGATATGCAAAGGAGAAATCGTGGCTGAGAGGAGATACACAGCCAGAGGTATCGACTATGGAGTTCTATTAGAAAGTATTGCCAACTCTAAGACTATCAACTAATAGGTATTCCTTAGTTCTATATGTTAATAACAATGAGGAGATCGTATGATTCTTTTAGGATGTCCATCGTTGTGTTTTTTTGGACAGTCATATAAGAATCCTAGTGAGATATATCCTCTGGTATTCATTATGTTTACTGTTAAAAGATATTAGTGTTGATCATGGAATAATGCAGATAGCATTATTAGTAAACCATTTTGATCTATTTCTAAAATGATTAGGTATCAAATGCATTTTATATGGTCGATACTTGTTAATACAAGTGAACACTATGTTATAGTATTCTGAATCGATTATTTTCTTATAGATATCTAAATGATAATCATATCAAATCATAGTATGGGGGATAAATGATCATCATAGTAGGAGGTTGTCTTAGTTGATGTTTGTTTTGAAAAATAGTTTACTTATTGAATAAGTCTATAGAAACCAATGATATGTTCATGAGATAATCATATATTAGACTCTTGAATTTTATTAGTATTGATTAAACTTGAATAGTTATATTCATAGCCTTGAGTCGTATCATTTAGTCCTTGAGTCAGGGTAATGTTATTTCAAAAACATTTCCTTGTTAAGTTTCTATACATGTTGAAAATGATTTCTTATCCCAAGAAACTTAGATTCTTAGTGTTCTATGGTAATTTTGGTATAATCTATTGAATGGTAGAAGAACCGGGATTAGTGGATAAATGGGATAAATGTCCAAAGATCTTCTTAATGCCTATACTTGTAAACTTGATGAGATTAGCTCTAGTAAACCATTACAGGAAATAGACTAAGTCTATATAGAAACAACCTTGAATAAAATCATGTATGACTATATATATGTAGTAATGATTAATGACATCACTTAGAGGTGATTTGAAAGGTATTCATATTCCTTTGAATAGAAATTAATGTCTTCACAAGAATTATAGTATTCTTAGCCTTGAAAGAGATAAACCAAAGGTTGATTATGAACCTTATCTTACAGGAATGATATATATATATATTGAAATACCATAATATTCAATAGGTTGTTGTAAAAACCCAAGAGTCGATTATGAACCAAAAGATTGGTTATGTTATTTAGACTTATCTAATTCAAGAAAACTTTTATCATGGCAAGATGATTAAAACATTATGTAAATATAGTCGGTGGGAATATCTCCAAGAATACGACAGTTTCCAAGTCGAGTAGGGGTGGGTGAACACAACGACTGCGTTCATTATGAATGATATTGTTATTAAAAACTTTGGCCAAAGTATTGCATTTGTTTTCTGCATGCATTGTCGGTTCACTGTATCTAGATTGATCATCCTATCAGAAATCATACTTAGCTAGAGGGTATCTAGGGTTGTATGGTTGATAGAGTTGAGTAGGATACAACACTGTGTACTTGAGAAAGGCAAATTAGCACTAGTCACGTAAGGTCTATATTCCTCGTGAAGGGTAGGGCCACTTCCTATGTGGAAGATGTGTGGGAGACTACTGGTCTGTAGATGGAGGTAAATCACTGGAAAGATACTCTCTCTCCAAGCAGGAAACATGCCAGGACTTGTGATAAAGATGTTAGATATTCAAATGTAGTGGTTATTCCAAAATTTGTTTATGTAATATTTTTACATTTGTAAAGATTGTAATTGAGAAAGACAATATGGTTTATTGTATTTTGTAAAGAAAAATCTTGTAATTGTTGTTACTTGAATATATGTTGAATAAAAGAAAATTTTTCTCTATCTCATTTTTACCTTATTGATTTACTCTATGGTAAATTTCTAGTTTTTCTATTTTTTTAGAACTTGGATGTTACAGTGAAAGTCTTCACTTGCAAAGATAGAATGCCCAAGTTTCATTGGAGAAGGCACCACATGAGGAGGAAGAATTGGTTTATTTGTTTGATTAGCTACCTAGTTTTGTTGAGGTGAAGAAAGCATGCTCATACCAACAACAACAATAAGTTTGGGACAATAGGAAGATGCGAACAATTGTGATAGTGTGATGGCCTATCGAGAGAAAAATGTGGACATTCTTGTTTTAGAGGATGGAGAGATGGCTATACATGAAGACATTCATCAAGTTGAACAAGAAACCAAAATAGAAAAATTAGACATGGAACAAGATCTCAGCTGGTTGGAGGAATTTCATTTCTATTGTACCAATTTGTTGGAAGAAGCTAACTCATTGTTTGAACATTTGCCTTCATTAAAGAAGAAAAGTCTGATTTGGAGGGTATTTCCTTAGATAATAATGGAAATTTGGATCTTGAATCAGTTGTTCCTAAGAAGCTTCAAAGAGCTCATAGCTTTGATGAATTGTTGGCTGCCATAACGGAGGAAGATGATCCATTGACCATGGATGAAGAGTTAACATGGAAATTTATCATGCAAGGTGGAAATAGTAATATTAATTCTAATCAGTCAAATTGTCTTCTCACTTGTCCAAACTTAGCTATGAAACAAGACAACCTTGGACAAAAGGGGGAAAAGTTTGAAGAATGCAACCATGACAACATTATAGTAGCCTTCTTGGTTTCTTTGAAGGAAGAAGAAGTAGACCATGAAGTTCCAAATAAACTACTTGTCCCACAAGAACAACAGTTTAGCCTGAAGCTTTTGAGAGGTTGTCCTATCAGGCATCTATCTAGGACAGTAGCCAACAATGCATCACAGGTCATTCTTGCACCCATGAATGAGGATTCTATTTAAAGGAGGTACATCCAGCTATCCTATCCACCTTAGAATAGCAGCATGAATGGTCATCATAAGTGGGTAAGTGGATTTTTTTTCTCTATTCAAAAGGCTTTGCACTAGTTGGTTGGACATTTGTCATTTCTTCACCTCTTCTTGGCTGCTTAGAAGCATGTAAAATACTACAAGTTGCAAAGAAAAGGCATTTATTTCATGGAACCAGTTAATGGCTTTGTTTAACTAGTCTATTTCATTTGTTAATTGTAGGTAGGTAGGCATTTCAGTTTAGTTTTACTTTCCAAGAAGTGCAATTGTACAGAACTTTGGCTGGTCCCATTTGAGCCAGCATTGTTTTCTTTCTAGTTTTGTTTCTGCTGCTACAATATTTTCCTAGCAGCCGAGTTTCAGAAATTTTTCTGAGTTGTTCAGGCCAAGGAAAGACTCTATTACCCAATGGATATACTAGGAAACTAGCCTTGAGAGTTTTAGCAGGCAAAATTGGTGTAGAGGTCACCAAAAATGTTACTAAATTTTGCTTTGCAACCAATTAGGTTAGATTGTAACAATAATTTCTTTGTTGCTTTGGAGAAGTAGGGAGGTCCAAATGAAGGGGTAAGAAAAAAACTCAAGTTTACAAGCCAGTCTAGAAGGACTACTATCCTGATAGAGGACCCTTGTAGAGATCACACTACCAAGATCATGTATTGGCTCAATTAGAGCTGCTACATGAGCCAAATAAGGTGACAGGATACTCCAATAGGGTAGGAGGTATCCTAGGTCTAATAGGTGAAGTTAAAGTTACCCTAGTAATTGCAGATCATGTTTCAATTGTGTTCATTATAGTTCATTCATTGGAGTTTGATGCAGTTTAGAAAGGTACATAGGACTTTGTCAAGTTTTCATGATTATAAACACTTACCACATGCAATAATGTTCAGTTTTGTTATGCAATTGATTTACAAGAATGACAAATTATACACAAATCATTTTGCATGAAATAACTATTTATATTCAAAAGAGAAGTGTTTATATGTTCCCACACAAGCCGTGGGAGTAACTGTATGTGATTCAGTACACAACAACAAGTACATCTGAACTAAAGAAAAGCATATAAAAGAAAGGTGAGACCCATCATTGCTTGAGTGAATGACGAATCCCATTGTCTGCATTAGCATCTCCAGTTATCCTAGTGATAGCTCCATTTGAACCTATAGGAGGAAATAACATGATGTTAGAGCTCAGAGTTCACATCTCTACTTCTATATGCAATAATTAAAATGTACTTGTTATTTTACATCTGATCAACAAAATGAAGTAGATAAACATACATCAAATGCAGATATCAAATCATGATATGAAGTAGAAAAGAGAAAATCATATCATACAATCAAGGAGATGCTATCAGCCTATATGTCTTGTCTAACTTGTTTGTTCACTGTGTAGGTATAGGTACATGAAGACCATTCATCAAAATACTTTTGTTTGCAAAGCAATATCAAATTACATGTGTGGATAACAATAATAATCAAGGCAAGGATCGTCATAATGAATGAAGGCACCAATTACAAGTGATAGTCAAAGTAGCAAGTAAAAAGGACAGTCAAGGGAGGAGCAACAACATACACAAAGGGAACATTCATTTTAATAGATAGAAGTACCAAGACTATGAAGAAGTGACAACACATCACCTGCTAGAGCAAGAAGATACTAAGAAAATGAAGAAAACCAAAGCAATAAAATGACCATCAATGGAGTTATGAACAGTCTAAGAAAAAGATGATAGCCACAACCATTAGCAAAATAAAGGATGATAGTCCAATTCAAGGACAACATGAAGACATGAGGCATTTGTTGTGAACAAGGAGTCATTGAAGTTCTTTTGTCATCTATGTGTTTGTGGAGATGTGAAGGATAATATGAGACCAAATAATAAAGGGCCTGAATAATAGTCCTACTAACATAGAATTCATGTAAAAAAGAAGATTGAGGAGCTATCAGTAGAGGACAACATGCATAGTCCCATTTGATCTTGTATACAAGATATCCCACCTATGTGCTCTATGCTAGATCACCCCCTATTACAACCATTACCAACATCAATTTGTTTAGAGTAGTTTCAATCTTCTTTGACATTCAGATCATTTAAACTTCCTCAATTGGAGCAGCTAGTGCAAAAAGATTCTATAGTTCTTGTCTCCTTTCCAAATCAGATTGAGTGAATTTAAGAAGCATGTATATGGAGGAATAAGAATATCAGTTGAAGACCTAAAATGGCAACTTGTAACAATACTTTATTTCATAAAAGAAATGGTATATGATCAATTACTTAAACAACAATATGAACAATCAAGACAAGGATAGTTTGAGAGCAATTAAAGAAATCTAGGGTAGCAATCAGTGCATTGTTAAGACTCACTGTCAAGAAGTAAACCATGAAATCCTTGCACACTCATCTTGGAGTACAATGTAGTAGCCATTAAGGAGATAAGTCTACCCTATAGCATACAGTGAGTAGAGGAGCAATAGCTAGCAGTAGATCTTGATGATAGGTTTAAGTGCCAAGAGATAGTCTTCAAAAAGTCATGGCAGGAAACACCAAGGATAAGATATTAGGTAAAGAGAATAAATAATGTCACTATTTTATCCACAAGGCAATCATAAGATGACATACTGTGTGAGTAACAATATAAAATAGGTTATATGATAGCACAAATACTCATGATCAGGTACAGTGACATCTTGATAGAAACAATAACGAAACAACATTACAAAACATGTCACAGAGCTAAAGGAAAATAGAAACCATCTAAAAAATAGTCATGTTTTTTACTATTTAAATGTTGTCCTAGCATAGTTAAAAATAGTCATTTTTTGACTATTAGAATAGAAGAAGCAAAAGTCATATAACAACTGTAGGCAGCCAAAAAATAGTCATGTTATGACTGATGGAGCAGCCAAAATAGTCGTGTTATGACTATCTTAGAACAACAAGAAACAATCATGATAATGACTGATAATACAGGTCAAAATGTAGTCAAATTAGTCATAAGAATGACTATCCCATAAAACACCAAATCAGTCATAAGAATGATTGTTCTAAAGGTCAAAAAATAGTCAACAAAATGATTGTTTCAAAGCTCATCTATCAAGGAGTATAGTCACTTACTGTGGAGCAACAATCATCATTCATGAAAAAGAGTAGTTTTCCAAAAGCAACAAAGAGTAGACCAGCAACAAGCATAGAGGCAATCTCCAAGTCAAACAAGAGAAGTCATGAAAATAATAGACAATTGACATCATGAGGGAGTGTAAATCAATCATATCAGAGAATGTTGATAATAGTTATGCAAGCACAATATTGAAGGCACAGATACAACCAACTGCCCATATGACAGTTTGATATTCCAAAAGAACATGCAGGGATAGTCTTAAAAGGAACATCTTGAGTTGTGGAGGGTTACAATCAAAGTAAAGAGTATGCACAATGTGGAATATGAACTATGGTTGATCACATCATGTTTAAGGAGGAGGATCATTAGAACCAGGCTAC
Source organism: Cunninghamia lanceolata (assembly GCA_027924645.1). Taxonomy (NCBI): domain Eukaryota; kingdom Viridiplantae; phylum Streptophyta; class Pinopsida; order Cupressales; family Cupressaceae; genus Cunninghamia; species Cunninghamia lanceolata. The sequence goes on from BSBN01001019.1 coordinate 1,836,012, forward strand.
CATTCAGTGAAGGAACATTTCCAGTAAGGATGTAAATACTCCTGCCTCTTCAAATAATAGTGATACAATAGAGCAAGCTTCCATGTGAAAAGATAAACATCACTCTCAATAACAAGAACATACAAGAGAGAGGCACAGTCAAGCACAGATAATAAATAAACCCTACAGGGAAGTCTATCAACAATGTCATGAAATTGTAAAAAGACTTATAACCTCATGGATATTTGTATGAACAACAACACTATGATAGAAGTAGACAATGAAATATAGTTTCATGCAAAAAGTTACAGTCTACAAGAAACACCAAAAGAACAATATATGTAGCCAGAAAAAGCCCTTCTTCCATCATTTCCATCTCAAAATCAACAGAAATGCAACATACCAAAAACATAGAGGGGTTTAATCACATTTTCATTCAAGTATTAGTGAAGGGATGCCATCTTCACACTTTTCTCATGATAAACACAGAGATATGAACAAAAGAAATACTACTAGAGTAGCAAAGATTAGGCAATGAAACAGAAGCAGAACTTTCAACATGAGCATATCCACGGGTAGAGAAAATAAAGCAAATTTTCATCAAGTCTCCATAACAATAATAAAGCATGCAAATCTCCTTCATAAGTTCTCAATAGACCACATAGAAAAATCCATTTTTTCCATCATTTTATCATAGAGCCAAAGAAAGGAGAAGAATACTACACAGAAGAGGTGAATGAGGAGAAATAAATACAGAAGAAGAGTTTCTTTTTCACTATTTTGGTCAAAACTTAAAGTATATGAAAGTTCTTAACAGAAACATCAAATAGAGAAGCGTTTTCATCATTTTTCTGCATAAGAAGAATAGTGAAGCGAAAGAGTAACTCACAGGAAGTAAGAAAATGACAATTTTGCCCTGTATCTACAGAGGAAAACCCTCTAGAAGCCTGTAACAATCGTCTAAACCCTAGCAAAGCTTGGTGGTAGTACAACAAAGCTCCCACAACAAAAGAAAAAGAGACAAATGATGGTTTTTAGGGTTTAGAGTATGTTTTGTGGCAAAGGAGCCCTATCTCGTTGAATGATGGAGTTTTTTTTTACTTTCATTTTAGAAAAATCATTGCATTCAAATGTGCCCATGGTTAGTAAACCTCAAGTCATAAATTGTAATGATTCTAGAGGGCTCGTGGGAGGCCACAAAGTAATGAAATGCTTTGTGAATTTTAATATTTCATTTTAAAACCTAAGAGTCAAAAAATGGAAGAGAAGGTAATGACTAAAGGTTACAGGATGAAGGAGATAATCAAAATCTTTTGACTTTATCAGTTGACTAAGGCCAAATTGAGTAGGGGTATATGCTTTTATAAGCCAAGGGTTAATTTGATGTGATGTAGACCTCTTTTGAAGACTAACGGTAGAATGGGTGTTTTATTTTGCATGGAGAAGAGGAGGTTATTTTTTGCCTTATAAGCTATTGTTACATGACATAATGTAAACCCCTTTATTTTTGTGTTAAATTGAAAACAAAATAAATGTAATTTAACAAATATTAAGTGTAATAATGTTATGAAAATTGCCTTAATGCTTGTTATATCATAACCTAGAGGAGAAATAGGCATAATATAACACTTATTAAAGCAAAATCATAAGTTTGCCTTTAATATTTGTTAAAATAGGTTACTTTTTGCCCCCTAATCATGCAAAAATAGGAGAGGAGGTGAATTAAAGTACAGATTCATGTAGGAGGGGTATCTTTTTTCTATTTTTGACTTGAAGTCAAACTAAACTAATTTTGGCATTTTTTTGGTTCAACTATCTTTGGAGGGGGAGTTCTGAGCTATTTTTGCTCATCTTGGAGAATTTTTGGGGCCTTAATTTAAGGCTTTTCTCTTGTGCTCGCCCAACAACTTTGAGTTGCTTTTCAGACTCATTCATACATATTTTTTGAGTCCTGTTAAGCTAGAGTTGACTTCCCATTCACTTTTTGGGACAAATTTTGTATTATAGGGAAAAAGGGCAGTTCTTGCTTTTTTCCTTGCCTTTGCACATTGTAGAGAGAGAGATTCAAACTTGTAACTCAGCCATTTTTTACAGTTTATGCAGTAGCAACAATTTATTTCAATAGTTCATTGTTATTTTACAGAGTATTCCTTCTATTATCAATACAATCAAGTGTTCCTCTATTCAGATTCAAGTGTCTTGTCTCATTTTTTGAGTGATTTTATAGGAATTTAATGTGTTTTGCATTTTAACCTTTGAATTTTTTGTCTCATTTATTGAATGCAAGTACACAAAGTGCAAGTTTATTATAGGTTACAGATTGCGTAAGTCATTTCATGCCTTTCTGTGAAACATTTATGTGGTAAATTTGATCAATTTGGGCTGTAAGAAAAGATGTATTTGGATGTAATTGTGAATCATATTGCAAATCAGAGTTAAAACATTGGCGCATCACTCCCTTTTGGATAGATTTCAGTTTTCAATTCAATTTATTTAAGCATTCTTCTTTCTCTTTTCTACAAAAGTATATAGATCCAAAGGGGCATTTAAAGGGAGTGGGCTCTTTCAGAGGTTTGTTCTCGTAATAAGCAAATCCACAGTCTGAGAATGTTCCCATGTTGCACGGGATTGCCAATCTAGTAAAGGCTTAGCATTCAAGATGCAATCCTTCATGACAACAATGAGGAAAGTGACTTAAGGCATAAGGATGTCCATATGCACACAAGGCTTTATAATAGACTTGGTGGGTTTATGTAAGGATCAACCATCATACCTAAAAATTGTTCCAACAAACACTTGAGATTGATATTATTCTTGATGGATCATGTACAAGAACATCCAACAAACACAACATACAAAAACAAAAGTCCATGCCCCAATATACACCAATCAAAGAACACCAAGATATAGGAAGATCTAGGTGGCCTTGAGTAGGTGTAGAACATGTTTAAAAAGATAAATCAAAACAAAAAGACCAACAGACAAAACAAGTCATGCAACCATCATATCTCTTGCCAAATGAGGATCAATGATGATTGGATTAGATTATGCCTAGTATGGGAGATACATCCCTAAAGTCATAGCTAGGATGGAGTTTGATAAGTAGGTGATAGCTATGGTGACTTATTATTATTTCAAAAGTTTGGCTTGCATGTGATTTGCATTGTGAATCAATGTTTTGTATGTTTGTTTGTTTGTTTGTAAAGGTTGATTGTCAAGTTGATGAAAGCTATTTATTATGGGATGTGATGGTAATGGACATTAGTACAAATTTTGTCTTATTATAGAATAGGGATGGGTTTATTATGGAAAGTGGTAATATGGTATTATGTGATTTGTATGAGGAATATACTGCTAGGTATATACAAAGATCCAATCCATAACTAGGTGTAGTTATCTACCCCCGGCATAGGATGATAGACGTGAATAGGTAGAGATAGGTGTAGGAAATGACACAAGTAGATAAAGATCAAGCCATGATAAAGGGTGAATTTTATTGATGGAAAATAGAATGGTGGATAATGTAAGATGGATGATTTATTTAAATGGAATAGGGATGGATAAGATCCTAGTAGATGGTGGACTTTGGCCTCTACACATGGCACCGATAATATAATTATATAATATAATATTATATAATATTTATAATAATTCTAATTATAATATATATAATAATTATAATTATATTGTATACTATATTTAGCATTAGATTTAGGGGTTAAAATTAGGTTTAGGGTTAGTGTTTAGGTTAGAATTAGGGCTACGATTAGTATTAGAGTTAGGGAGAGAATTAGTGTTAGAATTATGATTAAAAATAGCATTAGGGTTAGGGTTAGTATTGTGATGAGGGTTAGGGTTAGGGTTAGGAGTAGAATTAGGATTAGGGTTCAAATTAGTATTGGGATTATGGTTATCATTAGGATTAGTGTTAGTATTAGAGTTACAACCAAAATTATGGTTAGAATTATGTTAAGGAGGGTTAGTTTTAGAATTACAATTAGATTAGGGGTTTTGAGGATTATAAAATAATGCTAAGTGGAATCTTATGATTATGGTAAGAATTAGGGTTAGATTTAGAATTAGGGTTTGGGTTGGGGTGAGAACCAATGTTAGATTAGAATTAGGGCTAGATTTAGAATTAGGGTACCTATTTTTAAGGAATATTTAAATCTCAATGTTGAACCCTAACCCTAATTCAAACAATAACCATGACCCTAATACTAACCCTAACCCTAATTTGAACAATAACCTTAACCCTAATACTAACTCTGATTCTAATTCTAAACCTTATTATAATTCTAATCCTAACATGAACCTTGACCCTAATTCTAACCCTAATTATAAGCCTATATGCAACCCTACTCTAACCCTAGTTACAATTCTAACCATAACTATATCCCTATGTATAAACCTAACCCTAACCATAACATTAATCCTAACACTAATCCTAACCATATAAAATTAATTCTAACTGTAATTTTAATTCTAACATTGATTTGAATCCTAACCCTAACCTTAATTCTAAGCATAACTATGATGCCCCATCATGCAACCCTAGAGAGTTAGGCTAATAGGTACTAAAATTATAGAAGTATATATTTTTTTTGAAGCAAGTAAATGAATTTACACTATTTAGAATTAACACTATTTTAAGCATTAAAACAAGATGATCAACTAACACCTCTAGGGAAACATAACTACATCAGATAACCATAATTTATAACAACACAAGTAATAAACCTCATGATACAAAAGAAGAAGATTACATTACCCATTTATAGATATGAACAGTTACAAAAGTTCAAAAACAAGACTACATGATTACAAGATTCATGACCGATTACATCGGCTTACAATATACAACAAGATTATACAATTTTGGAAGTATAGCACAACTTTGAGGATGCAATACAATCTAGAACTGGAACACTTCCACAGTGATCATGGATTAGGACGATCAAGGAAAACCAATGGATTAAGCTCTTCCATCCAACCATGTGGAACCCTGAGGTCAAGCCCCAAGCTAGGAGATAACAATGAGGTTCCACTAAGTCAAGGATGCAAGCAAGTGGATATTGACTTGACATAGACAACCCAGATCAACAAGACTACACGAATCATCAAGACTACTCAAATCATCAAGACAAGTCAAATCATCAAGACAAGACAGTACTCCATAGGCAACAACAAAAGATAAGGAGGAAGTAACTAAGCTGCAGTAGGAAGAGTGTCATTGCATGGTCCTAGCATGGGTTACCCAGGATATCTCTCCCTAGAAATTGGCCCCCATCTATGGTTACCCTAGCTGGCTCTCTCTAGGCACCGGCCCGATAGGGTGACACATGCGGAGTCGACATATCCTCTCATGGAGACAAGGAGGTCGACCTTGCCAACCAGACCTTCTCATCACATCCTTAGCTAGTGAGAGCACTCAAGGCATGGGTGAGGCATCCTACTTAACTTGTATGAATTACTAACCAACCCACCTAGATAAATTATTAAGTTATCACTTGATTACAACTTCCATGGGGTTACCCAAGCAGCCACTTTGGGTACCGGCCCCACCATGAAAGCCACTCTCCTAGATTCAACTAGCAACCCCTAACCAACATCCAGAAGCTAATAACATGCATGGACAAGGGATTGAAAGGCATCAGTCTTTTTGCAAACCAATACATTACATAGACAAATTTAAATCTAAATTCCTCAACCACAAAATTTTCCCCTATCCACTTCAAAATCTCAAATCAAATAAAACATTAATACAACATGTCACAATGTTGAACTGGAACCCAAATAGCCTAACCTCTGGAGTCAGATAAATAGAACACAATACCACTATTAATACACCCATTTCCCAATATGGAAAACAAAGGTTTAAACGGCTTGACACTTAATTGGCACAATCTAACTCAGAACCAAAGAATAACATAATCAACCAATTACCTCATTACTACTTGACGCTAATAACTAACAATGGAATTTCAAATAAGACCATATTTAAAATTAACTCAACATATCACCAATCAACAATTTTAAACCAAAAAGCACTAAAATAAACCACTAAGAAAGAAACATACTAATATGATCGATTAAGATATGCAAGAACATATACTGTATTAGAAAGAATATAGATATAGAATGTTTTGATAATGATAAGAGACTTTGAAAAGGAAATGCTCTAGTAGACATGTATGCAAAAATGAGAGCTCAAACAAAGTGCATTAACTATTCAGCAAATTTCCTCAAAGAAATGTCAAATTATGGAATGCAATGATTAAAGGATATGCATAGAATGGATTTGTAGATTTAATAACAATCAAAATGGCATAGGAATGTCTATCACTAATTGATACATATCTTTGAATTGACAAAATGGGTAATGCTAACTCTTTTGGATATAGTTTTCATAGGTAAGAGCTGAATCTTATATAGAAATTTCAGAGAAACCCAATTTAAAAATATAGAGTTATTGGTGACACAACTAACTATTTTAACAAAGATGAAACAGGTGAAAGGTAGACAGTCACAAAATATTCATATCTCCAAAATGGTAAACTGGGTATGGACAATTTTTGGATATGATTTAGGAAACTAGGTCGTACACCATATATCAAAAACATAGAGGAACCCAAGTTATAAAACTAATGTTATGGCTAATACAATAGACTACTAAAACAGAGATGAAATGGTTGAGAGGTAGACAGTCACAAAACATTCATATCTCCAAAATGACAAACTAGGTATGGACAATTTTTGGCTACAATTTAGGAAACTAAGTCATGCACAATATATAAAAAATTTAGAGGAACCTAATTTGTAAAACTAAAGTTATGGCTGCCACAATAGACTATAAAAAACAGAGATGAAATGGGTGAGAGATAGACAATCACATCAATCAGTGATTCCTCAAAATGCAATGATACAGACATGCACAAATGGATCTGATAACATGGCTTCTAACCTCTCAAGCAAATTACCATCAACATAAAAAATTATAAATCAAACATTTGCTTCAAAAGAAAAATAAGACAGAAAATAGAACCAAAGGAACCTGATTTCACTTGCTTGACTAGGCTGAAGATTCGATGTCAGGTTCAACTGCTATAGCCACAAACAAGTCTCCCTCCAAAAGTTCCATTTACTAAAGATTATTATGAGAGAGAAATCTCCCCCCTAAATACAACCCCAAAACTCCCTATTTTTAGCAAAAGAAATCCCTTAAAATCATTCAGAAGATTCCCCCCACAAAAGGCTTGCATGAACAATATCTTACAGTTTACTATTTTAAACATTTTACAACCAAACCAAGATAAATATATTTTATGATAACACATAAATATTATTTATTTATTTATCTCTAGTTGCAATTACATATATTACTATTATTATTATTTATTAACTTAACTTCTAGAATAATATATTTTTCATAAACTAAATTTACATAAGGAAATTTATATATTTATTTATTTAGCAAAAATGCTTGATAACTAATTATTTTATTTTAAGGCAACAATAATAAAAACAATACCAACAAAATAACCCAACTGTCAAACCATACCTAACTACTATGCAAGATCAGAAAGCAAGACCACCACAACAATGACTGACTATCATGACCAAACTGACAACATTGGCATGGTAGACAACTAGATACTCGTCCTCTTCAAGGATGATGTCTAGGCTAGGGGACCATATGTTATCTCCATTCAACAACTTTCATTTGTATGAAGGCATGCTCAGACCTGTCAATTCAGGTGGATTCGATGCCTGGTACTTGTGACCTACAAATAAAAGTGTCGAATACATACATATAATCATCCAAACAGGCACATAGTGATAGGGAATTGTAGCATAGTAGGGTACTCATTATGAGTAATACTACACTGTCCCTTCACAAAACACATCACAAGTATTCACATTAAACAAATTCATTAGTAAATAAACAACTAGATAACACATATTCAAATAATCACATTAATTGTGTAGTAAAACTAATCTACATAATCAATTAACTTATAACTGATCACAACATGAGCATAATGTACTAATCATAAAGTATCAACAATGTCATCATAATAAACATCAATAAGTGTCATCAACTACATCATAACAGTAAGCCTACCATCAACATGTCTATCATACCCTAAGTATTCTAAGTAGTTTACCTTCTTCTTCATGCTCCTTAGCCCGACCACCTTCTCATCCAAAGTGAGAATGGAGGGGCACTACATCCTTCCCCCTAAAAATTGATGTCCTCCTGGAAGTCACAAACTAGGGTGGAAACATAACATATTAGTATTGCAACTTTCTATTGCCAACATATCCATCCATATTAAGCAATTGTTCATAAGACAGACACAATTGTTCCATAACAACAAAAAGAACATCAATTCTTTACCTCTAAGGCATATCATGTGATCTACTTATATCTAATCACACATATTTTGAGAATTTCATCCAATTTAGAGAATTGCATTCACATATAATCAAGGAAAAATACATCTTATATCTTATTTCCACTATGCTTTGGACTATTACCAACATACAAAGTACAATCCTCCGCAGAGTCCTCCCTTGAACATACCATCAAAGGTTCAAAATGAACATGATAGAAAACATCACTTAACACAAAATGGGGCCAACAGAAACAAACATTTAGAATAGCCACCATAGAGATTTCAAAAATAAATGCAAACCCAAAAAATAATCAAATCCAACTTTAAGTCACAGAGTGCAGCGATTTCCAATAAATCATGTAAAAAGAAAAGGGGTTTGGTGACCACTCTTGTCATAAGAAATTTCAAAGAAAGAAAATTCACTATTAACCCCCAACAACACATGAAACAACTATCAAAAATTACAAAACAAATCCACATCACGGTGTGACTAATTTTAGCCACAAAAAGGGAGTATCTGCTACACAACACTCAAGAACACAATGTCCAGAATGTGTTAGAGAATGTACACCAACACTCAAATGATTTAGTTAATTACATACTCTTATTTATGCAACTTGTATACATGGATTTAAGGAAACACAGTCGCTACTTATATACAAACAACTTCTATTTTTAATACAGTACAATTTATTTTTACTAAGCTATGAACATATACAATTACTTATGCAACAAAATACTTATAAAGGAAATGTATGATGTCACACACAAGAATAATTAAAAACTATAATTGACTTACATTATCACATCCATGATCTCATAGGCCCAACACAAGCTCCTGTTTGATCTCCTGCACATAGTTCTTACACAGGCATATACAATGATAACTTTCATAAACTACAATAGATCTTCCACAAGCAGTCATGACCAACTAGGAAATAGATGTCAAGTTATCAACAACCACGTTAAGATACCCTGCACATGACAACACCACATAAACACATGACTCACCAAATGATTAAATCATTCCAATACTTAATTACATGCACTAACAATAACCATGCTTCTTTCTTATAATGCACTAGTGACCACAAGAGAAACTCAAAGCCTTAACAAAACAACAAGCACTAACATTCAAGGAAGACATATTGTCAAATAAATCATCACATTATCAGAGAAGAGGAAGAGAGAACACATAAGTAAACAAGACATAATCAAAGGACAAGTCTTTAAACTTATCAACCTTCTAATGTCATACTAATGCACACCGGTGAAAGGTATCATTACCAACTCACCACAAGACAAAATCACTTAACCTAGAGTAACAACAACAATCTAGAGGTCTCAGTATTACAAATTGGCTCTGATACCAAATGTGATGCCCCGTCATGCAATCCTAGAGAGTTAGGCTAACAAGTACTAAAATTTTATATATCTATATATATATATATAGATATATATATATATATATATATATATATATATATATATATATATATATATATATATATATATATATATATATATATATAAGCAAGTAAAAGCACTTACACTAGACAAAATTAACACTATTTTAAGCATTAAAACAAGATGATCAACTCACACCTATAGGGAAACATAACTGCATCAGATAACCATAATTTATAACAACACAAGTAATAAACCTCATGATACAAAAGAAGAAGATTACATTACCCATTTACAGATATGAACAGTTACAAAAGTTCAAAAACAAGATTACATGATTACAAGATTCATGACCGATTACATCAGTTTACAATATACAACAAGATTATACAATTCTGGAAGTATAGCACAGCTCTGAGGATGCAATACAATCTGGAACTGGAACACTTCTGTAGTGATCATGAATCAGGACGATCAAGGAAAACCAATGGATTAAGCTCTTCCACCCAACCATGTCGAATCTTGAGGTCCACCCCCCGAGCTAGGAGATAACAATGAGGTTCCACTAAGTCAAGGATGCAAGCAAGTGGATATTGACTTGACATAGACAACCCAGATCAACAAGACTACTTGAATAATCAAGACAACTCAAATCATCAAGAAAAGACAGTACTCCAGAGGCAACAACAAAAGATAAAGAGCAAGTAACTAACCTGCAGTAGGGAGAGTGTCATTGCATGGTCCTAGCATGGGTTACCTAGGCTATCTCTCACTAGAAACCAACCCCCATCTATGGTTACCCTGGCAGCCTCTCTCTAGGCACCAGCCCCATAGGGTAACATATGCAGAGCCAACATATCCTCTCATGGAGACAAGGAGGTTGACCTTGTTAGACTTAGGGTAGACAACTGAGAGGGGGGTGAATCAGTTGTCCAAAACTTTCTTCCAAATCAAATACTTAACTCCACACAAGCATAATAGTAAATCAATCATGATAGCATAATGCAACAAGTTAAGAGAAGATATACATTAACACACATAACACCAAGATTTTTGACATGGAAAACCTGGTTAAGGGAAAAACCACGGGGTGATTAACCCAAGATAATATTCTCTATTAGAAGAATAGAAAGAACAAAATGGCACATGCCAATTAGGGCTCACTACCCGAGCACACTACTCACAAGAGGCTCACTACCTACAAGAGACACACTATCTACAAAAGAATAAGTATCACATACTTGAACTGGTAAATAGCATCTTCACCATGCTTGAGTCAATTCCATTTAAGCCCAAACCTTCTGCTCTGCCTTTCTCTCTTCTCCTCACTACCACACACTCATCTCCACAAGTCCCCTTCTGAAATGACTTCGCAATCCCTTATTTATACATGACATCAACTTAGGAACAAACATCTAAGTCGGCAAACATCTACAAGAACATCTGAAAGATGTATAATTCATCTGGTCGGCTAGTCACAAAAAGAACACCATCATCTAGAAGTTATTCTTCATTTCTGGGACTTGAATTCTAATGCAGACCATAAACATGAGCTGAGCACGATCCAAGGACCTTCACAAACTTGCCTAAAACACCAAGAACATCTGTACTTCCTCTACTTACTGAAAACCTTCTCTCCTTCATCCGAAACCTCAAGAACAAATTCTGCCATTATTGTCACAAAAGAATAGATACTTGCAGACCTTCAAACCATGAACCAACCAAGTTGACACACCACACAGACTTCCCCAACACTTCCTCAAATCCACAGAACTGGAGAATGCATTTCTGGATCTCACCAGACCTATCTGTATCACTCTGTCATCACTGAACATTTGCCGAAACTGGTTTTATTTGAACTTCTATGACTTCTTCATATCTTCATGTAGACCTTTGAAATTTCTACTGGAACATCTTAAGACACATATCTACAAACCCTTTAATCCATATCCTCTGATCCTCATCCTATCTTGGGCTTTTACCTTATGTCATTACTGTTCTTCACTGTTCCTGATTGAGACTAATTTTCTCAATATCCTCAGTACACAACTCATCCAAACCTTATCATTAATGTAACAAGAGTATGTTGACATCAATCAAAACACCGGTTAGGCACATACTTGCAACAATCTCCCCCTTTGTCATTGATGGCGACATATGATGTGAAAAACTGTTTTAACCATTATGACAAGAAAATCTCTTTACTGTCACAACTCCCCCTATCAGTAACAACCATTCACATGTCTTCTCTCCCTTTACTGCTCCCCCTTTGATCAGCAACCACTTATTTTTCACATGTATTCTCTCCCCCTTTGACATCAATGGCAAAGGGCACATACTTGCAATTCTACTACTTTAGAACCATGTCTATTGCTCCCCCTGTGTAGCAGCTCCCCATCATCAGTCCGGACCACAAGATGTGACTGTGATATCCACCAGATTGATGCACATCAGTGCACCTTAGTTCACCACTAGAGGGGCAATAACCCCTAACTTCTCCCTGAGATACTCAAAAGAGTCCTTAGGTAGAGGTTTAGTAAAGATGTCTGCAATCTGATCCTTTGAAAGCACAAACTCCAATCTGACTTCATTCTTGTTCACTTGCTCTCTCAAAAAGTGAAACTTGATGGATATATGTTTAGTCTTTGAATGCAACACCAGATGGATATGTTTATTACACTTGAATTAGACAAAAAATTGTGATGGGTTCCTCATATTCTACTCTAATGTCTCTTAACATCTATTTCATCCACAAAACTTGAGTGCAACTACCTGCTACAACAATATATTCTGCTTCTGCAGTGGACAGAGATATTGCTTATTATTTCTTGCTTAACCAAGAAACCAATCTCTTCCCCAAAAAGAATGCTCCACCACTGGTACTCTTCTGGTCATCCACATCTCCTGCCCAATCAGCATCTATATATGCATGAAGAGAGAAATCATGATCTCTAGGATACCACAACCCATACTCAACTGTCCCCTTTAGATATCTAAAAATCCTCTTGATTGCCATAACATGAGATTCTCTAGGATCAGCTTGGAATCTAGCAACAAGACCAACAGCCTACATAATATCTGGTCTAGTTTGAGTGAGATACAATAGTCCTCTAATCATTGACCTATATTTTGTCTGATCAACCTTGGGAGAGTCATCATCTTTTCTCAACTTGCATCCGATTGCCATTGGAGTGTTCATTAGCTTTGAGTCTTCCATCCCAAATTTCCTCAACAATTCTTTCACATATTTTGACTGAGAAATGAAGATTCCTTTCTTTGTTTGAGCAATTTGTAGACCCAAAAAGAAATTCATTTCTCCAATCATGGACATCTCAAACTCACTTTTCATTTGACTTGCAAATGTTTTACACATACTATCTCTTCCTCCAAAAATGATATCATCAACAAATACTTCAACAACTAAGATATTTTCATGATCAATTTTGAAATACAAATTATTGTCAGCAGTACCTTTGTTGAAACCAATCTTCAAGAGATGCTTATCCAATCTTTCATACCAGGCTCTTGGGGCTTGCTTTAGTCCATACAGTGCCTTTTTTAATTTGCAGACCATGTCACCATGATCAAACAATTGAAATCCATCTGGTTGCTCAATGTACACTTCTTCTTCCAAATTACCATTTAGGAAGGCAGATTTGACATCCATCTGATACACCTTAAAATTCTTAAAGGCAACAAATGCAAGAAATAATCTAACTGCTTCAATTCTTGCCACCGGAGCAAAAGTCTCTTCAAAATCAACTTCTTCAATCTGAGAGTAACCCTTGTAGACCAATTTAGCTTTATTTCTGATTACTTCACCAGCTTCATTCAGTTTGTTCCAGAAGACCCATTTGGTTCCAATCACATTCTTGTTTCTAGGTTTGGGAACAAGGTCCTAAGTGTGATTTTTCTCAATTTGCATTAGTTCTTCCTCCATTGCTTTTGACCAATTCTCATCATTGCAAGCTTCATTCACTGTCTTAGGTTCAATCTTTGAAATTAGACAATACTCATCTGAATTTTGAGCAATTCTCCTCCTTGTTTTCACTCCTTTGCTTTTGTCACCTATGATCTGATCTTCATAGTGGTTTAGAGTTACATACCTTGGAACTTTGGGAGTTTCTTGCACCTCTAACTCTTGATCAGTCTCATTGAGACTTATCTCTTCTTCCTGACTTACCGGATCAACTTGACTTTGTTTCTAGAAGAGGCTTGGATACTTTGAATCTGAACACCATTCTGATAATCTTCATCATACTCATGAATTCTTTAGGGTCTTTCAATTTCTTCATCAACCTTCACATTTACACTTTCTACAATCTTTCTCAGTCTCTTTTTGTAACACCAGTATGCTTTGCTTTGAGTAGAGTAACCCAAGAATATTCCTTCATCACTTCTAGCATCAAACTTTCCTAGATCTTCATCCCATTTAATGTAACATTTGCTACCAAAAACTCTGAAATATCTCACAGTGGGAGTAATGCCAAACCAAAGTTCATAAGGAGTCTTACCAGTATTGTTTCTAATTTGAACTCAATTGAGAGTGTAGGCTGCAGTGCTGACAGCTTCTCTCCAATAGATCTGAGGAACATTTGCTTCCATCATCATGGTCCTAGATGTTTCCTGGATGGTCCGGTTCTTTCTCTCAACTACTCCATTCTGCTGTGGAGTTCTAGGGGCAGACAACTGCCTCTTTATTCCATGTTTCTCATAGAAGTCTATGAACTCACTGGATGTGAATTCTCCACCTCTATCAAACCTCAGACATTTCAATTTTAATCCGGTTTCATTCTCCACCATGGCCTTGAATATTTTGAATTTCTCAAGTGCTTCTGATTTTTCTTTCAGAAAGGTTACCCACATCATCCAGGAATAGTCATCAATTAGCAACATGAAGTATCTATCACCTTGGATACTCCTAACTCTTGCCGGACCACAAAGATTAGTATGAACTAAGTCCAACAGTCCGGTAGAAGACAATTCCTTACTTTTGAATATGACTCTACTCAGTTTACCCAACTGACATTCTTTTCATAAGATATTAGTAGGTTTCACTAATTTTGGAAGATCTCTTACAGCCTGAGTATTACTTGTCTTGATGATATTATCAAAATTCACATGACACATACTCCTATGCCATAGCCAACTCTGATCAATTTGAGAAAATAAGCAACTTTTACCAGTACCAACTAAGTGGAAGATATTACCTTTAGTTTGAGTACCAGATGCAATCTCTATTCTGAAACTTTCAAAGATCTTGCATTTTCTATTCCTGAATCTGAGATCATAGCCTTTGTCCACCAACTGTCCAACACTAAGAAGATTGTGCTTTAATCCTTCAACATACAGTACATTACCAGTTTTGTTCTTTCCATCAAGAGAAATAGTTCCTCTACCTTTGATTCTGCTAGTAGAATTATCTCCAAACTTTATAATTCCTCCTTCATACTTTTCCAAATTTAAGAACTTATTCTTGTCACCTGTCATATGGTGAGAGCATCCACTATCAATGACCCAATTATCCTTTGCTTCAACTTGGGCAGCCAGAGCTTTTTCTTCAACTTTATGATTAACAGATATAGAGGATATTGGTTCCTCTTATTTGATGGCAATAAACACCCATTCATTACCGGATTTGTTTCCTATCTCTGATTCATCATCTGTTACTCCTTCATTATCATCTTCTTTATGAACATAGTAACAATTCTTTTGAAATCTTGGTCTATTAGGATTTGGTCTTGAAAATCTTTCCGGACATCTTGAGGCAAAATGACCAATTTTATTGTAGTTAAAACACTTGAAAGGTAATTTCCCTTCATACTTACCAGATCCTCTTGGTAGTCTTTTTGCAATAAGAGCTTCAAGATGAGCAGTTTCAACTTCTTCTTCTTCTTCTTCCAAGTCTTTTCTTTCTTTTTCATACCATGATAGGTTCCTTGAAGAGTTTTCTCCCAGATCAAACCTTTGTTTCCCTTTTACAGAGGCACTGGCTTTGAATGCAGATTCAGTCTTTGGAGGATCATCTCCAAACTCAGCCATTTCAAAAGTAGCCAACTTACCAACCAATTGATCTCTTGTGACTGTTGTGTG
This sequence comes from Cunninghamia lanceolata, assembly GCA_027924645.1. Lineage (NCBI taxonomy): Eukaryota > Viridiplantae > Streptophyta > Pinopsida > Cupressales > Cupressaceae > Cunninghamia > Cunninghamia lanceolata. The sequence continues at coordinate 1,851,890 of BSBN01001019.1, forward strand.
AGCTCTGAATTCTTCGAATGCAAAAACCTTGATTTTATAAGAAGCAGGAAGGGATCTGAGAACTTTTCCAATGATCTCTTCTTCACTTAGGGTTCCACCTACATTTCTAATTCCACAAACCAGCTCATTCACTCTTGGCATAAAAGAGGTAATATTTTCATCATCTCTCATCTTCAATTTTTCAAATTTTCCTTTTAGACTTTGTAACCTTGCACATTTAGCATACTGGTCTCTTTCATGTAAAAGTTCTAGTTTATTCCAAATCTCAAAGGTAGTTGGTAGATCAATAACATTTGATAGCTCTGAGTCAGATAATGCACTTAGAAGAGCCTCTTTGGTCCACAGATTGTTTTCAGCATCTGTGATTTCATTTAGGGTTGTCAGACCACCCTATGGAGGTACATACTATTTTGTAACCATGGACCAGTACACCATTCCCATACACTACAAGTGACATTTCATGTGACCTTTCCAAAGAGCAAAGTTAGTTCTATCAAACTTCAGACTATCCTTCTTATAGGATGACATCCTGGATCTCCTCAAGTGGTTAAGCTCCTTTTAGAGGAACTTAGCTCTAATACCAACTGCTAGACTTCGGGTAGACAACTGAGAGGGGGGGTGAATCAATTGTCCAAAACTTTCTTCCAAATCAAATACTTAACTCCACACAAGCATAATAATAAATCAATCATGAAAGCATAATGCAACAAATTAAGAGCAGATACACATTAACACACATAACACCAAGATTTTTGACATGGAAAACCTAGTTAAGGGAAAAACCACAGGGTGATTAACCCAAGATAATATTCTCTATTAGAAGAATAGAAAGAACAAAATGGCACATGCCAATTAGGGCTCATTGCCTACAAGAGACACACTGTCTACAAAAGAATAAGTATCACATACTTGAACTGGTAAATAGCATCTTCACCATGCTTGAGTCAGTTCCATTTAAGCCCAAACCTTCTGCTTTGCCTTTCGCTCTTCTCCTTGCTACCACACACTCATCTCCACAAGTCCCCTTCTGAAATGACTTCGCAATCCCTTATTTATACATGACATCAACTTAGGAACAAACATCTAAGTTGTCAAACATCCACAAGACAATCTACAAGATGTATAATTCATTCGGCCAGCCAGTCACAGAAAAAACACCATCATTCGAAAGTTATTCTTAATTTTTGGGACCCCAATTCTAATGTGGACCATAAACATGAGCTGAGCATGATCTAAGGACCTCCACAAACTTGCCTAAAACACCAAGAACATCCGCACTTCCTCTACTTACTAAAATCCTTCTCTCCTTCATCTGGAACCTCAAGAACACAGTCTGCCATTACTGTCACAAAGGAATAGATATTTGCGGACCTTCAAACCACAAACCAACTGAGTTGACACACCACACAGACTTCCTCAACACTTCCTCAAATCCACAAAACCAGAGAATGCATTTCCGGATCTCACCGGACCTATCTGTATCACTCTGTCATCACTGAACATCTGTCGGAACCAGTTTTACTTGAACTTCTATAACTTCTTCATATCTTCATGTGGACCTCTGAAATCTCTACTGGAACATCTTAAGACACATATCTACAAACCATTTAATCTGTATCCTCTGATCCTCATCCTATCTTGGACTTTTACCTTATGTCATTACTGTTCATCATTGTGCCTGATTGAGACTAATTTTCTCAATATCCTCAGCACACAACTCATCCAAACCTTATCATTAATGTAACAGGATTTTGTTGACATCAATGACAACACTGGTTAGGCCCATACTTGCAACAGACCTTGCCAACCAGGCCTTCTTATCCCATCCTTAGCCTATGAGAGCACTCAAGGCATGGGTGAGGCATCTTACTTATCTTGTTGTGAGAATTACTACCCAACCCACCTAGATAAATTATTAAGTTATCACTTGATTACAACTTCCATGGGGTTACCCAAGAAGCCACTTTGGGCACCAGCCCCACCATGAAAGCCACTCTCCTACATGTAACTAGCAACCCCTAACCAACATCCAGAAGCCAATAACATGCATGGACAAGGGACTGAAAGGCATTGGTCTTTTTGTAAACCAATACATTACATAGACAAATTTAAATCTAAAATCCGCAACCACAAAATTTTCCCCTATCCACTTCAAAATCTCAAATCAAATAAAACATTAATATGACATGTCACAAGGTTGAACTGAAACCCAAATAGCCTAACCTCTAGAGTCAAATAAATAAAACACAATACCACTATTAATACACCCATTTTTTGATATGGAAAACAAAGGTTTAAACAACTTGACACTTAATTGGCACAATATGACTCAGAACCGAAGAATAACATAATCAACCAATTACCTCATTACTACTTGATGCTAATAACTAAAAATGAATTTCAAGTAAGACCATATTTAAAATTAACTCAACATATCACCAATGAATAATTGTAAACTAGAAAGCACTAAAATAAACCACTAAGAAATATACATACTAATATGATTGATTAAGATATGTAGGAATAGATACTATATGAGAAAGAATATAGATATAGAATGTTTTGATATTGATAAGAGACATTGAAAAGGAAGTGCTCTAGTAGACATGTATGCAAAAGTGAGAGCTCAAACAAAGTGCATTAACTGTTTAGCAAATTGCCTCAAAGAGATGTCAAATTATGGAATGCAATGATTAAAGGATATGCATAGAATGGATTTGTAGATTTAATAACAACAATAAAGATGGCATAGGAATGTCTGTCACTAATTGATACATATATCTGAATTGACAAATTGGGTAATGCTAACTCTTTTGGATATAGTTTTCATACATTAGAGTTGAATCTTATATAAAATTTTTAGAGAAACCCAATTTGAAAATATAGAGTTATTGGTGATGCAACTAACTATTTTAACAGAGATCAAACAGGTGAAAGATAGACAGTCACAAAATATTCATATCTCCAAAACGACAAACTGGGTATGGACAATTTTTGGATATGATTTAGGAAACTAGGTCCTGCACCATGTATCAAAAACTTAGAGAATTGTAGTTGATAAAACTAAAGTTATGGCTAATGTAACAAACTGCTAAAACAAAGACGAAATGGTTGAGAGGTAGATAGTCACAAAACATTCATATCTCCAAAACAATAAACTGGGTATGGATAATTTTTTCATATGACTTAGATATCTAGGTCATGCACCATATATCAAATATTTAGAGGAACCCAGTTTGTAAAACAAAAGTTATGGCTGCTGCCATAAACTATAAAAATAAAGATGAAATGGGTGAGAGATAGACAGTCACATCAATTGGTGATTCCCAAAAATACAATAATACAGACATGCACAAATGGATATGATAACAAGGCTTCTAACCTCTCAAGCAAATTACCATCAACAGAAAAAAAAAAAAAAAAATCAAACATTTGCTTCAACTGAAAAATGTGACAGAAATTAGAACCAAAGGACCCTGATTTCGCTTGCTTGATTGGGCTGAAGATTCGATGCCGGGTTCAACTACTACAGCCACAAACTAGTCTCCCTCCAAAAGTTCCATCTGTTGAAGATTATTATGAGAGATAAATCTCCCCCCTAAATACAACCCAAAAACTCCCTATTTTTAGCGAAAGAAATCCCCTAAAATCATCTAGAAGATTCCCCCCACAAGAGGCAATAACTCTTGCATGAACAATATCTTACAGTTTGCTATTTTAAACATTTTACAACCAGACCAAGATAAATATATTTTATGGTAACACATAAATATTATTTATTTATTTATCTCTAGTTGCAATAACATATATTACTATTATTATTATTATTTATTAACTTAACCTCTAGAATAATATATTTTTCATAAACTAAATTTACATAAGGAGATTTATATATTTATTTATTTAACAAAAAGGCTTCAGAACTAATTATTTTATTTTAAGGCAACAATAACCAAAACAATACCAACAAAATAACTCAACTGTCAAACCATACCTAACTACTATACAAGATCAGAAAGCAAGACCACCACAACAATGACTAACTATCATGACCAAACTGACAACACTGATAGGGTACACAACTAGATACTCATCCTCTTCAAGGATGGTGGCTAGGCTAGGGGACGATATGTTATCTCCATTCAACAATTTCCATTGGTATGAAGGCACACTCAGACCTGTCATTTCAGGTGGAGTCGATGCGTGGTACCTACAACCTACAACAAACAAAAGTGTTGAATACATACATATAATCATCCAAGTAGGCACATAGTGACAGGGAATCACAGTGTAGTAGGGTACTCATTATGAGTAATACTACACTATCCCTTCACAAAACACATCACAAGTATCCACTTTAAACAAATTCATTAGTAAATAAACAACCAGATAACACAGACAAATAATCGCATTAATCACGTAGTAAAACTAATCTACATAATCAATTAACTTATAACTGATCACAACATAAGCATAATTTACTAATCATAAAGTATCAATAGTGTCATCATAATAAACATCAATGAGTATCATCAACTACATCATAATAGTAAGCCTACCATCAACATGTCTATCATACCCTAAGTATTCCGAGTATTTTACCTTTTTTTTCATGCTCCTTAACCCAACCACCTTCTCATCCAAAGTGATAATGGAGGGGCACTATAGTAACCCTAAATCTCACCCTAACCCTATGATTTATAGTAGCCCTAACCCTAGTTTTAACCCTAATTCTCATTCTAATTGTCACCCTTTTTCAAACTACAACCCTAATTTTAATTGTAATTCTAACCCTAATCCTAACCCTAATTCTAACTGCAATTCCAACCTTAATCCTAATTATAACCCTAACCTAATTCTTACACTAACCCTAATTCTAGCCCTAACCCTAACCTTGATGCTAATTGTAATCCTAACTCTAATTCTAAACCTAATCCTAATTCTCATTCCAATTTTTTGGCTATTTCTAACTGATCCCTAATTCTAATTGTAATTCTAACCCTTATCCTAACCCTAATTCTAACTACAATTCCATCCCCAAATTTAATTATAACCCAATTCTAACATTAACCCTAATTATAGTCATAACCCTAATTCTATACCTAATCCTAACCCCAACCCTAATTGTAATCCTAACCCTAACTCTAATACTAACCCTAACCCTAATCCTAATTCTAACCCTAACCATAACCCTTATTCTAACCCTAAACATACCTCTAATTTTATCCCTAAACCTTATCCTAATTGAAACTATAAACCTAACCTTAATACTAAACTTAACCCTAATTGTAACCCTAACCCTAACTCTTATTCTAACATTATCCCTATTTATAGTCATAACTCTAACCCTAACCCTAACCCTAACCCTAACCCCAACACCAATTATTCTAACTCTAATTGTAACTTGAACTTAAACCCAAACCCTAACCCTAACCCTAACCCTAATTATAGGCCCAACTTCTAATTTGAACCCAAATTGTAACTATAACCCTAACCCTAACATTAATCCTAGTAGTAATTCTAATCCTAACCCTAATTCTACCCCTAGATCTTCTTAATCCTAATTCTTTTTCTAATTCCAACCCTAATCCCAACCCTAATTCTAGCCATAGTTCTATATATAGATATAAATGTAAATAAATTTTGTTGTTTTATTGTAACTATAACCCTAATCCAAATGTTTAGGCCAATACGAACCCTAATTGTAACCCCAACCATAACCTTGATTCTAATAATAGTTTTAACCCTAGCCCTAACATAAACCCTAACCCTAATTCTAACACTAATTCTAACTATAATCATAACCGTAATCCTAATCGTAATTGTAATCCTAAACTTAAATCCAATTATAATTCTAATCTTGATTTTATCCCTAAACCTAATTCTTCACCCAATACTAATTCTATTTCTAATTCAGACCGTAATTCAAACCCAAATTATAACTATAACCCTAACCCTAACCTTAATCATGGTAGTAATGCTAACCCTAATTCTAATTCTAACCCTAACCCTAACCTTAATCATGGTAGTAATGCTAACCCTAATTCTAATTCTAACCCTAACCCTAATTATAACATAATTTTAACCCTAACTATAACCCCAATTCTATCCCTAACCCTAATTCTACCCTTAGATCTAGTTAACAATAATTCTATCCCTGATTCAAACCCTAAGCCCAAACCTAATTCTAACCATAGTTGTAACCCTAATTCTAGACCTAATTGTAATACTAATTGTAACCCTAATTTTAACATGAACCCTAACCCCAATCCTAATTGTAACTCTAACTCTAGTTCTAATAATAATCGTAAGCATAATCCTATCCCCAACCCTAACACTAACCATATTTATAACCCTAATTCTAACTTGGAACTAAAACCTAACCCTAACCCTAATTTAAACCTTATAGTTTTCTTGACTCTTGACCATCTCTTTCCCACCATTAGATGACTTGGTACACATTTTGTATGATTTATCACTTTTAGGGTCTTAGATATATCATTTCTATTGGTATTATCATTTTTTAGATCTTTTGAGGGATTGCATTCTTACTTATCATTATTCCATTATTATATCTTTTCTTTTAGACTTTTGTTCTTTTTTGAGATCTATCCTTTACCCACCCTAACCACCCTTGCCAATCACATTAGGTTTCCATTTTCATATCTAATATACCACTAATTCTAATCCTAACCCTAACCCTAATTCTAACACTAGAGTTAGTGTTAGGGTTAGAATTATGGTTAGGGTTCTGGTTAGGTCATTTAAAATACTTTCATTGGTGCAATATTAAATGCCAAATTTATATTAATAGATAAAACCATTTGGTATGGAGTAACTGTTTAAAGACATCATTTGACATCATAAGACAAACATATAATATGTAGTATTCCAATGCATGTACATTGCCACCCTAGTACTTGTACACATAAGAATAGCATTTTTCGACATACTATTCTTATATATTTCTTTCCAAATACTCTTACCCTTCAAAATTACACAAATCATTCATATCACAGTTGTTTGATTTGAGCTCCACAAATCACTCATTTTTTGTTTGGATCTCTTTGTCTGCCACAACTGAGCTCGCATTTAGCCCAACATATCCTGGCTGCATTTACCAGATAGAGATTTTGATAAATCTTTTCAAAATTCAGATAGGAATGAAGAAATAAGGGCTAAGAATAACCACAAAAATAGTAAAGAAAAGATAAAAGGCAATTCTTTTGTTTTCTATTTGCACTCCCCTTCAGCTAACCTAAAATCTTGCAATTTGATATGCTCACTATAGTTTTTGTGTGGTTACTGAAACTGATAGGGTGTGTCATTAATTCACCTTCCCCATTGAGTATTTGCATGTTTGAAACTACCCTCCACCTTCTTGTCCATATATTTTGAATCTAGAGTGATTATTTGTATTATTTATTTTTTTGATAAAGATTCTATATTAGAATCTTATAAGTTTACGAAGAAATTTTGGAATCTTTTAGCTCTTGTTTTTTATTTGTGTTGTGAATGTAGGAAAGCCTCTCAGCATAATTATTATTATATTTTTGTTTTTTCTTTGTTTTTTTATTTTATTTTTTATTTTTTATTTTTTTGTTTGATGAACACTTTCGACCAGAGCTATGAACCGGTGAGGCCACAACTTGGGGGACCTCATCCCCAAATCCACAAGCATGAACATTGAGGGATTTGAACCTTGGTGGCCAGTGCCACTATAACCAAGCTATGACTTAACCGCCCAACCATGCCCTTAACAACTCTTTGTTTTTTATTTTTATATATTTTGATTTTTTTGAATTGGGATATCTTGAGGGTTAGGCATAGAAATTCTTGAGGTCCATTGGCTCTTCAAGAGGCTAGCCCTCTATTTTGGCAAGTTGATAAGAGATAATGACAAAGCGTCCCAACCAATTAGGCTTGAACTTCCCTTTGTTATCTCAATCTTGCAAATTCTTTTGATTTTCTTTTAGTACAAGGTCATCAATCTCAAATCAATGGGATTTTATCTTCTTGTTGTAACTGCAATAGAGATGATTCTGATAGGCTTACAAATTATTCAAAGTGGTGACATGCCTCTCGTCTAGTATTTATAGCTCATGCAACCGAGAAAAATGATACTCCTCCTCATGAATGAGATTGTGCAAAGAAATTCTGACTGAGGGAATCTCGAACTCTATTGGAAAAAAAAATGTAGAGCCAAAGACGAGGGAATATGGTGTGGCTCTAGTAGGTGTGTAGATGCTAGTATGGTAGGCCCATAGGGAAGGGTTAAGTTGGAGATGCCAGTCACAACCAACTTCATTCACTGTCCTCTTAAGGATTTTGAGAATGGTTTATTTGAAGCCTCTCTTTGATTGTTAGCTTGAGGATAGTATGGGGTGGAAAAGTGATGCTGGATATGGAATTTATAGCATAGGAAATGGAAATCTTAGCTTTTGAAAGGTTTGTCATTGTTGGTGACAATGGCAAGGGGAATACCATAACAACATATGATATAGTGAAGGATGAATTTTGCAATCTATTTGTCAGTGATATATGTGAGTGGAATGGCCTCAACCCACTTTGTAAAGCACTTAGTGGTGGTGATGATGAATTTGTTGCAATGGGAAGAGGATGGGTGGATTTTGCCTATGCGATCGAGCCCCCATTGTGAAAGGGCCAAGGAGTAGTAATGGGTTGTAATTATTGTGATGGTGCATGTATCAAATCATCATGCTATTGACATTGTAGACATTTATTAACAAATTGATAGGCATCTTGTTCCATAGTTGGCCAATAGTAACCCATTCTCAACAACTTCTTACCAAGGGCATGACCACTAGAGTGTGCACCACATATTCCCTCATGTACCTCATGTAAGGTAGTTTGGGCCTTTTTATAGTTAATGCGCCATGATAGAGCACCATCATGACTCCTTCGATATAGTGTATCACCAAGGATGGTGAAGTAGGAGGATCAACGAATGAAGGTTTTATGTTGTGTGTTGGATAGATTAGGTGGGAGGCTATGATCACAGAGATATGTGTAGACATCATGATACCATGAGCAATTGGGACCAACAAGTTTATATATGAGCTCACTAGGAGTGACATCATATGCACGGATTAATATCTATTCTACCAAATATTCACACTAATGACTATTTTGAGGCATGTCCAGAAGAGATCAGATGGTAGCCATAGCATCGAGAACATTGTTGTTCAATCTAGGTACTTGTTCAAAGATGATCTATGAAAATTACTTTTTGAAATCCTCTACAATCTACTTATAAGGAAGCAACTTGTCATATTTGGTTTGATACTCATCATTGACTTGTTTTATGAGAAGTTATGAATCCCCATATAGACATGTAATTCATCAATCTTCCATTGAATAGCCATTCTTAGTCTCACTATAAGAGCTTCATATTCAACAATGTTGTCGGTACATGGAAAATCTATTCTATAAGACGTCATGATGCAATCACCTTGTAGAGTGATAAATAGGATCCCTGCTCCTAAACCATGTTGTGTGTAGGACCCATCAAAATATAGCTTTGAATTTGTAGGTGGAGTAACAACAAATACAACTTCATTAGAAAACTCTAAAAGGAGTGGATTGTCTGCTTGTAAAGGTACATCCGCTAGTTGATCTACTATCACTTGTCCTTTGATGGCTTTGTGGTCTACATATTCAATGTCAAATTCACTTAAGCTCATTCTCTATTTTTCCATACATCCTATGAGAGTATCCTTTGACATGAGGTACTTAAGTGGGCTACTTTGGAAATGAGCTTAGTCTTATGATTAATCATTTAGTTTCTCAATTTTTGTGAATTGAAGACAACTATCAAACATGCTCATTCTATTGGTATATAATTGATCTCATACCCCACTAACGTACAACTAATGTAATAAATGACTCTCTTTTCTAGCATCATCGTGTTGTGCTGAAAGTGACCCCACTACTGCTAAAGTGGTGAAAATGTATAACAGGAGGGGCTTCCTTCAGATGTGTGGCATGAGTACAAGAGGAGATCCAGGATACTATTTGAGTTGATCAAAATTATTTTGATAGTTAGAATCCCATTGAAATGACACATTCTTTTGAAGGAGAGATGAAAAAGGATGACACTTATCAACAAGTTGTGAAATGAAGCATCTTATTGATTGGAGCTTTCCCTATAAGCTACGTAGTTGCTTTAGATTTCGAGGTGGAGGCTTATCAACTATAGCACTTAATTTCATAGGGTCCACGTCAATGCCTCATCATGATACAATGTAGGTCAATAATTTCTCAAAAGTCAGTGCCCTAAAAACATACTTTTTTGGATTGAGGCAGACCTTATATTCCTCTAATCAATCAAAGATATTTTCAAGCACATAGAGTTGACCTTCTCTTATCTTAGATTTTCCTAGGAGGTCATCAACATAGCCCTCCATTGTTTGATGCAGCATATCATGAAATATAATAGTCATTGCTCATTGGTATGTGGCCCTAGCATTCTTAAGACCAAAAGGCATGACTTGCCAATAGTATGTTCTCCATGCACAAATAAAAGAAGTCTTATGTTGGTCTTCTTGTGTAATCTAGATTTGATTATACTCTGAAAAACCATCCATAAGGGATAACATTATGTGACCAATGGTAAGGTTCACTATAATGTCAATATTGTGTTGTGGAAAGTCGTCCTTAGGGAAAGCTTTGTTAAGATCTCAAAAATCTATACAAATGCATATGCCCCCAGTGACCTTTGCTACTGAATCATATGTTGGATACCAATTCTAGATAATCAATGGGTCGAATAAATCTAACTTCTAGTAATTTATGGAGTTCTTCTTTTATTAGAAGTGCTATTTGAGGATGCATTTTCCTAAGCTTTTGTTTTACCATTTTCACATCAGGATATACTGTTCGGTGATGTACCACGAGTGATGAATCTAGTCCAGACATATTAGTGTGGGACCACACAATTTTTTAGACCTTTCTTTGAAGAATGTGGAGAAGTCATGCTATTCTTGTGGTGTTAGTGATGCTTCCACAAAAGTGATTTTTGGGGCGTCTTCAATGCCCAAGATTAGCTCTTGTGCTTCTTCTATCAAGACTGTTGATTTTTCTTGATAATATTTTTGTACTTCAAGGAGGTCAAATTCCTCATCTTCTGGTGCCTTGGAGAGGTTTTCACTAGAAGATACATCCTTTTTTTACCTTTTTATCATCCTATAGCACCACATTGTTGTTTTCACTAGGGGGCTTTGTTATTCTTTTTATTTTTTCATTTTTGTGACTAACAAATTTGACTGTCTCCCCAAAGTATGTAGCTATATCCAGTTCAACATGACATATCCTACCTTATGATTTCCAAGTGGTATATGCTCTCTAAGTCCCATGATCTCGGCAATAGTCTCATCATTTTGAAGATGTCTAAGACAGGAGACCCTTGTTGGTCCCAATCAATGAGTTATGGGTAAACGAGTGGGAGGTTGGTGGATGTAGGTGGGGTGGATGAAATGCTATAAATGGTACAAATTGATACATCTTGGAAGAGGTCGGTGATATACTAAAAGGACTTTTCATGTGTCCCTCCGTTGGTGCTCTAGACAATGGGAAAAAGCTTTAGCTACTTCACAAAGGACACATTCAAGTTATGAGGATACAAGCTCAGGCGATTCAAACCCAAGCCCTTGGTGATGATATCTACTTGTTATGATTAGGGGTTCATGAGTACCTTGTTCATGTAAACCTAGTCTTCCATGACCTTTGTAGTTCTAATATTTTGAACAATGCGGAGGTCTTTGCCATATTTCTCTATAGGTAAGGATACAACTTTTTCTATTTCATCTTTGTAGAACTAAGATGATAAGTCTTCAATGGATTCTTTATCTAGGACTCACCAATGGTGAAATGTTATGAGCTTGAACTTGATAACAACTGTAGCAATTGAGCCAAAAGGTTGTGGTTTGCTATATGATTTAGGGGAGGGTGGGAGTTGTTCTGCATAGAAATAATTGTGTAGGAGGCATTCTACAATCACAACAGGAAATAAATAAATAAATAAAAATAAAATAAAGAAAATAAAATAAAATAAATAAATTAAAAAAAAAAAATGAAAAAGGAAATTTGAAACCGTTGAAAGAAAAAAACAGTGGATAAAATAAAATAAAAATATACAACCAAAAAAGAAAAAATCACAAAAACTATGGAAAAACAAAAAAACATGGAAAATAAGAATAAAAGCTATGGGAATCACAAAAAGCGCCGTCTCACATACTATATATATAGTTTTATTTTTTAATTAAAATTTATTCTTTAAAATATTTTAAGAATTTTGAAAAAGGTTGTGATTCCCATATTTTATCTTTCTTTTTTAATTATAATTGATTTTTTTTTTTTTAAATATTGTTTGCTTTCTTAATTAGTAAAAGTTGTTTTGGTGGCTTGCTTTTTATCCAAGCAAGCTTCCACAGTTGTTATTTATAGGTGTCTCTTCTTCCTGCTTCTCAAAGCTTTGTTATTGAACTTTGTTTTGTCAGCTGACATCGCCTTTGCAGAAGAAAGTGGAAATGGGAAAGGAGAAACAAGCAGAGGGAAGGAAAGGAACTGAAGAGCCATCCAATGACAACAAGTCTAAGATGATTATAGTGCACAGCCACACTTCCCCTAATGATTATAGTGTTGCAGAGCTGTCGCAGAGGCTTGCGGTAGCTGATCTTCTGAGGGGAAACAGAGAAATGTACCCCGCTACAATCTTTGATTCTGCCACAGAAACTGCAATTGCAAAAGCTGCGCAGGAAGGCCTTGATTTGAGCTGCACCATGCTTCTTCTTGGCAAGACAGGAGTGGGTAAAAGCGCAACAATCAATTCAATTTTCGATAAGCTCATGTCCCCCACAGACGCATTTCAGATGGGAACAAGAAAAGTTGAGGAGATAGTAGGTACATTTTACGGAATTAAAATTAGGGTAATCGACACACCTCGGCTTGATCCGTCCTTAACTGGTTACCATCACAACAAGAAGGTCCTGAAATCGGTCAAGCATTTCATCAAGAAAACACCGCCAGATATTGTTTTGTATTGTGATCGTTTGGATATGCAGAGTATGGATCATGAAGGCGATTTATTATTGTTGAACACAATCACCCAAAATATAGGTCCAGAGGTGTGGTATAAAACGATTCTAGTTCTGACTCATGGCGCACAATCACCAGCAGTAGAGGATGGCCCTGATGAGCTTCCTCTCACCTTCCCCGAATTTGTAACCCAGCGATCGGATGTGATAAGATGGCAAATTCGTCAAGCTGCATGGGACATGGAACTTGAAATTCCTGTGGTTTTGGTGGAGAATCACTCTGCATTGACGGTAATTACATAAAATAATTCCATGTTTTTTACATCTTTAAAGTTTTTTGAAAATAAATAATGAGCTGTAGTTTAACAATTGGTATCCAATCCAGCATCTTTGGCAGAAGTGTTCTTAGAGGAGCACAGATTAAGTAGCAGTAATGCAGTTATGTTGGGTTCCCAGTTGGAAAATATTTCTATCCCGGCTCGGGTGAGATTCTCCACAAGACCTACAGGTGGTGCTTGGGATTTCAGAAGGAAAAGATCAGTCAGCAAATGAGGTTTTACCCCTAGGAGATAATATTGAGAAACGCCAACCTTTGCCAGAGGACCTAGAGGATCTAGAGGATTTGTTTTTCGCTTCCCAGGAAGGTATCTGCCTTGAAGATGCGATCAAAGAGACTCCTAATCATGGCCCTAGGTGTTTCTCTCCACTAAGGGAGGAAGAGGATTTTTTAAACGGGGAAGTGGACACCCCCTTGCCGGATGTGATGCCAGCCACCTTAAAGGACCAGCTCGCCCCAAGGGAAATAGCAGCCGAGCAAAATGATTTCTCCAAGGACTTGATTCAGGATAATGAAACTTTGAAGGATCTGTTAGATCAGGTGGTGTCAAAAGTGGCTTTAAATGTGATGGAGGAAATTACAGATGAGGTTCTTCAGGAAGACCTAGAGAAGGAGGAGAACAGGCCTCTTGGTCTACTTCAAACAAGCTTGAAAAGCCCTCTGACTAAAGGCACCCCTACCCCCCTCAGGAAAAGCTCCAGAAAGAAGCAGCTGAGGCATAACAAAGATGAACCCAGTGGTCTCCATTCTCAAGTATCCCGAAGTCCAAACAGCAGGAGGAGAGTTAGCTACTCTCCTCAGGAGATATGAGTATCCTCACGTGGAATGTTAGGGGCATTAACGCCCCTAACAAAAGGAACTTCATCAAATGTCAAATTGATGAGGAACAAGTGGAAATAATCATGCTTCAGGAAACTAAACTGTCCCCATAGTCTTTTGATTCTTTCTCTAAGAGTTGGAGGGATTGGAACTTTGAAAAGGTGGATGCTTGTGGGGCTGCTGGAGGGTTAGTCACAGGCTGGAGGAATCATATTCAAGCCCTGGAAGTAGTGGAGAAGACTGACAACTTCATAATTGGTAAGTTCCCTGAACTTTTTAACGGAGCTGACTTATGGTTTGTGAATGTATATGCGCCTGTAGATCTAACACAGAAGAAATTAGTTTGGGATAATTTGTCTATTTGGCTGAGGAAGCTGAATGGAGCCCTCTCATCTTAGGGGGCAATTTTAATTCCATATTAGATGACAAGGAAAAGTCAGGGGGTATCACGCATCCGCCTAGATCTCCAAAGGACTTCAAGGTTTTTGTTAATAATAACTTTCTGATAGACTGCATTCCTAATAACGGCACTTTTACCTGGACGAATAGAAGAAAAGGATTTCTACAAATAGTAGAAAGATTGGACAGATTCCTTCTGTCTCCAAAATGTTTTAACTTTCCTTTCAGTTTTGAAGCAGATATTCGGCCCTTGGTAGGTTCAGATCATTTTCCAGTCAGGCTCTCCTTAGGAGGACATTTTTTTCCCAGCAAGAAGCGCTTTAGGTTTCAGTCTATGTGGTTCAGGGATTTGACTTTTGTGGATAACATTCAGCTCTGGTGGAATTCCATTCCTTTTGTGGAAGGATCACGAATGTTTCAATTAGCAAGCAAACTAAAATTTCTAAGGCACAGGGTAATGGAATGGAACAAAAATCATTTCTGAAATGTTTTTGCTGAGAAAGCTAGAATATTACAAGAATTAAAAGTCCTGGCTGATCACATAATCTCTAGAGGCATGGATTTATCCTCCTTTTAGAAGGAGAAGTAGTTGACATCAGATCTGGAAGAGATCTTGAAAAGGGAAGAACTTTATTGGAGGCAGCGTTCCAAGGAACTATGGTTGAAAGACAGCGACAAAAATACCTCTTTTTTCCATTTGTCAGTCAAGGTGAGAGCTGGGGCCAATTCTATTAAATCCATTAATTTGGGAAATGGGCAGGCATGCACTGAACAATTAGATATAATTGCCGCAGCACAAAATTTCTTTGCAAACCTTCTTTCCAGCCCGCCTTACCATCGGAACAAAGCATTAGAGGTGTGTAAGTTCATCCCAAAGTTAATCAAAGAACATCACAATAAGGAACTTTTGAAACCATTCTCCTTAGAAGAAGTAAAGTCTGCGGTGTTCTCTTTGGCGGGAGAGAAAGCGCCGGGCCCGGATGGATGGACCGGGATTTTCTTTCAGAAGTGCTGGGACACGGTTGGAAGGGATGTTTTCTTGGCTGTAGAAGAATCCAGAAAAGCTAAGAATGTGCTAAAGGAACTTAAATCTACATGCTTAATGCTTATTCCCAAATCAAAATTTCCCCAAACTTTTGAAGATTTCCAGCCTATCTCTCTATGCAACTTCATTTATAAGATAATTTCAAAGGCCATAGCACTCAGATTGACACCTCTGGTGAAGGAGTTGATTTCTAGTGAACAAGGGGGTTTTGTACCAGGAAAATAGACCATGGAGGGTGCCATCCTTACCCATGAAATCTTGCATTCAGTGAACAAGGAAAAGAAGAAAGCTATGGTTGTGAAACTTGATATGTCTAAGGCATATGACAGAGTAAATTGGAGCTTTCTGTTTGATATCATGATGCAAATGGGGTTCTCCAAAGAAGTGGTTAAATGGATTAATTCATGTATCTCAGGGTTCTGAGCCTTAGTTTTAATAAATGGAAAGGAATCGGGCTTCTTTGAACCCTCGCATGGCTTAAAACAAGGAGATCCTCTCTCTCCTTACCTCTTCATAATCATGACAGAAGCACTCACTTGGTCCATAAAGGAAGCAAAGAGAAGGTCAGAATGGCAAGGCATCAAACTAAAAGGTATTCAAGAGCCCTTCACTCATGCTTTGTTTGCTGATGATACATTACTTTTTGGCCAAGCGTCTATACGGGAAGCCAGATCAATGATGAATACAGTCAATTCTTACTGCTGCGTCTCAGGACAAGAAGTGAATTTTAATAAATCTATGGTCTTTTTCCAAAATGTTCCATTGCTTCTCCAAAAGTTTTTACAAGTTACCCTTAACCTCGAATCTCAGGTTCTCCCAGGAAGCTATCTCGGTCTGCCCCTTTTTATAGGCAGATACAAGAATAATCTATGGGGTAAGGTTTTACAGAATTTCAATACAAAACTGGCTAAATGGAAAGGTCACCATCTATCCTTAGCTGGGCGAATCGTTTTGATTAAAGCTGTGTTATCTGCGGTGCCCATATACATGATGTCGGCTTTCCCTGTCCCTAAAGGAATTATTGCTAAAATTGATGGTCTCTGCAGAAAATTTCTCTGGCAAGGCTCTCTTGAAGAAAAGAAAATCCACTTATTGGCCTAGGATAAAGTGTGCAAACCCAAGGCAGAAGGAGGGTCGGGAATTCTGAATATCCAAGCTCAAAACCAAGCACTTGGGGCCAAATTGGCATGGAACATGTACTTCAAACCTAACACCATGTGGGTAAAACTAATGAAAGCTAAGTATCTTGACTCGCTGGATAATGAGCGGATCTTCATAGTGCAAAACCCTCCCAAGGGGTCAGCTATCTGGAATTTTTTATTAAGAGGTAGAGACCTCCTTCAGCCTAATCTTACATGGATCATACACAATGGTGAAAAGGCAGACTTCTGGTTTGACTCTTGGGGCGGGGAAGCTCCACTGTCTACGTATTCCAAGCTCTCTGAGGCATGTTCCTTTCTCCAATCACACTGGGGGCACAAAGTTAAAGATTACTGGTAGGTGGTTAGGGAGGGGTCGTCAGTTACAGTTGCCTGGAAAGGATTCCTCAACTGCAATTTTCCTTTCTCCCAAAAAGCTCTTCTAAGTCATCTCCTTAGTAGGAGGTTAGTGTTTGTATCTAGCATGGAGGATGAAGTGGTCTGGACAACGGCTACTTCAGGATGCTATTCAGTTAAAGATGGATATAAACTAGGTGTGCAGAAAGTGTTGTCAAACTGGCCCTTGAAGCTGTGCTGGGGCTCGCTCGACAACTCTCCCTAGGGCTGGAGCTTTCGCTTGGTGTGCGCTTCATAATAAAATTCTCACAGGTGATAGAATCAAAAGACTAGGTTTGGGCTCTAATTTCCCTTGTGTGCTCTATGGATTGGAGGAAGAATCTTTAGATCACCTCTTGCTTCACTGCCCCTTTAGTAGAGCATGCTGGACCTGGTTTTTCAGGAAGTTAAAATGGACAAGCTCTTTCTCCATATCCTTATATCTTATGTTTAAAAACTGGCCCCATCCATTTGCTACCTCAACATTAGCATGCCTTTGGGAGTTGGGCCCTTCCATGATTATCTGGCACATCTGGTGGGAAAGGAATCTGCGTATTTTTAGGAAGGAAGCATGATCAGTGTTTCAGGTCTGTGGTAAACTTGATGCTGCCATAGCGGGCCAGGCAGTGGCTTATCTTAGATCTCTTAATTCCTCTAAGTTGGCTTGGACTAAATGGGATGCGGAAGTTATATCGCTCTGGCCCTCAGTCAGATGTTTGGGAGTTGGCATCAATACAGGAACTCCTAAGCTCTCCACAATCAGAGAAAAAGTTAAATGGTCTCCACCCACTTCTCCCTTCTGTAAGCTCAACATTGACGGGGCATGCCGAGGGAATCCTGGCCTCTCTGGAATGGGATGTGTCATTCGGGATATCCATGGAGAGTTGATCGCAGCTAAGTCATCCAAATTACCCCCAGGTACCAACAATGAGGCAGAAGCTTGGGCTCTGGTGCATGGACTAAACCTGGCGCTTGAAAAAGAGTTGAGGAACGTGTAGATTGAGGGCGATTCCTTGCTAGTAATAAATGCAATTAAGGGGAAAGGTTTAGATAACTGGAAGCTGGCATATATCCTCTCTCAGGTTAAAGCTCTTCTGAACAAACTGGACAATTTTTTCATATCCCACACACTACGGGAAGGTAACAGGGTGGTGGACTTCCTAGCCAATGTAGCAATTGATAGTGATAAAGACACTATTTTTTTCCATCATGACATTCTCCAATTGCCATGTCAATTGACCTCTCTCCTAGCTGCTGATATGGTAGATGTGTAAGTTATATTCTTTGACTGGTTCCAAGAGGTTGACAAGCCTAAAGTATGGTCGGATGGTCTTACACTGGATTCGCCTTGGATTAGGAAGCTGTCTCATTTATTTCCACATTTATATTCCTGCAAGGATCTCTGACATTCTCCAAGAGCGCTTTCCCAAGTTTTTATTGGGATGAATGAACTAAGATGGATGTAGGTTTGTCAGATGTCCCACCTGCAAGGGGAAGATAGCATATCTGCTCTCGCCTTATGGTCATTTATAGATATTGCCATGCTAGGACTGCTTGTCCATCTTTTGACGGCGTAATGGCTTATTTTTTCCGCCTCCTCCTACCTGCAGCGGACACGTTGCCACCTATACTTGCTCTCAAATGGGCTAGCAGAGTACTACTCTCCCCAGTTCTGCAGCTGACGATAGCGCATTTACTTCTCCGCCAGCTCTCTTCTCCTTTTTGTTTTCTTATAGGCTCCTTCCAGGTTTGTGTTTCTGAGGGCTCTCTCCTGCGTGGTCTCCTTGCTCTGTCGCTTTTCCACTTCTTCCGTGTTGCTCCCTCTTTTCAATTGCAATCTCTCATCTCTCGCTGATGATGGCGGATACGCGACTGAATCAGAGGTTGTTTTTCCCTGCCCTTGAGTGGGAACCAGAGATTCAGGGGCGAGTGAAGGCGATTGATCTCATGACCCTTATTGATTCTGACTGCACTCTTATGCAATTTCCAGTTTGAAATATCGTGGGCCATGCCTGGATCAGAGGCTATGACGGTCGTGTGTTAAACTTCTCAGATATAGTCTCACAACTTCTCTCCAACATAATGGATCTCATTGTTGATGGAGATTATGTGTATTCCCTGGCGGCAGGCTTGTTCTTTAAGAATATTTACACAGTGGATCGTTGGGAAGCGGCCGTGTCTAATTATCACATGGAGCAAGGTGATGCCCTTATTGGCGGGCTTTTTAATCTAACAACTCTACAGAATTCTCCTCCACAGTAGGTAATCTATAGAGCTCTGTAGTCCAGTATCAAATCCTTATGTAGTGAGGACTTAGATGATGCCCTACGTGCATACTGTTTTCTTTTTTCCAAGAAAAAATGTGAGTGAATTAGGGACGTGTTCACGGCTATTCATTTTCTCAAAGTCCACACGTCTGACATGGCCCCGGGGATGCCTTATTATGCCCTGGCGGATTTGGAGGAAGGGGGGCAGTCTTCGGCCACAGTGGATATGGAGGCAAGGGACCCGCCGGTGGCTCCGCCAGTGGCCTAAGCTTCGTCAGCGGCCTACTGTCTCCCCTTGTGCATGAGAACAGGTTGGCGGTGGTCTGTGTTTTGTTTTGTTTTGCTCGCTGTGGGTGGTCCCGTGGTTTTTTTGTTCCTGCCTCTGTGTTTCTTCTTGAGGGCTTTTCGTGGACGGGTGTCTATTTTTTCGGCAGCTTCCCTACGGTGGTGTTACGGTTGGCTTGGTGGGGGTGTTTGTCTTCGGCTGTGTCGTCGACGTGCTGCACTTGATAGGGTAGAGGGTTCCTTTGCTCCCCTGCAAGGTCTTTTATGTTGGTGATGGGGCTTCGTCTTCCATGTTTTACTCTGGGTTGGCGGTTTGGTCTCTTTTCCATGCTGTTTTAAATCTTGTGTTATCAGGTCTTTCATGGGCCGTGTTGTTTTGTTTTTATTGTTCTATCAGGTCATTTCAGGACCTTTCCATGTAATTATTTTGGGATGGACTTCTGGGCGTGAAGCCCTTGTTTTTCTTGTTTAAACATTTCTATTAATCCTATGGGTGCTCCATCACCTTTTTCTATTTAAAAAAAAAAAAAACAATTGGTATCCTAAACATGTCCACCTTAAACAGTCACTAGTTACCTGCAAACATGTCGACTAGTTTTACAGACGTACAATTGTGTCTACCTACAATGATTTTGTGCTTAACTGTTTGTCAACACGATTTCGACAAACATGTTTGTGGGCAGGATTTTGACTGCATGTACGATTTACAACATACAGGCTGTTTAAGTTTTACTTTCCAAACACCTGTAATATGGTTTAGGAGGGTTTTGGAAATATTTACCACATTTTATTGCTAATGAGATGTTCAATTGCTATTGACTGTTTGACGATTAAAATAGATGATATTTAAGTTGAGTGATATAGAAACACAACATCCTTTAAAGACATCTCACTATTTATAACAACGTTTACAACGTTTGATAACTTGCAGCATGTGCTTGAAAACTACCCTGCCTATGCTGGAAAAAAGGATTTGCCGAGTGCACAGACTTGTAAAGCCGAGCTTCTACTAAAGTGTTTGTCATTGAAGATCACTCAAGCAAGAGCACAAATCAACTTGCAACAGAGCACACGCCCATTTTCACATTTGTATTCCATCCTTTCTTCTCTGGTCGATTCTCTAGCCCATTGGAGAATTAGAATTGGCACAAAGACCTCTGAACATCTCTACCCAGCTATACCAATTCTCTAGTCAATTCTCTGGTCCATTGGAGGGTATATCCAGCTATGTTACCTGAAACACGAGGAGGCAGCGTTTGAAACGGACCACACGTTTCAAATTGGCAAAAAGACCTCTGAATATGGAGACCCAGCTATAGCTATACCAATTGGTGCCACCTTTTATTATTCTAAGTGATTTTTATTACTAGTATGGCTATATATGTAAAGTGTCTTGAGAGATATCTTCTCTAGTTAACCTTAAATTGATTTAATAATTTTAAACATCATACAAGATTCTCCCTAAAACTGTACATTGCAATTAGATCTTGACTTTTTATAATATTGTTTATTTATTATGGAATAAAAGTGATTTTTATTAAAAGCTTGTGAGTTTTTATAATATTGTTTATTATTTACTATGATATTGTTTGAAAAATAAATGCATGACTTTAATAATGTTTAATTATTATATAACAAATAAATGAGTAGTTTGAAAACTAATTTTTTTTTTTTATAAAACAAATTTCATAGATTTTTTTTTCAAAACAAGTTTTTTTAAAAAACATAAATGAGTACCCTTTAATTATTATGTAAAGTAGTTTAATTTTTATAAAAAGATAAATGTGTGAATTGCAAGCTACGTTTTTTTTATTCCTAATTTTTGTTTTTTCCTAATTTTATTCTTATTGTTTTACTTTATAATAAATCTAAATTTTTGAAAAAGCATATGTAATTAAAATCAATTTCTTTTAGACAACCTCTAAATATCCTAAAATAGATCTTAAAAAAAGATGGAGAAGCAAACCATACTACTAGCAAATTTTAAATACTACATTTAGATGAATAAATTGTATAAACAATTAGCATTTATTTCTATCCTTCACAATAACCAATCCTGTCATTGTAGATTTATAATTTATTCTACCACTACAGAATACTGATATTTAACTAAACTTCTGAATTGTGGAAGTATGTCATCCACATGGTGCAAAATAAAGTGTTTCATTTTGTGTTGTGAGACTTTGGTAAAGAAAGGGAAGATGATAACTCTAGGGCTTAGATTTCTTGGCAATCATTCTATTTGTTTCAAAAAAATGTTTGGGTACAAAGTCATATTCTCTTCTTCATCAACTATAGAAGTACTATTTCTACAAGAATATGTATCATCTATAGTCTGGAGGGAGTGGCATGACCCTAATATTTGTGTGTAATTTAATATAGGAGATTGCCTTTCAATTAGAAGAAGCAACCAGAATAATTTGGTTTAGGAAAATCACTTTCAATGTGAAGAAAAGAGAGATCAACAATCAACTTCTATTCTTCTACTCATGTTTTTATTCTTAGGTCTTTCTCTTAAAATTTGTCTGAAGTTTCACACATGATTTTTTTGGCAACCACCTACTGTGTAATTTTTATTTTATTTTTTTGGGGGGAAAGTGGTTAAAGGAATTTAAAATCCTAAAAATAGATAGTTATGAGAATTGTTGTGTATAATTATAGGAATATAAAAACCTAGAAACAATGAAGCACTCAGGAACATACCCTGATCATGTAAGATTTGCATGTGTTTTATTTGCATGCAGCCATGGAGGTTTATTGGATGAGCGAAGTATATTTCGTGAGCATGGGTGACTCTTATTGATCATTATGTGTGCATGTTTGATCTTCTTGGCTATGTTGGCTATCTTGAGTCCATACTCTAAAGTTTATCTTCAAAATGCCAATAAACATGTTGTGGTTTTGTGGATGTCTTTGTTTGGTTCCTATATATCGCATAAGATATTTATAGTGTCTTGCCTTTTCAAGCTAGATCCTCAAAATGCTGCAACTTATGTTCTTCTATCAAACAACTATGTAGAAGTGGGCATGTGTGATGAGGGTCAAATGGTAAGGAGATTGATGAAAGATAGAGAAAATAAAAGGGTACCTGGATGTAATTGGATTGAAGACCATAAAATGGTACATACTCTTTGGGGATTAGATAGATCACATCCAAAAAAACAAATGAAATCCTTATTCTGTAATGCAAATCTACCCTCAAACGTAGGTGTTGTGCCTTCACAAACAAGAGCTATAATTAATTCTTTTAGATGTGATAAGATTCATAGTTAATCATTTTAGATAAGATCTATTTGCTTGAAAGGAAGAACTATGATAAGAGTCAGTTAATTGTTTTAGATGCAACAAGATTCAAGGCATAAGATGAACTTGTCCTAATAAAGTAGTAGTTATAGTTACAAAATTGTTAATTCAAATGTCACATGGTATTGGTTGTTTCTCATTAGCGAATGCATAGTTTTGTTGTTGTATATTTATAGCTAGAATGGGTACATTTTGGGAACTTTAGTACGGCATGTTTTTTCTATTTTTTTTAATTTGGGTGCATTGTAGGATTGTTTGTACTATCTTTTTTATTTTATTGTGTTTTTCTATTGGACCTGATCAACCCAATAACATTATACATGTTCTGTATGCAATATTATATAGGACTAAAATCCTTGGAGTGTTGTATTATATCATTGAATTTTTGACAAGGTAAAGTATGCTAGTTCTCAATATAACAAATATAGCTATAGTATTGAACTTGTGTAATTTGATTGATTTGTATTTGAATTCTTGTTAGATTTAGACTTGTCCTAGATCTCTATTTGAGTGATTGGGAAATTATTAAACTTTATTTATGGATAATTATATATTTGTTGCCATTCAAATTATATAGGAAGAGAGGCTAGTCATGTAGTTTGGAATGCATGATTATCATCTTGGGATATATTTTGAGTATGTAGGTTATATGGCAATGAATGGTGGGTGAATACATAGTATGAGATATGTATATTATTTACTAAGTAGTACATGAATGATGAAACTAAAAATTTCCAAGCTAGGATATTTAACATATAGTCTTGTATTAACTCCTCCAATGTAAATTCATGATTTGTTTTAGGTAAAATTTTATAAATAGCTTTAACCATGTTATTGATTAAAAAAATCTTTACATTGAATCTAATTGTGATTGAATTATGAATTACCATCTTTCCTTTTGACAAATATGACTGGTGATCTCCATGGTGACACACTGGGTCTAATTAACTTTTTATTTAGCAACTCTTGTAGTTGAGCCTTTAACTCCATTAGTTATGTTGTGTTCATTCTGTAGGGGCTTTAGATATAAGTTTTGACATAGGAATAATATTAATGGCAAAATCAAAGGCTCTTTTAGGAGGTAACCCCAGTAGCTCATCCAGAAATACGTCCTCAAAGTCCCTAAGGAATGGATACCTATCCATATTTGATTTTTCCTGACCTATGGACTCCTACATCCCAACTTCATTAAGTTTATGGGATTCATAAAATGTTGAGTCATCTTGGAAGTAAGTTTCCTCTTATTCATCTAATTTGTTCATCTTGACAGCAAAAAGTTGGCATCCCTTTCTTTGTTCCCTTTTCATTTGTAGAGCCGAGATTTGTCTTAGTTGGACTCCCCTAGGTTTCCCTTGTAGAAAAACCTTGTTTCCTATATCATCCAAACACTCTCTCTTATTTTGGCATAACAATCCACTTTGGTTCAATGTCTCCATAACTAGTTTATTCCTAGGATAACATCATACGAGCCTAGTGGGGCTACATAAAGGTTTACTTCTGTAGAGAAAATTAGAAGTTCAATTCTAGCCTCAAACATGCATTTCTCTACATGAGCCTTGGTGTGATTTGCATATTCTATAGACTAGGTATTTGGATTAATTGTTGCCCTTTTTCACCCCTTTGGACTTAGTTTGTTTATTTTTGGCCCTTGTGTCATTTTTCTCAGTATATTCCTGTTTCTTCCCCTTTTTCCTATAAGATTGAGAAGATTGAGACCAATTATATCTCTTTCAATTTCTTTCTCTATAAGCTGACATAGCCTTCAATTTTTGTTCTTGTTTGATGGCCTTCTCATAGACCTAGTCCATAGTAGTAGAACCATGAACATCAACCTCTCCCCTAATCTAGGTGTTCAACCCCATTATAAACTTTTGAACATAGAATTTCTCATCTTGTTGATACTATGGCACATACTGTAAAATTTGGGTGATTTTTTCCCCATATTCATTTATAGACATGTCAGCCTGCTTCAAGTTTTGAAAATCAATAAGTTTCTAGTCATAGAACATCTGCGGCAACCATATTTGCCTAAACAATTCCATGAACCTATCCCAAGTAAGGCTTGTAGACCTCAAGCCAAGTTCCATATTTTTGTTCATCCACCATGTGGATGCTTCACTTGCCATCTGGAATGCTCCCCACAGAGCTTTAGTAACCTCATTATAGTTTCTAATTTCAAAATATTTCTCCATTTCCATAAGCCATGCCTCCACAGCATCTCCACTTACGGATCCATCAAATTTAGGTGGCATGACCTTTTTCATGTCATGAGTCATTTCCATAGCTAAAAGGCTCCTCTTATCCCATTCTAGTCTAGCTATAGAGTAATTTTTTTATTGCTTACTTTAGGTGGTGTCATTATTGGCATTCCTCACCATCACCCCCACTATAAGCATCTGACCTATCTTCTGGCTGACCTCTTACTTCATGTTTGAGAGTTTCTACCCTTGCCCTTCTTTCTTTCAACAAAATCAAGATTTGGTCTAGTTGAGACTCGGATTGCCTTGAAGGTGCTCCTTCATCTTGGCTATCCCACATTTCGGTTCTAATATGAACCTTTGTTGTAATCTACTTCTTCCTGATGTTTGTAGAGGAGTCACAAATTAGTTTCCATGTTATTTAGCTCATTCATAATACAAATCTATTTGCATTAATGTAATCTTTAACAAGAAAGGAAAGATTATCAGAATTTATCATTGCATTGCAGTTTCCATTGGATTACATATAATCCACCAAAATTATAAAATTGTGTTTACACCTTATTACTACAAGTCTTGTACAATTTGGGATAACTTCCCATATTCATAGTTCCTTTTCAGTCTTAGGAGGTGAGGATACACACTGATATCCCTTCACACTCTCCTCAAATACATTACAATCCTTAGGGTTATTTCCCTCAATGGTGCTTTAGGGGCAGAGGGTGTTTCTAATGCATCAGTGGAGTTAGGGGCAGCCATCCTTTCTAATTTCCTTAACTCTTGCTTGATGTGTTTCATGGCATCAGCAAAAGTTTCCTCATCAAATAACCATGCTCCTACAAGGCAGCCAGTCTGTTCAAGTTTGTTCATCCTTGAGGCTCATGCCTTCAAGATCTTTTGTTGACGTAAGTAACATCCATGTTTCGTTACCTTCTTTCAAGGTGTTGTTCGAATTATAACCATTTTGGCATAGAACATCCAAACATTAGCATACTTAATGTTGGACACCAATAGTCCTCAGTAGTGAGCTCATAGGTCTTTGTATTGAACCTTGTTTCTCTAATACCATATGTAACAACTCAATTCTTAATCCATAAATTTAACATAACAATTTTATCTTAATCTTGATAAAATTTAACCACTTAATAAACCAATTCAAGTTAAGTAATACAACTTCATAATCAAATTATCAATTAAGCAATATATTCATAAACATAATATAATGAAGCTTATAATTTCAAAATTATATAGATTTCCATAGAGAATATCTTTCACTATGCATGTACAAATTATGCTCAAGGCATTATACATATCAAAGTAAGCATTACAATTGACCAGCAACTCATAAAATGGAAACATTATATCTCGATCATATGACATCAAATCCATAAGTCTCAGCTTGTCTCTAGCTTGGGAAGGATATCATCATCCAGGGGATTTTCCACCAACCACAGATCGGCGGTCCCCTGTACACCTTCCTACCTAGAAGTGGCCCGACCCTTCATGGAAGGGATAGATATTAGGAACCATTAGGTTAACCATCTAGGTATCTGGTGTTGTGTCCTTCATAATGTCTCATGGTCACACAACTATAGATTCCCTCTAACTATGTATGACACTTCTAGAGACCATTATGCCATCTAGAGCACTGTGGACTAATAATGCATGCAAAGATAGATGCATTACTTTGGCCAAAGTTTTACCTACATAGATGTTTCATCTTGAGCATTGTCATATATCCACCACCCTAACTTGACTTATAAGTTGTCATGTCCTACAATAGATATAAAATGACCATTCACTCTAGGTCTATTTCAAGTAGGAACAATTTGATTCATAGTTCCCATTGGAATGAGTCAACTCCCCTCTTAAGGTGGTTTTGACCAATAAGGTTGCTTTAGTAACAAGGAACTTCTAAACCCATGCATGACCACCTCATTCCAATTTAACTTATATCTTATAATGAATCATGTTCACCCCTTCCTAGGACTCCCATGGTTTACATACACAAAATGTGGCATCAAGAAAGTTAATATTTCTCTCCATAAGCCATAGGCAAACCTTGCCTCATTTTTTCACAATAGCCTTATAACAAGAAAAAGGTGTAAGCAATACACAAGTGCTATGAGCACAATTCCAACTTGGACTTAACATCCATTAATATAATGTAAAAGAACTATTTTGAGTACATGCAGTCTATATCACTAATTAAGATAGTCATGTGAAAAATTGTATGTTCATATCATGAATAATTTTGACCTTGCCTATAGTGCAAGTCTAAACTCTAATATTATTTCCAAAAAGTTAATGGCTTAGCCTATACGGCTTAGATTACAATTGTATCAAAGATTTCATAGCATGCATCATGCTCATCCTAGTGGTCTTGAGCTGCACCCATAATAAAGATTGTGAAGAGCAAACTTGGACTCGGCCTATTGACCATAAGACATAATTATTAAAAGATTCCAAGAAAGCATTGCTTGGCCTATAGGCCTCAAGATGTATACAAATAAAGATTGTTGAAATATATGTCTTGATCATCAACCTTGAGTCATAATCTAACCAAAGATTGTCAACAAATAAAGTCTTCGACCTTTGGCCTATAATGGTAGTCCATTAAAGATTTGTTAACTATTACAATTCTTGATCCTTCGGCCTGTAGCCGTAGTCAATAAAGAGTTAATAAGATTTAAATAGCTTGACTCTTTGACCTATAGTTGTAGTCAATAAAGACATAATAGTATTTAAATGGAATGGCTTCAACTCATAAAGGCATGATTGTCATCAACTCTGGTGGAGTTCGGCCTTATAGCCTTGAACAACAGCCAAGTAAAGATTATCTATCTTGAATAGAAACTTGGCCTATTGGCCTATATTTACAATCATATATATATATATATATGCTATCAATAAGAAGAGATCTCAGCCCAACAACCTCGAGCCTTGACCAATACAGACATCAAGAAATATAGCAAATAAACTCAGTGTTATGGCCTATAGCCACAACAATGCTAACATAGATAAGAATAGTTTATTTGTATGGCCATTTAACACCAGCTTAGAACAAAGGTATTTATCAATAGCAATAACCAATATAGGGGAAATACACATTACCTTAGTATAGACCCTTGTCACCAAAAGATATCCAATTTGTAAACATTGTTCTTTCTCCAAAATGTTGAGCACAACTCTCTGCTCCCTCTTCCCAAATAGAATCCGCTCCCCAAAACAACAATGAAAAACCAAGCCCAGCCAACCCTTCAAAAGCTAAGGTTCTTGACTTCTCCACAAAGGCATGCCTCAAATTATGGAAAGATACCACCCCCACTAAGGTGGCGATAGAGAGTGGTTTCTCCATTTGATCCACTTCCTCAAAAAGGTTCACACAAACATGACACTTGTCAGCTAAGGTGAGCATAAAGCTCCCAAATGCCTTCAACAACAATATTGATACTTATACATAATGGGATCAATTGCTATTGTATATCAATCTTATATCATCAAAATATAGATTTATTATGCACAACCATAAGACACTATAAACACTTAAATAATCCACGTCATCATTATACGACATTCTTCTATGTGGAGATAGGTCCATCAAATGATTTAGGGATTAAGCGTCGCTCTCCCTTCTTCTGTATGGACAAAAAGGTAAAATTAAACAAGACTAACTCTTGACTTAATTTGATGATCCAAGACTATCATTAATTGAGTCAGTACTAAATTGCCGATATGACTAAATTGACAAGACGCCTAAAGGGAAAAACAACTTATCAAGTCAAGCGAAACTTATGCAATCTTGCAAGACTCAAAAGGGCATAAAGTCTAATACTCAGATGGATAGCAACCTTCCCATTTTCCAACATCTATTCCTCCCTCCTAGATGATACTCTACTTAGATCTTCGGAAGATGATCACTTTACTGACCATGATTAGTGCGTCATAATATGATCAATAAACTATAATAATTAAATAACCATTTAAATTGAAATCTTTTAACTGACCATCATTAAAGTAAAAGTAGTGATTAATTTGACATTTCCACAATGTCATAATCTAACTACTAATCAATCTTTGAAATTATCATGTAATCACAAAAATTAAGCTATTCATGGGTTAGGGATGTAGCATATTCCCCCCCATAAGAATCATCATCCTTGATGATTTACTGTTTTAAAGTCAAATTAACATAACAAGAAAATGTTTCATGAGCATGATAAATAAGTTTTTTAGAAAAGATGAAGAAATCTAGCATGAAAGTCATCATAGTTTTCCCAGGTGGCATTTTCCACTAAATATTGGTCCCACCGGACATTGCACTATGTTATTTCCTTGTTACATATGCATAGCTTACACATTTTTAGCACCTTGATGGGCTCAATCACCATCACTACTGGGTCTTTCACCTGTAGAACATTCCAATCAATCATAGGAATTTGATTATCAGCAGCATTAAACTTTTTCAAATATGAAACATGAAACACATTATGCATCATAGCTAAGGCAGGCAATAGAGCAATTCAGTACGCCACTAGATTGACTTCTTCAAGTACTTCAAAAACTCCCACATACCAAGGTGCAAATTTAGACATCTTTCCAAATTTAATGGAACTTTTCTGAGGTTTTACTCTCAAGAGAACTTTCTCTCCCACAATAAAATGCCTTTCAATGCACTTAGCATCCACATAACTCTTTTTCCTATTGTTAGCTTATGCTAACCTTTTCCTAATCAAACACACTTGATCTTCCATTTTTGAGAGCATTTATAAACCAAGGATAACCCTATCTTCTAGCTTATCCTAGGTTATAGGGGTTCAGCACTTTCATCCACATAGTGCCTCAAATGAAGTCATCTTAATAGTTGAGTGATAGGAAACATTATAGGCAAATTCCACCAACAGAAGATAATCTTTGCATTTGTATTGCTGATCCATGCAATACATTCTCAACAAATCCACCAACACTTAGTTCACCCTTTCAGTTTGGCCATCCATTTCAAGATGATAAGCAGAGCTTATGTTCAACTGGGTTCCAAGTGAAGAGACTAAAGTTTATCAAAACCTCGATGTCATCCATGCATCCCTATTTGAGATGATCTTCTCAGTAATGTCATTGAGTCTAAAAACCTCTTGAAATTTTTTTTGAGCTATGATAGGTGCTCCATCCATCAAGTTTCCTTGTATAAAATGGGAAGCCTTGGTGAGTTTATCCACCACAACCAAGATAGCATTGTGCTTATTTCTTGACATAGGTAGCCCTTGCACAAAATCCATGCTTATAACTTTCCATTTCTATTCTAGAATTTCATGAGGGTATAACAATCCTGCTAGGTGATGAAGTTCTGCTTTCACCCTCTAGCATTCTATACAAGTACCTACAAATTTTGTAGCATTCCTCTTCATTCTTTTCTAGAAATGTAAGGGTTTTATATCAACAAGTAACTTGGTTACTCTAGGGTTCCCAGAATATGGTGCAGAATGTACCTCCTTCAATACCATATTCCTTAACTCTATTGAGTTAGGTACATACATCCTTCCTTTGAATCTTAGTAACCCATCCGGTTCAAGGTTGAATCCCTCATATTCTGGATTCAGTGGATCTTCCTCTAGGGCTAGTTTTACCTGCTTGTAGAAATCATCTTCCTTGGATTTTTTGTAACACCTAAATCGTAAAATTAGAGTGTATGGAGATCATAGAGGAGATGCATCTTCTTCTACTCAAAGCATCTGCCACTCAATTCTTTTTTCCCTAAATGTATTTAGTCTTGAAATCATAATCCGAGATGAATTCTAGCCATCTCCTTTGTTGGGCATTAAGATGTGGCTGAGTAAACAAATACTTGAGTCCCTGATGATCTATTTTTAACTCAAAAGGTTTCCCAAGAAGGTAGTGTCTCCACATCTATAGAGCATGAATATTTGCTGCCATTTCTAGATCATGTGGGGCATAATTTTTCAATTTACATGATTCATATGTGATGACCTATCCATCCTGGACTAGCACACCACCTAAGCCTTCTCTTGAGGCATCGATAATGACTACAAATTGACCCTCTGGGTCAGGCACTTTCAATATTGGTGCTAAAGTCAATTTTTTCTTCAGTAGGTCAAAGGCCTCCTGGCACTTTTCTGACCATTCAAACTTCTTGCCTTTTTCTTTGCAAGTAAGTTATATAGGATATGCAATTTTAGAGAAGTTCTGCATGAACTTTCTATAATAACCAACAAGGCCCATAAAACTTCAAACCTCATGAACATTTTTTGGTTCCAACCATTCCAAAATAGTCTTAATATTAGTTGGGTCCACACCAATTCCTTTAGCAAAAATTATGTAACCTAAATATTGTAGTTCTTTCTGAAAGAAAGTACACTTGGAGAGCTTGTCATATAACTCATGCTCTCTCAGCCTCTGAAGAACAATTCTCAAATGTTCCATATGCTCTTCCTCATTCTTAGAATAGATCAAAATGTCATCAAGAAATACTAAGACAAACATTTCTAGGTAGTCTCTGAACATATTGTTCATAAGATTCATAAATGCTACCGACACATTCATTAATCCAAAAGGTAGAACAATGAATTCATAATGTCCATAGCTTGTTCTAAAGGCTATCTTATGGATGTCCTCATCCTTTAACCTCAGTTGATGGTATCTAAACTAAAGATCAATCTTGGAAAACACAGTTGTACCCCTCATTTGATGAAAAAGATCATCAATGAGAGGTAATGGGTATTTATTCTTAATGGTTTCTTTGTTTAGCATGCAATAGTCAATGCACAACTGCAAGGTGCCATATTTCTTTTTCACAAATATGACTGGTGCTCCCCATGATGATGCACTAGGTCTAATTAAACCTTTACCTAGCAACTCTTGTAGTCAAGACTTTAACTCCATTAGTTCTGTTGTGGTCATTCTATAGTGGACTTTAGATATAGGTTCTAAACCAGAAATAATATCAATGGAAAAATCAAAGGCCCTTTTAAGAGGTAACCCAGTAGCTCATCTGAAAATACCTCCTCAAAGTCCCTAAGGAAAGCATACCTTCCCATATCTGATCTTTCTTGACCTATGGACTCTTTCATCCCAAATTCATTAAGTTTCTCAGATTCATAAAATGTTAAGTCATCTTAGAAGTAAGTTTCCTCTGATTCATCTAATTTGTCCATCTTGATAGAAAAAAGTTGGCATCCCTTCCTTTGTGCCCTTTTCATTTGTAGAGCTGAGATTTGTCTTAGTTGGACTCCCCTAGGTTTCCCTTGCAGAAAAACCTTGTTTCCTATATCATCCACACACTCTACTATTTTGGCATAGCAATCCAATTTGGCTCAATGTCTCCATAACTAGTTTATTCCTAGGATAACATCATACAAGCCTAGTGGGGCTACATAAAGCTTTACTTCTGTAGAGAAACTCAAAAGTTCAATTCTAGCCTCAAACATGCATTGCTCTACCTTAGCCTTGGTGTGATTTGCATATTCTACAGAACAAGTATTTTCCATATTAAAACCTACCTTTCTAGGTATTTTATTTGCTACCTTAGGGGAAACAAAACATTCAGTAGAACCAATATCAATCAAAACTAAAATTGGAAGTCCAAATAAAGTACTTGTTGTTTCTATTGGAGTTATTTGGTACTTGGCTTGCCGATTGTCCAAAGTTGCATGAATGCGATGTTGAAACACTGCTTGTTGATAGGGTAGAGGATTTCCTCTTGATTAAACTCCTTATGTCTTCTTAGGACACTGATTGGCATAATGATCTCTGCCACATGTGAAGCATCCTCCAACTCGCCCTCATCTCTCCTAAGGCTTCCCAGAATTGTTTCCATTCTTCTTAGAGTCATTGTTTCCCTTTTTCCTCCTTTTGGACTTAGTTTGTTTATTTTTTGCCCCGTTGTCATTTTTCTCAGTATATTCTTGTTTCTTCCCCTTTTTCCTAGATGATTGAGAAGATTCAAACCAATTATATCTCTTTTGATTTATTTCTCTATAAGCTGACATAGCCTTCAGTTTCTATTCTTATCTTATGGCCTTCTTGTAGACCTAGTCCCTAGTAGTAGGACCGTCAACATCAACCTCACCCCCAATCTAGGTGTTCAACCCCATTATAAGCTTCTGAACGTAAAATTTCTCATCCTGTTGATACTCTGGCACATACTGCAATAGTCAGCTGAATTTTTCTCAATATTCATTTACAGACATGTCAGCCTCCTTCAAGTTTTGAAAATTAATAAGTTTTTGGTCATAGAACAGCTACGACAACCATCTTTGTCTAAACAATTCCACAAACCTGTCCCAAGTAGGGCTTGTAGACCTCAAGCCAACTTTCATCTTTTTGTTCATCCACCATGTGGATGCTTCACCTACCAACTGGAATGCTCCCCACATAGCTTTAGTAACATCATTATAGTTTTTTATTTCAAAATACTTCTCCATTTCTATAAGACATGGCTCTGTGGTATCTCCACTTACAGATCCATCAAATTTAGGTGGCATGACCTTTTTCATGTCATGAGTCAGTTCCATAGCCATAAGGCTCCTCCTATCCCCCTTATGGTCTAGCCACAGAGTTATTTTCTTTGTGCTCACTTTGGGAGGTGTCATTACGGTGTTCCTTGCCATCACCCCCATCATAAGCACCCTGCCTGTCTTCTAGCTGACCTCTTACTTTATGTTCAAGAGTTTCTCTCTCCTCCTTGTTTCTTTCAACAAAGTCAAGATTTGGTGTAATTTAGACTCAAATTTCCTTGAAGGTGCTCCTTTATCTTAGCTATCCCCCATTCTAGTTCTAATCTGAATGTTTGATGAAGTCTACTTCTTCCTAAGGTTTGCAAAGGAGTCACATATTAGTTTCCATGTTATTTAACTCATTCATAATACAAATCTAAGCACATTTATGTAATCTTTAACAAGAAAGGAAGGATTGTCAAAAAATTTTATTACATTGCAGTTTGCATTGGATTACATATAATCCACCAAAATTACAAAATTGTGTTTACACCTTGCTACTGCAAGTCTTTTACAATTTGGGATAACTTCCCATAGTCATTGTTTCTTTTCAATCTTAGGAGGTGAGGATACACACTGATATCCCTTCACACTCTCCTTAGATACATTACAACCCATAGGGTTATTTCCCTCAGTTGGTGCTTTAGGGGAAGAGGGTGTTTTTGATGCATCAGTTTTGTCTTAGGGGCAGCCATCCTTTCTACTTTCCTTAACTCCTTCTTGATTTGTTTCACAACATCAGCATAAGTTTCCTCATCTGATAACCATGCTCCTACTAGGAAAATAGTCTGTTCAAGTTTCTTTGTCCTTGAGGCTCATGCCTTCAAGATCTTTTGTTGACATAGGTAACATCCATGTTCCATTACCTTCTTTTGAGGTGTTGTTCTAATTATAAACATTCTAGCATAGAACATCCAAACATTAGCATACTTAATGGTTGACACCAATAGTCATCAGTAGTGAGCTCATAGGTCCATGTATTGAACTTGGTTTCTCTGATACCATATGTAACAACTCAATTCTTAATCCACAAATTTAACATAACAATTTTAACTTAATCATTATAAAAGTTAACCACCTGATCAACCAATTCAAGTTAAGTAAACCAACTTTAGAATCAGATTATCAATTAAGCATGATATTCATAAACATAATATAATGAAGCTTATAATTTCAAAATTAAATACATTTCCATAGAAAATATCTTCAACTATTCATGTGCAAATTATGCTCAAGACATTATACATATTAGAGTAAGCATTACAATTGACCAACAAATCATAAAATGGAAACACTATATCTAGATCATATGACATCAATCTCCATAAGTCTTAGCTTGTCTCTAGCTTGAGAAGGAGAGCATCATCCAGGTGCTTTTCCACCAACCAAATACCGGTGGTCCCCCGCACACCTTCCTAGATGGAAGTGGCATGACCCTTCACGGAAGGGATATATATTAGGAACTGTTAGGTTAGCCATCTGAGTATATGGTGTTGTGTCCTTCATAATGTCTCACAGTCACATAACTATAGATTCCCTCTAACTATGTATGACACTTCTGGAGACCATTATGCCATCTAGAGCACTGTGGACCGACAATGTATGTAGAGATGGATGCATTACTTTGGACAAAGTTTTACATACATAGACATTTTATCTTGAATGTTGCCATATGTCCACCACCCTAACTCAACTTATAAGTTGTCATGTCCTATAGTAGATATAAAATGACCATTCACTCAAGGTCTATTCTGAGTAGGATAAATTCGATTCATAGTTCCCACTAGAACAAATCAACTCCCCTCTTAAGGTAGTTTCGACCAATAAGGTTACTTTAGTAACAAGGAATTATTGAACCCATGTCACCTCATTCCAATTTAGTTTATATCTTATAATGAATCATGTTCACCCCCTCAAGAGACTCCCATGGTTTACATACACAAAATGTGACATCAAGAAAGTTAATATTTCTCTCCAAAAGCCATAAACAATTCTTGCCTCATTTATTCACAATAGTCTTATAACAAGAAAAATGTGTAAGAAATATAAAAGTTCTATGAGAACAATTCTAACTTGGACTTAATGTCCATTATTATAACATAAAAGAACTATTTTTACTACATGCAATCCATATCACTAATTAAGATAGTCATGTCAAAAACTGTATGTTCATATCATGAATACTTTCAACCTTGCCTACAGTGCAAGTTTGAACTCTAAAATTGTTTTCCAAAAATTTAATGGCTTAGCCTATATGACTTGGAGCACAATTGTATCAATGATTTCATAGCATGCATTGTGCTTATCCTAGCAGCCTCAAGCTGCACCCATAATAAAGATTGTGAAGAGCAAACTTGGACTTGGCTCATCGGCCATAAGCCATAATTATTAAAAGATTCAAGCCTATATATATATGCTATCAATAAGAAGAGAGCTCAGCACAATGGACTTGAGCCTCGACCAATATAGACAGCAAGAAATACAATAAAGAAACTTGGCCTTACGGCTTGTAGCCACAACAATGCTAACATAGATAGTAATAGTTTGGTTGTATGGCCATTTAACACCAGCTTAGAACAAAGGTATTTATCCATAACGATAACCGATATAGGGAAATACACATTACCTTAGTACAGACCCCTGTCACCAAAAGATATCCAACTCATAAACATTGTTCTTTTTTTCAGAATACTGAGCACAAGTCTCTGCTCCCTCTTCCCAAATAGAATCTACTCCCCCAAAAAAAATGAAAAACCAACCCCAACCAACCCTTCGAAATCCAAGGTTCTTGCCTTATCCACAAAGGCATGCCTCAAATTATGGAAAACTACCACCCCCACTAAGGTGGCAAGAGAGAGTGGTTTCTACATTCAATCTACTTCCTCAAGAAGGTTCACACAAACATGACACTTGTCAACTAATGTGAGCATAAAGCTCCCAAATGCCTTTAACAACAATATTGATACTTATACATAATAGGATCAATTTCTATTGTATATAAATCTTATATCATCAAAATATAGATTTATTATAGTGCACAACCATAAGACACTATAAACACTTAAATAATCCATGTCATCATTATACAACATTCTTCTATGTGGAGATAGGTCCATCGAGTGATTTAGGGATCGAGCGTCGCTCTTCCTTCTTCACTACGGACAACAAGGTGAAATTAAACAAGACTAACTCTTGACTTAATTTGATGATCCAAGACTTTCGTTAATCAAGTTAGTACTAAATTGCCGATACGACTAAATTGACAAGTCACCTAAAGGGAAAAACAACTTATCAAGTCAAGCAAAACTTACACAAACTTGCAAGACTCGAAAGGACATAAAGTCCAACAGTCAAATGGATAGCAACCTTCCCATTTTCCAACATCTATTCCTCTCTCCTAGATGATACTCTCCTTCCGTCTTCAGAAGATGATCACTTTCCTGATCCAACTCACAACCGAAAAAATCATGATCAATGCATCATAATATGATCAATAAACTATAATAATTAAATAACAATTTAAATCTAAATCTTGTAACTCACCATCATTAAAGTAAAAGTAGTGATTAATTTGACATTTCCACAACATCATAATCTAACTACTAATCAATCTTTTAGATTATCATGTAATCACAAAAATTAATCTATTCATGGGTTACGAATGTAGCAGTGCTAAACCCAGAGGGGAGAATTGTTGTGGGACTTTTTTCTAGAGAAAAGAATTAAATAAGTAAAGTTTATAAAACATTATTTAAGAATAAAAAATAGAGAAAAAAGAAAATTATTTAATAGTGAAGGAGGTGTATAAAACAAAAGAATGAAAAGAATGTTACTTTCAAGTTAGAAGAGGTTAAAAGGTTAAAAGAACCTTATAAAATAAAACACTCTTATTTAAGTGATTGTTACGATAAGAGTACGAATAAAAATAAAAATTATATTCCTTATTTTGTAATGATTGGGTGTGATGGTTGGAAGCCACCCTTTGGGTTATTATTTAAACCCATAAAATGAATGTAAATGGATATAGACGATTCTTTAGAGATCACTAAAGAAAATATTATTGAGTTGGTAGGTTGTAAGCATTGGAGAAGGGGAACACAGTGTGTGTCCAACTTGGGGTATAGTATACACCCAGGATTGTCTTCACCAGGGATTGTGTGTTGTAAAGCATGGGTGGTTCTAAATAAGAACTATGTGGTTCTGCATAAGAACTAATTCATTCTGAATAAGAACTAGGTTCTTTCCGGAGTGCTCATGGGTTAGAAAAGGCTAAACCATTAATTATTTTCCGAAGTGAGGGAATAGAAAACTATATCCAAAACTACAAGAGATATGTATTCTTCCCTTCTATTTAAATTCTCTTGAATTTAGAATAAATGATATTTGATAATTTATATAGTTGAATCTCCAGAAGCATTCACAAACTATTTCCTTTTATTTATGCTGTGTAAATAAAATTATAAATATTATTTGCTTCATAAAAATTAGTTATATTGTTTATGGAATTAGTTTCATTATATATTTTTTTACATAGTTACATTTTAAGAAATGTGAATAAGAATTATTTTCATTTAATTTCTTTATATAAACTAATATATAATTAGTAATTGTTCCACATTTCTTGTTTTGGGAAAAAGGTTAAATGATACAAACACAACATTAATTTTTGGGTGGGATGGTGCGGGACTTTGGAGGCTTCCCCTTGCCATTGTCATTGCTCTTGCTTTTATTCATGGCTCACACTTGAACTATGTTCCCTCTGTGCTTTGTGTTAATGATAAAGAAGGTGTAAGGAGGTCATGAATTCATTCAATGCCCAAGATAGGATTGATAATCTCTCACTCTCCATCCTCTACACTTTTCCTATCACTCATTAATTTGATATTGTTGGCGTAGCGACTATATCAATGATGAGATCCCTCTCCACCACTAGTACATGCTTTTGGTGTGATGGTAAAAGTCAACATGGTATTAGAGCATAGGTCATCGGTTTGAGTCCCTTGAGCCCTCAACCCTTCGTTTGTGTAAGCTTGCCTTACTGACGTGGTACATAGTGGGTACAAATCCCACATGGTACATGGTTGTATCTGGCTCAATCGTGTGGGAGGGTGTTGGCATAGTGACTATATCAACGATGAGATTCCTCTCCACCACTAGTACATGCTTTTGGTGTGACGACAAAAGTAAACATGGTATTAGAGCCCAGGTCATTGGTTTGAGTCCCTCGAGCCCTCGACCCTTCGTCCATGTAAGCTCAGCTTATCGACGTGGTATGTAGTGGGTATGAATCCCACATGGTACATGGTTGTATCTGGCTCCATCGTGTGGGAGGGTGTTGGCATAGCAATTATATCGATGATGAGATCCCTCTCCACCACTAGTACATGCTTTTGGTGTATCTTGCCTTTCTCATGCCAAAGATATGAACCAACAATCTTCAACTAGCAAGGCTCTGATACCATGTGAGAGAAGCCAGGAAAACTAGATAGAATGTCAATATCAAATATGCCAAGAAAAT
The DNA here is from genome assembly GCA_027924645.1 of Cunninghamia lanceolata. Lineage (NCBI taxonomy): Eukaryota > Viridiplantae > Streptophyta > Pinopsida > Cupressales > Cupressaceae > Cunninghamia > Cunninghamia lanceolata. The sequence goes on from BSBN01001019.1 coordinate 1,891,161, forward strand.
GCAAGAGACATGAAAGATGATTAATTACATAATCACATAATCAATAATGAATTATGAACAAGTGTGGTGTACAAATAGTGTTGAGAGTTTGAATTAATGGGATTCAATCCCATAACTTAAGGAGATCTCAAGTAGACGTGGCAAGCTAAGTGGAGTGAAAGAGCTTGAAGGACTCTTCCTAACTGCCACGCACCCAGCTGAGGTGTCTTATGCCATGTGGGGAATATACACATAATTACTTATTTAAATATAAGTAATAGTGCTAATATTCCTACACTAACAGGTATAATGTTATATACATATTGCCCATGCCTAGGCAAACTCTTCTATCACCACCAAACTTCTTTCACATTATTTTAATTCACTAATGGTTGTTCATGTGTTGTTCCAAAGATCTCCACCATACCTTAATAAATATGTTTGCTAACTATCAATTTGACTAAAATATTTTTATTTATCAAAAACATTACCACCAATGGGGATGTGACACTTCTCTCTTTCTCTATCTTCCTCTTTCTCTTGGGCCACCCCCTCCTCTCTATTTAAATATAAATATTATCTCTATATCTCTCTTTTGGTCTATCTCTCTTTCTCTCACTCTTTTTTTCTTCCCCACCCAAGCCTTGGGCAACACTCGTATACGCCATTATCCTTTGTCCCTAACACCTACATAAACATTAATGTATCATTCTCTACTATTGAAACACTTGATTACATCATTCTCTACTCAATTAATTTTTATATTTTAAACTTGCTTAAATATGATTTCATGTCTTAATCAGTGCTTTTGGGAAAAGGTTAAATGATGCAAACACAAAATTGATATTTGGGTGGGATGGTGCGGGACTTTGGAGGCTTTCCCTTGCCATTTCCATTACTCTTGCTTTCATTCATGCCTCACACTTGAACTATGTTCCCTCTGTGTTTTGTGTTAATGGTAGTGTTGCCACCATTATTTCCATGGTAATGATAAAGAAGGTGTAAGGAGGTTATGAATTCAATCAATGCCCATGCTAGGATTGATAATCTCTCACTCTCCATCCTCTACACTTTTTTCTATCACTCATTAATTTTATATAATGTTATGTACATATTGCCCATGCCTAGGCAAACTCCTCTGTCACCACCAAACTTATTTCACATTGTTTTAATTCACTAATGGATGTTCATGTGTTGTTCCAAAGATCTCCACCATACCTTAATAAATATGTTTACTAACTATCGATTTGACTAAAATATTTTTATTTTTCAAAAAATTACCACCAATGGGGATGTGACACTTCTCTCTTTCTCTATCTTCCTCTTTCTCTTGGGCCACCCTGCTCCTCTCAATATAAATATAAATCTTATCTCTATCTCTCTCTACCTCTTTATCTATTATCTCTATATCTCTCTTTTGGTCTATCTCTCTTTCTCTCACTCTTTCTTTCTTCCACCCTGAATCCTTGGGCAACACTCATAGACACCATTATCCTTTGTTCCTAACACCTACATAAACATTAATGCATCATTCTCTGCTATTGAAACACTTAATTACATCATTCTCTACTCACTTAATTTTTATATTTTAAACTTGCTTAAACATGATTTCATGTCTTAATCAATGCTATAAAGTATTAAAATTAATTATTGACCATTGCACTATTTTGTGTATCAATTTAGTATTTTAATAATGATATGGATAAAAATTAAGGATGGTTTTGAATGCTATGCACACCCTTATCTAGAAAACATAATAATATAATAACAAATTACAAGTATTGTGTGTAAATTTTAAAACCCCACAACTTTTTTAATATTAAAAAAATATCATTCACACACACACACACACACACACACACACACACACACACACACACACACACACACAACTACAATCTTTTGACAAATTTTGAGAGTCTGTCAAAATTATGTCAGTTATACATCTTCTTAAAAATTTTTACCACAATTTTAGAAATTTATTTTTAAAAATATTTACACCTAAGGTGTTCCTACATTCACAATACGAATGGGAGCTCAAGGATTTTGGAATTTCTATGTAAACTTATAAGATTTTACAATCTTTATTAAAAAAACTAAATAGTCACTCCACAAATTAAAAAAATAAATAAAAGAAATTTTCAGATAAAAAAACAAAAAAAAAAATTAAAAATGGTTGAAAATCACAAAAACCATGTAAAAAATAAAAAATGAGAACAAAAAAAGTGAAAATCAAATAAATGTAAAAAAAGATTATTAAATATATAGTATAGATATTTTTAATTATAATATATGGGGTGAGTGTATGAATATTTTATTTTAGGGATTTAAAAAAGGGCATAATTATGTGAATATTCATTATTCATTCATAATTATATAGATATTATCATAGGAAGCTCTTGCCAATCCAATAGGACCCCCATTCTCATGGGTGTATGAACATTGTTCTTTCTTAAAAAAGAATATTTTTCAATTAAAATTATAATTTTGTTTTGGTATTTTTAGTTAACTAATTATGCTAAGAGGTGTTCCTACAATATGAATGGAGAACAAGAGTTGAAAGATTCATATTCATATTCTATGAAATTTTATAAGATTCTATAAAAATATAAATATAAAAAAGAGAAGGTGAAAAGAATTAAAAAATAAAAAAATAAAATACAAATGGGATAGAAAAGAAGATGGATGATAATTTAAATATATTTTTTTAAATATAAATATACTAATTTTAAAATATTTTTTAAAAGCTCCTTTCTTAAATTAAAGCTATAGTATATTTTTTGATTTACTTTGTTAATTAAAATTATAATATGCTCGACAATAACTTGCAGCATGTGCTTGAAAATTACTCTGCCTATGCTGGAAAAAGACATTTGTCGAGTGCAGTACAGACTTGGAAAGCCGAGCTTCTCTTGCTGTGTTTATAGTCGAAGATCACAAAAGCAAGAGCACTCATCAACCTGCAGCACAGCACAAGGCCATTTTCACTTTTGTCTTACATTTTTTCTTCTCAACATCTCTACCTAGTTTTGATTGGAATCATACCAATTTTCACGTATCTTCAACAGATATGGAGATAACAAACTTCAAATCATCTACTGCTAAAATCTTCGTGACGAATGGAGATGGAGGGCCAGTTTCCGTTTCTGCCGGATGAAACGCTTTTTTTAAAATGATTTTTATTAAACGCTTCGTTACTTTTTATAATATTGTTTATTTATTATAGAATAAAAGTGATTTTTATTAAAAGGTTTGTGAGTTTTTATAATATTGTTTATTTGGGCTTTTTTAAAGTGATTTTTATTAAAAGTTTGGTGACTTTTTATAATATTGTTTATTTATTATGGAATAAAAGCGATTTTTATTAAAAGTGTGTGAGTCTTTATAATATTGTTTATTTATTTTTTGTTTTTCTCAAAACAAATTTTATTAAAAAATAAATGTATGGCTTTAATAATGTTTAATTATTATATAAAATTAAATATGTGGTTTGAAAACTAAGGTTTTTTTAATAAAAAAAAATTCATAGATTTAATTTTTGTTTTTTTTTCAAAACATATTTCATTAAAATACATAAATGCATACTGTTTACTTATTATGGAAAGCAGTTTCATTTTTTTTTAAAGATAAATGTGTGAGTTGCAAACTAAGTTTTTGTTTTTTCCTAGTTTTATTCTCATTGTTTTACTTTATAATAAATCTAAATTTTTGAAAAAATATATGTATCTAAAATTGGTTTCTTTTACACAACCTCTAAATATCCCCTTGTCATGTTGTCGTTTCCATTTCTCTTTTCTGATAACATAGATCTAAAAAAAAGATGGAGAAGCAAACCATACTATTAGCAAATATTAAATACTACATCTAGGTGAATAATTTATATAAACAATTAGCATTTATTTCTATCATTCATAGTAACCAACCCTGTAGATTTATAAATTATTGTACTGCTACAAAATATTGATATTTAACTAAATTTCTAAATTGTGGAAGTATGTCATCCACATGGTGCAAAATAAAGTGTCTGATTTTGTGTTGTGAGACTCAGGTAAAGAAAGGGAAGATGATAACTCTAGGGTTTAGATTTCTTGGCAGTCATTTTGTTTGCTTCAAATTTTTTTTTGGGTACAAAGTCATGTTCTCTTCTTCATCAACTGTAGAAGCACTGTTCCTACAAGAATATGTATCATCTATATTTTGGAGGGAGTGTCATGACCCTAATATTTGAGTGTAATTTAATTTAGGAGATTGCCTTTCAATTAGAAGAAGCAACCAGAATAATTTGGTTTAGAAGAGTCACTTTCAATGTGAAGAAAAGAGAGATGAACAATCAGCTTCTATTCTTCCACTTCTTAGATCTTGTTCTTAAATATTGCCAGAAGTTTCACACATGATTTTTGTGGAAACCACCTACTGTGTAAGTTTTTTGGAGGGTTTTTACAAGAATTGAAAATCCCATAAACCAATAGTTATAAGAATTGTTGTGTATACTTAAAGGAATTTGAAAACCTAGAAATAATGAAGCACTCAGGAGCTTACCCTGATCATGTAAGCTTTGCATGTGTTTTATTTGCATGTAGCCATGGAGGCTTACTACATGAGGGGTGTAAATACTTGATCAACATGGGTGACTCTTACTACATTTCACCTATTATTTATCATTATGTGTGCATGTTTGACCTTCTTGGTTGTGTTGGTTATCTTGAGGATTCTCTAAAGTTTATCTTCAAAATGCTAATTAAGCATGTTGTGGTTTTGTGGATGTCTTTGTTTGGTGCCTATAGATCGCATAAGAATATAAGATTAGGAGTATTTACAACATCTCTCCTTTTTGAGCTAGATCCTAAAAATGTTGCAACTTATGTTCTTCTATCAAATAGCTATGTAGAAGTGGGCAGGTGGGATGAGGCTCGAATGGTAAGGAGATTGATGAAAGATAGAGAAAATAAAAAGGTACCTAGATGTAGGTAGATTGAAGGCCATAAAATGGTACACTCTTTTAATAGAAGACGGATCACCTCCAAAAACAAATGAAATCCTTATTCTAAAATGTAGACCTTCCCTCAAACATAGGTGTTGTGCCTTCACAAACAAGAGCTATAATTAATTCTTTTAGATGTGACAAGGTTCGTAGTTAATTATTTTAGATAAGAGCATTTTTTTTCAAAGGAAGCACTATGACAAGAGTTAGTTAATTGTTTTAGATGCAATGAGAGTCATGGTTAATTTTTTAATGTGGGATTAGATGAGAGCTTCTTTTTTTCTCAAAGGAAGCACTATGAAAAGAGTCATAGTTAATTATTTTAGATGAAAGCAATTTTTTTATTACAGAAAGAGTCATATTTAATAAGTTGTACATGTTATAATTTAATATTTGTCCTTTGTAATAAGTGGAGAATAAATTTGTAATGCACATTTGTTTGTTAACAAGGCCAATAAAGAGTCATAGTTTAGGATAAGTTGTTATGGTATAATGTAAATATTTTGCTTTTGTAAGAAGCCAAGAACAAATTTGTAGATGACACATTTGTTAAAGCATTAGTGGAATATAGTTAAGGGTTCTCAATAATTAAGAAGTTGAGAACAAGTTGTACCACAAAAAATATGTAACAAACATATTCAAGTTTAAGTGTTGCTAAAACATGAGAGAAATGTAACATGATGAAAACATTTATTAAAGCATTAGTGGAATATAGTTAAGGGTTCCCAATAGTTAAGAAGTTGAGAACAAGTTGTACCACAAAAAAATGTAACAACATATTCAAGTTTAAGTATTGTTAAAACACTAGAGAAATGTAACATGAGGAACATATTACTATTTTAGAAATCTATAATTATTCCATGAATCTTTTACATTATATAGTGCTTAAATGACTGTATGATAAAAAATTAATCATCTTTCCTCAATTAAAATTTAGTTCACACTTTGATATGTTATAATATAAAAAATAATTTATAAAATGTTATAATTGTTTAGAATATTATTTATTATGCTCGAACAATTGAAAGACACAAAATTGATTGTCTTTCCTTGATTAAATTTATTCCACAACTTGATATGTTATTGCTTAAAAAGTATTATAGATATAATATAAGAAGCATTTAAAAGCTGAGTAGGGTTGAATTTAGTTGAAAATGGTGTTCGGTTGAAATAACCATATGCAAAATCATTAATTACCAAACTATTATATGGAAATGGTGTTTGGTTGAAATACCCATGTGCAAAATCATTAATTACCAAACTATTAAAGACCCCTCAAAATAAAAGATTACCAAAAGTGTTTCTTTCCTTTATTGCCAATTCAAAATTCAAATAATGCTTGCTTAGTATAATCAAATCAAATCAAAGATATTATTAAAGGGAAACATGTTTAACAATTCATGAATAAAAAAAGAATTGTTTTATTGATATTATTAGATCAGATTAAATCAAAGACGTCATGTTTTTACTTTTTAATGGGACTTCAACATTATCAAGAGTGTTGGTAAAAGATGATTACCCTATTCATTGAATCAAATTAGATCAAAGAGGTCATGTTTTTATTTTTTAATGGGACTTCAACATTATCAAGAGTCTTAGTAAAAGTTGATTGGATTATTCATTGACACTATAGAGATCTTTTAGTCATAAAACAAAGAGAAGAATCTTAATGGTGTAAACTTGATCTAACGAACAATGGATTAAGCTTGGATATTTGAAGTTATCTTTCTTCCATAGGATAGTTCATAATGGATAATTCATAAATAGGAAAAATAGTATAAACAAAAATGAGATTAAATTAAGTGGTCATAGATTTGATTTTAGGGCAGAGAAAAGGTGTAACATTTATTCATTACCATGTTAATTTTAAAAAGGTGGGGTTTTGAGTAATAATGGAAACAAAGTTTCCAAAAAATAAATAATCTACAAAATAATGGATTACTCTTGGGGATTCCAAGTCAAAATTTTGGAAATTAAAATAATAATTCCTAATCTATTTTTAAATATTTATTTGATGTTACCTAAAAAAGGTGAAAGATGAGAATATGCAATTAGAGCTCTAGAGTATAAGTGTTTTTGCATAACATTAACTTCTACATATGAAAATGTTGATCTAAAGTTTTAGAAACTTTGTCTGAAGTATACTTCTTGAAGGTTTAGCCCATTGTGATGTTTATGAAAATTACAAATCGAAAGATCAAAATTGACATTACATATACAATCAATAATCAAACATTATTTCTTAGAAGTAATTCTTATTTGAAAAAATATACCAAAACAATGAACACATAATGCAATGTTCTAAAACTAAAGGTATATTTATTTGGTACTAATAGTTCTTATTCAATAGTTATCACATTTTGAATTGACTATATTGTTGTTTTTATCTAGAGTGAAGTTTGTTCGTAACAAGAGGTTGTGCAAAGTGAGAACTATTATTCATTTCTCATGAAGGTATTCTTCATTATGGATGTTTTGAAGTTTATGAAGTAATTGATAAAATTCTCCCTTTTCAATAAAAATTATAATTGTTTCCCTCTCAGTTGTTGTCCTTGATGTCAATACACAAACTCTCTAATTTGTTCATGTTGGTTTCCTGATACTTGTTATGAATCTGACACTTGGTATGGTGGTTTGCTCGGGTTGGTTTTATGACACTTGGTATGAAAGTCATGTGGTAATATGGTTGCATTGATGACATAGATGACTTTCTTATTGTTGGTATATTGTTATTGGCCCATGCTTAATTCAGTTGGTTCTCTTTCACCTTACAGTTTAGTTTGGATGTACAGTTTTGGTGATCATGTTTCATATTTACTTTGGTGTATCATGATATAGTTCATTGATTTCATTGATTGGATTTGGTATGGTATCTTTGGCATACAGTTGGCATGGTTGTTTCATACATTTGTTTGGTAAATGCTGGCATATGCTTCACAATTAGTCGTATGGACACATGGTTGTTATGGTATCATGCTCATGACACAACATCACACTATTGTTGGTTTGACACATGGTAGTTCATATATGTTCTCATAGTTCATATTGTCTATGCACTTGATCTTCTATTTTCTTATGCTCTCTTGAGATGATGACAATTCGATGTCATTTGATTGATACAGCCTTGCAGCCATGTATTGTAAGTATGGTTAGCTATGATAGTTTGATATCATATAGTATCTTCAGTATGGCACCTTTGGTAATCTAGCATTGGCCCTCTTGATCACGTTGACATGGTTTGTCATTTGTAACATCCAAATCTGAATTTACTTGAAAACTAGGTTTTAACATAGGTATTTTTTTTTTGTAATCAAACATAAAAGATTTCACTACTAACAAGTATAACATTCTTCGATATAACAATAAACATGATTTCATTATTCGTAAAACTGAAAGAAATGATAAACCATAATCATTTAGTTGTCTTACTAATTTGAAAAATACTTAAAGCAAAACCAACAATAGAAAGATACCATTATCACCGCATCTCGATTGTCGACCATTCACATTCAAGACTTGGCAATCCTTAATATTTGGAAGAGAAAGTATCTTCAAGGAGCTTAACCTCCAACCACAGACCGTCAGTCTCCCACACTCCTTCCTAACTAGAAGTGGCCCTACCCTACTCAAGAGGATAAACTTAGGATAACCATCGGTGTTTGCCATCTGAGCTCTAGTGTTGTGACCTACAAAACTTGTTATCATGCAATCCCCCTAGATTCCCTCTAGTCTTGCATGACCTTTCCACAAGCTATGCCATCTAGTCACAGTGAACATACAATGCACTTGAGGATCATGCATCACCTTGGCGAAAGAATTTAAATTTTATTTTAACGTTGCATCAACGCATAGATTAAGTTCACCCACCCTACTCGACTTGAATCAAACGCAATCCTACAGTTTTCCTATTAGTAAGGTTTATACATATACATATGTTAACCTCGATGACCTTAAGGTATTAGAACTTCTTCATGCATTAGCGCTTGGTGCATAGCTTTACTCTATTCCTGAGCTTATGGAATCATCTCCATTTTCATGATGTATAAAAGGTTTTCTAGTTCATTGTCTATACGGATAACATTTGTAATGCAATAATAATCCCTTAACAGTCTAATCCATTGTTTAAAAATTAACCACTCATAAGTGGTCTCTAACTTAGCTATACGATTTTCAAAAGTTTATACAAATTACCCAAGTATAAAAATGCGAATACCCAAAAGCCTAGAGTTTTAAGCTGTAGACTCATAAAGGTCTTCAATGTACTAGGTAAGAGCAATGTTGTGATGTTCACAACACGCCCCATTTTGCTCCTTAGCAAAACGAGGACCCCTGCTGATGTCTTGCTTTTTTACTTCTGCTTGTGTTTTTTCTGCTTCCTGGCGGTCTGGTAAAAATGAAGGTCAGGTGCATCATCATCATGATATTGCATAGGGTAGGTCATCATCATGAGGTCTGTTTGTCAAAGTTCATATTTTGTTTCTGTGACCTCATATTTTGAAAGAGCTTGAAATTTCATGCAGGTTTGCCTTTTACTTCACTTGAAAATTCGACCGTATGTGAAAGTTATGCACGGTCAAAGTCTTGGTCAAACCTGATATTCGCAGGAGCATCATCATTTTATTTTTTATTCTAAGTCATGTTGACAGGATCATCATGATCTTCGCATTATGCAGCATCATGATATCTTTTAGGAAGGTTATATTATAAACTCGGTTTTGCTGAAGAGCATCATCATCATCATATTTAAACCCCCCCCCGATAATATCCTGAGGTTCGAATTATCATGATGACGTTAACTTTAAGTCGAGGTAAGTTCCCCCCGTCGAGCGGCCTTTGTATCGCGAGCATCATCATGATATCCTTGCATCGCCTGATCTTAAAATATCATGCTGATGGTATAGGATCACCCTGACTTAACAAAATCACCTTCGGCATATTTACATGCGCACGTTCAAAACCTATTGGAGGGTCATCATCATGATATTTGCTGGCATTCGAAATATGATGATGACGACGACTTCATATCCTCCTGGTCTCCCTTTCACAAGGTCGTCATCATGATATTTGCTGAACTTCGAAATATGATGATGACGGCTTCTTGATCATCATCCTGATCTTTCACAGAACATTCGCTGAAATTCGCTAAGTAATGAAGACATCATCATGATAATTTCAAAGGAGGATCATCATCTTCATATCCTCCTGATATCCGTTTGCCGAAACATCATGATGATCAGCCTATCTATTAAGAAGGGTTCGATATTGCATTTCTTAAACAGCATCATCATATTTTGTAATATCACCCTAGCCGAATATCATGATGACCAACTTATCCTTGTGCTTCGAAGACAAAATATCATGATGACGTCATCATGATAAATCGATGAGAAGTAAATATCCTGATGATCAGCATCATCATATTTTACAATATCACCCTAGCGCGAATATGATGATGACGTCATCATCATTCTTTATCCTGTCCTGATTGTCAAGATCATCATGATCTTGTTTGTTCGCCCGATATTTCGCCAAGTCCTCCTGCCGAAAATGCAACCTTTTGAGAACATCCTGATCATCATCATCATCATATTTTTATCCTGATCATGATCATGATCATAACATTTTTCCCTTCGGCAGGATTTTTTCTCAAACATGATCCGGTTGGCGAAATATCATGATGACGTCATGATTCAAGTTTAACGAAGGACCCGAATATCATGATGACGTCATCCCGATCTGAATAACGAGGAAACAAATATCCTCCTGATGGTCATCATCATCATTTTTCCTTCGAACAGGATATTTTCCAAGACCCGATCCGGCTCCCGATCATGATGATGATGTTCTTTTTCTATGTTCGACAAAAGTAAATATCCTGATGATTATCCTTCATCATCATCATTTTTTTTCCTTCAAGCGGGATACTTTTTTTTCAAACACGATCCGGTTCCCGATTATCATGATGACGTTCTATTCTAAGTTCGACATACGCCCCAAATATGATGGTGATCTTCATCATGCTGATTTTTATCGAGAGGGTTGCCTTGGCCGTAAAAGGGTCATATTATGCTCATCATCCTGATCATGCTCCTTAGGTGACCCGATATTGCAATTATCCCCCTGATCTTAACCGAACATGACGATGACATCATCCTTAGCATTTCAGTGAAGCCCGAATATCATGATGACATCACCATCATCTTCCTTTCCTCGGCAGCATGATTATAGTCGCATCCTCCTATTCTCCTTCAAATATGATGATGATGTTGTTGTTCGTTTCTCCATATGCAGAAGTCAAATATCATGATGACGTTCATCTGAACCTTCAGGAGGGAAAGCATCATATTTTCCAGAATATCATGATGATGAGGTATATCGACTAACCTATTTTTTTTGACGCACCGACTGCGAATATCATGCCGATGGGCGGGAAATGAAGCAGTGGAGTTTTTAAGTGTTTTTTTTGGCGCCTCTGACATTTTTTCAGTCAGCGATGGTTGACCCATCAATTTTGAGCAGCTTGGGCGCATTTTTCACGCGTTTTGAGCAGATTTTGGGTCTGATTTCCGCGATCTTGCGCAGTCACTTGGATTTAAACGCTTATTCTAGTTTCCTACTGTTTTTTGTGATAAATGTGAAACTTATTGCTGGTCTTGTCTTGCAGGCTTGCAGTTGAGGAAGCAGCTGGAAAGTCAATACAGTGACCTCATGGAGGCAGAAGATCAGATCTCAGGAGCAAGAAGATAGAGATGAAATGCAAAAAGTCAAAGCCATTCAAGTGAAGAGGAAGGTCGCAGCTGGAGGTATTTCTGCAAAAGACAAACAGAAGTTATTGCTCAGCTGCTGGAACTTCTCAGAAGGGGCAATATTTCGCCCAGATTTGACCATGGCTCTGAGATATTTTTGAGAACTGGTTCACCTGCATTTATTGCTGTAACTAGAGGTTTGAACCAGGGGGTCAGTTAGGTTTTTTTGCTGTAGTGAGGACAATCAGGATGTTATATATTGTGCCTCTCTACACTGTAATACTTTACAACAGGGGCTACACAACAGAGATTCTAGGAAAATACAGCAAGTTAGCTTAGCATAGTTTAGAAGTAGAAGAAGGAGGTCGCCTGTTTGTCTGCAGTAAGGTGCGCGTGGAATGTCTGGCTGCCTTACTGTATCTGTAAAGCTTGTAAGTTCTCTGTAGTATGATCAATGAAACTAAGAGTCATTCTTACATTGTAAATCATGTATGGCTATTCGTTTCTAATACAATAGAATCTGGAGTTCTGCATCTATCTTCTGAGTGTTCTCCTGCTCTTCTTTGTGTTTTGAAATATCTTCTTTGAGAGCTTGCAATTTTAAATGTATGTTTGTGAAAATGCTCAGGACTTACATTTAAGGTTTTTACTGTGGATTTGATCAGATTACTGTGGTATTTACATAGTGGATAACAGAAACACTTAGATCCTTCTGTAGATTAGATGAAGTGTAGATTAGATCTCTCTAACTTTTCCCAACCCATCTGAAATATCTAGCTGAAAACGTAGAAATCCAAAGGAAATTGTCTCAAATTTGAAGAAGCATGATAACAGAGTCTAAGTAGACAGTTTTCATAAGTACATGAAGAAGGAAGCTGCAAAAAAATCCAAGAAAACCCTCTGAAACTTGCAGCCCAGTATCACTCTTATGCAAAGGAATGAAAAGCATTGACATACCTCATGACCTTTTTGCATATTCTTAGGCCAGTAAACCACAAAACAAACCTAAACTACGTAAGGCCCCTTGAACATTACAGCTTCACATTGACCAACTGAACTTGACCAACCGAACCATTGTAGACTTGGGATTAGTTGAATCACCAAATGATTCCTTCTTGTCTTTCAAGTATAGTTACAGTTCATGTCATGTGAATTTTGACTTATTGTTATGATTGCATCAAAACAGTCATCAACAGTTTTCTGGCGCTAGAAGGAGGGCCGCCTGAGTTAGGTTTCATTTCAAACTGGCTAACGACAGTAACAGAGTGACTAGGTCTAGGTCCAGTTCAGGAGATATCTTTGTGCAACTACCTGATACAAGGCGAAGTAAAAGCCCTTTAATCTGGAATCCAAAGATATCGCAAGCAGGAAGTTCATCTGGAACACCTCCTGGGTCACCTTTTAACATCTGTAGTATTATAAGTCCTGATAGATCACTGTTCAGATCTTTAAATCTTGGTTCAGGCACTTCTGGAGGTCTCAATCCTCCTCTAAATCCTAATCCACCAATCAATCCAGGTATTTCTGCAAGTTCAAGTCAAACTCAAACACCTGCAATGGCTTATTTCGATGTCAATTCTCCCATATTCTTCAATGATTATCATGACATGCCAAAAAATCCAGAAAAGATATGTCCCAAATACCAGTTGCATCAAGACCCAGAAGATCATATTAGAATATTTAAGGAAGCATGTTTTAGGGCTATGTTAGAGCACGAGGATGTTGTGTGTAGGTTGTTTCCTTACACCTTTAATGAGCAGGCCTCTAGCTGGTATGTAAACTTACCCAATAGTTACATTTCTTCCTGGGCACTTATGGAAGAAGCATTTCTGTCAAGATTTAGAGGACCCATTGACCCTTGTGCTTTGTATCATAAGTTGGCTGCTATAAAACGAGGTGAGGGAGAGTTAATTGATAATTTCAATGACAGATTCCAAAAGGCCTATTCTAGGCTAGCAGCCCCTTATACCATAGCTGATGCTCCCTTGTTGGCTATGTACTATGCTGCTTTGGATCCTTTAACTGCCATGTTTGTCAAAAGGAAACCTGACATAGATTCAGTATCCAAAGCCTATAAAGAGGCAGCCTCAGTGAACCAAGAAATGAGACATACAGCCTACAGTCCATTTGGAGGAAATTTTGGGGTGCAGAATCAGGCACACCCATGGAATGGAGTCCCTGTGCAGCATGCTCCACTAATAAATCCGGTTCCTTCTTACACACCTGTGTATAATCCTACTCCAATCCAGGCTATAACTCCTTACACGGCTAGTACTTCCAATAACAGTCAAAATAATGGTCAGCCTTTCTTCCAACTTCCTAGGGATGTAACTGTGGCAAAAGCACAAGATGATAGGGAAGACATCAAAGAAATTACTGCACATCTGAAGAGATTAACAACCGAAGTGACACAGCTAAGAAATGAGAATCTCTATGGCAGAAGCAACCAAAACTACAATCCACCTCAAGGTCACAACCAAGGCCAAAATCAGAATTATAGTCTCAACCAGAACCAGCAGTACAATCAGAACCAAAACTACAATCAGCATCAAGGCCCCGGTCAGGGGCAACCAATGCAAAATAGGGGGCCAGTGATAGATAATAGGACCTGGGGCAATAATAACAAGAACCAGAATCAACCTAGGCCACCCAAGACATGGAACACTGGGCCCAACAACGGTACTCTGGCTTCTCCTTTCAAGAATACGGATAATCATGGTGCAAAACAAATAACTAACATACAAATGGCCAATACAGCACCCAAAAATTGGTGCAGATTTCACAATACTAATGCCCATGCTGAGCATGACTGTCCACAGTTCCACTTGGCAGCTAGTATCTTCAACGTAGATGTACAGCCTCCTACCTCAGAATTTCTCATTCCTAAGGGTAATGAGGTAGTACCCTCAGAATATGACACAACATTGGTCTTAGAAACGTTTACCTTTGCAACTGCAGAAGAGAGGGAGGGTGAATTGCTAGAGGATGAACCATACTATTGTGAAAGTCTTTATCCCGAATCAGCCTTTGTGTTAAATGCTTTTCAGTTTCCTTTTGAATCTGAAAACGAGATATTAAATGAAACAGAGGAGGTGCAGGCCTTTCAACAGACAAATAAAAGCCACACCTACCATTTGAGGAACAACCCTAGGCCGGGAGGACCTTTCACCACTTCCACTCCTCCGAATAACATCAATACACCCCCAGATCAGAATGCTAGCAACAATCCTGCCATACTTAAAGCTAGTCAGCACACAAATAACGGAACAGCAGTGCAAAAGGATCAAACAAGTAAGACAGAAGCAGTAGAGACAACAAGACTAATGAATTACTTGTCAGAGGAAATAAAGAAAATGAAGGTCAGCATACCTCTAAATGAATTATTGAAGACCCCAGGGATCAGAAATGCTTTTTTAAAATCCCTGGATACATCCATAACAAACATGGTGTCTGCTGATATAACTGTTCCTAGTAGTAATTCACCACCTAAGGAGAAAGGTAAGAAAGTTGAGCAGCCTTCCAACACCAATGTAGTAATACATGCGGATAAGAGGGATACTCAACCTTTCTTGTTAACTGTTAGGTTGTGTGGGAAGAATATACACAATTGCATGGTAGATTCTGGTGCTTCAGCCAACGTAATGCCCTTAGGAATATGTAAAACTCTCGGGCTGACTCCCACCAAATCTGCCAAGGTTGTCACACAATTAGATAAGACCGAGGTTAGTGTGATAGGAGAACTCATGAACATACAGGTGCAGTTAGCTTCAGACCCTAGGGTGAGCCAAATCATTGACATCCAAGTAGTGGATATACCCGTAAATTATGGAATGTTGCTGAGTAGGGATTGGTCCAAGACATTAAACGGGTATATGGCTACTGACTTTTCACACATGTGGTTACCATGGAGAGGCATCCCGAACCAGATCAGAATAGGGGCAGAGCCCAGAATGAAGCATATGATAACAGAGTATAATCGAACTAATGAAATATTATATGCTGCTGTTGAACCAGGTGTCTATAGAGTTACCAACAATGGGATGCAGATTGAAGAGATCATGATGTTAAACATTAGGAAGAAGTATGTCAGCAATAGAACGGCACTATTCATTGAGTCTGACGGAAATTCTTCAGATGAGGAAAACAATGCAATAGGCAAATTTGGTCATGCCATTAGACAAGAGGTGGAAGAGTGCGTTACACACAATCTCCCAGTCCAATGTAAGTTATATAAAAATAGGTGTAGAGTCCATGATAGGCAGCATTCTGAGGAGAATTGTGAAATATGCAAAGACATCATTGAATATGAATACAAGAAGTGCATAGGGAAGGTAGAGTCACAAGAGAAAAATGAGAATCCTGATCTAACACAGAGATATGTTCAGGATAATATAGGTGCTTTGATTCCAGATTTAGGGAAAGAAATAGAGGACAAGGGTAGTTATCTTTCTGAGTTGCAAACTAAAAACATACATATGCAAGATAACCAAACGGAAAAACCCATGAATAAACAAGACAACACCCCACAGGCAATAAAAGAGACAAAGTGTACCAAGGTAAAAGATCAGAAAAAGAAGGATGGCATGTGGACGTTAAAATGTGATGGGTCCAAATCAAAACAGGGCGCAGGTGCAGGTATTGAACTCATAAATCCTCAAGGTAAATCTCATTTGGCAGCATATAGATTACAATTTTCCTGCACTAACAATATTGCTGAATATGAGGCCCTAATTTTAGGACTTGTCATGGCCATCAGGAAAGGGGTAAGAGCCATCAGAGTATTTTCAGACTCTGAATTAGTAGTCAGACAAGTGAGGAAACTATATGCCTGCAATTATAAGAAGATGATCAGTTACAGACATAGAGTTTGGGGTTTAATGGATTCATTTGATGCTTTTAACATAGAGCACATTCCTAGAGAGCTAAACCACAGGCCAGATGCATTAGCAGTTGCTGCTAGTACCTTAGAACCATTGACACTGTCAGGATTAAGACGATTTGCTGTTGAGCTAGTTAACGTGCCCAGTATACCAGACAACGTTACACACTTTCAGGTATTTGGAGAGGATCAGCAAATTATTGATTTTCTGACTTGTAATGAGGCATTTGAGGCCCAAATTATTGATGAACAAGAAAGGCCTGAAGTAACATGGGACGAAGAAGATATAATCAACTTAAAGAGCAACTTCTTGCCAAAAGGAGTAATTGAATTAGAACACATCTTTGACTTCGACGGAATAATAAGACAGAAAGACTTACCCAAAACAGAAGGGGGTAAGTGTGATTTACATAACTTAGGGACTGAGCTAAATCCACAAAATGTACTAATTGGGAAAGCTTGCTCTGAGAAAATCAGAAAAGAGGTTCTGGATGTTCTGCAAAAATATAAACATGTCATAGCATGGGCTTATGAAGACTTGAAAACATTTGATGAGTCCATCATAACTCACGTCATACCTTTGAGAAAAGAAGTCAAACCATTTAGGCAGAAACAGAGGCCTGTAAACGCCATTCTAGAGCCTTTAATCTTTGAGGAAGTTAAAAAACTACTGTCCGCTGGAATAATTTTTCCAGTCAGACATTCTGTCTGGGTAGCTAACTTAGTACCAGTAAGGAAGAAAAACGGAGACATCAGGTTGTGCGTGGACTTTAGAAATTTAAACAAGGCATCTGAAAAAGATAATTATCCTTTGCCCCCAATAGATGAAGTACTGCAAGCAGTAAATGGCGCAAGGATGATGTCTTTTTTAGATGGTTTTTCAGGTTATAACCAGGTTTTAATTGACAGAGAGGATAGACTAAAAACCACCTTCACTTGCAAATGGGGAAATTATGCGTATAGAAGAATGCCTTTTGGTCTGATTAATGCAGGTGCCACTTTTCAGAGGGCCATGGACGTTGCTTTTCGTGGATTATCAGGTAAATGTATTGTTGTGTATATGGATGATTTAACTGTGTATTCCAAGGATGCATCCACCCACGCTGAGGACCTCAGAAAAGTACTCCAGCGATGTGAAAGGTATGGGATTTCCCTTAATCCTAAGAAATGTATATTTGGCGTAACTGAAGGTAAATTATTAGGCCATGTCATTTCTGAAAATGGAATTTCAATTGATCCGGATAGAATAGAATCCATAAAAAATTTGCAAATACCAAACAGTAGGAAAGAATTGAAATCATTTTTTGGTAAAATTAACTTTGTTCGGAAGTTTATAACAGGTTTTGCAGAGATTGTGCAGCCGTTGAATGCCATGTTAAAGAAAGATGCACAGATGGAATGGACGCCAGTAGCCAAAGCCGCATTTGAAGATATCAAGGAGGCAATTTCTAATGCCCCTGTATTGGCAAGTCCAGACTACACATGCCCGTTTTACATCTACTCCTTTGCATCTTCTCATTCTGTCGCTGCTGCCCTGACACAGAAAGGTGAAAATAATGACGAGAGGCCCATAGCATTTATGAGTGCGCCTCTGAAGGATGCACAGCTGAGATATTTGGATATCGAAAGACAGGCATTTGCATTGGTGAAGGCTGTGAAAAAATTCAGACACTACATCCTGCGCAGCCAGATTAAAGCCATAGTACCAGACGCAGCAGTAAAGATGCTGCTGATGCAGAACGAGCCTGGAGAAAAAAGAGCCAAATGGATCACCACGTTGCAAGAATTCGACATGGAGATCATTCCCGCAAAGCTGGTCAGAGGGCAGGCGCTGGTGCAGATAATAGCAAACACGGATCCAAATCTGATAAAACAGCAGTATGTATTGAATTCCCAAGACGCATCAGGCTGGTACAATGATTTAAGCACCTTCCTGATAGCTGGAAGGTACCCAGGCAAGATGAAGGCTTCTCAGAGGAGAGCCTTGAAGATTAAGGCACAGCATTATATGGTGCAAGGAGGTCTTCTATTCAGGAAGAACCATGATGGAATTTATTTGAGATGCATAAACAGAGCTGAAGCTGATAAAGTGTTGACAGAACTACATGACAAATACGGAACCGGCCATGGTTCCCATTTAGCTACAGCACACAAAATACTGAGAGCGGGCTATTACTGGCCCACTATATTCAAAGATACTAAGGGTCACATCAGAAGCTGCCACACCTGTCAGATTGCAGCAGACAGAGGAAGAAATCTGGCCAATCCACTGCAGCCTGTGATCGAGTCCAGACCATTTGCACAATGGGGCTTGGATTTTATCGGAGTCATCAATCCCCCATCTTCTGCAGGACACAAGTTTATATTGACGGTGACGGACTATTGTACAAGGTGGACTGAGGCCACCTGCTGCAAGTTTTCCACAACTGAGGTAGTTATCAAGTTCCTTGAAGAAAACATCATCACCAGGTTTGGAACGCCCTATTCATTGGTATGTGATAACGGCCCTGCTTTTTCTTCTTTAAAATTTTCTAAATGGGCATTTGAATATGGGATCATTCTAAGGTTTTCTTCAAATTATTACCCCCAAGGTAATGGACTGGCTGAATCAACAAACAAAATCTTATTAGACATCATCAAGAGGTTAATTGCCAAAAGTCCTAGAGAGTGGAATACCCTATTAAGATATGCATTATGGGTAGACAGGACCAAGTTCAAAACAGCTCTAGGTAGCACACCTTACCACCTAGTTTATGGGACTGATCCCATACTTCCGGTCAATCTGAGAATACCAACCTGGAAGTTTGCCAATGAATATCTGGGCTTTGATAACCATAGGGAAGCCAGAATAGTGCAAATGTTGCAACTAGAGGAGAAAAGAGGTCAAGCCCTCGAGAAGTTTGCCAAACACCAAGCAGTTGTTAAGAGGTGGTTTGACAAAAGGGCAAGAGTCAAAACATTTAGGATATCAGACTTAGTGTTGTGCTGGGACAAAGCACATGAAAAGAAAGGAAGCCATGGAAAATTCGATAAATTATGGCTGGGTCCATTACAAGTCTCAGAAATAATAGGAGATAACACCTTTAGACTTAAGACCTTGACTGGAGAAGATGTGCCATTACCAGTTAATGGCCAGCATTTGAAACACTACTTCCAGGCTTGAAGGTCAGGATGAGGCAGTCCTTTCTTTCTTAATGTAAAATGCTGTAGATAATGTACAGTCCTTCTTTTGCTATTTTCCTTTTGGGTTGGCTGTTTGTATAGCCTGTCCTCTGCTTGTTTTTTGCTTTTTGTTTCTGTCTGTTTGTACAGTTTTGTACAGTTTTGTTGCTGTCCTGTTAACAACATCATCATCATGATCTTGTTTGTACAACCTGTTTGCTTGGTCTGTTTGTTGTCTCCTCAGCAGGGATCTTTATTTTACTGTAGAGTATTAGGGAGCAGAACTAGCAACCATTCAAAACAGTATATAATTTAGGATATTCAGGTTAACCATTTGCAATTTACACATAACTTGTCACTGTCATGAATGTAGAGAGTTGTTCATCTTCTGAAGTTTCGTATTCAATAAATGTGATTGAGAATTCGAAGCAGGTTTCTCACGATGACACACCTAAAATCCTTGGGTTTGTTGAACCTACCAGTGTAGATATTAGGTGAAAAATCAGAGGTCACCCTTGCTACCATTACAATTCTCAGCTTAATTTCAGCAAGTGTCCACTCCTTGCATCATCATGAAGTTACAAATTGCTATACCTTATGAGATCTTTCAAAATTAGAAAACAAAAAAATAAATAAATAAATGAATAAAGCGGATTATACTGAAAATCCAGATTAAGCCATCTAAGTAACTCTACCGGGGCTATGGACGCTCGCTGGCAGTGGGGCTCTACTTAGGAGAATTGTAACGATAACCTTGCCGGGGCTATAGACGCTCGCTGGCAGCAAGGCTCTATCCGGTCGGCTATGAGGGAATATCCTCACCTACGTAGGCTAATGTCAGTCACTGGTTTGTTCAACCGATCTTCAAGATGAGGATAATTAATCACATGCACACAACTAAACTGAAAATGGAAATTCATGCATCTTTATTGAACACTTTGAGTCTCAAGCTGAATAGTAATTTGCAGGAAAAGATAGTTGGAAGTTATGAGTTCATTACATCTAGTTTCCTTGAACACTCTGAATTTAATTGTTTTGTTTTGGTTGCTAGTTGTTGTGATGTTCACAACACGCCCCATTTTGCTCCTTAGCAAAACGAGGACCCCTGCTGATGTCTTGCTTTTTTACTTCTGCTTGTGTTTTTTCTGCTTCCTGGCGGTCTGGTAAAAATGAAGGTCAGGTGCATCATCATCATGATATTGCATAGGGTAGGTCATCATCATGAGGTCTGTTTGTCAAAGTTCATATTTTGTTTCTGTGACCTCATATTTTGAAAGAGCTTGAAATTTCATGCAGGTTTGCCTTTTACTTCACTTGAAAATTCGACCGTATGTGAAAGTTATGCACGGTCAAAGTCTTGGTCAAACCTGATATTCGCAGGAGCATCATCATTTTATTTTTTATTCTAAGTCATGTTGACAGGATCATCATGATCTTCGCATTATGCAGCATCATGATATCTTTTAGGAAGGTTATATTATAAACTCGGTTTTGCTGAAGAGCATCATCATCATCATATTTAAACCCCCCCCCGATAATATCCTGAGGTTTGAATTATCATGATGACGTTAACTTTAAGTCGAGGTAAGTTCCCCCCGTCGAGCGGCCTTTGTATCGCGAGCATCATCATGATATCCTTGCATCGCCTGATCTTAAAATATCATGCTGATGGTATAGGATCACCCTGACTTAACAAAATCACCTTCGGCATATTTACATGCGCACGTTCAAAACCTATTGGAGGGTCATCATCATGATATTTGCTGGCATTCGAAATATGATGATGACGATGACTTCATATCCTCCTGGTCTCCCTTTCGCAAGGTCGTCATCATGATATTTGCTGAACTTCGAAATATGATGATGACGGCTTCTTGATCATCATCCTGATCTTTCACAGAACATTCGCTGAAATTCGCTAAGTAATGAAGACATCATCATGATAATTTCAAAGGAGGATCATCATCTTCATATCCTCCTGATATCCGTTTGCCGAAACATCATGATGATCAGCCTATCTATTAAGAAGGGTTCGATATTGCATTTCTTAAACAGCATCATCATATTTTGTAATATCACCCTAGCCGAATATCATGATGACCAACTTATCCTTGTGCTTCGAAGACAAAATATCATGATGACGTCATCATGATAAATCGATGAGAAGTAAATATCCTGATGATCAGCATCATCATATTTTACAATATCACCCTAGCGCGAATATGATGATGACGTCATCATCATTCTTTATCCTGTCCTGATTGTCAAGATCATCATGATCTTGTTTGTTCGCCCGATATTTCGCCAAGTCCTCCTGCCGAAAATGCAACCTTTTGAGAACATCCTGATCATCATCATCATCATATTTTTATCCTGATCATGATCATGATCATAACATTTTTCCCTTCGGCAGGATTTTTTCTCAAACATGATCCGGTTGGCGAAATATCATGATGACGTCATGATTCAAGTTTAACGAAGGACCCGAATATCATGATGACGTCATCCCGATCTGAATAACGAGGAAACAAATATCCTCTTGATGGTCATCATCATCATTTTTCCTTCGAACAGGATATTTTCCAAGACCCGATCCGGCTCCCGATCATGATGATGATGTTCTTTTTCTATGTTCGACAAAAGTAAATATCCTGATGATTATCCTTCATCATCATCATTTTTTTTCCTTCAAGCGGGATACTTTTTTTTCAAACACGATCCGGTTCCCGATTATCATGATGACGTTCTATTCCAAGTTCGACATACGCCCCAAATATGATGGTGATCTTCATCATGCTGATTTTTATCGAGAGGGTTGCCTTGGCCGTAAAAGGGTCATATTATGCTCATCATCCTGATCATGCTCCTTAGGTGACCCGATATTGCAATTATCCCCCTGATCTTAACCGAACATGACGATGACGTCATCCTTAGCATTTCAGTGAAGCCCGAATATCATGATGACGTCACCATCATCTTCCTTTCCTCGGCAGCATGATTATAGTCGCATCCTCCTATTCTCCTTCAAATATGATGATGATGTTGTTGTTCGTTTCTCCATATGCAGAAGTCAAATATCATGATGACGTTCATCTGAACCTTCAGGAGGGAAAGCATCATATTTTCTAGAATATCATGATGATGAGGTATATCGACTAACCTGTTTTTTTTGACGCACCGACTGCGAATATCATGCCGATGGGCGGGAAATGAAGCGGTGGAGTTTTTAAGTGTTTTTTTTGGCGCCTCTGACATTTTTTCAGTCAGCGATGGTTGACCCATCAATTTTGAGCAGCTTGGGCGCATTTTTCACGCGTTTTGAGCGGATTTTGGATCTGATTTCCGCGATCTTGCGCAGTCACTTGGATTTAAACGCTTATTCTAGTTTCCTGCTGTTTTTTGTGATAAATGTGAAACTTATTGCTGGTCTTGTCTTGCAGGCTTGCAGTTGAGGAAGCAGCTGGAAAGTCAATACAGTGACCTCATGGAGGCAGAAGATCAGATCTCAGGAGCAAGAAGATAGAGATGAAATGCAAAAAGTCAAAGCCATTCAAGTGAAGAGGAAGGTCGCAGCTGGAGGTATTTCTGCAAAAGACAAACAGAAGTTATTGCTCAGCTGCTGGAACTTCTCAGAAGGGGCAATATTTCACCCAGATTTGACCATGGCTCTGAGATATTTTTGAGAACTGGTTCACCTGCATTTATTGCTGTAACTAGAGGTTTGAACCAGGGGGTCAGTTAGGTTTTTTTGCTGTAGTGAGGACAATCAGGATGTTATATATTGTGCCTCTCTACACTGTAATACTTTACAACAGGGGCTACACAACAGAGATTCTAGGAAAATACAGCAAGTTAGCTTAGCATAGTTTAGAAGTAGAAGAAGGAGGTCGCCTGTTTGTCTGCAGTAAGGTGCGCGTGGAATGTCTGGCTGCCTTACTGTATCTGTAAAGCTTGTAAGTTCTCTGTAGTATGATCAATGAAACTAAGAGTCATTCTTACATTGTAAATCATGTATGGCTATTCGTTTCTAATACAATAGAATCTGGAGTTCTGCATCTATCTTCTGAGTGTTCTCCTGCTCTTCTTTGTGTTTTGAAATATCTTCTTTGAGAGCTTGCAATTTTAAATGTATGTTTGTGAAAATGCTCAGGACTTACATTTAAGGTTTTTACTGTGGATTTGATCAGATTACTGTGGTATTTACATAGTGGATAACAGAAACACTTAGATCCTTCTATAGATTAGATGAAGTGTAGATTAGATCTCTCTAACTTTTCCCAACCCATCTGAAATATCTAGCTGAAAACGTAGAAATCCAAAGGAAATTGTCTCAAATTTGAAGAAGCATGATAACAGAGTCTAAGTAGACAGTTTTCATAAGTACATGAAGAAGGAAGCTGCAAAAAAATCCAAGAAAACCCTCTGAAACTTGCAGCCCAGTATCACTCTTATGCAAAGGAATGAAAAGCATTGACATACCTCATGACCTTTTTGCATATTCTTAGGCCAGTAAACCACAAAACAAACCTAAACTACGTAAGGCCCCTTGAACATTACAGCTTCACATTGACCAACTGAACTTGACCAACCGAACCATTGTAGACTTGGGATTAGTTGAATCACCAAATGATTCCTTCTTGTCTTTCAAGTATAGTTACAGTTCATGTCATGTGAATTTTGACTTATTGTTATGATTGCATCAAAACAGTCATCAACAAGCAATACAAGGAATGTTGCATGCAAATTAATTAACTAAAAACACAATATGCGGGTTCCCCATCCTTATCTCTTCACTTTAAATGCATGATGGTTTTTGACCAAAGACAAATACTTATACTACAAAGCTCTACACCCTCCTTCCAAAACAAATAGTTTTAAATGGTTCAATGAGGTAAGAGTTATATAATAAAGATATTAAAAGACTTGGAATCTATCTTAAGAATCTATAGATGATCATACTCATATATCGACCTCTAACTGAAGATCTAATACCAGATAAGAAACTAGTTAAACACATTTGTCGACATTCAATCCGATCTCAATTTCTTATCTGCCAAGGTTTGTCATACCTTTTAAACTCTATGGGTCAGGTTATAGAAATAAAACATCAAGCCAACAAAGCTTATATCTTATGTCATCAAGGTTGAACCTTGGAAGGTTTTGGAACCAAAATTGGTTAGAACTTCAACTAATCATTAACTAACAAAGGTGTACCATGTACTCACACTGTCCAGACATAAACAAACACAAAAACATAGTTTGAATCCATTCTGCCTACCATGCCTTCGGGGTTCTACTGTGCTAGGACAGAGAGATGTTTTATAATCCTTCTAAACATTGGCTTTATCTTCCGTTAACACAGCCAGTTAATACAAAACCACAAGCTGTCTAAACAATCTAAACCTACGTCAAAACATGTATAAAAACTTAGTTATTAACTCCTACAGAGTGGCATAGTGCAAGGTGGCTCTTCACTCAGAACTGATGTTTTCATAGAAGACCATCTTCACACAGCACTTATAGTTAAAAACATTACTTGCATCATCCTTTACGTTCAAAGATCCAACACTATCACTGCAGAAATAAAACACAAACTGTGAAGATAGACTGCGCAGAGGGGAAAGGTAAGAACCTATCGTAATACTTAGAGTATCACTCTTGCTAGCTCCACCTTGCTGATCTCTCAGCAATGTCCTCCCAAGTTCCTTCCTCTGACTCTAACCCACAGCTTCCTCTCTCATCAGAAAATCCTCCCCAACTCTCTACACGGCGACAGAATAATGCCTCTTCCCATTGCTGACCATGCCTAAACAAATGGAGATCTATTTCTGCATGCCACCTAACTCCCTAACCTTCAATGACCACTAAATGTTGAGGAGGTTCCTTTTAGCGACGTGGCAGCTGGTTGCACAACAACCTTGTCCACTTACTCGAGCATCAAGGCTTATAAACCTCTAAGTTTGCAACTAATAACCGAATTGTGGAGTTAAGCTCTTACAAGGTGGTGGATAATAAATGCATAAAGTGTCTCTAAGGTCGAATAAGAGAATGAATAAAGGCCAACTTAATAAAGAAAATAAAGGTTAGATTAATGATATCTCAAAGTTTTAAGCTCGAAGGAAGAAGATGCATTCAAAATGGAAGACATCAAAAACAACAAAACTTGAGTGTGTCCCTACTCATGCTTCGACAAGAAAATAGACATCAATCAAACTAAAGGAAATACCTCACGTTTACCAAAATATAACTAAGGCGAGTTTGGCATTTTCTTCCAATTAAAGACCAAAATAGGTTATAGCTCACCTCGGCTTCAAATTCGACATCTGTCAATTTCCACAAAGAAATGAGTTCACAACACATATTCAAAGCATTTTTATGACACATGATGGATTGTGCATAACGTAAAACAAGTTTTCTAGATCGTTTAACGCATAATTACAACTTCTCCCGTCATTTGACTTCGAGATGCGACTCCCAAATCTGCCACAAATAAGTTTATTTATTTACCTATAATCAGAATGTTAGTCATCTCTATAAGATGACTTGATTAAGCAGACTTGTGACAACAACGTCAATTTCCAAAATTCTAAATGACGACTTACGAAAGGTGCTAAACCATAATTTCTGACATCGACATCTTGTCTTAAATTATCTTAGGCACAAACATGACTAAATTCAAGGCTTCAAGGTTTATCTACCTAATTGGCATTTTCAGTAACAAACACCCATGGTTAATTTCCAAAGTCTATCCTCTTTCTCAAAGATACTTTCTCTTCCTGTCAAACATGGTCCACTTGTTCCTGCAACGATAGTCTCACATACAATTTTGTGGTCAAAGCACGTATATTCCAAATCAAAGCATAATATATCAAATCATCATATTCTCTTAACAAAATGACATTTTAGTTTATAATATCACATTGATCATAATCAATAGATTCCAAAATTTCATAGAACTAACTTTCTCTATCCACATCGCCAGTTTCCATGACGTCAACAACATATTACATAACTAAAATATGCAAGAACAGTAAATAGTGTTATTGTTTCCAAAAAGAGGGATGTAACATATCCTTCCCCTTAAAAATCATCGTCCCCAAAGATTGAGTTTATCAAGCAAAAATTAAACTTAAAACAAACTTTTTATAGTTCAACATTAATGTCTTTGAAAAGTTCAGGAAAACTTTGGTAAATGTCTTTATAGTCTTCCCAAGTGGCGCTATCCTCGCCATATTGGTCCCACTGAATTTTGCATTGCAAAACTTCTCAATTACGTAAACGAAGTCTACACATTTCAAGCACCTTGAGTGGCTCGATCACAACCACCCCGGGTTCTTGCATCTATAATGAATTCTAGTTAAGGATGTGATTATTACCTACAAACTATTTCTTTAGATTTGAAACATGAAAAACATTATGCATCTTGGACAAGGGTAGAGGTAGAGGAACTTTGTAGGCAACTGGATTGATAATCTCAAGAACTTCAAAAGGTCTGACATAACGAGGAGCCAATTTTGATGATTTACCAAATTTTATTGAACTCTTATGGGGTTTCACTTGCAAAAGAACCTTCTCACCAACAGATAAATGTCTAGGCACTCGTTTGCGATCTGCATAACTTTTTTGCCTGTCATTGGCTTCTACCAACCTCTTCCTAATCATTTTCACTTTTTCTTCCATATCTGCAAGCATTTCAGGTCCAATGCTTATCCTATCTTCTGGCTTATCCCAGCTTATAGGAGTTCTACATTTCCTTCCATATAATGCTTCAAATGGTGCCATCTTAATGGTAGAATGATAGGAATTGTTACAGGCAAATTTGACAAGAGGTAAATATTCCTCCCATCTGTATTGCTGATCCATGCAATACATTCTTAAAAGGTCTTCTAATACTTGATTCACTCTTTTTGTTTGTTCGTCAGTTTCAGGGAGATAAGTAGTACTCACATTAAGTTTAGTCCCTAATGTAGAAAATAAGGTTTACCAAAACTGAGAAGTTATCCGAGCATCTCTGTCAGATATAATCTTTTCAAGTACACCATGCAATCTAAATATTTCCTATACAAATTTCCAAGCCAAAAGATGCGCTCCATCCGTCAAATTTCCTGGTATGAAATGTGCTACCTCGGTTAGTTTATCAACAACAACCAATATTGCATCATGCCTATTCTTAGACATTGGTAACCCCTGGACAAAATACATACTAACAACCTACCATTTCCATTCTGGAATATCATACGGGTATAACAATCCAACAGGATGTTGGTGTCCTGCCTTAACTCTCTAACACTCCAAACAACTAGCTACAAAACTTGTAGCATCGCTTTTCATTCCCTTCCAGAAATATAGCTGCTTAACATTAGCTAAAAGTTTTGTTACACTAGGGTATCCAGAGTATGGTGTACAATGAACTTCCTTCCAAACAAGGTTTCTAAGTTCCACTAAATCAGGAATGTAGATTCTTCCCTTGAATCTCATCAAACCATCTGATTCAAAACTAAATCTGTCATATCTTGGGTCATTAGGGTTTAAGTGCAGAGCCTGTTTCACTTGCTCATAATACTCATCTCTAGACAAACTTTGCAATACTAAATCTTTAAAGTTAGCATGAATAGAGATTATAGAAGCTATGTGTCCTCTTCTGCTTAAGGCATCAGCTACTTGATTTTCCTTGCCTTTGATATAAGAAATCTCAAAGTCATAATCTGATAATAATTCCAACCATCTCCTCTGCCTTGCATTGAGATTAGGTTGTGTGAATATGTAACGCAGACTTTGATGATCTGATTTTAGTATAAAAGTCTTTCCCAACAAATAATGTCACCACATCTGAAGGGCGTGAATCACTACTGCCAGTTCTAAGTCATGAGGAACGTAGTTCTGCTCATAGTTTTTCAACTTCCTTGATTCATAGGCTACTACCCGGCCATCTTGCATAAGCACACCTCCTAACCCTTCCCCTGAGGCATCAGTAATAACCTCAAAATCTCCCTCAGGATCAGGAACTTTCAAAATTGGAGCGGTTGTTAATTTTTCTTTTAACAATTCAAAAGCCTTTTGACATTCTTCTGTCCAAACAAACCTTTTTCCTTTTCTTTGCAAGGAGGTAATTGGGCTAGCAATGCTTGAGAAACTTAAAACAAATTTCCTGTAATATCCGGCCAATGCCATAAAACTTTGTACTTCTGAAACATTGGAAGGTTCAGGCCATTCCATAATAGCCTTTATTTTAGTTGGATCAACTGATATCCCATCAGCTGATATTATATGGCCCAAATACTGCACTTCTTTCTGAAAGAAGGTGCACTTTGAGAGTTTCGCATACAATTTGTGTTCTCTTAATTGTTGCAAGACTATTTGAAGATGTTGTCTATGCTCCTCTTCATTTTTGGAATAAATCAAAATATCATCAATAAAAACTAGCACAAACTTATCAAGACAATCTCTAAAAACACTATTCATGAGATTCATGAAAGTGGTAGGTGAATTGGTTAATCCAAATGGCAACACCGTAAACTCATAATGACCATATCTCGTTCTAAATGCAATCTTCTAAATATCTTCATCTTTCAATCTTAACTGATGGTATCCAGATCTTAGGTCTATCTTAGAAAAGACTGATGCACCCCACATTTGGTCAAATAGATCATCAATACGTGGCAATGGATACTTATTATTTATTGTTGCCTTATTAAGCATCCTATAATCTATACACAATTGATGAAAATAACTAGGGCTCCCCATGGTGATACACTTGGCCTAATTAGATTCGTAGACAATAGCTCCTGCAATTGAGCCTTTAATTCCATAAGTTCTGTGGTGGTCATACGATATGGAGCTTTAGATACTGGCTTCGCTCCTAGTTAAATATCTATGCCAAAATCAAATGTTCTTTTTGGAGGCATGCCTGGTAGCTCCTCGGGAAATACATCCCTGAAATTGCAAAGATATGGATATTTTTCCTCAAGTGTTTGTTTCTCCAAGGTTTCCTCTACTAGGTCCATTTTGACTGCAAAAAGTTGACATCCCTTTCGCCTAGCCCATTTTAATTGTTTTGAAGAAATGGATCTAATCCTTATTTCCCTTTGAATTCCTTGAATGTTTACTGAATTGCCTTTCTCATCCAGACACTCAATTGTTTTATGAAAACAATCTACCTTGGCCCTATGTTTCCACAACCAATTCATTCCTAAGATGACATTGTAGGACCCTAAAGGTGCTACGTATAAATTTTCCTCAGTGGTGAAGTTAGAAACACCAATCTTAGCTTCAAACAAACATTGCTCTACCTGAGCCTTTGAGTTATTTGCATACTCAACTGTCCATGGTTTTGACATAAAACTAGTTTTCTAGAAAATTTACTTAAGACTCTAGGTGACACAAAATTTTTTGTTGCACCAATATCAAATAGAATAGAAACAGGAACTCCAAATAAGGTACTTGTTATCTCAATAGGGGTGATTTGATACTCCGCTTGTCGATTGTCAAGAGTGGCATGAATCCTTTGTTGAAAAGCTCCCTGTTGCGAAGGAAGTTCTGTATTCCTAGGCTTCCCATTCTGCTTCTTATTAGGGCAACGGTTGGCATAATAATCTCCTCCACAAGAAAAACATCCTCCTATAGGTCCTCGCTTCTCAGATGGCCTTCTTGTAGAATCATTATTCTTCTTAAAATTGTCATTTCTCTTATAATCTTCACCTCTTCGCTCATTACCAAATCCCCCTTTGTTCTTTCAATTTCCTTTATCAAACCTCCTGTTTCCATAACCCTTCTCATTCTTCCTTTTATATGACTGATTGTTGTAATTCTTATCATACTTCTTACATTTCTTTTCACGGTAAGCAGAGATAGATTTGATCTTTTGTTCCTGCTTAATTGCTTTCTCATACGCTTGGTCCATTGTGCTTGGACCATGCACCTCCACCTCACCGCCAATCTGAGGATTGAGTCCCATGATAAATTTTCTGATCCTAAGTCTTTCATCCTTTTGATATTGAGGAACATACTTCAGAAGTCTAGTAAATTTTTCTGCATACTCAACCACAGATAGTTCACCTTGCCTAAGGTTTTGAAAATCTATCAACTTTTGATCAAAATATAACTAAGGTAACCACCTTTTTCGGAATAGTTCCACGAACTCATTCCATGTCACCTTCAAGCCCACTTAATTCCAGCTCCATTTTATTATTCATCCACCAAGTGGATGCTTCCCTAGATAGCTGATATGTTCCCCACACTGCTTTAGTAACCTCAGAGTAATTTCTAATCTCAAAGTATTTCTCCATCTCTGTTAACCATGCTTTTGCTGCATCTCCAGTTTTTGTTCCATCGAACTTAGGGGGGTTAATCTTTTTCATATCCTTAGATAATTCTAGTACAAGTTTATCTTTGGTTTTTCTTTGAACTTCACTATTGTCTGGGTTTTCACTTGACGTGCCATGATCCCAATGTTTACTTTTGCTTGTATTATGAGAATTCTCATTTTCACCCTCTGTGTTCCCAGTTTCATCCATTTTCTTTTCCAGTTTGTTCAACCTTTCCTTGGTTTTAGTAAGCATATTAAGAATCCTATCCAACTTGTCAGTGGAGTTTTCTCGAGAGTTATGACCTTCCCGATCTTCCCCCTCATTAAACTCTGATTGATCCATGATAGTTTAGTTTCTCACCTGATTAAACATATACTAATCAGTTTTATGCTTATCATTTTATATATCACCAAACAAAAAAACAACAATTGATCATAATCATAATTGTTCTCAAACCAAAATTTGTCTTTATTCAATTTGCAAAATTGTTCCTACATTCAATAGAGATAGACATATCTCATGTTTTTACTCAGTATTAACAAGTGGGTTGTAACCTTCAGATTCATTGTCTGACACATAATCATGACGTGTATACCCCTCAGACTTGCTATTAGATGACAGTACAATAATTTCAGCTTCAGGTGCTATATGGGGATCCCTAGTGATCATTGGTACACTAATAGGTACACTCACAGGCGCACTAGTAGGTATAGTCATAGGTACACTAATAGGGCAGCAATTGACCATGATTCGTGCCGCCGTCCTAGCTGCCTCAAGGAGTTCTCTCTTCACTCATTTAAGTCATGACAAAGCATTGGCAAACGTTTCCACATCATCAAGCCAAATGTCATTTTCATCATTAGTTTTCTCAATGGTCTTGATCATCGCAAGTCGTTTATGCTTAGCTTGCAAGTAACATTTCTTACCCGCGAAGGATTTTCTTGCTGTTTTCTTGATGTGTACCATCCTAGTACAGTAAATCAAATTATTAGCTACCTGCTTAATGTTGATTTCCTAATCAGGTTAGTGGACTCATTAGCCCTAGTGCTGAACCTAGCTCTAATACCATATGTAACATCCAAATCTGAATTTACTTGAAAACTAGGTTTTAACATAGGTATATATTTTTTTTGTAATCAAACATAAAAGATTTCACTACTAACAAGTATAACATTCCTCAATATAACAATAAACATGATTTCATTATTCGTAAAACTGAAAGAAATGATAAACCATAATCATTTAGTTGTCTTACTAATTTGAAAAATACTTAAAGCAAAACCAACATTAGAAACATACCATTATCACCGCATCTCGATTGTCGACCATTCACATTCAAGACTCAGCAATCCTCAATATTTGGAAGAGAAAGTATCTTCAAGGAGCTTAACCTCCAACCACAGACCATTGGTCTCCCACACTCCTTCCTAACTAGAAGTGGCCCTACCCTACTCAAGAGGATAGACTTAGGATAACCATCGGTGTTTGCCATCTGAGCTCTGGTGTTGTGACCTACGAAACTTGTTATGATTTGATATATTATGCTTTGATTTGGAATATAGGTGCTTTGACCACAAAATTATATGTGAGACTATCGTTGCAGGAATAGGTGGACCATGTTTGATAGAAAGAGAAAGTATCTTTGAGAAAGAGGATAGACTCTGGAAATTAACCATGGGTGTTTGTTATCTGAGCTTTGGTGTTTTGACCTACGAAACTTGTTATCATGCATTCCCCCTAGATTCCCTCTAGTCTTGCATGACCTTTCCACAAGCTATGCCATCTAGTCATAGTGAACATACAATGCACTTGAGGATCATGCATCACCTTGGCCAAAGGATTTAAATTTTATTTTAATGTTGCATTAACGCATAGATTAAGTTCACCCACCATACTTGACTTGAATCAATCGCAATCCTACAGTTTTCCTATTAGTAAGGTTTATACATATACATATGTTAACCTTGATGACCTCAAGGTATTAGAACTTCTTCATGCATTAGCGCTTGGCGCATAGTTTTACTCTATTCCTGAGCTTATGGAATCATCTCCATTTTCACGATGTATAAAAGGTTTTCTAGTTCATTGACTATATGGATAACATTTGTAATGCAATAATAATCCCTTAACAGTCTAATCCATTGTTTAAAAATTAACCACTCATAAGTGGTCTCTAACTTGGCTATACGATTTTCAAAAGTTTATACAAATTACCCAAGTATAAAAATGTGAATACCCGAAAGCCCAGAGTTTTAAGTTGTAGACTCATAAAGGTCTTCAATGTACTAGGTAATAGTGATACAAGGAATGTTGCATGAAAATTAATTAACTAAAAACACAATATGCGGGTTCCCCACCCTTATCTCTTCACTTTAAATGCATGACAGTTTTTGACGAAAGACAAATACTTATACTACAAATCTCTACACCCTCCTTCCAAAACAAATAGTTTTAAATGGTTCAATGAGGTAAGAGTTATATAATAAAGATATTAAAAGACTTGGAATCTATCTTAAGAATCTATAGATGATCATACTCATATATCGACCTCTAACTGAAGATCTAATACTGGATAAGAAACTAGTTAAACACATTTGTCGACATTCAATCCGATCTCAATTTCTTATCTGCCAAGGTTTGTCATACCTTTTAAACTCTATGGGACAGGTTATAGAAATAAAACATCAAGCCAACAAAGCTTATATCTTACATCGTCGAGGTTGAACCTTGGAGGGTTTTGGAACCAAAATTGGTTAGAACTTTGACTAATCATTAACTGACAAAGGTGTACCACGTACTCACACTATCCAGACATAAACAAACACAAAAATACAGTTTGAATCCATTCTACCTACCATGCCTTTGGGGTTCTATTGTGCTAGGACAGAGAGATGTTTTATAATCCCTCTAAACATTGGCTTCATCTTCTATTAACACAGCCAGTTAATACAAAACCATAGGGTATCTAAATAATCTAACCTACACCAAAACATGTATAAAAACTAAGTTATTAACTCCTACAAAGTGGCATAGTGCAGGGTGGCTCTTCACTCAGAACTAATGTTTTCATAGAAGACCATCTTCACACAGCACTTATAGTTAAAAATGTTACTTGCATTATCCTTTACGTTCAAAGATCCAACACTATCATTGCAGAAATAAGACACAAACTGTGAAGATAGACTGCGCAGAGGGGAAAGGTAAGAACCTGTCATAATACTTAGAGTATCGCTCTTGCTAGCTCGACCTTGCTGATCTCTCAGTGATGTCCTCCCAAGTTCCTTCCTCTGACTCTAACCCATAGCTTCCTCTCTCATCAGAAAATCCTCCCCAACTCTCTACATGGCGAGGGAATAATGCCTCTTCCCACTGCTGACCATGCCTAAACAAATGGAGATCTATTTCTGTATGCCACCCGACTCCCTAACCTTCAATGACCACTAAACATTGAGGAGGTTCCTTTTGGTGATGTGGCAGCTGATGGTACAACAACCCCGTCCACTTACTCGAGCATCAAGGCTTCTAAACCTCTGAGTTTGCAACTAATAACCGAATTGTGGAGTTAAGCTCTTACAAAGTGGTGGATAATAAATGCATAAAGTGTCTCTAAGGTTGAATAAGAAAATGAATAAAGGCCAACTTAATAAAGAAAATAAAGGTTAGATTAATGATATCTCAAAGTCTTAAGCTCGAAGGAAGAAGACGCATTCGAAATGGAAGATGTCAAAAACAACAGAACTTGAGCATGTCCCTACTCAAGCTTCGACAAGAAAACTGACATCAATCAAACTAAAGGAAATACCTCATGTTTACAAAAATATAACTAAGGCAATTTTGGCATTTTCTTCCAATTAATGACCAAAACAGGTTATAGCTCACCTCGGTTTCAAATTTGACATCCATCGATTTCCACAAAGAAATGAGTTCACAACACATGTTCAAAGTGTTTTTACGACAATCTTGATGGATGCGTAATGCAAAACAAGTTTTCTAGATCGTTTAATGCACAATTACAACTTCTCGCATCATTCGACTTCGAGATGCGACTCACAAATCCACCACAAATAAGTTTATTTATTTACCTATAATCAGAATATTAATCATCTCTATAAGACAATTTGATTAAGCGGACTTGCGACAACAACGTCGATTTCCAAAATTCTAAATGACGACTTACGAAAGGTGCTAAACCATAACTTTTGACATCGACATTTTGTCTTAAATTATCTTAGTTGCAAACATGACTAAATTCAAGGCTTCAAGGTTATCTACCTAATTGGCATTTTCAGTAACAAACACCCATGGTTAATTTCCAAAGTCTATCCTCTTTCTCAAAGATACTTTCTCTTCCTGTCAAACATGGTCCACCTGTTCCTGCAACGACAGTCTCACATACAATTTTGTAGTCAAAGCACGTATATTCCAAATCAAAGCATAATATATCAAATCATCATATTCTCTTAACAAAATGACATTTTAGTTTATAATATCACATTGATCATAATCAATAGATTCCAAAATTTCATAGAACTAACTTTCTCTATCCACATCACCAGTTTCCATGATGTCAACAACATATTACATAACTGAAATATGCAAGAAAAGTAAATAGTGTTATTGTTTCCAAAAAGAGGGATGTAACAACATTGATCATGTTCAGAACATCTTTGACGGTCATACACACTTTGATGATCATGTTCAGTTTGGCACCTTTGATCTTGGCATCCTTGATCATATGGTTGATTGGCATGATCAGTTCAGTTTGGTTATCATGATATTGGTTTGTTGATCACATGATGGCATCACTTGTCTCAGTTGTGGGCTCCTTTCATAATGGCATAAATCACATGATGTGTGGCAGTTTGATACTTACATGTCAAATGAGGTAAACCAATGTTTTTTTTTTCTGACTCATTATTTTGGCTTCACATTTGATTGGTTCCTAAGGTGGCATTTGGCATCTTGTTCATAATCACAACTTGGTTCCATTGTTTGTTATTTACTCATGAGGATCTCACAAGTTATAAAGGTTTTCAAATGTTTAATTTTCAAGAGGCATTAAGTGATGAGCATAGTCTATTTCCTAGCAAATAAAATAAAATCAAATTTTAGCATTTATCTTTGGCATGTTATTGAGGTTACTTGCCAACTAGGTCACTGATTGTTGAATGAAGGTAAAAGTGATTGTCTGGTTGTCTCAAGTCATCAGATCTTTCAAACTTATTGAGGGCACCAGTTAATCAAACATATTTAGGAAAAAAGTTAGGGTTAAGCATCATTTTGCATTTTCTTTTCTATTTGGTCTTTAGCACCAGAGAATAGGGTTTCACATGGAAAAATAATCATGAGGTTTCATGGATCTATATCTGCTGGTAATCATGGAAGGTTCTAGAATAAACATGGGCTTCTGTGACTACGTCAGTTTGATTTTTGGTAACATGTGACATTGTTATGATTTTCTTTTTTCTTCAGCGAATTGTGTGATCTTTTGCATAGAGTTTTACATTTTGGTGACAGTTATAGTCAGCCATGAATGAGTCACAGGAAATATGTTTTTATTAAGATAGTTTTCAATTAAAATGCACATTGTTTTCACATCTAGAAATCTTTGCTTTGATGATGTGAATTGGGGTGGTTACGACCCTGGTTAGGGTTTTGGCAAAGAAACACAATGGATATTCTATTAAGTTCAATCTTTGCTGATATCAATAAGAGATTACAACCCTAGTTAGGGTTTTTGACATATCTTACCCTGTTATGGTTAATAACTGATAATGAAATGGGCATTTGACTAGAAAACTGTATGACAATTATGGAACCACCAAAATGGTTATACTTCAAAAACAGAGAAAAAATGTAAATGATATGATATAAATATGTTACTAGTATAATGTGAATGATGCAGTGAGTACAAAAGTTTGTTCATGCATTATTGATATTATAGTAGTATAGATAAAAGTGAAATAGAGTATCCCTCTGTATGTAAACTTTTCATATAATAGTCTTTGTTGGAAATATGCCAGTGAGGCTTGAATTAATAGCCAGTGAGGCCTATAATCAATGAGATTCTTATATTAAGCCAGTGAGGCACTTTTTCGAGTGGTTTTTATGCCCCGGAGGGTTTTCAACTCAAGACAATATCTGTGTTATGGATTGTCATTGATGAGTTTGATTCTCATGTTTATTTTCTTATCATCTATCATTTGTTTTAAAGTCATTTAATTTACTTTGGTCTATATGAACACATACTTGTCTTATATCATTGTCTGAAACAATGATACTGTCCATGTCCACTTTATGAACAATCATATTTCACAACTACCCTCTATATGTTAAGATTTATGATAATGAGTAATTATTTTCAGTCCCTACATTGAGTTAATGCATTCTTGACTTTGATCAATCTGTTTTAGTTGTGCAAAACTTTCATGATGTCATCTACAGTCAATGGGAAATGATTTTGTATCAATGTTTTGAAATACAAATTTTAAGGTCACTAAGTCTTTTTAAACTTTGTATACCACTGATTTACCCCCCTCGTCTCAGTGGTATTGTACTCCAACAAGTGGTATCAGAGGAAAACCTATGTTTATAAGTTTAACCAACTTAGGGGATTCCTGGTCGTGGAGTACTCATCATGGGTAAGTGTAAAAGAAACAGAAGTCAAAAGAAAAACACCAATGTCAAGCAAAAGAACAATCAAACAATTCCTGTCAAGTCAAATGTAGTCATGTCTCAAGAAAAATTCTTGTTAGTTGAGTCAATAAGTGATAATAAGAATAATTCTGTAGAAGAAGAGTGTGTTAGTAACCCTGAAGGAGTTGTTGTTTTTGAAGGAGAACATGAATTTAATGATAGAAAAAGAGATTTCTTTGAGGATGAAGAAGTTTGTTGTTACATCCCTCTTTTTGAAATTGATTATGCTATTTACTTTTCTTACAAATTTTAGTTATATAATATGTTGTGGATGACATGGAAACTGGTGATATATTTAGACAAAGTTAGTTCTATGAAATTTTGGAATCTATTGATTATGATCAATGTGATATTGTAGACTAAAATGTCCTTTTTGTTAAGAG
Organism: Cunninghamia lanceolata; assembly: GCA_027924645.1. Classification (NCBI taxonomy): domain Eukaryota; kingdom Viridiplantae; phylum Streptophyta; class Pinopsida; order Cupressales; family Cupressaceae; genus Cunninghamia; species Cunninghamia lanceolata. The sequence goes on from BSBN01001019.1 coordinate 1,929,293, forward strand.
AAATGATGTTTGGATATATTATGCTTTGATTTGGAATATAGGTGCTTTGACCACAAAATTGTATGTGAGACTGTCGTTGTAGGAACAGGTGGACCATGTTCGACAGGAAGAGAAAGTATCTTTGAGAGAGAGTATATGTTTGTTACTGGAAACGCCAAACAGGTAGATAAACCTTGAAGCCATCAATTTAGTCTTATTTTTTGACTGGGATAGTTTAAGACTAGATGTCGACATCTGAAGATAAGGTGTAACACCCTTTTTGTAAGTCGTCATATAGAATTTTTGGAATCGACGTTGTTGTCGCAAGTCCACCAAAACGAGTCGTCTTATATAGATGATTATTATTTCGTTTGTAGGTAAATAGATGAACCTATTTGTGGTGGATTTGTGGATCACGTCTCATAGTCGAAAGATATGAGAAGTCATTTTGTGCGTCAAACGATTTAAGAAACCTTGTGATGCGTTATGACCAATCCATCATGACTGCCATCAAAACGCATTGATCATGTGTTGTGAATTTATTCCCTTTTGTAAATCGACGGAAGTCAAATGTGAAGTTGATTTATGCTATAACTGTTTTGGACATTTTCCTTTTGAATGCATTTTTCCTCTTCGAGTTTACGACTTGAGTTATCTTAAATCGAACCCACACTTTCTTTCTTTAGTCGGTTTTGATTCTTTACCTCTTTTTTGACCTTGGAGCCACCTTGTGCATTTATTAGTTATCACCTTGTGAGAGTTTCAGTCCTCTAGCAATGTTAGGTTGCATTTTTTTGAAGGTTAGAAGTCTCCTTGTGGAAGAATGAAGAAGTTGTTATGCCACGTCGTCATTTAGAAACCTCCATCTTGATTATGGCCACTGCAAATGAGGAGTCGGGTAGCTACAGTTATGTCGACCCCTTGTGAATAGGCACATGATGGCTATGGTCTAATTGCTCTATCTTCCTTCACCGTGGGCACGAGAGGGAGGAGGTTATGCTGTTGAGATAAAAGTGTAACCGTGAGTTCAATGAAGAGATTCTCCTTCATTGTGGGCATGAGAGGACAGTAGTAGTCGGTGGTTGAGAATTTGAAAACCACAGAAATGATGATGGGATCCTATTTGTTGTAGGCAGTAGGAGGTTATGCCGTGGAGGATAAAGTGGAACTGGGGAGTTAAGGGTCAGAGATTCCATCATCATGGGGAGAGAGAAAGGAGTGCGGTGTTTGTTTAGAAAATAAAACCATAGATAATGAGCTGTCATCTTCTTCGCTGAGCTCAACTAGAGGTTATTCGGTTGAGAGTTAAGTGCAACCATAGATAGATGTGATTTACTCCATCTTAGTGGGCATGGGAGGTAGTAGAGGAAGGGTTGTTGTTTAGAAATAGGAAAAATGGCAGAGAAGCACCATTGATTGGGGAGTTTGGCATTCGCTGTGCATGACTAGCAGATTAGAGAGTGTTTTAAAAACTAGAGGAGGCACGTCTTGCCAGAGGAGGATGTGGATAGGGTGTGCAGAGAGTGGAGAGGCTGTGAAGGAAGTGCAAAGATCACCGAAAGCTTGCCACAGTAGTCTTCCAACTCTGTTGATAGGTTCCTATTCTCTTCTTTTTCACAGTCTAAGTCAGTATTTGTGTCTCTTCTATGTAAAGATAATGTAATCTGTTTACAACGAATAGAATATGATGACAATGTCTTCTTACTGCAATTTCTGTGTGAGGTTTATCACAATGTAAAAGTATCATTGATGTCTTTTAGTATTCGAAACCAATGTAATAGTATCATTGCTATCTTTTGGTATTTGAAACCTCAAAAATAGTATCATTGCATGTCCTGAACAACACCATATGATGATAGAACACAGTTCTCAAATGTATACACATCTATGAATGATCATTGCATGATGCAAAATGTAAACTACATTCTACAAGCGGTCAGCAATGATGTATGTTTAGAGAGTTTCCTTTATGACTGTATTATCAACTTAAAAAATGTCTTTTGTGCACTTGAAATGATAGCTCCATAGCGAGAAACCACATTGCTCCACATGCATGTTGTGTAGGAGTTTGAAACCTCAGATTTTATGCATGTTTCGACGTAGACTTTAGTTTGTTGGACAGCCGGAGATATAGTTGTAACTGGCTGTGGTGTCAAGAGTTAAAAACTGGAGGAAGACGAGGATTTAAAACATCTCTCAGGTCAAAAAGATAAAGATTCTGAAAACAAGATGTGGAACGTAGACAAATGTAACTAGCTAGTGTCTTATTCATTTTATATCTTTAGTTAGAGGTCAACAATGTGTTTGGTCATCTCTAATGTCATAAGATAGATTCCAAACCTTTATTATCTTTTTTTATGACTCTTACCTCAATGAACCATGTGAAACTATTTGACTTGGAAGGGGGAGTAGAGAGTTAAAGTAATAGTATTGGTCGAAAACTGTCATGGTTTTGTAATGAACAGGTAAGGGTGGGAAAACCCGCATTTTGAGTTTAAATTAAGTTGCATGCAATGAATCTTGTATCGCTATTACCTTGTAGACCTTTAAGAGTCTAAAACTTTAAATTCTGGGATTACAGGAAATTGTTTTATATACTTGAGTATGTTGTATAAACATGGGAACCGAATAGCCAAGTTTGAAACCACTTAGGAGTGGGTGTTATTAAATGATGTTTTATATGAATATGGGATAATGAATCCATAAACTCAGGGATAGAGTAAACGTTTGCACCAAGCGCTATTGCATGAGAAAATCCAAATACCTTGAGGTCATCGAGGTCAACATTTGTTTAAACCTTACAAATAGGAAACTGTAGGATTTCGATTAGTTCAAGTTGAGTAGGGTGGGTGAACTAAGTTCATGCGTTCATAGAATGCTATTTAAAAAAAATCCTTTGGCCAAGGTGATGCACGATCCTCATGTGCATTGAATGTTCACTGTGACTAGATGGCATTTCTTGTGGAGAGTCATGCATGACTAGAGGGTATCTAGGGATCTGTATGATAACAAGACACGTAAGTTACAACACCAGAGCTCAGATGGAAAACACCGATGGTTATCATAAGTGTATCCTCTTGAGTAGGGTAGGGCCACTTCTAGTTAGGAAGGAGTGCGGGAGACCGACGGTCTGTGGTTGGAGGTTAAGCTCCTTGAAGATACTTTCTCTTCCTAATATTGAGGATTGCCGAGTCTTGAATGTGATGGGTCGACAATCAAGATGCATGATAATGGTATGTTTCCAATATTTTATTTGTTTCAAGAAAATTTCAAATTGTTAGAAAACAAAATGTTTATTGTATACCATTTCTTTCAGTTTTATGAAAAATGAAATCATGTTTATATGTTAAAGTGAAAAATGTTATACTTGGTAGTAGATAAGTTCTTTTGTATTTGATTATCTAGAAAAGAACAAAAAAATTACCTTTGTTAAAACCTATATTTTCTAGTTAAATCAGATATGGATGTTACATATGGTATCAGAGCTAACCAGGTTCAGCACTAGGGCTGATGAGTCCACTAACCTGGTTAGGAAATCAACATTATGCGGGTGGCTAATGATTTGATTTACTGTGCCAGGATGGTACGCATCAATAAAACTACAAGAAAATCCTTCGCAGGTAAGAAGCGTTATCTGCAAGCTAAGCAGAAACGGCTTGCGATGATCAAGACCATTGAAAAAACTAATGACGAAAATGACATTTGGCTTGATGATGTGGAAACCTTAGCCAATGCAATGTCACGACTTAAACAAATAAGGAGAGAACTCCTAGAGGGAGCAGCGACGACAGCTCGAATCATGATCAATTGCTGCCCTGTTATTGTACCTAAAAGTGTACCTATTAGTGTACCTGAGAGTGTACCTATTAGTATACCCATGATCACTAGTGATACTCGTGTAGTACCTAGAGTTAAGATCATTGAACTATCTTCTGATAGTGAGTCTAAGGGGTATACACCTTGTGATTATGTGTCGGACAATGAATCCGAAGGTTACACTCCACTAGCTAATACTGAGCAAAAACATGAGATATGTCTATCTCTAATGATGTTGAAACAATTTTGCAAATTGAATAAACACAAAATTTTGGTTTGAGAACAATTATGATTATGATCAATTGTTGTTTTCTTTTGATGATATATAATATGATAAGCATAAAACTGATTAGTATATGTTTAAATAGGTGAGAAACTAAACAATCATGGATCAATCAGAGTTTAACGAGGGGGAGGATCGGGAAGGTCATAACTCTCGAGAAAACTCCACTGACAAGTTGGATAGGATTCTAAACATGCTTACTGAAACCAAGGAAAGGTTGAACAAACTGGAAAAGAAAATAGATAAAACTGGCAACACCGAGGGTGAAAATGAGAACTCACATTATACAAGCAAAAGTAAACATTGGGAAAATGGTACGTCCAATGAAAATCCTGACAATAATGAAGTCCAAAGAAAAACCAAAGATAAACTTGCATTAGAGTTATCTAAGGATATGAAGAAGGTTAACCCTCCTAAGTTTGATGGAACGAAAATCAGAGATGCAGCAGAAGCATGGTTAACGGAGATGGAGAAATATTTTGAGATCAGAAATTATTCTGAGGTTACTAAAGTAGTGTGGGGAGCATATCAGCTTTCTGGGGAAGTGTCCACTTGGTGGATGAATAAGAAAATGGAGCTAGAATTAAGTCCCTTGAAGGTGACATGGAATGAGTTCGTGGAATTAATTTGAAAATGGTGGTTACCTCAGTTATATTTTGATCAGAAGTTAACGGATTTCCAAACCCTTAGGCAAGGTGAACTATTTGTGGTCGAGTATGCAGAAAAATTCACTAGATTACTGAAGTATGTTTCTCAATACCAAAAGGATGAAAGATTTTGAATCAGAAAATTTATCATGGGACTCAATCCTCAGATTGGCGGTGAGGTGGAGGTGCATGGTCCAAGCACAATGGATCAAGTATATGAGAAAGCAATTAAGCAAGAGTAGAAGATCAAATCTATCTCTGCTTACCGTGATAAGAAATGCAAGAAGTTTGATAAGAACTACAACAATCAGTCTTATAAAAGGAAGAATGAGAAGGGATATGGAAACAGGAGGTTTGATAAGGGAAATCGAAAGTATTAAGGGGGATTTGGTAATGAGCGAAGGGGTGAAGATTATAAGAGAAATGTTAATTTTAAGAAGAATGATGATTCTACAAGTAGGCCATCTGAGAAGCAAGGACCTATAGGAGGACGCTTTTCTTGTGGAGGAGATCATTATGCCGACCATTGCCCTAACAAGAAGCAGAATAGGAAGCCTAGGAACACAGAACTTCCTTCGCAATAGGAAGCATTTCAGCAAAGGATTCATGCCACTCTTGACAATCGACAAGCTGAGTATCAAATCACCCCTATTGAGATGACAGATGCAAGAACTCGGGGTGATTGTGATCAAGCCACTCAAGGTGCTCGAAATGAGTAAACTTCGTTTACGTAATCGAGAAGTTTTGCAATGTAAAATTCAGTGGGACCAATATGGCGAGGATAGGCCACTTGGGAAGACTATAAAGACATTTACCAAAGATTTCCTAAACTTTTCAAAGACATTAATGTTGAACTATAAAAAGTTTGTTTTAAGTTTAATTTTGCTTGATAAACTTAATCATCGGAGATGATGATTTTTAAAGGGGAAGGATATGTTACATCCCTCTTTTTGAAATTGATTATGCTATTTACTTTTCTTGCAAATTTTAGTTATATAATATGTTGTGGACGACATGGAAACTGGTGATATATTTAGACAAAGTTAGCTCTATGAAATTTTGGAATCTATTGATTATGATCAATGTGATATTGTAGACTAAAATGTCCTTTTTGTTAAGAGAAATGATGTTTAGATATATTATGCTTTGATTTGGAATATAGGTGCTTTGACCACAAAATTGTATGTGAGACTGTCGTTGCAGGAATAGGTGGACCATGTTCGACAGGAAGAGAAAGTATCTTTGAGAGAGAGTATAGACTCTGGAAATTAACCATGGGTGTTTGTTACTGAAAATGCCAAACAGGTAGATAAACCTTGAAGCCATCAATTTAGTCTTGTTTTTTGACTAGGATAGTTTAAGACTAGATGTCGATGTCTGAAGATAAGGTGTAACACCCTTTTCGTAAGTAGTCATATAGAATTTTTGGAATCGACGTTGTTGTCGCAAGTCCACCAAAACGAGTCATCTTATATAGATGATTATTATTTCGTTTGCAGGTAAATAGATGAACCTATTTGTGGCAGATTTGTGGATAACGTCTCGTAGTCGAAAGATGCGAGAAGTCATTTTGTGCATCAAATGATTTAAGAAACCTTATGATGCGTTATGACCAATCCATCGTAATTGCCATCAAAATGAGTTGATCATGTGTTGTGAATTTATTCCCTTTTGTAAATCGATGGAAGTCGAATGTGAAGTTGATTTATGCTATAACTGTTTTGGACGTTTTCCTTTTGAATGCGCTTTTTCTCTTTGAGTTTACGACTTGAGTTATCTTAAATCAAACCCACACTTTCTTTCTTTAGTCAGTTTTGATTCTTTAGCTCTTTTTCAACCTTGGAGCCACCTTGTACATTTATTAGTTATCACCTTGTGAGAGTTTCACTCCTCTAGCGATGTTAGGTTGCATTTTTTTGAAGGTTAGAAGTATCCTTGTGGAAGAATGATGAAGTTGTTATGCCACATCATCATTTAGAAACCTCCATCTTGATTGTGGCCGCTGCAAATGAGGAGTCGGGTAGTTGCAGTTATGTCGACCCCTTGTGAATAGGCATGTGACGGCTATGGTCTAATTGCTCTATCTTCCTTCACCATGGGCGCGAGAGGGAGGAGGTTATGCTGTTGAGATAAAAGTGTAACAGTGAGTTCAATGAAGAGATTCTCCTTCATCGTGGGCATGAGAGGATAGTAGTAGTTGGTGGTTTAGAATTTGAAAACTGCAGAAATGACGATGGGATCCTCTTTGCTGTAGACAGTAGGAGGTTATGCCATGGATGATAAAGTGGAACTGGGGAGTTAAGGGTTAGAGATTCCATCATCGTGGGGAGAGAGAAAGGAGTGCGGTGTTTCTTTAGAAACTAAAACCACAGATAATGAGCCGTCATCTTCTTCGCTGAGCTTAACCGGAGGTTATTCAGTTGAGAGTTAAGTGCAACCATAGATAGATGTGATTTACTCCATCTTAGTGGGCGGGAGGTAGTAGAGGAAGGGTTGTTGTTTAGAAACAGGAAAAACGGTAGCGAGGCACCATTGATTGGGGAGTTTGGCATTCGCTGTGCATGACTAGCAGATTAGAGAGTGTTTTAAAAACCAGAGGAGGCACATCTTGCCAGAGGAGGACGTGGATAGGGTGTGTAGAGAGTGGAGAGGCTGTGAAGGAAGTACGAAGATCACCGAGAGCTTGCCACAGTAGTCTTCCAACTCTGTCGACAGGTTCCTATTCTCTTCTTTTTCACAGTCTAAGTCAGTATTTGTGTCTCTTCTATGCAAAGATAATGTAATACGTTTACAACGAATAGAATATGATGACAATGTCTTCTTACTACGATTTCTATGTGAGGTTTATCAGAATGTAAAAGTATCATTGCTGTCTTTTAGTATTCGAGACCAATGGAATAGTATCATTGCTGTCTTTTGGTATTTGAAACCTTAGAAATAGTATCATTGCCTGTCATGAATGACACCATATGATGATAGAATACAGTTCTCAAATGTATACACATCTATGAATGATCATTGCATGATGCAAAATGTAAACTACATTCTACAAGCGGTTAGCAATGACGTATGTTTAGAGAGTTTCCTTTATGACTATATTATCAACTTAAAAACTATATTTTGTGCACATGAAATGATAGCTCCATAGTGAGAAACCACATTGCTCCATGTGCATGTTCTGTAGGAGTTTGAAACCTCAGATTTTATGCATGTTTCGACGTAGACTTTAGTTTGTTGGATAGTCAGAGATATAGTTGTAACTGGCTGTGGTGTTGAGAGTTAAAAATCAGAGGAAGATGAGGATTTAAAACATCTCTTAGGTCAAAAAGATAAAGATTCTAAAAACAAGATGTGGAACGTAGACAAATGTAACTAGCTAGTGTCTTATTCATTTTATATCTTTAGTTAGAGGTCGACAATGTGTTTGGTCATCTCTAATGTCATAAGATAGATTCCAAATCCTTTATTATCTTATTTTATGACTCTTACCTCAATGAACCATGTGAAACTATTTGACTTGGAAGGGGGAGTAAAGAGTTAAAGTATTAGTATTGGTCGAAAACCGTCATGGTTTTGTAATGAATAGGTAAGGGTGGGAAAACCCGCATTTTGAGTTTAAATTAAGTTGCATGCAATGAATCTTGTATTGCTATTACCTTGTAGACCTTTATGAGTCTAAAACTTTAAATTCTAGGATTACAGGAAATTGTTTTATATACTTGAGTATGTTGTATAAACATGGGAACCGAATAACCAAGTTTGAAACCACTTAGGAGTGGGTGTTATTAAATGATGTTTTATATGAATATGGGATAATGAATCCATAAACTTGGGGATAGAGTAAACATTTGCACCAAGTGCTATTGCATGAGAAAATCCAAATACCTTGAGGTCATCAAGGTCAACATTTGTTTAAACCTTACAAATAGGAAACTGTAGGATTTTGATCAGTTCAAGTTGAGTAGGGTGGGTGAACTAAGTTCATGCATTCATAGAATGCTATTTAAAAACAAATCCTTTGGCCAAGGTGATGCACGATCCTCATGTGCATTGAATGTTCACTGTGACTAGATGGCATTTCTTGTGGAGAGTCGTGCATGACTAGAGGGTATCTAGGGATCTGCATGATAACAAGACACGTAAGTTACAACACCAGAGCTCATATGGCAAACACCGATGGTTATCCTAAGTCTATCCCCTTGAGTAGGGTAGGGCCACTTCCGGTTAGGAAGGAGTGCAGGAGACCGACGGTCTGTGGTTGGAGGTTAAGCTCCTTGAAGATACTTTCTCTTCCTAATATTGAGGATTGCTGAGTCTTGAATGTGAGGGGTCGACAATCGAGATGCATGATAATGGTATGTTTCCAATATTTTATTTGTTTCAAGAAAATTTCAAATTGTTAGAAAACAAAATGTTTATTGTATATCATTTCTTTCAGTTTTATGAAAAATGAAATCATGTTTATGTTAAAGTGAAAAATGTTATACTTGGCAGTAGATAAGCTCTTTTGTATTTGATTATCTAGAAAAGAAAAAAAAAATTACCTTTGTTAAAACCTAGATTTTCTAGTTAAATCAGAGATGGATGTTACATTTGTGGAGTTGATATTGATGGAGAACTTCTGTGTGCCCTAGATACAATCAAACAACATAATGAAGAAAATAGGAGGCTAAAAGACCGGCTTCAAAAAGAAAAAGAATTCAAGGACAAGGTATGTTTAGATTTTGAAAAAGCTTCTTTAGAGTTTCAAAATACTAGAAATCAAATTATAGAATTAAAAAGTCATATTAATGAATCTGATAAATTAATTATTAGTCTAAAAACTAAGATTGAGGAAGCCAAAAGAATAATAGATATGACTAAATCTGATTGTGAAGTAAAAAGAATAGAATGTCTAAAGTTAGAGGCAGAAATAATCTCTTTAAGAAAGGATTTGGAAAAGGCTTCTTCTAAACTTCACAAAAATATTCAATTTGACAAGAGTATTGAATGTTTGAATGAAATATCAAGAGTAGTCAAAAAAAATACAAGGATCACTTTGGTTTAGGATATGAAAAGGCGGAAATCTCTGGTATTAAAGATGAAGTTAAAAGGGAAATAGTTTTTGCAACAATAGATAGGAAGAGTTTCAAGGTTAGGCAGACTCCTAGGAAGAAGATAGATATGAATTATCATTCTACTATTTCTGATGATGACAAGAAGAGAGCAAAGGATAAAACTATTGATATTGGGAGAAGAAGAACTAACAACTTTTCAAGACCTTCATCTATCAAGCAATATCATTTGGTTAGTTATAACTATTCTTAGTTTCATGGTTATTGCTATGTCTATCATAACTATGATCATAGAGCTAAGAATTGTAGTTATTATGGTTTGTCAAATCAAAACTACAATGTTATTTTCTATAACTGCAATAAAGTTGGACATATGAGAAGAGACTGTTGGATGCATGAAAGATATGATTATAGAAATTCAAGGAATAGATATAATTATTTCTCTAACAATATGATATGCTATAGATGTCAAAAGTTAGGACCTAAGGAACAACATTGCAGAAGTAAGTTAAAGAAATCATCTGGTAACAATAAGGAAATAGTTAACCTGATTAAGCAAAACAAAGAACCTAGGAAGGTGTGGAAAAGGAAATCTGAACAAAAACAGAAAGAACCTAATCTTGTGCATGATGCACAAGAAACATGCATAATAGCTTAACAAGAGAAGCATAAAGATAGGGGGAGAGTTTATGGTTTTATTTTTTAAACCCCATAGAAATCAACTAAGAAGGTTGTAAAGGTTATGGTTGTATTAGTTGTTCTATCTTCCATGGTTTTCTCTTAGTGAAATTTACAACTTAATTCATTAGATTGTCATCTTCAGGAGGCTCTTGAATCTTAGATTGTTTTCAATGTTCATCTTGTCAGTCAAAGATTATATGTTGCTATGTCAGGACAATTGGCAATGGTTTCACAAACAAGTACAGGTGTTTCCAATGTGCAAGGATTGCATGTGACAGTATTCTTTGTTATCATTTGGTTCATGACTGACAATACTTAGTTTTTTTTTGATAGTTCTGATAGTCATATGAAATGTCTAGTGACAGGTGGTAGACAATGTTGAGGTGAAGATATGATGTGCTAAGCTTGTGTGCCTAGTAGTATTGCTCATACTAGTGAAGAGGAGCTGCACTGAATTGTGTTATGATAAGCTTGATATTCAATAATTAGTAGTCAAGGTTTCATGTCAATCATACATGCTTTGAGAAAGATAGTGGTTGAAGAGCCATATTGAGCAATGGTTGGAGAAGTGAATAGTGAAAGTGGTGAAGTTTGGTTTCTTTTCTTTTTAACTTCTTGTTTCATGCTTATAATGCATACAGAGTAAGCTTTTTGTTGCAAGACAGTAGGAGTGAGAATTTGGTTTCAAGGTATAGTTCATAAAAACCTCTAAAAGGTTGTATATGATAGTGATAGTTTTTAATCCCTCGATAATGTGCTTTGTCAAGCTGCAATGTTGAAGATACTGCAACCCTATTTTATGGCAATGTAGCTTTGTCTTTTTTATGACAGTCAGTATATGAAATCAATGTGTTTTAATTTTATTTTATTATTTTACTGATATTGCTCCTAGTATAATCTTTATACTGCTAATACTGTTCTACTATTTCAAGCAGTGATATTACCTAGTTTTTGACAGTGCTTCAGTCTCTAAACAGTGATGATTGATTGAGTAAAGATGACAAATGGTTCTTTCTAGGCACAGTATTCAATGGTTGCTTTCACAAGTTATTTCATAGTGTTTGGCAATACTAAAGTGATATGGCACAGTGGTAATATTGATCTACATGACTGTGATCTTGTAGTCATGATTCCATTTTACTTTGAAAATATCTAGTTAGGGGAAGCTGACAATAGTCATATATTTCTGTTGTTTCTCATGGTTGGAACATTCAGCTGTTGTCCTCGTTTTTATACATGCTCTAATAACAATGATACTTTGCTTCAGTGATAGGTTGGTGATGCTTTGACAATGATCCAATGTTATCTTGGTCACAATTAGTAGGTGCAGTTAGTCTTGGACTGACACTTGATAAGTCTTCTATCATTATTGCCAAGTTGGTATTATAGGGATATTTCATTCATCACTAACATTTTAAAAGTGGCATGGAATTTCATGTGCACAATCGAGTGACATTTTCGGTTGTTGGACTCAGGGGGTGTTTCTTGCATATTTCTAATCCCCGATAGTTTTCAGTATCTTATGACATTTAGCATGGTTTATGATTGATGATTGGCATTATTTGTAACTACATCCTCAGTTGTTTGTCCATCTTTGTTCTCATTATGGTACTAACAGTGCAATTGTATTTTAGGGCATTCTAAATGTTTATGCTCCATGGAACAGTCATGGTATGATTTACATTTTCTATTTTTGCTTCTCATTTCTGCAGCATGTTGAATTATGATTCCTGATCTATCTTCGAGGTAACTGTACAGCTCTTCCTCCCTTTGTCTTTGATGCAAAAAAGGGGGAGAGAGAGTTGTGTTTTTCCATCAAGGATAAAGGGGGAGTTTGTTTCCCTCTTAGTTGTTGTCCTTGATGTCAATACACAAACTCTCTGGTTTGTGGTTTGCTCATGTTGGTTTCCTGATACTTGGTATTCCTGACACTTGGTATGGTGGTTTTCTCGGGTTGGTTTCATGACACTTGGTATGACAGTCATGTGGTAATATTGCTGCATTGATGACATAGATGACTTTCATATTGTTGGTATATTGTTGTTGGCCCATGCTTAGTCCAGTTGCTTCTCTTTCACATTGCAGTATAGTTTGGATGTATAGTTTTGGTGATCATGTTTCATGTTTACTTTGGCTTATCATGATACAGTTCGTTGATTCCATTGATTGGATTTGGTATGGTATGTTTAGCATACAGTTGGCATAGTTGTTTGGTATATGTTGGCATATGCTTCACAGTTAGTCATATGGACACATGGTTGTTATGGTATCATGATCATGACACGGCATCACACTGTTGTTGGTTTCACACATGGTAGTTCTTATATGTTCTCATGGTTCATATTATCTATGCACTTGATCTTCTATTTTCTTATGCTCTCTTGAGATTATGACAATTGGATATCATTTGATTGATACAGCGTTGCATCCATGTATTGTAAGTATCTAGTCATCTATGATAGTTTGATATCATATAGCATCTTCAGTATGGCACCTAAATGGTAATATGGCATTGGCCTTCTTGATCATGTTGACATGGTTTGGCATTGATCATGTTCAAAACTTCTTTGATGGTCATACACACTTTGATGATCATGTTCAGTTTGGCACCTTTGATTGGCATCCTTGATCATATGGTTGATTGCCATGATTAGTTCAGTTTGGTTATCATGATATTGGTTTGTTGATCACTTGATGGCATCACTTGTCTCAATTGTGATCTCCTTTCATAATGGCATAAATCACATGATGTATGCCAGTTTGATACTTACATGTCAAATGAGGTAAAGTAATGTTGTTTTTCTGACTCATTATTTTGGCTTCACATTTGATTTGTTCCTAAGGTGGCATTTGGCATCTTGTTCATAATCACAACTTGGATCCATTGTTTGTTATTCACTCATGAGGATCTCACAAGTTATAAAGGTTTTCAAATGTTTAATTTTCAAGAGGCATTAAGTGATGACCATGGTCTATTTCCTAGGAAATAAAATCAAATCAAATTTTGGCATTTATCTTTGGCATGTTATTGAGGTTACTTGCTAGTTGGGTCATCGACTGCTGAATGAAGGTAAAAGTGATTGTTTGGTCATCTCAAGTCATCGGATCTATGAAACTTATCGAGGGCACCGGTTAATCAAACATATTCAGCCAAAAAGTTAGGGTTAAGCATCATTTTGCATTTTCTTTGCTATTTGGTCTTCAGTGGCAGAGAATAGGGTTTCACATGTCAAAATAATCATGAGGTTTCATGGATCTATCTCTGCTGGTAATCATGGAAGGTTCTAGAATAAACATGGGCTTTTGTGACTATGTCGGTTTGAATTTTGGTAACATGTGACATTGTTATGATTTTTTTTTCTTTAGTGACCATTATGATTGTGTGATCTTTTGCATAGAGTTTTACATTTTGGTGACAGTTATAGTCTGCCATGAATGATTTAAAGGAAATATGTTTTTGATAATATAAGGTGGCTAAACAAGGGGCTGAACCCTTACAAAAAATAGAGAGGCCTGAAGGCAGCAAGCATCAATAGTGCCTTAAACCAAAAACAGCAGATACATCAATAACAGATTTCTAGCATAACTAGCAAAACCAGCCGCTAAAAACTAATGTCATAAAAATAGAGTAACAGAGTATCAGCAGTATAACAACAAAAACTAAGGAGGCAACATCGCTCTTTTCTAGACCATAGATTTAATAATATCATCCACTTTTTTAGCCAGATCGTCATTGTCAGCATTGACATTTACCCCCAGATTCTTCAGCACAGAGAGGTTGAGGAGAATAGAGGTCCTAAGCACAATGGAGAGATTCTGTTCTAGCTTCACAATGTGATCGCGCAGGCCCACAAGTTCATCTCCCAGACCATCATCAGTCTCCATAGCATCCTTAGCCTCTTCCATGAACATTCCACCTGCTTTGTCAGCATTTCCAGCAGAGTCAGCAACATCCTCAGTGGTAGCCCCTGTATCATGAGTCTCCTGCTTATCTTCATCATCACCAGATATGTCCTGAATCTCCATATCCCTATCGTCCTCCCTCCGGGCGGATTCATCCGAACCGCTCTCAGAATAGTCAATGAGCTTTACTGGAGGAGCCGGTTTTCCAGTAATACACCCTGACCACCGAACTCCAGAGGAAAGCCCCTCCCTACAAACCTTCATAGATGAAACACTTCTCTGGCCCATCGGGGTCCTACCAAGAGTTTTAGGGGTCCCAACCACTACCTTCCCAGTGCTTATTTCTCCAGCAACCTTCCGCTTTTTACCCTTCACAGTGGTGGTAGGGCCCGGAGTATCAACAGGACTTTCTGCAGGAGTGCAAGAGGAAACTTCTTTAGTCTTGATAGGAACGGGGGAGGGCCCGAGTTCATCAACATCAGGAATATCCTTAGGGTTAAAGGAGGGCTCCCCTTCCCCACTATTAGTAGGAATGGACTTAGAGGGTTCGAGGGCAAGATGGTGATTATACAGACAGAGAATAAGGCCCTGGTGAAGAGGGATAGACTTCATAGCAGTGTTTTTAGCCAGTTTCGCCCTAACCCTAAGGACGGAATGCTCAAGGGAAGAAAGTAGATAAAACGGAAAACTAATTTTAGCATTACAACAGAAATGATTTAAAAGGGGGAGATGATAGTTATAAAACCTGGTGAAGTGCCCCTCCAGGGTGAAATACTTCATGAGGATAAAACACATAGCGTCCCATGGCTCCGGCAACTTGGCTCTATCAAAACCGTCCTGGTAAGGGACTAATTCTTTGCCAACACTGAGGAAGAGCTTCTGACTAGAGAGGTCTGCAATTTTAGTTTTCCTCTGCAAGTTCAAGCCCTGAGTAGACATACCAGTGGCCATAGTGATCACGTGTTCAGAAACTTCAAAGCTGATTCCACCCACTGAAACCCATCTGTTCTGCCAAGACTGCGCAAATTGTTTAGAAATAGCTTCATTGTACCTATTAAGCCTCTCCAAATAGGGGCTAATCCCACCCTCTTTGCAGTAGTGCCAAACCACCAAATTGTCCTTAAATTCATAGCACGAGACGGGTTTAGTTCTAATTCTATCTCCTCCCATGGCAGAATTACAATGCATGCCACATAAACCCCAAGTCTCCTCAGTCATCTTTACAAGAGAATTACTAACATGAATGAGGCTAATGATGTAGGTAATAACATCGCACACAATCTCATAAATATGGGAAGCCTTGCAAATGCCAATCCCATGCTTAACCATAATTACCTGGCACCCGCCATGATGATCCGGCCGTCCGCTCACCTTATGAGAGAATGGAGTGGAGTTGATAGTAGAGAAGGTATGAGAGGACTCGTACTTCAATAGACACGTCAGCCCCCACCCAAGGAACTGACAGTATGAGCTGTCTTTCGAACACATCTAACTCATCAAGACCCGGCCATGTCCTTAAGAATGAGAGTCTTAAGATTTAAAGGAAGATGATCAAATTGGTGCCAAACCCTCCAATTTGAATATCATTGTCCAAGTTCAGCACAGGTGTCTGCAACTCCATTGCCCTCATGGTAAACATGTGAGATATGCACATTAGTTATCCTCTGCAAGAGAAGCTGTATATCCCTAATAATGTCTTTCAACTAAATGCCAACATTTGACACATTAGTAATGGCATCAATGACCATTTTAGAATCTCCCTGGATATCCAAATTCCTAATACCAAGGGATATGGCCAATTTAAGCCCCCAAAGAAGAGCCATAGCCTCAGCGTAGTTATTGCTATGACAGCCCAGCCCTCCAGCATCGACAGCAAACATCCACCCTTTATCATCTCTGATGATCCCCCCACTAGCTGTACCATCTATCTTAGAAGCCCCATCAAAGTTGAGCTTCATCCAGTTAGAAATCGGAGGCTTCCATCTAGTGTTAAGCCTCTGCAATAATTTGGTATTGTTATAAGCAGAAATATGATTGAGAATCTTCCAGTTTACCGCAATTTGTTCTTCCTCCTGGGTTAGAGGTTTCTCCGCGGTACGGATATGGGCCATAGTGACACTCTCTAGGAGAGTCTTAATGAAAGTATGAGAGACCTGGGAGGCATCTCTAGCAGTATCCCTAAAAATCCGATGGTTGCACTCTTTCCACAAAGTCTAGCTCAAGCATGGCAGAGTTTGATTCCATAACTCAACAAGCCAGGGATGGGAAAAGGGAGGATACCAGCTATTAATAACTTCCTGGATATCAGAATTACAAGCCCACTGAATACCAAAATTGCTGAGGATTAGGTTCAGATTTCCCTAGCAAAGTCACAGTGGAAGAATAAATGAGAAACCATTTCCTCCTTTTCACAGCATAGACAGCATCTGTTGACCAATGTAAAACCTCTCTTCTACAAATTATCTTGGGTCAAAATTTTGTTATGAACAGAGGCCCACCAGAACATGTTAATTTTTGGGACCAGTTTGTGGTTCAACACTTTTCTCCATATCTTCTTTCTATGAACCTCAGGGACCAATAAGTGATAGGCAAACTTAATAGAGAATCGGCCATTCTTATCCGGCCACCAAAATTGCTCATCTTCACAAGGGAAGAGAGGAATTCTAACTTCCTGAATCAACTTTTGAACCATCTGGGCTTTAGAGGCAAGATCAAGGCGATGAGAACAGCAATCCAACAAATTTCTCCAGCTCCTGTGACCATTATTGTTTGACATGTAATCACTGACCTTATCACCGAAAAACTGAGTAGCAATGCCAGCAATCTCACCCAGATCCAAGGAAATATGTTTTTATTAAGATATTTTTTAGTTAAAATGCACATTGTTTTCACGGCTAGAAATCTTTGCTTTGATGATGTGAATTGGGGTTATAACCCTGGTTAGGGTTTTGACAAAGAAATACAATGGATATTCTGTTATGTTCATTCTTTGGTGATATCAATAAGAGATTACAACCCTAGTGAAGGTTTTTGACATATCTTACCCTGTTATGGTTAATAACTGATAACAAAATGGGCATCTAACCAGAAAAATGTATGACAGTTATGGAACCACCAAAATGGTTATACCCGAAAAAGAGAGAAAAATTGTAAATGATATGATACAAATATGTTACTAGTATAATGTGAATGATGCAGTGAGTACAAAAGATTGTTCATGCATTAGTGATATTATATTAGTATGGATAAAAGTGAAACATAGTATCCCTCTGTATGTAAACTTTTCATATAATAGTCTTTGTTGGAAATATGCTAGTGAGGCAACTATAGCTAGTGAGGCATGTAATTAGTGAGATTCTTTTATTAAGCTAGTGAGGCACTTTTTCGAGTGGTTTTTATGCCCCAGAGGGTTTTCCACTCAGGACAATATTTGTGTTATGGATTGTCATTGATGAGTTTGATTCTCATGTTTATTTACTTATCATGTGTCATTTGTTTTAAAATCATTTAATTTACTTTGGTCTATATGAACACATACTTGTCTTATATCACTGTCTGAAACAATGATACTATGCATGTCCACTTTATGAACAATCATATTTCATAGTTAGTCTCTATGTGTTAAGATTTATGATAATGAGTCATTATTTTCAGTCCCTACATTGAGTTGATGCATTCTTGATTTTCATCAATCTGTTTTAGTTGTCCAAATATTTCATGATGTCATCTACAGTTAATGGGAATTATTTTTGTATCAAAGTTTTGAAATACAAACTTTAAGGTCACTAAGTCTTGTTAAACTTTGCATACCACTGATTCACCCCCCCCCCCCAATTTTAGTGGTATTGTACTCCAACAATAATGTAGACTTATTTTTAGTTATTATGATGTAGTTGATTTGAAGATAGTAAGTGCATGCAATAGTAAGTGGGTTGAAATGGATTAGAGAATAATTTTATTATTTTTAAAGTGCCATACACATGATTTATTTGAAAATGTAAATTGTTTTGTATTTCAACTATTTTTGATGTTCATATTTTGAAAAATAAATGTAAATATTTAGAAATGTAAGAGTTACCTCAAATATGGACAATAATAAGCATTAAAAATGATCTAAGGTTTGTTTGTTTGCTAATGTGTCAATGTATGTTGATTGACGTGCGCAAAATATTTTGTCAATTGCATCTTATTTCTTCACTATGTTTCTAAAAAACATTGGAGAGAACACCTCTTAGAACTTGTTGATCAATTGTGGAGAAACTTTTGGATGTAATTGTAGTCTTTGAAAGAAAAAATAAGATTTTTTTGTATTTAGACTGAACATATGTATATAAAAGAAGAGGTTATAAATGGAAACAAATTAGGAAAATGTATTCACATTCTTACATGTGCGTTTTCATATTCATAATTGCCATTTTTATTTGTAGCAATGATTGTAAAGTTGTTCTTATTGTGGAAACAAAAGTGCACCTATAGTTCCAATTTCATAGTCATCTATTCCTATTAAATTTTTTTTTAATGAATATCATATTTAACTTGTATTATAGAAATAAATAGTACATATTCACAAAAAAAAAGATGGGTGGTCAAAAGTCACATCTATGTAGTCACAACCACAATGGGCAAATAAAACATAGGCCTCAAAAGGTGAATAAAATGAAAGTCATAGCCTCAAAGGCTAAGCATAATGTCTAACAAGAAAAGAAAAAACATTAAGCAGCACCAACAGATGACCATTAGGTGCATTTTTTTATTGTAGTGTTAGGTATAAATTTATATTCTTATGGTAGCCATGGTATAGATGCAATTGTCCCAGATTAGTTCAACAACAATATGGATTCGCAATCACCATGGTCATATTCTATTTTAGGAGTAATCCAAAAGCAAAGATAAATATTGTTGTTTCTGGAGTTATTCTTTGTTCATATTGGTAGAGAAGATTTCAAGTTAATAATGATCGTCATTTCACCTTGACAACCTATTAGGTCAGCACAAGATACTTCTTATGTATTCTAGATTTTGTCCAATTTTTTTTAAATATCTATGATATCACCTTCAAGTACATTTCTATTTTTTTTATCGTTGAGATTTTAGTGGATAGTGTGTTGTAATTTAGTTGACACAAGAAATAGTAAGTGTTAGAAAATTGGAGTATTACTTGTACTATTACAAATTTAAGAATATTCTAATTGGAAATAGTTAGAAAAGTTAATTATGTGGAAAATGACAACTCTTATTAGCAATGTAAGTAGTATGTGTATTAGGTAGTGGTAAATTGCAAATATGAATCATTCTTCTATAATAGAAAGGAGAAAATAGTCAAATGAATTTATATATATATATATATATTATTTTTTTATTACTTTTTGTGGATATTTTTTGTTGTGTTGGTTGATTGATATGTTTTCATTAACATTGCCAATGTGCAAGAAAATAACATCACAATTAGTCCAATATGATTATCTTTTGTAGATGTAATTGTTTTTCTATGTGTTTCATGGGTTTTTCTTTTTTATTAATTTTAGACATGTCAATATTGAAATCACCCACAATGTACATATGATTTTGTTCATATGCATATAAGAATGCTTGATAAATCATTTCTCTGATGTGAAATTGTTCCGGTTGTTCTTTCACAAACACTACAAATTTTAATTCTCTTACCATTAACAATTATTGTAAGCTAGAAACAACTTGAATAATAAATTAGGCTAGAAACCTTTTGTTAAGAATTTTTAAATATTCATAGAAGAACTATCATTTTTTCCTAAGATTGATTCCCCATAAAGAGTCTAGTGAACAAAGGATGACTTAAACTCCAATACCCATTTCTTAAACACCTTCTATACATGGCCTTGATCTTTCCCATACCTTTGGGTATATTCGAAGAACCCATAGTTGTATATAAAACCTAACCCTAGGAAGCCATCAAGCATTTATCATTTGTGATGCACCAATAAGTAGTTAGACTTGGGAACTTACTTGCATCATACCTCAAAGATGAGATGCTGGGCTAGTGGAATGGTCTATCCTCTAAAGTTACTCCATTTATGAACAAGATCAATCTATTTGTGAGATCATAGACCACACACCTTGTTGAATCCTTCCCTCTTATATTTATTTTATTTGATGAATTCGGTCATATTGTATAAAAATCTCCTTCTAATTTTGAGTATTAGGCTATTTTATAGTTTTCTACATTCAATAGAATAGTTTCTTGTGTCTTTTGGTGTACTTTGTTCCCAAGTTATGTTTCTTTTGTCTCAAATCTTTGTTTGCTCTCTTTTTTTACTTCAACCTCTAGTGCTTACATTCAATAGAATAGTTTCTTGTGTCTTTTGGTGTACTTTGTTCCCAAGTTATGTTTCTTTTGTCTCAAGTCTTTGTTTGCTCTCTTTTTTAACTTCAACCTCTAGTGCTTTTCTACATTGTCTTTTCATCCTTCTTGAAATTTTTATTCTCACCCTCCTCACCTTAGTTTACCTTTTCTCCTACCTTACTCCATCAAGCTCTTACAACACATTCATAACCCTTTCCTACACTTTACTACTTAATCACTTTTGCATCTTCTTGCCTCTAGCCCTTACCTAGTTCTACTTTAACTTTCACAAAATCCTCCAAAACTCTCTTTCTTCTTACTCTCAAGTCTCTTTTTGCAACCCAATTTTGTGACAATGACAATATTTCCACATTGCATAATCATGTTTACGAATGGAAAGAGAAAAATTATCAAACACGACCCTATCCACTTTGAAATATTGAATCCCACATATGATTAACATCGAAATCCTCGGGCAGTTGATAGTCAGGTATTGTAAACAAGCTATTTTTAGTCATTTAATATTGAGGATAGCGGCCATGACATTCTCTAACCCATAAATGTATCTTCATTTTTTTAAGTACTGGGCATAGAGAAATGAAATGACTAAAGACTATATTGTCGGTTGGACTCTAATGAGAGATGAAGAAGTAAGATGGTGGAATCCACTGAAATCAATGGGAAAATGGGTGAGAGTGCATTTTACGAGTGCGAGTGAGGTGAGTTGAGTACATGAGAAAGAGCAGAAAGTGTGATGATAAAAATACAAAAATGCTATCTTCTATTATTCTTGCAAAGAAAGAATGTCTTGAATATCCTAGAATGCACTTTGAGATCTTCCTCAAAAAAAAATATTCAGATGTATGAAAAGTCTCAAGATATCAATGAAGCATGCCATTAATTGACAAAATGTCTCATTAAAATTTAGCATAATGGAATGTTTTGATTGGATTTTCAGTTCAATGTGGGGAAGAAGATGAGGCATTGAAATTCTTCTATCTAATTCAAACAAAGATGATAAAAAATGGCTCATTTTGTATAGTCAATGTTTTCAAGGCATGCGTTTCCCTCTCAGCTCTTAAACATGGCATGGAATTGGATGACCAGTTCATAAGAAATGAACTTTAATTGGATATTATTTCACAAATTTTTTGATTGAAATGTACTGGAAATGCGGGAGCAAGTTGGATGCATGCAAAGTGAGACGAAATGCCTTTCAAGAATGTCCATTTATAGAATGTTATGATATTAGATTGTGTATGGAATGGGTCTAAGGATGAGGCATTGGGTATCCTTTTACAAATGTAGGAGGTGGGTGTCAATTCCAATCAATATATCTATTCTAGTATTATAAAAGCATGTACAAGTTTGCTACTTATTGAGCAAGGTAAACAACTACATGCTTTGGTTTCTAAACTTAGATTGGAGTTAGATGTCTTTGTTGGGAATACACTTGATAATGTTTATGCGGAACGGGGATATTCAACCAACATAAAATATTTTTGGGAAAGTGCCTAGATAAGATGTGGTTTCGTGCACCATTTTTATGCAAAACAAATTGATATTACAAAACAAAATATTCAATTGGTGTACTAAAATTTAAGAAGTAATTAGTTTCTTCATATATTTTAATGTAGATGTGAAGCTACATGTTTTCCTACTGATGTCATTGTTCATATAAAGGATTGTAGCTTCAAGCTCTATAAGGTGGAGAAATAATATTCATCCTTGATTATGATTATAATATCTTTTCTTTCTCCAATTTTAAACTCTGATTCTAAATAAATTGTGATTTTTTAGCATAATTACATAACATGTGCGTTGTTTATATCTCTTGTTTAAAAAAGTGGATATTTGAAATTGAATTTATCCAATGCATCAGAGATCACTCAAAAAATACAAGTTGAAATATTTGATCTTATTGCAAACCTTTGTTATGGGTCAATGATATATTTGTGGACCCCTTTAATGTTGCTACCTTTAGATGTGTATTAAAATTTTTATAAATAAATGAAGGGTATGGAAGATGAAACCTTTGTGAGAGAAGTGATTTGTATCTTAGTCAGGTTGTCCTTCAAATCTAGGAGGATACCTTGGTTGTTCTTAAGATATGTGTTAGCCCATTCTTGACTTGGCCAATTTTTAAACTTATAGTACACCCCCATGCAATTTAGCCTGATGCATCACAAAAATAATAATTTTTGAAGATGTATAAAACATGGTGTGCAACCCTAACCTCGCTTTACCCAATGTGGCCAGTTTTTATGCCACGATTCCTCACTATTTGAGATATTTTAAAGTTCTAAGTTTCTAGCCAGCAACTCACAAATGATATTAATTCTTAGATTTTTACCTCGGAAACCAAAATGATTTCTGGGTTTTGCTCTAAGAGCCCCAACCATTATTTTATCAAAATTTCATAGAAAACGGAGTGGTCATTTGAGAGATATGGAATTTTCCGTCTAAGCACAGTTTCAACGTTCCAAGTTTTGAATAAGGTTTCTATTTCAGAAAAGTGAATAAAGGCATTGTTATTGAGAACAACTTTATTCTTCATGGTGACAAGTTATAAAGTCTAATGTTTTATAAGGTTAATGACTTTATTAAAATCAAATATTTATAACTGCCCTAAAATCTTTATGTGAAGTTTGAAGACTTTAGTGAACTATTTATTGTCAGGAATTTTCTTAGTTCAAGAACCCCATACGTCGCCAACTCTTTGTTGTCGGGTGTTTCATGGGTACGAGAACTCCTTACATTGCCGATTCATAATGCTGCGATTTTGAAGTTCCTTAAAATTCCCGACACCCTACTTTTTGTAGTCGGGGAATTTCAGGGGTTTTGGAACCTTTTTCATCGGGGACTTCTAGGGTTTTGGAAACCTCATTTGTATAGGCTGAGAAGAATGGAACGGCGTGGACTGACAGACCGGCCTATATTACACTGTGTATCTTCGCCTGTGCCGATGGTCCAACCTCTCAAAAGAATGTAATCTCGTGAAATGCAGTGATCGCAGGATATGCATAAAATGTAGTTGATCGATTGAGGCTCATCAAATGAGGCCTGTAAACATCAAGCTCATGTTATTAACCTCACGTCAGCACTAAACTGACTTACATTCATAGTGACCCAGCAACGAGTAAACTTTTGTAGGTGTCAGTATATCTGATCAAGACAGCAAGTACAAGATCTGCACAAAAGGATTTGTTGAAGAGGTTTTCAAACAAATACAATGTATTGTGAAGTCGCTCCATAATAATTTTCGGCATCCTCACAACCTATCCAAATCACGAGCTTAGGAACGAAGGCTTTGTCAAATTGAATGGTTGAAAATGCCCTGGAAGAAATGTATGCAAATTCTGGAAACACAGACAAAGCAGGTAAACTGTTTGACAGAACGCCTCATGCAATACAATGATGGTTGGATTCTCGCAAACGGTTTCATTGAAAAGAGTCTAGAAAACTCTCAAGCAGATGCAATCGGCATGTATTATGCCAAACTCCACTGGGCACCATAACAGGAACATTTAGAGTCGGCACATTGAAAAGAGTGCAGATGTGGAAGTAGAGTGGACGGCTGTACTTGCAGATTACGAGAAGAAATACCTTGCAGAGTCCAAGATACTAATATCTGGTAAATTACCTGAAAGGTGGGAGAAGGCACCCCCGACATACACCCCAGAGAGCCCTGCTAATGCTACACGAATCTTGTTTCAATAATGTTTAAATGCACATGCAAGGGTTCTTCCAGGATTTCTAGATGGAAGTGCAGACCTTGTATCATCTAACAATGACTTTGCTAAAAATGTTTGGGAATTTCCAGAAGGATACCCTGGCAGAGTGTAACTTTCATTTTGGTGTGCATGAACATGGTATGGGAGCAATATGCAATGGAATAGCCCTCCATGGAAGTGGCTTCATTCCTTACTGTGCTACCTTCTTTGTTTTCACAAACTACGTGAGAGTTGCAATTAGATTTCTGCGCATTATAACTGTCCACAGTCAGATATAGCTATCACATAAGGGAAGTGTTGGCGGCCCGGTCCATTCATACAACAAGACACTTACGGCTTACAAAGTATAGAGGAGGGACTTAATCCCGTATGTTGCCCCTGAACTCTTACAGAGAAACTATGGCCTAGAAGCTGATGTCTGGAGTACTCGAGTTATACTGTATATTCTTCTAAGTGGTGTGCCCCCTTTTTGAGCTGAAACAGAGCGAGGAATTTTTTATGCTATCCTATATAGACATATTGACTTTCAAATTGGACCATGGCCATCCATATCAGCTAGTGCAAAAGATGTGGTGAAGAAGATGTTGCATCAGGACACACAAAAATGTCTTACAGCTCAGCAAGTTTTAAGTAGACCACCAATGGGTTAGAGAAGATGGTGAAGCACCTGATAAACCAATTGATAATGTTAAAATAAGAAAAAATAGTTTTGTCTTTGTCTGTTGGGAATGTTTCCTAACATTTTCTGCATTTCCTTTTTTCTGTTTGGGAAAGTTTCCCATCTTAGCTTTTAGTTTACTTTTCAGTATGTTTTATGTATATATTTCAGTTTCCTTTCAATAAAGTTTGGATGAAGACATTTTGCAGCAAGCATATCAAATTTTTTCTCTGTCTTTCTCTGTTTTAAGTTATATATATATTTTTTGGTTTATTTGTTGTGTACTGCATTTATTTTTTAATTTAATATTTTCTAACATATGGTATCAGAGCAAGGTTCAAAATGACAACAAATGTTAACAGTACATAGCTACAAATTCCTAAATTTAATGGAAAAAATTATGATTTTTGGAGTTTTCAGATGAAGATTTTGTTCAGGTCACAGGAGCTATGGGATCTTGTGCAGAATGGGTATTCAGAACCAACAGATGTAGTAGCATTAGCAGCCCTCACATAAAATGAAAGGGATTTACTACGGGATAATAAAAAAAAAGATCAGAAAGCATTATTGTTCATAGTGCAGGGTCTTGATGAAACTCTCCTTCCAAGAGTTACAGCCACTTTGAAGGCCAAAGAAGCATGGGATCTCCTTGCACAACCATTTCAAGGTACAGAAAAGGTAAGAACAGTTCGCCTTCAAATGCTTAGAAAAGATTTTGAAATTTTACAAATATCAGATTCAGAAAGTTTAGGAGATTTCTTTACTCATACAATGGGTATAGTTAATCAGATGAAATCAAATGGTGAGGTTGTGACCAATCAAAAAATTATTGAAATTTTTTTAAGAAGTTTGCCTGAAAAATATGATCATGCAGTTATAGCTATTGAAGAATCAAAAGATCTAACATCTTTATCTATAGATGAGCTTATGGGTTCATTGTACACACATGAGCATAGAATAAATAAATCAACAAAGGAGCCACTTGAGAAAGCTTTAAAGAGCAAGGTATCCTTGAAAGAAAAAGAAACAGCACCAGAATCATCTTCAGCAAATAGGAAGAGGTAGAAATTCAAGAGAAAGAGGAGGACGTTTTCAACAAAGAGGTAGAGGTCAAAGAGGGAATAGAAGTGATGAAAAAAATTGTGGTTACACTCAAGCAAGAGGTAGAGGCAGAGAAAATTTTCAGCAAAGAGGTAGAGGTTTTCAGAGGTATGATAAATCATCTATTCAATGTCATTACTGTCAAAAGTATGGACATTTTGCAGCTGAATGTAGGAAAAAGATTGCAGATGAAAGTAAACAAGAAGCCCAATATGCAAATGAAGGTGAAGGGCAGGAAGGATATGTCTTGCTAACATGCAGCACAAAGGAGGAAGTAAATGATGACAAATGGTATGTTGACAGTGGGTGCAGTAATCATATGACAAGACACAAAGAAATATTTTAGAATTTGGATGAGTCCATCAAATCTGAAGTCAAGATAGGAAATAATACAATTGCACCACTCATGGGGAAAGGGAGGATATTAATCACAATAGGACAAGGTGAGAAAAAATATATTGGTGATGTATTTTATGTACCAGGCTTAAAGCATAACTTGTTAAGTGTAGGTCAACTTGTGCAAAAAGGCTACACTGTGAAATTTGAAAATGGTTCATGAATTATTGTTGATGGTAAAAACACGCTGATAACTAAAATACCCATGACTACTAATAAGATGTTTTCCCTTAGTATCAGAAATAATATGCATTTAAGTTTCAGTGCTCTTGTTAAAGACACATAGTGGTTATGGCATCTTAGGTTTGGTCATTTGAATTTTGGTGGACTAAATCTTTTGCATAAAAAGAACATGGTAATAGGTTTACCATTTATCCAAATACTAGATGATGTGAAGGTTGTATTGTTGGAAAGCACCATAGAGAACCCTTTCCAGTAAGGGATTCTTAGAGAGCTTCAGAGCCATTAGAGCTAGTTCACTCAGATCTATGTGGACCAATTGAGGTTGCTTCATTATCTGGTATGAGATATTTTTTGACATTTATTGATGACTATAGTAGGAAACTCTGGGTGTACCCTTTGAAAAATAAATCTGATACTTTCAAGAAATTCAGAGAATTTAAAGAATTAGTTGAGAAGTAAAGTGGTTATTTTCTCAAAATTTTAAGGACTGATAGGGTTGGAGAGTATATTTCACATGATTTTCATAATTATTGTATTCAAAAGGGCATAAAAAGGCAGCTAACAACAAGGTATACACCTCAGCAAAATGGTGTAGCTGAGAGAAAAAATAGAACAATTTTAGATATGGTAAGGAGTATGTTTAATGTTAAGAATTTACCTAAAGTTTTTTGGGGTACATGTTATATTTTGAATAGATGTCCTACAAACTTAGTTTGGGGCATAACACCAGAAGAAACATGGGGAGGATAAAAACCCTGGGTAGATCATTTAAGAATTTTTAGTTGTATTGCTTACTCTCATGTTCCAGATGCACTTAGAAAGAAATTGGATGATAAGGCAGAAAAATGTATCTTTGTTGGATACAGTGAAGAATCCAAGGCATACACATTGTACAATCCTGAGACAAAAAAATTGGTGATAAGTAGAGATGCAAAGTTTCTTGAAGATCAGGAGTGGTGTTGGAAATTGGAAGAGAAATATCAACAAGTTAACATTGAAGATGAAGCTACAAATCAACAACAAAATTTAGTTGTTAACACAGGAGCCAGAGCCAGTAGTTGTAGCATTCAACAATCTGCATTAAGAAGAAGCTCTTCTTCATTAGAAGGTAGTCTTTCTCCACCAAGTCATAGACATGTTTCATCAAGTAGTTCTTCATCATCCACCTCAGAATCTCCAAAAAGGTGGCAGAAATGAAGGAGTTTGTCTGACATATATCAAGACACAACAAAGGTAAATGAAGATATTTGTCATTTTGCATTTTTTGCTAATAGTTACCCTATTACATTTGAAGAAGCTATAAATGATGATAAATGGATTAAAGCTATGAATGAATAAATTGTAGCCATAGAAAAAAATCAAACTTGAGAAATTACAGATCTCCCTGAGCATAAGAATCCAATTGGAGTAAAGTGGGTGTATAAAACAAAGTACAATGAGAAAGGTAAAGTGAATAAATACAAGGCCAGGTTGGTAGTGAAGGGCTACAAACAAAAATCAGGTATTGATTATAATGAATTTTTTGCACCTATTGCTAGAATGGATACTATTCGCATGATTTTAGTTTTTTCAGCACAAAAGGGTTGGAAAGTCTTTCATATGGATGTAAAATCAACATTCTTGAATGGTGTATTGGAGGAAGAAATTTACATTCAGCAACCACTTGGTTTTGAGATTAAAGGTCAAAGAGGTAGGGTGCTCAAACTAAAGAAAGCTTTGTATGGTTTAAAGCAAGCACCTAGAGTTTCGTATGAAAAGATTGAATCATATTTTTTTAAAAATAGTTTTGAAAAATGCCCTTATGATCCCACCTTATTCATAAAACAAAATCTACAAGGAGATGTTATGATAGTTTGTATTTATATTGATGATTTGCTTTATATTAGAAATAATGAAAACATGCTTAGAGAAAGAGTGAATTTGAGATGACTGATCTTGGTTTGTTACACTATTATCTTGGTCTTGAAGTAACACAAAATAGTGATGGAATTTTTATTTCACAAGAAAAATATGCAAATGATATTTTGAAAAGGTTCAAGATGGAAAATAGCAAACCAACAATTACGCCTATTGCCATGGGTGTGAAGTTGAGCAAAAATGATGAAAGCAAAAAGGTAGATTCTACTTTGTATAAAAGTTTGGTTGGAAGTTTAATGTACTTAACTGCAACAAGACCAGATATCATGTATGCAGTAAGCTTGATAAGCAGGTTCATGGAGGATCCACATGATACTCATCTACAAGCAGGTAAAAGAATACTAAGGTATGTGAAAGGGACTGCAAATCATGAAATTTTTTATGAAAAGAAGGGTGTTTTGAGGTTAACTGGTTATACAGATAGTTATTGGGCTGGAAATCAAGATGATAGGAAAAGTACTTCTGGGTATGCTTTTAATTTTGGGTCAGGTGTAATTTCATGGTCTTCAAAGAAACAACCAATTGTTGCATTGTCCTCAGCAGAAGCAGAATATGTGGCAGCCACTTCAGCAGGTTGTCAAGCAATTTGGTTATGAAGGATGCTTGAAGCATTGATGCAGCCCCAAATGGAAGAAACAATTGTATTTTGTGATAATCAATCAACCATTGCACTTTCTAAAAATCTAGTCTTTCATGGAAGAAGCAAGCACATAGACATCAAATTTCATTTTATCAGAGAGCTGGTTAAAAATAATGAAATCAAACTTTTTTATTGCAGGTCCAAAGATCAGGTTGCTGACATTTTGACAAAACCTCTGAAAGAAGAAGATTTTAGTGGACTGAAGAATCTTTTAGGGATGAGAAGCTGTTCCATAAATCAGATTTTAGGGAGGATGTTAAAATAAGAAAAATCAGTTTTGTCTTTGTCTATTGGGAATGTTTCCCAACATTTTCTACATTTCCATTTTCCTGTTTGGGAAAGTTTCCCATCTTAGCTTTTAGTTTACTTTTCAGTACGTTTTATGTATATATTTCGTTTTTCTTTCAATAAAGTTTGGATGAAGACATTTTGCAGCAAGCATATCAAATTTCTTCTGTCTCTCTCTATTTTAAGTTACATATATTTTTTCTGGTTTATTTTCTATGTACTGCATTTTTTTTTATTTAATCTTTTCTAACAGATAATGCAGTATTGACTAGGTTGAAGCAATTCAAGGCAATGAACAAGCTTAAAAAGGTAACTTTGTAGGTGGTTGCAGGAATTCTATCAAAAGAAGAAATAGTGGGTTTGAAGGAAATGTTCAGAAGTATGGATACTGATAACAGTGGCACAATAATTCTTGAAGAATTGAAGATTGGTCTTGCAAGACAAGGCTCGAGAATCTCTGACTCTAAAGTTAGACAATTGATGGAAGCTACGGATGTAGAAGGGAATGAGACCATTGATTATCTAAAGTTTATCATAGCCACACTTAACATGAATAGGATTGACAAAGAAGATCATTTCTATACAGCCTTTCAATACTTCGACAATGACAACAGTGGGTATATTACAAGAGAGGACCTAGAGCAAGCTCTAATAAAATATGGATGATTGATGAAAGAGACCATCAAAAGGTATCCAGTTCTGGAAAACTCTTTGTTTGTGGCGGATGTTCGGTAGAGTTGTATATCACCGGTCATTTAGAATATCATACATATTTGTCTTGTGAGAAGTATAGAGAATTTAAACAAGACCCTGATGCTTCTCTGAAAGAATGGTGCTAAGGCAAAGCAGATGTTGAAGAGTCTCCTTCCTGTGGTTTCATAATTGCAATCATATTAGTTATAAGTGTGGCAAGCATATTTGTTGGGTATATACATCAATGTTTGTTATAGCCATTTACGTTCTTTACATGGTGGCTATGGTTCAATCAACTTGAGAAAGATAACGAGAACATCACAATAAATGAAGTTTTGAATAAGGTTTCTATTTCAGAAAAGTGAATAAAGGCATTGTTCTTGAGGACAACTTTATTCTTCACGGTGACAAGTTAAGTCTGATGTTTTAAAAGGTTAATGACTATTAATATCAAATATTTATAACTACCCTAAAATCTTTATGTGAAGTTTGAAGATTTTAGTGAACTCTTTATTGTCGAGAATTTTCTTAGTTCAACAACCCCATACATGGCCGACTCCCTTTTGTCAGGTGTTTCATGGGTACGAGAACTCCTTATATTGCCGATTCATCATGTCGTGATTTCAAAGTTCCTTAAAATCGCCAACACCTGACTTTTTGTAGTTGAGAATTTCAGGAGTTTTGGAACCTTTTTTGTCAGGCACGTCTAGGTTTTTGGAACCCTCATTTCTAAGGGCTGAGAAGAATGGGATGGCATGGACTGACGAATTGGGCTATATTACACAGTGCATCTTTGCCTGTGCCGATGGTCGAACCTCTCAAAAGAATGTAATCTCATGAAATGCAGTGATCGCGAGATCTGCAAAAAATGTAGTTGTTGATCCATTGAGGCTCATCAAATGTGGCCTGTAAACATCAAGCTCATGCTATTAGCCTCACGTTAGCATTAAACTGACTTACATTCATAGTGACTCAGCGACGAGTAACCTATTATACATATGCTAGGAAATCATCCTTTCAGCGATAGTAAGTTTGAAGAATCTCCAAGAAGCGGATCCACAAAAGAAAAAGACCATGTGATAAACTTGTGTAGGTCTCAGTATATTTGATCAGGAGGGCAAGTACAAGATCTGCACAAAAGGATTTGTTGAAGAGGTTTTCAAAAAAATATAATGTATTGTGAAGTCACTCCATAATAATTTTCGGCATCCTCACAACGTATCCAAATCACGAGCTTAGGAACGAAGGCTTTGTCAAATTGAATGGTTGAAAATGCCCTGGTAGAAATGTATGCTAATTCTAGAAACACAGACAAAGCAGGTAAACTATTTGATAGAACGCCTCATGCAATATGATGATGGTTGGAATCTTGTAAACAGTTTCATTGAAAAGAGTCTAGAAAACTCTCAAGCAGATGCAATCGGCATGTATTATGCGAAACTCCATTGGGTGCCATAACAGGAACATTTAGAGTCGGCACATTGAAAAGAGTACAGATGTGGAAGTAGAGTGGATGGCTGTACTTGCAGATTACGAGAAGAAATGCCATGAAGAAACTATAGAGTCTAAGACACTAATATCTGGTAAATTGCCTGAAAGGTGGGAGAAGGCGCTCCCTACATACACCCCAGAGAGCCCTGCTGATGCTGCACGAAACTTGTCTTGGCAATGTTTAAATGCACTTGCAAGGGTTCTTCTAGGATGTCTAGGTGGAAGTGCAAACCTTGCATCATCTAACAATGACTTTGCTAAAAATGTATGGGAATTTCCAGAAGGATACCATGGCAGAGTGATGTGGGCAGAGGCAAAAACATATAAAATAGAACAATGTGCTACGGCACAATCAAATAAAACCTTTTCATTTCTCTTGAATAAAACGTTTACAATTGCCTCTATTTATAGAGGTCTTTGGAAGGATCCGGAAGATCTAGATAAATCTTCACATGTATCAAATGGAGCTAGAAAAATCTGCACATGTATTTGGAGGTCGGTGAATGGCAGCGAAGAAATGGTCAGTGGAGGATGGTAGAAGCTTCTATTTTTAATGCAGACCGTAGAGTACTTTGACTATGGTTGTTTCTAGATGATCGGTGGTAAAGTTGAATTTAATGCATATAATTGTGGTAGAAATTATTAGATCGTTCTAACATTCCCCCTAATTTCTACTATCAACAACTAATTACATCAATATTTACAATGCCTAAAATTTCTCTCAAATAGTCAAATTGGTCTTGTGCTAATGCCTTTGGGAATATGTTGGCAAGTTGCTCCTTTGATCTGCAATGCTGTAGGATGAGTTCTCCATTGTTGACCAATTCTCAAATGAAGTGATATCTAGTGTCAATGTGCTTTGTCCTCTTGTGAAAAAACATGATTCTTTGATAGTGCAATGGTGGACTTGTTGTCACAATAGATTGTAGTAGGCTACTCTTCCTCATGCATTAGATCCTTAAAAAAATTTCACATCCAAACTGCTTGACATGCTGCTGATGTACCTACTACATACTCTGCTTGCTGATGAGATTGTCACTATTGGTTGTTTCTTTGATGCCCATACTACAATACCTATTCCAAGATGAAATGCATATCTAGATGTGCTCTTTCTGTCATCTATACTTCCTGCAAAGTCACTATCTATATATCCAATCAATTGAAAATTATCTGAAGTAGAATACATTATGCCATAATTCATAGTTCCTACAATATAGCTCAATAACCTTTTTTGTTCTTGCCAATGTGAGTTCTTTGGTGATTCCATGAATCTAAAAATCAAACTAACTCCATACATTATATCTGGCCTAGTTGTTGTAAGATACATCAAACTACCCACTAATTTTCTAAATATAGTTGAATCAAAGTCCATCTCATTATCTTCTCTACTCAGTTTTGTGCCTATTGCCACAGGTGTAGAAACTGGACTACAATTTATTATTCTAAATCTTCTCAAAACATCTTTTGCATATTTACTTTGACAAATAAAAATGCTGTTATCATTTTGTGTAACTTCAATGCAAAAAAAATATTTCATCAAACCCAAATCTGTCATCTCAAATTCTTTCTTCAATGCAGATTTAAATATGTGTATAGAAAGATTTCCTATAAAGATCAAATCATCAACATATAAGCAACAATCAAAATCTGACCTTGTTCATTGACCTTGGTGTATAGGGTAGGCTCACTAGTGCTTTTGCTAAATCCATTTTTTATCATGTATGTATCAATCCTTCTGTACCAAGCTCTTGGTGCTTGCTTCAATCAATAGAGTGCCTTCTTTAACCTATAAACCTCATCTTCATATCCTTTTATTTCATATCCTGGTGGTTGTTGTACATAAACTTCTTCTTCTAAATATGTATTCAAGAAAGCTGATTTGACATCCATTTGATAAACTTTCTAATTGTTTTAAGCTGCAATAGCTAGTACCATCCTAATTGTGTGAAGTCTTGCTACGGGTGCAAATATTTTATTGTAATCAACTCCATATTCTTTTGCAAATCCCTTAGCTACTAATCTTTCCTTATATTTGTCAACTTCTCCATTTGCCTTATATTTAGTTTTATAGACCCATTTCACACCTATGGATTCTTTAGATCCCATGTATCAGTTTTCTCAATAGATTCCATTTCATCATTCATTGCATTAATCCAATGTTCTTCCTTAATTGCATCTTCAAAATATATAGGATCTTGATCAAATAAAATAAAATTAGATTGCAAATCTATCCTATCTCCTTGATCATATATTTCTTGCAAGATTCTAGTCTTTTTGTCTCTTAGTCTTGGTCTCAATGATGCAAGTGTAGGATTTGAGTCATTATTTACTTGTGGACTTGATGATTCTCTTTGCTCAACTTGCCTTTGTGAGTTTTCTGTTGTGAACTTTTTGATGCTGTTCCTCCTTGCTCATTTGATTGTTCTCCTTGTTCTTCTTGTTCTCCTTAACCTTTTTCTTCTTGTTCTTCATATGGTATTACTGTTGTATCTATAATTGTCTTGTCTATATTGCCATCCCAAGATTCTTCCTCTTTGAATACAACATCTCTACTTACAATGACTTTCTTGGTTATAGGATTAAACAACTTGTATGCCTTAGATTGTTTAGCACAGCCTATAAAAATGCATTTTTCACTTTTATCATCCAATTTACTCATTTCTTTAGGAACATGTGCATATGTAATACAACCAAATACTCTAAAATGAGAGACACTATGATGCTTACCACTCCATGCTTGTTGTGGAATCATGTCCCTCACAATCTTTGTTGGACTCTTGTTCAGGGTGCTACCACAATAATGGGTTACACTTTCTGGGACATCCTGATTTTTGCTGAAATCACATATTTTTAGAAAATATAATGATTTAAGCCTTGAAAACTTTAATTTAAATAGTTTTAACTGAACAGGGTTTGATCAAACCCCCTTGGATAGAACCCCACTAGTTTTAAATCATACCTATAATGCAGTCTCCACTACACCTATCAAAATGCTGATAAAAACCCACTTTTGTTTTATCTTTTGGGGGATCAAATGAATTAATTTAAAATTTATGTTTTGTAAGTATGTGGTCCTTATTTTAAGCTTCCCAAAAAGTATAATTTTAAATATATTTAATTTGATTATTATATTTATTTTTATTTCTTGTGAATGTGGGTTTTTCACTAAACATCAAGTTCTCTGTTCTACACACATGGAAAATTAGTAAATTAGTGATTTTTTTTTTGAAAAGTATCTATGCCCTAGGTATTGATGTCCTTGTTTCAATGAATTATTTTTTGAATTTCAATACATACAAAAAAAGTTATGTTTTACAGAATACACCTATGTCAAAATTATAATTGGTTTGACTTCAAAACTTAATTAAAAAAAATATTTAACAAAACATTATGAAACCAAATGCATGCCCTATATATGGGTGTTACCAATCTAAATTCAAAAGAATCAGAATTTTATCCTTTGAAGAAAAAAAGTTATGTGCTACAAAATACACATCACTTAAAAAATGTTGTTTACTATTAAAAACTAGTTGTCAAAGGAGATACAAAAACTTTTACAATTTAACTCCAATTTTTTTAAAAAATATATATTTAGAATCTACAAACAAAATATCATAAATCACTAATTTGCATCATCTTCAAATTCCTAACGGTTTAGAAGATATAGGTTTTAGAAAGTGAAGATTTAGTTCAAAATGTTGATTTTAATGTTAAGTTTGGCCAAAAAGTATAACCCATTATTGTGGGATGACCCTTCAATATATAAACCACACAAGCTATTGCTTTAGCCCAATATTCATTAGATAGATTCTTTCCTTTCAACATGCTCCTTGCCATCTCCATTATTGTATGATTCTTCCCTTCTACAACATCATTCAACTAAGGTGTGTAACTTGTAGTGAACTGCTTCTTTATTCCATGATACCTGCAATAATCCAAAAACTTATTTGACTTGTATTCTCCTTATCTATCTAATCTCAATACCTTGATGGATAGACCACTTTGTTTCTCAACCAATGCTTTGAACTCCTTGAACTTTTTAAATTCCTTAGATTTATATTTGAGAAAATAAACCTATGTTTCCTACTATAATCATCAATAAATGTTAGAAAATATATGCTCCCCCCTAATGATGGTGTTTCCATTGGAACACATATATCTGTATGCACAATGTCTAAAGGTGCCCAAGCTTTATATGACATTTCCTTTGGTCCCCTATGTTGCTTAGCTAAAATACAACTTTCACATGAACTCAATAGTGCTTAAATGGGGGGAAAACCTCTTACAATTTCCTTTCTTTACAACAAACACAATCCTTTGAAGTTTAGATGACCATACCTCAAATGCCATACCCATGCTTGATCTTGACTTGATGCCTTGAAACTTGTTCCAATCTCCTCCATCATTTCATTTTTCATGCGAAGTGGGAAGATTCTATTATTTGTCATTACAACTTTTGCAATCACCATGTTACTTGGAGAAATATCAAATATAGTGCAAACATTATCCTCAAAAGCAACTCTATAACCCTTTTGAATAAGTTGTCCCACACTTATGAGATTATGCTTTAAACCAAGTACAAAATAAACATTGGGAATAGTCTTCTTGCCAAGTTTTCTTATCACATTAATTGCACCTTTTTCCCATGGCTTCAACTATGTTATCATTACCCAATTTGATTTCTGATTTAACTGAAGTATCCAAATTCTCAAACAACTCTTTGTTTCTAGTCATGTGATCACTACAACCATTATCTAGAAACCAAATGTTACTAGAACTTTCCTGAGCTATATGACATGTAATAAATAAAGATCCTGAATTACTTTCAGAAAAGTTTGCATTTTGCTTGCTCATATCAGCTTATTTCTTTCAACATTCATTAGCAAAGTGACCATACTTGTTGTAGAAATAAGATTGCACATTTGATTTGTCATACCTTTGTGAGGCCTGATTGTTATTGCATCCCTTTGAGCTAAAATTTTGATTTCTCCTTCCTCCTAGATTTGGACTATTTCTTTCTTCTCTTTGAAAATTGTTTCTTCCTCTTCCTCTTCCTCTGCCTCTGCCAAATGTCATTTGTGTTTTGAATGCATGCTCCAATGAGGTATTGTCATTCCTGTTTATCCTATCTTCATAATTCTTCAAAGAACCAACCAACTCATCTATAGAATATTGAGTCAAATCCTTAGATTCCTCAATTACCACAACAATTGCATCAAATTTTTTAGGCAAACATCTTAAAACCTTTTCTACAACCTTTTGATCTGTTAGCTCATCATTAGTCTTCCTTATTTGATTAACCAAATCCAAAACATGATATGTGAATTGATCTACTGATTTAGAATCTTTCATTTGCAAATTTTCAAATTCTTTTCTAAGTGCTTGTAATTCGACAATTTTTACCTTACTAGTACCTTGATATATCGTCTCTAGGATATCCCATGCTTTCTTGGCTGGCTTAATCCTTCCAACAACTGAATCATCCAATGCTTGTCCAATTATCTAGAAAGCCCTTCTATTATTTTGCCTATTTTCATCATGCTTTTTCATATCATCTAGACTCAATGTAGACTCATCTTGTGGTTTAGTATAACCATTTGTAACTATGTCTGATAACTCATATGAGTCAAATGTCAACTTCATTCTAAAAGCCCAATTATCATAATTCTTGCCAGAAAATATTGGAATAAGAGGTTGAAAATTATCAGATGCCATACTTTTCCAAAACAATTCTCTTCAAAAGAAAAAATACTTCATTACTTAACTAGGGCAATTATATGCTCACAAATCTTTTCAAAGAAGACTAATTACAGTTTGCATAAAATAGTTTTACTAGTTTGGATAGTGATGCCTTAATTTTCTACACTTATATCATGATCTCCAATTTTCTTAATCTAAGATAGTCCACATAGCCTTTAATCTATCTAGCGGTGGATGCCCCAGTCTGTAATATGGAAACAAAATAGCACCTTTTACAATGGTTCTGCAGTTTCAGCAATCACAACCTTGCATAGACTCACGATCTTCAAACAAAATCTGCCTACGCTCTTTTCTCTTGACTGCTGCTAATACAATGATCTTTACTATTCAATCCTTCTTCTTCCTACACAATGATGAATCACAATCTTGCAAACTTCTGTCAATTCTCTAAACTATGCTCTAATACCACTTTGATGTGGGCAGAGGCAAAACACATAAAACAGAACAATGTGCTATGACACAATCAAACAAAACATTTTCATTTCTCTTGAATAAAACATTTACAATTGCCTCTATTTATAGAGTTCTTTGGAAGGATCCAGAAGATCTAAAAAAATCTTCACATGTATCAAATGGAGCTAGAAAAATTTGTACATGTATTTGGAGGTCAGTGAATGGCAGCGAATAAATGGTCAGTATAGGATGATAGAAGCTTCTATTTTTAATGCAAACTATGGAGTACTTTGACTGTGGTTGTGGTAAATTTGAATTTAATACATACAATTGTGGTAGAAATTATTATATCGTTGTAACATAGAGTGTAACTTTCATTTTGGTGTGCATGAACATGGCATGGGAGCAATATGCAATGGAATAGCCTATCATGGAAGTGGCCTCATTCCTTACTGGGCTACCTCCTTTGTTTTCACAAACTACATGAGAGCTGCAATGAGAATTTATGTGCATTATAACTGTCCACAGTTAGATATACCTATCACATTAAGGGAAGTGTTGGTGGACTGGTCCATTCATACAAAAAGACACTTACAACTTACAAAGTATAGAGGAGGGACTTAATCTCATATGTTGCCCCTGAACTCTTACAACAAAACTATGAGCCAGATGCTGATGTATGGAGTGCTCGAGTTATACTATATATTCTTCTAAGTGGTGTGCCCTATTTTTGAGCTGAAACAAAGCGGGGAATTTTTTATGCTCTCCTATATGGACATATTGTCATTGAAACTACACCATGGCCATCCATATCAACTAGTGCAAAAGATGTGGTCAAGAAGATGTTCGATCAGGACACACAAAAATGTCTTAGAACTTGACAAGTTTTAAGTAGACAACCAATGGGTTAGAGAAGATGGTGAAGCACCTAATAGACCAATTGATAATGCAGTATCGACTAGGTTGAAGCAATTCAGAGCAATGAACAAGCTTTAAAAGGTGACTTTGTAGGTGATTGTAGGAAGTCTATCAGAAGAAGAAATAGTGGGTTTGAAGGAAATGTTTAGAAGTATGGATACTAATAACAGTGGCACAATAATTCTTGAAGAATTAAAGATTCGTCTTGCAAGACAAGGCTCGAGAATCTCTAACTCTGAAGTTAGACAATTGATGGAAGCTGCAGATGTAGATGCAAATGAGACCATTGATTATCTAGAGTTTATCACAACCACACTTAACATGATTGACAAAGAAGATCATTTGTATATGGCCTTTCAATACTTTGACAATGACAACAGTGGGTACATTACAAGAGAAGAGCTAGAGCAAGGTCTAATAAATTATGGAACAATTGATGGAGACCATCAAAAGGTATCCAATTTTGGAAAACTCTTTATTTGTGGCAGTTGTTTTGTAGAGTTGTATATCACCAGGCATAAAGAATATCATACATATTTGTCTGATGAGAAGTATAGAGAATTTAAACAAGACCTTGATGCTTCTCTCAAAGAATGGTGCTAAGGCAAAGCAGATGTCAAAGAGTCTCCTCCACGTGGTTTCATAATTGTAATCATATCAGTTATAAGTGTGGCAAGCATATTTGTTGGGTATATACATTAATGGTTGTTATAGCAATTTACGTTCTTTACATGGTGGCTATAGTTCAATCAACTTGAGAAAAATAATGAGAATATCATAATAAATGAAGG
Organism: Cunninghamia lanceolata; assembly: GCA_027924645.1. Lineage (NCBI taxonomy): Eukaryota > Viridiplantae > Streptophyta > Pinopsida > Cupressales > Cupressaceae > Cunninghamia > Cunninghamia lanceolata. The sequence continues at coordinate 1,968,938 of BSBN01001019.1, forward strand.
TGGGCCACAGTGGCCTTAACACATAGAGATACTTAACAAAGTAGCATGACATTCACTCATCAACAATTTCTAAATCAAGGCATGATGTTTTGTCATATAGGTCATTCCATAATGTTTTGACTCATTTTTGGGGTTAAATTGTTTTGTGCACTTGGAGAGGAAAGACTTTTGTCTTTCATTTCAAGAAACTGTTACAACAAGAAAAAGAGTTTTTATGGAGATTTATTTTCAAGAAGAAATTACGAAGGGGGAAGGATATAAAATTTCACTTTTCCTTTTATAAGGGATCTTTTTTTGTTGTTTGGAAAGGGGGAAGCAGGATTAGTTGGATTTCATTTTCAACATAGTTTTGTTGTACAGAGATGTTGGGTCTGTGAACTCACATTTTGCATTGGAGAAATAAGAAAGATGTTTTAAATCTTTGAATTTATTAATATTTTCTTTTGAGTACAAATGTCTTGTGTGTCTTTGTAATCACTCTTCAATGCATTATCTATTATATCAGATTTTGTAGATGTTTATTTCTGAATCTGTGAATTCAAATTAACTCATCTATTGAAAATGGTCTATTGCTCGTCCTTTCCTGATTATCATTCATGGGTGTGGAATAGGTGAACTTCATGTCATTTATTTGCATTCTCATCATTTTAAGTTAATCAATTGGATTTGTGTCATGGTTATGCACAGTTGTTAGTTTTTCCTTTCTATTTTCGAGTTAAAAGTATAATGTACTTTCATTCATTGCACATCATTTGAAGGTAGCTGTACCTTGTAAATTAAGAAGAGAGTCATTATAGAAATCATTGCAATTGACTTAAATGTTTGTTTAGTTGTCATTCGTATGGGTGAGAGAGTATAAACTTAAGTGACAAATCTGTTAAGCAACAAATTTTTAGTGACTCTACTGGGGAAGAATCGAAGGGTCAGTGTCTTCTTTTGTCATAAATCTTCTGGTACCTCCATGAGGATGGAGGTTGGAGACTCTGTCATATGGAACATGCTCACAAAATATTTTTGGTAGAAGATCTAGTCACTCTTTCTCTAAATTTGCATTATGGCATTGCCTTCACCCCAACCATGGTGTGCTCAATTTAGGCCTTTATTGCTGCCACAATATTCAGACTTACCTACAAGCTCAAGGAAGTATTTTCCAAAGTTTAATGGAGAAGACTCACATGATGCAGATGATCATATTCAAGCATTCACTGTAGCTTGTGGACTTTTGGGGGTAAAGGAGGAAAATGTCTTTATTTGACTATTTGTTGAATCTCTCATTGGAGTTGTTGCCATTTGGTTTCAATCTTTAAAAGATGAATGTATCACTAATTGGGACATTATGAAGAAGAAATTTCTTGGAAGATTTAAACCAGTAGTGGACGTATGTGTACTTCTATCTCAAATTTTTAGCATTAAAAATAAAGAAGACGAATCTATGAGAGAGTTTTTACAACAATTCAATAGATGTTTAATGAGGATTCCTCATAATATTCAGTCAAGTAAGGAGATAAAACTGCTCACTTTTATTATAGCATTACATCCTGACATTAGTTTCCTCTTGAAGTGACATATGGTATGTGATCTTGAGATTGCAAAATGAGAAGTTGTTAATATTGAAGATGACTTTATTTTATCTTAGGGGAACCAAAAGATTGGTTATATTTTTTAGACTTATCTAATTCAAGAGAACTTTCATCATGGAAAGATGATTAAAACATTATGTAAATATAGTTGGTGGGAATATTTGCAAGAATACGACAGTATCCAAGTCGAGTAGGGGTGGGTGAACACAATTACTACATTCATTATGAATGATATTGTTATTAAAAACTTTGGCCAAAGTAATGCATTTGTTTTCTGCATCCATTATTGGTTCACTGTATCTGGATTGCTCATCCTATTGGAAATCATACTTAGCTAGAGAATATTTAGGGTTGTATGGTCGATAGAGTTGAGTAGGATACAACACTATGTACTTGGGAAAGGCAAATTACCACTGGTCACCTAAGGTCTATCTTCCTCGTTAAGGGTAGGGCCATTTCCTATGTGAAAGATGTGTGAGAGGCCATTGGTCTGTGGATGGAGGTAAATCACTAGAAAGATACTCTCTCTCCAAGTAGGAAACATGCCAGGACTTGTGATAAAGATGTCAGATATTCAGATGCAGTGGTTATTCCAAAATTTGTTTATGTAATATTTTTACATTTGTAAAGATTGTAATTGAGAAAGACAATATGGTTTATTATATTTTGTAAAGAGAAATCTTGTAATTGTAGTTACTTGATTATATGTTGAATAAAAGAAAAAATTTCTCTATCTCATTTTTACCTTGTTGATTTACTCTATGGTAAATTTATGGTTTTTCTATTTTTTTATAACTTGGATGTTATAGTGAAAGTCTTCACTTTCAAACATAGAATGCCCAAGCTTCATTGGAGAAGGCACCACATGAGGAGCAAGAATTGGTTTCTTTGTTCGATCAGCTACCTAGTTTTGTTGAGTGAGGTGAAGAAAGCATGCTCATACCAACAATAGTAGTAAGTTTGGGACAACAGGAAGATGCAAACAATTGTGATATTATGATAGCCTATCGAGAGAAAAATATGGACATTCTTGTTTTAGAGGATGGAGAGATGGCTATACATGAAGACATTCATACAGTTGAACAAGAAACCAAAATAGAAAAATCAGACATGGAACAAGATTTCAGTTGGTTGGAGGAATTTTCTTTCTGTTGTACCAATTTGTTGGAAGAGGCTAACTCATTGTTTGAACATTTGCCTTCATTGAAGAAGAAAAGTCTGATTTGGAGGTATTTCCTTGGATAATAATGGAAATTTGGAGCTTGAATCAGTTGTTCCTAAGAACCTTCAAAGAGCTCATAGCTTTGATGAATTGTTGGCTGCCATAATGGAGGAAGATGATCCATTGACCATGGATGAAGTGTTGACATGGAAATTTACCATGCAAGGTGGAAGTAATAATATTAATTCTAATCAGTCAAATTGTCTTCTCACTTGTCCAAACTTAGCTATGAAACAGGATAGCCATGGACAAAAGGAGGAAAAGTTTGAAGAATGCAACCATGACAACATTATATCACCCTTGTTGGGTTCTTTGAAGAAGGAAGAAGAAGACCATGAAGCTCCAAATAAGCTACTTGTCCCACAAGAGAAATAGTTCAGCCCAAAGCTTTTGAGAGGTTTTCCTATCAGGCATCTAGCTAGGATGGTAGCCAGTAATGCATCACAAGTCATTCTTGCACCCATCCATGAGGATTCTATTGAAAGGAGGTACATCCAGCTATCCTATCCACCTCATAATAGCAGCATGAATGGTCATCATAAGTGGGTAAGTGGATTTGTTTTCTCTATTCAAAAGGCTTTGCAACAGTTGGTTGGACATTTATCATTTCTTCACCTCTTCTTGGCTGCTTAGAAGCATGTAAAATACTATAAGTTGCAAAGAAAAGGCAACTATTTCATGGAACCAGTTAATGGCTTTGTTTAACCAGTCTATTTCATTTGTTAGGTGTAGGTAGGTAGGCATTTCAGTTTACTTTTACTTTCCAAGAAGTGTAGTTACACAGAACTTTGGCTAGTCCCATTTGGAGCGAGCATTGTTTTGTTTTTAGTTTTGTTTCTGCTGCTACATTATTTTTCTAGCAGCTGAGTTTTAGAAATTTTTTTGAGTTGTTTAGGCCAAGGAAAGACTCTATTGCCAAATGGATATACTAGGTAACTAGCCTTGAGAGTTTTAGCAGGTGAAACTGGTGTAGAGGTCACAAAAAATGTTACCAAATTTTGCTTTGCAACTAATTAGGTTAGGTTGTAACAACAATTTCTTTGTTTCTTTGGAGAAGTAGGGAGGTCCAAAAGAAGGGGTAAGAAAAAACTCAAGTTCACAAGCCAGTTTAGAAGGCATGTTGTCCTAATAGAGGACCCTTACAGAGATCACACTACCAAGATCATGTATTGGCTCAATTAGAGGTACTACATGAGCCAGATAAGGTGACAGGATACTCCAACAGGGCAGGAGGTATCCTAGTTCTAACAAGTGAAGTTAATGTTAACCTAGTAATTGTAGATCATGTTTCAGTTGTGTTCATTATGGTTCATTCATTGGAGTTTGATGTAGTTCAGAATGGTACATAGGACTTTGTCAAATTTTCATGATTATAAACACTTACCACATGCAATAATGTTTAGTTATGTTATGCAATTGATTTACAAGAATGAGAAATTATACACAAGTCATTTTGTATGAAATAACTATTTATATTCAAAAGAGAAGTGTTTATATGGTCCCACACAAGCCGTGGGAGTAACTATATGTGATTCAGTGCACAACAACAAGTACATCTAACTAAAGAAAATCATATAAAAGAGAGGTGAGACCCATCATTTCTTGAGTGAATGACGAATCCTGTTGTTTGCATCACCATCTCTAGTTATCCTAGTGATAGCTCAATTTGAACCTACAGGGGGAAATAACATGATGTTAGAGCTCAAAGTTCACATCTCTACTTATATATGCAATAATTTAAAATGTACTTGTTATTTTACATCTGATCAACAAAATGAAGCAGATAAACAAACATCAGATGCAAATATTAAATCATGAGATGAAGTAGAAAAGAGAAAATTAGATCATACAATCAAGGAGATACTATCAACCTAAATGTCTTATCTAACTTGTTTGTTTACTGTGTAGGTATAGGTACACGAAGACCATTCATCAAAAGACTTTTGTTTGCAAAGAAATATCAAATGACATGTGTGGATAATAGTAATAATCAAGGCAAGGATCATCATAATTAATGAAGGCACCAATTACAAGTGACAGTCAAAGTAGCAAGTAAAAAGGATAGTCAAGAGAGGAGCAACAACATACACAGAGGGAACTTTCATTTTATTAGATAGTAGTACACGAAGACCATTCATCAAAAGACTTTTATTTTCAAAGCAATATCCAATGACATGTGTGGATAAAAGTAATAATCAAGGCAAGGATTGTCATAATGAATGAAGGCACCAATTACAAGTGACAGTCAAAGTAGCAAGTAAAAAGGACAGTCAAGAGAGGAGCAACAACATACACAAGGGGAACATTCATTTTATTAGATAGTAGTACCAAGACTATGACATCACCAACTAGAGTAAGAAGATAGTAAGAAAATAAAGACAACCAAAGAAAGCAAATGATCATCAATGGAGAAATGAACATTCTAAGAAAAAGATGATAGACACAACCATTAGCAAAATAAAGGATGATAGTCCAATTCAAGGACAACAACATGAAGACATGAAGCATTTGTTGTGAACAAGGAGTCATTGAAGTTCTTTTGTCATCTATGTGTTTGTGGAGATGTGAAGGATAATATGAAGACCAAATAATAAAGGGCCTGAATAGCAGTCCTACTAACATAGAATTCGCATTAAAAAGAAGATTGAGGAGCTGTTAGCAGAGGACAACATGCATAGTCCCATTTGATCTTGTATACAAGATATCCCACCTATGTGCTTTATGCTAGATCAGCCCCTATTACAACCATTACCAGCATCAATTTGTTTGGAGCAGTTTCAATCTTCTTTGACATTCACAGCATTTAAACTTCCTCAACTAGAGAAGCTAGTGCAAAAAGATTCTGTAGTTCTTGTCTCCTTTCTAGATCAGATTGAGTGAACTTAAGAAGCATGCATATGGAGGAATAAGAATATCAGTTGAAGACCCAAAATGGCAACCTATAACAATACTTTCTTTTATAAAAGAAATGGTATATGATCAATGACTTAAACAATAGTATGAACAGTCAAGACAAGGATAATTTGAGAGCAATAAAAGAAATAGGGTAGCAGTCAATGCATTGTTATGACTCACTGTCAAGAAGCAAACCATGAAATCCTTGCACACTTATCTTGGAGTACAATGTAGTAGCCATTAAGGAGATAAGTTTGCCCTATAGCATACAGTGAGTAGAGGAGCAATAGCTGGCAGTAGATCTTGATGATAGGTTTAAGTGCCAAGACATAGTCTTCAAAAAGTCATAGTAGGAAACACCAAGGAGAAGACTGTAGACAAAGAGAATAAAGAATGTGACTATTTTGTTCACAAGCCAATCATAAGATGACATACTGTGTGAGCAACAATATACAACAGGTTATATGATAGCACAAATACTCATGATTAGGTACAGTAACATCTTGATAGAAACAATAAGGAAACAACATTACAAAGCATGTCACAGACCTGAAGGAAAATAGAAACCATCTAAAAAATAGTCATGTTCTTTACTGTTTAAAGGTTGTCTTAGCATAGTTAAAAACAATCATTTTTGGACTGTTAGAATAGCAGCAACAAAACAGTCATATAACGACTATAGGCAGCCAAAAAATAGTCATGTTATGACTGATAGAGTAGGGAAAATAGTCATTTTACGACTATCTTAGAACAACAAGATACAATCATGATAATGACTAATAATAGAGGTCAAAATGTAGTCAAATTAGTCATAAGAATGATTATCCCAGCAAACACCAAATAAGTCATATGAATGACTGTTCTAAAGGTAAAAAAATAGTCAACAAAATGATTGTTTCAAAGCTTATCTATCAAGGAGTACAATCACTTACAGTGGAGCAGTAGTCATCATTCATGAAAAAGAGTAGTTTGCCAAAGCAACAAACAATAGATCGGTATCAAGCATAGAGGCAATCTCCAAGTCAAATAGGAGCAGTCATGAAAATAATAGACAATTGACATCATGAGGGAATGTAAATCAATCATATCAGAGAATGTTGATAATAGTTATGCAAGCACAATCTTGAAGGCACAGATACAACCAACTACCCATAGGATAGTTTGATATTCCAAAAGAACACGCAGTGATAGTCTTAAAAGGAACATCTTGAGTTGTGGAGGGTTATAATCAAAGTAAAGAGTATGCACAGTGTGGAATATGAACTATGGCTGATCACATCATGTTTAGGGAGGAGGATCATTAGAACCTAGGCTACCATTCAGTGAAGGAACATTTCTAGTAAGGATGTAAATATTCCTACCTCTTCCAATAACAGTGATACAATGGAGCAAGCTTCCATGTGAAAAGATAAACATCACTGTCAATAACAAGAACATACAAGAGAGAGGCACAATCAAGAAGAGATAATAAAGAAACCCTACAGGGAAGTCTATCAACAATGTCATGAAATTGTAAAAAGAATTATAACCTGATGGACATTTGTATGAACAACAACATTATGATAGCAGTAGACAATGAAATATAGTTTCATGCAAAAAGTTACAGTCTACAGGATACACCAAAAGAACAATATATGTAGCTAGAAAAAGCCCTTCTTCCATCATTTCCATCTCAGAACCAACAACAATGTAGCATACAGAAAACATAGAGGGGTTTAATCACATTTTCATTCAAGTATTAGTGAAGGGATGCCATCTTCACACTTTTCTCATGATAAACATAGAAATATGAAGAAAAGAAATACTACTAGAGTAGCAAAGATTATGCAATGAAACATGAGCAGAAATTTCAACATGAGCATATCCACAGGTAGAGAAAATAAAGCAAATTTTCATCAAGTCTCCATAACAATAATAAAGCATGCAAAGCTCCTTCATAAGTTCTCACAAGACCATAGAGAAAAATCTATTTTTTCCATCATTTTATCACAGAGCCAAAGCAAGGAGAAGAATACTACATAGAAGAGGTGAATGAGGAGAAATAAATACAGAAGAAGAGTTTCTTTTTCACTATTTTGTTCAAAACAGAAAGATATATGAAAGTTCTTAATAGAAACATCAAACAGAGAAGTGTTTTTCATCATTTTTCTGCATAAGAAGCATAGTGAAGTGAAGGAGTAACTCACAAGAAGCAAGAAAATGACAAATTTGCCCTGTATCTACAGAGGAAAACCCTCCAGAAGCCTGTAACAATCGTCCAAACCCTAGCAAAGCTTGGTGGCAGTGCAACAAAGCTCCCACAACAAAAGTAAAAGAGACAAATGATGGTTTTTAGGGTTTAGATTATGTTTTGTTGCAAAGCAGCCCTAGCTCGTAGAATGATGGAGTTTTTTTTTTACTTTCATTTTAAGAAAAATCATTACATTCAAATGTGCCCATGGTCACTAAACCTCAAGTCATAAATCCTAATTATGCTATAGGGCTCGTGGGAGGTCACAAAGTAATGAGATGTTTTGTGAATTTTAATATTTCTTTTTTAAAACCTAAGAGTCAAAAAATGGAAGAGAAGGTAATGATTAAAGGTTAAAGGATGAAGGAGATAATGAAAGTCTTTTGACTTTATCAGTTGACTAAGGCCAAATTGAGTAGGGGTATATGCTTTTATAAGCCAAGGGTAAATTTGATGTGATGTAGACCTCTTTTGAAGACTAAGGGTAGAATGGGTGTTTTATTTTGCATGGAGAAGAGGAGGAGATTATTTTTTGCCTTAGAGGCTATTGTATGACATAATGTAAACCCCTTTATTTTTGTGTTAATTTGAAGACAAAATAAATGTAATTTAACAAATATTAAGTGTAATAATGTTATGAAAATTGCCTTAATACTTGTTATGTCATAACCTAGAGGAGAAATAGGCATAATATAACACTTATTAAAGCAAAATCATAAGTTTACTTTTAATATTTGTTAAAATAGGTTATTTTTTGCCCCCTAATCATGCAAAAATAGGAGAGGAGTTGAACTAAAGTACAGATTCATGCAGGTGGGGTATCTTTTTTCTATTTTTGACTTGAAGTCAAACTGAACTAATTTTGGCATTTTTTTTGGGTCAACTATCTTTGGAGGGGGAGTTCTGAGCTATTTTTACTCATCTTGGAGGATTTTTGGGGCCTTAATTTTAGGCCTTTTTCTTGTGCTCGCCCAGCAACTTGGAGTTGCTTTTTCAGACTCATTCATACATATTTTTTGAGTCCTGTTAAGCTAGAGTTGACTTCCCATTCACTTTTTGGGACATATTTTATATTATAGGGAAAAAAGCTAGTTCTTTCTTTTTTCCTTGCCTTTGCACATTGCAGAGAGAGAGATTTAAACTTGTAACTCAACTATTTTTTATAGTTTTATTGTTGGCATAATAGTATATAGTATTACATTGTTAGTTTATGCATATTAAATAAATGTTAGTTTATAAGTTAGGTTTTGGGAAGTTACGAGAAGTTACTTTCCCGTAAGAAGTTATATACGGGAATAACTAAGGCTTTAAAAAGCCAATGTACTGCATTGTAAAATCATCTTGAAGACAATACTATATTATTTGATTATGGTTTAATTTTGTGTATGTTTGCTCACCATTTCTTAGCATGGTATCAGAGCTCATTGTGCCTGTGCATTAAAATCTAGGGGAAGCATAGAGATGGCTCGGTAATGGTCTGCGTGGTAATGGATCTAAAACTACCATTATAGCTGATTTATTGGCGCACTGGATAAAGGAGATGTTCAATATATATAAAGAAAAATTTTGGAGCACATTGTGTGACTACACGCAGGAATGGACATTTGAATGAAGTCTTTAGTTGTTTTTTGTGACAGTTTTAATGTTTGATCTCCCATAGTTATGTGATTTTGGAGATATTTTTTTGAGGCATTTTGATGATATCTTATGGAATATAATTATTGCAGCAGATAGAAGGTATACAAATCTGTTTCTAAATGCAGCCTCCAAGCATCCAACGATTAGAGGAGGTGGCCGATCAATATGGGGAAATCAATTAGGGTTTAAGAAAGGTACGGTTTAGATGGTTACTTTAAATACATAGTAACAACTGTGGATGCCTATTTCTCATTTTTGAATCAGGGAGTTGGTGTTTGAAGAAGGTTGATAAAGACAACTATGAAGTGAAGACCATGGATGATGAATTTATGATGAATTTTGTGTTTGCTGGCAGTGCAAACTTGTGAAAGGAAAATATTTTCTCTGTTGTGTTGAATGTAGGTGAAAGAGGCAATTCATATGTTGAGATTAAAACTAAATGAAATTTCTTAATGATACATGAGGGAAAACATTTTATGAGTTTATAGCAAACATTGAAAACTTTTCACTTATTACCTAGAGTAATAGAATTTCTTTTTGGATAAAGTTAAAAAGTTTCTAAGAGGAAATATTAAGTTGAGTAAAATGTGCGGCATTTTTAGGTTTTGATTTGAACGCGCAGCAGTAAGTTCACATTTAAAAACATTAATGCCTTTTCATTTGGAAAATTATGGTTCATAGCTATTTTTGGAACCAAATTTTTGGAAGGGAATAAAATAAAAAAGATTTAAATGAAGGTTGGAGGAATTAATAGTTGGTATGAGGTGGTTATGAGTTCAAAACTTGGGAGGTATAAATTTTAAATATTATTTTGTCATTGGAGATATAAGGTTTTATTTTGGAGTAATAAGGTGGAAAACATTGGAGTTATAAGGATATAATTGTGTTTAGATGATATTGTAAAAGGTGCACTTTTGGTGGAATCTGACACCTTGTTTTATCATGGCTACATTAATTGCTCTCGAAGCCATTTATACTACACCTGATGAGGTCTTGAAAGACTCGTCCAAGACATTAGCTAGTTAAACTGTAATAGGGTCATATTGGAGGCAAATGGCATCAGAGGATGGAGGATTTTCCATCATCTCAAGTTAGCTTCTCGCTTTGAGATGATGCTTTGCATGAGAAGCATTTTTGGTTTTGGTTGTTTTTTTTTTTTGTTGATGCTGATGGAGTTGACAGATTTGAAGAATGTATGTTTTGTGAAGATTTTGTCTTGGAGACAGGTTTAGGGTTTGGTGTTGAGCTCAATATGGATTGTTGTCCAGCGAACTTCAAAGAGTATATGATTTTGAATTATACCCTTTCGCGGTCACTAGACAACATGGTAGAGATCTGTCATATCTCTTAGGGTCCATTGTTGAATAATTCAAGACTCTGTGATTTGAGAGCTTGGGACTAAAGAGCTCAAGAACATAGCTTGAAGCTATGCCTTTCCGAGGGTAGATGAGACAGCATGATGGAGCCTCTCTTGGTTCAGGATTTGTTCTTTGGGGGAAGATCTTCTATAAAATATGTGTTCATATTATGTAATCAGCGTTGTTGAGTATTTTAGCATTAATGGGGCGTACCTGGTACTTTTGCAGGAACAATGTAATAAGGGGGGAATGTTGGCATAATAGTATATAGTATTACATTGTTAGTTTATGCATATTAAATAAATGTTAGTTTATAAGTTAGGTTTTGGGAAGTTACGAGAAGTTAGTTTCCCGTAAGAAGTTATATACAGGAATAACTAAGGCTTTAAAAAGCCAATGTACTGCATTGTAAAATCATCTTGAAGACAATACTATATTATTTGATTATGGTTTAATTTTGTGTATGTTTGCTCACCATTTCTCAATATTTATGCAGTAGCAATAGTTTATTTCAATAGTTCATTGTTATTTTGTAGAGTATTCCTTCTATTATCAATACAATTAAGTGTTCCTCTATTCAGATTCAGGTGTCTTGTCTCATTTTTTGAATTATTTGATAGGAATTTAATGTGTTTTAACTTTAAACCTTGTAATTTTTTGTCTCATTTATTGAATGCAAGTACACAAAGTGCAAGTTTATTACAGGGTACAGATTGCGCAAGTCATTTCATGCCTTTTTGTGAAACATTTATGTGGTAAATTTGATCAGTTTGGGTTATAAGAAAAGATGTATTGGGATGTAATTGTGAATCAGATTGCAAATTAAAGTTAAAACATTAGTGCATGACCCCCTTTTGGATAGATTTTAGTTTTCAGTTCAGTTTATTTAAGCATTCTTCTTTCTCTTTTTTACAAAAGTATATAGATCCAAAGGGGCATTTAAAGGGAGTCATCTCTTTTGGAGGTTCATTCTCGTAATAGACAAATCCACAGTCTAAGAATGTTCCCATGTTGCACAGGATTACCAATCTTGTAAAGGCTTAGCATTCAGGATGCAATCCTTCGTGATAACAATGAGGAAAGTGACTTAAGGCATGAGGATGTCCATATGCACACAAGGATTTATCATAGACTTGGTGGGTTTATGTAAGGATCAACCATCATACCTTAAAGTTGTTCCAACACATACTTGAGATTGATATTATTCTTGATGGATCATGTAAAGGAACATCCAACAAACACAACATACAAAAACAAAAATCCATACCCCAATCTACATCAATCAAAGCACACCAAGATATAGGAAGATCTAGTTGGCCTTGAGTAGGTGTAGAACAAGTTTAAAAAGATAAATAAAATCAAAAGACCAACAGACAAAACAAGTCATGCAACCATCATATCTCTTGCCAAATGAGGATCAATGATGATTGGATTAGATTATGCCTAGTATGGGAGATACATCCCTAAAGTCACAACTAGGATGATGGAGGTTGATAAGTAGGTGATAGGTATGGGGACTTATTATTATCTCAAAAGTTGAGCTTGCGTGTGATTTGCATTGTGACTCAATGTTTTATATGTTTGTTTGTTTGTAAAGGTTGATTGTCAAGTTGATGAAAGCTATTTATTATGGAATGTGATGGTAATGGACATTAGTGCAAATTTTTCCTTATTATAGAATAGGGATGAGTTTATTATGGAAAGTGGTAATATGGTATTATGTGATTTGTATGAGGAATATACTGCTAGGTATATACAAAGATCCAATCCATAACTAGGTGTAGGTATGTGCCCCCAGCATAGGATGACAGATGTGAATGGCTGGAGATCGGTGTAGGAAATGACACAAGTAGATAAAGATCAAGCCATGATATAGGGTGAATTTTATTGATGGAAAATAGAATGGTGGATAATGTAATATGGATGATTTATTTAAATGGAATAGGGATGGACAAGATCCTATTAGATGGTGGACTTTTGCCTCTACACATGGCACCTATAATATAATTATATAATATTTTAGATATATTATTATAATATATTATATAATAATTATTATATGATATAATATTTATAATAATTCTAATTATAATATATAAATAATAATTAAAATTATATATTAATATATGATATAATAATTATAATTATAATTATATTGTATACTATATTTAACATTAGAGTTAGGAGTTAAAATTAGGTTTAGGGTTAGCGTTTAGGTTAGAATTAGGGTTACGATTAGTATTAGAGTTAGGGAGAGAATTAGTGTTAGAATTATGATTAAAAATAGTGTTAGGGTTAGGGTTAGTATTGTGATGAGGGTTAGGGTTAGGGTTAGGAATAGAATTAGGATTAGGCTTCAAATTAGTATTGGGATTATGGTTAGCATTAGGATTAGCGTTAGTATTACATTTATGACCAAAATTATTGTTATAATTATGTTAAGGAGGGTTAGTTTTAGAATTATGGTTAGATTGAGGGTTTTGAGGATTATAAAATAATACTAAGTGTAATCTTATGATTATGGTAAGAATTAGGGTTAGATTTAGAATTAGGGTTTGGGTTGGGGTGAGAACGAAGGTTAGATTAGAATTAGGGTTAGATTTAGAATTAGGGTACCTATTTTTAAGGAATATTTTAATCTTAATGTTGAACCCTAACCCTAATTCAAACAATAACCATGACCCTAATACTAACCCTAACCCTAATTTGAACAATAACCTTAACCTTAATACTAACTCTTACTCTAATTCTAAACCTAATTATAATTCTAATCCTAACATGAACCTTGACCCTAATTCTAACCCTAATTATAAGCCTATATGAAACCTTATTCTAACCCTATTTGTAATTCTAACCATAACTATATCCCTAATTCTAAACCTAACCATAACCGTAAGATTAATCCTAACTCTAATCCCAACCATATAAAATTGATTCTAACTATAATTTTAATTCTAACACTTATTCGAATCCTAACCCTAACCTTTATTCTAAGTGGAACCCTAAATCTAACCCTAACCCTATGATTTATGATATCCCTAACACTAGTTTTAACCCTAATTCTCATTCTAATTGTCACCCTTTTTCAAACTATAAGCCTAATTTTAATTGTAATCCTAACCCTAATTCTAACTGTAATTCCAACCTTAACCCTAATTATAACCCTAACCTAATTCTTACACTAACCCTAATTCTAACCCTAACCCTAACCATAATTATAACCCTAACCATGATGCTAATTATAATCCTATCTCAAATTCTAAACCTAATCCTAATTCTCATTCTAATTTTTTAGCTATTTCTAATTGAGCCCTAATTCCAATTATATTTCTAACCCTTATCCTAACCCTAATTCTAACTGCAATTCCATCACCAAATTTAATTATAACCCAATTCTAACATTAACCCTAATTATAGTCATAACCCTAATTCTATACCTAATCCTAACCCCAACCCTAATTGTAATCCTAACCCTAACTCTAATACTAACCTTAAGCCTAATCATAATTCTAACCCTAACCATAACCCTTATTCTAACCCTAAACATACCTCTAATTTTATGCCTAAGCCTTATCCTAATTGAAAGCATAAACCTAACATTAATACTAAACTTAACCCTAATTGTAACCCTAACCCTAACTCTTATTCTGACATTAACCCTATTTATAGTCATAACTCTAACCCTATCCCTAACCCTAACCCTAACCCCAACCCTAATTATTCTAACTCTAATTGTAACTTGAACTTGAACTTGAACCCTAACCCTAATTGTAGGCCTAACTTCTAATTTGAACCCAAATTGTAACTATAACCCTAACCCTAACATTAATCATGGCAGTAATTCTTATCCTAATCCTAATTCTACCCCTTGATCTACTTAATCCTAATTCTTTTTCTAATTCCAACCCTGATTCCAACCCTAATTCTAACCATAGTTCTATATATAGATATAAATGTAGATAAATTTTGTTGTTTTATTGTAACTATAACCCTAATCCAAATGTTTAGGCCAATATGAACCCTAATTGTAACCCCAACCATAACCCTGATTCTAATCATAGTTTTAAACCTAACCCTAACATAAACCCTAAACCTAATTCTAACTATAATCGTAACCCTAATCCTAATCGTAATTGTAACCCTAACCCTAAATCCAATTATAATTCTAATCTTGATTTTATCCCTAAGCCTAATTCTTACCCCAATACTAATTCTATTGCTAATTCAAACCCTAATTCAAACCCAAATTATAACTATAACCCTAACCCTAACCTTAATCATGGTAGTAATGCTAACCCTAACTCTAATTCTAACCCTAACCCTAATTATAACATAATTCTAACCCTAATTATATCACCAATTCTATCCCTAACCCTAATTCTACCCTTAGATCTAGTTAACACTAATTCTATCATTGATTCTTATTGGAACTAGACAATTGAGAGGGGGGGTGAATTAGTTGTCCCACAATAAAACTTTTCTACCTTTAGTCTTCTTTATTATCTTACTATCAGATTAGTGATGTAAACATTTAAGCATAAATCAACAACATAAGAGCAGAAACATAATCAACACACTTGACACCAAGATTTTGACGTGGAAACCTAGTCAAGGGAAAACCCATGGTGGGGGTTAACCCAAAAAATACGTACCCTATTAAAAGTACTTAATAAAATAGAAGGCACATGCCTTTAGGGGCACTGCCCAAAGCTCACTACTCAAAAGAGAGGCTCACTACCTACAGAGTTTACTTAGAAAGAATTAACTGAGAAATAGCATCTACTTCATCCCTGATTCAGTTTCAATGAATGCTCAAGAACTTTCACTTTGCCTCAAACTCTTCTTCACACTCTATACTACTCTCACTCCTTTTCTTCTCTTCTCTGTTCTTGATCCTTTGGATTTTATCTATTTTGCATGAGGATAATTTGAATACCTCTTCAAAAATTATTTATATACTTCATCAACCTTGGAATGATCAACAAGGTCAGTTAAACTAGACGCGGATCATCACATTGTTGGCCAAACACAACTGGGACTTAAATCTACTTCTACAACCACTCCATGCTTCATAAGAATGTTTTTAAGGTATCCACAATAGGCTAGGAACATTCAATCGGCCAAGACTAGGAAGAATATCAACCTCAAAGAAGAAATCTTCAATCAATAAGCTCAAACTTCAATGTGAACCTCTAACATAGTAGCCATATGATCCAGAGACCTCCACAAGAAAATTGAATTCACCAGTAACATCCATTCTAAACCAAACTACTAGAAACATTTGAATCTTCCTCTGGAACCTCAAGAACACTCTCTGCCATGACTGTCAGACTGGAAGGATAGCTTGCGGACCTTGAAACCACAAACCACTGATGTTGATGATACACATTGACTTCCCAAACATGCCTTCAGATCTGCAGATCATAAGTTTATATTTCTGGAGCAATCTGAACATCTTTCCTGTCTCTTTGTCTTTCCTAAGTTTTGTAGGAACCAGTTCTACTCAGATAGCCATAACTCCTTCAGATCTTCATGTGGACTTCTCAAATCTTAACAGAAGCAATCTCTAACAACCTCTAAAAAGCCACATGATCTTCTTGCGTTGATTATCATTAATTTTCTTAATATCCTCAACAATCCCGTCTTTTATGCAGACAACAAAATAGGATACAGTTGACACTAATGGCAACAAGGATATGTTGACATCAATGACAACCCACTTAGTCACATATTTGCAACAATTTCCCCCTTTGTCATTGATGGAAACATATGATGTGAAAAACTGAATCTAACCATCAAGACAAGGACTTCTCCCCCTTTCTCTTCTCACTTCTGCAACTACTCTCTTTACTGCTCCCCCATACATCAGTAACTAGTCTTTCACATGACTTCTCTCCCCCTTTGACATCAATGGAAAAGGGCACATATTTGCTATCTTTTCTCCCTTTTTGCTTCAGATTGATCCCAAAATTTGCATATTGACTACTCCCCCTTTGAGTAGTACCTCCTTAACATCAATCCAGATCACAAGATATGAATGTGAATTCCACCGGACTAATGCACCTTAGTGCATCTTAGTTCTACTCAAGAGGGGCAATAACCCCTAACTTCTCTCTGAGATACTCAAAAGTATCCTTAGGAAGAGGCTTAGTGAAGATGTCTGCAATCTGATCTTTGGAAGGCACAAACTCCAACTTGACTTCATTCTCATTTACTTTCTCTCTCAAGAAATGAAACTTGATAGATATATGCTATATCTTTGAATGCAATACTGGATTCTTTGAGATGCTTATTGCACTAGAATTATCACAGAAAATTGTGACTAGCTCCTCAAACAAAAATATGATGTCCTTCAACATTTGCTTCATCACAAAACATGAGTGCAATTATTTGTTACTGCTATGTACTCTATTTCTATAGTAGAGAAGGATATTGCCTCTTGCTTTTTGCTTATCCAAGAGACCAATCTTCTCCCGAAGAAGAATGCACCACCACTAGTACATTTTTTGTTGTCCACATCTCTTACCCAATCAACATCTGTATATGCATGAAGAGTGAAGTTATTGTCCTTTGGATACTATAGTCCATAATCAATTATCCCCTTGAGATATCTAAAAAATTCTTTTGATGGCCATAATATGGGATTCTTTTGGATCAACTTGAAATTTGGCAACAAGTCCAATTGCATTCATGATGTCAGCTCTGGTCTGGGTTAAATAAAGTAATCCTCCAATCATTGATCTATATCTTTTTTAATTTTCTTTGGGAGAGTCAACATGTTTTCTTAGCTTGCATCCAGTTACCATAGGTGTACTTATTGGCTTTGAGTCTTCCATTCCAAATTTCTTTAGCAATTCTTTTACATACTTGGACTGAGATATGAAGATACCTTTATCTGATTGAACAATTTGTAGACCTAGGAAGAAATTCATCTCACCAAACATTGACATCTCAAACTCACTTTTCATCTAATCAGAAAATGCTTTACACATGCATCCATTTCCACCAAAAATAATATTATCGACAAAAATTTCAACAATTAGAATGTCCTCATGATCAATTTTGAAGTAGAGGCTACTATTAGCAGTACCTTTGCTAAATCCTAGCTTAAGAAAATGCTTATCCAATCTGGCATACCAAGCCCTTGGAGCTTTCTTGAGTCCATACAAGGTTTTTCTCAATCTACAAACCACATCTCCCTGATCAGACTAACCAAAATCCTTCTGGTTGCTTAATGTAGACTTCTTCCTCCAAATCTCTATTCAGAAATGTTGATTTGACATCCATTTGATATACTTTAAAATCTTTGGAGGTAGCAAATGCAAGAAATAATCTAATTGCATCTATCCTTGCCACCAGAGCAAAAGTTTCTTCAAAATTGATTCCTTCTACTTGAGACTAGCCTTTACATACCAATCTTGCCTTATTCCTTACCACCTTGCCATCTTCATTTAGTTTATTCTAGAAGACCCATTTGGTTCCAATCACATTTTTGTCCTCAGGTCTAGGAACTAGATCCCATGTGTGATTCTTTTCAATTTACATCAATTCCTCTTCCATTGCTTGGACCCAGTTTTCATCAATGCAAGCTTCACTTACTGCTTTAGGTTCAATCCTTGAAATCAAACAAATCTCTTCTCAATCTTCAAACATTTTTCTCCTAGTTTGAACACATTTACTCTTATCTCCTATGATATGATCTTCAGGATGATTTAACCTTACATACCTGGGAGTTTTGGAGATTGTTTGAGCTTCTGTTTCTTGAACTTGTTCCTCATCATCTGTGTTGACCTCTAGAGTCACCGGTTCAAACTGAATCTAGGTCTGAACTTGAACTTGCCTTCCTTAATTTTTACTTTCATCTTGATCATTTGAATCATATCTGGAGAACCTTAAATGTCCTTCTTTGCTTTCATCAACTTTAACATTCGCACTTTCAACAATCTTCTTTAACCTTTTATTGAAGCACTGGTAGGCCTTACTTTGAGTTGAGTATCCAAAAAATATTCCTTCATCACTTCTTGCCTCAAACTTACCTAAGTCCTCATCTCTTTTGATATAACATTTACTACCAAAGACTCTAAAGTATCTCATTGTAGGAGGATAACCAAACCAAAGTTCATAAGGAATCTTACTGGAATTTCCTTTGATCTGCACCCGGTTAAGAGTGTAGACAACAGTACTCATAGCTTCTCTCCAATAAACTTGAGAAACATTTGTTTCCATCATCATGGTTTTCACAACTTCTTGAATGGTCTGGTTCTTTCTTTCCACAACTCCATTTTGCTGAGGAGTCCTAGGAGTAGATAACTGTGTTTTTATTCCATTCTTTTCACAGAAAGCATCAAACTCACCATAGGTAAATTCTCCACCTTTGTCAAATCTCAGACACTTTAGTCTCCCACCAATCTCATTTTCAACCATCATCTTGAATAGCTTAAACTTGTGAAGGGCTTCTAATTTTTCTCTTAGAAAAGTTACCCACATCATCTGGGAGTAATCATCAATTAGCAACATGAAATATATGTCTCCTTGCACACTCCTAATTCTAGCAGGACCATAGAGATCAGTATGTACTAGCTCCAATCTCTCACTTGAACCTTGTTCCTTACTCTTGAATGAAATTTTGTTCTGTTTGCCCAATTAACATTCTCTACATATGTTATTCAGTTTCCCAAGTCTTGGAAGATTTCTTATAGCTTGAGTGAAACTTCTTTTGATAATGTTGTCAAAATTCACATGACACATCCTCCTATGCCATAGCCAACTTTGATTTGTCTAAGCAATCAAAAAACTTTTCCTAGAATTACTTAAGTGAAAGATGTTACCTCTGGTTTGAGTACCAAATGCAATTTCAAGTCCAGAGATTTCCAAGATTCTGCATTTTCCATCCTTGAACCGAAGATCATAACCCTTGTCAACCAACTATCCAACATTGAGAAGATTATGTTTCGGTCCTTCCACATATAGAACATCATTGGTGCTATTCTTGCCATCAAAAGAGATGGATCCTCTGCCATAGATTCTACCAGCTGAGTTGTCTACAAGTTTCACAAGTCCTCCTTCATAGTTTTCAAAGTTCACAAACTTACTCTTTTCACCAGTCATGTGATGAGAACATCCACTATCAGTCACCCATTCATAATTTTCAATAACCTGAGAAACCAAGGCACTTTCCACATTTTCATAGCTAGCAGATTCAGTAGACACTTGATCTTCTTCTTTGATAGCAATAAACACCCAATCATTTTTAGAGGAGCCTCCATGATCAGATTCATCAGTTGTTACCCCTTTTTCTCCATTTTCTTAGACATAGTAACATTTCTTCTGACCTTTATAATTGTTAGGGTTAGGTTTTGAAAACCTTTCTGGACATCTTGATGCAAAATGACCAATCTTATTACAAGCAAAGCATTTGAGTGGTAATTTTCCTTCATACTTACCATATCCTTTTGGCATTATTTTGGCAATAAGAGCGTCAAGATCTGTTGTTTCTGTTTCAACATCTTCAAGATCCTTTCTTGTCTTTACAAATTTGTTTGATCTTGCAGAAGATCTTTCACCCGGATCATATCTTTGTTTTCTATACACACTAGCCTTAAATGCAGATTTAGACTTGGGAAGAGAATCACCAAAATCATTTAATTTGAAAATAGAAATTTTTCCAATGAGATGATCTCTTGTAACCTTTGAGACTGTCCTGATCTCTTCTATAGCTACAAGCTTATGTTTTTATGAATCTGGTAAAGATCTGAGTACTTTTGACACAATTTCTAATTCTTCCAAAGTTCTACCAGCACACCTAATGCCACACACAAGCTCATTTATCTTTTGCATGTATATTGTGATGTTTTCATCTTCGCTCATTCTCATAGTTTCAAATTTTCCTCTCAGACTTTGCAGCTTTGCACATTTGACATATTTATCACCTTCACACAGATACTCTAACTTTTTCCAGATTTGATAAGCAGTTTTTAGACCAAAGACATTTGTCATTTCTGAATCAGTCAGGGCACTCAACAAGGTTTCTTTAGCCCGAATATTATTTTCACCATCTTTGACTTGATAAGGAGTTGAAGGAACTTTCTCCGGAGGTTTATACTCCACACTAGTTATTTCCTAATAGGCATCGCCCATGCATTACAAATGGCATTCCATGCAATTTTTCCAAATAGAATAATTTGTTCCATCAAATCTTGGACTATCCTTCTTGTAGGTCAACATACTGGATCTCCCCAAGCGGTTAGGCTTTTATGAGAGGATCTAGCTCTGATACCAATTATTGGAACTAGACAACTGAGAGGGGGGTGAATCATTTGTCCTATAATAAAACTTTTCTACCTATAATCTTCTTTATTATCTTACTATTAGATTAGTGATGTAAACAATTAATCATAAATCAACAACATAAGATAAAAACATAATCAACACACTTGACACCAAGATTTTGATGTGGAAACCTAGTCAAGGGAAAAACCACGGTGGGGGTTAACCTAGAAAATGCGTACCCTATTAAAAGAACTTAATAAAATAGAAGGCACATGCCTTTAGGCACACTACCTAGAGCTCACTGCTCAAAAGAGAGGCTCACTACCTAAAGAGTTTACCTAGAAAGAATTAACTGAGAAACAGCATCTACTTCATGCCTAATTTAGTTTTAATGAATGCTCAAGAACTTTTGCTTTACCTCAAACTCCTCTTCACACTCTATGCTACTCTCGCTCCTTTTCTTCCCAACTCTGCTCCTAATGCTTTCTTCAGATTTTATCTGTTTTGCACAAGGATAATTTCAATACCTCTTCAACAAGTATTTATATACTTCATCAACCTTGGAATGATCAACAAGGTCAGCTAAACTAGATGTGGATCATCACATTGTTGGCCAAACACAACTAAGACTTAAATCTGCTTCTACAACCACTCCACGCTTCATAAGAATGTTCTTAAGGCATCTACAATAGGCTAGGAACATTCGATCGGCCAAGACTAGGAAGAACATCAACCTCAAAGAAGAAATCTTCAATCAACAAGCTCAAACTTTAATGCAGACCTCTAATATAGTAGCCATACAATCCAGAGACCCCCACAAGCAAATTGAATTCACCAATAACATCCATTCTAAACCAAACTACTAGAAACATTTGAATCTTCCTCCGAAACCTCAAGAACAATCTCTTCCATGACTGTCAGACTGGAAGGATAGCTTCCGGACCTCCAAACCACGAACCACTAATGTTGATGATACACATTCACTTCCCAAACATGCCTTTAGATCTGTTGATCATAAGTTTATATTTCCAGAGAAATCCAAACCTCTTTCTTGTCTCTCTGTGTTTCCTGAGTATTGCAAGAACCGATTCTGCTCAGATGGCCATAACTCCTTCAGATCTTCATGCAAACTTCTCAAATCTTAATTGAAGCAATCTCTGACAATCCTCTACATAGCCACATGATCTGCATGCATTGATTATCATTAATTTTCTCAATATCCTCAATAGTCTGGTCTTCTATGCAGATAGCAAAACAAGATACAATTAACACTAATGGCAACAAGGATATGTTGACATCAATGACAACCCACTTAGGCACACATTTGCAACAATTCTAACCCTAATCCCAAACCTAATTCTAACCATAGTTGTAACCCTAATTCTATACCTAATTGTAATACTAATTGTAACCCTAATTTTAACATGAACCCTAACCCCAATCCTAATTGTAACTCTAACTCTAGTTCTAATAATAATCGTAAGAGTAATTCTATCCCCAACCCTAACACTAACCATATTTATAACCCTAATTCTAACTTGGACCTAAAACCTAACCCTAACCCTGATTTAAACCTTATAATTTTCTTGACTCTTGACCATTTCTTTCCCACCATTAGATGACTTGGTACACATTTTGTATGATTTATCACTTTTAGGGTCTTAAATATATCATTTCTGCTGGTATTATCATTTTTTAGATCTTTTGAGGGATTGTATTCTTACTTATCATTATTCCATTATTATATCTTTTCTTTTAGACTTTTGTTCTTTGTTGAGATCTATCCTTTACCCACCCTAACCACCCTTGCCAATCAAATTAGGTTCCCATTTTCATATCTAATATACCACTAATTCTAACACTGCAGTTAGTGTTAGGATTAGAATTATGGTTAGGGTTATGGTTGGGTCATTTCAAATACTTTCATTGGTATAATATTAATTGCCAAATTTATATTAATAGATTAAACTATTTGGTATGGAGTAACTATTTAAAGACATCATTTGACATCATAAGACAAACATATAATATGTAGTATTCCAATGCATGTACATTGCCACCCTAGTACTTATACACATAAGAATAGTATTTTTTGACATACTATTCTTTTATATTTCTTTACAAATACTCTTACCCTTCAAAATTACACAAATCATTCTCATCATGATTGTTTGATTTGAGTTCCACAAATCACTCATTTTTTGTTTGGATCTGTTTGTCTGCCACAGCTAAGCTTGTGTTTAGCCCAACATTTCCTAGCTGCATTTACCAGATAGAGATTTTGATGAATCTTTTCAAAATTTAGATAGGAATGAAGAAATAAGGGCTAAGAATAACCACAAAAATAGCAAAGAAAATATAGAAGGCAATTCTTTTGTTTCTATTTGCACTCCCCTTCAGCTAACCTAAAATCTTGCAATTTGATATGCTCGCTATAGTTTTTGTGTTGTTAATGAAATTGACAAGGTGTGCCATTCCTTTCACCTTCCCCATTGAGTATTTGCATGTTTGAAACTATCCTCCACCTTCTTGTCCATCCGCCTTCCTATCCACATATTTTGAATCTGGAGTGATTATTTGTATTATTTAATTTTTTTATAAAGATTCTATATTAGAATCTTATAAGTTTATAGGGAAATTTTGGAATCTTTCAGCTCTTGTTTTCCATTTGTGTTGTGAATGTAGGAATGCCTCTCAACGTAATTATTATTATATTTTTATTTTTTTTCTTTTTTTATTTTTTTTTTTAGTTTTTATTTTTTTGTTCGATGAACACTTTTGACTAGAGCTATGAACCAGTGAGGCCACAATGTGGCGGACCTCATCCCCAAATCCCCAAGCATGAACACTGAGGGATTTGAACCTTGGTGGCCACCACTATAACCAAGTTGCAACTTACTGCCCAACCATGCCCTTAACAGCTCTTTGTTTTTTATTTTTATATATTTTGATTTTTTTTTGAATTGGGATATCTCGAGGGTTAGGCATACAAATTCTTGAGGTCCATGATATTCATTGGCTCTTCCAGAAGCTAGCCCTCTATTTTGGCAAGTTGATAAGAAATAATGACAAAGGGTCCCAACCAATTAGGCTTGAACTTCCCTTTGTTATCTCAATCTTGCAAATTCTTTTGATTTTCTTTTAGCACAAGGTCACCAATCTCAAATCGATGGGATTTTATCTTCTTGTTGTAACTATAATAGAGATGATTTTGATAGGCTTACAAATTATTCAAAGTGGTGACATGCCTCTCTTCTAGTATTTATAGGTCATGCAACCGAGAAAAATGATACTCCTCCTCATGAATGAGATTGTGCAAAGAAATTCTTAGTGAGGGAATCTCGAACACTATTGGAAAAATAGATGTAGACCCAAAGATGAAGGAATATGGTGTGGCTCTAGTAGGTGTATAGATGCTAGTATGGTAGGCCCATAGGGAAGGGTTAAGTTGGAGATGCTAGTCACGACCAACTTCATTCATTATCCTCTTAAGGATTTTGAGAATGGTTTTGTTTGAAGCCTATCTTTGATTGTTAGCTTGAGGATAGTATGGCAGGGAAAAGTGATGTTGGATATGGAATTTATGGCATAGGAAATGTAAATCTTAGCTTTTAAAAGGTTTGTCATTGCTAGCGACAATGGCAAGGGGAATACCATATCGACATATGATATAGTGAAGGATGAATTTTGTAATCTATTTGTCAGTGATATATGTGAGTGGAATGGCCTTGACCCACTTTGTAAAGCAGTCAGTGGTGGTGATGATGAATTTGTTGCAATGGGAAGAGGATGGGTGGATTTTGCCAATGTGATCAAGCCCCCATTGTGAAAGGGCCAAGGAGTAGTAATGGGTTGTAATTATTGTGTTGGTGCATGTATCAAATCATCATGCTATTGACATTGTAGAGTTTTATTCACAAATTGATAGGCATCTTGTTCCATAGTTGGCCAATAGTAACCTGTTCTCAATAGCTTCTTACCAAGGGCATGACCACTAGAGTGTGCACCATAAATTCCCTCATGTGCCTCATGTAAGGTAGTTTGGGCTTTTTCATAGTTAATGTACCATGATAGAGCACCATCACGACTCCTTCAATATAGTGTATCACCAAGGATGGTGAAGTAGGAGGATCAACAAATGAAGGTTTTATGTTGTGTGTTGGATAGATTGGGTGGGAGGCTCTGATCATAGAGATATGTGTAGACATCATGATACCATGAGCAATTGGGACCAACAAGTTTATATATGAGCTCACTAGGAGTGACATCATATGCATGGATTAATATCTATTCTACCAAATATTCACACTGATGACTATTTTGAGGTATGTCCAGAAGAGATCAGATGGTATCCATATCATCGAGAACATTGTTGTTTAATCTAGGTACTTGCTCAAAGATGGTCTATGAAAATTACTTTTGAAATCATCTACAATCTACTTATAAGGAAGCAACTTGTCATATTTGGTTTGATACTCATCATTGACTTGTTTTATGAGAAGTTGTGAATCCCCATATAGACATGTAATTCATTAATCTTCCATTGAACAACCATTCTTACTCTCGTAATAAGAGCTTCATATTCAACAATGTTGTTGGTACATGGAAAAGCTATTCTATAAGACGTCAAGATGCAATCACCTTGTAGAGTGATAAATAGGATCCCTGCTCCTAAACCATGTTGTGTGTAGGACCCATCAAAATATAGCTTCAAATTTGTAGGTGGAGTAACAACAAATACAACTTCATCAGTAAACTCTAAAAGGAGTGGTTTGTCTACTTGTAAAGGTACATCTGCTAGTTGATCTACTATCACTTGTCCTTTGATGGCTTTGTGGTCTACATATTCAATGTCAAATTCACTTCAGATCATTATCCATTTTTCCATACATCATATGAGAGTATCCTTTGACATGAGGTACTTAAGTGGGTCTACTTTGGAAATGAGCTTAGTCTTATGATTAAGCATTTAGTGTCTCAATTTTGTGAATTGAAGTCAACTATCAAACATGCTCATTCGATTGGTGTATAATTGAGCTCATACCCCACTAAAGTACAACTAACATAAATAATGAATCTCTTTTCTAGCATCATCGTGTTGTGCCAAAAGTGCCCCCACTGCTGCTAAAGTGGTGAAAATGTATAACAAGAGGGGCTTCCCTAAGATGGGTGGCATGAGTACAAGAGGAGATCCAAGATACTATTTGAGTTGATCAAAATTATTTTGATAGTTAGAATCCCATTGAAATGTCATATTCTTTTGAAGGAGAGGTGAAAAAGGATGACACTTATCCACAAGTTGTGAAATGAAGCATCTTAGTGATTGGAGCTTTCCCTGTAAGCTACATAGCTACTTTAGATTTTGAGGTGGAGGCTTATCAACTATAAGACTTAATTTCATAGGGTCCACATCAATGCTTCATCATGATACAATATAGGCCAATAATTTCTCAAAAGTCACCCTAAAAATGTACTTTTTTGGATTGAGGCACAACTTATATTCCTCTAATCGATCAAAGATATTTTCAAGCACATAGAGTTGACCTTCTCTTATCTTAGATTTTCCTAGGAGGTCATCAACATAGTCCTCCATTGTTTGATGCAGCATATCATGAAATATAATAGTCATTGCTCATTGGTATGTGGCCCTAGCTTACAAATAAAAGAAGTCTTATGTTGGTCTTCTTCTGTAATCTAGATTTGATTATACCTTGAAAAACCATCCATAAGGGATAACATTATGTGACCAGTGGTAAGGTTCACTATAATGTCAATATTGTTTTGTGGAAAGTTGGCCTTAGGGAAAGCTTTGTTAAGATCTCAAAATCCATACAAATGCATATGCCCCCAGTGACCTTTGCTACTGAATCATATGTTGGATACCAATTCTAGATAATCAATGGGTCGAATAAATCTGACTTATAGTAATTTATGGAATTCTGCTTTGATTAGAAGTGTTATTTGGGGATGCATTTTCCTAAGCTTTTGTTTAACCATTTTCACATCAGGATATACTGTTAGGTGATGTACCACAAGTGACAAATCTAGTCCAAACATATTGGTGTGGGACCACACAATTTTTTAGACCTTTCTTTGAATAATGTGGATAAGTCATGCTATTCTTGTGGTGTTAGTGATGCTTCCACAAAAGTGATTTTTGGGGCATCTTCAATGCCAGAGATTAGCTTTTGTGCTTCTTCTATCAAGACTGTTGATTTTTCTTGATAATATTTTTGCACTTCAAGGAGGTCAAATTCCTCATCTTCTAGTGCCTTGGAGAGGTTTTCACTAGAAGATACATCTTTTTTTAACTTTTTTATCATCCTATAGCACCACATTGTTGTTTTCACTAAGGGGCTTTGTTATTCTTTTTATTTTTTCATTTTTGCAACTAACAAATTTGACTGTCTCCCCAAAGTATGTAGCTATATCCAGTTCAGCATGACATATCCTACCTTATGATTTCCAAGTGGTATATGCTCTCTAAGTCCCATGATCTCGGCAATAGCCTCATCATTTTGAAGATGGCTAAGACAAGAGGACCTTGTTGGTCCTAATCGATGAGTTATGGGTAAACGAGTGGGAGGTCGGTGGATGTAGATGGGGTGGATGAAATGCTATAAATGGTACAAATGGATACATCTTGGAAGAGGTCGGTGACATGCTTAAAGGAGTTTTCATGTGTCCCTCCGTTGGTGCTCTAAACAATGGGAAAAAGCTTTAGCTACTTCACAAAGGACACATTCAAGTTCTAAGGCTACAAGCTCAGGCGATCCAAACCCAAGCCCTTGGTGATGATATCTACTTGTTATGATAAGGGGTTCATGAGTACCTTGTTCATGTAAACCTAGTCTTCCATGACCTTTGTAGTTCCCATATTTTGAACAATGCGGAGGTCTTTGCCATATTTCTCTATAGGTAAGGATACAACTTTTTCTATTTCATCTTTGTAGAACCAAGATGATAAGTCTTCAATGGATTCTTTATCAAGGACTCATCAACGGTGAAATGTTATGAGCTTGAACTTGATAACAACCATAGCAACTAAGCCAAAAGGTTGTGGTTTGCCGTATGATTTATGGGAGGGTGGGAGTTGTTCTGCATAGAAAGAATTGTGGAGGAGGCATTCTACAATCACAACAAGAAATAAATAAAATAAAAAAATAAAAATAAAATAAATAAAATAAAATAAAATAAATAAATAAAAATGAAAAAGGAAATTGGAAACCGTTGAAAGAAAAAAACAGTGGATAAAATAAAATAAAAATATACAACCAAAAAATAAAAAAATCACAAAAACCATGGAAAAACACAAAAAAAACATGGAAAATAAGAATAAAAGCTATGGGAATCACAAAAAGCACTGTCTCACATACTATAGATATATTTTTTTTAAATATAAATATACAAGTATATTTTTTGTTTTACATTGTTAATTAAAATTTATTCTTTAAAATATTTTAAGAATTTTAAAAAAGGTTGTGATTTGTGAATGTTCATTCATAATTATTTAAATATTTTAATTATAATATATGGGTGAGTGTATGAACATTGTTCTTTCTTTAAATATTTTATTTTTCAATTAAAACTATGTATTTTTTTGGTATTTTTAGTTAATTAAATTTAGAATATTTTTAAAAAGTTGGTTTGTTAAATTAAAACTATAATATATATTTTTGATTTACTTTGTTAATTAAAATTATAATATTTTATTTTATCTTTCTTTTTTAATTATAATTGATTTTTTATTAAAATATTGTTTGCTTTCTTAATTAGTAAAAGTTGTTTTGGTGGCTTGCTTTTTATCCAAGAAAGCTTCCACAGTTGTTATTTATAGGTGTCTCTTCTTCCTGCTTCTCAAAGCTTTGTTATTGAACTTTGTTTTGTCAGCTGACATCGCCGCTGCAGAAGAGAGTGGAAATGGGAAAGGAGAAACAAGCAGAGGGAAGGAAAGGAAGTGAAGAGTCATCCAATGACAACAAGTCTAAGATGATTGAAGTGAAGAGTCATCCAATGACAACAAGCAGAGGCTTGCGGTAGCTGAGCTGCTGAGGGGAAACAGAAAAGTTGCGGAGATTGTAGGTACATTTTACGTAATTAAAATTGAGGAGATTGTAGGTACACACCTGGGCTTGATCCGTCCTTAACTGGTTACCATCACAACAAGAAGGTCCTGAAATCGGTCAAGCATTTCATCAAGAAAACACCGCCAGATATTGTTTTCTATTGTGATCGTTTGGATATGCAGAGTATGGATCATGAAGGCGATTTATTATTGTTGAACACAATCACCCAAATTATAGGTCCAGAGGTGTGGTATAATATGATTCTAGTTCTGACTCATGGCGCACAATCACCAGCAGTAGAGGATGGCCCTGATGAGCTTCCTCTCACCTTCCCCGAATTTGTAACCCAGCGATCGGATGTGATAAGATGGCAAATTCGTCAAGCTTCATGGGACATGGAACTTGAAATTCCTGTGGTTTTGGTGGAGAATCACTCTGCATTGACGGTAATTACATAAAATAATTCCATGTTTTTTACATCTTTAAAGTTTTTTGAAAATAAATAATGAGCTGTAGTTTAACAATTGGTATCCTAAACATGTCCACTTTAAACAGTCTCTAGTTACCTGCAAACATGTCAACTAGTTTTACAGACTTGTAATTGTGTCGACCTGCAATGATTTTGTGCCTGACTGTTTGTCAACATGATTTGGACAAACATGTTTGTGGGCAGAATTTCGACTGCATGTACCATTTACAACGTACAGGCTATTTAAGTTTTACCTTCCAAACACCTGTAATATGGTTTAGGAGTTTTGGAAATATTTACCACATTTTATTACTAATAAGGTGTTAAATTGCTATTGACTGTTTGACTATTAAAATAGATGATATTTAAGTAGAGTGATATAGAAACACAACATCCTTTAAAGACAGCTCACTGTTTATAACAATGTTTGATAACTTGCAGCATGTGCTTGAAAACTACTCTGCCTATGCTGGAAAAAAGGATTTGCCGAGTACACAGACTTGGAAAGCCGAGCTTCTACTAAAGTGTTTATCGTCGAAGATCACTCAAGCAAGAGCACAAGCCCATTTTCACATTTGTATTCCATCCTTTCTTCTCTGGTCAATTCTCTGGCCCATTGGAGAATTAGAATTGGCACAAAGGCCTCTGCACAGGGCTTAAATTTGACAGTCGACCTAGCAATTTTTTTATGACAGTTATCTATTCAATATTGTCTGTAAAATACTATGACATACCTTAGTATAAGATTATATAAAAATTAAATATATATATTAGCATAATCTTATATAAATTTTGACAATTTGTCCAAAATCTTTCCTTTCATATGATACAGTCTTTTTAAAATTTTGATTATATTTTACAGCAAAAATGGCTAAATACAGCTATACAACTGCCAAATTTAAGCCCTGCCTCTGAACATCTCTACCCAAGTATATCCAGCTATGTTACCTGAAACACGAGGAGGAGGCAGCGTTTGAAACGGACCACACGTTTCAAATTGGCAAAGAGATCTCTGAATATGGAGACCCAGCTATAGCTATACCAATTGGTGCCACCTTTTATTATTCTATGTGATTTTTATTACTAGTATGTCTATATTTAAAAATATATCTAAAGTACGTTGAGAGATATCTTCTTTATTCAACCTTAAATTGATTTAATAATTTTAAACATCATACCAGATTCTCCCTAAAATTGTACATTGCAATTAGATCTTGACTTTTTATAATATTGTTTATTTATTATGGAATAAAAGTGATTTTTATTAAAAGCTTGTGAGTTTTTATAATATTGTTTATTATTTACTATGATATTGTTTAAAAAATAAATGCATGGCTTTAATAATGTTTAATTATTATATAACAAATAAATGAGTAGTTTGAAAACTAAGTTTTTTTTTTATAAAACAAATTTCATAGATTTAGTTTTTTTTTTTTTTTCAAAGAAGTTTTATTAAAAAACATAAATGAGTACCCTCTAATTATTATGTAAAGTAGTTTAATTTTTTTTTAAAGATAAATGTGTGAATTGCAAGCTAAGTTTTTTTTATTCCTAGTTTTTGTTTTTTCCTACTTTTATTCTTATTGTTTTACTTTATAATAAATCTAAATTTTTTAAAAAGCATATGTATCTAAAATCAATTTCTTTTAGACAACCTCTAAATATCCTAACATAGATCTTAAAAAAAGATGGAGAAGCAAACCATACTATTAGCAAATTTTAAATAGTACATTTAGATGAATAATTTGTATAAACAATTAACATTTATTTCTATCATTCACAATAACCAATCCTATCATTGTAGATTTATAATTTATTCTACCTCTACTGATATTTAACTAAACTTCTGAATTGTGGAAGTATGTCATCCACATGGTGCAAAATAAAGTGTTTCATTTTATGTTGTGAAACTTTGGTAAAGAAAGGGAAGATGATAACTCTAGGGCTTAAATTTATTGGCAATCATTCTATTTGTTTCAAAAAAAAATTTGGGTACAAAGTCATGTTCTCTTCTTCATCAACTGTAGGATCACTGTTCCTACAAGAATATGTATCATCTGTAATCTGGAGGAAGTGGCATGACCCTAATATTTGTGTGTAATTTAATTTAGGAGATTACCTTCCAATTAGAAGAAGCAACCAGAATAATTTGGTTTAGGAGAATAACTTTCAATGTGAAGAAAAGAGAGATGAACAATCAACTTCTATTCTTCCACTCATTTTTTATTCTTAGATCTTGTTCTTAAATTTTGTCTAAAGTTTCGCACATGATTTTTTTGGCAACCACCTACTATGTAATTTTGGGGGGGGGGGGGGGGGGGGGTGTTTACAGAATTTAAAATCGCAGAAATAGATACTTATGAGAATTGTTGTGATTAATTACAGGAATTTAAAAACCTAGAAATAATGAAGCACTCAGAAACATACCCTAATCACGTAAGATTTGCATGTGTTTTATTTGCATGTAGCCATGGAGGTTTACTAGATGAGCCAAGTATATTTTGTGAGCATGGGTGACTCTTATTGATCATTATGTGTGCATGTTTGATCTTCTTGGCTGTGTTGGCTTTCTTGAGTCCATACCCTAAAGTTTATCTTCAAAATGCCAATAAACATGTGGTGGTTTTGTGGATGTCTTTGTTTGGTGCATATATATCGCATAAGATAGTTATAGTGTCTTGCCTTTTCGAGCTAGATCCTAAAAATGGTGCAACTTATGTTCTTCTATCAAACAACTATGTAGAAGTGGGCAGGTGTGATGAGGGTCAAATGGTAAGGAGAATGATGAAAGATAGAGAAAATAAAAAGGTACCTGGATGTAATTGGATTGAAGACCATAAAATGGTACATACTCTTTGAGGATGAGATAGATCACATCCAAAAAAACAAATGAAATCCATATTCTATAATGCAAACCCACCCTCAAATGTAGGTGTTGTGCCTTCACAAACAAGAGCTATAATTAATTCTTTAAGATGTGACAAGATTCATAGTTAATTGTTTTAGATAAGATCTATTTACTTCAAAGGAAGAACTACGATAAGAGTCAGTTAATTGTTTTAGATACAACAAGATTCAAGGCATAAGATGAACTTGTCCTAATAAAGTAGTAGTTATAGTTATAAAATTGTTAATTCAAATGTCATATGGTATTGGTTGTTTCTTATTAGTGAATGCATATTTTTGTTGTTGTATACTTATAGCTAGAATGGGTACATTTTGGGAACTTTAGTATGACATATTTTTTCTATTTTTTTTACTTGGGTACATTGTAGGATTGTTTGTACTATCTTTTTATTTTATTGTGTTTTGCTATTGGACCTAATCAACCCAATAACATTATACATGATCTTTATGCAATATTATATAGGACTAAAATCCTTGGAGTGTTGTATTATATCATTAAATTTTTGACAAGGTAAAGTATTCTAGTTCTCAGTATAACAAATATAGCTATAGTATTGAACTCGTGTAATTTGATTGATTTGTATTTGAATTCTTGTTAGATTTAGACTTGTCCTAGATCACTATTTGAGTGATTGGGAAATTATTAAACTTTATTTAGGGATAATTATATATTTGTTGCCATTCAAATTATATAGGAAGAGAGGCTAGTCATGTAGCTTGGAATGCATGATTATCATCTTGGGATATATTTGAGTATATCGGTTATATGACAGTGAATGGTGGGTGAATATATAGTATGAGATATGTATATTATTTACTAAGTAGTACATGAATGATGAAACTCAAAATTTCCAAGCTAGGATATTTAACATATAGTCTTGTAT
This sequence comes from Cunninghamia lanceolata, assembly GCA_027924645.1. Classification (NCBI taxonomy): domain Eukaryota; kingdom Viridiplantae; phylum Streptophyta; class Pinopsida; order Cupressales; family Cupressaceae; genus Cunninghamia; species Cunninghamia lanceolata. Next base: position 2,002,456 of record BSBN01001019.1, read on the forward strand.
TAACTCTTCCAATGTAAATTCATGATTTGTTTTAGGTAAAAGTTTATATATAGATTTGATCATGTTATTGATTAAAAAAATCTTTACATTGAATATAATTGTGATTGAATTATGAATTGTCATCTTTCTTTTTGACAAATATGACTGGTGATCCCCATGGTGACACATTGGGTCTAATTAACTTTTTATCTAGCAAATCTTGTAGTTGAGCCTTTAACTCCATTAGTTCTGTTGTGTTCATTCTATAGGGGCTTTAGATATAGGTTCTGACATAGGAATAATATCAATGGCAAAATCAAAGGCTCTTTTAGGAGGTAACCCCAGTAGCTCATCCAGAAATATGTCCTCAAATTCCCTAAGGAAAGGATACCTATCCATATTTGATTTTTCCTGACCTATGGACTCCTTCATCCCAACTTCATTAAGTTTCTGGGATTCATAAAATGTTAAGTCATCTTGGAAGTAAGTTTCCTCTGATTCATCTAATTTGTCCATCTTGACAGGAAAAAGTTGGCATCCCTTTCTCTATTCCCTTTTCATTTGTAGAGCTGAGATTTGTCTTAGTTGGACTCCCCTAGGTTTCCCTTGTAGAAAAACCTTGTTTCCTATATCATCCAGACACCCTTTCTTATTTTGGCATAATAATCCACTTTGGTTCAATGTCTCCATAACTAGTTTATTCCTAGGATAACATCATACGAGCCTAGTGGGGCTACATAAATGCGTACTTCTGTAGAGAAAATTAGAAGTTCAATTCTATCCTCAAACATGCATTTCTCTACATGAGCCTTGGTGTGATTTGCATATTCTACAGACTAGGTATTTGTTATAAAACTTGCCTTTCTAGGTTTTTTTTTGCTACCTTAGAGGAAACAAAACAATTTGTAGCACCAGTATGAATCAAAACTAAAATTGGAAGTCTAAATAAAATACCTGTTGTTTCTATGGGAGTTATTTGGTACTCGGCTTGCCGATTGTCCAAAGTTGCATGAATGCATTGCTGAAAAGCTACTTATTGAGAGGGTAGAGGATTTCCTCTCTATTGAGCTCCTTGTGTCTTGTTAGGACACTGATTGGAGTAATGATCTCTTCCACATGTGAAGCACCCTCCAAATAGCCCTGGCCTCTCCTGAGGCTTCCCAGAATTGTCTTCATTCTTCTTGGATTAATTGTTATCCTTTTTCGCCCCTTTAGACTCAGTTTGTTTATTTTTGGCCCCTTTGTCATTTTTCTCAGTATATTTATGTTTCTTCACCCTTTTCCTATAAGATTGAGAAGATTGAGACCAATTATATCTCTTTCAATTTCTTTCTCTATAAGCTGACATAGCCTTCAGTTTTTGTTCTTGTTTGATGGCCTTCTCGTAGGCCTAGTCCATAGTAGTAGGACCGTGAACATCAACCTCATCCCCAATCTGGGTGTTCAACCCCATTATAAACTTTTGATTGTAGAATTTCTCATCTTGTTGATACTGTGGCACATACTGTAAAATTTTGGTGTTTTTTTCCCAATATTCATTTATAGACATGTTAGCCTACTTCAAGTTTTGAAAATCAATAAGTTTATGGTCATAGAACATCTGCAGCAACCATATTTGCCTAAAAAATTCCACAAATCTATCCCAAGTAAGGCTTGTAGACCTCAAGCCAAGTTCTATATTTTTGTTCATCTACCATGTGGATGCTTCACCTGCCATCTGGAATGCTCCCCACACAGCTTTAGTAACCTCATTATAGTTTATGATTTCAAAATATTTCTCCATTTCTGTAAGCCATGTCTCCACAGCATCTCCACTTATAGATCCATGAAATTTAGGTGGCATGACCTTTTTCATGTCATGAGTCAGTTCCATAGCTAAAAGGCTCCTCTTATCCCATTCTGGTCTAGCTATAGAGTAATTTTTTTAGTGCTTACATTGGGTGGTGTCACTATTGGCATTCCTCACCATCACCCCCACCATAAGCACCCCACCTATCTTCTGGCTGACCTCTTACTTCATGTTTGAGAGTTTCTACCCTCGCCTTTCTTTCTTTCAACAAAGTCAAGATTTGGTCTAGTTGAGACTCGGATTGCCCTGAAGGTGCTCCTTCATCTTGGCTATCCTCCATTCTAGTTCTAATCTAAACCTTTGATGCAATCTACTTCTTTCTGATGTTTATAGTGGAGTCACAGATTAGTTTCCATGTTATTTAGCTCATTCATAACACAAATTTATTCACATTCATGTAATCTTTAACAAGAAAGGAAAGATTGTTAGAATTTGTCATTGCATTGCAGTTTTGATTAGATTACATATAATCCACCAAAATTATAAAATTGTGTTTACACCTTGTTACTACAAGTCTTGTACAATTTGGGATAACTTCCCATATTCATAGTTTCTTTTCAATCTTAGGAGGTGAGGATACACACTGAAATCCCTTCACACTCTTCCCAGATACATTACAATCCTTAGGGTTATTTCCCTCAATTGGTACTTTAGGGGTAGAGGGTGTTTCTGATGCATCAGTGGAGTTAGGGGCAGCCATCCTTTCTAATTTCCTTAACTCTTGCTTGATGTGTTTCACAGCATCAATAAAATTTTCTTCATCAGATAACCATACTCCTACCAAGCAGCCAGTCTATTCAAGTTTGTTCATCCTTGAGGCTTGTGTCTTCAAGATCTTTTGTTGACATAAGTAACATCCATGTTTCGTTACCTTCTTTCAAGGTGTTGTTTGAATTATAACCATTTTGTCATAGAACGTCCAAACATTAGCATACTTAATGTTGGACACCAATAGTCATCAGTAGTGAGCTCATAGGTCCATGTATTGAACCTTGTTGCTCTGATACCATATGTAACAACTCAATTCTTAATCCATAAATTTAACATAACAATTTTAACTTAATCATGATAAAATTTAACCACTTGATCAACCAATTCAAGTTAAGTAATACAGCTTTAGAATCAAATTATCAATTAAGCAATATATTCATAAACAGAATATAATGAAGCATATAATTTAAAAATTAAATAGATTTCCATAGAGAATATCTTTCACTATGCATGTATAAATTATTCTCAAGGCATTATACATATCAAAGTAAGCATTACAACTGACCAGTAACTCATAAAATGGAAACATTGTATCTGGATCATATGACATCAACCCCATAAGTCTTGGCTTGTCTCTAGCTTGGGAAGGAGAGCATCATCCAGGTGATTTTCCACCAACCACAGATCGGTAGTCCCCCGTACACCTTCTTACCTAGAAGTGGCCCGACCCTTCATGGAAGGGATAGATATTAGGAACCATTAGGTTAGCCATCTAAGTATTTGGTGTTGTGTCCTTCATAATGTCTCACAGTCACACAACTATAGATTCCCTCTAACTATGTATGATTCTTCTAGAGACCATTATGGCATCTAAAGCACTATGGACTAACAATGCATGCAGAGATAGATGCATTACTTTGGCCAATGTTTTACATACATAGACGTTTCATCTTGAACGTTGTCGTATATCCACCACCCTAACTTGACTTATAAGCTATCATGTCCTACAATAGATATAAAATGACCATTCACTCTAGGTCTAGTTCAAGTAGGAACAATTTGATTCATAGTTCCCATTGGAATGAGTCAACTCCCCTCTTAAGGTGGTTTTGACCAATAAGGTTACTTTAGTAACAAGGAACTCCTAAACCCATGCATGACCACCTCATTCCAATTTAAGTTATATCTTATAATGAATCATGTTGACCCTTTCCTAGGACTCCCATGGTTTACATACACAAAATGTGGCATCAAGAAAGTTAATATTTCTCTCTAAAAGCCATAGGCAAACCTTGCCTCATTTATTCACAATAGCCTTATAACAAGAAAAAGGTGTAAGCAATACACAAGTGCTATGAGCACAATTCCAACTTGTACTTAACATTCATTATTATAATGTAAAAGAACTATTTTGACTACATGCAGTCTGTATGACTAATTAAGATAGTCATGTCTAAAATTGTATGTACATATCATGAATATTTTCGACCTTGCCTATAGTGCAAGTATGAACTCTAATATTATTTTCCAAAAATTTAATGGCTCGACCTATACAACTTGGATTACAGTTGTATCAATGATTTCATAGCATGCATCGTGTTTGTCCTAGCGACAGCTACACCCATAATAAAGATTGTGAAGAGCAAACTTGGACTCGGCCTATCAGCCATAAGACATAATTATTAAAAGATTCCAAGAAAGCATTGCTTGGCCTAGAGGCCTCAAGCTGTATAAAAATAAAGATTGTTGAAATATATGTCTCGACCATCAGCCTTAAGTCATAGTCTAACTAGAGACTGTCAACAAATAAAGTCTTCGACCTTTGGCCTATAATGGTAGTCTATTAAAGATTTGTTAACTATTACATGGCTTGATCCTTCAGCCTGTAGCCACAGTCAATAAAGACTTAATAAGATTTAAATAGCTTGGCTCTTTGGCCTATAGTCGTAGTCAATAAACACTTAATAGTATTTAAATGGAATGGCTTTGAATCATAAAGGCATCACTATCATCAACTCTAGTGGAGTTTGGCCTTACAGCCTTGAACAACAGCTAAGTAAAGATTATCTATCTTGAAAAGAAACTTGACCTATTGGCCTGTAGTTACAATCATATATCTATGCTATCAATAAGAAGAGAGCTCAGCCCATTAGCCTTGAGCCTCGACCATTACAGATAGCAAGAAATATAGTAAAGAAAATTAGCCTTTTGGCCTATAGCCACAACAATGCTAACATAGATAAGAACAGTTTATCTGTATGGTCATTTAACACTAGCTTAGAACAAAGGTATTTATCGATAGCAATAACCAATATAGGGGAGATACACATTACCTTAGTACAGACCCCTGTCACCAAAAGGTATCCAATTCGTAAACATTGTTCTTTCTCCAAAATGTTGAGCACAACTCTTTGCTCCCTCTTCCTAGATAGAATCCACTCCCCAAAACAACAATGAAAAACCAAGCCTAGCCAACCCTTCAAAAGCCAAGGTTCTTGACTTCTCCACAAAGGCATGCCTCAAATTAAGGAAAGCTACCACCCCCACTAAGGTGGCGATAGAGAGTGGTTTCTCCACTTGATCCACTTCCTCAAAAAGGTTCACACAAACATGACACTTGTCATCTAAGGTGAGCATAAAGCTCCCAAATGCCTTCAACAACAATATTGATACTTATACATAATAGGATCAATTGCTATTGTATATCAATCTTATATGATCAAAATGTAGATTTATTATGCACAACCATAGGACACTATAAACACTTAAATAATCCACGTCGTCATTATATGACATTCTTCTATGTGGAGATAGGTCCATCAAATGATTTAGGGATTGAGCGTCACTCTCCCTTCTTCTCTATGGACAAAAAGGTAAAATTAAACAAGACTAACTCTCAACTTAATTTGACAATCCAAGACTATCATTAATCGAGTCAGTACTAAATTGCCGATATGACTAAATTGACAAGTCGCCTAAAGGGAAAAATAACTTATCAAGTCAAGTGAAACTTACGCAAACTTGCAAGACTTGAAAGGGCATAATGTCTAATACTCAGATGGATAGCAACCTTCCCATTTTCCAACATCTATTCCTCCCTCCTGGATGATACTCTCCTTAGGTCTTCGGAAGATGATCACTTTCCTGATCCAACTCACAACAAGAAAAATCATGATCAGTGCATCATAATATGATCAATAAACTATAATAATTAAATAACCATTTAAATCTAAATCTTTTAACTAACCATCATTAAAGTAAAAGTAGTGATTAATTTGACATTTCCACAATGTCATAATCTAACTACTAATCAATCATTGAGATTATCATGTAATCACAAAAATTAAGCTATTCATGGGTTAGGGATGTAACATATTACCCCCATAAGAATCATCATCCCCGATGATTTACTGTTTTAAAGTCAAATTAACATAACAAGAAAATGTTTCATGAGCGTTATAAATAAGTTTTTTATAAAAGATGAGGAAATCTAGCATGAAAGTCATCATAGTTTTTCCAGGTGGCATTTTCCACCAAATATTGGTCCCATTAGACCTTGCATTGTGTTATTTCCTTGTTACATATGCATAGCTTACACATTTGTAGCACCTTGATGGCCTCAATCACCACCAGTACTAGGTCTTTCACCTGTAGAACATTCCAATCAAGCATAGGAATTTGATTATTAGCAGCATTAAAATTTTTCAAATATGAAACATGAAACACATTATGCATCATTGCTAAGGCAGGCAGTAGAGTAATTCGGTATGCCACTAGATTGACTTCTTCAAGTACTTCAAAAGGTCCCACATACCGAGGTACAAATTTAATGGAACTTTTTTGAGGTTTTACTCTCAAGAGAACTTTCTCTCCCACAGTAAAATGCCTTTCAATGTGCTTTGCATCCACATAACTCTTTTGTCTATTGTTAGCTTCTGTTAACCTTTTCCTAATCAAACACACTTGATCTTCCATTTTCAAGAGCATTTCTAGACCAAGGATAACCCTATCTTCTAGTGTATCCTAGCTTATAGGGGTTCAACACTTTCATCCATATAATGCCTCAAATGGAGTCATCTTAATAGTTGAGTGATAGGAATTGTTATAGGTAAATTCCACCAACGGAAGATAATCTTCGCATTTGTATTGCTGACCCATGTAATACATTCTCAACAAATCCACCAACTCTTAGTTCACCCTTTTAGTTTGGCCATCCATTTCAGGATGATAAGCAGAGCTTATGTTCAACTGGGTTCCAAGTGAAGAGAATAAAGTTTGTCAAAACCTTAATGTCATCCATGCATCCCTATTTGAGATGATCTTCTCAAGAATGTCATTGCATCTGAAAACCTCTTGAACAAATTTTTGATCTATGATGGGTGCTCCATCCATCAAGTTTCCTTGTATAAAATGGGAAGCCTTGGTGAGTCTATCCACCACAACCAAAATAGCATTGTGCTTGTTTCTTGACATAGGCAGCCCTTGCACAAAGTCCATGCTTATAACTTTTCATTTCCACTCTAGAATTTCATGAGGGTATAACAATCCTGCCAGGTAATGATGTTCTTCTTTCACCCTCTAGCATTCTATACAAGTAGCTACAAATTTTGCAGCATTCATCTTCATTCCTTTCCAAAAATATAAGGGTTTTATATCAATGAGTAACTTGGTTACTTTAGGGTGCCCAGAATATGGTGCAGAATGTACCTCCTTCAATACCATATTCCTTAACTCTGTTGAGTTAGGTACATACATCCTTCCTTTGAATCTTAGTAACCCATCCAGTTCAAGGTTGAATCCCTCATATTTTGGATTCTGTGGATCTTCCTCTAGGGCCAGTTTTACCTGCTTGTAGAAATCATCTTCCTTGGATTTTTTGTACCACCTGATTCCTAAAATCAAAGTGCATGGAGATCATAGAGGAAATGTGTCTTCTCCTACTCAAAGCTTCTACCACTCAATTCTCTTTTCCCTAAATGTATTTAGTCTCAGAATCATAATCCAAGATGAATTATAGCCATCTCCTTTGTTGGGCATTGAGATGTGGCTGAGTAAACAGATACTTAAGTCCCTAATGATCTATTTTTAACTGAAAAGGTTTCCCAAGAAGGTAGTGTCTCCACATCTATAGAGCATGAATAACTGTTGCTAGTTCTAGATCATGTGGGGCATAATTTTGTTCATAATTTGTTAGTTTGTGTGATTCATACGTGATGACCTATCCATCCTGGACTAGCACACCACCTAAGCCTTCTCCTGAGGCATCGGTAATGGCTACAAATTGACCCTCTGGGTCAGGCACTTTCAATATTGGTGTTGAAGTCAATTTTTTCTTCAATAGGTCAAAGGCCTCCCGGTACTTTTATGACCATTCAAACTTCTTGCCTTTTCTCTGCAAGGAAGTTATATAGGATATGCAATATTAGAGAAGTTCTGCATGAACTTCCTATAATAACTAACAAGGCCCATAAAACTTTGAACCTCATGAACATTTTTTGGTTCCAACCATTCCAAATAGTCTTAATCTTAGTTAGGTCCATAGCTATTCCTTTAGCTAAAATTATGTGACCCAAATATTGTACCTCTTTTTGAAAGAAAGTACACTTAGAGAGCTTGCCATATAACTCATGCTCTCTCAGCCTCTAAAGAACAATTCTTAGATGTTGCATATGCTCTTCCTCATTCTTAGAATAGATCAAAATGTCATCAAGAAATACTAAGACAAACTTTTATAGGTAGTCTCTAAACACATTGTTCATAAGATTCATAAATGCCACCGACACATTCGTTAATCCAAAAGGTAGAACAATGAATTCATAATGTCCATAGCTTGTTCTAAAGGCTGTCTTATGGATGTCCTCATCCTTTAACCTTAGTTGATGGTATCTAAACCAAAGATCAATCTTGGAAAATATGGTTGTACCCCTCATTTGATCAAAAAGATCATCAATGCGAGGAAATGGGTTTTAATTCTTAATACTTACTTTGTTCAACATGCAATAGTCAATGCACAACCGCAAGGTGCCATCTTTCTTTTTCACAAATATGACTGGTGCTCCCCATGATGACACACTAGGAGTAATTAAACCTTTACCTAGCAACTCTTGTAGTTGAGCCTTTAACTCCATTACTTCTGTTGTGGTCATTCTATAGTGGGCTTTAGATATAGGTTCTAAACTAGGAATAATATCAATGGCAAAATCAAAGGCCCTTTTAGGAGGTAACTCGGTAGCTCATCTGAAAATACCTCCTCAAAGTCCCTAAGGAAAGCATACCTTTCCATATCTGATCTTTTCTAACCTATGGACTCTTTCATCCCAAATTCATTAAGTTTCTCAAATTCATAAAATGTTAAGTCATCTTAGAAGTAAGTTTCCTCTGATTCATCTAGTTTGTCCATCTTGACAGCAAAAAGTTGGCATCCCTTTCTCTGTGCCCTTTTCATTTGTAGAGTTGAGATTTGTCTTAGTTGGACTCCCCTGGGTTTCACTTGCAGAAAAACCTTGTTTCCTATATCATCCAGACACTCTACTATTTTGGCATAACAATCCACTTTGGCTCGATGTCTCCATAACTAGTTTATTCCTAGGATAACATCATACGAGCCTAGTGGGGCTACATAAAGCTTTACTTCTATAGAGAAACTCAGAAGTCTAATTCTAGCCTCAAATAGGCATTGCTCTACCTTAGCCTTGGTGTGATTTGCATATTCTACAGACCAGGTATTTTCCATAATAAAACATGCCTTTCTAGGTATTTTATTTTCTATCGTAGGGGAAATAAAACATTTAGTAGCACCAATATCAATCAAAACTAAAATTGGAAGTCCAAATAAAGTACCTATTTTTTCTATGGGAGTTATTTGGTACTTGGCTTGCCAGTTGTCCAAAGCTGCATGAATGCATTGTTAAAACACTGCTTGTTAATAGGGTAGAGGATTTCCTCTCGATTTAACTCCTTCTATCTTCTTAGGACATTGGTTGGCATAATGATCTCCACCACATGTGAAGCACCCTCCAACTCACCCTCATCTCTCCTGAGGATTCCTAGAATTGTCTCCATTCTTCTTGGAGTAATTGTTGCCCTTTTTCCCCCTTTTGGACTCAGTTTGTTTATTTTTTGCCCCTTTGTCATTTTTCTCAATATATTCTTGTTTCTTCCCCTTTTTCCTAGAGGATTGAGAAGATTCAAACCAATTATATCTCTTTCAGTTTCTTTCTCTATAAGCCAACATAGCCATCAGTTTCTATTCTTGTCTTATGGCGTTCTCGTAGAGCTAGTCCATAGTAGTAGGACTATCAACATCAACCTCATCCCTAATCTAGGTGTTCAACCCCATTATAAGCTTCTGAATGTAAAATTTCTCACCCTATTGATACTCCAGCACATACTATAACAGTCAGATGAATTTTTTCCAATATTAATTTATAGACATGTCAGCCTACTTCAAGTTTTGAAAATCAATAAGTTTTTGGTCATAGAACAGCTACGGCAACCATCTTTGTCTAAACAATTCCACAAACCTGTCCCAAGTAAGGCTTGTAGACCTCAAGCCAAGTTCCATCTTTTTGTTCATCCATCATGTGGATGCTTCACCTACCAACTGGAATGCTCCCCACATAGCTTTAGTAACCTCATTATAGTTTTTGATTTCAAAATACTTCTCCATTTCTGTAAGCCATGGCTCTGTGGTATCTCCACTTATAGATCCATCAAATTTAGGTGGCATGACCTTTTTCATGTCATGAGTCAGTTTCATAGCCATAAGGCTCCTCTTATCCCCCTTCTGGTCTAGCCGCAGAGTTATTTTCTTCATGCTCACTTTTGGGGGTGTCATTACGGTGTTCCTTGCCATCACCCCCATCATAAGCACCCCACCTGTCTTCTAGCCGACATCTTACTTCATGTTCAAGAGTTTCTCCCTCATCCTTGTTTCTTTCAACAAAGTCAAGATTTGGTGTAATTTATACTTAGATTGCCCTGAAGGTGCTCCTTCATTTTAGCTATTCCCCATTCTGGTTCTAATCTAAATGTTTGATGCAATCTACTTCTTCCTAAAGTTTGTAGAGGAGTCACATATTAGTTTCCATGTTATTTAGCTCATTCCTAATACAAATCTAATCACATTCATGTAATATTTTACAAGAAAGGAAAGATTGTCAGAATTTTCCATTGCATTGTAGTTTACATTGGATTACATACAATCCACCAAAATTAAAAAATTGTGTTTACACCTTGCTACTACAAGTCTTTTACAATTTGCGATAACTTCTCATAGTCATTGTTTCTTTTCAATCTTAGGGGGTGAGGATACACACTGATATCCCTTCACACTCTCCTTAGATACATTACAACCCATAAGGTTATTTCCCTCAGTTGGTGCTTTAGGGGTAAAAGATGTTTCTGATGCATCAGTTTTGACTTCGGGGAAGGCATCCCTTCTACTTTCCTTAACTCCTGCTTGATGTGTTTCACAGCATCAGCATAAGTTTCCTCATCAGATAACCATGCTCCTACTAGGCAAATAGTCTGTTCAAGTTTCTTCATCCTTGAGGCTCATGGCTTCAAGATCTTTTGTTGACGTAGGTAACGTCCATGTTCCATTACCTTCTTTTGAGGTGTTGTTCTAATTATAAACATTTTGGCATAGAACATCCAAACATTAGCATAATTTATGTTGGACACCAATAGTCATCAGTAGTGAGCTCATAGGTCCATGTATTGAACTGGGTTTCTCTGATACCATATGTAACAACTCAATTCTTAATCCACAAATTTAACATAACAATTTTAACTTAATCATCATAAAAGTTAACCACCTAATCAACAAATTCAAGTTAAGTAGTACAACTTTAGAATTAGATTATTAATTAAGCATGATATTCATAAACATAATATAATGAAGCTTATAAATTTCAAAATTAAATACATTTCCATAAAGAATATCTTCAACTATGCATGTACAAATTATGCTCAAGGCATTATACATATTAGAGTAAGCATTAGAATTGACCAACAAGTCATAAAATGGAAACACTGTATCTAGATCATATGACATCAATCTCCATAAGTCTCAACTTGTCTCTATCTTGGGAAGGAGAGCATCATCCAGGTGCTTTTCCACCAACCACATACCGATGGTCCCTCGCACACCTTCCTAGCTGGTAGTGGCCCGACCCTTCACGGAAGGGATATATATTAGGAATTGTTAGGTTAGCCATCTGAGTATATGGTGTTTTGTCCTTCATAATGTCTCACTATCACATAACTATAGATTCCCTCTAACTATGTATGATGCTTCTTGAGACCATTATGCCATCTAGAGCACCGTAGATTTATAATGCATGTAGAGCAGATGCATTAATTTGGACAAAGTTTTACATACATAGACATTTTATCTTGAACGTTGGCATATGTCCACAACCCTAACTCAACTTATTATTTGTCATGTCCTATAGTAGATATAAAATGACCATTCATGCTAGGTCTATTTTGAGTAGGATCAATTTGATTCATAGTTCCCACTAGAACAAATCAACTCCCCTCTTAAGGTAGTTTCAACCAATAAGGTTATTTTAGTAACAAGGAATTCTTGAACCCATGTCACCTCATTCCAATTTAATTTATATCTTATAATGAATCATGTTCACCCCTTCCTGGGACTCCCATGGTTTTCATACACAAAATGTGGCATCGAGAAAGTTATTATTTCTCTCCAAAAGCCATAAACAAACCTTGCCTCATTTATTCACAATAGTCTTATAACAAGAAAAATGTGTAAGCAATATAAAAGTGTTATGATCACAATTCTAACTTGGACTTAATGTCCATTATTATAATGTAAAAGAACTATTTTGACTACATGGAGTCCATATCACTAAGATAGTGATGTCAAAAACTGTATGTTCATATCATGAATACTTTCAACCTTGCCTACAGTGCAAGTCTGAACTCTAATATTGTTTTCCAAAAAGTTACTGGCTTAGCCTATACAGGTTGGAGCACAGTTGTATCAATGATTTCATAGCATGCATCATGCTTATCCTAGCGGCCTTGTGTTGCGCCCATAATAAAGATTGTGAAGAGCAAACTTGGACTCAACCTATTGGCCACAAGCCATAATTATTAAAAGATTCAAGCCTGTATATATATATATATATATATATATATATATATATATATATATATATATATATATATATATATATATATATATATATATATATATATATATATATATATATATATATATATATATATATATATATATATATATATATATATATATGCTATAAATAAGAAGAGAGCTCAACCAAATAGACTTGAGCCTCGACCAATATAGATAGCAAGAAATACAATAAAGAAACTCGGCCTTACGGCCTATAGCCACAACAATGCTAACACAGATAATAATAGTTTGGTTGTATGGTTGTTTAACACCATCTTAGAACAAAGGTATTTATCCATAACGATAACCAATATAGGGAAATATACTTTACCTTAGTATAGGCCCCTTTCACTAAAAGATATCCAATTCATAAACATTGTTCTTTTTCTGGAATACCGAGCACATCTCTCTGCTCCCTCTTCCCAATTAGAATCTGCTTCCCAAAAAAATAATGAAAAAACAAGCCCAACCAACCCGTCAAAATCCAAGGTTGTTGCCTTTTCCACAAAGGCATGCCTCAAATTATGGAAAACTACCACCCCCACTAATGTGGCAAGAGAGAGTGGTTTCTGCATTCAATCTACTTCCTCAAGAAGGTTCACACAAACATGACACTTGTCAGCTAAGGTGAGCATAAAGCTCCCAAATGCCTTTAACAACAATATTGATACTTATACATAATAGGATCAATTTCTATTGTATATCAATCTTATATAATCAAAATATAGATTTATTATAATGCACAACCATAAGACACTATAAACACTTAAATAATCCATGTCATCATTATACAACATTCTTCTACATGGAGATAGGTCCATCAAGCATCGCTCTTCCTTCTTCTCTATGGACAACAAGGTAAAATTAAACAAGACTAACTCTTGACTTAATTTGATGATCCAAGATTGTCGTTAATCAAGTTAGTACTAAATTGCCGATATGACTAAATCGACAAGTCACCTAAAAGGAAAAAAAACTTATCAAGTCAAGCGAAACTTACACAAACTTGTAAGACTCGAAAGGACATAAAGTCTAACACTCAAATGGATAGCAACCTTCCCATTTTCCAACATCTATTCCTCCCTCCTAGATGATACTCTCCTTCCATCTTCAGAAGATGATCACTTTCCTGATCCAACTCACAACTAGAAAATTCATGATCAATGCATCATAATATGATCAATAAACTATAATAATTAAATAACCATTTAAATCTAAATCTTGTAACTCACCATCAATAAAGTAAAAGTAGTGATTAATTTGACATTTCCACAATGTCATAATGTAACTACTAATCAATCTTTTAGATTATCATGTAATCACAAAAATTTAGCTATTCATGGGTTAGGAATGTAGTAGTGGTGCAGGAGCACCAAGGTGTCTGGTTTTTACTTGATCTTCTTGTAATTGTTATGAGTCAATAAGGTCTTAGAGACCATCTTCTTAAGGCTTGTAGCCATGTTTGTAATAGGACTTAGTCCAAATGTCTAAATGAATCTAGTTGTAGTCCTAGTTAGGACAGTCTTGTAGTTATAGTTAGTTTGAAAAAGTCATTTAATAGGTTAGTCATTAAATTCTCATGTTTTTGAGCCTTTTAAGGCATGTCTTGGGTTAGAAAGAATGCCTACACGTTGTCAAAGATTAAACCACATACTAAAAAGCATTATTAAACATAAAAATCACCAATGAAGTCCAAGATTGGACAGTTTCTAATAAAACAGTCTTTAGAACAGCAGTTACAAAACAAGAAGGCACGGTGGTCTTGGGTAGTTTTTTTGGTCTCCCACTCGATGCATGCAGTGTGGAGGTTTGTAATATCTCTACCAAGCATTATTGAAGAAACAACATGGAATAGATTGGAGAAATGATAACAAAGGAGGCTGTTTTCTGTTTTTTACTGTTTTTTTCTGCTTTCCTCGCTGTTTTTCTGAGTTTTCCGTACATGTACGGAACAGTCATGGCCACAATGTATGTTATATGTGTAGGGGCATGAGATGACTCCAAAATGCCTTTGGTTTGGTTCCTTAATAGCAAATAACATGGAAGTTATTCACATTTTTCCTTAGACTGTTTTAGATAGTTGATTTCTGAATTCTCTTTACAACAGTCCGTACAATGTTGGGGTACGGCTTTGGTTTGATCCATTTTGCATATTGGATGGGAAGGATAAAGTGTTAGCTTGAGTTTGAACCTGATTTGAGACCTTGGTAATAGACTAGGTGAAAGATATCATCTAATTATCACAAACTGACATTTTAGGAATTGCTGTCCCCTTCATTTATTCACTGTGTTTCTGCAAGAAACCGTACTTGTACGGCCTGTAGATGGTTGGTCTTTGTAATGCAGATTTATGTTGGCTAATTATTTGCCCTTTGCATCTTGTTTGGGTTTTTAATACTGTAATAAGAGAGAGTAATCAGGGTTTGTTTATAAGCTGTCCTAAAAACTAACCTAGAGTTTCTTCTGAGTAAACCAATGAATTTCTCCTCTTTTTCTTTGATCCCATTTTCCCTGGTCAGAGGAATGAGTGGTATATTAATGAGGGAAAGATCTTGTGAAGGTTTGGAAGGGCAAGAGGATAGTTTGGATTGAGTTTGGGCATGTAGATGATCCTGCAGAAATCTTATACTGGGAGATTGGGAGAGGACAACAACAACTAGGTAAGTTTGGTGAGTTTGTTTACTTTGATAATGAGGCTGTAGGCATGTGATAGGTTAAGCATGCTATAATGAAGATGAATTTGTCTTGATAAAGATCACCTTATGGAGATTAGTGTGACTGCCCTTCTCATGGAGAGAGAGATGCTATGAATGTCCTTTGAAGACTTTGACAAGGATGCTATCCTGTAGACCCTATTTGGTGGGTTAGAGAGAGTCTTGTTAGGAATTAGACATCTTGGAAGGTGTAGATTGAAGTTATTAGATCAGAAACCATGTGTTGGTCAAGTTGTGTAATGAAAAATGCTAGTATAAAGTTGATTTGTTCAAGTTATGACAGTCTATAAATATTACTGTCCTGTTGTCCTAGATGCTCTGCATCAAGTAGTGCTAAACCCACAGGGGGAGAATTGTTATGGGACTTTTTTCCTAAGAAAAGAATTAAATAAGTAAAGTTTATAAAACATTATTGAGGAATAAAAAAAAGAGAAAAAAGAAAATTATTTAATAGTGAAGGAGGTGTATAAAACAAAAGAATGAAAAGAAAGTTACTTTCAAGTTAGAAGAAGTTATAAGTTTAAAAGAACCTTATAAAAATAAAACACTCTTATTTAAGTGATTGTTACGATAAGAGTACAAATTAAAATAAAAATTATATTCCTTATTTTGTAATGATTGGGTGTGATGGTTGGAAGCCACCCTTTGGGTTATTATTTAAACCCATAAAATGAATGTAAATGGATATAGAAGATTATTCAGAGATCACTAAGGAAAATATTATTGAGTTGGTAGGTTGTAAGCATTGGAGAAGGGGCACATAGTGTGTGTCCAACTTGGGGTATAGTATACACCTAGGATTGTCTTCACCAGGGCTTGTGTGTTGTAAAGCATGGGTGGTTCTAAATAAGAACTATGTGGTTATGTATAAGAACTAATTCATTCTGAATAAGAACTAGGTTCCTTCTAGAGTGCTCATAGCTCAGAAAAGGCTAAACCATTAATTCTTTTCCGAAGTGAGGGAATAGAAAACTATATCCAAAGTGAGGGAATAGAAAACTATATCCAAAACTGAAACAGATATGTATTCTTTCCTTCTATTTAAATTCTTTTGAATTTAGAATAAATGATATTTGATAATTTATATAGTTGAATGTCCAGAAGCATTAACAAATTATTTTCTTTTTATTTATGTTGAGTAAATTAATTTATAAATATTATTTGCTTCATAAAAAATAGTTATATTGTTTTTGGAATTAGTTTCATTATATATTTTTTTACATAGTTAAACTTTAAGAAATGTGAATAAGAATTATTGCATTTAATTGCTTTATATAAACTAATATATAGTTAGTAATTGTTCCACATTTCTTGTTTTGGGAAAAGGCTAAATGATACAAACACAACATCAATTTTTGGGTGGGATGGTGTGAGACTTTGGAGGCTTCCCCTTGCCATTGCCATTGCTCTTGCTTTTATTCATGGCTCACACTTGAACTATGTTCCCTCTATGCTTTGTGTTAATGGTAGTGTTGCCACCATTATTTCCATGGTAATGATAAAGAAGGTGTAAGGAGGTCATGAATTCAATCAATGCCCAAGCTAGGATTGATAATCTCTCACTCTCCATCCTCTACACTTTTTTCTATCAGTCATTAAATTGATATTGTTGGCATAGCGAATAAATCGACGATGAGATCCCTCTCCACCACTAGTACATGCTTTTGGTATGATGGCAAAATTTGACATGGTATCAGAGCACAGGTCATCAGTTCGAGTCCCTCGAGGCCTTGACCCTTCATCCGCATAAGCTTGGCTTATCGACATGGTATGTAGTGGGTACGAATGCCACATGGTATGTGGTTGTATCTGGCTCCATCGTGTTTCAGGGTGTTGGCGTAGAGACTATATCGACAATGAGATTCCTCTCCACCACTAGTACGTGCTTTTGGTGTGATGACAAAAGTAGACATGGTATCAGAGTGCAGGTCATCGATTCGAGTCCCTTGAGCCCTTGACCCTTTGTCCGCATAAGCTCGAATTATCGGCATGGTATCTTCAACCAGCAAGGCTCTTATACCATGTGAGAGAAGCTAGGAAAATTAGACAAAATGTCAATATCAAATAAGCCAAGAAAATGAAAGAGACATGAAAGATGATTAATTACATAATCACATAATCAGTAATGAATTATGAACAAGTGTGGTGTACAAATAGTGTTGAGAGTTTGAGTTAATGGGAGTCAATCCCATAACTTAAGGAGATCTCAAGTAGATGTGGCAAGCTAAGTGGAGTGAAAGAGTTTGAAGGACTCTTCCTAACTACCACACACCCAGCTGAGGTGTCTTATGCCATGTGTGGAATATACACACAATTACTTATTTCAATATAAGTAATAGTGTTAATATTCCTACACTAATAGATATAATGTTATGTACATATTGCCCATGCCTAGGCAGACTCTTCTGTCACCACCAAACTTCTTTCACATTGTTTTAATTCACTAATGGTTGTTCATGTGTTGTTCCAAAGATCTCCACCATACCTTAATAAATATGTTTGCTAACTATCAATTTGACTAAAATATTTTTATTTATCAAAAAATTACCACCAATGGGGGTGTGACACTTCTCTATTTCTCTATCTTCCTCTTTCTCTTGGGCCACCCCCTCCTCTCTATTTAAATGTAAATATTATCTCTATCTCTCTCTCTACCTCTTTATCTATTATTTTTACATCTCTCTTTTGGTCTATCTCTCTTTCTCTCACTCTTTCTTTCTTCCTCCCCAAAGCCTTGGGCAACACTCATATACACCATTATCCTTTGTCCCTAACACCTACATAAACATTAATGCATCATTCTCTACTATTGAAACACTTAATTACATCATTCTCTACTCACTTAATTTTTATATTTTAAACTTGCTTAAATATGATTTCATGTCTTAATCAGTGCTTTTGGGAAAAGGTTAAATGATACAAACACAAAATTGATATTTGGATGGGATGGTACGGGACTTTGGAGGCTTCCCCTTGCCATTTCCATTGCTCTTGCTTTCATTCATGCCTCACACTTGAACTATGTTCCCTCTGTGCTTTGTGTTAATGGTAGTGTTGCCACCATTATTTCCATGGTAATGATAAAGAAGGTGTAAGGAGGTCATGAATTCAATCAATGCCCATGCTAGGATTGATAATCTCTCACTCTCCATCCTCTACACTTTTTTCTATCATTCATTAATTTTATATAATGTTATGTACATATTGCCCATGCATAGGCAAACTCTTCTATCACCACCAAACTTACTTCACATTGTTTGAATTCACTAATGAATGTTCATGTGTTGTTCCAAAGATCTCCACCATACCTTAATAAATATGTTTGCTAACTATCAATTTGACTAAAATATTTTTATTTATCAAAAAATTACCACCAATGGGGATGTGAGACTTCTCTGTTTCTCTATCTTCCTCTTTCTCTTGGGCCACCCCACTCCTCTCTATATAAATATAAATCTTATCTCTATCTCTCTCTACCTCTTTATCTATTATCTCTATATCTCTCTTTTGGTCTATCTCTCTTCCTCTCACTCTTTCTTTCTTCCACACTGAAGCCTTGGGCAACACTCATAGATGCCATTATCCTTTGTTCCTAACACCTACATAAACATTAATGCATCATTCTCTACTATTGAAACACTTAATTACATCATTCTCTACTCACTTAATTTTTATATTTTAAACTTGCTTAAACATGATTTCATGTCTTAATCAATGCTATAAAATATTAAAATTAATTATTGACCATTGCAATATTTTGTGTATCAATTTAGTATTTTAATAATGATATGGATAAAACTTAAGGATGGTTTTGAATGCTATGCACACCCTTATCTAAAAAACATAATAATATAATAACAAATTACAAGTATTGTGTGTAAATTTTAAAACCCCACAATTTTTTTAATATTAAAGCAATGTCATTGATATATATATACACACACACAACTACAATCTTTTGACAAATTTTGAGAGTTTGTCAAAATTATGTCATTCATGTTATACATCTTCCTAAAAATTTTGACCACAATTTTAGAAATTTATTTTTAAAAATATTTACACCTAAGGGGTTCCTACATTCACAATACGAATGGGAGCTCAAGGATTGTGGAATTTCTATGTAAACTTATAAGATTCCAGTCTAGAATCTTTATTAGAAAACTAAATAGTCACTCCACAAATTTAAAAAAAAAAAAAAAACAAACAAACAAACAAAAACAAAAAAAAAAATGGTTAAAGAAGAAAAAGTGGAGAAAATCACAAAAATTATGCAACCAAAAAAGAAATTAGAAAAATTAAAAAACAAAAAACAAAAAACAAAAAATTCGAAAAAAAAAAATTGAAAAAATAAAAAATAAAAACCATGTTAAAAAAAAAAATGAAAATCAAAGAAATGTACATAAAAGATTTTTAAATATAAATATATAGTATAGATATTTTTAGTTATAATATATGGGGTGAGTGTGTGAACATTGTTCTTTTTTAAAATATTTTATTTAAGGGATTTAAAAAAGGGCATAATTTTGTGAATATTCATTATTCATTCATAATTATATAGATATTATCACAGGAAGCTCTTGCTAGTCTAATAGGACCCCCACTCTCATGAGTGTATGAACATTGTTCTTTCTTAAAAAAATTTATTTTTCAATTAAAACTATTTTTTTTTTTTTGGTATTTTTAGTTAACTAATTATGCTGAGAGGCCTTCCTACAACATGAATGGAGAACAAGAGCTGAAAGATAAAAGATTCAGATTCTATGAAATTTTATAAGATTCTATAAAAATATAAATATAAAAAAAGAGAAGGTGAAAAGAATTAAAAAATAAAAAAATAAAATGCAAATGGGATGGAAAAGAAGGTGGATGATAGTTTAGATATATTTTTTTAAATATAAATATACTAGTTTTAAAATATTTTTTAAAAGCTACTTTGTTAAATTAAAGCTATAATATATTTTTTGATTTACTTTCTTAATTAAAATTATAATATTTTTTTAATCTTTCTTTTTTAATTCTAATTGATTTTTGATTAAAATATTGTTTACTTTCTTAATTAGTTATTGATTAAATTGTTTTGGGGGCTTGCTTCTTATCCAAGCAAGCTTCCACAGTTGTTATTTATAGGTGGCTCTTCTTCCTGCTTCTCAAAGCTTTGTTATTGAAGTTTGTTTTGTCAGCTGACATCGCCGCTGCAGAAGAGAGTGGAAATGGGAAAGGAGAAACAAGCAGAGGGAAAGAAAGGAAGTGAAGAGCCATCCAATGACAACAAGTTTCAGATGATTATAGTGTTGCAGACCTGTCGCAGAGGCTTGCGGTAGCTGAGTTGCTGAGGGGAAACAGAGAAATGTACCCCGCTACAATCTTTGACTCTGCCACAGAAACTGCAATTGCAAAAGCTGCGCAGGAAGGCCTTGATTTGACCTGCACCATGCTGCTGCTTGGCAAGACAGGAGTGGGTAAGAGCGCAACAATCAATTCAATTTTTGGTAAGTTCATGTCCACCACAGACGCATTTCAAACGAACAAGAAAAGTTGAGGAGTTTGTAGGTACAGTTTATGGAATTAAAATTAGGGTAATCGACACGCCTGGGCTTGAACAGTCCTTAACTGGTTACCATCACAACAAGAAGGTCCTGCAATCGGTCAAGCATTTCATCAAGAAAACAAGGCCAGATATTGTTTTGTATTGTGATCGTTTGGATATGCAGAGTATGGATCATGAAGGCGATTTATCATTGATGCGCACAATCACCCAAAGTTTAGGTCCAGAGGTGTGGCTTAATACGATTCTCGTTCTGACTCATGGGGCACAATCACAAGCAGTAGCGGATGGCCCTGATGGGCTTCCTCTCACCTTCCCCATGTTTGTAACCCAGCGATCGAATGTGATAAGACGGCAAATTCGTGGAGCTTCAGGTTACATGGCACTTGAAAATCGAGTGGTTTTAGTGGAGAATCACTCTGCATTGACGGTAAATACATAAAAAAGTACTGAATTTTATGTTTTTTTACATCTTTAAAGTTGGAAGTCATTAATTTTCTAGTCTATAATGTTGGATTGAGTGCTTTTCGATTTGATTGTGATCGATTAGATATTTTTCTCTTAATAGTTTTTTCTCTTGCTTTTTTTTCTCTTGATAATGGATCACAATATGATCAGAAATATTGAGAAACATTAAGAAACATTGAGAGAAAAATATCCATCACAATCAAATCCAAAAACACTTAATCCATTTTTTTAAGTTTTTCAAAAATAAATAAATAATGAGAGTTTTGAAAATATTTTGATATTTTATGTCTCCTTTGACCCAGCGCACTGACTATAACTTGCAGCATGTGCTTGAAAATTACTCTGCCTATGCTGGAAAGCCGAGTGCACAGATTTGGAAAGCCGAGCTTCTCTTGCTGTGCTTATCGTCCAAGATCATTCAAGCAAGAGCACTCATCAACACAAGGCCATTTTTACATTTGTCTTACATCCTTTCTTTTCTGTTCGATTGGAGAAAGACCTCTCAATATCTCTACATAATTCTTCAACAGAGACGGAGACAGGCCTTGAATTTGATGGTCTATTTGGTCCTTTCTGCCATTTTAGACCGTACTGTACAGCAGCACAGCATAAGGCCATTTTTAGTTTTGTTCCTTTCTTCTCTGTTCACTGATTGGAGACAAGTCTGGAGACTGGTCTGGAGACTGGCCTGGAAATTGATGGTAAATCTTAAACATAGAAGGAGACAGGCCTGGAAATTGATGGTCTATTTGGCCGTTTTTGCCATTTCAGACTGTATTTTACAGCGTATACCTTGACTTGCTAAATTGTAAAATTTTATTATAAGAAAATATAATATAATACTTACTAAATAATATATATCATTTTTTGTTATAAAAATATAAATAATATTTTCTTTTAAATGTTTATAACTTTATTTTGAATTAAATTAGAATGTTTATCTTCAACAAATCTTTATATTGTTTTTTATTTTTTTAAATCAATTTAATAACTTATTTTTATATTGTTTTTTATTTTTTAAAATCAATTTAGAATAGAATAACGTAATTTATTTCTAATTTTTAATTTAGAAAAAAACAAGCAAATTTTTTTTTTAACTCATTGTTTATTATATATGGATCAAGGATAACTTTACAAATTACAATTATAGAGATTAAGAAGACGCAATTGAAAGTTCTCTTAGGACTTCAAGTGTTCTTAACGTATGGCTAAAAACCTTATTGCTTTGTTATTTTTTGTATTAAAGTGTTTATATTATTGCTACTTGTATAGATTTGGTAGGATAAAGTAAAATATTGCAATTTGCAAGTGGCTGTAGAAATTGTATTAAATGTTTTGCAGTCTTTGCAATCATAGAATTAAAAAAAAACACTAATAAACTTCATCATGACTTCATTTAAATTTATGCAACAAAAAATAATTGAATCAACTACATTTTATCCTTTTTAAATATTTTCTAGGTTGGAAAGTAAATCCATGAAAAGAAAACCTGATTACTTCATTGCCTTACTAATTTATATATAATTTTTTACAACATTCTAAGAAATCAAGAGCAAAACCAAAGTGCGTTTGAACCCTAGTATCCTCTTATCCACCAAATGGTAAAGTTTGTAGCTGCCTATTTTTATTTGACAATTTATTTATTTTTTAAAACCCATCATAAAATTTTATATGATAGACAAGGGTGACCGTCAAATTCCAGTCCTAGAGGGAGAGGACAACAATATTAGGAAATAAGGTTTACATTTAATAAATTCATTTTAGATTAGTTGTTAGTTTTTGGGAAGTTATTCCTTAGATAGTTACAAAGGAGAAATAAAGTTTTATAAACCAGTATGGAATGTAAAATTGAAAATTCCGCTTTAGTTATTATTTACAATGTAATTTTGTTTTTTTAGTTTTGTTGCTCTACCTAATTCAACATTGGTATTGTTACCTAGATTTCACTACTAGCTAAATCAAGCAGAGCTTTCTAGTTTTTCAGAGGAAAAGAAGGTACATTTTACTTCTGCTATGTTAAACCCAAGCACATTTGATACAAGTTGAGATGAAATTGTATTGTTGCATTCAGATGTATTTCAGAACTTAAGAGATTGTCCAAATCTTTTAAAAAATCAGCAATATATATTAAAAAAATAAGTGTATAAGTTCTCACACAAGCCGTGAGACTAATTGTTTTATTGCAAAATAAAAAAACAAACTATACATTTATAAAGAACTGAAAGACGAATATGCATATAAGGTAGGGTGACTCGTCATTGCCTGAATGACGAGCCTTCATGATTTTGCTACATCTTGTGTTGTCCTAGATCGTCGACGTGTCCCACATCCAGCTGCTGTCTCCTTGCTATCCCTGGTTATCTCCATAAATATTTGGAAAGCTAATGTTAGAGCAATGACAAGGCATCATACATCATATGATATTATCTATAAACATACAATTTGAGTTTTTAGATGCAGTAAACCAGTTAGCGTCACAAAAGCTTTTGAGAAGACCAATCAAGAATATCGACTGCAAGCATACATTTATTCTCTAACAAGTTTGCTTCATGTGCAGATACAGATGTAATGATGTTTCTGTTTGATTCATTAGTTACGTTATGAGTGGAGGAAATGTGTCTCCCACAAGGGTTGAGCCCAGCTCATAGACTTTACAAAACATTTCAGAAGCAATATACAAATGCAAAGGCATAGCTAAAAGAACACATTCACAAGGCAGATACAACTGTCAAGAGCTAGCATACTGAAAAGGACAGCCAACAGTTAACAAACAGGATAGCAAGACACAAACTCAACTTAGGCCAACTGTAAGAAAGCAATCTTGATGTAAGGAACATCATTTATAAGAACATCGTGGATAGTAGTCACAAGGCGGCATTCAGATTCTAGTCTCAGAGAACAGCAAAACATAATGCTCAGAACTAAAAGAAATACAGTTTTGAAGATAGCAAGGCATATATGATATCTTTCTAACAACCTAAAAATATATGTTCAGTTTTTCTTCTAATTTTATACCAGAAAAGAAAGAAGAAACATAAATTTTCCAAGTTCAAATACACAAAACTATCTGAAAGAAGACAATAAAAATGGAGTTGCAAGATCATACTACAGCCACTAAGAACATAGAGTTTTTAGAACAGCAGCAAGGTATAGATGTAATGGTTCTAAGTGTTTTTGTTGAGATGGTCTCTTGGTCAAGGTTGAGCTGCTTGAGTTGGAACAAGTATATCAAGAGTTATATGGCAAGCTGTGATCATGAAGGCAGTGTTACTATCTAGGATGGAATACATGCCAGACCAGGCCATTATGGAGTATGAAAAGCATGAAAAACGGGCATGGAGTGTCATTTTTTCACGCACAGAGCCTACAATGCTTGTCTCAGGTAGTGATGATGGCAAGGTTAAGGTATGGTGCACAAGGCAAGAAGCAAGTGTTCTCAACATAGACATGAAAGCAAATATTTGTCGCGTACAGTATAATCCAGGCTCAAGCAATTATATTGCGGTTGGTTCTGCAGATCGTAACATTCATTATTATGAATTGAGAAGTATCAGTGAACCATTATATGTATTGAGAGGTCACAGGAAAGCAGTTTCATATATCAAATTCATATCAACAAATCAATTAGCTTCTGCATCAATAGACAGTTCCATTGCAACAAATAGAGAGTGAAACTAGTTTTCTTTCTGATACTAATATTTTAAATACCTCTAGATGCAAAGAATATGCAGATGAACAAGGTCAACATAAACTGTTATCTTGTAATATCAAGTCTGATAACACATTGAAATCTAAGCTGGCTAGTGCAAACTTAATCTTTTAGTCAAAAGCACATAGTGGAATTCAGTCAAAAGCACATAACATAAATACTTCACAAGATGTAGAACAAAGACAAAAAACATCTGAAGAGACACAAGCTACTGGGTGGAATGTTGATCAGCATGCAGAAGTTCCAAAGACAAGCTGGACAACATTAGAGACAATCACAGAAAACAATGAAATACACAGTCATTAGACACAAAAAATGCAATTTTCTAAAAAGATCGAATGCTGCAGAACTCACCAACAATAGAAAATGGAGTTTTGAGCCTTTTTATGCTACAGCAGAAGGGAAAAATGAAGGTTTCTTTTTTATTCAATACAAAAATCGAGGGTTTTTTACTCTTTTCAAACGTGCTCAGAAAACGTCCACAAAAGTCAACAATGGAGTTCGAACAGCCAGAAAGTGCAGTGTTCTTCTTCATATTTCGAACAATAGAAAGAAAGACCACAAAGTTTTCAACTCATTGAAAAGAATAAACCCTCAGAAATGCCCATAAAATGTCCAAAATCGTGCTTCTGGTAGCAATTTTCAAGAGAAAATACAGTTTTCTTTTTTCAAGTGTCAACAGCAGAAAGGAAATCGAAAGTAATGATGAAGTTTAACTCATTTCAGAACAAAAACCCTCAGAAATGTTTAGAATCGTGCCTTCTGGCAGCACGTAAACCGCAAGATCTCATGAAAAGATGAAAAGAAACTTGACGGTGAGTTACCTCTGAGGTTTTCACCCTTGACTGTGGAAAAAATCACGTTTTCTATTCTTCATGAGGGCGGCCTCACAGTAAAAACAACAACAAATGTAGAGAATGACAGCCTCACACAGCAGAGGGTCGACCATACAGCAAAGAACAACAGGGAAATGCATCAACACACAGTCAAATCACGGCCCAAATTGGCCCAAAATCGATAGAAGGAAGTCAAAAACTCAAGAAAAATGCAAATTGCCTCATGTTTACTCAGAAATTTGACCAAGACTGGCCCAAGAATCATCGAAAAATGCTGCATTTTTTGCTTGCAAACCCTCATGGTGGCGGCCAAGCAAAACGGCCAGAGGACAATGCAAAATAAAATGAGTTTTAGGGTTTTGTTTTTCCTTCTTGTTTGGGTTAAAGAGACTCAACTTCATGTTTGAGGAAAACAACTTCATGTGTTCGAACCTAGGGATGCAAGAGGGGATCGTGGCATTTCTTATGCCTTTTTGTTTCTTCTTTTTTTAAAAGGCAACGCCGAATGTATTTTGGTAAATACAAGGTGAGGGTGTATTTTGCTAAGTCGTCTTGGTTAGGAGATATAAGGTGATATTGAAGGTAAGTTGTGAACAAAAATGTGTATGGAGAGTTGCAATATGGTTTGAAAATGGAGTGATGGCATGGTGATGGGAGTTATAAGGGTTGGTTTGAAACATATTGCATTGAACTTCCAATCATGGTCTTGAGATGCGAGATGGTGCAAAGATGTATGGTGAATCATGTCATTTTGGCTAGGAGCTAAAAATGTCTTCTTTGTCATCTTTTACGACATTTATTAGTCCCTAAATCATACAAAATTAGGGATTTAGACTATATGTCATAAATGTCATTATTTTCTGCATAGGATTATGTAATTTTGAATTGTAAACATTTACTAAGGTGGTATAATTATAAACCTCTTAGTTAAATGTTAATTAAAATGCAGAAAATATGTCATTATGTCATTTATTGAGATAATATCTATTATTTATGATGCTGCAGAGGATTATGACACAGATCTGACATATGTCAGAAGCCACAAAGAGCATTTAAAGGCATTCTATGACATTTTCAAGTGCCTTTATGATAGCAGATGGCATCCCTTGACTTTATCTGCATTGTGAGCACACTTTGGAGGACTTTAGAGAGATATTTTGTGGGCATTTATGAGATGCACAGGAATGGAGGTGGTGGATGTCTATTTGTTTACAGCTGTTTAGGAAGTATATAGTCTTCTTCCTTATTCATTTTTTAGAGGTTCTGACTATTCACTACCCTGTATATTGTAATTTTTAGAGTTCTTTTGCAGAGGTGAAAAGTTTTGTAACACATTTTTCAGAGATATACAGTGTTGTAACACTCTTTTGGCAGTAATAAGCAGTTCATACCTTCCTATTTCTTCTGATATTGTGTGTCCTCAATGTTAGTATAGATCTTGGTGATGTTTCTCTGTCCTTGAAGCTGTCTTTCATGTTGGTGCCTTTATGCAAGGGTTATATAATTTTTGCAGGTTGTGAGATGTGCAAGGAATAACAATCAGTTTTTGTGTAGTGAGAAAACCTCTTTCTCCTTAACAAGACTGCTGTTATTTATCCTCCTTACAAAACATTGTTGCAAGGGTTATGATTTTTTCTAGGTTGTGTAAGGGTTCTTATTATTACTGGTCTTGAAGTGTGTCATTTTTGTGTATTTCCTGATGATCTTTTGGTGCATCACCTTAGACAGTAGGTTTCATTTTTATGTAATCTTTCTTACCCTTTTCTCTATAAAGACTTTAGTATAAGTAGTTTAGGTGGAGTATCAACAGGAAGCCGGCCTTCTCTGCAGATTCTTTCCATCGTAGGTGACCCACAGACCTGGAAAGATCCCATGTTTCTCTAGATTGCCAAGTTCTACAACTCAGCAAGGGAGCAAATCTGAGAGACAACAGGTATTAGAGGGGAATTATTTTCTCTCCCTGTGGGAGATGACATTTAGGTGAAGAAAAGCACAAAGATTGACAAGCGCTTACTGTAGCATATAGAAGACATGGAAAATGGCATATGATTACAACTAGGTTTTGTTCCAAAAAGACCACTAAAATCATTTATGCTACACTTAGAAGAGAGTAAAACATTCCAAAAAAAATTTGAAGGTGCTGAGATCATTTAAGTTTCAACTATTCTAATAAGCAGATTGGGTCACTCCATGGTTTTATCCCTCTTTATCCTCAGAGACATGGTAGATCAATCTGGATGAAAAGAAGTCAATGAAATTTCAAGTCAATGTGCTGCTGGGAGTTTGATGCCACTTCTGTTGTTTCATTTCCTATGGAGCTCATTCACCATTTCTCAAAAAAAAATGTGGAAGCATAAACAAGGTTACACTAAAGGATGAAATTGATAGAAATCCTTTGTCCATTACAAGGTAGGTGTTGGCCTCTCTATTGCCCTATCATAGAATAGTTAATATCAGTTTCTGTTAAATAAAATAAGAAGTGAGAAGTTTTAAAAAGTGTTGAAATTGTTAATATTAAAATAGAATGTTATTACACAATGATATGAATTTACATGAGAGAAAAGCTCTTTAAATAGATACAGAGATATGTTGCTATAAAGAAATGACAGCGAGTAAAACAAAACAAAAAGAAACATTCTATGTTATCTAAGCTAAAATGGGAATAGAATAATCTAATAAGATGACCATTAATATTATAACTAGAATATTTTAATATCCTCCCTTAATGGTCATGACTCATCATACAAACAAAAATTAAGTCAACCCATAACCAAATGGTGTGTTGGTCCTCAAAATGCATAAAATACAGACTCCTCAATATGCTTTGTCACTTGAGCACTTTACTGAGACTTTTCCTGGTTGAAAATCTCATGAAATCTACTATATGATGTGAATGAAATCTTTTGCAATCTTCCTATGCCAAGCACATTGGTTAACATTGCATTTTAAGGAGAAAAGTTTATGAGAAGGTGCTCAACAAATACAAGTTTCAGTGATAATCTATGAATGTATAGAATAGTTGGAAGAAAGTTGGAGGCTATTTTACATTGAAGTTTTTATTTATTTCTACCATGATGCTTATGTGGACATGTGAAGATATATAGAAAAAAATTGTTTTGGCTTTTATTTTATAAGGACTTATAAGGATTATATTCCATTATTTTTGTGTGAGGTTTGTAAAAATAAAAATTGTATGTATTGGAGTGATAAGGTTATTTTTGTAAGGGTGTATTATTAGTTCAATCCGACATCCAATTCCTTGTCTTTTAATATGGCCAAACTTGTATCAAATATTGTTTGTACTCTCGAGGCCATGCATGTTACACCTAATAGAGCTTTCAGAGGCTCACATGTGCCATCAAGTGAATAACGTGTAACAATGTTTTATTAGAGGATGGAGGTATCAGAGGAAGGAGGATCTTCATCATCCTGAGTTAGTTTCTCACTCAATGGTGATTTAATGCATGAGAAGCACCAGTTTTTATCTCCAGTCTCTTCAGGAGTAAGGAGAACAAGAAATTGTGGATATTGAATCCACAAATCTGTTGTTGTTTGTGTGTGGTATCTATGGACAATTGAGTGTGTCTCACTTCATAGAGTTGTTGTTTGTGTGTGGTATTTGTGGATAGTTGAGTGTGTCTCACTTCACAGGTTGATGAGTTGGAGTTGTACAATCAAACATTTACCTAGACAGAGAAGTTTAGGTCGATGTTGATGGAGTGGTTTTAACATTTACTTAGATAAAGAAGTTTAATTTGATGTCGATGTCGATGTAGAGTTGGACATGTGCCTAGACAATGAAGTTAAAGTTGATGCAAAGTTGGTTAATCAGATATTTACCTAGATAGGAGGAGTTTAGGTTGATACTGATACAATATTTGTTTTGTTTTTTTTCTCTTTTGTAATGTAAACCTTAAAGGGGGGTTGTTAGGAAATAACGTTTACATTTAATAAATTAGTTTAAGATTAATTATTAGTTTTTGGGAAGTTATTCCCATAGGCAGCTACAAGGGAAAAGTAAGGCTTTATAAGCCATTGTGTGGAATGTAAAATTACAATGAATTATTATGTTAAAATTCCCCTTTGTTTTAGTTATTATTTACAATGTAAATATGTAATTTTATTTTTTAGTTTTGATGCTCTACATAATTCAACAAACAAACCATAACTAAATTCTACTCATGCTAAAATCATATCATTGTAGATTTATAATTTATTCTACCACTACAGACTACTCATATTTAACTAAACTTCTGAATTGTGAAAGTATGTCATGCTGATGCAGACATGACAAGAGAATCCAATGAAGGATTGTCCCATCATGCAGCCCAATCAACTTCTCTTATATGCATTGTGATAACAACAATATTCATGCCTTCAAATTATCATAATCATGTGCTCAAAACTTCAAAGATTGAAACAAATTGTATGTGCCAACTATTAAAGTTGGCTATGGTTGGAGCCACCTAGGATGTAAGACTTCATAATAGTACAAGAGAGATCAGAAGAGAGAATAATGTTATTCTATCATTGAATGCAAAAGATTGATACAAGATTACAAGAGATTACAATACATGAAGAAAGCCTTTCTTATGAAGGCAAGGTGAGAGTTAGAAAGGTGGAGATATTCTTAGAACATGTGACAATTAGAAGATGATAAATAATTGCACATGTGGAGGATAAGACAACTCACTCCAACTATACCCTGAGGCTTGCGGTAGCTGAGCTGCTAAGGGCAAACAGAGAAATGTACCCTGCTACAATCTTTGACTCTGCCACAGAAACTGCAATTGCAAAAGCTGCGCAGGAAGGCCTTGATTTGACCTGCAACATGCTGCTTCTTGGCAAGACAGGAGTGGGTAAGAGCGCAACAATCAATTCAATTTTTGATAAGCTCATGTCCACCACAGATGCATTTCAGATAGGAACAAGAAAAGTTGAGGAGATTGTAGGTACAGTTTACGGAATTAAAATTAGGGTAATCGACACACCTGGGCTTGTACCGTCCTTAACTGGTTACCATCACAACAAGAAGGTCCTACAATCTGTAGAGCATTTCATCAAGAAAACACTGCTAGATATTGTTTTGTATTGTGATCGTTTGGATATGGAGAGTATGGATGATGAAGGCGATTTATCATTGATGCGCACACTCACTGAAAGTTTAGGTCCAGAGGTGTGGCTTAATACGATTCTAGTTCTGACTCATGGCACACACTCACCAGCAGTAGCAAATGGCCTTCCTCTCACCTTCCCCGAGTTTGTAACCCAGCGATCGGATGTGATAAGACGGCAAATTTGTCAAGCTGCAGACGACATGGAACATGAAAATCGAGTGGTTTTGGTTGAGAATCACTCTGCATTGACGGTAAATACATAAAATAGTGCTGAATTTTATGTTTTTTACAACTTTAAAGTTGGCAGTGCTTCTGGATTTGATTGTGATAGATATTTTATTCTTAACATTTCTTTCTCTTGCTTTCTTTTTTTTAATGATGGTTCACGAATAAAAATATCCATCACAATCAAATCCAGAAGCACTCAATCCATCTTTAAAAGATTTTAAAGATAAATAAATAATAAACTGTAGCTAAATAATTGAAACAATTGGTATCCTTTACTCAATCCATCTTTAAAAGATTTTAAAGATAAATAAATAATAAACTGTAGCTAAATAATTGAAACAATTGGTATCCTTTAAGAGTTTTGGAAATATTTTGATATGTTTATATGGTATCCTCTATAACTTGCAGCATGTGCTTGAAAATTACTCTACCTATGTCGGAAAAAGACATTTGCCGAGTGCAGTACAGACTTGGAAAGCCGAGCTTCTCCTGCTGTGTTTATCGTCGAAGATCACAAAAGCAAGAGCACTCATCAACCTGCAGCACAGCACAACGCCATTTTCACTTTTGTCTTACATTTTTTCTTCTCAACATCTCTACCCAGTTTTGATTGGAATCATACCAATTTTCACGTATCTTCAATAGATATGGAGAGGAGATAACAAACTTCAAATCCTCTGCTGCTAAAATCTTCGTGACGAATGGAGATGGAGGGCCAGCAACGGATGAAACACTTTTTTTAAAGTGATTTTTATTAAAAGCTTCGTGACTTTTTATAATATTGTTTATTTATTATAGAATAAAAATGATTTTTATTAAAAGTTTGTGAGTTTTTATAATATTTGTTTATTTGGGCTTTTTTAAGTGATTTTTATTAAAAGTTTGGAGACTTTTTATAATATTGTTTATTTATTATGGAATAAAAGCGATTTTTATTAGAAGTGTGCAAGTCTTTATAATATTGTTTATTTATTTTTTGTTTTTCTCAAAACAAATTTTATTAAAAAATAAATGTATGGCTTTAATAATGATTAATTATTATATAAAAATAAATGTGTGGTTTGAAAACTAAGCTTTTTTTAATAAAATTTTTTTCATAGATTTAATTTTTGTTTTTTTCCAAAACAAATTTCATTAAACTACATAAATGTGTACTGTTTACTAAAGCAGTTTCATTTTTTTTGAAAGATAAATGTGTGAGTTGCAAACTAAGTTTTTGTTTTTTCCTAATTTTATTCTCATTGTTTTACTTTATAATAAATCTAATTTTTTGAAAAATTATATGTATCTAAAATTGGTTTCTTTTACACAACCTCTAAATGTCCCCTTGTCATGTTGTCATTTTCATTTCTCTTTTCTGGTAACATAGATCTAAAAAAAAGATGGAGAAGCAAACCATACTATTAGCAAATATTAAATACTACATCTAGGTGAATAATTTATATAAACAATTAGCATTTATTTCTATCGTTCACAATAACCAACCCTGTAGATTTATAAATTATTGTACTGCTACAAAATATTGATATTTAACTAAATTTCTAAATTGTGGAAGTATGTCATCCACATGGTGCAAAATAAAGTGTCGGATTTTGTGTTGTGAGACTCTGGTAAAGAAAGGGAAGATGATAACTCTAAGGCTTAGATTTCTTGGCAATCATTTTGTTTGCTTCAAATTTTTTTTTGGGTACAAAGTCATGTTCTCTTCTTCATCAACTGTAGAAGCATTGTTCCTACAAGAATATGTATCATCTATATTATGGAGGGAGTGGCATGACCATAATATTTGAGTGTAATTTAATTTAGGAGATTGCCTTTCAATTAGAAGAAGCAACAAGAATAATTTGGTTTAGGAGAGTCACTTTCAATGTGAAGAAAAGAGAGATGAACAATCAACTTCTATTCTTCCACTTCTTAGATCTTGTTCTTAAATATTGCTAGAAGTTTCACACATGATTTTTTTGGCAACCCCCTACTGTGTAAGTTTTTTGGAGGGTTTCTACAGGAGTTTAAAATCCCATAAATAGATAGTTATAAGAATTGTTGTGTATAATTAAAGGAATTTAAAAACCCCAAAATAATGAAGCACTTAGGAGCATACCCTAATCACGTAAGCTTTGCATGTTTTTAATTTGCATGCAGCCATGGAGGCTTACTGCATGAGGGGTGTAAATAATTGATCAACATGCGTGACTCTTACTACATTTCACCTATTATTTATCATTATGTGTGCATGTTTGACCTTCTTGGCCATGTTGGTTATCTTGAGGATACTCTAAAGTTTATCTTCAAAATGCTAATTAAGCATGTTGTTGTTTTGTGGATGTCTTTGTTTCGTGCCTATAGATCACATAAGAATATAAGATTAGGAGTATTTACAACGTCTCTCCTTTTTGAGCTAGATCCTAAAAATGCTGCAACTTATGTTCTTCTATCAAATAGCTATGTAGAAGTGGGCAGGTGAGATGAGGCTCAAATGGTAAGTAGATTGATGAAAGATGGAGAAAATAAAAAGGAACCTAGATGTAGCTAGATTGAAGGCCATAAAATGGTACATACTCTTTTAATAGGAGATAGATCACCTCCAAAAACAAATGAAATCCTTATTCTGTAATGTAGACCTTCCCTCAAACATAGGTGTTGTGCCTTCACAAATAAGAGCTATAATTAATTCTTTTAGATGTGACAAGGTTTGTAGTTAATTGTTTTAGATAAGAGCATTTTTTTTCAAAGGAAGCACTATGACAAGAGTTAGTTAATTGTTTTAGATTCAACAAGAGTCATGGTTAATTTTTTAATATGGGATTACATGAGAGCTTCTTTTTTTCGTAAAGGAAGCACTATGACAGGAGTCATAGTTAATTATTTTAAATGAAAGCAATTTTTTATTATAGAAAGAGTCATATTTAATAAGTTGTACATGTTATAATTTAATATTTGTCCTTTGTAAGAAGTGGAGAATAAATTTGTAGTGCACATTTGTTTGTTAACAAGGCCAATAAAGAGTCATAGTTGAGGATAAGTTGTTATGGTATAATGTAAATATTTTGCTTTTGTAAGAAGCCAAGAACAAATTTGTAGATGACACATTTGTTAAAGCATTAGTGAAATATAGTTAAGGGTTCTCAATAATTAAGAAGTTGAGAACAAGTTGTACCACATAAAATATGTAATGAACATATTCATGTTTAAGTGTTTCTAAAACACAATAGAAATGTATCATGAAGAACACATTTATTAAAGCATTAGTGGAGTATAGTTAACGGCTCCCAATAGTTAAGAAGTTGAGAACAAGTTGTACTACAAAAAAGTGTAACAAACATATTCAAGTTTAAGAATTGTTAAAACACTAGAGAAATGTAACATGAGGAACATATTACTATTTTAGAAATCTATAATTATTCCATGAATCTTTTACATTATATAGTGCTTAAATGATTGTATGATAAAAAATTATTCATCTTTCCTCAATTAAAATTTAGTTCACAATTTGATATGTTATAATATAAAAAATAATTTATAACATGTTATAATTGTTTAGAATATTATTTATCATGCTTGAACAATTGAAAGACACAAAATTGATTGTCTTTCCTTGATTAAATTTATTCCACAACTTGATATGTTATTTCTTAAAAAGTATTATAGATATAATATAAGAAGCATTTAAAAGTTGAGTAGAGTTGAATTTAGTTGAAAATGGTGTTTGGTTGAAATACCCATATGAAAAATCATTAATTACTAAATTTTTAAATGGAAATGGTGTTTGATTGAAATACCCATTTGCAAAATCATTAATTACCAAACTATTAAAGACCCCTCAAAACAAAAAAATACCAAAAGTGTTTCTTTCCTTTATCACCATTTCAAAATTCAAATAATGCTTGCTTAGTATAATCTAATCGAATCAAAGATATTATTAAAGGGAAACATGTTTAACAATTCATGAATTAAAAAAAATTATTTATTGATATTATTATATCAGATTAAATCAAGGAGGTCATGTTTCTACTTTTTAATGGGACTTCAACATTATCAAGAGTGTTGGTAAAAGTTGATTTCCCTATTCATTGAATCAAATCAGATCAAAGAGGTCATGTTTTTATTTTTAAATAGGACTTCAACATTATCAAGAGTCTTAGTAAAAGTTGATTGCATTATTCATTGACACTATAGAGATCTTGTAATCATGAAACAAAGAGAAGAATCTTAATGGTATAAACTTGATCTAAAGAACAATGGATTAAGCTTGGATATTTGAAGTTAGCTTTGTTCCATAGGATAGTTCATAATGGATAATTCATAAATAGGAAAAATATTATAAACAAAAATGAGATTAAATTAAGTGGTCATAGATTTGATTTTAGGGTGAAGAAAAGGTGTAACATTTATTCATTACCATGTTAATTTAAAAAAGGTGGGGTTTTGAGTAATAATGGAAACAAAGTTTCCAAAAAATAAATAATCTACAAAATAATGGATTACTCTTGGGGATTCCAAGTCAAAGTTTTGGAAATTAAAATAATAATTCCTAATCTATTTTTAAATATTTATTTGATGTTAGCTAAAAAAGGTGAAATATGAGCATATGAAACTAGAGCTCTAGAGTATAAGTGTTTTTGCATAACATTAACTTCTACATATGAAAATGTTGATCTAAAATTTTAGAAACTTTGTCTGAAGTATACATCTTGAAGGTTTTGCCTATTGTGATGTTTATGAAAATGACAAATCGAAAGATAAAAATTGACATTACATATACAATCAATAATTAAACATTATTTCTTAGAAGTAATTCTTATTTGAAAAAATATACCAAAATGATGAACATATAATACAATGTTCTAAAACCAAAGGTAAATTTATTTGGTAATAATAGTTCTTATTCAACAGTTATCACATTTTGAATTGACTATATTATTGTTTTTATCTAGAATGAAGTTTTTTTTGTAAAAAGAGGTTGTGCAAAGTGAAAACTATTATTGATTTCTCATAAAGGTATTCTTCATTATTGATGTTTTGATGTTTATGAAGTAATTGCTAAAATTCTCCCTTTTCAATAAAAATTATAATGTAACCTTATTTTTAGTTATTATGATGTAGTTGATGTGAAGATAGTAAGTGCATGCAATAGTAAGTGGGTTGAAATGGATTAGAGAATGGGTTTATTATTTTTAAAGTGCCATACACATGATTTATTTGACAATGTAAATTGTTTTGTATTTCAACTATTTTTGTTGTCCATATTTTGAAAAATAAATGTAAATATTTAGAAATGTAAGAGTTACCTCAAATATGGACAATAATAAGCATTAAAAATGATCTAAGGTTTGTTTGTTTGCCAATGTGTCAATGTTTGTTGATTGATGTGTGTAAAATATTTTGTCAATTGCATCTTATTTCTTCACTATGTTTCTAAAAAACATTGGAGAGAACACCTCTTGGAACTTGTTGATCAATTGTGGAGAAACTTTTGGATGTAATTGTAGTTGTTGAAAGAAAAAATAAGATTTTTTTATATTTAGATTGAACATATGTATATAAAAGAAGAGGTTATAAGTGGAAACAAATTAGGAGAATGTATTCATATTCTTACATGTGCTTTTTCATATTCATAATTGCCATTTTTATTTGTAGCAATAGTTGGAAAATTGTTCTTATTGTGGAAACAAAAGTGCACCTATAGTTCCAATTTCATAGTCATCTATTCCTATTAGAATTTTTTTTTATGAATATCATTTTTAACTTGTATTATAGAAATAAATGGTACATATTCACAAAATAAAAAGATGGGTGGTCAAAAGTCACATCTACGCAGTCACAACCTCAACGAGCGAATAAAACATAGGCCTCAAAAGGTGAATAAAATGAAAGTCACATCCTCAAAGGCTAAGCATAATGTCTAACAAGAAAAGAAAAAACATTAAGCAGCACCAATAGATGATCATCAGGTGCATTTTTTTATTGTAGTGTTAGGTATAAATTTATATTTTTATTGTAGCCATGGTATAGATGCAATTGTGCTAGATTAGTTCAACAACAATATGGATTTGCAATCACCATGGTCATATTCTATTCTAGGAGTAATCTAAAAGTAAAGATAAATATTGTTGTTTTAGCAATTATTCTTTGTTCATATTGGTAGAGAAGATTTTAAGTTAATAATGATCGTCATTTCACTTTGACAACCTATCAGTTCAGCACAAGATACTTCTTATGTATTCTAGATTTTGTCCAATTTTTTAAAAATATCTATGATATCACCTTCAAGTACATTTCTATTTTTTTTATTGTTGAGATTTTAATTGATAGTGTGTTGTAATTTAGTTGACACAAGAAATAGTAAGTGTTAGAAAATTGGTGAGTGTTACTTGTAATATTACAAATTTGAGAATATTCTAATTGGAAATAGTTAGAAAAGTTAATTATGTGGAAAATGACAACTTTTATTTGCAATGTAAGTAATACATGTATTAGGTGGTGGTAAATTGCAAATATGAATCATTCTTCTATAATAGAATGGATAAAATAGTGAAAAGAATTTATATATATATTTTTATTTTGTTATTACTTTTTGTGGATATTTTTTTGTTGTGTTGCTTGATTGATATGTTTTTATTAGCATTGCTAATGTGCAAGAAAATAATGTCACAATTAGTCCAATATGATTATCTTTTGTAGATGTAATTGTTTTTGTATGTGTTTCATGGGTTTTTCTTTTTTATTAATTTTAGACATGTCAATATTAAAATCACCCACAATGTACATATGATTTTGTTCATATGCATATAAGAATGCTTGATAAATCATTTCTATGACGTGAAATTGTTCCAGTTGTTCTTTCACAAACACTACAAATTTTAATTCTTTTACCCTTAACAATTATTGTAAGCTAGAAACCTTATTATAAATCTCAAGTTTTAAAAAATAAATTAGGTTAGAAACCTTTTGTTAAGAATTTTTAAATATTCATAGGAGAACTATCATTTTTTTCTAACATTGATTCCCCATAAAGAGTCTAGTGAACTAAGGATGACTTAAACTCCAATACCCATTTCTTAAACACCTTCATGGCCTTGATCTTTCCCATACCTTTGGGTATATTAAAAGTCCCCATAGTTGTTTATAAAACCTAACCCTAGGAAGCCATCAATCATTTATCATTTGTGATGCACCAATAAGTAGTTAGACTTGGGAAGTTACTTGCATCATACCTCAAAGATGAGATGATGGACTAGTGGAATGGTCTATCCTCTAAAGTTACTCCATTTATGAACAAGATCAATCTATTTGTGATACCACAGACCACACACACCTTGTTGAATCCTTCCCTCTTATATTTTATTTCATTTGATGAATTCGATCATATCATATAAAAATCTCCTTCTAATTTTGAGTATTAGACTATTTTATCGTTTTCTACATTCAATAGAATAGTTTCTTGTGTCTTTTGGTGTACTTTGTTCCCAAGTTATGTTTCTTTTGTCTCAAGTCTTTGTTTGCTCTCTACTTTTACTTCAACCTCTAGTGCTTTTCTACATTGTCTTTTCATCCTTCTTGAAATTTTTATTCTCACCCTCCTAGCCATAGTTTACTTTTGCTCCTACCTTACTCCATCAAGCTCTTACAACACCTATCCACTTTGTTACAACACATTCATAACCCATTCCTACACTTTACTACTAAATCACTTTTGCATCTTCTTGCCTCTAACCCTTACCTAGTTCTACTATAACTTTCACAAAATCCTCCAAAAATCTCTTTCTTCTTACTCTCGAGTCTCTTTTTGCAACCTAATTTTGTGATAATGACAATATTTCCACATTGCATAATCATGTTTACGAATGGAAAGAGAAAAACTCATCAAACACGACCCTATTCACTTTGAAATATCGAATCCCATGATTAACATAGAAATCCTCGAGCCGTTGATAGTCAGGAATTGTAA
Source organism: Cunninghamia lanceolata (assembly GCA_027924645.1). Lineage (NCBI taxonomy): Eukaryota > Viridiplantae > Streptophyta > Pinopsida > Cupressales > Cupressaceae > Cunninghamia > Cunninghamia lanceolata. Next base: position 2,041,728 of record BSBN01001019.1, read on the forward strand.
ACAAGCTATTTTTAGTCATTTAATATTGAGGATAGCGGCCATGACATTCTCTAACCCATAAATGTATCTTCATTTTTTTAAGTACTGGGCATAGAGAAATGAAATGACTATAGACTATATCGTCAGTTGGACTCTAATGAGAGATAAAGAAGTAAGATGGTGGAATCCACTGAAATCAGTGGGAAAATGGGTGAGAATGCATTTTACGAGTGCGAGTGAGGTGAGTTGAGTACATGAGAAAGAGCAGAAAGTGGAATGATAAAAATGCAAAAAAGCTATCTTCTATTATTCTTGCAAAGAAAGAATGTCTTGAATATCCTAGAATGCACTTTGAGATCTTGCTCACCAAAAAATATTCATATGTATGAAAAGTCTCAAGATATCAATGAAGCATGCCATAAACTTGACAAAATGTCTCATTAAAATTTAGCATAATGGAATGTTTTGATTGGATTTTCAGTTCAATGTGGGGAAGAAGATGACGCATTGAAATTCTTCTACCTAATTCAAACAAAGATGATAAAAAATGGGTCATTTTGTATAGTCAATGTTTTCAAGGCATGCGTTTCCCTCTCAGCTCTTAAACATGGCATGGAATTGGATGACCAGTTCATAAGAAATGAACTTTAATTGGATATTATTTCACAAATTTTTTTATTGAAATGTACTGGAAATGTGGGAGCAAGTTGGATGCATGCAAAGTGAGACGAAATGCCTTTCAAAATGTCCATTTATAGAATGTTATGATATTAGATTGTGTATGGAATGGATCTCAGGGTGAGGCATTGGTTATCCTTTTACAAATGTAGGAGGTGGCTGTCAATTCCAATTAATATATCTATTCTAGTATTATAAAAGCATGTACAAGTTTGCTACTTATGGAGCAAGGTAAACAACTACATGTTTTGGTTTCTAAACATAGATTGGAGTTAGATGTCTTTGTTGGGAATACACTTGATAATGTTTATGTGGAATGTGGGGATATTCAACCAACATAAAATAATTTTGGGAAAGTGCCTAGATAAGATGTCGTTTCATGCACCATTTTTATGCAAAACAAGTTGGTATTACAAAACAAAATATTCAATTGGTGTACTAAAATTTAAGAAGTAATTATTTTCTTCATATATTTTAATGTAGATGTGAAGCTACAGGTTTTCCTACTAATGTCATTGTTCATATAAAGGATTGTAGCTTCAAGCTCTATAATGTGGAGAAATAATATTTATCCTTGAATATGATTATAATATCTTTTCTTTCTCCAATTTTGAACTCTGATTCTAAATAAATTGTGGTTTTTTAGTGTAATTACATAACATGTACGATGTTTATATCTCTTGTTTAAAAAGTGGATATTTGAAATCGAATTTATCCAATGCATCAAAGATCACTCAAAAAATACAAGTTGAAATATTTGATCTTATTGCAAACCTTTGTTATGGGTCAATGATATATTTATGGACCCCTTTAATGTTGCTACCTTTAGATGTGCATTAAAGTTTTTATAAATAAATGAAGGGTATAGAAGATGAAACCTTTGTGAGAGAAGTGTTTTGTATCTTAGTCAGGTTGTCCTTCAAAGCTAGGAAGATACCTTGGTTGTTCTTAAGATATGTGTTAGCCCGTTCTTGACCTAGAAAATTTTTAAACTTCTAGTACACCCCCATGCAATTTAGCCTGTCATATCACAAAAACAATTAATTTTGAAGATTTATAAAATATGGTACGTAATCCTTTCACGAACTTGACCCTAACCTCATTTTACCCAATGTAGCCAGTTTTTATGCCGCAATTCCTCACTGTTTGATTTTAAAGTTTTAAGTTTCTAGCCAGGAATTCACAAATGATATTAATTCTTGGATTTTTTCCTTAGAAACCAAAATGATTTCTGTGTTTTGCTCTAAGGGGGCCAACCATTATTTTGTCAAATTTTCATAGAAAACAGAGTAGTCATTTGAGAGATATGGAATTTTCCATCTAAGCATGGTTTCAAAGTTCCAAATTTTAAATAAGGTTTCTATTTCAGAAAACCGAATAAAGGCATTGTTATTGAGGACAACTTTATTCTTCATGGTGACAAGTTATAATGTCTAATGTTTTAAAAGGTTAATGACTTTATTAAAATCAAATATTTATAACTGCCCCAAAATCTTTATGTGAAGTTTGAAGACTTCAGTGAACTCTTTATTATGGGGAATTTTCTTAGTTCAAGAACCCCATACATCGCCAACTCTTTATCCTTATATTGTCAATTCATCATGCTGCGATTTCAAAATTCCTTAAAATTGCCAACACCCTACTTTTTGTAGTCGGGAATTTCAAGAGTTTTGGAACCTTTTTCATCGGGGAGTTCTAGGGTTTTGGAAACCTCATTTCTATGGGCTGAGAAGAATGGGACGGCGTGGACTGACAGACCGGGCTATATTACAGTACATCTTCGCCTGTGCCGATGGTCGAACCTCTCAAAAGAACGTAATCTCGTGAAATGCAGTGATCGCAGGATATGCATAAAATGTAGTTGTTGATCGATTGAGGCTCATCAAATGAGGTCTGTAAACATCAAGCTCATGCTATTAGCCTCACGTCAGCACTAAACTGACTTACATTCATAGTGAGCCAGCAACGAGTAACCAAGAAATGATCCATTTAGCGATAGTAAGTCTGAAGAATCTCCAAGAAGCAGATCCACAAAAGAAAAAGACCATGTGATAAACTTGTGTAGGTATGAGTATATCTGATCAAGAGAGCAAGTACCAGATCTGCACAAAAGGATTTGCTGAAGAGGTTTTCAAACAAATACAATGTATTGTGAAGTCGCTCCATAATAATTTCCGGCATCCTCACAACCTATCCAAATCACGAGCTTAGGAACGAAGGCTTTGTCAAATTGAATGGTTGAAAATGCCCTGGAAGAAATGTATGCAAATTCTGGAAACACAGACAAAGCAGGTAAAGTGTTTGACAGAACGCCTCATGCAATACGATGATGGTTGGATTCTCGCAAACGGTTTAATTGAAAAGAGTCTAGAAAACCCTCAAGCAGATGCAATCGGCATGTATTATGCTAAACTCCACTGGGCACCATAACAGGAACATTTAGAGTCGGTACATTGAAAAGAGTGCAGATGTGGAAGTAGAGTGGACGGCTGTACTTACAGATTACGAGAAGAAATACCCTGAAGAAGCTGCAGTGTCCAAGATACTAATATCTGGTAAATTGCCTGAAAGGTGGGAGAAGGCGCTCCCAACATACACCACAGGGAGCCCTGTTGATATTGCATGAAACTTGTCTTGGCAATGTTTAAATGCACTTGCAAGGGTTCTTCCAAGATTTCTAGGTGGAAGTGCAGACCTTGCATCATCTAACAATGACTTTGCTAAAAATGTTCGGGAATTTCCAGAAGGATACCCTGGCAGAGTGTAACTTTCGTTTTGGTGTGCATGAATATGGCATGGGAGCAATATGCAATGGAATAGCCCTTCATGGAAGTGGCCTCATTCCTTATTGGGCTACCTTCTTTGTTTTCACAAACTACATGAAAGCTGCAATCAAAATTTCTCCGCATTATAACTGTCCACAGTCAGATATACCTATCACACTAAGGGAAGTGTTGGTGGACAGGTCCATTCATACAATAAGGCACTTACGTCTTACAAAGTATAGAGGAGGGACTTAATCCTGAATGTTGCCCGTGCTAGAAGCTGATGTCTGGAGTGCAGGAGTTATACTGTATATTCTTCTAAGTGGTGTGCCCTCTTTTTGAGCTGAAACAGAGAGAGGAATTTTTTATGCCATCCTATATGGACATATTGACTTTGAAACTGCACCATGGCCATCCATATCAGCTAGTGCAAAAGATGTGGTCAAGAAGATGTTGGATCAGAACACACAAAAATGTCCTACAACTCGGCAATTTTTAAGTAGACCATTAATGGGTTAGAGAAGATGGTGAAGCACCTGATAGACCAATTGATAATGCAGTATCGACTAGGTTGAAGCAATTCAGGGCAATGAACAAGCTTAAAAGGGTGACTTTGTAGGTGATTGCAGGAAGTCTATCAGAAGAAGAAATAGCGGGTTTGAAGGAAATGTTCAGAAGTATGGATACTGATAAAAGTGGCATAATAATTCTTGAAGAATTAAGGATTCGTCTAGCAAGACAAGGTTCGAGAAATTCTGACTCTGAAGTTAGACAATTGATGGAAGATGCAGATGTAGATGGGAACGATACCATTGTTTATCTAGAGTTTATCATAGCCACACTTAACATGAACAGGATTGACAAAGAAGATCATTTGTATACAGAATTTCAATACTTCGACAATGACAACAGTGGGTACATTAGAAGAGAAGAGCTAGAGCAAGGTCTAATAAAGTATGGAATGATTGATGAAGGAGACCATCGAAAGGTATCCAGTTCTGGAAAACTCTTTAATTGTGGCAGTTGTTCGGTAGAGTTGTAAATCACCAGTCATTTAGAATATCATAAATATTTGTCTTGTGAGAAGTATAGAGAATTTAAACAAGACCCTGATGCTTCTCTCAAAGAATGGTGATAAGGCAAAGTAGATGTCGAATAGTGTCCTTCCTGTGGTTTCATAATTGCAATCATATCAGTTATAAGTGTGGCAAGCATATCTGCTGGGTATATACATCAACGTTTGTTATAGCCATTTACGTTCTTTACATGGTGGCTATAGTTCAATCAACTTGAGAAAGATACCGAGAGCATCACGATAAATGGAGGTGGGGCCACGCTGGCCTTAACACATAGAAATACTTAACAAAGTGGCATGACATTCACTTATCATTAATTTTTAAATCAAGGCATGATGTTTTGTCATATAAGTCATTCCATAATGTTTTGACTCATTTTTGGTTTTAAATTGTTTTGTGCACTTGGAGAGGAAAGACTCTTATCTTTCATTTCAAGAAATTATTACGAGAAAAAGAAGAGTTTTTATGGGGATTTATTTTCAAGAAGCAGTTACGAAAGGGGAAGGGGAAGGGGAAGGGGAAGGGGAAGGATATAAAATTTCACTTTTCCTTTTATAAGGGACTTTTTTCTGTTGTTCCAAAGAGGGGAAGTAAGAGTAATTGGATTTCATTTTGTTGTGTTTTGTTGTAGGTTTGTGAACTCACATTTTGCATTGGAGAAATAAGGAAGATGTTTTAAATCTATAATTTATTAATGTTTTCTTTTGATTGCAAATGTCCTATGTGTCTTTGTAATCCCTCTTTAATGCATTATCTATTATATTAGATTGTGTAGGTGTTTATTTCTGAATATGTGAATTCAAATTAACTCATCTATTGAAAATTGTCTGTTGTTCGTTCTTTCCTAATTATCATTCATGGGTGTGGAATAGGTGGACTTTGTGTCATTTATTTGCATTCTCATCATTTTAAGTTAATCAATCGCATTTGTGTCATGGTTATGCGCAGTTGTTAGTTTTTCCTTTCTTCTTTTAGATTAAAAGTATATCATGTTTTTATTCATAGCACATCATTTGAAGGTAGCTACGCCTTGTAAAATAAGTAGAGAGTCATTGTAGAAATCATTGCAATTGACTCAACTATTGGTTCAGTTGTCATTGGTGTGGGCAAGAGAGTATAAGGTTAAGTGAAAAGTCTGTTAACCAACAATATGTCAAGGTTTACTTCCATAATGTAGGGAAATTCATATTATAACTAGACGCGTGGACTCCTTATCCTATATTACTTGCATGGAAGTTCATGATCATAAATAAAGAAATGTAAAATCAACACAATGCCACTTTTGGAGTGATGTTAATGCAAGTAAATAAGATAAATGACTAATAGTTAATGGATGTTAAAAGATATTATAACCACATGCCACTGGAACTATTGAAGAGGATTGTCATTTCAATGTAATATTAGGGAACATAATAGATGATAATCAGTCAAGTTATTATTCAATATAGTGCCAAATATATTCTCATGGACAAAAGACAACAGGTTTCATGAGGTGTAGATAGAAAATAAAAGAGAAATGATAGATTGAATGAATCATTAAAATGTGTCACTAGACTACTTCCTATTGAAGGACATTCTATACCTCCCAACATCTTATTTTCATTGCTTCATGTATTTTAGGCCACAACCTTAATAGTGAACATAAAAATCACTTGTAAGCAAGAATTATTTCTTGATTAGAATATGTGATAGTTGATATGTTCTCTAATGGAGTGCAATGATTGTAGGATATGCACAGAATGGGTTTGTTGAAAAAGTGTTGGAAACTTTTGAGAAAATGCAAGTGATAAGTGTAACGTCAATTTCTAAAATGTTTGTCTATATCCAACCAAGATATGCCAAAAATGGGAATTTTAGAATAGGCTAGGTACATCCATGGAAGGACGATGGAAAGTGGATTTTTGTCAGATGTTGTAGCTGGAAATTCCTTGGTATATGTGTATTCAAAGTGTGGGAGAATAAAAAAGGCAAATGAACTATTTGATAAATTCCTAAAAAATGTGTGGTCTCATGGAATTCAACATGATTGCAAGATATGTACAAAATGATATTTTTTTATTATTCTTTAAGGATTTTCAATTAAATGATTCAAAGAGCTATGGTCTCCTAGAATTTAATGATTGTTGTATATGCACAAAATGGTTTAATTGAAAATACCTTGGAAACTATTAAGCAAATGCAATTTGGAAGTTTACAACCAGTCTCCATAATGTTTGCCAACATCCTCCATGCCTATGTAAAAATGACCATTTAGAACAAGGTATGGACATCAATAAAATCATAATAGAAAGGGGACTTTTGTCTAACATACTCGAAAAATGCATTGGTACAAATGTATACAAAATGTGGAAGCATACATAAGTCATGTGAATTGTTTTAAAAAAACACCTCAAAATAACATGGTTTTATGTGTAAGATAGAAAATAGAGACCTAATCACTATTAAACTATCTCTAGATCAATCCTTTTAATCAAACATTAGAGCACAAGCCACCAATGACTTCAATTAAGGCTTCTATCCCTCAAGAAGAGCCTTGCTGAGTTGGTGAGAGCTCTGTCCCTTTGTTGTAATAAAAAGATTGAGGCATATAGACTAGATCTAGGTTTCCATGATGAAATAGACTAAAACAAATGTTACAAACCTAATAGTGTAGAAAACCCAAAAAGTAAGACCTGAAATGAGCTGAGTAGAGCTGTCAGGAACAACCAGAGGAATTAGGGCTAGATCTGGATGGATTATAGCACCCAAGCACTAGTGTCCTAGGGTTTTAGGTTGTCTAAAGTCTAAGATGCTCCCAACACCTGTACTTTCATTGTTCTATTGAAAGTGTCTCTTTGGAACTTCATCTTCAACCTGCACATATAAAAGAGGGAAAATGTTAGTGTTGTTTAGAGGATTGCCTAAGTCAAACCCTATAAATGTTGTTCCCACCTTCACAATAACAAATAATGATGATTAAGAGTGCATGTTCTTGCAGAACAAAGGTGAAATACAAGATAAGAAAATGTTGTAAACAAGCATAAAGGAAAGATGCTATCATGAGTGTGAAATCTTTGATGGGATGATGCCACTATAAAATTACCATAAGGAGAGAATGAAGGAGGAATAAGCTTCCATAATGATCTGCAACAAGAGTTCATACACATCAATAATCTATACAAATAGAGAGCTTGTAGATAGATCAAGGGTTAGAACACTTGTTAGATAGCAATCACGTAGAGAGTCATTAGGAGGGTTATGTGTGTTCAATAATTTTTTATATATGAATCCTAATTACCTTCCAAGGCCCCAAAATGAACTAAGGCCAACATGGTGCATTTACTCAAGGTAGTAAGGCTAACATATTCAGATTTTAGGGAAACGAGGTAAAACACTAGAGCTTGGGCACTCTAGTCCTAGACCTATTTTTCCTCAAAATTCCTATCACAAAGGAACATAACCATGAGCCTTAATCAAGTCCTAAAATGGGTATGGCATAAGTAGGGCTAAAAATACAAGTTATACATGCAATGCTAAGCCTAGTGTAAAATTGTGAGAGGTGACAATTTACTACACTACATTTATCCCCCACTTTAGCAGGAGTAGGAACTTATGCTCCTACTTGTGCTAAAGTATGGAGAAACCAAAAACTCCTCATAGAATGTTGCTAAGTTTTGAGAGATGCACTAGCCCCCAAGCTTAGGATTCTATGAATCACAAAAACACATGGCATAAATCATACACATATACACACATACACAAGTGATAAGACAAAGAATACACAAAGAATACATGAAGCATACATGTTATGCATAAGGGAAACACATAATACATGAAGCAAACACGTAATACATGAAGTAGACAAAGAATACACATGAAACACATGCTAGAATACATGAAAAACACACCTAAAATACACACAAAATACACATGAAGCATACCTAAAGAGCTTCATGGAAGACAAAAGCATACAACAATTAAGTTAGCAACAACTACATAAGCACACGAAGAAAAATCTTTTTTCAACAAGGCAAAAGAGACCTTAGTCTAAACATTTGTCTCAATTACCTTGCGTCATCCCCAAGATCTAACTGAAATAGAGGAATTCTAAAAAGGAGATAGAAAAATGTAAAGAAGACATATAGATAAACAAGGGAGCAATCAATGCAAAATAAAAAGATAACATGACATGGACACTAGCTTTCTTTGTCTCTAGGGGTCATGAACAATGCGTCTCATGGGTTATAGGCTAGTAAGGATCACAAAATTACTAGGTGAGCATGACCATAATAACGATAGACCTATCACATGAAGCATGCAGACTAGCAAGTTACATTATGCTAGGTGGCTCATGGACAAGTAAAAGCTGGAAATGCCATAGGCTAGTATGGACCACTGAATTACTAGGTGAGTTTTGTGTAAAGTGAAGACACCATAGGCTAGTGAGGACCATCAAATCACTAGGTGAGATCCATGTAAGTCATATAAGAGGTTACAGGACAAGTAAAATGCATTGTTTGTTGGGTAACTCTGGTAAGGTGCCATAAAGATGATCAAAAAGTGTTGTAATAGTAAGATCAACCACATAGTGCATAAACAAAGTAAAGCACATAGAATAATATATTCCTCCACCTTAAAGTGATTGCTAACTCTATCAGGGAGAAATTTCCTTTAAGGTAGAAAGAGTGGTATATTCAAAACAGGCATGAGAGCTTTCTAGAAGCACATGCCTAGATGATATTTGTTCTCAAAAGCTTCATCACAATGTGGGTTTGCCCCCAGAATGAGCCAGCCAAGGTGATGTTGGAGGCATGATACACAATGGCTTGTGTAGTTATTGTATGATGTTGACCATTGCAACAAGGTGCCACATAAATATCATAACTATGAAGACAAAGGGGGGAATATCACATGAAATCCAATATACATATACATTACAAAATTGCAAATTATGACATATAGAAGAATAAAGATACACAACAAGGAACGCCACAATAGATTCGTTCTCCTCATATCCTTGTGCCAACAAAAGCATCAAGGGTCTTCAAGGAGAACTAAAAATCAATAGCATATACATCAAGCATCACAATACATGGATAATAGTACATACAAGTATAAATGAGGAGGGACAAATCTTGCAATTTAGCCTATAGCAAACTATCCTCCCCTAAACTTGCTCATTATAAAATGGATGGAGGACAAGATTCTAAAGGGACTACATCAAGTGTGATTCAAGGTACTAGAGCCATACTTGGTTTAGAGTTGTTGAATTTTTTCACACAAGGCTTGACATTCATTTGTGGAATGGCCAAGTGCTTGATGATATGCATAGGAAGGAAGCATTGAATGACTATCATGCAAAGTCTTTTTGCATGTCAGAGGGAGAAGAGTGATCAGGTGGTTCTTGAGTAGACTTATAAAAATACACTCTTGTTGAGATAGGAGAGAAGAAGTGGGTGGAGTAGGAAGCAACTCTTTCCATTGTTGAGAGGAGCTTGATTTCTGACAAGAAGAAGCCATAGAAACTTTAAAAGATAGCAGCGAGAACATAGGAGAAGGTTGGAAACCTAAACATACTTTAGACAAGTGTGGTGTTATTCTCATAGGAACCTTAATTACTTGTTCCATGCATCCTAAACCATTTCCATTGTCTCCATATTTAGAAAGAATTTTAAATCAATACCCATAATGTCTCTCCAAATTGATAAGAAGAGGAGAAGCCATATTATAATCCTTATTGAAATGAGGATTGTGATCATATATTGAATAAGGAGAAGGGTCATTATTTTTATCAAGGTGAGCAAGGTCAACTTTATATTTAGTGCAATCAAGGGGGTCAAAATATAAAGAGCCCTAGTCATCACCAAGACATGCATTGGAAGAAGAATGTACAACATCATGAATAGAAGGAGAGGAGGTAGATTCAAATTGTTTAGAAGAAATAGGTTGCATAGAATAAACCAAAGTGACCTTCAGGATTTTACGTTTAGATTGAGGGTTTTTGTACTCTACAAAAAATGAGGATGTAAAATCTAGTGAACCCCAATCATAAAAAAAAATGCACTCAAAGGATCAACACTATCCTAATCATCACTATTGATAGTAGTGGAGGATAGTAGGTCAAATTTTGAAGAAGAAACCAAATTTAAAAGGTGGTTTTTAGCCCCAATTTTTCTTGCAAGCAACTTTCTGGATTTAGATTGACTACAAACTATAGATCTTGTTTTTATAAACAAACTTCAATGTATGGTGAAGAGTAGATGGGACTGCCACCATGGCATTAATCCACGATCTACCAAGAAGAAGAATGTATGAAAGAGGGTTAGGCATGACATGGATAAGCATAGGTAAACTCACAGGTCCAACCTTAATAGGTAGTGTACTTGTGATTGTCTAGAAACATTATCAAAGCCATGAATATTTAGTTTATGATAGTTTTATGAGAGACATATCTACACCTATTTTATGTAGCAAGTCTATGCCATAAACATTAAGGTCAGATCCATTATCAATCATAGAGTGCTTTATTCCATTTCTATTAATGATGATAAATATCATGAGATGATCATATTGGTTTTGCACTGATACAAGAGGTAATTCATGTTGTACAAAGGTGATATTTAGACTCGTTGCATGCATACAATCAAATAGGGCTACTACATCATTTGGTCTAAAAGGTGTAATGAATACCTTTTGTAGAGCCTCTTGGAGCATGCTGTGGTATGTAGGCAAGGTTTGTATTAAATCCCAAAGTGAGATCTTAGTTGGAGTAGTGAGAAGCTTATTGACAATATCATATTCTATAGTAGTATGTTGAGAAAGATGAGGAGGTTGAGGAAGAAAAGGTTGAGGAGGTTGAAGATAAGAGGGAATGATAGACATTAAATTTCCACAGTCCATAAGAGGGAATGTTCAGTGCTTTCTTACTTTGTTTGTTATTTTGAGTGTTGTATGTGCGAGAAATTACATGATAATGAAGTTGTTGCAACACATTTCTTATTTTGAGTAAGTTTTTTTTCAAAGTTGAAAATGTAACTAGGAGGTCGAGATGGATTTGGAACACCTTGAATTGTAATCATAGGTTTAGAGATAGGAGGCAGATCAAGTGCCTTATGCACAATTATTTTAGAAACATTTTGAACATTAGTGGACTTATCCAACATCCCCTTAGTGGATGGAATAAGTCTATCAATGATGATGGAATTTACATTATTATCTTTTTGAGAATTTACATTGCTATCTTCATCCACTAATGCTTCATCGTTTGAATGGAGAGCACTGGAAGGAAGAGAGGGTAGAGTTGTGTTAAGCAATGTATTGACAATATCATCTTCTTGTGTCAAGATGTCCTCATAAGTAGGAGGAATCTTAGGAGAGAGATCAAAGGAATATAATGACATAGGAAATGCTTTATTTTTACCATATTCAAGGAATGGAACATTGATTTCACAAACCTTTCAAGACATGTTTGCATTTAGATAGTTTTGTTTATTTTTTTCTTTCAAATCTTAAAGAAAAGATAGATGTATGAATGTTCTCACTTTCTAAATTAAACACAAATGATAAGTATGATATGCTACAACAGTATGTAATTAGATTAAGAAACTAATCAACACAACAAAGATCTAAAATAAGATTGCAATCATGACCACTTAAGTGCAAGACTAGCGAGGTTTACCAAAAAGGTGAGGTTTTTGGTTACCACAATAATGAAGAAGTATAAATGCAAAATGTATAAATAGGAAATGTTTAATCAATTCAATACTACTTAGATGTGATACAGTAATAAGAAAGTTACAAAATATGTAAAATGCAACGGGCTCACCAAAATGTAAGATAGAAAAGAGAGACCTAATCACTATTCAACTAGCTAGGTCAATCCTTTCAATCAAATATTAGAACACAAGCCACCAATGACTTCAAGTAAGGTTATTTTCCCTTAGGAAGAGCCTTAGTAGGTTGGTGAGATCTCTATCCTTTTTTTGTAATAAAAATGATTGAGGCAAATAGGCTATACATAAATAGAAGTTACAGGCCTAACAAAGTTGAAAATATAGAAAGAAGGACCTAAAATGAGCTGAGCATAGATGTCAAGGACCACCATAGGAATTAGGGCTAGATTTGGAGGGACTATTGAACCTAGGCACTAGTGTTCTTGATCCTACAGAGATTTAGAAGCATTAGGGTGGCATTTGTTCAGGCAACTATATTTTAGTTTTTTTTTTCAGTATTATTTTCTAGTTTTGTCTACATCCTAGTTTTGGCTCGACGCAACTCAATCTATCTCTTTAGGAGATCTTTCCAATGAGTCTAAAATGTCTAGATTTTAACTAGCTAGCTAGAAGTTATGACCCTATCTAGTGGGGTCCTGAATTTGGTAGTTTCTTTTGAAATTTTGAAAAATTTGAAAACTTGAATTTTAGTAGTTTTGTCACCTTCCAACTATCCATTTCAAATTCTATGGATAAGGTGACCTTTCACATTCTTTCTCATTGTATATAATCAACTTTTGATGTAATAAGAAATCCTCTTTGGTTGCCTGCAACTTTTTATAAGTTCTGTACATTGAGCATTTTGTTTATTTTCACAATACCATAGGCTCAACACTAAGTATTGTTATCTAAATTCTCCATTAAAATTTAGATCCGTGGTATCAAAGTAGTTTTCTCATGTATGTCACATCGTACATAGTCTGGTTATGAAAGGTTGGGATTGCAAACAAGAGACCCATCAGATTGCCTACCCTTGAGATGCACATGAATGAAGATGGGAGAACAAGGAGATGGATCTGACCCTTTCAAGGAGTTCGTATAAGAAGCTTTGGAAAAGTAACGTGAGGACATGATGACTAAATTCTCTCAAATTCTCCAATGAAATCATCAATCAGAATATGCAGCTGGAATGCCATTTCATGGTCACACCCCATTCAAGGTACAAGTAAATTTTGACATTCCAAAATTTGAAGGAAAAATTATTGCAGATGTTGTTGATGATCGGCTATGAAAACTAGAGAAATATTTTTCTATAAACCACTTCACAGATGTTGAAAATATAACCTTTGCACTTCTCAAAGCTAAGGAACATGTGAAACAATCTTGGGAGAATAGACTACTAGCTAGAGATGATGGACTTGAGAGCCAAGGATTTGAAATGTTGGAGGATAACAATCCCACATGGCGAAAATTTGTGGAATACATCAAGGAGGAATACTACCCTAAAAGTTCATATGAGGAGAAGTACATATAGTGGTAATTACTTCAACAAAAGAAGGACCAATCTATTCAAGATTATACAAATACATTTCATGCGTGCTTTCTAAAAAATTGGAAATCTGTGACATAGAAAAGCATCAGGTATTGAAGTATCATAGTGGGCTTCATCGGTATATTTAGATAGAAATGGATTTCTTACATATTGAGACCTTGAGTACTACCTTCAAATATGCAGTAAAGATAGAGGAAATTTCAACAAAAGGGGAAGAAAGATTATTCCTCAAACAACAAATTCAAAGGTGAAGGTGGTAACAAATTTGGTGGGAAACAAAAAACCAAGGAATTCTCCTCACAAACCTCATCAACAAAAAATAAGGGTAAGCAGAAGATGTGTGAATTCCATAAGAGCTCTGGTCATAACACTAAAGACTTCCATGCCACGAAGACTTTGTTGGCAGAAATATGTCAAGGAGAGACAAAACAGCAGTTCTTGCCTACAAATCCTTGTGAACAAAATGATGGTGAAGAAATCATTGAGGATGACCCACATGCCATAATTGCAACTGCCAAAGTCATCCTCGATGCAGATGATGAACACTTGTTCCACTCATAGATGTGGGTAAATGGAGAGGCTCTTCATTTTATTATTGATAGTGGAAGCCAAAAGAATTTGATTTCTGCTAAAACTGTGAAAAGATTGAATATACAGACAACATGACATCCGCAACCATATCATATGGGATGGGTAAGTTAGGGACAAGACATTTTGGTGAATAAACAGTGCCGCTTACCTTATTCTATCAACCCATTCAAATATGAAGTGATGTGTAATGTGGCACCTTTGGATGTATGTGATGTATTGTTGGGGCACCCATACATGTACAAGTGCAATGGAGTTTATGAGTCAAGGTTGTGCAGCGTTACCATCAAGTTGGGAGAAAAAAGGTACCAAATACCTAAGGTAAGTCATGTAGAACTAGTATATTTGATTATTGCAAAACAATGTAAGAGTTTGATTGCTCACACTAGAAAATTTGTCCTACTAATGGTTCGATCTAAGGAGGCAAGGTCCATTATGGCCAGCAATCATATGAAAGTGTCCACTACTACAAATGAATAGAAGTAGATGGAGAAAATATTGTCAACATATCAGGATGTATTCAATTCACCAATAGGAGTACCACTGCACTACCAAGTCAAGCATCAGATTGATCTATTTCTAGGGACACCATTAACAAATGGGCCACTATATAGAAGGTCAGTTTTGGAGAATAAAGAAATCAAGCAGCAAATTCAAGAGTTTGTCAAGAAAGGACACATTCGCCCAAGTGCTTCACCATGTGGAAGTCTAATTATTTTGGCCAAAAAGAAGGATGGACCGTGGAGACTTTGTATTGGTTATCAGGTTCTCAACAATATCACTATGAAGAACCGATATCCACTCCCTTGCATTGATGATTTAATGGACCAACTCAGGAGGGCAAAATTTTCACCAAAATTGACATGAAATCTAGATATCACCAAGTCCCAGTTGAGCCATCAGATGTGTGGAAGACTAATTTCAAATCCAAGGAAGGGTTGTTTGAGTGGCTAGTCATGCCTTTTGGCTTGACCAATGCCCCTACCACATTCATGAGATTGATGGATGATGTCTTCAGACCATTCATTGGTTCTTTCATTGTCATCTATTTAGATGACATATTCATCTTCAGTAAAACATGGGGTGACCATTTGCAGCATGTTTAGCAAGTGCTTTCAACCTTGCAACAACACAAGCTATATGCTAACAAAGATAAGTGTTCTTTTGGTATGAAGAGTATTCAATATTTGGGATACATTGTGGATAGAATGGGTATTTGTGTGGACCCTGAAAAGATATAGGTTCTCAAGGATTGGCCATCTCCCAAAAGTCTCACAGAACTTCGTAGCTTCTTGGGTCTAGCCAATTTCTATCAGAGATTTGTACTTGGTTTTTCACATTTGGCATGGCCTATGAATTAGGTACTGAGGGGAGGACCAAGGGAAAAATTTTGCTAGACAGAGGTACAAGAGAAAGCATTCATGGAGTTGAAGAGGAGGCTATGTTTTGTACCAATACTAGTACTTCCAAATCTGCAACAATCTTTTCAAATTGAAACAGATTCTTTAAACTATACACTAGGGGCAATTCTCATGCAACATGGGCACCCAGTTGCATACCATAGTGAGACTTTCTCTGACACAATGCATAAGTACCCCACCTATGACAAGGAGTTGTATGCTATTGTGTAGGCCTGCAAATAATGGAAACACTACATTCTGGGGAAGGAGACTATCATTCACACGAATCACAAACCTTTGTAATTTATACAAACACAAGGAAAGCTACAAAATGATAGGCATCAAAGATGGTCTACCTACTTGTAACAATTTCATCTCAATATCTGCTACAAGAAGGGAGTTACTAACAAAGTTGCAGGCTATTTGAGTAGACCTCTGATCACAACCCTAACAATGGTATTGGATTCTTGTGGCCACCAAACAATAGATTGGCCTCAGTTGTATGGCACAGATCCTGATTTTGCTAAGATCTACAACAATCTAGTAGAGGGAAAACAAACCATTGATTTCTACTTGGAGGATGGGATTCTTTGTCACATGGGACACATGTGTGTTCTAGCCAAGGAGCAACAAAAGATGACATGGGGACACACTACAACCATGTTTCAGGACACTTCAGGGTGGAGAAGACCATTTCTATACTTCAAAGGTATTTTTATTGGCCCAAATTGAGACATGATGTCATTTTATACATCCAAGCTTGTACTGCTTGTGCTATTGCAAAGCCTAGCAATTGTAAACAAGGATTGTATACACTTCTTCCAATCTCTAACAAACCTTGGCATTTAGTTTAAATGGATTTCATGTCCAAACTACCTTCTACCAGACGTGGGCATGATTGTCTATATGTGGTGGTAGACAGCTTTTCAAAAATGGTTGTCATAGTGGCTTGCAAGAAAGGAGTCTCTACAGAAGAAACTACCAAGATTTTCTTTGAGAATGTTTGGGTACACTTTGGATTGCCACAAACCATCATATCTGATAGGAATAGGAGATTTCTTAGCAATTTTTTATCAGCATTTTGGGCCTTGATGCACACAAAGTTGACAAAATCTACCTTCCACCCCCAAATAGATTAGAAGACTAAGGTGGTGAATCAGATGATTATTCACATTTTACAGATGTACCATTCCAAACATCCTTGAACTTGGGATGAAATTTTTCCATATGTATAGCATAGTTACAATTGAGAATTACATAGTTCCATAGGGCACAGTCCATTTGAGGTATGTCTTGGCTACCAACCATTGGCTCTAATTGATGTAGCATTGCCAACTATGTTGAGTGACCCATCAACACATTCAGAAAAAGAGGTAGATAGGGCAACTAATTTTGTGGAGAAGATATGCCATATTCAACAACAAGTCCATGAGATATTACAATATAGTAACCAAAAATACAAGGACATACATGATCATCAACATCGTACACCTCATTAGTTTAAGGTTGGGGACAAGGTTTGGCTTCATATTCAAAAAGAAAGAATTCAAGGGCCTCATAACAAACTCTGTCCCATTCAATATGGTCCATACACCATCCTCAAATAAGTTGGTGAAAATTCATTTGAAATCAATCTGCCATCTTTTCTTGGACTACATCCTATTTTCAATGTTGAATTATTGCATCCATATTTTCCACCATTGTTGGACACTTCAGATGTTATAGAACATATAAGTTGCTTAGAGTTGAATCCAAACACTACTGCCTCTCTCACATGTGATTAGATAACTAATGTTGTGGTGAATTTACACTAATGAAACAACAGATTCCTCTCTATTAGGTGGTACAGGCAGGACAACTTCCACATCAAGAAAAATGGTGCAACACATAGGTGCAATGGGGCCCATTGCCTCTCAAGAGGGAAGCAATGATCCCACAGAGATTTAGAAGCATTAGGGTGGCATTTTTTCAGGCAACTATATATTTTTTTTCAGTATTTTTTTCTAGTTTTGTCTACATCCTAGTAATTGGCATTTTTAGAGGCCTTCAGAGTGGAATTTGGGATCAAGTCTTTCATTGATTGCTTTGAATGGTAGCTGTAGGCATGGATCAATACAACTCAATCTATCTCTTAAAGAGATCATTCCAATGAGTCTGAAATGTATAGATTTTGACTAACTGGCTAGAAGTTATGACCCTGCCTAGTGGGGTTATGAATTTAGTAGTTTTTTTAAATTTTGAAAATTTGAATTTGAGTAGTTTTGTCACCTTCCAACTATTAATTTCAAATTCTATGGATAAGGTGACCTTTCACATTCTTTCTCATTGTATATAATCAACTTTTGATGCAATAAGAAATCCTCTTTGGTTACCTGCAACTCTTTACAAGTTCTGCACATTGAACATTTTGTTTATTTTCACAATACCATAGGCTCAATGCTAGGTATTGTTATCTGAATTCTCCATTAAAATTTAGATCAGTTCTGTGGTTTCAATTTGTCTAAAGTTGAAGATGCTCCCGACAGGTGCTTTACTTTTGTTCTTTCATCGATAATTTCTTTCAAAAACTTCATCTTCGACCTACACACATAAAAGAGGGAAAATGTTGGTGTTTCTTAGTATCTTACCTAATTCAAACACCATGAATGGTGTTCCCACCTCCACAACAATGAATAATGATGATCAAGAGCATATGTTCTTGTAGAACATAGGCAAAATACAAGATAAACAAATGCTATAAATGAGCATAAAGGAAAGATGTTATGATGAGCATGAAATCCTTAATGGGATGATACCACTATCAAATCACCATAAGGAGAGAATGAAGGAGGAAGGATCTTCCACCAAGGTATGCAACATGGGTTAGTATACACAACAATAATCTATACAAATGGATTACTTGTAGATAGATCAGGAGTTAGAACACTTGTTAGAGAGTAATCGCATAGAGTTTAATTTGGAGGGTTACATGTGTTGAAGACTTTTTATATATGAATCCCAATTACCTTTCAAGGGCCCAACATGACCTAAGGCCAACATGGTGCATTTACTTAGGCAGTAAGCCTAACATATTTAAATTTCAGGGAAAAGTGGCAGGACACTAGACCTTGGGTGTTCTAATCTTGGACATATTTTTCCTTGAAATGCCCATCACAAAGGGACTTAAACATTGTCCTTAATCAATTCCTAAAATGGGTATGTCATAAGTATGGATAGAAAATCAAGTTAAACATGGAAATGCTAAGCCTAGTGTGAAATTGTGAGAGGTGATAATTTACCAAACTACATTTTGGATTGATGATTGTAGGATATACACAAAAAGAATGTATCAAAAATACCTTGGAAATTTTTTTTAAAATGCAATTAGAAGGCATAAGGCTAGATTACACAACCGTTTCCAACATCCTCCCCACTTGTGCTAAAATGGGAGCTTTAGAACAAGAGATGGACTTCCATAAAAGTATAATTAAAAAAAAATATTTCCCTAATGTTGTTGCAACTACCCTAGTATATATATGTATGCAAAATGTGGAAGCATAAATGACGTATGTGGATTATTTGATAAAATGTCTCAAAGAGATGTGATCTTGTGGATTAGAATAATTTCAAGATATGGACCAAATGGTTTTAATGAGAAGGTGTTCAAAACTTTTAATAAAATGCAATTGGTAGGTGTAAGGCCTAACTCCACAACCTTTGCTAGCATCCTCCAAGCTTATGCCAAAATGGGAGCTATAGAAAAGGGTATCAAAATCCATAAAATGCCTAAAAGAAGTGTATAAATTATGTATATTACACATTATTTGTTCATAACAATAAGTGTGGATCACTACATTATTTTATCTTTATTTGTTCATAACATGTTTTTTTATTCAATTTTATAGTGGTTTTCTTGTGGTATATGAACTTTAAGATTCATTTAAAATCAATTGGATTGTTTAACTAGGTTGTATTTTTTAATTTTCTCTATTGTATTTGTTTTAATCCATTCCATTAACTATGTAGTTGATACAAGAAGAACTACAAAATATAATGAGAGATTTCATAATTCCCAAAAAAAACATGAAATAAACATGACATGAAATTTGTAATTTTTCAGAAACCTTGAAGGATGATGTAGATGACAATAATTGTCAACATAAGAGGATATCACATAGTATTGAATCCAGTTACCATACAACAATGACAATCCATGAGGTGCCATGTCTCAATTATGGAGGTGGTAGGATGAGGTCTAATAAGGGGTTAGGTTTAAAGTATAACCTAAAGAATAGAAAATAGAACAAGGCAATGAGATAAAGATAAAGCAATGAAACAATACCTTTTACCTTAGACTATTCCATCTCCTTGATAGAGCAGAAGTAGCATGCACCCAAATACTACTTAGCTATACTCTTGATAAGATACTACATATGTGGCTTGCTCTCTAAACCAACATAACCTAGGGTAAGTACAAAAAGATGGGGTACCAAAAGGGGGTCTTAATATGTCACTTATTTTCTAAAATTAGGAAAGACTGATGTTGAATGAGAAATTGAAGATAGATACACTAAAAATTTGAAGATTAAAAAAAAAAAAGAGTCATAGTGCTCTGAATCTAGTTTCTAAACTATTAATTTTTTTCAAAAATGGCTGAGATTAAGGGGTTTTAAAAAGGGATCCACACAAATTGGTCCTATTTTTTATAAAAAAACATAACATAGTGTCTGGTGTGGCCCCCCTAAAATATTAACTTTTTTTAGTATTTAAAAAATTGTTTTAGTGATAAATTAGCTAACACCATGTAGTTTATCCCTAATTTCTTAAATAATTTTTTTATGAATAATTAATTTTTTACTCCTTTTCAAAGTGGACACATCTTGAAAAATAGAAAATTGAGCAATGCTCCACCTTAATCTTTTTGAAAACTAGTCAAAAATCTAATTTTTTCAATACGTGTAAAATGGAGTCTAGTTTCAAAAAATGTAATTTATTTGAAATTTCAATGAATGGTTAAAAAAATGAAAACTACCACATTGGTTTTTGAATAAAAACAGATGCACTAACAAAAGAAATTAAAGATGAAAACCTTAACATACTAAAAACATGAAAAAAAATTATATGACTAGAAAGCTAAGAGAGAGCTTAAGATTATCGTGGTATTTTTGACTTGTCATTGAAATAAGTGCAAACGTAATGAGAAACATGCTCCTAATTATGTAATTTTTTGACTTCTCATTGAAGGAAGTGTAAAGGATTAGAAATTACCAAAACAAACAATAACATGAGCATGTTATAATGTGCTCACGTTATTATGAAATAAAATCATCTCACCTTCTCTCTCTCTCCCTCCTTACCCATATCTCTATTATTCTCTCCCTCCCTCCCTACACCTCTCTCTATTATTCTCTCTCCCTCCCTCCTTACTCATCTCTCTATTATTCTCTCTCCCTCCCTCCCTCATTACCCCTCTCTATTATTCTCTCTCTCTCCCCCTCTCTAGCTCTCTCCCTCCCTTCCTCTATCCCTCTCACCTCTTTACCTCCTACCCTCTCTCTCAACCTTAACCCCAAAACTAAGCAACCCTAAAACCTTAAACCTTAACACTTAACCACTAAACCCTAAAACTAAGGAACCCTAAACTCAAGCAACCCTAAACCTCTATCTCCCTATCTCTCCCCTGTCTCCCTATCTATATCATCCCTCTACCTCTCAATCTCTCTCCCTATGTTTCTTGCCATGTCTCTTGATGGCACCTACAAATTTTGCAAATTTGAAGTGCCTATCTCCTTTCAATGTGTTGACAAAGGCTAGGTCAGCATACTCTCAATCTACCCCGAAGCCCATTTTTGCTGATTAAAATTTTGTGACTCAGAGGTCATCTTGCAAATCTATATTGTACAATGTTTCTTGGTACATATGGTAGTGCATCTATTCAATTTCATGCTTCCAGCATGAGTTTTGATGGGCTACTTAATTATTTTTTGACTACTACCGGGCGAATTTGGTTTTCCATAGCATTGCAAATTTCACAATTCTGAAGGCAACCCATTCCATTTTTTGGTTTAAAAAATCTCTAGTTCTATTTTCATCAAAAATGGAGTCCATATGATGAATTATTTTTTAATTTGTTTTGGTTGCAGCAAACACATCTGGGAGGCCAATTTACAAAGGAGATACCTAAATTCTAATTGTTGGGCTAAATCTAATTTAAAACCCATGTTTTAAATAATTTATCATGGTTGCTCACAAAAAATCTCAACTCTAGAGGTTATGGTTTGTGCGCAGTGAATTTTCCCCATTTGGATGGCAGACGAAATTAAAATCTCACTATTTCGTAATGTTTAAATTACAAATGTTTAAAATATTTTAAATATTTTAAATGATTTTAAAGTGACTAGGAATGGGAATAGGAAATGTTTAGGGCAAGTTTAATATTTTCCACATATTATGAAGTTTTAAACTTTATTAATATTTGTTTTCCTCACTTGTTCGCTCGAAGGTGAAAGTTTTATAAACTTATATTTATCTTTCACTATCTGCTGAAGCATGAAAGTGGTTCTAGTGAAGGCAAAAGTCTCGATGAAATGCATTTCTTAATATTTTAATTCTTTGCCAAAATAAATGCTTGGGAAAAGGGGCTTTATTATCTACTTTTTCTTGCATTTCTCCATCCTGCCAAGGCATCGAAATTTGTTCCAACATAAAGAAGGCTCTAGTGAAATGGTTGCAATATGGAGAGCATTTTCATTATCATGTTTTTTGGGTTTATGGTAGGTATTTGGAACATTTTACAAATTGGAAATCAGTTTATTCATTCCCAGATCATTGCCCGAGATATTTTTGACACCCAAAGGACATTTTCAGTGATGTTTGGACCATTTTAAATCACCCAGCAATGAAAATAATGGGACAACAATGAGAAAAATGTCCCAACATGGAATAGGTGCAATTATAAAGGAATGAAGGAAAATGATTACAGGTTAGATGTTTAAAAAAATACTCAAAATAAATTGGAGAGTTGTAGATAAATAAAGTTCTGGAGATTAGAATGTAAAATTTAAAACATATTTTGACTCACCAGTAAATGAATAATTGCTTGAGAGTTAAAAGGGTTCACTTGCAAATTGAAAATAGAACTTGTATTTTAATTTTACCACTTAAGTAAAATTATGCATGACAATTACTTGCAAGATTTGGGGAAGATGCAAATTTAGTTACAAATAAAGACAAAATGAAGAGGAAATTAGAAGATGTTGTGGCATATTCCTCATGCTAATCAGTTGTAGGATCAAGGGGATTCAACTATGCCATGTGTTATTTCTCAGTTGAATCTAGAGTTTCTCTTCTTCTTCTCTCATAAATTGTAACTTCTGGGTCATTTTTAGGTGGGGGTTCTAACTTTTCCAAGTCTCTAAATGTTGTAATTTTGTACAGGGATTCTCTCTAGATTAGGTGTTTTTCAAGTTTCAAGGGTCAATGTTGTAATCCATCTTTTAATGGCAAACAAATCAATTTACAGATTATGATGAACTATGTCATACTATAATATCTCTAAAATGTATGCATTATATTTTTAATCAATGTAAACAAGGGTTATGATGGTTTTTATTGCACATTTGTTATAATAGGTATTTGGATTGATGGATATTCAAAGAACATGTTAAAGTGTGATCTCATTTACATACTAAATATATTATATTGCATTTAAGATCTATAAGAATGTTGCAGATATGTCCTAAAGAGACCTCATTATTGTAATGCAGTAATGATTTAATGGTCACTAGTTTTATGTTCAGGCTATTACTAGATAGCTTATTTCATTTTGACTCTATTATGGACAAGGCACTGGTCTAGTATATTTCAGAAGGAGTCACCATTTAAAATCTTAAAGAATATTTCCCATTTTCATATTTAATTTATTGCTTGGTTTTCTATAACTTCATGGATATTAATGAATGTAGGGGTCATGCTCTAGAATGATAAAGTTTTAACCCCTTCTTATTTGAGAAGATGATACTCTTATTGAATTAGTTATCAATGCTTATTCAAGGTATAAATGGATCATGCCTAGAGATAAGTAATTGTGTAAATACCCCTTATTCATTTGCCTAAGAACTATCCACATTTTAAAGGCTTGTAGTGAGTTGTCTACTATAAGTTTTATCATATATCCAGGCCCAAAATAGGTACACCTAGGTGAGTCCTGTGGAGCTCAAAGAGTAGAAGGCTATGTTTAGCCTTGTTCATTGGCCTTTCTTGTCCTTAATCTGATGATAGTTTAGGATCTTTGCCTTAGCCTATTGATCCCCTGGCTTAGGTATTATGATTTTTCTTAGGGTTGGGGGTGGAAAGAAAAATAACCAAGAGATTGGTGACTCTACCGTGGAGTAGATAGATGCATATCTATTTGGAAAGAGTCAAATAAATTGAAGTCTGGAAAACCTAGTTTCTAAATAAATTATTGCAGCATGACTGGATATTTTGTGATAATAGTGGTAGTCTGTTGGTGGAGTGGACTCAAAAAAGTTTTTGAACTTTGAAGAGCCTCCAGTTGCTTGAAGATTTTGTCCTCTTTGAAGAGGTGGTGACTTTGCAAATGAACTTGATCAATTGTTGAGGAATTGTTTCTATTTATGCAAGTTGATTGCATAGATCTGAAATGTTTCCAATCACAAGCAGAAAATTATGAGGTCTGCAATAATTTCTAGGTATTTGGTCCTTAACTCTAGTTTCATCTCGATAGCAAAATAAATCAGATGGGTAAAAGTTATTTATTAATGCTTTGTGTAGAATGTTGTTCTCATGCTTAAATGATGGTCTATAATGGTGAGTTAAGGATTTCACTAGAGAGATTTGGGATTCTGTCATGAGGTAGAACTATGATAAGGTTGTTGTGAAGGGAGTTGGTTGTTGTTGAAAGCATATTTGAATATGGGTTGTTATTCTTTTTGTCTTTCTACACATTTGAATGTCAAAATTCATTGTACATCACAACAACAATCATACCCTCAGAAAAAGGTTTTCTCTATTGAAAGATACAGTGCACTAGATTTTAGTGGCATCCAAAACTATCCAAATTCTATTCCCAATGGGGTTAGAGAGAATATTCTAAAGTTTAGTGGTGATAAATATGAAATAGTAAATAAGAATCTACATGATTTCATTAATGTAATAGAAGATTATGAAGTAGATTTTGAAGATGTTATCATCAGATTATTTATTCAATCTTTGAAAGGAGATGCAAGAGATTGGTTCTCTTATTTACTAGCATGCTTTATCTATTATTGGGATGAGTTCAAAAGAGTTTTCATGGAGCAATTTGGTGAAAGAATCAATGCAAGTTCAGTAATCAGCAGATTTATGAGCATTGAGAAGGTTGAAAAGGAGTTGGTTTTATCTTTTAACCTAAGATTTACAAAAGCATTGAGGGACATTCCTAAAGCTATGATACCAAATGATTCAATGAGTTTAGTTGTTTACTTGGGGGCTTTTGACAAGAAGATGAGTTATCGGTTGAGAAACAAAGATCCTACAACCTTTCATCAAGATTATGAGATAGCCTTGGACATTGAAAACAATTGGAAGTATGAAATTTGCACAAGGGTTATTTGTCTACAAGAGTTTTCTGCCCTAAGGCACCCAATATTGATGAAAGGTGTAAGTCAGAAATTAATAATGATTGTCAGAGAAATTACATCCTTGTTGTCCCAGCCTACACATTAGTCCATAATACCGATCAAAGAGAACCCTAGACAAATTGTTAGCAAGTTGCATGCATTGATAATTGTATGGTCCCTGTTAAGACTCTCTTTCACATAAGGAGATAGGGGGACAATTAGGATGTGCTTTATGTCCTAGAATCTTGGACATCTATATGGATATCCCTGTTGGTTTCAAGCCTCAAGAGTCTATATGAATTGATTTATTTTACAAGATATATGGGGCAGGTTTGAGTTTATTTCCTTAGAAGTTCAAGCCAAGTGATTTTGCTCAGGTTCCTGACTGGATAGACATGGTAGAAAATGTTGTGATTCATGATGACAAAATAGATACACATGAAATCTCTCTTTGTAATACCTTGGATAATGTAGAAGTAAAAGAGATGCAAGATGTCCTTCCATGCTATGTTTTGATCAGTGACAATAGTGCAAGTGTTGCAAATATTTCATTACAAATCAGTGATCATGATTTTGAAAATTAAATTTTAAGCATTCCTTTTGAAGATTCTGAGCATAGTTTATGTAGTGATGAATTTTCTTGTGATAAGAATCATGATGACAACAAACCTGATTATTTTTCTATGGATTATGAATTATTCTATGAGGATGTTGATGTGCATAACATTGGGAAATGTGTTGATTCAGATCTATATGTGAAACCACTAGCTCATGAAATTAATGGTGAGATGGAATATGTTTGTTTCTTTGTAGAATTGGACATGTTTTCATTCAATGAGGGGTGCAATAGTGCAAAATTTGATGAAGACACATGCTCACTTGTTGGTGAACAAGAACCATGCTATGATGAATCCATTGAATACCTATATTTTAATGACAAAAGTGACAACCCTGTGGATTTTGATTTGCAATTAAGTGGTGCTTGTAGCTCTTATGGAGATCAAGAGGAAGAAGTAACATGTGAAAGAAGAAGCATGTTCACTTAGCAGTGAGCAAATTTTAGATTTGTTAACCATGAAATATCAGAGGTATGTGCATGAAAATATTTTCATGAGCTTCTATGCCCTACTCATATGAACTTTGACAATGATGATGTTTCTTTGGGTAATAAGTATCACATATGTCCATTTGTTTTTCCTTCCAAAAATGAACAAGATAATTTGCAAGATAACAATGCTTATGAAGGTGAGAAACCATTTGACTTTAACAATGATGGATATGTTGAAAGTGTAAATGATGATGTAAACTTAGAAATTCATGTTATTTACACATGGATAGCTAATGATTGTGAATTTCCTTGTAGTAGTGGTCAAAGTCAGGATGTTCTAAATATAGATTCTTATGAGTGTCTATTTCTGGATCTAGATGAGCCAATATATTAATGTTTCTCTTTCCATATATTGGAGGCTTGTGATACCATCTATGAAGCAACATACGAGTGTTTTAATTTCTCAATCTATTTGGGAAAAGCTTCAATGAAACATGATGATGAAATAGACAATGCTAATTATGGCATTATGTATGAACATGTTTCATTAAAGGAATATGATGGAAGTTTGTCACATGATGATGGTATTTTTCAGTTTGTGCTTGATTGTAAGATAGTTTGATGGGGCTAATGCTAGTATGGGAAAATATAGTGACATGTTTTAGAATGCCAGTGTTGATGTTTGTTTTAAGGTTTACAGTGATAGCGTTTTCAGACTTGACCTAGTGCAGATAGTAGATAACAGAGTATACGATAGGGCTAAATATTGGTTCTATGTGTTTGCGGGCCTAAGGCCACTGAGTGAGGTTTGAAAAATAGCATCAATGCAACATAAAGGAGTAGTTACAAATCCACCCAATGGAGTAGGTACCTGGTCTACATCCCACAGATTCTAGAATCTCACCATGGTTGCAAGGGGCATGCATTCCCAAACATGACCCACTGATGGTACCTTTAAATTTTACAAATTTGAAGTGCCTATCTCCTTTCAATGTGATGATAGAGACTAGGTCGGCATACTACTCAATCTACCCTGGAGCCCATCTTCACTGATTAAAATTTTGCAACTCAGAGGTCATCTTACAAATCCATATGGTACAATATTTCTTGGTACATATGGTAGTGTGCCTATTTAGTTTCATTCTTCCAGGATGAGTTTTGATGGGCTATTTAGTTCTTTTCTGACTGCTCCTGGGCTAAATTTGGTATTTTGGAATGTTGCAAATTTCATAATTCTGAAGGCGACCCATTTCTTGTTTTGGTCTAAAACATCTCCAATTCCATTTTCACCAAAAATAGAGTCTATATAATGCATTATTTTAATGTGTTTCAATTGTGACAAACACATCCAATAGGCCAATTTATAGAGGTACCTAAATTCTAATTGTTGGGTGAAATCTAATTTACAACCCATGTTTTAAATAATTTATCATGGTCGCTCACAAACAATATCAGCTCCAAAGGTTACTATTTGCACGTGGTGAATTTTACTCAGTTGAATGGTAGGCAAAATTAAAATCCCACTATTTCCTAATGTTTAAATTGCAAATGTTTAAAATATTTTAAATTATTTGAAAGTGCACGGGAATGAGAATAGGAATCATTTAGGGCAAGTTTAATATTTTCCACTTATTATAAAGTTTTAAACTTTATTAATATTTGCTTTCCTCGCTAGTTTACTAGAAGGTAAAAGCACACTCAGTGAACATGAGACTTGCACCGAAAATATTTTTAATATTTTATTTGTTTGTTGGATTCAATAGTCATGGGAAAAGGCTCTAGAAAAGGTTTTATTTAATTCTTTTGCTTCCACATCTGTTGGTCCAATGAAGCATAAAAATAAAACCAGTGAAGTAAGAAGCTCTGACGAAGTATGATTTAAAATGTATTATTTCTGCCAGGTCGGTAGTCAAGGGAGAATATCATATTAAAATGTTGTATTTCATGTGTTTCATGAGCTTGCTGGAAGTGAAAAATGGATTTGACAGAATGTGAGTGTTGTAGTGAGGAAGCATTATTAAATATTTTAAATGCTTTCCAAAGTCACATGTAAAGGAAATAGCTTGGGTGAAAGTTTTATAAACATTTATTTATCTTTTGTTGTCCACTGAAGCATTAAAGTGGTTCCAATGAAGGCAAAAGTCCCAATGAAATGCATTTCTTAATATTTTAATTCTTTGCAAACACAAATGCCTGGGAAAAGGGGCTTTATTATTTACTTTTTCTTCCATTTCTCCATCCCACCAAGGCATCAAAATTGGTTCCAACACAGAGAAGGCTCAAATGAAATGGTTGCAATGTGGAGAGCAATTTGGTTATCATGTTTTTTGGGTTTATGGCAAGTATTTAGAGCATTTTACAAACTGGAAATCAATTTTTTCATTCCCAGATCATTGCCCAAGACATTTTTGACACCTAGAGGACATTTTTAGTGATGTTTGAACCATTTTAAATTACCCAACAATGAAAAAATGGGATAGCAATGGGAAAAATGCCCCAGCATGGAATAGGTGCAATTATAAAGGAATGAAAGCAATTGATTGTAGGTTAGATGTTTGGCAAAATACTCAAGATAAATTGAAGAGTTACAGATAAACAAAGTTCTAGAGATTAGAATTTAAAATTTAAAGCATATTTTAACTCACCAATAAATTGGTAATTGCCTGAGAGTTAAAAGGGTTCACTTGCAAATTCAAAATAGAACTTATATTTTTATTTTACCACATAGGTAAAATTATGCACGAGAATTGCTTACAGGATTTGGGGAAGATGCGAATTTAGTTAAAGATAAAGAGAAAATGAAGTGTAAGTTAGAAGATGTTGTGGCATATTCCTCATGCCAATCAGTTGCAAGATTAAGGGGGTTCAACTATACCATGTATCATGTCTTGGTTGAATCTAGGGTTTCTCTTCTTCTTCTCTCATAAATTATAACTTCTAGGTCATTTTTAGGTGGGGGTTCCAACTTTTCTAGGTCTTTGAATGTTGTAATTTTGTACAGGGATTGTTTTTCAAGTTTCAGGGTTCAATGTTGTAATCCATCTTTTAATGGAAAGAAAATTAGTTTGTAGATTATGACGAACTATGTCATACTGTAATGTCTCTAGAATGTATGCATTATATTTTTAATCAAAGTAATCAAGGGTTATAACAGTTTTTATTACACATGTGTTGTAATAGGTATTTGGATTGATGGCTCCTGTTCAAGGAACAGGTTAAAGTGTGCTCTCATTTAAATGCTGAATATATTGTATTGCATTCAAGATCTATAAAAATGTTGTAGATATGTCCTAAAGAGACCTCAATATTGTAATGCAGTAATGATTTAATAGTCACTAGTTTTGTGTTCAGGCTATTACTTGATAGGTTATTTTATTTTGACTTTGTTATGGACAAGGCACTGGTCTAGTAAATTTCTTTTGTGAAAACCCTAGAAGGAGTCACCATTTAAAATCTTAAAGAATCTTTCCCATTTTCATATTTAATTTATTGTCTAGTTTTCTGTAGCTTCATGAATATTAATGAATGTAGGGGTCATGCTCTAGAATGATAAAGTTTTAACCCCTTCTTATTTGAGATGAAGATACTCTTATTTAATCAATTCTCAATGTTTATTCAAG
This sequence comes from Cunninghamia lanceolata, assembly GCA_027924645.1. Lineage (NCBI taxonomy): Eukaryota > Viridiplantae > Streptophyta > Pinopsida > Cupressales > Cupressaceae > Cunninghamia > Cunninghamia lanceolata. Next base: position 2,071,724 of record BSBN01001019.1, read on the forward strand.
GCATAAAGGGATCATGCTAGAGATGAACAAATGTGTAAACACCCCTTATTTATTTGCCTAAAAACTATCCACATTTTAAAGGCCTATAGTGAGTTGTCTAGTGCAAGTTTTATCATATATCCAGGCTCAAAATAGGTACACCTGCCTGAGTCTTGTGGAGCTCAAAGAGTAGAAGGCTATGTTTAGCCTTATTTGTTGGCCTTTCTTGTCCCCAATCTGATGACAGTTTAGGATCTTTGCCTTAGCCTCTTGATCCCCTGGCTTAGGTATTGTGATTTTCCTTAGGGTTGGGGGTGGCAAGAAAAATAACCAACATCTTTCACACTCTATCTCCCTATCTCTCCCGTCAGTCTCCTCTATATCTCCCTATCATTCATCTCTCTATCTCTAAACCCTAAACCATAAAACTCTAAACCTTAATCCCTAACCCCTAACCCCTGAACCCTAAACCCTGAATAATGCCCTTAAACCCTAAACCTGAGCAACTATAGACCCCTAAACCTTAAACCCCAAACCCCTAAACCTTGAACCCAAGAAACCCTAAACTTGTATCTCCCTATATCAATGCTATCTCCCTATCTCTATAGTCCCTCTACCTCTCAATCTCTCTACCCATGTCTCTAGACATGTCCCTCACTCTCTATCTCCCTATGTTTCCCCTCTATCTCCTCTACCTCTCCCAATGTCTATCATTCCTCTCTCTCTCTCTCTCTCTCTCTCTCTCTCTCTCTCTCTCTCTCTCTCTCTCTCTCTCTCTCTCTCTCTCTCTCTCTCTCTAAACTCTAAACCCCTAAAACCTAAATAATTCCCCTAAACCTAAGTAGTTCCCTAAATTCATAAACCCTAAATAATGCCCCTAAACCCCAACCCCTAACCCCTAAACTTTAGCAACTCTAAATCTCTATCTTCTTATCTTGCCCCCTCTTTATCTCCTACCCTCCCCTACCATCTCTACCTCCTACCTTCTCTCTCTCACCTCTCTACCTCCCCCCCCACTTTCCATGCACTTAGAACACTTATAACTTTACATGCATGACAACACTTAAAACTTTCCATGCATGACAACACTTGAAACTTCACGTGCATGAAGAAACATGCTCATGTTATAACATGAGTGCATTTTGGTGAAGCCAAAAAATGAACAAAAGGCATGTGAGACTTGTGATTTAGACCCACATGCTCTATTATTCCCTAATGTTCATGCATTATTAGAAAAAAAAATGTTTTTTCATGGTATTGATATTTTGACAATCATTGTTTACATAATCCACCACCTTTTTTAGTTTTTCAACATAGCTTTGAATGGAGCAGTCTTAGCTACCACAAATTCTGAGAGCTACTCCATAAGTTTTTTACTCTTCAAAATCTTAAGTGACTTTAATGGTATTCTACATCTCAGAATGACTGGGATACTTGGTACGTGAAATGAGACCTCCCCTAACATTTACCCACCCACCCTAACATGTTGGCATAGTTGGTTAAGGGCCATGATGACCCTAACAAAAAATATGGCTCTAGCAAGGTTGTGTTACATGCCACTAGCACATTTTTGCAAGAATGCATTTAATTCTGAAATGGTCAAATGGATTGGAGTTAACCAAAACTAGGAGATATTATTGTGGACAAATGTCACATGCACCTATAGGTCTAAACAAAACATTACCAATTGCCACAACTTTTGAGGAATGCTTTGTCAAAGTTTGGTAGTTTTTCTCTCTTAGGGATCTGATAGTCTGCTTCCCAGAATAACTGTGACACTTGGTGCATAAAACAAGACTTCCCCTAGCATTTACTCACCCACCTTGATATGTTGGCATAGTCAGTTTGGCCCCAAGACAAGTAGAATGAAAAAGATGACTCTTGGCAAGGTTGTGTTGGATGCCACTAATGCATTTTGCAAGAATGCATTTAATTTCCTAGCACAATCAAATGGATTGGAGTTGACTAAAATTGAGAGAGGTTATTTTGGATGGACCCCACATGTACCTATAGGTCTAAATGAAACATACCCAATTACCATGAATTTCAGGAATTGCTCCATCAAAGTTTGACATTTTTTTTGCTCTTAGGGATCTTAAGTGACTTTATTGGTAGCCTACTACCTGAAATGTCTGCAACACTTGGTGCACAAAATGAGACCTGCCATAGAATTTATCTACCCACCCTAATATTTTGGCACAGTCACTTCGGCCCCATGAGCTATGGAATCCAAAATTTCACTCCTAACACCTTTCCACTATATGAAACTAAAGCATTTTGCAAGAATGCATTTAATTTTTGTAGGGTCAAATAGATTGGAGATGACCAAAACCAAGAGAGGATATTGTTGACGAACCCCATGTGCACTTGTAGGTCCAAATAGAACATTCTCAACTTCCAAGAATTCTAAGAACTACTCTGTCAATTTTTGACATTTTTTTCTCTTAGGGATCTTAAGTGACTTTGTCGGTGGTCTGCTTCCCAAAATGACTGTGACACTTATCCCATGAAATGAGACCTCCCCTAGAATATACATACAAACCTTAATATGTTGGTACAATTAGTTTGGCCCCACAAGCTATGAGATGCAAAATTTCACTCCTAGTACCTTTCCATAGCATGAAATTGAAGCATTTTACAACAATGCATTTAATTTCAACACGGTCAAATTGATTGGAGTTGACCAAAATCAAGAGAGATTATTGTGGATGGACCCCACATGCACTTGTAGGTCCAAACAAAACATTCCTAGCTACCATGAATTCAGAGAGCTGCTATGTCAAAGTTTGGTTATTTTTTGCTCTTAAGGATCTTATGCAACTTTGTTGGTAGTCTGCAACCTAGAATGACCGAGACACTTGATGCTTGAAACAAGACCTTCCCTAGCATTTATCCACCCACCCCAATGCATTGGTGTAGTTGGTTTCACTCCATGAGTTGTGGAATGTAAACTTTCACTCTTAGCACCTTTCTACTACATGAAAATGAATCATTTTGAAATAATGTGTTCCTTGCCATGATAGACAAATGTAATTGATTTAAAAAGAACTAAGGTATATATTTGTGGATGGAACTGACATCTACCTATACATGCAAAGAAGATGTTCCTAGGTTTCATGGTTTAACAGAACAATTGGTTGAAAGTTTGACACTTTTTTTTGTCTTAGGGCTCTTAAGAGACTTTCTCCATTCAATGTAGTTGAGAATGACCAGGAGGCTTCACAACTAAAAAGACATCTCACCTAGCATTTACCCACCCACCTAGACATGTTGGAATAGTTAATTTGACCCCATGAGGTATGGAATGCAAAATTTCACTCCTAGCACCTTTCTAGTAGATGAAACTAAACTAAATGCTATGTTGTAATCTTTATTTTTAGGTCTTTTCTCTACTCTCCTTAGGTTCATATGGTTTTCTCATTGGATCCAATGTGTTCTAATTACATCTATCAAAGCATAAAGGATATGGGAATTTTTTTAGATGTTGTAGTTGCAATTGCCATGATAGACATGTATGCAAAGTAGCAGGTGTAAAGAAAATGTAGAGAGGTGAAATGAGGATATTTGAGTCATGCCAAAAGCCTCTCTCTCTCTCTTATTCTCTTCCTCATTTTGCATGAGAAAGACAAATGTGTATCAATGTAGGTAATGAGAAATTTGCATAAGATCTACAAGAGAGTTTTTATCGCATGTATTTACATAATTTCTATTGTGAATTGTAGATAACTTCATTCACTAACTAATGAGTATGAGGAAACAAGTCTACTTGAAGGTAATGAAGGAAAAGAAGGAAAAGTTTATGAGGTAATGTAACTTCAACCCTCACATTTCTTAAAAATTTTACAAAGAACACATCCATTATCATTGATAGAAAACATGTACACATCCATTATCCATTATAAGATGAAAACATAGTCTATCCATTTGCACGAGAAAGTAAGGAATATAAACCTTCAAGAAAATGCAATTGGCACGTGTAAAACCAAATTCCATAACCTTTGCATGAATCCTCCCTACCTATGCTAAATTAGGATCTTTCGGATAGGGTATGAACAACCATGAAAGAATAAAGGATAATTTATTTTGACAGATGTTGTAGTTGCAATTGCCCTAGGAGACATGTTTGCAAAGTGTGGATACATAGACAAGGAACATGAACTATTTGACATGATGCCCCAAAGAAATGTTGTCTCATGGAATGCATGATTGCAATATGTATGCACAAAATGGATTTTTTCAAAAAGGCTTTAGAAACTTTCAACCAAATGCAATTGGCGGGTGTAAATCCAAATTCCACAACCTTAGCCAACATCCTCCTTATTTATGCCTGACAAAGATCAGTATAATCCTCTTCATTTAATTTATCAATCTAGGGTGGTGTCCAAAGGTGTTATGCATTAGGAACCTAAATATATTTAGCAAACATTTCTTTCTAATAAAAATAGAAAAAAACAATCTAATGAAATCACACGTGCAAGATTTAAACACACTAGCATAAATTAAAACTATAAAAGTAAAACATGTTTCCATGAATTGAAACCATAGAAATAGAATACCTCTTGCACTAAAATCTAATTTAATACATTTAAAATAAATAGAAATATACATAAAACAAAAATAATACAAATAATCAAATAAGTACCAAATGTTGTCCTCTTTCTTGGGATGAGTAGCCTACTCCTCCCTTGGGATTGGATCAAGATCATTCACCCAACTTTGTGTTCAATGCTCCATATATCTTATTTCTTCAACAAAATATTACAAATTTATTTCTAAAATTGTTGTAACTTTCTTTTTCTAAAAACTTTCCAAAATAAAAATCTCATTTTCTTTAGAGTTGAGAGATTTATTTATACATTGAAGATCTTCACCCAACTCCCTAAACTAGTGGAAAGAAAAGGTACACTTGTCTTTCATATTCATATGATAAAGGAACAACTCCCTTTATTCTCTACACCCATTTCTCCTACTCCTATGCTAAAGGAAACAAATTCCTTTATTCTCTCTATATGGGAAACAAACTCATTTATTCTCTCTACGGATCCTATACTAAAGGAACACCATCATTTATTCCCTCATTACAAAGTGACAACACATCCACATCCTTTTAAGGGAAAAAGTTGGATAGAATTATTTATTTTTGCTCCTTTTATTATTTTTCCTCAGCAATTCATCTTCAACTTTTTAGAAAATAAAAGGTTGAGAGAATAATAAATCTATGATTTAAGCCAAATTATGAAGTTGAAACACCTTTGGCTGAAATGAAGTTGGAATACTTCTGAAGTTAGCTCTAAAAGTGATTTTACAATAATGTAAAATGCTTCAAGGTTGGCTAAAAGGGGCTAGACCATTTTGATACTAATATTGCATCATTTTAAAACATATTGCATTCTATTTTTTCAATAAATATTAGAAAATGTTAGTAATTAAATTGCAATAGACTTATAAGAAACAAACCAATATATATCTATATTCTATTTTAAATAAGCTAATAGTTTGTAAAACTATATTTAAATTAACTTTTAATACTAATTTTAAGAGAAAATAGAGATGAATTTAGATGAGACATTTCTAGTCACATCATCTCCCCAACACCTAAATTTGTGTAGGTCCTCCTACAATATATTGCTCTCTTTTTTTTTAATAATTGATGACCCTTATATCTTTCAATTCTTTTCTTTTCTCTTTTTTCTCTTCATCTTTGAAAGTATACATTGATTACTCTATGACATTCATCCATGATAAGGCTCACTGAAGCTTATCAATTTATCTGTTCTTACAAAATTTCTCTCCTCTCCAGATTTAGCTTTGTTTAGTTGAATTTAAAAAAAAAAACCCATCAGACATAAATGGCCATAACTTTCATGTTTCCCAATGAAATTTTAAAATTTAATATGTTCTGAAAAGTTGAGATAGAGGAGACTAAAACTTGGAAATATTTTGATGAGATTATTTAATATGTGTGAGTAGTTCTTTCTACAAATATCTTGTATCATCATGACAACAACAAAGATTAACAGGGTAAGAGAACTTTTTTTTCTATTTTTTTCATCACCTCCCTTTATGCATTTAGATTCTTTCTATGCCATCATATTCTCACTTCAAATTTTGTTTCAAAAAACACCTTTACTAAGAATCTCATAGCTAGAATAAGTGAATCAGTGCAAGTAGTTTATCTTTTTAATTAGCTTTCCTAATAGTTGATTTATCTATAATTAAAAAAACTAATAGCTATATTTAAGAATAAAATAGTAGAATATACCTTGGCTATATTTCAAAGTTATCCTTGCTTTCTTCATGTCATTTGATTCTAATTATGCTTCAAAAAATCTTTAGAAGTTTAATTTTGGAAAGCCAGAATAACTTTAGAAGATTTAGCTTTGGAACTCTGGAATAGTGGATAGCACAGAATAGTGGACAACTCCAAAAGGATAGAACAACTCTACAACAATGAACAAATGTTTCAAAGCATCATTGAAAGGATGCTTTTGTTGTTATATGGAGCCTAATCAGATTCGGACGTTAAATTTACCCCACTTTAATCGGTGCGGTTCCCCCCAAATTCCTATGGGGTCAAGGGGTAGCATCCCTTGCAAGGTCTAGGGCCAGTACTACTAGGGTGCTCCCTATCGTGATATAGGGTGGGGTCGAGGGGTAGCGCCCTCGCAGAGGCTCGAGGGCAGCACCCACGAAACCTCACACGGTTTTTTATTATTTTCTTAATGCATTAGGAGTTATTTTTCATTGGCTAACATAAAAAACCCTATTTTTGTAACCGACATAAGGCTTGATAAAACCAGCTAAGGGTTAGGGTTTCCATTGAGTTGATATATTGTAGCATTTGCAATGGTATTAAGTTATAGGGATTGCTTGTTGTAAGTGGTTTGATTTACTAGATAATAATATTGGACTCTCTATTGGTGGAGCCTGAGTTTGGGTGAACCATGTTAAAACTTGTCTCTCACTATTATTATTTCTGTGTATTTTCATTCCTCTATTTAATCTTTATTTACATTTAATTGATATCATCTTTCAATTATCCCTAACAAGTGGTATCAGAGTGGGTTGTGTTTGATTATCATCTACAGTAAGGTCTCACAATTGAGTGGAAGTCTCACGGTTGAGTGCGAGCAATGGTGGACAAGGTTAAATTGAAGGTCGATAATTTTAATGGGCAAAACTATCAGTTATGGAAGATGCAAATGGAGGATTATCTCTATCAGAAGGATTTATGGAGGTCGTTGGAAGGAATATCTAAGAAACTAACAAGATTGATGGATGAGGATTGGAAACTTCTAGACAGAAAGGCACTGGGAACCATTTTGGTTGTGTCTGGCACCATCTATGACATTCAATATAACAGAAGTGAAGACAACAAGTGAATTGATGAAAGCTTTGGCTAAATTGTATGAAAAACCCTCATCCTCAAATAAGGTATTTCTCATTAATCATTTGTTTAATCTGAAAATGATTGAAGGTGGATCTATGACAGATCATTTAAATGAGTTTAATATGATTGTCAGTCAGTTAACTTCTATAAAAGTGAAATTTGATGAAGAGGTGAGAGCTCTCTTGGTTTTATATTCTTTTTCAAAAAGCTGGAATAGCTTGGTAATTGTTGTAACTCTATCTCCGGTTCAAACACTTTGAAATTTGAAGATGTTGTTGGTGTTATCCTTAGTGAGGAAATGTGACATAAAAGCTTAGGAGGGTTCACATCAGGTGGTGTTTTGAACGCAGAAAGTAGGGGTAGATCAAAGGAGAGAGGAAAAGGTTCTGGAGGTCATGGGAAGTCACAAAGAAAATCAAAAGACAAGAGGTCCCAATCCAGAGGACAGAAGGATTGTTGGTACTGTGGGAAACCATGTCATCTGAAGAAAGATTGCTGGTCTCAAAAGAATAAAGAAGGAGACAAACAATAAGGCAATAAGGAGGCAAATGTCATAAGTAATAAATCTGAAGATGATGCTTTGATTCTTTCCCTAGATAATGCTGATGATTCATGGGTTTTAGAATCAGGGGCCTCATTTCATGCTACGCCCCATAGAAGTTATTTTCTTGATTATGTCCAAGGGGATTTTGGGCTGGTTTATTTGGGAGATAACAAACCTTGTCAGATTGTTGGAAATGGAAGAATCAAGATTAAGTTGTAGAATGGGAATCATTGGCTACTACAAGAAGAAAGGTACGTTCCAAGGCTGAGTAGGAATTTAATTTCAGCAGGGTAGCTAGCTAATGAAGGTTGCATTATTACATTTATTGATAATAATTGGAAGGTTACAAGAGGTGCCTTAGTAGTAGAAAAAGTGTGAAATTAGGCACCTTAAATCTTTGTACATGTCATACTATTCCTTCTATTTCAGTTGTTGCAGAGAAAAACTAAACAAGTTCAAGAACAATTGTTGTAGGTTCTAAGACAACACTGTGTCATAACAGACTTGGGCATATGAGTGAAAAGGGTATGAAGGTACTTCATTCTAAGAAAGTTTTACCAGGTCTAAAATGTATTAATATGGATTTCTGTGAAATTTGTGTGTATGGCAAACAAAAGAGAGTCAATTTTCTCAATGACGGGAAGCAAAAGAAAGATGAAAAGTTAGAGCTTGTGCATACATATGTATGGGGACTGGCTTAGGTATCTTCTATTGGTGGCTCTCAGTACTATGTTACATTCATAGATGATGCAACTATGAAGGTTTGGATTTATTTCCTTAGGTAAAAATCTAATGTATTTGAAACATCTAAGAAATGGAGAAGCTTGGTTGAGAATGAGACGGGTAAAAGATTAAAATGTCTCAGATCTGATAATGGTGGTGAGTATTGTAGTAAAGAATTTGAGGATTATTATTCCTTTAATAAAACTCATAGGCATAAAATGGTTCCAGGGACTCTACAGGAGAATGGAGTGGCTGAGCGTATGAATAGAACAATAATGGAGCATGCAAAGACCATGAGATTGCATACTGGGCTGCCTTTAAACATGTGGGCAGAGGCTGTCAACACTATTGTATATTTAATTAATAGAGGTCCTTGAGTTCCTTTGGGCTGTGGTATTCCAGAGGAAGCATGGACATGTAAGAAGATTAGTTATTCTTTTCTCAAAACCTTCGGATGTGAAGTATTTGTACATGTTGATTCTGAAAATAGAACCAAACTGGATGCAAATATAAAAAGGTGTACCTTTGTTGGATATGGCATTGATGAATTTGGTTATAAGATTTGAGATTTTGAAAATCAAAAAATTGTGAGAAGCAGGGATTTTGTATTCAGTGAGAAGGTGTTGTACAAAGATCAGTTATAACAGCATGAGAAGAAAGAAAATGATTATGTGGTGCTAGATGATACTCCAAATAGTGATGTTCCAGTGGGTCCTCACGCTCTGCAACAACAACAAGAAATACCACAAACTCCAGTGAATATCAAATGTTCAACAAGGCTAAGTAGACCTCCCAAAAGGTTTTCTCCCTCTTTGTATTCTATTTTGTTAATAGATGTTGGTGAACCAGAAGGGTATGATGAAGCTATGCAGGGGGATGCAACGTTTTAGTGGGAGCTTGCAATGAAATAAGAAATGGATGCCTTGTTGAAAAATTAAACTTGGGAATTATGTAAGTTGCCTGTAGGTAAAAAAGTTTTACCAAACAAATTAGTTTATAGGCTGAAAGAGGAATCTAGAGGTAAGAAAAGATTTAAAGCTAGGTTAGTTGTAAAAGGATTTGCATAGAAAAAGGGCATTGATTTTAATGAGATTTTTTCTCCCGTTGTTAAGATGATTTCTATTTGTACTATTTTAAGTATTGTGGTTGCTAAAGATTTGCATTTGGAATAGTTAAATGTGAAAACTATTTTTCTCCATGGTGATTTGGAGGAGGAGATATATATGGAACAATCTTAAGGATTTGAAGTCAAAGGTAAGGAGAAACTGGTGTGCAGATTGAAGAAAAGTTTGTATGGCTTGAAACAAGCACCTCGACAATGGTATTTGAAATTTGATAGTTTTATGGCTGAGCAAGGCTACAACTAGTGTAATTTTTACCATTGTGTTTATTTTAAGAGGTTGGATAATGATAGCTACATTATCTTATGTTTATATGTTGATGACATGCTTGTAGCAGGGTCTAACATGGATCACATAAGAGAGTTAAAATAGCAGTTAGTATAGTCATCTGCTATGAAGGATTTGGGGGTAGCAAAATAAATCCTTAGTATGAAAATTTACAGAGATAGGAAGAACAAGAAATTGACTCTATCTCAGGCTGATTATGTTGAAAAGGTGTTGCAGAGATTCTATATGTAGAATGCAAAAGCTGTCAACACACCTTTGCCTAGTCATTTAAAATTGACTAAGGAGATGTGTCATAAGATACAAGAGGAGGAAGACAAAATGTCCAAGGTACCATATGCTTTAGCTATAAGAAGCTTAATGTATGCCATGGTAAGCATGAGACTGGATATTGTACATGTTGTAGGACTCCTAAGCAGGTATATGAGTAATCTCGGATTGGATCATTGGAATGTAGTAAAATAGATTCTCAGATATTTGAGATGTACATCCAATAAACATTTATGTTTTGGGGGCTCTAATATTGATTTAGCAGGTTATGTAGACTTAGATTTGGCAAGGGATATTGATGCCAGGCAGAGTACTACAAGTTATGTCTTTCATGTAGGTGGGACAGTGGTGAGTTAGATCTCACGGTTGCAAAAGGTGGCTGCTTTATCCACCACTGAGGTAGAGTATGTAGCTTCAACAAAGGCAAGCAAGGAGATGATATGGCTATAATCTTTCTGTTGGATCTAGGGCATACAACTGAGAGGGGGGGAGTGAATCAGTTGTATAAAAACACTTGATTCTTGTTGTTAGTTAGCAGCATATCAAATAATCATCTATGAAAGCATAATACATAACCACAAGAGCAGATAAGCATCAACACATTGAACACCAAGATTTTGACGTGGAAAACCCGGTTAAGGGAAAAACCACGGGGTGATTAACCCAAGAATTATTCTCTGTTAGAAGAATAAAGAAAAATGAATGGCACATGCCAATAAGGGCTCACTGCCCGAGCACACTGCTCACAAAGAGGCCCACTGCCTACAAGGAGAAACACTGTCTACAAAGTGATAAAAATCACAGTCTTGAACTGGAGAATGACATCTCTACTATGTCCGGATCAGTTCCAATTAAGCCCAAAAATCTCTGCTCTGCCTTTCGCACGTTTCTTCGCTATGCCACACTCATCCACACACCACACTTTGAAATGAACTCACAAACCGTTATTTATACAAGACATCGACTTAGGAACAAACATCTAAGTTGGCAAACAACCATAGGAGTATCCGCAAGATGAATAACACATCCGGTCGGCCATCACAAGAACATTCGCAGGATGAACAACTCATCCGGTCGGCTAAACAGAGCAAGAACTTCATCCGGAAGAATAACTTCAATTCCGGGCTCTACCATCAATGCGGACCAACAACACAACCTAAACATGATCCAAGAACCTTCACAAGCCTGTTTGAATGTCTGGATACATCCGCACTTCCTCTACTTACTGGGATCTCTTGTCTTCCTCATCCGGAACTTCAAGAACACAGTCTGTCGCCACTGTCATAATGCAAGAGGTACTTCCGGACCTCCAAATCATACACAAATTAGGATGACACATCACAAGGACATCCCAAACACTCCGTCCAATCCGCAGATTAGGATAATACAATTCCGGACCTCACCGGACCTTTTTGTGATCCTCTGTCACCTCTGGATACTTGCCGGAACCGGTTTTATACCGACAGCCACAACTCCTTCAGATCTTCATGCGGACCTCTGAAATCATAACTGAAGTATCTCAAGACTCATATCTACTAACCCTTTAATCCGCATCCTCTGGTTCTCATCCTATACAGTACATTTGCCTTCTTCTCATCACTGTTCTTCACTGTTCCTGACTGAGGCTAATTTTCTCAATATCCTCAGCACACAGCTCATCAAATCCTTCTTGTCAATGCAATATGAGTATGTTGACATCAATGACAACACTGGCTCACCTCATACTTGCAACAATCTCCCCCTTTGTCATTGATGGCAACATATGATGTGAAAAACCATTAAGACAAGAACTTCAACTTTTCATATGTCTTCTCTTCCTTTACTGCTCCCCCTTTGATCATCAACCACTTGTTTTTCACATGTCTTCTCTCCCCCTTTGACATCAATGGCAAAGGGCTCATACTTGCAATTCTCATACATCAGAATCATACCAGCTGCTCCCCCTTAGTTGCAGCTCCCCATCAGTCCGAATCACAAGATATGACTATGATAGCCACCGGACTGATGCACATCAGTGCATCTTAGTTCATCACCGGAGGGGCCATGACCCCTAACTTCTCCCGGAGATATTCAAAAGAGTCCTTGGGAAGAGGTTTTGTAAAGATATCTGCAATCTGATCCTTGGAGGGAACATACTCCAATCTGACTTCTTCCTTGTTTACTTGTTCTCTCAAAAAGTGAAATTTAATAGATATGTGCTTAGTCTTAGAATGCAATACCGGATTCTTGGAGATATTAATTGCACTTGAATTATCACAGAAAATTGTGATAGGCTCCTCATATTCAACTTTGATGTCTCTTAGCATCTGCTTCATCCATAAGATTTGAGTGCAACTACCTGCTGCTGCAATGTATTCTGCTTCAGTTGTAGACAGAGATATTGCATCTTGTTTCTTGCTTAGCCAAGAAACCAATCTCTTCCCCAAAAAGAATGCTCCACCACTAGTGCTTTTCCGGTCATCCACATCTCCTGCCCAATCTGCATCTGTGTAAGCATGAAGAGAGAAATCCGGATCTCTAGGGTACCATAGACCATACTCAACTGTTCCTTTCAAGTACCTAAAAATTCTTTTGATTGCCATAACATGAGATTCTCTAGGATCAGCCTGGAATCTTTCCACAAGACCAACAGCCTGCATTATATCTGGTCTAGTTTGAGTGAGATACAACAATCCACCAATCATTGATCTATACTTTGTCTGATCTGCCTTTGGAGAATCATCATCTTTGCTTAACTTACATCCAGTTGCCATAGGAGTGTTCATTGGCTTTGAGTCTTCCATACCAAATTTTCTTAACAGTTCTTTCACAATTTGGTCTGAGAAATGAAGATCCCTTCTTTTGTTTGAGTAATTTGCAGACCCAAGAAGAAATTCATTTCACCAAGCATAGACATTTCAAACTCACTTTTCATCTGATTTGCAAAAGTTTTGCACATACTATCTCTTCCTCCAAAAATGATATCATCCACAAACACTTCAACAATCAAAATGTTTTCATGATCAATTTTGAAATATAAGTTACTGTCAGCAGTACCTTTGTTGAATCCAATCTGCACAAGATGCTTATCCAACCTTTCATACCATGCTCTTAGGGCTTGCTTCAATCCATACAAAGCTTTCTTCAACTTGCAGACCATATCATCATTATCAGACAATTGAAATCCATCCGGTTGTTCAATGTAGACTTCTTCTTCCACATCACCATTTAGGAAGGCAGACTTGACATCCATCTGATATACCTTGAAGTCTTTGAAGGCAGCAAATGCAAGAAGTAATCTGACTGCTTCAATTCTTGCCACCGGAGCAAAAGTCTCTTCAAAGTCAATTCCTTCTATTTGAGAGTAGCCTTTGCAGACCAATCTAGCTTTGTTTCTGATTACTTCACCAGCTTCATTTAGTTTGTTCCGGAAGACCCACTTGGTTCCAATTACATTCCTGTCTCTAGGTCTGGGAACAAGATCCCAAGTATGATTTTTCTCAATTTGCATCAATTCATCTTCCATTGCTTTGGTCCAGTTTTCATCATTGCAGGCTTCATTTATTGTTTTAGGTTCAATCTTTGAAATCAGACAACATTCATTCTGATTTTGAGCAACATTCCTTCTAGTTTGTACACCTTTGCTTCTGTCACCTATGATTTGATCTTCAGAGTGGTTCAGTTTTACATACCTTGGAATTTTGGGAGTATCCTGCACTGCTGCTTCTTGATCAGGCTCATTCAGACCTATCTCTTCTTCCTGATTTACCGGATCAGGTTGACTCTGTCTCACCGGAGAGGATTGAGGTCCTTGAACACTGTCTTGGTCATCTTCATCAAACTCATAAAATCTTGAAGGCTTCTCAATTCCTTCATCAACCTTTACATTGGTGCTTTCTATCATCTTCCTCAATCTCTTATTGTAACACCGGTATGCTTTGCTTTGAGTGGAGTAACCCAAGAAAATTCCTTCATCACTTCTAGCATCAAACTTTCCTAGATCTTCATCTCTTTTAATATAACACTTGCTACCAAATACTCTAAAATATTTCACAGTAGGAGTGATGCCAAACCAGAGTTCATAGGGGGTCTTACTGGTGTTGTTTCTGATTTGAGCTCGATTTAGAGTGTAGACTGCGGTGCTGATAGCTTCTTTCCAAAACATTTGAGGAACATTTGCTTCCAACATCATTGTCCTAGCAGCTTCCTGGATGGTCCGGTTCTTTCTCTCAACCACTCCATTCTGCTGTGGAGTCTTAGGAGCAGACAACTGTCTCCTTATACCCTGTTTCTCACAAAAGTCAATGAATTCACCAGATGTAAATTCACCACCTCTATCAGACCTTAGACACTTTAGTTTCAATCCGGTTTGATTCTCCACCATAGCTTTGAAGATTTTGAACTTCTCAAAAGCTTCTGATTTTTCTTTTAGAAAGGTAACCCACATCATTCGGGAATGATCATCAATTAACAACATGAAATATCTATCACCCTGCAGACTCTTGATTCTTGTCGGACCACATAGATCAGTATGTACTAATTCCAGCAATCCGGTAGAAGACTGATCTTTGCTTTTGAAAGAGACTCTGCTTTGTTTACCTAACTGACATTCTTTACACACACTATTTGTAGGTTTCATCAATTTTGGAAGATCTCTCACAGCCTGAGTATTGCTTATCTTGATGATGTTATCAAAATTTACATGACACATTCTTCTATGCCATAACCAACTCTGATCAATTTGAACAAACAAACAACTTTTATTTGAACCAACCAGATGAAAGATATTACCTTTTGTCTGAGTACCGGATGCAATTTCAGTTCCGGAGCTTGTAAAGATTCTGCATTTTCCATTCTTGAACCGGAGATCATAGCCTTTGTCCACTAACTGACCAACACTGAGAAGATTGTGCTTCAATCCTTCAACATACAGTACATTACCTGTTTTGCTCTTACCATCAAAGGAAATAGTTCCCCTACCTCTGATTCTGCCAGCAGAATTGTCACCAAACTTTACCATTCCTCCTTCATATCTTTCCAAATCTAAGAACTTATTCTTGTCACCAGTCATATGGTGAGAACATCCACTGTCAATAACCCAATCATCCTTTTCTTCCACTTGAGCAGCCAAGGCTTTTTCAACAACTTTGTGATTGACAGATTCAGAGAGTATTGAATCTTCTTCCTTGATGGCTATAAACACCCATTCATTTCCGGATTTGCTTCCTAGTTCTGATTCATCATCTGTTACTCCTTCATTGTCATCTTCTTCATGAACATAATAGCAATTCTTTTGAAACCTTTGTCTGTGAGTATTAGATCTTGCAGATCTCTCCGGACATCTTGAGGCAAAATGACCAATCTTATTGCAGTTGAAACACTTAAAGGGTAGTTTTCCTTCATACTTACCGGATCCTCTTGGCAGTCTCTTTGCAATGAGGGCTTCAAGTTGAGCTGTTTCTGCTTCTTCTTTTTCCATGTCTCTTCTTGCTTGATCATACCATGACATTTTCCTTGATGAGTTTTCACCCGGATCAAATCTCTGTTTGCCTTTCACATAGGCACTAGCTTTGAAAGCAGATTCAGTCTTGGGAGGATCATCTCCAAACTCGATCATTTCAAATGCAGCTAGTTTGCCAGCCAGTTGTTCTCTTGTGACAGTTGTGTGGGCTCTGAATTCATCAATGGCAGCAACTTTGATTTTGTAGGCAGCAGGAAGGGATCTTAGGATTTTGCAGACAATCTCATTTTCATCTAAAGTTCCACCAGCATTTCTGATTCCACATACCAGCTCATTTACTCTTGGCATAAAGGTAGTGATGTTTTCATCATCTCTCATTTTCAATCTTTCAAATTTCCCTTTCAGGCTTTGCAACCTTGCACTTTTGACAAACTCATCTCCTTCATACAGAAGTTCCAGTTTAGTCAAGATCTCATATGCAGTTGGTAGGTCAATAACATTCGAGAGATCTGAGTCATTCAATGCGCTTAGAAGAGCTTCCTTGGTCCGCAGATTGTTTTTAGCTTCTGTGATTTCATTCAGAGTTGTCGGACCACCTTGTGGAGGTACATATGGTTTTGAAACCATAGCCAAGTATGCTTTTCCCATACATTCCAAGTGACACTTCATGCGACCTTTCCAGAGAGTGAAGTTGGTTCCATCGAACTTCGGACTATCCTTCTTGTATGACGACATCCTGGATCTCCTCAAGCGGTTAAGCTCCTATCAGAGGAACTTGGCTCTGATACCAATTGTTGGATCTAGGGCATACAACTGAGAGGGGGGGTGAATCAGTTGTATAAAAACACTTGATTCTTGTTGTTAGTTAGCAGCATATCAAATAATCATCTATGAAAGCATAATACATAACCACAAGAGCAGATAAGCATCAACACATTGAACACCAAGATTTTGACGTGGAAAACCCGGTTAAGGGAAAAACCACGGGGTGATTAACCCAAGAATTATTCTCTGTTAGAAGAATAAAGAAAAATGAATGGCACATGCCAATAAGGGCTCACTGCCCGAGCACACTACTCACAAAGAGGCCCACTGCCTACAAGGAGACACACTGTCTACAAAGTGATAAAAATCACAGTCTTGAACTGGAGAATGACATCTCTACTATGTCCAGATCAGTTCCAATTAAGCCCAAAAATCTCTGCTCTGCCTTTCGCACGTTTCTTCGCTATGCCACACTCATCCACACACCACACTTTGAAATGAACTCACAAACCGTTATTTATACAAGACATCGACTTAGGAACAAACATCTAAGTCGGCAAACAACCATAGGAGTATCCGCAAGATGAATAACACATCCGGTCAGCCATCACAAGAACATTCGCAGGATGAACAACTCATCCGGTCGGCTAAACAGAGCAAGAACTTCATCCGGAAGAATAACTTCAATTCCGGGCTCTACCATCAATGCGGACCAACAACACAACCTAAACATGATCCAAGAACCTTCACAAGCCTGTCTGAATGTCCGGATACATCCGCACTTCCTCTACTTACTGGGATCTCTTGTCTTCCTCATCCGGAACTTCAAGAACACAGTCTGTCGCCACTGTCATAATGCAAGAGGTACTTTCGGACCTCCAAATCATACACAAATCAGGATGACACATCACAAGGACATCCCAAACACTCCGTCCAATCCGCAGATTAGGATAATACAATTCCGGACCTCACCGGACCTTTTTGTGATCCTCTGTCACCTCTGGATACTTGCCGGAACCGGTTCTATACCGATAGCCACAACTCCTTCAGATCTTCATGCGGACCTTTGAAATCATAACTGAAGCATCTCAAGACTCATATCTACTAACCCTTTAATCCGCATCCTCTGGTTCTCATCCTATACAGTACATTTGCCTTCTTCTCATCACTGTTCTTCACTGTTCCTGACTGAGGCTAATTTTCTCAATATCCTCAGCACACAGCTCATCAAATCCTTCTTGTCAATGCAATATGAGTATGTTGACATCAATGACAACACTGGCTCACCTCATACTTGCAACACTTTCATCGAAGAATTAGGCAAACAATAGGTTAATAGTTATTTACTTACGGACAGCTAGAGTGCCATACATCTTGCAAAGAATTATGCCTTTCATTCAAAGACCAAACATATAAGTTGAGGTATCACTTCATTTGATCGCTGTTGGATGATGAATAGTTACGACTAGAAAAGATACATATAGATGAAAATCAAGTGGATATGTTTACAAAGGTAGTGACAAGGGAGAAGCTGAGCTCATCTTCAGCTTCGGTTGGTCATCTAGACTGAAAACAACAAAAATAGAATAGCAGAGTCCAGGGTGCTTATTTTCAGTGGGAGCTACAAGGTCAGTAGTGTTATGATCAGTCTCCAAGTGGGAGATGATATGGTGTGGAGTATGATCAGTCTCCAAGTAGGAGATTATTGTTATATGGAGCCTAATCAGAATCAAAGGTTAAATTTACCCCTCTTTTATCAGCGCGGTTTCCCCCCAAATTCCTACATGGTTAAGGGACAATACCTCTTATGGGGGTTTGGGGGTAGCGCCCCCAAGACGAGTTCAAGGGGCAGCGCCCCTTGCGAGGTCTAAGGACAGCACCATTGGTGCACTCCCTATTGAGATACAGGGTGGGGTTGAGGGGGAGTACCCTCGCAGGGGCTTAGGGGCAGCACCCTCGAAACCTCACACAGTTTTTAATTATTTTATTAAGGCATCAGGATTTATTTTTCATTGGCTGACATAAAAAAACCCTATTTTTGTAACTGACATAAGGCTTGATAAAAGTGGCTAAGGGTTAGGGTTTCCATTGAGTTGATGTATTGTAACATTTACAATGATATTGAGTTGCATGGATTGCTAGTTGTAATTAGTTTGATTTACTGGATAATAATATTGAACTCTCTATTGGTGGATGTAGCTTGAATTTGGGTGAACCACGTTAAAACTTGTCTCTCATTATTATTATTTTTGTGTATTTTCATTCCTCTATTTAATCTTTATTTGCATTTAATTGATATCATCTTCCAGCTAACCCTAACAACTTTCAGAATGAATAGTAACAAAGTTTAGGAGCATTGTTAGAAGGATGCTTTTGGAACAAACAACAACAAAGTTTTGAAGCATTTTAAGGATGCTTTTAGAACAAACTACAACAAAGTTCTGGAGCATCATTGAGAGGATGCTTTTGGAACAAACAACAATAATGTTCTGGAGCATCATTGAAGGGATGCTTTTAGAATGAACAAGAACAAAGTTCTGGAGCATCATTGAAAAGATGTTTACAGAACTAAATGACAATAGAAGTTCTAGAACATCAAAGTTCCAGAGCATCAAAATTCTAGAGCATAGAAGTTCTGGAGCATCAAAGTTCCTAAGCATTGTTGAAAGAATGCTTTTGGAATCAAATGACAACAAAAATTTTGGAACATCGTTGAAAAGATGCTTCTAAAATTTAGCAACAAAAAGAGGTTCTAGAGCATCCTTGAAAGGATGCTTTTGAAAATTGAACAATAGAAGTTCTAGAGCATCAGTGAAAGGATGCTTACAAAACTAAATGATAACAGAAGTCCCAGAATATTGAAGTTTCAAAGCATCAAAGTTTCAAAGCATTGTTGAAAGGATGCTTTTGGAACTTGAACAACAACAGAAGTTTCTCCAAAGAAATATCTAAGAAAACACAAAATGCTTCCGAAGCACTGTTAGATGGATGCTTCCAGAGAAACTTACATAATCACAAAACAATTTTTGAAGCATACATGAAGATTTTTCAGAGACCAATGAAACAATTATTTTTTTTAAATTCATTATTTTTAACTTCAATTTTTTTAAACTCTTCTGACAGCTCAGGGTGAAGCTTTGGAAACCAACTCTGTAAAGTAGCTTTGGAGATGCTTAATAAAAATTGAGTTTCAGAGTTTTGATTATATCTCTATTAGCATGCATGAATATAAATTTAATTTCTTTTTGTTAATCCTACAAAAATATTAGTAACTTTGCACCATCCAATATAGTAATATGTCATAATGAATGAATGTATTCGATGAAAAGTGGAAACTGATGAGACACATGCAAGAAAGAGATTTTTCTTTAGAAATCCTCAATGTAATTTGCAATAAATACACATTTGAAAAACAATAATCAATTTTTTATCATTTTCTCTTTTTTAATGGTTGTAGGGTGTTTTTCTTCTAAATAGTAAGATAAACCAGTAGATAGTATTTTTGCTCCAATTTTTTATATAATATCAAAATCAAATGACTCAAAATGTTTTAGAAACTAGATTAATAGGCCTATCATCACCATAAACAGATTTTCAGAAAATTTTATTTATTATGTCAAATTTAGCAAAAAATAGTCACGTTTACAATAGTTTTTTACAGTTTTAACCAGCAGTCAGTATTTTGGGGATAACTTTTTTGTTTGATATTGAAATGAAATGATTCCACTTGGATCTGAATCTAGACTCAAAGAGATATCTCATATATAAATAGGTTTTAAAAATTTAGAGATTTTATCCTTCAAATATTCAACCAAACAGGTTGTTTTTCTTCTAAACTTGACTTCTTTTTCTTTTTTGAAATGCAATAAAAATATTTGGGCTTCTTGATCAAATTTTTAAAATAGATAAAAATTTACAATGAGGTTATTATTTTTATTTTTTATCATTTTTATTTTTATTTTTATTTTTATTTTTATTTTTTTTTTTTTTTTGGGGGGGGGGGGGGGGGGGTTGGTAGATAAAAATCTTTTAGATTCCCTGAGCTTGTTCATACAATCTTGTTTTTAAAAAAATTTGACATAAAAAGAAAAACATCTATAAAACTATTTGCTTATAACTTTTAGATCAAAGCTATCTAATATATTGATTCCGTCTACTCTCTATGGCATAAAGAAAAGATTACTAGCTATTACTAAATATTTTTAAAAAAATTTCAAACATAGACTAAAATAAAATTTAATAGAACTAAAATTAATCTATTTTAATTGAAATGCTTATGCTAAATTGAAACTAATCTACAAATTGAAATGTTTATGCTAAATTGAATCTAATCTATGAATTTGAATTCTTATGCTAAATTGAAATTATAGAAAAAAGAAAGTTAAACTATTGCATACTAAATTGAAAATTAATCTATTGCACTATATATAAAAATAAATAAATTATCTATTGTCACAAAATAATTTATGGTTTTATGCTTTTACGAAGAGAAAAAAATTAAATCTAAGAAATACAACTAAGAATAAAGTTCCTAGTAACACCATGCTCCCCGACAACTGCACCAAAAACGATGAGGATCATTGTAATCCTCTTCATTTAATTTATCAATTTAGAGTGGTGTCCAAAGGTTGTATGCATTAGGAACCTAAAGAGTTTTGGTAAATAGTTATTTCTAATAAAAATAGAAAAAAATAAATTAATCTAATGAAATCCCACATGCAAAATTTAAACACACTCACATAAAATAAAACTATAAAATTAAAACATGTTTTCATTGATTAAAAATATAGAAATAAAATAGCTCTTGCACTAAAATCTAATTTAATACATTAAAAATAAATAGAAATGTATAAAACTAAAATAATACAAATAATCAAATAAGTACCAAATGTTATCCTCTTCCTCGGGATGAGCAGCCCACTCATCCCTTGGAATTGGACCAAGATCATTCACCCAACTTTGTGCTCAATGATCCATATATCTTATTTCTTCAACAAAATATTACAAATTTATTTCTAAAACTATTGTAGCTTTCTTATTCTAAAAACTTGCCAAAATAAAACTCTCCTTTTCTATAGAGTTGAGAGATTTATTTATACATTGAAGATCTTCACCCAACTCCCTAAACTAGTGGAAAGCATAAGTACACTTGTCTTTCATATTCCTATGATAAAAGAATAACTTCATTTATTCTCTACACCTATCTATCCTACTCCTATGCTAAAGGAAACAAATTCTTTTATTCTCTCTATATGGGAAACAAACTCCTTTATTCTCTCTACTAATCCTATACTAAAGGAACACCACCCTTTATTCCCTCATTACAAAGTGACAACACATCCACATCCTTTTAAGGAAAAAAGTTGGATAGATTTATTTATTTTTGCTCCTTTTATTATTTTCCCTCAACAATTCATCTTCAACTTTTTGGAAAATAAAAGGTTAAGAGAATAATAAATCTATGGTTTAAGCCAAATTATGAAGTTGAAACACCTTTGGCTAAAATTAAGTTGGAATACATCAAAAGTCTGCTTTGAAAATAATTTTACAATAATTTAAAATGTTTCCAGATTGGTGGAAAGAGGTTGGAATATTTTGAGACTAATTCTGTATCATTTTAAAACATATTGTATTCTTTTTTTTCAATAAACTTTAGAAAATGCTAGAAATTAAATTGCAATAGACTTTTTTTCAATAAACTAATAGTTTGTAAAACTATGTTTATATCCACTTTTAATACTAATTTTAGGAGAAATAGAGATGAATTTAGATGAGACATTTCTAGTCTCATCACTGCCCATATGGGATCTTTGGAACATGTTATGGACACCCATCAAAGCATAAAGAATATTGGAATTTCTTTAGATGTTGTAGTTGCAATTGCCCTATGAGACATGTATGCAAAATGATGAAGCATAGACAAGGCAAGTGAACTATTTGACATCATGCCTCAAAGAAATGTTGCCTCATGGAATGCAATGATTGAAAGATATGCACAAAATGGTTTTTTTGATGCTTTAGAAAATTTCAAGAAAATTTAATTGGTGGGTGTAAAGCCAAATTCCACAACCATAACTAGCATCCTTCTTGTCTATGCCCATATGGGATCTTTAGAATAGGGTATGGACATCTATCAAAGCATAAGAGATATGTGAATTTCACCAGATGTTGTAGTTGCAACTTCCCTATGAGACATGTATGCAAAATGATGAAGCATAGACAAGGTAGATGAATTGTTTGACATGATGCCTCAAAGAAATGATGTCTCATGGAACGTAATGATTGCAAGATATGCACAAAATGGTTTTTTAAAAAGGATTTTAAAACATTCAAGCACATGCAATTAGCGTGTGTAAATCCAAATTCCACAACCTTAGCCAACATCCTCATTGTCTATGCCCAAACAGGATATTTGGAACAGGGTATGGACATCCATCAAAGCATAAAGGATATGGGAATTTCAACAAATGTTGTAGTTGTAACTGCCCTAGGAGACATGTATGCAAAGTATGGAAGTATAGACAAGGCAAATGAACTATTTGACATGATGCCTCAAAGAAATGTTTTCTTATGGAATGCAATGATTGCAAGATATGCATAAAATAGATTTTTCAAAAAAGATTTAGAAACTTTCAAGAAAATGTACAAAACAAACTTTCAAGAAAGTGTAATTACCAAATGTAAATCTAAATTCCAAAAACTTATCAACCATCCTCCCTACCTATGCCAAAATGGGATCTTTGAAATAGGGTATAGGCAACCATCAAAGAATAAAGGATATAGGAATTTTGTCACATGTATTTACAGCTACCCTTGTAGACATGTATGCAAAGTGTGGAAGCATAGACAAGGTATATGAATAGTTTGGCATGACACCTCTATTACACATATGTTTCCTAAGGTTGTCATTGATGTCAACACTATCACAAGGTTGTCATTGATGTCATAGTTCATGATTGGATGCCATGTCATATCCCACAGAAAATAGATAATTCATGGGTGGATGGCATGTTGAATACAATATGGTTATTGAAGTTCATGGTTAGATGTCATGCCCTGATCATTATAGAGTTGAGTATGAAGCTATATTAAGATGGGAATTAGAAGCATCAAGAAGATACATTAATATGGGAATTAGAAGCATCAAGAAGAAGCATTAATATGGGAATTAGAAGCACTAAGATAATTAGATGTGTTTCTAAAGTTGAGAAGATGTTACAGGTGGCATGAACCATATTGTATGATCTCTCCTGCTATTCCTAAAAATGTATGTGTTGATACAAAGATGGCTTAGCCTCTAAAAGTTGGTGACAATTTTTGCTACAAGATGACTGCCTTTGAAGACTATGCTAGAAATATGTGTTGTCATTGATGTCAACATAGTATACATTGATGTCAACATAATAGATGGAAATGTATAGAAAAACTTGTACAAAGGAAGAGATAGTATGGTCAAGAAAAACTAGTCTGGGAGAAGAGAAAATAATCTAAATATGAATCAATTTTGGGCTTGAACATGATGTGGAGGTAAAAAATCATATCTTTGCATAGTTCATACATACACACATACATATCTCATCAGTTGGGTGTACCACACTCAAGGGTAATAATAGAAAATTGACTAAGGCATTCAAAGTGCACATCTTAAGGCAAAGTCAACTTGAATTGGTCCGCACTTCTCTGCCAAGGAAAATTTGGCCTTGCAGTTCTAAAAATAGCCTCTAGTATGCATTGAAATGATATATCCAACATTTCATCCCTTCATATCTTTAGTATGAAAAGTTATAAGGGACAGTGTATTGGTCGTCACCTAGATAGAGAAGAGCAGCAATGAGGAGGTAATGGAATGCTCTGCATTCCCATGGAAGAGATCTGTTTGTCATGTGGTTCTAAGGAATGAATAAGATATGTATTAGACATATTATGATGAAGTTTCAAGTGATCTAGTGGTCCGTAAAGATAGGGCTTAAGTGACAGAGGAAATATAGTCTGTTTCAGACCCTGAATTCATAAGTTTGTAACTTGCAGAAGTTGAAACATGCATAGATTCATTACTAGATCTTATGTGGAGGTATTATATGATCCAAAGCACATCAGGTATGATCCACATGTAGACATCCTTTATTTCCCACTACCACATCAAGCATTTATGTCTGCAAGTAAAGTTTAAGTATAACTATCCTCTAAAACCCTCGGTACTTAAGTCATCTTTTGAATTCCTTTGAAAACTTTAGAAAAAGGTGTGTGGATCTGATAAGTAGCATACATTTATGTCTATGTTCATTCCTAAAAGGTTTCATACCTTGCATTTCACCACATCATTTTTGGGATGTGAAGCATCACATGAGGTCTGGAAGACTCTATTCCCTATAGATAGACATATTTCTTATCTTACGGATGTGTAGTTTGGTATGATACTTCTTCAACAAGATGTATGGATGTTGTTTAGATCATGTATGAATGAATCCTTGGTCAACATTTAGTTTTTGGCTTCTCCTTAGTTGAATGAAGATAAACAGTTAACTGTCTTGAGAAGTATGAGCTGACCAGTTAAATATCTTAACATGTGGAGGCTCTTGGTTAATTTTCTCAAGTCTAGAAGGTATGGAAATATGTCTTGATTGTTTTCTTCAAGCCATGAGGTCCACAACAAGTTTTCTCATTACTTTGTATATGATGAGACCGACCAATGTTATGCTACACATTTCATCTTATATTGATCATCATGCCAACCTAATCAATGTCTCAATGTGTTGTGGAGGAAATATATATAAGATATAATTCATTTCAGATGTAAGAAATGTGAATGTGAATATAGCAGAGTAGAGATCAAGAAATGAAGTGCAAAAAATTAGTTGGAAGACACGTTTTGAGCAAGAAAAATAGACTACATCATCAACAATATACAACAGGTGTGTTTTCCATAGCAGTCCTTTTATCTATATTATTATTGTAAATCAAATAGCAGTGAGCTGAGTATTCAGGGAGTAGAACCTTCATTGGGTTGTAGACATAAATCAAAGTTGTAAATCAGGGAGTAGTAGCTTCCTTGGGTTGAAGCCCTAAAACAAGTTGTAACATTTTTGCAGTCAACATATTATATTGTGAAATAAATCTCACTGTGGTTTTTCCCTACCTTAGGGTTTTTCAGGTAAAAATATTGGTGTCATGTGTTGATTTTTGTGTTGCATGTTTTCTCTTCAATTCTATATGTTATTTAGTTTCAAAACTTAATCCTTGATTAAACTTTAGTATATGTTGATTCACCCCCCTCTCAGCATCTCATTGTGTTCAGCAATTGGTATCAGAGCCAAGTACCTATGAATAGCCTAACAGCTAAGGTAAATCCTACATCTAAACACATGGAATTTGAAGTCATGGACAATGATGTATTTGTACCTGAACCATCATTATTTCATGTACATTGTAGTCCTTCCATCCTATGGTCTCATAATGGTGAATTAATTGCTACGCATGCTTCATTCACTAGATCTCTTCCCACAAACGTTCATCATCATCTTCTTTGAATAGAATGAGGTCATCCACTGCCATCTCAACTACTTTTTTAGCCACCTTATCCACTAACATGTTCCCTTCCCTAAACACGTAGCCAACAACAAAATCTTTGAAGTCCTCCAAAATGTCCCAAATCGGCCCAATAAATCTGCCCACTTTCTGATTTAGGGTTGTCTTTTTTTTAATGGCATTGATCATGTTCAATGAGTCTCCCTCCAAAAATAGTTTTTTCAAATTCAATTTTTTGCACAATTAAACCCCTAAAAGGGTAGCTTGCATTTTTACATCATTGTTTGTTCCTATTGGGAGTTTCTTTTCTACTATGCCAACAAACCTTCCTTCTTGATCTCACACCACACACCCTATAGCAAAATTCCCTGGGTTCCCATTGGAAGCGTCATCAAAATTGACCTTGTGCCATCCTTCTATGGGGGGTACCCACCTAGTATCACCTCTTAGTTTTTTTCTCATATTAACCTACGCAACCCCATGAATAGGGGAGTTATAAAACTATTCTAATTACTTAAATGACTTTATTTTATTACCACATTTACTATAAGTACCTAAAGTAATTTTATTATTTCATGTTATACATCTTCCTAAAAAAAAATTAATGTTTTTATGTATTTTAAAAAGAGTTGTGATTCTATGAATGATCATTCATAATTATTACATTGAAAACCATTCTACAATCATAAGGGGTGGAGACGAGAGCACTTATTTTCTATGTAAATATATAGCAAAAGAAATAAAAAAATAAAAACCCCAAAAAAAATTTGGTAAAAATTTATTAAAAAAATTAAAAATTAAAAATTGTTGAAGAAGAAAAAGTGGATAAAATCACAGAAACTATGCAACCAACAAAGAAAATTAAAAATTGTTGAAGAAAAAAGAGTGGAGAAAATCACAAAAACTATGAAAAAAAAAAGAAATTAGAAAATATAATAAATAAAAAATAAAAACGGAAAAAAAATAAAAAAAAAATGAAGGAAAAAAAATGAGAAAATCAAAGAAATGTTAAAAAAAAATATCCTTGGAGTAGTTTGGATATATATTATTAAACATAAATGTACAAAAAAATATCCCTCCAATAGTTTAGATATATATATTTTTAATATAAATATACTAGCATATATATTTTAGTTATTCATAATTATATAGATATTTTACTTATAATATACTGGGTGAGTGTATAACATTGTTCTTTCTTTAAATATTTTATTTTTCAATTAAAACTATTTTTCTTTTGGTATTTTTAGTTTATTAAATTTAGAATATTTTTAAAAAAATATTTTGTTAAATTAAAGGTATAATATATTTTTTGATTTATTTTGTTAATTAAAATATTTTAGGGATTTTAAAAAGGGTTGTGATTATATTAATGTTCATTCATAATTATATAGATATTTTAGTTATAATATATGGATGAGTGTATAAAATTTTTAACCTCAGTGGGTGGTCAATGGAGTCAGCCCCCCGGCCCTTGTAATTGTATGAACATTGTTCTTTCATTAAATATTTTATTTTTCAATTAAAACTATATATTTTTGGTATTTTTAGTTAATTAAATTTAGAATATTTTTTAAAAAATTATTTGCTAAACTAAAGCTATAATATATATTTTGATTTACTTTGTTAATTAAAATTTTTATTTTTTTTATCTTTGTTTTTTAATTATAATTGACTTTTGATTAATATATTTCTTGTATCTTTGTTTTTTAATTATAATTGGATTTTGATTAATATATGGTTTGCTTTCTTAATTAGTTATTGACTAAATTATTTTGGGGGCTTGCTTCTTATCCAAGCAAACTTCCACAGTTGTTATTTGTAGGTGTCTCTTCTTGCTTCTCAAAGCTTTGTTATTGAACGCTGATTTGTCAGCTAACATCGCCTTTGCAGAAGAGGGTGGAAATGGGAAAGGAGAAACAAGCAGAGGGAAGGAAAGCAACTAAGAACAAGTCTCAGATGATTAGAGTGCACAACCACAGTTCCTCTAATGACGTTAATGTTGTAGAGCTGGTGCAGAGGCTTGCGAT
The DNA here is from genome assembly GCA_027924645.1 of Cunninghamia lanceolata. Classification (NCBI taxonomy): domain Eukaryota; kingdom Viridiplantae; phylum Streptophyta; class Pinopsida; order Cupressales; family Cupressaceae; genus Cunninghamia; species Cunninghamia lanceolata. Next base: position 2,099,796 of record BSBN01001019.1, read on the forward strand.
AACAGAGACATGTACTTTGATATAATCTTTGACTCTGCCATAGAAACTGCAATTGCAAAACGTTCTTGATCCATCCTTAATTGCTTACCATCACAACAAGAAGCTCCTGAAATCAGTCAAGCATTTCATAGAGAAAACATGACCAGATATTGTTTTGTATTGTGATCGTTTGGATATGCAGAGTAAGGATCATGAAGGCAATTTATCATTGATGCGGACAATCACCCGAAGTTTAGGTTCAGAGGTGTGGCTAAATATGATTCTAGTTCTGACTCATGTCATACAATCACCAACAGTAGCGGATGGTCCTGATGGGCTTCCTCTCACCTTCCCCATGTTTGTAACCCAGTGATCGAATGTGATAAGAGGGCAAATTCGTGAAGCTTTAGGTTTTCCTAGGAGGTCATCAACATAGTCCTCCATTGTTTGATGCAACATATCATGAAATATAATAGCCATTTCTCATTGGTATGTGGCCCTAGCATTCTTAAGACCAAAAGGCATGACTTGCCAATAGTATGTTCTCCCTGCACAAATAAAAGAAGTCTTATGTTGGTCTTCTTCTGTTATCTGGATTTGATTATACCCTGAAAAACCATCCATAAGGGATAACATTATGTGAACAGTGGTAAGGTTCACAATAATGTCAATATTCTGTTGTGGAAAGTTGTCGTTAGGGAAAGCTTTGTTAAGATCTCAAAAATCCATACAAATGCATATGCCCCAGTGACCTTTGCTACTGAATCATATGTTGGATACCAATTCTAGATAATCAATGGGTCGATTAAATCTGACTTCTAGTCATTTATGGAGTTCTGCTTTGATTAGAAGTGCTATTAGGGGATCCATTTTCCTAAGCTTTTGTTTTACCATTTTCACATCAGGATATACTGTTAGGTGATGTACCACAGGTGACGAATCTAGTCCAAACATATTAGTGTCGGACCACACAATTTTTTAGACCTTTATTTGAAGAATGTGGAGAAGCCATGCTATTCTTGTGGTGTTAGTGATGCTTCCAGAAAAGTGATTTTTGGGGCGTCTTCAATGCCCAAGATTAGCTCTTGTGCTTCTTCTATCAAGACTGCTAATTTTTCTTGATAATATTTTGTACTTCAAGGAGGTCAAATTCCTCATCTTCTAGTGCCTTGGAGAGGTTTTCACTAGAAGATACTGTTGGCAAGAGACACTGTGTGGCTTCATGAGTGTTGTCATTGATGGCAACAAAGTCCATCCCACACATTTACAGGACATGGTATGTCTATATAGGAAGTTAGATTGAAGAGTATTTTGATCTGGTGAGCAAGAATAGAGCATGCAGCAAGGACCGAAAATCAAGTTCAGATCTCTCAGAGGAAGTATCTCAACAAAGTGCAGACTTGGGGAAGTCAAGAGGAGTACCATAACTGATACATTCCAGAGATTGAGCCTTCGGTGATGAAAGAGTGAAAAGATATGAGCACCTAAGTATTGGGTTCCTGTTTGATAGAGTAGATTGAGGAAGAACTAACTGGTAGAGCATCCGACCTTAATCCGGATGAGGAATTGATGGTGATCAAGTTTCTTGAGGGATAATTCATGGTTGGCCAACATGATTGATGACTCCTTTTGATATGCATCACTTAGTAAGCATGGATTCAGCTGACAGACTAGAGTTTGGAAAAATATTAAGTATTCCAGATGCCAACTAGAAAGATGTTGAAATCCTTGGTGCAGATATATATACCAGATGGATTTCAATGTGAAGGTGTGAATGGTGTGTTGAAAAGTGAAGAAATGTAGAGAGCAGTGTGGAAGCAGTAATACAGGTTTGGTATGTGACAGAATAGTAGCACTAAAGCAGAGGAAGAATGAAGTGCAGTAGATCAGTATATTGAGCCTAACTGAAACTGAACCTTAGCATATGTGGATGCTTCTCATCAGTTCAAGTACTTAGTTTCCTTTTATAAACTATTGTAGGTAGTGAGCCTCTTGTGAGCAGTGTGCTTGGGCAGTGAGCCCTAATTGGCAAGTGTCATTTTGTACTACCTTATTCTTTTAATAGAGAATACAATCTTGGGTTAGTCACCCCGTGGTTTTTCCCTTAACAAGGTATTCCACATCAAAATCATTGTGTTATGTGTATTGATTTTATTTTTGCTTTCATGGTTATGCATGCTTATATTTTTTATGCTGCACTAGTTGTTAAAGAAGAACAGAAAGTTAAATTAATTAAGATAACTGATTCACCCCCCTCTTAGTTATCAACAATTGGTATCATAGCTAAGTTCCTCCAAACAAAGCCTAATAGCTTGAGGAAGATTTGGGAATTCCAATGGATATGTATGGTATGAGGGAATAACTTCAGTCTACCCTAGATGATCTTGAGCAATCTCACTCTGAAGTCAATAACCTGAGGGAAATACTTAAACAAGATGATGATTTCATAAATGAACTAAAGGAGAAACTAAGTATCTTTGTGAAAAAGAGAAAGGAACTACTTAAGAAATTAGCAAGTCAAAGTGAAGCCAATGATACTAATGAAGTTCTAAATGAGAAGAACAAGTTATGTGAGAAGCTATTAAAAGAGGTCATTATGGTAAGACATGAAATGGAATCAGGGGTTATGAAGTTCACCCAAGAAATTGAAGAGAAGAGAAAAATTAAAGATAATCTAAAACAAACTCTCAAGGAGAAGTTAGAAGACTGCCACAAAATGGATAAAATAATCAGGCATCTGGAATCTAATCTTGAAGTTCAGCTAGAGATAATGAAGAACAACTTGAGAATCACATAGACACTCTTAAAAGGGATCTTCAAATAGCAAATGAATACAAAGAGAAATTCAAGTTAAGTTCTTCTCAACTTGAAGTTTTTCTTGAAAGCCAAAAGAGGGTAGATGACAACCAAGGCTTGGGGTATGAGAAAGGTGAAATCTTCAGATCTAGTCAAAAGAACTCTAGAACAGGAAATCCAAGGAACAGGCCTAGAAGACCTCCGGTAAGGCAACCAAATGCTCAAAGATATCCATCCTTCAATGGATACTGTCACAATTGCAATAGCTTCGGTCATAAAGCAAGTTAGTGCAGAAGAAGAATGAATTAGACTAATTCATCCTTCTCTGGATAGTGTTTTAACTACAAAAGGTATGGTCACAAATCTCATGAATGTAGAAATATGCGAATAATTAATTCATTCAATGGTAGATGCTTTGCATGCAATAGAATAGGACATATGGCTAATCAATGTAGATCAAGAGGATACCGGTCAAATATGCAAAGAAATGTTGTTTGCTACAATTACAATAGATTTGGTCATATTGCCAAATTCTGCAGAAGTAAGAATCAAGACAAAAGGGTCTGGTGCATCATAATCAAAACCAAGACAAAGGAAAAGGAAAAGTGAATGCAAATGAAATTCAAAGGGAAATGAAGAAGACTTGGGTGAAGAGAAGTATAGAAAATGTTGGGGATGGATCCACACTAGAATCTGGTGCTGATATTCCTTCCAGAAATTAAATAGATGAGCTCTGGCTCAGGGGGAGTCACTAAGGAAAATAAATTCCCCTAGCGAGTTAATTGGTGCCTAAGATTGGCACATGGAAAGTTGCGGTGAAAAGGGTTCTCAGAGAAATATCTAATTAACCCTTGGTAAAATTATGAAAGATCTACAAGGGGTTTTGAAAAGGTTAATGATCAAGATTGATCCGATTTGATAGTCATCTGGTAAAAGCAAGATTCTCACAGTTAGATCCAATATGATTCTAAATTGAAATATATTTGATCTACGGATAAATGAATGATTGGAGAAAGGTAGATAGATTGTCAATGATCACTAAGAATAACTCCAAATGCATCTCAAGTGATCCAGAAAGATCTCTCAGGACAAGTGGAACAAGGCAACCAGAATAACTTAAGTTGTGTATTTATTGCAATGTGGAATTAGGGTGTACGCAGAAATATAAGGGTTCTCTTGTTCATCATTTGCACATTTGCATTCAAGAAGAAGAAAGAAGGAGCTTTGCAACAAATTGCCTCAAAACCTCTCGAAGATCAACCACAGAAGTCAATTCAACCAACAATCTTATCCGGCTCATTTCGTGAACCCTAGAGACGTAAAAAGGTATTTTTCACTCTTGAATATCTCTCTCTGAATCTTTTGAAAGATGGCTACTCCAAATGTTGCTAAGATCACTAATAGGCCATGCCCTAAGTTCAAGAAACATCCCTACAAATCCCTAGAAGTGGATCCCCTAGGCACATTTTCCAGCATTCTGCATGGGGTTCTGCATGTAGAAGATGTTAGGGTTTACATACATGCAAACATTGAAGAATTTGGGGAATCCAAACTGATGGATATCTATCACAAGGAACTGATAGATGAATCATTTGAACTTAAACCCCAATACAAGGCAATCCAGGATAAGCATTTTGGACATTGCATTCATTTCCCCTGTTTTGCTGAAGATGATTGGGTCCGGTATGTTCTGAGCATAATGTATGACAACTTTATGTGGTCGATGAGGCCATTCAGGATAACCAAGGATGCAATTAGGGTGGTAACTAGATTGCACTCATCCAGTGGGTTGCCTGCTCTCAAATCAGTCAAAAACCAAACTGTAAGTGAGGCTACCAGATCAAAATTTGACAAGAGAGCAATGACTATAGAAGATATCACTGATCCAGATATCAAGTTTGCATCTATGATAATTGGCTATAAGATATATCACTCCAGTAGGGAGAATTCTATATCTGAAACTACAATTTATGCTGCTTATCAGATGTTAAGGGAGAATGCAAATTATGATCTTTGCGAGCTTCTTCTAAGCCAACTATTGGAAAACCTACAGAAGATCAAGAAGGACGAGAAAAACTCATTCAAGTATAGTGGGCTAATACTGTGTTTATTCTTTTACTTTATGAATGAGCTACCCTGCTCTAGTGGTTGGGTATGGCAAAATGACAGACCTATGGCCATACAAATCAAAGACTACATGTATGAGCTTGGTGATGCCAAGGCTCAAAGTATAGCACTCTGGGGATACTTCAAGAACTTTCAAAGTATGGTGCAGGCTAGAGAAAGAATCCCCCAATCTTTGGTTGAGAAGTACAAGGATACAGTGTTCTTTATGGTAGACACTGATCAATGCCTAATGGAGGCAATGTAGCCAAGGATAGTCTGGATTATGCCAATAGGGTATTAGGTGGATGAGAAAATTTTGGAACTGCATGTCCAACCCCTTCTAAGTTAGCCTAAGGACCCTAAGGCAGAAAGGTTTGGAACCTTCCAAGAGTTGAGTGTAAAGTTTCATGTTGAACTGAGACAGCCTGAGATCAAGAGAAAAGTGAGAAGGGAAGTAGAAGAATTCACCAAGAGATATGGAATATCAAAGGAGGAAGTTGATGCCAATAGAGAGAAAGTGGAAAGGGCAGAGAAAGAAAGGCAAGAAATAGAAAAAGAAAGTGCTCCAATGCAAGCCCCCTCCCAAACTAGATCCTCCAAAAACTCTGTACCAACTGCTTCTAAGAGCTCAAAAGCCCCAAAACCAAAAGCAAAGTCATCCAGAAAAGGAGAGAACAGAACAAAGACTAAGGCCACAAGGTTATACACAAGCCACAAGGATGATGAAGAGACAGAGACATATGAGGAGGTTAAGAAAATGAAGAAGAAAAAGAAAACATCTGTGGATCCATCTGCTGGCAAGAACAAAAAAGAAAAAGTAAAAGAATTTGTTGAGAGGGCTACTCTTTCTATTGTCATCAAGGCAGTCACTATGGATGGAAATCTACAACCAATGACAGGATTCTATGATGAATGTAGTGAAGCTAACCAGAAGATCCTATAGGATGCTACAGTTTGGTATCTAAACATCTATAATAAAGCATTCATTGAAATCATATCTCTAATTCCTAAAAGCCTAGAGAAGGAACTTAAAATGAGAAAGAAAAATGCTAAGGAAAAGGATATGGAAATCTAGGAATAGATAGCTATTCAGCTCTATCCTTCCATCACTCTTAAACAAATGAACATGATCTTCAAAGATTGCAAGGATGAGTTCCAGAGCAAAGCCAGAATGAACAAGCTTATGCTCAGAGAGACTGATCAGGTGGCAAAAGAGACTAAAGACATCCTCTGGAATGCTTATAAAAGATTCAATCTTCCTGTCATAGAGGATATAAGTGATGAACCTTCTGCCATGGATGTGGAAGGACAAAGTGCATCAAAGGAAGATTCCACAGAGAAAATTATAGAAGGATCTAAGGAGATAGATGAGGAGAAGACCAAGGACCTGGATTCCTCTATTCTAGAAGAGGAAGTCCATGAAGAAGTAAATATCTCTCATTTGGATCCCCAGTAGACTCCAAAACTGAAGGAGAAGAAGAAAAGAAGAGAGAATCAGTCAAGAGGAAGTGGTAAAGGGAAGAGAAGAAGATCAATTAGAGAAGACCCCTAGTGACAATTTTGAAGTTGTAGAAGGAAAGAAGACTCTATCTCCGGCAAGAGACACTGCAGAAATAGTTAAATATTTCTTGACCAAAGAAATGATGGAGATTGATGAACCAAAATTGTTTCAAGGACCATTCAATTTTGATTCCCTCTCCCCAGTTCAAACAATGAAGATAGCATCATTTGCCCAAGCAAAGGCAAAAGAAAACTACTAAAGTCTCACATGGAAGATTGTGAGCTGATAGAGATTGCATCTGGTGTGTTGGAGAAGATCATGTCATCCTTCCAAAAGGATCTTTCAGCCTCTTCATCTGGTAATCTGAAATCTCTTATTAATTATGTTAGCACACATTTTGATTCCTTGGAGAAGTCAGCAGAAGAGAAAGTCTAGACAGAGTTTTTGGCTAAGAGATTCTTTGAAGTATAGGGGCTAATAGCAAATGATAGGAGAAACTTGGGTATTGGGATAAAGAGCTTAGAAAATGCTCTTAAAGATGGCAGAGATTTATACAAATTTTGTCTATCTTGGTCCACCGTGACAGCAGACATTACCAAGAAAGTGGAAGAACAAGAGAGCAAACTATCAAGTTTATCTCAAAATTTGACCCTCTCACCTCTTCCATAATGAATCAAGAGTGTTAGACAATTGCCACTATAAATGAGATAAAGAGGCTGAGAAGGAGAAGAAAAATAGAATAAGTAGGCTAAGTGAACTAAGAGGGATAATTATCCCCAAGTTAGAGGCAATGCATGAGGCCCTAACTGATGCCTAGACTATAGCCCGGACCAGTGATCCGGCAGACCTAAAGAAGGCAGAAGCTTTTGCATTTTTGCTAAGTGGTCACATTTCAATTTTGGATAGGATGAAGAAGAGTTGGGCGACAGAAGTGGTATAGTTGAAGACCACCTTTGCAGATATACTTCAGTATATGTAAGTATAACATGTATATATACTTATACGACTAAGTATAGGTTGACTTTTAGATATTTTGGTGTATGGATTCTACCCTTTGCCATTGATGTCAAAGGGGGAGTGAGGAGCAATGAAAAATGTGGAAACTATCTAAGGGGGAGCTCTAAAAAAGTGTACATTAGAACAGAGCATCAGCCAAGGGGGAGTGTAGTGTGATACTTAGTCATTTTTAACTAAGTGTTGCCATCAATGCCAAAGGGGGAGATTGTTGGCAAGAGACATTGTGTGGCTTCATAAGTGTTGTCATTGATGGCAACAAAATCCATCCCACACATTCGCAGGATATGGTATGTCTATACCGAAAGTCAGATTGAAGAGTATTTTGGTCCGGTGAGCAAGAACAGAGCATGCAGCAAGGACCAACAATCAGGTCTGGATCTCTTAGAGGAAGTATCTCAGTAAAGTGCAAACTTGGGGAAGTCAAGAGGAGTGCCATGATACATTCTAGAGATTGAGCCTCCGGTGATGAAAGAGTGAAAAGATATGAGCACTTAAGTATTGGGTTCCTATTTGATAGAGTAGACTGAGGAAGAACTGACCGGCAGAGCATCAGACCTTAATCTGGATGAGGAATTGACGGTGATCAAGTTTCTTGAGGGATAATTCATGGTTGGACGACATGATTGATGACTCCTTTTGATATGCATCACTTAGTAAGCATGGATTCAGCCAACAGACCAGAGTTTGGAAAAATATTAAGTATTTCAGATGCCAACTAGAAAGATGTTGAAATCCTTGGTGCGAATATATATACCAGATGGATTTCGATGTGAAGGTGTGAATGGTGTGTTGAAAAGTGCAAAGAAAAGCAGAGAGCAGTGTGGAAGCAGTAATATAGGTCCAGTATGTGACAAAATAGCAGCACTGAAGCAAAGGAAGAATGAAGTGCAATAGATCAGTATATTGAACCTAACTGGAACTGAACCTCAGCATATGTGGATGCTTCTCATCAGTTCAAGTACTTGGTTTCCTTTTATAAACTATTGTAGGCAGTGAGCATGTTGTGAGCAGTGTGCTCAGGTAGTGAGCCCGAATTAGCAAGTGCCATTTTGTACTACCTTATTCTTTTAACAGAGAATACAATCTTGGGTTAGTCACCCTGTGGTTTTTCCCTTAACAGGGTTTTCCATGTCAAAATCATTGTGTTATGTGTATTGATTTTATTTCTACTTTCATGGTTATGCATGCTTATATGTTTTGATGCTGCACTAGTTGTTAAAGAAGAACATAAAATTAAATTAATTAAGATAACTGATTTACCCCCCCCTCTCAGTTATCAATAGATACATCCTTTTTTTATTTATTTTTATCATCTTATAGCACCACATTGTTGTTTTCACTAGGGGGCTTTGTTATTTTTTTTATCTTTTCATTTTTATGACAAACAAATTTGACTATCTCCCCAAAGTATGTAGCTATATCCAGTTCAACATGACATATCCTACCTAATGATTTCCAAGTGGTATATGCTCTCTAAGTCCCATGATCTCGACAATAGCCTCATCATTTTGAAGATGTCTAAGATAGGAGTTCCTTGCTGGTCTTAATCGATGAGTTATGGGTAAACAAGTGGGAGGTCGGTGGATGCAGATGGGGTGGATGAAATGCTATAAATGGTACAAATGGATACATCTTGGAAGAGGTCGGTGATATGCTCAAAGGAGTTTTCATGTGTCCCTCCATTGGTGCTCTAAACAATGGGAAAAAGATTTAGCTACTTCACAAAGGACACATTCAAGTTCTGAGGATACAAGCTCAGGCGATCCAAACTCAACCCCTTGGTGATGATATCTACTTGTTATGATAATGGGTTCATGAGTACCTTGCTCATGTAAACCTAGTCTTTCATGACATTTGTAGTTCCCATAGTTTGAATAATGTGGAGGTCTTTGCCATATTTCTCTGTAGGTAAGGATACAACTTTTTCTAGTTCATCGTTGTAGAACCAAGATGATAAGTCTTCAATGGATTCTTTATCTAGGACTCACCAACAGTGAAATGTTATGAGCTTGAACTTGATAATAATTGTAGTAACTGAGCCAAAAGGTTGTGGTTTGCCGTATGATTTAGGGGAGGGTGGGAGTTGTTCTGCATAGAAAGAATTGTGTAGGAGGCATTCTACAATCACAACAGGAAATAAAAAAATAAAAATAAAATAAAGAAAATAAAGAAAATAAAATAAAATAAATAAATAAAAAGGAAAAAGGAAATTTGAAAAGGTTGAAAGAAAAAAGCAGTGGATAAAATAAAATAAAAATATACAACCAAAAAAAAAAAAATCACAAAAATCATGGAAAACACAAAAAAATATGGAAAATCAGAATAAAAGTTATGGGAATCACAAAAAGCATCATCTCACATACTATAGATATATTTTTTTAAATATAACTATACAAGTATATTTTTTGTTTTACCTTGTTAATTAAAATTTATTCTTTAAAATATTTTAAGAATTTTAAAAAAGTTGTGATTCCCATATTTTATCATTCTTTTTTAATTATAAGCGATTTTTTATTAAAATATTGTTTGCTTTGTTAATTAGTAAAAGTTGTTTTGGTGGCTTGCTTTTTATCCAAGCAAGCTTCCACAGTTGTTATTTATAGGCGTCTCTTCTTCCTGCTTCTCAAAGCTTTGTTATTGAACTTTGTTTTGTCACCTGACATCGCCTTTGCAGAAGAAAGCGGAAATGGGAAAGGAGAAACAAGCAGAGGGAAGGAAAGGAAGTGAAGAGCCATCCAATGACAACAAGTCTAAGATGATTGAAGTGCACAGCCACATTTCCCCTAATGATTATAGTGTTGCAGAGCTGTCGCAGAGGCAAATTCGTCAAGCTGCATGGGACATGGAACTTGAAATCCCTGTGGTTTTGGTGGAGAATCACTCTGCATTGACGGTAATTACATAAAATAATTCCATGTTTTTTACACCTTAAAGTTTTTTGAAAATAAATAATGAGCTGTAGTTTAACAATTGGTATCCTAAACATGTCCACCTTAAACAGTCACTAGTTACCTGCAAACATGTTGACTGGTTTTACAGACCTGCAATTGTGTCTACCTGCAATGATTTTGTGTCTAACTGTTCGTCAACACGATTTCGACAAACATGTTTGTGGGCAGGATTTCGACTGCATGTACTATTTACAACGTACAAGCTGTTTAAGTTTTACTTTCCAAACACCTTTAATATGGTTTAGGAGGGTTTTGGAAATATTTACCACATTTTATTGCTAATGAGATGTTAAATTGCTATTGACTGTTTGACGATTAAAATAGATGATATTTAAGTTGAGTGATATGGAAACACAACATCCTTTAAAGACAGCTCACTGTTTATAACAACGTTTACAACGTTTGATAACTTGCAGAATGTGCTTGAAAACTACCCTGCCTACGCTGGAAAAAGGGATTTGCCGAGTGCACAGACTTGTAAAGCCGAGCTTCTACTAAACTGTTTGTCGTCGAAGATCACTCAAGCAAGAGCACAAATCAACTTGCAACAGAGCACAAGCCCATTTTCACATTTGTATTCCATCGTTTCTTCTCTGGTCGATTCTCTGGCCCATTGGAGAATTAGAATTGGCACAAAGACCTCTGAACATCTCTACCCAGCTATACCAATTCTCTGGTCGATTCTCTGGTCCATTGGAGGGTATATCCAGCTATGTTACCTGAAACACGAGGAGGAGGCAGCGTTTGAAACGGACCACACGTTTCAAATTGGCAAAAAGACCTCTGAATATGGAGACCCAGCTATAGCTATACCAATTGGTGCCACCTTTTATTATTCTAAGTGATTTTTATTACTAGTATGCCTACATATGTAAAGTGCGTTGAGAGATGTCTTCTCTAGTCAACCTTAAATTGATTTAATAATTTTAAACATCATACAAGATTCTCCCTAAAACTGTACATTGCAATTAGATCTTGACTTTTTATAATATTGTTTATTTATTATGGAATAAAAGTGATTTTTATTAAAAGCTTGTGAGTTTTTATAATATTGTTTATTATTTACTATGATATTGTTTAAAAAATAAATGCATGACTTTAATAATGTTTAATTATTATATAACAAATAAATGAGTAGTTTGAAAACTATTTTTTTTTTTATAAAACAAATTTCATAGATTTTTTTTTCAAAACAAGTTTTTTTAAAAAACATAAATGAGTACCCTTTAATTATTATGTAAAGTAGTTTAATTTTTTAAAAAAGATAAATGTGTTAATTGCAAGCTACGCTTTTTTTATTCCTAATTTTTGTTTTTTCCTAATTTTATTCTTATTGTTTTACTTTATAATAAATCTAAACTTTTGAAAAAACATATGTAATTAAAATCAGTTTCTTTTAGACAACCTCTAAATATGGTAAAATAGATCTTAAAAAAAGATGGAGAAGCAAACCATACTACTAGCAAATTTTAAATACTACATCTAGATGAATAATTTGTATAAACAATTAACATTTATTTCTATCCTTCACAATAATTGAATAACCAATCCTGTCATTGTAGATTTATAATTTATTCTACCGCTACAGAATACTGATATTTAACTAAACTTCTGAATTGTGGAAGTATGTCGTCCACATGGTGCAAAATAAAATGTTTCATTTTGTGTTGTGAGACTTTGGTAAAGAAAGGGAAGATGATAAATCTAGGGCTTAGATTTCTTGGCAATCATTCTATTCGTTTCAAAAAAAAATTTGGGTACAAAGTCATATTCTCTTCTTCATCAACTATAGAAGCACTGTTCCTATAAGAATATGTATCATCTATAATCTGGAGGGAGTGGCATGACCCTAATATTTGTGTGTAATTTAATTTAGGAGATTGCCTTTCAATTAGAAGAAGCAACCGGAATAATTTGGTTTAGGAAAATCACTTTCAATGTGAAGAAAAGAGAGATGAACAATCAACTTCTATTCTTCCACTCATGTTTTTATTCTTACATCTTGTTCTTAAAATTTGTCTGAAGTTTCGCACACACCTACTGTGTAATTTTTTTTTGGGAGGGTTACAAGAATTTAAATCCCAGAAATAGATAGTTATGAGAATTGTTGTGTATAATTACAGGAATTTAAAACCCTAGAAACAATGAAGCACTCAGGAACATACCCTGATCACATAAGATTTGCATGTGTTTTATTTGCATGCAGCCATGGAGGTTTATTGTGTCATGTCCCCATATTAAGGCATTGTTTAAATTAAAGATTTAAACATCCCGATAAAGAAAACAACTAAATTACCGTAGTAAATATATATTATTAAAATAATATTATTATTATATGAATATTTTAAAATATAAAAAGAAATAATAGCAATTTAATCATAATTATCATAAGATAATATTATGATTATAATTATCAAATCTAAATATAAATTATATAACATATAATATATTAATATGATAATAAATATAAACATAAATAATAAATATATATTTTCATTGCATATTATAAAAGGGACTTTATATATATGTGAGGATTGGGCCTCTTAAAAGAGACACCAATTCCTTAGTAAATGGTGTTTAACAAATTAAGTCAGCAAATATATTAATAGTAATTATTATCACCAATAGTGGTGACGGTTGGGTATAAGCCCATCAAACACTTAAATAGGGAATCATAATTAGATATATAGGAGGACCAGCAAAGGAGAAAAAAAAGGGAGTCTAAGAAAAAAGAAAAATAGCAGATCAATAAACAATAAAGAATAACAGCAGTGAGAATTATCAATATCAAAGACACAACAAAGAGAAATTACAAGGAAGATACGGGACAGACAAGGTAAGTCTACAATTATATCAGGTATGTTTTTCATTAAGTATTTAAATATAGAATATAATATATATTAGTAATATTCTAGTATAGACTGTCTAAAGTGGATTCAGAAATGAATAAAGTTAAATAAATAAAGATATATCAATAGAATGAACTGATTTCATGATCATAAATAAGAAATGTAATGATGTAATAATATAATTATGACAGAAGTAAATGAATTATGATTAGAAGTAAAATTAACTATTAGTTAATTGTTTCATGCGTGAAAGTAAATAGGAATGATATAAACTATAAGATAATGATGTGAATCTAAGATATGGGAAATAAATAAATAAAAAGAATATCCCATAAATAAATATAATTAGATCTACATGATATTTATATATATATTTTTGGGTCATAAGTAGGAAAGATATCATAAATATATATAGGGAAGAATTATTCAAGTAAATATATATATATATATATATATATATATATATATATATATATATATATATAGAGAGAGAGAGAGAGAGAGAGAGATTATTAATATTATAACAAATACTATAATATATAAATATTAAAGAATAGGTGAAAGAGAATAGAATCCAATGAACAGATTCAACAAGACAAGCAGCATAAAGAGGTACGTGCACTTTCGTTATTAATAGCTTAGGTGATATAAATGTTGTAGAAGAATAATATGAATATAAATAAATGAATACTGCTTATATCAGGATAATAATTGGAATATATTACCATCAATGATGTATATACATTCTCTGTATAAGTATGAATATAGAATAGGTATAATAATATGAGAATAAATAGGAGTGTAGAAATAAGGTAAATCTCCATACATATATGAATGGAATATGGATATAGATGTGAACATTCTTAAATTGAATACAATGAAATGAATGTTGTAATTCAATGAATGTGATAGCTAAAATCCTTAGACAAATTAAGTGTATGAACAAATGATAAGTTGGAAACATTATATAAGGACATAAATATACAACTTGAATATGGATGAATAATGATTATATTGTTAATATGTTGAAATGAAAAGAAAATGGAACTCTAATGTTCTCTTTTGTGAGTTCAATTGTGCAAGGTCAAAGGAAAAATTGGGACTTGCTAAAGGGGACATTACAAGGAGTATCAGAGCTATGGATATAGATGTGAACATTCTTAAATTGAATACAATGAAATGAATGTTGTAATTCAATGAATGTGATAGCTAAAATCCTTAGACAAATTAAGTGTATGAACAAATGATAAGTTGGAAACATTATATAAGGACATAAATATACAACTTGAATATGGATGAATAATGATTATATTGTTAATATGTTGAAATGAAAAGAAAATGGAACTCTAATGTTCTCTTTTGTGAGTTCAATTGTGCAAGGTCAAAGGAAAAATTGGGACTTGCTAAAGGGGACATTACAAGTGGTATCAGAGCATTTGACCTGCCATCCTGTGAGGAAATTTGATGCAAGCTTACTCAAGAAGGTACAACACACATAACAACAACAACCAAATGGACAAGGAACTCACATGAGCCAAAGGGGTTCTGCCTTCTAATGAAGGGTTCTGCCTTTGGGTCTATGAGAGATGTGCTCTTCTAGATATGCCACTCATGATGAGAAATAATAAGTCCACATAAGCCAAAGGGGTTCTGCCTTCTAGTGAAGGGTTCTGCCTTTGGGTCTAGAGAGAAATGTGCTCTTCTAGACACGCCACTTATGATGGAAGTAATAAGTTCACATGGGCCGAAGGGGTTCTGCCTTCTAGTGAAGGGTTCTGCCTTTGGGTCTAGGAGAGAAGTACTCTTCTAGATATGCCACTCATGATGAGAAATAATTAGTCCACATAAGCCAAAGGGGTTCTGCCTTCTAACGAAGGGTTCTGCCTTTGGGTCTAGAGAGAAATGTACTCTTCTAGACACGCCACTTATGATGGAAGTAATAAGTTCACATGGGCTGAAGGGGTTCTGCCTTCTAATGAAGGGTTCTGCCTTTGGGTCTATGAGAGATGTGCTCTCCTAGATATGCCACTCATGATGAGAAATAATAAGTCCACATAAGCCAAAGGGGTTCTGCCTTCTAGTGAAGGGTTCTGCCTTTGGGTCTAGAGAGAAATGTGCTCTTCTAGACACGCCACTTATGATGGAAGTAATAAGTTCACATGGGCCAAAGGGGTTCTGCCTTCTAGTGAAGGGTTTTGCCTTTGGGTCTAGGAGAGAAGTGCTCTTCTAGATACGCCACTCATGATGGAAATGAAATGTTCACTTGGGCCAAAGGGGGTTCTATCTTTTAGTTGAAGGGTTCTGCCTTTGGGCCTAGAAGAATTGGATCACTAGGATACACCTAAAGATTAATGAAGGCCTTAAGGTAAAACCTAAGGAGAAGGCTTTAGGGTAAAACCTAAGGAAAAGGCTTTAAGGGGGGGACATTATCTCATCATCAACCCCCAGGATCATGCTATACGTTATCTTATTATCAACTTGCTTAAGCAATCAAAGTCTTACTTACAACATCATTAGATTCATCTTTTGGGATTTTCATTAATATTATTTCATTTCAAATCTCTAATCTCAGAATATCAATACTCCCAAAGTTTTCTTTAAACAATGAAAAATTCTTCCTTCTTGCATTCATTTGATTAACTAAATGTCCTCAATCATATTGCTATTCAAAGTCAAATCAAATCTTCTTTGATCATGACATTATATAATCAATTACTCCTCAAAGAACTTAACTATTCTCAATTTTGAGGTCAATAACATATGAGACCGAATCTCATGACCAAAGATCAAGATGCATCTTGGAATCTCAATACTCTCAAATCATCCCATCATTGTTAATCAAAACATCAAACAAATACTCTTATGATTACAAATTCTCTTTCATCCGGAATCAAACCATGACTTTGTCTCAACACATTGAAGATAAGCGTTAAAGTGCAAGGTAACTCATTGTGATTGCTTGAGGACAAGCAATCTTGAGTGGGGAGGGCTGTCATGTCCCCATATTAAGGCATTGTTTAAATTAAAGATTTAAACATCCCGATAAAGAAAACAACTAAATTACCGTAGTAAATATATATTATTAAAATAATATTATTATTATATGAATATTTTAAAATATAAAAAAGAAATAATAGCAATTTAATCATAATTATCATAAGATAATATTATGATTATAATTATCAAATCTAAATATAAATTATATAACATATAATATATTAATATGATAATAAATATAAACATAAATAATAAATATATATTTTCATTGCATATTATAAAAGGGACTTTATATATATGTGAGGATTGGGCCTCTTAAAAGAGACACCAATTCCTTAGTAAATGGTGTTTAACAAATTAAGTCAGCAAATATATTAATAGTAATTATTATCACCAATAGTGGTGACGGTTGGGTATAAGCCCATCAAACACTTAAATAGGGAATCATAATTAGATATATAGGAGGACCAGCAAAGGAGAAAAAAAAGGGAGTCTAAGAAAAAAGAAAAAATAGCAGATCAATAAACAATAAAGAATAACAGCAGTGAGAATTATCAATATCAAAGACACAACAAAGAGAAATTACAAGGAAGATACGGGACAGACAAGGTAAGTCTACAATTATATCAGGTATGTTTTTCATTAAGTATTTAAATATAGAATATAATATATATTAGTAATATTCTAGTATAGACTGTCTAAAGTCGATTCAGAAATGAATAAAGTTAAATAAATAAAGATATATCAATAGAATGAACTGATTTCATGATCATAAATAAGAAATGTAATGATGTAATAATATAATTATGACAGAAGTAAATGAATTATGATTAGAAGTAAAATTAACTATTAGTTAATTGTTTCATGCGTGAAAGTAAATAGGAATGATATAAACTATAAGATAATGATGTGAATCTCAGATATGGGAAATAAATAAATAAAAAGAATATCCCATAAATAAATATAATTAGATCTACATGATATTTATATATATATTTTTGGGTCATAAGTAGGAAAGATATCATAAATATATATAGGGAAGAATTATTCAAGTAAATATATATATATATATATATATATATATATATATATATATATATATATATATATATATATATATATATATATATATATATATATATATATAGAGAGAGAGAGAGAGAGAGAGAGATTATTAATATTATAACAAATACTATAATATATAAATATTAAAGAATAGGTGAAAGAGAATAGAATCCAATGAACAGATTCAACAAGACAAGCAGCATAAAGAGGTACGTGCACTTTCGTTATTAATAGCTTAGGTGATATAAATGTTGTAGAAGAATAATATGAATATAAATAAATGAATACTGCTTATATCAGGATAATAATTGGAATATATTACCATCAATGATGTATATACATTCTCTGTATAAGTATGAATATAGAATAGGTATAATAATATGAGAATAAATAGGAGTGTAGAAATAAGGTAAATCTCCATACATATATGAATGGAATATGGATATAGATGTGAACATTCTTAAATTGAATACAATGAAATGAATGTTGTAATTCAATGAATGTGATAGCTAAAATCCTTAGACAAATTAAGTGTATGAACAAATGATAAGTTGGAAACATTATATAAGGACATAAATATACAACTTGAATATGGATGAATAATGATTATATTGTTAATATGTTGAAATGAAAAGAAAATGGAACTCTAATGTTCTCTTTTGTGAGTTCAATTGTGCAAGGTCAAAGGAAAAATTGGGACTTGCTAAAGGGGACATTACATATTGGATGAGCGAAGTATATTTTGTGAGCATGGGTGACTCTTATTGATCATTATGTGTGCATGTTTGATCTTCTTGGCTGTGTTGGCTATCTTGAGTCCATACGCTAAAGTTTATCTTCAAATGCCAATAAACATGTGGTGGTTTTGTGGATGTCTTTGTTTGGTGCCTATATATCGCATAAGATATTTATAGTGTCTCCCCTTTTCGAGCTAGATCTTACAAATGCTGTAACTTATGTTCTTATGTCAAACAACTATGTAGAAGTGGGCAGGTGTGATGAGGGCCAAATAGTAAGGAGATTGATGAAAGATAGAGAAAATAAAAAGGTACCTGGATGTAATTAGATTGAAGACCATAAAATGGTACATACTCTTTGGGGATTAGATAGATCACATCCAAAAAAACAAATGAAGTCCTTATTCTGTAATGCAGACCTACCCTCAAATGTAGGTGTTGTGCCTTCACAAACAAGAGCTATAATTAATTCTTTTAGATGTGACAAGATTCATAGTTAATTGTTTTAGATAAGAGCTATTTGCTTCAAAGGAAGAACTACGATAAGAGTCAGTTAATTGTTTTAGATGCAACAAGATTCAAGGCATAAGATGAACTTGTCTTAATAAAGTAGTAGTTATAGTTACAAAATTGTTAATTCAAATGTCACATGGTATTGGTTGTTTCTCATTAGCAAATGCATAGTTTTGTTGTTGTATACTTATAGCTAGAATGGGTACATTTTGGGAACTTTAGTACGACATGTTTTTTCTATTTTTTTTATTTGGGTACATTGTAGGATTGTTTGTACTATCTTTTTTATTTTATTGTGTTTTGCTATTGGACCTGATCAACCCAATAACATTATACATGTTCTTTATGGAATATTATATAGGACTAAAATCCTTGGAGTGTTGTATCATATCATTGAATTTTTGACAAGGCAAAGTATGCTAGTTCTCAGTATAACAAATATAGCTATAGTATTGAACTTGTGTAATTTGATTGATTTGTATTTGAATTCTTGTTAGATTTAGACTTGTCCTAGATCTCTATTTGAGTGATTGGGAAATTATTAAACTTTATTTAGGGATAATTATATATTTGTTTCCATTCATATTATATAGGAATAGAGGCTAGTTATCGAGTTTGGAATGCATGATTATCATCTTGGGATATATTTTGTGTATGTAAGTTATATGATAGTGAATGGTGGGTGAATACATAGTATGAGATATGTATATTATTTACTAAGTAGTACATGAACAATGAAACTAAAAATTTCCAAGCTAGGATATTTAACATATAGTCTTGTATTAACTCCTCCAATGTAAATTCATGATTTGTTTCAGGTAAAAGTTTATATATAGCTTTGATGATGTTCTTGATTAAAAAAAACTTTACATTGAATCTAATTGTGATTGAATTATGAATTACCATCTTTCTTTCTGACAAATATGACTGGTGATCCCCATGGTGACACACTGGGTCTAATTAACTTTTTATCTAGCAACTCTTGTAGTTGAGCCCTTAACTCCATTAGTTATGTTGTGTTCATTCTGTAGGGGATTTTAGATATAGGTTCTAACATAGGAATAATATTAATGGCAAAATCAAAGGCTCTTTTAGGAGGTAACCCCAGTAGTTCATCCAAAAATATGTCCTCAAAGTCCCTAAGGAAAGAATACCTATCCATATTTGATTTTTCCTGACCTATGGACTCCTTCATCCCAACTTCCTTAAGTTTCTGGGATCCATAAAATGTTAAGTCATCTTGGAAGTAAGTTTCCCCTGATTCATCTAATTTGTTCATCTTGACAGCAAAAAGTTGTCATCCCTTTCTCTGTTCCCTTTTCATTTGTAGAGCCAAGATTTGTCTTAGTTGGACTCCCCTAGGTTTCCCTTGTAGAAAAACCTTGTTTCCTATATCATCCAGACACTCTCTCTTATTCTGGCATAACAATCCACTTTGGCTCAATGTCTCCATAACTAGTTTTCTCCTAGGATAACATCATACGAGCCTAGTGGGGCTACATAAAGGTTTACTTCTATAAAGAAAATTAGAAGTTCAATTCTAGCCTCAAACATGCATTTCTCTACATGAGCCTTGGTGTGATTTGCATATTCTACAGACTAGGTATTTGTTATAAAACCTGCCTTTCTAGGGTTTTTTTGGCTACCTTAGAGGAAACAAAACATTCGGTAGCACCAGTATGAATCAAAATTGAAATTGGAAGTCTTAATAAAATACCTATTGTTTCTATGGGAGTTATTTGGTACTTAGCTTGCCGGTCGTCCAAAGCTACATGAATGCATTGCTGAAAAGCCGCTTGTTGAGAGGGTAGAGGATTTCCTCTCTATTGAGCTCCTTGTGTCTTGTTAGGACACTGATTGGCGTAATGATCTCTACCACATGCGAAGCACCCTCCAACTAGCCCTGGCCTCTCCTAAGGTTTCCCAGAATTATCTCTATTCTTCTTGGATTAATTGTTACCCTTTTTCACCCCTTTGGACTCAATTTGTTTATTTTTGGCCCCTGTGTCATTTTTCTCAGTATATTCATGTTTCTTCCCCTTTTTCCTATAAGATTGAGAAGATTGAGACCAATCATATCTCTTTCAATTTCTTTCTTTATAAGCTGACATAGCCTTCAGCTTTTGTTCTTGTTTGATGGCCTTCTCATAGACCTAGTCCATAGTAGTAGGACCGTGAACATCAACCTCACCCCTAATCTAGGTGTTCAACCCCATTATAAACTTTTGAATGTAGAATTTCTCATCTTGTTGATGCTATGGCACATACTATAAAATTTGGGTGATTTTTTCCCAATATTCATTTATAGACATGTCAACCTACTTCAAGTTTTGAAAATCAATAAGTTTCTGGTCATAGAACATCTACAGAAACCATATTTGCCTAAACAATTCCACGAGCCTATCCCAAATAAGGCTTGTAGACCTCAAGCCAAGTTTCATATTTTTGTTCATCCACCATGTGGATGCTTCACCTGCCAACTGGAATGCTCCCCACATAGCTTTAGTAACCTCATTATAGTTCCTGATTTCAAAATATTTCTCCATTGCCATAAGCCATGCCTCCACAACATCTCCACTTATGGATCCATCAAATTTAGGTGGCATGACCTTTTTCATGTCATGAGTCAGTTCCATAGCTAAAAGCATCCTCTTATCCCATTCTAGTCTAGCTGCAGAGTAATTTTTTCAGTGCTTACTTTGGGTGGTGTCACTATTGGAATTCCTCACCATCACCCCCACCATAAGCACCCCACTTATCTTCTAGTTGACCTCTTACTTCATGTTGGAGAGTTTCTACCCTCGCCTTTCTTTCTTTCAACAAAGTCAAGATTTGGTCTAGTTAAGACTCGAATTACCCTGAAGGTGCTCCTTCATCTTGGATATCCCCCATTTCAGTTCTAATTTGAACCTTTGATGCAATCTACTTCTTCGTGATGTTTGTAGAGGAGTCACATATTAGTTTCCATGTTATTTAGCTCATTCATAATACAAATCTATTCACATTCATGTAATCTTTAACAAGAAAGGAAAGATTATCAGATTTTGCGATTGCATTGCAGTTTCCATTGGATTACATATAATCCACCAAAATTATAAAATTGTGTTTACACCTTGTTACTACAAGTCTTGTACAATTTGGGATAACTTCCCATATTCATAGTTTCTTTTTAGTCTTATGAGGTGAGGATACACACTGATATCCCTTCACACTCTCCTTAGATACATTACAATCATTAGGGTTATTTCCCTCAGTGTTTTAGGGGCAGAGGGTGTTTCTAATGCATCAGTGGAGTTAGGGGCAGCCATCCTTTCTAATTTCCTTAACTCTTGCTTGATGTGTTTCATGGCATTAGTAAAAGTTTCCTCATCAGATAACCATGCTCCTACAAGACAACTAGTCCCTTCAAGTTTGTTCATCCTTGAGGCTTGTGCCTTCAAGATCTTTTGTTGATGTAAGTAACATCCATGTTTTGTTACCTTCTTTCGAGGTGTTGTTCAAATTATAACCATTTTGGCATAGAAAATCCAAACATTAGCATACTTAATGTTGGACACCAATAGTCATCAGTAGTGAGCTCATAGGTCCATGTATTGAACCTTGTTGCTCTGATACCATATGTAACAACTTAATTCTTAATCCATAAATTTAACATAACAATTTTAACTTAATCATGATAAAATTTAACCACTTAATCAACCAATTCAAGTTAAGTAATACAACTTTAGAATCAAATTATCAATTAAGAAATATATTCATAAACATAATATAATGAAGCTTATAATTTCAAAATTAAATAGATTCCCATAGAGAATATCTTTCACTATGCATGTACAAATTATGGTCAAGGCATTATACATATCAAAGTAAGCATTACAATTGACCAGAAACTCATAAAATGGAAACATTGTACCTAGATCATGTGACATCAACTCCATAAGTGTCATCTTGTCTCTAGCTTGGGAAGGAGAGCATCACCCAGGTGATTTTCCACCAACCACAGATCGGCAGTCCCCCGTACACCTTCCTACCTAGAAGTGGCCCGACCCTTCATGGAAGGGAAGTATATTAGGAACCATTAGGTTAGCCATCTAAGTATCTGGTGTTGTGTCCTTCATAAAGTCTCACGGTCACACAACTATAGATTCCCTCTAACTATGTATGACACTTATAGAGACCATTATGCCATCTAGAGCACTGTGGACTAATAATGCATGCAAAGATAGATGCATTACTTTGGCCAAAGTTTTACCTACATAGATGTTTCATCTTGAGCGTTGTCATATATCCACCACCCTAACTTGACTTATAAGTTGTCATGTCCTACAATAGATATAAAATGACCATTCACTCTAGGTCTATTTCAAGTAGGAACAATTTGATTCATAGCTCCCATTGGAATGAGTCGACTCCCCTCTTAAGGTGGTTTTGACCAATAAGGTTGCTTTGGTAACAAGGAAATCCTAAACCCATGCATGACCACCTCATTCCAATTTAAGTTATATCTTATAATGAATCATGTTCACCCCTTCCTAGGACTCCCATGGTTTACATACACAAAATGTGGCATCAAGAAAGTTAATATTTCTCTCCAAAATCCATAGGCAAACCTTGCCTCATTTATTCACAATAGCCTTATAACAAGAAAAAGGTGTAAGCAATACACAAGTGCTATGAGCACAATTCCAACTTGGACTTAACATCCATTATTATAATGTAAAAGAACTATTTTGAGTACATGCAGTCTATATCACTAATTAAGATAGTCATGTCAAAAATTGTATGTTCGTATCATGAATACTTTCGACCTTGCCTACAGTGCAAGTTTGAACTCTAATATTGTTTTCCAAAAAGTTAATGGCTCAACCTATATGGCTTAGATTATAGTTGTATCAATGATTTCATAGCATGCATCATGCTCGTCCTAGCAGCCTTGTGTTGCACCCATAATAAAGATTGTGAAGAGCAAACTTGGACTCGACCTATTGGCCATAAGACATAATTATTAAAAGATTCCAAGAAAGCATTGCTTGGCCTATAGGCCTCAAGATGTATACAAATAAAGATTGTTGAAATATATGTCTCAACCATTAGCCCTGAGTCATAGTCTAACCAAAGACTATCAACAAATAAAGTCTTCGACCTTTGGCCTATAATGGTAGTCCATTAAAGATTTGTTAACTATTACATGGCTTGATCCTTCGGCCTATAGCCATAGTCAATAAAGACTTAATAAGATTTAAATAGCTTGGCTCTTCGACCTATAGTTCTAGTCAATAAAGACTTAATAGTATTTAAATGGAATGGCTTCAAATCATAAAGGCATGACTATCATCAACTTTGGTGGAGTTCGGCCTTACAACCTTGAACAACAGCCAAGTAAAGATTATCTATCTTGAAAAGAAACTCGGCCTATTGGCCTATAGTTACAATCATATATATATGCTATCAATAAGAAGAGAGCTCAGCCCAATAGCCTCGAGCATCGACCATTATAGACAACAAGAAATATAGTAAAGAAACTCAGCATTATAGCCTATAGCCACAACAATACTAACATAGATAAGAATAGTTTATCTGTATAGCCATTTAACACCAGCTTAGAACAAAGGTATTTATCGATAGTGATAACCAATATAGGGGAAATACACATTACCTTAGTACAGACCCCTGTCACCAAAAGATAGCCAATTTGTAAACATTGTTCTTTCTCCAAAATGTTGAGCACAACTCTCTGCTCCCTCTTCCCAGATAGAATCCGCTCCCCAACACAACAATGAAAAACCAAGCCTAGCCAACCCTTCAAAAGCTAAGGTTCTTGACTTCTCCACAAAGGCATGCCTCAAATTATGGAAAGCTACCACCCCCACTAAGGTGGTGATAGAGAGTGGTTTCTCCATTTGATCCACTTCCTCAAAAAGGTTCACACAAACATGACACTTGTCAGCTAAGGTGAGCATAAAGCTCCCAAATGCCTTCAACAACAATATTGATACTTATACATAATAGGATCAATTGCTATTGTATATCAATCTTATATCATCAAAATATAGATTTATTATGCACAACCATAAGACACTATAAACACTTAAATAATCCACGTCGTCATTATACGACATTCTTCTATGTGGAGATAGGTACATCAAATTATTTAGGGATTGAGTGTTGCTCTCCCTTCTTCTCTATGGAAAACAAGGTAAAATTAAACAAGACTAACTCTTGACTTAATTTGATGATCCAAGACTATCATTAATCAAGTCAGTACTAAATTGTCGATACGACTAAATTGACAAGATGCCTAAAGGGAAAAACAACTTATCAAGTCAAGCGAAACTTACGCAAACTTGCAAGACTCGAAAGGGAATAAAGTCTAATACTCAAGTGGCTAGCAACCTTCCCATTTTCCAACATCTATTCCTCCCTCCTGGATGATACTCTCCTTAGATCTTCGGAACGTGATCACTTTCCTGACCCAACTCACAACAAGAAAAATCATGATTAGTGCATCATAGTATGATCAATAAACTATAATAATTAAATAACCATTTAAATTGAAATCTTTTAACTGACCATCATTAAAGTAAAAGTAGTGATTAATTTGACATTTCCACAATGTCATAATATAGCTACTAATCAATCTTTGAGATTATCATGTAGGCACAAAAATTAAGCTATTCATGGGTTAGGGATGTAGTATATTCCCCCCCTTAAGAATCATCATCTCTGATGATTTACTATTTTAAAGTCAAATTAACAAAACAAGAAAATGTTTCATGAGCATGATAAATAAGTTTTTTAGAAAAGATGAAGAAATCTAGCATGAAAGTCATCATAGTTTTCCCAAGTGGCATTTTCCACTGAATATTGGTCCCACTGGACCTTGCACTGTGTTACTTCCTTTTTACATATGCATAGCTTACACATTTTTAGCACCTTGATGGGCTCAATCAGTACCACTACTAGGTCTTTCACCTATAGAACATTCCAATCAATCATAGGAATTTGATTATCAGCAGCATTATGTAAAGCCCACTTGAACTATCCCTAAGGACATTGTCATGATAGGACCTTATTAGCTAGATTGTGTAGAAGCCCTAGATAATTTTTAGTGAATCTTTGAATATCGATCTATATTTTGGTTATGGAATATCTATCTTGTGTTTATCCTAAGGATATGAATGTCTTCTCTATAAGGTTATTTAAACTAATCATAATTTAGCCTCTAATTCATATGCCTTTCCTTCTGGCTCTTGGCACATTGATAAATTTGGCTAAGACTGGTGGTGTCACTATTGCTCTCTCTCAGATAAGTTAAGAAATTATAAAGCCCTTTAGTGTATTTCTTCTAAGTTAAGAAATTATAAAGTCCTTTAGTGTATTTCTGCTGAAAGCACATTCTTTTATAAGAAGTGATTATACATTTTGCTACTATGGTTCTATGTTGAGACACTTTTTGTTTGGCTATCCCAAGTTATCTGATTTTGGCTACGGGTTATATACTAGTTCAAGACTTATGATGTTGATTTAGACCATGATTGATACATACTTTTATATTTGCATATCCTCGTTTGATCGTATATGATGTTGTTTAGATTAGGTCTTGTACCTTATTTTAGTAGACAATGTGTTATTGAGATGTAGCATCATATAACTCCTCAGATTATATTGTGTGTATTCATGTACCTTGTTGTGGATGATTGGGACTCATTGATGTATATAGTTGCAATTAAATTGTGATAATTGTCGCTTCATATCTAGTTCCATTGTTTATATATAGATATTCTCTCGTGTATTGAAATCAATTGTATTCACCTAGTGGAAGAAAGATTCTTTTTATATGTTGTAGAATGATTAAAATGTAAGTATGTGTAGTAATGGATGGTTTATTGTATCTTGCTTCAGCTATTGTTATTGCGACTGACGATGTGGAAACAAGTGTGCAGGTTGTGCCAATGGGAAACGGGGAAAACACTTGGAGACCTGTTGTGGTTCCCCAATAAGCCAGCTTAGCCTATTTGGAGAGGCTTAGGTCCATTGTATGGTCCTATATATGTGATGTCTATGTCTATGCGAAAGTCTAATGTCCTAGTAAAATTGTGATGTGTAATGTGAAGCATATGTTGTAATTGTGTGTCATGTTGTATTGAGTGATAACCTCGTGAAGTCATTCTTGGGGTAAAAGGGATCAAATAATTGTTCTAATCACAATGTTAATTAAAAAAAAAAACATCATTACCCTTCCTAAAAAAAATAAAATAAAAATAAAAATAATATATAAATATAAATAAAGCCTAAGTTGTTAGTCTAGGTGGGACCGTTAAGTAAAGCACAATAAAACAAAATGTCTTTGAAACATTTCTTTTGGGCTATTTGTATTTGACAAAAATTAGTTAATTAAAAGGGAAGAATAATTTGATTAAGTTCTCAGATAAAGGAAGGCCAAGTGGAGTGGCCAAGGAAAGACACATGCTATCCATAATTGACACATGGAGGGGGACTCATGTTGCACATGGGGACATGTGTGAAGGGGAAAAGAGGAGGAAGAAAGAAATAAAAGATACTGGGAAAAGGGGAGAAGCAGTTTTTTATTTTCTTTTTGGAAAAATAATTTTGGGGGATGGAGAATGCGGAAGCAGAGAAGAGGGAGATGTAGTGGAGCTTAATCAACCCCCAATTTCTTCTAGAAATTCCAGGTAGGCCCTCATTCAACACTGTGGGAAAGAAAAGAAAAAAAAGACTGGATAAAGAAATCTACTGATTATAAATGTGACTGTTAATTAAGTAAAACAAAAATCCTTTTCAATAAGAATTTAGCAGTACTCTGGTTTTGTGCAATGATTTTTTGTGTTGTGTGTTGTGCAAAGATCTCTGTGTTGAGTATTGTGAAATGTTTCCTATGTAAGTCTGAAGATAACACTTTTCTATTACTATTATGACTATGGTATGGTTTTCTGTGTTGTGTGTTGTGCAAAGATCTCTGTGTTAAGTGTTGTGAAATGCTTCCTGTGTAAGTCTGAAGATAACACTTTTCTGTTACTATTATGACCGTGGTATGGTTTTCTGTGTTGTGTGTTGTGCAAAGATCTCTGTGTTGAGTGTTGTGAAATGTTTCCTATGTAAGTCCAAAGATAACACTTTTCTGTTACTATTATGACTATGGTATGTGAATAGACTTGTTGATGAATGAGGTTATGATGTTTTCTCTGTTACTAACTATGTGTGGGGGTATAGAGGATGTTGCTTGTAGGTGTATTGATGGGTAAGAGTACCCTTGTTATTATTCAGTGAAATCCGGGTAAGAGTACCCTTCTTATTATTCTGCGAAATTGGGTAAGAGTACCCAGAGAAAAATTACTTGAAATTGAAAGGGTAAGAGTGCCCTGCAAGAGAAATTTTCTAAGGGTATGAGTACCCATGTGTAATGAAACTATTTGAATGTTCTAAATTTAATCCTGCAGGTTGAGGGCATATCTTATCTTTACCCCCCTCTTCATGAAGGTTCTACAGATAACCTTCTTGTGAGCTATGGAAACCACCTGTGAAGTTAATATTATGTGTTGTGAGTATCTGGCTGCATGTAAGTGTTGTGGGTTCAGTTGTTGTGAGTGTGAAACATTCCTAGGTCTCCCTGTGTTTTCTCCTAGCTCGGGGGTGGGCAGTTACTGCCCTAAGCTGGGAGGTGAGCATCACTGGCTAGAGAGATTATTTCTTTTCCTTTGTAGGTTCTGGACTGAGAAGAGTCAAGAGAAGGTTGTGGCTAGTTGGGATAGCTGAGGGAGAACTATTGTCATGTTTGCATCATGTATAGCTGTGAAGTCATTTTGAGCCAAAAACTAGATCTGGAAAGAAACTCTATGGAGCTATGTAATAAACCTATTTCTGTGTTTTTTTTATCTGAGGTAGTTGTCAAAAAGTATTCAGAAATGCAATATTGATGAGGAAATAGACTATTATATATGTTGTTCTAATTATATAACAAATAAGATTAACAATGTAAATTTTAATAAATTGTAGTTAGAATGCTCATATTTTGAAAGGAGTTCTAGCATTTCTTCTTGTAGAAAAAAAAAAGAATTATTATTTCTGGGTTATCTTGAACTGTACAACATGTGCATATAAAAAAAAAAAAGAGAATAGGAAACTAGATTAATGAATCAAAGGATGGGCATTAGATTTCTTAATTTATGTTTAGTTTCATTTTCTAATAATAAGGGAAGAACAGTCATTTAAATAATGGTGCAGCATACATCTTCTACCATATCACAGCTAGCCTAAGACTATTTAGTCTTACCCAATGCCTCTCCCTCACTCAAAATCAAAGTTCTATAAGTTTGTGACTAGTGTTGAACAGTTCAAGCACTCTTTCTGGCATTAGATAACATATACATCAACTCCTGAGCAATCAAATTCACCTTCTTGCTGTCCATAATGAAAATAAGGTAGAACTCCGAAAGAAAAGAATAAGGTAGAGAACTATATGCTTCTAATATCTCCTTGATCAGTATTAACCAAAGCTCGCGCTGCAGAAAGTGTGCCTTTAAATACCTTTTTTTTTAATGTTATCTCAGCTAAAACTTACCCTTGTTTCTATGATGACCTATACCTCCCTCAAGAGCTCTTAGTAATACAGTTCTATGCCCTAACATTTAAACTAGGTACCTAAAAACATTAAACAACACAACTCTTCTCGATAGCATTGTCCTCATGACCCCAGTGCACCCTTGGCTGATTTGGCATTTTTAAGTTGAGAAAACCTTCCTTTTATCCTCCATTCGGTCTCAGAGATCTGCTAAATCTGCAGAGGATTTGGTCATTAGCCCAACACAAGTTATGGCACACGTATTCTAGATATGGGGACATAAAAAAATAAAAATACTCACTCACTGGTATTTATACATACATTTTTCAATGATCTATGATTGTTCAGGAACAACCAGGCTTACCAGAACATTTCTACCTCAAAGCACAAACCCTGTTGCTTTAGCAAATTCCCCTTAGCCAAGGCGCCGATGCCTTAGGTAACCTAGTATGCAAGGTCAAACATAGAAAAAATTATATATATACATATATTTACATAAGTCTTATCACCAGCATAGGATATAGGACCCATCCCTCTTATGGTTTGCCATCATGAATCACAAAGCACCAAAGACACTAAAAAAAATGCATGCAGCCAGAATGAGACGACAGAGCAGGGTTCCAGGAGAGGCAATACTTTGGTCTAGTTTTGCAAAAAGGATGAAAAGACTTAATGTTAGGGCTGGGAGCGTGCTCTAATTAGGGCAACTACTCCCAACCCATTACCTAATCACATGACTTAAACTATATCTTTATACTAATCGCCCTTCTCAGCCTTCCATGGTGCTAGGGTAAGTGAGTCAAAATTCTACTTAAGTATAGTTTGTAAATGCTTTTCTTCTACACAGTTTAGTGGCATAGGTAATGTTATTTCTTTTATTCTTGATGTGCTAATAAATATATTTGGTCATGGTAAGACATTGTATTTAGAATTATCCTTGTTGCCCCTTCTCGCGGGTTAGTAATAAATAAGTCTTCAAAGGTAATTTGATTAGTGCTTGAGTATTAACTTATGACCAATGGTCAGGGTAATGTACAACTATGTTAGTATTTATACTGAGCACGTATTTATTCTCGATGTAGCTCTTGCTTTTATTGATGTTAGTACAATTAAAATTTGTTTCTATTCGAATATAATGTTTGCTCAATATGGAAAAATTATTGTTTTTAATTCTTTATATGTTATTAAATTTTTAAGGTGTTTAATGAAGAATTATTACGTTGATCATAATGTAATAATTCTACATGTAGAATTTGAGACTTTAAAACTAGCAGAGAATGGAAAAAACATGTACCTATAATGTTGTTTACTTGAATATAATATTTATTCAATATGGAGGATTATTGCCTCACTTTAAAATCTTTACACATTATTTGATTTTTGTGTATGTATTTTTCGGGATGTATTTCGTTCTTTTCCTATGATTAGTATGTTTAAAATTTGAGTTATTGCTTAGTTAATTATGGCATGGTTATGTAGTTGAGCATGTATTATCATAAACTTATCTCTCTATTTATCCTAAGGTTAGAATATTTATTACGAGC
Organism: Cunninghamia lanceolata; assembly: GCA_027924645.1. NCBI lineage: Eukaryota > Viridiplantae > Streptophyta > Pinopsida > Cupressales > Cupressaceae > Cunninghamia > Cunninghamia lanceolata. The sequence continues at coordinate 2,130,430 of BSBN01001019.1, forward strand.
CCTTTGCTTAAGGAAAATGCAAGATAGTCTTTGGCACTTGTTTCAATTATTGTTTTATTTTCTTCTACCTAGGTTTCACTGTAGTCAAAATGACCGAGTTCAAGGGAGATTGATACTATACTAATCCCTTTTAATATTAATTGCACCTAATCAAGCATGCTTAACTTTGAAAAAAAAAGTGTAATCGTCTTAATCAAAACAGAAAAAAAAATTATTAGGGTTCCATGTGGTGTTCTTTTCTCGCTTAGAGCTCTGACATTGTTTATTGGGACATTACACATTAAAGTTTTTCAAATATGAAAAATGAAACACATTATGCATCATGGCTAAGGTGGGTAGTAGAGCAATTCAGTATGCCACTAGATTGACTTCTTCAAGTACTTCAAAAGCTCCCACATACCAAGGTGCAAATTTAGACATCTTTCCAAATTTAATGGAACTTTTCTGAGGTTTTACTCTCAAGAGAACTTTCTCTCCCACAGTAAAATGCCTTTCAATGCACCTATCATCCACATAACTCTTTTTCCTATTGTTAGCTTCTGCTAACCTTTTCCTAATCAAACACACTTGATCTTCCATTTTCAAGAGCATTTCTAAACCAAGGATAACCCTATCTTCTAGCTTGTCCTAGCTTATAGGGGTTCAACACTTTCATCCACATAGTGCCTCAAATAGAGTCATCTTAATAGTTGAGTGATAGGAATTATTATAGGCAAATTCCACCAACGGAAGATAATCTTTACATTTGTATTGTTGATCCATGCAATACATTCTCAACAAATCTACCAACACTTAGTTCACCCTTTCAGTTTGGCCATCCATTTCAGGATGGTAAGTAGAGCTTATGTTCAATTGGGTTCCAAGTGAAGAGAATAAAGTTTATCAAAACCTCAATGTCATCCATGCATCTCTATTTGAGATGATCTTCTCAGGAATGTCATTGTGTATGAAAACATCTTGAACAATTTTTTGAGCTATGATGGGTGATCCATCCCTCAAGTTTCCTTGTATAAAATGGGAAGCCTTGGTATGTCTATCCACCACAACCGAGATAGCATTATGCTTGTTTCCTGACATAGGCATCCCTTGCACAAAGTCCATGCTTATAAGTTTCATTTCTATTCTAGAATTTCATGAGGGTATAACAATCCTACTAGGTGATGATATTTTGCTTTCACCCTCTAGCATTCTATACAAGTACCTACAAATTTTGTAGCATTCCTCTTCATTCTTTTCTAGAAATATAAGGGTTTTATATCAACGAGTAACTTGGTTACTCTAGGGTTCCCAAAATATGGTGTAGAATGTACCTCCTTCAATACCATATTCCTTAACTCTGTTGAGTTAGGTACATACATCCTTCCTTTGAATCTTAGTAACCCATCCGGTTCAAGGTTGAATCCCTCATATTTTAGATTTTGTGGATCTTCCTCTAGGGTTAGTTTTACCTGCTTGTAGAAATCATCTTCCTTGGATTTTTTGTAACACCTGATTCCTAAAATTAGAGTGTATGGAGATCATAGAGGAGATGTGTCTTCTTCTACTCAAAGCATCTACCACTTGATTCTCTTTTCCCTAAATGTATTTAGTCTCGAAATCATAATCCGAGATGAATTCTAGCCATCTTTTTTGCTGGGCATTGAGATGTGGCTGAGTAAACAGATACTTGAGTCCTTGATGATCTATTTTTAACTCAAAAGGTTTCCCAAGAAGGTAGTGTCTCCACATCTATAGAGCATGAATAATTGCTGCCAGTTCTAGATCATGTGGGGCATAATTTTTCAGTTTGTGTGATTCATATGTGATGACCTATCCATCCTGGACTAGCACACCACCTAAGCCTTCTTCTGAGGCATCGGTAATGACTACAAATTGATCCTCTGGGTTAGGCACTTTCAATATTGGTGCTGAAGTCAATTTTTTCTTCAGTAGGTCAAAGGCCCCCTGGCACTTTTTTGAACATTCAAACTTCTTGCCTTTTCTTTGCAAGTAAGTTATATAGGATATGCAATCTTAGAGAAGTTCTCTATGAACTTCCAATAATAACCAACAAGGCCCATAAAACTTCAAACCTCATAAACATTTTTTGGTTCCAACCATTCCAAAATAGTCTTAATCTTAGATGGGTCCATAGCTATTCCTTTAGCAAAAATTGTGTAACCCAAATATTGTACTTCTTTCTTAAAGAAAGTACACTTAGAGAGCTTGCCATATAACTCATTCTCTCTTAATCTCTAAAGAACAATTCTCAGATGTTGCATATGCTCTTCCTCATTCTTAGAATAGATCAAAATGTCATCAAGAAAAACTAAGATAAACATTTCTAGGTAGTCTCTGAACACATTGTTCATAAGATTCATAAATGCCACTGACACATTCATTAATCCAAAAGGTAGAACAATGAATTCATAATGTCCATAGCTTGTTCTAAAGGCTGTCTTATGGATGTCCTCATCCTTTAACCTTAGTTGATGGTATCCAAACCAAAGATCAATCTTGGAAAACATAGTTGTACCACTCATTTGATCAAAAAGATCATCAATGCGAGGTAATGTGTATTTATTCTTAATGGTTTCTTTGTTTAGCATGCAGTAGTCAATGCAAAACCATAAGGTGCCATTTTTCTTTTTCACAAATATGATTGATGCTCTCCATGATGACACACTGGGTCTAATTAAACCTTTACCTAGTAACTCTTGTAGTTGAGCCTTTAACTTCATTAGTTCTATTCTGGTCATTCTATAGTGGGCTTTAGATAAAGGTTCTAAACCAGGAATACTATCAATGGAAAAATCAAAGGCCCTTTTAAGAGGTAAGCTGGTAGCTCATCTGAAAATACCTCCTCAAAGTCCCTAAGGAAAGCATACCTTTCCATAACTGATCTTTCCTGACCTATGGACTCTTTTATCCCAAATTCATTAAGTTTCTTGGATTCATAAAATGTTAAGTCATCTTAGAAGTAATTTCCTCTAATTCATCTAATTTGTCCATCTTGACAGAAAAAAGTTGGCATCCCTTCCTTTGTGCCCTTTTCATTTGTAGAGCTAAGCTTTGTCTTAGTTGGACTCCCCTAGGTTTCCATTGTAGAAAAACCTTGTTTCCTATATCATCCAAACACTCTACTATTTTTGGCATAACAATCCACTTTGGCTCGATGTCTCCATAACCAGTTTATTCCTAAAATAACACAATATGAGCCTAGTGGGGCTACATAAAGCTTTACTTTTGTAGAGAAACTCAAAAGTTCAATTCTAGCCTGAAACAAGCATTGCTCTACCTTAGCCTTGGTGTGATTTGTATATTCTACAGACCAGGTATTTTCCATATTAAAACGTACCTTTCTAGGTATTTTATTTGCTACCTTAGGGGAAACAAAACATTCAGTAGCACCAATATCAATCAAAACTGAAATTGGAAGTCCAAATAAAGTACCTATTGTTTCTATGGGAGTTATTTGGTAGTTGGCTTGCTGATTGTCCAAAGTTGCATGAATGCGATGTTGAAATGCTGTTTGTTGACAGGGTAGAGGATTTCCTCTCGATTAAACTCCTTATGTCTTCTTAGGACACTGATTGGCATAATGATCTCTGCCACATGTGAAGCACCCTCCAACTCGCCCTCATCTCTCATGAGGCTTCCCATAATTGTCTCCATTCTTCTTGGAGTAATTGTTGCCCTTTTTCCCCCTTTTGGACTCAGTTTGTTTATTTTTTGCCCCTTTGTCATTTTTCTCAGTATATTCTTGTTTCTTCCCCTTTTTACTAGATGATTGAGAAGATTCAAACCAATTATATCTCTTTCGATTTCTTTCACTACAAGCCGACATAGCCTTTAGTTTCTATTCTTGTCCTATGGCCTTCTTGTAGACCTAGTCCATAGTAGTAGGACCGTCAACATCAACCTCACCCCCAATCTAGGTGTTCAGCCCCATTATAAGCTTTTGAACGTAAAATTTCTCATCCTATTGATACTCTGGCACATACTGCAGCAGTGTTGTGAATTTTTCCCAATATTCATTTACAGACATGTTAGCCTACTTCAAGTTTTGAAAATCAATAAGTTTTTGGTCATAGAATAGCTACAAAAACCATCTTTGTCTAAACAATTCCACAAACCTATCCCAAGTAAGGCTTGTAGACCTCAAGCCAAGTTCCATCTTTTTGTTCATCCAGCATGTGGATGCTTCACCTACCGACTGGAATGCTTCCCACATAGCTTTAGTAACATCATTATAGTTTTTGATTTCAAAAAACTTCTCCATTTTTGTAAGACATGGCTCTGTATTATCTCCACTTATAGATCCATCAAATTTAGGTGCCATGACCTTTTTCATGTCATAAGTTAGTTCCATAGCCATAAGGCTCCTCCTATCCCCCTTATGGTCTAGCCGCAGAGTTATTTTCTTTGTGCTCACTTTGGGAGGTGTCATTATGGTGTTCCTCGCCATCACCCCCATCATAAGCACCCTACCTGTCTTCTAGCCAACCTCTTACTTCATGTTCAAGAGTTTCTCCCTCCTCCTTGTTTCTTTCAACAAAGTCAAGATTTGGTGCAATTTAGACTCGGATTGCCCTGAAGGTGCTCCTTCATCTTAGCTATCCCCCATTCTAGTTCTAATCTGAATGTTTGATGCAGTCTACTTCTTCCTAAAGTTTGTAGAGGAGTCACAAATTAGTTTCCATGTTATTTAGCTCATTCATAATACAAATCTAACCACATTCATGTATTCTTTAACAAGAAAGGAAGGATTTTCAGAATTTTCCATTGCATTGCAGTTTGCATTGGATTACATATAATCCACCAAAATTACAAAATTGTGTTTACACCTTGCTACTACAAGTCTTTTACAATTTGGGATAACTTCCCATATTCATTATTTCTTTTCAATCTTAGGAGGTGAGGATACACACTGATATCACTTCACACTCTCCTTAGATACATTACAACCCATAGGGTTATTTCCCTCAGTTGGTACTTTAGGGGCAGAGGGTGTTTTTGATGCATCAGTTTTGACTTAGGGGCAGCCATCCTTTCTACTTTCCTTAACTCCTGCTTGATGTGTTTCATGACATTAGTGTAAGTTTCCTCATCAGTTAACCATGCTCCTACCAGGAAAATAGTCTGTTCAAGTTTCTTCATCCTTGAGACTCGTGCCTTCAAGATCTTTTGTTGACATACGTAACATCCATGTTCCATTACCTTCTTTTGAGGTGTTGTTCTAATTATAAACATTCTAGCATAGAACATCCAAACATTAGCATACTTAATGTTGGACACCAATAGTCATCAGTAGTGAGCTTATAGGTCCATTTATTGAACTTGGTTTCTCTGATACCATATGTAACAACTCAATTCTTAATCCACAAATTTAACATAACAATTTTAACTTAATCATGATAAAAGTTAACCACCTGATCAACCAATTCAAGTTAAGTAATACAACTTTAGAATCACATTATCAATTAAGCATGATATTCATCAACATAATATAATGAAGCTTATAATTTCAAAATTAAATACATTTCCATAGAGAATATCTTCAACTATGCATGTGCAAATTATGCTCAAGACATTATACAGATTAGAGTAAGCATTACAATTGACCAACAAGTCATAAAATGGAAACACTATATTTGGATCATATGACATTAATCTCCATAAGTCTCAACTTGTCTCTAGCTTGGGAAGGAGAGCATCATCCAGGTGGTTTTCCACCAACCACATATTGGTGGTCCCCCGCACACCTTCCTAGCTGGAAGTGGCCTGACCTTTCATGGAAGGGATATATATTAGGAACTGTTAGGTTAGCCATATGAGTATATGTTGTTGTGTCCTTCATAATGTCTCACAGTCACATAACTATAGATTCCCTCTAACTACATATGATGCTTCTGGAGACCATTATGCCATTTGGAGCACCGTGGACTGATAATGCATGTAGAGACAGATGCATTACTTTGGACAAAGTTTTACATACATAGACATTTTATCTTGAACGTTGCCATATGTACACCACCCTAACTCAACTTATAAGTTGTCATGTCCTATAGTAGATATAAAATGACCATTCACTCTAGGTCTATTTTGAGTAGGATCAATTCGATTCATAGTTCCCACTAGAACAAATCAACTCCCCTCTTAAGGTAGTTTCGACCAATAAGGTTACTTTAGTAACAAGGAATTCTTGAACCCATATCACCTCATTCCAATTTAATTTATATCTTATAGTGAATCATGTTCACCCCTTCAAGGGACTCCCATGGTTTACATACACAAAATGTGACATCGAGAAAGTTATTATTTCTCTCCAAAAGCCATAAACAATCCTTGCCTCATTTATTCACAATAGTCTTATAACAAGAAAAATGTGTAAGCAATCTCAAATTTCTATGAGAACAATTCTAACTTGGACTTAATGTCCATTATTATAACATAAAAGAATGGTTTTGACTACATGTAATCCATATCACTAATTAAGATAGTCATGTCGAAAACTGTATGTTCATATCATGAATACTTTCGACCTTGCCTACAATGCAAGTCTGAACTCTAAAATTGTTTTCCAAAAAGTTAATGGCTTAGCCTATATGGCTTGGAGCACAGTTGTATCAATGATTTCATAGCATGCATTGTGCTTATCCTAGCAGCCTTGAGCTGTACCCATAATAATAATAAAGATTGTGAAGAGCAAACTTGGACTCAGCCTATCGGCCATAAGCCATAATTATTAAAAGATTCAAGCCTATATATATATATATATATATATATATATATATATATATATATATATATATATATATATATATATATATATATATATATATATATATATATATATATATATATATATATATGCTATCAATAAGAAGAGAGCTCAGCCCAATGGACTTGAGCCTCGACCAATATAGACAACAAGAAATACAATAAAGAAACTTGGTCTTACGGCTTGTAGCCACAACAATGCTAACACAGATAATAATAGTTTAGTTGTATGGCCGTTTAACACCAACTTAGAACAAAGGTATTTATCTATAACGATAACCAATACATGGAAATACACATTACATTAGTACATACCCCTGTCACCAAAAGATATCCAATTCATAAACATTGTTCTTTTTCCAGAATACTGAGCACAGGTCTCTACTCCCTCTTCCCAAATAGAATCTGCTCCCCAAAAAAATAATGAAAAACCAAGCCCAACCAACCCTTCAAAATCCAAGGTTCTTGCCTTCACCACAAAGGCATGCCTCAAATTATGGAAAACTACCACCCCCACTAAGGTGGTGAGAGAGAGTGGTTTATGCATTCGATCTACTTCCTCAAGAAGGTTCACACAAACATGACACTTGTCAGCTAAGGTGAGCATAAAGCTCCCAAATGCCTTTAACAACAATATTGATACTTATACATAATAGGATCAATTTCTATTATATATCAATCTTATATCATCAAAATATAGATTTATTATAATGCACAACCATAAGACACTATAAACACTTAAATAATCCATGTCATCATTATACAACATTCTTCTACGTGGAAATAGGTCCATCGAGTGACTTAGGGATCGAGCGTCGCTCTTCCTTCTTCACTACAGACAACAATGTACAATTAAACAAGACTAACTCTTGACTTAATTTGATGATCCAAGACTATCGTTAATCGAGTCAGTACTAAATTACTGATATGACTAAATCGACAAGTCACCTAAAGGGAAAAACAACTTATCAAGTCAAGTGAAACTTACGCAAACTTGCAAGACTCAAAAGGACATAAAGTCTAACACTCAAATGGATAGCAACCTTCCCATTTTCCAACATCTATTCCTCCCTCCTAGATGATACTCTCCTTCTGTCTTCAGAAGATGATCACTTTCCTGATCCAACTCACAACCAAAAAAATCATGATCAGTGCATCATAATATGATCAATAAACTGTAATAATTAAATAACCATTTAAATCTAAATCTTGTAACTCACCATCATTAAAGTAAAAGTAGTGATTAATTTGACATTTCCACAACATCATAATCTAACTACTATTCAATCTTTTAGATTATCATGTAATCACAAAAATTAAGCTATTCATGGGTTAGGAATGTAACGGTGCTAAACCCAGAGGGGGAGAATTGTTATGGGACTTTTTTTTGGAGAAAAGAATTAAATAAGTAAAGTTTATAAAACATTATTTAAGAATAAAAAATAGAGAAAAAAGAAAATTATTTAATAGTGACGGAGGTGTATAAAACAAAAGAATGAAAAGAATGTTACTTTCAAGTTAGAAGAGGTTATAAGGTTAAAAGAACCTTATAAAAATTAAACACTCTTATTTAAGTGATTGTTACGATAAGAGTACAAATAAAAATAAAAATTATATTCCTTATTTTGTAATGATTGGGTGTGATGGTTGGAAGCCACCATTTGGGTTATTATTTAAACCCATAAAATGAATGTAAATGGATATAGACGATTCTTCAGAGATCACTAAAGAAAATATTATTGAGTTGGCAGGTTGTAAGCATTGGAGAAGGGGCACACAGTGTGTGTCCAACTTGGGGTATAGTATACACCTAGGATTGTCTTCACTAGGGCTTGTGTGTTCTAAGGCATGGGTGGTTCTAAATAAGAACTATGTGGTTCTGCATAAGAACTAGGTTTCTTCTGGAGTGCTCATGGGTTAGAAAAGGCTAAACCATTAATTATTTTCTGAAGTGAGAGAATAGAAAACTATATTTGAAGTGAGGGAATAGAAAACTATATCTGAAACTAAAAGAGATATGTATTCTTCCCTTCTATTTAAATTCTTTTGAATTTAGAATAAATGATATTTGATAATTTATATAGTTGAATCTCTAGAAGCATTAACAAACTATTTCCTTTTATTTATACTGGGAAAATAAATTTATAAATATTATTTGCTTCATAAAAATTAGTTATATTGTTTATGGAATTAGTTTCATTATATATTTTTTTACATAGTTATACTTTAAGAAATGTGAATAAGAATTATTGTCATTTAATTACTTTATATGAACTAATATATAAATAGTAATTGTTCCACATTTCTTGTTTTGGGAAAAAGGTTAAATGATACAAACACAACATCAATTTTTGGGTGGGATGGTGTAGGACTTTGGAGGCTTCCCCTTGCCATTGCCATTGCTCTTGCTTTTATGCATGGCTCACACATGAACTATGTTCCCTCTGTGATTTGTGTTAATGATAGTGTTGCCACCATTATTTCTATGGTAATGATAAAGAAGGTGTAAGGAGGTCATGAATTCAATCAATGCCCAAGATAGGATTGATAATCTCTCACTCTCCATCCTCTACACTTTTCTTTATCACTCATTAATTTGATATTGATGGCATAGCGACTATATCAACAATGAGATCCCTCTCCACCACTAGTACATGTTTTTGGTGTGATGGCAAAAGTTGACATGGTGTCAGAGCACAGGTCCTTGGTTCGAGTCCCTCGAGCCCTCGACCCTTCATCTAGGTAAGCTTGCCTTACCGATGTGGTACGTAGTGGGTACAAATCCCACATGGTACATGGTTGTATCTGGCTCCATCGTGTGGGAGGGTGTTGGCATAGTGACTATATCAATGATGAGATTCCTCTCCACCACTAGTACGTGCTTTTGGTGTGACAACAAAACTAGACATTATATTAGAGCGCAGGTCATCGGTTCGAGTCACTCGAGCCCTCGACCCTTCGTCCATGTAAGCTCAGCTTATCGACATGGTACGTAGTGGTTAAGAATCCCACATGGTATGTGGTTGTATCTGGCTCCATCGTGTGGGAGGGTTTTGGCATAGCAATTATATCGACAATGAGATCCCTCTCCACCACTAGTACATGCTTTTGGTGTATCTTTCCTTTCTCATGCCAAAGATATGAACCAACAATCTTCAACCAGCAAGGCTCTGATACCATGTGAGAGAAGCCAGGAAAACTAGATAGAATGTCAATATCAAATATGCCAAGAAAATGCAAGAGACATGAAAGATGATTAATTACATAATCACATAATTGGTAATGAATTATGAACAAGTGTGGTGTACAAATAGTATTGAGAGTTTGAGTTAATGGGAGTCAATCCCATAACTTAAGGAGATCTCAAGTAGATGTGGCAAGCTAAGCGGAGTGAGAGTTTGAAGGACTCTTCCTAACTACCACACACCCTGCTGAGGTGTCTTATGCCATGTGGGGAATATACACATAATTACTTATTTAAATATAAGTAATAGTGTTAATATTCCTACACTAACAGATATAATGTTATGTACATATTGCCCATGCCTAGGCAAACTCTTCTGTCACCACCCAACTTCTTTCACATTATTTTAATTCACTAATGGTTGTTCATGTGTTGTTCCAAAGATCTCCATCATAACTTAATAAATATGTTTGCTAACTATCAATTTGACTAAAATATTTTTATTTATCAAAAAATTTACCACCAATGGGGATGTGACACTTCTCTCTTTCTCTATCTTCCTCTTTCTCTTGGGCCACCTCCCTCCTCTCTACTTAAATATAAATATTATCTCTATCTCTCTCTACCTCTTTATCTATTATCTCTATATCTCTCTTTTTGTCTATCTCTCTTTCTCTCACTCTTTCTTTCTTCCTTGCCAAAGCCTTGGGCAACACTCGTATACGCCATTATCCTTTGTCCCTAACACCTACATAAAAATTAATGCATCATTCTCTACTATTGAAACACTTCATTACATCATTCTCTACTCACTTAATTTTTATATTTTAAACTTGCTTAAATATGATTTCATGTCTTAATCAGTGCTTTTGGGAAAAGGTTAAAGGATACAAACACAAAATTGATATTTGGGTGGGATGGTGCGGGACTTTGGAGGCTTCCCCTTGCAATTTCCATTGCTCTTGCTTTCATTCATGCCTCACACTTGAACTATGTTCCCTCTGTGCTTTGTGTTAATGGTAGTGTTGCCACCATTATTTCCATGGTAATGATAAAGAAGGTGTAAGGAGGTCATGAATTCAATCAATGCCCATGCTAGGATTGATAATCTCTCACTCTCCATCCTCTACACTTTTTTCTATCACTCATTAATTTTATATAATGTTATGTACATATTGCCCATGCCTAGGCAAACTCTTCTGTCACCACCAAACTTCTTTCACATTATTTTAATTCACTAATGGATGTTCATGTGTTGTTCCAAATATCTCCACCATACCTTAATAAATATGTTTGCTAACTATCGATTTGACTAAAATATTTTTATTTATCAAAAAATTACCACCAATGGGGATGTGACACTTCTCTCTTTCTCTATCTTCCACTTTCTCTTGGAACACCAAGCTCCTCTCTATATAAATATAAATATTATGTCTATCTCTCTCTACCTCTTTATCTATTATCTCCATATCTCTCTTTTGGTCTATCTCTCTTTCTCTCACTCTTTCTTTCTTCCACCCTGAAGCCTTGGGCAACACTCATAGACGCCATTATCATTTATTCCTAACACCTACATAAACATCAATACATCATTCTCTACTATTGAAACACTTAATTACATCATTCTCTACTCACTTAATTTTTATATTTTAAACTTGCTTAAACATGTTTTCATGTCTTAATCAATGCTATAAAGTATTAAAATTAATTACTGACCATTGCAATATTTTGTGTATCAATTTAGTATTTTCATAATGATATGGATAAAACTTAAGAATGGTTTTGAATGCTATGCACACCCTTATCTAGAAAACATAATAATATAATAACAAATTACAAGTATTGTGTGTAAATTTTAAAACCCCAAAACTTTTTTAATATTAAAAAAATATCATTGATATATATATATATATATATATATATATATATATATATATATATATATATATATATATATAGACACACACACAACTACAATCTTTTGACAAATTTTGAGAGTCTCTCAAAATTATGTCATTCATGCTATACATCTTCTTAAAATTTTTGACCACAATTTTAGAAATTTATTGTTAAAAATATTTGCACTTAAGGCGTTCCTACATTCACAATACGAATGGGAGCTCAAGGATTGTGGAATTTCTATGTAAACTTATAAGATTCCAGTCTAGAATCTTTATTAAAAAACTAAATAGTCACTCTGCAAATTAAAAAAAAAAAGAAATTTTAAGATAAAAAGACAAAAATAAAAAATAAAAAATGGTTTAAGAAGAAAAAGTGGAGAAAATCACAAAAACCATGTAAAAAATTAAAAAAAAAAAAAAAAAAAGTGAAAATCAAAGAAATGTACAAAAAGGATTATTAAATATATAGTATAGATATTTTTAGTTATAATATATGGGGTGAGTGTATGAACATTGTTCTTTTTTTAAATATTTTATTTTAGGGATTTAAAAAAGGGCATAATTCTCTGAATATTCATTATTCATTCATAATTATATAGATATTATCATAGGAAGCTCTTGCCAATCCAATAGGACCCCCACTCTCATGAGCTTATGAACATTGTTCTTTCTTTAAAAAAATGATTTTTCAATTAAAACTATAATTTTCTTTTGGTATATTTAGTTAACTAATTATGCTGAGAGGAGAGCTGAAAGATTGAGATTCAGATTCTATGAAATTTTATAAGATTCTATAAAGATATAAATATAAAAAAAGAGAAGGTGAAAGAAATTAAAAATAAAAAAATAAAATGCAAGTGGGATAGAAAAGAAGGTGGATGATAATTTAGATATATTTTTTTAAATATAAATATACTAGTTTTAAAATATTTTTTAAAAGCTATTTTGTTAAATTAAAGCTATAATATATTTTAAGTTACTTTGTTAATTAAAATTATAATATTTTTTTACTCTTTCTTTTTTAATTCTAATTGATTTTTGATTAAAATATTGTTTGCTTTCTTAATTAGTTATTGATTAAATTGTTTTGAGGGCTTGCTTCTTATCCAAGCAAGCTTCCACATTTGTTATTTATAGGTGTCTCTTCTTCCTGCTTCTCAAAGCTTTGTTATTGAACTTTGTTTTGTCAGCTGACATCGCCGCTGCAGAAGAGAGTGGAAATGGGAAAGGAGAAACAAGCAGAGGGAAGGAAAGGAAGTGAAGAGCCATCCAATGACAACAAGTCTCAGATGATTATAGTGCACAGCCACAATTCCCCTAATGATGTTACTGTTGCAGAGTTGTCGCAGAGGCTTGCGGTAGCTGAGCTACTGAGGAGAAACAGACAAATGTATCCTGCTACAATCTTTGATTCTGCCACAGAAACTGCAATTGCAAAAGCTGCGCTGGAAGGCCTTGATTTGATTTGCAACATGCTGCTTCTTGGCAAGACAGGAGTGGGTAAGAGCGCAACAATCAATTCAATTTTTGATAAGCTCATGTCCACCACATACGCATTTCAGACGGAAACAAGAAAAGTTGAGGAGATTGTAGGTACAGTTTACGGAATTAAAATTAGGGTAATCGACACACCTGGCTTGTACCGTCCTCATCTGGTTACCATCACAACAAGAAGGTCCTGCAATCGGTAGAGCATTTCATCAAGAAAACACCGCCAGATATTGTTTTGTATTGTGATCGTTTGGATATGGAGAGTATGGATGATGAAGGCGATTTATCATTGATGCGCACAATCACCGAAAGTTTAGGTCCAGAGGTGTGGCTTAATACGATTCTAGTTCTGACTCATGGCGCACAATCACTCTGCATTGACGGTAAATACATAAAATAGTGCTGAATTTTATGTTTTTTACAACTTTAAAGTTGGAAGTGCTTCTTGATTTGATTGTGATAGATATTTTTTTCTCAACATTTCTTTCTCTTGCTTTCTTTTTTCTAATGATGGATCACGGATCTCAAACCTGAGAGAAAAATATCCATCACAATCAAATCTAAAAGCACTCAATCCATCTTTAAAAGATTTTAAAGATAAATAAATAATAAACTGTAGCTAAATAATTGAAACAATTGGTATCCTTTAAGAGTTTTGGAAATATTTTTAGCCGATATTAGCCGATAGGCTATTAGTGGGAGCTTTTTGCTCCGGAAAAAACGGACGCCGGAAAACTGTCGGACGCCGGAAATATCGGACTCCCGGAAATCGTCTTCTGTTTTTCGGGCCGGGCCTGGTACGTTCGTTTCTGTCCCGGAAAATCGTCAGACGCCGTTCGCCGTTCGTGTTTTTCGTTTTCGGGGTTTCGCCCTTTTTTTCTGTTTCGTGGTCACCATTACCAAAGCACCAGGCCGTGGCCCTTCGCGTGGGATCAGATCTGTTGGCATTCTTTGAGGGGTATCAGAACACCTTTACGTTCACTCCCTTCGCCAGTTCTACCCACAATGTGTAGATTTCATCTTCAGAAACGCTGCAATGGTTTTGCATAATTGTAATCTCATGGCCCGAAAGTCCTTAACAAACCAAAAGATAATGTACACTGCTCAGGGCAGAGAGGATCCCAATCAAAAACACAGGCATCTCCATTCAAAATTGTAGGAGATTAGTACGGTGCTGACCAGCAATGATTGCCGAACAAACATCCACAACTTTGTCTCTGCGCTCAAAGACAAAGTCCCGCACCGGATACCCTAGGATTTCTATGTGTTTTTGGAATCCACCAAGGATTACCGCCTGCTGAGGGAAGATCTGCACTGGGCCGGCATGTTTAATGGCGGACTCAGCTTGTATTACTGCAATGCTCTCACTCTGCATCTGCGGAGTGGTTTTCAGTTCCAGCATTTTCGTGCATATGATCTCGGCGGTATTGCTAGGGCTTGCCTGGATGTTATAATTCACTAAGTTTATAGTATGCAATTTCAGAGTTTCATATTCAGCAAGTTTTCAAGTTTAGAGGATTAGCAGTTTCAGTCGGCTTTCTATTTGATGGATTTTTTGATTTAGTAAGTACCCAGATTAAGTGGATTATAGTTTCAGAGTTTCAGTTTCAATATGTTTCAAATCAAGTGGAATGATAATTTATTCAGTGTCAAGCTTTTGTTTTAAACGCCACCAGTACCACAATTCGCCTCCATTTCCCATCCAAAGCGCTTTCAAGGGGCATATTTAATGTCTCTCTTTCAGCCAAAAATGTCCTTAATTCTTCTTAGAAGAAAACGGAGTTGAGAAAAGCTTTAAAAAATCAAGTCTACCTAAAAACAGCGAAGTGAAAGATTACTTTATGGATTAGGGCAAGAAGCCGAAAATTTAAAGGAACGGTCGGGGAGTCAAGGGCTTGATTGATGACTTCTTTGGTGGCAACTTCCTTGGAAGAGATGGTAATTCTATTCGTTACCCATATATAATTTTTGTAGTTTTTTTTTTTCGTAATACAGTGGTATTTTTGAAATTTTACAATCTACAAATTTTTTTCATTAATCTAATTAGCAAATTATACTTAAAAAATGGTAATTATTATTATTTTAAGCTTTTTATTATTTAATTAGTTAGTCAATCCTCCTTATAAATTAATTTTAGAAAATTTTAGAATTTTTTTAATTTAATTAATAAATTCTCTTCTAAATATCATAATTATTGTTATCTTTAAATTTTCTTTTTCATTTGTTTCTTTGGTAAATTTAACTTTGTAATAAAAAAAAAATTTAGAACTTGTATCTAATAGTTGAGATAAGCTACATATACTGAGTTTACCTAATATCAATATTTTACCTTATTTAATATCAAAGTTCCTTAATGAAATCTAAGATTTCTTATAGTTACTAGAAATTGTTGCATAAGAACTTCATCAAATATTTTTCTGGGGGGTCATTAGAGCTTATTTCAATACTTTTTGTTGTTCTCTAAGGATTTAAACCTAAGATTCCTTATAGAAGCCCTAAGATTTATTTTAACCTTTTGAATGCATTCCATTGCAAACTAAGAATTCATTGCGTGAGCATCGGGCGGTAGAAAAGAAGCCACTTATGATTTAACATAGGGTTTTTTTTTTTTAAATTATAGTTATTGGTTAGAGTGGTTTAGTTTTAAACATGATCAAAGCTAAATCTGCGAAATTAGATGATTAGATTTAAGTTTTTAAGAGTTGTAGTTAGTGTTTAGTGTATTGATATTATTAATTAGAATATTTAGAGGTAAATACAAAGATAGTATAAGTAAAATAACTCAATATGGAGTTGACTTCCTCAAGAATCATAGTTAATGGTAAGCGTGTAGTGAAATTTAATCCTATATATGATTAGTAATAAGTTTCAATGGTGAGTATAAAGACAAAGTATGTAATGTGAAATGATTCAATATAGGCATGACTTCCTTAAAAGTTGTAGTTAGTAGTTATAGTATAGTTAGTTTTAGTTATAAACATGCAATTAGCAAGAAGATTGAAAAAAAAAAAAAACATAAACTATGTAAATGTAGGATTGTTTAGTCCTAAACATAATTAGTAAAAACCTCCACTAGATTCATTGCTTCTTCCACAAAATATAATTCATTAAGAATCTTAAATTTCAACAACATAACATCTTGATCTAATTTACTATTTTAATAAACAATTTACTTTTTGTTTCTTTCATTTACTCTTAAAATTTATAAATAAAATATTCTTTTATTTTAATCTCATTAATATATTATAATTATTTTAAAAATGTAAGATTTCTAATTATATTATAATTATTATAAAAAATTATAAATTTTAATCTTTATAGAGAATTATCTACCCTTTCAAGTAAAGTGTAAATTTTATCTTCAAATGACCTTCAGCCTTAAAACAAAATATTTTTAAAAAAGAAATAGTAAAAAAAATTAGAAAGATAATGCCACCCCTAATTTAAAAATAAAAATAAAATAACTTAATTTTGATTTTTATATTTCCGAACACATTAAAAAGGGCACTGGAAGGTTTCTTATTCAATTTGTTTCTTAATATTTGTACCAATTATTTCTCAATGTCTTTCATGGAATGCTGCATTTCAAATTTAAGATTACAAGATACACCCTAATAATATATAATTAGAAATATGTTTTCTTTGTCATGCATTCTAATTTTACAGTTTCGGATGAGATATTCATACAACCTATCAGCTATTCTGTTGCGCATAAATTTTGAGCAACTACTAGTGATATGTTTATATGGGGAAACAGCCACCTTTAACCCAGCGCACTGACTATAACTTACAGCATGTGCTTGAAAATTACTCTGCCTATGCTGGAAAAAGACATTTGCCGAGTGCAGTAGAGACTAGGAAAGCCGAGCTTCTCCTGCTGTGTTTATCGTCAAAGATCACAAAAGCAAGAGCACTCATCAACCTGCAGCACAGCACAGGGCCATTTTCACTTTTGTCTTACATTTTTTCTTCTCAACATCTCTACCCAGTTTTGATTGGAATTATACCAATTTTCATGTATCTTCAACAGATATGGAGAGGAGATAACAAACTTAAAATTCTCTACTGCTAAAATCTTTGTGACGAATGGAGATGGATGTGAAAAATCTATTGCAACTACTGATTATTAATTTCCTATCTTATGTTAGATTATTTGGCTGCGGAAAAATTAATTGATTTACAGCAAATATTAATTAATAACACAGCTGCAATTTCATGGAAAAATCATGGAGACAGAAAAATAAAATCAACACAATATTTTGGACAAATTGTCCCTAGAAAAACCCCGAAGGGAAAACCAGTCAGCAGATAAGAATTATATTCAACTGCAAAAAATCAAGAGATACAAAATTGCTTGCCTCTTACTGGCAGAGCTCTAGAAATTTCTTTCCTGTAAATTCCCTTCCCTCAATTGTTCTTGCTGAAATTGCTCCGGCAATATTTTCCTTCTCCGGCAATTCCACTACTCTCCAACGCTATCACTGCGCCCTTTGCTCTCACTGCAAATCAATTTGCTATTGCTACAAATTTATTTATTTGCTATCACTGCAAATACTTCTCGGATCTATGTTCTCTAAATGCCCATTGATCCTCTTTTATAATCCTCTCATTGAAAACCAATGGCTATGATTTAATCTCAATCAACGGCTAGGATTAATTAGACTCTAAACCCTAATATCTAGAAGTCTCTCGAGAAATCAATTATCTAGGTATGAAGATAATTATTTCAGCTATGTTTCCAACTTCGTAATCACCACCCGAGGCTAGAACACCTATCCAAGCTACATAAAAATTAACACTCCCTCTTAGCAAGGAAGGTGTTCTGCATAACACCCAACTTCTCTCTGAAGAAGATGAATTTTGCCTTCCCCAATGCCTTTGTCAAAATGTCTGCTACCTACTGATCTGTAGGTATATACTGTAGCTGAACAATCCTCCGCTGTACACAATCCCTGATGAAATGATACCTGATGTCTATATGCTTAGACCTATCATGAAAACTGGATTCTCTAATAATTTGATGCAACTCTGATTGTCACAGTGTATCACTGTAGTCTCAACCCTCTGACCAAACAAGGCTACCAGCAACTTTCGAAGCCATATAGCCTCACATGTTGCCATGCTAGGTGCTATGTATTCTGCTTCTGCAGAACTCAGAGCCACGGACTTTTGCTTCCTGCTGTACCAAGAGACAACCCCTGATCCCAAACTAAAGCAGCACCCTGAAGTACTTTTCCTGTCCACTGCACTACCTACCCAATCTACATCAGTATAGCCTATCAACTTGATACCATCACCTCGAGCATATTTGATCCCATACTCGATTGTACCACGCAAATACCACAACACATGCTTTGCTGCTATCCAATGCACTCTCTTTGGCTCAACCATGAACTGACTAAGAGAGTTTACTACAAAGGATATATCTGGCCTAGTGTTGACCAAATATATGAGAGATCCAATCAACATCCTGTATAAGGTGGGGTCTACATCCTTTTCCTTGGATGCGTCTACCTTCTTCCAATTCATGATCATAGGTGTAGACATGGCTCTGCAATCTTGCATCTCAAACCTCTTCAAGATTTTAATGCAGTATTTCCCTTGTCCAAGGAAAATCTCTCCATCTATCTGCCACACTTCCATGCCTAGAAAGTAGTGCATAAGCCCCAAATCCTTCATCTCGAACTCTACTGCAAGGTCCCTCTTGCACTCCTCTATAAGCCCTAGTGAACCTGTTAAAAACAAGTCGTCCACATATAGAACAAGAATGAGAATTTCACCCCCAACCACCAAGTAGTAGAGGTTAGCATTTGCCTCACTCTTCACAAAGTTTATTCCCTGCAAGTATCTATCAATGCACTCATACCACGCCCTGGGAGCCTGCTTGAGTCCATACAAAGCTTTCTTCAATCTGCACACATGGGTTTCACTGCTGTGTGCTACAAAGCCCTCTGGTTGTTCTATGTATACCTCTTCTAACAATTCACCATTAAGAAATGCCGTCTTGACATCCATTTGATGGATTTGCCATCCCATATGTGCTGCAAGTGAGATTACAGCTCGTATAGAAGTATACCTGGCCACTGGAGTGAATGTATCATCATAGTCTATTCCCTCCTTTTGAGAGAACCCCTTGGCCACGAACCTTGCCTTTTATTTTTTGATGCTACTATCTGCACCATGCTTAATCTTATAGATCTAGCGTGATCCAACCACTGCCCTATCTGTCGGTCTAGACACAACCTCCCACACATCGTTCTGCATTATTGAGGTATATTCCTCAACCATCGCATCTTACCACACCTGTTGCCATGCAGCCTCCTGATAGCTGGAAGGCTCACTATCTACCAACTGACTAACCAATGCCACATAGTCATTATACCTGGTTGGTTGTTTCCATTGCCTACTACTCGTCCTAGGAGCTCCCACAAACTCCTGAGTATCCCTATGTGTCTGTTGAACCTCACGGTTCCTCCTGTCAACTATAGAGGATGAAATATCAAACTCCATATCTTCTTGATGCATCTCTTGGATTTGTTGTATCTGTTGCCCCATATTCTATGAACTCTCAGTACCTGAGCCTGTGCTTGTACTAGTAACTGTACTCGTGCTTTGCTGCCCCTATTCTAGTTGAACAATCCTTGGAGCTTCTGTTGGCTGCTCATTCTGATCATCTGCTGGCAAATCTCTGGACCTCCTATATGCCTTGTCCTCCATGAATTTGACATCACGCCTGACTATAATCCTCCTGGTCCCTGGAATAAATATCTGATATGCCTTTGAGGTCTCGCTGTACCCCACAAAGTACCCTCTCTCTGCAGTCTAATCTAACTTGGAACATGTAGCCCCTGGAATGTGACAAAACGCCAAACTCCCAAATATCCTGAAGTGACTGACATCTGGCTTCTTCCCTGAGAATGCCTCCTCTGGTGTCATCTTGCCCAATACCTTATGTGGAACCCTGTTTTGTATGTATACTGCTGTACTGCATGCCTCTGCCCATAAGTAACGTGGCATATTTTGGTCATATAACATAGCCCTTGCTGCCTCCGATATAGAACGATTCTTCCTCTCAGCAACCCCATTCTGTTGTGGGTTGTAAGGAATGGTCCACTCTCTCTTGATTCCTTCCCTGGTACAGAACTCCTGGAACTCTTTCCCTTTTTACTCACCTCCATTGTCTGACCGAAGAACCTTTACCTTCCTGCCTGTCAAATTCTCCACAAGAGCTTTGAACTCCTGGAAGTGACTGAAGACCTCATCCTTGGTCTTCAAGAAGTATATCCAGGTTTTCCTAGAGAAATCATCAATAAAAGTAACAAAGTACTCATATCTTCTGAGAGACTTCATTGACATTGGTCCACATATATCTGAATGTACTAAATCAAGAACCCCCTTAGATCTGGTGTCACTCCTTGGAAAAGCTACTTTCACAAACTTCCCCAATACACATCCCTTACATACATCATCATGCTCTGTGCTCACGTCTGGAACACCTGTCACTGTCTCACGAAGCAATTTAAGTGCTCCATGATGTATATGGCCCATCCTCCTATGCCATAGCTCTCCTTGATCTCTAGGATTACTGCTGCTCACTAGTGCCTTAGGAGTATCAAACTACAACCTATAAAGTCGGCCGCTCCTAACTCCTATAGCTATGGGTGATTTCCAATCCTCATGCTTGATTAAAACATGCACCCCTCTAAAGAGTACATTGTAGCCTTTATCTTGAAGGACAAATACGAAAATTAGATTCATGCCCAAGCCTGGCACATACAACACATCATGAATGGAAATAGGCTTGCCATTCTCCCTCTGAAATAGAACAGTCCCTCTCCCAACTGAATTACACTTGGACTTGTTCCCCATCTGAATCTGGAATCTGATGTCCTCCTCCTTGTAGCTGGAGAAGTACTCCCTAACTCTTGTCATATGAAATGATGCCCCACTATCTATATACCAAACACCCTGTGAGGTTGAGCTAGTTAGGCAAGCTATGAGTGCAAACTCATCCTCCATTCTGCTAGAAAGCTCATCTACACTTGCTGAAGCTGCCGTCTATTTTTTGCCTTTCTTTTCATTTTTCTTCCTTTGTGGGCAATCACTGACATAGTGGCCGAACTCGTGACAGCCATAGCATTTGATCTTAGATAAGTCCTTCTTCTTCTCACTTTTTGGATTTGATCCTTTGCCAAACCCCTTCTTCGCTTTCCCTTTTCCTACTAGGGCAACGTTTTCCTGTTCCACCTCACTTTTCTGACTATTACTGCTAGTTCCATTGACAAGACTTAGTCTAAGCTTCTCCTGAGTGAAGTCACTCCATAGTCGATCCCAACTCAGTAAGGTGTCTCATCCATTAATAACTTGAACAAAGACATCCCACTGCTTAGTAAACCCATTCAAGGCTATTCGTACTAGCTCATCATCATTTGGTTTGTCTCCAACAGCTGTCAATTCATCCTTGACAAGTCTAAGTCTGGTGAGGTAACTTGTGACGTCTTCTCCCTTATTCATCTGGGTATTCCTTAACTTTTCTCTGAGAATCAGCTTCTGGTTAAGGGTAGCATTCTAGTACAGATTCATAATGGTGTCCCACATCGTCTTTGCTATATCTAACTCTGCAATATGCGGAACAATACGATCCTTAACACTGTCAAGAATCAACCTCCTCGCCTTGGCATCTTCCTTCTTATATGCTAAGAGCTGTGTTGCATCTGTAGGTACAGGTACAACAGTGGTCACATAATCCTTGATACCATTCTCTTCCAGCAATAAAGAAATTCTGGTTTTCCAGACACCAAAATTTGAGGCTCCATCCAATCTGTCCTGATCTCTTAAACCTACTGAGGCCATCTCAAAAGAAAATAATAATAATTTTAAAGAGGTCAAACTGGGTTTTATAAACCCTAGATTTTATTTATTATTTTTCCTTTCCCCCTGTGCCTATTTTACCCTCAGATCTACTCTGATACCATGTGAAAAATCTATTGCAGCTACTGATTATTAATTTCCTATCTTATGTTAGATTATTTGGCTGCCGAAAAAATAATTGATTTACAGCAAATATTAATTAATAACACAGCTGCAATTTCACGGAAAAATCATGGAGATAGAAAAATAAAATCAACACAATATTTTGGACAAATTGTCCTTGGAAAAACCCCGAAGGGAAAACCAGTCAGCAGATAAGAATTCTATTCAACTGCAGAAAATCAAGAGATACAAAATTGTTTGCCTCTTACTGGCAGAGCTCTGGAAATTTCTTTTCTGTAAATTCCCTTCACTCAATTGTTCCTGCTGAAATTACTCCAGCAATATTTTCCTTCTCTGGCAATTCCACTGCTCTCCAATGCTATCACTGCGCCCTTTGCTCTCACTGCAAATCAATTTGCTATTGCTGCAAATTTATTTATTTGCTATCGCTGCAAATACTTCTTGGATCTATGTTCTCCAAATGCTCATTGATTCTCTTTTATAATCCTCTCATTGAAAACCAATGGCCATGATTTAATCTCAATCAACGGCTAGGATTAATTAGACTCTAAACCCTAATATCTAGAAGTCTCTCGAGAAATCAATTATCTAGGTATGAAGATAATTATTTCAGCTATGTTTTTAGCCTCGTAATCACCACCCGAGACTAGAACACTTGTCCAAGCTACATAAAAATTAACAATGGAGGGCCAGTTTCTTGTTTTTTAAAGTGATTTTTATTAAAAACTTCGTGACTTTTTATAATATTGTTTATTTGGACTTTTTTAAAGTGTTTTTTATTAAAAGTTTGGTGACTTTTTATAATATTGTTTTTAGTACCTGCCTTGGGCTGGTACTATTGCAATGAGTCTTGTCTGACAAATTTGATTTAAATTTGTACTTTTCCTATGTCAACATGATAAATTTTTAACAAAAAATTATTTAGAAATGATTTATATGTATTGTCATTCGCTGAAAAAAACATGACCTCTTCTCTGCGGATTGTCGGGGAGCATGTGGCAAGTAAACAAATTATGAACACAAATTTTGTATCCCACTAGTTAAATCATGCCTAAAAGTAATTTAATTTTAATTTATTTTTAGGGTTCTACACATTTTATTTTATGTAATTAGATTATTTATTTTATTTAGTCAAAACTTTAAAATCTATAGTATCATGAATTTAATTACATTTTTTATTTTATCATGTATTAATATTATTACATTAATTAATTATTTAATCATTATAATCATTATTATTATATTATTTAAATATTTAATATTTAATATTTAATTTTGATAATTTATATTTAAATTTTAAGTGAAAATATGAACATTGAATATTTAATACATAGGAAACAACTTTCTATTATATTAAATATACACCCTAATAATTTTTTTATAAAACAATAGTGACAAGAGTTTAAAGACTATTTTGTTACTTTGCTTGTATTTAATTAAATCTTTCCAGTGTAAATATTAAATTGAAATTAATTTATTATTTACAAACGTAAAAACCTAAATCAAAACCTATTCGTTTTACTCCAAAATTTTATAAATACCTACATTTCTCAAATCAAAATTATGATGAGACAATCTACCAAGTTATGCAGGTTTTGGTACATTTATGGAGATATCTCCATTTGCAGGTGTTGCAAAAAAATTTGAATTTTTTTAAAATTATTTTTTATTTCACGAGCCTTTTAGCCCCTTTATCCAGTAGTATCATTGTATTTTCTATAACTCTTTTATAGTTCATAGTATATTAAATTAGATTTTATCTATTCTCTTGTGCTCGTGTGCAATGGTTGTTATTTACTTCATTGGCTCAACAGTTTCTTGATAGTCTTTTGTATGTGAACATTCTAGTGTTGCGAAAAAAAATTAATTTTTTTAAAATTGTTTATGGTTGTTATTTACTTCATTGGCTCAACAGTTTCTTGATAGTCTTTTGTATGTGAACATTATAGTGTTGCGAAAAAATTTGAATTTTTTTAAAATTGTTTTTTAGTTCACAAACCTTTTAGCCCCTTTATCCAGTAGTATCATTGTCTTTGCTATAACTCTTTTACAGTTCATAGTATACTATAACTCTTTTACAGTTCATAGTATATTAAATTAGATTTTATCTATTCCCTTGTGCTCATGTAGGTTTTTCAATTGATTTGGGTTGGTGCAATAGTTGTTATTTACTTCATTAGCTCAATAGTTTCTTGATAGTCTTTTGTATGTGAACATAGTGCTTTAAAAATTTTCTCACGCTGTAAAACAAATTCACTCCAGGTAATGAGCTTGTGCCAAGGAAACTATAAGAAGGCATGTTCTTAACTAGTTATTAATAATTATTTTTACAACCAATGAAAACTGAAATAGTTTTTCTATTTAAAAAATATTTAGCTATTGCTATTGTATAGATGCAAATATTATAACAAATTGAAAAATTATTTTTCTACAGAAAACTTTTACATGATAAAGGTGATTAATGTGCCTTATGGAAAGGGAGTGGCAGTTAATATATTATTCTATCAAATCAAATAAAAAAAGAAAAGTATACAAGGAAGTACATTATATTTTTAAAATTTTACTAACTATATTTAGGAACATGGCATCACTTGATTTAAATATTTTCCATCAGACTAGATTTTTAACTGTTGAGTAAATAAAATTGAAATCCCCAAAATAAAAGTATTTTTCATGACACTCTAGATTTTTAACTCTTGAGTAAAAAAAACTTAAAATCCCAAAAATAACCTAATTTCGTAAAATAAAATAACACTAAAATTTTTCTTTACAAAGCATGCATATTTTTATTTATTGATTTCTATTCACAACTATTTTATAAAAAAATTATTAGACTTTAAATTTGTTTTATAACTATACTTTAGGGTTCTACACATAAATAACCTAATTTCACTAAAATATTTCTTAACTATTTATTTGATCTTAACCATTGATGTCTAATATGAATATGTTATTGTTATTATATTATGTAATTATTCTTCAAACTTACAATATTTTAATGCATTTTAAATTGTAATAGTATTCAATATTATTACATTTTAATATCTTAGGCAGACATTTCAAATCTATCCACACTGTTATTATATTATGTAATTATTTTTCAAACATACAATATTTTAATGCATTTTAAATTGTAATGGTATTCAATATTATTACATTTTAATATTTTAGGTAGACATTTCAAATCTATCAACACCCAGCTAGGGTTAGGGTTCTACACATTTTATTTTATGAAATTAGATTATTTTTGATATTTCAATTTGATTTAGTCAAGAGTTAAAAGTCTAGGATTTCAATTTTATTTAATCAAAAGTTAAAAATCTACATTATCACAAAAAATATTCTGCCATGTTATTACATTTTTTATTTTATTATTCAAACTTACAATATTTTAATGCATTTTAAATTATAAAGGTATTAGTATTATTACATTTTAAGGAAATATTTGTGTTATTTAATAGACTTTGTAAAAGTTTAGTTTTATAGTTAGAAAATATTTTAGTCCTATTTTATTTTTACCAAATTAGATTGTTTTTGAGATTTCAATTTTATTTACCCAAGACATTTCAACACTCTTCAAAAATTAAATTTTCAATTATTCGAATGCAATTTGTCTATACAACCAATACTTAATCAACAAAAAAATTACAACTAAACAAATACTATATACAACCAATAGCTAATCAACAAAAAAAAATTACAACTAAACAAATACTATAATAACAACACTACAAGGCAAGTACTGGCCACTACCTAACACTTGTTTATTATGGAATAAAAGCAATTTTTATTAAAAGTGTGTGAGTCTTTATAATATTGTTTATTTATTATGATATTGTTTATTTATTTTTTGTTCTTCTCAAAACAAATTTTATTAAAAATTTAAAGTATGGCTTTAATAATGTTTAATTATTATATAAAAATGAATGTGTGGTTTGAAAACTAAGTTTTTTTTAATAAAAAAAAAAATTCATAGATTTAATTTTTGTTTTTTTTTCAAAATAAATTTCATTAAAAAACATAAATGCGTATTGTTTACTTATTATGGAAAGTAGTTTCATTTTTTTTGAAAGATAAATGTGTGAGTTGTAAACTAAGTTTTTGTTTTTTCCTAGTTTTATTCTCATTGTTTTATTTTATAATAAATCAAAAATTTTGAAAAAATATATGTATATAAAATCAGTTTCTTTTACCTAGCCTCTAAATATCCCTTTGTCATGTTGTCATTTGTATCCCCTTGTCATGTTGTCATTTGTATTTGTCATGTTGTCATTTCCAAATCTCTTTTCTGGTAACATAGATCTAAAAAAAAGATTTATATAAACAATTAGCATTTATTTCTATGGTTCATAGTAACCAACCCTGTAGATTTATAAATTATTGTACTGCTACAAAATATTGATATTTAACTAAATTTCTAAATTGTGGAAGTATGTCATCCACATAGTGCAAAATAAAGTGTCTGATTTTGTGTTGTGAGACTCAAGTAAAGAAAGGGAAGATGATAACTCTAGGGCTTAGATTTATTGGCAATCATTCTATTTGCTTCAAAAAAAATTTGGGTACAAAGTCATGTTCTCTTCTTCATCAACTGTAGAAGCACTATTCCTAGGGAGTGCCATGACCCTAATATTTGAGTGTAATTTAATTTAGGAGATTGCCTTTCAATTAGAAGAAGCAACCAGAATAATTTGGTTTAGGAGAATCACCTTCAATGTGAAGAAAAGAGAGATGAACAATCAACTTCTATTCTTCCACTTCTTAGATCTTGTTCTTAAATATTGCTAGAAGGTTCACATATGATTTTTGTGGCAACCACATACTGTGTATGTTTTTTGGAGGATTTCTATAAGAATTTGAAATCCCATAAACAAATAGTTATAAGAATTGTTGTGTATAATTAAAGGAATTTAATGCATGTGTTTTATTTGCATGCAGCCATGGAGGCTTACCGCATGAGGGGTGTCAATACTTGATCAACATGGGTGAGTCTTACTACATTTCACCTATTATTTATCATTATGTTTGCATGTTTGACCTTCTTGGTCATGTTGGTTATCTTGAGGATACTCTAAAGTTTATCTTCAAAATGCTAATTAAGCATGTTGTGGTTTTGTGGATGTCTTTGTTTGGTGCCTATAGATCGCATAAGAATATAAGATTAGGAGTATTTACAATGTCTCTCCTTTTTGAGCTAGATCATAAAAATGCTGCAACTTATGTTCTTCTATCAAATAGCTATGTAGAAGTGGGAAGGTGGGATGAGGCTCAAATGCTAAGGAGATTGATGAATGATAGAGAAAATAAAAAGGTACCTAGATGTAGGTAGATTGAAGGCCATAAAATGGTACATACTCTTTTAATAGAAGACATATCACCTCCAAAAACAAATGAAATCCTTATTCGTAGACCTCCCTCAAACATAGGTGTTGTGCCTTCACAAACAAGAGCTATAATTAATTCTTTTAGATGTGACAAGGTTCGAAGTTAATTGTTTTAGATAAGAGCATTTTTTTTCAAAGGAAGCACTACAACAAGAGTTAGTTAATTGTTTTAGATGCAACAAGAGTCATGGTTAAATTTTTAATATGGAATTAGATGAGAGTTTTTTTTCTCAAAGGAAGCGCTATGAAAAGAGTCATAGTTAATTATTTTAGATGAAAGCAATTTTTTTATTATAGAAAGAGTCATATTTAATAAGTTGTATATGTTACAATTTAATATTTGTCCTTTGTAAGAAGTGGAGAATAAATTTGTAATGCACATTTGTTTGTTAACAAGGCCAATAAAGAGTCATAGTTTAGGCTAAGTTGTTATGGTATAATGTAAATATTTTTCTTTTTTAAGAAGCCAAGAACAAATTTGTAGATGACACATTTGTTAAAGCATTAGTAGAATATAGTTAAGGGTTCTCAATAATTAATAAGTTGAGAGCAAATTGTACCACAAAAAATATGTAACGAACATATTCAAGTTTAAGTGTTGCTAAAACACAAGAGAAATGTAATATGAAGAACACATTTATTAAAACATTAGTGGAATATAGTTAAGGGTTTCCAATAGTTAAGAAGTTGAGAACAAGTTGTACCACAAAAAAATGTAACAACATATTCAAGTTTAAGAATTGTTAAAACACTAGAGAAATGTAACATGAGGAACATATTACTATTTTAAAAATCTATAATTATTCCATGAATATTTTACATTATATAGTGCTTAAATGACTATATGATAAAAAATTAATCATCTTTCCTCAATTAAAATTTAGTTCACAATTTGATATGTTATAATATAAAAAATAATTTTTAACATGTTATAATTTTTTAGAATATTATTTATTATGCTTGAACAATTGAAAGACACAAAATTGATTGTCTTTCCTTGATTAAATTTATTCCACAACTTGATATGTTATTGCTTAAAAAGCATTATAGATATAATATAAGAAGCATTTAAAAGTTGAGTAGGGTTGAATTTAGTTGAAAATGGTGTTTCGTTGAAATACCTATATGAAAAATCATTAATTACCAAACTATTATATGGAAATGGTGTTTGGTTGAAATACCCATGTGCAAAATCATTAATTACCAAACTATTAAAGACCCCTAAAAATAAAAAATTACCAAAAGTGTTTCTTTCCTTTATCGCCAATTCAAAATTCAAATAAATGCTTGCTTAGTATAATCATATCAAATCAAAGATATTATTAAAGGGAAACATGTTTAACAATTCATGAATAAAAAAAGAATTATTTATTGATATTATTAGATCAGATTAAATCAAAGAGGTCATGTTTTTACTTTTTAATGGGACTTCAACTTTATCAAGAGTGTTGGTAAAAGATGATTGCCCTATTCATTGAATCAAATCAGATCAAAGAGGTCATGTTTTTATTTTTTAGTGGGACTTCAACATTATCAAGAGTCTTAGTAAAAGTTGATTGCATTATTCATTGACACTATAGAGATCTTGTAGTCATAAAACAAAGAGAATAATCGTAATGGTGTAAACTTCATCTAAAGAACAATGGATTAAGCTTGGATATTTGAAGTTATCTTTGTTCCATAGGATAGTTCATAATGGATAATTCATAAATAGGGAAAATATTATAGACAAAAATGAGACTAAATTAAGTGGTCATAGATTTGATTTTAGGGCGGAGAAAAGGTGTAACATTTATTCATTACCATGTTAATTTAAAAAAGGTGGGGTTTTGAGTAATAATGGAAACAAAGTTTCTAAAAAGTAAATAATCTACAAAATAATGGATTACTCTTGGGGATTCCAAGTCATATTTTTGGAAATTAAAATAATAATTCCTAATCTGTTTTTAAATATTTATTTGATGTTACTTAAAAAAGGTGAAAGATGAGCGTATGAAATTAGAGCTCTAGAGTATAAGTGTTTTTGCATAACATTAACTTCTACATATGAAAATGTTGATCTAAAGTTTTAGAAACTTTGTCTGAAGTATACTTCTTGAAGTTTTAACCTGTTGTGATGTTTATGAAAATTACAAATCGAAAGATCAAAATTGACATTACATATACAATGAATAATCAAACATTATTTCTTAGAAGTAATTCTTATTTGAAAAAATCTACCAAAATGATGAACATGTAATGCAATGTTATAAAACCAAAGGTAAATTTATTTGGTAATAATAGTTCTTATTCAATAGTTATCACATTTTGAATTAACCATATTGTTGTTTTTATCTAGAATGAAGTTTGTTTGTAACAAGAGGTTGTGCAAAGTGAGAACTATTATTCATTTCTCATGAAGGTATTCTTCATTATTGATGTTTTGAAGTTTATGAAGTAATTGTTAAATTCTCCCTTTTCAATAAAAATTATAATTGTTGCCCTCTCAGTTGTTGTCCTTGATGTCAATACACAAACTCTCCAGTTTGTGGTTTGCTCATGTTGGTTTCTTGATACTTGGTATTCCTGACACTTGGTATGGTGGTTTGCTCGGGTTGGTTTCATGACAGTTGGTATGACAGTCATGTGGTAATATGACTGCATTGATGACATAGATGAATTTCATATTGTGTTGCCCCATGCTTAGTTTAGTTGGTTCTCTTTCACATTACAGTTCAGTTTGGATGTATAGTTTTGGTGATCATATTTCATGTTTACTTTGGCTTATCACGATACAATGCATTGATTCCATTCATTGGCTTTGGTATGGTATCTTTGGCATACAGTTGGTACAATTGTTTGATACGGTTGTTTGGTACATGCTGGCATATGCTTCACAATTAGTCATATGGACACATGGTTGTTATGGTATCATGCTCATGACACAGCATCACACTGTTGTTGGTTTGACACATGGTAGTTCTTATATGTTCTCATATTTCATATTGTCTATGCACTTGATCTTCTATTTTCTTATGCTCTCTTGAGATGATGACATTTGGATATCATTTGATTGATACATCCTTACAACCATGTATTGTAAGTATGGTCATCTATAATAGTTTGATATCATATAGCATCTTTAGTATGACACCTTTGGTAATCTGGCATTGGCCCTCTTGATCATGTTGGCATGGTTTGGTATTGATCATGTTCAGAACATCTTTGACAGTCATACACACTTTGATGATCATGTTCAGTTTGGCACCTTTGATCTTGGCATCCTTGATCATATGGTTGATTGGCATGATCAGTTTAGTTTGGTTATCATGATATTGGTTTGTTGATCACATGATGGCATCACTTGTCTTAGTTGTGAGCTCCTTTCATAATGGAATAAATCACATGATGTGTGGTAGTTTGATACTTACATGTCAAATGAGGTAAAGCAATGTTGTTTTTTTGACTCATTATTTTGGCTTCACATTTGATTGGTTCCTAAGGTGGCATTTGGCATCTTATTCATAATCACAACTTGGTTCCATTGTTTGTTATTCACTCATGAGGATCTCACAAGTTATAAAGGTTTTCAAATGTTTAATTTTCAAGAGGCATTAAGTGATGACCATAGTCTATATCCTAGCAAATAAAATAAAATCAAATTTTGGCATTTATCTTTCGCACATTATTGAGGTTACTTGCCAGCTGGGTCACTAACTACTGAATGAAGGTAAAAGTGATTGTTTGGTTGTCTCAAGTTACCAGATCTTTGAAACTTATCAAGGGCACTAGTTAATCAAACATATTCTGGCAAAAAATTAGGGTTAAGCATCATTTTACATTTTCTTTTCTATTTGGTCTTCGACGGCAAAGAATAGGGTTTCACATGGAAAAATAATCATGAGGTTTCATGGATCTATATCTGTTGGTAATCATGGAAGGTTCTAGAATAAACATGGGCTTTTGTGACTACGTCGGTTTGACTTTTGGTAATAGTTGACATTGTTATGATTTTCTTTTTTTTTTCAGTGACCGTTATGACTGTGTGATCTTTTGCATAGAGTTTTACATTTTAGTGATAGTTATAGTTGGCCATGAATGATTCAAAGGAAATATGTTTTTATTAAGATAGTTTTTAGTTAAAATGCACATTGTTTTCACGTCTATAAATCTTTGCTTTGATGATGTGAATTGGGGTTATAACCCTAGTTAGGGTTTTGGCAAAGAAACATAATGGATATTATGTTATGTTCAATCTTTGATGATATCAATAAGAGATTACAAGACTGGTGAGGGTTATTGACATATCTACCCTGTTATGGTTAATAACTGATAACAAAATGGGCATTTGACCAGAAAACTGTATGATAGTTATGGAACCACCAAAATGGTTAGACCCAAAAAATAGAGAAAAAATATAAATGATATGATATAAATATGTTACTAGTATAATGTAAATGATGTAGTGAGTACAAAAGTTTGTTCATGCATTATTGATATTATATTAGTATGGATAAAAGTGAAACAGAGTATCCCTCTATATGTAAACTTTTCATATAATAGTCTTTGTCAAAAATATGATAGTGAGGCTTGAATTAATATCTAGTGAGGCCTGTAATCACTGATATTCTTTTATTAAGCTAGTGAGGTACTTTTTTGAGTGGTTTTTATACCCCAGAGGGTTTTCCACTTAGGACAATATCTATGTTATGAATTGTCATTGATGAGTTTGATTCTCATGTTTATTTTCTTATCATCTGTCATTTGTTTTAAAGTCATTTAATTTACTTTGGTCTATATGAACACATACTTGTCTTATATCACTGTCTGAAACAATGATATTGTGCATGTCCACTTTATGAACAATCATATTTCACAGTTAGTCTCTATATGTTAAGATTTATGATAATGAGTCATTATTTTCAGTCCCTACATTGAGTTGATACATTCTTGACTTTGATCAATCTGTTTTAGTTGTCCAAATCTTTCATGGTGTCATCTACAGTCAATGGGAATTGTTTTTTTATCAAAGTTTTGAAATACAAATTTTAAGGTCACTAAGTCTTGTTAAACTTTGTATACCACTGATTCACCCCCCCCTCTCAGTAGTATTGTAGTCCAACAAGTGGTATCAGAGCCAAACCCATGTTTATAAGTTTACCAACTTAGGGGATTCCTGGTCATGGAGTATTCATCATGGGTAAGTGTAAAAGAAATAGAAGTCAAAAGAAAAACACCAATGTCAAGCAAAAGAACAATCAAACAATTCCTGTCAATTCAAATGTAGTCGTGTCTCAAGAAAAGTTCTTGTTAGTTGAGTCAATAAGTGATAATAAGAACAATTATGTAGAAGAAGAGTGTGTTAGTAACCCTGAAGGAGTTGTTGTTTCTGAAGGAGAACAAGAATTTAATGATGAAAAAAGAGAGTTCTTTGAGGATGAAGAAGTTTGTGGAGTTGATATTGAAGGAGAACTTCTGTGTGCCCTAGATACAATCAAACAACATAATGAAGAAAATAGGAGGCTAAAAGACTAGTTTCAACAACAAAAAGAATTCAAGGACAAGGTATGTTTAGATTTTGAAAAAAACTTCTTTCGAGTTTGAAAATGCCAAAAATCATATTGCAGAATTAAAAAGTCATGTTAATAAATCTGATAAATTGATTATTAGTCTAAAAACTAAGATTGAGGAAGCCAAAAGAATATAGATATGACTAAATCTGATTATGAAGTAAAGAGAAAAGAATGTCTGAAGTTAGAGGCAAAAATAATCTCTTTAAGAAAGGATTTGGAAAAGGCTTCTTCTAAACTTCACAAGAATATTCAATTTGACAAGAGTACTAAATGTTTGAATGAAATATTGAGTAGTCAGAAAAACTACAAGGATCATTTTGGTTTAGGATATGAAAAAAGGGAAAGCTCTGGTGTTAAAGATGAAGTTAAAAGGGAAATAGTTTTTGCAACAGCAGATAGGAAGAGTTTCAAGGTTAGGTAGACTCGTAGGTAGAAGATAGATATGAATTATCATTCTACTATTTCTGATGACAACAAGAAGAGAGTAAAGGATAAAACTGTTGATATTGGTAGAAGAAGAACTAACAATTTTTCAAGACCTTCATGTATCAGGCAATATCATTTGGTCAGGTATAATTATTCTTAGTTTCATGGTTATTTCTATGTCTATCATAACTACAGTCATAGAGCTAGGAATTGTACTTATTATGGTTTGTCAAATCAAAACTACAATGTTGTTTGCTATAACTGCAATAAGGTTGGACATATGAGAAGAGACTAATAGATGCATGAAAGATATGATTATAGAAATTCAAGGAATAGATATCATTATTTCTCTAACAATATGATATGCTATAGATGTCATAAGTTAGGATGAAAGGCACTGCATTGCAGAAGTAAGTTGAAGAAATCATCTGGTAACAAAAAGGAAATAGTTGACCTGATTAAGCAAAAGAAAGAACCTAGGAAGGTTTGGAAAAGGAAATCTGAACAAAAATAGAAAGAACCTAATCTTGTGCATGATACACAAGAAACATGCATAACATCTTAACAAGAGAAGCATAAAGATAGGGGGAGAGTTTATGGTTTTATCTTTTAAACCCCATATAAATCAACCAAGAAGGTTGTAAAGGTTATGGTTGTATTAGTTTTTCTATCTTCCATGGTTTGCTCTTAGTGAAATTTACAGCTTAATTCATTAGACTGCCATCTTCAGGAGGCTCTTGAATCTCAAATTGTTTTCAATGTTCATCTTGTCAATCAATGATTACCTATTGCTATATCAGGATAATTGGCAGTGATTTCACAAACAACTACAAGTGTTTCCAATGTGCAAGGATTGCATGTGACAGTATTCTTTGTTATCATTTGGTACATGACTAATAGTACTCAGTTTTATTTTTAACAGTTTTGACAGTCCTATGAAATGTCTAGTGACAAGTGATAGACAATGTTGAGGTGAAGATATGATGTGCTAAGCCTATGTGCCTAGTAGTATTGCTCATACTAGTGAAGAGGAGCTACACTGAATTGTGTTATGATAAGCTTGATAGTCAATAACTAGCAATCAAGGTTTCATGTCAATCATACATGCTTTGACAAAGATAGTGGTTGAAGTGCCATATTGAGTAATGGTTGGATAAGTGAATAGTGAAAGTGG
The DNA here is from genome assembly GCA_027924645.1 of Cunninghamia lanceolata. Taxonomy (NCBI): domain Eukaryota; kingdom Viridiplantae; phylum Streptophyta; class Pinopsida; order Cupressales; family Cupressaceae; genus Cunninghamia; species Cunninghamia lanceolata. The sequence continues at coordinate 2,165,298 of BSBN01001019.1, forward strand.
TGAAGTTTGGTTTCTTTACTTTCTTTACCTTCTTATTTCATGCTTATAATGCATATAGAATAATCTTTTTGTTACAAGACAGCAGGAGTGAGAATTTGGTTTCAAAGTATAGTTCATAAAAATCTCTAAAAGGTTGTATATGATAATGACAGTTTTTAATCCCTTGACAGTGTGCTTTGGCAAGTTGCAATGTTGAAGATAGTACAACCCTATTTTATGGTAGTGTAGCTTTGTCTTTTTGATGACAGTCAATATATGAAATCAATGTGTTTTAATTTTGTTTTATTATTTTACTGATACTACTCCTAGTATAATGTTTATACTGCTAATACTGCTCTACTATTTCAAGCAGTGATATTACCTAGTTTTTGACAGTGCTTCAGTCTCTAAACAGTGATGATTGATTGAGTAAAGATGACAAATGGTTATTTCTAGGCACAATGTTCAGTGGTTGCTTTCACAAGTTATTTCATAGTGTTTGGCAATACTAAAGTGATATGGCATGATGGTAATATTGATCTAGATGGCTATGATCTTGCAGTCATGATTCCATTTTACTTTGACAATATCTAGTCAAGGGGAGTTGACAATGGTCACATATTTCTGTTGTTTCTCATGGTTGGAACATTAAGTTGTCATTGTTTTTATACATGCTCTAATAACAGTGATAGGTTGGTGATGCTTTGACAATGATCAAATATTATCTCAATCACAATTAGTAGGTGCAGTCAGTCTTGGACTGACACTTGATAAGTCTGCTATCATTATTGCCAAGTTGGCATTATAGGGATATTTCATTCATCAGTGACATTTTATGAGTGGCATGGTAGTTCATGTGCACAATCTAGTGACATTTTTGGTTGTTGGACTTAGGGGGAGTTTCTTACATATTTCTGATCCTTGATAGTTTTCAATATCCTATGATAGTTAGCATGGTTTTTGATTGATGATTAGCATTATTTGTAACAGCATCCTCAATTGTTTGTCCATCTTTGTGCTCATTATGGTACTGACAATGTAGTTGTATTTCAGGGAATTCTGGATGTTTATTCTCCATGGGATAGTCATGGTATGATTTACATTTTCTATTTTTACTTATCATTTCTGCAGCATGTTGAATTATGATTCCTAATCTATCTTGGAGGAAATTGCACAACTCTTCCTCCCTTTGTCTTTGATACAAAAAGGGGGAGAGAGAGTTGTGTTTTGCCATCAAGGACAAAGGGGGAGTTTGTTACCCCCTCGGTTGTTGTCCTTGATGTCAATACACAAACTCTCCGGTTTGTGGTTTGCTCATGTTGGTTTCCTGATACTTGGTATTCCTGACACTTGATATGGTGGTTTGCTTGGGTTGGTTTCATGACACTTGGTATGACAATCATGTGGTAATATGGCTGCATTGATGACATAGATGACTTTCATATTGTTGGTATATTGTTGTTGGCCCATGTTTAGTTTAGTCAGTTCCCTTCCACATTGCAGTTCAGTTTGGATGTATAGTTTTGGTGATCATGTTTCATGTTTACTTTGGCTTATCATGATATAGTTTGTTGATTCCATTCATTGGCTTTGGTATGGTATCTTTGGCATACAGTTGGCATAGTTGTTTGATATAGTTGTTTGGTACATGTTTGCATATGCTTCACAGTTATTCAAATGGACACATGGTTGTTATGGTATCATGCTTATGACACAACATCACACTGTTGTTGGTTTGACACATGGTAGTTCTTATATGTTCTCATAGTTCATCTTGTCTATGCACTTGATCTTCTATTTTCTTATGCTCTCTTAAGATGATGACAATTGGATATCATTTGATTGATACAGCCTTGCATCCATGTATTGTAAGTATGGTCATCTATGATAGTTTGATATCATATAGCATCTTTAGTATGGCACCTTTGGTAATCTGGCATTGGCCCTCTTGATCATGTTGATATTGTTTGGCATTGATCATGTTCAGAACATCTTTGGTGGTCATACACACTTTGATGATCATGTTCAGTTTGGCACCTTTGATTGGCATCCTTGATCATATGGTTGATTGGCATGATCAGTTCAGTTTGGTTATCATGATATTAGTTTGTTGATCACATGATGGCATCACTTGTCTCAGTTGTGAGCTCCTTTCGTAATGGCATAAATCACATGACATGTGGTAGTTTAATACTTACATGTCAAATGAGGTAAAACAATGTTGTTTTTCTGACTCATTATTTTGGCTTCACATTTGATAGGTTCCCAAGGTGGCATTTGGCATCTTGTTGATAATCACAACTCAGTTCCACTGTTTGTTATTCACTCATGAGGATCTCACAAGTTATAAAGGTTTTCAAATGTTTAATTTTAAAGAGGCATTAAGTGATGACCATGGTCTATTTCCTAGCAAATAAAATCAAATCAAATTTTGGCATTTATCTTTCGCATGTTATTGAGGTTACTTGCCAGCTGGGTCACCGATTGTTGAATGAAGGTAAAAGTGATTGTTTGGTTGTCTCAAGTCAATAGATCTTTGAAACTTATCGAGGGCACTAGTTAATCAAACATATTTAGGCAAAAAGTTAGGGTTAAGCATCATTTTGCATTTTCTTTGCTATTTGGTCTTCAGTGGTAGAGAATAGGGTTTCACATGGCAAAATAATCATGAGGTTTAATGGATCTATCTCCGTTGGTAATCATGGAAGGTTCTGGAATAAACATGGGCTTTTGTGACTACATCAGTTTGACTTTTGGTAACAAGTGGCATTATTATGATTTTATTTTTTCTTCAGTGGCCATTATGATTGTGTGATTTTTTGCAGAGTTTTACATTTCGGTGATAGTTATAGTCGACCATGAATGATTCAAAGGAAATAAGTTTTTATTAAGATACTTTTTAGTTAAAATACACATTGTTTTCATGGCCAGGGATCTTTGCTTTGATGATGTGAATTGGGGTTATGATCCTCGTTAGGGTTTTGGCAAAGAAACACAATGGATATTCTGTTATGTTCAATCTTTGCTGATATCAATAAGAGATTACAACATTGGTGAGGGATTTTGACATATCTTACCCTGGTATGGTTAATAACTGATAATGAAATGGGTATTTGACCAGAAAATTGTATGACAGTTATGGAACCACCAAAATGGTTATACCCAAAGAATAGAAAAAAATGTAAATGATATGATATAAATATGTTACTAGTATAATGTGAATGATGCAGTGAGTACAAAAGTTTGTTCATACATTATTGACATTATATTAGTATGGATAAAAGTGAAACAGAGTATCCCTCTATATGTAAACTTTTCATATAATAGCCTTTGTTGGAAATAGGCCAGTGAGGCAACTGTAGCCAGTGAGTCTTGAATTAATAGCCAGTGAGGCCTGTAATCAGTGAGATTCTTTTATTAAGCCAGTGAGGCACTTTTTCAAGTGGTTTTTATGCCCCAGAGAGTTTTCCACTTAGGACAATATCTGTGTTATGGATTGTCATTGATGAGTTTGATTCTCATGTTTATTTGCTTATCATGTGTCATTTGTTTTAAAGTCATTTAATTCACTTTGGTCTATATGAACACATACTTGTCTTATATCACTATCTGAAACAATGATTCTATGCATGTCCACTCTATGAAGAACCATATTTCACAGCTAGCCTCTATGTGTTAAGATTTATGATAATGAGTCATTATTTTCAGTCCCTACATTGAGTTGATGCATTCTTGACTTTGATCAATCTATTTTAGTTGTCCAAATCTTTCATGATGTCATCTATAGTCAATGGGAATTGTTTTTGTATCAAAGTTTTGAAATACAGATTTTAAGGTCACTAAGTCTTGTTAAACTTTGTATACCACTGAGTCACCCCCCCTCTTAGTTGTATTGTACTCTAACAATAATGTAGTCTTATTTTTAGTTATTATGATGTAGTTGATGTGAAGATAGTAAGTGCATGCAATAGTAAGTGGGTTGAAATGGATTAGAGAATGGGTTTATTATTTTTAAAGTGTCATACACATGATTTATTTGACAATGTAAATTGTTTTGTATTTCAACTATTTTTGTTGTTCATATTTTGAAAAATAAATGTAAATATTTAGAAATGTAAGAGTTACCTCAAATATGGACAATAATAAGCATTAAAAATGATCTAAGGTTTGTTTGTTTGCTAATGTGTCAATGTATGTTGATTGACGTAAGCAAAATATTTTGTCAGTTGCATCTTATTTCTTCACTATGTTTCTAAAAAAAATTGGAGAGAACACCTCTTGGAACTTGTTGATCAATTGTGGAGAAACTTTTGGATGTAAATGTAGTCATTGAAAGAAAAAATAAGTTTTTTTTGTATTTAGACTGAACATATGTATATAAAAGAAGAGGTTATAAATGGAAACAAATTAGGAGAATGTATTCATATTCTTACATGTGCTTTTTCATATTCATAATTGCCATTTTTATTTGTAGCAATGATTGGAAAGTTGTTCTTATTATGGAAACAAAAGTGCACCTATAGTTCTAATTTCATAGTCATCTATTCCTATTAATTTTTTTTTTTATGAATATCATATTTAACTTGTATTATAGAAATAAATAGTACATATTCACACAAAAGAAAAGATGGGTGGTCAAAAGTCACATCTACGTAGTCACAACTTCAATGGGCAAATAAAAAATAGGCCTCAAAAGGTGAATAAAATGAAAGTCACAATCTCAAAGGCTAAGCATAATGTCTAACAAGAAAAGAAAAAACATTAAGCAGCACCAATAGATGACCATCAAGTGCATTTTTGTAGGGCCTCTCCCAGTTCTGCCCTTTTGGTGGAAGGTGATTTCATATGCTTACTATGTTATGATGATGGGATATCGTACTTTTGACTTTGATGTATTGACTAGACTATGACTGTGGTATACATATCATTTTGGACTTATGATTTGGTTTGGATTACATATTTTGTTATGCACATACATCCATCATGCGTTTTACATATGATGCTTTCAGGAGCTTGGCTCATATTTCATTCTAGTGGATTGTCCTTCGTTGAGTTATGGCATTGAAATTAATTGTGTGAAATGTTGCCCAACTTTATGGATGATATGCTTATTGTAATTCATATTTAGAGAGAGATTATTATGTTGTATATGTTGAGTTGTATTTGAATAAAGTATTCCTATAGTTGCATTAAAGCTTGAAATATGATTTACTGATTATGTAGATAATTGTTATTAATATCATTGCCTCGGTTATTGTATTATCATCACGTCTAACAATTTTAAACAAGTGTGCAGGCTCTCAACTAGTGGAATTGGGGAAAACACTTAAAGACCTATTGTGGTTCCCAGTAAGCCTACCTAGCCTATTTGGAGAGGCTTAGATCCATTATACAGTTATGTATGTGTGGTATTTATGTTTCCGTGGAAGTGTGTTTTGTATCTGTGTTATGTGTTGACAAATACAAATTGTGATAATGTAATGTGAAATATGTGTTGTAGCCATGAAACATGTGTTATAACAGTGTGTCGTATCATGTGTCGCGTGGTATGTCATGTTGTGTGCTATGTTGTATGGTGTAAAAAAAAAATCTTGTGAAGTTACCCTTGGGTAATAAGGGGCTAAGTAATTGTTCTTTTATTTGAAAAGATTAATACCTTCTTTAAAAAAATAATAATAATAGTAACAATAAATATAAATAAATAAATAAATTTAAGCCTAGTCCCTTAGTCTTGGTGGGACCCTTGTAAAAAGCATAATTATTTTTTTAAAAAAAGGGGGTGTTAAAATCTAAGGAGTGTCAAAAAGAGAGCAGGCAAGGTGGAGTAGCTATGTGATGGCACATGTTGTCCATGGAATAACACATGTAACCTCCTAGATGTCTCAAGTTGTTCATGGGGATATGTGGGGAAATATATTCGGTGAAACTTGGACAGAGAGAGGGGGGAGGTAAGTTTGGAAGAGATAATTGAAGAAGTAAGTTTAGAAGGAAGAATTAAAGGAAAAGGAAAAACATGGAGGACAGACAGATTATTGTGGAGCTTCATTAGCTACCATTTCTGTTGAAAAATCCAGGTTGGTCTTAAATTATTACTATGAAGTTCAGTTGTGTGAATTTTGTAAAATGGGTCTTATACAAATTGAAATTGTAATGCTCTGTTTTGTGGTAAGTGTTGTTGTAAAGTATAATGTTGTCCGTTAATCTGAAATTGATTCCTTTACTGTTATAACTATTTTGATAAAAAGGTAAGAATACACTGATTTTGCTTGATAAAGATAAATAATGGGTATGAGAACCCTTGTGATCATGGGTATGAGTACCCTTGTGATCATCGATGTTATATTTGGGAGGAAAATCCACTACTACTATTACTGAACTTAAGGGGTAAGAGTACCCAACAAGCGAAAATTTTAGAAAGTATAAGTAACCATGTGAAGTAAAAATGCTAGCTGGAATGGTTAGACCTATCCCTACACACTACTATCTACATCTACCCCTCTGTTGTAGGAAACCTTTGTGTGAATTGTGAAACCACCCTCTGAGTACAATAATAATGTTGTGAAGTGGCTATTGTATGTGAGTATTTGTTTGTTCTGTGAATGTGTATGTGTAACTCCTAGGTCTTCCTGTGTTTTCCCCTAGCTCGGGGGTGGGCAGCTACTACCCTAGGTTGGGAGGTGAGCATCCCACTGGTTACATCCAAAAAATTTGGGCTTATGTGCAGGTATAACAGGACTGCAGGAAAAAGAATGGTTGGCTGAAAGCCACCCAGAAAACAAGGTTGAAAGATGGAGTACATGCAAATCTGGGAAGGACATTAGGGTGTGCTCAAATGTTAATAAGTGCTAAGTGTGTTGTGGAGCTGCTTGCTTAAACAATCTGTATTATGTAAAACCTCTAGAATAAAACAAGTACAGACTCTATTGAAAAAAAAAATAACATGCTTTATTCTATGAAGTTCTAGATAAATGCAATGAAACAACTTATTTGATATAAGATTCTCATGTCATGTATTTCTGCTGCAAGAAACAAGAAATTCTCTGTTAAACACTGTTGAATATTATTAATCTTTATTTGACAAATTGGTTAGCTTCACATGTGATGAAATTACCAGCATTCTGAGCAATCTGTAGAAGTGTTAGGAGTCTATCATCATGCTATCTAGCTTTTGGAAGTCTATCATTTAGTTAAAAGAGCTGCTCCAGAATGGTGACAGGATTTGTTCCTTAATCCTGTTGAATATTTATGTTATAAAATAGACTGTTATAGTCTGCTGCAACAGAAAGTATAATGTTCCAAGTGTTGCTTTAGATTTGAAATTTCTGAGTTGGCCTTGATTGAGTGAACAATGATCTTCAAAATAAAATCGAAGATGTATATGTTTTTTTAGCTCAACCAATTTGCCAGCTGTAGCATAAACAAAAAAAAAGGAAGTATATTGTCTCCTTGCTGAATTAGTGCCATAGATTGAGCTGTCCAAAAACCTCTACCAACATTCACTTTCATTATATATTCTAAGCTAAACATGAAAAAAAAAAGAGAGAAGAAAGTAAAACGTTAGGATTCGCTAGGGTTATTACCCATGTTTAAAATGATAAAAGAAACCAGAAAGAAATAGAATGCTTAGCATCTATTAAGCCAATCTCTTTACAACCTTATAACGTGTTTACAAAACAAATACTTAGAAATGTGTTGATAGTGCAGCCATATGTGGTGCTTGGATGGTGTCGACTTTATATAAATGTTTTATTTTGATGTTGCCCTTCCTTATGCAATACCTTGAACTATCTTTCTCAATAGAAGATGAATATGTGAGGGGATATGTTTCCCTTGCTTCTACCTGTAGAATGTTTTATTATTCAAATATTTTCCTGGACCATTAAGTTTTAAAGTAACATATTAGTATTAAAGACATTTGCAGCACTCCATGGCTTGTAGAGGTTGACTAGCAGGTAGCAGCATCTAGTAATTCAGGACATTTCTAAACTCATGTCATAAACTCTAAGGAAACTTAGGCACATGGAAAATAGATCTCTTAAGACAGCAAGAGAATTTCTTCACTACAAAATGATAGGGGAGAATTGTTCTTCAGATGCTGAAGTTGTAAAATAAGTATTCTTAATATAACAATGCATAGGCAGTTTGATAAGAACTATCACAGCTTGGAAATGAAGAATGTATCCATGAACTGTTACCTGGGTTGCTAAATGCATTTCGCTCCAACCTTTTAGCCTTTGTCTCGGGTTTTCCTTTTCACCCAAAAGAAGAGGAGTCAAATGCATTGCTTCTTGTATTAGGGCAACTTTAGGGTTAGTGCTTTCCTGAATCTTCTAGATGAAACCAACTTGCGCTTGTTTTAAAAATATTTCTAAATTAACCTTACACAATGATAAATATTAATTTAAGTTTAGTGTTGTCATTTCCTCTTGTTGGATATACTTATGGCTGTGGTAAGTTTTTCTCACGTTAATATTATAACGTATGTAGTGTTTGAAATAGGTTAAGAATTGTTTAAATGGTGATTGAATATAGTTTGGGAATTTTAGAAATAAACCATCGAAATATCATAATCATTCAGTTGTATATCCTTTTTAAAGAAAAAAAGAAAAAAAAATCTCTTTACCATAATCCTCGTTTAAACAATGATAGTTTTAATTCTAAGTCAGATTTTCTTTCCATCATCATGAATATTCTTTTGTGTATGTCAATACGTTTCCACATAAGCATTAAAATGTAAGTAGTGTTTTGAGGTAGGAATAGAATTCTTTAATGACCATATTGTATATCTTAGTTTGTCTACTATGCATAGCCTTAGTCTAATGACTGCTTTAGACCTTCATAGAAACAAAACAATTGCTTAGAAAATATAAATGTGGTTTAAAAAAATAGTCTATGGAATGTTCTTTTTCTTTATTTATACTTTTATTATAATATAAAGTAGGGTTAATGTGATAGGTAAATACAAATATTGTCGTGTTCACATGTTTTTAGGTGGCAAGTTAGTAACTTAAAGGCAAATAGTTAATTTAGATTGAGTATTTTGATTAAAAGGTAATATCAGGGATTAGAATGAATAATTGTAGTTTAATTCCTTCAGCATAATAAATCATTATTTAAATTAATTGTAGTTTAATTCCTTTAGCATAATAAATCATTACGTAAATGGTAAATTTATGTTGGCACGTGAATTATAACTATTTTAATATTCATGCTGGTAATAAATATTTCTAGCCTATCCAATACGAAATTGCATATTTATTTATGTGTTTCTCCTTCATATAGAATTAACGTCATTTTTTTACATGTGGTAAATCGGACTTAACAGATGGTGAGTGTTTGTTATTGTTTTGCTCCATGTTAGAAGATTGGTTTTTATTATTTTCTTTTTTTTAAAAGGAATGGTTACAAGTTTAATAATTTTCATGTAAACTATTTTTGCAGCATCCTGAATTACCTTGATTGTAAGTAATATAAAAGGGGTAAAGTTTTATTTTTACGTTAGTTATATGAAATGGGGTAATGAGCATGTATGTTGTTGAGTTTTTTGGAGTAAGTGATAAAGCAAGCTAAACCTAGTAGGAAGTAGCATTAGACTCTCAGTGTTGTCACTGCAATTGACATACAAATGATCACATATCCTCAAGCAATTCTCCCTTTCTTTTCCCTTGTCATGCTTGTCATCTCTTTGTAATGTGTCGACCTATAAATGCTCTTCACGCTTGATCATGAAGAAGCATGTCATGTCTTGACCCCATTTAAATGTGTTGTAACAAAAATAATTAGGGTTTTGTGTTATGTTCTTGTGAGTTGGGTGTGGGCATTACAATTTTTTTTATTGTAGTGTTAGGTATAAATTTATATTCTTATTGTAGCCATGGTATAGATGCAATTGTGCCAGATTAGTTCAACAACAATATGGATTCACAATCACCATGGTCATATTCTATTTTAGGAGTAATCTGAAAGCAAAGATAAATATTGTTATTTCTGGAATTATTCTTTGTTCATATTGGTAGAGAAGATTTTAAGTTAATAATGATTGTCATTTCACCTTGACAACCTATTAGGTCAGCACAAGATACTTCTTATGTATTCTAGATTTTGTCCATTTTTTTTTAAATATCTATGATATCACCTTCAAGTACATTTCTAGTTTTTTTATTGTTGAGATTTTAGTGGATAGTGTGTTGTAATTTAGTTAACACAAGAAATAGTAAGTGTTAGAAAATTGGTGAGTATTACTTGTAATATTACAAATTTGAGAACATTCTAATTGGAAATAGTTAGAAAAGTTAATTATGTGGAAAATGACAACTCTTATTCGCAATGTAAGTAATACATGTATTAGGTGGTGGTAAAATGCAAATATGAATCATTCTTCTATAATAGAATGGAGAAAATAGTCAAATGAATTTTTATATATATTTTCATTTTGTTATTACTTTTTGTGGATATTTTTTGTTGTGTTGGTTGATTGATATGTTTTCATTAATGTTGCCAATGTGCAAGAAAATAACATCACAATTAGTCCAATATGATTATCTTTTGTAGATGTAATTGTTTTTCTATGTATTTCATGGGTTTTTCTTTTTTATTAATTTTAGACATGTCAATCTTGAAATCACCCACAATGTACATATGATTTTGTTCATATGCATGTAAGAATGCTTGATAAATCATTTCTATGATTTGAAATTGTTCTAGTTGCTCTTTCACAAACACTACAAATTTTAATTCTCTTACCATTAACAATTATTCTAAGCTAGAAACCTTATTATAAATCTCAAGTTTTAAATAATAAATTAGGCTAGAAACCTTTTGTTAAGAATTTTTAAATATTCATAGAAGAACTATCATTTTTTTCTAAGATTGATACCCCATAAAGAGTCTAGTGAACTAAGGATGACTTAAACTCGAATTCCCATTTCTTAAACACCTTCTGTACATGGCCTTGATCTTTCCCATACCTTTGGGTATATTAGAAGACCCATAGTTGTTTATAAAACCTAACCCTGGGAAGCCATTAAGCATTTATCATTTGTGATGCACCAATAAGTAGTTAGACTTGGGAACTTCCTTGCATCATACCTCAAAGATGAGATGTTGGGCTAGTGGAATGGTCTTTCCTCTAAAGTTACTCCATTTATGAACAAGATCAATCTATTTGTGAGATCATAGACCAGACACACCTTGTTGAATCCTTCCCTCTTATATTTTATTTCATTTGATGAATTCGATCATATTGTATAAAAATCTCCTTCTAATTTTGAGTATTAGACTATTTTATAGTTTTCTACATTCAATAAAATAGTTTCTTGTGTCTTTTGGTGTACTTTGTTCCCAAGTTATGTTTCTTTTGTCTCAAGTCTTTGTTTGCTCTCTTTTTTTACTTCAACCTCTAGTGCTTTTCTACATTGTCTTTTCATCCTTCTTGAAATTTTTATTCTCACCCTCCTAGCCTTAGTTTACCTTTGCTCCTACCTTACTCCATCACGCTCTTACAACACCTATCCACTTTGTTACAACACATTCATAACCCTTTCCTACACTTTACTACTTAATCACTTTTGCATCTTCTTGCCTCTAGCCCTTACCTAGTTCTACTATAACTTTCACAAAATCCTCCAAAACTCTCTTTCTTTAACTCTCAAGTCTCTTTTTGCAACCCAATTTTGTGACAATGACAATATTTCCACATTGCATAATCATGTTTACGAATGGAAAGAGAAAAATCATCAAACACGACCCTATTCACTTTGAAATATCGAATCCCACATATGATTAACATAGAATTCCTCGGGCAGTTGATAGTCAGGTATTGTAAACAACGTGTTTTTAGTCATTTAATAATGAGGATAGCGGCCATGAGATTCTCTAACCCATAAATGTATCTTCATTTTTTTAAGTACTGGGCATAGAGAAATGAAATGACTAAAGACTATATTGTCAGTTGGACTCTAATGAGAGATGAAGTAAGATGGTGGAATCCACTGAAATCAGTGGGAAAATGGGTGAGAATGCATTTTACGAGTGCGAGTGAGGTGAGTTGAGTACATGAGAAAGAGCAGAAAGTGTGATGATAAAAATGCAAAAATGCTATCTTCTATTATTCTTGCAAAGAAAGAATGTCTTGAATATCCTAGAATGCACTTTGAGATCTTTCTCACAAAAAAATATTCAGATGTATGAAAAGTCTCAAGATATCAATGAAGCATGTCATAAATTTGACAAAATGTCTCATTAAAATTTAGCATAATGGAATGTTTTGATTGGATTTTCAGTTCAATGCGAGGAAGAAGATGACGCATTGAAATTCTTCTATCTAATTCAAACAAAGATGATAAAAAATGGGTCATTTTGTATAGTCAATGTTTTCAAGGCATGCATTTCCCTCTCAGCCCTTAAACATGGCATGGAATTGGATGACCAGCTCATAAGAAATGAACTCTAATTGCATATTATTTCACAAATTTTTTGATTGAAATGTATTGGAAATGTGGGAGGAAGTTGGATGCATGCAAAGTGAGACGAAATGCCTTTCAAAAATGTCCATTTATAGAATGTTATGATATTAGATTGTGTATGGAATGGATCTAAGGATGAGGCATTGGGTATCCTTTTACAAATGTAGGAGGTGGGTGTCAATTCCAATCAATATATCTATTCTAGTATTATAAAAGCATGTACAAGTTTGCTACTTATGGAGCAAGGTAAACAACTACATGCTTTGGTTTCTAAACTTAGATTGGAGTTAGATGTCTTTGTTGGGAATACACTTGATAATGTTTATGTGGAATGTGGGATATTCAACCAACATAAAATATTTTTGGGAAAGTGCCTAGATAAGATGTGGTTTCATGCACCATTTTTATGCAAAACAAATTGAGATTACAAAACAAAATATTCAATTGGTGTACTAAAATTTAAGAAGTAATTAGTTTCTTCATATATTTTAATGTAGATGTGAAACCACATGTTTTCCTACTGATGTCATTGTTCATATAAAAGATTGTAGCTTCAAGCTCTATAAGGTGGAGAAATAATATTCATCCTTGATTATGATTATAATATCTTTTCTTTCTCCAATTTTGAACTCTGATTCTAAATAAATTGTGATTTTTTAGCATAATTACATAACATGTACGATGTTTATATTTCTTGTTTAAAAAAGTGGATATTTGAAATCGAATTTATCCAATGCATCAGAGATCACTCAAAAAATACAAGTTGAAATATTTGATCTTATTGCAAACCTTTGTTATGGGTCAATGATATATTTATGGACCCCTTTAATGTTGCTACCTTTAGATGTGCATTAAAGTTTTTATAAAAATGAAGGGTATGGAAGATGAAACCTTTGTGAGAGAAGTGATTTGTATCTTAGTCAAGTTGTCCTTCAAATCTAGGAGGATACCTTGGTTGTTCTTAAGATATGTGTTAGCCCGTTCTTGACTTGGCCAATTTTTAAACTTCTAGTACACCCCCATGCAATTTAGCCTGTCGCATCACAAAAACAACTATTTTTGAAGATGTATAGAAGCTGGTGTGCAACCCTAACCTCAGTTTACCCAATGTGGCCAGTTTTTATGCCACAATTCCTCACTATTTGAGATATTTTAAAGTTCTAAGTTTCTAGCCGGTGATTCACAAATGATATTAATTCTTAGATTTTTACCTCAGAAACCAAAATGATTTCTGGGTTTTGCTCTAAGACGCCCAATCATTATTTTATCAAAATTTCATAGAAAACGGAGTGGTCATTTGAGAGATATGGAATTTTCTGTCTAAGCACGGTTTCAACGTTCCTAAGTTTTGAATAAGGTTTCTATTTCAGAAAAGTTAATAAAGGCATTGTTATTGAGGACAACTTTATTCTTCATGGTGACAAGTTATAAAGTCTAATGGTTTATAAGGTTAATGACTTTATTAAAATCAAATATTTATAACTGCCCTAAAATCTTTATGTGAAGTTTGAAGACTTTAGTGAACTATTTATTGTCAGGAATTTTCTTAGTTCAAGAACCCCATACATCGCCAACTCTTTGTTGTCCGGTGTTTCATGGGTACGAGAACTCCTTACATTGCCGATTCATCATGCTGCGATTTTAAAGTTCCTTAAAATTGATGACACCCTACTTTTTGTAGTCGGGGAAGTTCAGGAGTTTTGGAACCTTTTTCATCGGGGACTTCTAGGGTTTTGGAAACCTCATTTGTATAGGTTGAGAAGAATGGAACGGCGTGGATTGATAGACCGGGCTATATTACACTGTGTATCTTCGCCTGTGCCGATGGTCGAACCTCTCAAAAGAATGTAATCTCGTGAAATGCAGTGATCGCAGGATATGCATAAAATGTAGTTGTTGATCGATTAAGGCTCATCAAATGAGGCCTGTAAACATCAAGCTCATGCTATTAGCCTCTCGTCAGCACTAAACTAACTTACACTCATAGTGACCCAGCAACGAGTAACCTATTATACATATGCCAAGAAATCATCCTTTCAGCGATAGTAAGTTTGAAGAATCTCCAAGAAGCGGATCCACAAAAGAAAAAGACCATGTGATAAACTTGTGTAGGTCTCAGTATATTTGATTAGGAGAGCAAGTACCAGATCTGCACAAAAGGATTTGTTGAAGAGGTTTTCAAAACAATACAATGTATTGTGAAGTCACTCAATAATTTTCGGCATCCTCACAACGTATCCAAATCACGAGCTTAGGAACAAAGGCTTTGTCAAATTGAATGGTTGAAACTGCCCTGGCAGAAATGTATGCAAATTCTGGAAACACAGACAAAGCAGGTAAACTATTTGACAGAACGCCTCATGCAATATGATGATGGTTGGAATCTCGTAAACAGTTTCATTGAAAAGAGTCTAGAAAACTCTCAAGCAGATGCAATCGGCATGTATTATGCGAAACTCCATTGGGTGCCATAACAGGAACATTTAGAGTCGGCACATTGAAAAGAGTGCAGATGTGGAAGTAGAGTGGATGGCTGTACTTGCAGATTATGAGAAGAAATGCCCTGAAGAAGCTGCAGAGTCCAAGACACTAATATCTCGTAAATTGCCTAAAAGGTGGGAGAAGGCGCTCCCTACATACACCCCAGAGACCCCTGCTGATGCTGCACGAAACTTGTCTTGGCAATGTTTAAATGCACTTGCAAGGGTTCTTCCAGGATGTCTAGGTGGAAGTGCAGACCTTGCATCATGTAACAATGACTTTGCTAAAAATGTTTGGGAATTTCTAGAAGGATACCCTGGCAGAGTGATGTGGGCAAAGGCAAAACATATAAAACAGAACAATGTGCTACGGCACAATCAAACAAAACCTTTTCATTTCTCTTGAATAAAACGTTTACAATTGTCTCTATTTATAGAGGTCTTTGGAAGGATCCGGAAGATCTAAAAAAATCTTCACATGTACCAAATGGAGCTAGAAAAATCTGCACATGTATTTGGAGGTTGGTCAATGGCAGCGAAGAAATGGTCTATGGAGGATGGTAGAAGCTTCTGTTTTTAATGCAGACAGTAGAGTACTTTGACTGTGGTTGTTTCTAGATGGTCGGTGGTAAAGTTGAATTTAATGCATATAATTGTGGTCGAAATTATTAGATCGTTCTAACATTGCTCCTAATTTCTACTATCAACAACTAATTACATCAATATTTACAATGCCTAAAATTTCTCTCAAATAGTCAAATTGGTCTTGTGCTAATGCCTTCGTGAATATGTTTGCAAGTTGCTCCTTTGATTGGCAATGCTGTAGGATGAGTTCTACATTGTTGATAAATTCTCGAATGAAGTGATATCTAGTGTCAATGTGCTTTGTCCTCTTGTAAAAAACATGATTCTTTGATAGTGCAATGGTGGACTTGTTGTCACAATAGATTGTAGTAGGCTCCTCTTGCTCGTGCATTAGATCCTTCAAAAAATTTCGCGTCCAAACTGCTTGACATGTTGCTGATGTACCTACTACATACTCTGCTTCTGCTGATGAGATTGTCACTATTGGTTGTTTCTTTGATGCCCATGCTACAAAACCTGTTCCAAGATGAAATACATATCCAGATGTGCTCTTTCTATCATCTATACTCCCTGCAAAGTCACTATCTGTATATCCAATCAACTGAAAATCATTTGAAGTAGAATACATTATGCCATAATTCATAGTTCCTGCAATATACCTCAATAACCTTTTTCATGCTTGCCAATGTGAGTTCTTTGGTGATTCCATGAATCTAGAAATCAAACTAACTCCATACATTATATCCGGCCTAGTTGTTGTAAGATACATCAAACTGCCCACCAATTTTCTAAATATAGTTGAATCAAAGTCCATCTCATTGTCTTCTCTACTTAGTTTTGTGCCTATTGCCACAGGTGTAGAAACTGGACTACAATTTATCATTCTAAATCTTCTCAAAACATCTTTTGCATATTTACTTTGACAAATAAAAATGCTTTTATCATTTTGTGTAACTTCAATGCCAAGAAAATATATCATCAAACCAAAATCTATCATCTCAAATTTTTTCTTCATTGCAGATTTAAATATGTCTATAGAAATATTTCCTGTAAAGATCAAATCATCAATATATAAACAAACAATCAAAATCTGACCTTATTCATTGACCTTGGTGTATAGGGTAGGCTCACTAGTGCTTCTGCTAAATCCATTCTTTATCATGTATGTATCAATCCTTTTGTACCAAGCTCTTGGTGCTTGCTTCAATTAATAGAGTGCCTTCTTTAACCTATAAACCTTGTCTTCATATCCTTTTATTTCATATCCTAGTAGTTGTTGTACATAAACTTCTTCTTCTAAATATGCATTCAAAAAAGCTGATTTGACATCCATTTGATAAACTTTCCAATTGTTTTGAGCTGCAATAGCTAGTACCATCCTAATTGTGTCAAGTCTTGCTACGGGTACAAATGTTTCATTGTAATCAACTCCATATTCTTGTGCAAATCCATTAGCTACTAATCTTTCCTTATATTTAGTTTTATAAACCCATTTCACACCTATGGATTCTTTATCCTTAGGTAAATCAACTAGATCCCATGTATCATTTTTCTCAATAGATTTCATTTCATCATTCATTGCATTAATCCAATGTTCTTCCTTAATTGCATCTTCAAAATATATAGGATCTTGAGCAAATAAAACAAAATTATATTTCAAATCTATCATATCTCCTTGATCATATATTTCTTGCAAGCTTCTAGTCTTTTTGTCTCTTAGTCTTGGTCTCAATGATGCAAGTGTAGGATGTGAGTCATTACTTACTTGTGGACTTGATGATTCTCCTTGCTCAACTTGCCTTTGTGAGTTTTCTCCTTGTGAACTTTTTTATGGTGTTCCTCCTTACTCATTTGATTGTTCTCCTTGTTCTTCTTGTTCTCCTTGACCTTCTTGTTCTTATTCTTCATATGGTATTGTTGTTGTACCTATAATTGTCTTGTCTATATTGCCATCCCAAGATTCTTCCTCTTTGAATACATCTCTACTTACAATGACTTTCTTGGTTATAGGATTAAACAACTTATATGCCTTAGATTGTTTAGTACAGCCAATAAAAATGTATTTTTCACTTTTATCATCCAATTTACTCATTTCTTTAGGAACATGTGCATATGCAATACAACCAAATACTCTAAAATGAGAGACACTATGATGCTTACCACTCCATGCTTGTTGTCGAATCATGTCCCTCACAATCTTTGTTGGACTCCTGTTCAAGGTGCTACCACAATAATGGGTTACACTTTCTAGGACATCCTGATTTTTGTTGAAATCACATATTTTTAGAAATAATAATGATTTAAGCCTTGAAAGGTTCCATTTAAAGGATTTTAATTGAAGAAGGTTTGATCAAACCCCCTTAGATTCAAACCCCCTTGGATAGAACCCCACTAGTTTTAAACCATACCTATAATGGAGTCTCCTCTACACCTATCAAAATACTGATAAAAACCCACTTTTGTTTTACCTTTTGGGGGATCAAGTGAATTAATTTAAAATTTATGTTTTGTAACTATGTAGTCCTTATTATAAGCTTCCCAAAAAGTATAATTTTAAATATATTTAATTTGATTATTATATTTATTTTTATTTCTTATGAATGTAGGTTTTTCACCGAGCATCAAGTTTTCTGTTCTACACACATGGAAAATTAGTAAATTAGTGAAAAAAAAATTCTCAAAAGTATCTATACCCTAAGTATTGATGTCCTTGTTTCAATGAATTTTTTTTTTTGAATTTCAATACATACAGAAAAAGTTATGTTTTACAGAATATGCCTATGTCTAAATTATAATTGGTTTGACTTCAAAACTTAATTAAAAAAAATATTCAACAAAACACTATGAAACCAAATGCATGCCCTATATATCGGTGTTACCAATCTAAATTTAAAAGAATCAGAATTTTATCCTTTGTAGAAAAAAAGTTATGTGCTACAGAATACACATCACTTAAAAAAATGTTGTTTACTATTAAAAACTAGTTACCAAAGGAGGCACAAAAACTTTTACAATTTAACTCCAATTGTTTTTTTTATAAATATTTAGAATCTACAAACAAATTCTCACAAATCACTAGTTCACATCATCTTCAAATTTCTAACGGTTTAGCGGATATAGGTGTCAAAAAGTGAAGATTTAATTCAAAATGTTGATTTCAATGTCAAGTTTGGCCAAAAAGTGTAACCCATTATTGTGGGATGACCCTTCAATATATAAACTGCACAAACTACTACTTCAGCCCAATATTCATTAGATAGATTCTTTTCTTTCAACATGCTCCTTGCCATCTCCATTATTGTATGATTCTTCCTTTCTACAACACCATTCAGCTGAGGTGTGTAACTTGTAGTGAACTGCTTCTTTATTCTATGATACCTGCAATAATCTAAAAATTCATTTGACTTTTATTCTCCTCATCTATCTGATCTCAATACCTTGATCGATAGACCACTTTATTTCTGAACCAATTCTTTGAACTCCTTGAACTTTCCAAATGCCTCAGATTTATATTTGAGAAAATAAACCCATGTTTTCCTACTATAATCATCAATAAATGTTAGAAAATAAATGCTCCCCCCTAATGATGGTGTTTCCATCGGACCACATATATCTGTATGCACATTTTCTAAAGGTGTCCAAGCTCTATATGACATTTCCTTTGGTCCTCTATGTTGCTTAGCTAAAATACAACTTTCACATGAACTCAATGGTGCTTAAATGGGGGGTAAACCTCTTACCTTTTCCTTTCTTTACAACAAACACAATCCTTTGAAGTTTAGATGACCATACCTCAAAATGCTATACCCATGCTTGATCTTGACTTGATACCTTGAAATTTGTTCCAATCTCCTCCATCATTTCATTTTTCATGCGAAGTGGGAACATTCTGTTATTTGTCATTACAACTTTTGCAATCACCATGTTACTTAGAGAAATATCAAATATAGTGCAAACATTATCCTCAAAAGCAACTCTATAACCCTTTTGAATAAGTTGTCCCACACTTATGAGATTATGCTTTAAACCAAGTACAAAATAAACATCGGGAATAGTCTTCTTACCAAGTTTTGTTATCACATTAATTGCACCTTTTTCCCATGGCTTCAACTATGTTATCATTACCCAATTTGATTTCTGATTTAACTGAAGTATCCAAATTCTCAAACAACTCTTTGTTTCTAGTCATGTGATCACTACAACCACTATTTAGAAACCAAATGTTACTAGAACTTTCCTGAGCTACATGACATGTAATAAATAAAGACCCTGAATTACTTTCAGAAAAGTTTGCATTTTACTTGCTCATATCAGTTTGTTTCTTTCAACATTCATTAGCAAAGTGACCATACTTGTTGCAGAAACAACATTGCACATTTGATTTGTCATACCTTTGTGATGCCTGATTGTTATTGCATCCCCTTGAGCTAAAATTTTGATTTCTCCTTCCTCCTGGGTTTGGACTCTTTCTTTCTTCTCTTTGAAAATTGTTTCTTCCTCTTCCTCTTCCTCTTCCTCTGAATCCTAGATTTCTTCTTCTTCTGCCTCTACCAAATTTTATTTTTGTTTTGAATGCATGCTCCAATGAGGTATTGTCATTCCTATTTATCCTATCTTCATAATTCTTCAAAGAACCAACCAACTCATCTATAGAATATTGAGTTAAATCCTTAGATTCCTCAATTACCACAACAATTGAATCAAATTTTTTAGGCAAACATCTTAAAACCTTTTCTACAACCTTTTGATATGTTAGCTCATCACTGGTCTGCCATATTTGATTAACCAAATCCACAACACAATATGTGAATTGATCTACTGATTTAGAATCTTTCATTTGCAAATTTTCAAATTCTTTTTTAAGTTCTTGTAATTCGGTAATTTTTACATTACTAGTACCTTGATATGTCATCTCTTGAATATCTCATGTTTTATTGGCTGGCTTAATCCTTCCAACAACTGAATCATCCAATGCTTGTCCAATTATCTACAAAGCCCTTCTATTCTTTTGCCTATTTTCATCAAGCTTTTTCTTATCATCTAGACTCAATGTAGACTCATCTTGTGGTTCAGTATAACCATTTATAACTATGTCTGATAACTCATATGAGTCAAATGTCAACTTCATTCTAAAAGCCCATTTATCATAATTCTTGCCAGAAAATATTGGAATAAGAGGTTGAAAATTATCAGATGCCATACTTTTCCAAAACAATCCTCTTCAAAAGAAAAAAAAATACTTCATTCCTTAACTAGGGCAATTATATACTCACAGATCTTTTAAAAAAAGACTAATTACAGTTTGCATAAAACAATTTGACCAGTTTGGACAGTGATGCCTTAATTTTCTACGCTTATACCATGAT
The DNA here is from genome assembly GCA_027924645.1 of Cunninghamia lanceolata. Taxonomy (NCBI): domain Eukaryota; kingdom Viridiplantae; phylum Streptophyta; class Pinopsida; order Cupressales; family Cupressaceae; genus Cunninghamia; species Cunninghamia lanceolata. Next base: position 2,186,172 of record BSBN01001019.1, read on the forward strand.
CTCCAGTTTTCTTAATCTAAGATAGTCCACATAGCCTTTAATCTATCTAGCGGTGGATGCCATGGTCTATAATATGGAAACAAAACAACACCTTTTACAATGGTTTTGCAGTTTCAATGATCACAACCTTGCATAGACTCACGATCTTCAAACAAAATCTGCCTACACTCTTTTCTTTTGACTGCTGCTAATACAGTGATCTCTTCTATTCGATCCTTCTTCTTCCTGCACAGTGATGAATCACAATCTTGCAAACATCTACCAATCCTTTAACCTATGCTCTGATACCACTTTGATGTGGGTAGAGGCAAAACATATAAATAAGAACAATGTGCTACGACACAATCAAACAAACAATTTTCATTTCTCTTGAATAAAACATTTACAATTGCCTCTATTTATAGAGTTCTGTGGAAGGATCCAGAAGATCTAGAAAAATATTCACATGTATCAAATGGAGCTAGAAAAATCTGCACATGTATTTGGAGGTCAGTGAATGATAGTGAAGAAATGGTCAGTGGAGGATGGTAGAAGCTTTTGTTTTTATTGTAGATGGTGGAGTACTTTGACTGTGGTTGTTTCTCGATGATCGGTGGTAAAATTGAATTTAATGCATACAATTGTGGTAGAAATTATTAGATTGTTCTAACACAGAGTGTAACTTTCATTTTGGTGTGCATGAACATGGCATGGGAGCAATATGCAATGGAATAGCCCTTCATGGAAGTGGCCTCATTCCTTACTGGGCTACCTCCTTTGTTTTCACAAACTACATGAGAGCTACAATGAGAAATTCTATGCATTATAACTGTCCACTGTCAAATATACCTATCACATTAAGGGAAGTGTTGGTGGACTGGTCCATTCATACAACAAGACACTTATAGCTTACAAAGTATAGAGAAGGGACTTAATCTCGTATGTTGCCCTTGAACTCTTATAGCGAAACTATGAGCCAGAAGCTGATGTCTGGAGTGCTGGAGTTATACTATATATTTTTCTAAGTGGTGTGCCCTCTTTTTGAGCTGAAACAGAGCGAGGAATTTTTTATGCTCTCTTATATGGACATATTATCTTTGAAACTACACCATGGCCATCCATATCAACTAGTGCAAAAGATGTGGTCAAGAAGATGTTGGATAAGGACACACAAAAATGTCTTACAACTTGGCAAGTTTTAAGTAGACCACCAATGGGTTAGAGAAGATGCTAAAGCACATGATAGACCAATTGATAATGCAGTATCGACTAGGTTGAAGCAATTTAGGGCAATGAACAAGCTTTAAAAGGTGACTTTGTAGGTGATTGTAGGAAGTCTATCAGAAGAAGAAATAGTGGGTTTGATGGAAATGTTCAGAAGTATGGATACTGATAATAGTGGCACAATAATTCTTGAAGAATTAAAGATTCATCTTGCAAGACAAGGCTCGAGAATCTCTGACTCTGAAGTTAGACAATTGATGGAAGTTGCAGATGTAGATGGGAATGAGACCATTGATTATCTAGAGTTTATCAAAACCACACTTAACATGAATAGGATTGACAAAGAAGATCATTTGTATATGGCCTTTCAATACTTTGACAATGACAACAGTGGGTACATTACAAGAGAAGAGCTAGAGTAAGGTCTAATAAAGTATGGGACGATTGATGAAGGAGACCATCAAAAGGTATCTAGTTTTGGAAAAGTCTTTATTTGTGGCAGTTGTTTGGTAGAGTTGTATATCACCAGGCATTTAGAATATCATACATATTTGTCTTGTGAGAAGTATAGAGAATTTAAACAAGACCCTGATGCTTCTCTCAAAGAATGGTGCTAAGGCAAAGCAAATGTCAAAGATTCTCCTCCATGTGATTTCATAATTGTAATCATATCAGTTATAAGTGTGGCAAGCATATTTGTTGTGTATATACATCAATGGTTGTTATAGCAATTTACGTTCTTTACATGGTGGCTATAGTTCAATCAACTTGAGAAAAATAATGAGAATATCACAATAAATGAAGGTGGGCCACAGTGGCCTTAACACATAGAAATACTTAACAAAGTAGCATGACATTCACTCATCAGCAATTTCTAAATCAAGGCATGATGTTTTGTCATATAAGTCATTCCATAATGTTTTGACTCATTTTTGGGGTTAAATTGTTTTGTGCACTTGGAGGGGAAAGACTTTTGTCTTTCATTTCAAGAAACTGTTACAAGGAAAAAAAAAAGAGTTTTTATGGGGATTTATTTTCAAGAAACAATTACGAAGGGGGAAGGATATACAATTTCACTTTTCCTTTTATAAGAGATCTTTTTTTTTGTTTGGAAAGGGGGAAGTAGGATCAATTGGATTTCCGTTTCAACACAGTTTTGCTATACAGAGATGTTGGGTCTGTGAACTCACATTTTGCATTGGAGAAATAAGAAAGATGTTTTAAATTTGTGAATTTATTAATGTTTTCTTTTCATTGCAAATGTCCTATGTGTCTTTGTAATCACTCTTCAATTCATTATCTATTATATCAGATTTTGTAGGTGTTTATTTATGAATCTGTGAATTCAAATTAACTCATCATTTGAAAATGGTCTATTGCTTGTCCTTTCCTGATTATCATTCATGGGTGTGGAATAGGTGAACTTCGTGTCATTTATTTGTATTCTCATCATTTTAAATTAATCAATCACATTTGTGTCATGGTTATGCGCAGTTGTTAGTTTTTCCTTTCTACTTTCGGGTTAAAAGCATACTGTGTTTTCATTCATTGGACATCATTTGAAGCTAGCTGCACCTTGTAAATTAAGAAGAGAGTCATTGCAAAATCATTGCAATTGACTCAAATGTTGGTTTAGTTGTCATTGGTGTGGGAAAGAGAGTATAAACTTAAGTGACAAATCTGTTAAGCAACAGATTTTTGGTGACTCTACTAGGGAAGAATCGAAGGGTCAGTGTCTTCTTTTGTCATAAATCTTCTAGTACCTCCCTGAGGATGGAGGTTGGCGACTCTGTCATATGGAACATGCTCACAAAATATTTTTGGTAGAACATCTAGTCACTCTTTCTCTAAATTTACATTATGGCATTGCCTTCACCCCAACCATGATGTGCCCAATTCAGGCCTTTATTGCTGCCACAATATTCAGACTTACCTACAAGTTCAAGGAAGCATTTTCTGAAGTTTAATGGAGAAGACTCACATGATGCAGATGATCATATTCAATCCTTCACCATAGCTTGTGGAGTTTTGAGGGTAAAGGAGGAAAATGTGTTCGTTTGACTATTTGTTGAATCTCTCATTGGAGTTGCTGTCATTTGGTTTCAATCTTTAGAAGATGGATGTATCACTAATTGGGACATTATGAAGAAGAAATTTCTTGGAAGTTTCAAACTAGCAATGGATGTATGTGTACTTCTATCTCAAATTTTAAGCATTAAAAATAAAGAAGACGAATCTATGAGAGAGTTTTTACAACGGTTCGATAGATGTTTAATGAGAATTCCTCATAATATTCAGCCAAGTAAGGAGATAAAACTAATAACTTTTATTATAGCATTACATCCTGACATCAATTTCCTCTTGAAGCGACATATGGTATGTGATCTTGAGATTGCAAAACAAGAAGTTGTTAATATTGAAGATGACTTTATTTTATCTCAGGTGTGGAAGAAAAATAAAGTTGAAAGATATGCACAAAATTTTATGATTCAAAAGCATGAAACACCAAGGTTTCAAAATATGCGTTCATGAAATCTATTATGCCCTTCAGCCAAGTTTTCAAATCTAACGGTTTTTTATCAAAACCATTTTCAGAAAAGTAAAGTAAGTGATGTGGGGATTGAATCTTTTAATGGTGATATATATTGCATCAATTATGAGGAAGACGAAGATGGTTTAAATTCCTCAAGTAATGAAGAAAATTACTCTCCTTATGAGCAAGCATCATGTATGTTGTCTTCCTTTTCGACTGCAACAATCACTGAACAATCCTCTATTGGTATGAGTAATTAGGATGAGCAATTGTTGACAACTCTACATGCCCCAGAAATTGAAATCTTCACATCTGAGAGAATTCGTATAATGTTATATGCAGCTAATATGAAGGAAAAAGATCAATTTTCAGAGAAAGAAGATGCCAACAAATTATTAGAAATCAAAAATCAACTCCAAGAGGTAAGTGGGTCATCGAACAACCTTTCTCCATGTATGTAGTCTGAATATGAAACATTTTAGTTTATTAATGAAGTTCAAGCAGCCATGGAAGGGGTAATAAATTGTTGCATTCTATAATCTCTTCATTTGGAGAAAAATTTTTAGTTATATTGCTAGAATCAATATTTGGGATGGATAAAAATGGAGAAGAATCTGAAATAGTTGAGTCAAGGTTTGATTTTGATGAACCTGTCAATACATATAATGCAAGTTGGGGTCCAAAATTTGTAAACAATATAGTCACTTCCACATATAGCACCAAAGAAGGGTCTTTATCTCATGGTTTTTGTGTGGGATGTCCAATTCAAGGATTGGCTTCACCTAGCTTGAAAAATCAAGGGTAGTATGATATCACATCTGATGTTATATAGGCAGATTCTAGTAGCCAAGACAATATTGATATGAGTCATCTGATTGTAGAAGTATATAATGAGGAGTGGCTTTCTGAACATCAAATCCTATCTAGAGAGTTTTTACATGGTGTTATTCATATCCCTCTAATTGTGGTAGTCACTAGTTGGCAGTTGGCTACTTGTACACTCCTCATTCACTAGGCATTATTTCACACAGGGTGCTACTTCTCCCATCTTGTTAATGTATTTGCACGATCACCTTGGAGTCATGTGAGGTAGGGTCTTCCTACCTAGTGCAGTCATGGTAGGAGGGTTCATAGAATGAATTGTCCAGACTGTGGAGCAAGAGTAAACACAATAGAAACAATTCAAAGAAATAAAGCAAATGCAGATTCATTCATTCAGTATATCATAGAATTCAAATAGATATCGGCTGGCAACATGCGGGCTTACAACTAGGGCTCACAGGCCTGATTACATACATGCGCAAGGTAAAGTTTTGAAGCTCCTTTGCACCAAAATCTAAACTATCATATCTTTCTCATGTGAATAACTTGATAACTGCTTTCCTAAGGATCTATTACATGTTTATATATTATTTCCAGACCAATAGATTCCTCCGCGTCAGCCAAGGAAGGTCACAAACTCCAATGAAGAGTTGTAATGTGTTCACAGATAGGTCAGACCTAAATGCATAGAACACTTCCTCAAATGAAAGGAACAATACACGGACACTAGGGGAAGGTCGACTACAAACCAAAGGACATTGAATGATGTGTCATTGAGATCCACAAGTCAAGGAACGATCTGCAAGCTTTCTCCTTCAGTTGATAATCAGGAACTGTTAGAATGCTTTGCTCTCATAAAACAGTCAACTTCTGATAGTGATATCTTTTCAATAACTAATCCAAATGCTCTGAATTCTTGATATGATGTAGATGAATGAATGTAGATGCTAAGTCTGGATCCACAAGGTGTGAATTGCCAAAACTGAACTGCAAGCTGAAACTACTTCTGACTGAACTGGAAAATGGAAGAATTGAAATGCAAACAAACTGAAATGCAAATGTTTTTGGTTGATGCAAGATTACTCTTGAACTAGGGATGCTCCTGCATCACTACCATGTACATATTAGGAGTTTTTGTTGTGCTGGTAGTCAATTTATTTCCCTACTTTGTCTCAATTTTTGTTTGCTCTTGCTACTTTTCCCTCTGTACTCTTTGACTCTATTGCCCATAGAATTTAAGCACTGGTCCATACTTGAAATTCTAGATTACCCACTTCATCCTTTGCTGTCCTCATCCCCAGATAGAGCCAATTATTAGCCTATTCTTGACCTGGCCAATTTTTAAACTTCCAATACACCCCCATGCAATTTAGCCTGCCACATCACAAAAACAATTAACTTTAAAGATCTATAAAAGCTAATGAAAAATCCTTTCATGAACTTGAACCTAACCTCATTTTACCTCATTTGGTTAGTTTTTATGCTGCAATTCCTCACTGTTTGAGATATTTGAAAGTTTTAAGTTTCTAGCCCATAATTCACAAATGATATTAATTCTTGGATTTTCTATATCTGAAACCAAAATGATATCTAGGTTTTTCTCTAAGGGGCCCAACCATTATTTTGTACAAATTTTATAGAAAATGGAGTGGTCATTTGAGAGATATGGAATTTTCTATCTAAGCATGGTTTCAAGGTTCCAAGTTTTGAATAAGGTTTCTATAATAACCACCACAGATCCTAATATATTTCCAAGGTTAGAAAAGCGAATAAAAGCATTGTTATTGACAACTTTATGCTTCATGGTGACAAGTTCTAAAGTCTAATGTTTTAAAAGGTCAATGAGTTTGTTAAAATCAAATATTTATAACTACCCTAAAATCTTTATGTGAAGTTTGAAGACTTTAGTGAACTCTTTATTTTTAGGAATTTTATTAGTTCAAGAACACCATACATCGCCGACTCCTTTTTTTCAGGTGTTTCATGGGTATGAGAACTCCTTATATTGCCGATTCATCATGTCATGATTTCAAAGTTCCTTAAAACTGCCAACACCTAACTTTTTGTAGTTGAGAATTTCAGGAGTTTTGGAACCTTTATTGTCGGGGACTTCTAGGTTTTTGGAACCCTCATTTCTAAGGGCTAAGAAGAATGGGATGGTGTGGATTGATCGACCGGGCTATATTACACAGTGCATCTTCGCCTGTGCCAATGGTCGAACCTCACAAAAGAATGTAATCTCGTGAAATACAGTGATCACAGGATTTGCATAAAATGTAGTTGTTGATCGATTGAGGCTCATCAAATGAGGCCTGTAAACATGAAGGTCATGCTATTAGCCTCACGTTAGCACTAAACTAACTTACATTCATAGTGACCCAGTAATGAGTAACCTGTTATACATATGCCAAGAAATCATCCTTTCAGCGATAGTAAATTTGAAGATTCTCCAAGAAGTGGATCCACAAAAGAAAAAGATCGTGTGATAAACTTGGGTAGGTCTTAGTATATTTGATTAGGAGAGCAAGTACCAGATCTACACTAAAGGATTTGTTGAAGAGGTTTTCAAAAAAATATAGTGTATTATGAAGTCGCTCCATAATAATTTTTGGCATCCTCACAACGTATCCAAATCACGAGCTTAGGAACGAAGGATTTGTCAAATTGTATGGTTGAAAATGCCCTGGCAGAAATGTACGCAAATTATGGAAACACAGACAAAGTAGGTAAACTATTTGATAGAACACCTCATGCAATACGATGATGGCTGGATTCTCACAAATAGAATCATTGAAAGGAGTCTAGAAAACTCTCAATAAGATGTAATCGACATGTATTATGCCAAAATCTACTGGGCAACATAACATGAACATTTAGAATCAACACATTGAAAAGAGTGTAGATGTGGAAGTAGAGTGGATGATTGTACTTGTAGATTACGAGAAGAAATGCTCTGAAGAAGCTGCAGAGTCCAAGACACTAATATCTAGTAAATTTCCTGAAAGGTGGGAGAAGGCACTCCCAACATATAGCCCAGAGAGCCCTGCTGATGCTACACGAAACTTGTCTTGGCAATGTTTAAATGCACTTGCAAGGGTTCTTCCAAGATTTCTAGGTGGAAGTGCAAACCTTGCATCATCTAATAATGACTTTGCTAAAAATGTTTGCGAATTTCTAGAAGGATACCCTGGCAGAGTGTAACTTTCATTTAGGTGTACATGAACATGGCATGGGAGCAATATGTAATGGAATAGCCCTTCATGGAAGTGGCCTCATTCCTTACTAGGCTACCTTCTTTGTTTTCACAAACTACATGAGAGTTGCAATGAGAATTTATGTGCATTATAACTATCCACAGTCAGATATACCTATCACATTAAGGGAAGTGTTGGTGGACCGGTCCATCTATACAACAAGACACTTACGACTTACAAAGTATAGAGGAGAGACTTAATCCCATATGTTGCCCCTGAACTCTTACAATGAAACTATTGGCCAGAATTTGATGTCTAGAGTGCTGGAGTTATATGTTGAATATAAGGAACACTGAGAGGGGGAGAATCAGTGTTCCATAAAATGATTTAATCACTAGCTCTTTTATCCATTTACCAAATTCAATTATGTAAAAGAAGAGAAAACAAAATAATAGAAACCACAAGGTCATAACACATAAACACCATGATTTTTATGTGGAAAACCCAAAATGGGAAAAACTACGGAGAGTGTTAGCTCTCAAATATTATTATAGCAATACTAGATTACAAATGGACTCACTACCTAGAGCTTACTACTCAAAGAGGCTCACTGCCAAGAGAAAGGAAAAGAAGAAGAAGGTGGCTAATTGCTAGGATGAACTACTTAGATTGCATCAACATATATGTATGGTTACAGTTCCAATGAAGTACAAAATATTGATTCAACACTCTTCATCTTTGTCTGCCCTATTACGCTACTCTACTCTTACTTGGAGATAAGATCTCTCTTCTTCTTCTTCTTGTCGCCTTATCTTTGCATGCTTCACACATACAAAAACACACACCATCACATCACACACACTTCCAAAACTGAAATCCAACTAATATATATATATCTGCAACAAGATTTATCTCTCAATCAAGTCAGCAAGCTAAACATGAAATGTGTAAACAAAGAGTTGTACTCTGTCGGCTTGATCTTGTGTACAATCTACAATGTGACTAAAAAAAACATGTACAAGTCTTCACATAGGTCGACCCCAATCATATAACCACTTAGATTAATTATCTAGATGCTATATCTTCTCCGCATAAGGATCTACCATGCTCGTCCGCTTGTTCCTTAAGAACATACTTGATCAATTCATTTGTCACATCATAGCTCATACTGTAGACCACATGAGACTTAATAAATCATATCCAACAATCATTATTGACCTCTTAACATGCCTTTAGATCCATAGAACCAGATGAACATGTATGTCAAAATGAATATCTTGGAACTGTTGCACTGTGACAAAGAAATACTGTCAAACTGGAAGCTGATATTGGGAAGGTTGTAGAATATGATTTGTTGAACTTCAAAGGCTATAATCCTAGATTTAGGGAGTCATGACATGTCTCTTAGTTTCCTCATAACTACTGAATAAAATATGCAATTGTGGAGGAATGCGGACCATTTTACTTTGCACTGTACATTGATCATGTCTTACCTCTGTTTATCCAGACTTAGCCATTTTCTCCAAATGACTACTGGAGGAAGTCATGACCTAAACACTGGAATGTATCATCATCAAGTAGCTATGATTCATCATACCTAAAGTGCATTTGCAAGTCTTTATCTGCAGAGGCATACTGATCCACTTTCTATCCCTTGCTCTGAATATTGTCCATACTTAGTCATTCTGGCCTTCCAAACTTGTATACTCTTGTGCCTTTTTGCCAAACCAAGTTAGTCTTCCAGAGTGATGTATTCTTGTCATGCTGATGTATTCTCTTTTCTTTATTTCCATCAATGACAACATTCAAGTTTTCTTTAGAGCAGTGTCTCTTGCCAACAATCTCCCTCTTTGGCATTGATGGCAACACTTAGTATAAAATGCTTGACTGCCTTGACTGGTCCCCCTTTCTATATACACTTTATATTTCATCTCCCCCTAAGATGTTTGCCCATTTTCATTGATCTTCTTCTCCCCCTTTGACATCAATGGCAAAGGTGTAGGTTCTGGAGTAAAAAAATGTCAAAACTGCAAAATTTGCTATACTCTACCGCATGTACAAGTACAATTTTCAACTTTAATTTACATGTGTTGGAGGATGTCATTGAAAATGTTCTTAATTTAGGATATTTCACCATCCTAGCCTTTCTTAGCATTGTCCAAAATTTGAATATGACCACTAAGTAGGAAAACTGAGGTCTCTGCCTTGTGAAGATCAGAGGGTGTGTCAGTTTGTGAAGTTGTTTGTGCTTCAACTACAAGATTAAACATAGAGTCTAACTTAGGACTGATTAGTCCTCTTAGATGACAAATTCTAGTTCTGATTTGATCCCTCTCACTTATTAGATTGCTCAAGTCATTATGAAAGTTGATGACTTGAGTTTCCTTGTTGTTGACTGATTCTACTACCACATCAAATGCCTTGGAAGTGTTCATCAATTTTTGCTCCAAATCCTTGATCTTCTCTTCTATTTTCTTTGTGACTTCCAGCCAAGATAAATAAAATTTGTATATGTCACCAGCTTCTTTAATGGCACTCTGAATGCTTTTTATCATGTTATCTAGTTGGGCTTTGTCATTAGCTATCATTTTCTTCAACTCATTCAAACTTTTCTCATTAAACTCTTGCCTAACTTTTATTTCTGTAGAATTCTTAAAGGATTCAAAATGTTTCCTTACAGAGTTTATAAGTCCTTTGAGTTGATTTGCTGATGACAAAGAGGTGTCCTTCTGGTATTTTGGCATCAGCTTCTCCAAAATGCTAGATGCCTCACCAATTTGCTCACTATCCTCTATGTGAGACTTCAACATTTCCTCTCTTGCTTTTGCCTGTACAATTGAAGCCAATCTGAGTTTTTGTATATGGGACATTGCATCCAAGTTTATTGGACCATGCAGAAACTCAGGCTTATTCAAAACTTGTTTTTCTTTCTCTAGAAGTTCCTTAATTGATTCTACGGTGTCTCTTGGTGTAGTAGAGACTTCTTCTTTCAGGATCTGCTCCAAATCATCTAGATCCATGTCCTTATTGGTGTCCTCATTTTGGTCCGGTGTAGGAATTTCCTTGACCTGTTCTTCCTCAGTCTTCTCCTTGTCAGTTTTATCCTTAGCTTGATGTTCTAGAGAGGATCTTGTTTCAATGTCATCAACAGGTACTTCTTTCTCCTCAGTCACTTTGTCATTTTCATCTATTTCCTATTCAGGTTTTACTTTTGGAATAGGTGTATCATCTCCAGCATCAATTTCTTTGTTGTCATAAATGGTAGGGAGATTAAATTCCCTTAATGTGTTCAGAGTGATTTTTTTAGTTTCCTTTACCACCTTTTCAATATATCCTCCCATAAGAGCATTCATTCTTGTTTTTGACCTGAATTTGTTATGGAGTACTTTGGAGATTTTCACTTTTTCTTCCAGATTGATTTCCAAACATAGTTTTATTAATGAGTGCTCTCTAAGCTCGCCATCCTTTGCCATGGCTGCTTCCTTTCTTGCAGGCATTATACTTGTTAGGCTATGTGGAAGATCATCAATTATTTCAATTAGGGCCATGTTGTAGATGTTCAGATATTCTACAACACTAGTCTCAATGATGTACTTGTCAGTATCTTCATAATCATCATACAATTTGGCAATAGGTCTCAGATTGCCATCAACTGTTATGGCTTTCAATACATCTTCTAAAGAAATAGTGGCTTCTCTAGTTTGAGGCACATCTTGCTTTTTCCTTTTCTCATGTTTACCATTACTAGATGATTTCTTCTTGTTGGTTCTAGAGGCTTTGATAGATTCAGATTTCATTTTCTTCACTTCTTCATCTGGCTCTATTTCTTCTTCATTGACTGCATGCTTACATGCATTCTTTTGGCCTTGGTTTTCTTTCTTTTGTGACTGGTGGCAAGAGTTTCCACACTTACAGATGGTGTAGAACTGGAGGGAATAGGTGCATTTTCTTCAGAGATAGATGCTCTGGTTCTCCTTTTTGTTACCTCTAGCTCTTGTGATTTACCCTTGGGTTCTTCTAGAGCTTCAACAAATTCACTTTTTCTCTTTTCTTTTGTTTTCTTTTCAACTTGTGCTTTTCCCCTTGCCTTTGTCACTTGTTCTTTTGTGAACCCATGTTTTAGGGCAATATCTGCTGCCACTTTCTCCATTTTCTTAGAGATCTCAGGTTTCCTCACTTTAACATGAATGTTAGCATACAATTCCTCATAAGTCCCAAATCTTTCTTCATTGGGATCTCTGGGTTTACTTAACACATGTTGAGCATAATTTTCTAATACCCCTTCATCTACCTCATATCCCATAGGCATAACCCTTACAGTTCTAGGCTCAAAGGCCTCCATCAAGCACTAATCTTTTGTAACAATAAAGCAGATAGTATCCTTGTATTTGTCAACAACTTCTCTGGGGATTCTTTCCCTAGCTTGAATTGACCTTTGGAAATTTTTGAAATAGCCCCATAGGGTTGTATTCTAGGAATCACTATTACCTATGCTATTAAGATGATTTCTAATTTGAACTGTAACAGATTTATCATTTGTCGAGAATAGATTCTCCATACCTGGCAACTCTTGCATGAAGTAGAAGAATAAACAAATAATCAGTGTACCATATTTGAATGGATATTTTTATTATTTGGTCTTCGTCAAATTTTCCATTAGCTAATGTCAGAGTAGTTCATAGAGATCATACTCTACATCTTCTTTAACCATCTCAAATGTTGTGTAGATTGTTGTAGCAGAGACTGAATTATCCTAGTTTGAGAAATAAACATTGTATCCACTAACCATGGATGCATATCTTACTCTATGGTCTTCAATATTATTGATTATTAGTGCCCTTTTATCACACTTTGCTCCAATGGCTACCATTACTTTATCATTCTTCACGTCTTTCAACACTAGTACCAATCCAGTGGAGCTTAATCCAGTTACTGCCCTTATAGCATTGTTTGTGATCTTGAAAGGTCTCTTGAGCCACATGAATTCATCATGAACCCTACTCAATCCATATTGAACCTATTCATGCTCAACTAAAGTCGGGAAATCAATGTACTGAATGAATTTATTTGTTTCCAATGCATTGTATTCATTTTTCAAATCGTAATCCTCATCACACAAGTGGTCTAGAAATAAATCTGTGAGTTTGCTTTTTCCATGTTCTTCTAGGGCAACAAGAATATAAGCCCTAACATCCTCTACATGCAAAACTATGTGAGGAACATCTGAAAATGCACCCATTTGATCAACTTCGATTGATTTAAATGGGTGTTTCTTGAATTTAGGTCATGGATGTTCAGTGATAGCAATAATTTGTGGGGTTTACATTGCAAAGATTCACCAGATTCACAATAAAGTTCCAACTGTAAATAGCTTGTTATGTAAGATTAGGGTTTTCTTCACCTGAATCGCACTGAGTTCTTTGAATCTCTGTTGTTGCTTGAAATCTTGCTTCAAACTCTCTTGGATATCTAGTAGGTTGAATTCAAAGTGAGTTAGAAGACAAATGATTTTCTTTTTATCCTCCACACTTGACCCAATCATCATAAATGCTCATTCTCAAAAAGTTGCATGACTTTTCTCTGATAGATACAGTCGATCAAAATTGCTCTGCAATGTGCCACACTGACTAATTTTCTTCTAGATTTTCTTCCATAAGATATTTCATATCAGATTCCACCATATTTCTTCATGCCAGACTCCAACACTAACTATCTAGCTGGGGGTTTTGGATTTTCAACACTACTCCCTCTGAGCCAGAGCTCCAAATTTACTTCCCAGAGGAAATATCTACACCAAAACCTAGTGCAGATCCATTCTTGACCTCATTAACATCTTTCTTGATCTAGATCTTGCCCATCTCATTCTTTGTTTCTACTAGATCAATCTTGTCATTGCCCTTGTCCTTTCTTTTCTCTATTTTCCCCTTCTATGCAAGATAGTCTCTTTTTACATTTCTACTTCTGCAGAATTTGGCAAAGTGTCCGAACTTGTTGCAATTGAAACAAACAACATTTCTCTGACCTTGATTTCTTTTGTAATTAGAAATTAGCCTTGATCTGCACTGATTAGCCATATGCCTAAATCTAAATTGCATACAAAACACTTTCCATTGAAGGATTGACTATTCCTTGAATTATTTAGATAATTTCTTTACATACTTTTGCACTCATCTGTTTTGTGACCTATTTTCTTGCAATTGAAATATTGACCAAAGAAAAATGGAACACTTTGATTCACTTTTTTTCTACACTGAATAGCCCTATGACCATACCTATTGCATTTAAAACAATAACCATTGAAAGATGGGTACCTTTGAGTATTTGGTTGTCTAATCGGAGGTCTTCTAGGTCTTCTTCTTTGATTCCTCACCAGATGGTCTTCACCTCTTCCTTTCTCAGATTTGACCTATCATGAATTTGAGCTTTCTCCCTTTTCAAATCCCAATCCTTTCTTATCATCTGGATTCTTTTCACTGGCAAGCATCTCATCAAGCTTTGCAGAGATTATCTTGAACTTTTCTTCATAGCTCTTCGCTTTTTCCAAGTCTTCTTTTAGACTCACAATTTCTTTTTCAAGTTTGACACAATCTTCTAACTTGCTTTTCACAATTATATTTTGATCTTCTTCTACTTTTTCTTTTTCTATATCTTCCACTTCTAAATCATTCAGGGTTTCATTTACTGATATTAATTGATCACTAACTTCTTTGTATTTTTCTTTGAATTTCTTGACTTGTTCTTTTAACTTTGAAATGCATTCATTAGCTTCTTGTAAGTTATCCTTCAAATCCCTAACTTCTGCTTCAAACTTTTCAAGATCAATAAGAGTCACGTCCAATTCAACATTGTTTGAGAAATTTCCAAGTCTTCTAGATGCCGTGAGTGAACTTTCCCAGATCTTCCTCAAGGTGTTAGGCTTCTTCCAAGGAACCCTACTTTGATACCAATTGTTCAATATAAGGAACACTAAGAGGGGGGTGAATCAGTGTTCCATAAAACCATTAATCACTAGCTATTTTATTCATTTACCATATTCAATTATGTGAAAGAAAAGTAAACAAATGAACAGAAACCACAAGATCATAAAACATAAACACTAGGATTTTTACATGGAAAAGCTAAAGTGGGAAAAACCACGGAGAGTGTTAGCTCTCAAACATTATTATAGCAATCCCAGATTACAAATAGGCTCACTGCCTTAGGGATAACTCCCAGAGCTCACTACTCAAAGAGGCTCACTGCCAAGAGAAAGAAAAAGAAGAAGAAAGTGGCTCACTGCCAGGATGAACTACTCAGATTGCATCAACATATGCATGGTTACAGTTCCAATGAAGTATAGAATACTAATTCAACACTCTTCATTTATGTCTACCCTGTTTCAATGCTCTACTCTTACTTGGAGATAAGATATCTCTTCTTCTACTTGTTGTCACCTTTTCTTTACATGCTTCGCACATACACACACACCATCGCATCACACACACTTCCAAAACCAAATTCCATTGGATATATATACCCACAACAAGATTTATCTCTTAATCAGGTCAGTAAGCTAAATATGAGATGTGTAAATAAAGAGTTGTACTATGTCAGCTTGATCTTGTGTATAATCTATAATGCAGACTCAAACAAATGTGTACAAGTCTTCACATAGGTTTCCCCCAATCATATAACCACTTAGATTAATTATCCAGATGCTATATCTTCTTCGCATAAGGATCTACCATGCCCGTCAGCTTGTTCCTTAAGAACATACTTAATCAGTTCATTTGTCACATCACAGCTCATACTAGGACCACATGAGACTTAATAAATCATATCCAAAAATCATTACTAATCTCTTAACATTCCTATAGATATGTGGAACAGATAAACCTATATGTCAAAATGCGGACCTTGGAACTATTGCACTGTCACAGAAAAATACTATCAAACTAGAAGCTGATATTGGGAATCTTGTAGAATATGATCTGTTGAACTTCAAAGGCTATAATCCTGAATTTAGGTAGTCATGACATCTCTCTTAGTTGCCTTAGAACCGTAGAACAAAATATACACTTGCAGAGGAATGCAGACCATTTTACTTTGCACTGTACATTGTTCCTATCTGACCTCGGTTCATCCAGACTTAGACATTTTCTCCAAATGACTTCCGAAGGATGTCATGACCTGAACATTGGAATGTATCATCATCAAGTAGCTATGAGTCATCATACCTAAACTTCATTTGTAGGTCTTCATCTGTGAAGGCATACTGATCCACTTTATGTCCTTTACTCTGAATACTGTCCATACTTAGTCATTCTGGCCTTCCAAACTTGAATACTCTTGTGCCTTATTGCCAAACCAAGTTGGTCTTCTAGAGTGATGTCTTCTTGTCATGCTGATGTATTAGATCTTTTCTTTGTTCCCATTAATGACAACATTCAGGTTTTCTTCAGAGTAATGTCTCTTGCCAACATTATATTGTATATTCTTCTAAGTGGTGTGCCTTCTTTTTGAGTTGAAATAGAGAGGAATTTTTTATTCTATCCTATATAGACATATTGACTTTGAAACTGCACCATGGCCATCCATACCAGCTAGTGCAAAAGATGTGGTCAAGAAGATGTTGGATCAGGACACACAAAAATGTCTTACAACTCAACAAGTTTTAAGTAGACCACCAATGGGTTAGAGAAGATGGTGAAGCACCTGATAGACTAATTGATAATGTAATATCGACTAGGTTGAAGCAATTCAGGGAAATGAACAAGTGTAAAAAGGTGACTTTGTAGGTTATTACAAGAAGTCTATCAGAAGAAGAAATAGTGGGTTTGAAGGTAATGTTCAGAAGTATGGATACTGATAACAGTGGTACAATAATTCTTGATGAATTGAAGATTGATCTTGCAAGACAAGGCTCGAGAATCTTTGACTCTGAAGTTAGAAAATTAATGGAAGTTGCAGATGTAGATGGGAATGAGACCATTAATTATCTAGAGTTTATCATAGCCACACTTAACATGAATAGGATTGACAAAGAAGATCATTTATATACATCCTTTCAATACTTTGACAATGACAATAGTGGGTACATTACAAGAGAAGCACTAGACCAAGGTCTAATAAAGCATGGAATGATTGATGAAGGAGACCATCAAAAGGTATCCAGTTTTGGAAAACTCTTTATTTGTGGTAGTTGTTCGGTAGAGTTGTATATCACCAATCATTTAGAATATCATACATATTTGTCTTGTGAGAGGTATAGAGAATTTAAACAAGACCTTGATACTTCTCTCAAAGAATGGTGCTAAGGCAAAATAGATGTCGAAGAGTCTCCTTCCTGTGGTTTCATAATTACAATCATATCAGTTATAAGTGTGGCAAGCATATTTGTTGTGTATATACATCAATGGTTGTTATAGGCATTTACATTCTTTACATGGTGTCTATAGTTCAATCAACTTGAGAAAGATAATGAGAACATCGCAATAAATGAAGGTGGGGCCACAGTGGCCTTAACACATAGAAATAATTAACAAAGTAGCATGACATTCACTCATCAATAATTTTTAAATCAAGGCATGATGTTTTGTCATATAAGTCATTCCATAATGTTTTTCCTTATTTTTGGGGTTAAATTGTTCTATGTACTTGGAGAGGAAAGACTTTTATCTTTCATTTGAAGAAATTGTTATGAGACAAAGAAGAGTTTTCATGGAGATTTATTTTCAAGAAGCGGTTACGAAGGGGGAAGGATATAAAGTTTCACTTTTCCTTTTATAAGAGATCTTTTTCTATTGTTCAGAAGGGGGGAAGTAGGAGCAGTTGGATTTCCTTTTAAACACAATTTTTTTGTACAGAGATGTTGGGTTTGTGAACTCACATTTTGCATTGGAGAAATAAGGAAGATGTTTTAAATCTGTGAATTTATTAATGTTTTCTTTTGATTGCAAATGTCCTGTGTGTCTTTGGAATCACTCTTTAATGTGTTATCTATTATATCAGATTGTGTAGGTGTTTATTTCTGAATCTGTGAATTCAAATTAACTCATCTATTGAAAATGGTCTACTATTCATCCTTTCATAATTATCATTCATGGGTGTGGAATGGGTGGACTTTGTGTCATTTATTTGCATTCTAATCATTTTAAGTTAATCAGTCACATCTATGTCATGGTTATGCATAGTTGTTAATTTTTCCTTTCTGCTTTGAGGTTAAAAGCATACCATGTTTTCATTCATTGCATCTCATTTGATGGTAGCTACGCCTTGTAAAATAAGTAGAGAGTCATTGCAGAAATAATTGCAATTGACTTAATTGTTCATTTAGTTGTCATTGGTGTGGGCAAGAGAGTATAAAGTTAAGTGACAATTCTTTTAACCAACAATATGTCAAGATTTACTTCCATAACATAGGGAAATTCATATTGTAACCAGATGCATAGACTCTTTAGCCTACATTACTTGCATGGAAGTTCATGATCATAAATAAAGAAATGTAAAATCAACACAATGCCACTTTTGGAGCAATGTTAATGCAAGTAAATAAGATAAATGACTAATAGTTAATGAATGTTAAAAGATATTATAGGGTAAGTGCAAAAAGATGGGGGGCCAAAAAGTGGCCAAAAAATTTTCAAAAAAAATTTAGGCATAACGCGAGCGCGTTATAACGCGCTCGCGTTATAACGCGCTCGCGTTATGGCTTGGCAATGACAAGCCTAAGGCTCGTCATTGCCGAGCCATAACGCGAGCGCGTTATAAAGTGCTTTATATATATAAAAAAAATGCTGTCATTTCATTTTATCTTATTTCGTTGTGAGTTTTTCCTCCGCCGCGGCTTAAAACCCTTCAAAAACGTGCTCGCGTTCTACAAAACACCATTCAACACAATAGATTTGTCGATTCATTGCCGAAATGCCGCCGCGACGTCGAGCACGCCAAAGGGGTGAGTTATCTTTGTTTTTTTGTTTGAATTTCTTCCTAAATAGGTAGGTTTTGTGTTGATTTTTGATGCATATTTTATTAATTGTAGGAAATGTTAATGCACCTCCTCCTCCTCCTCAAAATCCTCAAAATCCACAAAATCTTGAGGAAGAAATACCTGCAGAACAACAACCTCCTCCATTCATTCCTCGACATGCCCCTGGAACACAAGATAATATAATGGGGGAAATTGAAAACAATAAAAAACAAATTGAAGATATAATTACAAGGTTGAAAGATCCTTCCACTTCAACCTTGCATAGGTCCACGCTTGCCGAATCTCTTGAGTCTATGTTATCAAATGTAAATTCAATTAGCAAGCAAATAACTAGTTGGACCGATAAAAAGAGAGAGTTTAGAGATTACTATGCAGATAAATTGTCATATCAAGATGTCAAAAAATTACAAATTACAAAAGTAGACTTGTGTTCAATTTTCACAAACCCACAAACAAATCAACCTCCA
This sequence comes from Cunninghamia lanceolata, assembly GCA_027924645.1. NCBI lineage: Eukaryota > Viridiplantae > Streptophyta > Pinopsida > Cupressales > Cupressaceae > Cunninghamia > Cunninghamia lanceolata. The sequence goes on from BSBN01001019.1 coordinate 2,205,360, forward strand.
CCCATTACATGCAAGAGGTTCCCTATCCATTGGTGCAACAACCAAGCGATAAGGGACAATTTCGGGCAGAGGTGGTGGATGGTTTTTGACCATCCTCCATGCAATAACAATGAGGTCCCGCAATACTTTTTGAGGAAACTCTACTCTGAGTTTGTCCTCAATAAAGTGCCAAACTATTTTGATATGCGGGACTTCCAGGGTAGAGGTGGGGGCTCAGCACAGGATAGACCAGGGGCACGTCTTGACCCACAGCGGGTAGTGAGACGAGTAATCAGCAGACCAGCCCACGAGCATGTTTCTATTCCTTCCATTGTGAAGGAGAGTGTTGAGGTCGATACACTGAGGTCGATTAGTGCCTTGACCCAGAGCATCATAGAGCATGCCGATCCTGCAACACAGAGTGGGTTGGGAGATAGTGCGAGGAGTAGGGTCCCACCGCATACTTGCCAGGCTTGCGGGTCAGCCTGTGGTTATGACCCCATGGACAGTCAGGACGCAGGTGCACAGGCTACATCTGCAGCTGAGCAGATGGCGATGACAGATACCCTCCTGAGTGAGACTTTCGGCCTTGATACTCAGGTAAATATTAGCAAGTTTATTGAATTTAATTTATTAAATTTTATTTTTGAAATACAAGATTAACTAATTTAAATTGATGATTTTAATGAAATTTCAGGGTCATAGCGTCGATGCAGTTTTCAGTGGTTCTCCACCTACATTTTTCACTAGATCATCTACTGTCGAGGTATGTAACTAGTAAACAATTATAAATATTACATGTGAATAGCATCGTTATATGAATGGTATTCTAATTTCTGATTTTGGATGTTGAATAGGTTAACACTGTAGATTTCATGGCAACACCTGCCAGCGGTGGTGGACTTCAAAGCTTTACGGAGGTAATAAAATAAATAGTTTAATGAATGAATTGTACTTACTAAATTTTTGTATGTGATTTGTGTGTTTTATTGTGTGTACTTCCATGTTTAGATGAGCGTGTGTGTATGTTAGGAGCCATGATTTGCATCACTATTATAGTTTTCGTAATTGAATAATGTTGTTTTATTTCCAGATGATGCAGGCTGCGGATACACCTCCCCATGTTCATAGGGCAATGGAGCAGGGTGTGGCCTCTGCGATTCATAGCTCTATGGCATTGACAGGGGTATGAGGCAGATTAGTAAATTTCAATTTACATTCATTGTTATAGTTGTCTATTTTTGAAAAATCAAAAGATTATTGATTTGAAGTTTAATTTCTATCTGGATGGTTTCTATAGGACATGACATCACCAGGGCCTTTTCCTGCTACTGAGGCAAGCGAGCAGACAGATTATATGTTAGCGGTAAGTGATTATTTTGTTAAATGTTTCATTTTTTTATAACATGTAATTTCTATATATTAATATCTATACTTTTTTTTGTAACAGGTAAAGGTGCAGGAAGAACTAAATAGGAGAAGTAGCCCTCGGGTTCGTAGTAGACCACCCACATGCATGTCTCCATCCCCTAGAAGATCAAAGGCTGCTCGTGATTTATTCTCTTCACCAGCTAGAGGGGAATGACTTTTTATTGTGTTCCTTTGTTGTATGCCTATATGGCATTTGTGGACATATATTTTGTATTGTACATAGTTGACATTGTATGCCTATATGGCATTCTTGTAAGCCTATATGGCTATTTTGTATATATGTTATACTTATATCGACAGATATTGATGTATGCGTATATGGATATTTGGTTAATACAAATCTTTTTTATTGATGGCGTCCATACTTGCATTATAAATCCACTTTTGAATGGATATTTGTAGATGGCTACTTCAAATATTTAAAGTCTTATTGTATTACATAGGATGTTTACATTTTCTTTGATAGGCTTGATAGGCCATGGATTACATGATGGTGTTTGATGGAAAAGTATGGTACTAGAAGACTCTAGTTCATTCTTAATAGGCTTGTGATTGATAATATCTTTGCATGATTGCACTTGATCTTGGATCATGGGCATGTTGTTAGGATTTTGATTGCATTGTGATGTTTGATGGATAGGCATGGTGTAAGTGTAAGATACCCAACTAGTTCTACGAAAAATTTTCCTTACTTAAACACTTTTACTTGCTAACAATTCATCAACTACTTCAATAACATAAAGATATACATCAAGATAACTATTTGAATGAAACAACATTAGAGTTGGGTACTTGTCTTGTTACTTGATTCAATCAACTTGCAATGTCTTATTACATGGAAAATGCTTTCAATAGCATGAAGTACAACTCATTCAATGGAAATACAAGGACAGGCCTTGAAGCCTTGATGTTACAATGTCTTCCTTATTTGAGCAACATTTGAAGATTTGGAATGTTCAACTCATCACCTCACAAGGTAGGCGCATATTTGAAGGATTTACAGGTTTTTCTAACTTGGGCGCCAAGTTGAGGTGACCTCCTCCTGAAGTTGCGCCTTGTCAACATTAGGTGCCAATTAGAGTTTATGGATGCTCTGGATTGTTTCCAAGAGTAGGCGCCAAAACATCATCATTATGAAAGTGTTTTAAATGCTAGGCGCCCAAATCAGCCCTCTGGAGTCTAGGCGCTCCTTTCATGCATTCTATGTTCTAGGCGCCAATGTGGAGAACAGGGCAAGCGCCTTCCAAACTAGGTGTTTCCTTGAGGTGACAAGGACTTAGAAAGTGCGCCTAAGGTGAGTGCCTTGAGTGAAAAGGTCTAACAAACATCTTTGAACCCCCTTTCAAGGTTAGGCGCATTCTGGAGGTGGAAACAAGTAGAAGGTGCGCCTTAGCTTCCTTTGTCAATTCTTGCAAGTCTTTGTTGATTAGGAAGGTGGAATGCTTCATTATAGAATGAGCGCCTATCTTCTAATGTCCAAACTACTTCTTCTAGCTCACTCTGTGGCTAGGTGCCAGAGCTAAACTGTTCACACAAGGGAGTGCGCCTAGACTCACTTGATGTTTTCTTACTACTTCAACCCCTGGAAGATGTTCCAAGGTGTTCCCTTTTACAAGCACCTGACCTCCCAAGTTCCTTCATGTGCTATTCCTTGAAGGCGCCAAAACTGAGCTCCAGTGCCATGGGATTGTGCCTAACATCTTTGAAGAGTTTCTAAGCCTTTTGCAAGTTGATATCCCAAACTCATCTTCTAGGCGCAACAGGAGCTTTCCAAAGGAGTTTCCAAGTTTTAGACGCCAAGCGAGGTCATGGGTGAATGGAACTGCGCCTTAGGAGATGACTGGATCCTAAGCGTCAGTCTGGAGTTACAGTGGAATTGATATGCGCCTCAACTAGCTTAGGCGCCCATTTGAAGTGATTCCTTTAACACTTCTCTGTCAATCTCAACTGCAAGGATGATCTCCTAATCCAATTTTGATCCTCTGGAGATGCAAATAGCTTTACATTTCACTAGGTTCCATCAATGATGATCATCAACCAAAGCACATTTCAAAGGTGAGATAGGCAAGTGAGGCACCAAACTAGTCCTTAAGACTTATCTCCTTCTATCAAGTCAATTTCAACTATGTGAGAGAGTTCTATTCTAGGCACAAAATGGAAATGTTTCATCAATTGGTGCATCTTACAAAGCTCCCAATTCTAGGCGCCAGAGCCAAAGAGTTTTTCCCAACACATGCACCTGGGCTAGGAATTCACGTAAGAGACATCACTTAGCTTTAAAACTTTCAATCTATAGCCATCTGGGCTAGGCGCTCCAATGGAGGATCCTTGAACTCATGCATTGGCGCCTTCTAGTTCTAGGCACCCATTTTGGATGATTCATCCTGATACTAGCGCCCAAAATGACTAGACTCTCTTCATTATCCAATTCACTTAGAAGACTCAAGTTGGAGACTTAGTTGTCTATCCATGTTCTCCGGAAGATTCATTGTACCTCTATGCACTATCTCCTTCAAGGCGCACATTTAGCTCCAAAACGCAAATTTCCATCATCAACCCATCAAGGTGCATCATCTTCCCTTTGTATCCCCTTCAAGGCGCAGACATTCACTTCTTCACACTCAAACTCACTCTCTGGCGCCAGAATAGGTGTATAACTTCAAATAAGGCGCTAATCTTAGGTTTCTAAGTACTTAGTTTGATCTTAAGGCTATCCTTCCTCTAAGCACTCTCTTCAACTCCCTCACTGAAGGCCCTCTATAAGTTTGGGCGCATTTCATCCCAAGGCGCTTCAACATCATCCAAGGCGCAAATTCACTCTCCAAGACAAGGTGCAAAAAACCCTATCCTAAGGCGCTCAAATCTTGCTTCTAGACCTAGGCGCACAAACATGAGATTAAGGATCATTCTGGCCACCATCACTTCCCTAAAGGCGCAAAATTGGTGTAGATACATTCCATTTATTAAGGATCATTCTGGCGCCCAAATCTTGTCAAAGCAAAGGATCAATAGGTTCTCTCTAAGGCGCACTCCAGGGTTTGATCTTGCAAGACTTCTCACGTCAAAATTTTGACCAAGACACTCAAGGCACTAGTCTTTATCATCTAACCCTACAGTGCACTTACTCATTATGATATACTCCTCAACTTTGTATTCAACCTTGCCCAAGGCGCATATTCTCTATAAGGCATTCTCACGTTGTCAAGGCTCAGAGGGCTTCAACTTGCTAAAGGGTAGAGGTCTAGGCGCATATCTGACTTGAAGCTCAAGGCGCTCCAACCCTCTTGCTCTAGAATTCATTCTAGGCACTAAGTGACTTCTCCAATTCCTTGAAAACATTTGAAGTGTTTTACCTTCTCAAGGTGCTCCTTCGAACTTGACTCCAAGGTGTTATAATCTCAAAGGTGCTGACATCATCTCAACCAAAGGCGCTCAATGATTCATCCCATATCTAGGTGCTAAAACACTTAATCAACCAAGTCATTCAAGGTGCCATTCAGTAAACTCATCTTCCATGATATTCCTATCAAGGCGCATATCACTTCTCTCATGGGCTTTAGGCGCTCAGTTGAGTGTTTCAATACTATTTAGGTGCCAAATTCATTTTAATGCACCAAACACAAAGAGCTTTCAAACACTGGACGCTCACAAAGAGTCTTCCAACCTTGGGCGCTAAATTAGGTCTTTGCAACTATCCAAGGCGCATATCTTCGTTTGAACGACTTATGGTGCCAAGACAACTTCTCATTAGGGCGCTCAAAACACTTGTGTTTACATTTGAAGTGCTTTACCTTCTTAAGGTGCTCCAGACTAACCTGACTCCAAAGCGCTCCATCATCATCCTTAAGGCGCTAAAAACATCATCTCCACTCTAGGCAAAAACATCATCCAACTCCTTAAGGCACTTCACTGTGAAAGTCTGAAGGCGCTCTACCTAGACCTTTCCCCTAGGCGCCAGAACTCCTAAGCACTCACCAGATAACTCTCTTCTTCAAGGCGCAAATCTTCCTATACTATGATTGCCTCTGAAACACCGATTAACGTGATGTGAGGGTGCAAAGGCTACTCCAATCCTCAGTGAGCGCCTAGTTTAAACAAGGAGAAATAAAGCATTCAAAACTATCCAAACGATCATCCCCTTCCTAATGTCTTCACTGCTCCAGAAAACCTTGGCCAAAATGACACATAACAACTCCTATGAGCGCCCTTATGCCCTAGGATCATCTAGTTTGTGCGTCTTGTAATGAGTAGTTCATGTAAGTTTGGAATGAGCGCCTTGAATAAGTGTAAACTAGCCTAGAGAAGGGTATGTGCGCCTTGAGCATTCCAGAGATAACTGTGCGCCTAGAACAATATGAGTGCTCATGATGATGATTAATGCCCTGATGAGACTATGAGCGCCTTGTTCAGGAGATACCTTGTTTGATCATAAAATGCACCTTGAGTCTTGAAGGTTTTGAGCGCCTAGGTGATTTGGATGTTGGGATGTTGGTATGCGCCCAAGATTGAGGTAAGTGAGCGCTTGTAATGGAGGAGAGCAATGAGATGAGGTTTAGCGCCTCCAAGTAAGGTCAGAGGTGAGGTTAGAGGTGAAATGCGCCTTTGGACCATTCTGGCGCCTTGGATGAAGAACCTATATCTTGAGCCCAAGAGGTAAAATTTGCGCCTTAGTGGATTTGGAGAGTTACAGAGATTAGAGAAAAGCGCCTTCAAGACAGAGTTGTTCAAGGCGCATGTGTGATTTGGTCAAAAACAGGCGCCTAGAGTGAATAGGCTTTCATCCTGACTTAATACACTGCCTCCTTCTGACGATTTTTGGGGCAGCAGAAAACCTTTCACCACGGGCAAATGCCTCAGAGCTATAAAAAACCGAGAGAGGTTATTGTAGAGGCACTCTACGTGATCCCGTTGCCTCAGATGGAATGTTTCTAAGTGACACAGTTTTCGAGTAACATCTCGTCAAAGATTGCTGCCTTTTTGCACTTTGGACTCTTCAGGGATATCGTCGGTACAATGTAGCTCCGACTGTTTCGACATGTTTGGGTGAGAAATAGGACCATGCCTAGCATAAATGTACCCATTCGGACGCGTTGGAATAGTCAGTTTGGTCGCATCAGGAGCAGGACGAAAGTTACACCCCTTTGCAACTTTACACTGCCTCCTTCTGACGATTTTTGGGGCAACAGAAAACCTTTCACCACGGGCAAATGCCTTAGAGCTATAAAAAACCGAGAGAGGTTATTGTAGAGGCACTCTACGTGATCCCGTTGCCTCAGACGGAATGTTTCTAAGTGACACGATTTTCGAGTAACATCTCGTCAAAGATTGCTGCCTTTTTGCACTTTGGACTCTTCATGGATATCGTCGGTACAATGTAGCTCCGACTGTTTCGACATGTTTGGGTGAGAAATAGGACCATGCCTAGCATAAATGTACCCATTCGGACGCGTTGGAACAGTCAGTTTGGTCGCATCAGGAGCAGGACGAAAGTTACACCCCTTTGCAACTTTACACTGCCTCCTTCTGACGATTTTTGGGGCAGCAGAAAACCTTTCACCACGGGCAAATGCCTCAGAGCTATAAAAAACTGAGAGAGGTTATTGTAGAGGCACTCTACGTGATCCCGTTGCCTTAGACGGAATGTTTCTAAGTGACATGGTTTTCGAGTAACATCTCGTCAAAGATTGCTACCTTTTTGCACTTTGGACTCTTCAGGGATATCATCGGTACAATGTAGCTCCGACTGTTTCGACATGTTTGGGTGAGAAATAGGACCATGCCTAGCATAAATGTACCCATTCGAACGCGTTGGAACAGGCAGTTTGGTCGCATCAGGAGCAGGACGAAAGTTACACCCCTTTGCAACTTTACACTGCCTCCTTCTGACGATTTTTAGGGCAACAGAAAACCTTTCACCACGGGCAAATGCCTCAGAGCTATAAAAAACCGAGAGAGGTTATTGTAGAGGCACTCTACGTGATCCCGTTGCCTCAGACGGAATGTTTCTAAGTGACACGATTTTCGAGTAACATCTCGTCAAAGATTGCTGCCTTTTTGCACTTTGGACTCTTCAGGTATATCGTCGGTACAATGTAGCTCCGACTGTTTCGACATGTTTGGGTGAGAAATAGGACCATGCCTAGCATAAATGTACCCATTCGGACGCGTTGGAACAGTCAGTTTGGTCGCATCAGGAGCAGGACGAAAGTTACACCCCTTTGCAACTTTACACTGCCTCCTTCTGACGATTTTTGGGGCAACAGAAAACCTTTCACCACGGGCAAATGCCTCAGAGCTATAAAAAACCGAGAGAGGTTATTGTAGAGGCACTCTACGTGATCCCGTTGCCTTAGACGGAATGTTTCTAAGTGACACGATTTTCAAGTAACATCTCGTCAAAGATTGCTGCCTTTTTGCACTTTGGACTCTTCAGGGATATCGTCGGTACAATGTAGCTCCGACTGTTTCGACATGTTTGGGTGAGAAATAGGACCATGCCTAGCATAAATGTACCCATTCGGACGCGTTGGAACAGTCAGTTTGGTCGCATCAGGAGCAGGACGAAAGTTACACCCCTTTGCAACTTTACACTGCCTCCTTCTGACGATTTTTGGGGCAACAGAAAACCTTTCACCACGGGCAAATGCCTCAGAGCTATAAAAAACCGAGAGAGGTTATTGTAGAGGCACTCTACGTGATCCCGTTGCCTCAGACGGAATGTTTGTAAGTGACACGATTTTTGAGTAACATCTCGTCAAAGATTGCTGCCTTTTTGCACTTTGGACTCTTCAGGTATATCGTCGGTACAATGTAGCTCTGACTGTTTCGACATGTTTGGGTGAGAAATAGGACCATGCCTAGCATAAATGTACCCATTCGGACGCGTTGGAACAGTCAGTTTGGTCGCATCAGGAGCAGGACGAAAGTTACACCCCTTTGCAACTTTACACTGCCTCCTTCTGACGATTTTTGGGGCAACAGAAAACCTTTCACGACGGGCAAATGCCTCAGAGCTATAAAAAACTGAGAGAGGTTATTGTAGAGGCACTCTACGTGATCCCGTTGCCTCAGACGGAATGTTTCTAAGTGACACGATTTTCGAGTAACATCTCGTCAAAGATTGCTGCCTTTTTGCACTTTGGACTCTTCAGGGATATCGTCGGTACAATGTAGCTCCGACTGTTTCGACATGTTTGGGTGAGAAATAGGACCATGCCTAGCATAAATGTACCCATTCGGACGCGTTGGAACAGTCAGTTTGGTCGCATCAAGAGCAGGACGAAAGTTACACCCCTTTGCAACTTTACACTGCCTCCTTCTGACGATTTTTGGGGCAACAGAAAACCTTTCACCACGGGCAAATGCCTCAGAGCTATAAAAAACCGAGAGAGGTTATTGTAGAGGCACTCTACGTGATCCCGTTGCCTCAGACGGAATGTTTCTAAGTGACACGATTTTCAAGTAACATCTCGTCAAAGATTGCTGCCTTTTTGCACTTTGGACTCTTCAGGGATATCGTCGGTACAATGTAGCTCCGACTGTTTCGACATGTTTCGGTGAGAAATAGGACCATGCCTAGCATAAATGTACCCATTCGGACGCGTTGGAACAGTCAGTTTGGTCGCATCAGGAGCAGGACGAAAGTTACACCCCTTTGCAACTTTACACTGCCTCCTTCTGACGATTTTTGGGGCAACAGAAAACCTTTCACGACGGGCAAATGCCTCAGAGCTATAAAAAACTGAGAGAGGTTATTGTAGAGGCACTCTACGTGATCCCGTTGCCTCAGACGGAATGTTTCTAAGTGACATGATTTTCGAGTAACATCTCGTCAAAGATTGCTGCCTTTTTGCACTTTGGACTCTTCAGGGATATCGTCGGTACAATGTAGCTCCGACTGTTTCGACATGTCTGGGTGAGAAATAGGACCATGCCTAGCATAAATGTACCCATTCGGATGCGTTGGAACAGTCAGTTTGGTCGTATCACGAGCAAGACACCAAAAATGCAAAGGTTGCTTTGTGCAACTTGACAACATTGACACTTTTTTGCAACATGACTCAAAGACTCAAACTGACCCCAAATGACTCAAAGTGACTTAAAATCACCTTGATTATAGAGGTCAAGGCGCTCCTTATCATTCATTCATTATGAGCGCCTTGGGAGAATGGTATATAGGTCATCATCATGATTGGGCGCCCTGGATCCAGAGTGTTGGAGAGATCATCAAATGGTGTCTAGTAGGGTGAGTTATGAGTTTGGTCGCATCAGGAGCAGGACACCAAAAATGCATAACATGATGATGGAAAAATGTGTACATATGTGTAAAAATGCAGGAGGAAATAAAAAAAGACAAACCTTACAAATTAATGTGCATACTTACAACTCAATGTAACATAACTTTACAAAATCAATGTGAATACTTACAAATTAATCCAATGAACCATCTGGATCTGCTCTACTCTTTATTGTGTCAAGTATTGCTTCATGGTCAGACTCACGCACCTTCCACAATATTTTGTTCAAAGGTCTACCCCGATACTTTATCAAATGAACATTGGATGCCACGACAAGGTTCGAGTAATGAAGAATCTTTCGATGCATGTCAAAGTCCTGAAATAGCCAAATATTAACACTCTTATGTGGGTACCTTCTAAGCCATGTTCCAGTAATAACCACTGATCCTGTAGGGTATTCGATGTTTTCTCCATCTGTAACAGGGGCCTCCAATTTCTTTTTGGCCTCAACACAACGGCATAAGTAATAATCTGTTCCCTCTTCATTATCTTCATCTGCAATAACTGCATATACGTGTCCTACATTGATATGTGTAGCAAATTAGATGAAATTAGTCAACATTACAAAAACACTACAAAGTAAGATGACATTACCTGGTTGAACTAGATGAAATTAGATGCATATATGTGCCCTATATTACCTGGTTGAACTAAATCTGATATGTGGTCAAAGTCAACTGACGATTCCATCTGTGTTAGTTCCAGTGCCGTCGGGGGTCGATACGTGTCAAGTGGGCTAAGATAACTTAACTGCCATTCGTCAACCCACTCCTTTGACTCGCACTCATCCCAGACTTGAATTGTACAGGAAGAACAAAAGCATGACATCTTTCGTGTATGGATACTCCATGAACCTGCAATTGAACTTCTGAAAGAGTGCATCTCATTTGATCCTGTCAGTGTACAACAATCCTCATATGGTGCAATGTTAGTATCATCTATCAACCAAAAAAATCTACGAACTAAAGACTTACCTTCATTACCTAGACCCATGGAAGCATTACACCACTCGACAATCGATTTTGCATCTGTCAACTTTGCATTGTCTTTATACTTTAACTCTTCTCGTGCTATGGCTCTTTTGATACATGCTCCTGCACCATCATGCTCCCCCTTTCCATGCCCGGCCTCACAAAAGTTCCACATATGTTGAATACCTGTAAAATTATGCCTCCTACTCAGCCAATAGAAATTCCGCGAGTTCTTGAATTGTGATGCACAATTATCCGACCATATGATATGCTGACTGAACGATATGCCCCTTCTAGCCAAATCATTATAGAACACCTGAAAGCAACCTTGCACGAACTCCGTAGAATGCGTGCGATCATCACTAATATAGAAATGATACTCCCTTATGATCTTTCTGTCATCCTCTGTACTATCATTCGCATGAATGAATGCGATGTGCACAAATATAGAAACCTGTGTGGAGTTGTAATATTGTGATTGCACCTCACGCTGTGGCTGTAGACTGTAGTTCTCTGCAAAGTCGACGACTGAAACAATGCTACCAACTGGAAATGTGTCCTTGCATAACTTGAATTGCAAGTCCAACCATCGAGCTCTATGGGCATGTCTTGCATACTCATACACTATGCTGTCACGAAATATAGGCATAAACTGATACACTGGAATCTTTTCAATAACTAATTCACACATCTTTGCTTCTTTACCATCTTTTGTATTGTATGCCACTGTTTTATACTTGCCAAATTCTACTAGTTCATTTCCAACCGCATGTGTTATTTCCATATGTTCACATATTGGCAAATGTTGCAAGCCACCGCAACGATGACATGTGCCATCCAAGCATAATTTCTTGTAGAATATTTGACCTTCCTCTCTTTCACATAAAATTCTTGATATGAAATCTCTTGAAGATGTTGGTGGGGCACATATGGCACAACCCTGCAAATCATTGTTAGTATGCATATCTAAACATATAGACCTATAAGCATCAAAATGGTTAGAAAATTCAATATGTAATCTACAACAACAAGTAGTGCGTGTGTGATTTATCTTAACATAGAAAGGTTTTAGCATTTCAAAATATCTTTGACAAATTTTAATTTGAGGATACTTCTCTAGAAATTTACCATAAAACTGTGTTTGAGTCTCATCCAAAAAATGCTTTGGATGTGGCTCGCGGTTCTGACTACCAATTCTCCTTCTTACCACATCCCTTTGATTCGGAGATACCCTTGTGTAATTCTTCCAAAAGTCTTCAATTAGTGACCTCAATGCTTCAACAATTGGTTTATCTTTTCGTGGTAGTCTCCCCGAGAACGCCCATAATTCATTGGCATTAGTGTCCTCAATTCTTTGGCGTCTTCCAACGGCTCTTGATAAAGTTTTCCTATTAATTCTCAATTTTTGACTTGTCTTTCTAATAAGACGAGCTTTCCTCGTTTGACTACTTACTATAGTCGATGTAATCACACGCCGTGTTGCATTACTATCTTTTGTGCGTGAGGTGTTACCCACACTCTCATACGCACTCATTAGATTCTTGACAATAGATTTTTCACTTGAAGCCTCTGATGTTCTCAACCCAAGAATCTTCATGATAGACCTATACTTTATACTTCGCATCATTTCAACGAATAGTTGACATCTTGCAGTCTCATTTAACTTTTCAAAGAACAATCTCCAAATCTTATTAGCATATCTTCTACAAGTGCGTTTTGGAATCTTACCTTCCATTGGCTGCAAAATATTCTCATCAATATCAATCAAATACTTTGGCTTTCTATGCAAAATTCTAGGTGGTGTCAAGTTAGGTAAATTCATCTCAACATTAGGAATTTCATCAATATTTAAATGAGATGGGTTAGATGGCATACCTTCGATCGAAGATGGAATAGATGACATACCTTGAGGTTGAGGTGGGAACGATGGCGTACCTCCTTCATCACATGTGAGTGATGATGTACTCTCAACTTGAGATGTGGTAGATGGTGTCCCTACATGTTGTCTTGCGATAAAGGATGTGTCTCCAACTATGGTATTTAAATCTCTCGTACCACGAAGTTTTTGCATTCGTTCTCTTTGTGCCGCCAATACCATATCTCTTTGTGATGGTTGTGGTTCCTCTTCAATTGGTATGTCTTCATTTATCGTGTCCAATTTCCTCTTCTCACGAAGTTCCCTCATAGCCATTGCTTTCTTTGCATTCTTAGCTTCTATCTCTTCCTGTGTTGGTTTAATTCTTGATCGTTTCCTCGGCATGACGGAGAATTTGTCTGTAGCATGATAAAGAGACCAATATTAGTTCTTAAGAAATGAATACATGATAATAGTGGGATTGTATTTTTTTTATGTTGTAAGGATTTATTCTTGTATAGTTTGACATCATGGTATGAACTAAGGTTTGTTTATTACACATAATTATTAAAGAGCCCAAGTGTAGAAAATATACATGGCATCATGTGAGATTGTAGGTTGCTTTCTTGATTGGAAATGTGTCTATTTTAAACATGTATGATAATGCATGATAAAGTAATTCAATCCGAAATAAGGAAAATGTAAAGAACATGCATGTAAAGACTTGACATACCTAAAAAACGAAGATTTGAATGGAGAGAGTACCCAATTATGTAGTGTTTTTATCTTCTTGCATCAAACTCCTCAACAATTTGAGTTTTTCACCACTTGCTTCCTTTTCAATGTTAAATTCTTAAAATTGAATCAAAATTAACATTGCAATACTACAAAAATTGAAACTTGTATAGATATATATCAAATTTGGTTTGAAAACTATGTTATTTCCTCCTTCTCAAGTTGGCAAAGAAGAAAAGGTGGTGGAAAGATCATGCAAAGGTGGTACAATGTGTCAAATGTGCATGTGAACTTCCCAATAGCATGAAAGCACTTCTTTTTTGTCGGAGCACGCGCAGAATCAGTAAGAAAACAGAGCATGTGGGCCTGGATCACGAGGGTAACCACTTTTTTACCGTTTTAGTAGAATTACAAAACGCGAGCGCGTTATAACGCGCTCGCGTTATAACGCGCTCGCGCTATAACGCGCTCGCGTTTTGTCATCCTATAGATCTCTAAACCTAAACCCTCAACTCTGATCCCTTGACCCTCAACCCTCAATGTCAAATCCTAATCCCTCAACCCTATCCCTAAACCCTCAACCCTCAATGTCAAATCCTAATCCCTCAACCTCAACCTTGTCCCTAAACCCTAATCCCTTCAACCTCAACCCTATCCCTAAACCCTTGACCCTCGAACCTCAGCCCTCAACGTCAAACCGTAATCCCTTGATGCAGAGCGAAACAAGTTGAACATTAACACAGGTGAAAAAATCCTTGAAAGTCCACAAAATAACCTTTACAGTGTATATCGGCAAGACAATTTAAATGTCACACCGAAATGTACCTCAACCCTCAACCCTCAACATCAAACCCTCGAACCTTAACCCTTAACATCAAACCCTAATCCCTCAACCCTTAACTCTAATCCCTCGACCTTCAACCCTGATCCTAAACCCTAAACCCTCAACGCCAATTTCTAATCCCTCAACCCTTCACTCTAATCCCTCAACCCTAAACCCTATCCCTAAACCCTCAACACTATACCTTAAACCCTAATCCCTCAACCCTAACCCTAAACCTTGTCCCTAAACCCTAATCCCTTCAACCTCAACCCTATCCCTACACCCTTGACCCTCAAACCTCAGCCCTCGACGTCAAACCCTAATCCCTCAACCCTTAACTCTGATCCCTCATCTCTCAACCCTAACCCTAAACCCTCAACCCTCAACATCAAACCCTAATCCCTCAACCCTCAACCCTAATCTATCATCCGTCATCCCTCCACACTCTACTTTAACCCTAATTCCTCGACCCTCAACCCTATCCCTAAACCCTTGACCCTCGAACCTCAACCCTCAACCCTCAACGTCAAACCCTAATCCCTCAACCCTAAACCCTATCCCTAAACCCTCAACGCCAAATTCTAATCCCTCAACCCTTCACTCTAATCCCTCAACCCTAAACCCTATCCCTAAACCCTCAACACTATACCTTAAACCCTAATCCCTCAACCCTAACCCTAAACCTTGTCCCTAAACCCTAATCCCTTCAACCTCAACCCTATCCCTAAACCCTTGACCCTCGAACCTCAGCCCTCGACGTCAAACCCTAATCCCTCAACCCTTAACTCTGATCCCTCATCTCTCAACCCTAACCCTAAACCCTCAACCCTTAACATCAAACCCTAATCCCTCAACCCTCAACCCTAATCTATCATCCGTCATCCCTCCACACTCTACTTTAACCCTAATTCCTTGACCCTCAACCCTATCCCTAAACCCTTGACCCTCGAACCTCAGCCCTCGACGTCAAACCCTAATCCCTCAACCCTTAACTCTGATCCCTCATCTCTCAACCCTAACCCTAAACCCTCAACCCTCAACATCAAACCCTAATCCCTCAACCCTCAACCCTAATCTATCATCCATCATCCCTCCACACTCTATTTTAACCCTAATTCCTCGACCCTCAACCCTATCCCTAAACCCTTGACCCTCGAACCTCAACCCTCAACCCTCAACGTCAAACCCTAATCCCTCAACCCTAAACCCTATCCCTAAACCCTCAACGCCAAATTCTAATCCCTCAACCCTTCACTCTAATCCCTCAACCCTAAACCCTATCCCTAAACCCTCAACACTATACCTTAAACCCTAATCCCTCAACCCTAACCCTAAACCTTGTCCCTAAACCCTAATCCCTTCAACCTCAACCCTATCCCTAAACCCTTGACCCTCGAACCTCAGCCCTCGATGTCAAACCCTAATCCCTCAACCCTTAACTCTGATCCCTCATCTCTCAACCCTAACCCTAAACCCTCAACCCTCAACATCAAACCCTAATCCCTCAACCCTCAACCCTAATCTATCATCCGTCATCCCTCCACACTCTACTTTAACCCTAATTCCTCGACCCTCAACCCTATCCCTAAACCCTTGACCCTCGAACCTCAACCCTCAACCCTCAACGTCAAACCCTAATCCCTCAACCCTAAACCCTATCCCTAAACCCTCAATGCCAAATTCTAATCCCTCAACCCTTCACTCTAATCCCTCAACCCTAAACCCTATCCCTAAACCCTCAACACTATACCTTAAACCCTAATCCCTCAACCCTAACCCTAAACCTTGTCCCTAAACCCTAATCCCTTCAACCTCAACCCTATCCCTAAACCCTTGACCCTCGAACCTCAGCCCTCGACGTCAAACCCTAATCCCTCAACCCTTAACTCTGATCCCTCATCTCTCAACCCTAACCCTAAACCCTCAACCCTCAACATCAAACCCTAATCCCTCAACCCTCAACCCTAATCTATCATCCGTCATCCCTCCACACTCTACTTTAACCCTAATTCCTCGACCCTCAACCCTATCCCTAAACCCTTGACCCTCGAACCTCAACCCTCAACCCTCAACGTCAAACCCTAATCCCTCAACCCTAAACCCTATCCCTAAACCCTCAATGCCAAATTCTAATCCCTCAACCCTTCACTCTAATCCCTCAACCCTAAACCCTATCCCTAAACCCTCAACACTATACCTTAAACCCTAATCCCTCAACCCTAACCCTAAACCTTGTCCCTAAACCCTAATCCCTTCAACCTCAACCCTATCCCTAAACCCTTGACCCTCGAACCTCAGCCCTCGACGTCAAACCCTAATCCCTCAACCCTTAACTCTGATCCCTCATCTCTCAACCCTAACCCTAAACCCTCAACCCTTAACATCAAACCCTAATCCCTCAACCCTCAACCCTAATCTATCATCCGTCATCCCTCCACACTCTACTTTAACCCTAATTCCTCGACCCTCAACCCTATCCCTAAACCCTTGACCCTCGAACCTCAACCCTCAACCCTCAACGTCAAACCCTAATCCCTCAACCCTAAACCCTATCCCTAAACCCTCAACACTATACCTTAAACCCTAAACCCTCAACGCCAAATTCTAATCCCTCAACCCTTCACTCTAATCCCTCAACCCTAAACCCTATCCCTAAACCCTCAACACTATACCTTAAACCCTAATCCCTCAACCCTAACCCTAAACCTTGTCCCTATACCCTAATCCCTTCAACCTCAACCCTATCCCTAAACCCTTGACCCTCGAACCTCAGCCCTCGACGTCAAACCCTAATCCCTCAACCCTTAACTCTGATCCCTCATCTCTCAACCCTAACCCTAAACCCTCAACCCTCAACATCAAACCCTAATCCCTCAACCCTCAACCCTAATCTATCATCCGTCATCCCTCCACACTCTACTTTAACCCTAATTCCTCGACCCTCAACCCTATCCCTAAACCCTTGACCCTCGAACCTTAACCCTCAACCCTCAATGTCAAACCCTAATCCCTCAACCCTAAACCCTATCCCTAAACCCTCAACACTATACCTTAAACCCTAAACCCTCAACGCCAAATTCTAATCCCTCAACCCTTCACTCTAATCCCTCAACCCTAAACCCTATCCCTAAACCCTCAACACTATACCTTAAACCCTAATCCCTCAACCCTAACCCTAAACCTTGTCCCTAAACCCTAATCCCTTCAACCTCAACCCTATCCCTAAACCCTTGACCCTCGAACCTCAGCCCTCGACGTCAAACCCTAATCCCTCAACCCTTAACTCTGATCCCTCATCTCTCAACCCTAACCCTAAACCCTCAACCCTCAACATCAAACCCTAATCCCTCAACCCTCAACCCTAATCTATCATCCGTCATCCCTCCACACTCTACTTTAACCCTAATTCCTCGACCCTCAACCCTATCCCTAAACCCTTGACCCTCGAACCTCAACCCTCAACCCTCAACGTCAAACCCTAATCCCTCAACCCTAAACCCTATCCCTAAACCCTCAACACTATACCTTAAACCCTAAACCCTCAACGCCAAATTCTAATCCCTCAACCCTTCACTCTAATCCCTCAACCCTAAACCCTATCCCTAAACCCTCAACACTATACCTTAAACCCTAATCCCTCAACCCTAACCCTAAACCTTGTCCCTAAACCCTAATCCCTTCAACCTCAACCCTATCCCTAAACCCTTGACCCTCAAACCTCAGCCCTCGACGTCAAACCCTAATCCCTCAACCCTTAACTCTGATCCCTCATCTCTCAACCCTAACCCTAAACCCTCAGCCCTCGACGTCAAACCCTAATCCCTCAACCCTCAACCTTAATCTATCATCCGTCATCCCTCCACGCTCTACTTTAACCCTAATTCCTTGACACTCAACCCTATCCCTAAACCCTTGACCCTCGAACCTCAACCCTCAACCCTCAACGTCAAATCCTAATCCCTCAACCCTAAACCCTATCCCTAAACCCTCAACACTATACCTTAAACCCTAATCCCTCATCCCTCAACCCTAAACCTTATCCCTAAACCCTAATCCCTCAACCCTCAACCCTAATCTGTCATCCCCCAACTCTAATCCTTCATCCCTAAACCCTAAATGCTATCCCTATTCCTACACCCTCAACAGAATCGATACTATACCTTAAACCCTAATCCCTTATCCATAAACCCTCCAACCCTATCCCTAATCCTTATACCATCCACACTCTACTTTAACCCTAATTCCTCGACCCTCAACCCTATCCCTAAACCCTTGACCCTCGAACCTCAACCCTCAACCCTCAACGTCAAACCCTAATCCCTCAACCCTTAACTCTGATCCCTTGACCCTCAACACTATACCTTAAACCCTAATCCATATCCCTCAACCCTTAACCCTTAAAACTTAAACCCTATCCCTACACCCTCAACACTTGACACTATATCTTAAGCCTTAAACCCTCATCCCTAAAGCCTCAACCCTCAATCCTTAAACCTTAAACCCTAAACCCTATCCCTAATCCCTCTACCCTCAACACTCTAACCCTAACCTCGACATTAAATGCTAATCCGTCAACCCTAAACCCTAATCCTAAACCCTCAACCCTAAACCTTATCCCTAAACCCTAATCCCTCAACCCTCAACCCTAATCCATCATCCCTCAACTATAATCCCTCATCCCTAATCCCTAAATGCTATCCCTATTCCTAAACTCTCAACAGACTTGATACTATACCTTAAACCCTAATCCCTTATCCCTAAACCCTCCAACCCTATCCCTAATCCTTACACCCTCCACACTCTACTTTAACCCTAATCCCTCGACCCTAAACCCTATCCCTAAACCCTTGACCCTTGAACCTCAACCCTCAACCCTTAATGTCAAACCCTAATCCCTCAACCCTTAACTTTGATCCCTCGACCCTCAACCGTAATCTGTCATCCCTCATCCCTAAACCTTAAACGCTATCCTTATTCCTAGACCCTCAACGGGCTCGATACTATACCTTAAACGCTAATCCCTTATCCGTAAACCTTTCAACTCTATCCTTTATGCCTTAACCCTATGATGAATAGCCTTGAGTGTAAAAAAATTTGAGTGGGACATAACGCGCTCGCGTTATGTCGAACATGGGAAAAGACAGGCTTGCGGGAAAAATGTAAGGCAATAAATAACGCGAGCGCGTTATAACGCGAGCGCGTTATAACGCGAGCGCGTTATAACGCGCTCGCGTTATTTCTTGCTTTGGGAATCCCAAGCCTTGGGCTTGGGATTTGCTTTGGATTTCCAACCCAAAGGCTTGGAGTGCCTTATGAACAGTCACAGACGTGTTTTTCTGTATTCTTCAAAATTTCACATAATTTCGTTCGTGCTAACCCTCAGATTTGCACGTGTTTCAAGGTTGAACAAATCGAACACATGGGTAATGTTAGGCTTTCTCTTAGCTATTTGACGATGTGATTTTTTTCACATTTTAACAATGTTAAGCCTTTCATCTTTAATTTCTTTTGTTTGTGTGTCCGTTTTTATGCAAAAACCACTGTTTGGTCTTTTTTTCATTGTAAAATAACTATTCATTCAAATTTCAAAAAAATTACATATTTAGAAACTAGACTCCATTCTACAAATATTAAAAAAATAAAAAAATGATTTTCAATTAGTTTTCAAAATTTATAGGGGTAGCACGGCCAAAATTCTGTTTTTTAGGATGTGTCCACTTTAAAAATTAGTAAAAAATCAAATATTCATCAAAAAATTATCAGAAAAATCGGGCATAAACTACATGCTATTAGCTAATTTCTCACCGAAGCGATTTTAAAAATACCAAAAAAAAGTTGACCTTTTGAGGGAGCCACAAAACATGCTATGTTATGTTTTTTTGACAGAAACAACACCAATTTCTGTGGCTCCCTCTTTTGAACCCCTTAATCTATGCCATTTTCAAAACAAAATAGTAGTTTAGAAAGTAGACTCGGAGCACTACGAACATTGTTTTGGTTGCATCTCTAAATTTTGAGTGTAACTATGCTCAATTTCTCATCCAAGGCCAGTATTTCCTGATTTCAGAAAAAAAGTGGCCACTTAAGACCCCTTTTTGGCCCCCCATCTTCTTGCACTTACCCTATAACCACATTCCATTAGAACTATTGATGACGATTGTTGTTTCAATGTAATATTAGGGAATGGAATAGATGATAATCAGTCAAGTTATTTTTTTTTCAATAACTAGTCAAGTTATTATTCAATATAGTGTCAAATATATTTTCATGTAGAAAAGACAACAGGTTTCATGTGGTGTAGATAGAAAATAAAAGAGAAATGATATATTGAATGATTCATTAAATTGTGTCGCTAGAATACTTCCTATTGAAGGACATTCTATACCCCCCAACATCTTATTTTCATTGCTTCATGTATTTTTATGCCACAACCTTAATAGTGAACATAATAATCACTTGTAAGCAAGAATTATTTATCAATTAGAATATGTGATAGTTGATATGTTCTCTAATTGAGTGTAATGATTGTAGGATATGCACAAAATTGGTTTGTTGAAAAAGTGTTGGAAACTTTTGAGAAAATGCAAGGGGTAAGTGTAAAGTCAATTTCTAAAATGTTTGTCTATATCCAACCAACCTATGCCAAAAATGGGAGTTTTAGAATAGGCTAGGTACATCCATGAAAGGATGATGGAAAGTGGACTTTTGTTAGTATTGTAGTTAGAAATTCCTTGGTATATGTGTATTCCAAATGTGGGAGAATACAAAAGACACATAACTATTTGATAAATTCCTAAAAAAAGTGTGGTCTCATGGAATTCAACATGATTACAAGATATGTACAAATGATATTTTTCATTATGCTTTAAGTCTTTTCAATGAAATGAGATCCAAAGAACTATGGTCTCCTAGAATGTAATGATTGTTGTACATGCACAAAATGGTTTAATTGAAAATACCTTGGAAACTTTTAAGCACATGTAATTTGGAGGTTTACAACCAGTCTCCATAATATTTGCCAACATCCTCCTATTGGGAATTAAGGTGTCTCAACCTTGGTAATTCCTTGCATTATTTATGATTGTATTTATTTATTCATTGCCTATGTTGTACATTAATTGTAAATTCCATATTGTCATTTTGTGGGATGTGGCATGGTGATGTGTCATCCTACATGGAAGATGACAACTTGTAATTTTGTCCTCACGTGAGGAGATAGGAATCCCACTTTGTGGTAGGAGTATTTTACCATGTGTCAGCATCTTGGATGTTGTGTAAGGGAATGTTGACCAAAATGATTTTGACGGATTCCTATGACAAAGTTATGACATGTAAGAGTTGGAAATAGAAGCTCGTAAAAGAGGTGAAGACATGTGTCATGAAGCATATTTGAAAAAGGCATCTTTGGGCACCCCAAGGTGGACTATGACATGTTGTAAGAGAATATGCTGATTATAGCCTATGTATGACAGATTCTCTTACAACTGTAAGTTGTAACTACTATGACAAATTCTATGATGGTCGTAAGAGTCGTAAGAGCATCTGTCATAGCCCATTTTGGAAATAGGTGACCTCTTTGGGATGGGAGCTATGGACAAGTGTTAGGAACATTCTACAATGTTGACCAAGTGTCTATAGGCGTGGGTTTTGGGCCATGAGACCAAGTTGGACGCCCATTCCAAGATAGAGCCAATTTTGCCTTGTATATTCTATATAAACAAGTGCTTCGAGGAGGAGATGTAGTATGTGATTGACAGGTACTGTAATGCTGTTAGATTGACTCTAGACACAAGTGTCGAAGACTATTGAAGCTTGCATTGCAAGTGTATTGTAAACAATATTCATTTTTGATAATACATTGTGCAGGTTTCTGAGTGTGGGGTTTTTCACCCAATAAGGGTTTTCCTCACGATATATCTTGTCTCTCTTCTTCTATCTTCTTTCTAGTTCTATGTGTATTACTGCAAAATCTCTATTATATGTTTCATGTTGCTATAATTGCAAGGATTAAATTGAATTTACATAGCTATCCCCTCATTAGATTAGTGTAGGAAGCGATTTTTGCACACCTAGCTTCCTTTCAATTGGTATCAGAGCTTGATCACCTTTGGTCATAATTGTTG
Source organism: Cunninghamia lanceolata (assembly GCA_027924645.1). Lineage (NCBI taxonomy): Eukaryota > Viridiplantae > Streptophyta > Pinopsida > Cupressales > Cupressaceae > Cunninghamia > Cunninghamia lanceolata. Next base: position 2,227,574 of record BSBN01001019.1, read on the forward strand.
GGTAGGGGTTTTTTGAGTTGATCTTAAGTTGAGTCGGAGTCTATACAGAGTATTCTAAATCTTATTGCAGCAAGGAGATGGAAAGCACATCCAAAAGGATAGAGGTGGAGAAATTCAATGGCACTAATTTCGAGCTGTGGAAGCTCAAGATGGAAGACATGCTTGTTGATCGAGACCTCTAGGAAACTATCAGTGGAACAAAACCAATTGGAATGTCACAAGCTGATTGGGATCTCAAGGATTGGAAGGCTAAGGGTCTCATAAGACTTAGTCTTGCTAATTATGTCCTATTAAATGTCCATGATGAGACTACTGCAAACTTTCTTTGGAAGAAGTTGGGAGATGTGTATCAACCCAAATCCCTGGTTAACAAACTTTTTTTTGAGAAAGAAGTTGTATTCTCTTCGATGAGGATGGAAGATCTATTGCATAACATATGAATGCTTTCAACATGATGGTTGCACAATTGACATCTGTTGGTGTGAAGATGGAGGAGGAGGATCATTGTATGACCTTGCTTTGTTTTTTGTTGGACTTGTGGGATCATCTTGTCATGGCTATTGGAAGCACCACATCCACATTCAAAATGGATGAAGTGGTTTCTTTGCTATTGTCTAAAGAGATGCGGAGAAAGTCTTCTGAGGCAGCTAAAGAGGCTCTTGCAGTTCGTGGAAGACCCAGGACAAAGGGAAAAAGAAGGACAAGAAAGCTAAGAAGGGTAGATCCAAATCTCCTGGAAAGTCCAAGGCTCTCTATTGGAACTATGGTAAATCTAGGCATTTCTGAAAGGAATGCAAAGAGGAAAAGAAAAAGATGAAGAAGAACCCAGACTCAAATTCTGACAAGTCACAAGATGATGGTGATGCCTTCATCGCAACCCTGGCAACCTATGCATCTGATGATGTGTGGCTGATTAATTCTGGTGCATCATTCCACATGACCTCGCATTGAGACTGGTTACTAAGTATGAGGAGTTTGATGGTGGAAAGGTGTACTTGGGTGACGACTCTCATCTGAAGATTGTTGGTCATGGAAGAGTCTCTATCCAATTCCCTAATGGACGAGTGAAGGGGATCTTTGGGATTATGCACATCCCAAGCTTAGCATGGAACCTTCTTTCTGTAAGTATGTTGAATGATGCAGGTGTGCAGGTTGTCTTTTCGAAAGAAGGATGCAAGATGACTAGAGGAACTATGGTGCTTGCTAAGGGTACTAGGGGAGGTACTTTGTTTCAGTTGGGGGCATGCATTTCACAATGCAATAGTTCTTCTAACTCGAGAAAGAGGGCAGCAGTCACTTCATCCCCACCATCTGAATGAGCAGTGAAGAAATCTGTTGTATCTAGTCCTGATGGTTGTATTCATGCCTTGGAAGTTAAGCTTCATGCTTGAAAGACAATGTTATGGCATAAGAGATTTGGCCACATTGGTGAGAAGGGTCTACGTACCCTAAAAAATAAGAACATCATTGAGGGGTTAGATGATTGTAATCTTGAGTTTGACTTTTGCGAAGAATGCATATATGGAAAACAAAATCGTGTTTAGTTTTACTTGAGTTCTCATAAGTCTTCTGGTGTGTTGGACCTTGTTCATTCTGATGTATTTAGTCCTGTTAACGTTCCTTCATTATCAAAATCTGTATATTTTGTATCTTTCATAGATGACTATAGTAGAAGGACATGGATTTATTTTCTCAGAAGCAAATCTGAAGTCTATAGCAAGTTTAAGGAGTTTAAGTCCTTTGCTGAAAATCAGACTGGTAAAAAGATTAAATGTTTGAGAACTGACAACAGTGGTGAGTTCTATTCTACAGAATTTGATAAATATTGCAAGGAACTTGGAATTGAAAGACATAAGACAACTCCATACACCCCGTAGTGAAATGGAGTTACAGAGAGGATGAACGGGACACTAATGGAGAAGGCTAGGAGTATGCTTAGTGGAGCTAGCCTAGAACAAAAGTTTTGGACTGAAGCTGTTGCCACTACTTTCTATCTTGTAAATAGATCTCCTACTTCAGCTCTTGTTTGTAAGACACCCATGGACGTGTGGTCTAGTAGAAATCCTTCAATAAGGTATCTTCATGTTTTTGGTTGTGAGACATATGCACATGTGCCTAGGGAGAAGTAGTCAAAATTGGAGAACAAGGTTGTTAAGTGTATCTTCATTGGCTATGGTGTCGGTGTGAAAGGATACAAGATTTAGGACCCTGTGACTGAAAAAGTGTTGTATAGCAAAAGTGTCATCTTCAGAGAGGTAACACCTTCTTCCACTATTGTATAGCCTGAAGAAAAAGAAAAGAAAGAGGATGTTGTTCAGTTTCCTGCTACCCCTGAGAAGACTGAACAGAAAGACAATGTTGGACCTGATGATTAGGAGAGCTCTTACATCTCTAAAAACTCAGATGAACCTCAACCTCAGCTCTTGAGGAGGTCTACATGAATAAGGAAGCAACCTGAAAGGTTTGGTTATACATTTCTTGATTCTAGTTGTGCTTTTGCTTTGCTTACTAACAGTGATGAACCTAGAATTGTATCAGAGGCTATGGATATGAAAGATGTAGGTTCTTGGAAGGAGTCCATGGAGGATGAGATGGCTTCTTTGGAAAAGAATAAAACTTGAGACTCGGTGCCTTTGCCTCTTGGATAGAAACTCGTTGGATGCAAATGGGTGTTTGAAGAAATTTGGTGTAGATGGTAGTGTTGAGAAGTATAAGGCCAGATTGGTTGTGAAGGGGTATTCAAAAGAGGAGGGTATAGATTATGGTGAGATCTTCTCTCCCATTGCAAAGCTGACATCCATTTGATTCCTATTATCTCTTGTAGCAGGTTATGACTTAGAGGTAGAACAGATGGATATGAAGACAACTTTCCTTCATGGTGATTGGGAGGAAGAAATCTACATGTCATAGCCAGAGCATTACATGGTGAAAGGTAAATAAAATTTGGTATGCAAGTTAAAGAAGTCTTTGTATGGTTTAAAGCAATCTCCTAGGAGGTGGTACTTGAAGTTTGATACTTTTATGTTGTCGATTGGATTTGTCAGATCGAAATCGGATCACTGTGTGTATTTTAAGTTTGATGGTGATCATATTCTCATTGTTGCACTATATGTTGATGATATGTTGCTCATTGGGAAGGGTAAGAATATGATTTTTGATTTTAAATCTCAGTTGTCATCACAGTTTGAAATGAAAGATTTAGGGGCAACTAGGTACATTCTAGGAATGGAAATCAGAAGAGACAGAACTAACATAAAATTTTGGTTAAGCCAGAGTAAGTATGTGAAGTCCATGTTGGATAGGTTTAGCATGGTAGATTGTAGACCATTGTGTGTTCTTGTTTCTTTGGGGACAAAGTTGTCTATTGAGGATTGTCCAAAATCTCCTAGTGAGGTGAAGAACATGAGTAGAGTACCTTATGCTAGTGTTGTTGGCAGTTTGATGTATGCTATGGTCTGCACAAGACCAGACATTACCCAAGCAGTGGGAGTCCTTAGTTGATTTATGGCTAATCCTAGATGGGTACATTAGGATGCAGTTAAGCGAGTGTTCAGATATTTGAGGGGTACTTCCAAGTATTCCATATGCTATCATGGTAATGTTACATGACTTCCACATTCTATTGATATTCGTAGATTTGTGGATTCAGATTGGGTAGGTGACATTGACAGCAGGAGATCCACCAGTGCTTATGTGTTTACATTGTTTGGTGGTGCTATTAGTTGGATGAGTAAGCGACAACCTGTGGTTTCTTTGTCCATGATAGAAGCTGAGTATATGGAAGCAACTCATGCTTGTAAGGAAGCCATTTGGCTTAAGAGATTGTGTTCAGATATTGGTGTTGATGCAAGTTAGATTATGATCAGTTGTGCTAGTCAGAGTGTGATTTTCCTTGCGAAGAATCCAACTTTCCATGCTAGAACAAAGCATATTGACATATAGTTTCACTTTGTGTGAGACATGGTAGAGGATGGGAAGGTAAATTTAGAGAAGGTAGATACTTTGAAGAATGTTGCAAATACATTGACGAAACTAGTTAGCACAGAGAAGTTCAGATGGTGTTCAGAGTCTATGGGCCTCTCGGCCTCTAGTAGTTAAATCCTATTATTCTATTAGCTCTTACAAGGTGTTTAACAAGTGGGAGAATGTTGGGAATTAAGGTGTCTCAACCTTGGTAATTCCTTGTATTATTTATGATTGTATTTATTTATTCATTGCCTATGTTGTAAATTAATTGTAAATTCCATATTATCATTTTGTGGGATATGGCACAATGATGTGTCATCCTACATCGAAGATGACAACTTGTAATTCTGTCCTCACATGAGGAGATAGGCATCCCACTTTGTGGTAGGAGTATTTTGCCATGTGTCAGCATCTTGGATGTTGTGTAAGGGAATGTTGACTGAAACGATTATGGCGGATTCCTATGACAAAGTTATGACATGTAAGAGTAAGAAATAGAAGCTTGTAAGACAGGTGAAGACGTGTCATGAAGCATCTTTGACAAAAGGCATCTTTGGGTACCCCAAGGTGGACTATGACATGTTGTAAGAGAATATGCTATTTATATCCTGTGTATGATAGATTCTCTTACAGCTATAAGTTGTAACTGCTATGACAAATTCTATGACATTTGTAAGAGTCGTAAGAGCATCTGTCATAGCCCATTTTGGAAATAGCTGACCTCTTTGGGATGGGAGTTGTGGATAGGTGTCGGGAACATTCTATAATGTTGACCAAGTGTCCATAGGCATGGATTTTGGGTCATGAGGCCAAGTTGGATGCCCATTCCAAGATAGAGCCAATTTTACCTAGTATATTATATATAAACATGTGCTTTGAGGAGGAGATGTAGTATGTGATTGACAGGTATTGTTATGCTGCCGGATTGACTCTAGACATGAGTGTCAAAGACTATTGAAGCTTGCATTGCAAGTGTATTGTAAACAATATTCAGTTTTGATAATACATTGTGCATGTTTCTGAGTGTGGGGTTTTTCACCCAATAAGGGTTTTCCCCATGATATATCGTGGCTCTCTTCTTCTGTCTTCTTTCAAGTTCTGTGTGTATTGCGACAATAACTCTATTATATGTTTCATGTTGCTGTAATTACAAGGATTAAATTTAATTTACATAGCTCTCCCCTCATTAGATTAGTGTAGGAAGTGATTTCCGCACACCTAGCTTCCTTTCACCTCCATGCCTATATAAAAATGACCATTTAGAACAACGTATGGACATCAATCAAACTATAATATAAAGGGGACTTTTGTCTAACATACTAAGAAAATGCATTGGTACAAATGTATACAAAATGTGGAAGCATACATAAGTCATGTGAATTGTTTAAAAAAAATACCTCAAAATAACATGGTTTTATGTGTAAGATAGAAAAGAGAGACCTAATCACTATTAAACTAGCTCTAGATCAATCCTTTCAATCAAACATTAGAACACAAGCCACCAACGACTTCAAGTAAGGCTTCTATCCCTCAAGAAGAGCCTTGACGAGTTGGTGAGAGCTTTGTCCCTTTTTTGTAATAAAAAGATTGAGGCACATAGGCTAGATCTAGGTTTCCATGATGAAATAGACTAAAACAAAACTTACAAACCTGACAGAGTTGAAAACCCAAAAAGAAAGACCTAAAATGAGCTGAGTAGAGCTATCGGGGTAAACCAAAGGAATTAGGGTCAGATCTGGATGGACTATGCCACCCAAGCGCTAGTGTCCTATGGTTTTAGGCTGTCTGAAAGTTAGAAATGAAGGTGCAAACCACACAATGTAAATCTGATTCAAACATTATTATCCTCTAAACAATGTAGAATTAATGGAGATTGCAATAGAAATTAAAACCCACTACATAGAAATAACAAGCATTAAAAATAGAACACATAACATAGTATGTACCGTGGAGATAACCCTTTCAGGTATATGAGATTACAATACATGTACTTCCTCTCTCCTTCAGTCTTCAATCGAGTGGTACCTATTACTCTCAACTCTGATAAAAATGTAGTACAAATATCCTCATAAAAGGGGGTTGCCTTCTAGGGAAAGATAACCAACAAAATATAGACCATCAGATCTGTGACCTAATGTGGAGAACCATTCCTTATGTGGGGTCATATGAAATGAGCATCCTGAGTCAACCAACTAGTTTTCATTAGAAACAACATTACATGCAAAAAGTAAAACATCTTCACCTGCATTTGAGGACTTATTAGAAGCACTCTCCCATTGTTTCATTGGGTTCCTCTACTCCTTCACATGTCCCCTTTTATCACAGTTTTAACACTTAACTCTGTTTCTGGTGCAGGTGCACCCCTTCAAAAGGACCAATATACACAAGAGGAAGGAGAAGAAGACTAACTTTAAGTTAACATTTCATGTTTATAATGTAATGTTAGCATTTTCTGTATGAAGTTTCTGACAGCTTGGATTAAGGGAAAGTTAATCAAGGTGTCTTAAGCACTAGAGTTTTGCTGTCCTATACTCTGCAGGTGTCATGTAACTAATTAGGAGTCTTTACCAATAGTTTTGAAAAATTCAAATCCCAGAAACAGAGGGGAATGTCAGTCCCTCACATTGGGAAAGATAAAAAGGGAAAAACCTTTTTGTAGCGAGGTGGACGATATATATGTTTTTGTCTTTTGAGAAAACCAGAGGGAAATGTAATTTAGAAGCATTAAGGAGGGAATGTAATTCAGAAGCATTAAGGAGGAATAGGAGTTCTAGAAATTGCTTTCTTTTTTAGAGTTTGAATGCTGTGTAGATACCCTGTATAGAAATTCATTCTGTGTAGAAATTGTATGTAAATTAATTTTGGGTCTCTGTGGTCGAATGAACTAGATAAATCCATTCCACTGGCAGATTTTTGGGGAAATCAGTGGAATGGATTTGTAAACTATCCCCCTCCATTTTTGTTTATTTGTTTGACTGTTAAGTATGGTGGGATAGAATTTGCAGAATCCTTTCCTAGAAGATCATCCTTAAGTATGTGTATTACTGCATTTGCAGAGGGAATATTTTGTGTGTATCCTTCAGTTGTGTCTGTATGAGCATCGTTGAACAGTTTAGATGTCAATTCAAGCCTGAAATGTATGTTTTGGAGACATCGTTGTGAGTTTCCAACTGTGCCTCCGACGGAGAAACCATCGGCATAAGGATTGATATCGGCGTGCCGAAATTAGATTCATCCGATGGTGAAAGTCTCACCGATAGTAATCACGGCTAAAGGCATCGGCGAGAGTCAGGGCATCGGCCAAGAGGAAGTGTGTTGGTCCGATGGTAGCAAGTCACACCGACAATGGTTTGCATTCAAGTCATCGGCGTGAGCTGTAGGGAAGTCTGGCCGAAAGGGGTCGGCGTAGGAGTTTCGGCGGGACATGAGATATCGGCAGAAGGGAGAAAGGTGGCGCCGACGATAGGAGGTCTCGCTGATAGAGTTGAGGTCATTGGCAAGAGAGGGGTATATCGGCGAAAGAATTCAACGCTGGGCCGACGGTAGAGGTCAGCCCGACGGAGGGAACAACATAGTCATCGGAATGATAATGGAGAAGTCTGGCCGATGTAGTTTATATCGGCATGAGTCCCCTCATTGGCAGAAAGAAGAAAGGTGGCGCCGACGGTAGGTGGTCTTGCCGATAGAGTTGAGGTCATCGGCAGAAAGGAGGCATCGGCGGAAGAATTCAAAGCTAGAGCGACAGTAGGAAGTCTCACAGATCGGGGTGACGAACATGGGAGTCATGCCGACGGAGCAGCTGGTGATAAGTGTTCGGCGTGACATTCAGTATCGGTGAACGCCGAAGAAAGGTGGGCCGATAGTTATTGTCTTGCCAATAGGCAAGAGTGGGTACACATCGGTGAGACAATTCCAAAGTCTTGCCAATATAGTTTCTTTTGGCTGTCTTGTGGGCTCCAAGAGGTTTTTGAACTGGTTCACACACTTCAGCTGGGCATATGCTCTGCATCAGGTGGTATCAGAGCTAGAGGAAGCTCTAGGAAAGGTTAGTGTGAAAATTTCATTTCTAAAGTTATTTGTTCCATCTAGTAGTAGAAGGAGAAAGCAGAATGTTGGAAGGAGAAGCCTCGGACACTCTTCCAGCAAAGATGTCCAATGCTGAATTGACAGCCTGGGTGAAGAAGCAAATAGCAGAAAGTAGAGCTGATAGAGCTCAGAATCAGGCAATGAAGGAAGAACTAGAGAAGCTGAGGGAAAGAGTGGAGAAAGGGGAAGAAAACTCTGGTGAGCGAGAAGATGGGGATGAAGAGGAGACCCCAGAGCAGGAAGAGCTAGAGGTTCCTGCAGACCAGAGACCCTTACTCAATGCCCTCAAGTCCATGGAAAGAAGGACCATGGATGTGAAAATAGACCTGCCTGTGTTTGCAGGAAAAATGGAACCTGATTCAGTAATGGAGTGGATAGACTGCTTGAATAATTTCTTTGAGACAGAAGAGATACCAGAACACCAATGAGTAAAGATGGCTCAGTCCAAAATGAAAGAAGCTGCACTGACTTGGTGGAATTTCACCCAAGATGACAGGGTGAAAGAGGGAAAGAGCAGAGTTACAACATGGAAGAGAATGATGGTATTGGTGAAAGAAGCCTATGTTCCTTTGGATTACAATATCCAATTACATAAGAGAAAACATAATTTGAAGCAGAAGGAGCTAGATGTCAGTTCATACACAGAAGAATTCATGAAGTTGTGTGTAAAAACAAAGGTAAGGGAAGATGAGGAAGAGAAGGTAGCAAGATACCTCAATGGATTGAGACTTAACATCCAAGAAGAGTTAAATCTACATAATCCAGATACAGTTCAAAAGTGCTATCAATTAGCACTCAAAGTGGAAGAAAAACTAAAGAGAAGGCATGAGCAGAATCATAGAGGTAGGGGAAGACAGCAGAGAGGAGGAAGAAGTCCTTTTAGACGCAGAGGATTTGGATACCAGAGTGAATCCAACCAAGAGACCAGCAGAGGAGATAACAGTCAGAACCAAGGAGGAAGCTACAATCAAAGGGGAAACTTCAGGGGCAGAAGACCACCTTATAGAGGAAGATCTCAGGGCAGAGGACCTATCAGATGTTACAATTGCAACCAAGAAGGCCATATAGCCAGTAGATGTCCAGCAAAGGCAACAAGTTCAATAGGAGAAAAGAGGATCAATCTGATCCAAGAATCTGATTGTCAAAGTGTAGCAAGCTCAAGCACCATTCCAAGTGTGAATGCTCCTAGTAGTTATGGGTATCCTGAGAATGGAGAATCTTTGATGATTAGGAGAGCAATGACCACCATGAAAGTACCTGGAAAAGAACCTCCACAAAGGAAGTCTCTCTTCAGAACTACTTGCAAGGCAGGAGGAAAGGTATGTAAAGTTTTGATTGACTCTGGATCTACTGAGAATTTTGTATCCATTGAGATGGTAGAAAAACTTAAGCTTGGGAGACTACCACATCCTTGCCCTTATAAAATTTCATGGCTTACCCAAGGACAGCAAACAGTTGTAGAAGAACAGGCTTGGGTAGAATTTCAAATTGGCCCATATAGGGATAAGCTATTGTTTGACATTGCCAAGATGGATGCTTGCCATATCCTGTTTGGAAGACCATGGCAGTATGATTTAAAAGCATACCATGATGGTGTTAGGAACACCTACTCAATTACCAAGAATGGTCAAGTGATAGAATTGATACCATTAATGGAGACAGAGGGGGAGACAAAAGGAAAAGAGGTTAAAGTGACGATGGTAGAAGGAAGACAATTCATGAAAGAGATAAGAGAAGAAGGAGCAGATACATATGGTAAACAAGGAACAGCAGAAAGAACAGCATATGCTCTAATTCCTTGCCTAATGGTGAACAAGGAACATCAGAAAGAAGTCAAGGGAGAAAAGAGACAAAAATCCATAGAACCAACTGTCCAAGAGCTATTGGACAAGTACAAAGGCATTAGTTCTGATGGGATGCCAAGTTCCTTACCACCTATAAGAGAAATCAGCCATTGTATAGATCTGATCCCAGGATCTACACTTCCCAACAAAGCAGCATATAAGCTCACTCCAGATCAGAATACAGAGGTAGCAAGACAAATTGAAGAGTTGTTGCAGACAGGCCTAATTGGCAAAAGTTTAAGCCCATGTGCGGTACCAGCTGTACTAGCACCAAAGAAGGAAGGCACTTGGAGACTTTGCACTGATTCAAGGGCTATCAACAAAATAACAATCAGGTACAGATTTCCAATCCCTAGAATAGAAGATTTACTTGATTGTTTAGGAGGAGCTAAATACTTCACCAAAATAGATTTAAAGAGTGGTTATCATCAGATTAGGATTAGACCTGGTGATGAGTGGAAAACAGTATTCAAGACAAATGAGGGGTTATATGAGTGGAAGGTCATGCCTTTTGTTTATCCAACGCTCCTAGTACCTTTATGAGATTGATGAATGAGGTCTTGAGAGAGTTCATAGGTAAATTTGTCATAGTATATCTAGATGACATCCTGATTTTCAGCACTACGAGGGAAGAACACCTCATCCATATAGACTTGGTTCTCAAAAGGTTACATGAAGAGCAGCTAATGATAAATTTAGCAAAATGTCTGTTTCTGCAAGAAGAAATCATTTACTTAGGATTTGTTATCTCACATAACAAACTGAGAATGGATCCAGAAAAGGTAAGTGCCATACTGTCTTGGCCAACACCCAAAACTGTGCATGATGTTAGAAGTTTTCATGGATTAGCAACCTTTTATAGGAATTTTATAAAGGGATTTAGTCATATCTATGCACCCATGCTTGACACTATAAAGGGGGGACAGAAGTGCAAGTTTACATGGACAAAGGAGGCAGATAATTCTTTTGAAATGTTGAAGAAGAAGATAGCAGAACAGCCAGTTCTTGCTTTTCCTGATTTCAGCAAGATTTTTCAAGTAGAATGTGATGCAAGTCATATTGCTATTGGAGCAGTACTCAGCCAAGAAGGTAGGCCAATTGCATTCTTCAGTGAAAAATTAAATGATGCCAAGAAGAGATACTCATCCTATGATTTGGAGATGTATGCTCTAGTCCAGTCACTTAAGAAATGGAGGCATTATTTGATGCCCAAAGAATTCACAAAGTTCACAGATAATCAGGCTCTCAGTTTCTTAAACAGTCAAGAGAAGCTGAATCATAGACACATGAAATGGGTGGAAACTTTACAAGCTTTCACTTTCACACTCAAGCACAAGAAAGGGGTTAAGAACAAAGTAGCAGATGCTTTGAGCCAGAGAGTTCTGACCATAAATCAGGTCCAATTGGAGAGTGTTGGGATTGATTCGTTGAAGACAATGTATGCAGATGATGAAGACTTTGGAGAGATCTATACGGTATGTACTTCTTTTGGAGACAAATATCATGTTGAGTTTTCTGAATTTCTGATCCAAGATGGATTACTTTTCAAAGGTGGACAACTGTGTATTCCCAGATGTTCTATGAGACTGAATATTATTCAGGAGAAACATTGTGGGGCTCTGGCAGGACATTTTGGTCTTGATAAAACTCTTGATCTTGTCAAAAGGCATTACTATTGGCCTAAGTTACAGTCAGATGTGAGAAAATTTGTGGAAGCATGTGTAATATGTCAGAAAGCCAAAGGAAGATCCACAAATGTAGGTTTGTATCAGCCATTACCCATTCCTTCTAGGCCATGGGAGAGCATAAGCATGGATTTTGTACTAGGTTTGCCTAGGACAAGGAAAGGATATGATAGTGTTTTTGTGGTAGTCGACAGATTCAGTAAAATGGCACATTTCTTGCCATGTAAAACCACTTGTGATGCTTCATATGTAGCTGATTTGTTTTTCAAGGAGATAGTGAGAATACATGGTTTACCATTGAACATAGTATCAGACAGAGATGTGAAGTTTATTGGCCACTTCTGGAGAACTCTTTGGATTGGGAACTAATTTATCTTTCTCATTAGCCTACCATCCTCAAACAGATGGGCAGACTGAAGTTGTTAACCGTTCATTGGGTAACCTACTCAGGTGTTTAACCAGACAGCATGGAGAGAAATGGGATAATATCCTCCCACAAGCAGAATTTTCTTATAATGACACCATCAATAGGAGTACAGGGAAGTCACCTTTTCAGATAGTGTATGGAATTCATCCAAGGGGTATTCTGGAGCTGAGAGATCTACCTGTAGGAGAACCTATTAGTGCAGATGGTCAAGCTTTTGCTTCAACTATTAAAGAAGTACATGATCAGGTCAAGCATCAACTCCAACAGGCTACAACAAAGTACAAAACATATGCTGACCAGAAGAAAAGAGATTTACAGTTTGAAATTGGAGATTTGGTCTGGGTAAATCTAAAAAAGGAAAGGCTCCCCAAAGGTAAGTATACTAAGCTAATGCAGAGGAAGATTGGACCCTGTCAAATTTTAAAGAAGTGTGGACAGAATGCATATGACATCCAACTTCCTCCAGATCTTGGATTGTCACCAATTTTCAATGTCTATTATTTGACTCCATACAAACCAAGTGCAGATGTAGAACAGGCACCATTGCAGGCAGCGGCTGATGACATTCCGAAGCATGATCCACCAAAGTTGCACCACATCTTAGACTCACGAGTGGTCAAGAAGACTAGAAACAAAGAATACTTGGAGTATTTGGTGGCCTGGCAAGGACAACCTGATTCAGAGGCAGTTTGGATGACTACTGATCAGATTTCCAATCATGGTGCAGACCTACCAACCCTGATCCCAAAGGGGCTTGAGATCTCTTCTCCCGGGGAGTATGGTGCAGGTGCACCCCTTCAAAAGGACCAATATACACAAGAGGAAGGAGAAGAAGACTAACTTTAAGTTAACATTTCATGTTATCTATAGCATCTTCAAATGTAACATCCAATGTTAGCATTTCCTGTTTATAATGTAATGTTAGCATTTTCTGTATGAAGTTTCTGACAGCTTGGATTAAGGGAAAGTTAATCAAGGTGTCTTAAGCACTAGAGTTTTGCTGTCCTATACTCTGCAGGTGTCATGTAACTAATTAGGAGTCTTTACCAATAGTTTTGAAAAATTCAAATCCCAGAAATAGAGGGGAATGTCAGTCCCTCACATTGGGAAAGATAAAAAGGGAAAAACCTTTTTGTAGCGAGGTGGACGATATATATGTTTTTGTCTTTTGAGAAAACCAGAGGGAAATGTAATTCAGAAGCATTAAGGAGGGAATGTAATTCAAAAGCATTAAGGAGGAATAGGAGTTCTAGAAATTGCTTTCTTTTTTAGAGTTTGAATGCTGTATAGATACCCTGTATAGAAATTCATTCTGTGTAGAAATTGTATGTAAATTAATTTTGGGTCTCTGTGGTCGAATGAACTAGATAAATCCATTCCACTGGTAGATTTTTGGGGAAATCAATGGAATGGATTTGTAAACTATCCCCCTCCATTTTTGTTTATTTGTTTTACTGTTAAGTATGGTGGGATAGAATTTGCAGAATCCTTTCCTGAGAAGATCATCCTTAAGTATGTGTATTACTGCATTTGCAGAGGGAATATTTTGTGTGTATCCTTCAGTTGTGTCTGTATGAGCATCGTTGAACAGTTTAGATGTCAATTCAAGCCTGAAATGTATGTTTTGGAGACATCGTCGTGAGTTTCCAACTGTGCCTCCGATGGAGAAACCATCGGCGTAAGGATTGATATCGGCGTGCCGAAATTAGATTCATCCGACGGTGAAAGTCTCACCGATAGTAATTGCGGCCGAAGGCATCAGCGAGAGTTAGGGCATCGGCCAAGAGGAAGTGTGTTGGTCCGATGGTAGCAAGTCACACCAACAATGGTTTGCATTCAAGTCATCGGCGTGAGCTGTAGGGAAGTCTGGCCGAAAGGGGTCGGCGTAGGAGTTTCGGCGGGACATGAGATATCGGCAGAAGGGAGAAAGGTGGCGCCGACGATAGGAGGTCTCGCTGATAGAGTTGAGGTCATCGGCAAGAGAGGGGTATATCGGTGAAAGAATTCAACGCTGGGCCGACGGTAGAGGTCAGCCCGACGGAGGGAACAACATAGTCATCGGAGTGATAACGGAGAAGTCTGGCCAATGTAGTTTATATCGGCATGAGTCCCCTCATTGGCAGAAAGAAGAAAGGTGGCGCCGACGGTAGGTGGTCTTGCCGATAGAGTTGAGGTCATCAGCGAGAAAGGAGGCATCAGCGGAAGAATTCAAAGCTAGAGCGACAGTAGGAAGTCTCACCGATCGGGGTGACGAACATGGGAGTCACGCCGACGGAGCAGCTGGTGATAAGTGTTCGGCGTGACATTCAGTATCGGTGAACGTCGAAGAAAGGTGGGCCGATAGTTATTGTCTTTCCGATAGGTAAGAGTGGGTACACATCGGTGAGACAATTCCAAAGTCTTGCCCATATAGTTTCTTTTGGCTGTCTTGCGGGCTCCAAGAGGTTTTTGAACTGGTTCACACGCTTCAGCTGGGCATATGCTCTGCATCAGTTTCTCTTCTTAGGAGTCTTAGATCAGCCCTTGGACTTGTCCTTAGCCCCTTTCTGATCTCCTTTTGGTCCACTTTCCATAGACCTTCCCCTGACACTAAGAGCATCCCCTGAACTATCAAAACTTTTCTTCCTCAATTCAAGTGACAACAGAACTGAAAGAAGAGCATCCAACTTTGGAACTATGATGTTAGTAGTGATAGCCAAAATAACATTCTCCCATGACTCAAGCAAAGAACAAAGAAGCAATATACATTTATCTTCCTCATTCACCTTCACATCTACAGATGCTAGTTGACTCAACATCAAATTAAACAAATTCAAATGCTCTCCAACTGATTCACCCTCTTTCATTTTCATGGAAAATAACTTACACTTTAAATAAAGTTTATTTACCATACTCTTGGCTTGTTAGATCTCACCCAGATGCTTCTACAAGCTATGTGTGGGCTTCTCACTTGCAACATTCAGTAGAATAGAATCTGCAAGACACAGTCATATTGTACCTCGTGCCTTTTTATCCAATCTTTCCCACTCATTAGGAGCAAAATCATTTGGTTTCTTCTCTTTCATAATAGCCAACCACTGGTTTCTTTCTTCTAGCAAATCCTCTATTTTCAGCTTCCACAATTCATACCCCGTGCCATTGAACTTTTCAACGTCCAACCAAGAGGTAGAAGCAATAGTGGGTGAAGCCATGATATCTACACAAGATCTATAAACAAAAGACAACCAAGTCTCCTACTACAACTAAAAAACCTTCACACTACCACCCAAGAATCAAAACTCTTCAAGCTCTAATACAAAATTTTAGAAATGAAGGTGAAAATCACACAATGAAAATCTGATTCAAAAATTATTATCCTCTAAACAATGTAGAATAATTGGAGATTGTAGTAGAAATTAAAACCCACTGCATAGAAATAACAAGCATTAAGAACAGAACACATAACACAGTATGTAATGTGGAGAAAACCCTTTCGGGCAAAAAACTCCACCAAGAAAAGAGGATCCAAGTTGTATTATCTTCAAATATATGAGATTACAATACATGCATTTCCTCTCTGCTTCAGTCTTCAATCCAATGGTGCTTGTTACTCTCAATTTTGATAAAAAAGTAGTACAAATATCCTTATAAAAGAGGGTTGCCTTCTAGGGCAAGAGAACTGACAAAATATCAACCATCAGATCTATGACCTAATGTGGAGAACCATTTGTTATGTAGGGTCATATGAAATGAGCATCCTGAGTCAACCAACCAGTTTTCATTAGAAACAACATTACATATAGAAAGTAAAACAGTTTGACCTGCATTCAAGGACTTATCAGAAGTACTCTCCCATTGTTTCTTTGGGTTCATGCACTCCTTGTTCACATGTCCCTTTTTATCGTAGTTCCAACACTTAACTCTATTCTTCTTCCCAGGAGTCTTAGATCGGCCCTTGGATTTGTCCTTAGGCCCTTTCTGATCGCCTTTTGGTCCTCTTTCCATAGACCTTCCCTTGACACTGAGAGCATCTCCTGAACTATCCAAACTTTTTTTCCTCAATTCATGTGACATCAAAACTGAAACAAGAGCATCCAACTTTGGATCTATGAGGTTAGCAGTGATAGCCAAAATACATTCTCCCATGACTCAGGCAAAGAACAAAGAAGTAATATACATTTATCTTCCTCATTCACCTTCACATCTATAGAGGTAGTTGACACAATAACAAATTAAACCAATTCAAATGCTATGTAACTAATTCACCCTCTTTCATTTTCATGGAAAATAACTTATGCTTTAAATAAAGTTTATTTACCATACTCTTGGCTGGGTAGATCTCACACAGATGCTTCCACAAGCTATGTGTGGACATCTCACTCACAACATTCAGTAGACCAAAATTTGCAAGACACAGCCGGATTGTACCTCGTGCCTTTTTATCCAGTCTTTCCCACTCATCAGGAGCAACATCATCAGGTTTCTTCTCTTTCATAATAGCTAACCACTGGTTTGTTTTGTCTAGCAAATCCTCCATTTCTAACTTCCATAATTTGTACCCCGTGCCATTGAAATTTTTAATGTTGGACAACCAATAGGTAGAAGCAATAGTGGATAAAGCCATCATATCTACACAAGATATGCAAACAAAAAACAACCAAATCTCCCACTGTAGCTAAAAATCCTTCACACTACCACCCAAGAATCAAAACTGGACAAACTCTGATACCAAATGTTAGAAATTAAGTGCAAGCCACACAATGAAAATCTGATTCAAACCTTATTCTCCTTTAAACAATGTAAAATAAATAGAGAATACAGTAGAACTTAAAACCCACTACATAGGAATAACAAGGATTAAAAACAAAACACATAACAGTATGTAACGCAAAGAAAACCCTTTTGGGTAAAAAACTCCACCAAGAAAAGAGGATCCAAGTTGTATTATCCTCAAATATATGAGATTACAATACATGTACTTCCTCTCTCCTTTAGTCTTCAATCTAATGGCACATGTCACTCTCAACTCTGATAAAAATGTAGTACAAATATCCTTATAAAAGGGGTTGCCTTCTAGGGCAAGCTAACCGACAACATATTGAACATCAAATCTATATCCTAATCTGGAGAACCATTCCTTATGCAGGGTCATATGAAATGAGCATCTTGAGTCAACCAACTAGTTTTCATTAGAAACAACATTACATGTAGAAAGTAAAACATCTTCACCTACATTCAAGGACTTATCAGAAGCACTCTCCCATTGTTTCTTTGGGTTCCTGCACTCCTTCACATGTCCCCTTTTACCACAATTCCAACACTTAACTTTGTTTTTCTTCCCAAGAGCCTTACATCAGCCCTTGGACTTGTCCTTAGCCCCTTTCTGATCTCCTTTTGGTCCTCTTTCCATAGACCTTCCCCTAACACTAAGAGCATCCCCTGAACTATCTAAACTTTTCTTCCTCAATTCATGTGACAGCAAAACTGAAACAAAAGAATCCAACTTCGGATCTGTGAGGTTAGCAATGATAGCCAAAATAACATTCTCCCATGACTCAGGCAAAGAACAAAGAAGCAATATACATTTATCTTCAACATTCACCTTCACATCTATAGATGCTAGTTGACTCAATAAAAAATTAAACAAATTCAAATGCTCTAGAACTAATTCACCCTCTTTCTTTTTCATGGAAAATAACTTACGCTTTAAATAAAGCTTATTTACCATACTCTTGGCTTGGTAGATCTCACCCAGATGCTTCCACAAGCTATGTGCGGACTTCTCACTCTCAACATTTAGTAGAACAGAATCTATAGGACATGGTCGGATTGCACTTTGTGCCTTTTTATCTAGTCTTTCCCACTCATCAGGAGCAACATCATCAGGTTTCTTCTCTTTCATAATAGCCAACCACTGGTTTCTTTCTTCCAACAAATCTTCCATTTTTAGCTTTGACAATTCGTACCCCATGCCATTGAACTTTTCAATGTCCAACCAAGAGGTAGAAGCAATAGTGGATGAAGCCATGATATCTATACAAGATATGCAAACAAAAAAAAACCAAATCTCCCACTGCAGCTAAAAAACCTTCATACTACCACCTAAGAATCAAAATTGACCTGGCTCTGATACCAAATATTAGAAGTGAAGGTGCAAACCACACAACAAAAATCTAATTCAAACCTTATTCTTCTCTAAACAATATAGAATCAATGGAGATTGCAGCAGAAATTAAAACCCACTACACAGAAATAGCAAGCATTAAGAATAGAACACATAACATAGTATGTAACATGTAGAAAACCCTTTTGGGTAAAAAACTCCACCAAGAAAAGAGGATCCAAGTTATATTATCTTCAAATATATGAGATTACAATACATGCACTTCCTCTCTCCTTCAGTCTTCAATCCGGCGGTGCCTATTACTCTCAACTCTGGTAAAAATGTAGTATAAATATCCTTATAAAAGGGGGTTGCCATCTAGGGCAAGATAACCAAAAAAATATTGACTATCAGATTTGTGACCTAATGTGGAGAACCATTCCTTATGCGGGTCATATGAAATGAGCATCATGAGTCAACCAACTAGTTTTCATTAGAAACAACATTACATGCAGAAAGTAAAACATGTTCACCTACATTCAAGGACTTATTAGAAGTACTCTCCCATTATTTTTGGGTTCCTGCACTCCTTCACATGTCCCCTTTTACTGCAATTCCAAAACTTCAATCTATTCTTCTTCCTAGGAGTCTTAGATTGGCCCTTAGACTTGTCTTTAGCCCCTTTTTGATCTCCTTTTGGTCCTCTTTCCATATACCTTCCCCTGACACTGATAGCATCCCCTGAACTATCCAAACTTTTCTTCCTGAATTCATGTGATAGCAAAACTAAAACAAGAGCATCTAACTTTGGATCTGTCATGTTAGAAGTGATAGCCAAAATAACATTTCTCCCATGATACAAGCAAAGAACAAAGAAGCAATATACATTTATCTTCCTCGTTCACCTTTAAATCTATAGATGGTAGTTGACTCAATAACAATTTAAGCGAATTCAAATGCTCTATAACCGATTCACCCTCTTTCATTTTCACAAAAAATAACTTACGTTTTAAATAAAGTTTATTTACCATACTCTTGGCTTGGTAGATCTCACCCAGATGCTTCCACAATCTATGTGTAGACTTCTCACTTGCAACATTCACTAGAACAGAATCTGTAAGGCATAGTCGGATTGTACCTCGTGCCTTTTTATCAAGTCTTTCCCACTCATCAGGAGCAACATCATCAGGTTTCTTCTCTTTCATAATAGCCCACCACTAGTTTCTTTCTTCTAGCAAATCCTCCATTTTCAACTTCCACAATTCGTACCTCATGCCATTGAACTTTTCAATGTCCAACTAAGAGGTAGAAGCAATAGTGGATGAAGCCATGATATCTATAAAAGATCTACAAACAAAAAATAATCAAATATCTGGCTGCAGCTAAATAACCTTCACACTACCACCTAAGAATCAAAATTGGCCAGGCTCTAATACCAAATCTTAGAAATGAAGGTGCAAACCACACAAGGAAAATCTGACTCAAACCTTATTATCCTCTAAACAATGTAGAATCAATGGAGATTGCAATAGAAATTAAAACCTACTACACAGAAATAACAAACATTAAGAACAGAACACATAACACAGTATGTAACATGGAGAAAACCCTTTTAGGTAAAAACTCCACCAAGAAAAGAGGATCCAAGTTGTATTATCTTCAAATATATGAGATAACAATACATGCACTTCCTCTCTCCTTTAATCTTCAATCCAGCGGCACCTATTACTCTCAACTCTGATAAAAATGTAGTACAAATATCCTTATAAAAGGGGGTTGCCTTCTAGGTCAAGATAACCAGCAAAATATCAACCATCATATCTTTGACCTAATGTGGAGAACCATTCCTTATATGGGGTCATATGAAATGAGCATCCTGCGTCAACCAACCAGTTTTCATTACAAACAACATTACATGCAGAAAGTAAAACATCTTCACCTGCATTTGAGGACTTATTAGAAGCAATCTCCCATTATTTCTTTGGGTTCCTACACTCCTTCACATGTCCCCTTTTACCACAGTTCAAACACTTAACTTTGTTCTTCTTCCCATGAGTCTTAGATCAGCCCTTGGATTTGTCCTTAGCCCCTTTTTGATCTCCTTTTGGTCCTCTTTCCATAGACCTTCCCTTGATACTGAGAGCTTCCGCTGAACTATCCAAACTTTTCTTCCTTAATTCATGTGACAACAAAATTGAAACAAGAGCATCTAACTTCAGATCTATGAGGTTAGCAGTGATAGCCAAAATAACATTCTCCCATGACTTAGGCAAAGAACAAAGAAGAAATTTACATTTATCTTCCTCATTCACTTTCACATCTACAGATGCTAATTGACTCAATAACAAATTAATTGAATTCAAATTCTCTACAACTGATTCACCCTCTTTCATTTTCATGGAAAATAACTTACGCTTTAAATAAAGTTTATTTACCATACTCTTGGCTTGGTAGATCTCACCCAGATGATTCCACAAGCTATGTGCAGACTTCTCACTTGTAAGATTCAGTAGAACAGAATCTAGAAGACACAACCAGATTGTACCTCGTGCCTTTTTATCAAGTCTTTCCCACTCATCAGGAGCAACATCATTGGGTATATTCTCTTTCATAACAGCCAACCACTAATTTCATTCTTCCAGCAAATCCTCCATTTTTAGCTTCCACAATTTGTACCCCATGCCATTGAACTTTTCAATGTCCAACCAAGAGGTAGATTCAATACTGGATGAAGCCATGATATCTACACAAGGTCTGCAAACAAAAAATAATCAAATCTCCAACTACAACTATAAAACCTTCACACTACCACTCAAGAATCAAACCTGGCCACGCTTTGATACCAAATGTTAGAAATGAAGTGCAAACAACACAATGAAAATCTAACTCAAACCTTATTATCCTCTAAACAATGTAGAATCAATGGAGATTATAGAAGAAATTAAAACCTACTACACAGAAATAACAAGCATTAAGAACAGAACACTTAACATAGTATGTAACGTGGAGAAAACCCTTTTGGGTAGAAAACTTCACCAAGAAAAGAGGATCCAAGTTATATTATCTTTAAATATATGAGATTACAATATATGCACTTCCTCTCTCCTTTAGTCTTCAATCTGGTGGCACCTGTTACTCTCAACTCTAATAAAAGCACAGTACAAATATCCTTATAAAAGGGGGTTGCCTTCTAGGACAAGATAACCAACAAAATATTGACCATCAGATATACGACCTATTGTGGAGAACCATTCCTTATGTGGGGTCATATGAAACAAGCATCTTGAGTCAACCAAACAATTTTCATTAGAAGCAACATTACATGCATAAAGTAAAATATCTTCACCTACAATCGAGGACATATCATAAGTAGTCTCCCATTATTTCTTTGGGTTCATGCACTCCTTCACATGTTCCCTTTTACCACAGTTCCAACACTTAAATCTATTCTTCTTCCCATGAGTCTTAGATCAGCCCTTGGACTTGTCCTTTGCCCCTTTCTTATCTCCTTTTGGTCCTCTTCCCATAGACCTTCCCCTGACACTGAGACCATACCCTGAACTATTGGAACTTTTCTTCCTCAATTCATGTGATAACAAAACTAAAACAAGAGCATCGAACTTCAAATCTGTGAGTTTAGCAGTGATAGCCAAAATAACATTATCCCATGACTTAGGCAAAGAACAAAGAAGCAATATACATTTATCTTCATCATTCACCTTCACATCTACAGATGCTAGTTGATTCAATAACAAATTAAATGAATTCAAATGCTCTACAACCAATTCACCCACTTTCAATTTCATGGAAAATAACTTTTTCTTTAAATAAAGTTTATTTAGCATACTCTTGGCTTGGTAGATCTCACCCAGATGATTCCACAAGCTATGTGTGGACTTCTAACTCACAACATTCAGTAGAATAGAATCTGCAGGACACAGCCGGATTATACCTCGTTCCTTTTTATCCAGTCTTTCCCACTCATCAGGAGCAACATCATCAAGTTCTTCTCTTTCATAATAGCCAACCATTGGTTTCTTTCTTCCAGCAAATCCTCTATTTTTAGTTTTGACAATTCATACCCCATGCCATTAAACTCTTCAATGTCCAAAGAAGATGTAGAAGCAATAGTGGATGAAGCCATGATATCTACACAAGATCTACAAACAAAACACAACTGAATCTCCCACTACTGGCAAGGCTCTGATACCAAATGTTAGAAATGAAGGTACAAACCACATAACAAAAATCTAATTCAAACCTTATTATCCTCTAAACAATTTAGAATCAATGGAGATTGAAGTCAAAATTAAAACCCACTACACAGAAATAACAAGCATTAAGAATAGAACACATAACATAATATGTAATGTGGAGAAAACCCTTTCGATTAAAAAACTCTACCAAGAAAAGACGATCAAAATTGTATTATCTTCAAATATATGAGATTACAATACATGTACTTCCTCTCTCCTTCAGCCTTCAATCTAGTTGTGCCTATTACTCTCAACTCTGATAAAAACATAGTATAAATATCCTTATAAAAAGGGGTTGCCTTCTAGGGAAAGATAACCAAAAAAATATCGACCATCAGATCTGTGACCTAATGTGGCGAACCATTCCTTATGCGGGGTCATATGAAACGAGCATCTTGAGTCAACCAACTAGTTTTCATTAGAAACAACATTACATGCATAACGTAAAACATCTTCACTTGCATTCAAGGAATTATTAGAAGCACTCTCCCATTATTTCTTTGGGTTCCTCCACTCCTTCACATCTCCCCTTTTACCATAGTTCCAACACTTACTCTATTCTTCTTTCCTAGAGTCTTAGATCGGCCCTTAGACTTGTTCTTAGCCCCTTTCTGATCTCCTTTTGGTCCTCTTTCCATAGACCTTCCCCTGACACTGAGAGCATCCCCTGAACTATCCAAACTTTCTTCCTCAATTCATGTGATAGAAAAACTAAAAAAAGAGCATCTAACTTTGGATTTGTGAGGTTAGTAGTGATAGTCAAAATAACATTCTCCCATGACTCAGGCAAAGAACAAAGAAGCAATATACATTTATCTTCCTCATTTCATCTTCACATACAGATGCTAGTTGACTCAATAAAAAATTAAACAAATTCAAATGCGCTGCAACTGATTCACCCTCTTTCATTTTCATGGAAAATAACTTACACTTTAAATAAAGTTTATTTACCATACACTTAGCTTGGTAGATCTCACCCAGATGCTTCCACAATCTATGTGCAAACTTCTCACTTGCAACATTCAGTAGAATAGAATATGCAAGACATAGTCGGATTGTACCTCATGCCTTTTTATCTAGTCTTTCCCACTCATTAGGAGCAACATCATCGGGTTTCTTCTCTTTCATAATAGCCAACCACTCATCTCTTTCTTCTAGCAAATCCTCCATTTTTAGCTTCCACAATTCGTACCATGTGCCATTGAACTTTTCAATGTCCAACCAAGAGGTAGAAGCAATAGTGGATGAAGCCATGATATCTACACAATATTTGCAAACAAAAAACAACCAAATCTCCCACTGTAACTAAAAAACCTTCACACCACCACCCAAAAATCAAAACTGGCCAAGCTCTGATACCAAATGTTAGAAATGAAGGTGCAAACCACACAACAAAAATCTAACTCAAACCTTATTATCCTCTAAACAATGTAGAATCAATGGAGATTGTAGTAAAAATTAAAACCCACTACACATAAATAACAAGCTTTAAGAACACAACACAACATAGTATGTAACATAGAGAAAATCCTTTTGGGTAAAAAACTCCACCAAGAAAAAGGATCCAAGTTGTATTGTCTTCAAATATATGAGATTACAATATATGCACTTCCTCTTCCCTTCAGTCTTCAATCTAGCGGCACCTATTAATCTCAACTGTAATAAAAATGTCATAAAAATATCCTTTATAAAGGGGGTTGCCCTCTAGGGCAAGATAAATGATGGGTCATATCAAATGAGGATTGTGAGTCAACCAACTAGTTTTTTTAGAAACAACATTACATGCAGAAAGTAAAACATCTTCACTTGCATTCGAGGACTTATCAGAAGCACTCTACCTTTGTTTCTTTGGGTTCCTGCACTCCTTCACATGTCTCCTTTTACTACAGTTCCAACACTTAACTATGTTCTTCCTTCTAGGAGTCTTAGATCGGCCCTTGGACTTGTCCTTAGCCCCTTTCAGATTTCCTTTTGGTCCTCTTGCCATAGACCTTTCCCTGACACCGAGAGCATCTTATGAACTATCCAAACTCTTCTTCCTCAATTCATGTGATAGCAAGAGCATCTAACTTTGGATATGTGAGGTTAGCAATGATAGCCAAAATAACATTCTCCCATGACTCGTCAAAGAACAAACAATCAATATACATTTATATTCCTCATTCACCTTCATAGATACAGATGCTAGTTGACTCAATAATAAATTAAATGAATTCAAATTATCTGCAACCAATTCACCCTCTTTCATTTTATAGAAAATAACTTATAAAGTTTATTTACCATACTCTTGGCTTGGTAGATCTCACACAGATGCTTCCACAAGCTATGTGTGGACTTCTCACTCATAAGATTAAGTAGAACAGAATCTGGAAGACATAGCTGGATTGTACCTCGTGCCTTTTTATCAATTCTTTCCCACTCATCAGGAGCAACATCATCGAGCTTCTTCTCTTTCATAACAACCAACCACTAGTTTCTTTCTTCCAACAAATCCTTCGTTTTCATCTTCCACAATTTGTACCCCATGCCTGTAAGGCCCCTTACCCACTCCTTAAAACCTCTCCAATCTGTAATCCATTCCTCGTGGCTCTAGGTATAGTGATATATTAGTGGAGAACTAGTGATGTGAATTGTTTCTCTCTCTCGATGAAGGTTAAGAACTTTGGCTCCTGATGAATTGCTTAATGATGCACCTTCTTCATATGCATACATTATCCATTTGGTGGTGATTAAGATGTGTGATTACATACTGAACTTTTCCCTAACCTATTATTGTGTTTACAACATAGTGATGTTATATTGGTGAATGCAATTTGGAGGAACCTTGGTTGATAAATATAAACAAAGGCTAATTATATACATAAGGTCCTTTCATGACTTGGAATGTGTAATCAAAAGTTACATTAATATTGTTCCTGGACTATAACCAAACTAGCTTGTTTATATGTGATTTATGCGAATGAATTCAATTATTGAGTCAAGGAAGGTGATGTATATGGTGAGATTGTGATGATAAAATAAGTTTTAATTCCATTTGAAAATGGTATTTTAAATATGATGGCTATGATTACTAACAGGTGAAAATGATGATTGTAATCCATTACAAGTTGAATTATTATGATCTTTCATGGTGTAATATTGTGCATTGTGAAACATAGAGTTATTATAATTGATTGATGTTCATTGTTGTTCGCTTCGGCTATGGCATTGTGATAATGACTAACATTTGAAGTGAGTGTGCAGGTAATTGTTAGCCAGTGGAAACAGGGGAAAATACATGGGAACCCTATTGTGTGTTAACCAGTTAAGCTGACCAAGTCCTATAGAGAGGCTTGGGTCCCCTATGTTGTGATATGTGAGGTCAAATACTGTATTTTGCCCTTTGTGTCATGACATTGTGATATGTGAGGTCATATATTGTATTTTGTCATTTGTGTCATGATATGTGTCATCATGTGTAGTGATTGTCGTGGCGTGTAATTGATCAGTTGTTGTGTAATCCATGATTAAGAAAGTTTTCCCTTTAGTTTGATATAGGGTACAAATAATTAAATAGGCACTTAAATCATAACATTCAACTTTAAGGACCTAGGGTTTGGGCCTAGGTACCTTTTTGGATGAAAATTTAACAAAAATAATAAGTTTTTAAAATCTTTATTTTCACCCTAAAAAGAGTGACGAAAATCAAGGCGCTGATGAGTCATCTAAAAGTGTTGTGTAAAGGAGATAGAAACTTAAGCTAGAAGTGAAACAAGTGTCTTGGTCCAGGACAAGTGTCTACCAAGGGAAGTGCCTAAATTATTTTATGGGTCTTTTTCTTCTTGCTCAGGACCTATGGTAAGGGGGAGCCATCTACTATAACCATGGGAGAATCAAGTGCTGTAAAAAAAAATTCTGTTGACTAGGGGAGTAAAACTGGATCTCGGTGCTTGGCTGGTGGATAAGAGAATCCTGAAGAAAAAGAAAAAGAGAGTGGTGAATTTAGACTTGTCTAGTCCAATTGTTGTGCAAGGGTTCAGGTAGGCAACTAATCCTGAGTTGAATTCTTAAATAGTTATAAGCTTAAAAATTGCAGGAAGTTGTAGGTAAATTTTAAAAAAAAGAGAGTAGGTAATTAGGAGTTGCATTAGCAGTATTATGTTAAAAATTGCAGAGTGTAATGTGTTTTCTGTTTTGTTTGACATGGAATTGTGGAATGTCAAGTATTCTTTCTTGGGAGAATTTGACTGGGTAAGAGTACCCATATGAGATCCATTCAATTTACTATGATTATAAATGTTGTGCTTGGGTGATGCTAGCTGTGTAATCATTGTGGTCTTGTTGTCAATGTGTTGCTGGGTAATAGTGTTGTGAGAAATTGTGCTTGTGCTATTGTTAAATTAAGGGTTATTGCCTTCTGTGTGTTGGTGTATTATTCTACCCGGTCCCATGTGTTTTCCCCAAGCTCGGGGGTGGACAGCTACTGTCCTTGGCTGGGAGGTGAGCTCCCCACTAGTTACATCTTGGAATATATGGATCTCTTGCAGGTTAGCAAACTGTTACAAGTGATGTAGAAATGAATTCTCCCATAAGCAAAATTTCTGAAGAAAAGATGACATCGATGCAACAGTAATGTCTGGTGTGACCTTGGAGTTCATATGAGGGCTGATGTTGTAATATCATAGTTTCCTATTATGTATATTTTATATAGTGGGTGAATTCTTCTATTAAGTAAAAAACCTGAGACCGTATAAGAAATATTGAGTACTATATTGATTACATTCAGTAGAAGCATATAATAGGTGCCTGTACTATGCATTTTAGGTAATACAAGAGGTAGAAGTAAGTTCTTTTCTATAAGTTATTTTAAATGATGGCTATTACTAAGAAATCCTTGTATGTCCAAATTATCACCCACAGAGGGAAAAAAAAAAAGAGTTTTGGAATTATAAACTGATGTACTACAGAACATGTTAACCTAAGATTTCTTGTTACAGAAGAAGCATTGATATATCTAAACCATTTTCTAGGTAACTCAACAAATAGATCTATCTACCATAGAATGACAACCTTAGAAAGAAAATTATGTGAGTTTTGCAATGCTCTTCAAGTCTATGAAAGAAAGCATGCCCTCTTCTAAAACTCTATATAAATAAAATAAAATAAAATAAATTAAAACCTTGTGAGACCGATTTTCATTTTTAGTTTGTGTAATTCAAAGTTTATAATCTATAGATAATTTCCTATGTTTATAAAATCCAATCTGGACTCATTTCAGGCTAAAAATGAGATTTTCAAACTTATAAGCTAGAGCGACTAGATGTTTCAAGGTAGATAGGATGCTCTTCTCAGAATGACCCAGTTTTCACAAATGGAAGGCCATGTTGCCTTACCATTACAAAGCAACATTAGACCTGAAAGAAAATATATATATATAATGTTATTTTATGCAAACAAAAGGCTTTTCTCGCTCTACAGTTTTTGCAAGGCTCTGCGTGCAGTTGGTGGAATCCGCCTTTAGAAGGCACTAGATCTTCTATGCTGACCCTGCAAGAGAAAGCAAACCCATTTGAACCCAAATAAAATAGAGAAAATACATCATGTTGTGAAGGAAAAACAGATCTAGGAATGTTGTTTACTAGAATACTATTTTAAATCTATACAAAACTTAAGGGAAGAGTCCTTGTGGATTCTAGGAAATTAGTGGGGTGAATCAGTGCATTGGGACTTTGCCATCGCACCTTTTTGGGTGCCAAACCACTTGTAAGATCTCTGACTGTCGGTGTACGGTGCCTAGAGAGCCGCCGCTCCTCTTAACGGCCTGAACTAGCACAAGTCAAAAGAGGCCCCTTTTTCTGCTCTTATTATTTTTTTTCTTTCGGGAGAAATACCTCGGGTATCCCAGTAAACCCTCGTTGCACCTTTCTAACAGTAAGCATCTTAGCAATGGCCATCATCTGGGTCGCTGCCTTACACAGCCAAAAAGAAAAAGAAAGAAACAAGTTTATTATATACCTCAACTCCCCTTAGGCCGAATGGTTTGTTGATCTTCATGGCTATCGCCGCCTCGAGGAATGGACTGGTGTTGCAAAGAATAATATTGAGAGGTCTGAAACAAGAGAGGATAAAGAAATGTGGAGTCAGACATTAGGGTTGGAAGGCGTCACCCTAATTAGGGCACATTCTTTCATCTTGGGAGGAGTTTAGGGCTCATGGTAGTGGTAGAGGATTCGTTGTCCTAGAAACTCCTCTCTTAAATTCCTTTAAGTGTATCTGTTTGTGGCAGAGGTAGCTATTTTTTAAAACCGTGGAAAAAAAATAATAATAATTTGCTTGAATGAGAAATGCTCGCAAATTACCACCGAACCAAATTTTGTTTCTTTAAGTAAATTAAATTGGTAAATTTATTCCTTTTATGATTCCCAACTAATAGCTTGCGATTGGTAATTGATTTTCTATCATTTGAAGAGACTTTCAGATGTATTAAGGCAAAAGATGATTTTTGGCAAAGGCTAATAGTGCCCAAGGATAGTGAAAGCTTTAGAAAACGATTCATACTTTTCCTTCTAAATTTTCCTAAAGAAATATACTAGCTTAGCTTTAATAATTAAACTGGGTGGGCTTGATGTGCCTTGCACTTAGTTTGAGCGGATTAAATATTTTTCAAGGGCAATGTTTAGTAAACAATTTTTGTGTATGAGTTATTTAAGGCCGTAATTTATTTTACCTTACCCCTCGTAACTAAGAATAGTGTTTTTTCTTATTTGGTTTATAATGCATTCATTCTCTTTCTATTACAATTTGATTCAAAGACGTTCTCCTCCCACGAGATCCTTTACCTCTTACCTAGCTAAGTTAAATAATTAGTACTCTATTAAGTTAAATAATTAGTACTCTATTAGGTTTAAAAATTAATAGATGCTAAATTTAAATTTATCCTTCTAGGTGTAACTTTGTTGACGATTTTTGTTTTGGGCTCGTGTATAAGAGCTCAGCTCGAGGAATTTTGTGCCTATGACTATAGTACTCGTTTATTTTGGATGTAATAAGTTTATAGCCAGGAGTCTATTCAATTATAATAGTACATCCTCTTCTTCATATTATAGTTGAGAAGAGAAAAAAAACAATTCTGTGCCACATATCCTCCTAAAACCTTACATTAGTTAAGTTTTGTTTTCGGGGCATTACATTAAGTTACATAGGTATCAAAGTTGATGTGGACATTACATATACCTAATACTTAAGGCCTATGCCAGAAAAAAGACTATATAAATAATTTACTTCCATTTTTTTTAGTTCCTTTATAGGATACTATTATATACTTCACTTTCTTAGAAAGGATTGATTCTTAAATAGAGAACAAATAGATTTTCTTTTGGGAGGGCATAAAGTCAATGAAAAAAAATGATTGAACTTTATTTATGTTAACAATTTTTAAGGATCTTTATTTATTTTAGGAAATTTTTAAGGAACTTTATTTATGCAAAAAAAAATTTAGGATCTTTATTTATGTTAAGAAATTTATTTTAAGGAACTTTATTTATGTTAAGAATTTTTAAGGAATAATAATCTATGCAATGAGTGCATTTTTTTTTTAATGAGAAACTACTAGGATTTTTTTTTAATAAGAAACTACTAGGATTAATGAATTTAAATATATAAATGTGTGCACTATAAATAAGCGTATTAAATTATGAAGGAATTATATATAATAAAACAGTTGTTTGTGTTATGATCATAAGATATACATGGTGTAGAAGATATGAGCATTGCATAATTAATCAAGTTCACATTTTTTAACATAGAATTTTACATCGACTTAATCCAACAGAGGTGTTCATGTTACCAAATTCATCAAACCTATCATTTTAGTTAACATGTGGTCATATACCTTTGTCAAAGAAAAATTTGGTGTTATTTTGTGTTTCGTTCATGTGTGGGCATCACATAAGGTATCTAGGATATTAGTTAGTTATGTACATTGTATATTTCAATTCTTTTAAAACCATGTTGAAAAAGTCATTTGTCGAGGAATTATAATGGTTTACACTACTTCTATTAAGAAAAAAAAAAATTCTTGTCTTGTTTGTATGTGCTAGTTTGGTTGGCACTACAATGCCATTAAACTTTTCAATGTCCAACCAACAAGTAGGAGCAATAGTGGATGAAGCCATGATATCTACACAAGATCTGCAAACAAAAAACAATCAAATCTCTCATTGTAGATAAAACACCTTCACACTACCACCCAAGAATCAAAACTAGCCAAGCTCTGATTCCAAATATTAGAAATGAAGGTTCAAACCACACAACGAAAATCTAACTCAAACCTTATTATCCTATAAACAATGTAGAATCAATGGAGATTGCAGCTGAAATTAAAACCCACTACATAGAAATAACAAGCATTAAGAACAGAACATATAACATAGTATGTAACGTGGAGAAAACCCTTTCAGGTCAAAAACTCCACCAAGAAAAGAGGATCCAAGTTGTATTATCTTCAAATATATGAGATTACATTACATGCATTTCCTCTCTCCTTTAATCTTCAATCTAGTCGTGCCTATTACTTTCAACTTTGATAAAAATGTATTACAAAATATCCTTATAAAAGGGGGTTGCCTTCTAGGGCAAGATAACCAACAAAATATCAACCATCAGATCTGTGACCTAATGTGGAGAACCATTCCTTATGCAGGGTCATATGAAATAAGCATCCTGAGTCAACCAACCAATTTTTATTAGAAACATCACATGAAGAAAGTAAAACATCTTCACCTGCATTCAAGGACTTATTAGAAGCACTCTTGCATTGTTTCTTTGGGTTCCTACACTCCTTCACATGTCCCCTTTTACCGTAGTTCCAACAATTAACTCTGGTCTTCTTCCTATGAGTCTTAGATCAGTCCTTAGATGTGTCCTTAGCCTTTTTCAGATATCCTTTTGATCCTCTTTCCATAGACCTTCCCCTGAGACTAAGAGCATCCCCTAAACTATCTAAACTTTTCTTCCTCAATTCATGTGACAACAAAACTGAAACAAGAGCATCCAACCTCGGATCTATGAGGTTAGCAATGATAGCCAAAATAACATTCTCCCATGACTTGAGCAGGCAAAGAACAAAGAAGCAATATACATTTATCTTCCTCATTCAACTTCACATCTATAGATCCTAGTTGACTCAATAAAAAATTAAATTAATTCAAATACTCTGCAACCGATTCATCCTCTGCCATTTTCATGGAAAATTAACTTACACTTTAAATAAAGTTTATTTACCATACTCCTAGCTTGGTAGATCTCACTCGGATGCTTCCATAAGCTATGTGCGAACTTCTCATTCACAACATTCAGTAGAACAGAATCTACAAGACACAGCCCGATTGTACCGTGTGTCTTTTTATCTAGTCTTTCCCACTCATCAGGAGAAACATCATCAGGTTTCATCTCTTTCATAACAGCTAAACACTAGTTTCTTTCTTCTAGTAAATCCTCCATTTTCAGCTTCCACAATTTGTACCCCATGCCATTAAACTTTTCAATGTCCAAAAAAGAGGTATAAGAAATAGTGGATGAAGCCAAGATATCTACACAAGATCTACAATAAAAAACAACCAAATCTCCCACTGCAGCTAAAAATCCTTCACACTAGCACCCAAGAATCAAAATTGGCCAAGATTTGATACCAAATGTTAGAAATGAAGGTACAAACCATACAATCAAAATCTAATTTAAAGCTTATTGTCCTCTAAACAATGTAGAATCAATGGAGATTGCAGTAGAAATTAAAACCCACTACATAAAAATAGCAAGCATTAAGAACAGAACACATAACACAGTATGTAACATGGAGAAAACCCTTTCGAGTAAAAACTCCACCAAGAAAATAGGATCCAAGATGTATTATCTTCCAATATATGATATTACAATACATGTACTTCCTCTCTCCTTTAGTCTTGAATTCAGCGGTGCCTATTACTCTCTACTCTGATAAAAATGTAGTACAAATATCAATATAAAAGGGGGTTGCCTTCTAGGGAAAGATAAATGACAAAATATTGACCATCAGATCTGTGACCTAATGTGGAGAACCATTCCTTATGCGGGGTCATATGAAATGAGCATCCTAAGTCAACCAACTAGTTTTCATTAGAAACAACATTAAATGCAGAAAATAAAACATCTTCACCTGCATTCAAGGACTTATTACAAGCAATCTCCCATTGTTTCTTTGGGTTCCCGCACTCCTTCACATGTCCCCTTTTACCGCAGTTCCAACACCATCTCTTTTCTTTTTCCCATGTGTCTTAGATTGGCCCTTGGACTTGTCTTTAGCCCTATTCTAATCTCCTTTTAGTTCTCTTTCTATAGACCTTCCCCTGAACTATCCAAACTTTTCTTCCTCAATTCATGTGACAATAAAACTAAAACAAGAGCATCCAACTTTGGATCTATTTGGTTAGCAGTGATAGCCAAAATAACATTCTCCAATGGCTTAGGAAAAGAACAAAGAAGCAATATACATTTATCTTCCTCATTCACCTTCACATCTACAGATGCTAGTTGACTCAATAACAAATTAAATGAATTCAAATGCTCTACAACCAATTCACCCTCTTTCATTTTAATAGAAAATAACTTAAGCTTTAAATAAAGTTTATGTACCATACTCTTGGCTTGGTAGATCTCACCCAGATGCTTCCACAAGCTATGTGCGGACTTCTCACTCGCAACATTTAGTAGAATAGAATTTGCAAGACATAGTCGGATTATACCTGGTGCCTTTTTATCCAGTCTTTCCCACTCATCAGGAGCAACATCATTGGGTATCTTCTCTTTCATAATAGCCAACCACTAGTTTCTTTCTTCTAGCAAATCCTCTGTTTTCAGCTTCCATAATTCGTACCTCATGCCATTGAACTTTTCAATGTCCAACCAAGAGGTAGAAGCAATAGTGGATGAAGCCATGATATCTACACAACATCTGCAAACAAAAAAAACCAAATCTCCCACTACAGCTAAAAACCTTCACACTACCACCCAAGAATCAAAACTGGCCAGGATCTTATACCAAATGTTAGAAATGAAGGTGCAAACCACATAACAAAAATCTGATTCAAACCTTATTATCCACTAAATAATGTAGAATCAATGGAGATTGCAGTAGAAATTAATACCCACTACATAGAAATAACAATTATTAAGAATAGAACATATAACATAGTATGTAATGTGGAGAAAACCCTTTCAGGTAAAAAACTCCACCAAGAAAAGAGGATCCAAGTTGTATTATCTTCAAATATATGAGATTACAATACATGCACTTCCCCTCACCTTCAATCTTCAAAGCGGCGCTTGTTACTCTCAACTCTGTTAAAAATATAGTACAAATATCCTTATAAAAGGGGGTTGCCTTCTAGGGCAAGATAACCAATAAAATATCAACCATCAAATCTATGACCTAATGTGGAGAACCATTCCTTATGCGGGGCCATATAAAACAAGCATCCTGAGTCAACCAATCATTTTTTATTAGAAACAACATTACATGCAGATATTAAAACATCTTGACCTACATTCTAGGACTTATCAGAAGCACTCTCCCATTGTTTCTTTGGGTTCCTGCTCTCCTTCTTCACATGTCCCCTTTTACCATAGTTCCAACACTTAACTCTATTCTTCTTCCCAAAGTCTTAGATTGGCCCTTAGACTTGTGTTTAGCCCCTTTCTGATCTCCTTTTAGTCCTCTTTCTATAGACCTTCCCCTGACACTGAGAGAATCCCCTAAACTATCCAAACCTTTCTTCCTCAATTCATGTGATAGTAAAACTAAAACAAGAGCATCTAACTTTAGATCTGTGAGGTTAGCAGTGATAGCAAAAATAACGTTCTCCCATGACTCAGACAAAGAACAAAGAAGCAATATAGATTTATCTTCCTCATTCACCTTCACATCTACAGATGCTAGTTGACTCAATAACAAATTAAACAAATTCAAATGCTCTACAACCATTTCACCCTCTTTCATTTTCATGGAAAATAACTTTCACTCTAAATAAGGTTTATTTACCATACTATTAGCTTGGTAGATCTCACGCAAACGCTTCCCCAAGATTTGTGCGGACTTCTCACTCGCAACATTTAGTGGAACAGAATCTGTAAGACACAGCTGGATTGTACCTCATGCCTTTTTATCAAGTCTTTCCCACTCATCAAGAGCAACATCATCGGGTTTCTTCTCTTTCATAATAGCCAACCACTAGTTTCTTTCTTCCATAAAATCCTCCATTTTTAGCTTCCACAATTTGTACCCCATGCCATTGAACTTTTCAATGTCCAACCAAGAGGTAGAAGCAATAGTGGATGAAGCCACGATATCTACACATGATCTAGAAACAAAAAACAATGAATTCTCCCACTGTAGCTAAAAAACCTTCACACTACCACCCAAGATTCAAAACTGGCTTGGCTCTGATACCAAATGTTAGAAATGAAGGTGCAAACCACACAACAAAAATCTAATTCAAACCTTATTATCCTCTAAACAATGTAGAATCAATGGAGATTGTAGCAGAAATTAAAATCCACTACACAAAAATAAAAAGTATTAAGAACAGAACACATAACACAATATGTAACGTGGAGAAAACCCTTTCAGGTAAAAAACTCCACCAAGAAAAGAGGATCCAAGTTGCATTATCTTCAAATAAATGAGATTACAATGCATGCACTTCCTCTCTCCTTTAGTCTTCAATCTAACGGTGCCTGTTACTCTCAACTCTAATAAAAATGTAGTACAAATATCCTTATAAAAGGGAGTTGCCTTCTAGGATAGGATAACTGAGAAAATGTCGACCGTCAGATCTATGACCTAATGACGAATGGTCTAGATTCACTAATAAAATATCAAATAAAATGTGTTTTCGGGGGCACTACCCTTGAACCCCCTGTCAAGGGGATGATCCCCCCAAACCCCTCACAAGGGGGAAACCCTCCTATGATCCTCTATTGTGGATGAATGAGCGTTGAGGATCGGACATAAACATGTAGCTGAAACAAGACCACTACTAGTGAAACCTTTCATCCCTTATGAGTAATTTACAAACAATATTAGGATTAATTAATTACATAGGATTTACAAGGTTGATGGCACCTTAATACTAACACTAAAGTCTAAGATGCTCCCAACACCTATACTTTCATTCTTCTATTGAAAGTTTCTCTTTGGAACTTCATCTTCAACCTACACATATAAAAGAGGGAAAATTTTGGTGTTGTTTAGGGGATTGCCTAAGTCAAACCCTGCGAATGGTGTTTCCACCTCCACAACAACGAATAATGATGATTAAGGGTCCATGTTCTTGCAGAATACAAGTTAAATAAAAGATAATAAATTGTTGTAAATAGGCATAAAGGAAAGATGTTCTCATGAGAATGAAATACTTGATGGGATGATGCCACTATAAAATCACCATGAGGAGAGAATAGACGAGGAATGAGCTTCGATAATGATCTGCAACAAGGGTTCATACACACAACAATAATCTGCACAAATAGAGAGCTTGTAGATAGATCAAGAGTTAGAACACTTGCTAGAAAGCAATCACATAGAGAGTCATTAGGAGGGTTACGTGTGTTCAAGAATTTTTTATATATGAATCCTAATTACCTTCTGAGGGCCCAAAATGAACTAAGACCAACATGGTACATTTACTCAAGGTAGTAAGGCTAACATATTTAGATTTTAGGGCAAATGGGTATGACACTAGAGCTTAGGCACTCTAGTCCTAGACCCATTTTTCCTCAAAATTCCCATCACAAAGGGACATAACCATGAGCCTTAATCAAGTCCTAAAATGGGTATGTCATAAGTAGGGATAAAAATACAAGTTATACATGCAATGCCAAGCCTAGTGTGAAATTGTGAGAGGTGACAATTTATTACACTACATTTCTCCCCCACTTTAGCAAGAGTAGGAACTTACACTCCTGCTTGTACTAAAGTATAGAGAAACCAAAAACCCCTCATAGAATGTTGCTAAGTTTTGAGAGATGCACTAGCCCCTTATCTTAGGATCCTATGAATCACAAAAAAACATGGCATAAATTATACACATATACACACATAAACATGTGATAAGACAAAGCATACATAGCGAATACATGGGATGATGAGAGGTGAAAGGGACTAGATTAAGAATGATTTGGGAATGATTAAAATGGTTTTAGGGATGGTTTGAAGTGGTTTAGTGCTGATTAGGGAATGATTAGAATGATTTAGGAATAGTTTAGGGATGATATTTGAGATGAAATCTAGGTTGATTGGAGAATGATTAGGGATGAAGCTAAATTGATTTGGATGTGATTTGGGATGGTGTGAAGTGGTTTAGGGCTGATTAGAAGTGGTTTAGGGATGATTAGAGATGAAATTGAATGGATTAGGGATGATTTGGGATTGATTGGGAATTAATTTGGTAGGAATGAAAGCTTAATGTTTTCATGTTTTCACGTTATAGAGATTGGGAGAGATAGGGAGATAGAGGTTTAGGGTTGCTTCCAGGTTTTATGGTTTAGGGGTTTAGGGTTGCACATTTTTAGGGTTTAGGGGTTAGGAGTTAGGGTTTAGGGGTATTATTTATGGTTTAGGGTTTATGGTTTAGGGGTTAGGGGTTAAGGTTTAGAGGTTTAGGTTTATGGTTTAGGTAGATAGGCAAATAGGGAGATACAGAGGAGACCGAGCCTAGGAGAGATATATGTCCCCTCTATCCCTCTCTCTAACTATACCTACCTCTCTATCTCTCTCTCCTTGTCTCTCTATCTTGCTAGATCTCTTTCGATCCCCTCTCTCTAACTCTACCTTTCTATCTCTCTCTCCCTCACTATTTGAGGTTTACATGAGTTTAGGGTTTCTCAAGTAAATATGGTTTAGGTTTTAGGGTAAGAGTTTAGGGGAATTATTTAGGCTTTAGGGGTTTAGGGATGCTCGAGTTTAGGGTTTAGGGTCTAAGGGTTAGAGTTTAGGGTTTACGGGTTAGGGGTTTACTGTTGCTTGAGTTTAGGGGTTAGGGTTTAGGTTTTAGAGAGAGATAGAGTGAGGGGACCAATAGAGATTGGGAGAGATAGGGAGATAGAGGTTTAGGGTTGCTTCCAGGTTTTATGGTTTAGGGACCTTAGGGGTTTTGGGGTTTAGGGTTGCTCATTTTTAGGGTTTAGGGGTTAGGGGTTAGGGTTTAGGGACATTATTTAGGGTTGAGGTTTAATGGTTTAGGGATTAGGGGTTAAGGTTTAGGTTTATGGTTTAGGTAGAGAGGCAGATAGGGAGATATAGAGGAGATCAAGCCTGGGAGAGATATCTATGTCTCCTCTATCTCTCTCTCTAACTATATTTACCTTTGCTTCCAGTTTTTATGGTTTAGGGACCTTAGGAGTTTAGGGGTTTAGGGTTGCTAGATTTTAGGGTTTAGGGTTAGGGGTTACCTGGGCATTATTAAGGATTTAGGGTTTATGGTTTAGAGGTTTAGGTTTATGGTTTAGGTAGAGGGGAGAATAGGGATCCCTATCTCTATCTCTCTGGACATATGGATCCCTATCTCTTAATCTATCCCTCACTACCTCTCTCTCATCCTCTTTATCTCTCTCCCCATCCTTACACCTCTTGAAATCTGTCTCCCTATGTCTCTAGACATCTCTTGATCTCTTTCCCTATCGAGCTATCTATCCTCATAACCCCATCTCTTAATATACCCCTCTACCTCTCTCTCTATATTTCCTTATCTATCTCTCCCTTGCTAGATGTGTCTCCCTATATCTCCCCTCTCTATATATATGTATCTCTATATTTCTCCCTCTATAGACCCCTTTCTTTATCTCGATCCCCATCTCTCCCTTGCCCCGTCTCTATCTCCACCTATCCTCTTTATCTCCATGTCCCTCTCTATCTCTCCATGTCTCCCGATCCCTCTTTATATATAGGATAGACAAATGAAGAGAGAGAGAGACTCTCTCATGTAGATAGAAGGTAACCTTTATGTTATCATGCTTCCCATAACACGCTCGCATTGTAATGCAATCACGTTATTTTAAGCATGGAAAATGGTAAAAAAGCGTGTGGGATCTATGTTTCAGACCCCACATGCCTATTATTCCTACTTTTCACAAGTATATCAGACAAAAAAACACTTTTCATGTTGGTGGACCAATTGAGAATCATTTTTATATGAATCCACCACCTTTTTTTTGTTTTTTCAATGTAGAAGAAGTGATTTTTCATGTTTTTAGAGAAAATTTGATTATTTAAACTGAAAGTTTCATGTTTCATGTGTGATTTGGTTTCAAAGCTAATTACCATTGATATATAGATTGAATTTGATGATATATATTTATTTTTTACATAAATTTTACTAATCCTATTCTAGAATTATATAGAATTCATAATCAAACTTGAGAAAAACAAGAATTTGAGGATTTTGAAGCCATATTTTGTAGAATTGGTCAACTGCAATATCAAATTCTAAGGTATGTTCAATTTTAATTCACATATATATGTTCTTATGTTCTTTATGTCTTTAAATGTCTTTATGTCTTTATGTTTTTTATGTTCTTCTTGACATATATGTGTCTAGGTATATCAGTTAGTTCAGTCAAAGAGACTCCAATTTTTTTATGTTTCCACCTTGTTTCGGCTCTTCATGCCTTTATTTCACCTATTTTCAGCTATACAAGAGAAAAACATTATCAAATACTTCATAAAATAATTTTAGTGAACAATTGTTTGTCATACTCATATTCGAGTGTATACATGGAGCCAAAATTGATTTTGGAAGAATCTAAATTTTTGCCCTAGGATGACATAAGATGATACAAAGGGAGTTACAAGGAGATAAAACACTAAAGAGGAGGTTTTCATGAGTGTAGGATAGTCATGTAAGTCTATATAACAGTCCACTATCATGTAGTCTATATATAACCCTGCTGCCATGTATGATCCTCCTTGCATTTGAAGGTCATTTTACAATGCTATGAAAGTTATAATTTATTACAAAGTGGTCCTTCTTATTGCATCTATGTACAATGAAATTCATACATTTATACACTGTTTACAATGAATGTGTAAAGAGTTCTCTTCCTAGAACTATGCACATGCTACAGCTGAGATAAGAGTTTGTGCACATTACAATAATGAAAACCAGCACTATTAAATGCTACAACATGCTACAAGTCATCTATGTTACATGCTACAACATTTATGTTACTATGGAGCACAAATGTGCATGCTTACAACACCTAAAACATGTCATCATGCTAGCTCTTACATTCTCTATTTTCCTTACATCCTTTCTTGACCTCCAAGTGGCCATACTTCTCATACTCACCCATAGTGAGTGAAACGTACTACTTGCTTTCTCTACAAGTGAAAAACCTGAACACAACTCAATCCATAGGAAAAACTTGGAGTGCTAATCAAATGCCCCTACAAATGAAACCAACTCACACTTATCTCCTTTGCAAATCAAGTAAATAATCTATCCAAGTATCATTACATACTAACATCATTGAATGTTGATGTAGACTCGTGTGAGAGCTATTCTCTCATTGAATGTTGATGCTATTTTTTCCTTTGTGGTTACTTACTCTTGCATTTGTCATTTGGGTGATGTTG
Organism: Cunninghamia lanceolata; assembly: GCA_027924645.1. Taxonomy (NCBI): domain Eukaryota; kingdom Viridiplantae; phylum Streptophyta; class Pinopsida; order Cupressales; family Cupressaceae; genus Cunninghamia; species Cunninghamia lanceolata. The sequence continues at coordinate 2,267,561 of BSBN01001019.1, forward strand.
GGTCTTTCTCTCTGAATCAGTAGAGGGTTTGCCAGTTCCAATGCACAGGCAGATTCGGCCAACAAATATAGGAGGTTGCGTGAGCTGCCTCCCCTTCACTTCTGGTTTTGCCGCACCAAGGGGGGTATCCCTATAGCTAAAGATTTAACTCTAACTCACCCAATAGAAATATTTATCTTTACAACAGCAGGCAGAATACTCTCATGTTTGGACCAAGATTTGTATGATAAATCACAAGGTTGGCAGTGTTCTTGGACATATCTAACTAGTTAAAAATGAGAGTATGCAGGGGTCCTATTTCTACTCCTACAAACTAACAGGTTGGAAATATGAAATAATTTGTATTTATGTTTTGGAAGCAAGATAGGGGGTTTTGGATCATAACCGCTACACAAGGGCAGACCGGTGCCTATCTCAGGGCAAGGAGTCAACTAGACGTATACAAGAGAATGATTTGCACTGGCATTCAAGTTTCAAGGGGTCAGATAGGTATTTGCCTTACAAACACCACCCAAGAATGAGTATTTAACAATTTCTACTTACAAATATCCCTGCCGCCATACATTCTTCCTCATACTTAACCTAAAACAGTTTAATCCACTCCTTGAATGGAGGTTAAAAGTTAAGCATGCAATAGAGAAATCTATATCCTAGAATCTCAGTAACCCTTAGCAACCAGATTCAAAAGAAGGGATGCATACAACAAATGGAGACAAATAGCTAAACACATGCCATGAAGCATTTTTCATATAAAATAACATGAAACTAAACATATGCTCAACGTGCATTCAAATGCAACTCATAAACTCACAAAAAGAGATAGAACAGCCAACACAATGCTTTGTTTTCATTATTCCTCCCAAAAATTGCCCCAGTCTTCAACAACCAAAAAAAATAAGTGACACAGTCCTCTTATACATCAAGAACGTGCACTCAGCAATTAATTACATGGTCTTCTCAAAATGCTGCCAAATACACTGCACCATTAGAATGGCACCTAAAACATTCAATGCAGCCAAGAGACAAAGAGGAAAGAAGCATGTGAGATTGGGGAATGTGCCACCGCTTGGAGATTTTCCTATTAAAAATGGTCGATGGCCCATTCATTCGACCCATACCTCTGCAAATTTTCCATTAATGGCCAACCTACCTATTTTGAAATGCAGCAGTTTGTGTGTTTTGAAATTCTCCCATTTGGAATGTAGTTGCGAACATGCAGAAATCCTTCCTTCAAAAATTTGAAATAGGGTTGTCGATTCCTTCTTCCCGCTGAGATCTACAGCTTCAAATCACAAATCCACCATGAAAATCCACATCGGCACCACATAAAAGTCCTCCACCAGTGAGATTGCACCACGTACGCACCCTTTTTCCATCGCTGACTATTCCCTCTTCCATTTTACCTTTTTCTCCTTCAAATATTTGTATATGCAGTTGTATATACATACAACTTCCTTGGGACATGTGGCAGCCACTGATTGGATCTCTATCGCTGAACATTTGTGTCTCCCTCAGCGAGAAATTACATCTTCTCATCGGCCGTCGGAAAGACCCTGGAAGTGCCCACCGATAGGCATTGTCTTGCCGATGAGCCATTGTATCCATTTTTGCTTTTGAAATTGTATGTGCAATTGTATATACATACAATCACCACATACAAGGGTGGACCCCAAGTCACCATGAATCATTTTGAAATCACATTCAAGTCTAGCATTGTATCTTCCCCTTTTGCATATCGGCATATACAAGCACTTCATGATACAAACTGTGGACTCAATGCTGAATTTTCCAAAATTGATTTGCCAGTCAGGTCCACCTTGTATATCGCTTTGTATATAACCAATGTATATGCCAACATACAATGCAAACATACATACGAGGAAAACATACAATCACCTCACCCTGTATCAACCAGAATGCATATTCATTTCAGGTCAGAGCCCCATACTCGGGAATGTATATTCCATTGTATATGTGATTGTATGTGCAAAGATACAATTGCATATACATGCAATTGGTGGACGCCATCTTAGTATCTGACCTTTGCACATTGACTTTGCATATTTTCTTTTTGCATCATCGGCCATCAGAAAGACTGTTAGTTGAGCTGTCGATGCATATTGTTTTGCCGATGACCCTTGCATATTTTCCTTGTATGTGCATCGGCCTATCGGTGAGACTCTTGCATGAGTTGCCGATACACATTGTTACATCAAAAATCCCCTTGCATATTTTCCTTGTATGCCACTGATTGATCTTTCCTTACATGTGGCGAATGTATAAGACCCTTGCATCTTTTCCTTTGCATGTGCACTTTGTACATCACCTTTGTATGTCTATCTTGTATGCTTCATCCTTATATCTTGCTCTTGTATCTACCCTTTGCATATTCAAACATACAATGGAAAAACGCATACACAAATACCAAGTATGAAACTAAGAAACCCTGCGATGGAAAATACTTGAAGCTAAAAGATTTCTGGGTTTTTCAGGGTTTTTGGCAAAGATTCTTCAAGCAAGATTTTGGGAAATTTTGCAAGATACAACAAGAGTATTTGAAGAATTTAAGCTTTCTCTCCTTCTATTTAGGCTTTCTCTGATCGGACTTCTTTGATAGAAGGAGGGAAACAGGAATATTTTGGGGTAGGCAAAAATGTGACAACAGATACATGCATACAACTAGAGGCCGAGGGACTCAAATTTTTTTTTGGTTTTTCTAAAAAGGCTTGCAAATAAATACTTGAAACCCAAATCTAGGTGGGCACCACCATTAGCTCTGTCTAGGGACACATACCTCTTGCATGCATGGTGAGAACTCCAGAACTCTAGGATGCAGACCGGGCCTTATCCATTGGGCAACAAAGTCGAATGCCACATTAACCTGCATCACAAATCACAATTTTTTAAAAAATTTACTTGGCGGCCCAGGGCCACCAAAAAGGAAAAACTAGAATTTCCCTTTATCAAATACCCTATTTTCATCTAATTTTTTCAAATGAAGCTTGAAAACATTTAACCGTCTGTAGCACCCTACTGTGCAATTGGTTGTGTTGCTACCCATTTCTCTTTCTTTAACAAATCTACAACAAGCCTCATCAGCATACATTATCATCAGCTATAGAATGTCATCATCATATGAGTCACCAATGTTGCTTGGAAAAATAACAAACTCATATGAAACGAATGAATCCACATCAGAATTTTTCCCTTCTTCAAAAAATAAGAGCTCCTCTATATCAAAAATGCAATATTTAGGTAAAAGAAACATCTCATAATCATATTCATTTTTATAAACATTTAGATATTCATCATCACTGTGCTCGGTAATTTTATCATTAAGGTCCACCTGGAATGTCTCAAGAGAAGGCATAAATAGCTCAGAATGAAACCCTTCAATGAAAGCTTTGTAGTCACCCCTGCAACCAACACTATCCCCATCTATATGAGCATAAACATCTGCAACTCGTCCATTCTCATCTAAATAGTGACCCTATTTTTTCTCTTCACCAATGCACTGATGATCAACAGCAAAAGTTTCAACCTTTGCATTGTAGAGGTGGTCATAATCTTCAAGGAAACATTCATACTCAGTATCCATATATATTTCATCATCTGAAAGGCTCACATATGCATCTGAATGCTGACAATCACTAACATATTCACTATCATCCCTTGAATAAGCATCTTCTATATTCAGAGTGAAACTCTCCATATCTGCCTTGTACAAATAATCAGGAATAACTAGGATATGCCTATTACTGCAAGACACAACCTCATGTATAACTTTCATTTGATCATCTGAAGGGCATTTTGTGTCTGCAGATCTTTCTTCTAGAGGCTGACAATGATCCTTGTCTTCATCATTATAGGATGTGCCTACATTTTCTACAACATCTTCTTCATGTTTATGCATCACATCATGACTGCACCCATTGTTCTGAAATATATTTCCCTTTGCAAAATCATCTCTCAATGAACACACTGGGAAAGCTGAAATATATTCACTTTGAAAACTATTTTGAAGGCTTGCAATCATGAAACCTACTGGCATTCCATATTTCTAATTGTTTTCAATATCCATAGAAAATTTGTAGGCCTGGTGAAGTGTAGCTGGTTCTTTATCTCTCAATAAATAACTCATTTCTTCATCAAATGCAGCCAAATAAATTGCCAAGCACAATGCATCATTGGGTCTCATATATTCAGGAATCTGCTTGAGCAACTTAATAAATCTAAGATTAAAGGTTGGAACCAGTTCTTCCTCTTCCTTTTGAATATTCATGAAATGTATGATCAATGAGGCCAAATCAAATCTTTCACCAAACTGCTCTAGGAATGCAATTTCTAAATATACCCATGAAGAAACTGAACACACAGGCAAGTCTGAAAACCAGACCCTAGAATCATCCTCTAATGATTGAATAAAAAGTCTCATTACTACATCTTCAGCCTCTACCTCATAATCTTCTATCACATTACAAAATTTTTGCAGATGTTTGTTTGCAGACTCAGAATTTGATCCACTATATTTTGGCAAATATTTTCTAATCTAATTGGGAATAACATTTGGGTAACCATGTATTCCTTTGAAAGTCAGGGCTTTATATCTTTTAATAAAAAATGGCCTCCTCGGAGAGCACAACCAAGACTACTACTCTAGACTCATTATTTTTTGAATCAAAAGATGAATACCTGGAAATATGTTGCAGCTTTGATAGGTTCAATCAAGAGAGTCGCCACCTCTCATAGAGAGGACAGAATATCAACAAGGCACTTTTGTTTTTTGGATTCATCATGCTAGCAGAGCATCACACGGTTCTTCCTTTGTATTGTTGCAACAACTTCACTTGGCTCTTCTAAATCTTCAAATTGCTTGAATCCCTAGTAGAGTCACCACTTTGTTGGGTCTTTCTCTCCGAATCAGCAGAGGGTTTTCCAGTTCCAATGCACAGGCAAATTCAACCAACAAATACAAAAGGTTGCGTGAGATACCTCCCCTTCACTTCTAGTTCTGCCGCACCAAGGGGGTATCCCTATAGCTAAAGATTTAACTCTAACTCACCCAATAGAAAGATTTAGCTTTACAACAGAAGGAAGAATACTCTCATGTTTGGACCAAGATTTGCATGATAAATCACAAGGTTGGCAGTGTTCTTGGACATATCTAACTGGTTAAAAATGAGAGTATGCACGGGTCCTATTTCTACTCCTACAAACTAACAATTCAGAAATATGAAATAATTTGTATTTATGTTTTGGAAGCAAGACAGGGGGTTTTGGATCATAACCGCTACACAAGGGCAGACCGGTGCCTATCTCAGGGCAAGGAGTCAACTAGACGTATACAAGAGAATGATTTGCACTGGCATTCAAGTTTCAAGGGGTCAGATAGGTATTTGCCTTACAAACACCACCCAAAAATTAGTATTTAGCAATTTCTACTTACAAATATCCCTACTGCCATAGATTCTTCCTCATACTTAACCTAAAATAGTTTAATTCACTCCTTGAATGGAGGTCAAAAGTTAAGCATGCAATAGAGAAATCTATATCCTAGAATCTTAGTAACCCTTAGCAGCCAGATTCAAAAGAAGGGATTCATACAACAAATGGAGATAAATAGCTAAACACATGCCATGAAGCATTTTTCATATAAAATAACATGAAACTGAACATATGTGCAACGTGCATTCAAATTCAAGTTATAAACTCAGAAAAAGAGATAGAACAGCCAAGAAAATGCTCTGTTTTCGTTATTCCTCCCAAAAATTGCCCATCTTCAAAAACCAAAAAAAATGAGTGACACAGTCCTCTTATACATCAAGAACATGCACTTAGCAATTAATTACATGGTCTTCTCAAAATGTTGCCAGATACACTGCACCATCAGAATGGCGCCTAAAACATTTAATGCAGCCGAGAGACAAAGAGGAAAGAAGTAGTTGAGATTGGGGAATGTGTCACCGCTTGGAGATTTTCCTATTAAAAATATTAGGTGGCCCATCCATTTGACCCATACCTCTGCAAATTTGCCATTAATGGCCAACCTACCTATTTTGAAATGCAGCAGTTTGCATGTTTTAAAATTCTCCCATTTGGAATGCAGCAGTGAACACACAAATATCCTTCCTTCAAAAATTTGAAACAGGGCTGTTGATTCCTTCTTCCCGCTAAGATCTACGGATTCAAATCACACATCCACCATGAAAATCCACATCCACCATGAAAATCCAAATCACCCTTTTTCCATCACTGACTTTTCCCTCTTCCATTTTACCTTTTTCTCCTTCAAATCTTTGTATATGTAGTTGTATATACATACAACTGCCTTAGGACATGTGGAAGCCGCAGATTGGATCTCCATCACCGAACATTTGCATCTCCATCGGTGAGAAATTGCATCTTCTCATCGGCCATCAGAAAGACCCTGGAAGTGCCCGTCGATAGGCATTATCCTGCTGACGAGCCATTGTATCTATTTTTTCTTTTGAAATTGTATGTACAATTGTATATACATACAATCACCACATACAAGGGCGGACCCCAAGTCACCATGAATTAATTTTAAATCGCATTCGGGTCCAGCGTTGTATCTTCCCCTTTTGCATATCGGCATATACAAGCACTTCACCATACAAATTACGGACTCAACACTGAATTTGCCAAATTTGATTTGCCAGTCAGGTCCACCTTGTATATCATTTTGTATATAACCAATGGATATGCCAACATACAATGCAAACATACATACAAGGAAAACATACAATCACCTCAGCATGTATCAACCAGAATGCATATTCATTTCAGGTCTGAGCCCTGTTCTCGAGAATGTATATTCCCTTGTATATGTGATTGTATGTGCAAAGATACAATCGCATATACATGCAATTGGTGGACCCCATCTTAGTATCTGACCTTTGCACATTGACGTTGCATATTTCCTTTTTACATCATCGGCCATCGGAAAGACTGTTAGTTGAGCTGTCGATGCATATTGTTTCGCCGATGACCCTTGCATATTTTCCTTGTATGTGCATCGGCCTATCGATGAGACTCTTGTATGAGTGGCCGATGCACATTGTTACGCCGAAAATCCCCTTGCATATATTCCTTGTATGCCATTGATTGATCTTTCCTTGCATGTGGTGAATGTATAAGACCCTTGCATCTTTTCCTTTGCATGTGCACTTTGTACATTGCCTTTGTATGTCTGCCTTGTATGCTTCATCCTTGTATCTTGCTCTTGTACCTTCCCTTTGCATATTTAAACATACAATGGCGAATGTCTATACGAAATACACTCAAAAATGCATACACAAATACCAAGTATGAAACTGAGAAACCCTGCGATGGAAAATACTTGAAGCTAAAAGATTTCTGGGTTTTTCAGGGTTTTTGGCAAAGATTCTTCAGGCAAGATATTGGGAAATTTTACAAGATACAACAGGAGTATTTGAGGAATTTAAGCTTTCTCTCCTTCTATTTAGGCTTTCTCTGATCAGACTGCTTTGATAGAAGGGAAATAGGAATATTTTGGGGTAGGCAAAAATGTGACAATAGATACATGCATAAAACTGGAGGCCGAGGGACTCAGAATTTTTTTTGGTTTTTTCTGAAAAGGCCTGCAAATGAATACTTGAAACCCAAATCTAGGTGGGCACCACCAGGTGAATCTCTAGATGAAGCTTCCAACACTTGTCATAACAATATCCTCCAACCTTGAAATAAGACCAATATTTGTTAGCTTTGTACATACTCAAAATATGCTCCTTAGTGGTGTTTGCTTTGTGCATCATTCTATAATTTTTAGTGGTGTTTGCTTTATGCTCCTTCAATGCATTAAGTCTCCAACACACAACTAGGGTTCAGACCTTCATATGAACTAGATGAGGCATCTAACAAGATTATGTTCACCAACTAGAACCAACTAAACACTCTTCAAGTCACAAGGATCCCCTCTTAGCAACCAATCTGCCCAAGCCCTCAAATCCTAGTAGCCCTACTTAAGGGGTTTTTCTGACTTATTTTTGCCATAAGGTTTCAAGCCCAAACTTCAATGAATGTTTAGAATACCCATTACAAAGTTGCATAACATATCTTGAACTTAGTATAGACTCCTTTAGACAATATGCCTCAAAACTGACCTTATTCGCTGTCCTAAAAGGGTTAATTAGGCCTATATTACAAAGGAACTTGCCTTCAAACTTTCCACAGAGCCCTAAACTCAGCAAACTGTCCTTATCTAGGTTTCCAAACTCCCAAATCCACACTCACATTCAAGTGGCATGATCATTTATGATGCAGACACAAGAAGGAATTTAAAGCATTGATACCATATTCACAAATCAACTCAACCATAAACGAAAATCTTGCAATGGCCCAACTAGGTGCTTAAGGGCATTATAAGGCATAAGGGCTCCAAGCTATTCCCCAACCCTAGTACAAGCATACACCATGTCAATATAATGTATTCAAACCAATTTTGTCTCTAGAAATAGGCCTAATTTGGTCCAATTAACAAAGAAAGTACCCTAGGATCAGTCAATAACCACTCCAAACCCCAAAACAATAGATCTATATGTCATAAAACTTCAAATTCCACCATTGGTTAGTATAGCCATGCTCATCTAGGGTGCAAACTAGAAAACCCTTCATTTCTTCACAAATAAGGGGGTTTTAATGAAAATCTCATATCCACTCCAACCCAGAACAAACTAACACTTGATTCACCTTTAAATAGGCCTGCATATGCTATAGGAACACTTACTTGGCTAGGTTGTATTCAAATTCACAAAGAACCACTATTTAGCCACCCTTTCCACTTGGAAAATGCATGAAAACATGGTATAACGAGTTACAATAGAAAAAAAGGGTATAACTTCTTATTTCTTCCTCCAAGTTCATCCTCCTCTCTTCTATTCAAACTAGATTCAAGTGTATATGTGTGTTCAAATGCATACTCCACGACTTATGTATGTTCAAGTTATCTTGATATGACGTGTCTTATTTAGAAGTTTGTAAAACCTTGTTATTCATTCTGACTGTGCTATTCATTGTCATTATAAAATTTCTAATGATCATTGTCTTATTCTTCATGCTTGTAGAAATCAAATCATACCAAGAAAACAAGCACAGACTCTAACACCAAAAGAGCACAAAGCTGAGAATGAGAGGAAAAGAGAAAGAATGAGGCGAATTCAGGAAAGTAGGAAATTGTCAACCATACAAGAAGATATTCCACCATTGCCAATTGAAGAGGAACATGACACATCTAACGAAGCTAAGAAAGAGATGGAATGGGTGGCACAAAGGGAATGAATGCAAAACCTTCGTGCAATGAGGAAAGCGAATCTCTAGGTTGGAGGCACTCCATCGTCCACAGGTCAAGTTGAAGGAACACCATCATTATCTTCTCGAATTGGAGACACTCCATCTTTCATAGGTGAAGTAGAAAACACATCTACATTTTCTTCTCAAGTTGGTCACATGCCATCATTCACACCTCATCGTACGCCATTTTCAACCTTTTCACCTCCAATCGAAGGTACGTCATCTATCCCATCTCAAGTAAATATTGAAGAAATTCCTAATGTTCAGTCTACTTTACCAAATAAAATGCCTCCTAGAATTTTGCATAGGAAGCCTAAGTTTCTAATTGATATTGATGAAAATGTATTGGAGCCCATGTAGGATAAGATTCCCATGCGCACTTGCCAAAGATATGCAAATAAGATATGGAATTTATTCTTTGAGAATTTAAATGAAACTGGAAGATGTCAACTCTTTGTTGAACTAATGAGAAATCTAAAATTTAGGCCCACTATGAAGATTCTTGGCCTAAGAACATCGAATGCATCAAGTGAAAAATTAATTGTCAAGAATCTAATGAGTGCGTATGAGAGTGTGGCCACCTGATGTACCAAGGATAGGAATGTCACACAACATGTCATTACATTGACAATTGTAAGCCAACAAACAAAAAAACCTCGCCTCATTAGAAAGACAAGTCAAGCATTGAAAATAAATAGAAAAACTCTAATGAGAGCTGTTGGAAGACGTCAAAGAGTTGAGGATCCAAGCACTAATGAATTGTGGGCATTCTCTAGGAGACTCCCACGAAAAGACAAAGTTGGTGTCAAAGCTTTGAGATCACTAATTGAAGACTTTTGGAAGAATTACACAAGGGTATCTCTGAATCAAAGGGATGTGGTAAGAAGGAGAATCGGTAGTCGAAACTGTGAGCCACATCCAAAGCATTTTTTGGATATGACTCAAATAGAGTTTTTTGGTAAATTTCTAGAGAAGTATCCTCAATTTAAAATTTCTCAAAGATATTTTGAAAGGCTAAAACATTTCTTTGTCAAAATAAATCACACACGCACTACTTGTTGTTGTAGATTACATATTGAATTTTCTAACCATTTTGATGTTTATCAGTCTATATGTATAGATTTGCATACTAACAATGTTTTGCAGGATTGTGGCATACATGCCGCACTAACTACTTCAAGAGACTTCATATCAATGATTTTATGTGATAGAGAGGAAGGTCAATTATTCATAGGAAATTATGCTTGGATGGCACATGTCAGCTTTACGGTGGCTTGCAACGTATGCCAATATGTGAACATATGGAAATAACACATGCAGTCGAAAACAAACTAGTAGAGTTTGGCAAGTATAAAATAGTGGCATACAATACAAGAGATGGTAAAGAAGCAAAGAGGTGTGAATATGTTATTCAGAAGATTCCAGTGTATTAGTTTATGCCTATATTTTGTGACAACATAGTGTATGAGTATGTAAGACATGCCCATAGAGCTCGATGGTTGGACATGCAATTCAAGTTATGCAAGGACACATTTCTAGTTGGTAGCATTATTTTAGTCATCGACTTTGTAGAGAACTACAATCTATAGCCACAGTGTGAGGTGCAATCCCAATATTATAACTCAACACAAGTTTCTATATTTGTGCACATCACATTCATTCATGCGAATGATAGTACAGAGGATGACAGAAAGATCATAAGGGAGTATCATTTTTATATAAGTGATGATCGCACACATTCCACAGAGTTCATGCAAGGTTGTTTTCAGGTGTTCTACAATGATCTGGCTAGAAGGGGCATATCATTCAGTCAGCATATCATATGGTCAGATAATTGTGCATCATAATTCAAGAACTCATAGAATTTCTATTGGCTAAGCAGGAGGTATAATATTATAGGTGTTTAGCATATGTGGAACTTTTATTAGGCTGGGCATGGAAAGGGGGAGCATGATGGTGCAGAAGCGTGTATCAAAAGAGCCATAGCATGAGAACAGTTAAAGTATAAAGACAATGCAAAGCTGACAGATGTAAAATCAATCATCAAGTGGTGTAATGCTTCGATGGGTCTAGGTAATCAAGGTAAGTCTTCAATTCATAGATTTTTTTGGTTGATAGATGATACTAACATTGCACCATATGAGGATTGTTGTACACTGACAAGATCAAGTGAGCTAGACTCTATCAAAAGCTCAATTGCAGGTTCATGGAGTATACATACGTGAAAGATGGTGTGCTTTTGTTCTGCATGTACAATTCAATCTTGGAATGAGTGTGAGTCAAGGGAGTGGGTTGATGAATGGCAGTTCAGTTATCTTTGCCCAGTTGACACATATCGACCCCCGACGGTACTGGGATTGATAGAGATGGAATTATCAGTTGACTTTGACCACATATCATATCTAGTTCAACTAGCTAATATATCTACTTGCATAGTTAACTTTTAAATTCCTAATGTTATCTTAAACTTTGTAGTATTTTTGTAATGTTGTGGAAATTTCATCTAATTTGCTGCACATATCATTGTAGAGCATGTTTATGCAGTTATTGCAGATGAAGATAACAAAGAGGGAACATATTATTACTTGTGCCATTGTGTTGAGGCCAAAAAGAAATTGGAGGCCCCAGTTACAGATGGAGAAAACATCGAATACCCTACAGGCTCAGTGGTCGTTACAGGAACATGACTTAGAAGGTAGTCACATAAGAGTCTTAATGTTTGGTTGTTTGAGGACTTTGACATGCATTGGAAGATTCTTCATTACTCCAACCTTGTCGTGGCAATCAATGTTCATTTGATACAATATTGAGGTAGACCTTTGAACAAGACCTTGTGGAAGGTACGTGACTCTAACCATGAGGCCATACTTGACACAATAAAGAGTAGAGAAGACCCAGATGGTTCGTTGGATTAATTTGTAAGTATGCATAAAACTTTCCTAGATGGTTACATGTACTTTGTTTTGTATATAAATAGTAGTATGAATTTCTTCCCTCCAGTATATTTATGTTTAGTCAATTTTGCTTTTTGATGCTTCTCACAAGAGGTCACAACTCCAGTCCATCCAACTACAGATAAAGAAGCTCGAGAAAAGATGGAGAGTGATCATCAGATGGCGGTAAGTGATAGATTACATAAGTGATGTTATATATTTCATGTACATTTCATTTGATTTGTTTCATGAGGTTAGATCTAAGTAATGGATGAAGTTGATCCTAATTGGTCTTAATCCTATTCACTCATGTTTCACTCATGTCATATCAAGATTCATGTCAAAGGGTTTGGATGTTAGTTCATAACATTCATGTTTATCATGTTACAATAGTAGTACATAGTTGTTTATGTCATTGGTTCATGTCATTGGATCATTGGATTTTGGTTGTGCTTCTTCATCATAACATGTCATGCTTTCAGGAGTTAGATTGGGTTGTGGTTCTTCCTCATGATAGGAATTAGTTCATGTCTTCATGCTTCTTTGTCCTCCATGTCTTCAGTGTTCTCAGTGTCTTCATGCTTTTAGGAGTTAGATTGGGTTGTGGTTCTTCCTCATGTTTGGAAAGGTGGTAGCAGTGACATTTTGCATTCCATAGCTCGTGGATCTGAGTAGACTTTGCCAATGTGTTGGGGTGGGTGGGTAAATGCCAGGGGAGGTCTCATTTTGTGTGCCAAGCGTCACATTTGTTCGGGGCAGCAGGCTACCGGCAAAGTCCCTTAAGCGCCCTAAGATGAAAAAATTGCCAAACTTTGACGAGACAGTTCTCAGAATTTGTGGCAGCTGAGAATGTTCCATTTGGACCTACAGGTGCGCATGGGGTCCATCTATAGTAACCTCTCTCAGTTTTGTTCAACTCCTATTTGTTTGACTGTGCCAGAATCAAACACATTCTTGCAAAATGCTTCAGTTTCATGCTGTGAAAATGTGCTAGGAGTGACATTTTGCATTCCATAGATCGTGGATCCGAACAAACTTCACCAACATGTTGGGGTGGGTAGGTAAATGCCAGGGGAGGTCTCATTTCATGTGCCAAGTGTCACATTCATTCAGGGCAGTAGGGTACTGGTAAAGTCCCTTAAGCGCCCTAAGAGGAAAAAACTGCCAAACTCTGACGGGACAGTTCTCAGAATTCATGGTAGCTAGGAACCTTTCATTTGGACCTATAGGTGCATGTGGAGTCTATCCACAATAACATCTCTTAGTTTCATTCAACTCCAGTCTATTTGACCATGTCGAAATCAAACGCATTTTTGCAAAATGCTTTAGTTTCATGCAGTGGAAAGGTGGTAGGAGTGACATTTTGCATTCCATAGCTCCTGGGACTGAACAGACTTCGCCAACGCATTAGGATGGGTGGGTAAATGCCAAGGGAGGTCTTGTTTCATGTTCCAAGTGCCGCAGTCGTTCGGGTCAGCAAGCTACCGACAAAGTCCCTTAAGATCCCTAAGATGAAAAAATTGCCAAACTTTGATGGGACAGTTCTCAAAATTGGTGGTAGCTGGGAATGTTCTGTTTGGACCTATAGGTGCACGTGGAGTCCATCCACAATAACCTCTCTCAGTTTTGTTCAACTCCAGTCCGTTTGATCATGCTAAAATCAAACGCATTCTTGCAAAATGCTTTAGTTTCATACTGTGGAAAGGTTGCCAGGTGCCATATTTTTTATTCTGCTCATCGTGGGGCTGAATGTATTATGCCAACCCATTGGGGTGGGTGGGTAAATACTAGGGGAGGTCTTGTTTCATGTGCCAAGCACCCCAGTCATTTTGGCCTGCAAGCTACCGAGACCTAACACTTTTCGAGTTTACCGATAGCTTGCAGCCCGAAATGACTGAGACACTTGACACATGAAACAAGACCTCCCCTACCATTTACCCAGCCACCCTGACATGTTGGCGTAGTCCATTCAGCCCCATGATGAGGAGAACAAAAAATATGGCACCTGGCAACCTTTCCACAGCATGAAACTAAAGCATTTTGCAAGAATGCGTTTGATTTCGGCACGATCAAATAGACTAGAGTTGAATTAAACTGAGAGAGGTTATTGTGGACAAACCCCATGTGCACCTATAGGTCCAAACAGAATATTCCCATATGCCATGAATTCTGAGAACTGTCCCGTCAAAGTTTGGCAATTTTTTCATCTTAGGGCACTTAAGGGACTTTACCGGTAGCCTGCTACCCCGAACGAATGTGACACTTGGCACATGAATCAAGACCTCCCCTGGCATTCACCTTCCCACCCTGATGCGTTGGCGAAGTCCGTTCGGACCCACGAGCTATGGAATGCAAAATGTCACTCATAGCACCTTTCCATAGCATGAAACTGAAGCATTTTGCAAGAATGTGTTTGATTTCGGCACGGTCAATCGGAGTCGAGTTGAACAAAACTGAGAGAGGTTATTGTGGATGGACTCCATGTGAAATTGTAGGTCCAAATGGAATGTTCCCAACTACCACAAATTCCAAGAACTATCTCGTCAAATTTTAGCAATTCTTTCATCTTAGGGAGCTTAAGGGACTTTGTCGGTAGCCTATTACCCTGAACAAATGCGACACTTGGCACACAAAATGAGACCTCTCCTAGAATTTACCTACCCACCCTGATGCGTTGGTGAATTCCATTTGGACCCACGAGCTATGGAATGCAAAATTTCACTCCTAGCACGTTTCCATAGCATGAAACTGAAGCATTTTGCAAGAATGTGTTTGATTCTGGCACAATCAAATGGATAGGAGTTGAATGAAACTAAGAGAGGTTATTGTAGATAGACCCCACATGCACCTATAGGTCCAAACGAAACTTTCTCAGCTACCACAAATTCTGAGAACTGCCCCATCAAAGTTTGGCAATTTTTTCATCTTAGGGCACTTAAGGGACTTTGTCGATAGCCTGCTGCCCTGAACGAATGCGACGCTTGGCACATGAATTGAAACCTCCCTTGGAATTTTCCCACCCACCCAACACATTGGTGAAGTCCGTTTGGACCCACGAGCTATGGAATGCAAAATGTCACTCCTAGCACCTTTCCACAGCATGAAACTAAAGCATTTCGCAAGAATGCGTTTGATTTCGGCACGATCAAAAGGACTGGAGTTGAATGAAACCAAGAGAGATTATTGTGGAGGGACTCTACGTGCACCTATAGGTCTAAATGGAACATTCCCATCTACAACAAATTCTGAGAACTATCCCATCAAAGTTTGGCAATTTTTTCGTCTTAAGGATCTTAAGGGACTTTGTCAGTAGCCTGCTGACCCGAATGACTACAGTGCTTGGCACATGAAACGAAACCTCTCCTGGCATTTACCCACCCACCCTAATGCATTGGAAAAGTACATTTAGTCTCATGAGCTATGGAATGCAAAATGTCACTCCTACCACCTTTCCACTGCATGAAACTAAAGCATTTTGCAAGAATGCATTTGATTCCGACACAGTCAAACGGACTAGAGTTGAATGAAACCGAGAGAGGTTATTGTGTATGGACTCCACATACACTTGTAGGTCTAAATAGAAGGTTCCCATCTGCCACAAATTCTGAGAACTGTCTCGTCAAAGTTTGGTAGTTTTTTCCTCTTAGGGCGCTTAAGGGACTTTGCCGGTAGCCTGTTGCACTGAACAAATGCGACACTTGGCACATGAAACAAGACCTCCCCAAGCATTTACCCACCCACCTCGATGCATTGGCAAAGTCCGTTCGGACCCATGAGTTATGGAATGCAAAATGTCACTCCTACCACCTTTCCTAATTGTCCTTTGTTACTACATAATTGTCTAGACTTTGGGACAACGGTTATAACTTTTTCCATGGGTCAATAAAATGAACTACAGATTGATTTTTTAGAAGTTATGAACCTTATGCATGTCTAGGACAACCTGGGCATCATAAAAACAAGTTTTATCAAACCTACAATAGCCATGAACCTTCGACATGGTGGTTCATTGTTTCATCATGGTTTCATGGAGTTTTTAGTATGATGAGAGAATGTTCTTTCCTAGATTATGAAGTGTCCATGACAAAATTTCACACCTAGAACACTATATGGCATAAATACACCTAATATGGACTTAATTAGACCTTATAGAACCAAAAACAAATATGACTTGGACATACAGAACTCACTAAAGACTCTTATTTACAACATTTGACCAACATTGTGAAGGTGCTCTTGCATCAATGAGAATGGAGGAAGACTTTTATGACACATTTGACATGATTTTGACTATACCTCTTGATGATTTTGAGTAAGGCAGGGGAGTTCTAAATTGTTGTTCCAACTATTATAACAGTCTTATTATAGTTGATAGGAAGGATATTCATTGTGAAGTTCATAATATGAACTTGATCTATCAAACCTTGCAATAGAATTTACCACTTTATAATGGGAATTGATAATGAAGTTTGTGGTACAAACCCATTTATGCAACTGTCCTATGAGACATGTATGCAAATTTATGAAACCCATTGATAATGTTGTAGTTGCAACTACCTTGTGAGACATGTATGCAAAATGTGTATGCAATTGGCAGGTGTAAATCCAAATTCCACAACCTTTGCCAACATCCTCCTTGCATGTGCCAAAATTAGGTCATTGGAACAGGGTATGGACATCCATCAAAGCATGAAGGATATGGGAATTCTATTAGATGTTGTAGTTGCAACTGCATTGAGAGACATGTATGCAAAATGTGGAATCATAGACAAGGCACATGAACTATTCGATAGAACACCTCACAGAGGTGCCATCTAATGGAATGCCTTGAGTGTAGGATATGCACAAAATGGATTTGTTGAAAAGGATTTAGACACTTTAAATAAAATATAGTTGGTAGGTGTAAAGCCATATTCCATAACCTTTGCCAGCATCCTCCCTACCTGTGCCAAAATGGGATCTTTGGAACATGGTATGGACATCCATCAAAGCATGAAGGATATGGGAATTCTATCAGATGTTGTAGTTGCAACTACATTGAGAGACATGTATGCAAAATGTGGAATCATAGACAAGGCACATGAACTATTCGACAGAACACCTCACAGAGGTGCCATCTAAAGGAATGCCTTGATTGTAGGATATGCACAAAATGGATTTGTTGAAAAGGATTTAGACACTTTAAAGCAAATACAGTTGGTAGGTGTAAATCCATATTCCACAACCTTTGCCAACATCCTCCCTGCCTATGCCAAAATGGGATCTTTGGAACATGGTATGGACATCTATCAAAGCATGAAGGATATGGGAATTCTATCAGATGTTGTAGTTGCAACTGCCCTCAGAAACATGTATAGAAACATTAGAAACTTTCAAGAAAATGCGATTGGTAGGTGTAAAGCAAAATTCCACAACCTTAGCCAGTATCCTCCTTGCCTATGCCAAAATGGACATCCATCAAAAGGATAAAAAATATGGGAATTTTGTTAGATGTTGTAGTTGCAACTACCCTCAGAGACATGTATGCAAAGTGTGGAAGCATAGACAAGGCACGTGAACTATTTGGCATGATGCCTCAATGAAATGTCACCTCATGGAATACAATGATTGCAAGATATGAACAAAATGGATTTACTAATAAGCCTTTAGAAAGTTCCAAGAAAATACAATTGGCAAGTGTAAAGCCAAATTCCAAAACCTTAGAAATGGTATGTTTGGAGCATGGTATAGACATCCATCAAAGCATAAAGGATATAGGAATTTTGTCAAATGTCATAGTTGTAAGTACCCTGCAAGACATGTATGCAACTTGTGTGGAAGCATATATAATGAACATGAACTGTTAGATGCGATGCCTCAAAGAAATTTTGTCTCATGGAATGCAATGATTGCAAGATATGCACGAAATGGATTTTTTAAAAGGCTTTAAAAACTCTCAAGAAAATGCACAAAAATAAATTTCAACTATTTACACAAATTTTGGAACATCTAAAACCAAATTGCACAACCTTAACCAACTTCCTCCTTGCCTATGCTATAATGGGATCTAGAGAACATGGTGTGGACAACCATCAAAGCATAAATGATATAGGAATTTTCTCACATGTATTTTATTAGCAAAGTTGCTCTTGTAGACATGTATGGAAAGTATGGAAGCATAGACAAAGCATGTGAACTATTTAAAATGATGCCTCAAAGAAATGTACAGTTTGACAGAATTCAATGATTGCAAGATATCCACAAAATGGATTATTTGAAAATGATTCATAAACTTTCAAGCAAATGCAATTGGCACTTGTAAAACCAAATTCCTATAACAATAATTGATTATCATATTAAATATTTAATATAAATGATCATATATACATAATGTCATGAACATAACATCTAGTTTATATAAAAAGCCATATAGGCATGTCCAAACAAAGCCATACAGGAAAATACACAAAAATATACATCAGATTAACATACAAAAGTATGTATACAAAGCCATCTAGGCATACAAAAAAGTTCCCCAAAACTAGTTTCCTATGGACTTTTAGGAAATAATCGGTGGACCTTCTTTGACTGTGAAGATGGAGAGCCAGTCAGTGACACATCCTCTCTTTGTTGTCGAGTAGACCTCTTCTAATAAAGTTCATCCAGCTGCACCTTTTAATACAAACAAACAATATGCCCATTAGTATAAAAAATGTATGAAATATATAACATAACATATGTAATTGATCACTTATTGCCAATTGATGATCGCTCTCCATCATCTTGACTCACTCTTCATCCATAGTTGGATAGACTGGAGTTGTGACCTCCTATGAGAAGCATCAAGAAGCAAAATTGACTAAACATAAATATCATTTATGTACATCAAATGACATGAGATAAAAAAGAAATACAAAATTGTGATATTTTCATGTTATTGGCTCATAGCTCAGTTAAAGGATTTGCAGACATCATGGCTACATCAATGCCTATCTACACTGACTCACGAAGATGTGGAGGAGTCTCCTTTGTATTCAGCATCTAAAAATCAAGTTCAAGATTATTAAAACAAAATAAATACATAACATTATTTTTAAAATGCATAATGATTAGAAATGGTTAAATTTACCTCAGTAAAAGTGGTGGTTTGGCATCTAGGAGACCAAGGAAACCGTGGAGGTGCTAGTGACTATTGAAATCATCAAATCAAGTCAAAATAATATTACCATTGACATATCTACAATAATTACAAATATGTGACAAATT
The DNA here is from genome assembly GCA_027924645.1 of Cunninghamia lanceolata. Taxonomy (NCBI): domain Eukaryota; kingdom Viridiplantae; phylum Streptophyta; class Pinopsida; order Cupressales; family Cupressaceae; genus Cunninghamia; species Cunninghamia lanceolata. The sequence goes on from BSBN01001019.1 coordinate 2,287,069, forward strand.
ACATACCTGTTGACTTAAACTCTACTCATAAGTCACCAATGGATGGCTAACAAAGGCAGGATGAAGACTCTGACCTTAGAATTTCATTGCGCAAACAATTACATACATTATTTTTGACTTATAATATAGATAATCATATAAAATTAATTACAAATTTAAAATAACAATATACTAAATCAAGATGAAACTTGTAACAAATTACCTGAGAGTCAATACCAAATGTATGCTATAAGAGATCATCACTGAGAACAAGATCATCCAATATGTCCTGTCCCTATGTCACATCATGCTACCCCTGTGTCGCAGAGTCTTGTCGTGCCTCCTGCATCCCATAATCACATAGGTTCCCACATGTACTGCACAAATATGGGGACACATGACGCCTCCTACTGTCACCCTCATCATCCTGGGTCAAATCATCTGTGTGTTGTGATAGAGTTTGGGTGAGAGTAGTCAGTGAATGTAAAGTCTCTAGCTCAACACTCTCCTTCAAAGCCAAAGGGAGTGACCTACGTTCTAGCCTCCCTCAGGGTATAAGCACATGTTGTTCATCTCACTGAGCCCTAGGTCCATTTTGGGCAGAGCCACCACCTCTACCCTAGAAATCATGAATATCAAAATAATTCAGAATCTTGTTGAGGACGAAGTCGCAATAGAGTTTCCTCAAAAAATATTGTGGTACCTCATCATTGTTGCGTGGCTACTCATCGAAGACCATGTACCATCTATCCCAAAAGTATTGGGATATTTCTTCATTCCTACACCAATGTATAGGAAACCATTTGCAAGTTTCCTCTAATGCTTGGCCGGTTTTGGGATTAGTAAATTGTGCACATAATTGAGATTTTGTAATTTTTCCTTCTTCACTTGTTCATATGACAACTTGTCAGCATAATATTGTTGACTTCTCTCCCTATAGTCTTAGAAATCAGTGATTTGTTTCATCACCAAATCTGTGTGGGAAACAATCTCCTATAGTGATTTTGCAAGTGCCCTCCTATGCTCAGTGGTTCCACTTGGATTGTTTAGGGTTTGAATTATAGTTTCAAGATGTTTCTTATTTTCTTCTATTATCCCTAAGTAGTGTTCTTGATTATCCCTTACATTAAAAGGAGGTGAAGGTGGGTTTTGGGGGTTTTGGGGGTTGTTTTCACCCTCCTCAACTGGATTTAGATTTTTTGCTTCTCCAATAACTGTAAATTCAATATAAACATAAATCAAACATTGCAAAACTAAAAAATTGATCTAAAACTAACAAATTCAGACAAACCCTACCTTCTTCATGTGCTAGAGCCTCCAAATTTGCACGACGATGTCTTTGGTGGTGAGGTGGCATTGTGAATTTCTTGTTTTCTCACTTGCACTTGATCAAATCTCCTTTTTATCAACGTGAGTGTGTTTTGCTTGCTTTTGTTGTTGATGTCAATAACTTAGCTGCAAGTAAATGTGCAGAAAATGTTTCTTTTTCACTTTTATTAAACGTAAAACACGAGCGCGTTATAACACACCCATGTTTTGCTTTAATTTTGGAGATGGTGGTGACTTTTTGGCCCCCATCTCCTTGCATTTACCCCTATGTTTGATGTAACTATGAGTGAGTATCAACCCTTTCTAGCGTTATTCCCTACCCCAGACAGTTCTTTGTTGGCTACCACCCACTTGGTGAAATAGGGATGGACATTAGTTCACTACCACAAACACCTAAAGGGGTGTTTCTTAGTTATTCCTAGTGTGGAGGAATCCCTATCAGGTGTCTGTTCATAAAATCTAGTTTACTTTCGCAAGGCAAATTATAAAATTTTATGAGTAAGACCTTTCCTGATTCTCTAGTGCTTTTTGATCACTAAGATTCATGAAGATGAGGTGAGAACATACATTAGATAGTGTTTCTAATTCAGACTAGTTGCCCTATCTAATATTTTACAAGTCATCCCTGATATTAGACTCGTGTGTCAATAAGCCTTGTTTTCTGTTAATAGCTTGATGGGTTATCTAAATGAGCATCATGGTAATCATCATACAACTATTTTAATAGACTCATCCTTTAGTTAATCTTTCTAATGAGATATATGAGGAGATTTCCCCTTCCTGTGGATTTAACTTTGACATGTCTCTTATTACGCCCTGACGATTTAGAGGGATGATGCCCAGATGTCGTTGTTGTAGCTATGTTAGGTGTGAGGTACTTGGTTCAACATGACGGCATTACCCATAAACGTGACACAAAGGTACCGTAAAAACTAAACACTATGATTTGTTTTGAGTTTTGGACGTTTATTAAAGTTTACCTAGCTAATAGAAAAGATATACCTACATCAAAACTAATAAATAAATTGATAAGGGGAATATGCTTGATCAATTCATTTATGTGAAATGAATAGGACTAGAAATGATACAATCAATGTCATCAATTCATAATTGTACATAACATAAACTAGAAATTATATTCTATCAATAATGCATATAAAGACTTAGTCTTAAGAGAAACAAGAGAATTTTATTTTATCATAAAAGTAAAGAATTGATACAATTTCTTTCATGATCATTACTAACTTTTAATTGGAACCAATGAGAACTTTGTAAATTAAGACAATTATCCCAGCAAGAAATTTACTTGAAACTCCCTAAATGGGTTTGTACTTTAATAAAACTAGTTAATTCCATTGTTAACAAACTTGCATCGATAAATAAGTGCATTATAAAAATAATATTCTCACATCATTATTGGAAATATCATTTTACGGTTGAACCACTTATGGATCACAAAACAACTATACTACATGATTGGTCAACCCTGACCATATTTATAATCTGCGAACTCATAATAATACTTTTCTTTAACTTATTCGATTCAAAAAGCATATGACTTAAAAAATACTTAATCAATAAAGTATCGAACTATCTAGTAGAATACACAAGATTATTGTTAATTAAATTGTTGAACATAAACATTGTTCAAAAGTATAGTACGAGGATCAATTCCTTGCAAAAGCATTCGACTTACTTATATTGGCAAATGGATAAGAATTTATGATATTTGAATCTCAATAAGTTTCTTGACTGAAACTTTCTAAATGTTAACATTATTAGTCAAACAAGCATTACTTCTTTTCATAAGTCATATTGGATGAATCTTTGTTATCATAATTGAGACAAATTAAGTTGTTCTAAATCACTAAGTTTTCTATTTGTACCTCGTAGTATCCCATAAGGTTTGACATTTACTTAAATACAATCATGATTTATTTCCAAATATGATTCTTACTTTAATCTTATAACATATGACAAAGTCTTAGTCCAACAATTTTATATTTAACAAATCATGATTCATTCTCTAATTGTTCCATAGATTTAAGTTGTTCAATAAGGAGCTTATCCTTTACTTTTATTATTGTTTTTTAAATAAATTTGTTTTTGAACAACCATTTGATGGCCAACATCATGACTAATACAATTGTAAGTATGTCTAAGATAGTAGATTTGTTGCATAATTTCCAACATCAATAACACTTGATTGATGGAACTACAAGATGCTTGCAAAGTAGCTATTGTATCATTAAATTCATTTGACCTTAGTGCATTTAAATTTGAAATCCCCCAAAGCCAAAGCTTATACAGGCACTAGCACAAGACATGTTTCCCCCTAAGCATGCAAGCTTATAACCTGACTGAAAAGAGCACTAACAACATCCTTTCTAAAAAAGCTATGCTCTATCCTAGTAGGAGAAATAAATGAGCCATTGTCACTATGAGCAAGTGAAACATCATGAAGAGAGATGAGGAACTGCATCAACTTTAGAAGGAGAAAACCAATTTCAAATTATATTTCAAGCTAATACCATCTTGGCAATCCCACCCAACATCAATTAGACTAGCAACCATAATAGGAGGGCATTATAACACCACTAAACCTACATCTTGGCTCTCTGTGGAAGGCTTGCCATCTATGGCTACCATAGAAGGGTGATTCTTCTCTACAAAGAATACCAAAGAGGCCCTTTGATAGACTTCAAACTAGAGGTCAATAAGTCTTTGGTGTTCATCCTTGTCCAAGAAGCCATTCGACACATCCTCAACCTCTCCCTTTACAACATCAAGACCATCTTTATACTTGTCTTCCTCACCTCTATCTTCCTAGTTGTTCTTTCTCATCAATGATTCAAACTCCATTCTTCCCAATGATTCTATTAGATTAAATGTAAAACTACTAATATTTAAATAAAATCCATTTTATTATTAATACAAACTTCTCACTAATATTTCTAATCCTGAAATTCTCATGGAGGTTTTGCATAAGATTATCCTAAAATTAAAAAAGACATTATTTTCAATGGTACTTTTGATTACCCTCAAATTAAAATAAAAGACATGTTTATCAGGATAAAATGGCTATTTTGATTTTAAAATAATTCTATTAGTTTTATCCTTTGAAAGTTGGAAGGTTATTTAGGATCCAACATGGGAAGGCATCTTCCATATTAGGAAAAGAAACTAAAGTTGAGATATTTAGTTCTATTGTCTCTCAGATTTGCACCCTTGCTAAGTTGCAGAACTCGACAATTTGGAGAAACATGAGATCTTTCCAGGCCTATGGGTCACCTGTGATGGAAAGAACCTCCAGAGAAGGCTAGCTTCCTAGCTGGTTATCACCTAGAAACTACTAGATTTGTAGAGGAAAAGGGAAAAGGAATGATTAAAAAATGAAAAGTAAAACGATAAAATGAGAACAAGGGTGATACACCAAACTCGATATGATTTATGGAACTCAGATTTGTATACACTTGGCCATAGACATCAGAAACTAAAGTTGCACAACCTATTACTGTATGCTTTGCAAAAACACTTCACAAAGAGGCCTAAATGCATTAACCTTTTAAAAGGAAGCTAACTTCACAGTTAAAAAACCATATACAGTTTTAAGACACAATTTGCAACCTGCACAAACACACTTTTTGCAGAAAGGTATTTGAAACATGATACATAGTACTGCATAAATAAGAAGGCAAAACCTGACTATCAATGGTATCCAATGTCTGTTCTGTATTTCATATCTCAAAGGGGTTACAAGAACATGCTCAAACTAAGTAAGGATTGCAGAAAAATCACTAACTCTAGAATTTACATGAAAAATAACTCTACAAATAGTCAAATGAATGACTATATACTCTCCACTTTGTTGTGGCAAGATAAGCATGAGAAACCTCCATGGTCGTGCATCTCATAAAATCCTTTGAAATATCTATCTAAAGTCCTCCAAAGTGGGTTCCCAATGAAGAAAAAGTCAAGGCATGTCATCACTAAACATAAAAGCACCAGAAGATGCCTTTAAATGCTCTTTAAGGCCATAAAAATCAAGTCACATATCTCAATAACCCCTCCACTTGTTTTCCAACCTCTCCTGCAACATCCATAAATGTTTGATATTTGCACATAAATACTTAACTACCCTCACTGACCACATCATTAATGCATCCTCATCTTGAAGTTACAATTTTGCTCTATTTTGACTTTACAACTTTGTGACCAAAATAATGAAGTAATTTATAATTATATTACTTTATCATTTTGTTTACATTGTTGTAAGTTGTAAGGTCATGCAAAATGGATGCATTTGTCTTTAAAAGATTTAAAACAATTAGTAACTCCTTATATCTCCCTTGCATACATACATGCATTACATATATCATCACACTCACCTTGTGACTATACCAAGACATGCCTAGCAAGATATAATGTACTCGACCTCCTGAAATATTCATAATGTTTTGACTTTTGGAAAATGGTGCAAGGCAAAAATGGATGTCTCACAGCCCCTATGTGCATCATGATTAGGCTTTAAAGACTTTTGCAAGTCTTTACCACGGGCTTCAAATGGATAGCAATAATTTGAGTTTGCAAGTCAAAAAAATGACAAAAATTGCTCATTCGATTATAACAAAATAGGGTTCAAAACCCTAAGTCAAGTCATTTTGACTTTGTGACTTTACTATGAGCTCTATCGAGCTACCACCATACTTGTGAGGGTTTGATGCTTCTCCATTATCCTCTACTATTTCAATGGCCTTCTCAAGCATTTCTCTCTGGATTTATGACAGAGAAATCAAGGTAAGTAACTTGTATCTTTGACTGAGCCATTTGAGCATTATGGCCGCGGCCTATGTAGCTATCTCTGAGCATTTGTGATTGTTTTTCTTTCTATGACTTCTCCTCCTTTATTGGGGCTGCCATGGAAGCATGAGTTCTGAGGAAGAAATATGTGTTTTTCACACAGTAAACGACAGAGAAAAAGGTAACTCGTTTTCTGCTGTAGATTGCTCTTCTTTTTCTAAGATTTTTTGTTGCATATCGCCTTTCTATGGCACGATTTGATGGCATTTTGAGTATCATTTCTTGAAATGAGTTAACAAACTTTACTTTCTCTCCTTTGTATCTACATTATTCTGGCTCAAAACGAGCCCCAGCCTTGACAAAAAACTTGCAAAATGACATTCCTATGCATTGTGATGCCAGAGGCACGATTTGGTAGCATTTCTGGGCATTTTTTGCTTAACATATGAAAACCATGTATTTTCTGTTGTAGACACAAGAATCTCATGGCTTTTCCCTGTAGTAACAAAAAACTTAAAAAATATTGTATCTTTCATCTGGGTTTTTAACAAAACTTCAAAAGAAGGTTGTCTCCTTCTAGGCTGTGAGAAAAAAACCTTATGGGTCTACACAAAACTTGATATCTCATTGCTTTTCACAATGCAATTTCTGGTTTCTCTTGCTCCAATATAAAAATGGGCTTTACTTGTATTAACCCAACTAGGGTTACTTCCATTGTATTTCTCTTTTATCTCTATCAAAAGTTAACCATTTTTGCATTTATAAGGGCAAGTGTTATGAGGTCATTACATACCTACTAGGGTTTGAAAAAACTCTCTCTGCATTATGAATTTCTACTCATTCCTTTTTGTCTTTGAAAACAGTCAAAAAGATTGCTGCTCTATCACCTAAACATGTTGCTTTATATGATAAATATTTTCAGAAGATGAAAAAAGGTTGAGGTTCTCCTTTTTATCTATGACCAAGAACTCATGTGTGCTTCTTCTTGGGTCTTTTAAAACATCAGCTCAAGGTTTGATACTATATATTGGCACTATGTTTTGTACTATACCCTGTATATGCCTTTAAATTCATGGAATATGAATGCATTGTTGTTTGTATAAGGTATTTAAAGAAGAATATCAAGTACTTGTTGTCCCTATATAATACATCTGCATTTAATATCTTTTACCCCTTATACACAATTGTACCCTTCATTGCACGTATGATCTTGATGCTCTGCTCAACTATATATGATTTTTCCATGACATTTTTGATACCTTTGCACCAAGAAAATCTGATTATGCATAATAACTCTTGAACTTTGTATATATTCTGACAATATTTTTTGTTCAATCTATAACACTTGACATACATATTGCAGCTTATTTCTATATGACATTTCTTCAAAAGTACTTACTGAAAAATGTTGTAATGTCCCTAATTTGGAAAGACCCTAAATCTGCCCTAATATGTTAATTCCACTAATCAGCCCTATGTTTGAGAATATTTATAACTTGATTAGGTACCACTGTCTGCTGTTTTTGGCAGAGTCTGCCGGAGTCTGTGGTGGTATCGCTGCTGTCAAAGAGACCTCTGATGTGTTTTTCCTCTTATAATCCTAATTCCTTCGATGCCTTTAAGTGATTCAAAACCTTTGCTTTTATACTTCTCAAGTGGTGTGTCTTGGTGAATAATTGTGACTCTTCATTGGATGCCATCCCTTCATGAATTTAATCGATGCCTTAGTAATATTGTTTTATAGTAATTTTTGTCCTTTTCTGTCATTTGTCTTTTAGTGGGTTTTGTCTTTATTCACTAACCGTCTATAGGAAAAGTTAATAGCTGTCTTAACAAATGTATTATCTTTTGCTAATTCTTTTTTTGTCTTATTCCCTTTTTGTCTCTTATGAATTTGTCTATATTAATTAGTATATGCTTCAGTCTAGGATTTGCATCGGGACATGACAGTCCTCCCCTCCTAAATTTGCTTGTCCCCAAGCAACTTTAAATTAGGATGATCAAATATCTCGGGCCCTTCCCATGTTGCATCCTCTGTGGGCAGTCCTTTCGACTTGACAAGGTACTCTTCAATAGTCTTATTTCTCAATCTTTTTTCTCGTACATTAAGTATAAGTTCAGGTTCCAAGATCAGTTTGCCTTCATCGTCTAATGGTGGTAATTCTGGACATGGAGTGATGTGTTGCCCCAACACCCTTTTGAGGCGTGATACATGAAACACGTTGTGAATTCTGCTGTTTGTGGGGAGTTCTAATTCATAGGCCACCTCCCCTATCTTCCTCAATATTTTTTATGGCCCATAAAACCGGGGTTTAAGTTTCTCAGCTCCGTTGACTTTGATAGATGACTATTTATATGGTTGTAGTCTCAAAAATACCATGTCTCCTATTTCGAACGTACGTTCAGTTCTCTTCCTATCTGCATATATTTTTTGCTGATTTTGGGCTTGGTGTAGGTTATCCTTAAGTGAATTCATGATGTCTACATTCTGCTGTAAGAAATCCTTGGCCCTGGGAACACGACTCTCTGTTCGAATCAAATCACCAAGGGATAGGGACTCGTACCCGTATAATGCTTTGAAAGGGCTCATCCCTATAGACATATGGTGTGTGGTATTGTAACAATATTCTCCCAAGTGTAACCATTTAATCCATCCGCCCTGTTGCCCTGTGACATAGTTCCTTAGATATCCTTCCAACCATTTGTTGATGATTTCTGTTTGACCGTCTGTTTGCGGGTGATAACTGGTGCTTGGGTTTAATTCTGTTCCCGCTAATTTGAACAATTCTTGCCAAAATATGCTAAGGAAACGGCTGTCTCGATCGCTTATAATATTTCGAGGGAGGCCGTGTAATTTGAAAACTTCCTTGAAGAATACTTCGGCTACTTGAGGGGCTCTAAAGTCTGTGGATATGGCCATAAAGTGTGCATATTTGGTGAGACAATCTGCCACCACATAAATGCAGTCTTTGCCTTGTACCTTAGGCAGTCCTGTTATAAAGTCCATAGAGATGCTTTCCCACTTTTGGTTTGGAATAGGTAGTGGTTGAAGTAGTCCTGCGGGGAATATATGTTCTTCTTTATTTCTTTGGCATGTCATACATTCATTTGTATGTCTCAATACATCTCCCTTTAGTCCCTTCCAGGTGAACCTTTCCCTGATTTGTTTGTAAGTTTTGAAGAACCCCCGGTGTCCAGATAATGGATTATCATGATAAGTCTTCAAAATTTCCTTCTTTAATCGTGATTCTGGAGTGATGTAAATTCTATCCTTGTATAGAATGATGTCATCTATGATTCGATATTTCTCATCTTGTACTATCCCTTCTATTAGGTCACTTGAAAATTTGTCTTTTGCATATTCGGTAATTAGAGTGGTTTTCCATTCCGTGGCTATTGCTGTTATTGAACCAAGGTGGGGCCTTCGTGATAGGGCATCGGCTACTACATTGTTTTTACCCTTCATATATTCAATGTCAAAATCGTATGCTTGTAGCTTACTTACCCATTTTTGTTGCCTGTCATTTAAATCTTTTTGGTTTAAGAAGAATCTTAGGCTGTTATGGTCTGTTTTTATGATAAACCTCCTGCAGATTAGGTATTGTCTAAACTTTGCAAGGGCATGCATAATGGCTAGCATTTCTTTGTCATAAACTGAGTATGTTTTTTCTACATCTTTGAGTTTCCTGCTTTCAAAGGCTATGGGGTGTTTGCCTTGCATCAATACTGCCCCAATACCTTCTCCTGAAGCATCACAATATAATTCAAAGGGTGAATTGAAGTCAGGTATGGCTAACACAGGACAGGTACTCATTACTTCCTTTAATTTCTCAAATGCTACTTGTGCCCTCTCATTCCAAGAGAATGCTCCCTTCTTAGTTAGATCAGTAAGTGGTGTAGTTAATTTCAAAAATCCTTTTACGAATCTCCTATAATAGCTACATAGCCCTAGGAACCCTCTAAGGTGGGTTAGGGTCTTGGGCTTTGGCCAGCTTCGGATTGCCTCAATTTTTTCCTCATCGACTCTTACCCCTTGAGCACTGATTTTATGTCCCAAGTATAAAATTTCCTCCATGCCAAACTCACATTTGGGCAACTTGGCAAATAAAGAATGTTGCTCGAGTATGCTTAGCACTTCATCTATATGTCTCAAATGTTCTTCCCAGGTTCGACTATATATTAGTATGTCATCAAAGAAAACCAATAAGAACTTCCTTAGCTGTTTTCTAAAAATATGGTTCATGCAGGATTGAAAAGTAGCGGGTGCATTAGTTAACCCGAAAGGTAGGACCAGAAATTCAAAATGCCCATAGTGGCATCTAAAAGCTATTTTTGGTATATCCTCCTCTCTTAATCTGATTTGGTGGTAGCCTGATCTTAGGTCAATTTTTGAGAAATAGACCGCTCCGTGGAGTTCGTCAATAAGTTCATCAACTCTGGGAATAGGGTATTTATTCTTTATCGTTCTTTTGTTTAATGCCCTATAGTCGATACACATCCATAGAGTACCATCTTTTTTCTTTGAGAGTACAACAGATGAGGCAAAGGGACTGGAACTAGGTTGAATGTGCCCCATCTCTAATAATTCCTTTATAGTTCTCTCAATTTCTTCCTTATATTTATGAGGATGGCGGTAGGGAGTGGCAACGACTGGTTTTGTTCCTTCCTCTAATTCAATAGAATGTTCAAAGCCTCTTTTTGGAGGAAGACCGGGTGGGATGTCACTAAAGGCTTTTTTATGCTTCTTCAAAATTGGTTGTATGTCTATGTGGATTGTCCTTCCATTGGGAGTGGTTTTATCTAGGATTAAGCATTGAGCCACCCACTCAACTTGGTCGTGTCTAATGGCTTTTTCCATTTTCTTTGATGAGATTACCCTAGGGGATCCGTCGGATAGACCATGTAAAGTAACCTTCTTCCCTTCATGCATGAAGCATATCTCTAACTTGGGGAGGTCAAAGATAAAGCGACCCAAGGAATGTATCCATGGGGTTCCCAAAATTACATCAGTGTCCCCCATATCCACAATGTAGAATTTGTCCTTAATTGGGTGCCTCCCCAAGGTAATGCTAAGTTCGGAGATCTTCTTCCTGCTAGGAGTGGTGGATCCATCAGCCAAGGTTACATTGAATCCTTTGAAATCTTCTGTTTCTAGTCCTAATTTTTTTACTAAGTTTTCATCAATAAAATTGTGAGTAGCCCCACTATCTACTAGGGCTGTTACCTTCTTTCCTTTAATTACTCCTCGAATCCTAAAAGGATGATGTTTGGATGCTTTTGAAATGCAAGCTAGGGTTCCCCCTTCTTCATTTTCATCAACTTTTGCTTTTTTTCCCGGATCCACCTCCTCTTTTGTTTCTTGGAGCATTGCCTCGATCCCACGAGCTTGGCTTGTTTTTCCACATCTGTGACCTGGTTCCCAACCTTCCTTACATTGGTAGCATAATCTTTTCCTCTTAAGATCCCTTCGATCACAAACATGACCTGGGCCCCATGGGTTTTTGCACTTAAAACACAACTTCTTTTCTTGGCCTTCCTTTTGCTTACATATGTGACCAGGTTCCCATTTTCCTTTACAGTCATAACATAGTCCTTTCCTCCGAAGCTCTTCTCGTTCATTTTGGGAAAGGAACGTCCTTTTGTGCTTGTCTTTCCCATAGAAGTGTTTGTCTTTTGATGGTGTTTTATTTGAAGAAGGCTTTCCACTTGTCTGGGCGTTATCAAGTCGAGTTGCCTTGAGGATTGCCTCTTGGAGTGTGGAGGGGTCTAGGGCGCTTACTAGGCCACGGGTGGTATCTGACAACCCTTCTATAAAAAGGTAGGTGAGTCTTTCCTCAGATATTTCCGGGACCATGACTGCTAGTCTTTGGAATTCGCTAATATATTTCTCAAGGGTCCCTCTTTGTCTTATTCGGGTTAGCTCCTTGAAGTGTTTTTGGGGATGTGTTTGGTCAAATCTTTCAATAAATCTTTTCTTGAAGACCTCATAGGTCTTGATATTTTTGTGATCTTGGGTAATTTTGCCATAATGCCACCAATCATGGGCCCCCCTTTCTAGATGTAGTGTGGCAAATGTAATGGTATCTTTTTCTGTCATGGGGCAAAGGGTTAGATATGTTTCTAGTTTTTGTATCCATGCGTGGGCTGTAATTTTTCCCGACCCATCAAAGTTTGGAATGGACAGTTTTCCTATTTTATTTCTTATATCTTTATTTGGGTGATTATTTCTATCCCTATGATCATTCTTCATTGCTACCTCACAGTATGCTGTGAAGGGAATTTTTCTCCTAACTTCGGTTTCAAGCCTTGCATATTCTAAGGCAAGCTCGTGCACATTTTGATTGTTAATTCCTTCATTTTCTAAAGGACTTTCTTCGCCCAAGAAATGGGGTCCCTCGGTACTTGAGTTTGATCCAATTGTAGTGTTATGATTACTATTAGATTGGCTAAGGGAGGTTTCCCTTTCATGTCTTATGCTAGGTCTAAGGTTGTTGTTTATGTTTTGAAGGGTTTGGAGCATAGCTTGGGTTGTTTGTTCATTTTTTTCCATGAATGCCCTCAATTCCTGCTCCATAGTCTTCTTTTTCTCTCTCTCTAGAGCCCTTAAAGTTCGTTGGCTTGGTTGCATCAACTATTATCCCTCAGGCTGGCAGGATGATGCTCTGATACCACTTGTAATGTCCCTAATTTGGAAAGACCCTAAATCTGCCCTAATATGTTAATTCCACTAATCAGCCCTATGTTTGAGAATATTTATAACTTGATTAGGTACCACTGTCTGCTATTTTTGGCAGAGTCTGCCGGAGTCTGTGGTGGTATCGCTGCTGTCAAAGAGACCTCTGATGTGTTTTTCCTCTTATAATCCTAATTCCTTCGATGCCTTTAAGTGATTCAAAACCTTTGCTTTTATACTTCTCAAGTGGTGTGTCTTGGTGAATAATTGTGACTCTTCATTGGATGCCATCCCTTCATGAATTTAATCGATGCCTTAGTAATATTGTTTTATAGTAATTTTTGTCCTTTTCTGTCATTTGTCTTTTAGTGGGTTTTGTCTTTATTCACTAACTGTCTATAGGAAAAGTTAATAGCTGTCTTAACAAATGTATTATCTTTTGCTAATTCTTTTTTTGTCTTATTCCCTTTTTGTCTCTTATGAATTTGTCTATATTAATTAGTATATGCTTCAGTCTAGGATTTGCATCGGGACATGACAAATGTGGATAGTGGAAACTTCTATGTATAGGCTATATTTATCATCTTGACTATGCACATTCCTGATATGGTTACTTCTGTAACATGGCACATGCACCTAGCAATTATATCATATGCCATTTTGCATTTATGGAATATGAACCTTATGGAATAGAGACTTGTACTTTCTCTTATGTTGTTGCATCATTATGAACACATCATTCATGATTTTTTAGATCTTCTAAATCAAATACATTTATGATAGTGGTAAGGACTACTTTAAGAATTGTCCACTTTTCCATATACTGTTGTTCCCTACTTCTTGTATGATTGTCTATCTTTATCTTCGCATAAACCTTTTCACCATGAAATACCATCTTGGACAGAAAATCATAAACCACTGGACTTTATTCTATACCCTCCACAAGATAGACCCAAGCTGAGCTCAAGTGGTTGTCCCACTTAGGCATTGATTTGACATGACTTTCTATAGCCCACTGGATTTTCTACACTGTTGTAGCATCTTGATGACCACCAAAACCTGTGTATATCCTCTTCTTGGCATTATATTCATGCTTCTGTAACACATTGGTGTTTATACTTGAAGATGATGAATTGAATGCATTGTTGTTATACTTTATTTGCAAGCTTTTACATGTCAATACTGTACCCTATATATCCTACAATGATGTGTTAGACCAACTACCATGTTGGCACAGGATAATGCATTTTTTCACCAGTACAAAGGTGTTGTCATGTACTCATAAACACTTTCAATTGATGAATTTGCAAAAATGATCTTTAATTGGATATGTTTCATCATCTGAAAGTCTATCATAAGATCTCATTTTTGTCTCTGAATTTCCTGAATGTATGAAAATAAGAAGACATCTGCATTTCATTTCTTCTTTTCTATGTAAGTCAACACCATATGAATAATCCTTCTATGCTCTTGATATTTGACTGTCCATTTGATGTCTATATGTGTTGTTCAAACTAAACATTTGCATCTCATATGACTAGGACAGCCAACTGGAAATGTGCATTCTTCATTGGTGAATTTGCATTATGAAGTTAACTATACTCTCTCATCTGATTTGTCAAATACACCTTGACTGTAATTATAAATCATATACACGACAAAAAGGTAACAAAATACATGTTCTATCTGTTGTTCCAATGTGATTGATCATTCACTATGGCTGAAAATGCATGCTTACAACTAAGATACTTCAGCATTAACAACTATACTTTGTGCATGCTGGGCTCAACCCTTATGGGAGCCTATTTCCTCCACTTGTCATTTTATAAAAGATGAATCAGTAAACTGATTTCTTATATACCTACACAGGAAGCAAACATGTTATCATATGAAACATATATTTGATTCATGATGTGGGATTACTTGTATGGATCTATCTCTTTTTGATGTAGCACTTATGTATGCTCATTCTGACTTCTCTTCTGCTGATATCTGATGACTGATGTTGCAGCTACATAAAAGTAGTTGGTACTTTTGATAACTCTGATCGTGTATGAAAAGATTTGGGACCCTGAGCATTAACAAAAACTATTTTCTAGGTACGGTGGAGCTCAAACGGATGGAGGAAGATAGCAGTTGGCTCGACCACGGGATTCATCATTCGCAGGCAAGGACGGATCCCTTTTCTTTTCTTATGCATTTCATTATTTTGAAAAGTAAAATTTACTTTTATGTTGCCAATTTTAGTTACTCCTATGGCTTGTGTGGGAGCATTTCATTTGTCATTCATGAATAATGAAAAAGCCTTTCAAAATATGCAATGTTGTATGGTTCTTCTTGATTGTAAACAATCACATCTAACTGAAGTTCTTTTATGGCATTTTTCTCTCGGTAAAACACTCACTAATAACAAACATGCACCCCTTAAAACTATAAAACTTAACCAACTCCACTTGATTGAGCTAGAAAACAAAATGGGTAACAAGTTCAACTTATATGTATTTACCCTTGAGGAGTATCCTATGATTCAACCAAAAATAATGGTGACATAGAGAACTTCGTGGGATGCAATGATTGCAAGGTTTCACAAAATGGATTTGTTAAAATGCTTTTTGAAACTTTCAAGCAAATGCAATTTGTAGGTGTAAAGTCGAATTTCACAACCTTTGGCAGCGCCCTCTTGGCTGTGCCAAAATGGAAGCTTTAGTGCAGGGTATGGACATCCTTCACAACATAATGGTAAGGGGGTTTTTGTCAGATATTATGGTTAGAAATGCCTTGGTAGACATGTATGCAAAACGTGGAAGAATAGATAGGCAAGTGATCTGTTTGACATAGTCCCTCAAAGTAATGGAATACAATGATTGTGGCACAGGATAGGCACAAAATGGATTTGTTGAAATGACTTTAAAAACTCTCAAGCAAAAGCATTTGTCCACTAAAAATCCAAATTTCACATCCTCTGCTAGCATCCTCCCTACCTTTGCTAAAATAGGTGTTTCCAAACAGGGATGGACATCAATCAAAGCATAATGGAAGGGGGAATTTTTGTCAGTTGTTGTAGTTGTAAGTACCCTAGTCGACCTGTATACAAAATGTTTTATTTTAGATAGGGCACATGAACTGTTTGACAAAATGCCTCAAGAAATGTTCACAAAATGGATTTGTCAAAAAGGTTTTTAAAACTTTCAGGCAAATAAAATTGGCAGGCGTAAAGCCAAATCCCTCATCCTTTCCTCTCTGCCTGTGCTAAATGTTGAACTTGAAACAGGGTATGGACACCCAAGTTCTACGCATGTCCACATAATCAAACCCAATTTGAATTCCAACAAAGCCCAAAAAAATTGTCCTATTTTGAAACTCACTCTTTTCATTTGAAGAAGCATTGAAAGCATTCGTTGTATCTTGCCATTTCTCACACCGGTATGCCAAAACTGGCCCCCATGTAATATAGATTAACAAAATGATACCTAGTATACCACAATAAAGACAACAGAAAGCAAACATATATCTCCAACTTTAAGAATTCCATGACCGTTGGCTCACTAAAAGTTTGCAGCTAAGGCTAGGAGAAGTTAGCATTTTAATCTGCATTAAAAAGGACTTTGCCATTTCTATTTCAGACCTGAGAAATTATTTTGGCTCTAGTAAAAAATGTCAAAAAGAATTCAACCACAGCAAGCTTAAAATAATAGTGATCTCAAAAGATTTTCAAGGGAAAACAACTATAGCGTAAATAAAAATCTTTGGTTTTTTGGCTTTAGTAAAAAATGTCAAAGAATTTAGCCACATAAGGTGATTTCAACAAGGGAAACTGACCATAGATTAAATGCATTTCTCTGTTATTTGGTTTCAGAATCAAATGTCACAGAAATTTGACGACAATAGGGTAATGTAAGGTGATTTAACTGCGCATTAAGTATTTGAATGGAAATCGACTCCCATTAAATGCATTTATCCATTATTTTGGTTTCAGAATTAATCGTCACATAAATTTCACCACAACAGGGTGAAAAATGGTAATTTCAATGTGTAGGGAAATTTTTCAATAGAAATTGATGATAATATAAGCTCATTTATCTTGATTTCATTGGGCAAACAAGAATTTCAATGGAAGCAGATCATAACATAAATGGATTTCTCAGTTTAAATTCAAATTACTTTCATACAAAATCATCTTGTTTAGAAACTAATCAAAAACTATAGTTGGATTCTTCCCTCGTGTAAGTTGCATATTCAAATCACAGATTTTGATAGGTAAGTATCATGGATGCACAAAATGGACTTGATAATAATACTCTGGTAGATGTATATGCAAATTGAGGAAGCACATATAAGGCAACTATTACAACAAATTTCCAAGCAGCATGGGTGACTTCCCCACGATTTTTTTCTTAAACCATAAATTATACAAATTTAATGTTAAGAGTATAAATCTAGGTTATTAAACATAGCAAACCACTTATCAATGATATAAGACCTTTTATCAAAATGAGCCCAAAACTAAATTGCATAAAAAATATATCTTATTATCAAATTTTCCAAAAGAAATAAAACTAGGAAGAGGAATGCTCTTACAACTTGCTCCAACAATCCAGTCAAAAACCAAGTATGTCTTCCCTCACCTTTCAATGGCTATTTATAGAAAAATTCAATCCTTGTCTAGGCCATCATTTTCTAAACACATGTTAGAAAATTTGGAAGACTTTGGAGTCAAGTCTAAGCACATGGTGGAAGATTGAGTCATTGGGTCAAGTCTAGCTAATAAATGTCTCTCTTCCAATCTTCCAATTTGCAATAAATTCATGTGGAAATCCTCATTTAATTAATAAATGATATCTTTGAAATTTGACCTAGAATGAAGGAAGTTGAATTTATAGAAGAGTCCTTTTTTTATTTAGTTTATTTATTTAAAATTCTAAATTAGGTCAAATAAAAATTCATTTGATTTCAAATTAAATGTTATATTTATTTAAACAGGGAGATAGTGAGCTATTATGTCATGACATACTTCCCCCCTAAAACTTTACATCATCTTGATGCAAAACATCACTGAAGTTATAAATCAAAATTCTACCAGGTTCCAAAATGATAAAGTATCCATGTATTATCATGACAATGTGAGTTTAAGAAACTACTTTAACTTTTCAAACCTGATTGAGCATATCCTTGCAGCTTGTCCTCTAGTTGGGAATGTTGGTTATTCAAGTATACTTGTTCATTGAAATTTTCTGGGAATGTTGGTTATTCCAGTATACTCATTCATTCAAAATTTCTTGTGTCTAGGATAAACACTTGCAGAGGTTGTTAGACATATCATGTTATGATGTTAAACATGGTGTTGCTCAACCATGCTTCTAAGATTGTCATGTCTATGTGCAACAATTCATCACAAAGTACTTTGAATAAGCAAATTAAAGTAATAAATCATTAAGATTAATCATGTACTGATCATAAGTTACCAAAGATGCCATTTTTAAATCATTGCTTCATCATGTAAGTACCTTCCTCATAATTATCTTTAGGAGCCTTTTAAATGCAACAATAAGTGAATAAGTATCAAAAAATTAAGGAAGAGATTTAACTTGCAAGAGGGTCATCACTAAGCACATTATTATCATAATTATCTAATATAACTTTTCCATAATTTATATAGTAGAATGGAGCCATCAAATCAAACATGTGTCATTATCATGAACTTCACATGTCAACTAATTAAAGTAAAACATCCTCTCACTCGTGGATTCGTCATGAGAGTGGTATACAGATTTCAATGTCAAGAGACCAAATTATTATCATGTCAATGCGAGGATCAGAATATTATTATTTTCTAATGTCTCTTCAGGAGATTCATTTCCATATAAGAATGCTCTTACCTTAGTCCATTCACAATAAAGCTAAGTACACTTGCTTCTTGCTTTGGTTTCCAACCATTTTCCTTCATAGAGATTAAAATATTCATAGATATAATCAATCCTATCCAAAGTCAACATATCCAAAATGTCACTAAATAATTTTCTTCCTTTATACCGAGTTATCTTTCTAATCTACCTTCAAGTTAGTTTCTCTCCTACATAAGAGGGTCATGTTTATTGTTCTCCTTTTTCTTCGACCATACTTGATCATAATGAGAATCGTACTGAACTCAAAGTCCAACTATCTGATCTTATTATTCATATCCTTAATTTTTTTTCTCATTTTAAATCCTTCTTTGTTGTTATTACAATGTCATGACCTTGATCTTCCAATTCACTTTAAAATTCCATCATCAAAGATAATAAAACATCAGAATCAACTTTCTAAGCTTGGTAAAAAAATTAGGTTCATAGATTCTCCCTTGGTAATCCATCATTATCAAAATTTCAAGTTACGTTTGAAGTTTACTCCAACATGTGTTAGAATCCAAGAGAAATGATACACCACCATATTTTAGAAGAATTTATATTATCTTAGCCAATCTAAGTACTTAGGAAGTTCAAATAGCCAATCCGGGCTAAAGTGTCCAAAACGGGACATAATGAAATAAAGCCAACTGGGCTCTTCTGTCCTTTGGGCAAACTGGTTCATACGGAACCAGGTCTAATGGACCCTATCGCTTCTCAATAAATATGTTCAGTCACACTGTTATCTTCACTTTCACTTTCTAAAGAAGCTTTTGCTACATCACTCAAATCATTAGTATCACAAGAAACATCACAAAGTTCAGGCTTAGATCTCAGGTTTTCATTTTCTTCTCTGCATGCTACAAGTGACTTCTCAAACATGTTCTTTGAATCTTGCTATTTCACTCTTCTGTAAACTATTCTCCCTTTTCAATTCTTTCAAACATTCTTCTAGTTCTCTATTCCTCTGTTTCACCTTCCAACTCTTCAAATCTCTCTTCAATACCTTAAAACAATGTCAACTCTGCTTCCAGTTCTTCATTTCTCCTTCTTGAATTTTCTAGTTCTTCTTCAAGGGCATCATATTTGTCTTCTCCTAGTTCCTCTATCTTTTCCAACAACTTTGAATTCCACCTTTTAATTTCACACAATTCTCCTTCTAAAATAATGGCCAAACAGGGCTATACTGGTCAAATGAATCAAAACTGTATCCAATAGGTAAACACAATAGCCATATAGGCTAAATAGGACATGAATCATTATGCTCTGGCTAGAGACTTTTGACTCCTTCGAGATCAATATGGGTCCATGAGTCACTTCCTAGAAACCACAGTCTGCCCAAGCACTGTGCTAAGGATGTCAACCAGGGGATACACAATATCGACTTGTACACACCTCAGTTTCGACAAAACTGAGTACAAGTAATCCACCCCGGGGATTCTTCTGAGTACCAATGACTTCCATTATTCTGATATCATATAAACATTACACTTAAAATGAATACATGTTCAAGCACACACATCAACACTCAAGTGAAAGGTAACAATTCTAGCTGTCATGCATGCCTATTTGCAGAGGCTGCCACATCAACAACTCTTTCAAACTTTCCACCCAGCTCTCTCTTCACAACTGTTGCATCAATTAGCGCCACCTTAGGGCTTGTTATCCAAAAGTAGTTCTAGCATCCCAAAATTGATAGTTGCTTCCCAAACTAGGAGTCCATGAATGACATCAATTTCCCAAAAGTCAATAGTTGTCTCTAGTACTCATCCAGTTAACCATAAAACATATAGTCTCACCTCCAAAGGAAACCAATATCATTAATACCTTAGTACCAAGTAACCAAAAGAGAAAGATGGTCTCAAGGTCCTCTCAAGGACCCCTCCTCACATTTCCTAATACCTTGCTCATGTTCCTTTAAGGTGTTATCCTCCAAGAGGAAGGTATACAAGAACACACACATAGATCTAAAGGGATGGATGGATTATGACTCTCATAGCAGTCCCATTCATAACCCCCATCCTCACAATAGAATCCCCTAGAACACCTACTTCCCCATACAAACTACCAGGGCCCCACCTATATATGGTAGTTTACAAAAGTCACATTACTCCACACATGCCAGTAATTGAAAAATAAAAAAAATAAAAATGCCTCAAATCAAGAAGGATTAAGTAAAACAAGTCCATAAGTTAAATCCTCAACCAGAATACATTAAAATAAAACAAGCCAAGAAAATGTGATGATCAAAGATAGCAACCATTGCAACATCCCAAATTTAACAAAGAACAAGTCCTTGAGGCAAAAGGACCATCTCAAAAATAATTAATTGGCCCAAGGAAACAAAACACTATTGGCTTAACATTTAAGTAAAACCTTTAACACAAGAATAAATAATCTAACAATCTCACGAAATTTGTACATTACAATCACCATGTAGCCTTACAACAACACCATCTAAGGGGAGTAGGGGAACTAGGTGGGCTTCTATCACTCAAATAGATAAATCATACAGTGGTCTCAACTATGTAGAGAATAATGATAAATCACCATGTCACACTAAGCATTCCCCACACAACCTGGAGCAACATTATCATCTTTCTGTATCGAAAATCCACACAAATAGTCACATGCCCACCATAATGAAAAGATCCATTAAGAGAATCCACAAGTCTCACGGTTGTCATGTACCCAACTATTGTTGTCTCATTACACATACTGTTACTGACATCAAACTATCCACCTCACCCTCTAGGGAGGGTTTATCTATGGCCTTACCATTTCCTTTTCTTTGCATATTTCTCTCCACATTTATCAATAACTGGATGATCATTAGATCGCAAGAAGGAGAATATCATTAATGTCATATTATATCACCTTATATCTTAATTCTTTCCATACTTTAGGTTAACAGACCTCCAGGCCTAATGTTTAAGCCTCTACTCTGATACCACATGTAAGGACCCGACTCATCCTTAACCACAAAAATACTAAACTTTGAATTCAAAAATACAGAGGAATTAAAAGTTTTGATCTAACAAATGCAGGAAATACAGATTCGTCAAATTTTACCATTAATTCTAAGAATTTCTCAATAAATGTTATTGTGTTTAGACATCTAGAGCTTAGTTTTCTAAAGTCATAAAGTTTTGAAAAGTTTACCACTATTAATCCAGTGAGGAGAGAAAGTTCATTTCTCAAGATAACATATAGGGACAACAGATCAATGCATACATTATGTCATGCATTACATCCTGCATTCATTTCTGACAACTTTCTTTTCCTCCATTAACTGTATCCTTATCATCTGGACAAAACTAACTAGACAATCTCTTATGAACATGACTCAAAAATCACTACACAGAAACTATAAAAGAACACCCTACATCTAGGGGACCTGAGTACTGGGGGCATCCTTTGCCATCCAGATTGCCTACATACCCTGTATCCATGTGATCAAGGTCCCCTCCTTCGGATGTGACTAAGACGGGGATTGTGAATATGTAGTTCAATTTTGCACTATGTTTGATGTAATTGTGAGCGGGTATCCAGCCCTTTCTAGGGTTATTCCCTGCCCCAGACAATTCTTTGTCAGCTGCCACCCACTCAATGAAACATGGATAGAAATTAGTTCACTACCACAAACACCTAAAGGGGTGTTTGTCAGTTAGTCCTAGTGTGGAGGAATCCCTATCAGGTGTCTGCTCATGAAATCTAGTTTATTTTCTCAAGCCAAATTATGAAATTTCATGACTAAGTCCGTTCCTGATTCCCTAGTGCTTTCTGATCACCAAGATTCACGAAGATGATGTGAGAGCATACATCAGATAGGGTTTCTGATTTGGACTAGTTGCCCTATCTAATATTTTACAAGTCATCTTCGATATTAGACTCACGTGTCAATAAGCCTCGTTTTCTATTAATAGCTTGAAGGGTTATCTAAATGGGCATCATGGCAATCATCATACAACTATTTTAATAGACTTGTCATTTAGTTAATCTTTTTAATGAGATATCCAAGGAGATTTCCCCTTCCTGCGGATTTAACTTCGACATGTCCCTTATTACTCCCCAACGATTTAGAGAGACAGTGCCCAGACATCATTGTTGCAGCTATGTTAGGCGCGAGGTACTTGGTTCAACGAGATGGCATTACCCATAAATGTGACACAAAGGTACCATAAAAACTGAACTTTGCGATTTGTTTTAAGTTTTGAACGTTTGTTAAATTTTACCTAGCTAATAGAAAAGATATACCTACATCAAAACTAATAAATAAATTGATAAAGGGAATATGCTTGATCAATTCATTTATGCGAAATGAATAGGACTAGAAATGATACAATCAATGTCATCAATTCATAATTGTACATAACATAAACTAGAAACGATATTCTATCAATAATGCATATAAATATTTAGTCTTAACAGAAACAAAGGAATCTTATTTTATCATACAAGTAAAGAATTGATACAATTTCCTGCATGATCATTACTAACTTTTAATTGGAACCAATGAGAACTTTGTAAATTAAGACAGTTATCCCAGCAAGAAATTTACTTGAAACTCCCTAAATGGGTTTATACTTTAATAAAACTGGTTAATTCCATTTTTAACAAACTTGCATCGATAAATAAGTGCATTATAAAAATAATATTGTCACATCATTATTGGAAATATCCTTTTACGATTGAACCACTTATGGATCACAAAACAACTATACTACATGATTGGTCAACCCTAACCATATTTATAATCTACGAACTCATAATAATACTTTTCTTTAACTTAGTCGATTCAAAAAGCATAAGACTTAAAAAATACTTAATCAATAAAGTATCTAATGATCTAGTAGAGTACCAAGGATTATTAGTAATTAAATTGTTGAACATAAACATTGTTCAAAAGTATAGTATGAGGATCAATTCCTTGCGAAAGCATTCAATTTACTTATATTGGCAAATGGATAGGAATTTACGATATTTGAATCTCAATAAGTTTCTCGACTGAAAGTTTCTAAATGTTAACATTATTAGTCAAACAAGCTTTACTTCTTTTCATAAGTCATATTGGATGGATCTTTGTTATCTTAATTGAGATAAATGAAGTTCTAAATCACTAAGTTTTCTATTTGTACCTCCTAGTATCCCTTAAGGTTTGACAATTACTTATACAATCATGATTTATTTCCAAATATGATTCTTACTTTAATCTTATAACATATGACAAAGTCTCTTAGTCCAACAATTTTATATTTAACAAATCATGATTCATTCTCTAATTGTTCCGTAGATTTACGTTGTTAAATAAGGAGCTTATCCTTTACTTTTATTATTATTTTTTTAAATAAATTTGATTTTGAACAACCATTCGATGGCCAACATCATGACTAATACACTTGTAAGTATGTCTAAGATAGTAGATTTGTTGCATAATTTCCAACACCAATAACACTTGATTGACGGAACTACAAGATGCTTGCAAAGTAGCTATTGTAACATCATTAAATTCATTTGACCTTAGTGCATTTAAATTTGAAATCCCCCAAAGCCAAAGCTTGTACGGGCACTAGCACAAGACATGTTGCCCCCTAAGCATGCAAGCTTATAACTTGACTGAAAAGAACCAAAATCACCAACAACATCCTTTCTGTTGGTTATTTCCTAGACTGGATGCTTGCTCCCAGTTACCCCTACAAGGTAGCCATCATTGATCAACAGGATTCCCAGGCCAGGGGCTAACAGTATAGGAGATAGACTCTATAAATATCTCCTCTTCTTCTTTAGGCTCTGCAGAACCAAGGGGGTATTCCCTACTCAACATCTATGAAATGCATCTTTGTAATAGCTAGGATGTTGACATAAAGTAGATAAATCCTCTCTTATGCAGACCAAAACTGTGAGATAACTGCAAAGGGGCTAGCTTTGGGCCTATATTCAGTTGTAGATAGAGGATTTCAGATCCTAAACTAATCCTAAAGTCCTAATAGTTTGATTCTAATGTTTAAGTTTGATTTTATGTATGGATGCAAAACTAGGACTTTGGGTTACAATAGAGATACCAAACCAGATCGGTGCCTATCCAGGGCTCAGAGTCAGTAGACATATATATGTGAATGTTTACCATAGACTTAAGATAGTAATCAGATTTCAAGGGGTTTCTAATATGTCTACCTTACAGATAATACCCAGGAGAGAGTATTTAATTATTTCTACTTACAAGCATCCTTACTGCAATGTATTCTTCTTAACACTTAATCCAAAACATTCAATCTACTCCTTAAGCAGAGGTAAGAGACTAAGCATTCAATAGAAAACCTATATTCTAGAATCTATAACACCCCTTAGATGTTCAGAGTCAGAAGAAAAACACATTCAGTCTGGAGACAAATAACAAAACACATGCGATGAAGCATTACTCATTTAAATCAATATGAAATTGATAATTCTGTGCATAATACATACAACATACAATTCATAAACTCGCAAGATAGCTGAAACAGAGTCACCAAAAGACTATATTCCTACTGCAACACCAAAATTTTGTCTAGTTTTCAACCGCAAAACTGGGTAACACAGATTGGCCTTTATACCAAGACTGTGTACCCAGCAAAAATTAAATACAAGGCAAATCAAAATTTTACCAGATTCAAAGCATGAGAAATGGCGCCCAAAAAAATGAACGGAGCAGGTAGAAGGAATGGCGAGGAAGAGTTGGACTTGAGCCCTGCGCTGCCGCTTGAGGACCTTCTCATAAAACTGGTAGGTGGCCATTCAACCATTGGGCCATGCCTCAGTATATCGCCATTAAAGGCTTCAACCACCCGTAGCTTCCTTGGAATTCGCAACAACGCATCCATGGAGTTTTCCCACTCAAAATATGCCTGAGGATGCAAGAAAAAACCAACACTGCAACTTTGAAACCTGGTCGTCGATCATTTCCCATTGCAAGATCTATGGTCTCAAATCATGCAGAAAAGTCACCAGCCAATTAGATCGTGCCATGTAGGCACCTTTTTCTTTTATTGTCGACCTCTCAAAACTAGTGAGATCTATTGTCCCACATTTGCCATGCATGGACCTCTTGATCATTTTATAAACTAGGTCACGGGTACCTAACGTCATGCATTTTACCTTGCGCGACCCACAAACCATCCGCCAATAGCCCATCGGTGTAGCTCCTACCTCCGTCGGTGTGACCCACACCATCAGAGCAAATGAAAATCCTCTTGCTAACATCTCATGTCACACTGACCGCTACACCCATTGCCAAGTCTTCGATGAGACCGTAAACCATCGGCAAACTCAAAAATCCTCCTACCGATATGCCGATCTTACTAACGAAGCCTTCACATTCCCTCGTCGGCCAGACCCAAACCATCAGCACACCTGAGATTTCTCCCGCCGATACACATTGTCTACCCGATGAAGTCTCCACACTGCCACCTTTATCGGTATAACCAGAACCATCGGAGTGACTAAAAATTCCTTCGCCGACCACACAACTCACGCCAATCGTCATACCACTGAAAGCTTCAAACCAAACTACATGTCAGCCAGACCCAGACCATTGGGATGACTTCCATCAGACATACCGATGCCACACATCATACTGATGGACACCCCTGTCAGCGTGACTAAGAGCATCGGGGGATCACCTTGGTTATCCTCCGATATGCCAATACAGCTCCATCGGCCAGAGTATCCCTATCAGCCCAACTCTCCACGATCCACCCGATGCACCATGTCACCCCGATGGCATCTCCATCGGCATAGCCCAAAACACATCGACGAATTCCAAAATTCCTTCGCCGATATCACCCATCACACCGATGGACATATAAACTCTTGGGGTTTGAAATGAAAAGTGTCTATTGATTCTTAATTTGAAACTCTAACTACAAATGGGGCATCATCACATTGCATGAGGACTGGTCAACTCTCAAACATTAAAGCATGAGGATGAAACACAAAAACTAGGAACCCACCATAGAAAACTAGCATCAGAATAGACAAAACAATGCAAGATCCCGTGAATCAAAAAATTCAGGGTTTGAATGAGAAAACCTGCAAATGTTTAAGCTTAAAACCCTAAACATAAATGAGTACCAACACAGGCTCCGATTGGGGACGTGCAAGCGCAAGACTACAGCGAGGACCAGACTACTCCGGGGCAGACCAAATAAAACACAAAACTCAAAACAGGACTGACTATACAAGGCACGTACAAAATATTTACAACTAATTTATAGTGTGCACAGAAGGGACTCATTTATGAGAAGAAGGCCTTAAGGAATTTACCGTGCACTGGCAATTCCAATAGTTCACCATTTAGGGCTTGGAGAAAATAAGAATCATCTCCATAGATATTGCTAATTTGATATGGGCCAGTCCACAAGGGCTCAAATTTGCCATGTTTGCCCTTATCCTAGCTCCTTGCATTCCACATAAGGACCAAGTCACCTATCTGAAGCCTTCTCTCTGTAGCCCTTTTATCAAACAGATACTTCACTCTTTGTTGTTTCTTGATGTTTATCTTCTGTGCTTCTCTTTTGATTTCATCTAGTTCAACCAGCTGATTGATTCTTTCAGTCATTGGATCTCCGATCTCCTCCATGTTTTCTTGTATGAATTTGTAAACTGGCAAAAAGTTGTTCACAGGCAATCTAGCTATTGCACCATATACTAATTCAAAAGGTGACCTTCCAATTGCTCTTTTTACTGTCACCCTGTCAGCCCATAACGCCAACCTCAGCTTTGAATCCCAAGCTCTCTTGATGATTTTCATGAGGCTTATGTTGCTTGACTCAGCCTGGCCATTTCCTTGTGGATGGTATGGTGATGTATGAGACAAATCAATTCCATAAGTTTTGCAAAAATTAATAAACTCACCAGACCTAAAGCACATTGCATTATCTGTGACCAATTTGGCTAGAACTCCAAATCTGATAATAATGTTCTCCAGAATAAAATCCATCACCACTTTGCTTGTAGCCCTTCTAGTTGGAATGGCTTCAATCCACTTGGTGAAGTAATCAGTGGCAACAAGAATCCAACTATGCCCTCCACTTGATTTTTCTAAAATTTCCCCTATAAAATCAATTCCCCATTGTTGAAACGGAGCTTCTACAGTTATGGTCCTAAGGGCCAATGCACCTTCACACTTTAACTTTCCTAAAAACCTCTGGCAAGGATCACATTTTCTTATCATTTTTTGTGCATCTGAGAAGAGAGTTGGCCACTAGTAGCCAGCTCTGAGAATTTTGTGGGCTGTTGTATAGGCAGTATAGTGTCCACCACACACTCCATTGTGCATGTCACTTAGAATATCCTTAGCCTGCTCTTCACTCACACATCTGAGTAATACACCATTAGGATTTCTCCAATACAGCTCTCCTTGAACAATGATGTATTTAATAGCCTGTAGCTTTAAGGTCCTCTTCTGATTTTCACTGAGGTGGGAAGGACAATTTAAATTCTGCAAATAGTATATTATGTCCTTATACCATTCAGATTCTGACATATTTATAACTTCATTATGTACTTCATTCACTTGGCATGCCTCTAGATTTGATTGTGTCATTAGCTTTGCTAAACCTTGTCCTCTTACCAATTTCGTGATCTGTATCTCTATGTTGAATTCCTGCAACTTGTTCATCCATCTGCATCTCCTTCTAGTTACCTCCTGCTGAGTGAATATATCTTTGACTGCTGCATGAGGCACATATGCAATTACTTGTGAGCCTACCAAATAGGGTCTGAAGCTCTTGACTACTCTAACTAGTGCATATGCCTGTTTCTCCATGATGTCATATTTCAATTCAGCAGCCTGCAATGACCTGCTAAAGAAAACTATAGGCTGCTCAAACCCTTCTGCATTTTTCTGCAATAAACATGCAGCAATAGTATGAAAAGAAGCAAATGAGAATAATTGAAATGGATTAGAAAAGTCAGGAGATTTTAGCACAGGAGCCATCTTTATAGCCTCTTTTATGTTCTGAAATGATTTAGTCGCTTCCTCTTCCCATTTGACAATTGCATTCTTCTTCAGCATTTTAGAGATCTCCTTAGTGGTCTCTACAAAATTAATTTGTCCAAAGAAGGACTGAACACCTTTTACCATTTTAGGCATCTGGATTTTGTCAATTGCAGCTACCCTTTCAGGATCAATCCTGACTCCATCCTTGGAAACAATGTGTCCAAGCAGTTTTCCTTCTACAACCCCAAAGGCACATTTCTTTGGGTTAAGTGAGATGCCATACTCTAATGCTCTAATAAAGATTTGTTCTAAATGCAAACAGTGTTGTTCTTCTTTCTTTGAAAAGGTAGTTAAGTCATCTTGATACATAGCCAAGATTGAATCAATCAATCCTGCAAAAGCCACATCCATTGTCCTCTGAAATGTGGCACCTGCATTTGTCAGTCGAAATGGTATCCTAACATATACATATGTTCCCCAGGGAGTGGTGAAGGTAGTCTTGAACTGTTCTGACTCCTTTACTTTCACTTGATTGTACCCTGAAAATCCATCCATCATGGAGAGAAGCTCACAGCTGGTTACCTTCTGCAACATGGCTTCCATGTTCAGCAATGGATAATTGTCTTTCAAAGAAGACACATTTAAATTTCTAAAATCCACACAAAGTCTAATGTCACCATTCTTTTTTCTGACTGGGACAAGGTTAGACACCCAAGTTGAGTGTCTGATAGGCATGATTATTCCAGCCTCCCTAAGCTTCATAAGTTCCTCTTGCATTTTTGGAGCTAAGGTTGGGTTGATAGGCCTCTGTTTTTGTCTAAATGGTTTAGCTCCAGGCTTCAAAGGGATTTCATGCTGAAATAATCCTCTCTATAAGCTTTTAGGTCCTCATAAGACCAGGCAAAGACATGCTTGTACCTTCTTAGCAATGCAACCAGCATACTTCTGATATGTGGTTTGAGCTATTTACCGATGTACACCTTTTTGGGAGCATGAGATGTCTCCAAATTTATCTCTTCTAAATCATTCTTGTTTGTTGGAGATGACTTTGTGACGAGTTGGTCCCTATTGTCAAAATCCCTTTCTAAAGCAACAAGCCCTTTAGGGATTTTATTTGTTTTTAGCTGAATTACTTCCTTCCCTAGGAGAGTTTCTTTTCCATCTACAACCTCTACAAGGTTCTGAAAGTCCATTTCCTGGTGCTCATATTCATCAATACAATGCAGAAATCTTAGTAAATCCTTATCATCATCAAACACTTGCCAACTGCATACATTATCTGGCATTGCAGGTCTGATATTTACCTCAACATTTGTAATATCAGACAGAGTTATATCATCTGGCCTGATGGCCACATTAGCTAAAAAATCTGCCATGACATTTTTTTATCTTTCTACCCAACTGATTGAGAATGTATCAAATAATTCAATTGTGTCCCATACAACATGCTTATATTGTTTTAACCTTTTGTTTTTAGAAGCATACCTATCTCTAACCTGGGAAACAATTAACTCAGAATCTCCAAATACTCTCAACATTTTGATTCCATGTTTAAGAGCCATATTCATTCCTAGCAATAAAGCTTCATATTCTGCAATATTATTTGTGCAAGTAAACTTCAACAAGAAGGAGAATTTTAGGAGCCTGCTAGATGGAGACAAGAACACAACTCTAGCACCAGATCCTTCTTTTGCACAAGCTCCATCAAAGTACATGGTCCATAGACCTTGTTGGTCTAGCTTTTGAATGCAAATGTCTTCCTCTTGGTTTCCTTGATCACTTGAGACAACCCTGAAATTCTCACAGTCAGTGTCAACAAAACAAATGTGTTCCTCTGAATCCTTATCTTCAACTGTCTCTAGTGACCTTTCTTCTCTGATCAGCTTAACATCCTTGCCATTCATTGGAATCATGGCATATGATAGGTCCAGCTGCATACTTCCACCAATCAATGCTGCCCATCTTCTTGACAACAACATACCATGTTGCGACTTTATGTCAACCACTGTTATGTTCATTTTATATGTCTTCTCTGGATACGCCGCTAACCTGAAATCTACATCTTTCATGATTCCAATAAAAGGTACTTCTCTAGCATCCATAGCATAGCATTTTCCACATGCCTTGTCTATTTTCAACCCAACTTGTTGCATGATAGCCAGAGGCATGATATTAGTCAATGCCCCTGAGTCAAACATACAATTTTTATCACTTTCCCATTGATAACAAAGGAAACATAAAATGGTTCCACTTGTGATGGGCATTTTGTCATGGTCACCCCTAGATATACTTCAGGGACTTCATCTTCATGAGTGCACATGGCCTGCCTCTTACCTTAAACCTTAATATTTTGTTTGGCCTGACAAGGCACCCCTAAAATTAAGGACACTGCCTTATCTCTGAACTCTTCCACCTTCATGAGTTCCATCAATGGTACAGAGACCTTTACCTGGGATAATACCTGAGCTATGTCAAAAGGAGCATAACTTTGTATAGCAATTGTAACCTGCTCCACCATTTTACCTCTATCCTGAGATGATCCAGCTTTAATTTTTATAGCTTCTTGACTGTCATTGTTGATCTGAGAATTTTTGTTTTGATCCTCAATATGGGGAATTCTATTTTCTAGTCCTTCAGGATCATAACCTGTCTTTTGCTTAAAGTTTTACCTATTATTGCTCCATTGCTTCTTTTGTGGTTTAGTTCCTTTATGACTATGCACTGGCTGGTTCACCAAAGTATTCTCTGGTTGGTGTGAGTTGCTTACCTGGGCCTTGCCCCTGAGATTGTAATTGCTTTTGACCTGAGCTACTGCTGCAGTTGTGAAGGCTCTAATTTCTTCATCAGAAGGCCTCTGCAGGTTATTTAAGTAATTGTATGAATCTTGAGCATAAGCATAGCTATCCTCTTCATCTTCATCATATGGGAACTATTGGCAGACCTGAATGTCATTATCTGCACTTGCATCGGCATCATGAAAAGAGTATCCTCTATTTGTAGATAGCATATTGAAATTATCATCTTTTATGCAATGAGACTCATTGCACTCATCACAGGCAACAGTATTATTGTATAAAGACTGAGCAATGAGGCATTGTGACTGTGAATGAGGCATTTGACAAATGATGCACCATGGGGTGTCATTAACAGTATTTATAGCCTTCTTCAAAGGATCAGGAGTTTCATTTGTATTTTGAGCTCTTGGATTTGTATTGCTGTGCGGGAGGATGGGTTTACCATCACGCCAATTAGTATGATATGACATATCATGTAATGATGGTCTTCTTTCTTGCCTTTGGTAAACTGGCTTGTCAGGACCTATCCCCTTTCCATTTTTAGCTATTCTATAACTCAGGTCCTTAACCACATTTGTTAATTTATCTATTTTATCCTCAGAAGTAGATGCATTACCTTGGATACTCTGAGATTTAGTGTTTGGATTTTGTAGATTTTTCACATCATCCCTTCTATTTGTCTTACCAGAAGCCTTTCTGTTATTTTCAATATTAGTTGCTATTTTTAAGGCATCCCTGAGGCTGTGAGGTCCCTTGTCTCTTAATCCATAAGCTGTCTTGGCATCAAAAGCATTTATGTACAACACTATGCACATAGGTTCATTAGGCCTCAAGTCCTGTGGCAATTTATTCAATACCTTAGTGAACCTAGCATTGAAATCAGCAACCTGTTCATTTGATCCTTTGGTAATGCCAGTAAATTCATTAATGAAGAAACTAGGATCAGTTTTGTCACGATACCGTTCTTTAAATATTCTCCTAAATTCATCCCATGATGAAATGTTTCTGTCAGGCAGACCTTTGTACCATTCCTTAGCTTCATCAACTAAGGATTCCATGAAAACATCCTCATGCTCAACCTCAAAGTTGTCCATGATATTCTGAAAAGCTTTTAAATGGTCATCACCTGACACAGTATTATTTCCTGAAAATTTAGGCACTTGCAGCCTCACATGTTTGTCAATAGGATTGGGGTAACCAGGAATGCCATCAAAAACTAACTGCCTGAATCTATCTAGCTGCATGGGCTGTCTACCAGGCTAAATAACATTGGCATTTCTATTTGCATTCTGATTTCTTACATGATTTAATGGAGCTCTAGCATTATTTGCATTCTGTCTTTGATCATTATGCTGATCCTGCACTTCATTTCTATGCTTATTTCCCATCACATTTACGTTTTCAAGGGTAGGAACTGAATCATTTTGAGCAACTCTCAGAGCTTCCACCTTCTATTTCATGTCATCTCTAATTTTTGCTGCCTACAGATATCCTAATTCTACTCTTAAACTTTTGATTTCTTCAGCTAACTGTTCTTCTCTGATCATGGAAGAGGATGGTCCCATTCCATTCTGATCATCATTATCTTCATCCCTTAGAGACTCAACCTCCTCAAATCTATCACTGGGATCCAAAAAAGGGTGTTCTTGATAAACTTCTGACCTTATTCTCAGAGCACCACCCTGTTGTTTCTCATATACATTTTGGATTTTAGCTTCTATGTTTGAAAAATAAGGCATTGTTTGCTTTGAAGATCCTGGATTGTCCTGAATAAATTCATCCTTTCTGGGGCTAGGGGAACCATCTTGACTGGCTCGAATAGTCCCCTTTTTCCTATACATCATTTTTGTGGGTAACTCTTCAAACAGAGTATTACACTGGGATCTTCTCCCTTGCATACAAATTTTTTCTTTACCGGTTGGGAGATTGGTTCGGAGTTGCCACCTACAAGTAGGAATTATTTTCTTTTAAAATCAGGGTTCTTTTACAAAGCAGTCCCCAGCAAAGTCACCAATTTCTGTTGGTTATTTCCCAGACTGGATGCTTGCTCCCAGTTATCCCTACAAGGTAGCCATCATTGATTAACAGGATTCCCAGGCTAGGGGCTAACAATATAGGAGATAGACTCTATAAATATCTCCTCTTCTTCTTTAGGCTCTGCAGAACCAAGGGGGGTATTCCCTACTCAACATCTATGAAATGCATCTTTGTAATAACTAGGATGTTGACATAAAGTAGATAAATCCTCTCTTACGCAGACCAAAACTGTGAGATAAGTGCAAAGGGGCTAGCTTTGGGCCTATATTCAATTGTAGACAGAGAATTTCATATCCTAAACTAATCCTAAAGTCCTAATGGTTTGATTCTAATGTTTAAGTTTGATTTTATGTATGGATACAAAACTAGGACTTTGGGTTACAACAGAGATACCAAACCAGATCAGTGCCTATCTAGGGCTCAGAGTCAGTAGACATATATATGTGAATGTTTACCATAGACTTAAGACAGTAATCAAATTTCAAGGGGTTTCTAATATGTCTGCCTTACAGACAATACCCAGGAGAGAGTATTTAATTATTTTTGCTTACAAGAATCCTTACTGCAATGTATTCTTCTTAACACTTAATCCAAAACATCCAATCTACCCCTTGAGCAGAGGTAAGAGACTAAGCATTCAATATAGAAAACCTATATTCTAGAATCTATAACACCCCTTAGATGTTCAAAGTCAGAAGAAAAACACATGGGATGAAGCATTACTCATTTAAATCAACATGAAATTGATAATTCTATGCATAATACATACAACATACAATTCATAAACTCGCAAGACAGCTGAAACAGAGTCACCAGAAGACTGTATTCCTACTCCAACACCAAAATTTTGTCTACTTTTCAACCGCAAAATTGGGTAACATAGTTTGGCCTTTATACCAAGACTATGTACCCGACAAAATATAAATACAAGGCAAATCAAAATTTTGCCAGATTCAAAGCATGATAAATGGCACCCAAAAAAATGAACACAGCAGGTAGAAGGAATGGCGAGGAAGAGTTGGACTTGAGCCCTACGCCGCCGATTGAGGACCTTCTCATAAAACTGGTAGGTGGTCGTTCGACCATTGGGCCATGCCTCAGTATATCGCCATTAAAGGCTTCAACCACCCGTAGCTTCCTTAGAATTCGCAGCAGTGCATCCATTGAGTTTTCTCACTCAAAATATGCCTAAGGACGCAAGAAAAAACCAACACTGCAACTTTGAAACCTAGTCATCGATCATTTTCCATTGCACGATCTATGGTCTCAAATCATGCAGAAAAGTCACCAGCCAATTAGATCGTGCCACGTAGGCACCTTTTGCTTTTATTGCCGACCTCTCAAAACCAGTGAGATCTATTGTCCCACATTCGCCATGCATGGACCTCTTGATCATTTTATAAACCAAGTCGCGGGTACCTAACGTTGTGCATTTTACCTTGCACGACCCACAAACCATCCACCAATAGCCCATCGGTGTAGCTCTCACCTCCATCGGTGTGACCCACACCATCGAAGCAAATGAAAATCCTCTTGCCGACATCTCATGTCACACCGACCGCTACACCCATTGCCAAGTCTTCGGCGAGACCGTAAACTATCGGCAAACTTAAAAATTCTCCTACCGATATGCCGATCTTACTAACGAAGCCTTCACATTCCCTCGTCAACTAGACCCAAACCATCGGCACACCTGAGACTTCTCCTGCCGATACACATTGTCTACCTGATAAAGTCTCCACACTGCCACCTTCATCGGTATAACCAGAACCATCAGAGTGACTGAAAATTCTTTCACCGACCACACAACTCATGCCGATCGTCATACCGCTGAAAGTTTCAAACCAAACTACATGTCAGCCAGACCCAGACCATCGGGACAAATTCCATCAGACATACTTATGCCACACATCATACTGATGGACACCCCTGTCGGCGTGACTAAGACCATCGGGGGATCACCTTGCTTATCCTCCGATATGCCAATACAACTCCATCAGCTAGATTATCCCTATCAGCCCAACTCTCCACTATCCGCCCGATGCACCATGTCACCCCAATGGCATCTCCATCGACATAGCCCAAACACATCGGCGGATTCCAAAATTCCTTCACTGATATCACCCGTCACACCGATGGACATATGAACTCCTAGGGTTTGAAATGAAAAGTGTCTATTGATTCTTAATTTGAAACCCTAACTACAAATGGGGCATCATCACATTGCATGAGGACTGGTCAACTCTTGAACATTAAAGCATGAGGATGAAACACAAAAACTAGGAACCCACCATAGAAAACTAGCATCAGAATAGACAAAACAATGCAAGATCCCATGACTCAGAAAATTCAGGGTTTGAAAGAGAAAACCTGAAAATGTTCAAGCTTAAAACCCTAAACATAAATGAGTACCAACACTTTCTACAAAAGCCATGCTCTATTGCAGTAGGAGAAAGAAATGAGCCCATTGTCATTATGACCAAGTGAAACATCATGAAGAGAGACGGGGAATTGCATCAACTATAGAAGGAGGAAACAAATTTCAAATTATATTTCAAGCTAATACCATCTTGGCAATCCCACCCAACATAAATTAGACTAGCAACCATAACAAGAGGGCATTCTAACACCACTAAACCTACATCTTGGCTCTCTGTGGAAGGCCTGCCATCTATGGCTACCATAGAAGGGTGATTTTTCTTTACAAAGGATACCAAAGAGGCCCTTTAATAGACTTCAAACTAGAGGTCAATAAGTCTCTGTTGTTCTTCCTTGTCCAAGGAGCTATTCGACACATCCTCAACCTCTCCCTTTACAACATCAAGACCATCTTTATACTTGTCTTCCTCATCTCCATCTTCCTAGTTGTTCTTGCTCATCAATGATTCAAACCCCATTATTCCCAATGATTCTATTAGATTAAATTTAAAACTACTAATATTTAAATAAAATCCATTTTATTATTAATACAAACGTCTCACTAACATTAATAATGCCTGCAGTGTGGGAACACTGGGCATCTCATTAATGCCTACAAGAAACCTGTCTCAGCTCTAGTGCCAACTTCAAAAGGGAAGGGGATCAGCTTGGAGGGTTTAGACTCGTAGGTCGAGAAGGAGAAACTCAAGTTGGCTCCCATTGCTCAACAAGTTCCTCTCAATTAGGGTTCTGAGGATGGTAGGTCCAAGGAACCCCTATTGGACACTTAAGGTCCCAAATCTGAGGTCCTTAGCCCCACAGACATGGTCTTTATTGAGACTAGAGTTGTGGGCTTGGTTATGGAGTCTATGGATTCAAACCAGCTGGCCTTACCTTAGGTGGAGGAGTGTGGGTTGTTGGAGAATTCTACTGAAGTTTTACAGCCAGGAGAGCACGTTGTGGCCAGGATTGATGAAATAATCACTAAAGGGGAAGGTTGTTCGGCAAGTCCCCTTCCCCTTAGCTTCCTTTAAGCTCGTTGGCGCTGACCCCTCTTTCTTCAGAGAAGATCAGGAAAACAACTGATGTGGGGAACTCTAGGAGGGGTAAGAAACCTTTAAAGGAGACCAAAAGGAAGGAGATAGCCAAGGAATTGGCCGAAGGTAAACAAAAAACATTGGAGCTAATGGGCTCCAGGAGAGTGAAGAAATGATAGTCATATCATGGAACATTAGAGGGCTAAACATCCCTTACAAACAACTTTTGCTGAAGAACTTCATTAAAGTAATGAGACCTGATATTCTACTTATTCAAGAAACTAAAATGAAAGAGGTAGACTTGAAGAGAATTAGCAACTATATTTGGCCCTTTTCCAGTGTTGAAGGGGCTTCAGGTGGTTTGGCTATCATGTGGAAGCCTCATTCCCTAGAAGGTACCATTATAGGTACTAGCAAAAACTACATAACCCTTAATCTCAATCTCCATAATAGCTCATTGTGCTGGAACTTAACCAATGTTTATGCCCCTAACAATATGGCACAGAGAAGGCAACTATGGAAGGATATGAAAACAATCAAAGATGCTTGGGGGAGTAGTAACTGGATGGTGGCCAGGGACTTCAACTCTCCCTTATACTCGTCTCAAAAACTAGGGGGTATTATGGACTTCACTGAAAGTATGATGGATCTGGACAACTTCCTCCACTTGGCTGGGCTGTTGGATCTAGACTTGGAAGGCTTTAATTTCACTTGGTCCAATAGGAGGGAAGGTACTAGTCTTATCCAAGTCAGACTAGATAGGGTCCTGGTCTCTGCAGGTTGGGACATAATTGAAAGATGTAAGCTTGAGAATCTTCCGAGATTCGGTTCTGACCACACCCCCCTAATCCTCTCCTGGAACCCAGTTTCTAGGAGAGCTAACCCCTAATTCAGATTTGAAGCCATGTGGACTAAGCACCCAGATCTCTTTGATTTGGTTTCTGGTTGGTGGAGCAAAAAGGTTGATGGATCGAGCATGTTCATAGCAGTTCAAAAACTTAAGGAAGTCAAGCTTCAACTAAAGGGGTGGAATAGGACCTCTTTTGGAAACATATTCAAGAAGAAGGGAGAAATAAGGAGTAGTCTTCTCAAGATACATGAAGACATGGATAAAGGTTTAATAACTAAGGGGGACAAGGAGAAAGAGAAAATTCTAATGGTTGATCTTTACAATTTAGTGGAGAGTGAAGAAATTTATTGGAAACAGAGATCCAGAGTCCAGTGGCTCAAAGAAGGAGATAGGAACACCAAATTCTTCCACCAATCAGCCATGAAACACAATAAAAGGAATAGAATCACTGAAATCATCCTTGATAATGGAGAAGTGGTCCACAATGAAAACCAGATAAGAATGGAGGGGGTTAGGTATTTTGAAAGCATCCTGAATAAGATTGGAACCCAACTAGAGGAGGACAATCAAGAGTTCAATGGTCTATTAGATGTTATACCAACCACTCTGGATGAGGAGGATACCAACGGTCTGACTAAGGAGGTCATGGTTGAGGAGGTTAAAGCGATTGTATTCTCTCTTAGTCCCTTCAAAGCCCTGAGTCCTGACGGCTTCCCACTGGTTTTTTACCAGACCTTTTGGGAGATAATAGGAAAGGACATCACGGGTGCTGCTAAATAATTTATCAAAAGAGGAAGAATATTGAAAGAAATCAACAACACCTTCATAGTTCTTATTCCTAAAAGGGAAGGGGCCAACAAAATGACTGAATTTAGACCTATAAGCCTGTGTAATACTCTCTACATGATCTTAACCAAACTACTTGTGATGCGTATCCAACGCTTTCTTGTGAAAATTATTCACCCTAATCAAAAGGGATTTGTCCTGGGAAGACAAATCACAGATGCCATAATCACTGTCCACGAGAATCTACACTCTATGGTGAAAAGCAAGAAGGAAAGCATGATATTAAAACTTGATATAACTAAAGCTTACGACATGGTTTCTTGGCAGTTCTTGGAGAAAGTCCTGCAGAGATTTGGTTTCAATGAAAAAGTCAGGAACATAATGATGCACTGCTACTCCAACCCCACTTACTCCATTCTCATCAATGGATCTCCCAAAGGCCACTTTAGATCTAATAGAGGGCTAAGGTAGGGTGATGCTCTCTCTCCCTACTTATTTATAATAATGGCGGATGTTCTTGGAAGAGTGATCAATAGGAGCATCAACATTGGTAGGCTCAATGGTTTCATCCCTACTTCTGGTTTATCTCCCTCTTCTCATCAGCAATTTGTGGACGATACCTCTATTAAGGAAGTTGTGGAATGGAAATGTATTCTTAACTCTTTTGCTGTTAGATCTGGCCAGAGGATAAATTTAAATAAAAGTGGTATTTACTTCTTCAATACCAACTTAAGACTTCAAAGCAAGCTAGCAGCTATTCTGGGATGCCAAACAAAGGAGATGCAGGACACCTACCTCAAGACACCTCTCAAGGTAGGTAAGCT
Organism: Cunninghamia lanceolata; assembly: GCA_027924645.1. Taxonomy (NCBI): domain Eukaryota; kingdom Viridiplantae; phylum Streptophyta; class Pinopsida; order Cupressales; family Cupressaceae; genus Cunninghamia; species Cunninghamia lanceolata. Next base: position 2,326,458 of record BSBN01001019.1, read on the forward strand.
CCCTAAATCCTATTGGAATCTAATGATTGAAAAAATGTAAAGAAAACTGGCAGCTTGGAAGGGCTCTCTCCTAAGCAATGCTGGCAAATTGCTCCTTTTGCATGCTTCACTCCAAAGCACCCCAGTCTACATCCTCTCCCTCTTCAAACTTCCCAAAGTTATTGCTAACAGGATTGAACAGATTCAGAGGAGGTTTCTATGGAGTGGCTTAGAGGAAAAGGATAAGATCTCTTTAGTGTCCTAGGAAGTTGTTTTCTCTCATAAACATAGAGGAGGCCTTGGGATCAGGAGAATCTCGGGTATCAACAAAGCTCTGCTTGGTAAAGTTGGATGGAGACTTATGACTGATAGCAATGATTGGACCAGCATAATGAAAACTAAATATCTAAACAATGGCTTGGGACCATCCTAATCACTAGTGATAGTCTTCCCCTGGGCTCCTCCATTTAGAACAACATTGTGAAATCCAAAAACCTTCTAAACATAGGGCTTCAGTGGAATGTGGGAAGAGGCACCACTATCAGATTCTGCGCAGACCCGTGGATTACCAATCCTCCCTTGATGTATCATCCCATATGCCCTACTATCATGAATTACCTCTAAGATAGGTCATAAAGTCTGCAACTACTGGGAAATCCGTGAAGGCAAAGAAAAGTAGAACCTCAGCACTGAAGGGCTATTGCAACCCATGATCACTCCCATGTTAAATTTACTGGATATCTTAAAGAACCATAATTTTCACAGGAAGTTCCTTCTGGATCAGTTGGTCTAGAGGGAAGACAAAATGGGTAAGTACTCAGTGAAGTCTGGGTATACTAATATAAATAAGATAAATTGGGAAGGATTCAACTAGAACCTCATCTAAAGAAATGATGCTATTCCCAAAGTTCAATTCTTCAATTGGATAGCCAACCACCAAAGGATTCTAATGATTGACAATCTCAAAAAGCGGGGATTTCAAATGCCTAATAGATGCACTCTCTGTGAGAAGGCTGAAGAGACTATAGACCACCTACTCTTTCACTGTGACTTCGCCTGGAATATAAGACAGACTTTTTTGAGCCTATTTCAAATTCAGTGGTCATGGAACAAGGATCTAAGAAAAAACCTTGAAGGCTGGAGCACTCCTTTTAAGCATCCTCTAATTAGTCAACTTTGGTGGCAAACCCTGCTCTACATCAGTTGGGGGGTTTGGGGAGAAAGGAACAATAGGATCTTTAGGGAGGAAAGAAAAGATTGGAGAATCACTTCTGAAATTATCAAGTAGAGAATTACGAAAAACATTTGGGCTTCCATGACTAAAGGCCCCAATCAGAATCCCTCTAAATTAGAAATTAAGATTACCCACAATTGGGGTCTTACAGGTAAACTATATCTCCCAGATTTCATAAAGGAGATCCAAAGGAAGAAAACCAAATGGGTCCCCCTGATTTGGGCTGGTCAAAACTAAATTTTGATGGAGCTTCTAAGGGTAACCCAAGTCAAGCAGGAGGGGGAGCAGTGATTCGTGATGACAAGGGAAATGTCAAAGGTATCTATGCTAGGAACCTTGGTTTCCAATCTAATAATTTTGTTGAAGCCTGTGCGGCTTACCAAGGTATTTGTCTGGCTAAGGAACTTGGTATCAAAAAGCTTGTCATTGAAGGGGACTCCAAAAATATTTTGGACATGATTAAGGCTAAAGCAACCCCTAGCTGGAATATTAAAGATATTATAAATCTAAGCATAGCCGAGCTAAGATATATGGACAAGGTGAAAGTGCAACACATCTTTAGGGAAGGGAACACGAGAGCTGATGTCTTAGCAAACAAAGGATGCACCATCAATGATTTCTTTAAGTGGAAGAGGGGAAAGGATGTCCCTAATGATATCACCAACTTCATTAATAATGATTAAAGGTTACTATTTTAATGTTTGGTATGCTCAGATGGAGCGGCAGACTAATCACACATTCCAGAGTAATCACAGAAAGGACCCTAATCATTACCAGGATTGCAATGAAATTGCTATTGCTTTGGGAATTATCATTGTCTGGACTATTCAGAACATATTTCTTAGTCTGCATTATAGAGCCAAAGCAGAAGCCAACACCGGTTTCAAAATGGGAGGCAATTTAAATCATACTGAACTGACTCAGTTTGATAAGCTGAAGGAGAACAAGAAGCTCTGGGAGATTCTACAGAGAGGGGACTTCACCCCTTATATTGAAGCGATGAATGGCTATGATACCATTCTATCGAGTGAGTTTTCTCACTCTTGGAAATCCGGGATGGTTTATGTTAGAGGGTTAACTTTCAGGGTTTCTGAAGAACTAATTGCTAGATCCATAGGCTTAAAACTGGATGGTGCTCGTACTCCTAGGAAATTCAAAGGAAACTATAAGAATGATATGTAGAAATTCTTCCAAGAAGGAGAGGAGGTTACCAGACTTCAGAATAGTTTCAGCTGAGAAGAATTACTGGGCATTTGGAGTGAAGTGGCGGAGGTCATCATGAGGTACATAACTCTGGAAGGTACATTCAAAAGATTCCATGGATATCTTTTTCCCCTTCTCAATCATTTTCATCACAATTTAAGAATTAATCTTCCCTACTGGTTGTATTCCTCTCTTGAGGACTCTGTTCAAAAAGTTTTGCTTGGCGAGAAACTCCTCCCGTTACATCAGAGTCTTATCTATACCCTCTTTAGGTTTGAATTGAAATCCCTTCTCTAGGGTTTCACCCTAGGATCTATAACCCTCAACTCATCATGAACTTCCTTCAGAGTGAGAACAAAGAGAAGGGTAAAACTGAATTGGGTGAGGGTTCCCAAAGGGATGAGAATTCTCGGGGGGAGAGTTCTAAAGGTGAAGTTACCCCTCATAAGGGATTGCAAACTAAGAAGCAGATTGGACAGGGGAAGAGTAAAGTGACAGAGATAGCCACTACCACTCCTTTAGATTCTGATCAAACCACCACCAATAGAGATAACAATAAGGCCCCCTCTCAGATAGTGACTGTGAAAATGGGGAAAATGGTTCTCCACAGTATGAGCATTCCCCATAAAGCCCAAGCCCCACAGAAGAAAGAGCAAGCTAGGAATCCTAATCCTAAGGGTTATGTTAGGACTTCTGGGAATAAGGGAGTGAACAAAGCTTAGAGTTCAAGGCCCAGAAGGAAGTTGAGCTCTGAAGAGGAAGACAGTTTAGATGAGGAAGTGTTAATTCTAGATTCTGACATGAAAAATAACATTGAGGAGGACACTAAAAATGATATGGATATGGAGGAGGAGGAGAACTCTGGAAAAGATAGTGGGGAAAACCTAGATCAAAAGGATAAGGGTAAAATTCTCAAGGGCACCAAAAGGCCCAACTAGACCACTTCGAAGGACTCCCCTAGAAAGAAGACTGAGACTAATGAAGATCACACTGAGGAGAAGCAGGAGTCAAAGTGTAATCAGTGCACCAAATTTATTGATAAAGTTACCATTCTTTATCAAGCTATGGATCTTCAGAACCAGGTGCTGAAATGGTAGCTTTCCCAACTTCACCATGCTAGAAAGAAAATACAGTAGCTTGAGTCTATCGCCCAGCTGGAAGTGGAGGATTGGCCAATTGAGGCTAATGATGATCTTTGGGGCCAAGTGGAGAAGATGGCCACCAGATTTGAAAAATGGGAGCGCATGGAGGAAGAGATAGGTTAAATCATGACTACTTAGGTAAACTTGGTCAGGAAAGTGTCTGACCTTGTGGACTATAGTAGGGAGACGGTGAAGAATTCAACCACCACTCTGTATGTGCTGAAGGAGGAGTTAGAGAGAAGAAAGCTTGTGAATGAGCAGGCAGAGGGAATAGAGAAACAAATGACCAAGAAACAAGGGACTACGGTGCAGTTGGAAGAAAACAAAAGCAAGGAGAAGATGGAGACCACTCAAAAATAGGGGAGTAAGTTGGATTGGAAGGGCAAGCAAAAGATTCAAGAGCGGATGGAGCAGGAAGCTAACGAGACCTCCTTCTTAGAGAAGTTGGAGTTCCTAAACAAAGAATGGCATGCCATAAGCTGCCTTAAGACTATGGCTGGAAAGTAGCTGGCCGTCTGCTAGTCCTGTTTGTTTTGGTTGGTCTTTTGGCCGGCCCATCCTTCTTTTTGTTGTTTCTACTCTTCTTTGGTTTTACGTCTTGTGAAACTCTTTTGTTGCCTGCTAGGCCTCTGTATATGGGTTCGGGCCCTTTCCTAGTTACTTTAATCAAAACTTCTCACTAATATTTCTAATCCTGAAATTCTCATGGAGCTTTTGCATAAGATTATCCTAAAATTAAAAAAGACAAATTATTTTCAATGGTGCTTTTGATTACCCTCAAATTAAAATAAAAGACATGTTTATCATAATGCAATGGCTATTTTGATTTTAAAATAATTCTATTAGTTTTATCCTTTGAAAGTTGGAAGGTTATTTAGGATCCAACATGGAACGACATCTTACATTTTAAGAAATGAAAATAAAGTTGAGACATTTATTTCAACTTAGGTGTATTACCCTAGAGGAGTATCCTATGATTCAACCAAAAATAATGGTGACATAGAGAACTTCATGGGATGCAATGATTGCAGGGTTTCACAAAATGGATTTGTTAAAATGCTTTTTGAAACTTTCAAGCAAATGCAATTTGCAAGTGTAAAGCCAAATTTCACAACCTTTGGCAGCACCCTCCTGGCTATGCCAAAATAGAAGCTTTAGTGCAGGGTATGGACATCCGTCACAACATAATGGTAAGGGGGTTTTTGTCAGATATTATGGTTGGAAACACCCTGGTAGACATGTATGCAAAATGTGGTAGAATAGACAAACAAGTGATCTATTTGACAGAGTCCCTCAAAGAAACAAAATAGAATGATTGCAAGATACACACAAAATGGATCTGTTGAAAAGGCTTTAAAACTTTCAAGAAAAAGCATTTGTCCACTAAAAATCCAAATTTCACAACCTCTGCCAACGTCCTCCTTGCCCGTGCTAAAATGGGTGTTTCCGAACAGGGGATGGGCATCAATCAAAGCATAATGAAAAGGGGAATTTTTGTCAGTTGTGGTAGTTGTAAGTGCCCTAGTTGACCTATATACAAAAATGTGGAATTTTAGATAGGGTATGTGAATTGTTTGACAAAATGCCTCAAGAAATGTTCACAAAATGGATTTGTCAAAAAGGTTTTTGAAACTTTCAAGAAAATGAAATTGGCGGGAGTAAAGCCAAATCCCTCAACCTTTGTCAACGTCCTCCCTACCTATGCTAAATGGGGAACTTCGAATAGGGTATGGACACCCAAGTTCTACGCCTGTCCACAGAATCAAACCCAGTTTGAATTCCAACAAAGCCCAAAAGTTTTGGCCTATTTTGAACATCACTCTTTCTGTTTGCAGAAGCATTGAAAGCATTCATTATATCTCACCCTTTCTCACACCGGTATGCCAAAACCGGCCCCCATGCAATATAGATTGATAGAATGATACCCAGTATACCACAATAAAGACAACATAAAGCAAACATATATCTCCAACTTTAAGAATTCCATGACTGTCAGCTCACTAAAAGCTTGCAGCTAAGGCTAGGAGAGGATAGCATTTTAATCTGCATTAAAAAGGACTTTTCCATTTATATTTCAAACCAGAGAAATTATTTTGGCTCCAGTAAAAAATGTTAGAAATAATTCAGCCACAACAGGCTTAAAATAATAGTGATTTCAAAAGATTTTCAAGGGAAAACAACTACAACGTAAATGAAAATCTTTGGTTTTTTGGATTTAGTCAAAAATGTCAAGGAATTTAGCCACATAAGGGTTAACATAAGGTGATTTCAACAAAGGAAACTAACCATAGATTAAATGCATTTCTCTGTTATTTGGTTTCAGAAGCAAATACCACAAAAAATTGATGACAGGAGGGTAACGTAAGGCGATTTAACTATGCATTAAGTATTTGAATAGAAATTGACTGCCATTAAATGCATTTATCTATTATTTTGGTTTCAGAACTAATCGTCACATAAATTTCACTACAACAGGGTGAAAAATGGTGATTTCAATGTGTAGGGAAATTTTTCATTAGAAATTGATGATAATATAAGCTCATTTATCTTGATTTCACTGCGCAGACAAGAATTTCAATGGAAATAGATCATAGCATAAATGGATTTCTTAGTTTAAATTTAATTTAGCTTTTCACACAAAACCATCATGTTTAGAAACTAATCAAAAACTGTAGTTGGATTCTTCCCTCGTGTAAGTTGCAGATTCAAATCACAAATTTTGACAGGTAAGTATTATGGATGCACAAAATGGACTTGATAATAATACTCTGGTAGATGTATATGCAAATTTAGGAAGCACAGACAAGGCACCTGTTCAATAGATTGTCAAGCAGCAGGGGCAGCTTGCCCACGATCTTTTTCTTAAACCATAAATTATAAAAATTTAATGTTAAGAGTATAAATCTAGGTTATTAAACATAATAAACCACTTATCAATGATATAAGATCTTTTATCAAAATGAGCCCAAAACTAAATTGCATAAAATATATCTTATTATCAAATTTTCCAAAAGAAACAAAATTAGGAAGAGGAATGCTCCTACAACTTGCTTTAGCAATCCAGTAAAAAACCAAGTGTGTCTTCCCTCACCTTTCAGTGGCTATTTATAGAAAAATTCAATCCTTGTCTAGGCCATCATTTTCCAAACACCTGTTGGAAAATTTGGAAGACTTTGGAGTCAAGTCTAAGAACATGGTGGAAGATTGAGGTCATTGGGTCAAGTCTAGCTAATAAATGTCTCTCTTCCAATCTTCCAATTTACAATAAATTCATGTGGAAATCCTCATTTAATCAATAAATGATATCTTTGAAATTTGACCTAGAATGAGGGAAGTTGAATTTCTAGAAGAGTCCTTTTTATATTTAGTTTATTTATTTAAAATTCTAAATTATATCAAATAAAAATTCATTTGATTTCAAATTAAATGTTATGTTTATTTAAATAGAGAGATGGTGGGCTATTAGGTCATGACAAATAGATCTAAATCTCAAACCACGTGTTAGTTATGCAACACTATTAAGTTCACTGAACTTGATGGCTAATTTTCTCATCTTACTTTAGCGTAGAAATGAGATTTATAGTTTTAGTGAGACCTTGTATTTCTCCAATACATCTTTATAGATTGTCCCCATTTTCCTTTCAGAGGAAAACAAGCATTTGTTAAGTGTTATTGTACTGTGTAAATATATTCAACTTATAGTGTATGTGGTGATCAAGCTTTTCCTTGGTTTTGTTGCAAACATGTGCCTAATCATTGTTGTCATTGATGTCAACATATCCTTGTTGTCATTGGTGTCAACTGTATCCCATTCTAGAAGACTTGTATGTTGAGGATATTGAGAAAATTAGTCTCTCCAGAAAAAACAATTGAGTTACATATCTTTTTGCAAGAGACAGTGGAGACAGTACAGTTTAGTGAAGTAGATTGTTTAGCATTCCCAGTGAGATGAAGATAAGAGTCTGCAGACCAAAGGATTGTGTAGAGGATAGTCTAAAGTTGCTCCAGTTAAGATTTGAGGGATCCGCATGAAGAATTAATGAAGTTATGGCCATCTGAGTAGAACTAGGTTTTTCAGATGTTTAGAGGTGACAGAGTGACAGAAATTTGGTTTGGATTGATCCGCATTGGAATATTATAATCTGTGGATCTAGAGGTGTGTTTGGGATGACAGTGTGTATCCTCAACTCAAGTGGTTCATGGTTTAGAGTCCAAAAGAAATCTTTCTAGTGTGACAGTCATGACAGTTGGTGTTCTTGAGTTCCCAGATAAAGGTGCAAGTGTTTCTAGTGATCTGAGGTGGTGCAGTTGTTCCTGTTGATTTCATTGTACTTGTGGTGGTCTCTGGATCATGTGCCTACTGTGTTGATGGTCTACATTAAGGATTGATCTCGTGGTTAAAGATTTTTCCTTGGGTGTTGCTGTTCTTTCTAGTCTTGGCCGATCGGATACTTTGTGTATGTTGTGGATGATCTAAGAGAGGTTCTGTGAAGTGTGGCATGTTGTTGGGTAAAAGCACAAAGCTATGTCACACTTTCAGCCAACAAAATAATTTTGGGCAAGTCAATTTTGCCCCCAAATAATCTCACCCCCAAATAATTTTGCCCGAATCCACATAGCCACTGCATGGCGCATATGTGGCAAAATATTTTTAGGCGAGACTATCTAGGGGCGAGATTATTTCTCCCAAAATTATACTGTTAAAAACAAAAAAAAGAAATTACCACATTTCATGGTACTGGTTTTTCTGACAGTGACAACAAGGTAGGGTTTGAAGGTCTTTCGCACGAAGCGCTTCCCTACCACCTTTTGTAACAGTCTTGTCACCAGGTATGCCAACTTCACCTTGGCATGCAAATTTTTTGTCAAACATTTTGTATGGCACCATGTAAATATCTTCACCTTGGTATTTTATGTTAAAGATTTTGTATGGTATTTTCTGTTAAAGATTTTGTATGGCACGATGTATGGCATGACTGAAATAAACCTGCACCTTATATGATTGAAATCCTTCTTTACTATATTTTGTGCATAATTTTTTATCAAGGTTGTGGTGATGGAAAATTAATCACAATTTGAAACCATTCAAGAAAGAATTTGTGCATAAGTTATTGGAAAGGTTGTGGTGATCAGAAGTAGCAAGTGGCTGATGGCTATAACCATGATCATTTGAAATAGCCATCTCTCTTTGTCTATGTATTCCTATATTTTTTACAGTTTGTCCCATATAAATTTTCACAGTTTGTCCAAAATCTCTCCTTTCATATGATACAGTCTTTTTCAAATCAAGTGCTACAGCAATGCAGGACATGCACTTTTATCCCTTGTAAGGTTATCCATTCAAATTTGCCCATCAAATGCTAGGGAATAACATGGTTAAAGAAGGAAATAACATACACTAATGATGTAAACTTAATATCAATGTCCCAAACTATATCTTCTCTGACACTAGATCTACCCTTTATCACTGTTACTGTCCCTTTTCAATAGTCTCGTCACTGGATATGCCATCTTCACCTTGGCATGCAAATTTTCTGTCAAACATTTTGTATGGCACCATGTATATATCTTCACCTCGGTATTTTCTGTCAAAGATTTTGTATGGCACGATTGAAATAAACCTGCACCTTATATGTTTGAAATTCTTCTTTACTGTATTTTGTGCATAAGTTTTTATCAAGGTTGTGGTGATGGAAAATTAATCACAATTTGAAACCATTCAAGAAAGAATTTGTGCATAAGCTATTGAAAAGGTTGTGGTGATCAGAAGTAGCAAGTGGATGATGGCTATAACCATGATCATTTGTTACAGTTTGTCCCATATAAATTTTGACAGCTTGTCCAAAATCTCTCCTTTCATATGATACAGTCATTTTAAAATCAAGTGCTATAGCAATGTAGGACATGCACTTTTATCCATTGTAAGGTTATCCATTCAAATTTTCCCATCAAATGCTAGGGAATAACATGGTTAAAGAAGGAAACAACATACACTGGTGATGTAAACTTAAGACCAATGTCCCAAACTATATCTTCTCTGACACTAGAAATACCCTTTATCACTGTCACTATCCCTTTTCAAATTGTGGATCTCTTTTGGGGGATCTCTGCTTGTTCATATTAGGTCTTTTGAAGCTCTTATAGGTGTTCATAGTATATACACCCAACTGTGCTCACTAAGGGTCTAGCATGTAGAACTTTGTTTGTCTTTTCTTTTATGACTACACCGTTTTTCTCACATTATGACTATCACCATGTTTTATTGCATCTACATTTAGTTAAATAGGTCTTGATCTCTTCTGCATGTGAGAGCTCTTGGTATTGTCTCTCTCTACCTTCAATTTTTGTATAGGTTCCAAGGATCTATTTCAAACATCATGAAGTCTTCTAAAGCACATACAAACTCCTTTAGGTCATTGTAATGATCAATGAACATGAATCTCAACATATCTCAGTAAGTTAGTAGAGCCATAGATCTCAGTAAGTTAGTAGAGCCACACCTACCTCATACCATGATGGAATAGCAAACTACATGAAACTTCAAATCTCATTCACGTGATGTAAGCTACAAAAAAATTAATCACATTTAGAAATCTCTCAAGAGAGAATTTTTCTTTATTGAATGTTAGACTGTCTTTTCCTTGATTTTTGATTAAGCCCCTCTTAAGATATTCTCTATAGCTTCAATGTTTATAATTCAAGAGTACAAGGTGTTTGTTCTACTCAGACTTCGGTTGTTTCTCTTATTCAATCTCACATGTAGGAACATGCTTGTCATACTACTACTACTTAATGCAGGATAAAGTAAAGAAACTTAGGACTCTTCCATAGTATTAAACAAAAGGTATTGATGATTCTATCCCTCAAGATTCTTTGGCTCTATAACAACACATAATGACTGCTTCCTATGATGGCAAGGTATACATTGTTTTCTTCTTTTGTCACTTTCTTAACCTATGCATTTTTTCTTCACTGTTATGTAAAGTTTAAACAATTTTGATAGTCCTTACAAGGTTTTCTATGGTCTTAGAACTATCTTAAAAATGCACACTATCTCTACTCAGAATTTTAGTATAAACTAACAGTCTGGCATTGCCATCTTGCAAGACTCCTTCTCTTCGTGCATTTATGATTGACTCTGTCTATGAATCCCTTGATGTCTCTGAAGACTATATGCCTCTATTTTTAGTCTTTTCAAAATCTCTCCTTTCATATGATACAGTCTTTTCAAAATTTTAGTTGTATTTTACAGCTGAAATGTTTAAATACAGCTATACAACTGTCAAATTTCAATTGTATTTTACAACTAAAATGTTTAAATATAGCTATACAACTATGTTGTTTCCTAGCATTGGGTGGGAGTCAATTCACACATAATCTAGGTCAAATTAAGTGCTACAACAATGCAGGACATGCACTTTTATCCCTTGTAAGGTTATCCATTCAAATTTGCCCATCAAATGCTAGGGAATAACATGGTTAAAGAAGGAAACAACATACACTAGATATATATGACTCCAACCAGGGCTTAAATTTGACAGTTGTATAGCTATATTTAAACATTTTAGCTGTAAAATACAATTGAAATTTTGAAAAGACTGTATCATATGAAAGGAGAGATTTTGGCCAAACTGTCAAAATTTATATATAAGATTATGATATAGGTATATGGTTGTCATGTCAATAAGTTGTACATGCTACATGTGAGTTTAAATTTGGATTTTCTACATGCATTCCTAGTTCTGTGTTTTATGGTTGATTCAGATTTGGTTGATATGCCTATTATTTATGTATTTGCAAGCATTTAAGGTGTGGGTTTATTTGAGTTCAATACGTGTGCATTTATATCATGGATTTTTTAAATATGTATGTAGTAGTTGGAAAATTTATATGCAGATTTATTTACATCGTGACATACAATATGTTTGACAGAAAATTTAATTATCATATTGCAGATAAATTTAGGTCCACATGGATGACCAATCTTCACATCAATCACATCAGTCAAGTCAACCTGACGGTGGTGGTAATTCTACATTATATGCTGAGACCATTCAGAGGTTTCAAAGAGCTTTGGATGAACTGAATAGTACTATTCACAATACACCAAACCTATCAGGTAGAGATAGGTTGGTTAGGATTAGGGATGAGATAACACGTATGATCCAAGTTGTTCGATCATACAATCCCTATGATGACATTAGTGTTAACAAGTTTTATGCATCGCTTTCTTAGAGTGTTGTCGGCGTGGAGAAATGGCCATTTATTTCTAAGCTGGTTTCAATAGAAAATGTTCTCATCATGTTCCCTTCTTATAGGGGAAAAGAGAGAGTGAGAGGCTATTCTCCCACCAAGTGTGTGGATACATTTGTCGGTCCTTTCATCTATCCTAGGTTTTTGGCAGCTCATCACCAATGGCCAAACAATTATGAGTTGCCATTGTATTTTTGCAAACAATTATATGCAGAGTTCCATTTAGATTTATCTATTGATTAGACATCTTTTCCTAAGCATGTTGTTCAAGGGAAAGGGAGGTTTGCAGAGACACCTGAGTATTGAAGACAAGATGCGCCACCTCTTTAGAACAAGAGGTCCTTAGTTAGCCCAAATATTTTGGTTCTTCCAAAACATGTGGAACTAGCAAATGCCGCCCAACCATCATTGACCCCCTTGAGATGCATGTTTTTTGAGAGCATGGCAACTATTGCCACTGAGGTTGATCAATTGTCATCTGATCGTGTTGGTAGGTATTTGTTATGCCTGATCCACTGAGGCCACATTGACCAGCTGTTCAGATCGTTGCATTCGTGCTGATATACCATCGCCACATGATGTGGCACAGATTAGTGGAGAGAGTGCTTTGCAGAATATGATTAGATGCTTGGCCAGTGATTTATTAGATTCATACCAGTTCATCAATGATCAGCATGGGATCCCACTTGATGCTATATCCTCACATCTCAAGAGATATTTTGGTAGACAGAGGAGGCATGGTGAGTTAGGTTCACAGGGTTTGGGGGGACACCAAGATGTTCCAGTTGGTCCTACAAGCTCCGCCCCTCTGAATGTTCCAGTTGGTCCTGAGATTAAGGTTACTGCACATGTTATGGGAGGTGAGTATAGCAGGCTTCTTTTCGGCACTAAGAGTACACCATCTACACGTGTATCATTACATCTCCATGATTCTAACATCAGTGGGATTGGGAGGGCCTTTGCTGGTGCAGCTGAGGTATAATGTATTTAAAAATTATAATATAAATTCATAAATTATATATTTAAAAATTATAAGTTTAATTTTAAATAAAATCATATACATCAAGAAGCTCAGACTCTTGACTACAATCTTAAATGTACATGTGTATTAGACTTGTGCTACTATTTTACAACCTAGATATGGAGATTTGCATCATGCTAGCAATCCTAGTCATCATCATGAGGTATTTAAAAACCAAGTCTATATATCACATGTACATATAAGTTTGGTTTAACTGTACACACACACACATATATATCAAGTTAACTTTCTACATATAGAAATCAAGTGTACAAGTTTTCTAACTAAATACACATATATGCTTATATATTGTATTCAACACATGTCATATATATAGGTTGCAGGATCCGGTCATGCTTCTATTGAGACTCCTCTTCATGATACAGACCGTGTATGTCAGGTAATAATTTAGATTTGTCAAGTATTTTTTATTTATTTAAAATCAAAACATATATTATATTTGTATATATATATAGAATTTGAAAATTTTATGGTGTTTCATGTGCAGACCCAGACCCACAACTCAGCACAATGCTCGGGTCATGGATCGGTCGATGGCTCCAATCAGGGATCAAGATGTCATAGCTCAAGACACAGCTCAAGATACAGTGAGGCTCAATCCACTCATAGGGCAAGACATAATTTATGAGTTGTTATTATGATTCCTGGATGTTTTATATATTTACAGTACATTTCCAGACATTACATGAGTTACATGTTATATTATATTTTATCTAGACGTATTTGAGTCACATGTTTTATATTTGGACATTATATGTATACACTTATGTTTTATATCTTAGAGATGTTCTTATTATGAGTCACATGCTTTATATTTACATTTCAAAATTTATATTATGATTTACATGCTTTATATTAATTATTTGGACATTTGGATTAATTATCTTGGTACACCTTGCCACCTGCACAACAAAAACAATAACTAACTTAATATACACTGAAAATCAAAGCATAAAAGAGAGGAATTTTGATAGATGTAGTTGCAACCTAATTATTTGGACATTTGGATTAATTATTTTGCTACACCTTGCCACCTACACAACAGAAACAAGAACTAACTAAATATACACTGAAAATCAAAGCATAAAAGAGATGAATTTTGATAGATGTTGTAGTTGCAACCTAATTATTTGGACATTTGGATTAATTATTTTGGTACACCTTGCCACCTGCACAACAGAAACAAGAACTAACTAAATATACACTAAAAATCAAAGCATAAAAGAGAGGAATTTTGATAGATGTTGTAGTTGCAACCTAATTATTTGGACATTTGGATTAATTATTTTGGTACACCTTGCCACCTGCACAATAGAAACAAGAACTAACTAAATATACACTGAAAATCAAAGCATAAAATAGAGGAATTTTGATAGATGTTGTAGTTGCAACCTAATTATTTGGACATTTGGATTAATTATTTTGGTATACCTTGCCACCTACACAACAGAAACAAGAACTAACTAAATATTAAAAGAAAATTTTGTCACTTCATGGGTTTATTCAATGTCTATGTTATTATTCACCTTTGTTTATTTTAATTTTAAAACAAATTGCAAACTTAAAAATCTTGTAATGATAAGTTTAAAATTAATGTGAAAAAATTGAATTAACATTTTTTTATCATAAATTTTTATTTAAAGCCTCCTAGATGGATTTATTTTACATATAATCTTGAACTGAGATACCATTTATTTTGAAATTGATTATTGTTTTGAGAAATTTAAATATTAAAAAATATTCAACTTTTAATATCTCTCTTTTGATGTTTTTCCATTATAACAAAACTCATTTAACATTTTGTAACACTCTCAAAAGTTAATCAACTTTATATTGTTTGGATGATCCAAATTTAAATCAATTATGATAGAAAATGGACCTTCTAAATGCTCAAAATTGTAAATATTAAGTATGTAGGCACTTAAATTGTAATTAATTATTAGAAATATAGTAGTGTAAATTATGTATATTTTGTGTACATTTTGAACATGTCGATCATAAACGGTTTAATTTATGTTTTATTTTTCAAGTCTCTTAGAACTTACTACTATTAAAGAAATAATATACACAAATGTACAAAATACAACCATAAGGTCCACATTTCATGTAGAAATTATTAACTTTCAATGAAGGTGCACATTATTGGTAGTCCATTTTTATATAACAAGAAAAATCATTTTCTTAAATAAATAGGCACATTAAAGATAAAGGTGTTTTCAAAATGTTGAAATTTAACTAGAACTAATGGAAACAACTAATGGAAATACAAAGTCCTCTAGTTCATGTATATAACATCAGCGAAAGAGAAAAATAGTTTTATAATTTATCCCTTCAATGTACAAGGAAAACAAGAGGAATTAATCAACCAAAAGTATAACCTTGGAAAATATGGAGAAATGATTACAAGTTGAACATACAAAGAGCTTGCAATCGATGGGGAATAACTAACCAAAGTCTAGGAAAAGTCTTCATTTTTTCTAAAATTGGAGCACAAAGTCTTCTAATAGTTTCTATGGAAGGCTTTTGTTGAGTGGAGAAAAACCTCCAAAAAGGAGGACCTCAGAAAACAAGAAAAGAGCCCTTTACAATTGGAAATAACTCGTATATATATAATTCCCCATTTTTGTAACTAATTTATAACCACCTCTTTTTAGGACTTTACAAAATAATTAAAATAATATTATCAATCTCCTAGCATGATTGTAGAGTATTTGACTCATTAAAATAATTAAATATCTAGTTTCCACATGACTACATTTAATGGCCGAATGGATTACACTAGCGAAGAGAAATAAAAAGAAGGTAAATGAAACCTAATCACCTAGTTAATGAAGGTGCAAATTGGCCAACTAAATAAGAACACAACCATGGATAATCCTTGCTCAGAATGCCAAAAAGATTGTTACAAATGAGCATAATAGGAGCAATGGTTCACAAAATATCATGAAGTTGTAGAATTTAGAGAGCTAAAGAATTCCATAGATTTCTTTTGAAAAAGAGATAGGACTTAAAAATGTAAGAATAGAGGGAAAATGAGGGAGATAGGTCAAAGAATGATATTTTGAGAGGTAAAGAGGCATTACATGAAGCATCTGCAACATCGTTGAGGGTGATAAAAAATGCTAAGAAATAGTCAATTAGTGCCACATAGATGCAAAATGCTAGTTTGATGCATGAAATTCTATGCTAAGCACTAGCATCCAAGTGACTCTAGCTCTTGGTCACATGAAACACCTTAAGACTATGAATCTATGTTCATCTATTTATGTTGATAAATCTATTTATAAATCCAAGTAACTCTAGCTCTTGCATATTTATGTTGATGAAGATTATGTTCATCAATAAATTCTCCAATACCTTTTAACAATCAAGATTCCAAAAAAACCCCAAAATCCAGTAGCAAAACTTGCCATCCACTCAACATAGGTCAATGCCACAGAATTTCTCCTCCCTCTTCTACCTCTTAGATATAATGAAAACACTCATAAATGAGAGTTTTAGTAGTTCAATTGGAATGTCTCCATGTAGTTTATTATTTGAAAGATCTAGTGACTCTAATTGCTCTAATGTACATGTTTGTTAAGTTTGAGACCCCTACATGATAAGAATACAAAAAAAGAGCTTCCCTTAGCTCTGAGAAATATTTATTCTATACTGACAAGGCCAACCATGTGAAGGTGGAAGCTCAGTGGCCTCACCTAAGACCTAAGACACCTAAGACACCTAGACACCTAAGACACCTAAGACATTTAAGACACCTAGACACCTAAAACACCTAAGACACCATGTGAAGGTGGAAGCTCAGTGGCCTCACCTAAGACCTAAGACACCTAAGACATTTAAGACACCTAAGACACCTAAGACATTTAAGACACCTAGACATCTAAGAATTAAGACCTAGATCTTTAAGACACCTAAGAAACTTAAGACATGTACAACTTAAGACACCTAAGACCTAGACACCTAGACACCTAGAAGACACCTAAGACATTTACGACACCTAGACACCTAAAACACCTAAGACACAAGTAAGACATAGGTAGACACCTAAGACACCTAAAACACCTAAGATACTTAAGACACAAGTAGACACCTAAGACACCTAAAACACATAAGAAGTTGTGTAAGACCTAAGACACCTCTAGACACCTAAGACATCTAAGACTATCTATATATAGTTTAGAGATCATACTTGCACAACATGAAGTTCAATTTTATAACTTGAAATGCTTATAGGCATAGACCTCATATTGGATGTACCGATTGCTTCAACTCTCTCTTCAATAATGTAGTTAGAGATCGTGGTACATATAATCTGGATCTTCTCTATCTTTTATTATCTCTAAAATCTTTTCGTGATCTTCAATAGACAACCTCCACTTTTGTTGGCCACATCCTCTTTTTTGTAATGTTTCCCAACTTAATCTTGTATCTAACACTCAGTGACTGTAGTGTAGAATCTTTTGTCCTAGCATATATTCAATAAATATAATACCATTTTTATCTATCTTTACTTGTTGATAATAGGTGCCTTCAACAACAACTGATCCAATGGGATATGATTGTCCATCACCATCTGTCATTGATTCTAACAATTTTGATTTTACTTGTGTACATCTTAGTAGATAGTAATCCATACCTTCTGTATTGTCAGGATCTATAACCACAACAAAAATATCTCCTGTACACACCACAAGTAAACATGTAAATGTATATTTGAGTTGAACAATGTAAATCAAATGTTCAAAACTTTATTACAATCTCGAATATAAATCAATTATGTAACTTACCTATAACAACTAAATCTGATACACATTCGTAATTAGCTGAATATATAGGATCATATACATCTACAATGTCACTATCTTCAAAAGGATGACTGGATACTATTTGTTTCATTTCCCATTGTGAAACATATCCATCCCTTACATTTGGACATTGTAGAATATTTGCATTGTTCTCAATGCAATCAACACAAAAACAAGATTTTTCTCACTTGAATAGCAAGAGGCTTGCTATGTTCTATAGTCATGACTTGATGCAAACTTCTAACACCATTAATAGCTTGACAATTATATGGATTCGATCGATCAATATCTGCGCGTATGAACAAATTTTTTAGCATCTCAATTAAAACTATTTAAATTTGAAATTAAATCATATGCACACATACTTAAATTTAAATATTAAAGTTTTCAAATAACATAAATTCAATTAACATACCTTTAACTTCCCAAAAATAGCATTTGTTGTATATTGAGTCACGGGTAGCAAAATGGCTTTTGCACCATTCAACAATTTGACTTGCATTTCGTATGGTGTTACTTGCAATTTCATGTTGGTGTTCAGTGCCCAGGTAAGAGGTTTAAGAATTTAAAAAAGTTCACATGTACATCCAACTATTACAATACACATACATAGATCAATTACATAAATCATTACATAGAAGTATTCAACAATTTTAAATTATTTTGTAAATTTTGTATCTAGTATTTATTACATGCAAGTTCATATTGGTGAAGTGCACGTTTTACACATGCTCCTGCTCCATCATGCTCTCCTTTTCCATGTCCACTCTCAAAAAAATTCCACAAAAACTTTATGCCAAATTTAGCATGTTGTTGCGTTAACCAATTAAATGCTTTCACAGACTTAAATTATCATGTATAAATAGTTATATATAAACAACGATTTGAAAACCAAAAATTAGTTAAAAAGTCAAATCTTAAAATTAAATATAAAATTTTAAATTAAAAATTAAAAATTAAAAAAAAAAAAATTAACACTTACCAGCACATCCATCAAACCAAATTCAGTGTTGTGATGCAGCAATGCCACGTTGTCCCAAATCTTCAAAAAACATTTGAAAGCAATGTGCTACATAGCTTCTATCATGACCCATATCATCACGAATATAAAAGTGAACCTCCTTGATGATAATTCATTCATTTTCGGTACTCTCTACCTCATCTACAAATAACTCAGTATGTCTATAGAAAACTTGTACAAAGATCGCGACTTGCTCTGAATGATAATATTGACTTTGAATCTTGATTTGAGGACTAAATGTATAATTTTTAGAAAAATCTACAATAGAGAGAATACAACACAGTGGAAAACAATTCTTTGAGTCACAAAATTGCTTAGCATGTAATCTTGTGCCATGACAATGTTGGATATGTGGGTATACAATGTTACAAAATTTGTTCATAAACTCATTGCAGGGCAATTCACTCTCTCAAAACAATTTTTCTAGATTCAACTCCTGACTTCGTTGAGTATTTCTCATATTCAAATTCTTCCAAACAACTGACATTGAATGATCAATATTTTCAAATGGTAAAAATTTCATCAAATTTCCACAATCCACACATATATTTCTTATACACTGTACATTGAATTTATCTAAATCTTTTGATTTTTCACATAAGATAGACTTCACAAATTATGTTGTACTTTTAGGAATGGCTACATTTGGATTAACTATTGCCATAACTTTTTTATATGACTGTATGTGTAGATCAAATTCAACATGATTTCAACAGCAACAAGTTTCACGTACTTTATTTATACGTACAAAACTTGGTCATAAATTCTCAAACATCCTTTGAGAAATCTTCACTTGTAAAAATTCTTGCTTGAATGCTTAAAAAAATTCACTTTGTGTTGTATCTATAAAATGCTTTGGATGAGAAATTTTTTTACCATCTTCATTTTTTATTTGTATAATGTCCCTTCTATTGGAAGAAACATGGGGGTTTTTGGTCCAATATCCAGTTACTTTTTGTTTTACATCTTCTGAAATTTTATCTCTCCGACGGACTCGATAAATATTTACCCAATTATTTTCAATATTTTCATCTAATCTGTTTCTCTTATTGATATATCTTTGAACAGTTCTCCTAGATACATTTACTAATCAGGCAATTGCTTTAACTTGTCTTCTATGTGATAATTTCTTACTAAAAATTACAATCATCAATGCTCTACGTGCAACACTTAAATCAGAACTTCGACTCTTGGTTTGAATACAATCCAATGTTGTTTGCAATTTTTTAATTACCGTCTGATTTACTAAATTTGAAGATTTTTTCTTGTTATCAACTCCTAACAACTCCAAAATGGGGGTCATTTCTTTTCACCTAAATAACTTTGCACATAATTGTGCTCTTCCAATTAGAGATTTATCTTCAAAAACTCATCCCAAATTCTTTTAGAGTGTAATTTTATTGTGCTTTCAGGTAACATATGTTCAAGTGAAATATTTTTGAAAAGAGCATCCTCATCCATCTCCGTAAGATTTTCCATTCCGTGCAAAAAATGTCAATCACTACTACCAATTTCATCTTGTACTTGTTCATTAACACGCCCTTCAACTTGTTCATCAATAATTTCAATGGGTTGTTCTTGACTAGATGTTCCTATGGTTTTTTCAACTCTTTTTCGGTCATACAACCTTAATCTATTTCTTTTATTCCCCATCACAAATTGCTTGATTTAATTCAATTACACACACATATACATCCTAATAAATAACACATGAAGTTCAATTTCTACATGCTAAAATGAGTTACAAATTAGTTGGGAATCATGTTACATACTTGAAAATTTGTAGTCTTTCTTGCAAAAAAAACTCCTTTTGTGTGGTTTCTCCAAATGCTTGAATTGAAAAAAATTGAAAAAATAATTTTTGGCCTCTATTGCAGAAAATTCTGCTTCTTCTATTTTCTCCTTGATGCTTGAATTGAGTAAAAGCAAAAAAAATAAACCCCTATATATATAATTAAGTTTTAAAAATTGTTAAAAAAAAAATCTCACCGACCGGTGGTGGTCGCCGGATTTTCTTAAGTTCGGGTGAGAAAATTTCACCTTTCGCCCGAAATTATCTGTGGCAGTCCACTTGGTAGCCACCTCATCATTTTTCCTGGTTTTCTAAAATTCTCAACTTCAACTGAATATTTCTTCAATCAAAAAGAATCATTTAAAAAGAAAAAACCCTTTTGTAGAGCTCTAAGTCTAGAATCCAAATATGTTTTTTTTTTAATATTTTGATTAGTTTTAATATGTTTTTTTTAATTATTGCAAGTAGGTTGTTAAAATCAGAGATGACACTAATTAGAAATTAAAAATAAATATCAAAATACATCCAATTTTTTTTGAAATTATATG
Organism: Cunninghamia lanceolata; assembly: GCA_027924645.1. Taxonomy (NCBI): domain Eukaryota; kingdom Viridiplantae; phylum Streptophyta; class Pinopsida; order Cupressales; family Cupressaceae; genus Cunninghamia; species Cunninghamia lanceolata. The sequence goes on from BSBN01001019.1 coordinate 2,347,480, forward strand.
GTTCACTAGAGGAAAGAATCCTCTCCAAAAGGGTATAATTGGTTTTGTGAAAATAATAAAAAAAATATACAAAAGTTGATGTGGAATGAAAACAATCAGATTCTGTAAAGTTTGACTCTAAAATGATATTACAAAGAAAATATGTATTGAAAACTTTGTTTTCCTCCATTTACTAGATATTGAACTCATCTATTTGGGAAAAAAAATTAGGGAAAAATAAGATTGTTTGCTCTTTTTTTTTTTACGCAGACTCGAAGTCACTTTTTCCTAAAATTTTCAGCAATTCAAAATTTGCTTTTAAAGTTATAAAAAAATGTCAAAATAATTTTTTTTAATTTAATAAAAAATTACAAGCATAAAATTCATCAAAAGATCTACATTTCATTAGTTTACATCATTTTGAAATTCAAAACATAAATGCCACTTTATGACGTCGAAGTTCAGAAATTTTTTTGTTTTTGGCCGATTGCTTTATAAAGTGTGACACAAGTTTGTGCTTTTACCCTATAGTGATTCCCATTAAGTTAAGCCAACCTTGATGTTCATTTTAAGGTTGATGAAGCATATAAATATGTGTGGTTGAGTTGTGGAAATGTATCCTTGTGCGAAAATGATAAGATCCTAAGAAAGGAAAGCCAGAGTAGAGAATAGGAAGAGCAGAAGAGGAAGAGATAGCGAAGAAGTATTTGGGGGTAGAGTAGAAGTGTTGCGTGCATCAATGGAACTGATCTTGGCATAAAGAAGATGTTGTTTTCTAGTTCAATCTTTCTGTGATAAACTTATAAATATTTATGTAGGCAGTGAGCCTCCTTGAGGAGTGAGCTCTGGGCAGTGCGCCCTGAAGGTATGTGCCTTCCCCATTTTCTATTCTTTTAATAAAGAATAAATCTTGTGGGTTAACCCCACCATGGTTTTTCCCTTAACCAGGTTTCCACATAAAAATCTTGGTGTCATATGTGTTGACTATGTTTCTACTCATGTGTTGTTGATTCATGCTTTCATGGTTATATCATTCATATGTTAATAAGTGGTAAAGAAGTTTAATTGCAACAAAGGATAAAAGTTTTTGTGACAACTGATTCACCCCCCCTCTCAATTGTCTACCCTTATTTCAATAATTGGTATCAAAGTTGGTTCCTCTAAAAGAAGCTTGACCAGTTGAGGAGATCCAGGATGTCAACTTACAAGAAGGACAGTCTAAAATTTGATAGAACAAATTACTCTCTTTGGAAGAATCGCATGGAGTTGCATTTGCAATGCATGGGTGATGCCTATTGGTTGATAACTAAGAATGAGTATAAGCCTCTAGAGAAAGGTCCCTCAACTCCAAATCAACTCAAAGATGCTGAAAACAACATTCAACCTAAAGAAGCTTTGTTGAGTGGCCTGACTGATACAAAAATGACAAATGTCCTGGAATTGAAAACTGCTCATGAAATCTAGAAGAAGTTGGAAACTCTATATGAAGGTGATGAACATGTCAAATGTGCTAAGTTGCAGAGCTTGAAGGGTAGATACGAAAATTTGAGGATGAGTGAAAATGAAAACATTACTTCCTACATGTAAAAAGTGAATGAACTTGTGTGCAGTATCAGGTGTGTTGGTGGAACATTGGAAGAATTAGAGATTGTTGGTAAAGTGCTCAGATCCTTACCTGCTTCATACAAGCATAGAGTTGCTGCTATTGAGGAGATCAGGACTGTAACATCTGTTACAAGAGATCAGTTGGTTGGCAAGCTTTCAGCATTTAAAATGAGTGAGTTTGGTGATTTTCTTCCCAAATCTGAATCTGCATTTAAGGCCAGTGTTTATGGAAAGCAAAGATTTGATCCAGGTGAAAGCCCTTCAAGAAGACCAACTAGATTTGAGAAGGCAAGGAAGGAACTTGAAGAAGATGAATCAGAGTTTGAAGAACTTGAAGCCCTGTTTGCCAAAAGATTACCAAGAGGATCCAGTAAGTATGAAGGAAAATTGCCCTTCAAATATTTTGTTTGCAATAAGATTGGTCATTTTTCTTCAAGATGTTTGGAGAGGGTTTCAAAGCTAAACCCTAACAGACCTAGGGTTCAAAAGAAATGCTACTATGTCTAAGAAGCCGTTGAAGAAGGAGTCACTGATGATGAATCTGATAAGAGAAGTACCTCAGGAAATGAATAGGTGTTCATTGCCATCAAAGAAGAAGATCTGGTGCCTATTGAATCTGCTAGTTGTGTGAATGTGGAAAGAGCCTTGGCTTCTCAGGTTGAAGAAAAGGATGAATAGGTAATTGATAGTGGATGCTCTCATCATATGACAGGTGATAAGAGTAAGTTTGTAAGTATGGAAAGGTATGAAGGTGGAATTGTGAAGTTTGGAGATAGTTTAGCTGGTAGAATCCGTGGTAGAGGATCCATCTCTCTTGATGGTAAGAATAACACTAATGATGTTTTGTATGTAGAAGGGTTGAAGCATAATCTTCTCAATGTTGGACAGTTGGTTGACAAGGGATATGATCTTCGATTCAAGGATGGAAAATGTAGAATTCTAGAAATCTCTAGAACTGAGATTGCATCCAGTACATAGACTAGAGGAAAAATCTTTCATTTAAGTGGTACTGGTAAAAGTTGTTTGATTTCTCAGATTGATCAAAGTTCGCTATGGCATAGGAGAATGTGTCATATAAACTTTGACAACATTGTCAAGATAAGTGCTACTCAGGCTATGAGAGATCTTCCAAAGCTTATAAAACCTACTAATAACATGTGTAAGGAATGTCAGTTGGGAAAACATAGTAGAACTACATTCAAGAGTAAAGAACAATATTCAAGTGGATTGTTGGAACTTGTGCACACTGATTTGTGTGGTCCTACCAGGGTGAGGAGTTTGCAAGGAGATAGATACTTTATGTTACTGACTGATGATCACTCCCGGATGATGTGGATCACTTTTTTAAGAGAGAAATCAGAGGCTCTTGACAAATTCAAAGTGTTTAACGCTAGGGTGGAGAATGAGATTGGTGTGAAGATAAAGTGTCTGAGATCTGACAGAGGTGGAGAGTTTACTTTCGGTGAGTTTAATGCATTTTGTGAAAAGCATGGAATAAGAAGATAGTTGTCTGCTCCTATGACTCAACAAAATGGAGTTATGGAAAGAAAGAACTGGACTATTCAAGAGGCTGCTAGAACCATGATGATGGAAGCAAATGTTCCACATGTCTATTAGAGAGAGGTTGTAAGTACTATTGTCTACACTCTTAACCGGGTACAAATCAAAGGTAATTATGGTAAAACACCTTATGAACTATGATTTGGTAATGCTCCTTCTATGAAATATTTCAGAGTTTTTGGTAGTAAATGCTATATCAAAAGAGATGAAGATCTAGGCAAGTTTGATGCAAGATGTGATGAAAGAATATTTTTGGGTTATTCTAATCAAAGCAAGGCATACCGGTGCTTTAATAAGAGATTGAAAAGATTGTTGAAAGTGCAAATGTCAAGGTTGATGAAAGCAAGGAGAGACCTTCAAGGCTTTGTGGATATGAATCAAATGATCAAAATGAAAGTCCAAATGAAGGAAAGCAAGTTCAGTTTACTCTGGAGAATCCAGTGACTCAAGAAGTTAATGCAGATGTTGAGGAAAAAATTCAAGAATTAGAAGTTGAAGAACTTCCCAAAACTCCCAAGTATGTAAGATTGAATCGTTCTAAAAATTAGATCATAGGAGATAAAAATAAAGGTGTTCAAACTAGAAGAAGAATTGCTAAAGAACAAGAGGAGTATTATCTGATTTCAAAGATTGAACCAAAATCAGTGAATGAAGCTTGTATTGATGAAAGTTAGGTAAAAGCAATGGAAGAAGAATTAATGTAGATTGAAAAGAATCATACTTGGGATCTTGTTCCTAGACTTGAAAATAAAAATGTAATTGGAACTAAATGGGTCTTCCGGAACAAATTGAGTGAAGATGGTGAAGTTGTGACAAACAAAGCAAGATTGGTGTGCAAAGGTTACTCTCAAGTAGAAGGAATTGATTTTGAAGAAACTTTTATTCTGGTGGAAAGAATTGAAGTAGTCAGATTATTTCTTGCCTTTGTTGCTTACAAATATTTCAAATTCTACTAGATGGATGTCAAGTTAGCATTCCTAAATAGAGAATTGGAAGAAGAGGTCTACATTGAGCAATCAGAAGGATTCCAGTTGTCTGATCAAGGAGATAAGGTCTATAGATTGAAGAAAGCATTGTATGGACTTAAACAAGCCCCAAGAGCCTGGTATGCAAGATTAGATAAGTATCTACTAAAGTTAGGCTTCAAGAAAGGCACTGCTAATAGTAATCTTTATTTCAAAATTTATTATGAACACATCTTGATTGTTGAGGTATTTGTTGATGACATCATCTTTGGTGGAAATGAGAGTATGTGAAAGAAATTTGCTGATCAAATACAAAGTGAATTTGAGATGTACATGCTTGGTGAAATGAATTTCTTCTTAGGTCTGCAAATCATCCAGTCAGAAAAAGACATTTTCATATCTCATTCTAAGTATGTGAAAGAGTTATTGAAAAAGTTTGGAATGGAGGATTCAAAACCAGTAAGTACTCCTATGGTAACCGGACGCAAGTTGAGTAAAGATGATGATTCCCCTAAGGCGGATCAAAAAAGGGATAGATCAACGATTGGAGGACTACTTTATCTGACTCATACTAGCCCTGATATTATGAATGTAGTTGGACTTGTTGGTAGATTTCAAGTTGATCCTAAAGAATCTCATGTTGTAGCAGTGAAAAGAATTTTCAGATATCTAAAGGGAACATCTGACTATGGCTTATGGTATCCTAAGGGTGATGATTTCACTCTTCATGCATATACAGATGTTGATTGGGCAGGAGATGTGGATGACAGGAAGAGTACTAGTGGAGGTGCATTTTTCTTGGGAAAGAGATTGGTTTCTTGGTGGAGCAAAAAGCAGAAGGCAATATCTCTGTCTACTGCAGAGGTAGAGTAGATAGCAACAACAAGTAATTGTACTCAAGTTTTGTGGATGAAGAAAATGTTGAAGGATATCAAAGTTGTGTTTGAAGAGCCTGTTACAATCTTCTGTGATAATTCAAGTGCAATAAACATTTCAAAGAATCTGGTGTTGCATTCAAAGAAAAACCACATATCCATCAAGTTTCACTTTTTGAGAGAGAAGGTAAATGAGAATGAAGTCAGATTGGAGTTTGTCTCTTTAGAAGATTAGATTGCGGATATCTTCACTAAGCCTCTGCCTAAGGATACTTTTGAGTATCTCAGAGTGATGCTAGGGGTTATTACCCCTCCTGTTCAGAACTAAGGTGCACTAATGTGCATTAGTCCAATGGAATTCACAGTCACATCTTGTGATCTGGATTAGTGTTAAGGATTTGCTACTCAGGGGGAGTAGTCAGTATGTTGATTCTGGATTAAGAAACAAAAAGAGAAAGAGATGATTGCAAATATGTGCCCTTTGCCATTGATGTCAAAGGGGGAGAGAAGTCATGTGAAAAATTGGAAGTAAGCAGTTGATGGTGAAAGGGGGAGTAGTAAAGAAAATGGTTGCAGGTGTGATAAGAGAAAGGGGCAAAAGTTCTTGTCTTGATGGTTGAAACAATTTTTCACATCATATGTTGCCATCAATGACAAAGGGGGAGATTGTTGCAAATATGTGCCTAATCAGTGTTGTCATTGATGTCAACATATCCTTGTTGTCATTGGTGTCAACTGTATCCCATTCTAGAAGACTTGTATGTTGAGGATATTGATAAAATTAGTCTCTCCAGAAGAAACAAGTGAGTTAGATATCTCTCTGTAAGAGACAGTACAGTTCAGTGAAGTAGATTGCTCAGCATTCCTAGTGAGATGAAGATCAGAGTCTGTAGACCAAAGGGTTGTGTAGAGGATAGTTTGAATTTGCTCCAGTTAAGATTTGAGGGATCCACATGAAGAATTAATGAAGTTATGGCCATATGAGTAGAACCGGGTTTTCCAGTTGTTCAGAGGTGACAGAGATAGAAATTTGGTCTGGATTGATCCGCATTGGAATATTATAATCTATAGATCTAGAGGTGTGTTTGGAATGATAGTGTGTATCCTCAACTCAAGTGGTTCATGGTTTGGAGGTCCGCAAGCAATCTTTCTAGTGTGAGAGTCATGATAGTTAGTGTTCTTGAGTTCCCAAATAAAGGTGCAAGTGTTTTTGGTGATTTGAGGTGGTTCAGTTGTTCTTGTTGATTTCATTGTACTTGTGGTGGTCTCTAGATCATGTGCCTACTGTGTTGGTGGTCCGTATTGAGGATTGAGCTCATGGTTGAAGATTTGTCCTTGGGTGTTGTTGTTCTTTCCATTCTTAGCCAACCGGATACTTTATGCATGTTGTGGATGATCTAAAAGAGGTTCTATGAAGCGTGGTGTGTTGTTTGAGGAAGATTTGGATCCCATCTATGTTTGGCCGACATATAGTGATTCGTATTAAGTTAATCTAACCTTGATGTTCATTCCAAGGTTGATGAATCATATAAATATGTGTGGTTGAGTTGTGGAAATGTATCTTTGTGCGAAAATGATAAGATCCTAAGAAAGGAAAGGCAGAGAAGAGAAGAAGAAGAGAAGAAGAGGAAGAACAATAAAGGATGAAGAGATAGTGAAGAAGTGTTTGGGGGCAGAGCAGAAGTGTTTTGTGCATCAATGGAACTGATTTTGGCATAAAGAAGATGTTGTTTTCCAGTTCAATCTTTCTGTGATAAACTTATAAATATTTCTGTAGGCAGTCAGCCTCCTTGAGCAGCGAGCTTTGGGCAGTGCACCCTAAAGGTATGTGCCTTCCCCATTTTATATTCTTTTAACAGAGAATAAATCTTGTGGGTTAACACCCACCGTGGTTTTTCCCTTAACTGGGTTTCCACGTAAAAATCCTAGTGTCATATGTGTTGATTATGTTTCTTCTCATGTGTTGTCGATTTATGCTTTCATGGTTATATCATGCATATGTTAATAAGTGGTAAAGAAGTTTAATTGCAGCAAAGGATAAAATTTTTTGTGACAACTGATTCACCCCCCCTCTCAGTTGTCTGCCCTTATTTCAACATGTTTTCAGTCCATAATTATGGAAAACGTTATGAGCAATGCAACCTTTCCAAAAGAGATCAGACTCTTACTATCTATACCAACTAATTGTCATGATTATCTTTTGGTGGGGTGGCTCTACTCCTTTTCATAACCCAAAAGGACATGATGACTAACTTTAGAGCCTCATAGCTTGTTACTCGCAAGTGAAATTCCTCAAGTGAATTACTCACCCAAAAACTCACTGAGTTTTGTCAAGTATTCTCCAAACACCCTCCAGCTAGAAGAGAAACATTAATTTTTTTTTCTTATTTTTCACCTTTGCTATGGATTTGAAAGATTTTCAACAATTTCCTAGTTATGCAAGAATTAAATTCATTTCTTTTTCTTTTTGACACTATTTTGTAAATTTATATTTATTTTATGAATTTATGGTTTTTTAATAAGCTGAGTTTTTTTTCAAGTCTAGAGTTTGATTCAAATTCTAGTCTGTCAAGTGTTTGCTAAGTCTATGAGTGTCGCTGAAGTAATACACTAAAAATCATTGTAGGGGTTTTGTATTTGAACGTACCATGTTTAAAGAAAGTCATATGATGAGCCCGTTTCATTCACTATATGACATCTATGCACAATTATTAATAAACATATTAAAAATTGATGTGATAACATTTATGATGCATCCACACAACTCACTCTATACCTAGAAAGTGTCACTGAATTCCCAACCTAATTGTAGGGTCCTTTGTGACTTATGAAAGTACAAATAAGTGTCTCTCATGATTTTCAAAAAATAAAAACCTGCTCATATGTTTGCCTAACATCTTGGTGCCATCCATGTAATGTACGTATCTGCTTTTTTCAGTGGCATAATTGAAAATTCTATCATTTCTATCAGTGTGGTGGGGCTTTTTAATAAAACATGTTAAAAATGCATGTGTTCGTGTCACTGAATTTTCAACCTAATTGTAGGGTCCTTTGTGACTTATGAAAGTACAAATAAGTGTCTCTCATGATTTTCAAAAAATAATAACTTGCTCATATGTTTGCCTATCATCTTGGTGCCATCCACGTAATGTATATATCTGCTTTTTTCAGTGGCATAATTGAAAATTCTATCTTTTCTATCAGTATTGTGTGGTGGGGCTTTTTAGTAAAACATGTTAAAAATGCATGTGTTCATAAGATTCTAAATATTAGCCCATATTTTTTGAATCTGCTACCACCACCTTTTGTTCTTGGGACTCCCTTTTACATTAATACTAGTTTTTCTTAGAATGTCCAGGATGGGATGATGAAGGACAAGGTTTGGAGGGATGGAAAAAACTTTCCTAGGGGATGTTTAATAAATCAATACTAAATTACAATTATAATGATGAGGACATGTTGATGAGATTGTTTGTTAAATCTCTAGATAAGGATGCAAAGGAATGGTTGTGTAGTTTTCTAGATTGCTACTTTTCTTCTTTGGACAATTTAATTGATGTCTTTAAGAAGTGTGCATTGGGTGTTTCTCATTTTTCTCTTGTTCATGAACTTGAAAAAATTAAAAGGAAAGATGAAGAGTCTTGTAAGGATTTCTATTACAGATTTGCTGCTGCACTTTCAAAGACCCCTAATGCATTCAAGCTTGTTGTCTCCACCTACATTGACATGTTGTTTGAATCTTATGAGGATGGATGAGTTTGGTACATGAAGACTTCAAGATTGTTAGTGTAGAGTAAAATACTCTACACTTTGATATTTGAGTTTCAGTTTTGTTTCTGTGCACTTCAATTTTGTAGCAAGGGTTTTGACACACAGCGCGAGCACAGAGCGCGGGCGCGAGGGTTTTTCATTTTTAAAAATGTTGCCAAAGTCCCAAAGTTCAGGAGAAACTACCACGTGTCAGCAGCCGGGATACATTTTAGAGTTTCTCATAGTGGCCGCGGAGAGTGCCACGTATCTTTTTGCATTAAAGCGGAAGCCACCAAGTGTCGGCACCCGTTCAAGTTTCTTCTAAGTTTCAAACATTCTTTTGAGTGTTTCTTATAATGTAGCGGGCCCCTTTTAAGAGTTTCAGCGTGCGTGGAAGGTGCCAAGTGGTGGAAGCGGAGAGTCTCTTAAAAGTTTCCTAGAGTTACACGGAAGGTGGCGCGTGTCCCATGAAGTTTTGGCGGAGAGCACCAAGTGTCATCTTCCGCGGCTTCCCTTTTGTTTTTCATCGCTAAGTAAAAGATGTTGGTGGGCCCCGTTGATATTTCTGTAGTGCCAGCGGAGTGCGACATTTGTCACCATCCGCATGATTCTTGTGAGTCCCTCATGTTTCTATAAATTTTTCTCAGAGTTGCGCAGAGAGTGCCAAGTGGCAACATCTGCGGAGGTTATGTTTAAATGGTAAAGTATCTCAGACTGCAGCGGAGATCGCTAGGTGTCATCTTCTACAGGACCCTATAGAGTTTCAAGAGTTCCTCTAAGTTACAGCGGAAAGCTCCAAGTGTCATCTTCCGTAGAAAGTTCCTAAAAGTATCTACAGTCTCTCTAAGTGTAGCGGAAGCCACCACGTACACGGTTTCTCATATCAGCGGAAAGCGCCACCTGTCCCTTTTTCTTTTTGAAGCTACTCAGGCACGGACTATTGGTGGGTCCCGTTTTTAATGTTTCTTAGTTTCCAAAGTTCAGTGGATCGTGACAGATGGCGAAGCCCAAGCATTCTTAGTATAAGCCACAGTAAAGCCTCAAGGGGCTGCGGAGAGTGCCACGTATCTTTTGAAAGGGCCGCGGACGCTGCCAAGTGTCAAGTTCCGGTGTCTCCTAAGAAAGAAGTAGTTTCTTAAGTAAGTCAAGCGAAGGATGCCAGGTGTTAGTTTCTTATTGTTCTGGAAAGATGAAGGAGTTTCAAGAAAGAGGTGTGAATAGATGCTAGCTGTTTCAAGGGTTTATAGTCGCAAAGACTATCAGAAGCTACCACGTGTTCCTCCCTGGTTCAAGTAAGTGGGGTTACATGTACCTGTTGCAGCTAATGAATTTGCAGTGTGGCTAACCATTTCTGATTCGAAGGAGATCTTCTAACAGACACTTTCAGTTAACTGCCAATTCGGTTAGACCATTGAGATTTGATCGTGCAGGCAATCTTTGAGCCAATTCTATGCTATAAATAGGGGTTCAGATCACAGTGCTGGAGGATATACAGAGAGAAGATATACAACATTGGAGACATAGAGTTTTTCTGCATCATAGATTGTGAGAGAACTTTGAGGATCTTTTGTAGTGGCCTATAATATCATTTGCCTTTGTTCTATTTTCTTGATTTAGAAAGTTTGTATAACTGTGCATGATTCTGTGCCTTTTATGTAACTAGAACATTAATAAAGACAGAGTTCTGTGCCTTTGCTGATATTTTCTGTGTTATTGCAAAATATTCGGATTTGTGGGCCTTTGATCCTATTTGTTTTTCATCTGTTACATTGATCATGCACTGTTTGCTCTTTAATGTGGCTGAATCCTAAAATAGTTTCACTGTGCTTAATGTTGAGAAACAAAATCACATTCAAGCGCATCGCCATAGTTTAGTTTCCTTTTTTAGTTGCATTTGTGATTCTGTTTAACTCTATCCCTTTTCCCCAAACACTTTTGAGATAAAGAAGAGCCAGCTTCTTTAAAATCTGGAGGTCACTCTGAAGAGCATTCCCATATTTCAGAGTTTCCCATGTTGGTGTTGGAAACAGCGCAATTCTGAGCATCAACAGTTTTTGGCACGCCCGGTGGGACCATTTCTTGAAGTTTCTTTCAAGACTGCATGAACCAGAGAGTCACGAGGAGTCAGAGCTGCAGACCTGTGACAAGAGCTCAATCTGCTATGAACCCAGGTATTCTTTTATCACCATTGATAAATAATTCAAGAAGAAGGGTCAACCAGTTTACAGCAACCCCAATTGCAAACATGGGAGCACCTATAGCCCCAAGGAATTATGCAAATTGGAATACTGGCATTGCTCTGATTCTTCCAGTACCTCCAGCCACTTGGGATCCTATTCCAGCAAATGCCCTGAAGGCTCTACCCAAATTCAGTGGGGAAGATTTCAAAACACCTGAAGAACATCTACAAGATGTGTCTGATGTCTGTGCAATCCCTGTGATCACACAGCAAAATGTGGCTATAAGACTCTTAGCAGCTTCTTTTAAGGGGAAGGCTCTGGACTGGTACAGATCTTTGACACCAAATTCAATATCTACATGGGATCAGCTTGGAGACGCTTTCTATGCAAGATTCAAAGAAAAGGGTGATAAATCTTCTCTGTTACAACAACTGATTACCATCAAGAGGGCACCACAAGAGGCAATGACTGATTTCAATTCCAAATTTTAGAAGACTTGGGAAAGGATTCCTGCTACAGTAAGACCATTACCAGGTATGGCTATAGTATTCTACCTTAAAGCCCTAAATTCAGATATAGCAGTAATGATTCAATCACTTGGAGGCCAGACCCTACCAGAAGCCTATGACTATGTAGTCAGAGCTGAAAATAATTTGATAGATGCTGGAAAATTGCTCCCAAGGCCTCCCATGCCTATGTTTCCAAAGATTACCCTACCATTGCCTCAAGAAATTCCTAATCCCATAACTCCACCTGTGTCCATGTATACATTTCCCCAACAACCTGCTAAAGCTGCTATCCCTACCCAGTCTTCAGAGATGGATGATGTCAAGAACATCCTGAGAACATTTTCTAACGAAATAATTAACCTAAAAAGACAGCAGAATCCTTATCCTAGACCCCAATATCAAGGCTATCTAGGGAATAGACCTCCTTCACAGTCAAACCAATATAAGGGCCCCCAAAGGCAAACTAACCCTCAGCCATCAAACCAATTGGTTGTAGTCCCTACACCCTTGCAGACTGTTCCTCCCAATCCAAATAGAGAGATTGTCCCAGGACAAAATAATTATGCAGATGGCACCAATTCCTGGTGTTTCCCTTGCAATAATGCACATATGCCTAGAGATTGTCCTAGGGGTAATCTATAGCAAAAGATAGTAGAGCAAAGAAGAGTGGATGGACAATTTGCAAATACTTCTGACACTCAGCCCTATCAATCCCCTGGCATGCAAAATTCAATCCTAGTGGCTCAGATGCAAGGAATGTCCTTACAGCAAGAAGAAGAAATAGCCCCTGAGCATTCTCTTTTCTCATGGATTGAAGATGAAGAGTTAGTATTCTTAAATGAATCTTCAGCTTCTAAGAACCCATTGGTACAATTAGATTACTATACCAGAGCCAAGAGAAGGATGATGGAACAGCCCGGAGTCACAAATAATGAAATTATGGGAGTTCCACCATTTCAAGATCATCAGAATATAGCTATTAGACAAGAAATACCTCATCCAGTGCAGAACCAAGTAGTTTTTCGACAAGTTCAAGAAAAAGTAAGATACCCTTATTATCCCAGAACACAAGCACTAGGACCTGTGAATGTGGTGGATTAGTTGAAGAGGACTCCAACACACGTGTCAATATGGGACATGTTAGCCATTCCTAAGCAAAAGACACTGTTGCAAGAAGCTTTACAAAGCCAAGCTGTGCCTAAACAGACTGTTGCCAAAGGAGGACCTAATGATAAAGAAAAGCTCAAAGATACTATTCCTCTGCAGACAACAGCTCTTCTAAACAATGCACCAGAGGTAAGTAAATCCAAGCCAGATCCCTTTTATTTAACTTTGATAGTTGGGAAGAAACTATTGCACAATGCAATGATTGACTCTGGGGCTAGCACCACAGTGATGCCAAAGCAAATAGCAGATGCTTTCAAAATAAAATATGAGCCACTTGCAAAAGGAGTTATGCAGTTAGATGGGAAGTCTGTACAAACAAGAGGAAAAATTAAGCAACTTCCACTACAGCTGTATACCTATCCCAATATAATTGTTAATCAAGATGTTGTAGTCATAGATATTCCTCTTGTTTTTGGCTTATGCCTATCCAGAGATTTCACAGCTAAGATAGGGGGTTATATGTCACTTGATTGGTCTCACCTCATCATAAGGACCAAATATGGGACTAAAATGAAGGTACTGTCAGAACCATTGTCAAAGGACCATATCACTAATGAACCAACCCCAAAGTTAGAAGCAGCCCATGCCATGTTAAATAAAGAGGAAAGGGTCTTTGTTGAAGAAATAGGGGATTGGACTGAATATGATCAGCAAGTGGAGGATAACCAGTTGTTAACCATGATGCAGAGTGATCCCTTTGGAAATTATGACTCAACAGGGTTGGGTACTTATGTTATATTTGAGGAAGACCAGGAGATCCCTAATGTCTTAAGGAATGAGCCCTCTTAGACCCAAGAATCTATAAATGACTCAGGAATCTAAACCTTAAATTTTGATGGGGCTAGAAGCAAAAATGAAGCTGGAGCAGGAATTTGCCTTACTGCCCCTAATGGTGAAAAGATCCTAAGAGCCATTCGCTTTCATTTTGCCTGTACCAATAATGATGCTGAGTATGAATCTTTAGTGCATGGACTTATATTGGCAAAAAAGAAAGGAGTAAAGAAACTGATAGTCAAAGGAGATTCAGAACTAGTGGTGAAACAAATAAGAGAGAAGGCAATAGCCAAAAATGTAAGGATGAGATCCTATAGACACAGAATTTGGGACTTAATAGAAAGTTTTGAAGCCCTCAATATAGAAGTAGTCCCTAGAGCCCAAAATTCTAAGGCAGATAGGATGGCACAAATTGGTTCACAGTTTGATCCAATAACTAATCTAATGGTCAATAATGAGTTAGTCAAAGTTATTGTGAGGCCAACCATCCCAGACAATGATGAAAATTGGCAAGTTTTTGAGAATGATTTTCAAGTACTCTCATTTTTGCAACAGTCAGGAGAATTTGCTAATCAGTTACAACCAAAAATTGAAGAAGCATATGGTGATCAGATCATTCAACTAAAATCAAACAAGCTCCCTAAGGGACTGATTACACTGGAAAACTTGTTTGATCCTGAAGATGCTAGCCTAGAAAAGAAGAGATTCCAAGCAAACAAAGAGGACTACTCTGAGATTCAGGTTAGTGAGGGAAGAAGACTGAAGGTTGGAAATTCTGCCACTCAACAGGAAAGAAAAAGGTTAATTGATTTATGTGAGAAATATGATAGGGTCATAGCTTGGACCTATGAAGATCTCCATGGTTATGATAGAAGTATCATTCAACACACTATAGAGCTAACTGAAGGATCTAAACCGGTTAGATAGAAGCAGAGGCCAGTGAACCCTAGGATTGAACCTCTGATGGTGGATGAATTGCAGAAACTATTAGAGTCAAAGATCATTTTCCCAATCAAACACTCAACTCAGGTATCCAACCTAGCACCAGTCAGGAAAAAGAATGGAGACATAAGGCTCTGTGTGGATTTCAGGGATCTAAATAGGGCTTCCTTGAAGGATCACTACCCCTTGCCCTCTATGGAACAAATTTTACAAACTGTGGCTGGATTAGAGAGATTTTCTTTGCTAGATGGTTTCTCTGGGTACAATCAGATTTGGTTGGCTAATGAAGACCAGCATAAGACTGCCTTCACCACAAAATGGGGAACATTCGCCTATGCAATGATGCCTTTTGGTCTTTCAAATGTTGAAGCCACATTTCAGAGGGCAATGGATGTAGCATTTGGAGAGATTATCAATAAAATCATTCTAATTTACCTAGATGACCTCACTGTTTTCTCAAAAAATGCTACTGATCATTTTGACCATTTAGAAGCAGTTTTTAAGAAATGTCAAGAGTTTGGAATATCTCTAAATCCTAAGAAATGCATTTTTGCAGTACCTCAGGGTAAACTTTTAGGGCATATAGTGTCTAAAGAAGGAGTCTCTATAGATCTAGAAAGAGTCACTGCTATAATGAACCTGTCTCTGCCTGTCAATAAGAAAGCAGTTCAATCCTTCTTGGGAAAGATTAACTTTGTCAGTAGGTTCATATCAGACTTTGCAGGCCTAATAAGACCAATTACACTGCTTTTAAAGAAAGACCTGGTATTCAAATGGACTGCAGAAGGGAGACAGGCTTTTGAAGAAGTCAAGAAAGTAATTTCAACAGCCCCAGTATTGAGGAACCCTGACTTCTCTAAGTCTTTTATAATGTATGTTTATGGAGGAGAATTCAATGTTGCTGCTGTCCTGACACAGAAAGATGATCAACAAGAAGGAGAGCATCCAATAGCCTTTTTCTCAAGGACTCTTAGGGAGTATGAAGATAGGTATAACTTTGTAGAGAAATAGGCATATGCTATGGTAAAAGCCCTCAAGAAATTCAGACACATGGTCACAGGTAATAAGATTTTGATACTAGTGGCTTATCCAAGTGTCAGAGAATATATTATGGAAGGAGAAATCACTGAGAAAAGAGCAAACTGGATAACAAAGATTCTTGAATATGATGTGGAGGTCACTTGTCAGAGGCAAGGGTTTGTGCTAGTATATGGTTCAAGATATGGAAAAAATGATAACTGAAGAAACAGAGGAAGAAAATGTATTGAGGATACAAGAGGTTGATCAGAATTCTTGGGTCACAAATAGGATCCAGTTTATGAAACATGGAATTTTCCCAAAAGAGCTCTCTCAGGATAAGAAGAGGTAGTATAGGCAATAGGGAGTTCATTTTGTTTTAATTGACCAAGTTCTTTTCAGGAGAAACACTGATGGCATACTTTTAAGATGCATAGAAAAGGATGAAGCCCAAAGAATACTATATGAGATGCACCATGGAGTGTCAGGTGGACATTTTTCTGCAAGAACCACAGCTATAAATATAAGCCAGGCAGGTTACTTTTGGCCCACTTTATTCACAGACTGTTATCAACTGGTTAAAGAATGCCAATCTTGTCAATACTATGTAGGGAAGAGAAGGAATGCAACAATGCCCCTTAGTCCTATAATTGTTGATGAACCATTTGCCCAATGGGGTCTAGATTTCATTGGAATGATCAATCCAGTGTCAAGTATGGGGCACAAATGGATCCTAACTGCTACAGATTATTTTACTAGATGGAGTGAGGCAGTCCCACTAAAAGAAGCAATAGAAAAGGTGATTCTAGACTTTCTGGAGGGTATCACTACTTGCTTTGGGCCTCCTCATACTGTAATTTTAGATAATGCAAAGGCATTTTTGGGGGTAAAGATATCTGACTTTGCACTAAAGTATGGAATCTACTTGAAGACCTCTTCCAATTATTATCCTCAAGGTAATGGTTTAGCAGAATCAACTAACAAGAATCTGATTAGACTTATTAAAAGAATAGGGGTTGATCATCACAAAGAGTGGCATAAAGTGCTCAATATAGCATTGTGGGCAGACAGAATTACACCAAAACAAGTGACAAAAATGTCCCCATATGAATTGGTCTATGGTAAACCTACTGTAATGCCCCTGAGCTTGGAGATTCCTGCTCTCCAGTTATTGAAACAGATTGAGATTGAGGAAAATGGCCCCATGCAGGTCAGACTTGCTGAGCTCCTAGAAGTTCAAGAAAAGAGGGATTCAGCACATGAATCATTATTGAAACATCAGAAAATAATCAAAGATTGTTTTGATAAGAAAACTTCAAACCCTCATTTTGAAGTTGGATCAGTTGTTTTGAAATGGGATGAGAGAGCTGCCAAGCCAGGTCAACACAGTAAATTTGAGTCATTATGGACTGGCCCCTATAAGATCCGTTCCTATAAATAGCAGAATTCTTTTGAACTTGAAATGATGGAGGATGAGCCTAAGGAGATTCCTGTCAACAGGATCTACTTGAAGCATTTCAATTAGACAGTGTCTTTCCTGTGTATTATACATAGATAGTTTCCTTTTGTTGTTGCTTTGTTTTTCCCGCTTTTGTTTGAATAAGTGTTTTATAAACACATGGCCACAGCTTAAGTCTCTTAAAAGTCTCGAAACTTTTGCATTCATTAAACTTCTCAAATCCCTGAAATTCCTAAAAGGTACCCAGCGCAGCCACTTTTTATGATGTGTCTGACACTCTGTCCCACTCAGATCACTTAAGATTTTATAACAGTTTCCATTTTAAATGCCATTTATGAGACTTGATGCATCATTAAAATATCCCAGCGACATGAGTTAAAGTTTAAACCAAGTTTCATTTGTTATTACTTCTGCTAAGTGTCTTCCCTGTTGCTGCATTTTCATCGCAAAACCTGCTTCCTAAGTGTGTCTTCCCTGTTGCAAAGCTTCTATCCTTGTTACAAGCTTCCATACTCATTTGCAGTAAGTCCAATAGTTTTTTGAAATTTGTAGAAAGTAAGTTCAACAGTTTTCAGCAAACACAAAAATGGCAGAAGCATAGTCTTCTTAGCAGGGGCTTGGGATTTACGAGTCTCTTGACAGGCTCCTCGCCAACAAATCATACGCTTCGGCCCCTGCGCAACCTTTAAGGACCTATCCAAGGACTAGGGTTCCAAAGATTGGCTATGTAGTTGACCCAGCTAAGGTGTAGGATTTTGCAGATGGTATTGCCGAACCAGCCCTACAGAAGTCTGGAAAAGCTCTACAAGAGGGAGCACACCAAAGATGCCTCTTGAAGGCCAAAGCTAAATAGTTTGAAACATTCAGCATGAGGATTTGGACCACCCAATTGGTGAAATTCATAGTCCCGAGCATGCATTTATGCCCTGACCTAATTGAGGTATGCACGGAATTGTTTCATGCACCCTCAAGCACCATTCAAAAGGGACCCTTCATGGTGCAAATCACACTGAAGGCCATCAGAGATATGTTGGCCCTACACTATGACAGCATGGCCACATTTCCCACAGTTGCTAAAATGTAGAAGACATGGGCAAAAGTCAAGTTTCAACTGAGATTTCTTAATTCAGAGATGCAGTTGGGAGATGAAAATACCCAAATGCTAGCACTGCCAACGAGAAGGGCACAATTTACACAGGCCAGTCAGGAAGCGCTATCTATGATAGCATTTATCTTCAAAATGAAGGAAGACATAACTGTTTATGATTGGCAGCTGGCCATTCTATTCCGAATGAAGACTGTTGATAAGTCTCAAGAGTTTCTGCTAGATTTCTCTGAGCAGATTGCCTACTCAATGGCCGAACAACTCGCCAATTTCAAATCAACAAGGGTTTTCAGGTATTCCTCTTATCTGTTTCACCTTATGCTATACCAAAACTATGCCATCTTTTCCCAGTATATGCATCTGGACATGTATGACCCAAGTTTTGATCCAAATAGAACCATCCCTGTGTCTGCATGGACCCATGTTTTGTCTGAATCGTCTGACCCTTACGAGTTTTGGGAACTTTTTGTCGCCCATGCTTTTACTCACCTAAGCCTGGAGCCTGTTGAGAATAGATTGACATTGAGTATCAGAGGCCTCATGGCAAATTCCCCCATTCCCTGTGATTATTTCTTTGGGTCTCACCATACTATTATCAGGGTCCATGGTTTTAATGGGGAACCAATGTTGCTACCCAAGGTTCTGACTCCTAGGCTAGCCTTCTTAGAGGTCACCCATCAAGTGTCTGTGGTTGATAATGAATACGGTGCTGGGAAGAAGAAAAAGAAAATGTATGACCTTCCCTGAGTGAAGAAGAATATGACCCTGTTGGTTAGAGATGCTGAGCATTTATTACTGAGAAAGTTAGCTGTCTTGGGTTTTCTTTTAGTTGAAGATAAATGGAGATATGATCCAGTCAGTTTCATCACCTTATGGGTCAAGAATAATAAGATTGGTGCCAAAATTGTGCACGAGGGTCGTCCCTTTGGGAAGACAGAAGAAACCCTAAGGAGGACACCCCTGATTTATATGCAGAATTGACAGATTGACCATTTGAGGGACCCAGGCCATGGGAGGTATTTTATAAAAAGGAGAAGCCCTATGACCCTAAGCTCAAAATGGGCACTGGTTTAAAGAAAAATTTATTAAGAGATAGGGAATGGAAAGCTGAGAAGATAGAAGCCTATTGGAAATATAGGCAGGAGATTTTTGAAATAACCCACTCCTTTGGCAAGGTTGATACAGATTAGAAATGGGAGTCCATTTGGGATGAATGGCATCCTTCTCCAGTCTCTAGCCCTGATACAAGTAAGATCAAAAAAAGGGGAGAGGAATTTGAAGAAGAAACGGAATCCACTCACACAGTGCAAGCCCTAGGACAAACATCATCTGCACCTGCAGTAACCACCTGGCCCCAATCTCTCAGTGCTATAGAGAAGCAAAAGAGTGTGGTGTCATCACCACCTAGAGGGACCCCATTAGTTTCAATGAGTGGGGCTTCCAGTTTTGTGCAAACACCACTATTAACAGTGGTAAATGTTGAGGAGAAAGAAACACAACAAGAGGAAGAGAGGCCAAGGAGACACAAGAACCTGAAACTTCAACCTGATTCAGATGAGGAGGTAGAACCTTTATTGCAACCACCATCAAGTGTCTTAGTTGCTCCTCAGGTATGTGCTTCTTCTCCTTCTTCTTCTCAGTCTTTTTCTTCTTCAATAGGGGTGGCAATCCCAACTGGCCAAATAGTATCCCCTGCCACCTCTGTTGTGCCAATTTCTCATTTTTCCCCACCTGTCACTACACAGGCCATGTCATTACAGGCCACATCATTGCCTCCCTTTTCTCCTTCTTTTCCCAGAAGATTACCTCCCCAGATCCCTCCTAGCCAACATTTGGCTATCCCTTATGGCCTGCCACAAGGTCATCCTTTTGCGGGCGGGTACATTGCCTCTCCCCCTACCTTCCAAGCTCAAGCAGACACTGCCAAGAAGGCTAGGGAAGCCCGATTGGACAAAAAGAGAAAGAAGGAAAATAAAGCTCAGGTTGTCCCACATATGAGGTCACTATTTAACCCAATCCAGCAACAGCTAACTGTGACCCATTTGTCACCAAATGTAGCAAAACCAAATGAGCAGATGCAGCCCCAAGAGTATACAATGAGTGCAGTGGCAATGGATATGTCACTCTTCAAGCCACAAGACAGGGTAGAGCTGCTCAATGAAACCACTTCTGCTGTAGCCACTGACTATCTGAAGTTATCCAGGAAGCTGTAGAAGGTGGAAGCTGATCTGACTCAAGAAAAGACACATAGTGAGACTCTGGTTGCTGAGCTCAAATCAAAGAATGATGAGATAGAAGATCTTAATAAACAGTTGCAAAATATTGTTTCATGTCAGATCCATTAGGCTACACAGAGCCAAAATGCTTCATTGAAGGAAGAGCTGACCCAGGTGAAGTCTATTCTGGCTACCCTAAAGCAGGAAAAGGCCACATTGCAAAAGAGGCATCAAGATTCCTCTCAATAGGCCACATAGTTGCAACAGCAACTGTTGAAAGAATAGAACAATGTTGCTGCCATACAGGCTCAACTTCAAGCCGAGCAACAAACAGCAAAGCAATTGACCCTTGAGTTGTCAAATAGGCCACAAAATACAGGAGTGTTAAATTTAGTTAAGGAGCTATATGCATCGGTGTGGGCAAGAATCTCTGAGGATATTATCCAGCTCAGACCCTCTTTAACCTTCCTGCTGCATGCACAGCAATTATGTGAAAAGGTGGAGACCTCAATTCAGGCCACTCTGTCCACTGTTTCCATGAGAGTTTCTGATTCTCAATTGCTGCTGGGGAAACTTTATGATATATCTGATGAAACATTGTTAGCAGCAGGGATCAGTGACAAGATGATAGCTGCCAAACGGGTGAATGAGGTTCTCAGTTGCAACTCTGCTGCAATTACTTGCTAGGAGCTCCTGGATGTGGTCAAGGAAGGAGTGAAGGACATGAAGAAACACATTGAAGACCTGGTGCAATTGGGCCTTCCTTCTCCTTTTCCTGATAGCAACACAGTACTAATGGTTGATGAGATCAAGCCTCTGTTGCTAGCCAGACAAAATGATCAATCAGTTTTCCAGGGCCTAACAGATGCTTCATCAGTATCAGAAGTGGAAGTTGTTTTGATTCCTATGGCCCAACTTGATTTCCAGTTGAAAGCAGTGGTTCACGTTTTGTAAAGCTTTTCACATAAGGACATGATCAACCTGGATTTGGCCTTCCAGGACTTGCAGAATAAACAGGGTTTATCTGATGCTGAGTGGTCTATATATCAGACAACTTTGTATAATTTGTAAATTTTGCTGTATAAATATATTTTTGGGATTCTTTTTTAGCAGGCTCAAAAGTCCTCTGGGTCGCCAAGAACTGTAGAGTAAAATACTCTACACTTTGATATTTGAGTTTCAGTTTTGTTTCTGTGCACTTCAGTTTTGCAGCAAGGGTTTTGACACACAGCGCGAGCACAGAGCGCAGGCGCAAGGGTTTTTCATTTTTGAAAATTTTGCCAAAGTCCCAAAGTTTAGTGGAAACCGCCACGTGTTAGCAGCCGGGATACATTTTAGAGTTTCTCAGAGTGGCCGCGAAGAGTGCCACATATCTTTTTGCATTAAGGCGGAAGCCACCAAGTGTCGGCATCCGTTCAAGTTTCTTCTAAGTTTCAAACATTCTTTTGAATGTTTCTTATAATGTAGCGGGCCCCTTTTAAGAATTTCAGCATGTGCGGAAGGCGCCAAGTGGCGGAAGCAGAGAGTCTCTTAAAATTTTCTTAGAGTTACACGGAAGGTGCCGCGTGTCCCATGAAGTTTTGGTGGAGAGCACCAAGTGTCATCTTCTGCAGCTTCCCTTTTATTTTTCATCGCTAAGTAAAAGATGTTGGTGGGCCCCGTTGATATTTTTGTAGTGCCAGCGGAGTGCGACATCTGTCACCATCCGCATGATTCTTGTCAATCCCTCATGTTTCTATAAAGTTTTCTCAGAGTTGCGCAGAGAGCGCCAAGTGGTAACATCCGCAGAGGTTATGTTTAAATGGTAAAGTATCTCAGACTGCAGCGGAGATTGCCAGGTGTCATCTTCCGCAGGACCCTGTAGTGTTTCAAGAGTTTCTCTAAGTTGCAGCGGAAAGCTCCAAGTGTCATCTTCCACAGAAAGTTCCTAAAAGTATCTACAGTCTCTCTAAGTGTAGCGGAAGCCACCACGTACACAGTTTCTCATATCAGCGGAAAGCGTCACCTGTCCCTTTTTCTTTTTGAAGCTGCTCAGGCACGGACTGTTGGTGGGTCCCATTTTCAATGTTTCTTAGTTTCCAAAGTTCAGCGGATCATGACAGATGGCGAAGCCCGAGCATTCTTAGTATAAGCCACAGTAAAGACTCAACGGGCTGCGGAGAGTGCCACGTATCTTTTGAAAGGGCCACGGACGATGCCAAGTGTCAAGTTCTGGTGTCTCCTGAGAAAGAAGTAGTTTCTTAAGTAAGTCAAGCGGAGGATGCCAGGTGTTAGTTTCTTATTGTTCTGGAAAGATGAAGGAGTTTCAAGAAAGAGGCGCGAATAGATGCCAGCTGTTTCAAGGGTTTATAGTCACAAAGACTATTAGAAGCTGCGAAGCGTTCCTCCCTGGTTCAAGTAAGTGGGGTTACATGTACTTGTTGCAGCCAATGAATTTGCAGTGTGGCTAACTGTTTCTGATTCGAAGGAGATCTTCTAACAGACACTTTCAGTTAACTGCCAGTTTGGTTAGACCATTGAGATTTGATCGTGCGGGCAATCTTTGAGCCAGTTCTATGCTCTATAAATAGGGGTTCAGATCACAGTGCCGGAGGATATACAGAGAGAAGATATACAACATTGGAGATATAGAGTTTTTCTACATCATAGATTGTTAGAGAACTTTGAGGATCTTTTGTAGTGGCTAGTAATATCATTTGCCTTTGCTCTGTTTTCTTGATTCAGAAAGTTTGTATAACTGTGCATGATTCTGTGCCTTTTATGTAACTAGAACATTAATAAAGATAGAGTTCTGTGCCTTTGCTGATATTTTCTGTGTTATTGCAAAATATTCTGATTTGTGGGCCTTTGATCCTATTTGTTTTTCATCTGTTACATTGATCATGCACTATTTGCTCTTTAATGTGGCTGAATCCTAAAATAGTTTCACTGTGCTTAATGTTGAGAAACAAAATCACATTCAGGCACATTGCCATAGTTTAGTTTCCTTTTTTAGTTGCATTTGTGATTCTGTTTAACTCTATTCCTTTTCCCCAAACACTTTTGAGATAAAGAAGAGCCAGCTTCTTTAAAATCTGGAGGTCACTCTAAAGAGCATTCCCACGTTTCAGAGTTTCCCATGTTGGTGTTGGAAACAGTGCAATTATGAGCATCAACAGTTAGTTTTCAATAGGCTTACTTATGCCTTAAGACCATGGAAAGAGTGATAAATGAACACATTGCAAAGCTACAATTCCCAAAGAAAAGTATTGTAAGTGTTGAACTAGTTGTTGTGGGAAGCAATGCAATAGATCAGGTTGAATGTGTGGTTAGACTTGGATTGAGCTTTGTGCGGCAACATCATATGATATTTGTGATGAAAGTGAAGATAGTGTTACCACATATGTTCATTTGGATGGATCGTCCCTTGGATATGATGATGATGTTGCTTTGTCATTTCACTCTCAACATAAAACTTCAAGGATGAGAGTGACGTGTGCATTTAATTATAGTTGATTTGAGATAGATAATGTTGTAGACATTAGGTTTCACTTTGATGGCCTTTCCATGGATGGTGATAAAAGGGATACTACGTGGGATTAGTTTGACAGTGTGATCAAGAAGGTAGAGGTGTGTGATGTAACATCTTGTGACAGTGGTGCAGAGGATGCTGATAATATCTACACTTATTTGCAGTTGGTTTTGTTAATTTGTGGAGAAGATAGTGATGGTCATTATTTGTTTGATGAGATCCCATATTTTTTTTTACATTAATTAGAAAGTTTAAAATAAAATCTTATATTGAATCATACAATATTTCACTCCAACTTATGTTTTCCCAAAGCTTTGTTATCTATCCATCTTGGTAGGGACTCTCTATGAGTTTAAACTATTCCATCATTGATGTTACAAAATGGGTTGATTGCTTTGTAAGCTTAGATTTATTTATGATTCCTTATATTTGTTGTCCATTGCATTCTAATCTTTTGGAAAATTGATTTGCCAAGGTCCTTAAATCTGTTATGAAAATAAGTTGGTTGATAATTGACCCAATATTGAGGATACACAATAGACATGGCTTCAAGAAGTTCACCACGAGGGAATTGTTCTCTAATCTTTGAGAAAAGAGATATCACAATATCATTTAAAGTAGTACTTACAGAATCAAAAATCTTGTCAAGAGCTTCCCTTATAATAGGTTCTTCTTTGATAGTATGCTTGACCCTAGAAAAATAATGCATTGGTATCTCATATCCTTGTACAAAGACACATGACTCCCTAGACTTGCATTAAACTATAAAAATTAGTAGGATTATTCACATTTGTCATCAAGTGCCAAGTAGTAAATTTTGGAATCCTAAATGATTGCTTTGATAGATATAGATTATCGAGTGCCATGCATATCATTTTATGTACCATAGTATATTCTAAAATATACATAGTTCTTTATTGAGCTTTTTTACAAGAATGTACATTTCATCTAGCATGGGAAGAATACTAGACAAAGTTAGGGGTGTCTCTATGTCACTTAACCTATGTAAGAGGTCAAGAGCTCTATCTACTATGAGGTAATGTTTGTGCATTACTCCAATAAAGGATTGATATTCTAAAAAAAAAGAATTCCATTGGTTCATTCAAGGAGATCCATCTAGTATCAACATCCTTAAGAATCTTGTTTCCTGCATTTATTCCCTCAACAAAATTTTTAAATTCCTTATGGGAGGAAATTTTTGGAAACAAAAATCGAGGATAGATTGGCTGCAGGAGGGGGACAAAAATACCTCATTTTTCCATAGCTCTATTAAAGATGTCAGGGTAAAAGCACAAAGTTGTGTCACACTTTTATAAAGGAAATGGCCAACATTGATCTAACTTTTTAACTTGAATCATTAAAAAGTGACGTATATGTTTTAAATTTTGAAATGATGTAAACTAATAAAATATTTATTTTTTAGTATATTTTATGTTTGTATTTTTTGAATAAATTTAAAAAAATATTTGAATATAGTTTTTAATAAATTGACACTATAATTTAGTTGTTGATAAAATGCTGAAAAATGAAGTTACATGAGACGTCAATCTTTATATAGTAATTTTTTTTTTCTTCAATTTTTTTTGTGTATTTATAACTTCAAACTTTACTGCATGGATATATTTTTTTCCAATTTTGATAAATATATATTTTTAAATAAATAATAAAATGTGCATGTAATAAAACGTAGTTGTTTCCATTCGACATCAACTTTCATATTAACTATTTATCTAAAATAGAAAAAAAATTATACCATCTTGATATAGATTCTTTTATCTAGTGCATCATATTTTTTTCAATTTTTATTAATAAGTTTTACTAATTTTCTTTGACATGGTAATCGACCTAATGTTTTGTGCTGATAACCTACTTTTAGTAAAAATAGAAAGAAAAATATAAATAACAATTAAACTATTAAAAAATATACATTTTTGAAAACTAAACTTATAGATCTACAAAAGGGTATTTTTATATTTTTTTAAAAATGTTATTTACACAAGTAGAAGTTGAAATATCAAGTTTTTCAAATAATTTTATTTTTTGGGTAAATTGGCCTCATAGTGGTGCTACATATGCATTTAGCCAACAATTTTAGTTGGAAAAGTTGTGGACATATCTAACTTAGCTAGACTGAATCTTACAAGATCATATGTTTGACCAAAATTAATTTTTAGTTAGAAATACTTAAATTCACTTGTGTTGATAAGTCAGCTGAAAGTGTGACACAACTTTGTGCTTTTACCTGACAGGTGAAATGTGAATTTCCTTCCCTCTCTCATCTCTTCTCAATTTAACTCTCTTTCTTCTTTTCATGATATTAGTGTGGAAGTTTCTCTTGACTTCTCTTCCCTCTTCTAGGAGAGTGGACCTTTAGCTTTGAAGGAAGAGCAAGTTATTTTGGAGTGCATTCCTTCTTGTGTTTCTAATGACATGAACAACATGCTTATGTGTCTGATCTCTCTAGAAGAGATTGAATATGTGGTGTTCTAGATGAAGAAAGAGAGATCCTAGGCCTAATGTTTTTCCGATTAAATTTTTTCAAGAATTTTGGGACATCCTGAAGACAAATTTGTTAGAGGTTGTTTAGGAATCTAATTCTAACAAAAGGATGCTTAAAGCTCTCAATACAATATTTGTATCCCTAATTCCTAGAAAGGAGGGAGCAGACTCATTAGATTAGTTTTGTCCTATTGCTCTTTGAAATGTGATTTACAATATTATATCTACGCTTATCTCTTGTTACATCCCCAATTTTGATTATGTTTAACTTTTACTTTTTATGTGATTAAATAAGTAAGTAATCATAGCATAATGATTTGACGTTTGGGGAAAATGTCAGGATAAATCATTGATTACATGGACTATGATTATGCTTAGATTTAGACATGAGATTACATATTGTTAAGATTATTTTAACATGATGTTTAATGATTTATTGACGATACACTGATCATAGTTTGTATGACATTGAGTGTAACCAAGAAAAAAGATTTCCAATTCCAAGAAGGGAAGAAGAGTATCACCTAGGAGAAGGAAATAAATGTTGAGGAAAAAGTCAGGTCGCCATCTGAGTTCCAAAGTTGTTCTTTCTGTGAACCTTCATGAGACAAAGTATGTATTATTTATCTATCCTTGTTTAGGTGATTTAAATTTGACTATTTTTGTTTTGTCGAGTAAGGGTTTTCGATGTCAAACCTTGTTTAATTTGGTCTTGAGATATAAGTTTTTAGAGGTTATAGTTTAACCATTCTTCTTGTCAGGAAGTTCTCGACCATGTTCCTTTTCTTTTCTTGATGACTGGCACTAATGTGAGCAAGAGGTTGTGAAGAGATAGCATATCTCAACCCCATTGCCACAATTTGCAAATGGTTATTATCATCATTCTTAGAATGGTGTTGCTACCATTAAAGTTGATATCTTGTATTTATTTAATTATATTTAAATAACATATATATTATGTCTCCCTTTTATGTTTTAAACACTTACCAACTTGAGATAAGATTTTGATGGTTTTGATAACCATGACTATGAGGTGGTGCCACAAGGTGGTGCATGCTCCATACATTTCCATGTAAAGTGGGAAGAGTGGGATTAATACTCGGCTAGTGGGCAGATACATGCTCTTTTCAGGGAGCTTTCCTTGGTAATGCTATCTCTCTGGTGGTATGGGTTCTTCAAGTTTGTTGCTATCAATTTTCATGGTGGATAGTTAGTGAAAGGGTAGACTGTGCTGGGAGAGGGAAACAAAGATAGAGGGAGCTCGAGTCGAAATCTTACAGACCAAAGGAGGACTATGTTAAAACCTTAGCAGGTAATTTCTCAACCATGGCCGAAACCATGATGGTGGATATGTAGTATCCTTACTTTATTATATATATACTTTCTTGTGTTTACGAACGACTGGGTAAGTTGATACCACTTCTTTTTTTCATAACAATTGCTCAATAACTTGGCCTTTGTATATTACAATGTATACTGAGAGACTTAACAAACTATGGGCATTACTATAAACTTTTTTATTTTGAATAGCATAAAACAAATGCTAGATTCTTAACACTCGGTCTCGACTGTATGCTTAAATGCTAGATTCTTAATAGTGGATCTCGATTGTATGCTTAAATGCTAGACTCTTAATAGTCAGTCTCGACTCTATGCTTTGAATTGTTATGGTAACTTATGTGAAAATCATGTGTTTAAATAAGTTGACTACATTGTAAATACTGTCGGCTCCTCTTGGCTATGGAAGCATATTCTATATTAAAGGAAGCCAGTCATTTAAACAATATTTTCCCAAGATTAGAACAAGGCGTCATAGTGGTGCAAGACCAAAGTTATTATTATCTTGAGAAGCACAAAATATTACTGGAAATTAAAACCTTTCTTTTGACAGTTGGGCAGAGCTGGGGTTAAAAACCTGAGCCCAAGTATGAATTGGGTGGTCTGTATGATACCTATATTGTATAGTGTTGACTAATGATTATATTGATATGTTAACAATATTGTGTTTGGTAGAATCTTTGGCCTCTATAGATTTGAAATATGTCATTCGATGTTATCCTTTTAGGTATGCTTTGGGATTAGAAAAGATGACTTCTAAGGATCTTGCATACATGCATATTGAACATGCAAATCTTTTTATATGAATATAATTGTCTTGTATCAGCCATTAAATTATCAACTTGGATTAGAGGTGAATCCAAGAACTAAATTAACTATCTTGGGCAAACATAAAATGTCTTGTCAAAATTATTATTTGTGTCAATACTCGCTTGAAACTAGAAAATATTTACATATTTAAACTTTTGGATCATGGAATAGAGTGATGTGGAGTCACAGATTTCATGTTGTAGTGGCAACAGGTAAACTTCTATAATAATGAAGACCTCTATGTGAATCATTTTGGTAGTGTACTCTAGATTTCAAAGTAGATAATGAAATTCAGTAAGACTATGGGTGAGAGTTACCGAGATATCCATTAGATGGAATGAGTTAAACAAAACTTACTGTTGGATGAGATAACTTCTAAGTCGAGATAGATGTGGGTGAACAATCAACTACGTTCATTGTGAAAGGTCTATGTATATGAAATATTTCGCCAAAGTAATGCATCCATTGATTCATTGTGCTACAGGTGACATAACCTTCTAGTAGTGTCATACATAGTTAGAGTGGATCTATAGTTGTATGACCGTGAAGAGTTATGAAGGACACAACAAGTTAGAGACTCATATGACAAACATATTGGTTCTTTATATATATTCCCTTCATGAAGGGTAGGACCACTTTCAGGAAGGAAGTTGTGCAAGGAACCGTCGGTATGTGGTTGGAGGAAAAGCATTCAGGTGATGCTCTCCTCCCCAAGTAGAAGACATGCCAAGACATATGAATACAAATACAAAAACTCCAAATGTAGTATATCCTATTATATGACTTGACAATCAATTTCAATGTAAACTTGACATTATTTCCATGAGAAAAATATTATGATTGTAAAGTGAAGGAACTTACTTGCATTCTATCTTTGAACATGTTATACATTTTCAATTTGAAAATATTGAAAAAAAGGATATGATCTTTTATGTAATTATTATGCAAATGATTAGTGTTTGTTAAACATATGATTATAATAACCATGATTTTTATTTACTTGATGATAAAATAGGAATGTAATTTCCAAGTAATATGAGATGACATTTTACATGTGGTGTCAGAGCTGCCAGGTTTGATACATGGACTTATGAGCTCACTACGTGAAAACTTCCTCAGACATTAACAGTTGCCAATGTTTGAATCTTCTTTTACCAGAATGGTAAGAACAAAATTGACACCAAGTAAGAAGGTAATGTGTAGGACCCCTCCTCGGTACCTGCCATTATGACGGGGAGTGATCTTAGATTCTGCTACTATAGTTCTATGATGAGACATCTTATATGTGGTTCCAGTGTTTTGATTAGACTACATCTACGGTTACACATTACTTTTGGACATATGATTCTAGCTTAGACCTATGGATTGTTAGGAACACTGAGAGGGGGGTGAATCAGTGTTCTAAAAATCTTTTCATGCATTTTAACTTTCAGCTATTTCCCAAATCTAATTAAACAAAAACACAATATGCATATGAACAACAACCATGAAACCATGACACATGAACACCAAGATTTTTACGTGGAAAACCTAAAGAGGGAAAAACCACGGAGAGGATTAACTTTCATATATATATTGCAATCTTTACAAAAATAATGTTCAGACTTGGTCACTCCACAGGTCTGGAACATGTTGGCTTACTGCCATGAAGTACAACTAGGTCTAGCAGGTTCACTGCCTCAACCCTAAACCTAGAAAAATTACAATAAGGGATGTTAAACCCTAATGAAGGCTCACTATCAGCTCACTGCCTTGATGATGATAGCTTGCTTCCAATCACATTGCACATGAAAACTAAATATTGCTTAAGCATCTGCCACTATGCCAGGGTGCAGTCATTTAGTAACTGAATTCTGAATCCTAGGTCTTCATTGATGTTGATCTTCTATCTCTGCTCCTCTACTTGCATGCTCGCATCTCTTACACACAGCACACCACATCCACAACTGAATTACATCACCTTTATATATCTACATCATGAATTGATCCATAGTTAGGTCAGCATCCAAGAAGTGAAACTTGTACATAGAAAGATGTAGCTTGTCACTCAATCCAATGCACTATGTGTCGCGCGGACCCAAATATTTTTCCAAACATGTTCATATATGTTGTCTCTAATCATTTAAATACTTAAATAGATCTTTCACACACTATCCTTTCTCCACATCATGATTTATCTCACCAGTTGGACTGTTCCTCAAGAACATGTTTAACAGGTTCATTTATTGCTTTGTAACTTCTATTGCAGATCACAAAACACTTCCAAAATCGTATCAAAGACTCTTTACACATTCCCGATCTTACCCTTAGAACTGCAAGGCATGATATCATCTTGCAAAGAAATGCGGACCATCAGAACTAAGGCTCTGTCTCTGTCAAACACTATACCGATACTTAGCAACTTGCAACTATCTTTCCGGTAAACTTTAGATCTCCTAACTCTTGAATAAGACACTTCACATAAGTGTTTACAACACCTCAAGACTGCATAACAAAATACTTATCTACGGAGGAATGCGGACCACTGTACTAGACCCTATTCATTGTTCCTGCTATACCTTTGCTTACCTAGACTTAGACATTTCTTCAAGATGACTTCTGGAGAAGGTCAGGACTTAATCTCTGAAGCATAACACTATCAAACAACAACTAACATCATACCTGAACTGCATCTGCAAGTCTTCAATTGCGGAGGCATACTAGCTGACTTACTGTCCTTTACTCAGAATACTTTCCATACTTTGCCATTTTCTGTCAACCGGACCTGAAATCCAACATGTTCTTCCAGAGATATCTCTTCCTATCATGGTGATAGGTTCTCTGAGCCTTGTTGCCATCAATGACAACATATAAGTCAATACTAGAGTAGTGTCTCTTGCCAACAATCTACCCCTTTGGCATTGATGGCAACACTTAGTGAAAAATGCTTGATTGCTCCCCCTTACTGTATACACTTTATTCTCCTACTCCCCCTGAGATGATTATCTATTTTTCACTAAACTTCTTCTCCCTCTTTAACATCAATGGCAAAGGGTGTGATCCAGAACTCAAAAAGTAGTCAAAATTTCAAAATTTTATATATTCTGCCGCATATTTACAAGCACAATCTTCAACTTAATTTATGATTGAAGGAAAAATGTCACTATACAGTCTTTATTATAGATATCTCTTCATTCCATCTATTTCTTACACTTTCTAGAATGTGGATGTGGCCATTCATAAAAAATACTAGCTTCTATGCCTTCTGGACATCTGATGGTGTATCAATTAGTGCTTGAGATTTCAAGGCCTCATCTGCCAGATTGGTCATGGAATCAATTTTCAGATTTATCAGTCCTTTCAGCTGGCACAACCTGTCTTTGATTTCTCCCCTTTTCTTCATCAAAGTGTTCAAATCATTATGGATATTAGCAACTTGTTTTTCTTTGGCATTTATTGACTCAGCTACTGGATTATATGTCTCAGAGATGTATAGAAGTTTACATTCCAATTCTTTAATTTTATCTTCTAGCTCCTTTGTGATCTTTGGCCAAGATAAACAAAGAATGTATATTTTTCTATCTTCTTCAATGGCACATTGTATGTTCTCAATTCCATTTTCTAACAGAGTTTTATCTTTGTCTATCATAGTCTTCAACTCAGTCAATCTATTTTCATTAAACTCTTTTCTAACCTTTGATTCTACAGATTTTTCAAAAGATTCAAAATGTACACTTACAGAGTTTAATAGCTTCTTGAGGTGGTTAGCAAGGTATAATGAGGTATCCCTTAGAAATGATGGCATCAACTTTTCCAAGATAGTAGATGCTTCATTGATCAATTTTTTATCTTGACCATGTGATTGTAATAACTCTTCTTATGCCTTTGCCTAAACTATAGATACGAGCTTGAACTTTTGAAAAGGTGACAATGAGGCCAAGTTGATTGGTCCTTGAAGTAGTTCAGACTCATCTACAACTTGCTGACTCCCGGAACCAACTAAGACATTTGCAATGTCTCTTGCTCTCTCAAATACTTCCTCTTGATTTCATTCCAGAGGATCCATGTCCATATTTTCTAGTTGATCTGCATTTTATTCTGGTGTATGGCTCCTTATCTATTCCCTATTGCCTTGATCCTCAGCCTATTGCTCATGAGGCAAATCAGTTTCAATTTTGCCTTGATCTATCATATCCACTGTAGCTGTGTTGGGAACTTGATCACTCTATTCTGATATTTGATTTTTCTTTAATGCCTCTAGGGTGATTTCCTATGTTTCCTTAACCAATTTGTCAATTTATCCCAACATCAACGAGTTCATTCTTTTCTTGGTCCTGAAGGTATCTTTGATTTTTTTTGAGATTTTGATCTTCTCCTCAAGAGTGACTCTCGGACATAGTTGTATCAATGGGTGCTCTCTCAACTCAACATATTTTGCCATAGCTGCTTCTTTTCTTGTACTCATTATGTTTCCCAGGCTATGTGGTAGATCGGCAATAATTTCAATCAGGGCCTTATTGTAGATGTTTAGATAGTCTACAACAATAGTCTCAATGACACTCTTGTTTGAATCATTATACTTGTCATACAATTGAGCAATTGGCTTTAGGTTGCCATCTCCTGTTATGGCTTTGAGCACATCTTCAAGACTTATAGTAGCCTCTCTTGTCTGGGAGTCATCTTGTTGTACCCTTTGACCAATGTTACCCTTACTAGAGGTTTTCTTTTTGTTGGCTTTAGAGGCTTTAGTAGCCTTAGTCTTCATCCTCTTCACTTTCTCATCTGATTCAATTACTTCATCATCAATTGTTATACTGACATGCATTCTCTTTGCCTTGGTTTTCTTTCTCTTTGAGCTAGTGGAAGGAGTCTCCATGCTTGTAGATGGAGTGGGACCATAGGGAATGGATGTGGCTTCTATAGAGGTTGAGGCTTCGGTTTTCCCTCTTGACTTCTCTGACCCTTTTGGCTTATCCTTGGTTTCTTCCGGAGCTCCGGGCGATTTACCCTTTTTCTTTTCTTCTGCTTCCTTGATGGCTTGTGACTTTTCCCTTGCCTTTGCCACTTCTTCTTTTGTAAAGCCAACCTTAAAGGTGATTTCTTCTGCCACCTTCTTCATTTTCCTGGAGATTTCAGATTTTTTAACTTCAACATGAATTTTAGCATGTAGTTTATCATAAGTCCCGAATCTTTCTTCCTTGGGGTCTCTGGGTTTGCTTAGTACATGTTGTGCATACTTGTCAAGAATTATCTCATCTACTTCATACCCCATTGGCATTACCCAAATAGTTCTAGGCTCAACAACCTCCATGATCCTTTGTGACAATAAAGTAAATATTGTCTTTGTATTTACACTGTTTTAGGAATTATTTCTCTGGCTTGCATTGTTCTTTGAAATTTTTTGAAAAAGCCCCATAGGGCAATGTTTTGAGCATTTATATCACCTATGTTAAATATATGATCTTTGAATTGTATTGCAACAGGGTTAGCACTTGTCCAGATGAGATTTTTCATTCCTGACAATTCTTGCATAAAATAAAAGAATAGGCAAACAATCAGCATACCGTACTTGAATGGGTATTTCTACTCTTTGGTTTTCCTCATATTTTCCATCAATTGTTGTCGAAGTAGTTCACATAGATCATACTTTGCATATTCCTTTATCATCTGAAATGCTTTATAAATTGCAGTGCTAGAGACTGAGTTTTCCCTATTTGAAAAATAGATATTATACCCAATAACCATAGATGCGAATTTTACTACATTGTCTTCAATGTCATTGATGCTAAGTGCCCTCTTATCAAACTTCGCTCTGGTCGCCTCCATGTTCTTGTCATTTTTTGCAACTTTCAATAATGGTAACGATCCAATGGAGCATAAACTAGTAACAACCCTTATAGCTTCTTTTGTAATCTTAAAGGGTCTTTCAAGCCATATGAATTCATCATGGACTCTACTCAAAACATACTGGACCCATTCATCCTCGGTGAAAGTCAAAAAATTGATGTACTGAATGAATTTCTTAGTTTCCAATATTTTAAATTCGTCCTTCAACATGCAACCCTCATCGCTCAAATGATTCAAAAATAAGTCAGTGAGATTGATTCTCTAATGTTCTTCTAGGGTGACATGAATATAAGCCCTAATATCCTCCGCATGTAAGATTCCATGACGAACTTCTAAAAAATGCACCCATCTGATTGACTTATACTAATTTAAATGGTTGTTTCTTGAATTTTGGTCTTGGGCACTCATTAATGTCTACAACTTGTGGAGTCGCCATTTTAGATTTTGACAAGCATTTCAAAAAGAGAGTTTTAATGAGAATACCTTGATCCACTGCATTCAAGTTTTCAAAATTGCTTCGAATCTTGGTCGTGGATGCTCAAAAACTGCTTCAATCTCTCTAAATTTCTGATAGCTTTGAGTACAAAGTGATTTCAAAATCAAACAAGTTCTCTTTTGTCCTCCAGACGACTTAACCTAACCGTCATAAATACTCATTTCTAAAAGATACCAAAACCTTTCACTATAGAACACAGTTGATTAGGATTGCTTCGCAATATGCCGCATTAACCCTTTTTCTTTCAGTTTTTATTTTAAGAGGTGTGTCACTTCAGATTCCATTATACATCTTCGTGCCTGATTCTGGCACCCACATTCTGGCTGGGGGTTTTGAATTTTCAACACTACTCCCCCTGAGCCAGAGCTTCTCAATTTACTCTTCAAAGAAGGTATCCACATCAAAGGTTGGTGTGGATCTATCTTAAATTAAAATTACTTCCTTATCAATCCAGATCTTATCCATTTCTTCCTTAGTTTCAATCGGATCAACCTTTTCTTTTCCCTTCTCATTTTTCTGCTCTGTTTTCCTTTCTTTAGAATAGTGATATTTCCTAACATTCCTGTTTCTACAAAATCTTGCAACATGTCCAAATTTGTTGCAATTGAAGCATGCCACGCTCTTTTGACCTTGATTCTTTTCATTAATGGAATTTGATCTACATTAACCAGCCATATGTCCAAATCTATTGCATGAAAAACACTTTCTATTGAATGACTGACTATTCCTTGCATTTTGAAAAATTGTTTTTACTGAACTTCTGCATTCAACAGCTCTATGACCAAAGTTATTACAGGTGAAGCATTTCCCTTTAAAAGATTGTTCATTTCTCCCATTGTTGAATCTTTTCCTGATCTAATTTCTACATTCATTTGCTCTATGACCAACTTTCTTGCAATTGAAACACTAACTAGAGAGAGATAGAACATTCTGATTTATTCTGCTCTACAATGAGTAGCCTTATGACCAGACTTATTGCATGAATTGCAATAACCATTGAAAGATGGATACCTTTGAGCATTTGGTTGTCTGACCCAAGGTCTTCTAGGTCTTCTTCGTTGGTTTCTAAACTGGTATTCTTTGTTTTGCCTTGGCTCATTGTTTATTTGACTAGATTTTGAACTTTCTCGTTTCTCAAACCCTAAACCACGTTTGTCATCAGCATTCTTCTAGCTACCAATCATTTCATCAAGCTTAGCAGTACTTATTTTGAATTTTCCTTCAAAACTTTTGGCCTTTTCCAGGTTTGTTTTTAAACTTATAATTTCTTTTTCAAGTTTTGCACAATCTTCTGATCTATTTTCACAATTAGATTCAGATCATCTTCTACTCTTGTTCTTTCCATAACTTCTACTTTCAATTTATTCAGGACTTCATTTGCTGAAATCAATTGACCATTAACTTCTTTGTATTTGTCTATGAGCTTCTTGGCTTGCTCTTTTAACTTAGAGATGCATTAATCAACTTGTTGCAAATTTTCTTTCAGAGCCCTGACTTCTGCTTCATAATTTTCAAGATCTATAAGAGCTGCTTCTAGTTGCTTGTTGCCTTCATAATTTCCAAATCTCCTTGCTGACATGATAACACTATCCGAGATCTTCCTCAAGCTATTAAACTTCTTCCAAGGAACCTTGCTCTGATACCGATTGTTGACTATCAGGAACACTGAGACGGGGGTGAATTAGTGTTCTAAAAATCTTTTCATGCACTTTAACTTTCAGTTGCTTCCCAAATCTAATTAAACAAAAACACAATACGCATATGAACAGCAACCATGAAACCATGAGACATGAACACCAAAATTTTATGTGGAAAACCCAAAGAGGGAAAAACCACGGAGAGGATTAACTTTCATATATATATATTGCAATCTTTACAAAAATAATGTCCAAGATTGGTCACTCCACGGGCCTGGAACATGTTGGCTTACTGCCATGAAGTACAACTAGGTCTAGCAGGCTCACTGCCTCAACCCTAAACCTAGCAAGATTACAATAAGGGATGGTAAACCCTGATGAAGGCTCACTGCCTTAATGACGAAAGCTTGCTTCCAATCACATTGCACATGAAAATTGAATACTGCTTAAGCATCTACCACTATGCCAGGGTGCAGTCATTTAGTAACTAAATTCTGAATCCCAGGTCTTCATTGCTATTGATATTCTATCTCTGCTCTTCTACTTGCATGCTCGCATCTCTTACACACACCACACCACATCCACAATTGAATTACATCACCTTTATATATCTGCATCATGAATTGATCCAAAGTTAGGTCGGCATCCAAGAAGTGAAACATGTACATGTATAGAAAGATGTACCTTGTCACTCAATCCAATGCACTATGTGTCACACGGACCCAAATCTTTTTCCAAATGTGTTCATATATGTTGGCTCTAATCATTCAAACACTTAAATAGATCTTTCACACACTATCCTTTCTCTGCATCATGATTTATCTCACCAGTTGACCTGTTCCTCAAGAGCACGTTTAACAGGTTCATTTGTTAATTTCTAACTTCTACTATGGATCACAAAACACTTCCAAAATCGTATCAAAGACTCTTTACACATTCCCAATCTTACCCTCATAACTGTAAGGCATGATATCATCTTGTGGAGAAATACGGACCATCAGAACTCAGACTCTGTCTCTGTCAAACACTATGTCGATACTTAGCAACTTACAACTATCTTTCTGGTAAAATTTAGGTCTCCTAACTCTAGAATAAGACACTTCACATAAGTATTTACAACCCCTCAAGACCGCATAACGAAATACTTGTCTGCGGAGGAATGTGAACCACTGCACTAGACCCTGTTCATTGTTCCTGCTATACCTTTACTTTCTTGTTCCTACTATACCTTTACTTACTTGGACTTAGACATTTCTTCTTGAGATGACTTCCAGAGAAGGTCAGGACTTAATCTTTGAAGCATAATACTATCAAACAACAACTGACATCATACCTGAACCGCATCTGCAAGTCTTCAATTGCGGAGGCATACTAGCTAACTTACTGTCCTTTACTCAGAATACTTTCCATACTTTAGAAACAAATTTAAGAGTGCCCTGGTTAATAAGATTACCTAAATGTTTTTAGTGCAAAGCTTCTTGATAAAGTTTTAGAAGGTCGTGACATGCAAAGTCTGAGATGGCTTTGTAAAGTCATAAGCAAATCCGTATTAACACCAAAATTCATCAATTCTCTGGGCTTTATCTTTGAGTATTTGAATGAGCACTTGATCCAGAGGTTGTTCTGGGATACCAATCGATCTCACCAAAAGATTTTTTGGAATTCCAGAGTTTGAATGGGACTGCATTAAGGCAAAATTTGCATGGCCACCTTATGCTCATATATGAGCTCTTGTGCCAAGAAGGCAAGCTTGTAATGAGACACAAACTGTTGGAAATTATCAACCAAAGTTGTGATCCGCTTGTATAGAATTTCAATGGACTTGATGTGCTCAGATGTCTATTTGACAGAAGAGACCATTTTAAAAAACCTTCAAAGGACTGTCACCAATACAAACTCACTGCAGTTCAGGTAGGATTTAAGCTCAGAAAAAATAGCATAAGGATAAACAAAGCCATTTTCAATGATTTCTCATGTGTTTCCTCTTAGTTATTTTGTGTCTCTAATTTCTATTATACAATATCCATGAAGTTCTGAAATTTTTTGAAGGATCTTTCTTTGTGGACTATTATCACAATCAGATATGTTAGATAAGAAGCATTGTATTGTGAATAAATTGAACATTCCATTGGCAAGTCAATTTATATTTGAGATAGATTACAATGACTGAGTATTGAATCTACTCCCCAGTTAATGGAATATAAACATTTTATTTGAGGAAGAGATTAAGCTATTTGAAGATATATAAAAATAAGCAATAGACATTTAGAAAATCACTCTATTTAGAAAATCATAGTTTGGTGCATTAATTATATATATGTCATTGGATTTTTAAAAAGAACTGAATTAATATTAAAAAACATATTTTCTTGCTTTGAATAAATCAGATTTGATTGAGCTATCCAACAACAACAGCATGAGGGAAAATGTATACGATACTATTGAACTTGAAGTTAAATAAGATCTCCACCATTTGTTGGTGCAACTTTGTCCTATGTTCATAAAATGAACAATACATTGATATAGAGAATGGAGGATGTGTGTCTTCATCTTGTATCTTTTGCTGCTGCACTTATATAAATCATAAGTCGGGCTCACATGATCAAATAAAGTGAACCTCAGCAATGGAAATATCTGTCATCTGAAAGATCATATTAATACAAGTCGTTTTTTCATTTCTTAATAAAGAAAATATCAGTATAGCATTTCTGCATTTTAATAGTTAGGAGTTTGCTTGTTTTTATAGTAAAGGTCAAGAAATAAATCTCATTGTATTGTGTGGAATTTATTTCTTGTTATTGCCTGTAATATGGTTTATTGATATGCACTGTGCATTGCAGGTCTTGGAGAAGCTTCGCAAGACATTTGTCAGGTAAATTGAAATCACATTGCAGCAATTTATGAATTCTAGCAAGTGAGTCCCACCTTGTTTCCTTTCTACAATAATGGTTTGAAGACATTAACATAAGTCAGAATCTCGTAGACTTTTGTATACATGGTTTGCTTGTGTGCATTCTTAAGGACACTTCTTTTGCTAATCACTTTACATTTAACTTTGTCTGGTTTGCCATGCTCAGCTGCACAAAGAATGCAGATTATCTGTTTTGTTTGTATTTCAATGCATCAACAAAACAAGAAGCTTGGCAAGACATTTGCCAAGTACATTAAAATCACATTGCAGAAATTCATGCATTCTAGCAAGTGAGTCACATCTTCTTCCCTGTGCTACAATAACTGTTTGAAGACATTAACATAAATCAGAATCTCATAGACTTTTGTATACATAGTTTGTTTGTGTGCATCCTTAAGGACACTTCTTTTGCTATTCACTTTACATTTAACTTTGCCTGGTTCGCCATGCTCTGTTGCACAAAGAATGCAGATTATTTGTTTTGTTTGTATTTCAATGTATCAACAAAACATTAGTGAGCTTTCCTTGCACCACTTTACTCTTTCATGTGCATTCTAAATTCTGTAGATACAAATCCTAAACTGTAGGAAATGAAGTCTCCAATATTTTACATTTTGAAATAAAGTAAAAGTTTGGTGCTTCCAAATTTTAATCTATTGTATCCTTGTGCATTTTGTTGCAAGCCTGATTTCTTTGGATAGTTGATAAATTGTTGTTTCTCATTTGCATGTTCCTAGAAGTTAGCCAATAAGCATAAATTTAATTTTAAAAAATTAACACAACAAAGCAAAGAGAATGGTAAAGGATGTATGAAGCAATCCCAAAACAAAGCTTTTCATGTGTGGTGCAGCTTAAATGTATATGCAACTCTAGTTCAAAATATTTTATTCATAGTTTGTTGATTATCACAGAAACATGCTATTGCTAGATCAATAAACTTAGATACATACAGCTGCAGCAACACAGGAGTTTACTTTAGTCTAGAAACTTTTTCATGATCTACTTTGGCATATTTATACCATGAAGAGTCAGATAACACGTAAGCAACGTTGCTATTGCAAATCGATGCCTATAATATGGGCTTTTGCTTTAACTAAGAAGGTTGTTAGTCATTTTTTAGGGCATACAAGACATAGAAGAGAAAATCCAGGGAAAAAAAAAACATGGTTGTTAGGCTCTACTAGGCTGCAAAACAACTTCTGAAATGTATTGTCTTGATTTAATGCTATTTGCAATTATCTAGTTACATTTTCTTGCTTTGATTCTTGATTTTCATTTTTTGTCATGTTCATGCAAATATATTATTTATTGGAGCCCAGAAATGTATACATGTACATAATATTTGCATTGAAAATCAGTATTGCATGTTTTCCCATGGCTGCTATGGGTGTGTTGCAATGGCTTTGATTGCTGGTTCCTCTTCTGTATCTTATTCATTTGTTGCCTGTCTGTGTTGGAGATTGCTTAGAATATGCATGCTCTACTTGCTAATAAGATTATGAATATAGAATAAGTGCAATAAAAAAATTGGAAAAGACATTTGATATTTAGGTTTTCTAATGATGCAGAGCAACTCTAGAAATATAGCATGCTATACTAGCTATCTATAGCCATTTAGCCTATTTAGTCTATGCTTGCAAATCACATTATGTGGAAGCATAGGCAAGGGTTGTATCTAGTTGCCATTTCGAGTCTTAGGCCTACCAACTTTTGTGAACATTGGTTGAGCATCGAGATCATGTAATAATCAAGTCTTCTCAAGAGGCCATTTCAGTAGAAGACTATAGACCTCAACACAAAATGCATTTCCTTAAAATTGATGATGATGTTCGACATGCAAATTGCTTTCAGATTTTGCAATTTCATTATAATGCGGGGGATTGCTTGTTTGATACAGTCCATGTGTTGCTGAACATTGTTGTTATACTTCAGATGAGCTTCGCAATGGCCTAGTAGACTACTTTTTGAGTTGTCTTGCCAGTGGATGCAATGAAGCTCTATTTTCTTGTGCACATGAGTTGGACCCTGCTGTACTCTATGATATGCACAGAATATCAGACCAAAATATATACTTCCACAGGATGAGACTTTCAGCAGCAAAAAGTAATGCAAATGGCGAGCGTGGGCTCTAGGGGGATACATTTTGTATTAAGTGGTTATCGAAATGGTTGAATATACCCATATTTGTTTGGTCTATGACACATAAGACAATGTATTTACAGTTTTAACAAGGATTCACCTAATGCACCAATACCATGATGCAAACCCCATGAGTGGTCACTATGAACCAGTGTTCTCAAGAAAGTCAATTGGTTTGCCCACATCACATGTGCAATTAACTCTTTTGGTTGGGCAACAATTTGACCCTATTGCTTTGCGCTTGTTCATGGGACAGTCATTTTGTAATGCACTTGCATGAAAAGACAAATTTGCATCTGTATGCCTCAACGAGCTTGTTAAAGTTCCACCGTTCGGAAATAATGAACATGTGTTGCTTCGTCGCTTTGTTGCCAACATTGGAATGCCATTTACACAGAGCATACTTGAAGGTTGTGTTTTTTGTTTGTTGTGGCTTTCAAACATGTTTAATGTTGCTGTGCATGTTTGGCCAGCATCTGATCTCTCCAAGATCAAGGTGTATTGCAATTGCAAAATTTCCCAAGCAATTTAAAACTTGATTTTCTTTGAAACTGAAACAAGCCATTCCCATGCCTTTGATTCAGATAGGAGCAAACATTGGTACAAGTTAGGCTATGTATAGGTCTTCTTCAGATTTTGCAAAAACTGTAATTGATTCTGTATTAACAGCTACCTCGGGAAAATGCTTAAATGTATTGCAATCATCGTCTTTGTCAAAACCCAATTCAATTAGTGAAGCAGACATTGTAGATACATGCACTCAACATATAGAGATGATGGGGACACAAGAACAACCAAAAGAACAAAAGCTATTGTAAA
The DNA here is from genome assembly GCA_027924645.1 of Cunninghamia lanceolata. Classification (NCBI taxonomy): domain Eukaryota; kingdom Viridiplantae; phylum Streptophyta; class Pinopsida; order Cupressales; family Cupressaceae; genus Cunninghamia; species Cunninghamia lanceolata. The sequence continues at coordinate 2,389,569 of BSBN01001019.1, forward strand.
AAAATTTCTCAAGCAGACCCAACAAAATGGAGTACAAATCTCATTCGCAATTGCCTAGAACATTACGTACCTTGAAAGATGCAACCCATGTTCAAGGACAAGGTAGGGATGCAGAACAAGGTGTGGCTCTTCATGGTTTGCACAGGTCTAGGGTGTGCTTAGAGCCTCGACGTGTGTCATGGATACTTGTCACTAAGTCAAAGCCTCATGAATCATTGCATTCTTTGAAGTCAAAAATCCGTGCTATAGGCCATGAACAAAGGGAAAAGAAAATAACAATAGCAAATCAAAATAGAAAAGCTGAAAGATCTGTTAAAGCATACTTGCTAGATACATGCATTCAACACAGACATAACGAGGACACAAGAACAACTGGAAGAACAAAATCCATTGCATAAAAATTTCTCAAGTGGACCGAACAAAATGGAGTGTAAATCTTATTCACAATTGCCTAGAACATTGTGTTCCTTTAAAGATGCAACCCATGGTCAAGGGCAAGGTAGGGATGCAGAACGAGTTGCAGCTCTTCATAGTTTGCAAAGGTCTAGGGTGTGCTTGGAGCCTCGACATGCGTCATGGTTACCTGCCACTAAATCAAAGCCTCATGAATCATTGCACTCTTTGAAAACAAAAATCCGTGCTATAGGCCATGAGCAAAGGGCAAAGAAAATAACAATAGCAAAGTTCAAAGATCTGTTAAAGCATACTTGCAGTGCATTAAACAGACACCTACTGTAGCATACATGTTTGTTAGTGCCTGCATTTCCAAAAAAAAATTACAATTGATAGAGCATTGGTCCATGCCTCCTCTCTAGTGTTTCATCAACAACCCCAAAACCCGCTTGCAATAGGGCAATGCATTTGCAACATATGTAGGAAAAGCATTTTGAATGGAGAAGTTCTCATTTTTGCAGTTCCTTTGAACATAAGACAAAAAGAAAAAATAGGGTTAACTAAGAAACTGGTAGTATTGTTTGGCCATTACCATCAGAAATATATTAAATTGAAATAAACATAACATTGAATATGCACAGATCTTTCCATTAGTAATAGCTGCAAATTTGGTTGTAAATAATGTTGTCAATTTAGACAAATTTCTCAAATTAGAATATCTTACAAACATTGTGCAATTGTTAATTGAAAACTACTATATAAAAAAGTTTCTTCTACTACTACACAAAGTTAGACTAAAATCCAATTTCCCTGCAGCGATGAGGGTGCTTCAGTTGGATCAAGAGTTGAGTTCTGTGCTTCAAGCTGGGAAATCAACTCTACAATTTTTGTCCTTGCCTGACTGCTAATTGTCATCCCATACTCGGTCCCAAAGGAGTCTACCGAGCATTGTTTAAGCTTTGTAAGCTTAATATCTGTAGAAATTGAAGATCTCGTTAGTTCCTCTGCCAGCCCATAAACCACAAATATTACCCTTCAGGGAGGATCAACGAAGTCATGGCAGAACACCACTTTGTGCATATCCTGTGATAATTGCAGTTCATGAAACCACATTTTTTGGGTTATTCTGCAATCAAATCATGTCCCTTGTTTATGCTTCCACGTTTATGTCATTCAAAAAAGGAAAATATTTATTCAAACAATAGTATACATATTGAAATTCTCAATTATTTCCTGAAGACAACATTTATAGAAAGGTTTCAAGGATATGGTAGTGTTACTGGTTACATTGACAAACCAGGCAAGAAAGGCAGTTTTAGCATAGCCAAAGATATTTTTTTGTAACTTTCAGTATCACATTAGAGATTTCCCTTAAATTAGCGAACACTTGGTATACAAGTATTATGATTATCTGATATGACGGTGTATTGGGAATGGCATATAGTTTTGTACAATTGTTGTATGGTTATTTTGTAGGAAATATTGTTGAAAAGCAACAAAATAAGTTCCTTTCAGCAATTAGATATGAATCAGTTATCTCCCAACAGACATTGAAAGTAACTGTTCTCTTTTCTGGTACAATACTACAGCCGTGGTTCTAATCTCTGTACCTCCGGTGTTGAACCTTATCTGTGGACTTGACCCTATCCAATATCTTCTTTTCTGAATCAGCTACCTGTCTTCTTTAGAAATGTAATTGCCTCTGACAATTTGGACAGGTTGGTGTTAACGACATTGTAACTTGATAGGGACATATGCAAAATCTTCAAAGACGCCTCTCATTAGATTGTTGGATATTGAAATCTGTAATCTGAGATATCTTGCAACAGTTACATATCTAATAAGTTATAATGTCAACAAACTTCCCGAGATATATATTCCAACTTCTCTAACCGGTACTATATAGTATAACTTACCGCAACACTAAAATTATTTCTATCACGAAGGCTCTGGCTCTCATGTTCATTCTTACATAGACATAGCAGCCAACATTGCATGTTCAACTATAATTACACAATGATGGAACATGTGAAAGCTATTCATTTGCAACAGATTCAAAGGCAAGAGAAGACAAGGCCAATACAGGTTTAATAAATTTTCTATACAGAGCTAAAAGATAGCCTATACAATAAGTGAATAAGCATATGGTGATTATAAAAGACTAAATACCACCCCCAAGTAATCATCATAACAAAAAATGCTAAGTCTTTGTTTAGGACTTGAAAGTGAACCCCTGTTACTGAAAGCTAAAAATTGTCTTTTGTTATACTAACACTGCTTTTCCTGCCTGGCATGTGAATGAGAGACTACAGTGTTGTTAAATGTTACCCATGAATGCTGCCTTTAGATACAATCCATGTATGTTCTGTACATTTTATGTCAGTATCTACTTTCTATAATTGTAGGGCAAGATTGATGACTGGAGAAATTTGATGACATTACAACCATGTATGGATCAGTATGGTTCACTTTTTAGACGAGAAAGTTTCTCAAATATCAAACATGTGGTACATTTGAAAGCAATAACCTAAGCTTAGCAAAGTCACATAGAATGTAAACTGTGCAAACAATAATACAGGGGAAAAGGCATCAGTTTATAAATTACAGAAAAAAAGAAAGCTTAGAATTCCAAAATCAACTAGAATCAAAGGCAATTTGCTAATATTAGCAATATAGAAGCATAAGCCTATGACAAAGATTGAAGCAGGAGTAAAAGAAACTGTACCATCCTCCATGACCGACCAAAAGAAATTGATAATTAAAAAGATCAGGCTTATATTTTACAATAATCTAGCTGCTTTTTTCATTGTTATGTAGGTTACATTGTAGCTTCTTTACATGCAAAGGGACAATTTCTAATAAGCAACAAGAATAATTATAGACTGAAAGTTGATAGATTTTATTTTATTCAAATTCAAAGAAGCTTGAATAATATGAGTTAAATGTAGTTGTACGCTTAACTATGTGAGCTTGAGCAAAGGTCTGAGTAAACATAGACATCGTAAAATCCTGAAATCAAGAAAAAGCATTAATAGTGATAGCTTTTTGTAATAAGCAACAAGAATAATTATAGACTGAAAGTTGATAGATTTTATTTTATTCAAATTCAGAGAAGCTTGAATAATATGAGTTAAATGTAGTTGTACGCTTGACTATGTGAGCTTGAGCAAAGGTCTGAGTAAACAGACATCGTAAAATCCTGAAATCAAAAAAAAGCATTAATAGTGATAGCTTTTTGTAGTGTATCTTACTTATGCTTGAGTTGGAAACAGGGGATCATCTTTCTAGGTGGTTGAAGTGATTATCGTTATGTTTAATCAACTTCAGTGTTGCAATCTCAAGTTGTAGTTTGGTTAGCTCTTATATCTTGAAGCTTTAATTATTCAGGTTTCAAAATCAGTATTAGAGCCATGACATTGTAGACTATTGCTCAGGTATTTGTCTGCCAATTAGTTAAGGACATTGCATGTATTATTCTATCAGCAATTTTGGAAAGCAATTGTTCATCGTTAAATAGCAGGGTATGCATATTCCATGCCTCCTCCTGTGGATGGATTTGATGCATCGCTATCCTTTTTCTCTCAACTCATCGGTTTTCCTTTTATGGGCTTTTCAGCAAATCACTTACACCATGTGTTGGAGTCTGTTAGAAACCTGATTATTTGAATTACTAAGCATGCCTCTCTAGAAATTCTGAAAACTTTTTCTTTATCACGAATTGGAGAGTTCTAATATAGAGCCAGAAAGGGATCGATGTGAGACTATAAACAGCAAGCAGAGAAAATATAGAGTAAGATGGAAGATATAATCAAGCATTAAGTATTATTGTACTCTAATATACAATGCACCTCATATCATGTGCAACATATGCTTGTAGATGATGATCACATAATGAATGAGATACTACAAATTATCGGATATATGCAAATTGACAACTTACTTGAACTTTGATGATCTGATGCAGTGGCATCCCAAAAAGGCCTCAAGCCGTGCAAAATAAAGGGGAACCAGCTGGCGAATGCTTTATTCCTTTGGGTGGTCGACTATATTTAGAAACAGCAAAAAATAAGGAATCTGCATTATCTCTCCTGCGATCGTGCTTCATTGCATGAAGTTCTCCATGGCGTGCTTGGCATTCCTCTTCTGCGAGTCCATTTCTGGAATCCTCGGCAGATCGTGGAGGTGGTGGACGGTCTTGATCGCTGATATTGTTTTGGCATCGACGGCTCCTCTCTTGAGTTTTCTGCGGGTCGTGAGCAGTCATAGTGTTAGTGGGTGCTACGGTTACATGGAGGAGCGACCTATATTATCTGAACGCCCTCACAGTAGAAAGAGAGAGATGAGAGGTTGGAAAAAGATGGGGATAGAAGGGTCGATGACTGTCTGAGGAGAGAAGAGGCCGCTGATCACTGGCCGTAGGGTTTAGAAGAGCAACAGAGGATAGTTTTTATTGTAGAATGAGGAGGGTCGAGTTGATAGAGAAGATCAATAGGGTTGTGGAGATAGTTTGTTTTTTATTTTTCTGAATCCTTTCATGGGTGAGGCCGACTGTAGGCCGATATATGATTTTGTAGTGTTCAGAAATTTTGAATATTAAGACAAATCTCTTTACATCATGTTCTCTCGCTTCTGTTTTTGTTATCTCCTGTCATTATGAAGGAATTGCCTTATGTTTTCTGTCCCTATTTCTGAATTCTCTGAGTTTGTGTTTCTTGTAAATAGGTTTTGAGTCTGTATCTGAAAATCGATGCCATCATGATCAAATAGATATTTGCATTACCATTTTCTGTTTGAGACATTCTCATTGGCAGGTTGATGTATTATTCAAACTTTGACAGATAACTTATATGCTTCAAAATTCTACTTTTTCTTGAAGACATTTAATGTCAAGTTTCCCTTCCTAAATGTTAATGCAACATCTTGAAATCAACAAACCAGAATACTATAAATTAATAAAAATAAGGACGGGAAGAATTTTAGAGGTTGTTAGTTCACCAATGAGCTAACATTTTTATACTTTTCAGAAGATAGCCTGGTCAATTAACAAATATTATAAATAAACCAAGTTTTTACATAAAATGTACATGACTTTATAGGATTCACCAAAGTTTGGTAGCAAATTTACGAGTATTAGTAGTAAACTTGCCAAAAATTTACCTTTACTAGAAGCAAATTTGCCAGTATAGCTTGGTTAGTGAATTGTTCGTACTTAAAAATTCAGAAATATATGTATATTTTACTAATTTTCAGGAAAAAGCGTAGAATTTACTACCAGCTCATTAGTTTTGATTGAACGCAATGGCTTTATGTGCACTGTATATGAAAACTTCCTATTATGTTTTGAATATTTTTCTACCATGCAAAACTAATATTTGAAAATTCCGTCAAAATTAGCCAACTAGTGAAAAATCAATACACCAACAAAGCAATTGAGATAAAATTTGCAATTTTGCGGATTCAATTCTTTTAAATTTTATCAAAATTAGCCAATTGATGAAATAAAGTGCATACAAAAGACCTGGAATAGGAAATAGGTCACAATTACCTACTGAAATAAGGGCATCCCATAGCTCTTCAGGCAAAATGCGACCATTGTCCTCCACATCAATTGCCTCGAAGATGTGGTAAAGCTCAATTTCCTTGTCATCCATGTAGTGCTGAAATTCCTGGAAATCAACTCGGCCACCCTGATTGGAATCGCAAACCTTAAGCAAATCCCTAACATACTTGTACTCAGAAGGTATCCTTAATGCCTGCAACCCCTTTTCAATTTGTGAATTGTCAAGTTAACCAATGTTTGTGGCATCAAAGAAATTAAACAGGCTTCTATCCTCACTGTCCTTTCTTCCCCAGTCTCCCTTAGGGCTAACAGAACATGTTCAAGAGATGGCTATCCGAACTTCCTCACGAGATTGCAGTATCCAGCATTGGGATCACCACCCCGTTGTGAAACAGGCATTGGTAATGGAACATGGTGATGCTTTACGGCTTGCCCAGTGCGGGACATGACTTTCCAAGAAAAATTGTTTCAGGTGGAAATATGTAAGTCCTTCCAAATATGGATGAAACACTAACTCAAATCTTCACACATTTTTACTGACATGATAAATCGCATGGGTTTCCATATCGAAACTTTGTCGTAGAACAACAACTATTACAAAATCAGAAGCATCTGACCAAACGTGAATTCAAATTGACCAATTAGGCCATCCAAGCACAGGAAAAGAAACCAGAATTCTTCTTCGTTAGAGGAAATGGATGCTCCATGACCTGCCTGAAACAGAGCATGCCTTTCCCGGCAATTGGAGAAAACAAGAAAAAAAATGGATCATAAAATGACAAATCCACCTTACAGTTGCATGAAAGCCTGTGCACACGTGTCCACGATGCCCCAAGCCAAGGTTGTCCATTCTAAAAAATAGAGCAAAACATTATAAATATAATAATAACAAAAAATATCTCATTTTAACAATGTTAAGAGTGTTGGGTTTATCCTAACTCACACTTAGGCTTAAGTCAGACTTAGTGGCTAAGTCTAACTTAACTTTGACATTAAAGGTTAAGTTCACTTTTGAGATTAGTGACTTTTCTGTCTCACAACATGTGCTCACATGAGGTTAGTCATTTTAACACTTCACCTCATGGGAGGTTGGAGATATTCTCTCCTCACCTTATTGGAGGTTGGAGACATTTGTCTATCACCCTCCACTTATGCACACGTGTTCATCACATAGAAGGTTAGTCATAGTTGGTTGTCGCCTTCTCACCTCCTCCCCTTTGCTTATATATGCAAGGGTCTTTGTACTTTTTCATCGACTCTTGGTGTAAACTCTTGATTATACATTTTAGCTTTTATGTGTTTATGCTTTGTGGAAGTTCATCTTTATTCTCGCTTGTTGATTTTAGCTGATTCTGACATGGTATTAGAGCAATGCAAACAAAATTCTTCTTAATTCTAAGTAGTTTTAACATGTAGCCTTGTCAAGATTTCATTTTGCAATGAAATTGTTAGTTTTGTTGTTGCTTTGTGCTATGGATTGTGTTTTTTTTGCAACGAGGAGTTTCCCTGTGTTCTCTATGTATTTGTTGGCTCATTCGACCCCTTACGCTACTTGTTTATAACATTGTTTGTTACGAGGTTTTCGATCAGATTGTTGCAGGTGGATATGAATGTTGCAATCTTGTTTGAAGGCCGAGATCACTAATAACGCCGCCACCCAAGCCCATTCACAAATTCAACAATCTCTACAAATGTATTACATTTGATATCAACAGTTTCAGTATTTTTTTGGGCTTTGCTTGCTTCTACGGTTGGGCCAACATCCTCCAGTTGCATCTCTTCACACTATAACCTCAAGCGACATTATTTTTTGCCTCAAGTAACCTCTACAATCATCCACACCCCTCTGTTTGGCATTCACATCACCCCTCTGAATGTTGTTTGTTGAGATTTCTGCACACTAGTTTGTTGTTTGGTTTCTTCCACCATGTCTTGCAAGTCATGGCTCATTTCTACAAGATGTCATATTTTTCCAAGCATTCACTACCGCTATTTTCTTGAGGTCTTCCACTTTGTATTCACTTTGCCTAGGGGCAGAGACTTCTTTGGCCACTGTTACTATTCCACCTACACATCGAAGTCGCATGTTGGAACAAGGCTTGCAGATCAATCCACAGGGCCCACATTTGCAACAACCTCCACCTACTCTATAGTCTTTCTCTGTCCTTTCGGCCTCCATTCAGGCCCCCTGCCAGCTACAATCCGACTTAGCCGACTACCACCTAGCGACATAGCCGCCTACTTGGGTCTTCTAACTCTTTGTAAACATTCAATACAACTGTCATCAACCCTTCCATTGACTTGGTCATTTTGGTTTATGTATGATTTGATTGTTGTAGCTAGGTTACAGAGGGACTTTTTAAAATTAGGGCCAAATTGGGGCACAATTGTAAAGGGCGTTTATTTTATTTTGGCATATATTGTTTTAGAGCATAATATAAAAGCAAAATTGGCTATTTTTAAAGTGTCAAATTTACTTTGTAAAGTCAAGTGGGTTCAATCACACTCATATAAAGTGTCAAACTAACCCTATTTTCACATTAGTCAAGATCAACAAGCAAAAAAAAAGATGAGTTCTTCCACGAAGCATAAGCACATAAAAGCCAAAATGTATAAAGAGTTTACACCAAGAGTTGATGAAAATGTACAAAGAGCCTTGCTTATATAGGGTGGGGGAAGGAGATGAGAAGGAGACACCCAACTATGACTAACCCTCTATGTGACGAATAAGTGTACACAAATGGAGGGTGATGGACAAATGTCTCTAACCTTCTATAAGATGTGGAGAGAATATCTCCAACCACTAATGAGATGAAGTGTCAAAATTATTATCCTCATGTGAGCAAATGTGGTCAGACAACAAAGTGACTAACCTCAAAAGTGAACTTAACTTTTAATGTCAAGGTTAAGTTAGACTTAGCCACTAAGTGTGACTTAAGCCTAGATGTGGGTTAGAATAAACCCAACACTCTAACACCCCACTTTAAGTGATACTTAGGGAGTAGCAATACAAAATGATGATGGGTCCCGGCTACTAAGCCATGCTAGGTACCCATGAACAAACAACTTTTTCAAAAGGTGGAGAAAAAGAGAAATCTCAATGGGAACAAAACTCCTCTCTAAAAGAGAAAAGATACAAAAAATAAATGTAGAAATGAAGAAGATAGATAGAAGGAATCAAAACCCCCCAAGGACTACTTCTAACACATAAGTACATGAAATGTTCCCTGCATAGGAGAGAGAAGAAAGGTGGTCATGTGACCCCCTAGAAACTATGAAGTGATGAAATCCATGTGAAGAAATGCTTCCTCCCAAAATTAATAAGAGAAGAGAAACCATGCAACCTCCCCTCAAAATATCTACTGTAGTGCTGGTAGATGCTCGAGACTAGATGCTAAATACGATCCACAAACAATGGACAACATTTGTCCCCTTAGGAAGAAATCAAACCACAGAAGTGTGCAAAGAATCTTCCCATTCTGAATAGAAACATACAGGAAGAAGTATGTGATGCAAGTATGGGCCTAACCGGTGTTGTCATTGATGTCAAGGATTGGATGAGCTGTGTGCTGAGGATATTTAAAAAATTAGTCCGATCAGAAACAGAGAAGAATAGTGAAGACAGTGAAGCTCTATGAAGTGAAGATCCCAGCTAGATGAAGATCAGAGAATGCGTATCAAAGGGTTTGTAGATATGTGTCTAAAGATGATCCAGTCAAGATTTGAGAGGTCCGCATGAAGATTTGGAGAAGTTATAGCCATATGAGTAAGACTGGTTCTAGCAGCTGTTCAGAGGTGACAAAGTGACACAAATAGGTCCGGTGAGATCCGGAAATGTAATATCTTGTTCTGCAGACTTGGTGGAATGTTTACGAAGCCAATGTGAATTGACAACTCAATTGGTTTGTGGTCTAGAGGTCCGCAAGCATTTATTCTAATGTGACAGTGATGATAGACTGTGTTCTTGAGGTTCTGGATGAAGATGCAAATGATTTCACTAAGCAGAAGTGGTGTGGATGTTCCTGGTGATTCAGGCAAGCTTGTGGGGGTCTCTAGATTGTGTCCAGTTCGTGTTGGCGGTCCGCATTGAAGATTGAGCTCGTAATTAAATATTTACTCTCGGGTGATGGTGTTCTTCCTAATCATAGCAGACCGGATGTTTTACACATCTTGCGGATGATTTTGAAGATGTTCTGCAAAGTATGGCATGTTCCTCAAAGAAGATTGAAGTCCCAGATATGTGTGGCTGATAGTGTGGTGATACGCATGAAGTTTTGTAATAAGTCAAGTTGTATTTGTGTAATTGCTCTGTAATAAAATAAAATATGTATTGTGCCGACTTGGATGATTATCCCAAAGTCAATGTCTTGTATAAATAAGATTTGTGAAGTCATTTCAAAGTATCCTTGGTGAAGATGAGAGAGTGGTAAAGAGGAGAAGAGGGAAAAGCAGAGTAGAAGTGTTGAGCTTAAATGGAACTGTCTCAAGCATGGTGAAGATGCTAATCTCCAGTTCAAGTATGTAATATTTATATTATTATTTTGTAGACAATGTGTCTCCTATAGGCAGTGGGCCTCTTATGAGCAATGTGCTCAGGCAGTGAACCCTAATTGGCAAGTGTCATTTTGTTCTTCTTATTCTTTTAACAGAGAATACAATCTTGGGTTAGTTACCCCATGGTTTTTCCTTAATTGGGTTTTCCACGTTAAAATCTTGGTGTCATGTGTTAATGTGTTTTTGCTCTTGAGATATTGCATTGTGCTTACGTGATTAAATCAATATTATGCTGTAGAAATATAAGAAGGATTTAAGTGTTTACAGAAAGGTAAGTTTTTGGTGACAACTGATTCACCCCCCTCTCAGTTGTCTGTCCTAAAACCAACAATTGGTATCAGAGCTAAGTTCCTGGAAAAGAGCTTAATCACTTGAGGAGATCTAGGATGTTTTCCTACAAGAAGGATAGTCTGAGGTTTGATGGAACTAATTACCCTCTTTGGAAAAGCCACATGGAATGTCACTTGCAATGTATGGGAATGCAATATTAGACCATGACTACAAAGAAGTATGTTCCTCCAAAGAATGGTCCGACAATTGTAGATGAAATCAAAGATGGTGAAGATAATCTTCGAGCCAAAGAAGTCTTACTAAGTGCCTTATCTGATTCAGAGCTAACAAATGTTATGGATTTAAAAATTGCACATGAGATTTGGTCAAAATTGGAACTTCTACATGAAGGAGACAAATATGTTAAATGTGCCAAGCTACAGAGTCTGAAAGGAAATTTTGAAAACCTGAAGATGAATGAAGATGAGAATATCACTACATTTATGCCAAAAGTAAATGAGCTTGTTTGTAGCATTAGGTGTGCTGGTGGAACCTCAGATGAAGATGAAATTGTTGCCAAAGTTCTCAGATCCGTACCTCCCGCTTACAAACACAAGGTTGCTACTATTGAAGAATTTAGATCTTTATCAAATATCACAAGAGATCAATTGGTTGGAAAATTAGCTACATTTGAATTGGCTGAGTTTGGAGATGCACCACCCAAGATTGAATCTGCATTCAAAGCTAGTACCTCTGTAAAAGGCAAACAAAAGTATGATCCAGGAAAGAACTCCTCAAGGAAACTATCATAGTATGAAAAAAAAAAGAAAAGATCTGGAAGAAGATAAGGCAGAATCTGCTCAACTTGAAGCCCTTATTGCAAAAAGACTACCAAGAGGATCTGGTAAGTATGAAGGAAAATTGCCCTTCAAATGTTTCAACTACAACAAGATTGGTCATTTTGTCTCAAGGTGTCCGGAAAGATTTTCAAAGACAAATCCAAATAGATCAAGATTCCAAAAAAAATGTTACTATGTTCATGAAGTTGATGATGATGGAGTAACAGATGATGAATCAGAGATAGGAAACAAATCCAGAACTGACTAGGTGTTTATTGCCATCAAGGAAGAAGATCCAATGCCCACTGAATCTGTCAATCATAAATAGGTAGAAAGAGCTCTAGCTGCTCAACTTGAAGAAAATGATGAATGGGTCATTGATAGTGGATGCTCCCACCATATGACTAGTGACAAAAATAAGTTCATAGATCTGGAAAGATATGAAGGAGTTGTAAAATTAGGTGATAATTCTGCTGGCAGAATTAGAGGCAGAGGAACTATTTCTTTTGATGGAAAGAACAAAACCAGTGATGTATTGTATGTTGAAGGTCTAAAGCACAATCTTCTGAGTGTTGGGCAGTTGGTGGACAAATGCTATGATCTCTGATTCAAAAATAGAAAATGTAAAATCTTTGAAAGCTCTAGAACTAAGATTGCATCTAGTACTCAAACAAAAGGTAACATCTTCCACTTGGTTGGTACTGGCAAAAGTTGTTTATTTGTTCAAATTGATAAGAGTTGGTTGTGGCATAGGAGAATGTGTCATATAAATTTTGATAATATCATCAAGACAAGCAACAATCAGGCTATAAGAGATCTTCCAAGACTGGTGAAACAGACTAATAGTATGTGCAAAGAATGTCAGTTGGGTAAGTAGAGTAGAGTCACATTTAAAAGCAAGGAACAATCTTCTATCGAATTGTTGGACTTAGTACACACTGATCTATGTAGACCAGCAAGAATTAAGAGTCTGCAAGGTGATAGATATTTCATGTTATTGATTGATGACCACTCCTGGATGACGTGGGTGACTTTCCTGAAAGAGAAATCTGAAGCTCTTGAGAAGTTCAAAATATTCAAAGATATGGTAGATAATGAAACTGGGTTAAACATAAAATGTCTTAGGTCTGATAGAGGTGGAGAATTCACATCCGGAGAGTTCATAGAATTCTTGAGAAACATGGGATAAAAAAACAGTTATCTACTCTAAGGACTCCATAGCAAAATGGAGTAGTGGAAGGAAAGAACTGGACCATCCAGGAGGCATCTAGAACTATGATGATGGAAGCAAATGTCCCTCAGATCTACTCGAGAGAAGCTGTAAGCACTACTGTCTATACTCTTAATTGAGTACAAATCAGAAGGAATACTAGTAAGACCCTTTATGAACTCTGGTTTGGCATCACTCCTACTATGAAGTATTTCAAAGTCTTTGGTAGTAAATGTTACATTAAAAGAGATGAAGACCTTGGCAAATTTCATCCTAGAAGTGATGAAGGAATATTCTTGGGTTACTCTACTCAAAGCAAAGCATACCGGTGTTATAACAAGAGATTAAGAAAGATTGTAGGAAGTACAAATGTGAAGGTTGATGAAAGCATTGAAAATCCCTCAAGGTTTTATGAGTATGAAGCAAATAATCAGAATGATGTTCTGGTCCAAGAAGATCTAGCCCCTTCTGTAGTTCAAATCCTGACTGATCCGGAGAATCCTGAAATACAGGACAAAGAGATAAGTTTGAATGAACCTGTCCAAGAAATAGAAGTGCAAGAAATTCTCAAAACTCCCAGGTATGTAAGACTAAATCATTCTGAAGACTAGATCATAGGTGATAGAAGCAAAGGTGTTCAAACAAGAAGAAAGATTGCTCAAGATTCAGAGAAGTATTGTCTGATTTCAAAGATTGAACCAAAAATAGTAAGTGAAGCATGTAATGATGAAAGCTAGGCCAAAGCAATGGAGGAAGAGTTGATGCAAGTTCATATTGGTGAACTGCACATTTTACACATGCTCCTGCTCCATCATGCTCTCCTTTTCCATGTCCACTCTCAAAAAAATTCCACAAAAACTTTATGCCAAATTTAGCATGTTGTTGCGTTAACCAATTAAATGCTTTCGCAGACTTAAATTGTCCTGTATAAATAGTTATATATAAATAATGATTTGAAAACCAAAAATTAGTTAAAAAGTCAAATCTTAAAATTAAATATAAAATTTTAAATTAAAAATTAAAAATTAAAAAAATAATAATAAAATTAACACTTACCAGCACATCCATCAAACCAAATTCAGTGTTGTGATGCAGCAATGCCACGTTGTCCCAAATCTTCAAAAAACATTTGAAAGCAATGTGCTACATAGCTTCTATCATGACCCATATCATCACGAATATAAAAGTGAACCTCCTTGATGATAATTCATTCATTTTTGGTACTCTCTACCTCATCTACAAATAACTCAGTATGTCTATAGAAAACTTGTACAAAGATCGCGACTTGCTCTGAATGATAATATTGACTTTGAATCTCGGTTTGAGGACTAAATGTATAATTTTCAGAAAAATCTACAATAGAGAGAATACAACCCAATGGAAAACAATTCTTTGAGTCACAAAATTGCTTAGCATGTAATCTTGTGCCATGACAATGTTGGATATGTGGGTATACAATGTTACAAAATTTGTTCATAAACTCATTGCAGGGCAATTCACTCTCTCAAAACAATTTTTCTAGATTCAACTCCTGACTTCGTTGAGTATTTCTCATATTCAAATTCTTCCAAACAACTGACATTGAATAATCAATATTTTCAAATGGTAAAAATTTCATCAAATTTCTACAATCCACACATATATTTCTTATACACTGTACATTGAATTTATCTGAATCTTTTGATTTTTTACATAAGATAGACTTCACAAATTATGTTGTACTTTCAGGAATGGCTACATTTGGATTAACTATTGCCATAAGTTTTTTATATGACTGTACGTGTAGATCAAATTCAACATGATTTCGACAGCAACAAGTTTCACGTACTTTATTTATACATACAAAACTTGGTCATAAATTCTCAAACATCCTTTGAGAAATCTTCACTTGTAAAAATTCTTGCTTGAATGCTTAAAAAAATTCACTTTGTGTTGTATCTATAAAATGCTTTGGATGAGAAATTTTTTTACCATCTTCGTTTTTTATTTGTATAATGTCCCTTCTATTGGAAGAAACGTGGGGGTTTTTGGTCCAATATCCAGTTACTTTTTGTTTTACATCTTCTGAAATTCTATCTCTCCGACGGACTCGACAAATATTTACCCAATTATTTTCAATATTTTCATCTAATCTATTTCTCTTATTGATATATCTTTGAACAGTTCTCCTAGATACATTTACTAATCAAGCAATTGCTTTAACTTGTCTTCTATGTGATAATTTCTTACTAAAAATTACAATCATCAATGCTCTACGTGCAACACTTAAATCAGAACTTCGACTCTTGGTTTGAATACAATCCAATGTTGTTTGCAATTTTTTAATTACCGTCTGATTTACTAAATTTGAAGATTTTTTCTTGTTATCAACTCCTAACAACTCCAAAATGGGGGTCATTTCTTTTCGCCTAAATAACTTTGCACATAATTGTGCTCTTCCAATTAGAGATTTATCTTCAAAAAACTCATCCCAAATTCTTTTAGAGTGTAATTTTATTGTGCTTTCAGGTAACATATGTTCAGGTGAAATATTTTTGAAAAGAGCATCCTCATCCATCTCCGTAAGATTTTCCATTCCATGCAAAAAATGTCAATCACTACTACCAATTTCATCTTGTACTTGTTCATTAACACGCCCTTCAACTTGTTCATCAATAATTTCAATGGGTTGTTCTTGACTAGATGTTCCTATGGGTTTTTCAACTCTTTTTCGGTCATACAACCTTAATCTATTTCTTTTATTCCCCATCACAAATTGTTTGATTTAATTCAATTACACACACATATACATCCTAATAAATAACACATTAAGTTCAATTTCTACATGCTAAAATGAGTTACAAATTAGTTGGGAATCATGTTACATACTTGAAAATTTGTAGTCTTTCTTGCAAAAAAAAACTCCTTTTGTGTGGTTTCTCCAAATGCTTGAATCGAAAAAAAATTGAAAAAATAATTTTTGGCTTCTATTGCAGAAAATTCTGCTTCTTCTATTTTCTCCTTGATGCTTGAATTGAGTAAAAGCAAAAAAAATAAACCCCTATTTATATAATTAAGTTTAAAAAATTGTTAAAAAAAAATCTCACCGACCGGTGGTGGTCGCCGGATTTTTTTAATTTCGGGCGAGAAAATTTCACCTTTCGCCCGAAATTATCTGTGGCAGTCCACTTGGTAGCCACCTCATCATTTTTCCTGGTTTTCTAAAATTCTCAACTTCAACTGAATATTTCTTCAATCAAAAAGAATCATTTAAAAAAAAAAAAACCCTTTTGTAGAGCTCTAAGTCTAGAATCCAAATATGTTTTTTTTAATATTTTGATTAGTTTTAATATGTTTTTTTTAATTATTGCAAGTAGGTTGTTAAAATCAGAGATGACACTAATTAGAAATTAAAAATAAATATCAAAATATATCCAATTTTTTTTGAAATTATATGGTTCACTAGAGGAAAGAATCCTCTCCAAAAGGGTATAATTGGTTTTGTGAAAATAATAAAAAAATTATACAAAAGTTGATGTGGAATGAAAACAATCAGATTCTGTAAAATTTGACTCTAAAATGATATTACAAAGAAAATATGTATTGAAAACTTTTTTTTCCTCCATTTACTAGATATTGAACTCATCTATTTGGGAAAAAAAATTAGGGAAAAATAAGATTGTTTGCTCTTTTTTTTTTACGTAGACTCGAAGTCACTTTTTCCTAAAATTTTCAGCAATTCAAAATTTGCTTTTAAAGTTATAAAAAAATGTCAAAATAATTTTTTTTAATTTAATAAAAAATTACAAGCATAAAATTCATCAAAAGATCTACATTTCATTAGTTTACATCATTTTGAAATTCAAAACATAAATGCCACTTTATGACGTCGAAGTTCAGAAATTTTTTTGTTGTTGGCCGATTCCTTTATAAAGTGTGACACAGTGTTGTGCTTTTACCCTATAGTGATTCCCATTAAGTTAAGCCAACCTTGATGTTCATTCCAAGGTTGATGAAGCATATAAATATGTGTGGTTGAGTTGTGGAAATGTATCCTTGTGTGAAAATGATAAGATCCTAAGAAAGGAAAGGCAGAGTAGAGAATAGGAAGAGCAGAAGAGGAAGAGATAGCGAAAAAGTATTTGGGGGTAGAGTAGAAGTGTTGCGTGCATCAATGGAACTGATCTTGGCATAAAGAAGATGTTGTTTTCTAGTTCAATCTTTCTGTGATAAACTTATAAATATTTATGTAGGCAGTGAGCCTCCTTGAGCAGTGAGCTCTAGGCAGAGCGCCCTGAAGGTATGTGCCTTCCCCATTTTCTATTCTTTTAATAAAGAATAAATCTTGTGGGTTAACCCCCACCATGGTTTTTCCCTTAACCAGGTTTCCACGTAAAAATCTTGGTGTCATATGTGTTGATTATGTTTCTGCTCATGTGTTGTTGATTCATGCTTTCATGGTTATATCATTCATATGTTAATAAGTGGTAAAGAAGTTTAATTGCAACAAAGGATAAAAGTTTTTGTGACAACTGATTCACCCCCCCCCTCTCAATTGTCTACCCTTATTTCAATAATTGGTATCAAAGTTGGTTCCTCTAAAAGAAGCTTGACCGCTTGAGGAGATCCAAGATGTCAACTTACAAAAAGGACAGTCTGAAATTTGATAGAACAAATTACTCTCTTTGGAAGAATCGCATGGAGTTGCATTTGCAATGCATGGGTGATGCCTATTGGTTGATAACTAAGAATGAGTATAAGCCTCTAGAGAAAGGTCCCTCAACTCCAGATCAACTCAAAGATGCTGAAAACAACATTCAACCTAAAGAAGCTTTGTTGAGTGGCCTGACTGATACAAAAATGACAAATGTCCTGGAATTGAAAACTGCTCATGAAATCTAGAAGAAGTTGGAAACTCTATATGAAGGTAATGAACATGTCAAATGTGCTAAGTTGTAGAGCTTGAAGGGTAGATACGAAAATTTGAGGATGAGTGAAAATGAAAACATTACTTCCTACATGTAAAAAGTGAATGAACTTGTGTGCAGTATCAGGTGTGTTGGTGGAACATTGGAAGAATTAGAGATTGTTGGTAAAGTGCTCAGATCCTTACCTGCTTCATACAAGCATAGAGTTGCTACTATTGAGGAGATCAGGACTGTGACATCTGTTACAAGAGATCAGTTGGTTGGCAAGCTTTCAGCATTTAAAATGAGTGAGTTTGGTGATTTTCTTCCCAAATCTGAATCTGCATTTAAGGCCAGTGTTTATGGAAAGCAAAGATTTGATCCAGATGAAAGCCCTTCAAGAAGACTAACCAGATTTGAGAAGGCAAGGAAGGAACTTGAAGAAGATGAATTAGAGTTTGAAGAACTTGAAGCCCTGTTTGCCAAAAGATTACCAAGAGGATCCGGTAAGTATGAAGGAAAATTGCCCTTCAAATATTTTGTTTGCAATAAGATTGGTCATTTTTCTTCAAGATGTTTGAAGAGGGTTTCAAAGCTAAACCCTAACAGACCTAGGGTTCAAAAGAAATGCTACTATGTCTAAGAAGCTGTTGAAGAAGGAGTCACTGATGATGAATCTGAAAGAGAAGTACCTCAGGAAATGAATGGGTGTTCATTGCCATCAAAGAAGAAGATCTGGTGCCTATTGAATCTGCTAGTTGTGTGAATGTGGAAAGAGCCTTGGCTTCTCAGGTTGAAGAAAAGGATGAATAGGTAATTGATAGTGGATGCTCTCATCATATGACAGGTGATAAGAGTAAGTTTGTAAGTATGGAAAGGTATGAAGGTGGAATTGTGAAGTTTGGAGATAATTTAGCTGGTAGAATCCATGGTAGAGGATCCATCTCTCTTGATGGTAAGAATAACACTAATGATGTTTTGTATGTAGAAGGGTTGAAGCATAATCTTTTCAATGTTGGACAGTTGGTTGACAAGGGATATGATCTTCGATTCAAGGATGGAAAATGTAGAATTCTAGAAATCTCTGGAACTGAGATTGCATCCAGTACATAGACTAGAGGTAACATCTTTCATTTAAGTGGTACTAGTAAAAGTTGTTTGATTTCTCAGATTGATCAAAGTTCGCTATGGCATAGGAGAATGTGTCATATAAACTTTGACAACATTGTCAAGATAAGTACTACTCAGGCTATGAGAGATCTTCCAAAGCTTGTAAAACCTACTAATAACATGTGTAAGGAATGTCAGTTGGGCAAACATAGTAGAACTACATTCAAGAGTAAAGAACAATATTCAAGTGGATTGTTGGAACTTGTGCACACTGATTTGTGTGGTCCTACCAGGGTGAGGAGTTTGCAAGGAGATAGATACTTTATGTTACTGACTGATGATCACTCCCAGATGATGTGGATCACTTTTTTGAGAGAGAAATCAAAGGCTCTTGACAAATTCAAAGTGTTTAACGCTAGGGTGGATAATGAGATTGGTGTGAAGATAAAGTGTCTGAGATCTGACAGAGGTGGAGGTTTACTTTCGGTGAGTTTAATGCATTTTGTGAAAAGCATGGAATAAGAAGATAGTTGTCTGCTCCTATGACTCAACAAAATGGAGTTATGGAAAGAAAGAACTGGACTATTCAAGAGGCTGCTAGAACCATGATGATGGAAGCAAATGTTCCACATGTCTATTAGAGAGAGGTTGTAAGTACTATTGTCTACACTCTTAACCGGGTGCAAATCAAAGGTAATTATGGTAAAACACCTTATGAACTGTGATTTGGTAATGCTCCTTCTATGAAATATTTCAGAGTTTTTGGTAGTAAATGCTATATCAAAAGAGATGAAGATCTAGGCAAGTTTGATGCAAGATGTGATGAAAGAATATTTTTGGGTTATTCTAATCAAAGCAAGGCATACCGGTGCTTTAATAAGAGATTGAAAAGATTGTTGAAAGTGCAAATGTCAAGGTTGATGAAAGCAAGGAGAGACCTTCAAGGCTTTGTGGATATGAATCAAATGATCAAAATGAAAGTCCAAATGAAGGAAAGCAAGTTCAGTTTACTCTGGAGAATCCAGTGACTCAAGAAGTTAATGCAGATGTTGAGGAACAAATTCAAGAATTAGAAGTTGAAGAACTTCCCAAAACTCCCAAGTATGTAAGATTGAATCATTCTAAAAATCAGATCATAGGAGATAAAAATAAAGGTGTTCAAACTAGAAGAAGAATTGCTGAAGAACAAGAGGAGTATTGTCTGATTTCAAAGATTGAACCAAAATCAGTGAATAAAGCTTGTATTGATGAAAGTTAGGTAAAAGCAATGGAAGAAGAATTAATGTAGATTGAAAAGAATCATACTTGGGATCTTGTTCCTAGACCTGAAAATAAAAATGTAATTGGAACTAAATGGGTCTTCCGGATCAAATTGAGTGAAGATGGTGAAGTTGTGACAAACAAAGCAAGATTGGTGTGCAAAGGTTACTCTCAAGTAGAAGGAATTGATTTTGAAGAAACTTTTGTTCTGGTGGAAAGAATTGAAGCAGTCAGATTATTTCTTGCCTTTGTTGCTTACAAATATTTCAAAGTCTACTAGATGGATGTCAAGTTAGCATTCCTGAATAGAGAATTGGAAGAAGAGGTCTAAATTGAGCAATCAGAAGGATTCCAATTGTCTGATCAAGGAGATAAGGTCTACAGATTGAAGAAAGCATTGTAAACAAGCCCCAAGAGCCTGGTATGCAAGATTAGATAAGTATCTACTAAAGTTAGGCTTCAAGAAAGGCACTGCTGATAGTAATCTTTATTTCAAAATTTATTATGAACACATCTTGATTATTGAGGTATTTGTTGATGACATCATCTTTGGTGGAAATGAGAGTATGTGAAAGAAATTTGCTGATCAAATACAAAGTGAATTTGAGATGTACATGCTTGGTGAAATGAATTTCTTCTTAGGTCTGCAAATCATCCAGTCAGAAAAAGACATCTTCATATCTCAGTCTAAGTATGTGAAAGAGTTATTGAAAAAGTTTGGAATGGAGGATTCAAAACCAGTAAGTACTCCTATGGTAACCGGATGCAAGTTGAGTAAAGATGATGATTCCCCTAAGGCGGATCAAAAAAGGGATAGATCAATGATTGGAGGACTACTTTATCTGACTCCTACTAGCCCTGATATTATGAATGTAGTTGGACTTGTTGGTAGATTTCAAGTTGATCCTAAAGAATCTCATGTTGTAGCAGTGAAAAGAATTTTCAGATATCTAAAGGGAACATCTGACTATGGCTTATGGTATCCTAAGGGTGATGATTTCACTCTTCATGCATATACAGATGTTGATTGGGCAGGAGATGTGGACGACAGGAAGAGTACTAGTGGAGGTGCATTTTTCTTAGGAAAGAGATTGGTTTCTTGGTGGAGCAAAAAGCAGAAGGCAATATCTCTGTCTACTGCAAAGGTAGAGTAGATAGCAACAACAAGTAATTGTACTCAAGTTTTGTGGATGAAGAAAATGTTGAAGGATATCAAAGTTGTGTTTGAAGAGCCTGTTACAATCTTCTGTGATAATTCAAGTGCAATAAACATTTCAAAGAATCCGGTGTTGCATTCAAAGAAAAACCACATATCCATCAAGTTTCACTTTTTGAGAGAGAAGGTAAATGAGAATGAAGTCAGATTGGAGTTTGTCTCTTTAAAGGATCAGATTGCGGATATCTTCACTAAGCCTCTGCCTAAGGATACTTTTGAGTATCTCAGAGTGATGCTAGGGGTTATTACCCCTCCTGTTCAGAACTAAGGTGCACTAATGTGCATTAGTCCAATGGAATTCACAGTCACATCTTGTGATCTGGATTAGTGTTAAGGAGTTGCTACTCAGGGGGAGTAGTCAGTATGTTGATTCTGGATTAAGAAACAAAAAGAGAAAGAGATGATTGTAAATATGTGCCCTTTGCCATTGATGTCAAAGGGGGAGAGAAGTCATGTGAAAAATTGGAAGTAAGTAGTTGATGGTGAAAGGGGGAGCAGTAAAGAAAATGGTTGCAGGTGTGATAAGAGAAAGGGGCAAAAGTTCTTGTCTTGATGGTTGAAACAATTTTTCACATCATATGTTGCCATCAATGACAAAAGGAGAGATTGTTGCAAATATGTGCCTAATCGGTGTTGTCATTGATGTCAACATATCCTTGTTGTCATTGGTGTTAACCGTATCCCATTCTAGAAGACTTGTATGTTGAGGATATTGATAAAATTAGTCTCTCCAGAAGAAACAAGTGGGTTAGATATCTCTCTGTAAGAGACAGTACAGTTCAGTGAAGTAGATTGCTCAGCATTCGTAGTGAGATGAAGATCAGAGTCTGTAGACCAAAGGGTTGTGTAGAGGATAGTTTGAATTTGCTCCAGTTAAGATTTGAGGGATCCACATGAAGAATTAATGAAGTTATGGCCATCTCAGTAGAACCGGGTTTTCCAGTTGTTCAGAGGTGACAGAGTGATAGAAATTCGGTCTGGATTGATCCGCATTGGAATATTATAATCTATAGATCTAGAGGTGTGTTTGGGATGATAGTGTGTATCCTCAACTCAAGTGGTTCATGGTTTGGAGGTCCGCAAGCAATCTTTCTAGTGTGACAGTCATGACAGTTAGTGTTCTTGAGTTCCCAAATAAAGGTGCAAGTGTTTTTGGTGATTTGAGGTGGTTCAGTTGTTCTTGTTGATTTCATTGTGCTTGTGGTGGTCTCTAGATCATGTGCCTACTGTGTTGGTGGTCCGTATTGAGGATTGAGCTCATGGTTGAAGATTTGTCCTTGGGTGTTGTTGTTCTTTCCATTCTTAGCCAACCGGATACTTTATGCATGTTGTGGATGATCTAAAAGAGGTTCTATGAAGCATGGTGTGTTGTTTGAGGAAGATTTGGATCCCATCTATGTTTGGCCGACATATAGTGATTCGCATTAAGTTAAGCTAACCTTGATGTTCATTCCAAGGTTGATGAATCATATAAATATGTGTGGTTGAGTTGTGGAAATGTATCTTTGTGCGAAAATGATAAGATCCTAAGAAAGGAAAGGCAGAGAAGAGAAGAAGAAGAGAAGAAGAGGAAGAATAGTAAAGGATGAAGAGATAGTGAAGAAGTGTTTGGGGGCAGAGCAGAAGTGTTGTGTGCATCAATGGAACTGATTTTGGCATAAAGAAGATGTTGTTTTCCAGTTCAATCTTTCTGTGATAAACTTATAAATATTTATGTAGGCAGTGAGCCTCCTTGAGCAGCGAGCTTTGGGCAGTGCACCCTGAAGGTATGTGCCTTCCCCATTTTATATTCTTTTAACAGAGAATAAATCTTGTGGGTTAACACCCACCGTGGTTTTTCCCTTAACTGGGTTTCCACGTAAAAATCCTGGTGTCATATATGTTGATTATGTTTCTTCTCATGTGTTGTTGATTTATGCTTTCATGGTTATATCATGCATATGTTAATAAGTGGTAAAGAAGTTTAATTGCAGCAAAGGATAAATTTTTTTGTGACAACTGATTCACCCCCCCCCTCTCAGTTGTCTGCCCTTATTTCAACATGTTTTCAGTCCATAATTATGGAAAACGTAATGAGCAATGCAACCTTTCCAAAAGAGATCAGACTCTTACTATCTATACCAACTAATTGGCATGATTATCTTTTGGTGGGGTGGCTCTACTCCTTGTCATAACCCAAAAGGACATGATGACTAACTTTAGAGCCTTATAGCTTGTTACTCGCAAGTGAAATTCCTCAAGTGAATTACTCACCCAAAAACTCACTGAGTTTTGTCAAGTATTCTCCAAACACCCTCCAGCTAGAAGAGAAACATTAATTTTTTTTTCTTATTTTTCACCTTTGCTATGGATTTGAAAGATTTTCAACAATTTCCTAGTTGTGCAAGAATTAAATTCATTTCTTTTTCTTTTTGACACTATTTTGTAAATTTATATTTATTTTATGAATTTATGTTTTTTTAATAAGCTGAGTTTTTTTTTCAAGTCTAGAGTTTGATTCAAATTCTAGTCTGTCAAGTGTTTGCTAAGTCTATGAGTGTCGCTGAAGTAATACACTAAAAATCATTGTAGGGGTTTTGTATTTGAACGTACCATGTTTAAAGAAAGTCATATGATGAGCCCGTTTCATTCACTATATGACATCTATGAACAATTATTAATAAACATATTAAAAATTGATGTGATAACATTTATGATGCATCCACACAACTCACTCTATACCTAGAAAGTGTCACTGAATTCCCAACCTAATTGTAGGGTCCTTTGTGACTTATGAAAGTACAAATAAGTCTCTCATGATTTTCAAAAAATAAAAACCTGCTCATATGTTTGCCTAACATCTTGGTGCCATCCATGTAATGTACGTATCTGCTTTTTTCAGTGGCATAATTGAAAATTCTACCATTTCTATCAGTGTGGTGGGGCTTTTTAATAAAACATGTTAAAAATGCATGTGTTCGTGTCACTGAATTAAAACTAAAATTGGCGTTACGAATAATCATAAAGAGACAAGTTCATAAGATGAGAAACGGTAACATGTATTATAGCATCACTAAAATTGTGTGGAAGGGGACCCTATTTTGGCCGACGGAATTGCAACAAGCCTAGGAAGAGGATTAATTAATGAATACAGTTTCCCAGGGTGAACATTACCTCTACTCATAATTGTTTAGAATATGATGAGTTCAACACAATGTTATTCATCCTTTTAACCGCCCTTGTATCTTTCCCAAATTAACTTCTTGCCATAACTAACTTTTAATAAATCAAGGCAGTCTTTTTCCCATTTTATGATTAGCATAGACAAAACTTAATACCGCAATAACGAAGGTAAACACATAGTCTAGAAAAACATTACTTTTTTTTTTAACATCTATTCACAACATTCTAATATACAGCTAACATAGAATAAAATTAGAGTGCCCATAACACATTCGCCTTGAAGTCAGAGGCTGAGATCTATTAAGAATTGGTTAAGGCTACTGGGTCCCAGCGTCTCCACATGGCTTTCAGATCTGGACAAAAGAGATTCTCCTAGATTTCTGCTTGGTCTCAAGAGGAAGGCAAACCAAAGTAGAAACAAATGTTACAGCTGGAGAAGACTACGGAGGAACTGAGAGTTATCTCTTATATTTCCTTTATTAGCAAGACCTAAGGCTACACATATCCCATCACCATCCAACAGCGAGGAAGCTGCGCATATCCCATCACCATCGAACGGTGAGGATGCTGCGCATGCCCTAATTAGGGCACGCTACATCCATCCCTAAAGTTTTCAAATTTCTTTTCTTTGGGCAATGAGGGTATTCTCAGAGAGAGAGCGGCGGCCAACTGGTGAAGTGTCCTAGAAAAAAAAACTAGGGCACTCTGTCCATGTCTTCTCAGGCTGCAGATGGAAAAGAGTATCTAGCATTTTGTGAGGTGGTTTTCTCTCAGGAAACCCACCATATATGGCCTCCTCATTTAACATCGATCAGATTGTGCCCCACGCTTAGGTGAGCAACTGGAAGCTAGACTTGGTGTTAGGGCTCATGTAGGGTGATATTGCTGACCATGTATTGCCTGCAGGTTACCGGGTTTACCTAAGCTTTCAGAAGCAGCATACAGCCGCGTGGGAGAGGTTTGGGGACATCAATCGAATATCATACCACACTATAAATCTGTCACGTAGGTGGTGCCTCATATTTTGCTGTGGAGTATCCAACACAGGGAGCTCATGAACGCTTATTGTACTAGGCAATCCATTGATTTTAATTCCATTCTTCCCTCTCTTTTTTTCTTTCTGTTGAAGGGCACTGCCTATATGGAGAACACTTCCTCATGTAGAAGCCGTTAATATGCCATATAAGGATCTTAGACCCTGGTTTAAAATAATATTGCATGTTTTGTAATATCTTTTCTATCCTTGGTTGAACTAGCTTAACCTAAGTGATGGGGGTGAGAATAACACTATGCTTCATCAAATAGGTGGAACTTATAATAAGGACTGAGTGCATTCACCATAGCACCTCTCAGCAAGAGGAAGTAGGCGAACTGGAAAATCCCTCGGACTGTATTGGGCTACATTTGGGGATGTTTTCCAGACTTGCTCGGGATAAATAGATACATAGAACCTCGGTATGCACTAGAACAGATGGATAGGCTTGGTGTGAACTAGCTGTTTTATTTATTTTATACTATTATATTTTTTGAAGTTATATTCAGTTGTATTTATTTGGTACATGTCCACATGTTTCAGCCATCTATTACAGAAAATGTTTGTTAGAGAGATATCTGATGCCTCAATTGTATATATTGCTAGTTTTAAGGTTCAAGTCTTCCTTCCAGTTTCTGGGTATGACATTTTAAGTGGTCAGTATGAGGGATTTCAAAGAATTTGCCACAGTAATAGTCTAATTGTCTAATGAGGGCAAACATATTTAATAGAAATAATAGAGGAAAACTTAATAGAATTTATGCACAGTTATCTCCCATATCTACAGATTTGTGTCACAAGGTTAGAACTTAGCTTTTAGGAAAATTGTACAGTAATAGATTTAAGAATTGAATAACAATTACTTCTACTATAAGAGACCTTACAGTTTCTAATTGAAACATGCAAAACTAAAGCTTTCTTTTTTTCTTTCTTTCATCTTCAGTAGTATAAAACACAGGAGAATTACAGTTTATATATCTTTCTAAGAGGTAATAGAACATGCAATCATAATAATCTTTCAATATTCAACTAACCTAAGCTACAGCTCTGATGATTGTCACATTTCTCTGTTTACATTACAAAACTAAAATAATTGTTCCTCCAATATCTACAACTTATTACGGTCAACCTTCTCAACATGTAGCATTCAAATTTGAGAATTGTTACAGAATATACAAGAAATAAATCATATTATAGATCTCTCTTAGCCTTCCCAGATAACAGTTTTTCCTTGGTTCTCCACAGAAGCTAATAAAAGAACCCAAGACCTGCAAGAACAACAAATAGTCTCTCCAGCTAGTGAAGCTCACCTCCCAGCCAAGGGCAGAAAACTGCCCACCCTCGAGCTTGGTGAAAACATGGAAGTTCCAAGAAACACATAACACAAAGCCCCCAACCCTTACCATGACCAACAAACATGACTACACATCAGAATTCACATAGAAGTCAGCACATCCACTGGGTATCCACCACACAGTCACAAGAAGGCTTCATGAGAGACCTTCACAAGGGGGTAGCAAATTTAGTAACCTGAAGGGGCAATTTGCCATTCTCAGAAATATAATTGTGCAACTTTTTTTTACAAGGGTACTCTTACCCATTCACTTTGAGCTCTTTCAATTAATATCTGGGGTACTCTTACCCTTGTAGGAAGATATAAGATGATATAAGAATGGGGTACTCATACCCACTTTGTTGTTCACATTAACAGATTTGGGGTACTCTTACCCATCAAAACACCTTCAGGTACTCTTCCCTTACCCCTCAACAGATTTATAACAGCCATGACTACACTTCAATTCCCATACAAAAATACAATTACAGGTTGCTAACAAGAAGTTTACAATCAATAATTGACATACAAGTTAATGGAAAATTTAGTTACACAAATCCCATATGTTTTAAGGTAATTTAGTTATGGTCACTAACCTGGAATTTTCTGTAGTTTGATTTAGCTCCACAATTAACTCAAGGTTCTCCAAATCTGCTGCTCCTCCCATTCCCCTCCTGCCTTCCACTCTTTTCCCCTCCTCTTTTTTTTTATCCGACCATCCCCTTAATACTCTCTTTTTTTTCTCTTTTTTACCTCCTCTCCCCCTCAATTTACATCTATCCCTATAGTTAATTTTTTTTGCATCCAAATGGGCAACATGTGTTTATATGAGGGCATCATGCTGTCATGTTGGCTGGTTGACAAGTGCCCTATGAACCATTTCCTTAAATTTTTTAAAAAGAAAAGAATTCCTGTCCAAGTTTAAGGCCATTTAAAAAGTGCTTTGTGTATATATATATTTCTATTTATATATTTTTTTAAAAATATTTCCTTGAGGGGTCCTCCTAGATCTAAATTAATGTTTCATTTTTCCTTTCAACCATAGGTAAACTTTGGGCTGGATAGTAGGTTAATTAGATAGTTTAAATTTTTCTTCCCCTCCACTAACACCTCACAACACACTTAAATTTAACATTAACACATAACAACATTACACACCCAACACATGCTCTAAGACAACTCCTTCGTAAGCACTAACAAGATAGTTATACAAGACCCCTTTCCCAAAGGCACACACACACATGATTAACAATAGGCTCATGCCTTTATGCAGGCTAGGCCGGCTCACTGGGGACTTACAACAGAACTTCACATGCTTTCCCCGTATCCACTGGCTTCCCTGCACACTTGATCTTACATCGTCAGTATAATCAGTAATAGATAGCCGAAGCAAAAGATAAAATAAATTGTAGTTACATCATATACCACTACAAATGCAGAAGATAGAATTAATCTTATCTTTATCAGGTACATATGTAAACAATGTAATGCTAGATCACATAAGCTACAACTAGATGTATAGTCCATAAATAACATCATCCATTAAAGAGTAAGTAATCTCTGCCATAGGATCTGAGGATCACATATATACAATGATAAGTCAAAGGCAACATACCAATAGCATATACAGAACAAGATCTGACAACATCACATAAGATCAAATAAGGCATGTAATATCCAAGTGTATATATATATAAATATGACATCCATGGGTCCATATCAAAGTCAGATACCGAGATACCCAATCATATAACTTGCCATGTCAAAAGTCTATAGTCACAAAAAAAAATACAACCAAGTCCTGTCATAATGATGATGCTTAAGAGGGGTCCTACATCTGCCCCCCCTGAGCTAGGGCTTCCTCCTGGAAGTCCTCAAAAAGGCTAGGATGGAGAGTCCTCATAACAGTAGTGTCCTCCCAAGTGGCACCAATCTCATCATATCTGTCCCACTGGACCTGGACCTGATATAGCTCTCGGCCTCGAAGGCCCAGGGTCTGACGAGCCAAGATACGAATGGGCTCCAATCTCAGCTGTCCGTCCTCCTCTACCTAGAGAGCAACCCAATCCAAAACATGAGAAGGATCATGGATATAACGTCTCAATACAGAAACATGAAACACATTATGAATGCGTGACAGGCTAGGTGGCAAGGCTAAACGATAGGCTACAGGCCCTATCTGCTCCAAAATCTCAAAGGGACCCACAAAACGAGGTGCTAGCTTAGAGCCTTTCCCATATCGGATCGGACTCTTGTGTGGCCGCACTCTCAAAAAGACTCTATCTCCCACTGAAAAACTCTGATCTGTTCTCTTTGTGTCTGCATACTTCTTTTGTCGATCCTGGGCCTCCTGTAACCTCTGACGTATCACTGATACCTGTCGCTTCATATCCTGTAACAACTTTGGCCCAATAGCAATTCTGTCCTCCAAGCGATCCCAACTCAACGGGGTCCTACACGGTCTGCCATACAACGCCTGATAAGGTGCCATACCCAAAGAACTGTGAAAACTGTTATTGTAGGCAAACTCTATTAGGTACAAGTACTCGTCCCACCTAGACTAATGATCCTTAACATACATCCTCAACATATCCTCAAGCACCTGATTAACCCTCTTTGTCTGTCCATCTGTCTCAGGATGGTAAACTGTACTAAAATTGAGCTGGGTGCCCAAGGCTCGCTGAAGTGCTGTCCAAAAACTAGAGTAAACACTGGATCCCTATCTGATATGATATTGCAAGGTACCCCATGCAATCTAACAATCTCATCCAAGAATACCCGTGCTACTGATGCTGTTGTATAAGTGGTTCGAATGGGAGAAAAGTGGGCTACCTTGGTCAACTTGTCAACCGTTACCATGATGGCGTCATGGTGTCAGGTGGACATGGGTAGACCAACTATAAAATCCATACAAATAGTATCCCACTTCCACTCTGGAATCTCATGGGGATATAATAATCCTGCAGGGTGCTGATGCTTGGCCTTGACCCTCTGGCACTCAAGGCATCGAGCCACAAACTCTGTAATATCTCTACGTATGCTAGGCCAATAGTATAGCTGTCGAAGATCAGAATGCGTCTTATTAACCCCTAGGTGTGCTGTATAAGGTGTCCTGTGAGCCTCTGCCAGTATCAAGTTTTGTACATCCCCACTCTGAGGCACATAGATACGTCCCCTGAATCGTAACAAGCCATCTGCCTCAAGAACGAAATCTAAATATTTGCCCTTGAGGACCCTCTGTGACTACGTCAAACCCTGAATCTCTTGATACCAATGGTCCTCTAGCAACTGCTGAAGAATACGTAACCTCAAATCGGTGCCCACTGTAATGGCCATAATCTCATGACGTCTCCTACTCAAGGCATCTGCCACTACATTCTCCTTTCCCTTGATATAGTGCACATCGAAATCATACTCACACAAAAACTCCATCCACCGTCTCTGTCGTGCATTCAGATTCGGCTGAGTGAATATATACTGAAGACTACAATGGTTGGAATGAAGCTCAAAATGATGTCCAAGGAGGAAATGTCTCCATCTAGTGAGTGCATGAACTACAGCTGCCAGCTCTAAATCATGTGTAGGATAATTCTGCTCATGAGACTTGAGTTTCCGCGACTCATACGCGATAACTTGTCCCTCCTGCATAAGTACTGCACCTATACCATCCAATGAAGCATCTGTACACCACAAAATCTTGAGTAGGGTCTGGTATTGCTAAAATAGGAGCACTAGTAAGATGCTCCTTGAGGGCCTGAAATGCCCTCTCACACTGTTCTGACCACTCAAACCTCTTCCCTTTGCGTTGAAGGGAAGTAATGGGGTGCGCTATCCTAGAAAAACCTTCCACAAATCTACGATAATATCTTACCAACTCCATGAAGCTCCTGACCTCTGTAACACTGGTGGGTATTGGCCACTCTACAATTGCCTTGATTTTTTATGGATCTACTGAGATACCATCACCAGATATAACATGCCCTAGATACTGTACCTCAGATTGGAAGAACGCACACTTTGCCAAATTGGCATAAAGTTGATGCCTCCTCAAACACTGCAGTACCTGCCTCAAATGATCCTCATGCTCCTCTTCTGAGCGGGAGTAAATCAAAATGTTATCCAAAAATATTAATACAAAACGGTCCAAGAAGGTGCGGAAGACTCCATTCATCAAACTCATGAACACTACAAGGGCATTCGTCAATCTGAAAGGTACTACTGTAAACTCATAGTGCCCATACCGAGTCCTAAATGTAGTCTTATGAATATCGGCCTCAACAATCCTCAGCTGGTGGTAGCCAGATTTTAGATCAATCTTAGAGAACACTCTGGCTCCCCTAATCTAGTCAAATAGATCATCAATCCTCAGCAAAGGGTAACGATTCTTGATCGTTAACTTATTCAATTGTCTGTAGTCGATGCATAGGCGAAGGGATCCATCTTTTTTCTTGACAAAAATAACTGGTGCACCCCAGGGTGAGATGCTAGGACGGATGTGGCCCTTCTCTAATAACTCCTCCAACTAAATCTTGAGCTCATTAAGCTCCTGAGTGGTCATCCTGTAAGGTGCCCGTGAAACTGGTTGTGCCCCTGGAACCAAATCAATATGGAAATCTACCTCGCGATGGGGTGGCATCCCTGTCAACTCTGATGGAAAGACATCTGCAAATTCCCTGAGAATGGGGTGATCGTCTAAGGATACCTCTGTCAGTCCCTCTGATCTGTCGCTAATAGTAATGGCAAGCACCCCTTACGCATGCTCCGCTTCAACTGCATAGCGGATATCATACAAAGGGATATGGGTCTCTGCACTCCTGACAACACTATTGGCATGCCACAATCATCAAGACACTTAATCAACTTATGCCTACAATCTATCTTAGCCTGGTGTGCATCAAGCCAATCCATGCCCAAAACAATATCGTAAGACCCCAATGGTGTAACTCGAAGATCCACTGATGTAGTAAAGGTCCCAAAAGAAATCAGACAATCTCTAACCATAGAATCTACAGTCACTCGGGCCCCTGATGCTAACTCAACCTCCCACCTATCATCTTGCCTACATGCCACCAACCTGCAATGCTCCATAATAGTGGGAGATATAAAAGAATCAGATGCTCCTGAATCAAATAAAACACTAATCAATACATCATTAATTGTACCTGGAGCCTCAATGATAGTGGCCTGATGATCGGCCTGGCGGTTCTTGACCGCAGCAAAAACCTTGTGGGTCCTCCCCACATCACCCACTGCTCTGAACCTGTCGTGCGGGGCCTACCTGCTCCAAACCCCTATGGGCACTCTCTAGATAGGTGTCCAAACTCCCCACAAACAAAGCAAGCTCCCCTCGAATATCCCTGTGTGGACTGGGCTCTGCTAGCCTGGGATGATCCTCCTCTAGATACATTACTAAAACCTCCCCTGTGAGTCTGCTGACCCTAAGGTAACCCTGGCTGTTGTCCATGTGCCCTCTGATCCCTAGGGGGTCCCTGAGATTGCCAAGGCCTAGTCTGACTGCTCTGGGTACCCTGCTGTGGCCTAGGCCTATGCCTTTGCTGCTGTTGCTACTGCTGTCGCTGAGGTACCCTCGGGGGTCCCAAAGAAGACCTAAATTCCCCCTTAGAGGGGTGTGGAGCTCGTGGAGTGGAAAAATCTTGTTGCCCCTGGTTGCGATTTCTAAACCGCTCTCGTGCCTCCCGGGACCTCCCCTGTATCTCCTTTGCTATAAGGGCCTTCTCTACAGCATCACCAAAATCTACTGGATTGGCCATCCGAACAGATCCTACAATACTGGGGTTCAGACCCCTAATGAAACGGTGGACAAGAAGCTTCTCATCCTGAATATAGTCCACATATTGTTGGAGCTCAAAAAATTTGTTCTCTATCAACAAGTGCCGCTTCCGCTCCTCCTGTCGCCACCAAGTAGAAGCGGGTCCCCTCAACTGATGAATGGCAAATCTAGCTTTTAGGTTGCTCGTGACAGGTTGCAACCGAAAATACCCCTCCAAACTGAGTATCCAAGACTCTGCCTCCACCCCATCGGTGGCTCCAAAAAAAGTGGGAGGCTATAATCGAAGCAACTCCCATATCCTGTCCCCAGTGCCTCGGGAACCCCCCGGTACTATATCTAGTACTGTCTGAGTCTGAGTGTGTCGAGGTGATGGAGGGTGATGTCCCTCGCCCTCCTGCGTGTGCGGCATATACAAGGGACTCCTACTCCGCTCTCGGAACCCTGGTATATGCTCTCTGCCTCCGGGTTGATCCCCTTGTGGTCTCTCTAATACTAGAGGGAGTCTAGCCTCAAGCACCCCCATCAGGCCTTGTAAGGTCTGAAGAATTTGGGGACCATAGTCCTGTCCCTGAATTTGATCAATACTCTCAGAGTGATGTGATTCTGTTGGTCCCTCAGGCGGTCGTGCTCCGCCTGAACCTCGAGCAGGAGAATCAGCTCTCCTCTCTCCATGTGACATCCTAAAGGCAAGATGAATTTATGTTAAACACAAGTTCAAACAACTATACCCAGAGCTCCAAGAGTTGGGAACTTGGCTCTGATACCTATGTAATGACCCTACGTTGTCAACTAACTCACACATACAACAAAAAAAAAAAAATTGGTTTAAATAAGAGTGAAGAAGATCAAATTTTAAGTTTAAAACATTTTAATGTCTTATGTAAAAACATAAGAAACTAGAAACTCACTAACTCAAGGCTACGAAGGGCAATTTTCTTTTGTTTAAAGATTGGTTTAGATTCCATAGGATCCTTGTTATACTCATGTTTGTTATGATTATCAATTGGTAGCATCACTTGATATGATTATTCGTCATATTTGGGTTCCTATATGTTCCCTGTGATAAATTGTTTG
This sequence comes from Cunninghamia lanceolata, assembly GCA_027924645.1. Taxonomy (NCBI): domain Eukaryota; kingdom Viridiplantae; phylum Streptophyta; class Pinopsida; order Cupressales; family Cupressaceae; genus Cunninghamia; species Cunninghamia lanceolata. The sequence continues at coordinate 2,423,260 of BSBN01001019.1, forward strand.
AAAACTGAAAATAAAAATTAGAAATCGGATTTAGAGTTTGACCAGAATTAAAACTAAAATTGGCGTTAAGAATAATCATAAAGAGACAAGTTCATAAGATGAGAAACGGTAACATGTATTATAGCATCACTAAAATTGCGTGGAAGGGGACCCTATTTTGGCCGACGGAATTGCAACAAGCCTAGGAAGAGGATTAATTAATGAATACAATTTCCCAGGGTGAGCATTACCTCTACTCATAATTGTTTAGAATATGATGAGTTCAACACAACGTTATTCATCCTTTTAACCGCCCTTGTATCTTTCCCAAATTATTTTCTTGCCATAACTAACTTTTAATAAATCAAGGCAGTCTTTTTCCCTTTTTATGATTAGCATAGACAAAACTTAATACCGCAATAACGAAGGTAAACACAGTCTAGAAAAACATTCCTTTTTTTTTAACATCTATTCGCAACATTCTAATATACTGCTAACATAGAATAAAATTAGAGTGCCCATAACACATTCGCCTAGAAGTCAGAGGCTGAGATCTATTAAGAATTGGTTAAGGCTACTGGGTCCCAGCGTCTCCACATGGCTTTCAGATCTGGACAAAAGAGATTCTCCTATATTTCTGCTTGGTCTTAAGAGGAAGGCAAACCAAAGTAGAAACAGATGTTACAGCTGGAGAAGTCTATGGAGGAACCGAGAGTTATCTCTTATATTTCCTTTATGAGCAAGACCTAAGGCTGCACATATCCCATCACCATCCAACGGCGAGGAAGTAGGCGAACTGGAAAATCCCTCAGACTGTATTGGGCTACATTTGGGGATGTTTTCCAAACTTGCTCGGGATAAATAGATACATAGAACTTCAGTATGCACTGGAACAGATGGATAGGCTTGGTACGAACTAGCTGTTTTATTCATTTTATACTATTCTATTTTTTGAAGTTATATTCAGTTGTATTTATTTGGTACATGTCCACATGTTTCAGCCATCTATTCCAGAAAATGTTTGTTAGAGAGATATCTGATGCCTCAACTGTATATATTGCTAGTTTTAAAGTTCAAGTCTTCCTTCCAGTTTCTGGGTATGACATTTTAAGTGGTCAGTATGAGGGATTTCAAAGAATTTGCCATAGTAACAGTCTAATTGTCTGATGAGGGCAAACAGATTTAATAGAAATAATAGAGGAAAACTTAATAGAATTTATGCACAGTTATCTCCCATATCTACATATTTGTGTCACAAGGTTAGAACTTATCTTTTAGGAAAATTGTATAGTAATAGATTTAAGAATTGAATAACAATTACTTCTACTATAAGAGACCTTACAGTTTCTAATTAAAACATGCAAAACTAAAGCTTTCTTTTTTTCTTTCTTTCATCTTCAATAGTATAAAACACAGGAGAATTACAGTTTATATATCTTTCTAAGAGGTAATAGAACATGCAATCATAATAATCTTTCAATATTCAACTAACTTAAGCTACAGCTCTAATGATTGTCACATTTCTCTGTTTACATTACAACACTAAAATAATTGTTCCTCCAATATCTACAACTTATTACGGTCAACCTTCTCAACATATAGCATTCAAATTTGAGAATTGTTACAGAATATACAAGAAATAAATCATATTATAGATCTCTCTTAGCCTTCCCAGATAACAGTTTTTCCTTGGTTCTCCACAGAAGCTAATAAAAGAACCCAAGACCTGCAAGAACAACAAATAGTCTCTCCAGCCAGTGAAGCTCACCTCCCAGCCAAGGGCAGAAAACTGCCCACCCTCGAGCTTGGGGAAAACATGGACGTTCCAGAAAACACATAACACAAAGCCCCCAACCCTTACCATGACCAGCAAACATGACTACACATCAGAATTCACATAGAAGTCAGCACATCCACTGGGTATCCACCACACAGTCACAAGAAGGCTTCATGAGAGACCTTCACAAGGGGGTAGCAAATTTAGTAACCTGAAGGGGCAATTTGCCATTCTCAGAAATATAATTGTGCAACTTTTTTTTACAAGGGTACTCTTACCCATTATGTTGCTTCTGGGTACTCTTACCCATTCACTTTGAGCTCTTTCAATTAATATCTGGGGTACTCTTACCCTTGTAGGAAGATATAAGATAATATAAGAATGGGGTACTCATACCCACTTAGTTGTTCACATTAACAGATTTGGGGTACTCTTACCCATCAAAACACCTTCAGGTACTCTTCCCTTACCCCTCAATAGATTTATAACAGCCATGACTACACTTCAATTCCCATACAAAAATACAATTACAAGTTGCTAACAAGAAGTTTACAATCAATAATTGACATACAAGTTAATGGAAAATTCAATTACACAGATCCCATATGTTTTAAGGTAATTTAGTTATGGTCACTAACCTGGAATTTTCTGTAGTTTGATTTAGCTCCATAATTAACTCAAGGTTCTCTAGATCTGCTGCTCCCCCCATTCTCCTCCTACTTTCCACTCTTTTCCCCTCCTCTTTTTTTTTATCCAACCATCCCCTTAATACTCTCTTTTTTTCTCTTTTTTACCTCCTCTCCCCCTCAATTTACATCTGTCCCTGTAGTTAATTTTTTTGCATCCAAATGGGCAACATGTGTTTATATGAGGGCATCATGCTGTCATGTTGGTTGGTTGACAAGTGCCCTACGAACCATTTCCTTAAATTTTTAAAAAAGAAAAGAATTCCTGTCCAAGTTTAAGGCCATATAAAAAGTGCTTTGTATATATATATATATATATATATATATATATATATATATATATATATATATATATATATATATATATATATTCTATTTATATATTTTCTATTTATATATTTTTTATAAAATATTTCCTTGAGGGGTCCTCCTAGATCTAAATTAATGTTTCATTTTTCCTTTCAACCATAGGTAAAATCTGGGCTGGATAGTAGGTTAATTAGATAGTTTAAATTTTTCTTCCCCTCCACTAACACCTCACAACACACTTAAATTTAACATTAACACATAACAACATTACACACCCAACACATGCTCTAAGACAACTCCCTCGTAAGCACTAACAAGATAGTTATACAAGACCCCTTTCCCAAAGGCACACACACACGCGATTAACAATAGGCTCATGCCTTTATGCAGGCTAGGCCGGCTCACTGGGGACTTACAACGGAACTTCACATGCTTTCCCCGTATCCACTAGCTTCCCTGCACACTTGATGTTACATCGTCAGTATAATCAGTAATAGATAGCCGAAGCAAAAGATAAAATAAATTGTAGTTACATCATATACCACTACAAATGCAGAAGATAGAATTAATCTTATCTTTATCAGGTACACATGTAAACAATGTAATGCTAGATCACATAAGCTACAACTAGATGTACAGTCCATAAATAACATCATTCATTAAAGAGTGAGTAATCTCTGCCATAGGATCTGAGGATCACATATATACAATGATAAGTCAAAGGCAACATACCAATAACATATACAGAACAAGATCTGACAACATCACATAAGATCAAATAAGGCATGTAATATCCAAGTGTGTATATATATATATATATATATATATATATATATATATATATATATATATCATCCATGGGTCCATATCAAAGTCAGATACCAAGATACCCAATCATATAACTTGCCACGTCAAAAGTCTATAGTCACCAAAAAAAAATACAACCAAGTCCTGTCATAATGATGATGCTTAGGAGGGGTCCTACAAAAATTCTTTTATCGAGGCTGATGCCAGACTGAATGGTATTTAAAAGTAATAAAATTTTTTAGTCTGCTTCACTTGAATATGAAGCTCCGATTAAACCTAGATCTTAAGTGTGATTAGGAGTGAGAATTTTCACTTAAATATGATGAAGCTCTGGTCAAGCTGAAATTTCTAATGACTCGCAGTGCGAAGCTTCACTTAAATATGGTAACTTTAGTTTAGAGGGCAATTTCTAGTATGGTATTTATGGTATGGTATGGTAACTTTATTTTCTAAAAATATTTAATAATGGAAAAATGTATTAACAATTGTCATTTGCTATCTGCATAAAGTCCTCATTACATTTATAGAAAATTTACTCTAAAAGAAAATGTGCAGAAAGTGATGAGAAGTTGTTTAAAAGTAGATAAAACTCTTATATCCTACAACATTACCAAATATATTTCAACATCATATGACACAAAAAAAATGAAATGGGAATGTGAGTAATAGAAAATTAGAAGAATAGAAACAAGAGGGAACCCAACCCGCAGCCAATGTGAACGGAATTAGAACGAAACTTATGTCCAATTGAATGGAATTACAATACAATAAATAAAATAAACTGAACCTGCAAAGTCACACAAAAAAATCATTCAAAATTGGCATTCTTTTCAAGCCAAAAATGTCAGCGATTTTGTGGCCCCTCACATTTCCCTTTTGAGAAATCCCTTCAAAGCAGGGCCGGGATAGCGTTGCGTTTAAGAGAAAGAAAAATTTTGATAAAGCTTCACTGAAATTTGAAGCTCCTCCTGTCAATGTGAGTCAAAGTGGAAATGGAAATTCTTCCTCCCTACTAGGCCACCTCCCTTTCCTGGAACACTTATGTCATCCTATGTTATAATTGTAGGAATATGCATTTTTTGTATTTGCATATATGATTTTCAAGTGAATTTGGTATCACTAGTTTCTTCAATGTAATGTGGATTTAACAAAATTACCAGAAAATAAATTCTTAAAATTCTATTATTGGCCGAATGTGTACTATTTTCTATGTTCAATGTGTATTATTAGAGATGGCAATGAGAACTATGATCACAGACATTTAACATTTTGTCCCCTGCTTTGAGTGTATACTAAATTGATTGTATGCATATTTCTCCAATAACTCAGTTTGGCAAAGGTGGCCAAGGAGGTGGAGGTGGCACTAGCTCGACAGAAGAAGCTTCATACTTCACCAAAGCATCATCAAAATTCTCATTTCTCTTAAACGCTATCCTATCTTGCCCCTACTTCGAAGTCATTCCCCAAGACAGAATGCGAGGGAGCAACATAAGCACTAGAATTTTTGGCTTGGATAAAAGAATGCACATTCTGAACGAATTTTTTTTGGTGTAGGTGACTTTCCAACTTCATTTTATTTTATTTATTGTATTGTAATTTCGTTACATTGGGCGCATATGTCGTTCTAATTCCGTTCACATTGGACACAAATTCCATTCCATCCCATTCCGTCAAGAGACATGGCAGCCTCCCGTGATCGCTTCTCTTTTTCTATTACTTTCGTTCCCATTTTATTTAGTTTTCAATAAATGTAAATGAATTACTTATTCATTAATAATATAAAAACATTTTGCCTTGAAAACAAGTTGATGTGGTTTATTAATGTGAGAAAAAGTAAATAGAGTAAGCAGTGTAAGTCATAGAAAAGTGTTTTTTTATTTTTTTGTTTTTTATGAAATAGAAGTGGGAAGTTAGTTTTCAATGATGATCGTGACCAGTTTTTTAGTGGTATAATGGTTGTTTATAATTGTTATTTTTTTGTTTATATGGGTTGTGTATATGTATTGTGGCATTCTTCTCTTGTGAATTTTATTTTATTACAAGTGGTATTAGTGTTAAAAAAGGTGTTTCAACCTTGCATCTTAATGTTAAGAATAAAAAATACAATTTGTGGGCTATAGAAAACAAAAATATAATTTTCAGGGCTCTAGAGATTGATTTTAGCCCTAAAGATGTTGAAACAAGCCTTAACTAGAGCAAGAGAGTTATGAAAACATGGATCTCTTCAAGATCTAAATGAAAAAAAAAGGGTTTCAATCAACTTTCCAAATCAAATGTTATGGCCTCTGAAACTTGAGCCTCCCACATCATAAATGCGAGAGCATCTATGATACATAAGAAAGTTGTAAGAGGGAGTTACACTTGCTAACCAACTTATGACACATGTGATGAAATATCATAGGGAATATTTGAATGAAGATAATGAATCCAAAATGAAGCACCCAAGTTGGTGAGTGGATTATGAGAAGCTTATGGCATGTGTAAGGAATATGCTACTTTTAGCCTATGGACTCATCATTGTATTTGGATGTTGGATTTTGACAAGGGATTTGGGTGTCATATTTTAGGTGGTTTTATCTCATGGTTTCCTAATTACCATTTTATGGTTTCATGTATTACTTCTCCTATTTATTGTTTTCTTGAGATGGAGGTTATATAGTGAGTTTTGTAGGTATAGTTATGCTGCCAAAATTGCTCCATATCTCTTGTTAGCGATACTCTTGTAAAGGATTAGACTGTGTAAGTGTATTGTAACCATTGATTACTGAAGAATACATTGAGTTTCTTTCTAGAGTGTGAGGTTTTTCTCTCAGAATGGTTTTCCCCACATAAATCATTGTGTTATAGTATATTACTTTTATGTTTATTTCCTTTTTTCACATACCTCCTCACATAGATTAATTCATTTTTTTCACATACCTCCTCGCATAGATTAATTTAGAAGAGTATTCAAAAACTCTCCTTCCTTTCATTTAGTATCAGAGCTTGATCACCTTAGGTCTTAAGTGTTAGGGACAAGGTCTTTTGTTCTAACCTCGATTTGAATGAGAGCTTGTGCAAAGGGAGATCTTGTTGTATGAAAATGGCAAGCACATCAAAGATAAAGATGATGAGATTCACCAGTATTAACTTTGAGTTGTGAAAACTTAAGATGGAGGATACTCTTGTAGATAGAGATCTATGTGTTGATGTATTTGGATCCAAACCCACTACAATGTCACAAGCTAATCAGGATCTGTTAGACATAAACATGAAAGGCCTAATTACACTTTGTGTAGCGGATATTGTTTTGTTGAATGTACATGAAGAAGCCACTACAAAAGCTCTTTGAGAGAAGTTGGGAGACTTGCACCAGGCTAAATTGTTGGTTAACCAAATTTTCTTGAGAAAGAAGATGTACACTTTGAGAATGGATGATCGTAGTTCTATGACCAAGAATTTCAATGTGTTCAATATCATTGTGACCTAGTTGCACTATGTTGGAGTGAAAATGGAAGAGAAGGATTGTTACATGACACTTCTATGTTCTTTGCTCGATTCATGGGATCACTTGGTTCTTGCAAGCAAGTGTCCTGCCTCGAAACTCGAAATAAATGAGGTAGTGGTTGCTTTACTCTTAAAGGAGATGTTGCAAAAAAATTCCAAACCTATTAAGGAGGCCTTGTTGATTCATGGAAGATTAAAGGAGAGAGGTAAGAAGAAGGAAAAGAAGAAATAAATCCTAGATCCAAATCTTGTGGGAGATCCAAAACTCCTAGAAATTCTAAGGCCAAGTGTTGGAACTATGGCAAGATTGGGAACTTTTGCAAAGACTATAAATAGGAGAAAAAAAAAATTAAAATGATTCAAATGATTATTCAAAAAAATATTCTCAAGATGATGCAAATGCCTTTGTTGCGGCCTTGGAAACTCATGCATCAAAAGGTGTGTGGTTGATAGACTTTGGAGCTTCCTTCCATATGACCTCCATCCAAGGTGGTTTTCAAAGCATGAAGAATATGATACTGGGAAGGTGAATCTTGGACATGACTCTCATTTTAACATAGTTGCCCATGGTAGAGTCTATATTTAATTCCCTAATGAACAAGTGAAGGGGATCAATGGTACAAGTGTACAAGTTGTTTTCTCTAGTGAAGGGTGTAAGATGGTGTGAGGAGCTATGGTTCTCAATAACAGTGTTCACGTGGGCACTTGGTTTTAGCTAGATGCATGCACTCTCAAGTGCAATAGTTCTTCTATTCTTATAGTGAAGAGATCTGCAAATCTATACCTTCACCATCAAAACCAACAACAAAGAGGAGTGTTGTGTCTACTTTTGATGTCCATGCTTTCTAAATACTTAAGTGTTATCTTTCTTCTAAGAGAAAGTTGATGATGAGGGGGGCAAATCGCATAACACACAACAAAATAGATTTCTCATAAAGAATAGGAATGTTCTTTTATTCAACTGAAAAAAAATTACATTATAAAAATTGGAATCAAATTAGAGGATGAAATCCTTAAAAGGTTGCAACACATTACTCCTTTTCACTGAATTCTAGAACCTTTTTCCTTCTGTAGCTTTAAATCCACTAGGGTTTTCTATTTTCCCTCCTTTTCATGACTCGCCACTGTCCCCCTTCTCTACGACCAAAAGGTTCTCAAAAAAAGGTTATAAATAGCCCTTTTTGGTGCCTTCCAGCTCCAAAAATAGCCCAACTTTTGGGAGCCATAACTTTTGTTTCCAGTGTCCAATTGATGAACCATTTGATGCATTGAAAATATTGTGAAGAGATATACATCAATATATTCTTCTTTTCTGGTTACACTCATTTTCAAGGTCGTATGGGGCCTCCAAGTGCATCAAAATTGACTTTGAAACATTTTTAGGTGTTTTTAAAGAAACACAAACTTTAATATCTTTCAACCCACAAACGATCTTTGGCCAATTCCTCACTAAAGGTTATATTTTCAATTTCGAAGCTTTGAGTAAAATTTTGTTTCTATATGTGCTCAAATGCAAACTTTCTAAAAATAGCAATTTGTTATTTTTAGTAGGTTAGAAATTTTTTAAGTTCCAAATCATTATTCAATAAAAATGGGTACCATAGATACCAAAATTGAAAAGAACAAAAAACAAAATCATCATTTTGTTTTAGTGATGCAAGATTGCCATAATACTTGTGCGCCAAGGTTAAAGGGAGTCAGCCAACATAAATGGAAATTTGTCTTGCAAATATGTCAATATGAAGAGAGGTCGGCATGAGTGACTTTGTATGTCGATTAGTGGCCTTTGGCCATAACAATAATCAACGATTTTCTTCTTGAACCAGTGATTTCCTCTTCGACATCAATGACATTCTTCTTGGACTAGCAATCTCGTCCATACGCCTTTGAAATCAATGACAATAATTCTAACAATCTCCCCCTTTGTCATTGATGGCAACCCTACATAGAAATAATCTATGAATGCAACAGGAACATAATACTCCCTCTTTCTGCACTGCCCCCCCTTTATGTATCTCTCCCCCTTTAACATCAATGAAAATGGGAAGTTAAGTGCTTTCACAAAGAAAACTCCCCCTTTCTATAATACTTCCTCTTGACATCAATGGCATCATTCTCCCTTTTTCTATAACTCTCCCTGTTTGATATCAATGGCAAAGAGATGTAACATACTTCTCTCCTTCATGATGTGATTCTCCCTCTTATCTGTGATTTGCCCCCTATCTGTAAAGCTTCCCCTTTTCTTCACTATATAGTAACTCTCTAATATGCAGTCTACTACAACCACATCATTCTCTTTTCTTGTCTTCAAGGCATGAAACAAAAATTCTTTCACTATTGCTACAATAGTATTCTCAACCCTTCTTCAACTCTTCACCATGCCTTATAAGCATGTTACTCAACTCTTCATCTTCTCTATGGTCAATACTCACATCTAATGCAATATCCTTTTTGATCTCTTTGTGAGTATTCTAACCTTTTTTTGAATTATTTTGCTCTTGCTTCCTCTTCCAGACTTTTTTATGTCCTTCCTTACGTTTGCCAAGGGTATCAACCTTCTATCTTTTTCTAGGAGGTTTTACAAAACCACTTATGTCTAGAAACGTGTTGTTTGTCCATAGTCATTGCACTTATAGCATATAACATTGGAATCCACTAAAGGAACAAAGGAATTATAGTTCCTATTTGAGAACCCATAAGGACTTCTACTCCTTTTATAACCAAAATTTCTTGCACAAGTCCTATAGCCTATTGTTTTCCCTCTTCAATTTGAATTTTCAAATTGATGATCATTTTCTCCGACTCCTTAAGACTTTGTGACATTTTTGCCTTAGATTCACATTCCTCTTGAAGTTGTAATTTTTGCTTCAAATTCTTCTTCTTAAGCTTCTTGATTTCATTTAGGGCACAGATAAGTTCCTCTCCCAAATCTACTTCCCCATCCATTTTAGCATTCTCTTCCCCCTTTGACTCCTCTTCTTTTTATTTGTCTTTACTTTCCAAGGTATCGTCTTTTGTTTCTATTGCCATTAATAGAAACTCTTCTCTATTACTATTGAAGATACTCTCTTCGAATGAACTACTTTCCTCTTTGGAATAGAGGTTTTTCTTTTGCTTGTGAAAGCTCTTCTTTTTCTCAAGTTTGTCTTGTTTGTGGCCTTTTTTATGTTAATAATGTTTGCCACCATTCTTTATATTATGCTCTTCTTCATCATCACTATTGTCATTTTCTGAATATATGCATTTGACAGCAAAAATGTCCTACCTTTCCACAATTAAAGCATTTGAAAGGCTACTTACCCTTGTACTTGTCAAACCCTTTCTTTAGCTTCCCCCCAAAATTATCTTCTTCTTCGTCTGATTCATCATTGGAAGTTCTATTGCTTGATTTGGGCTCTTTATACTTCATCCTTTTTGAGGCTTTCAAAGTTGCTTCTCGCTTTGATGACTTCTCATTTTTAGTCCTCATTTCATATGTTGTGAGGATCCCATGCAATTCATCCATAGTTAGTTTATCCAGTCCTATATTTCCTCAATGGTTGAAACTTTGGCATCAAACCTCAAGGGAAAAGACCTTAACACCTTTTGCATGATCATGGAGTCTTGTACTTCTTCACCAAGACCCTTTATGGTATTCACAATCTCATCCATGCGAAGTAGATAGGCAGTAATGTTTTATTCGTCCTTCATCTTTAGACTTTCGAATTGTCTCCTATGGGTTTGAAGCTTGGCATTTTTAACTTTATCATCTCCTTCATAAATATTCTTAAGTTTATCCTAGATCTCCTTTGCTGAATCGTAATGCATCACTTTAACAAACTCTGAATTCAATAAACCACACAAGATTGCATTCATGGCTTATGCATTGTTTTTGATAGCTTTCATTCCATCCTTATTCATTGGTGGATATGTAGAACCTTTATAACCACTTACTACTGATTGCCAAATATCAAAGCCAAGAGCCATTAAGTAGGTGCGCATTCTTATGCTCCAAAAAGCATAGTTTGTTCCTTTGAACAATGGAGCCCTATTGGAAACCCTTCTAGGAGAAAACCACTGGTAAATGACTGCTTGGATCCACTGTCCAAATCCAGTCACAACAAGATAATACTTCTCTTACAAATCTTTGTAGGCACCAACCTACTTCTCTTACAAGACTTTGTAGGCACCAACCTATTGGAGACACCAATCCCCACTTATAGAATTTGTAGGCACCAACCCACCAGAGACACCAATCCTCACAATTGAGCACCAACTCAGCAAGAGACACCAATCTCTTCTTTTTGGAGGCACCAACCTCTTCTACAAAATATCACCTTAGGAATTTTCCTTCTTCAACGGATGATGAACTTAGTTTTCTACACAAATCTGATTGTATTTCTTTCACAAATTTGAATATATTTCTTTCACAAATATGATTATGTTTCCTTCACAAAATCTACTTTGAATGATCTTCTATTATATCCTTCTCCTCAAATCTATTGGCGTTTGTATGATGTATCTTCTATTCTCCACACTTCTTCCTTCACTCAATTCTTACCCTCCTTTTATATCTTTATGTTACTTGGGAAGAGATGCGATCTTCTCAAAAGAGATAACACTTCATAATGAATGCTTACTTTCCAAAAGGAGACGTCCTTCTTAAAAACATACCCTTTTGTTAATTCTAAATCGCTACCTTTAATGCTTGATTGCTTCCTTCATCTCAATCGCTGCAATATCTAAACTTTAATTGTTGCTCTTCTAAAATAATTACTGCCCTCCTATATCATTAACGCTACCTTCTTTATAATTATTCCATTATATGCAAACTTGGACGATTTAAATCATATTTATATGTGTCCTTTTCTTTCATACATGAAGTCGGCCAAAGAAAGAAATTAAACACGTTCCCTATATTGTAAGGTCGACCATGAGTAAGAGAGGAATTTCAAATTATTTGCCATAAGACTTAGGCACCAAGGGTAAAGGGAGTTAGCCAATATAAATGAAAATTTGTCTTGCAAATATGTCAATATGAAGGGAGGTCGGCTTGAGTGGCTTTGTATGTCGATTAGTGGCATTTGACCATAACAACAATCAATGATTTTCTTCTTGAACTAGTGATTTCCTCTTCAAAATCAATGACATTCTTCTTGGACCAGTGATCTTGTCCATACGCCTTGACATCAATGACAATAATTCTAACAAGTACTAAATCCAATTCAGTTGCAAAGCAACCCACAAAATCCAAGCTCAAATTTTCAGCTTTTTACCAACATATTCTTTAAAGATAAGGTTAGATGCAAAAGATGCTTCAAGAAGAGCTAAATCTTAAGTAGTAATAAGCTAAATGCTGTAATAACCTTGTGCAACACTGAGTTAGAAAATACTCATGTTAGGTTAAATAAAATTTTAAGCAATAGCAAGCAAGCATTTCTTACCGAGTATGAGTGCATTCTCTGAGAAGCAAGTATTCTTGACAAGAAGAGGCTGAAGAAGAAGAGTAATAAGCCCTGCCAAACAACTCAAGACGTTGTTTGTAGCATTTATTAGCTCAAGGATATCAACTGTTGATGTTCAGAAAAATAAAATGAATTTAAAGTTTACCTGAGCGGATGGGCATAACAGATGAGTAAAGTGGCCAATCGTGCTATCAATCGGTCTCTTTCAATTGTCTTATCCTCTGTTGGCACTGCCATGGCCACTGCCTTTGCCTTCTTCGCACCCTTCTCATTTGCCCTATTCTAAAGGACTTGAGATCAATTGCAGGATCTGGACATTTTGTCACTAAGTGCAGCCCAACACACTAGTAATTTGATTATTCTTTTCTTGCGAGGCCCCATGCGTAGATCAACTTATCACTTTGCATGAGGATGGTCATAGCAACACTTGCATGCTTGTTTTTCTAGGTTTGAGTGTTTTCATTGTTGCCTCTAGCGAAGAGCCAAACCACCATGACATGTGAGTTACTCTTGACATTAATGACCACTTGTTATACATCAATATTTACACTCATGATGATGGTACAAATAGAGAAATGTTATGGTGTTGATTCGTTGACAAGCTTGCAATGTACATAATGTGGAGACGAGTGATTAATAGAACACCAAGTGATGCAAGCTCTATGAAAGCGCAACTGCAATAGCCATGAGATGGGGGAACAACATGAGAGTGCATGTCTCAATATATGAATTAAGTATCGCTTTTCAGTACCAATAGTGCCTTGTACAATCATCCTAAGGGAAGAATTAATTCCAAGCCTCTAAAAATGTGATAGAACAATATCAAATAGAACATGTTGCCCCACAAACAAGCTAGATAGACCAAGGCCCATATTCTCCTTATTTGTATGCAAGATGGTATGTTGATCATCTGGCATCAATGAAATCGGTTGTGAAAATTTGTAAGGGCTAGGGGACGATACAACTATGTGGGCAACACCAAAGTTATGCCTACCAAGCAAGTTAAGGTCATCAAAACCAATATCAATGCCCAAGAATAGGAAAGAAAGGAGCTACCACTCTTCAACCATGACCACATTCAATGTGTTTGTTTCACTAAAGGGGTCATTATCATCAGAAGTGGCGGAAGCATCTATAAGTTTGCGGTCAACATGCCATGTGTTGTAAGCCCCTACCAATCGCTCTCATTTCTCCACAATCTTATCTGCAGGGCCTTTTCCACCTCTTGTTAATGAGTTTTAATCAGCTACAATTGTCTTGCCAAGCTATGCTGAGACTACCATATTCATAGCCTCGCTTGAATGCCTATGTACATATCAAAATTCTCTCACCATCCGACCCCATTGTTGCTTCTCTCTTCCTTCAACTAATCACCAAAAACAATACATGCAGCTGCTTCTCTCTTCCTTCAAAATGCTCTCTCGCAATTCAACTTAATTGTGACCAACAATGAACATACCAGCAACAGAAAAAACATTTCATATTCAAACATGTCCTGCCATTGGCTTCCCCAGTTGAGACTATTGTCACACAAAATCCAACAAGTTCCTATTCATAATCGTGTATGTATTATGCTAGTACCATATAAAGTTTAAACTATGCATAAATATCTGTTTACTTTAAATTACAGACATACCTACTCATAAATGTGGGCTGCTTTTGTGTGAACTTATGACAACATACTTTTCTTGTTAGTTATGTGTAACTGATTATATAATAAATTAATTTACTATCTCCAGATATAAAAATGAAAGAAATAGAAGATTAAAACTGAATTTCTGTAGCCACAGAAAAGAAGTTATAGTAAAAAAAAACTTATCTTGTATGCTAGAAGACCTACGTCAAATTCAAGGACATCAGTTGTCAGTCCCGGCAAGCCATAATCACTCAATTTTGCAATATGATTCTGGTCCAACAAAACATTTGTGATCTTCAAATTATTATTAAAACCTCCAGTACTAACCCAGTGTGCAAGAAATGGATGGCACACCACTTATCTGGCCAGGTTTATGATTGTATGAACATACCTGAAAGATGACTTTGCAGAGTTCCATTAGATACAAATGCAAAAATGAGAAACACCCTTTTCACGTTTGAACCACAAGTTCATTATCTCTGCAGTGCTCAAGAAGGCTGACCAAATTCTAGTGTCTAAGCTTTGAGAAGAGCTCCATATGGAGCTTCAAATTTTGCATACTTGGTTTCCATTCTAACTTCAAGCACCTTATGGCAACCCAACTTCCGTCCTGCATTCTGTCCTTGTATAGCTGAAAAATCATGACAATAATACTTAGTGTTTTGTAGGGCATACATTTCTATCCAACCGTCTACCAAATACATCAGGTCATTGTTAAATGATGTAGGTTGCAGTCTCAAACAATCCAAATATTATCACATATCCAAGGCATCTGCCTACATTTCAAATTGATTTGAAAGAATATTGATCAATCCAAACCCAGAAAAGCTCTACTAACATATGGTAGAAATGGTAAACTGGTATAAAGAGTAGGTAATTTGAGTTGGAGAGAATGGAAACAAAAACAAGTAACTGAATCTAGAATTCAGTTACCACGACCCTTTCAAGTTTCAAGTGCATGCCTTGGCCTTAACTGTTAGCTGGAACCAAGATAGCGGCATACCAGATCAGTGGGTTGCCCAAGATTGAGATTTTAGCTATAATGAAAATAAAGGAATGTCCTTATTTAGAAAATTAATACAATGGAGTTAGTCTCCTGCTAAGGTGCCACTTACAAAGTTACTATTTGAAAACTAAAGAGTTGGGTAATAAAGGGCAAATGATAAGTAACAAAATTTATGGAAAGACCTCTAGGCTGTATTATAGTTTTCTCAATCAACATTTCAAGTCACCCTCTATATGATTCATCATTGAATCACCTTTATATCTGATGATAAATCACATACAGTGATTCAAAAGGCCAATGGAAAAAACCCTTTATACAGTTCTTTCCACAACCGTTTTTGCTATTATGGACTGGAAACTTATAAACTGCAGTCTAAAGAAATCTCAAACATGGTTTAATGTGTTAGGTTCTTAAGCTTTTATATATGCATGAACAAGAATGCAAAACATGCTTCTAGCTGATAATCACCTCGAGTAGAATATAAACCCCGCCAAATAGTCCGTACTTTCGACGCAGTGCCCAGTATTAATTGCATATAAAAAGACAACCAGGTTATCTTCAGCATTAACCTAATAACATACCAGACACAATTGCAATTGATATTCACAAATGTGCCAATCTCATGCCTTCGGGTTAGAACAACTCCCTGAAATGTGATGTAACTGCCCTTATATGACGGGGACCCCCACTCTTCTGTCAGTTTCTTTTCTTTAAATTGTGTTGAATTTTGTTTGTAACTGTCATGGCTGCTGTAGTGGTCTTTTTAGGTGTTTCTCTATTTTTAGATTTCAGTTTTGTTTTATTTAGGGGATAAGCATTACACAGGATCTTGTTATTGGTATTTAAAAAAATATCAGTACAAAAAGATGGTAGGAGCTAAGCAGTCTGCCCTTTTTTGAAACTGCAATGAGTTTTTGTATTTTTGAAGCAGATAACTAATGGAGTTGGAGTTTTTGCTCGAGTCATTATGCCGTGTATTGAGTGGTTCTGTTTAGATTCGTGATACTCTGTGCTTTTCTGTTATGTTTGATTCGTTATCTGGTGGATTAGAGTTGTTTTGCCTGTAGCAACAGAGGTTGTCTACATCAAAATGCAACAAAATAACACTATACCTTTTTTTTTGGAAAAGGGTAAAGGTATACATATATTTCAAAAAGAGAAGTATAGGTTACAAAATTGCAGTACAGGACTACAAAAGGCTCAGAGAGAACAGAGAGCCAGAGACAAGCCAGATGTATCATCAGGAAGAAGTTACAAAGGGAATCCAATCTGTAGCTGTTAATACTGCAGGACCCCAAAAACTGTTATACATAATATGTGGTAGAACTAGAAGTCAAATAGAATCGCTTTTCTGATTATGACTTTTGTGTATATTTTCTGCCATTGTGATTAGAAGATCCAAGATTGTTGCTGGGGGTAGAAACTGGCTGAAGAGTGAGCAGTTGCCAATAAGACACACGAAAAGCAGTGTCCATTGAATTGTTTGTTGCTGATACAGTTGTGAAAGAATGATTCCCTGATAATTTGCTTTCAACCAATTTCTTGATGTTATCACAAAGGAGCATCTTTCCCAGATTATGAATCCTTAGATGTTGCACTTTACTGTTTTGCTGGAGGAGCGCTACAGTCTGGGAGCGTTGTAGGTGAAGGGTGGCATGTTGAGCTTCTAGGGTTGCTACGTTCACAGTGAATTCCCCCATTAGAAGGGTAAGAGTGTCTTGATGCCCTAGATGATGGTTTAGGTGTCTCACACTTGCCAGTTGAGATAGAGCGGAGTTGAGAGCAGCATTGGATTTGGTAGCCCGTAGCAACAGGCCTAGCTATGGCACAGGGGTTGGGAGCACTGATCTTCTCCTTGGGTCAGGTAGCATTGTATTGACTTCCTAAGGTAATGGAGTCATTTCGAAAATCAGGAAAAGTGGGAGATATCTGACGCGGTGAGGCAGAAGGGGATGGGTGGGAGGTATTTGAAAGAGGAAAAAAAAGAAATGGCAGGGAGGGTGAAACAAATGTGAGTAGAAGAGGAGTGGATGTTATGAGATGGAATGGAAAGATTATCAAGAGATGGAGATCCATACACTTTGATAGCCTGACCAGATAAGTGGGAAGAAACACCAGAAAAATCCATATTTTCTGCAAAGGATGGGAATTAGTGCTTACCAGTGTGCTGCCAGGGAACAGTTGTAGGGCCTTGGGAATAGTAGAATCCTTCTTGAATTGCTGCTTGTCTTCATCTTCATCCATCCTGATGAGTCATGCTGCTTATAGTAAGCTTTGCAATCTTTTGAGCTGTCCATTTAGGGTTAGTTTACATCGTACTAAATTCAACTTTAACTTTTTCATATTGTGCAGCCTGGGTTTTGCTCAATCTGGTAATGAGAGCAATACCAGTAGAATGGCCTTTTATGGAATAGAGGTGCAATCTAGGACACCTTAAGTTCAGGCTTTGAGATTTATCCTTCTGAATTTTTTTTATTTTACCAGATTGGACATAGGATTTGTGATGGGTATATGGAAGGTATGGTTTAGGATAGAGGAAATGATTGTATTAGTTAGATCATATGTAAGATATGGATTAGGTGACTACAAGAGAGTGCAATTTTGTTGAATGTCAAAAGAAGGCTTTGGTAAATTGGAGGTGAAAGCAGAAGAGCAACATGGTTGGGAAAAAGCACGAAAATTTCCTTGTTTTAACTCTCCAAAAGGTAGCCACAGAGCCCTGGAGAGCCTTTGATCGTGTGACAAGAAGTCCATTCTCAAATCTAACAAAAGATATGCATTAATGGAGATACAAAGCAGAGATCTGAGATGCAGTTAAATTGTGCAAGGGGACTTTTAAAAACGATTACATGTTTGACAAATGACAGCTGGTGCAGGTGTGAACAGACAAAACTGCAGATGAATGAATGGTCTGAAATCTATGCCAATGATTGACAGGGGTGAGGAGAGAACGTGACCAAAGGAGGAGAGTTGTAAGGAGGGTCTCAGGAGAGAAGGAAAGGGATGGGTGACCGTCATGGAGGGAGCAGGGGACAAGCAGAGAAGATGCAGGTAGACAAGACGAGATAAGATAGCATGTGAATAAAATGGGGGACAATAGGTGGAAACAAGGGTTGAGAGAGAAGGGTGAGGTAGGTAGGGGAAAATTAGGAATGTGAGTGAAAACAAGACAAGGGGATAAAAGGTAATATAAAATAATGAAAGTAAATAATAAGCAAATAGGTGGTAAAATGGATATGAAGCTAGAAAAGGTTTGAGGTGAGACAAGGTTGAAGGCAAGAAGAGTGGATGCCAGGGGAATTAACATCATTCACCGAGAACATGAGCCTTACCATCTTATAGTGGTGGGAGTAAGACTCCTTTGGAATTGACCAAAATCTGATTTGCAATTTGATGAGAGCAATGTTCACCAATGAGTCAGCCAAGGAGTTTTGATGGCATTTCCTATGTTGGAGGGTAATTTTCTAGTTTCCATAGCTGTTAACGAGGACTTAGTGAGCAATAGATGCCATGTTCCGAGGTAAAGCTTGCTTGGGACTCCATAGTGTCATATCTTCTTGGGTGTCCTTTCACTACTAGTGGCCTGAATTGGATCTCATTGGCAAGTTGAATTCACATGTTCAGACCCAACAATTTTGCGAACATGTTGCTTCTAATACCAATGGTTCGTACATATTGGAGAATTGGCCGGTCCGATGGGTCTCGAAGTTTTCCTCTTATATTTTGAAGACCCAGGTTTGAGTTTGGATGCAACCACTGAAACTGCATTAAGAATTGTTGTGTGTGGTTCCCATTTTCTAGTCAGTCTGATTTTGAAGTCGACCAGGGACCTTGTAGTGAAAAGGGAGGGACCATTAAAGTGCCAGGTGATAACTGACTAAGCTGGAAGATTCAAAACTGCCTTTGTGCTTGGAGAGGGATGTAAGACCCGTTGCTCAGAGTTGACCTTAGATGGATTTGACTATTTGGTCAATGCTCAACATTTGTTCCTTGAAGATCTATTATTTCATTCTTTCCAAACGTGCTACAAGATGAAACTAAGAGCGATCTAACTAGTGTGTTATAGAAATTGCATCTCAAAGTTGGGCACCTTCAATAAAAATTTGGACGATTTAGAGTACTCCACACTAAATTGGCAACCCCAAAAGAACGGAAATGCAATTGTCAAAAGTAGTCCCAACCCAAAGGAATGGAAATGAGAGAAGTTCTCGTATATTAGTTGTTTATACAAAGCATTCCCCAATATAGTAGGGCATACACTTAATATTATCTACTTTTGAGACCACAAGTTCTTCAATATATTCAATTGCTACAACACATTGAATGAGCTAGATAAGCACAATAGAGATAACAGAGTTTTTCTAAAGACTTCGAAAGCAACTCACCAACCCTCTAAAGGAAGAATGTACTTAAAACACAAAATATGCAAAAACAGAGCAACCATAGTTCATACTGGTATTTCAAATAGATGAAACTTCCATAAGTGAGACTTGATTTCATGTGTGATAGATCCTTGTTATCAATGTAATTTTTGTGATCAAAGTCCAAACCTACACCACATTGTTTTCTACATGTAAGGAATAAAGGATTGGGTTGTAATATCCCAATTTCTGTCATGATCACCTAGCAGGGTTTGAATTAGCCTATTTATCATTCCTGTAGGCTAATTCATTTGGAAAGAGAATGTTTTGGTTGAGCTATGGGTTTTGAATGTCATAGATATTTGAAATGTATGTCTGGGATAGATATTTGGAAAATTGTTTTTATATGGCTCAACTATTTTTCTTTGGCATGGCGAACTTGGGAAATGACTTGATATATTTTTATATTATTTTTGGAAGGGTCAAATATATTTAAATATTTTTTGCTCAAAGGTGAGCGGCCCATTTGGAGGGTTAAAGATGATAAAAAATAAATAAAAATAATAATATTTTATTATTTGATTTGGTGCACTCAAATGGGATAATAAAATATTATTTAAAATCAAATCATGAATTTGATTTTTGGGTGCCCAAGGTTAGTGGAGGTGGTGGGCCTATTTGGAGGGGAAATGATTTGAAATTATCATTCCTAGGTCGGCTATGGGAGAGAGTTGAACATGGTATAAATATGAGTTGCTTGGAAGGCATTTTGATATCTCGAGCAATATACATTTTAATTTGAGTTTTACTCTCTTTGGCTTCAATGAAAGTTGAGCATCAAACCAAGGACGAAAACCCTCGTTGTTCAAGGTGAGTTGGACAAAAAGCTACATCAGTATTGGGAGATTCCATGACAAGGATCTATTTGGACTCTATTGCTGATTCAGTGAGGAGAAGAGAAAAATTGCACAATCAGATTTGCAGATCAGACTTGAGGGCTCCATCATTAAGCATATGTATGTACGTGTAATCATACAACTTTTATTGTTGGAATCAAATTTATAATAGAAAATAAGCAAGACATCCAAACAAATATTAATGTATATGTATCAGATTACCTTAAACTTTAATGCAATTATAATTTCTAGTTATCATATGGACTTGTAGGTTTGTTGATCGATGGTAGAGATCAAAAGACACATCAACAACTCTGATTAAGTTTGTTGGATAATTGAAGGATGGAGGAAGGAAAATATAAATGATTTTTTAATTTGCGAGAAATAGTTATGAGATATGTGGTGAAAAATTGAAAAAATATTTTAATTTTTTTATTCACTTTTTAGGTAGATAGGTAGGAGATTTAATTAATAAATTAAATAAATCATTTGTGGGAAGCAACTAGGGCTTAGGAAACTAATATAGAACTTAGAGAAAATTAGGAATAATTAAGATAAATGATGGAAATCTTGACCTGATAATTAATTAATCAGATTTCTAGGGAATATGAAGAAAGAGAAATCCTTTATTCATTCGATGATAATTGCAGATACACACCACAGTTAAATACTTGTGATGAAACTGAAACAGTTGCATAACTGACGTAACTATTAAATAGTTACTAAACAATGTAATATGCATAGTTAACCTAAACAATGCACGCTAACAGGGAATACTCAAAATTTGGGGATTAATCAAGATGGTTTATGAGATAATTGTTAGTGTAATACATAGTATTACATTGTCATGGTTCGGTCATTGTCATGGTTCAGTCAGTTCATGGTTCGGTCACAGTTCAGTTTCAATTGTTAGTTATATATAACTGTATAACTATTGTAACTGTCACTGTCAACTCCCTCTCATCATTTATATACTTGTTTGTAGCTGCAATTGAATCATCGAATGAATGATAATAAAAGCATTTACTCTTCATTATTTGGTATCAGAGTGATCATGGAGAAGTAGCAAGTTTGAAGACAATTCCTGTGGCATGGAGACTAAATGAATAAAGGTGTGAGCAAATTAGATCACCAGTGCTGCGTGTGGAAAGAACAAAATCAGCGTAAGGGCTGCATAGGAGAATGAGCACTTTTCTTGAGACATCACTGTTTACTGTGCAAAGGATGAAGATAAGCATGAAAATTTCTGTTTAAGTCTGCCTGGATGAATAGCATTTCCTGCTCTTGTGGCTGCGTGCGGCATTGTTGTCTACATCCATTGTTAACACTGCTTCCTCATGCTTTGGATGTCTGCGTGAAGCCATTTTGTGCAATTTGGGAGCCGTTCATTAAGTGTTAGTGATGTCTGCTTCAGATTTGTGTGATGAACAAGTGACTGCCATATCAGGTATGAGAAATGTTTATATGATATTTACTGGTGCAAAGGAGAAGGTCGTGACCAAGTTTGGAGACTGCCTAATATAGTGTTTCTCTTCCTATCATTGCCCAAGCCATTTGAAGTAATAAAATAGGAGATTGTCATTTGTTGTTTTGAAGATTCATTCTTGGTATAACCGTTCATAGTTTGAAGCCTATTTTCTTGCCACTCATAAAGACTGTTATTTGCCTTTAGCTTGCTTTGATTGGTGGTTGGAAGTAATATGTTGTAATCTCTACTTACATAGATTTTTACCTCAATCTTCTGAAGATTTCCCTGCCTTCCCACCATTCAATAGTCTATTTGTGTACCAGGCTCCTACCATCCACTGTGAAAATCAAACTTGAGTACTTTATTGATAATGCCGACTATATTCACCTGCCATCTCTATTGAAAGAAAAGCATTTCTTCCATTCATAGAGACTAAAGTTTGTTTTTGGCATGGACTATTGTTGATTGGATGGAAACTAAAGCCGTTGTGAATAGGTATTTTGTGAAATAAGGTGTTATTGGAATTATAAAGTGGAATAATAAAGGCATTCAACACTTGGGAAAATCAATTATGGTAAATAGGCGAGTTGGTGAAACTAGTGAAAGTTTTGAGTGGTGATTACAAAAAGGTTATGAGTTCAAAATATGATTATGGCTGGGCTCTTGTCATCTCATTTCACTTTGATTGATTATCAATACCTTAAAATGGACTTTTTAATCATATTTACTTATGCGTGGACTTTCGGCCTTCAAAGACTCACATGCCTGTGTTCTCAAAGAGATTAATATGACATTGAACGGATAAAGTGTAACAAGGTCATATTGGAGGTAGGTGGCATCGGAGGATGGAGGATTTTCCATCATCTCAAGTTAGCTTCTCGCTTTGAGATGATGCTTTGTGTGAGAAGAGTTTTTGGTTTTGGTTGTTTTGCTTTTCTTTGTTGATGCTGACGGAGGTAAAAAATTTGAAGAATGTATGTTTTGTGAAGATTTTGTTTTGGAGATAGGTTTGGGGTTTGGTGTTGAGCTCAATATGGATTGTTGTCCAGCGAGCTTCAAAGAGTATATGATCTTGAATTATACCCTTTCGCAGTTACTAGACAACATGGCAGAGATCTGTCGTATCTCTTAGGGTCCATTGTCGAATAATTCAAGACTCTGTGATTGGAGAGCTTGGGACTAAAGAGCTCAAGAACATAGCTCGAAGCTACGCCTTTCCGAGGGTAGACGAGACAGCATGATGGAGCCTCGCTTGGCTCAAGATTTGTTCTTTGGGAGAAGATCTTCTACAAAATATGTATTCATATTATGTAATCAGCTTTGTTGAGTATTTTAGTATTTTAACATTAAGGGGAGGGGTCCCTTGGTACTATTGCAGGAACAATGTAATAAGGGGGGGAATGTTAGTGTAATACATAGTATTACATTGTCATGGTTCGGTCATTGTCATGGTTCAGTCAGTTCATGGTTCGGTCACAGTTCAGTTTCAATTGTCAGTTATATATAACTGTATAACTATTGTAACTGTCACAGTCAACTACCTCTCATCATTTATATACTTGTTTGTAGCTGCAATTGAATCATCGAATGAATGATAATAAAAGCATTTACTCTTCATTAATAATTGATCAAGATTAGGTAATAGTTGATCTAGATTAGGGATAATCAATATGGATTAGGGAATTTGATTAGATTTAGGAACAAATTAGGATGGTTTACAGAATTAGTACTTGGGTAATTTTTAGGTGTCTACATTTTGTACTTCTTTGAAACGATATTACGACTGAAAGAAGCAATGTAGTTTCAAGGAAAAATAAAATATAGATTTATAGGATGAGAAAGGATAAAAAGGATGGGTTTTATAAAAAAATCGGATTAGATGATGCGCTCTCGAGAGGATAAGCGAGCATGAAGGACATAGATAGGCTCTCAAAACAGATGGAAGGGAAGGATGAGGATAGGGGATTAAATGCAAATGAAGAAGAAAAGGATAGTCATTCTAATCGGTGTGAACAAGTTGATGTTTGATATAGCACTTAACGTTTGATCTAACATTTTATGTTATTCACCATGATATAAAGATCATGATGACGATGTGTCAAATGCATAAAAGATTGAAAGTCACAAGCAAACATATGCCAATCAAACCATGATGTCATTGTGGCATGTATGCTGCAAGGACCGATGCAAATGAAATAAAAAATAATAACACACATGAGCAAAGCAAGTAAGAATGCAAAAAATAACACAAAGACAAACACAATGTTGCCTCTGATCAAACTAAAAATCGATGATTGATTGATTGATGATGATGATGATGATGATAACGATGTTGATGTGGAAATGGCATATCCCAAGATCAACGCAAGGTAGTGTTATTGATATGAGAATGATACATCCCAAGATTGGGAACGATATATCCCAATGATGATGATTGATTGGATTAAGTTGATTAAGATTTGTAAGAACATTGGGAACAAAAACTGATGGATACTTTAAGATTATAAGTAAATTTCTTGGCTAGATTGGCATGGATTAGGATCGCTTGCAGTAGAGTAAGTGCTTTGGATTGATTGGGATTATGGTGTTGGATTGCTTTTCGATGACTGCATTAGATTGCTTTTGGATGGTTGCACTAAATTATTGTTGGATAAGATTACACAGGATTGCTTATGGATGATTGCACTGCATTGCATGTGGATAGAATGATTGGCTCCATATGATAACTAGTGACAATGAAATGCCAAGTCTAGAAACAAGAATATGAGATAGCTTGGTTTAAGATGATGGGCTTAATGAATTGGATCAATAGATTAATAGATTGTTGATAGTGGTGTGCCAACTATTAAGGAGGGAGAAATAAATATTGTTGATTAATTTCAATTCAGATCTATAGTATTACAACCAACCATACACCTTTTGGACAGTCATAAAATTCTGAGCACAATCGCCATACCATTTGGGAGTGACTAAAAAATCAAGAAAATCAAATTTGTCATTTTTGAAGGGTTTCCAGCAACCATCAAGTCAAGCATTAGATTTCCAGTCATTATAGAGGCGATCGTATCGCAACAAGTACCCTAGAGCCATCCATACATCAACTTCAACCCTGGACATACATTTGTACCTAGTCATACAATGTTGTAGTGAGTGAAAATTTTCATTAAAATTCAATTTTGGCATTGTAATTTCCTAAGATCGATATTCTAAAATGAAGAAATAATTTTTTTGGAGGGTTTAATGGCAATTTAATCAACCTAAGGTTTCAATTTCGCAGATTATAATTTTAATCAACAAACTAGGGATTTTTCAATTTATGATCAGAGATATATGTTGGTTGTGTTTCAATCATTTTGTTAAAAATCAAAAGTTAGAAAAAAATAATGTATATATCTGATTGGGTATATTACAAACCAAAATCTCCTATGTAGATCTTTCTTTGGCATTCACATTTTGTTGTTCTGATGTTTGTCACTTATAGACTATAGTTGTGATTCTCCACTCATTTGTACTTTCAAACTTTGTAACTTTCAATCTTTCATTGATATAAATAAAATTGAAAAACCATATTATTAATAATTTATGTCATTAAGATCATAAGGAAAATTTTGGTTGTGTGAGAAGCATTCTTTCTAGTGAAGATGTCTTAGGTATCACTAGGAGGTCTTTAGATGAAGCCAACACAAATACTAGAGTAACAAAGCATAAGCTTGGTGGAGTTGCTTCATTACTCAGTATTCATGCAAGGGATCACAAACCAAGCATGTTGGAGGGTTACAGTGACGAGAGAGATGTTCCATGGCATAGTATAGTTCAATTTTTCAATTGACTCTGTTGTTTTGATGTAGATCAACCACCTCATATTTATGATTGCACATATTTTGGTTTTGAATGAATTCCAACTCTTCAATATTCTGATATAATGTTGCAACTGTGTTTATCAGTTTGAAATCAAAATATAACAATCATATTGTAGCTTTCTAATGTTTGTTATATCCTTCTATAGTTGCAATGAATTTGTCTTTGTAAACCCTGGATGGTAGTACCGCCATGGCTCATGTTTGCATGCATTTTCATATTGTAAACTAGACAGTTTTCCACCAGTACTTATAAAATTTCACTTTAATCCTTTTGGCATGAACAACTTGCTATATCAACCATTTTGGTTTGAGAAAATTAGACATTCAGCCAGTGGCTTGCATTACACATGTCAATTGAATAAGCATTGATAAGGTCGGCTTGCCGCCTTGTGTGTTCATTAGGTTGCATCTCGCACTCCACTAAATAAGTGTAGTTGTGATCTCTTTAACCACATTCATCTTGTGTTGCATCAACCACTCCACTGAATAAGTGTAGATTGTCGACGGTAGTTGTGGTCTCCTTAACCACCTAGTGCGTTCATCTTGTGTTGCATCAACCACTCCACTGAATAAGTGTAGATTGTGGCCGCCTAGTGATTGCAGTGGCTTGTATTGCATACTATTTGTAGCTTCATTAGATAGTTGTGAGAATACAATACACTGTATACTCTCACCTTACCCATTTCGAGATCTGGGTGATCATAACGTCTAGATAAGATTGCATGTTAGTATCTTATTTCCCGTTGATAAATAAAAAAACTATGATGGTTATTACAAAAGACATAAATTCATAAAATAAACTTAAATAATTACAAAATCGTGCCAAAAAACAAAAGAAATGAATTTAATTCTTGCACAACTAGGAAATTGTTGAAAATCTTTCAAATCCATAGCAAAGGCAAAAAAAAATGAGAAAAAATTTAAATGTTTCTCTTCTCGCTGGAGAGTTTTTGGAGAGTACTTGACAAAACTCAATGAGTTTTTGGGTGAGTAACTCACCTGAGGCATTTCACTCACGAGTTCTCATGAGTTGGTGAATAACTTGCCAAATTTTTAAATTATGGTGTCACTCAGTCGATCGTATTGACTACTGATTATAGTTGTGTTGCCATCAAAATGAGGCATTGCAAATTTATTGAGGCCCATTATGTACACATCCATGCTTTTTCATTTGCACAATGCCATGATTGTTTATTTTCAGACATGATGAGGGGCATGTGATGCTCGTGAGTATTAGAAATTTTGATCCGAAAGTCATTTTGAATTACTGCCATAAACTTTAAACACACATACTAGTGATAACAAGCTATGAGGCACTAAAGTTAGTCATCATGTCCTTTGCGTTTGTGACATGTGAGTAGAGTCACCCCACCAAAAGATATCATGACAATTAGTTGATACAGATAGTAATAGTCTGGGCTCTTTTGGAAAGGTTGCATTGGCCATAACATTTTCCATAATTATGGACTGAAAACAAAGGAAAAGCTTGTTCACCACATACACTATAAGTTGAATATATTTACACTGCAATAACACTTAACAGATGCTTTTTTTCCTCTAAAAGGAAAATAGGGACAACGCATAAATAAGTATTGGAGAAATATAAGGCCTCACTACAACTAGAAATCTAATTTCTATGCTAAAGTAAGATGAGAAAATTAGCCATCAAGTTTAGTGAACATAATAGTGTTGCATAACCAACAACAAACATGTGGTTTGAGTTTTAGATCTATTTTCCTCTCTAAGGTTGCTTCCACAAATAGGCAAATTTCCATCTTTATGTCAAGCGGCATTATACCATTAGAGCTGGTCGGATGTGGGCTATGACAATGCCATCTTGTGAGGTGAATGAGCATTTATCCACCTCACAAAGACGCCGACACCAAAAAAATGTAGATCTCCATCCAAGTTGAAACATATAAAAGACAAAACAAAAATAATCCTTCTGCACTCCACAATCCATCATAAGAACCCTAAAAAATAATAGAATATGGCAATCTATGAATGGTTCACAATTTGAAACACAAACAATTGTGGCTCACATCAAGGACTGTTAAAAAAACGTATCTTGCAATTGTGTGGGATTACAAAATAAATTTACTGGTTGAAAACTTGGAAAGGTTGAAGGTTAATCAGTTTGATAACTTCAATATTATATATGTATGTTTGTTATTTATTTTTGCACAATCAGGCTAAGGTTTTGTCCCCACCCACCATTCTTTATTTTTTTGTTTATTTTAATTACTTTCTACTACTACTTCTGTACACAGACATTTTGCATATGCATGTTGTATTTATTTTGGATTGGGTGTATTGGTGAGGTTATTTATCCTCCCGACAGTTGTGGTTAGTTGTAGTCGATTGTCAGTGATTGATGGTACCAACCAACTGTTGGCTACCTTTATATGCCAAGCATTGACTTGTAGAGGGGACCACAATGTTGTTGGATATCCCATTACGGAGTCGAGTTGAGTAGTCGGTGACAGATGGCATTATAATGGGATGACCGACGAAAGAGCTCGTTGAGACAAATGAAGAATGTAAGAATAATCTCACAGAAGACCTTGTACACTTGTCGGACTTGTTCATCTAGGAGCATGTACAGAGGGAAGCCAATGCTAGAGAGATTCCAGAGGATGAAATTTGGAATAACTTACTTGTAAACGAGGGAGCATGTACAGAGGGAAGCTGACGCAGGAGAGATTCCAGAGGATGAAATTTGGAATAACTTACTTGTAAACGACCAAGTAGACAATCTTCTGACTCATCTTCCTAAGCTTCTAGCGAGACACTTAATAATACTACAATGGTACGAAGTACATACAAAACGAGAAGAGGAACAAAACATTGATTGACATCATACGCCGAACATTTAATGCCTTTATACCCAAACAAACACCCCATCAGGAAATAAGGTCATTAAGAATACAAGAACAAAGAGAAAGGTGGTTGAAAAGAATAGTTGAGGAAATAGAGGGATTACTGCCCAAGAGTGAGAGCCCACCCCGAGAGAGAGGTTTAAAAGAATACCTTAATGATTGATGCCTTCAAGCCGTTTGGCGAGGTCCTTGAGTCCAAGGTAATGGGTGTTCAAATGGTCCGTCTTTTTGTTCTTTGATTTATCACAGTATTTTGTGCTATTATTATTTTTTCGATGGATTCTATGCTTAGAGAGCGTTCATGATGGAAGTCTTAATGGAGTCTTATGATTTAAGTTTTTATTTGTATAGATTGTAAGTGATCGCAAAACTGGAAGGTCCCGTGGGTTCGGCTTCGTGACCTTCATGATGAGCAAGCAATGATGGATGTAATGGAGGCTATGAATGACAAAGAGCTAGACTGGCTTTCACCATAATAAGAATATTCCCTAAAGGATTTCTCTAAATTTTCTTGAAAGCTATAAGACAATGGACATGTGTAAAGCCAAATTCCACAACTTGTGCCGACATTATAACTGCGTGTGCAAAAATGCAAGGAATTATGTTCAGACTCTGGGATTAAAAGAGGGAGATGTTTTTCAAGATAAAACCTAGCTCTCTGAGTTAAATATGCAATTAGGAGTGGGATTTGGACCTTCACCAGGTGAGACTTTGTGGCAGTAAACTAATATATGCTTAATTTAAAATAGTTTACGCATTCGGATTTTTTTTTAAGATTTCCTAGATAGCTGTGTTAAATTTTAGAGAAATTTATGGGGAATACACTTATAATGTTATTTTAAAGCACAGTAAAGGTTAAGGGTAAATAAGTTGGATCACATAAATTATTTTGTGTTATGCACCAGAAATGTTAGATGAAGACCAACATTTAGGTTCCATGTCTATAATATGTATATATGTCCCACACCTGAAACGCTACCACCATGAGCCCCACATTTCCCTACATTTGAAATGCCCTATAGATTATGGTTGAGCGGAAGGACGAAACCTACAAATTATTTTCGAATCCACTTAGCATATTCTAACCTGAACACAACAAAATAAAAATCAACTTGCTAGACAACTTTTTGTGTACATTGTCTTTTAATTCTCACCATGTAAATCATTCTTACATACAACTAAGCGATTGGGATTGTCTCGGTCCAAACTCAGAGATGCTTTATGTCTGCCAACTTGATTATATTGCACCACA
This sequence comes from Cunninghamia lanceolata, assembly GCA_027924645.1. Classification (NCBI taxonomy): domain Eukaryota; kingdom Viridiplantae; phylum Streptophyta; class Pinopsida; order Cupressales; family Cupressaceae; genus Cunninghamia; species Cunninghamia lanceolata. The sequence continues at coordinate 2,453,106 of BSBN01001019.1, forward strand.
GACCTGAAATAATTATTGATTGCCTTTTTGGCCGAGGCTTGTGTCCCCTTTCATGCTTTCTACGTCCTGATAAATATGGGACCCAAAAGTTACAATGAGCAAGATTTTAATAAGGCGTTGCATATATACTGTGGACTTGTTTATCCTATATATTGCTTCGATCCAATAATATCACTCTTTCCTATCGTTGGGAAAATTTCAGGTCCCTGATTTTATGAATCTAGTGTCCATCATCTGGAAATCAAAGCTAGAAGGAAGTGTTTTAAAGTAGCGCAAGGCAATTTGAGGCATGGCACATATTATCATTGAGCATGCTATGATATTTTAGTACAACACTTTTCTTTATCTACCATTCTCTGAAAATTGAACCAAAGCCAAGAAAAGCTGATTGCTTTCAGGAATCTCATATTTGATTTTGATAGGTACAAGTGACAGTAAGACGCAGAAGCAAAGCAGAAACAATGGCAAATATACAAATGTAGGTACAAAGAGGAATCAAAAGCAATTTCAGTCCGTACAAAACGCCTTTACCAAAAAGCTGCAAGCTTGCAACTACCAACACTCCACAGTTCAATGTAAAGTGTAATTTATTTGTTGTCATCAATACGACAATAGTTGAATACTAAGGTTCAAAAAAACACTATTGAACACTGGTCATTTCACATCTTCAATACCTCTAGTACAACTTAAACTGTCATTGTTCTATTTGAGTCTCTCTGTTCCATCTACAAATTGCAAATGAAAAGCAACATCAAAGTTAAACCAACCAATCAATTAACCTTATTATAAAATCGGTCAGACACATCTAGATGGCCGTCAATAAGGATTTATCCTTTCTCCAAAAGAAATCTCGTTCGAGTATTGAAAAGATGTACATGGAGGGTTAAATTTGACGATCGGTCCTTGTCTATCAGCTATTATGCAAGATATGAAAAAGAGTTAGATGAGATGTTATTGTTGTTCCTCCCAAATCACTCTTTCTGCAATGGTGAGGGTTTCGGCAACTGCGGGTTTCTGCAACGGCGTCCACGTCGGCGTGGGTTTCTAAACGGTAACAGTGAGGGCAGTGTTCATTACAGCATGAGACAATTCTGAGCACTCTTATTCTTTGAAGTACATCCCAAAAATTTATTTAGTCAAGGTAGCATTTAATCTTTTAACTAGTTTCATTTATAAAAAGGAACCTCTTCAGAGGGAAAATATATAAAAGAAAATATTAAATAATAAAATAATAGGGTCGTTAAAAAAATTAACCAAGTGTTAAATGTAACTTATCCCAAATTAAGACAACAAAACTTATTAACAATATAATCCACTTCACAAAATATATAATAATAAAATAATAGGATTGTTAAAAAATTTACCAAAGTGATAAATTTAACTTACCCCAAATTAAGACATCAAAACTTATTAACAATATAATCCACTTCTAATACAGAAAATCAGGGCACCCACACCTTGTCATGCCCCTTCATGGACGTAATACAAATGTATTCTCCTTTTTTTTAAATAAAAATAAATCTCAAAAATAGCCCATCTCACTTAAGCAGGGGGGTTTCCTTTCTAATATTCCACTCCCCAATAATCAAGTTCTTGGTGTAGTTTTATTTAATTATTTTTATGTTCAACAAATGAGAAATATTAAGAAATAAAAGTAAAATTTATGCACATAGCAAAGCTTAATTGCATCACTTTATTTTTTTTTTAAAGGAAGGTAAATAAATAAATTAACAGTATCACATAATCACTTTATTTTTTATTTAATTATTTTTATGTTCAACAAATGAGAAATATTAAGAAATAAAAGTTAAATTTCTGCACATAGCAAAGCTTAATTGCATCACTTTTTTTTTTTTTTAAAGGAAGGTAAATAAATAAATTAACACTATCACATAATCACTAATTACCAACCATGGACGTAACACAATAAATGGATATATCACAATTTAAAAAAAAAAATAAACCAAGGTACAAGTTGGCTAGTCTATGTTTTTGTTTTAATAAGGAAGACCTAGATAAATAAAGTAACAGAATAAAATAAAAAATGTAATAGCATGACAAAGTAGATTTTTAACTTTTTAGTAAATAAAATTGAAATACTAGATTTTTAACTCTTGAGTAAATAAAATTGAAATCCCAAAAATAATCTAATTTCATAAAATAAAAATGTGTAGAACCCTATATTTTTAATAGTATTATTAATATTATAAAGTTTTGTCCCTTTGACAAAAAGTAATTTTTACATTTACCAAATGAAGCAAAAAATTAAATTCATAAAAACTGATATTTTTCCCTCTCATAATTATGCCATCCATTTAGGCATGACTTAACTAGTGGGAGACAAAATTTGTGTTCATAATTTGTTTACTTGCCACATCCTCCCCTCAAACCAAAAAAGATAGGAATGAGGATATAAATTTTCCATGGAGATGTTTTATCATACATACATATTTTTCCCTCCTTTATATAGTTGATTAGTGTTTATCCTTTTCTTTTAGATTGACTCATCTCATTTGTCAATTAGGTCCATATTGATCCTCTATCTCTCATGGCTTGTGGTAGTGACAAACATGCACATGGTGAGGACTTTTCTTATGTTGTACATACACATTTTATTATGGGTATTCTCAAGGTTACACTTTCTTTACCTATTCATTACATTGTTGCATCTTGTGATGATATACCTCTTGCATACCATGATAGCGCTATGCCCATTCTCATACATTCATGTTCTTTTAATGACACACCTTATAATGAATCTAAGGATAATGATATATGCACCTTGCCCTATATTATACATGATGATATGGTTTGTGATGATCATTCTTTGACATCTCATTATAGTATTTTGCCTATTAATACATTACAAGAGAATAACTTACATTATGATGTTGACTTATTAGTTTCTCATGTAGACGTAAAGGTGAATCTTCATTACATATTGGTATTATTGTCTTTAGTAAGGATGATGGTAGTACACTAATGCATCTTTACATGTTAAATCTTTATTGCTTGCTAATAATGAATACCTAGATGATGATATCTTATTGATTAGTGAGTTTAGACTTTATTTGTTTGATAGAGTATTACAATGGTTTAATTCATCTTATCTATGATGTCTTTCATTTGTGGACTTAGCACATGCTTTTATTGTTCATTTCTCTTCTCCTAGTGTGCTAGACAATAGAGTGGACTTAGTCGAGCCTTCTCGTGATTTATCTTTTAATATTCATCCTTCTCCTCCTACTATCCACATGGATTATACATTTACTTGTCCTACCTTTCGAACCATGCCATCTCCTCCTAGAGATATACCTGCTTTTCATGCTACAGATTCTTCCCAAAGTTATCATACTATTGGGCATACACATTAAAAGCTAGCTAGAGCTCTAAATGTTCTAACTCGACAACTAGTTTTACCACCTAATATAGTTGATCTTCTTCTAGCATCTAAGGAGCATGACATCATTCAACAATTATAAAATACACAAGCTAAAATTCCACTTTAGGACCTAGTATGCACATCACCTTTCTATGAGGATATCATGCAAAATCCTCTAGAAAATAACAAATCAATTTTGATTCTACTCTATAGATAGTGACTTCAAGGATAGAGTCTATTGGTCATAAGGAGCATCGGGCCATCTCATTTGATGACACAGTGATCCCTCATGAATCATTTACTTGCAGGGCATTACCTTTGCACATAGTGGTGAGATGTGGGAAGTTGAACATTAAACACTCCTCAATTGACGATGGATCTAGTTTAAACATATGCATTGAGGATTGTCTGAAATAATCAAAAGTATAGTCATCTGAAATAATGTCGATAGTGCAAATTGAGCAAGTTGTTCATTTGAATGCACCAGAACTTCTCATGGTACTTCACAGGTATTTAAAACGATCTTCTAGGAATGCTATCTTCATGATGGAGACACAACATGATTTAAACCCCCATCATTTCACAGTTGAGCAGGCGTGATCAGTGGTGCCAGGAACCATTGTACAGATTACAGAACAATGCCTACAGTGTGCAATGATTGCCTCGAAGAAAGGAAAGCCAACCCTACCGATAACAACAAATGGGAATGAATGTGTTTCTGTGAAAAGTGTATGGCATAAATAGGAACCCAACTAACACGTGACCCATCTTTCTGTAGCAGAGCAAATTTATGTCATTCTTGTTTTCTCTTCGGACGGGCTTGGAGCTTTTAACTGTCATCTTCACCTGTCAAACCTAAACTTTTATGACGGTTTGATTGTGTGTCTCTTTTTTATTGTTATTTAATTTATGGATCAATCAATTTTTTCAATTAAATTATAAAACCCTTATACAAAATTATCAAAATATTAATTTTTATAATGAATAATTTAATATTAAAATATAAATTACATTATTATATATTTTTATACATAAAATAAGTATTTATATTTTACAAAGTTAAAATATATTTATATAATATTATTATATTCATTATAGTAATTATTATCTATATTAAATTTTATAATAAATAATTTAATATAAATATAAATATAAATATTTTAATTTACTTATTATATATTTTTCCTACCTAACGTAAATATTTTAAAACACTAAGGGACGAGAGTTGTGATCTAATTATGCCACAGATGTAAAGACTTGTCACATCACGTGTAAAAAAGATTTCATCATTTTATAATTTTAATGGAACTTATTTGATACGAGTCTACAGCTAATTTAACCATTGCCATAGTCCATAGGCGATAAAACAAATGCATGAATTTTATCAATTCAAGTTTAAATTCATCACTCACACAAGAAATACCTTAGCAAAAAAAATAATATGCTTCACGTACTAGTCGCTGTCATCAGATAACCATCATATCTTTCACTTGAAATTTTACAGGCTCATATTTCTAAGTTTATCTTTGCGATTCGTCTACACATATCTTCTAAACCAAATTCATTGTCCTTGTCTGCATTTAAACCCGACTATAAATCATGATTAAAATGATCTAATTACCAACATGTCCGACAATCTTCTGATCGTCTGAAAATTTCTCGGGAGTAAAACCTCCCACATATACACCTATCAGCTAATAAACAAGATTTTTTTTATTACAACATTTGGTCATATAGACTGTTTAGTTCATGGATGTTATTATTAGTTTTTGTATTCATTCTTTTACTAGCAAGCTGATAGGCTTTTATATGTAATAAAATAGCTATATCATTTTCATACAGCTATTTTATCACATATAAAAACCTATCGGCTTGCTAGTAAAAGAATGAATACAAAAACTAATAATAACATCCACGAACTAAACAGTCTACATGACCAAATGTTGTAACAAAAAAAATCTTGTTTATTAGCCGATAGATGTATATGTGGGAGGTTTTACTCTCGAGAAATTTTTAGACTGTCAGAAAATTATCAGACGCACCGGTAATTAGATAGTTTTAATCATGATTTATAGTCAGGTTTAAATGCAGACAAGGACAATGAATTTGGTTTAAAAGATATGTGTAGATGAATCGCAAAGATAAACTTAGAAATACGAGCCTGTAAACTTTAAGTGAAAGATGTGACAGTTATCCAATGACAACAATTAGTACGGGAAGCATTTTTTTTTTCACTAAAGTATTTCTTGCATGAGTGACAACTTTAAACTTGAACTCATAAAATTCATATCATCTATGGACTATTTTATTGCAATGGTTAAATTAGTTGTAGACTCGTATCAGATAAGTTCCATTAAAATTGTAAAATGATGAAAAAAAATTTATAGGTGACGTGACAAGTCTTTACATATGTGGCATGATTAGATCACAACTCTTGTCCTTTAGTGTTTTAAACTAGCAATTGCACCTTGGTGTGTAATGGGTACCCCAAAGAGTCAAGTGGAAGTTGAATTGCCATGTCTTTAAGTGAATGATGATTGTCTTGTAACCCTATGGCTCATGTCATTTTTTTCTCGAGTGTTGTGAATTAATTTGCATAATCTTAATGGATTTCAAGATCCCTATGCTTTGCTTAGTAGCTACTTCAAATGTGTGAACTTTCATGTTTGGTGTCTAGTCTCTATTTGCATGCATCCCCTTTCTAGATTCTTCTTCATGAAATACACCTAAACTCACTTGCATTCCATTAGTTGTCAGCTATGTTTAATAGGCATTGTCTTGCAAATATAAGCATGGACACCACCTGCATCATGTTCATTTGTCCTTTAGCCTACCATTGTGCATCCTCTCATGGGGATGTCACGCAATACAAAGATCAATCAAACTTAATGACCCTCATTAGTGTTATAATTTCACACCTTTGCATAATTTGGAAGTCAAATGGCTTAAAATTAAATTTAGACATGCTATAATTTTAGATTGATAATTCCTAATTGTTTAAAATATTAAATTTAAAGGGAATTTTTTTATTTCTTTACATTTGCAGATGATATGGGAATGCAAAAATAGCGTACATTTTATGTCATAGGAGACCATTGTGTTCAATCTTGCTTTGACAAAACTTTTGTAAAAAGAACATGACATAGAATGCACATCATGATGTATAATACTTTAAACATCATGCAAAATTATGCAATTCTCTTTAAAAGTCATTTTACTCAATATTGTTGCTCCCTTAGTGCATAGATACATTCATGAGACAATTCGATTTATTTTGTCATATTTTAGACCAAGTTAATGGGAGGTGAAAGGAACAGGCTACCATGCATGATACACTACTTATAAATGAGAAATGAATATATATCTCTATAGCTTCATCTTTTCCCTTATATATATTCCTCTCTCTCTCTCTCTCACATCCGCACTTTAGGTTTTCGGTCGATAAACACAAGAAATGAATGGATCTAGCGACACCCACCATATCTATTATCTTGCATTCTTTGTATTCTTGGCATGAAATGGATAATCAAAAGTCAGTCTCTATCTCTCTCTTGCTCTATCTCTCTATCTCGATTCATGTCTATGAATCCCTCTCTATATGTCTATCTCTTATATTTCTCTCTCATGGATTACAATAAACATGTATACATGGTGGTAAATAAACTTGGTTGTGAATAACATTGAAACCATGCAAGGATGTGTGTTGTTCTATCTTTCTTTCTTTCTCTATTCGTCTTTCTACCATTTCATGAGGCTACAATGGAGCTAGATGATCTGGAACAACCCATACCAAGATCCACTTTTTACATTGTAAAAGTACCATAGCTTGATCTTTAATGTAGGGTTTTCCATTGGAATGCCTGACTATAGCCCCAAGTCTATGGCACAATGAAACACTTTTTTTCAATATGTTGATACAATTATGCTTAGTTTAGTAATCCCATGATGGCCAATGATTTTTTGTTTTAGGAAATGTCTCTTCAATTGTCATGGGTGATAAAGGTTAAATCTGAAAATAATTATTCATAGGAAGGTTATGCATGTAGCCATGTTTTGTATTTGAAATTGAAAAATACTTTCAATCCACAATTTTTAGTTCAACATCATACATAAATAAGGATATGGTTTGCCTATGCACCCTTTGGCATACTATACACATATTCAAATTTAAAGTATGGTGGACCTTGGTCAAACTATTTAAGCTTCCATTACTGACCTAAAAGGTGATCCAGAACTTCAAATCTAACCAATCCTTTAACATGGTGTGGTAAACAAAAATTTATATCTTTATTTTCTACAGACAAAACTTTGGAAGACATACTTTCTTTGAGTTTTATCTTATGAATGGTTCCCTCTAATGGGTTTCATAGTAAACCTTTCTTAAATCTAATTGATTTCTTTTATGAAATTTGATTTTCTACACATCCTCTAGGCTTTCATTCAATTCTTGCCAGTTGACTCACTACTACATGAAAAACATTTAAATGTTTGGTTACAAAGTCTCCTTCATGTATCTTTAAAGAATACAAATTTCTTTTCAAAAATAGCTTATTTACAAGACATTTAGTTTGATATAATGCAATAATTTTATCTCATAAACTCTTAGAAATATTTTTAGCTAAACATTCATAAAGACTAAATTACAACACAACCTAATAGTAAATCTATTTCTACTATCCAACTTGTCCCATTCATATTGATCCATTGGTGATGGTAGAAAATTGAGTGCAATAATTTTTATGATCCATTCATCTCTCTCCACTAAAAGATCTTCAACCTTCAATTTCCACAACTCTAAGTTTTACCTACTAAACTCACACACACTCTCTCTCCCCTACTTTATTTATCTTTTTCATTTCATCTCTCCCCCTCTCCCTTATTCTTCTCTCTCTCTAAATGGTATTGTTCTATTTGTTCATTATTTTTTGGGGCATCAAACTAATTAAAATCATGTAATCCTTGGAAAATTTTTGCAATTGTTTGAAAACTTTTATCTTACATGTCCAAATCCATTTTGGGATTGAATATTTCCATTAATCTTGTTCTCATTATCCTCACTTAAGGTCTTTTATAGACAAAATACCATTCATACACAATGTTCTAATAAGGATCCAAACTAATGACATAACTAGCCCATAAAATGTAACAACATAGTTAATTTTTATTAATATTATGTTTATATTTAATTAGATAGCTGAAATATTAAATGATTGGGAAGTTGAAATTAGTTTACAAATATTTAAGAAAAATGATGACATTATAAACCTAGATATAAAAAAAGCTACAAACTGTCAAATCCAGAAGCACACATTCTAACTATCATGGACTATGGAAATATAATGTCTTTAATTATAAACCCTCTTTATAATTTTTAATTTCAATAAATATATTTTATATATTTTTGTTTATATGATGTACAATGTAAATCTCTATTATATCTAATCTTTGGATCTAACAGTACTATAGAGTAAAGCTACAATGAGAAAAGGTAGACAAATTTTCTATATTAATTCTTCAAGCACGCGGGTGCTCTCAATGCCTTCTCCATCATTCATAACTTATGTTTGGTTTTTGTCTAAATTGAAAAACCTTCATTTGTTACTCATCTCCTGCTTCTGCCTATTTTCTATAACATATAGATCTTCAAGAATTTGTTTTTTTCTTTCAATACAGAAAAAGTAGAGTATGCTAAAAAAAGTTTCATTTGATACAATGACAAGGGAAAACCAGTTAGTTTTGTTGCCGTTGGGGCAAGAAACTTTATTCCCCTGAATTATGTTGATGCTACCATACTATTTTATGCATATTTGTCTTTACAATACTTTATGGGACATCGTTGGACATGTCCCTGAGTAGGAGGTCCCACTTGACACCTCACCCAATACAAATGCTGCCAAGAGGTTCAATTCCATCAACAAAAATTTGATTTCTAAGATGAAAGCAAAGATTGTCTTGCCTCTGCTATTCTCTGTATGCTTGAATTGTCACTCATCTTTGTAGATATTTTTCCCCTTATTTGCATCTCGAGGTGAAAGAAATTAAAAAGACTCAAGCTTTGGATCTTGGATACAAAGTGTCATGACACAGATCTAGAATGATTGTGATCCATGTTCGAAGCCCACCACTGTTGCTCAAACCCCATGAATAGTAATAGTAAGAAGATGTAATAAGTCATTAATGCTTTGTTGTTAAAGCAATCAAGCTAGGCAAAGGGCAAAAAAGTAATAACAATAAATATAAAGATACATAAACTCATCAATCATAGTAAACAATGTTACAGCCACTACTCTCTCGCCAATATAGTAAAATCCACCAATAAAAATCAATGACAAATATCAACAAATATCTCCCAATATAGTCATTTAATGGTGACTGACCTCAGATAACACATGTACAACGAGGATGCATTTAGTCGTATTGCATCCTTCTCCTTAGTTTTCAACCATTGATTTGACAAAGTAGCTCACTCTTACATAGGGAGAAGCCCCTATAATAATCTGACACGAAACAACAAGAAACAAGGGATGGGCTAGAGGGGAAGCACAAATTATTTCCTCAACTCTAAAGGAGTTTAAGCACAAAGTGCAGTAAATTGGAAACTGTCCAAATATAAGCTAGATTTGATAATCGCACTTCTAAACCAAATCCAAGATTTCTCTATACAACACATTTTCATGGAGCCTAATATGGTGGCAAACCTACTGGAAAATCATGGATGCGATCAACTTGAGGAGATCATTATGTCAAATCAAATTGACTATTGAGTTGGATTCAACCAAATTGTGATACCTAAATCAATCCAATATAGAGACAAAAATAGAGATAGGTGGATAGAGAGATAGAAAGGGAGACAGAAATATAGATAGAGAAATCAATGGGCATATATATATATGGAGAAATCTATTGAATATCATTTTCAATCCATTAAATCTCACCAAAAATAACATGTCTTTTGACTTTCAACACCTTCAACTCTCAATGGGTATGATAGTCAATAACTCATTTAAAATTGGAATCTACATATGCCATCCAAAGATCTCCTCTTCCAACACTTCATACTACAAGCTATTCCATCTCCTTGAATAACACAATATTGGTAGGTAATCTTAACATAATGAGTTATTGGGAGAACTGATGACAACATGATTTATCTAAAACATGGAGAGCATGGTATCCAGGTGGAATTTACATATAATTTATTTAAAATAAGCTAAACAAATAAATTTATGTATAATTTATTTTATTATAGTATATTTAAATTAGGTTTTAAAATAAATGAATTTAAACTATCCTAAATCAAAATAATAATTTAAACATAATATAAATTTATTAACTATATTTTAAAGATTATTTGAAAACCATATAATATTCTTATTATTAAAACCTAAACCTAGGATGCTCAACTACGTCGTTGTCCTTTCCCCCTATCCTTAAAAAAATGGATGTGACAATCCTTATGGAATGATGTAAGGATGTGTATCTGGGAAGGTAGTTGACCCTCATTCTTTGACTTATGTATAAATGTGCTTCCCTCCATGCATGTAGAATACTTAATGCCCTCCATTTCCTACTCAATTAAGAACCATCACTATTCTTGATAGGTGGGAATTTATAACTATAAATTGAAAGCTACTCAGTGTTAGTGATGAGCCTTCCCAACATAACATAAAATCTTATGGGGAAGCTCCAAATTGACTTGAAGGGTTTAATGGAACAAAATCTAAGTTAATCAATGCCTACGTGATAAATAAGCAGGGCAATCCAATATCTTACAATATCTTCTTTGGATGGATCAATTCAAAATTCAGGTTTTCCAAATTTTAAAATTTAGGAATGGACGTTCATTGAACTTAATCGAGAGATTGTACGCAAAAATATCATACAAGTTGATGATGATATAAAATGGTAAGTTAAGGAATTAAAACCAAAGGCATGTGACTCAATGGCGCCCACAATAGACATGGAATACACAAGATGCCCACAACAAAATTATCGTCAATTATCTCCATGAAACTGGGACTTTGGTTAAATGGGAATAATAATACAAAAAACTAAATACTAAATATGGTCCTTTTCCCAATAGTTGTTTTTGCCCACAAAATTTCTAGCGATCTCCTTTGGTGATGTTTTTTGTAGGTAGGAACAACTGAGAAGGGAAAAACAGTGACCGAAATACCGTCGGCAAAATCAAACGACGAGAAGCCTTTCAATCATCTTGCACGAGTCTAAGGAAATGTCAACCGTTGATTTGTAAAAGTAGCTCACTCTCACATAGGGAACACCTTCAGCGTAATTAGTAGAATAGAATAGAAGAATGAAAGACTTTTAACATGTACAAAGTTTAAAGGTTAGTATATGGGATAGTAGATCCTATTCGTTTAAGATTTTTTGAATTGTTTTTTGTGTTATTTAACTTGATGATGGATTCTCCTATTTTCACAACTATCTTCTCTTTGAACAAATCTTGTAAGAAAACTATGGCTAAAATAGAAGTGTAATTGAATTCATACGAATGATAAACCTTGTTTGCTAAACATTTCAAACTCAAAGCTTCAAATGCACTCAATGGCATGTGGAAGGCTTGGCAAAGAGTTTCCAACTTCCTATTTTGGACTGATGTTACTCTAAGACAATCTTAGCATATGTGCTTCCTCAATTTGGGGGACTCATCTTGTTCTAACACTGTGAACAACCACTTTCTCTCTGCCCCCAAATCAAATGCAAGGGATTATTCAAAAATAGGTATTCGACAGTTTGGAGATCTTTGGAATCTCTCCTTCCTATGATGGAAAAACTGGGCTCAATTCAAATCCTTGTTTAATCTTACCCTTCAAATCAAGTTGCTATCACACAACTTATGGATACTTCTGTCATCACTAAAATCAAAATGTCTACTTCTGCCTTCCATAGGTGAACAGAACGAAGCATTAACGTCGGAGGGAACAGAAGGGAAAGACCGTGACCTGTCAAACACCGAAACTTTTCAATTGTCTTGCACGATTCTATGCAAATGTCAACCGTTGATTTGCAAAGTCAACGTTCACTCTCATCAACCGTTGATTTGCAAAGTCAACGTTCACTCTCAAAAAAAGAACGCCTTTGGCATTACATTAGGTAGAAAATATATATAAGTAAATTAAAATAATTAATATTTATATTAAATTATTTATTATTAAATTTAATATAGATAATAATTACTATAATGAATATAATAATATTATATAAATATAATTTAACTTTGTAAAATATAAATACTTATTTTATGTATAAAAATATATAATAACGTAATTTATATATTAATATTAAATTATTCATTATAAAAATTAATATTTTGATAATTTTGTACAGGAATTTTATAATTTAATTTAAAAAATTGATTGATCGAAGCCCGTCTGAGGGGAAAACGGAATGACATAAATTTGTCCTGCTACGGAAGGATGGGTCATGTGTTAGTTGGTTTCCGGTTTATGCCATACACTTTTGACAGAAACAGCATTCATTCCGATTTGGTGTTATCGTTAGGGTTGGCTGAAAAAACGTAGTATCCCAAGACTACTTCGCAAGCTTTCCTTTCTTCGGTAGCTTGCATGGCACACATGGCTTAAAATTAGGTTAAGACTCCACCTCTATCATTGACGAACAAAGGCACTCATATCTCAAAATATGAGAATTATGAGAATTGTTTGTCAAAAAGATTAAATTTTATATTTTTCAAATCAATATTAAATAGAGACTAATACAAGAACTAAATCAATTTTAAAAAAATCAATTAAAATTATGTATTTAATTAAAAATTATATATAAATACAAAATACATATATATAGCCAAGAAAATGTTGTGAAGTTTGGGGAGTTCATCCTCACTTCCTCACTTTGAAAGGAAAAAGATTGAAGTGCAGAAGACTAAAACAACAAGACTGTTGGTCCTATAGACTATTTTTAACCTTGTGGATGTTAGATGTTAAAAACTAAAAACTATTCTTTCATCTAAAATTATTATATACATGAATGAATAAGAAAATTAATAATAATGTCCACGAACTAAACAAAACAGTCTACACGATCAAAAGCTACAACAACAAAAATTCTTGTTTATATTACCTAAATCTCAAAAAACAGTTTTTAAAAACTGAGTATTTTGTTTGTCCTCACATTTCATCACACTCTGTGATCTATTGTCGAATGATAACAAAGGACACTGATTTGATTTTTTTTATCAGCATGATCTCGAAATTGATATTGAACTGTAAATTGCTCCTGAAGTTTGTACAGGGGTTTTATAATTTAATTTTAAAATTTGATTGATCCATAAATTAAACTAGCACTTGCACCCATAGGAGGTTCAAGGAATACGCCGATAGGAACAACGGGAGAGTTTAAAAAATTTTCCGGCGTGAGATAATTGTCAGCACAATTCTCAACACTATAATGTTCATATATAAAAGCCTATTGGCTAAATATATATCTTCTATCAAATGTGTTTTTTAAAATAAGATAGGGGAAAAGACTCAATAGGTGGGATAGTTCCAATAACTGATATAGTATATGTGCATTTAAGGCCCAATATTTTTAAGTTTAGTACTCGTATATGGACATTTAAGGCCCAATATTTTTAAAGTTTAGTACTAGTAGTGGTGACTTTAAGGTTGTTAGTGTTATTATAAGTACTAATAATTGAATGAAATGTGCCCTTTAAATTTAAAAAGCAACCAATCATGTGATGCCACATCAGCCCACCAACAAAACATGTCTTAATGCACACCTATTGGTCCACCTTTTTTTTTGGGGAACTATTTGACACCTCAACAAAAAGCATACTGATATGGCATCATATTTGATGATGTGGCCCTGAAACCTTAGCTATAAGCAGGGGTGTTGCCAAGTACGCTACTATAAAAATTTTGGAGTGATTCGAAATTGCCACGTATGATTTTGAGAGGTGTGAAATTAGGGTGCACCACTATTGGGTCCTCTCCCCTATGGCTTAACATTTGAAGGGCAATTTATATAGAAGAGATTGTATTCCCATATATATATATATATACAATGGTACATATACATACATATTACACACAAATATATATATACATATACCATACACTCGTACATATACATAGAAAGAGACATGTAATTGTTCTTCCTTACAATGGAATAAAATTTTCTTCAAGGAATAGTAAATAAAAATATATAATATATATTGTTATTTTATAATCTAAAGCAGGCCCAAAAAACTTAAAAGATAGGATTTACTATAACATCATAAAATTTATGTCAAATGTAGCAACTTTCTGTGCTAGTATTTAAAAAAAATATTAATTAGCAAATGTAATTTTTGAACATTTTATATAATGCTTTCAATTGAAAGTGAAAAATAGCCGATAGAGATGTACTTCACATTAATTTCCTAATGTATATATAACAATATAAGCTACATACTCCAGAGATTGAAGAACGAAAGGGGAGGCGACTATTGAATGGAGAGGCAGCCAGGACATAGGAAAACTGGGGTTGCCTAAATTTACTAAGGGATTTTAATTTATATTTGACTGAAATTTAGATATTATTGTCCACTGGTTATAAAATACAGTTTATTTAGTCATGAATGTGCTTCTAACTTCTTCTGAAATCAAATCCATAAATAGAATGCTATCTCGACAAAATACAGTTTATTTAGTCATGAATGTGCTTCTAACTTCTTCTGAAATCAAATCCATAAATAGAATGCTATCTCGACTACAAGTACAGTCACGAGATGTACTGAGAATATGAATTATGGTGGCCGCGTGACATGAATAATGAATGGCAAACTAGTTGAATTTGTTTAGACACTGACAAACTTCATAGACTAAGCAAGGATTCATAAAAATCTTTACCTGCCACTCGGGGGCTGCACCAGCGATGCTCTTTCAGAGTTTCTGAGCTTAGCAGGAGCAACATAACCCTAACAACACCAAAAAGAAAATGTTGCAAGTGTGCCCCTTTCTATGTTGGAAAAAAAAATGAAATAAAAATTATACATAAATTTTGTATTTACTTTTGGAGAAAAAAATATCTCAAAACTGAAATAAAAAACAACTACTGGTGAGACCCCCCAAAAAAATGGAGGAATGTCTCTGGCACATGCATTATACTTCAAAAATAAAATCCTAAAGAGTGTACCTATTTATAACGCAAAATTCCTCCAACGCCACTGGTAAAAGCAATGGAGGGTTAACAGCCATTGTCTTATGCTGAAAGGTTTAGCAGCCATCGTGTTATAATAAAGGATTTGCAATAAAATATAAAGAAACATCATATACAAATCTCCCCCACACCTTGTGTTCGCTGTTGTTGGTTATAACCGACGTTATCAATCTCGTTCAAAACGAAGATTCTGGAAAAAGCAATGTAAATAGGCACGGAAAGTACAGAGACACAGGCCACTTTAATTCGCATGCAAAACCCCAAAAGCCGAGGGTACAATTCATTAAATTTTGAAGCTCTAACTGTCGCGCTCTTATAGCTAGTAATGATGATTATTAATATTATAAGCTACATCGGGATCTGCCAACCCATGACAAGGGATGGTAGTACTGGTACTGCTTCAGACAATGGCGTCTGGATACATGTGGCATGAAGCTGTTAGAAGGCAATAACGGCTATATATATTTTTAATGCTTTTTTTTTTTAATTCAGTATAACGCCAGTTGATTTTTTTTTTTTTTCCAATTCAATACTACGCCAGTTGATTATGTTTTTTGTTTTTAAATTCAATACAATTATTATGCTCTCTCGGAATACGAAATACTTGCTTTAAGTTATGGTGTCCAAGGGGGCTATGAAATGTAGATTAGCAATGGCACTTAATCTTTTATGTGTAATGGGTAACTCATATGAAAAAATTTTATCTATCAATCTTTAATGTGTAATGAGTAGTTTATCTATCACAAGCCAAAGGAAACATTTAATCTTTAACGTGTAATGAGTAACTTATATGAAAATTTTTTACTTATCATAAGCCAAAAGCAAACATCAAAACCCTGGAAATAAGTTGACTTAAAAATAAAAATTAATGAAATGAACAGTGAACCTAGAAATGAAGAAGCCAACAAAAGCAACCACACCTTGCACTACCCTAGAAAAATCGGTCCTCAAAAACTACGCAAAATATATGCCTTCAAAGCTAAAATAGCTATACGACAAAATGCAGATCTAAACTGCTGCAGCTTCTCCTTTATTTTAGATCTGCCAAGCCAAAATCTCTCAAAACTGAAATCACTAATCTTGAAACCTGGTAATTCAAAACTAAAACAAAAAATACAACTGCCACCGTACTGTTGTAACAGTTCACACTTATTACGGATTTATTAGATAGCTTTTTAACTAGTTTTTAAAGTAGACGGACATTACTGAAGGGGGTGGTCTCAGGGTGCCATCATTTATTTTTTCTTTATTTTAAATAATCATTAGGTTCTTGTTAAAGATAAATATTTTATAAAATTATTGAAAATGAATGAAGATAAAATGCACAGTTTGTTGTAAATATGAAGTTGAACAGTAACTATAAAAATCCAACCCCTCTGTATTTACAAATGGTTTTTTTTCTAACAACTGAAATACATAAATATTAAAGGGATTACAAATAACAAATAAACATTACAAATAAACCACAAACCGTTTAAAACACTAAACTATAACTATTCAACACTAATAGGTTCTTAATGAAAACCCTAAACTAATTTTCACGAATATTTGAGTATTGCGTTCTGTTCCGGACATTCCTTGAGCTTATGAAACTGCGATTTGTTAAAAAAGAGCATAAAAAATTAGGGCCAGAGACATAGATAGCATGCGTCAAGCCAGTACATCCCAACGCGTTCTCAACCAGGACGTGCCAGAGCAGGATAATTCCAAAAAACTAAACCTACAGATTACCAAAATGTACGCCAGGTAAAAATTTGAGAAGATTTGTTTCGTGCTTGGGATATTTTCCTGGCACCACTAATCACGAGGGGGGTTTAAATCATGCTGTGTCTCCATTATGAAGATAGTGTTGGATATGAAACCCAACGGTCACCTCGTCCTTTTGTGGTGACTCTTCATTGTTCAGCGCCTTCTTTTGACTTCTAGTGTAATCTATAAAAGCATATGTATATGTTGTTGTAAACACATCTGAGAACACATTAATATAAGAGTTTTCCCCTGCTTTTTGGACGTAGCCATACATATGGTGAACCATGTTAAATATCTTTGCACTGTGTGATTGTTTACTATTATTTTCGCTTTTCGCTGTTCCATTGTTTTAACAATTGGTATCAGAGCTCGGGTAAGGAGCTGGTTGAAAAATTCGTGACGAATTTCGAAGAAATGGAAGAAGCAGACAAGTGGAGAATAGAGAAGTTTTCGGGGCAGAATTTTGGGCTTTGGAAGCTACAAATTCGTGCCGTACTAATTCAAAAAGACTTAGCTATCATGCTAAAAGGAAAAACAGCAAAACCGGAGGAGATGACAGATGATGAATGGGATGTGTTGGATCAAAAAGCTGCCGCTACAATTATCCTCTCACTGTCCAGCAACGTCTTATTTAATGTTGCAACAGAAACTTCGGCAAAGCAGATTTGGGACAAGCTTTGCGACATGTATGAAACAGCATCCACAACTAATAGAGTCTTCTTGCTAAAGAAGTTGTTCAACCTAAAAATGAAAGAGGGAAAAATATTTTCAAATCACTTGAACGAATTCAACATTGCAATCACCCAACTAGTTTCTGTAGAAATCAATTTTGATGATGAAATGAGGGCTATGCTACTCCTATGCTCGCTCCCTGACAGTTGGGATAATGTCGTGATGACGATCAGCAATTCAGCACCTGAGAGAAGAGGATCCAAAGACAAAGAAAAGAAAGCATTGTTAAGATTTGACGATGTCGCTGCCACCCTCCTCAACGAAGACATGAGGAGAGGACAAAATAAAATATCCGGTGAAGCCTTGGTTCTAGGCAATAGGGGAAGAACCTAAGATCGAGGAAAACAAAATAGGAGAAGATCTAAATCAGCGAAGAGATCAAAGTCAAAAGGATGGAAAAAAGGTTGCTGGTTTTGCGGGAAAGATGGACATGTCAAGAAGGATTGTTGGTGTTACAAGAAAGCCCAAAAATAGCTGAAAGAAAATGAGATTAACATGACTCTTGAAGAAGATGGAGGAACTCTTGTCTTGGCAGCAAGTGAAGATGAAGCCGACTCATGGATTTTAGACTCCAGTGCCTCCTTTCACGCAACTTCAAATCGGGATGCCTTCCAAACATATCAAGAAGGAAAATTTGGCAAGGTTTATCTCGGAGACAATGAGCCGTGCGAGATAGTCGGCAAAGGTGACATATTGCTACAACTAAAGAATGGAAGCAAGTGGCTACTAAATGATGTCAAACATGTTCCTAAACTTAAGAGGAACTTGATTTCAGCTGGACAACTTGATGCGCAAGGCTGCAGCATCACTTTCTCTTCCAACATTTGGAAAGTAACTAAAGGCGCTTTAGTTGTTGCAAAAGGTAGTAAATCAGGATCTCTTTATGTGCTTGAATGTACTGCTGAAGTGGGAGCAGTGATGGCCGTAGTTGATAGTGGGACAGAACTATGGCATAGGAGACTTAGCCACATGAGCAAAAAAAGAATGGAAGTATTGCTCAAAAGAGGCCAACTTTCTAGTTTACAATCAGCAGATTTAGAACTTTGTGAGCATTGCATTTATGGGAAACAAAGGCAGGCCAGCGTCTCCAAAACTGGACACGACAAGAAGGCAAAACCCTTGGAACTCATGCATTCGGATGTCTTCGGTCCCACAGAGGTAACCTCCATTAGAGGAGCAAACTACTTTGTAACCTTTTTAGATGATTGCACCCGTAAGCTTTGGGTTTATATGCTCAACAGAAACTCAGAAGTGTTTGCAAAATTCAAAATTTTTAAGGTAGTTGCTGAAAATCAAATTGGGAGCAGAATTCAATGTCTTAAAACTGACAATGGGGGGGAGTTTTGCTCTTTAGATTTTGATGCTTTTTGTGCAGACAACGGTATTTAGCACATCAAGGTTGTACCATTTACACCTCAGGAAAATGGTGCAACCGAAAGAATGAATTGCATGATTCTAGAGAGGGCACATAGCATGCTCTCAAATGCTGGTTTGAGTAAAGAATTCTGGGCTGAAGTAGTTAACACGGCAGTTTATTTGATCAACCGAAGTCCTTCCACCAAACTGGACTTTGATATTCCGGAAGAAGAATGATTTGAAAAGAAGGTCTCTTACAATCACCTTTGAGTCTTTGGCTGCGAGGCGTTCGCTCACATTCCAAAAGAAAAGCGAACAAAATTAGATTTCAAATCCAAACAATGCATCTTCGTTGGTTATGGGGAAGAGCAATATGGTTTTAGATTGTGGGATCCTGTTGCAAAACAAATCATTCGCAACCGTGATGTGATCTTCAATGAAAAAGTGTTTCCTGCCTTGCAAGAATAGAGGGCATCTACAAAAGAATATATTTCGTTGGATGATAGTTTCAGTGGGTGTGATTCACAGTCTTCACATCAGTCACTAGCAGCCGGAGGCATTTCTCAGTCACCTACACAAGGTACAGTTCAAATATCAGATGAAGTGGGAGCCCTGCATCCACCACTTTCATTTACAGATGCCAATATTGGAAGTATTCCTTCCCAATTGCAAGGTAATCAAATTACTCTGCCACCTCTTAATTCTGGTTCACATTCTAAAAATGATGAAATTGGTGAGCACTCAGGCTCATATCTGCCGCCCATTACCTATTCACAAAATTCATTGGGAGTTAATCCCACACCAATCAAGGATGACATTACTTCCAATATGTTTCAGCGGTCTGAGAGTCCCCATCAGAATCTGTCAAAAGCCACTAACACAGCCTCACATAAAGATTCGCAGCATATGCAATTTCCCTTGCATACAGCGACCCCTCCATCCTTGGTAAACAAGTCTTTTTTGCAAAGTCAAATTCCATTGACTCCTACGCAGCAGGCTACAAACTGTGATTCAGACATGGGTATTAGACGGGCTGAGGGTGGTAAGTCAAATGCAGGCTCACAAGCTCTTTTAAATCGGCCATCTCCTATGACCACTATGTAGCGTGTAGAAATTCCAATGCAGCCAATTTGGAATGCTACGCAGCTATCAAGGGAATCGACAGTGTTAAGGGAAAAAGAAAATACTCCAAGTGAAAATTCATTTCTACCACCTAGGTTCAGCCAGTCACTGGAAATACAGAGGGGCAAAATTGATTCACAGGGCAAACAGATATGTGATACTCAACAACAGAATGTTGGAAATAAACAGGGCAATGATGTCAATCAACTATAGAGGAATATTACACAAGAACAGGGCAGTCTGCAGGGACAAATTCCTTCATTGAGGAGGTCTACCAGAGAGAGGAAACCTCCTCCAAAATTTGATGATTATCAATTACTTGTTGCTGACCTATTAGAACCAAATACATTTCAAGAGGCTTGCAATGATAGGGACAGTGAGAAGTGGATGGCAACAATGAAGGATGAAATGGACTCTCTAATGGCAAACCATACATGGGATCCGGTTCGGCTTCCACCTGATCGCAAACCTTTGAAGAATCGGTGGGTCTACAGAATCAAAGAGGAAGAAGGCAGCACAAAACGCTACAGGGCCAGACTTGTTGTGAAAGGATATGATCAACAAAAGGGAGTGGACTTCAATGAGATTTTCTCACCAGTCATGAGAATGAACACAATTCGAGCCATTTTGGGTTTGACAACAGTTTATGACCTTGAGCTTGAGCAACTCGATGTCAAAACCGCATTTCTCCACAGTGACATAGAAGAGGAATTGTAAATGCATCAGCCAGAAGGTTTTGTCAAGCAAGGGCATGAAAATATGTTTTACAGATTAAAGAGGAGCTTGTATGGGCTGAAACAAGCCCCTAGGCAGTGGTACATCAAGTTTGATAACTTCATGATGGAAAATCAGTTTACGCGCTCTGAATCTAATCCATGTTTATACTACAAGGTTTTGCCAAGTGGTGAATTTGTTTTGTTGCTACTCTATGTTGACGACATGCTCATTACCGGCACCAACATGAGAGTCATTTCTGATTTGAAGCAACTCTTGGGAAACAAATTTGTAATGAAGGACCTCGGGGCAGCAAAGAAGATTCTTGGCATGACCATCATTCGGGACAGAAAGAAAAAAGAAATCAAATTGTCTCAGCAAAAATATGTTGAAAAAGTTTTGGATATATTCAATATGAAAAGTGCTAAGCCAGTTAGCACTCCACTTGCTGACCATTTTCACTTGTCTTCAGCATTGTGCCCCAAGACACAAGAAGAACAAGGTTACATGAAGAACATTTCATATTCTTCAGCCGTGGGAAGTCTTATGTATGCAATGATATGCACCCGTCCTGATATTTCCCAAGCAGTGGGAGTTGTGAGCCAGTTCATGAGTAATCCCGGAAAAACTCATTGGGAAGCTGTGAAGTGGATATTGAGGTATCTAAAAGGCACTTCAAATTATGCCTTATGCTTTGGTGGGAAAGTTGCACAGCTACAAGGCTTCGTTGACTCCGATATGGTAGGTGACTTGGATAAAAGGTCTACATCCGGCTATGTTTTCACTTTTGCAAGGGCAGCTATCAGCTGGGTCTCAAGATTACAACAAGTAGTTGCTCTTTCTACTACTGAGGCTGAGTACATTGCCCTCACTGAAGGAGCAAAAGAAATGGTTTGGTTGCAGCGTTTGTTTACTAAATTGGGTTCCAAACAACAAGCTTTCACACTTTTTTATGACAGTAACAGCGCTATTCATTTGGCCAAAAATATGGCATTTCACAACAGAACCAAACACATTGAGCTGAGGTATCATTTCATCCGTAGCATGATTGAAGAAGGCAAGTTGCAAGTTCAAAAGATCGACACCAAGATCAATCCGGCTGATGCATTGACCAAGGTTGTACCTTGAGAGAAGTTTGAATTTTGCCGCGCTTCTCTGGCCATTGTCAAACTCTGACAATAGGCTTAAAGTAGGGGAATAGCTCTGAATGTTTGCAGCAGTTGTTGGGTTTCAAGTGGGAGATTGTTGGATATGAAACCCAATGGTCACCTCGTCCTTTTGGGGTGACTCTTCATTGTTCAGCTCCTTCTCTTGGCTTCTATTGTAAACTATAAAAGCATATGTATATGCTGTTGTAAACACATCTGAGAACACATTAATATAAGAGTTTTCCCCTGCTTTGTGGACGTAGCCATACATATGGTGAACCACGTTAAATATCTTTGCACTGTGTGATTGTTTACTGTTCTTTTCACTTTTCGCTGCTCCATTGTTTTAACAGATAGCATTCCTAGACTGGGCTGTCAGAGGAAATCTTTGATCGTGGAAGATCTGAGTTCAATGAAAAGGCAAGTTGAAACTCTTTTCAACAAATAATCAATGGCTGCGAATGTCTTAAAATAGTGCAAGACGATTGAAAGTATGCTGTCCGTCGATCTTGTTGTTGATTTCCCGTCACCGGTTTCTCTTCGCAGGCTATATTTCACTCGTGGTTTTTTCATTTCGCCGATACAGTTGATCAGGCTTATTCTTCCCGGAGAGATTGCAAAGCACACCATCTCGAAGGGTACCACGGCCGTTACAAAATTCACAAGTGCCTAAATACACTCATATTCTGTTAGCTCATTTTTATTTTATTTTCTCGGTCAAGAAATCGGTCATCTCGTTTCATGCAAGACTAGTTAGGGTTAGGAGTAATTGGTTTTCCTTTGGTGATAATTTGACGGCCGACACCATGATCAAGTGAACGTTTTATGATGGATATCTATTCAACATCAGAAAAAAATAAAAATGAAATTATGATCCTTTATAAGATCTCCCATTTCAGTTCTCTATTCAACACAAGAAAGAATCTTTTTCAATAATTCTTTATAAAATCTCACCATTTCAGTTCTCAGTTCAACAAAGGAATGACTCTTTTTGAATAATTCTTTGTAACATCTCACCATTTATTGGATGCAATCTTTAAAAGAATTTTGATTGTGGTTAAAACTTAAAAGACAATGATGTGGTCTAAATTTGTCAGAGATACGAAGGGAGAGAGAGATAGATAAAGAGATACTAATTTTTGATCAACCGTTTAATACCAATAATCTGTTTAATGCTAATAATCTAAAGTTGGAAAGAAAGAGATATACTGATAGACATAGAGAGAGATGATAGATATAGAGAGATAATTGAGAGATGGAGAGGAGTGAATAGAGAGATAATTAGACAAAGACGGACATAGAGACAGAGGGAGAGACAGAGGGAGATATAAAAAAATAAAGAGCTAGATGGAGAGAGAAAGTTAGAGAGAGTAACAAAAAGAGAGAGAGGGAGGGAGAAAGAGTTATAGAGAGGAACCTTAAGTCATCATGCTAAGAAAATTAAGTCTCACAAATGGAATTTATTTTTTCCTTATTATTCCATCTACTTCATCCATTGATGTTTGATTCCTTTTCTCTCTACTTCATTGCATTTCATCATCTAGGAAAAATGAGTAAGTATTGTTTACCAAAAAAAATTATATGTGCTAAAATTAGTGATAGGTTATCAGTTACATTTTAAGAAAATATCAAAACAATGAAAGAAACTAGACAAATACACTAAAAATAAGCATGGCAAACCATTTTGGCAGTATGCAAAATGGTACTATTAAGACAAGAATAATGGTTTCACTATACAATTACATTTTCAACTACAATTTTCACTTTTTGAAAAATATAGGTTAGAGAGAGATTATTTTTTCTATATAGGCATTGTAATTAGATCATTTGTATTGTTGTATTTTGTCAAACTAGATTATGGAACATGTGAAGATATTAACTGATTCTCAGTTTCAACCATCTTTTAGAGAGAGGTTACATATTGGTTTTTATTTGCAAGGCATTGCAATTAGATCATTTGCATTGTATCAATTGTCAAACTAGATTATGGAACATGTGAAGATATTAACTAAATTTTGACTCAAAATGTTCTTTAAATCCTTTATTCTCCTGCAACAAATTTCACAATCTCTACAAATGGATCGATTCTTCTTAATATTGTTATAGATAATATACTATTTAACATAAATGTATGTGATTGATATAATCATTTCTTAAAATGTATGTAATTGAAATAATCATTTCTTAAGGATATTGCTATATGAACTCAATTTTTAGGTCATACATGTGTTTACCTCATTTGTATGGCCTCCAACATTAATGAGTGATTGCCACTTTTCTTTACCGTTATGATCTCTAGTATTCAGTGTTTGAAGACATCCAAATCATTTGTTAAAAAAATAATTTGTACATCTCACAATGCACCCACATTCCTTGTCAAAGAAAATATGCCGCCAATTTTTTGATGGACTCTTCAATGTTTGTTTCACATTTGTAAAGGAACCGTTATTTTCTTTTCCCTCCATGCAATCTTGGCCTACCCATTGCACACTTTGGTTTCATTTTTTTCTCGCATAACTTTAAATTCTAACTTCTATGCAAAACAAATGACACTCTTTTCCTTTTTTTTTTCCCAATATTAAGAACTTTTCAATGTTCATTGTACAATAGTATAGAAACCACTATGCATAGACTTCCTTACAGTCTACTTAGGAGATTTAATACACTTTGCACATGTAATTTATAATTTTCTACAACCATTCTCGGTGTACCCAATGCACACTAAGGTATTGCCACCTACATACAATAGAAGTGAATCATCCCTCTCACCTAACAAAAGTCATCCTGACATTTCATTTTATATAGAAAGCAAGGATAGCTTTTGGATCGACAGTTTCCAACTATTGGCACCTACGGATGAATAACACCTTTAGGTTCGAAAGCGTTCACTACATACATGAAGCGAAGTGGATGGGATAGTGCAAATGATTGACAATCTCCATTGCCTAAGAAGTATGCAAGATGATCCAACCAAATCTATCCATCCTTTTTTCCACCATTTGGAAAGTGATTTACAATAGCCCATCCATCCATCTTCCTTGCCATTTTTCTTCCACTGAACTTTGTAGAGTTTGCAACTGTCAAGAACTTATATCGCATTAGCATTTTTTCCTACGAGCAATAGAATGATCTATTGTGATTAGAGGCCTTGGACAATTCCAAACCACTCAAATTGAAAAGGAAAATAGTGGGTGGATTTCATCAGGGGCCTCATGTAGCAAAAAGAATGTCCCAGCCCCTCAGCTAATGGCTCAAAGAACACCAAACCCACATGCTCGTGCTCATTCCCAACTGGCATAAAACAACCCATCATGTGGGACATGCTATTACCCACCACCTCCCCTTTCACTCCTTCAGCTCCTCCTCCAAGCCACCCACCATCCTCTATATTTAATATTATATATTCATATATTTATTTAAATATATTTATATATGTTCTATTTAATATAATATTTATTACTCAATATTAAATATATGTTTCATTATTCTGACAAGTTACACTTGAATGCATTGCATGCCTTACATATTAAACAATCCATGGAAATTCATATATTATAGGGGCTTCCACCTATTATCAGATCAAACCTCCAAATGAATTGATCATTTCATCAAGTCTTTATTTTATCAAATTCTACACATCTTCCACCTCAATCAATTTACCCTTTTGATGTGTTTTTACCACCCAACTTTTGAAGATAAGCTTGCTTTCTTTATAACTTTTGAGGATAAGCATAGCTCCCCATGGACAAGTTAAATGTTTAGAAAACACACTCTCTATAATGGTAATTACTTAATGAAAAGGCAATTACTCTCCATAATCTCATCCCTTGAATAAAATAATTGTCATGACACCATTGACTCCACTTGTTTAGTGTAATGAACATCATGATAAATGCATTTATTTCCCTCCTTGTGTTTCCTCCATTGTTTGCAACTCACAATCATTTCTTAATTATCTATCTCTCTCCACCTCCGTCTCAACCCATGCTATATATACTATATTTAATAATGTATATTACGTTGAATATAATATATTATAATAGATATTACTATAATATAGATTTTATATTTAAAATAAATAGGTAATTAAACCATTATAAGTTACCACTTGGACAATAAGCATGGAGCTAATTTCCCTCTCTCTCTCTCTCTCTCTCTCTCTCTCTCTCTCTCTCTCTCTCTCTCTCTCTCTCTCTATAGGTATATATCTTTTTTCTATCTTCTTTATCTATCTCCCTCCAACTTATAATTTATTGAAGTGTAGATTAGTAAAAATTAAGGTTTCATTATTCTGTCAAGTTACATTTGAATGCATTGAATGCCTTACACAATGCACAATTTGTGGAAATTCATCATGTTGTTGCCTATTAGATTAATATAGGGAATTCCACCTATTATCAAATCAAAACCTCCAATTGAATTAATCATTTCATCAAGTTTTTCTTTATTCTACTTTTGCACATCTTCCACCTCAATCGATTTACTCTTTTGATGTGTTTTTTCCACCCAACTTTTGAGGATAAGATTATTTTCTTTACAATTTTTCAAAAAAACAACATAATCGAGTGGTATACCTGAAATTATGTAAAACAACTTCTACACCCCTAGTTCTGGTGAACAAAGAAAGGATATTGATCTTCTTTAGATAAATAGGATTCACAATAGAAAGATGGCTTACTATAATACGGAAAAAATCATAGCGATAAATTTTTCCTCTTCTTCCATTTTTACATCATTGGAATCCAATTGACTTACTACTACATGAAAAGAATTTCAATGTTTGCCATGACTTCTTAATCTCAATTTTCAAGGTGTTGGACATGAATTCTTATTTTCAAATATTGTCTCAAATCCATATGAATTATTGCTCAACAAAATAAGAAAGAAACATAAGAAATGTATCCCTTCCTTCATGGGATGAATCCAAATAAATCTTTGATACCAAATTTTGGTTTTACAATGCTTATTCCTAAATTAGGAGCATTGGAAAGTAATAAAATTTATTGATCTAAAATACATGTCACATTAATTAAACATAGAAAAATAAGTGAAGGAGATAGAAAAGATAAGATGACATATATATACTTGGGAAAACTCTTTTGAGTAGAAAACCCACCACCAAAAGTAAACTAAAATATATTCCTTCAAAATAAGCTTACAATAGATTGAGAAACTCCACAAATATTGTAGCCCATGTGTTAACACTTTAATAACATTAGACCTAAACTAAAAGCCTACAAATCCATAATAGATTTAGACCTAAACTAAAATCCTACAAATCCCTACAATATAATCCAAATGATATCAAAACACTATGCCAAGGGTTATATTTAAAAAATTTTGCCATCCTATAAACCACTTGTCATTTCAACAAAACCATGGGCTAATTTTGACACCCCTCATGAGAAGTCAACAATCCCAAAATATAATATAACTCTCAATGTGTAAGATTCCACTTTTGAATCCACCCATTTAGGTGGTACACTTATTAGGATCTTCTTAAAATATATCTTTCTCACAAGGACATCCTTTAGCATGACTTGTAGAATATTTCCATTCAACCATTTCTACAACCCACTGAGCTTTCCTCCATGATTGAAACTATACAATATATTTCTTTCTCTCCACCTAAAATTTCATTCCTTTTAATTATTTAGGAATCCCTCCCAATAATTATACTATTGACCCACAAGGCGATCTAGAACTCCAAATCCAACCAATCCTTTGACATGGTGTGGTTAATAAAAATTTATATATTTAATTTCTACAAACAAACCTTTGGAGGACATACTTTATTTGAGCTTTATCTCTTGAAATGGTTTCTCGTGAAGGGTTTCGTAATAATCCTTTTCTAAATCTAAGTGCTTTCTTTTATGAAATTTTATTTATTGCACATCCTCTAGGCTTTCATTCAATCCTTGCAAAGAGAAACCATGGTTAGCATGACTAATCAAAATTTCTACTAACCCTAGGATTTTAATTGGCATATAACCAAAATAATTTCCATAATTTTCAATACTTGTTTCTGCTAACATATTCAATTTGGGGGAACATGACTGTGAATAAATAAGAAATTATTAATCTATTTAAGTGCAGACAAATACAAAATAAAGAATTCATTACCATAATACCATATGGGTCTACAACTTGAAACATCCATACCTACAATTAGTCATGTGCTGATTGTGCAAACAAATTTAATACTTTTTTTTGGTAGCCTCTTCAATCTAGGTGGGAACTTGGCTATGAAAAATAAGGAATTTATACAAAATGAAGGTTTCATTATTCTGTCCGGTTATAGTTGAATGCATTGCATGCCTTATGTAATTCACAATCCATGGAAATTCATAGAAAAGAGGCCCATCCCTTGAGGAGATTCTACCTATTATCAGATCAAATTTCCTCCAATCAAATTAATCATTTCATCAAGTCTTTCTTTTGTCAAATTTTTCACATCTTCCACCTCAATTAATTTACCCTTTTGATGTATTTTTTCCACACAACATTTGAGGACAAACTTGTTTTCTTCATAAATTTTGAGGATATGCATAGTTCCCCATGGGAAATAAATGTTTTAAAAACACACTCTCTATAATGGTAATTGCTTTATGAAAAATAAATTACTCTCCATAATCTCATCCCTTGAATAAAATAGTTGTCATGATGCCATTGACTCCACTTGTTTATTGTAATGAACATCATAATAAATGCATTTATTTCCCTCCTTTTGTTTCCTCCATTGTTTGCAACTCACAATCATTTGCTCTCTCTCTCTCTCTCTCTCTCTCTCTCTCTCTATATATATATATATATATATATATATATATATATATATATATATATATATATATATATATATATATATATCCCTCCCTCTCTCTCTATTTCTTCATCTCTCTAGATATATCCCTCTCCCTCTCTCTCTTTATGTCTCTCACTACCTCTGTACTTCTCTCTCTCTCTCTCTATGTTCCAATTTAAGGTTACATAAATCTTATTCATTTGATAGAGAGATATGAGGAAATCAGATTTAAGATTTACCCTCCTCTCTTATTCTTGGGGAGCCCCATTCTGGAATCTAAGTGAAATAAGAGTCTTCTTGATTATAGTGGTTGATTCATGTGCATAATCATTTACATCCCTTACCATTTCTAGAAATGTATAAAGACCGATAAGTCTTCTTCTACTCTCTGTCCTAAACAAATTGACCCTCATTGTTGATCAAATTCACTGGGTGTTAATGCAATTTAGCTATGTGAAGGGGTAGTCGTGGCCACTAGCTTTAAAATCTAATGACTCTCTCATTGCGACATTGGCATTCAGTGCATATAAAAGATATTATTATAAGTGTGGACAAGTATACGTGAATAAACATTACTCAATTTCCCATTAGCAATTAAAAGAAGTCTTTTGTCATCATCCAACAAAGTTAAAAGGATTATATGAAGAAAGGATATATAAATGTTGAAATTCATAGAATTCAATATCGTACTCTTTCTTAGGTAGACACACATTTTGCAAGCATAGATGTAAGGAATATATGTGTCCTGGAAGTGGATAAAAATTAAACCTATCAGTTGTCAATTCTTTTATTTCTTACAATGTGCAAGCGAGAATGAACAGAAAAATGAGAAAAGACATGAAAAAAATGATCAATAAAAATAACTCAGCGAACAAAATACAACTAACAAAATCGAATAGCTATGAAAATTTCAATTGTCTTTCATCCTTCTCTATTTCTCTCTATCTATCTCCCTATTTCTCTCTTTCTCCTCCTCTCTATCTATTGGTTTGTCTCTCTCTTCCCCTCTTTTCTCTCTCCACTTCTTTGTTCCTCTCTATGTCTCTCTCCTCTATCTCTATTTCTTTCCCCCTCTATCTCTATACTTCTCTCTCTCTTCTTCTCTCTCCTCCCTCTCTCTCTCCTCACCTTCTCTCTCTTCTTGGCTATTGCTCTCTCCTACTCTCATCTATCTCTATCCTCCTCTCCCTTCACCTCCCCCTCACACCCCTCCCTCTCTATCTCCCTCCAACTCTCTCCCCCTTCCTCCATGTACTTGGTCAATTACACTGTTAGATTTTTTATAGGTTAATTTAAATAGTTTTATATTAAAAAATTTACTACGTATTAATTATATATTATATTATATTTATATTTAATAAGTTATATTATATTAAGTATAATATATAATAAAAAACATAACTATAAAAGTAGATTTTA
This sequence comes from Cunninghamia lanceolata, assembly GCA_027924645.1. Taxonomy (NCBI): domain Eukaryota; kingdom Viridiplantae; phylum Streptophyta; class Pinopsida; order Cupressales; family Cupressaceae; genus Cunninghamia; species Cunninghamia lanceolata. The sequence goes on from BSBN01001019.1 coordinate 2,483,713, forward strand.
TATATAAAATAAATATTAATTTAAACTTGACAAAGAGAAATAGAGAGATATAGAGGGGGACAAAGAGATATAGAGGGAGGTAGAGATAGAGAGATAGAGAGATAAAGAGGCATATATGCACCATGCAAAAAAGTTCATACACATGCTAATAGTTGACCAAAACAAAAAAGGGAAAAAAAATTGTCATTTCTATAACTACTTTTACCCACTACTATTCAAAACTAACTAAATTGTTAATCATGTCCCAAGTATAATAAATGGTCATGCACTACACCACTAATTACTTCTTTTCTATATGTTATTTCGGCATACCCATTGCACGCTAAGGTGCAATTGCTAGTTATATCTTGGTATAAGGGATGCCTTGGAGAGTCATCCTTGTTTTGGTATAATACTTCTGTTAAGGAATCCAAGGCAAGTCAATAAGATAAATATAAAAAACAACAATATAAAAATATATTCATCACATTATCAATCATATGATCAAGCATTGACACTAATACCTTTATTATGGATGAATTAGAATGATAGTTGATTGTGACTTACCATCTATTGTTATACTTGTTCTTGTTCTTATCATGTTGAGGGTACTACTAGAAATTGGACCCATAGGTTCAATGGGCACACCGATAGTTTTTTATTATCCTAGAACTTGGTTAGGGATGGATGCATTTCCCATAGTCAAATTCTTAATCACATGGAAGATGTTACAAAATTTAATGCAAATTTTTAAATTGTTTGCTTGTCGGATAGGAATTAATGCAATTATTAACTTTTTTTGCAGTAAAACCATAAATAACTTGTTTGTAATCTATATATACAGTATATTAATTGAATCCCTTATTGATTTATATAATACCTTGTAGAAACAAATGCAATTCTTATCACAAAAGCAAAAGAGAAGTAATAGAATTAAAATTTATGTAAAAACCATATTTCAAAGGAAGTCCTAATTAATTAAATGCCTAATTTTTAGTATTTAACTCATAACTTTACCATTTAAACTCTTGTACAAACTCCTAAACAAGAATCTTCCTCTAGGAAAATACTTTAACTTTCTCTTACATGCTCTCCATGTAGCCACATATTCTTAGCATATACTTTGAGCAACACGACATTCCCCACCATCGCTACAAATGAACGAATACCAGATGTATCTGCATCAAGAATTCCATCGACAAATCCCTAAATCGAAACAAAGTCAATTGTCATGATTTATGCAACATAAAAAAACTAAAGCACATGTATTATTTGATTTATTCCCCTATTTCTTTCAGCATAATCTCCTTTCCTTCGATACCATTCAACTATGCAGTGATTACTAATTTGTATCTGAGCTATTGTAGAAACTATATATTCACTCATATTATAAGTCCCAAGTCCTAATTTGAAGCCTAAAAAAATGAAGAAACTTTTGACATGCTTCTTGGCCATAACCCTACTATTAGAACTAGAAAGTATTTATTATGGCATTCTATTGATAGTTTTCTAGAAGCTGTAGATGTACTCATTGTAGTGCCCCTCCATTCTCACTTTGGATGAGAAGGTGGTTGGGCTAAGGAGCATGAAGAAGAAGGTAAAATACTCAGAATACTTAGGGTATGATAGACATGTTAATGGTAGGCTTATTGTTATGATGTAGTTGATGACACTCATTGATGTTTATTATGATGACACCGTTGATACTTTATGATTAGTACATTATGCTTATGTTGTGATCAATTATAGGTTAATTGATTATGTATATTAGTTTTACTATGTGATTAATGTGATTATTTGTCTGTGTTATCTGGTTGTTTATTTACTAATGAATTTGTTTAATGTGGATACTTGTGATGTGTTTTGTGAAGGGACAGTGTAGTATTACTCATAATGAGTACTCTACTACGCTGTAATTCCCTGTCACTATGTGCCTTCTTGGATGATTATATGTATGTATTCGACACTTTTGTTTGCTGCAGGTTGCAGGTACCAAGCATCGACTCCACCTGAATTGGCAGGTCTGAGCGTGCCTTCATACCAATGGAAGTTGTTGAATAGAGAACATATGGTCCCCTAGCCTAGCCATCATCCTTGAAGAGGATGAGTATCTGGTTGTGTACCCTATCAGTGTTGTCAGTTTGGTCATGATAGTCAATCATTGTTGTGGTGGTCTTGTTTTCCGATCTTGCATAGTAGTCATGTATGGTTGGACAGTTGGGTTATTTTATTGGTATTGTTTTGGCTATTGTTGCCTTAAAATAAAATAATTAGTTATGAAGCATTTTTGTTAAATAAATAAATATATAAATGTCCTTATGTAAATTTAGTTTATGAAAAATATATTATTCTAGAAGTTAAGTTAATAAATAATAATAGTAATAGTAATAAATGTAATTGCTACTAGAGATAAATAAATAAATAATATTTATGTGTTACCATAAAATATATTCATCTTGGTCTGGTTGTAAAATGTTTAAAAATAGCAAATTGTCAGATATTGTTCATGCAAGAGTTATTGCCACTTGTGGAGGGGATCTTCTGGTAGATTTTAGGGGATTTCTTTTGCTAAAAATAGGGAGTTTTTGGGCTGTATTTAAGGGGTAGATTTCTCTCTCATAATAATTTTTAGCAGATGGAACTTTTGGGGGGAGACTGGTTTGTGGCTGCAATAGTTGAACCCGGCATCGAATCTTTAGCTCAGTCAAGCAAGTGAAATCAGGTTCCTTTGGTTCTAATTTCTATCTCATTTTTCTGTTGAAGCAAATGTTTGATTTATAATTTTTCTTATTGATGGTAATTTTCTTGAGAGGCTAGAAGCCTTGTTATCAGATCCAATTGTGCATGTCTATATCATTGCATTTCTGGGAATCACCAATTGATGTGATTGTCTCTCTCACCAATTTCATCTCTTTTTTTCAGTCTATTGCGTTAGCCATAACTTTCATTTTACGAACTGAGTTCCTCTCAATTTTGATATATAGTGCACGACCTAGTTACCTAAATCACATCCAAAAATCATCCATACCCAGTTTGTCATTTTGGAGATATGAATTTTTTGTGACTATCTACATTTCAGCCATTTCGTCTATGTTTTAGTAGTCTATTGTGTTAGCCATAACTTTAGTTTTATGAACTGGGTTCCTCTAAATTGTTGATATATGGTGTACAACCTAGTTATCTAAATCATATCAAAAAATTGTCCATACCCAGTTTGTCGTTTTGGCGATATGAATATTTTGTGACTGTTTACCTTTCACCTGTTTCATCTTTGTTAAAACAGTTAGTTGCGTCACCAATAATTCTATATTTTCAAATTGGTTTTCCCTAAAAATTTTATATAAGATTCATCTCTTACTATGAAAACTATATCCAAAAGAGTTAGCATTACCCAGTTTGTCAATTCAGAGATATGTATCAATTAGTGACAGACATTCCTATGCCATCTTGATTGTTGTTATTAAATCGACAAATCCATTCTATGCATATCCTTTGATCATTGAATTCCATAATTTGACATCTCTTTGAGGCAATTTGCTGAACAGTCAATACACTTTGTCTGTGCTCTCACTTTTGCATACATGTCTACTAGAGCATTTCCTTTTCCAAGTCTCTTATCATTATCAAAACATTCTATATCTATATTCTTTCTAATATAATATATGTTCTTCCATATCTTTATTGATCATATTAGTATGTTTCTTTCTTAGTGGTTTATTTTAGTGCTTTTGAACATGATATTTGGTTATCTAAGGATTGATTCTTGTTTTTAAGATTCTTTTCTTAGGATTTGAAATTAGCAATATAGTCTAATCTGGATTTAATAATAGAAACAGAACTTAAAAGATTTTAGAAATCATACATGGGGTAGTGATTATGAAAATATTTCTATTGGAATTGAATTATATTCTCTTAAATGCATTAGAAATAACATAACGTTTATCAAGTTATAGCTTTTATCTAAAAATTAGATAATGGTAGAAGGAAAAAGAATTAAATTGGATGATAATTTTGAGACTTATTGTGTTTGAAGGGAATAGAATCAACCTAGTTCTAATTTAAGGTAGAAGTATCAATTTTGGGTTTTAATTAGAAATCATTTAATGATGAGTCATTGATAATAGTCGATGAATTTCAACTACTAAATATTAACCTTGCAATTAGTCTAAGTAAGACTCTTAATATTATCTATTGCCAATAGCATAGGAATGGATTGAGTATTGTTACTTATGGCACTTATATCATTTGATCATATTATTAACTGTTACTAGTAGTTAGAATAATATTGTTTTGCATTGTTGAGATAGATTCACTTTATGTTTGTTGAATGATTGACCATGATTGGAATTAATGTTGCATTCTTCAAGACCCATTATTAGTGCATCAGATCATGTGTTGCATCTATGGTTTTGTTTTTGAAGTATTGATGAGGAATTTTGGTTTACGATGTGTTTTGGAAGTGATTGTGATGTGTGACCATTGCATTTTAATTGTGCCATGCATTGTGTTATTTGGGGAAAGTAGTTTCCAAAGGCCTAGGAGGGTGTGATTGTGTGGGGGTTGGCTATGTGTGCATCATGTGAGTTGAATGAAATGTATTCTTGAAATATGGTTTCTTATTCATGTTGGAATGATGCATGTGCAAGATGATTTGTGCCTTGCTTAGTGTACCTATTCTTGTGTTTTTGCCTTGAACTAATGTTGATGTCTTTTTCGAGATGTGGTGGTAGAGTTCTTCTTGAATGTTGGGGTTCATTATTGTTTTGAACATGGAATAAAGTATTGTGTTGGTTTATGTAATCGGTTGATTTTTTTTTAGCAGGAGGACCCATGCCTTGTTCTAGATACATTTTGTTTATGATTAAGATTTTTGACACAAGAGGACCCATGCCTTGCTCTGGATACATTTTGTTTATGATTAACATTTTTGGAGCAAGAGGACCCATGCCTTGCTCTGGATACATTTTGTTGAGATTTGTATGCAAGAAGGTAAATGCCTTGCATGGTATATGGATACTTGTCATTATGTCTTGCTTAATGAATAGGGTCTTCTAGATGCAGGTGGGAAAGTGGCTACTACGATAACCCATTGGAAGTTGTTAATCCAGTGATAACTTAATAATAAATTTAGAGGGTTCGGGGGGCTTTCACATTAATCAAGATAAATTATGCCTCACTCATGGCTCAAGTGCTTGTTTAGGCTTGAGATAAGATGAGAAGGCCGTTGTTGGCAAGATCAACTTCCTTGTCCTCACGAAAGGAATGTTGGTTCCGCATGTGTCTGCCTATGGGGTCGGTGCCTAGAGAGAGGCTGCCAGGATAACCATAGAAGGGGGCCGGTTTCTAGAGAGAGATAGCCTAGATAACCCATGCTAAGACCATGTGATGACACTCTTCCCTACTGCAGTCTAGCATTCCCTATTTGTACTCTTCTCATTCGTTGTTTGGTTGCCTCTGGAAGTGATGTTTGTGTATTGCCCTATGTTGTTGTGGTCATGTGTAGTTCTTGTTCACCATAGTTATTGTTTGCCTGACTATTCATGTTGTAGGACCTTATTGTTATCTCCTAGCATGGGGGGTGGACCTCAGGGTTCCACATGGTCAGGTGGTTGTGCTTTCTTCCATTAGTTTTCTATCACCATAAAGAAGTTGTATCTCATGTTTCCAGATTTGTACCTATATTTGAAGATAGATATTTATACTATTTGCATCCAGATCTATGTATCAATGGAACTCATTATGTAATTTGATGTAATCAGAAATGAAGTGCTTTTGTATCATAGAAATTATGTAATTCCTCTTGTAAGATAAACTATTCTAAATTTGTAAACATTATTGCAAAGATGTTGATGTATGTATCTGATGAGGTGATCAAGTTGTTAGTTTGGGTTATTTGAATAAAATATGTATGTTGTTGATTAATGTTTAATTTCAATAATGCAGCTGTGTAATCACTAGAGATGTTAGTTTAACTAGTTGTTGATAGATTATGTTATGTTTTAGTTACTTCTATTTTAGTAATAAAAAAAAAAATCCACCCTTTTACTGCTTTAGTTGAACTTATCTCTAGGGTTGCATGGCAGGGCATTACACTCATACTACTAATACTAATTTGAAACCTACAAAATTAGAATAAATTCCATTAATCATATTTCTTAGTTCCATAATCCTAAATCCTACTCACTAACCAAATCCATCGATGAGGAAAACCATTTCATGCATTAGTTTTTCAATAGCCACAAGTAGTACATGTAGCATCAGTACTAATTTGAAAATTAGAAAGGAGAACAACTATTTTACCTATTTCAAATTAGTTCCTAGACTTCTATGTCATCATGACTTAAACTACATTTACACTACAGTAAAGCATTTTGTATAGAAGATTGTCTAGGATCTATAAATTTACACAATTATACCTACCTTTTTACCTATTTCTAAATGGATTCCTCTGAACCATTGTATAATATCACTAAAGACCATAGTAGTAGCCCTACACTGCTCTAAATTCAACAAAATTATATATTTATTTCTTTTAATCCTACTTTTCAAATAACGATGTGGCACCCAAAAGCCCAAATTTTGAGCTTCAACAAACATGAACACTTCATCTATCTTTTACATTATCAGAAATTCAGACCACCCACATGGAACCCAAAATAGGACAAATGATAATTTGTTATACCTTAATATCATACATTTTTCCCAACCTTTGGGCAAAGGCTCACAACACAACTCTATTTCCCTCCACATACCACCTTCACTAGATTTGGCGTCATCATAGTAATCATTCTTAGAACAATCATTGTCAACTTTGTCAAATTCAGGGACCTTGGGCAAACTTGCCATGGATTGCATGGAAAGGAAATCAATTTGCCTTTCAATGGCTTGCACTTCATTAAATGATCTTTTCTTATGCTCCACTAATTGGGTAGAAGCACAGTCGCCTCTAAGGAAGGACTTGAGGCAGGACATCCTACCATGATCAATGCTCCCAAACTGCTCAAATACAGAACATGCAAGCTTTCACCTTGTTGTGACTCATTCTCTTCCAAACAATATCAATTATATCCCTCCCTAAAATCTCCTAATAAATAGAAATAACAACCATGCTCCTAGCCTGCATTACACCATGTCCTGCTACCAAACCCAGCTCACACACTATCCTAAACAAATTCATACTTGTACATATAGGAGTAGTCACAAAGCCACCATAACTGAATTAGCTTTTGACAAGGATTGACATCTAGAGCCATCCTATAAAATATAAAGCAAACCATCGTCAATGAAAATTTGAAGGCCTATAATTATAAATAAATGTATGGCATGTAAATGAATGCCATGAAGCCTATAAGTATAAATAAATACTATAAATAAAGTTTGTCTGCATTTTAGAAATCCTGATAAATGTTGAATGAGAGTATAATGCTTTCAAAGTTGAAAACAAAAGCATTCTTACAACATGAAAAAACATATAAAAATCAATCAATTTAAATATACAAAAGCAAAAAACTAAATATATCATGTAGAGAAAATAATTAATACAGAGGCATGTGAATGATTCTGCACAATGTTTAATTAATCACTGTGAATATCTAGTAGAATATTTTATAGAGAATTAAGATCTATTCATGGAGAGCCAGTTTAAAAGACTCTATTAGGATTCATGTAGCCACTTGAAATATTCTTCACTATGACAGTTCATTTGTATATGCACTCCAAACCCCCCTGGAATGAATATGCACCTTCCTTAGTGAATGACTTAAAAATGTTTAATAGTCTTTGAAATGATTTGAGTTTTATTTCTTTAGAACATTTCATTTTATTTGAATAACATCGCAAATGTTTTGTTTTTCCTTACAGAGAAGGATAGGGACATCATAAAGAACTACATATCTTCCACAAAGTTCCCAAAAGCAACAATCGGTTTCAATGGCACCATTATGGGCATGAAGCGGACCCCCGCAATGGCCTCCTTTAGCTCTTGCGGTCCCAATTCTGTGGCTCTTGGTAGATTTGAACTTGATACCAGGGACTTACAAGGCAAATTAGCTTGTTTGGTGATCCATAGATGATTTCAGCCAGAGATTGAGACATCTTTCGTTTCCCCATCCTGTCGGCCCCCAACACCAGCAACCACGTATCGCCCTTCTCTTTATTCATCATTTTGCTCTCTCGTTTAACCATCCCAGATCTGCTTTGTAAAACCACTTTGGCAATGGCGTGGATGTTGTCTTTGCTTTGCGAGGGAACTTTTTTCAGAAGCCTCTCACTCAATTCCTTCAAACTTTCTTGGTCGAATTACCTCAGGTTTATCTCAAATTGCAGTGGGCAGAGAGGTTAGTATGTGTGATACTATTGTGTTCATGACCTCAACTCTCAGGGCAAAGTATTTCACAAATTCTTGCTCGCAAATAGACGAAGAGAAATTATCCAAATCAATTGTATGCTACTCCCGTGGCTTCATCCAACAAAGTGGCCTCGACTCTAGCTACAACTGTTGCTATATTCTTTGCAAACTCTATGTACTAAAAAAACACAGACTCTCATTTATAAACTTTGATAAACAATCTAATTTGATATAGGTCACAAATCACAATCTAATTTAATTTCTAATTGTAGACGTGTAAGGTGTAGATCATCATTCCAAGTGCAGATTTAGTGGACGGAGTTTGGCGTAGTTGGATGAAGTTTGAAGGGACTAACCGAACACAATGACAAAAGAAATTGATGGCTTAGTAGTTACAGGGACTTAGTAACTCTATGAGGGTTGTATATACGATGGCAAAAGTCATATTAATTTAATGGGTTGTTTATTGTAAAGTCAAGTGGGTTGGATTGATTTGTCTTCACCATTTATTATTTGTTTGAAAAAATCAATGGTTAAGATCTCTTTCATTGTAGTCCTTTTAATCTAGACCATTAATCTATATATTTCATGTAGTGCTCCTCACTAAAGGAACGCCTATCGGCATAATTACTAATATCCTCTAATGCTCTAATGTAACATTTCATTCGATAAAAAAATGTAAGGATTAAATTTGATAGTCAACTACATCTATATAATAATTTGTTTTAACCACATAAATTAACAACATTGTCATGCAAGGTTTAGAGAGAAATGTGAAGGATTGTACAACTGGAGCCATAAAATTGGGCACTAGGAATTGGATTCTATATGTTATATGGTTGGCTTCATTAATTTAAGAGCAATAATCATATTGGAGGTTGGGATTTCGTAGGGTTTATTTTTCACTTTACCTATAGAGAATGTATGTATATTTTTAAAAATAATGCTACATAATTATTTGTCCTATATAATATTTATCATATTTGTATTTAAAAACTATTTGCCACATATATCTTGTAAAGTTTATAGTGACAAATTTCAATTGTGCATGAGTGCTTCAGGATTAAACTGTGTGTAAGTTTTTCTCTCAATGTTTCGGATCACACTCCATGATCCATTATCAAGAGAAAAGAGAGCAAGAGATGAGAATTGGAAACAATAATTTGCAGATCAAGCATGTTAAAAATAAAGGGAGGGAAGGGTAAAGGTGGCACGGGGATCAATAGATCTCAAGGAAAGAGCTGCAACAAATAAGAATAAAACAGTAACAAAATAACCTACATGCAAGTGCGTATAAAATAATGAAATTAAATTTCTACTTCTAAGTGTGACTATAAAGAAAAGGAGAGAGAGTATATAACTTAAAAAAAGGATAAGAATATATATATATATAATAAGGAATAAACCAAGAAAAACAAATACTTATAAATATACAAATAAAATAAATAAACAAATAATGAATAACTAAACATAACTATAACAAAGAAAAAACAAATACTAACATACAAACCTAAATAATGAATGCATATGTATAAGAGTATAGATAGAAACATATATCTATACCTAGGCTAATAAATTGAGCTATGAATAAAACAAAAACTTATATATACTAATAGATAAATGTATAGATATAAACATATATCTATACCTCTGGTAGGAAATATAAATAAATTTAATAAATAACTATAAACTAAACATATACAAACAAAAACTTATAAACATACAAATATTAAAACAAATACTTATATACATACGTATATAAGTAAATACATTTCTTTACAAATACTTATAGATATGAGAAAAGATATATATATACAGAAATCTATATGTATAGCAATATACGTAAGCCAATATATATACTTACAACCAAACAATTAAAATAAAATGAATAGATAAATGAATAGATAAATACAATTATCTATTCAATACCACACACACACACACACACACACACACACATATATATATATAACCACCTCATTACAAACTTATAAATATGATAGATACATAAGCATAATTGTAAAGAAATGAACAAACATATTAAAAGCAAAAACTATACAGATACTTGCATACAACTAAATAAAAAAATACTTAAATATATATATATATATATATGAATAGATATGTATAATTATCTATGCATTGTATGCCTATACATCCAATTACACACTCACACCCACACTCACAGATGTATATATATATATATATAAAGGAATAAAAAAAACCTTACATGAATATCTAAACAATTACAAGCATATCTTGAGCGCATATATCTAAATAAATGCACAACGGATAAAAAAATAGAAGACACCAAAGAGCAAGAACTAAAGAGAAAAGGAACAAGTAAGAAAAACACTTAAAATAGGCACAAAGATTACATTAAAGCCTAATAAAAGGAAAGGACAAAAACCTAGGGCAAGAATGGAAAAAGGAGGGGGGGGGTACACCAACCCGAGAAAAGTAACCAAGAACAAAAGAAGGGGGCCAAGAGAGGAGGCAAGAACTAAAGGGTGCAAGGATGGGAAACAAGTGCGTGTATGTGTATACGTATCCAAACAATAAAAAGAGTATGCCCCAAACACACTCCTATGGGTACACAAACACCTACGGGCAAATGAAGGAGAGCTAGAGACATCGAAAGGGAGAGGTAAGCGAAGAAAATAAGGGGGAAGAGAATGCAACGGGGGGTGGAAAGTGAAGGTTACGGAACGAAGAAGGGAAGAAGCAAAGAGAGAAACAAGGGAGGATAGGGCACAAGGCAAACAAGGGAAACCAAAAGAGGCAAAGCGGGGAGGGTGAAGGGGAGAGGCACGGTGGGGGAAAAGTGAAACCCACAAGGAAGGGGAAGGGTGAAGGGAAAAGGTGTGAGGGGTGGGAGGAAACGGGGGAGAAAGGAGGGGTCAAGAAGGAGGGAGGGGAAAGTTTCTGAGGCGAGACAACAAGGGATTCCAAGAAAGAATGAGCCTCTACCCATCATCCCGATTGAGATTAGATAGGTGTTTGTTGATCTCTATGGCTTCTTTGAGTTTCCTCTTGAAGAAGTTGTCTTCGCTAGCTAAGATTTGAGTGTTTTCCAAGCAGATGTGGTGTTTGGTTAAGGCTGAGTGTTCAACAAGAGCGGATTTGTGAACACGTTCATGTCTAATATTTGTATTTATCTATTCATTTATATATTCTTTTAATTTTAATTGTTTGGTTGCAAGTATATTTATTGGCTTACGTATATTGTTATACATATAGATTTCTGTATGTATATATATACACACTCCCAGGTATATGTTTATATCTTTTCTCATATCTATAAGTATTTGTAAGGAAATGTATTTACTTATATACGTATGTATATAAGTATTTGTTTTATTATTTGTATGTTTATAAGTTTTTGTTTGTATATGTTTTCTTATTCGTTGTAGCTCTTTCCTTGAGGTCTATTGATCCCCGTGCCGCCTTTACCCTTCCCTCCCTTTCTTTTTAACATGTTTGATCTGAAAATTATCATTTCCAATTCTCATCTCTTGCTCTCTTTTCTCTCGATGATGGATCATGGAGTGTGATCCGAAACTTTGAGAGAAAAACTTACACAGTTTAATCTTGAAGCACTCGTGAACAATATTATGGACTGTGGAAATCTAATTTCTATTGACAAATTTCAATTTTAATATGTTTAGATTAATACGTATTCTAAATAAATTTAATATAATTTACAATAAATTTTAATTGTAAATATATCTATAAATATATTAAAGCTTTTAGATTATTAATTTGTATATTACTTTTTTAATTTAAAAACATTAACATTTAAATTATCATAAAATAAATAAATTCTATTTGTATTATTAAAATATAAATATGCATTTAAATGCATTAAGTTTAGAAGATGTAGCACCAAAAACACCTAGAGATAGAAGTAATAAGAATATTTAACAAGTGCCACCTAGTGAGTAGTGTTGTAATTATAGTATGTGCTTTAATTGTAATTATAGTTGTGTTTTAGTTTTAATTTTTTAATTCATTAGGTAAACTTCAAATTTACTTTTTGTCAAACCAAAAAAATCATTATAATATTAGTAATAATATTAATTAAATTATTAACATTTATTATAAAACTTGATATATTATATTAATTGATATTATAGTATTATAAAGGGGTGGGGGCCCTGGCTCGATTGGCTAAAAAATTTCATTGCGGTAATGAAGGTCACAAGGTCCAATCTCCCCCCGTCCCCATGGTACAGTGTCACCGGTCACAAAAATATTATAACTAGTATTATAATAATATAATAATATATAATATTATAACAATGCAATTATACAAAGATAATATTATTATATTTAATATTGTAATAATATAAATATAATATTATATTATAATTATAATTAAAATATAATATAATAATTATAATAAATTATTTATAATAATGGGTAAGTGCAAAAAGATGGGGGGCGAAAACGGGGTCTTAAGTGGCCACTTTTTTTCTGAAATCAAGAAATGTCGGCCTTGGATGAGAAATTGAGCATAGTTACACTCAAAATTTGGAGATGCAACCAGAATAATGTTTGTAGTACTTCGAGTCTACTTTCTAAACTACTAATTTTTTTTTGAAACTGGTCTAGATTAAGGGGTTCAAAAGAGCGAGCCACAGAAATTGGTGTTGTTTCTGTCAAAAAACATAACATAGCATGTTTTGTGGCTCCCTCAAAAGGTCAACTTTTTTTTGGTATTTTTAAAATCACTTCAGTGAGAAATTAGCTAACAGCATGTAGTTTATGCCCCATTTTTCTAATAATTTTTTTTATGAATATTTGATTTTTTACTAATTTTCAATGTGGACACATCCTAAAAAATAGAATTTTGGCCGTGCTACCCCTATAAATTTTGAAAACTAATTGAAAATCATTTTTTTTCTTTTTTTAATATGTGTAGAATGGAGTCTAGTTTCTAAATATGTAATTTTTTTAAAATTTCAATGAATAGTTAATTTACAATGAAAAAAAGACCAAATAGTAGTTTTTGTCCAAAAATGGACACATAAACAAAAGAAATTAAAGATGAAAGGATTAACATTGTCAAAATATGAAAAAAATCACATCCTCAAATAGCTAAGAGAAATCCTAACATTACCCAAGTGTTCGATTTGTTCAACCTTGAAACACGTGCAAATTTGAGGGTTAGCACGAACGAAATTATGTGAAATCCTGTAGAATATGGAAAAACATGTCTCTAGACATTGGGAAGACACTCCAAGCCTTTGGGTTGGAAATCCAAAGCAAATCCCAAGCCCAAGGCTTGGGATTCCCAAAGCAAAACATAACACGAGTGCGTTATAACGCGCTCGCCTTATGTTCAACTTTGCATTTTTTCTTTACCGTAGAAGTTTGTGGACTGTTTGTCATGTTTGCAATAATGCGAGCGCATTATAACGCGCTCACGTTATGTCTCCCTCGATTTTTTTTATGTTCAAGGTTATTAATCATGTATGTATGTATCTATGTATGCCTATACGTATGTATGTATCTATGTCTGCCTATATGTATGTATGTATAGTGTCGAGGGTAGAAGAGGGTAGAGATGGGGGTAAGCCAGATAGGGGAGGAGAGGGGTGGATAAGGATTGAGTGATTAAGGTTTAAGGTTGAGGGTTGAGGGTTTAGGGATAGGATTTAGAGTTTAGGGATAAGGGATTAGAGTTTAGGACCTTGAGGGATTAGGGTTTAGGGTTGAGGCTTTAGGGATAGCATTTAGGGTTGAGGGTCAAGGGATTAGGGTTAAGGTAGAGTGTTCAGGGTAGAGGGATTGGGGATAGGGTTTAGGTTTGAAAATTTAGGGTTGAGGGATTAGGGTTTAAGGTAGAGTTTTGAGGGTTGAGCGTTTAGGGATAAGGTTTAGGATTTAAGGTTTAAGTGTTGAGGGTTGAGGATTTAGGGATAGGGTTTATGGTTTAGGGATAAGGGATTAGGGTTTAGGGTTTAGGAATTAGGGTACCATAAATTATAATTAGGGATTAGGGTTTAGGGTTTAGGGACTAGGGATTAGGGTTTAGGGTTAAGGGATTAGGGTTTAAGATTTAGGGACGTACAATTAAGGGGTACCATAAATATTAAACTGGAATTTAGGAAGGGTTGGGAAAATTTTGTGAATCATCATGGGCTGGAGATTAAAGATTTTGTTGTGTTCAAGTACATATCTAAGTCATAATTGAAGGTTAAGATATTTCAAAGAATAGGGTGTGTGCAAAATATCAATGCTCTTCGGCTTATGAATACCAACATTGATACAGATAAAAGATGCCCTTCTTCTAACAGAGTATGCAGTTCAAGTCAACCGATGGGCAGCAAGTTGTCGAATGAGTTGGTTTAATGGGTGTGCCTCCTTCTTCAAGGCCCAGGTGGGCAGGAGTGGAATGTACAATTAAGGGGTACCATAAATAAACTAGAATTTAGGCAAGGTTGGAAAAATTTTATGAATCATCATGGGCTGGAGATTGGAGATTTCGTTGTGTTCAAGCACATATCCAAGTCATAATTTTAAGGTTAAGATATTTCAAAGAACAGGGTGTGTGAAAAATATCCATGCTCTTCAGCTTATGAATACGAACATTGATACAGATAAAAAATACCCTTCTTCTAACAAAGGACGCAATTCAAGTCAACCAATGGGCAGCAAGTTGCTAATCTTGAATTGGTTTCTAATGAAGAAAATAATGATGTTGAAGCAATGGAAGAAAATCAAAATTGTAAGTCTAATTTAATTTATTTCAACTTTCAAAGCAGACATTTAAATTGTAGCTTTACCTAGAGGATTGGTATAACAAAAACTTAATTATGTTACAAGCCTTTCTTTGAAGAACCCTGGACATTATGGACCCTATCATCTAGAAAAGCACATGACAGTGAACTCTGCCCCACCTTTCAAATCAGATATTTACCTTTTTATTCAATGAAAATGAAGTCATAGAATGTAAACCGACCATGCATACTAGCAAGATCAAATTCTTTGCCTTCTATTCCTATTACTCTTACTTTATTAAGAGAAGAGTGTCAAAAAGAATGGGTTTAATTGTAAGCTAACATAAGGCAAAGCAGTTTTGTTATTACATTTTTCTGAGGGATCTTTAATATTCTAATATAATGCAGTCTTCTATAATATGAACATCTGCATTTGTGTGAATGCTAAGTTTTAATATAGTAGAGTATTAAATCAATGAAATCAGCTATTTATTGGGTTAAAATAATTAGTTTTTGTAATGGTTTGGGAATGCAGGAGTTGCCAAAAATAGGTGAATGTCCTCCATAATTACCAAGAGAAAAAGTTTAGTAGTTCTTGTGGATAGATCCAGTAAACAATGGGAGATTATTTGCCTGTTTCATAACAATATACCTCCCCTAAGTGTGGGGTGGACACCAAGAAACATAGATGTACCCCAATGCAAAGCTTTTCTCATAATGATCATCCTTCTGATTTCAACTGTTAATTACTCATTATGGATGTACCATACGCAAAGCTTTTCTCATAGTGTGTACACCTATTGGCATAATGAACCCTAGATGGGCCAAAAAAACATGCTATATAAGATTACTAACATTAAAAAAGTTCATAGCCATTTTTTTGACATATTCTTGCAACTCAGATATCTTTAAGAGAAGAGTGTAAAAAATGATGGGTTTAACAACCTAACATAAGGCAAAGTAGTTTTTTTGGGTTTAGGGATGGGGTTTAGGGTTTAGGGTTGAGGGATTAGGGTTTAGGGTTGAGGGATTACGGTTTAAGGTATAGTGTTGAGGGTTGAGGGTTTAGGGTTCAGGGATTAGGGTTTAGGGTTGACGGATTAGGGTTTAGCGTTGACGGATTAGGGTTTAATGTTGAGAGTTGACTATTTAGGGTTTAGGGATAGGGTTGATGGTCAAGGGATTAGGGTTAAAGTAGAGTGTTGAGGGTAGAGGGATTAGGGATAGGGTTTAAGGTTGAAGGTTTAACGATGGAGGGTTGAGGCTTAAAGGCTGAGGGTTAAGGGATCAGGGTTTAAAATATAGTGTTGAGCATCGAGGGTTTATGGATAGGTTTTAGGGTTTAATTTTTAAGGGTTAAGGGTTGAGGGATAGGGTTTAGGGTTTAGGCATAAGGAATTAGGGTTTAAGGTATAGTGTCGAGGGTTAAGGGTTTAGGAATAGGGATAGTGTTTAGGGTTTAGGGACAAGGGATTAGGGTTTAAGGTTGAGTGTCGAGGGTTGAGGGTTTATTGATAGTGTTTAGGGTTGAGGGTTGATGGATTAGGGTTTAAGGTATAGTGTTGATGGTTGAGCATTTAGGGATAGGGTTTAGGGTTGACGGATTAGTGTTTAGGCTTGACGTATTAGCGTTTAATGTCAAGGTTAGGGTTAGAGTGTCAAGGGTAGAGGGATTAGGGTTGAAGGTTTAAGGATTGAGGGTTGATGCTCTAGGGATGAGGGTTTAAGGATTAAGATATAGTGTCAAGTGTTGAGGGTGTAGGGATAGGGTTTAAGTTTTAAGGGTCAAGGGTTGAGGGATAGGGATTAGGGTTTAAGGTATAGTGTTGAGGGGTTGATGGTTTAGCGATAGGGTTTAGGTTTGAGGGATTAGGGTTTAGGGTTGATGAATTAGGGTTTAATGTTGAGAGTTGAGGGTTGAGGGTTGAGGGTTGAGGGATAGGGTTGATGGTCAGGGGATTAGGGTTAAAGAAGAGTGTCCAGGGTAGAGGGATTAGGGATAGGGTTTAGGGTTGAAGGTTTAAGGATTTAGCATTGAGGCTTTATGGATGAGGGTTAAGGGATTAGGGTTTAAGATATAGTGTCGAGTGTCGAGCATGTACAGATAGGTTTTAGGGTTCAAGTTTTAAGGGTTAAGGGTCGAGGGATCAGAGTTAAGGGTTGAAGGATTAGGGTTTGAGGTTGAGGGTTGAGTACATTGAGGTTTAAGGGTTGAGGGTTTCGGGATAGGGTTGAGGGTCGAGGGATTAGGGTTAAAGTAGAGTGTCGGGTATAAGGATTAGGGATAGGGTTGGAGGGTTTAGGGATAAGGGATTAGGGTTTAAGGTATAGTATCAAGCCCATTGAGGGTTTAGGAATAGGGATAGCATTTAGGGTTTAGGAATGAGGGATTAGAGTTGAGGGATGATGGATTAGGGTTGAGGGTTGAGGGATTAGAGTTTAGGGATAAGGTTTAGGGTTGAGGGTTGAGGGATTAGGGTTTAAGGTATAGTGTTGAGGGTTTAGGGATAGGGTTTAGGGTTGAGGGATTAGAGTGAAAGGTTGAGGGATTGGGATTTGACATTGAGGGTTGAGGGTTGAGGCTTTAGGGTTTAGGGTTTAGGGATAGGGTTGAGGGTCAAGGGATTAGATTTAAGTGTTGAGGGATTAGGGTTTGACGTTGAGGGTTGAGGGTCGAGGGATTAGGGTTAAAGTAGAGTGTCAAGGGTATAAGGATTAGGGATAGGGTTGGAGGGTTTAGGGATAAGGGATTAGGGTTTAAGGTATAGTATCAAGCACGTTGAGGTTTTAGGAAAATGGATAGTGTTTAGGGTTTAGGGATAGGGTTTAGGGTTGAGGGATTAGAGTTAAGGGTTGAGGGATTAGGATTTGACGTTGAGGGTTGAGGGTTGAGGTTTTAGGGTTTAGGGATAAGGTTGAGGGTCGAGGGATCAAAGTTAAGGGTTGAGGGATTAGGGTTTGACATTGAGGGTTGAGTACATTGAGGTTCGAGGGATGAGGGTTGAGGGATAGGGTTGAGGGTCGAGGGATTAGGGTTAAAGTAGAGTGTCGAGGGTATAAGGATTAGGGATAGGGTTGGAGGGTTTAGGGATAAGGAATTAGGGTTTAAGATATAGTATGGAGCCCGTTGAGGGTTTAGGAATAGGGATAGTGTTTAGGGTTTAGGGATAAGGGATTAGAGTTGAGGGATGATGGATTAGGGTTGATGGTTGAGAGATTAGGGTTTAGGGATAAGTTTTAGGGTTGAGGGTTGAGGGATTAGGGTATAAGGTGTAGTGTTGAGGGTTTAGGGATAGGGTTTAGGGTTGAGGGATTAGAGTGAAGGGTTGAGGGATTAGGATTTCATGTTGAGGGTTGAGGGTTGAGGCTTTAAGGTTTAGGGTTTAGGGAGAGGGTTGAGGGTTGAGGGATTAGAGTTAAGGGTTGAGGGATTAGGGTTTGACGTTGAGGGTTGAGGGTTGAGGTTCGAGGGTCGAGGGTTTAGGGATAGGGTTGAGGGTCGAAGGATTAGGGTTAAAGTAGAGTTTCTTAAACTATTTTCAAGAAAATGAGTCTTACTCTAGTCTAGAATTGTTTCAAGATGCCAAACTAGATGCAAATGAATGTCAACTCACTCTAGTTTCATGCCACCACCATAGTCCTTTAGTTGCACTAATGGTGCAGGGGCACCTAGGTTGTCATGCCTCCAAGAGGGGTCAAAAAATAAAATTTTGTTTTGATTGAGTCAATTGTATGTAATAAGGTCTTCTAAGACCATTTCATTTCTTTTTAAGTCACTTTGAGCCATTTGGGGTCAGTTTGAGTCTTTGAGTCCTGTTGCAAAAAAGTGTCAATGTTGTCAAGTTGCATAAAGCAACTTTTGCATTTTTGGTGTCCTGCTCCTGATGCGACCAAACTGATAGTTCCAATACATCTAGATGGGTATTTTTAGGCTAGGCATGGTTCTATTTTTCACCCAAACATGTCGAAACAGTCCGAGCTACATTCTACCGACGATATCCCTGAAGAGTCCAAAGTGCAAAAAGGCAGCAATCTTTGACGAGATGTTACTCAGAAAATGTGTCACTTAGAGACATTCCATCTGAGGCAACATAGTCACTTAGAGTGCCTCTACAATAACCTCTCTCAATTTTTTATATCTCTGAAGCATTTGCCCGTGGTGAAAGGTTTTATGTTGCCCCAAAAATCATTAGAAGGAGGCAATGTAAAGTTGCAAAGGGGTGTAACTTTCGTCCTGCTCCTAATGCGACCAAACTGATTGTTCCAACGCATTCGGCTGCATACATTTACACTATGCATGGTCCTTTTTTTCACCCAAAAATGTCGACACAGTCTGAGCTAAATTGTACCGACGATATCCTTGAAGAGTCCAAAGTGCAAAAAGGTGGCAATCTTTGATGAGATATTACTCAAAAACTGTATCACTTAGAAACATTCCGTCTATGGCAACATGATCACGTAGAATGCCTCTACAATAACCTCTCTCATTTTTTTATATCTCTGAGGCATTTGCCCGTGGTGAAAGGTTTTCTGTTGCCCCAAAAATTGTCAGGAGGCAGTGTAAAGTTGCAAAGGGGTGTAACTTTCATCCTGCTCCTGATGCGACCAAACTGACTATTCCAACACATCTGGATGGGTACATTTACACTAGGCATGGTCCTATTTTTCACCCAAACATGTCGAAATAGTCTGAGCTACATTGTACCGATGATATCCCTGAAGTGTCTAAAGTGCAAAAAGGCAGCTATCTCTGATGAGATGTTACTCAAAAATTGTGTCACTTAGAAACATTATGTCTGAAGCAACACGATCATGTAGAGTGCCTCTACAATAACCTCTCTTAGTTTTTAATATCTCTGAGGCGTTTACCCATGGTGAAAGGTTTTTTGCTGCCCCAAAAATCGTCAGAAGGAGACAATGTAAAGTTGCAAAGGGGTGTAACTTTTGTTTTTCTCCTTGTGTTTCCAAACTGACAGTTCCAATGCATCTAGATGGGTACATTTAGGCTAGACATGGTCCTATTTTGCACCCAAACATGCTGAAATAGTCTGAGCTACATTGTACCAGCATATTAAATTATTGACAAATATTGAATCATATAAACACAGAAATCATTTTAAAGCATAAACTAACTCCTCCAAGTCAAGGCACAGATTAAGGTATGTGAAAAAACTAAATATTGAATGGGCGCCTAAGCTAGATGAAGACTTTTTATCCACCTCATCCTTCAATCATTATAATTGTTCTCAAAAGACATCATCAAAACATGAAAAAACTCCAAGACTTGTAATTTTAAGTTGATTTCCTCCAAGGCACCAATGTGAGGTTGTTTTGATGGCAAAGGCCGCCTTGATTCATGATGTTGAATCTCCTTCCTCCTAGGCGCCAAAATGGATAGTTTAGACAAGAAAAGGTGCCTTAGTATACTGAGCTCATTTCTTGGCAATTTGATGGCTTCAATCACTTGTTCAAACCTATAGGAGACCATTTTACACTTAGGTGCTAGATCTTAGGATTTAGAACATCTTCCTTCAAGGTGCCAAAATAAGGTTATTTAGACACAAAAGTGCGCCTCCATACAAGATGCTTATTATCCTTCCACTTAGGCGCGCATTCATGATGATCCAAGTGACAATAGGCGCCTAGACTTCCTTTGGTAAGAGTTAGTCATTTTGAAGGTTCTAACACTAGGCGCTACAGTTGGAAGTGATTTGAAGTTCATTTTCCTCTAGGCACTGAAATTGGATGGTGGAGACAAGAAAAGGTGCCTAGGCTTCTTTTGACGATTTTCAAAGTCTTCCTAAGTTATATTATGTTATATTGACCCTTAGGCACAAATGGATGATCTAGGATGACTCTATGGGCATATCCAAGGTGATATCTTTCTAGGCGCAATCTTCACTAAGTTTAGACTTCACTTTACATCAAGGCACCAAAATGGATAGTTTAGAGAGAGGCAAAAATGCACCTGGAGGTATGATGCTCAGTTTGATGTGTTTGATCAACTTTGATAATCAAGATGAGTTGCCTCCCTTAAGGCGCCCTCCTTTATACTTTGAAACATCCTTTCAATATCAAGGCACAATTTTGAGGTTGTTTGGATGATGAAAGGCGCCTTGAGTTCTAGGCATAGTTTTGAGGTTGTGCAAGTAGAGAAATGCGCCTAAGGTCTTAAAGCAAATTTGTGCCTAAAACTGAAAATCCGTGAGGTATGACTTATGGAAGCCTATAGCCCCAATGTTATGTTGCATATTAAAATTAGGTAAGACTCAATGTAATCTCATAACCTTGCCTTATATGCAAGAGGAATTACATTTAATAACCACAATGGTCATCAGGTGCTCATAAGCATATGATTTTGACTATCTTATTCAAAACAACAAAGATACTCTTTGCATCCCAATATGGTATCTTAACAAGAAATTAAGAAATATTTTCAATTGACCAACTCATAAAGAATATGGATCAGGATACTCATTTGAATATTTTTAATTGAGCAACTCATAAAGAATATTAATATTTTTTGTTCAATATGATGATTCATTTTTTTTTAGATACAACTTTTATCTTTTAGTTCCAAAATGAGGTTTAGGTGATACTTGAATAACAATAGCTAGCTTATTGGATCAACAAACATCCTATGTAATATAATTGGACTTTAAATATTTGAAGTAGCCATCTATAAATATCCATTCAAACGTGGATTTATAATGCAAGTATGGACACCATCAATAAAAAAGATTTGTATTAACCAAATATCCATATAGGCATACATCAATGTCTATCGATATAAGTATAACATATATACAAAATAGCCATATAGGCTTACAAGAATGCCATATAGGCTTACAATAATGCCATATAGGCATACAATGTCAACTATATGCAATACAAAATATATGTCCACAAATGCCATATAGGCATACAACAAAGGAACACAATAAAAAGTTATTCCCCTCTGGCTGGTGAAGAGAATAGATCACGGGCAGCATTTGATCTTCTAGGGGATGGAGACGCGTATGTGGGTGGTCTACTATGAACCTGAGGGCTACTCCTCCTATTTAGTTCTTCCAGCATCTTTAGCTGTTACAATAAAAAGTATATACATTAATATATAGAAATTACATGTTATAAAAAATAAAATATTTAACAAAATAATCACTTACCACTACCATATAATTTGTCTCCTCACTTGCCTCAGTAGCAGGAATAGGCCGTGGTGATGTCATGTCCTATAGAAACCATCCAGATAGAAATTAAACTTCAAATCAATAATCTTTTGATTTTTCAAAAATAAACAACTATAACAATGAATGTAAATTGAAATTTACTAATCTGCCTCATACCCCTGTCAATTCCATGGAGTTATGAATCGCAGAGGTCACACCATGCTCCATTGCCCTATGAACATCGGGAGGTGTCTCCACAGCTTGCATCATTTGGAAATAAAACAACATTATTCAATTACGAAAACTATAATAGTGATGCAAATCATGGCTCCTAACATACACACACGTTCATCTAAACATGGAAGTACACACAATAAAGCACACAAGTCACATACAAAAATCTAGTAAGTACAATTCATTCATTAAACTATTTATTTTATTACCTCCATGAAGCTTTGAAGTCCATCACCGCTGGCAGGTGTTGCTATGAAATCTCCAATATTAACCTATTCAACATCTAAAATCAAATATTAGAATACCATTCATATAATGATGCTATTCACATGTAATATTTATAATTGTTTACTAGTTACATACCCTGACAATAGATGATCTAGTGTAATATGTAGGTGGAGAACCACTGTAAACTGCATCAACGCTATGACCCTGAAATTTTATTAAAATCATCAAACTAAATTAGTTAATCTTGCATTTCAAAAATAAAATTTAATAAATTAAATTCAATAAACTTGCTAATATTTACCTGATTATCAAGGCCAAAAGTCTCACTCAGGAGGGTATCTGTCATCACCATCTACTCAGTTGCAGATGTAGCCTATGCACCTGCGTCCTGACTATCCATGGGGTCATAACCACAGACTGACCCACAAGTATGACAAGCATGGGGTGGGACCCTACTCCTCGCACTATCTCCCAACCCACTCTATGCTGCAGGACTGGCATGCTCTATGATGCTCTAGGTCAAGGCACTAATGGACTAAAGTGTATCAACCTCAACACCATCCTTCACAATGGAAGGGATAGAAACATGCTCATGGGCTGGTCTACTAATTACTCGTCTCACTACCTTCTGTGGGTCAACACGTGGCCCTGGTCTATCTTGTGCTGACCCCCCACCTCTACCCTGGAAGTCCCGCATATCAAGATAGTTTGGCACTTTATTGAGGACAAACTCGCAGTAGAGTTTCCTCAAAAAGTATTGCGGGACCTCATTATTATTGCATGGAGGATGGTCAAAAACCATCCACCACCTCTGCCCAAAATTGTCCCTTATCGCTTGGTTGTTACACCAATGGATAGGGAACTTCTTGCATGTAATGGGTGGAGGTTGATTTGTTTGTGAGTTTGTGAAAATCGAACACAAGTCTAATTTTGTAATTTATATTTTTCTCACATCTTGGTATGACAACTTGTCTGCATAATAGTCTCTAAACTCTCTCCTCTTATCTGTCCAACTAGATATTTGCTTGCTAATTGAATCTACATTTGATAACATAGATTCAAGAGATTCAGTAAGTGTGGACCTATGCAAGGTTGAAGTGGAAGGATCTTTCAACCTTGCAATTATATCTTCAATTTCTTTTTTATTATTTTCAATTTGCCCCATTAGATTTTCTTGTGTTCCAGAGGCATGTCAAGGAATGGATGCAGGAGGTTGTTGTTCCGCAGGTATTTCCTCCTTAGGATTTTGTGGATTTTGAGGAGGAGGAGGTGTATTAACATTTCCTGACAATTAACAAAATTTACATCAAAAATCAACTCGAACCTACCTATTTAGAAACAAATTCAAACAAATAAATAAATAAAACTCACTCCTCTAGCGTGCTCGACGTCGTGGCAGCATTTTGGCAACGAATTGGTAAGATTTTGGTGTTGAATTGACTTTTCCAAAACACGAGCGCGCTTCTTAGGGTTTGTAGGCCGCGGGTATAGATGAAAACAAAGAAATGAAATGGGCAAAATACTCTTTTTTTATTTATAGCTAGTCATAACGCGCACATGTTATAACGCGAGCGCATTATGGTTTGGTTTTGACGAGCCTTAGGCTCGTCATTACCAAACCATAATGCAAGCACGTTATGCATTAATTTTTTTTGAAAATAATTTGGCCACTTTTTGGCCCCCCAACTCTTTGCACTTATCCTAATATTATAATTAAAATTAAATGCAATATCTCTATTTTCTTCTAAAATTTTCCATACTTGATATCAATCAAAGGTTGTATAAACACTTATTAATTTAAAAAAGTTTACTAGGCACACTGCAGTTTATAGTGGGGCTACCCGATTCCTGCATCTAAAAAAAATATTATAGCATTATAATAATATTATATAATAATATAATAATAAACATAAATATAATATAATAATATATAATATTATAATAATGCAATTATATAAATGTAATATTATTATATTTAATATTGTAATAATGTAAATATAATATAATATTATAATTATAATTAAAATATAATATTATAGTAATATAATAATTATAATAAATTATTTATAATAATATTATAATTAAAATTAAATGCAATATCTCTGTTTTCTTCTAAAATTTTCCATATTTATATGGATCAAAGGTTGTATAAACACTTATTAATTTAATTTAAAGCAATACAATTATAGACAAAGTAAAACCAAAAAGCAACATGTACGGAAAAAAATATTCAAGAATTCATGAGGATAATAAGATATGACTAAATCATACAAATGAATCCTTTAAAGAGAAACATGTGGTTAACAAATTCTCACTATTTACTTTGTATTACCAAGATCACAATGGTAAAGACAACTATTACATAAAATGCTAAAAAAAAAAAATTTCCAGTAGCTAAACTAAGTTATCACAATGGTAAAGACAACTATTATACAAAATGCTAGAAAAATAAATTTTTCAGTAGCTAAACTAAGTTTCTCATATCCATAAGGAGATGCACTAATCTTCTGCCAAGACAGAAAACTGTTCATAAGAGTCTTTTATTCAAGACATTTGAGAGTCTTTTAGTGCAGCACAAACCCCTATCCAACATGAATGATTTAAAAAAAACCCAATGGTGATTAATAGGTACTAAAACCACTACAACTAAATCAATTGGTTATCCGTCCTCTCCTAACTTTGTATAGATGAAATCCACCCAAAATAATGTTGGGTTACAACTACAACTACAATTAAAACAAAATCACAGGAAGTCAAAATGAAAATAATAACACAAATATTATTAAGTTATCAGTTGAAATAAAAAATAAAAATGATGTAATAAGAAAAATATTACAGAGATACGTTTATTGCTTTGAATAATCCAACTCCAAGCAAATAACTACTCCTTAAAATAGTTGCCAAAAAATAACAACTATAAACTATTTCCTTCTTAATTTTAAAATAATAAATAATTAATGATTTTAAGATTATTTTTACTTGTACCATAAATTTTTATTTCTAAAGAAAATATAAACTAGGAATAAATTAAATCAAAATGTTATAATACATATTTGAAGAAAATAAATAATAATTGTCTAACTTAAAAAAAAATTCCTTGTTTCATAAATAAATTCTGGCAAAAAATTACTCACTCATAATAATAATAATAATAATATATAAACATTTATATCACAATAATATTTTAATTTAGTCACTCATTATTTAATCAAAGATTAATTTGTTCGTACAAAAATTATAATTTCATTCATATATAAAATCAATAGTCCCCTCTAAATATTATTGTTATTATTATAATTAATATTATTATTCTTATTATTATAATTACTATTATTATTATTATTATTATTATTATTATTATTAAGAATTATATTGTTTTATTAAATACAAATTAAACTATCATATCAATATGAAATTATTATTATTATATCATTAAAAATATTTTAAAAATTATTTAGATAATAATAATAATCATATAGCAATTTAATAAGCATAAATGAATTGTTTCATGACCAAATTGACTCAATCATAAAAAAATTTAAAAAGTTATTTTTTCCATTGCCGCCTCTAACTGGATTTGTCTCCTCATTTTTAGGTGTTTGTTTCACTCAAAAAAATTAAATTGTTACCATTACCACCTCCTCCCTTATAACCGGAATTACCTCCTCAATTTTAGGTATTTGTTGCACTAAAAATAGTATCTCCAACAATCTGTTTAGAAGAGGTCATTTTATTTGAGCCAATCACAATAGAGATAAATAATTTCTCCAAATTTTAATTTCTCCAAATTTTTTTGTTAAAATTTTCTCATGTTCACATAGGAAAAGTTCAAATTTAATTCAAATTTGCCTGACAAGAAAATTTATACTATGTTTTGATTGGTTTACAAGGATTGCAATAGTGAAAAAATGCATTTACAAGGAGAATATGGCAATCAAAGACTGCAAAAGATAAACACATACAACATAAAAAAGACCATAGACCATAACATAATAAATACATGGAGTAAAAGCCTCCAATAGCAAGCTCTACAAATCACGCTGAATACAGTTGAGACATGTAGAAGTTTGGGTTGGAATTGTTTTTGGAGGGAATAAATGTCTATTATATTATTTTAGAATAGATATATTTTATTAAGGGAGAGGGGCCAGTTGCCGCCCGCCCCAATAACTGCTATGTTTTTGTGCACTTGACCCCCCAATAATTGTTTTAAAAAGAACTAATACATGTAAAATACCAACCTAATAAATTAACACAAATGCACCAATACATGTTCACAACTCCAATAAATTAACCAATGAAATTAAGACAAGTGCACAAATGTGATGGCAAGCGGTTACTGGCACATCGTTGCGCATGTATGAGGCGACATGTTGAAATGACACTTTTTTTGACCCATGTGCACATAATGCATCCTACATGGAAATCTATAAGTTCCCAAAAGCTGAAAGAATAGCTTTAAGCTCTTCGGTCACATACGAAGAAACCCAAAAAAAATCATTGAAATTCGATATGTCTAGCTATGTGCTTGACATGCACGAAGTTAGGGTGGGTGGCAACTTGCCCCTCTCCCTTAGTTAGGATAGAAATTTGATATTTTTGTTGCCTTGGTGCCCCTCAAAATTAAATGGAAATAAAGAATGTCATTTTCCCATTTTTTTTCTAATATCTAGCTTTTGCTATTTAATTTTATTTCATATATTAATTAAAAAGTGATTATTTATTTACCCTTATTACCTAAAGAAATGTATTTTTTTTATTGCAGATAAATATATTTTAATTATTTCTATAAATATTCTTTATAAAATTTAAATACTATTGTACTATAGATTATAGAGGTGTAAATGAAAATATATATTCTATAATAAAAATTAAGGATGATGTTATATTTATAATATTATATTTTAAGTTGTTAGGTTTTTTCTATATATTTAATATTTAATATTATATATATTTAATGTCTATTAATATTAAATATTTTTAAATTTCAAAAAGTAATACAAATGATTTTTAATAATTATTATTTAAAAAAATTAAAACAAAAAATACAAAATTAATAAATCTTTAATATTATGTATTTAATGTCTATCAATATATCCAAGTGTGTAAACAAAAATGTTTTGGCCACAAAAAAAAGACTTTATTTTTTACCCCAACTAGGGTTTCCAAGAATAATAATGATTGCCTAAAAATTCTTCTTTTTTATATGACTTGTCTTTACCTTTGACATTTTCACATAGAGGTCATCTTTGCCTTAGGCTCTACATTAGAAATCCTATTCCAAATTCCAATTTCTAAATCTTTGTTATAGTCTTCCAAGGATTTCAAGTGGTCAAAATCAACAACACACCAAATTCATAAAAACCCTCATTTTATCTTAATAACTTCAAGTTTTCCATCTCAACATTCTTAGATCTCAATTTAATTTATCATTCTCAACTCCTTTTAAAAAATGTAAAATTAAATCCAATTAAAATGATTCTTAAATATTAGGTGTGTTTTATTTTTATGAATGGTTAGAGTATTCAAAATAAGGAAGCTAGGATGAAATTTATTACAAGGATACAAATATAAGTACAAATAGAAATACGCCTTAAATTGATTGTTAAGAAACACTAAAAATCATAGTTCACTTAAAGTCATGATAATTGAGAATGGTTGTAGAAAATTGTAAATGTGCAAGGTATTAAGGAATGCTATGTATAGTGGTTTGTAAACAATTGTACATTGAAAATTGAGAAGTACTTAATATTTCAGAAAAAATAGGAAAAGAGCATCATTTGTTTTGCATAGAAATAAGAAATTACAGCTATGCGAGAAATAAAATCAAAGCACTACATTATAGCACTGATGTAAGACTATTGCATATTTGTTGGATGTCCATTAAGGTTTGCTATAGGTAAAAGTTCATTTTAAATTACTCTCTCTCTCTCTCTCTCTCTCTCTCTCTCTCTCTCTCTCTCTCTCTCTCTCTCTCTCTCTCTCTCTCTCTCTCTCTCTCTCTCTCTCTCTATGTGTGTCCCTCTCTATCTAATTTTGTCTCTATTCAACCCCCCTCTCTCTCTCCATGCATCTTTAAAGAATACAAATTTCTTTTCAAAAATAACTTGTTTACAGAATAACTTGACAAAATAATGAAACCTTCATTTTGTACTTATCTGGACTTCAATAGATTATAAATTCCTTTTTTCATATCTAAGTTCCTACCCAAATTGAATAGGCCACCAAAAATAAGTATTGAAAATTATGGACATTATTATTATTTCGATTATATGTCAAAAATTTATTTGCATAATCGACATGAGACTAATTACAGGAATGGATGTTGACAATTGTAGACCAGGCGTTCTACAATTTGGGCATCAGAAGCCATTTGGAAGGAAACAATGTCCCCCGGAAGAAGTTTCATGTCACAAACAAAACAATTCCAACCCTTGGTAAACACATAGCTCTGGTTCCTTCCCTAGTACAAGTATTAGAACCACCATTCTTTCCCATGCAATGTCTTGGATTGTGATCAATAGTTATTCATCTTTTGAATTTTCATTGAGTGAAAAATATTTCTTTGCTTGATGTTTGGGAATCACCAAGCGTTTGATGGTGTAAAATATGCACAAACACAAAATTCTTAGAAATACAAACAAATATAGAAACACACAAATGCTAAAACCCTTCAACTTTAGTTGATTCTCATTAATCACTTTCTTGATACAAATATTACAAATGGCCAAACTTAGAATGCTACAACATTCACCAAATTCTTTATTTTGTAAGTTGTCTACACTTAAATAGACTAGTAATTTCTTATTTTTTCATAGTCACATTCCCCCAAATTGAAGAGGTTAGCAAAAACAAGTATTGAAAATTATGGACATTACTTTTATTAAATGGAACAAATTTGTTTACACAATGAGCATGGAACTAATTGTAAGATTTGATGTTCTCAATTACAATCTTAGGGTTATTGGTTTGATTAGTCATGCTAACCTTGGTTTCTTTTTACAATGAAAGAAATTTTAGAGGAGATGCAGAAAATCAAATTTCATAAAAGAAAGCACTTAGATTTAGAAAAGGATTACTATGAAACCCATCACAAGAAACCATTTCAAAAGATAAAGATCAAATAAAGTATGTCTTCCAAAGGTTTGTCTATAAAAAATAAAGATATAAATTTTCTTTTACCACATCTTAAAGGATTTGTTGGATTTGGAGTTCCAAATCACATTGTGGGTTGATAGTGTAAGCTTAAAGAGTTTGAGAATTTCCCACCAGACTTTTACTTTTAATATGTGTATAGTATGTCGAAGGGTGTATGGGAAAACCATATCCTTATTTATGTATGATGACATGAACTAAAATTTATGGATTCAAAGTACCTTTTAGTTTCAAGTAGAGAGCATGGAAACACACATAACCTTCCTATGAATAATTATTTTTAGATTTTACTTTTACCACCCATGACACTTGAAGAGATGGCCATCATGGGATTACAAAACTAAGCTTTAAAACTACATAGACATAGTGGAAAAAATAATTTCATTGTGTGATAGACTTATGAATATGGTCAAGCATTCAAATGGAAAACCCTACATTAATTATCAAGGTATGGTACTTTTACAATGTTAAAAGTGGATCTTAAAATAGGTTAGTCCGGATCATCAAGCTCCATTGGAGCCTCGTGAAATAAAAAGAGAGATAAAGAAAAGTGAGAGTGACTGGAGTGCGAGAGAGAGAGATAGAGATAAGAGATATAAAGGGAAAGAGTATTTGCAAATATAAACAAATCAGTCAGTCATTTCATGCCAATGATCCAAAGATAAAGAGAGAGAGGAAGAGATAGAGAAAGAGAGATAAAGGGTAGGATATATATATAGAGAGAGAGAGATAAATGGACACTTATTGTTAAACCATTCCCCTCACTGTTTGTAAATATAGCATTCTTATATACATCTTTCATATTTGATAAAATACAAATTTCGGGACATTGATATTTTTTAAATACATGTTTTTCTTTCTCTATAGGTATTTATCAGTTCTCCACAATGGTTGTTCCTTGGATGGATTTTGCGAAAATGGAGTGCATTCTATGGCACGACTGAACACAAGAAGCTCCCATGACATAGAATGTGTTGGTGCCTGAATTGGCTCTCAGTTTTGGAGCAATTTTCATGCAGGCACCTTCCCAAAAAATCCAAAAAAAGTTTAAGTTTTGGCACCCCTTCAGTGTTTTTCAGCATCTGGATCATAGTTTTTGAGGAGGTGGTCTTCGTGTTTTCTCCATCGGCATGAGTTCATTTTTGTGTCTTCGACATTTTAGTTTGAACTTGAACCCCTTTTCTCAAAGTTCAATAGTTCACCGGTTCAAGGTTCAATGGTTCGAAGCTTTGTTGCCAATGGAGTATTGTTTTGGAGGTTTGAACCTTGCCGACGTACCTCAGTATTGAACCTCACCATTGAACCGGTTCATCGGTTCAATGGGTTCGCGGGGTTGCTTTTATGTTGCCGACAGAGTTGGTATTGGCATTGAACTTCTCGGTTGAACCTCTCATTTGAACCATCGGGTTGAACCAGTTCAAGGTTCAATGGTTCAAAGCTTTATGATTTTGGGCCTTATCAGAGTGAGTGGTGCTATCGGCGAGCATCATTTTTGTTATGCCGATGGTCTATGTCTTGCCGAGGAAGGTGAGGTTGTCAAGGGACCATCGGGGTGACTTGTGTGGTTGGCGTAGGTGTTTTGTGGCTTGCCGACAGTTTGGGTCTCACCGATGAGGATTTTGGAGTGCTATCGCCAAGACTTTGGCTATCAGATGAGCGAACAAGTGTTGGCCCGACGGTTTTCCTCTGGCCGATGGAAGGTTAGCGGTTTGCAGGGTTGGTTTCGATGTGACATGGGCTATCGGGCTAACCGTTGGAGGGTTCACCGATATGGATGGTCTGGCCGACGAGAGCTTGGAAGGTTTGTGTGGTCTTCGACGTGACTTGTGTTGTCGGCGAGGATGGATTGCGTTGGGCCGACAGTGGAGGGTCTGGCCGATGAAGGGGCAAGGCCTAGCTTGTTGTTCATCGGTGAGAGTTGTTATATCGGCGAAGGAGCTTTTGGCTAGGTCGATGGTTTTTCTCTAGCCAATGGGGATGTTGGAGGCTTTCAGGAGTTGTTCATCGGCATGATGACAGGTATCGGCATAGGTTTGAGATGTTGCTCCGACGGTGTAAGTCACGCCAACGGAGGTGGGAAGCCAAGGTGTTATCGGTATGACAATGAATGTCGACAGGAGGATTTTCAGCTGGGCCGATGGTAGTAGTCTTGTCGAAGAGGGTATGTTTTGTTTGACCATCGGAGAGACTTGATAGATCGGTGGGAGTGTGGAGAGCTAACCCGATGGTCTTTCTCTGGCCGATGAAGGGAATGTGGAGTAGGCGTCAGTGAGACAACTAAGGTCAGCAAGAGATTCGTGGGCTTGGCCGATGGTGTTAGTCTTGGCGATGGGCTTTGGGCTGAGAGGCGTGTGTCGAGCGTTGTAACAGCGCTCGACACCTTTTGTTTTTGCAACCATGCTTATAAAGTAATAGAAGGCTCTCCGCGCCATGCATGTGGGATTATTTTCCTGCATAATTTGAACCTTCAGTAAAACACGTTTTGGCGGGAAGTTCTTTTTGGATGCTGCGACTATTTTCTCGGTGGCTGTGGGTGGTGGAGCCATAAATGGCGATTGTGCTGAGGCGTGGGCGAGTTGTTGAACAGTCATGTACCTGATTTTTGGCATGAAGACTCCCGGATGGTGGCACAGGGCTCGAGGCCACCCTTGTCTACTCTCTTGTTTGTTGCAGCAATAACTTCTGAGCGCCATTCCTTCTAAGGACTGTATCTGGTAGTTTTTTGTCAAAAGCATGTAATTAATTGCTAGAGGTACACTTTCTAGCCGATATAAGTAGGAAGTGTTACTCATTTTTGGTTGTTGAAAGTTGAACATTTGGCTCTGTAATACAATACAGTTGGTTTTGGTTGCTCTTTGCAGCAAAACTTGTGAGTTTATGTATCTCCTGTTGTATGTTTTTTGCATGAATCCGCTGATTTCATGGTTAATCTTATATGAATAATGCTATGTTTGCATGTGTTGTGCTAATTCTGTCTCCAGTGTTGCATGTATCTTTCTTCTGAGTCTAGGTATTCAAGGAATGTCTAAGATTCTAAAACATAGAATTCCTGTGTTGAATGTTTAATCTCTTAACTTCTGCTCAAGGGGTAGATTAAATTGTTCTCGGATTGAATATTGGGAAGGATATACTGCAGTAGGGATGCCATAAGTATAGATAGCTTAACACTCTGTATTGGGAGATATCTGTATGGCAGATATCACATGTGTCCCCCTGAAATCCAGTTTTAGTTGTTCATGCTGATCATTCACAGGTGTATGTCTACTGACTCCAAGCCCTGGATAGGCACCGATCTAGCTTTGTGTTTGTGTTATATACCATGTCCAGCTTTGCATCCAAATATAAAATCAAAATCAAACTCCAAAACAACCATTAGGACAGTAGAATTAGTTTTAGGATCCAAGTCCTCTGTCTACAACTGCAAATAGGCCCAAAGCTAGCCCCTTTGCTCTTATCTTACAGTTTTGGTCTACTTATAGGAGGACTTATCTGCTTTCTGTCAGCATCCCAGCCTTTGTATGCATATCCTCATGGATGTTGAGTAGGGAATACCCCCCTAGGTTTTGCAGAGCCTGAAGAAGAAAAGGAGATAAAATATAGAGTCTATCTCCTACACTGTTGGCCCCTGGCCCAGAGATCCCGTTGATCATTGATGGCTACCTTGTAGGGAAATCTGGAGTAAGCATCCAGTCTGGGAAAAAACCAACAAAATGCACATCATTTTTAGGTCTCAAGATCATTCCCATATCCTACAAATTCAAACAAATCAAAAGTTTTTCCCTTGAAAATTTAATTTTAATCCATTTGAGCTCCAAATTATGTAAAAGTGTGAAATTATAAAAGCAATGAGGATCACTAGGTTTGATCAATATTTGTATCATGTGACATACCATGAGAGTCCATGCATGATGGTACGCTAGATGACACATAAACATGATGTAGACCTTGGTGATCATGTTTATATTTGTAAGAGAATACACCTATTAAATGTAGGTGTCAAGATGTAAAATATGCGGCTTGTGATAAACAAACATAAATGCTTCAAATAATATGCATAGGTGATGACTAATGAAATGCAAGTAAACCCAAGTGCAATGCATGAACAAGAATCTAGAAAGGAGATGCATGTAAATAGAGACTATACACCAAACATGGAAGATCATACATTTGAAGTAGCTACTAAGCAAAACATCAGGATCTTGAAATTTATTAAGATTGTGAAAATTAATTCATGACACTTGAAAAAACAAAAAAATGGCATGGGTCATAGGGATACAAGATAATCATCATTCACTTAAAGACATAGCAATTGAACTTTCACAACACTTCGGCATACCCATTGCATACCAAGGTGCGATTGCTAGTTATATCTTGGTATAAGGGATGCCTTGGAGATTCATCCTTGTTTTGGTATAATCTAAAAAATATAAGAAACTTTTGTTAAGGAACCTGAGGCAAGTCAATAAGATAAATGCTACCATCCAAAGCATAAAGTAGAAGGTGACAACTATCTTGTTTTGATTTTGTATTCATTATAAGCATGTTATGATGCGCAGTCCTCTTACATAGGCCACTCTCGATTTATACAACAAAATTCAAAATTAAATATCATTCATTGCTAAATTCTAAGAGCTAAATAATTTATTGGAGTTAGATTCCAAACAAATGCATGAAAGCTAAGAAATACCTATGAAGTACCATAAGAAGTTTTGGTGCATTCAAACGAACAACTTGGTCAATTTGCACTATCAACATTATTTTAGATGACTATACTTTTGATTATTTCAAACAATCCTCAATGCATATGTTTAAACTAGATCCATCATCAATTGAGGAGTGTTTAATGTTCAACTTCCCACATCTCACCACTATGTGCAAAGGTAATACCCTGTCAGTAAATGATTCATGGGGGATCAGTGTGTTATCAAATGAGATAGAATGATGCTCCTTATGACCAATAGACTTTATCCATGAAGTCACTATCTATAGAGTAGAATCAAAATTTATTTGAATATTTTCTAGAGGATTTTGCATGATATCCTCATAGAAAGATGATGTGCATACTAGGTCCCAAAGTGATATTTTAGCTTGTATATTTTACATTTGTTGAATGATGTCAAGCTTCTTAGATTCAATCTTAGATTCAAGAAGAAGACCAACTATATTAGGTGGTAAAACTAGTTGTTGAGTTAGAACATTTAGAACTCTAGAGCTAGCTTTTAATGTGTATGCCCAATAGTATGATAACTTTGGGAATAATCTTTAGCATGAAAAGAAGGTATATGTCTAGGAGGAGATGGCATGGTTCAAAAGGTAGGACAAGTAAATTCATAATCCATATGGATAGTAGGAGGACAAGGATGAATATTAAAAGATAAATCTCAAGAAGGCTTGACTAAGTCCACTATATCCTCTAGCACACTAGGAGAAGATAAATGAACAATAAAAGCATGTGCTAAGTCGACAAATGAAATACATCATAGATAAGATGAATTAAACCATTGTAATACTCTATTAAACAAATAAAGTCTAAACTCACTAATCAATAAGATATCATCAACTAGGTATTCATTATTAGAAAGAAATAAAGATTTAACATATAAAGATGCATTAGTACTACCATGATCCTTACTAAAGACAATAATACCAATATGTAATGAAGAGTCACCTTTACGTCTACATGAGAAACTAATAAGTCAACATCATAATGTAATTTATTCTCTTGTAATGTATTGATAGGCAAAATACTATAATGATCTATGTCAAAGAATGATCATCACAAACCATATCATCATGTATAATATAAGGCAAGGTACATATATCATTATCCTTAGGTTCATTAGAAGTTGTGTCATTAAAAGAACACAAATGTATGGGAATGGGCATAGGGCTATCATGGTATGTGTAGACACTGAAAAATGTCCGTATGTCGCAAAGGCAACAGGACAATTCAATTTCATCCCTTTTGTCCACTTGACCATATTTATTCTATAATTAAATAATTAATTTCAATTGATTATTTAATTATTCATTCATACCCTAATGTCCCATTTACTTGATTTATTCAAATATATAAATCAATCCTATCAAAAATCCCCTTTCACATGATTAAATAAATTGGACAAATTTATTTAATCAAAATCCCATTTATCCACCTCACAATTTCTCTCGATTTAAAATTATATTTTGTCCTCTAGTGTAGAGGAACCCTAATCGATCACAACCCTCCATTTTCAACCCTCAATCCTAGCCCTCCATGCAAATCAACCTCCTCTATAAACACCTCATTTGGCTCCATTTTCACCTCGTAGAAGACATTTTTTAGCTCTGCATCTCATATACTATTTCCAATATCTTGCTGCCCACATACTTGAGCCTCTCAAGATGTTGCATAAACCTACAAATCTGAGAACAATGAGGTAAGATGGAGGAGATAAATGAAGATTAGTCAATAGCTAGCTTAGATTTTAGTTTATTTTCATGCTTGTTTGCTAATTTTCTAAGTTAGATTTCTCTTCATTGTAGTTATCATACCATACTCATACATAAGTCGTCATAATTCAAACCTTAATCATCCCTTGTCACCTTCTTCCTCAATTTCATATTATCATTCCACAACATATCACCATCACATATCCTAAACATATCCAAGTTATCATCATTCTCCTAATCATATTCAAGCCTTTCATTCCAATCCAATCCATTTCATCTTTCATCATTCCCAATCACAACACACCACAACCATAGGGAAAACTTTGAGCATCTACTCTCCCTATTGAATCTGATTGCAACTGTGTCAAATCCATCTATTACATATCCAATTCCATTCCTTTTGATCAAATTTCATCACAACATTTCATTAGCATTTTAGCCCTTAACATCTATAGAGGACCCTAAAACATTAGTCTTTGTAAGGTTGAAACATAGGGAGAAACTATCGAAGCTTGACTGTATCACAAGTACAAATTCAGACCAAGAGACCTTGACATCTTTTCACATCAATCCAAACTTGGGCTTAAAACTCAAAGGCTAGTTTAATTCCATCATCCTTACAAGTGAATTATGAAACTCATGGGTTCACTCTAATCAATCATTTCTTCCACACCTCAAGGTCTCGACAAAACTAATTTGTACTTTAAAAGGTCATTAGTAGATGAGAGTACCCTCTTGGAGATAGACTTTTCAAAGACTAATAGCATTAGCCTCTATCATAGTCTATGCCTCATCACCTTGCATTGACATCCACATAACATCCTACAATCCATAAGTCTCATTTGGTAAAGACATGGTTGCAAAAAGAAGAGAAAGGGAGTAGATCCTCCTAGTCATCCCTCATAC
Source organism: Cunninghamia lanceolata (assembly GCA_027924645.1). Taxonomy (NCBI): domain Eukaryota; kingdom Viridiplantae; phylum Streptophyta; class Pinopsida; order Cupressales; family Cupressaceae; genus Cunninghamia; species Cunninghamia lanceolata. Next base: position 2,520,888 of record BSBN01001019.1, read on the forward strand.
ACACATCATTCCAAACACATCAACATTCCTTCCAACACATCATCCAATCGACATTACCTCTAATCATATCCCAACCACCTCCAAGTTATCCTAATCACAACCCTAACCATACTCTAATCATCCCTAATCACATATCTAATCGTCCAATCAATCCCACACTCCATCACATTCCTAATTACTCCACATCGTCATTCATCCTAGTCAAGCACAACATGGTCCTAATCCCACAAGAAGACATACAACGATATGAAGACATGCATCATTCCATGACAATCCTAGAGAACAAGGTTCTAGCACCCCAGGCCTATTCACAAGATTATCTAAGTCCACCTTGGCAATAAGACAAAGTGCCTTCAAATTCCAATGCTACCTTTGACAAGGGAACATAAGTCTACCTCATCCATCCTCTAACTACATGATACCTCTGCACTCCAAGTCCAAGTCCACATCATCTACCCTCATCATCCATCCACTATGTTGTCCTTCCACACATGCCCTTTCAAAGGATGTGATCCATTGGCTACTAGCAAGGGATAGATCATCCCCATGTCAAACACCCATTCATGAGCCTATCAAAGAACCTTCGAATACCATGTCCATCCCTTCATCCCCATCATGTGGTCCACAAACCATCGAACCTATCCGAGAGTCATCTGTTTCCACTCAAAGTCACGAGCTATGTCAAGAGTATCATCCTAATCATGTGGAAACATTACCCCCTTTATCTAAATCAAGATCAAACCCTTTCCATTCCATCCATCCATAACACACTTCATCCTATCTGTGATCAAGGTCTCATATATGATCACAATCCCATTTATGATCAAGGACATGATGATCCACTTAGCCAACTCTATGCATTCCATGGTCAAGACCTTGCTACCTCACCTATCCATAATCCCACCACTTCCATTCTCCATGATGAGATATGTGCCTCCCAAGCATACATAAAAGATCAAACAAATAACTTGGATCCGAACTGAACAAAATAAAGATCTTCATGATCCTTCCACATCCACCATCGATCCAATTTCAAGTCAACCATCATATCCACTTGGTCTATCCGCTTTCATTCACGAGTATTCCTCCTTAGGACAACAACAACCATTGTCCTCTACTTCACCTTCTCCATCCAATAAAGAACTTGTGTCTAGTTCCAAAATTACACATAGTCCCATTATCAATCCCATGCTCCAAAACAAGGTATTTTAGATCCTATACATGTCAAAGTACCCCCTCTCTCATATGGCCTTGGATACACACCCCAAGGACAACAATCTAAATATTTCAGTATTTCCACCATTCCACCAAAGTCTACAAATTTCCTTCACAATCCTTATCACAGTCTTAAAACATACGCAGCCATTCCACGTCCATCATCCTATAAATGTCAAAAGCATGTGACCATACACCTTCCACCATCCACTTTGCCTCCACTTCTTCCAACTCTGCATTTCACTCCATCCACTTTACCACCATTTCTTCCAACACCTAATATCCCAACCATTCATAAATAACCTTAATTCCTAATCATGACGAACAAATGCACACATCATGTAAACATAAAGCTTCCACTTATTCCACCCACCACATGGGATTCAAAAATAAACATTTGGATGCCTCCAATTGAAAATCCAAAAACCCCTAAGGGTACTAATGCCTTAGGGTACAAATGCAAAGAATCAAAGTCAAATACATTCAAAAATCAATCCAATCCCATACCTCCAAAAGCAAAGTCAAAAACTACAATGGTATGGGTACCTAAACAAAAATTAAACAAGTCAAATGAGGCATCCACCTCTCAAAAATCTCAACCATCCTCTTCCATCCATTCCATTCCAAAATATCAGATTCCTCCATCTGACATGAAAAGCAAAAATCATAAAAAACACTAAGTGTATGTGCGTACCTAAATGCTTACATCATCCATCTCCTAAGCAAACATCACCATTGCTTCCTACACCGCCATCGAATCACAAGCTTCCATGTTTAACATGGTGTGTGCAATTGTTGGTCATGATTCCTTTCCATACATCCATCACCCCATCATTCAACCATTACCCTACATACTTGCCTTATCATCTCCTTATGGTTCATTCTTTGGCATAAACATTTCATCCATCCTTACATAAATCCCACATAATCCACTTTCGTTCCCTACATAGTCCACATCATAATCCACTTTCATCCCCTACATAATACACATCATAATCCACTTTTGTCCCCTACATAATCCACATCATAATCCACTATCCTTCCCTCCATAATCCACTAGCTATCTTATCCATTTCACTTTCATGCAACTCCCTTACCAACATTCATGAGCATATTGACATTTGACATGGTCCATGCGATGACACCATTCCTTTTCAATGGGACTATCACCTTCATGGAACTAGACACCTGAGTCCCTCATGTCGTTATCCACCTAACCCATTCAAGTATCCAAAAAGTGAAAAAAGGAAAAAAAAAAAAAAAAAGGAAAAAAAAAAGAAAGGAAAAAATCAAAAAGTAAAGATAAATCTCTTCATCCAATGATGAAAACCTGGCAAACAGGCACCTTGGATAAGTACCATGATGAAAACCTGGCAAACAAGCATCATGTGTAAGTTAATCTTCTATGTCACCTACACTTGGGGGCACATTGTCGCATCCAACCTATCATTTTCCTTCTTATCATATTCTATCCATTACATACATATATGTATCCTATCAAGTCCATTCATTCTCCCTTCCTCTTTTGATCTTGATAAGGATTGGGGGCAAAAATGTTGAAACATGCTTTGGTTATCTCTTTATATACCTCATCCTATCCAAATCAATCCATCTCATCATCCTTTTCATAAGCTTTTCCATGTCAACTCCTAAGCATTCTACCTAGAATGGGGCACATTATTCTGATGTGACATAGTCCTTGGAAATCACATCCTTGCCCTCTTACACATACATCCATTCCGTCTGTTATTGCCTATCATTTTATCCATCCATCCTCCTAACACCTAGACTTGGTTTCCCCTTGTCATTGGTCTCTAGCATAAATGCTATTCAAATTGTCATCCAATGCCATTTCCCAAAACAGTCCAAAAATACAAAAAAAAAAATGAAATATTCCCAAAAAACCAAAAAATCAAAATATTCCCAAAAAACCAAAAAATTGAAATATTCCCAAAATCCAAAAAATTTGAAATATTCCCAAAATCCAAAAAAATCAAAACACTTCAAAATACAAAAAAATCAAAACATGTCAAAAACCCAAAAAAATTATATATTCCCAAAAATCACAAAAAAATTAAAACATGTCAAAAATCCAAAAAAATCACCACATTTCAAAAAAAAACATCAATATTCCAAAACTCCAAAAACATCCAAATATCTTCAAAATCCTAAAACATCACATATTTCAAAAATCACAAAAAAAAATTAAATATTCTACAAAAAACCCAAGTAATAAAATCAACTCGTCATATCAATCCATTCATTCAAACCAATTCAATTCATCACATGATTCCAGCCAAATCAATTCTTCGATCAATTCTTCAACCAAATATCTTAATCGATCCATTCCAATCAATCACATCATCATATCAGTTAAATCATTTCTTCAAATCATCCACAGTCCGCATGGTCGAACTACATTGCCTTTGAGCTTTCACGTTGGCAAGGCCATCTTTGATGTGCCCCCAAGGCATTAGGTCAGTCCCTTAGGTCAGACACTTTGATCAAACATTCAATCTTTTACAGCAACACGCACTTCAAAACCAATCCCAAAATCAACAAACACAAGCTATTCAAATCAGCCAAAGCAATCAATCACCTTGTGATAATCATATGTCACTATCAAGCTATCCTTGTCAATCATCATATACACTATACAGAATGGGGCATCATCGAAACTAGGATTTTGTTCCTTATATGACATGCATCATTTATTAAACATCATCAATAAAACCCTGGTGTTTCTCATATGACCAACAACACTAGTGTCAATCAATCATATCACTTACCTTAGACAGGTAGGGGCATTGTCGAAACCAGACCAAGTGTCTTATACGACATGTTTCTTTCTTGAAACCAGGCTCCTCCATTCTCAATCAATCACTTGCCTTAGACAGGTAGGGGCATTGTCAAAACCAGACCAGGCGTCTTATACGACATGCTTCTTTCCTGAAACCAGGCCTTCTTCATCCAATCATAATCAATCAAGCACATATCACTTGGCAAAAGTTCCAACTGGTTGTTGGTGTAGTTTGCCTTATCTTTTATTGGATTATTTTTTTGCAGTCTCGTTCTTATGCTTCTCGAGGCAGTCCCTAAGTGATGAAGAGAAGCGAAGATAAAGCGGGACCTTTTTCTTTGATTGTTGCTTGCAGTTTGTCTTGGCAAAATGATTGGGACAACTTGGTGCCTTGCGTGTGATTGGGATTCCATTAGGTGTGAATCAAAAGACATCCTATGCATTGGGAAGAGTAAATGATTCCTTGCATAAGGACTTACACACCTCACAGTTATCTCATCACATGTTCTGACAAGGTATCACAATTACTAGTCTGAGTCAGGGTATTCCTTGTCTATCATGTGCCTGTTTTGCAAGGGACTACACTTTCCACTTTGGCTTTTTGTCACGCCATGGTGATTGTTGTCCTTTGACATAATAAGTTCTATGATGATAAGCAGAATAAAATTGCAAGTGAGAAGCTCAAAAATCTATCACAACAAGATATCATTCCCATTCTTCTAGCCAATCTATCATTCCGCCACCATCTCTTTCTCGCATCTTCATTCATCCACCTTCATTGCAGCCTACCATACCTTTCATTTCCTCTATCCATTCCCTGATCAATCCCTTTCATTTCGAGAGCCTACCTATGTTTGTCCAACCCGCCTATCCTCTCGAGGGGGCATCATCGTCCTATCTTTCCATCATCATCCTTTTCCTCTATCCATTTCCTTGGCTTCTTTGAAATAATGTTACTCGACATAAATCACATCATCTTGAACATCATCTCTAAGAGGGGCAAAATGTAGACATTGAAAAATGTCCTCATGTTGCAAAGGCGATAAAACAATTCAATTTCATCCGTTTTGTGCACTTGACCATATTTCTTCTATAATTGAATAATTAACTTCAATTGATTATTTAATTATTCATTCATACCCTAATATCCCATTTACTTGATTTATTTAAATAAACAAATTAAACCCATCAAAAAGCCCCTTTCACATGATTAAATAAATTGGACAAATTTATTTAATCAAAATCCCATTTATCCACCTCACAATTTCTCTCGATTTAAAATTCTATTTTGTCCTCTAGTGTAGAGGAACCCTCAATCCTATTCCTCCATGCAAATTAGCCTTCTCTATAAAACACCTCATTTGGCTCCATTTTCACCTCTTAGAAGACATTTTTTAGCTCTACATCTCATATACTATCTCCAATATCTTGTTGCCCACATACTTGAGCCTCTCAAGATGTTACATAAACCTACAAATCCGAGAACAATGAGGCAAGATGGAGGAGAGCATTGAAGATTAGTCAATATCTAGCTTAGATTTTAGTTTATTTTCATGCTTGTTTGCTGATTTTCTAACTTAGATTGCTCTTCATTGTAGTTAGGGTTAGCTGTAGTTTTATTTCTGTATGTTAAACTAGTTTTTCCCTAGCCCACAGTATGCAAGAGGTATATCATCACAAGATGCAACAATGTAATGAATAGGTAAAGAAAGTATAACCTTGAGAATACCCATAATACAATGTGTATGAATAACATAAGGAAAATCCTCACCAGGTGCATGTTTGTCACTACCACAATCCATGAGAGATAGAGGATCAATATGGACCTAATGGACAAATGAGATGAGTTAATCTAAAAGAAAAGGATAAACACTAATCAACTATATAAAGGAGGGAAAAATATGTATGTATGATAAAACATCTCCATGGAAATTTTGTATCCTCATTCGTAGCATAGAAAATCATTAGAGTACTAAGTATGGAAGGATCACAACCCATAAAAGATAGGAATGCATCAAAATAAAAAAAAGTACATGCATGCATATTAGCTAAAGGAAATGACCTATGAGGATCAATGTCGATGGATAATACAAGGACACATTGGTGAGATTAAATAGATACAAGAAAATGAATGCCCAAACCTTAACCAAGATATGGAAATGAAATACAAACAAGGATGGATCCAAACCCTAAGTAAATATGATATGAAAAGATGCAATCAATAAATTAACCTTCAAAACCCTAATGAGGATGAAGTTTAACCCTAACGTCAAACCTTAGGTCATTTAAGAATGTCGTGTTCACCAAAAGTGTAAGGGGAAAAACACCATCTTACATAAACATTTAGGCTAATTAAACAAAACAATTAACCTAGATAAAAAAAAATTAGAATTAATAATCAAAACTATTGAAAATTAAATGCTCAAATTAATGTGAAATTTGAATAATTTAAATGCATATATATATGTAGCTCTTATTTTGATGTGGATGTATATGTCTAGATGTTGGGAATCTATTTGCCAAGGTGCTAGAATTTTACTCTATTGATGATTTGTAAATCTGAATGTATTGTTTGGGTTCACTTTCAGTGGTGCAAAAGTGATCTCCATCAATGGGGAATTGAATCCAATGCACAGATATGAACTTATAACTTGTAGACTTGATCTAACATAACTTTATAGACAAAAACCTATTCACCTCATTTTTTTGACATATGAATTTGTGTAAGGACTTACAATATTTACAAACACCATTAGGGAAATTTGTTGGATCGTGAGGCTCAAGTTTTCCTTAGTTAGACCCTTGGATAAATGATTCAATAATAATGAAACAAGGCCGAAAACAAGTGTGCAATATGCTCCTAGACTGATGCCATAAGTAGACAATGTTGAATTGGTCCTTCATTAAGCTCCTTAACTTGGATGTTCTTTTCACATTCCAGACGATTCATTCCAATTAGTGTTAGTCTTTAAATACACCACCCTAGCATGTAATTTGGAAAATGCACACTTTAGATGATTCATAATGATTAAGCAAAAAAATTGAGAGCATGCAATTTAGAAAATTCAGACTTCAGTTGATTCATAACAATTAAGTGAAAAAGGTGTGAAAAGTTTAAACTTAAAAAAATGAATTTAAAAATTTGGGGTTCAAATTTGTGGGCATGATCCAAATCACAATTATGTGCTTATGAATTTGAGCCAAGGTAGGGAACCAGATATTTAGGGAATGAGATAGATTTTTGAGATGAGCCATGATGATAAGTTTTGGGAAAGGATGTCATTATTTACCAACTTCAATGCAAAACAAACCACTTTACACCTAATAATACATTAAAAACAACCTAATCATCGTAAATCCAAAACATAAAGAAAAATGACATAAATATACAATTCTTACCATTACAAACTATTTTTATATGGTTAAAATATTTGACTTAAATTTCTATTCTTTATTTAAAAAGAAATAGATACATATTTGAGTTTTTTGGTGTCAAACAATCCACTTATATGAAGAAAAAGATTTAAAAAAGGGACCAATTACCTACCACTTTTAAAAGTAAATAAAAAATAGAGGGGGGACGATGGAAAGTAAGTCGTGAAAAGCGACACGGGCATTCATTGATGAGTGGCTCCCTTACTAAATGAATGAATGAATAAATTTGCGGGTATTCATTGATTAGTGGCTCCCTTATGAAATGAATGAATTTTAATGACATCCATGAGGCCAATTAGCCTAAGGGACCAAGAGCCGCAACCCTAAGGCACTTTCAAAATCTTCTCGATGTTGACTCTTCTACTATGCATCTTGACCAAGAAGTCAACTGTAATGTAGAGATTTTAGGTCTAATTTCATTCAAAGACCATTCTTCATTTCCATCAAAGGTCCAATTTCATCATGCAGATGTTGCTGCCTAAAAATCCATTATTCTATTTTCTTGTCCATTGTTGTCAAGCAAATAATGTGACCACTCAATTCTTACGGCCTAAAATTTCCTTTGATCTCATCATTTCACTCCGCATTACCTAATCTTTGTTTGAATCAAGTGTGAGTGTGGGATATATTACACTGTATTTGACCGTATTTATTAATTAATTGAAATTCAAAATAATGTTGTATTCTAAATTTTAATTAATTAATAAATACGGTCAAATATGCATCCTAAATTTTGGATAGACGTTGCCGTCTTGGGATGCCTCTGAGAGGAAACAAGACCAAAGTTGTCTCAATAGTACTGAACATGAATCAATCAAAATTTATTTCCTATAAATACAATGAAGACTTTGGTATCATAGTTGGCACCCAAGATAAATACAACGATTTGATGTTGATGTTTCAATGATGTGTAACTTCAGCCTTGTTTTCTTATTTTTTTAAAATATCTTTCAAATCAAAATATTTTGATCATATCTTCGTACATTGAAGGCCGGAAGGGTCAAGATCCATTGTTTGGGGACAATGCCATGAATATTTGTAAATCATTGACTCAACAATAGTCGATGAATTAAATGTATCGATTGTATTGGTTGAAATTCATTTTAAATAAATGTAATGTATTTATTATTTTATTTTTTGCAAATGTAAATAAAGCATATTTTTATTTATGCCACTGACTGTTCATAACCTGAACCAATAGGAAAATAATAAATGACATTTTCTAAATTATTGAATGACAAAATTATTTATACAATTTAGCAATGTTTCTCAAAAAAATTAATTCTTTATGATGATTGGTTACATATGAAAACAAGAGCTACAATGCAGCTACAATCCCTACCAGTTGCAGGGTTGCAAAAGTATGTCAAGAAGGGAAAAGTAAAGATCTCGCAAATAACACAACATTTTAAAAAAGAAAACTGAATTAAAATTTCAAATTGCAAGTTAAATTGACTAGCAGGGTTATAAAAGCATGCCAAGAAGGGAAAGGTAAAGATCTCACAAATAACACAAGATTTTAAAAAAGAAAACCAAATTAAAATTTCATATTGTAAGTTAAATTGAGCTAAATAGAAAGATAGATATTAGCTTATTGACTGTTGTTGTAGGTGTAAACTTCCATGAGCAAAGACAGCTCAAAGGATAGCTACATCCTGCAAATTATTATGTGGCTATAGTCAAGGAAAGATCCATCTTGCAGATTGATATGATGTAGGATATTTGAAGAAATAAATTTGAGTACATTCAAGAAACAATTTGTATTGTTTATTAATGATAAATCCAGTTAGAAAGTTGACTAAAATGCCTTCGCTGTAAAGTCATATGATTGCATGCAAGACTCTTTTGGAAAGAGAGATTTTTTAATTCTATTGTGAAATTGATTTCAACTTTCCTTCTCCTTGGAAACAAAATATACAGTCTAAAGAAATAGACAGATTACAAGAATTAAAACAAATTCATAGATGGATTTGATTTGAAGGTTAAACTAGTATTTTGTTTATTATTTTAGAAGTCAAATCTCCTTTTAACTTTTAAAATAATAAATGAAGTACCGAATCTTTACTTTTATTCCAACTTGAATGGATGGTTTAAATAAATATGTAAAGGTTAATAAACTGCCTGCATCAATTGCATTTCTAGTAGCTCTCCTGAACTGTTCAATAATTAATTCAATCTCTGTGACATTTAAGGCTTTGGGGGCTACATTGAAGTTTATGCAGAAAAAATTAATGGTAGAATCCAATAAATGTAATGAAATTTTCTTTTATATGAAAAATAGAGAACCGTTAGATTGATTGTCAAGACTTGATTCACCACCAGCTTTGTCAAATGGTCTATATTTAAATGATAGAGAACACAATGTCAAAGGTAAAGTCTTATGTTTTTTCAATTCCACAATATGGTCTAGGAGACTTGGTGTATTTGTTGTGACCTCAAAAATTACTTTATGTTGAAACATGTATTTTAAAATAGAAAGGTGTCACCATTGTAGTTGATCACCATGGGCACCCATAATAAAGATTACTACCCACATTACTATGGCCCTACTCAGATTCTTATGTAACTCAATAAAAAAATACATAACCAAAGGCATTATCTGTTACACCAACACCCTCAGTGATGAAGAGGCCTCCCTTAATTGCTCTATGGGAGTAAAACTCTATGTGAGCTAACCGTGGAAGGTGATCCAATTCTCTGCATCTGGTCATACGAGCCAATACAGTCTTAAAAAGAAACACACTCAAAACTTTTAAAAGCACTTCCACATTTCTCCCCCATGAACACAAATAACATTTTAATCAAATTAAAAATAAGGTGCAAAAGGAAAACAATATTGTGAATCACATCTCCTAATGGTAACAATATTGCTAAAATTATCCATCCAATTCAACTACAGATTATGTAAGTTGGCTAACTTGAATAAAATAGAATAGGAAACACAATCCTTTAAAGTTTTGTCCACTATGTAGTTAACTATATTAGGCACAAATATTTGTGATCACATTTTGATTTTAACTTTAAACCAAAACAAATTTTGTAAATGAGAATCAGAATGCCATTATAAAAAGCATTCAACCCTTTGTTTGATATGTTATCCCCACAAATCGCCTGGGGAATTCAGATCAAAAAGTCATATAAACAATCTTATAAAAGTAAGCACACTTTTCATTATTCTTCCAAATGAACAATGGCTGAAAAGATATTAAAATTCATTTACACTTAATTTCTTCTAAAGAATTTACCAAGCGATGAACTAATAAGTAAATGAAATTAGGTTTTGTAGCTTAGAATTATAATGTAGGTGTCAGTTAGACATTTTTATATGGTATAAAAAAAAATTGGTATAGCTTTGCCTCCAGCCTTGCAATTTCAGGTGCTAAATAGATAAGTTATTTTACTTGTGTCTATCTTCATAGTGGCAGGTTCTGACACCAACTAGAAACACCTTGGTGGAAGATTTGACTCTGAAAGTAGAACTTGGTTCTAATCTTCTTATCACTGGTAAGTATCATATAGAATGCTATGCTATCAGCTTTTATTGTTATATCTTGGTTTGTTAATTTTAGACATCAACTTGAAGAAAAGAATTGATACTAGCCATTTTCTTCATTGTTTCATAATCTTTCATCATCTCCCAAAATTAATTTAGCTTTTATAAGCTATTTTTTTTGTTCAAGACTTCTATTCAATGTATAGAAAGTGATATTTTCACAAGCATTTGATGCTCTAGTGAGGGATAGATGAAATCGATTATGTAATTATTTTTAGACCTCAATTTGTAAGAATTATAGTTTTTTCTGCTATGTTCATGCTACAGGTCCAAATCCAGGAGTGGGAAAAGCTCTGTATTTCAGGTGCTTGGTGGCCTTTGGCCATTGGTGGCTAACCGTGTTACAAAACCAGGGTTTGGATCAGATCTTAATAACGAGATATTTTATGTGCCACAAAGGCCTTATATAGATGTTGGAGCATTGCACGAACAACTAATTTATCCTCTTATTGCTTCTGAGGAGTCTAAGCCACTTACTGAGGAAAGAATGCACGAGCCACTAAAAAATACTTGTGTATGTTTTCCATCTATCCTTAATTAATGGTTTTGATTATGGTTTATTAACATTGGGATAACTGTAATTGATGTATCTGGTTTAAGGCACTTTTTGTGCATGCTGCCTTTGTGGCCTGTCTGCTTTTTGTAAGGGTTCGGCCCCTTGTTTAGCCACCTTATATTATCAAAAACATTGTAGATCTTTGAAGTTAGTGGCAATTTGGATGCTGCAGCTTTCTTATTCCAACAAAAATGCCAAAATAACAACTCTTTTCTTTAGAGTTGAGAGGTTTATTTATACATTGAAGATCTTCACCCAACTCCCTAAACTAGTGGAAAGCATATATACACTTGTGTTTCCCATTTCTATGATAAAGGAACAACTCCTTTTATTCTCTACACATATTTCTCCTACTCCTTTGCTAAAGGAAACAAATTCCTTTGTTCTCTCTACTAATCCTATGCTAAAGGAACAACATCCTTTATTCCCTCATTACAAAGTGGCAACACATCCACACCCTTTTAAGGGAAAAAGGCTTTATTTTTGCTACTTTTATTATTTCCCCAAAACAATTTATCTTCAACTTTTTAGAAAATAAAAGGTTGAGAGAATATCAAATCCATGGTTCAAGCCAAATGAGTTGAAACACCTTTGGCTGAAATCAAGCTGGAATACTTTCAAAATTAGCACCAGAAGTGATTTTAGAATGCCTCAAGGTTGGATGAAAGAGGGTGGAATACTTCAAGACTAATTCTGCATCATTTTAAAACATATTGCATTCTATTTTTTTCTAATAAACATTAGAAATTGTTAGGAATTAAATTGCAATAGACTTCTAAGAAACAAACCAATATGTATCTATATTCTATTTTAAATAAGCTAACAGTTTGTAAAACTACATTTAAATCCACTTTTAATGCTAATTTTAAGAGAAAATAGAGATGAATTTAGATGCGACAATTCTAGTCTCATCAAACCCCGTGTGTCTTAAATCTAGATTAACTAGTTTTTTACTTAAAACTTGACCCCGCATAATAAGATTTGATATAGAACCTTATGTTTTAAACCCTAACTTTACTTAAGATAACTGATTTGTTTTACCAAGTAGATCAATCAAAAGCATAATTTTTTAAACACAAACTGGTTTCAAATACCTAAACTACTCAAGATACTAAATGTCTATATCCAATCAACTAAAGGAAGATAGTATAGAACTAATACTGTCAAGAAGGTGAATGAGAGCCAACCCATCATCTAGGAAACACCCTCCTCCTTGAACCTCAGGTGCCCTAGAGAAAAAATTATACCTTTAATAAACCAAAAAAAAAAAACAATAAAACCTTTGATAAATTAATTTATTTAATTTCTCCATTAAACAAAGTGTTCATTACCAAATCTTTACCAGAAGTAAATTATAGACTCAACTCACAGGATTAGCTTATAATATTTCAATGTAATTTCAAGTTAAAAATAAAATATGTGGAATTCATGACACTGAAAGAATAATGTGGCAAAAGCAGTAGCAGAAAGTAATTAAAATAAAGAGATAAATAAAGAATGGTGGGTGGGGACAAAACCTTAGCTTGATTGCATGATAGTAAATAACAAACAAACACATATAATATTGTAGTTATCAAACTGATTAACCTTCAATCCTTCAAAGTTCTCAACCAGTAAATTTATTTTGCAATCCCACAAAGTTGCAAGACACAATTTTCTTACAATCCTTAGTGTGAGCCATAATTATTTGTATTTCAAATTGTGAACCTTTCATATACTGCCATATTCTATTATTTTTTAGGCTTGTTATGATAGATTGTGGAGTACTGAAGGAATATTTTTGTTTTGTCTTTTATGTGTTTAGGGTAAAATTTGGATTGTTTAGTTTAGTGTTGTTAGATGTTTGAATCCTCCTTTCACCCTTAAGAGTCAAGAACCTAGGGTCGAGTGGCAATGCACTATCATACCCTAGGTTGCTATGAGATGTAGGGAAATTTGGATTAGGATGTTTAATTATCAATTTTACTTCTCTTATGCTCAAATGACCATTAAAACCCTAATTTCTCAAATACAACAATAAACAGAAGAATAAAAGAAAAAGCTCTTGCAGAGGGAACCAAAATATCAAATCATAGAGTACCTATTTTCAGGGTTCTGAGGCAGAAAAGTCAGGGACATAGGAGTGGGCACCCAAGTCCAAGGCCCTAGTTTTTGTCGAGATCTGGAAACTCAGTCTACAACTCTTTCTTTTTGTTCCAGAGATTTTCCCATCATGGAGGTTGGAGGACTAATGAGTGGGCGCCCAAGTCTAGGGTGCTATTTTTCCTTCTATTTTGCAATTCTGACACTTCAAGATATCTTCCTACGACTTCACTTTGTCTATCTCCTCAATCTGTAACCTGCAACCATGAAAACTTTGGGATGGGGTTGTGGTGTTTAGCGGCTTGCCTCAGTCAAGCCCTGGAGGACACTTAAGTCTCTAAACATCGTTGTCAAATAAAGAGTTCGTGCCCTTGTGAGGCAAAGGCAAAACCCAAATGAATAATTGATGAAAACACAATATAATGTTAGCTTGTAGTGATGGTCTCATGGGAGGAAGATGTCTAGTTCATTCCATGAGGAAATGGATGCTCAAATTTACAAACACAAACACATAGACAACACAATTCTACTCTTGTAACACAATGAACTCCTTGAATCACCTTGAGAACACAATAGCTTGCTAGTAATCATCTAGTTTCTAAATGAATGCCTAAACATGCTTTTATATGCAACTACAAACACTGCCGCCAAGATTTCGTAAATTCAAACTTATCGTGTCGGCATAGGACCCAAATAACTATCATAAACTGATACCCAAAATTTGGGACTACCCCAAAATAGGGCAGGACTAGGGCGTGGGCGCCCAAGTCCTCCCCCCTATTTTGGGCAGGGTTTAGCTCAAGGGGTCCTCCTAGGTCCCATTTGTCCTATTACCTAGGGCTCGTTCCATCAGGATGCCAAATTATGAAGTAAGATGTCCTAAATGCATGTAAAAGAACCAAGAGCTAAACTAAAGAGGGAAAAGCCCCCAAGGGGACATTTTCTGACGTTACATTTAGCCCCCACTTTAATGTATGTATAAATGCAAGGGTAATACATGCATTAAAGTACGTTCACAAACACAGCAAACACACCAAGCACAAAGAAGACACGCCAATCACATAGAAGACAAGGATAGGCATGCAAAACACGGAGAAGATAGTTACAGTCATGTAGAACACAAAGAAAATAGTGAATGCATAGAAGACACATTAATGCATGGAAGACAGGCATGATTTCTTTTCTTTTCTTTTTCTCATATATATGAAATGCAGATGCAAGTACTAGAAAGTAAACAAACCTCCCATAATGCAGGAAGCACTCATCACGTTGGTCTTTATACTACATATATGGAGCAACAGACACGCAAGACACACAAAACCTCCCAAGATGCAGGAAGCACTCATTGCACTAGTCTTTAGACTACATATGGGGAAGTAAACACACCAAATAAAGTAAGCATGCCAAACACACGCACTTGAAGACATGGAGAAAACATGACAGACAAGCGATGGTGTGTTCCCTATTTCTAGGCTCATCACCATCTAAGGCACATTACAGGCACACACCGATAATTGGGCTTCTCCACAACAATCACCGAAGACATGCTTAAAGGTTGAGTTAGTCACAGAACTGCTCCCCTCCTTTGTAGAGGACTTTTGAAAATGACAAGATGATGCAATCCGCTCTGAGAAATACACCATCCCCTCCTCTACAGAAGGCTTAAGTTAGAAAAGGATATACGAGATATCCCGCCTTCGCAGAGGGCTTACATGATTGATTGATTGATTGAAAACAAATTCAGGATACAGGAAGCACTCATCGCACTGGTCTTTAAACTGCATTTGAGGACAAGCACATAGCTAACATCTACAGCAGACAACTTACCTTATATGTGCCCAAGCCACCTAAAGGTGGTTGATATCAAGTATCGATATCAAGCACGTTAAGGTAGGAAGAAAACACACAAGGGAACATAGACTTTCGCAAAGCCCATGCCCCTCAGAGGTGACATATACTTTACGATCGCCAAATGTTCCCACAAACACATCCCTACAAGAAACATGTTAGTGTCTATAAAATCATGATAAACAACAACATCAATGCATATGTTTAACCACACAAAGAGCCAAGGTTATACAATAAATTCGGAGTTTAAGGATAACCATGGGGCTATATCATGAAGCTCTTCGAATTGAGTACCACCAAGGCTAGATTCTATTTAGTGGAAAATTGGATTTGTCAATGTTTTAGTGTTTTGGTGTTTAAATCTGTCTTTCCACTTTACATTCAAGGATCTAGGGTGGAGTGGTAATTCACTATCATACCCTAGATCGTTGTGAGATGTAGGAAAACTTGGATTAGGGAATTTAATTATCAATTTCTTTTCTCTTATGCTCAATTGACCATTAAAACCTTAATTATGCAAATACGATAATAAACTAATGAATAACGGAAAAATCTCTTGCAGATGGGAGTAAAATAGCAAATCACAGAGTACTTGTTTTAGGGTTCCGAGGCAGAACAATCAGGGACTAAGGTGCGGGCGCCCAAGTCTAAGGTACCAGTTTCTTCGCGGGATCCGGACCTCCTTCCGACACTGATCAACCCTGTAAATTCTATTTCTAGAAATTTGTCTACAGAGGACACTAGTGCGAGCGCCCAAGTCCTAGAAATGCTCTGGTGTCCTACTTCTCTTCGGATCCTGAATCCTTGATGTCTTCCAATCCTTCCTGCAACTTCACTTTTCCCAAATGCGACACCTGTAACCTGCAATCACAAGACTTTGAGAGGGGGTTGTGGTGTTTAGAGGCTTGCCCCAGTCAAGCCCTGGAGGACACTTAAGTCTTCGAACACTGTTGTCAGATACAGAGTGCATGCCCTTGTGAGGCAAAGGCAAAAACCAAAGGAATTGATAATGAAAACACAATATGATGTCACCTTGTAGTGAAGATATCATGGGAGGAAGATGCTCTTCATTCCATGATGAAATGGATGCTCAAATCTACAAATACAAACACACAAACCACACAAGTCTGCTCTTGCAACACAATGAAAGCCTTGAATCACCTTGAGAACACAATAGCTTGCTAGTAATCATCTAGTTGAAATCTAGTTTACAAATGAATGCCTAAACATGCTTTTATATGCAACTTCAAACACTCTTGCCAAGATTTTCATAATTCAAACTTACCTTGTCGGCAAAAGACCCAAATAACGGTCATAAACCAACACCCAGAAATTGGGGCTGCCCCAAAATAGAGCAAGACTAAGGCACGGGCGCCCGAGTCCTCCCCCACTATTTTGGGCAGGGTAAGGCTCAAGGGGTCCTCCTAGGTTCGATTTGTCATGTTACCTAGGGATCATTCCATCGGGATTCCAAATTATGAACTAAGATGTCCTAAATGCATGCAAAAGACCTGGGAGCTAAACCTTAAGTGGAAAAAGCCCCCAAGGGGACATTTTCTGATGTTACATTTAGCCCCACTTTAATGTATGTATAAACATGAAGCCAATACATTCATTAAACTAAGGTCACAAACATAGAAAACACATCAAGCATGGAGAAGACACGCCAATCACATAGAAAATAGTAACAGGTACACAAAACATGGAGAAGACAGTTACAGTTACACAGAATTTAGAGAATACAATCAATGCATAGAAGACACATTAATGCATGGAAGACATGCATGATATCTTTTCTTTTCTTTTTCTCATATATATGAAAGGCAAATGCGAGTACAGGAAGGTAAACAAACCTCCCATAATACAGGATGCACTAGCCTAAGGCACAAGTCTCTGTATATATGGGGTAACACACACGCAAGACACGCAAAACCTCCCAAAATGCAGGAAGCACTACCCTAAGGTGCTGGTCTTTATTTTGCATATGGGGCAACAAACATGCCAAACAAAACAAGCACGCCAAAACACACACACTTGAAGACATGGAGAAAACACGGTAGACAAGCGATGGAGTGTACCTATTTCTAGGTCCAACACCATCTCAGGCACATTATAGGCACACACTGATGATTGGGCTTAGCCACAACAATTGCCAAAAACATGCTTAAGGGTCGAATTAGTCACAGAACCGCTCCCCACCTCCGCAGATGACTTTTTAAAATGACAGGATGATGTAATCTGCTCCGAGAAGTACACCATCCCCACCTCTGCAGAGGGCTTAAGAAAATGGATATGCTCGATATCCCACCTTCATAGAGGGCTTACATGATTGATTGATTGCAAACATACTTAGAGTGCAGGAAGTACTCATCGCACTAGTCTACACCTAAGGACAAGCACATTACTAACATCTACAACATACAACTTACCTTATATATGCCCTCACCTTAAAGTGGTTGATATCAGTTATTGATATCAAGCACATTAAGGTAGGAATGAAACACACAAGGGAACATCAAATTTCACAAAGCCCATGCCCCCCAGAGGTGACATGTACTTTACAATTGCCAAATGTTCCCACAAACACATCCCTGCAAGAAACATGTTAGTGTCTACAAGATCATGATAAACAACAACATCAATGTATATGATTAACCACACAAAGAGCCAAGGTTATAAAATGAATCTAGAGTTTGGAGGATAACTGTGAGGCTATATCACGAAGTTCTCTGAATCGAGTACCGTCAAGGCTAGATTCAAAGACAAACAAAGGTGCACAGAGCAGTAGTATTGTTAAGGTTTGTAAATACGATAGAAACACCATGAGATTCACTACGCAGAAAGCACGAGTGCTTCCACTAGCCAGGCGTTGGATAAAATATACAACCCCATCGTCATATTAGGAACTAAGTCCATTTTTTTATTGCTCTTGAAAAGGAAACAATAAATAAGAGAGGAGAAACAAGTGTCTTAGGGATAGTCACTTAGGAGGGTGCCCCTAGTGTCACCAACCACGATGCTATGTCTATAAGACACAACATACAATGATGAAATCAGAGAGAGAGAGAGGCAATATGGAAGAATGATGATACAAATAGAAGAAGGTCACAATAGAGGTGGTCTCCTGGTATCCCAGACCTTACAAGATAGTCAAGGGTCATCTCAGGAGGCCTAAACAACATATAACACATCACAAGAGAGATAAAGAGTTAGAGATACTTACATGTAGAGCCCCTGCTGGGCTAGAGGTTGTCTATAAGTAGATCATCGTTGTTATCTTCCCACTCCCTAATGTTGGACGAAAGTGGGACATAAGGTACCATAGCCAAGTTCATGTCTTGTTCATCATGTTGTTCATCATTAGGATCATTATTGTTTGGTTGAATGTTGGGATCAATGTTTTCTTGTTGAGAGGCAAGGTTTATAGCATAAGTTTGTCTTCTTTTTCTTCTTTCTCTTGCTTTTCTATTTCTCTTTCTTCAACCACTTATCTCTTGTAAGATAGGGCTATCCTCTTTCATAGGCTTGTGCAATTTAGAAGATGAAGCACCGGGATCAAACCTCATTTGTTGTTGTGAAGCATTTTGTTGTTGACAATGACCTCCTATTCCTTGTAAGGATTCCGGGGGAGGAACCTCAGCATAGGGACCTTGTCCTTTTGGTGTAAGGTTCTCTTCACATGCGGGTTGTTCATCTTTTGTCATTTCTTGTATAGAAGGGCTAGGTGCTGGAAGTAACAGTTTTGCTTTGTAATTTCTATAGCTAAAAAATGTAAAGTTTGTTCATAGTTCCAGTTTGTTATTAGTTTTTTTGCAAAAGTAATCCAATTTAAAATGTTGTTGTGTATTTGAAGGCTTGTATGTATTTCAAGGAATGACATGCACTTGTCTGTTCAAAGGAAATTTCACACATTTATAGATAATTGAAGGGATAGCTTTCATAGCCTTTAACCAAGGGATTCCAAGTTTGATTTCAAAGGTATCAGAAGCAGGGGTAACATTGAACCATTGCTCAACATGTGTTTCTCAAATACAGTTACCAACAATGATATCTTACCCAAAGGCTTGACAAAGGTTCCCTTATGTGTCTTGATCATCATGTTCGAAGGGTCATAAGAACCTTGCATTAGTTGATGTGAAAAGAGGAACTCCTCAATGGAAACATTAGTCATGCAATAGGATCAATAAGAGTTCCATTCACCGGGTTTCCCAATATTTTCACAGTGATGTAAAGAGGTCCATCAGAGTCTCCAATTGTTCTATCATGAGGTGTAAAGACAATTTCAGGTTTAGGTGCTTTTCTTTTCATATAAGGTCTAGGAGGCAACCTATTATTGTTGTTGTGATTAGAGGCCATATTTTTATGTTCAAATCATATTTGAAAGTTTTTACAAAAGTATGTCAAAGATAAGTGCAAAGCAATATACCCAAAATAGCCTCAAATGCTTGATTTTTGTACTCTTCTCAATGCAATGAATGAAATAAAGGGTGTTGTAAGGATTTTGATAAAGGGAAGTAAATTATATGTCTGATTTCAGTACAAAATAGAAATATGATCCTTCTCAACACACTTTTTATGAAAATCCAAGATAATGCCAAGTCAACTATAGTGAAAATATGTCAAAATAGGCACTTTTTTCCACCAAAACTCAATGCAAAAGAGCATAACAAAGGGTGTTGTGAGGAAAATGGTGATGGAAATAAAATAATATCAGTAATAACAACCACTTAATGTCAAAATTCCCAACACAATACTCTTTTAGTGCCACTTAAGGTAAAACTCTAGTGAAAATATAGCAAAAATATGCAATTTTTCACAATTTTTCAATTCCAAGACCTAGAAAAGGAGGTGTTGTAATGAATCTCAGGAGGTAAAAAAAATAATATCAATGATATCAGTCACCTCAATCCATAAAATTGATCACAACACGCTTGGAGTGCAAACTAGGTCAAACCCTAGGGCAAAAATAGCCAAAATGTGTAGTTTTTACCAAATTTTCACTACAAGAGCCCGATAAAAGGGTGTTGTAAATATTTTTAGGAGGGATAGAAAATTATTACCCTGATAACAACCAATTAATGCAAAAATACTCTCCACAACATGCCTATGGTGCAAGTTTATAGAGTCGATAAGGCCAATTTTAGTGAAAATCAATGTTTTTGAAGTCCTAGGATTGAGATCTTGGGACAAAATGCTATGTGAATGTCTTGAAGTCTAATTTATGATGGAAAGGAGTTACTATCAAATATGAAAATGATTTTCAAGCTCTAATATGTAAAATGTCAATGTATATCTAATGAAAATGTATGAAAATTGCTAGTTTTTTGTTGAAATTTTCTATGCAAAAATGCAAATATTTTAAATCTAAATGCAAATTTACACTAAAATGCAAGACTAGAGCCAAATGTAAGTTTTAAGGAGCCTCTAAAATCAGTATAAAAATCTGAAAGAAGATTTTGCCTACTAACCCTAGATTTTGGAATTACTAGGTTTAATGAAAATTGTCAAAATTTCTACAAAAGCCTAGCAAATTAATGATGAAAATGCAATGCAAATTTTTGAATTTTTGTATTTTTATGTAGTTTATATTAGATCTGATGCAAAAATTATGAATTAGGAAAATTTAGAAAGAACTGATGCAATTTAGTAAGCCAAACAATGCAATTTTTTTGGATTTTTCAAAATTTTCAAGTTTTTTAATTTTTTCTCAATGCAATAAAATGAATGACTATATGAATGAATGAAATAAATCCACATCTAAAGACACATACTCAGAAAGTTGCAATTTAAGTCCAAAAATATGGGTTCACCAAAATGTTTAGTGGAAAATTGGATTTGTTAATGTTTTAGTGTTTTGATGTTTAAATCCGCTTTTCCACGTTACATTCAAGGATCTAGGGTCGAGTGGCAATTCACTATCATACCCTAGATCGCTGTGAGATGTAGGGAAACTTGGATTAGGAAATTTAATTATCAATTTCTCTTCTCTTATGCTCAATTGACCATTAAAACCTTAATTATGCAAATACGGCAATAAACTGACAAATAACGGAAAAAGCTCTTGCAGACGGAAGTAAAATAGCAAATCACAGAGTACCTATTTTTAGGGTTTCAAGGTGGAACAGTCGGGGACTAAGTTGCGAGCGTCCAAGTCTAAGGTACCAGTTTCTTCTTGAGATCCGGACCTCCTTCCGACACTAATCAGCCCTGTCACTTTTGTTTTTAGAAATTTGTCTACGGAGGACACTAGTGTGAGCGCCCAAGTCCTAGAAATGCTCCAGTGTCCTACTTCTCTTCGGATCCTGAATCCTTAATGTCTGCCAATCCTTCCTGCAACTTCACTTTTCCCAAATGCGACACCTATAACCTGCAATCAAAAGACCTTGGGAGGGGGTTGTGGTGTTTAGGGGCTTGCATCAGTCAAGCTCTAGAGGACACTTAAGTCTCTGAACACCGTTGTCAGATAGAGAGTGTGTGCCCTTGTGAGGCAAAGGCAAAAACTAAAGGAATTGATAATGAAAACACAATATGATGTCACCTTGTAGTGAAGATATCATGGGAGGAAGATGCTCTTCATTCCATGATGAAATGAATGCTCAAATCTGCAAATACAAACACACAAACCACACAATTATGCTCTTGCAACATAATGAAAGCCTTGAATCACCTTGGGAACACAATACCTTTCTAGTTGAAATCTAGTTTACAAATGAATGCCTAAACAGGCTTTTATATGCAACTTCAAACAATCCTGCGAAGACTTTTGTAATTTAAACTTACCATGTCGGTAAAGGACCCAAATAACGGTCAAACTGACACCTAGAAATTGGGGCTGCCCCAAAATAGGGCAGGACTAAGGCGTGGGTGCCCAAGTCCTCCCCCCTATTTTGGGTAGGGTAAGGCTCAAGGGGTCCTCCTAGGCCCCATTTGTCATGTTAACTAGGGCTCATTCCATTAGGATGCAAAATTATGAAATAAGATGTTTTAAATGCATGCAAAAGACCTGGGAGCTAAACCTTAAGAGGGAAAAGCCCCCAAGGGGACATTTTATGACATTACAAATTCAAAGACAAACAAAGGTGCACAGAGCAGTAGTATTGTTAAGGTTTGTAAATGAGATAAAAACATTATCAAATTCACTACACGGAAAGCACGAGTGCTTCCACTAGCCAAGTGTCGGATAGAATATACAACCCCATCATCATATTAGGAACTAAGTCCATTTTTTGATTACTCTCGAAAGGGACACTAGGTTCGCATCAGTATAAATGTTTGTCATCATCCACCAGCTAGATAGAAACACTAGAGGAAGGGAAAAAATCAATAAGAGAGGAGAAACAAGTGTCTTATGGACAATCACATAGGAGGGTGCCCCCAAGTCACCAACCGCAACGCTATGTCCGTAAGACACACCACACAATGATGAAATCAAAGAGAGGCAATTTAGAAGAATGACGATACAAATAGAAGGTCACAACAGAGACAGTCTCCTAGTATCCTGGACCTTACAAGAGAGTCTGGGGTCATCCCAAGAGGCCTAAACAACACATAACACATCACGGGGGAAGCACATCACGAGAGAGGTGAAGGGTTAGAGATACTTACCTATTAGGGTACCATTGTTAAGAACATACATATCTGTCATGTTGTTTTGATCTTGTTGAATTAACATTAAGTTTAGGACGACGGGAAGCTTTCTTTTAAAAGGATTATATCCAATGCCACTTGAGTAATGTGTTGAAATGGATTCTATAGGTACTCAAATTCCTTGTTGATTTACACCACATCCCTTACCTACATATTCACAATTGTTATAAAGGATCTTAAATCCTCAACCATAAAGGGATGTCATTTTCTTAGAAGAAGGTGAAGCCTCGTAGTTATCATAATTTGTAGTATAAGTGAGAGTATTGTCTTTATTTTCAACCAAGGAGACTTTGTTTTTCTTAGCTGTTTCAAAAGATTGCTTAGAAGAGATCGATGCTACTTTTGATGTGTTGAGGTTATTAAGTTTATATTCCCCTACAACGCAAGGATTAAAATCTAATGAACCCCAATCATCACCAACAAGTGCATTTGATAGTATAGAGTTTTTCACAACATCATTCGTGGCTAGAGACATTGATGAATTAGCTTGTAAATTGTTTAAACTCATATGATTGTAAGCTAGTTTTTGCATTTCAATATGTAAATAGTTATCTGGTTTAGGATCAACATGAATAGTATGAAGTTTACCATTTTGTGAATATTGTTGTTTTTGAAGCCCTAGGTTTGATATTTTGACACAAGATGCTATGTGAATGTTTTGAAGTCTAATTTATGATGAAAATGAATTACTCTCAGATCTAAAAATGTATTCCAAGGTCTAATATGCAAAATTTCAATGCAAATCTAATGAAAATTACTAGTTTTTTGTTGAATTTTTCTATGCAAAAATACAAATATTTTAAATCTAAATTCAAATTTACACCAAAATAAGAGACTACAGAAAAATTCTAATTTGAATGAGCCTCTAAAATCAATAGAAAAATTGAAAAAAATATTTTGCCTACTAAGTTCCCTAGATTTTGGAATTACTAAGTTTAATGAAAATTGTCAAAATTTTTACAAAAGCCTAGCAAATTAATGATGAAAATATAATGCAAATTATTGATTTTTGTGTTTTTCTGTAGTTTATATTAGATCTGATGTAAAAATTATTAATTAGGGAAATTTAGAAAGAATTGATGCAATTTAATAATCTATATGAAAATGCAAGCTAGGGTTTTCAAATTTTTGCAATTTTTTTTTATTTTTTTTGTAATATTCTCAATGCAATAAGATGAAAGACTATATGAATGAATGAAATCAATCCAAATCTGAAGACACACACTCAACAAGTTTCAATTTATGTCCAAAAACACGGGTTCACCAAAATGTTTAGGGTAAAATTTGGATTGTTTAGCTTAGTGTTGTTAGATGTTTGAATCCTCCTTTCACCCTTAACATTCAAGGACCTAGGGTTGAGTGGCAATGCACTATCATACCCTAGGTCACTGTTAGATGTAGGGAAATTTGGATGAGGATGTTTAATTATCAATTTTCCTTCTCTTATGCTCAATTGACCATTAAAATCCTAATTTGGCAAATATGACAGTAAACAGAAGAATAACAGAAAAAGCTCTTGCAAAGGGAAGCAAAATATCAAATCATAGAGTACCTTTTTTCGGGGTTTTGAGGCGAATAATTCAGGGACATAGGAGTGGGTGCCCATGTCCAAGGCCCTAGTTTCTATGGAGATCTAGAAACTCAATCTACAACTCTTTCCTATTGTTCCAGAGATTTTCCCATCATGGAAGTTGGAGGACTAATGAGCGGGTGCCCAAGTCCAGGGTGATATTTTTCCTTTTGTTCTACAATTCTGACACTTCAAGATGTCTTCCTACAACTTCACTTTGTCCAGCTCCTCAATCTATAACCTGCAACCATGAAAACTTTGGGAGGGGGTTGTGGTGTTTAGAGGCTTGCCTCTGTCAAGCCTCGGAGGACACTTAAGTCTCTGAACACCGTTGTCAGATAGAGAATGTGTGCCCTTGTGAGGCAGAGGCAAAACTCAAATGAATAATTGATGAAAACACAATATAATGTCACCTTGTAGTGAAGGTCTCATGGGAGGAAGATGCTCTTCATTCCACGAGGAAATGGGTGCTCAAATCTGTAAACACAAACACATAGACAACATAATTCTACTCTTGCAACACAATGAAAGCCTTAAATCACCTTGAGAACACAATAGCTTATTAGTAATCATCAAGTTTCTAAATGAATGCCTAAACATACTTTTATATGCAACTACAAACACTCCCGCTAAGATTTCGTAAATTCAAACTTACCGTGTTAGCATAGGACCCAAATAACAGTCATAAATCGACACCTAAAAGTTGGGATTGCCCCAAAATAGGGCAGGACTAGGGCGCGGGTGCCCAAGTCCTCCCCCCTATTTTGGGCAAGGTCTATCTCAAGGGGTCCTCTTAGGTCCCATTTGTCATGTTACCTAGGGCTCATTCCATCAGAATGCAAATTATGAAGTAAGATGTCCTAAATGCATGCAAAAGACCCGGGAGCTAAACCTAAAGAGGGAAAGCCACTAAGGGGACATTTTCTGACATTACAATATGTTTCA